>JAWZYU010000034.1:38443328-41436148 GCA_038380435.1 Ryuthela nishihirai | reverse complement strand
GAACACTATGGTTAATTACTTAATTCAGAAAAAGTATCTGGCAATGATTTTTTTTTTAGAAATTAGTGATCTGGCAACGAAGGTTGTTTCGAGACATACAAAAGTGGGGCCAGATCTAACGGGGGCGGGGGGGGGCAATCCCATTAAATTAATAAAATTTCCATGCATTTTTATATTTATCTGGCAACGATTTTTTTTTTAGAAATTAGTGATCTGGCAACCTCCGTGTCACGTGATGACGAAGACATTACACGAAGGTTGCCAGATCACTAATTTCTAAAAAAAAAAAATCGTTGCCAGATATTTTTTCTGAATTCTGTAATCAACCAGAGTGTTCGGATACTTTTTTTGAACGACTGTACGTGCAAAAATTTTTGCGTATTCCTGTTCCTTTGGCCTTAGATAAGAAAGATTTAAACATAAACCTTTTTATCTTCTATAAACAAATATTTGATTTGGAAGGAGGTAGAAAAAAATACTTCACAGTTTTGTGCCACACTTCGCAAAAGAAAAAAACATCAAGAAAGCCTTCTTTTAGAGCATAATAAATGCCCCCCCCAAAAACACGAGAAAAAAAATGTCACTGCAGTTTGTCTGCATTGGATTTGGCGTAACCTTGTGCGTCAAACTACCTCTTAGATTTGCCAGGTTAACAATGAAATATAAGGATATATTTCTGCTAGGGATTGTCTGGAATCGATAGATTTTCACGGGAGTTGGGTTGGGTTGTTTTACCTCTGAGCGGCACTTTTTTGCACACCATGGGCTAAATGGGCAGGTCACAAGGACCCCGAAGGCTCAGAGAAGGTTGGGGGAGGGGACCTACTGGAACAGCTGTTGGGAGACAGATGGTAGCCTCCCGTCAAGGCCATCCAGCGTGTTCTTTAACGTGCATAGGGTATGGCTCTCCCGAACACGGGGCCACGGCTTAACGTCCCGTCCGACGGACGGCGGCCTTTCCAAGCCCATCGGTCTCCCCTACTGACCGTGGCAGGGCGGGGAATTTTGCGGAAATAAATCTCAACGCTGACCCAGCTGGGACTCGAACCTGGGAAATACAGATTACGAGCTTGGCACGCTACTGACTGAGCCACCACCGCCCCACACTTCGCAAAAGAAAAAAACATCAAGAAAGCCTTCTTTTAGAGCATAATAAATGCCCCCAAAAAAACGAGAAAAAAAATGTCACTGCATTTTGTCTGCATTAGATTTGGCGTAACCTTGTGCGTCAAACTACCTCTTAGATTTGCCAGGTTAACAATGAAATATAACTCTTAGATTTGCCAGGTTAACAATGAAATATAACTCTTAGATTTGCCAGGTTAACAATGAAATATAACTCTTAGATTTGCCAGGTTAACAATGAAATATAACTCTTAGATTTGCCAGGTTAACAATGAAATATAACTCTTAGATTTGCCAGGTTAACAATGAAATAAAACTCTTAGATTTGCCAGGTTAACAATGAAATAAAACTCTTAGATTTGCCAGGTTAACAATGAAATATAAGGATATATTTCTGCTAGGGATTGTATGGAAGCGATAGATTGTCACTGGAGTCGAATTTTGGTAGTTGGCAGCAGTCGATTTTGGGTATGGTGAATACACTGCTAAAGCTTTTTGGATGTTGGGCGGGGATTGAAAGGGGGGGTTTATGCCCCCCCCCCCTCTGCTAGTATGCTATAGTAGGCTGATGTTATCAAAAACGCCAAACGTAGGACTGATCTTTTTTTATATATCCACGTAACAAAGCGCATTAAAGTGAGATGCCGACAAACGTAGGTCTTAGTGAAATCCCTCTACGTATGAGATTTTTGGTGTAAAATATTGCAGCGTTTATGAAGAAATATCTTTCTTGTTTTTTTTTATGCGTTGCGGAGTGAATTTTTAAAGCCTGCCTGACAACGCCTACAATGGATTTTTTTGTACGTTAAATGTGGAACAGTAAAAAACCTACGTGTATTTATTAACGATTTGTATATTTGCATTGCAAGCTTTGGTTGGGTTGTTTTACCTCTGACCGGCGTGTTTTTTGCTCACAATGGGCTAAATGGCCAGGTCATAAGGACCCCAAGGACTCAGGGCAGGATGGCAGAAGGGTACAGTCGCTCAAAAAAGTATCCGAACACTATGGTTGATTACAGAATTTAAAACTATATATATATCTGACGACGATTTTCTTAGAAATTAGTGATCTGGCAACCTTCGTGTCACGTGACACGAAGGTTGCCAGATCACTAATTTCTAAAAAAAAAAAATCGTTGCCAGATATTTTTTCTGAATTGTGTAATCAACCATAGCGTTCGGATATTTCTTAATATATATAATGCGTATGAATATATAATGCAATGAATATGGAGCGTGTGCAGTTACCGTTCACAGCAAACTGGAGCGGTTGCGGTTAATGTTCACAGCACATTGGATCGTGTGGGCTCACTCATGGAAATATTGAGCGTGTGCATTTACCGTTCACAGCAAACTGGAGCGTGTGCAGTAACTGCACACGCTTCCGTTTGCTGTGAACGGTAACTGGAGCGTGTACAGTTGCTGTACACGCTCCAGATATTTTTCCTGAATTCTGTAATCACGTGACACGAAGGTTGCCAGATCACTAATTTCTAAAAAAATCGTTGTCAGATATTTTTTCTGAATTCTGTAATCAACCTTAACGTTCGGATATTTTTTAGAGCGACTGTACCCACAGGGCAGTTGTTAGGAAACACTTGGTAGGCTCCCGTCAAGGCCACCCAGTGTGTTCTTTAACGTGCACGGATATTGGCTCTGTCCCGCACCCGGGGCCACGGCTTTGCCTCCTATCCGACGGACGACGGCCTTTCCAAGCCCATCGGTGTCCCCTACTGACCGTGAGCAGGGCTGGGAGTTTTGCGGAGATAAATCTCAACGCTGACTCAGACGGGACTCGAACCTGGGAACTACAGATTACGAGCATGGCACGCTACCGACTGAGTCACGCCACCCCAAACCATAGAGGAGGAGGGGGGGGGGAACAGGGGTGTCTCAGTCGCTTCCAACAGCTGTTCCAGTGAGTCCCCTCCCCCAACCTTCTCTGAGCTTTCGGAGGGTCCTTGTGACCTGGCCATTTAGCCCATGGTGTACAAAAAAAGTGCCTCTCAGAGGTAAAACAACCCAACGTTAAAGAACACACTGGATGGCCTTGACGGGAGGCTACCATCTGTCTCCCAACAGCTTTTCCAGTGGGTCTCCTCCCCCAATCTTCTCTGAACCTTCTAGGTCCATGTGACCTGGTCATTTAGCCCATGGTGTGCAAAAAAGTGCCGCTCAGAGGTAAAACAATCCAACACAAGAAGGAATATAATGAAACCTAATTATTCCCGAAGCTACCGCTGACTCTAAATAATAAAACCCCCGTCATTTAAAACAGCCATCACACAAGAGCCTTCATCTACTCGGGGTAAAGCATTGGCTACATCGTCCTAGCGAAACCATCATAAACAACGAGAGCTTTGATCGTAAACACGTCTTGAAAACCATCCGCTCAAAGAATATCAAGGTATTAGGCCCCAAATAAAAATTCATTTGAGATGATGTAAAGGACTACGGACGTAATGTCTTCTACGAAGTGGTCGCTCAGGTTTCCGTCAACATTCGGCATAAAAGGATCCGGAGAAACTGGAAAATCAAGATCATAAAATGAAAATTATGCGTAATAACTGAACTCTTTAATGAGCGCTTAAATGGTTAACGACAGACTGCTGAGATTATGCTGCAATGGCGATTCCGGATTCTTATTTCTCAACACCGCTCTATAAGCAGAACTTGGGTTGGGTTGTTTTACCTCTGAGCGGCACTTTTTTGCACACCATGGGCTAAATGGCCAGGGCACAAGGACCCCGAAGGCTCAGAGAAGATTGAGGGAGGGGACCAACTGGAACAGGTGTTGGGAGACAGATGATAACCTCCCATCAAAGACATCCAGTGTGTTCTTTAACGTTGGGTTGTTTTACCTCTGAGCGGCAGTTTTTTGCACACCATGGGCTAAATGGCCAGGTCACATGGACACCAAAGGCTCAGAGATGGTTGGGGGAGGGGAGCCACTGGAACAGCTGTTGGGAGACAGATGGTAGCCTCCCGTCAAGGCCATCCAGCATATTTTTTAACGTTGGGTTGTTTTACCTCTGAGCGGTACTTTTTTGCACACCATGGGCAAAATGGCCAGGTCACAAGGACCCCGAAGGCTCAAAGAAGGTTAGAGGAGGGGAGCCACTGGAACAGCTGTTGGGAGACAGATGGTAGCCTCCCTTCAAGGCCATCCAGCGTGTTCTTTAATGTTGGGTTGTTTTACCTCTGAGCGGCACTTTATTGCACACCTTGGGCTAAATGGCCAGGGCCCAAGGACCCCGAATTTCTGAGAAGGTTGGGGGAGGGGACCCACTGGAACAGTTGTTAGGAGACAGATAGTAGCCTTCCGTCAAAGCCATTCAGCGTGTTCTTTAATGTTGGGTTGTTTTACCTCTGAGCGACACTTTTTTGCACACCTTGGGCTAAATGGACAGGGCACAAGGACCCCGAAGGTTCAGAGAAGGTTGGAGCAGGGGACCCACTGGAACAGCTGTTGGGAGACAGATGGTAGCCTCCCGTCAAGGCCATCCAGCGTGTTCTTTAACGTGCACAGGGTATAGATTTCCCGCACACGGTGCCACGGCTTAACGTTACAGTCGATGGACGGCGGCCTTTCCAAGTCCATCGGTGTCCCCTACTGACAGTGGGAAGGGCGGGGAATTTTGCGGAGATAAATCTGAACGGTGATCCAGCAGGGACTCGAACCTGGGAACTACAGATTACGAGCCTGGCGCGCTACCGACTCTGCCATCCCCGCCACCCTGTAAGCAGAACTTGGGTGGTTGTGGTGGTGGTGGTACTGCAAAAAATTTTTGCTGGATATCTTTTCTGAATTTTGTAATCAACCATAGTGTTCGGATATTTTTTGAGCGACTGTAGCTCAGGACAGATATGCTTGGAGAATTAAATTGCACGGTCTGGTTGGATCTCCGTAGCACATGGCTACTTGATGATGGCGATAAATGCCTAACGTTAGAATTTAACTCAGAAGTTAATTATAATTTAATCAGAAGCATTCTTTCATACCATTTAATACAATAGATATATATTTGAAAAGTTAATGTAAATAATTTTTATAATGCAATTTAGTTCTCGAAGCATATCTGTCCTGAGCTACATGTGTTGCATCTGGCCACTGCACACCAACTCTAACAAGGTCCTGATTGACACTGCACACCAACTCTAACAAGCTCCTGATTGACACTGCACACCAACTCTAACAAGGTCCTGATTGACACTGCACACCAACTCTAACAAGGTCCTGATTGACACTGCACACCAACTCTAACAAGGTCCTGATTGACACTGCACACCAACTCTAACAAGGTCCTGATTGACACTGCACACCAACTCTAACAAGGTCCTGATTGACACTGCACACCAACTCTAACAAGGTCCTGATTGACACTGCACACCAACTCTAACAAGGTCCTGATTGACACTGCACACCAACTCTAACATGGTCCTGAATGACACTGCACACCAACTCTAACAAGCTCCTGATTGACATTGCACACCAACTCTAACAAGATCCTGATTGACACTGCACACCAACTCTAACAGGATCCTGATTGACACTGCACACCAACTGTAACAAGCTCCTGATTGACATTGCACACCAACTCTAACAAGGTCCTGATTGACACTGTACACCAACTCTAACAAGGTCCTGATTGACACCCCACACCAACTCTAACAAGGTCCTGATTGACACTGCACACCAACTCTAACAAGGTCCTGATTGACACTGCACACCAACTCTAACAAGGTCCTGATTGACACTGCACAATAACTCTAACAAGGTCCTGATTGACACTGCACACCAACTCTAACAAGGTCCTGATTGACACTGCACACCAACTCTAACAAGGTCCTGATTGACACTGCACACCAACTCTAACAAGGTCCTGATTGACACTGCACAATAACTCTAACAAGGTCCTGATTGACACTGCACACCAACTCTAACAAGGTCCTGATTGACACTGCACAATAACTCTAACAAGGTCCTGATTGACACTGCACACCAACTCTAACAAGGTCCTGATTGACACTGCACACCAACTCTAACAAGGTCCTGATTGACACTGCACAATAACTCTAACAAGCTCCTGATTGACACTGCACACCAACTCTAACAAGGTCCTGATTGACACTGCACAATAACTCTAACAAGGTCCTGATCGACACCCCACACCAACTCTAACAAGGTCCTGATTGACACTGCACACCAACTCTAACAAGGTCCTGATTGACACTGCACAATAACTCTAACAAGGTCCTGATTGACACTGCACAATAACTCTAACAAGGTCCTGATTGACACCCCACACCAACTCTAACAAGGTCCTGATTGACACTGCACACCAACTCTAACAAGGTCCTGATTGACACCCCACACCAACTCTAACAAGGTCTTGATTGACACTGCACACCAACTCTAACAAGGTCCTGATTGACACTGCACACCAACTCTAACAAGGTCCTGATTGACACTGCACACCAACTCTAACAAGGTCCTGATCGACACTGCACACCAACTCTAACAGGGTCTTGATTGACACTGCACACCAACTCTAACAAGGTCCTGATTGACACTGCACACCAACTCTAACAAGGTCCTGATTGACACTGCACACCAACTCTAACAAGGTCCTGATTGACACCCCACACCAACTCTAACAAGGTCCTGATTGACACTGCACACCAACTCTAACAAGGTCCTGATTGACACTGCACACCAACTTTAACAAGGTCCTGATTGACACTGCACACCAACTCTAACAAGGTCCTGATTGACACTGCACACCAACTCTAACGAGGTCCTGATCGACACTGCACACCGCATCCTAAGTCTCCCCCTCTTTCTGAGACCTTTGGGAACATTCAGACATCCATAACTCTTTAAATACTAAGTGAACATTGTTAAAAATCGAGATTTAGATAGATTTAATTGAGATCTTTATTATTATAAAAGTTATTTTTAATGAAAAGTTAATGCAAATAATTTTTTTTCATTTTTATGACTGCATTGTAGCTGTTAAATATTCAAACTTCCACAATTCTTAAAATACAAAGCGAACAATATTAAAAAACGAGATTTAGATAAATCAGATTGAGAACTTAAATTTATTTTCCGTTACATTTGGCTCATTAGTTTAGAAGTTAGTTCCCAAAATATGTATTTAATGCAAAAACGTGATTGGAGATAAATTAAAGATGAAATCCATTTAAAACTCGATTTTCAATAACATAAATAAATAACAGAGAACATTTTGAAAAAATGAAAGTGAAATTTTTTTCCCCTTCGATTTGGGGGGGGGGGGTGGCTCAGTCGGTAGTGCGCCAGGCTCGTAATCTGTAGTTCCCAGGTTCGAGTCACAGCTGGGTCAGCGTTGAGATTTATCTCCGCAAAATTCCCCGCCCTGCCCACGGTCAGTAGGGGACACCGATGGGCTTGGAAAGGCCGCCGTCCGTCGGATGGGACGTTAAGCCGTGGCCCCGTGTACGGGAGAGCCATACCCTGTGCACGTTAAAGAACACGCTGGATGGCCTTGACGGGAGGCTACCATCTGTCTCCCAACAGCTGTTCCAGTGGGTCCCCTCCTCCAACCTTTTCTGAGCCTTCGGGGTCCTTGTGACCTGGCCATTTAGCCCATGGTGTGTACAAAAAGTACCGCTGAGAGGTAAAACAACCCAACGTTAAAGAACATTCTGGATGGCCTTGACGGGAGCTACCATCTGTCTCCCAACAGCTGTTCCAATGGTTCCCCTCCCCCAACCTTTTCTGAGCCTTCGGGGTCCTTGTGACCTGGCCATTTAGCCCATGGTGTGTAAAAAAAAAGTACCGGTGAGAGGTAAAACAACCCAACGTTAAAGAACACTCTGGATGGCCTTGACGGGAGGCTACCATCTGTCTCTCAACAGCTGTTCCAGTGGGTCCCCTCCCCCAACCTTTTCTGAGCTTTCGGGGTCCATGTGACCTGGCCATTTAGCCCATGGTGTGCAAAAAAGTGCCGCTCAGAGGTAAAACAACCCAACCCAACCTTAGATTTGGGAGAACACTCATCAATGGCAGAAAATTGAAACAAACACTGGCAATAAATCATAAAAATAAAACTACTCACCACTAAGTCTAAGGTGACTCAAGAAAAAAATCCATTCCGAAAATAGCTAAAGACACATTCGTACAACCGACATTGGAGTACTTTACGATGGGTTCATTTGACCCAAACACAAGGTCCGACACTTGGCAGGAGAAGGGACATAAAATCTGAAACACTCTTCTCTTATAAACACTCGCGCGCACGCGTGAAAACGCGACTTAATCCATCGAGACGATGCACTCTAACGAACCGTCATATTCGAAGATGGAAAAAAAATCCCTCACTTGCACCACTAGAAACTGGCCAACGTAACAATACGCATTTGAAAGCGCACCCAGTCCATCTACTACTCCCTGCATCCTCTCTCCCACTCCTCCTCCCTCATCAGCATCAGCTGCATGCTACAGATGACTCACATAGCACACGGATGCACATGACGTCATCCGTGTGGCAACACAAAAGCGCCCCAGTGTCAGAAGCCGCACTTGGAGATGGGTTACAGCTCAGCGAGAGAGAAGTCCTGGTTTTACCTCTTTTCTCTTTTCTGTTCCCCCAAGGGCGAGCGGAACTCTACCTCGTGGGAGTAGGAGGAGGGAGGGGAGGGAAGGCTTTGGGGGGGGAAGAGCTGGGAGATCGAGAAGTGCATTTGTGGCTTCATTGTCAAACCGTAGGTCCCCCGACGCGGTCAGGAGCCGGTGGGAGTACGATGCTGGTGTCCTAGTCTACGATGTCCGTTGAATCTGTTATGTCTGTCTGTTCGTGCGCGCGCGTGTGTGTGTACAGTTCTATGACTAACGCTGTTTTGCAGGAGATTGGCTCCTTTTCATATTCAATTTTGATTCGATTTCTAATTAAGAATTCCAGCGTTTCTCTGTTGGGGCAAGTCAGGAACTGTTTAGCTTTCATTGGTAGAGGTTGTACTGTTTTTGTTTTCAAATATGGATTCATTGTACTTTTATTTTCTTTATATATACAGCGGCCTAACTCTCCGGGGGGGGGGGGGGGGGGGGCTCAGTCGGTAGCGCGCCAGGCTCGTAATATGTAGTTCCCAGGTTCGAGTCCCAGCTGGGTCAGCGTTGAGATTTATCTCCGCAAAATCCCCGCCCTGCCCACGGTCTGTAGGGGACACCGATGGGCTTGGAAAGGCCGCCGCCCGTCGGATGGGACGTTAAGCTGTGGCCCCGTGTGCGGGAGACACATACCCTGTGCACGTTAAAGAACACGCTGGATGGCCTTGACGGGAGGCTACCATCTGTCTCCCAACAGCTGTTCCAGTGGGTCCCCTTCCCCAACCTTCTCTGAGCCTTCGGGGTCCATGTGACCTGGCCATTTAGCTCATGGTGTGCAAAATAGTGCCGCTCAGAGGTAAAACAACCCAACCCAACTCTCCGGGTAGGGGAGATATATGTGGGGGGGGGGGGGGTGCGATTGGTTTAAAAATAATATTCAATATGCCTCCAGGCTAGTAATCTGAAGTTCTTAGATTCGAACCCCACCTGGGCATACTTTGAGATTTATCTTCGCTAAATCTTCAACCAGACTTTGATCAGTTAGGGGACACCTTTGGGCTTGGAAAGATCGCCGTCCGTCGGATGGAACGTTAAGCTGTGACTCAGTGTGACGACTTTGAACTTCTGAGGCCCTAAACTATGGCAA
This sequence comes from Ryuthela nishihirai, assembly GCA_038380435.1. Taxonomy (NCBI): domain Eukaryota; kingdom Metazoa; phylum Arthropoda; class Arachnida; order Araneae; family Heptathelidae; genus Ryuthela; species Ryuthela nishihirai. The sequence goes on along the minus strand of JAWZYU010000034.1, from coordinate 41,426,285 downwards.
ATTTAAGAGGCCGTGAGCAATACAAATATTTAAAAGGCCCTAAACTACACAAATATTTAAGAGACCCTAAGGTATGCAAATATTTAAGAGGCTCTAAGATATGCAAATATTAAGAGGCACTAAGGTTCCATAGAGTTCCTTAAGGTTCCTAACCTTCTCTGAACTTTTGGGGTCCTTGTGACTTCATATTCAGCTCATTATGCGCAAAAATTGTGCGCAAAAATATTGCTGTTCACAGGTACAAGAATGCAATATAACCCTTTCTCAACATTCTCTGAACTTTTGGGGTCCTTGTGAAATTTTTCAAAAGTTCAGAGAACATTCTCTGAACCCCAAAAATTCATGAATCAAAAAATTCATGAAATTCAAAAATTCAAAAATTCATTCTGAATCCCAAAAGTTCAGAGAACATTCTCTGAACTTTTGGGGTCCTTGTGACCTGGCCGTTCAATCTCTTCAGTGCAGAAAATTGTCGCTTAGAAATAAAACAAATCCCCTCCCAATCACTCTTCCGTCATTTCCGGTTTCAACGAAATCTGTAAAGTTAAAGAACCGGAAACAATCTAAACCCGAGACTCCCAAACTCTACGAGAAATCAAATTTTAATCTAACTCAGATCTAAAATTGCCCCGAAAAATCAGAAAAAAACCAACAACAGAAAACTTTTAGTGAAGCACGCCCCTCTGTAAAATCTTTTTAACCAAATAACTTTTCAATTTAGTTGTAACAGGGCCAATTGCGATCTGGTGTGATCATACTTCTGTTGACAGTCCAACACTGACTAGCTGTTGACATCCCTTAATAACGGTTACCATGACGACCACGATATCTTGTTAAATGTACCGTCAGTGCTACAACGGCAATTCCCTTACAACAGAATCATAGGCGGACACCAATTTGTTCTTACATTTCGGATGTGGATAAAGGTGGGGAGGGTGGTGCTGGTTGGTTGGGAGGGGCAGTAGGAAATTATGTTCGAATTACAAGCCTAGCACGCTATTCACTCCGACCTCATCTTTATCAAGACCCAACCAGGTACAGGGATAAAGTATAATTACATGGGAAATATCCTAATGTGTATTCTGATTATTTTAATTAACTTGGAGATGTTTATTTATGCAATTCGTTTTTTTTTTATTGAATGTTAAGGATAAAATGAGGTTTGTTTGCACTTGAAGGAACGTGAAGATTAATGTGCTTGTGAAAATAATTGTTGTTTGTTGTGAGCGGCATTTCTCTGCACAAAATGAGTTAAATGATCAGGTCATAAGGCTACAACGGGGCTGGGTTGAAATAGGCTAAATGGTCAGGTCACAAGGACCCCGAAGGATCAGGATGGTTGGGGGAGTTGGCACACTAGACGGCTGTTAGGAGACAGATGGTAGCCTCCCCTGTCAAGATCATCCAGCGTGTTCTTTAAAATGCCTAAGGGTATGGCTCTTCGCCTCCAATGGGGTTGTGTTGCAATGGGCTAAATAGCCAGGTCACAAGGACCCCGAAGGCTCAGAGAAGGTTGGGGGAAGAGGACCAATTGGACAGCTGTTAAGAGACAGATGTTAATCTCCCCTGTCAAGATCATCCAGCGTGTTCTTTAACATGCCTAAAGGTATGGCTCTTCGCCTCCAATGGGATTGTGTTGCAATGGGCTAAATGGCCAGGTCACAAGGACCCCGAAGGCTCAGAGAAGGCTTGGGGAAGAGGACCCACTGGACAGCTGTTAAGAGACAGATGTTAATCTCCCCTGCCAAGACCATCCAGCGTGTTCTTTAACATGCCTAAAGGTATGGCTCTTCGCCTCCAATGGGATTGTGTTGCAATGGGCTAAATGGCTAGGTCACAAGGACCCCGAAGGCTCAGAGAAGGCTTGGGGAAGAGGACCCACTGGACAGCTGTTAAGAGACAGATGTTAATCTCCCCTGTCAAGACCATCCAGCGTGTTCTTTAACATGCCTAAAGGTATGGCTCTTCGCCTCCAATGGGATTGTGTTGCAATGGGCTAAATGGCTAGGTCACAAGGACCCCGAAGGCTCAGAGAAGGCTTGGAGAAGAGGACCAATTGGACAGCTGTTAAGAGACAGATGTTAATCTCCCCTGTCAAGACCATTCAGCGTGTTCTTTAACATGCCTAAAGGTATGGCTCTTCGCCTCCAATGGGATTGTGTTGCAATAGGCTAAATGGCTAGGTCACAAGGACCCCGAAGGCTCAGAGAAGGCTTGGGGAAGAGGACCCACTGGACAGCTGTTAAAAGACAGATGTTAATCTCCCCTGTCAAGACCACCCAGCGTGTTCTTTAACATACATAAAGAATGGCTCTTTCGCACACGGATCCGAAACTTAACATCCCCTCTGATGGACGGCAGAGTTTCCAAGCCAAATTGGTGTCCTCTACTCACCGAGCGGGGTGTTTCGCGGAATAAATCTTAAATATGGCCCAGGTGAGACTCGAACCTGGGAACTACAGATTAGGATCCTGACGCGCTACTGACTGAACCGCTACCTCCCTTATTTTTGAAGTTAGATGTCTTATTGACATAACATAAGAATTCTTCAATATTTTGGTAGGGCAATGTCATATGATATCAAATTTTGAATCATTTTGTTGAGAAATTTAAGCATTCCCCCCTAAAAAAATTACTGCACCGAAATATTTGAATCAATTAATTTATTTATAGTTGTGCCAAGTACAGACCAAAATCCGATTACAATAGACATTATGATATGAATATCGCAATAGAAAAAATGCACAAAAAAATCAGACGGAAATTATAACATTAATTCCAACATCGGGAAACTTACAAAAAAAATATCCACACACTATGGTTGATTACAGAATTCAGAAAAAATATCTGGCAACGATTTTTTTTAGAAATTAGTGATCTGGCAACTTCGTGTCACACACGAAGGTTGCAGATCACTAATTTCTAAAAAAAATCGTTGCCAGATATTTTTTCTGAATTCTGAAGTCAACCATAGTGTTCGGATACTTTTTTGAGCGACTGTACAGTGTCATCCATTGAATAACAAAATATTTGTATTCAACTCCAAATTTTTGTTGGTGACATCGAAGCATGTCCAAATCAAAATGTAAATTTTTTGAATGAATTAAATTTCACATAGGTCAAATCTACCAGTTGTAGTCAGTATCCCAAAGAGAAATGATTATATTTTTCAAAAAAAATTGATTCTTTTCCTATTTCCCTTTCTTCACTACTTTTTTCTTCCATATTTTACCCTTACCTACATCATTATACTTTTTAACTTTTTTCCTTATTTTTCCCTACTTAGTCTTATTTTATTCTTTCTTCCCTATTTCCCCAACCTCATAATACTCTTTTTACTTATTTCCATCTTTCACTACTTTTTGCTTACTTTTCCTTTCCCATTTTTCCCTTACCTAAATTTATTTTTCCATTCTCTATTTTTCCCATACCTCAACGTCCTTTTCCCTTCCCTTTTTTTTCCATACCTCAACGTATTTTTCCCTTCCCTATTTTTCCCATACTTCAACGTGCTTCTCCCTTCCCTATTTTTTCATACCTCAACGTCTTTTTCCCTTCCTTATTTTTCCCATACCTCAACGTCCTTTTCCCTTCCCTATTTTTTCATACCTCAACGTCTTTTTCCCTTCCTTATTTTTCCCATACCTCAACGTCCTTTTCCCTTCCCTATTTTTTCATACCTCAACGTCTTTTTCCCTTCCTTATTTTTCCCATACCTCAACGTCCTTTTCCCTTCCCTATTTTTTCATACCTCAACGTCTTTTTCCCTTCCTTATTTTTCCCATACCTCAACGTCCTTTTCCCTTCCCTATTTTTTCATACCTCAACGTCTTTTTCCCTTCCTTATTTTTCCCATACCTCAACGTCCTTTTCCCTTCCCTATTTTTTCATACCTCAACGTCTTTTTCCCTTCCCCATTTTTTCCATACCTCAACGTCCTTTTCCCTTCCCTATTTTTTCATACCTCAACGTCTTTTTCCCTTCCTTATTTTTCCCATACCTCAACGTCCTTTTCCCTTCCCTATTTTTTCATACCTCAACGTCTTTTTCCCTTCCTTATTTTTCCCATACCTCAACGTCCTTTTCCCTTCCCTATTTTTTCATACCTCAACGTCTTTTTCCCTTCCTTATTTTTCCCATACTTCAACGCGCTTCTCCCTTCCCTATTTTCACCTATCTCATAGCACTTTTTCTTCCATATTTCCATACCTCATCCTACTTTCTCCCCCTTTCTTCGCTATTTTCCCTACCTCATTCTACCTTCTCCTCCCATTCTTCCTTATTTTCCCTACCTCGTTCTACTTTCTCCCCCTTTCTTCGCTATTTTCCCTACCTCATTCTACCTTCTCCTCCCTTTCTTCCTTATTTTCCCTACCTCGTCCTACTTTCTCCCCATTTCTTCGCTATTTTTCCTACCTCATCCTACTTTTTCCTCCCTTTCTTCCTTATTTTCCCTACCTCATCCCACTTCCCCTGTCCCTACTTTATTTTCTTCTAACTCATCATACTTTCCTCTTTTCCCTATTTCCCTGGCTCATCGTACTTTATCCTTTCTTCCCTGTTTCCCCTACCTTATCCTTTCTTCCCTGTTTCCCCTACCTTATCCTTTCTTCCCTGTTTCCCCTATCTTATCCTTTCTTCCCTGTTCCCCCTACCTTATCCTTTCTTCCCTGTTTCCCCTACCTTATCCTTTCTTCCCTGCTTCCCCTACCTTATCCTTTCTTCCCTGTTATCCCTACCTTATCCTTTCTTCTCTATTTCCCCTACCTTATGCTTTCTTCCCTGTTTCCCCTACCTTATCCTAATTCTTTTCTTTGTTCTCTGTTTCCCACACCTTCACCAATTTCTGCCCTTCTTCCTATTTTCTTTTCCATACCTCAACATACTCTTCCCTTTCTACGCCATTTTCTCTACTTCCTCCTACTTCATCCTTTTTTCCCCCTTTTCCGTATTTTCCACTAATTCATCATACTTTTCTTTTTTCCCTATCTCATCGTACTTTATTCTTTCTTACCATATCGCATTTCTTTCCTATTTTCCCTATCTCATACTACTTTTCTTTTTCTTCTCTATTTTTCCCTAACTCATCCTACTTTATCGTTTCTTCCTATTTTCCTACCTCATCCCACTTTTTTCCCTTTCTTCCCTACCTCAGCATAAGTTTCCTATCTTCCATATCTTTTCCCACACCTGTACGTTTTTCTTTCTATCCTATTTACTCCCTACCTCATCCCACTTTTCCCCTTTCTCTCCAATTTTCCCCCTAGCTCATCCTATTTTCACTTTCTTCCTTACTTTTCCCTACTTCCTTTTACTTTCTCCTTCCCTATTTTTCCCTCTATTCTTCATTGTTTCAGAGTAACTGATAGCTGACAACACCATACCAGACACATCGCGCATTCACACAAGGACACGTGACTATAGCGTGACAGCACTGGGGGGGGGGATGGGAAGCGGGCGGGATAACAGTGTAGAGAAATGAGAGAAAATTTTATCATTCCTTACAAGCAGACCTGGGCCTGACATGGAGGTTTGGGGCGTTGCAGTAATCTGGATAGATCAATATTCCCTACCACACTGTGATTTAATTAAATCTAGCAGGGGTAGCTAGATAGCGCCACCCACTGACATGATGGCGGAGGCAAACAACGAACTGTCAGCTATCTCGCAGTCCCACCACACTTGAAGGATATTGTACCATTAGTGGGAGGATGTTTCATCAACCTCATCATCTTAAGTTGCGGCATGGCCACTGGAGGATTACCGATCATCACCAATCTTTCTGTTTGCTCACTGAAGAGAAATTCCAGCTTCTTTTTTTACTAAAGAGGAAGTCATTTATGGTTTTATCCCCAAAAAAATTAAATTTAAAAAAAAGGTGATAAAAAAAAAGAGTGAAATATTTAGATTTAGTTTTGTAGTTAAGGTTTTTTTTCTGCACTTTTTTTCCCCCCAGTTGTTTAGTGTTTTACTGGAGAGCAGGGAATCAGGGTTCGATTCCAGCATAAAGTTTTATTAAATATTTCATTTTTTGAGAGGTTAAATATTTTACTAGAGAGTATTAAATCTGGTTTCGATTTCGTCATGAAGTATTTTTTTATTTTCTTGAGTGGTTCAGTGTTTTAATAGAGAGCAGGGAATCAGGGTTCGATTCCAACATAAAGTTTTATTTATTGTTTAATTTTTTCAGAGGTTTAGTATTTTACTAGAGAGTAATAAATCTGATTTCGATTTCGGCATGAAGTATTTTTTATTTTCTTGAGTGGTTCAGAGTTTTAATGTAGAGCAGAAGCATCTGGGTTCGATTCCCGCATAAAACAGATATTTTATTTGTGGTTATATTTTTTTACACTTTTCTGCATACAACGGGCTAAATGTCCAGGTCAAAAAGAATTTATGGCTCATAGAAGGTTGAAGAAGAGAATCCCCGGGACATCTCTTATTACGTAGACACATGGCTCAATATCCTATCCGTCGGACAGCCGATTTTCAAAGATCATCTGTGTCCACTCCCTCACTGACGTCAGAGTGGGAATTTTTGAAGGGTTGGGTGGGGTTGTTTTACCTCTGAGCGGCACCTTTTTGCACACCATGGGCTAAATGTCCAGGTCACAAGGACCCCGAAGGCTCAGAGAAGGTTGGGGGAGGGGACCCACTGGAACAGCTGTTGGGAGACAGATGGTAGCCTCCCGTCAGGCCATCCAGCGTGTTCTTTAACATTGGGTTGTTTTACCTCTGAGCGGCCCTTTTTTGCACACCATGGGCTAAATGTCCAGGTCACAAGGACCCCGAAGGCTCAGAGAAGGTTGGGGGAGGGGACCCACTGGAACAGCTGTTGGGAGACAGATGGTAGCCTCTCGTCCAGGCCATCCAGCGTGTTCTTTAACGTGCACAGGGTATGGCTCTCCCGCACACGGTGCCACGGCTTTACGTCCCATCCGACGGACGGCGGCCTTTCCAAGCCCATCGGTGTCCCCTACTGACCATGGTCAGGGCGGGGAATTTTGCGGAGATAAATCTCAACGCTGACCCAACTGGGATTCGAACCTGGGAACTACAAATCACAATTATTGAAGGGAATCTCAAGCAATCACCATGAGGATCCAAATCCAGAGCTCTATCGATTGAACCAATCCATCTCTGCTGACAGCACCTCTCAGTTAAAGTACAGTAAACCTTCGACTAAACGAACCCCGATTTAGCGGATTTTGGATTTAACGCGCAAAATCTTTTGAGCCAATAGCTGACTTCTGCTGAAACAACGTACGAAGTCCGTTATTTGACAGTCAGTCCGGACTATAATTGGGACGGGGGTGGCTCAGTCGGTAGCGTGCTTGGCGCGTAATCTGCAGTTCCCAGGTTCGAGTACCAGCTGGGCCAGCGTTGAGATTTATCTCCACAAAACTCCCCGCCCTGCCCACGGTCAGTAGGGGACACCGATTTGCTTGGAAAGGTCGCCGTCCGTCGGATGGAACGTTAAGACGTGGCCCAGTGTGCGGGATAGTCATATCTTGGGGGGTGGGGGAGTGGCTCAGTCGGTAGCGCGCCAGGCTCGTAATCTGTAGTTCGAGTCCTAGGTTCGAGTCCTAGCTGGGTCAGCGTTGAGATTTATCTCCGCAAAATTCCCCGCCCTGCCCACGGTCAATAGGGGACACCGATGGACTTGGAAAGGCAGCCGTCCGTCGGATGGGACGTTAAGCCGTGGCCTCGTGTGCGGGAGAGTCATACCCTGTGCACGTTAAAGAACACGCTGGATGGCCTTGACGGAAGGCTACCATCTGTCTCCCAACAGCTGTTCCAGTGGGTCCCCTCCCCCAACCTTCTCTGAGCCTTCGGGGTCCATGTGACCTGGCCGTTTAGCCCATAGTGTGCAAAAAAGTGGCGCTCAGAGGTAAAACAACCCAACCCATACCCTGTGCAAGTTAAAGAACACGCTTTATGGTCTTGACGGGAGGCTACCATCTGTCTCTCAACAGCTATCCAGTGGGTCCCCTTCCCTCAACCTTCTATGAGCCTTGAGGGTCCTTGTGACCTGGTCATTTAGCCCATGGTGTGCAAAAAAAAATTGCTGCTCAGATCTAACACAACCTTATCCTTGTGATCTGACCCTTTTGCCCATTGTGTATTAAAAAAAAAGTCATCCGATCTTTCCAAAATAGAAACCTCAAAATTCAATAAACCTTAAATAAAATTAAAAATAATTTCCTACAATCGCAAAATTTCAGAATTTTAGCAACGTAAACCTTAAAAAAAAGAGTCTGGGGGAAAAAAATTCTTTCTCCTTATGGCCAATTTAAAAAAAAAAAGTCTTTTCGGGATTGCTAGTCATGCACAAGAAGGCTGCGCTAACCTTCAATCCATCTTCCTGCCTTAGAGACGGAAACCATCTGGTCTCCTGAAAGAGCTTCAAGGTGACTTAAACGTTGGCCAACGGGCTCGAGATTGGGCATGCCGGACACGATTTACCATCACGAAATGTGCTGTCCTTCCTCATTTCTTCTGATTGGCTCCAGACTATTTTTCTTGACCTTCACCGAGCGCTCGATCTCGCTCGGGGACGGACCTCAGGATCGAGATCACGTCCATTGTTCCAGGCAGCTGGCAGACTCGCGGCTCACGTGGAGTAGATAGTGGTTATGACGGCTCCCAGACACGTAGCTCGTAGTGTGGTCATCCTGATGATAGGTGCGCCAGAGAGGGAGCAGGAGGAGGAAAGGGACGTCACGTGACCGAGCCTTAGCAACCGTAACTATGATGAGGAGTTTTTGATCGTGACAGTGTTGGGGGAGGAAGCGAGTCATGCTGGGAAGTTGAGGGATTAGAGTGTCTACACCTTTGTGATTAGTAGTGTTAATATTTTTCCTCCGTGTTTATTACTGTAAATAACAGAATGATTTGTTTGGATAATTTTTGTTTCCTCTGGGGATTTTTGTTCTTTAGAAATGAAACATTCGCGTGGATTTTGAAAATCGTTACTATTTACTTGATGCTAAAAAAAGGACGTCCTGTGGCCGAGTGGTTAGCACGCTTGGCTACTGATCTAAGGGACCTGGGTTCGATCCCCAGGCATGGATGTATGTGTCGTTTTTCTGCTGAGATCCGGCCATCCTCACAGACCTTCTACTATGGCATATAAACTGACAGGCTCCTGTCAGACCTCTGTGGCAAGCAGCTGCTTGAGGGGATATTTTTTTAAATATCTCCTCAAGCAGCTGCTTGCCATAGAGGTCTGACAGGAGCTTGTCAGTTTATATGCCATAGTAGAAGGTCTGTGAGGATGAGGGAACCTCAGCAGAAGAACTACAGGAAGATCAGTAGCCAAGCGCGCTAACCACTCGGCCATGAGACGGCAATACTAAAAAGATTATTTAATATATATACAGAGCTCCTGTCAGCTCATTTCATATATATATATGGGTTGGGTTGGTTTGTTTTACCTCTGAGCGGCACTTTTTTGCACACCATGGGCTAAATGGCCAGGTCACATGGACCCCGAAGGCTCAGAGAAGGTTGGGGGAGGGGACCCACTGGAACATCTGTTGGGAAACAGATGGTAGCCTCCCGTCAAGGCCATCCAGCGTGTTCTTTAACGTTGGGTTGTTTTACCTCTGAGCGGCACTTTTTTTGCACACCATGGGCTAAATGGCCAGGTCACATGGACCCCGAAGGCTCAGAGAAGGTTGGGGGAGGGGACCCACTGGAACATCTGTTGGGAAACAGATGGTAGCCTCCCGTCAAGGCCATCCAGCGTGTTCTTTAACGTTGGGTTGTTTTACCTCTGAGCGGCACTTTTTTTGCACACCATGGGCTACATAGCCAGGTCACATGGACCCCGAAGGCTCAGAGAAGGTTGGGGGAGGGGACCCACTGGAACATCTGTTGGGAAACAGATGGTAGCCTCCCGTCAAGGCCATCCAGCGTGTTCTTTAACGTTGGGTTGTTTTACCTCTGAGCGGCACTTTTTTTGCACACCATGGGCTAAATGTCCAGGTCACATGGACCCCGAAGGCTCAGAGAAGGTTGGGGGAGGGGACCCACTGGAACAGCTGTTGGGAGACAGATGGTAGCCTCCCGTCAAGGCCATCCAGCGTGTTCTTTAACGTGCACAGGGTATGGCTCTCCCGCACACGGGGCCACGGTTTAACGTCCCATCCGACGGACGGCGGCCTTTCCAAGCCCATCGGTGTCCCCTACTGACCGTGGGCAGGGCGGGGAATTTTGCGGAGATAAATCTCAACGCTGACCCGACTGGGACTCGAACCTGGGAACTGCAGATTAAGAGCCTGGCGCGCTACCGACTGAGCCACCCCCGCCCCTCATATATATATATACAGCTACGGAAGTATCAAGTGGGGAGGCAAATCCCCCCCCCCCTTTTAGAATGCCAGTAAGTATAAAAGAGATAAAAATTATTACACTTGTTTATATTTCATGTATTTTTCAAGCAAGTTTTAAATGATGAATAAAACGAAGGAAGAAATGTTATGTTGAATTAGAAATCCAATTTCTTGGCCTCCTCCCATCTTTTACTATTTTCAGGCTCGATTATATTTCTTGCCCCTTCCCCTCTCTTCCCCCCGATTTTTTTTAATATCCGGCCCCATATGTAGCTAGCCGTCCCGTGGCCGAGTGGTTAGCACGCTTGGCTACTGATCTAAGGGACCTGGGTTCGAGCCCCGGGTAAGGCATGGCTGTTTGTGTCGTTTTTCTGCTGAGGTCCTGCCATCCTCTCAGACCTTCTACTATGGCATATAAACTGACAGGCTCCTGTCAGACCCCTGTGGCAAGCAGCTGCTTGAGGGGGGTATTTATTTATTTTTTATATGTAGCTAATTCTGTCTGAGTGAGTCAGCGAATCGTTCAGTTCTACATTTAACCGAATCTATTGAAAAAAAAAAAATCTTTTAAACAATGTTCATTCAGTTCGGTTATTCTACCTCTGAGCGGCACTTTTTTGGGACATGATGGATTAAATAGCCAAGTCACAAGAGCCCCAAGAGCTCAGAGAGGGTTCTTAGGAGGACACCCCTGAGAGACTTGGAGTCATCTGTTAGAAGACAGATCGTAGCTTTTCGTCAAGGCCATCCAACATGTTCTTTAACGTATAAAGGGTATGGCTCTCTTTGATACCGAGACACGGCTTAAAGTTCCATCCGACTGCCTTTTCAAGTTGATTCATCCGTCCATTCATCAATCCATCCACACACCCATTAATCCATCCATCATCCACCTATGCACATGACACGACCTTCCATCCATTCATTCATCTACCCACACGCCCTTCTATCAATCCATCCATTAATCCATCTTCTCACACACCCTTCCAACCATTTATCCATCTACTCACATACCATTCCAACCATCCATCCATTTATCCATCTACCCACATACCCTTCCACCCATTAATCCATCCATCCATCTACTCACACACCCTTCCGACTATCCGACCATCTACTCACACACCCTTCCAACCATCCATCCATTCATCCATCTACCCACATACCCTTCCAACCATTCATCCATTCATCCATTTACCCACATACCCTTCCAACCATTCATCCATTCATCCATCTACCCACATACCCTTCCATCCATCCATCCATTTATCCATTTACCCACATACCCTTCCATCCATTTATCCATCTACCCACATACCCTTCCATCCATCAATCCATCCATCCATATAGTCACACACCCTTCCAACCATCCATCCATTCATCCATCTACCCACATACCCTTCCATCCATCCATCCATTCATCCATCTACCCACATACCCTTCAACCTTCTATCCATTTATCCATCTACCCACATACCCTTCCATCCATTTATCCATCTACCCACATACCCTTCCATCCATCCATCCATTTATCCATTTACCCACATACCCTTCCATCCATCCATCCATTCATCCATCTACCCATACACCCTTCCAACCTTCCATCCATTTATCCATCTACCCACATACCCTTCCATCCATCAATCCATTTATACATCTACCCACATACCCTCCCATTCATCCATCCATTCATACATCTACCCACATACCCTCCCATTCATCCATCCATTTATCCATCTACCCACATACCCTTCCATCCATCCATCCATTCATCCCTCTACTCACATATCCTCCCATTCATCCATCCATTTGTCCATCTACCCAGATACCCTTCCATCCATCCATCCATTCATCCATCTACCCATATACCCTTCCATCCGTCCACCACCCAAACGCCCTTCCAACCATCCATCCATTTATCCATCTACCCACATACCCTTCCATCCATTTATCCATCTACCCACATACCCTCCCATTCATCCATCCATTTATCCATCTACCCATATATCCATCCATCCATCCATCCATTTATCCATCTACCCACATACCCTTCCATCCATATAAAAATTATGCATACCCCACCAGTAAGGCAAATATTCAGTTTTTCCACGTACCAACTGTAAATATAACATTCAATTTTGACTTCTACCACTTATAAATGAAAGAGTCAACTTTTACTCTTTGCCGCTTGGAAGGCAAACATTCAGTTCTTCTGTGTGTTCTCTTTAACGCGAATATTCAGTTATACATTTTATTTCTACCTTTTTTACTTTCAATTTTATCTTCTACCTTTTTTGAGGTAAACATTCAATATTTCTGTATATCCTCTTTAAGGCAAACATTCAATATTTCCTTGTACCACCAATAATGCAAAGATTAAATTTTTCCTTATACCAGCTGAAAAGAGAACATTGAATTTAGCCTTCTACCACATTTAAGGCAAATATTCAATATTCCCTTGTACCACCTATAATGCAAACTTTAGGGGCGGGGGTGGCTCAGTCGGTAGCACGCCAGGCTCGTAATCTGTAGTTCCCAGGTTCGAGTCCCCGCTGGGTCAGCGTTGAGATTTATCTCCGCAAAATTCCCCGCCCTGCCCACGGTCAGTAGGGGACACCGATGGGCTTGGAAAGGCCGCCGTCCGTCGGATGGGACGTTAAGCCGTGGTCCCGTGTGCGGGAGAGCCATACCCTGTGCACGTTAATGAACACACTGGATGGCCTTGACGGGAGGCTACCATCTGTCTCCCAACAGCTGTTCCAGTGGGTCTCCTCCCCCAACCTTCTCTGAGCCTTCGGGGTCCTTGTGACCTGGCATTTAGCCCATGGTGTGCAAAAAAGTGCTGCTCAGAGGTAACACAACCCAACGTTAAAGAACACGCTGGATGGCCTTGACGGGAGGCTACCATCTGTCTCCCAACAGCTGTTCAATTGGGTCCCCTCCCCCAACCTTCTCTGAGCCTTCGGGGTCCATGTGACCTGGCCATTTAGCCCATGGTGTGCAAAAAAGTGCCGCTCAGAGGTAAAATAACCCAACCCATGTAAACTTTCAATTTTTGCTTATACCAGCTGTAGAGAAAACATTGAATTTCAATTCAAATTTTCTTGTAGAGCCTGTAAGACAACCATTCATTTTTTTTCCTTACACCACCAAAATAAGACAAACATCCAACACTTCATTTGTACATTTAAAAAGTTTCAATTCATTACAGTTCCCAAATCTTTTCTCAACTTGCATTTCAAAGGGAAAGCACTGCAGATGGCTGCGCAATTATAGATGCGAAAGTCACCAGGATCTCAGGATTTCTCCAAAATCAAAAGAACCACTTCAATTATCATCAACCAGCATTTGACTCGCAAATGTTCCCCAGAGATGACAGGAAGGACAAAGGAATGGTCTCTTTTGTAAATTTTACATCCCCAATGTCACCCCTCCCCCCTCACAATTTAAAGCGAGGACGCCATCCTATGCGGGCAGCAAATTCAAAAAGGCTTACTTCACGTACAGAGAATAATGAATAATAAATAGATTTAAAATAAAGAAAAAAATCGATTTGGGAAATGTGTCCCCTAAGTCAAAGAATGGACGAATGAATGCAGCTGAGCATTACTCATTATCTACGCATTACAAACATCTGCTTTATTTTCAGATAGCAGCTGACGTAAGCAGATTTTTGATTAAGGGTTTGGTGAATAGGCATGATAGGGAATCTAGCTAAAAGAGACCTCATTGTTCCTAACAGAATTTTTTTGTCAACACTGCCCTACCATCAAAATATTGAGTTGGGTTGTTTTACCTATGAGCGGCACTTTTTTGCACACCATGGGCTAAATAGCCAGGTCACAAGGACCCCGAATGTTCAGAGAAGGTTGGGGGAGGGGATCCACTGGAATAGCTGTTGGGAGACAGATGGTAGCCTCCCGTCAAGGCCATCCAGCGTGTTCTTTAACGTTGGGTTGTTTTACCTATGAGCAGCACTTTTTTTGCACACAATGGGCTAAATGACCAAGCCACAAGGACTCCGAAGGCTCAGAGAAGGTTGGGGGAGGGGACCCACTGGAACAGCTGTTGGGAGACAGATGGTAGCCTCCCGTCAAAACCATCCAGCGTGTTCTTTAACGTTGGGTTGTTTTACCTATGAGCGGCACTTTTTGCACACAATGGGCTAAATGGCCAGGTCACAAGGAACCCGAGGGCTCAGAGAAGGTTGGGGGAGGGGACCCACTGGAATAGCTGTTGGGAGACAGATGGTAGCCTCCCATCAAGGCCATCCAGTGTGTTCTTTAACGTTGGGTTGTTTTACCTATGAGCAGCACTTTTTTTGCACACAATGGCCAGGTTACAAGGAACCCGAAGGCTCAGAGAAGGTTGGGGGAGGGGACCCACTGGAACAGCTGTTGGGAGACAGATGGTAGCCTCCCGTCAAGGCCATCCAGCGTGTTCTTTAACGTGCACACGGTATGGCTCTCCCGCACACGAGGCCACGGCTTAACGTCCCATCCGACGGACGGCGGCCTTTCCAAGCATTATCGGTGTCCCCTACTGACCGTGGGCAGGGCGGGGAATTTTGCGGAGATAAATCTCAACGCTGACCCAGCTGGGACTCGAACCTGGGAACTGCAGATTACGAGCCTGGCGCGCTATCGACTGAGCCACCCCCGCCCCTTCGGAAGAATGAAAAAGATAGCAGTGCAGCGTGTTCAAGTTGTGAGATCTGAAAGGATTTTCAGATCGTCTGAATCAGTGCGCTTTAAGTGAAAACAATTAGTATATTTATTAGAGTGTGCGAGGGTGTTTGTTTTCTGTTGTTAGTAACATAAGTTTAGTGAAGTTTCACAAGACGAGAGATTGTTTATGTTTGAAGGTATTCAAGTGACATGGTAAACAATGCGGACTAAAAAAAAAGAGTTAGTATTTTAGTAGAACAGACAGGGCTGATATTGTATGCTCTGTTAAAAAAAAGGTTAATGACTTATGTATGATAGTAGTTAATCTGTTTATAAGATACTTCATCCATATTTTTGTAACTATTTGAATTGTATTGTAATTGGTTTGATAATATAGTTATTAGTACTCACGCTCAGTGCCTATCCATTTTAAAATTCGCAAAAATATGTCTTATTTTTTTCCCATTGTTATACGATAACTATAGTTTTATCTATCTGTATAAGGGGTACGCCAATTACATACAGATTTCCAGGGGGTGCGTGAAGCATAAAAGGTTGAGAACCACTGATATATATGTTTTATTTATTCCCATTGCTATACTATAACTATAGTTTTATCTATCTATACAAGGGGTACGCCAGTTACATACACATTTCCAGGGGGGAACGTGAAGCATAAAAGGTTGAGAACCACTGATATATATGTTTTATTTTATTCCCATTGCTATACTATAACTATAGTTTTATCTATCTATACAAGGGGTACGCCAGTTATATACAGATTTCCAGGGGGTACGTGAAGCATAAAGGTTTGAGAACCACTGATATATATGTTTTATTTTATTCCCATTGCTATACTATAACTATAGTTTTATCTATCTGTACAAGGGGTACGCCAGTTACATACACATTTCCAGGGGGTACGTGAAGCATAAAGGTTTGAGAACCACTGATATATATGTTTTATTTTATTCCCATTGCTATACTATAACTATAGTTTTATCTATCTGTACAAGGGGTACGCCAGTTACATACACATTTCCAGGGGGTACGTGAAGCATAAAGGTTTGAGAACCACTGATATATATGTTTTATTTTATTCCCATTGCTATACTATAACTATAGTTTTATCTATCTGTACAAGGGGTACGCCAGCTACATACACATTTCCAGGGGGTACGTGAAGCATAAAAGATTGATAACCACTGATATATATGTTTTATTTTATTCCTATTTTTATACTATAACTATAGTTTTATCTATCTATACAAGGGGTACGCCAGTTACATACACATTTCCAGGGGGTACGTGAAGCATAAAAGGTTGAGAACCACTAAATATATATGATTTATTTTATTCCTATTTTTATACTATAACTATAGTTTTATCTATCTATACAAGGGGTACGCCAGTTACATACACATTTCCAGGGGGTACGTGAAGCATAAAGGTTTGAGAACCACTGATATATATGTTTTATTTTATTCCCATTGCTATACTATAACTATAGTTTTATCTATCTGTACAAGGGGTACGCCAGTTACATACACATTTCCAGGGGGTACGTGAAGCATAAAGGTTTGAGAACCACTGATATATATGTTTTATTTTATTCCCATTGCTATACTATAACTATAGTTTTATCTATCTGTACAAGGGGTACTCCAGCTACATACACATTTCCAGGGGGTACGTGAAGCATAAAAGGTTGATAACCACTGATATATATGTTTTATTTTATTCCTATTTTTATACTATAACTATAGTTTTATCTATCTATACAAGGGGTACGCCAGTTACATACACATTTCCAGGGGGTACGTGAAGCATAAAAGGTTGATAACCACTGATATATATGTTTTATTTTATTCCTATTTTTATACTATAACTATAGTTTTATCTATCTATAGAAGGGGTACGCCAGTTACATACACATTTCCAGGGGGTACGTGAAGCATAAAGGTTTGAGAACCACTGATATATATGTTTTATTTTATTCCCATTGCTATACTATAACTATAGTTTTATCTATCTATACAAGGGGTACGCCAGTTACATACACATTTCCAGGGGGTATGTGAAGCATAAAAGGTTGAGAACCACTGATATATATGTTTTATTTTATTCCCATTCTTATACTATAAATATAGTTGTATCTATCTATATAAGGGTACGCCAGTTACATACACATTTCCAGGGGGTATATGAAGCATAAAAGGTTGAGAACCACTGATGTATATGTTTTATTTTATTCCTATTGTTACACTATAACTATAGTTTTATCTATCTATACAAGGGGTACGCCAGTTATATACAGATTTCCAGGGGGTACGTGAAGCATAAAGGTTTGAGAACCACTGATATATATGTTTTATTTTATTCCCATTGCTATACTATAACTATAGTTTTATCTATCTGTACAAGGGGTACTCCAGCTACATACACATTTCCAGGGGGTACGTGAAGCATAAAAGGTTGATAACCACTGATATATATGTTTTATTTTATTCCTATTTTTATACTATAACTATAGTTTTATCTATCTATACAAGGGGTACGCCAGTTACATACACATTTCCAGGGGGTACGTGAAGCATAAAAGGTTGATAACCACTGATATATATGTTTTATTTTATTCCTATTTTTATACTATAACTATAGTTTTATCTATCTATAGAAGGGGTACGCCAGTTACATACACATTTCCAGGGGGTACGTGAAGCATAAAGGTTTGAGAACCACTGATATATATGTTTTATTTTATTCCCATTGCTATACTATAACTATAGTTTTATCTATCTATACAAGGGGTACGCCAGTTACATACACATTTCCAGGGGGTATGTGAAGCATAAAAGGTTGAGAACCACTGATATATATGTTTTATTTTATTCCCATTCTTATACTATAAATATAGTTGTATCTATCTATATAAGGGTACGCCAGTTACATACACATTTCCAGGGGGTATATGAAGCATAAAAGGTTGAGAACCACTGATGTATATGTTTTATTTTATTCCTATTGTTACACTATAACTATAGTTTTATCTATCTATACAAGGGGTACGCCAGTTATATACAGATTTCCAGGGGGTACGTGAAGCATAAAGGTTTGAGAACCACTGATATATATGTTTTATTTTATTCCCATTGCTATACTATAACTATAGTTTTATCTATCTATACAAGGGGTACGCCAGTTGCATACACATTTCCAGGGGTACGTGAAGCATAAAAGGTTGAGAACCACTGATATATATGTTTTATTTTATTCCCATTGTTATACTATAACTATAGTTTTATCTATCTATACAAGGGGTACGCCAGTTACATACACATTTCCAGGGGGTACGTGAAGCATAAAGGTTTGAGAACCACTGATATATATGTTTTATTTTATTCCCATTGCTATACTATAACTATAGTTTTATCTATCTGTACAAGGGGTACGCCAGCTACATACACATTTCCAGGGGGTACGTGAAGCATAAAAGGTTGATAACCACTGATATATATGTTTTATTTTATTCCTATTTTTATACTATAACTATAGTTTTATCTATCTATACAAGGGGTACGCCAGTTACATACACATTTCCAGAGGGTACGTGAAGCATAAAAGATTGAGAACCACTGATATATATGTTTTATTTTATTCCCATTGTTAAACTATAACTATAGTTTATCTATCTATACAAGGGGTACGCCAGTTACATACACATTTCCAGGGGGTACGTGAAGCATAAAAGGTTGATAACCACTGATATATATGTTTTATTTTATTCCTATTTTTATACTATAACTATAGTTTTATCTATCTATACAAGGGGTACGCCAGTTACATACACATTTCCAGGGGGTACGTGAAGCATAAAAGGTTGAGAACCACTGATGTATATGTTTTATTTTATTCCTATTGTTACACTATAACTATAGTTTTATCTATCTATACAAGGGGTACGCCAGTTATATACAGATTTCCAGGGGGTACGTGAAGCATAAAGGTTTGAGAACCACTGATATATATGTTTTATTTTATTCCCATTGTTATACTTTAACTATAGTTTTATCGATATCTGCCAGTTACATACACATTTCCAGAGGGTACGTGAAGCATAAAAGGTTGAGAACCACTGATATATATGTTTTATTTTATTCCCATTGTTAAACTATAACTATAGTTTATCTATCTATACAAGGGGTACGCCAGTTACATACACATTTCCAGGGGGTACGTGAAGCATAAAAGGTTGAGAACCACTGATATAAAATGTTTTATTTTATTCCATTATTCACTGCAGAATACTAAGGAGGAGAATTGTCAGGAGTCATTTAATCACTGGAGAAGAAAGTGACTATGTGATTCCACTAAAAATTTAAAAAATACCTAGGTTGTTAAAAAATATTAGTTGTTTAAAATTTAAAGAAGGCTTTCGTGTGAACTTCTATGTTAATTTTTGTAACTCATTTATTATTCTATTATATGAAATCGTTAATTTTTTTCTACAAGAATATAAAATATTGTCATCCTGTATCAACATACCAGTCGGTAGCGCGCCAGGCTAGTAATCTGCAGTTAAAAGGTTCGAGTCCCAGCTGAGTCAGAATTGAGATTTATTTACGCAAAATTCCTCGCCCTGCCCAAGGTCAGTAGGGAACACCAATGGGCTTGGAAAGGCCACCGTCCGTCGGATGGGACGTTAAGCCGTGGCTCCGTGTGCCGGAGAGCCATACCTTGTGCACATTAAAGAACACGCTGGATGGCCTTAACGGGTGGCTACCATCTGTCTCCTAACAGCTGTTCCAGTGGATCCCCTCCCTCAACCTTCTCTGAGCCTTCGGTGTCCATGTGACCTGGCCATTTAGCCCATGGTGTGCAAAAATTTGCCGCTCAGAGGTAAAACAACCCAACGTTGACTAACACGCTGGATGGCCTTGACGGGAGGCTACCATCTGTCTCCCAACAGCTGTCCAGCGGGTCTCCTCCCTCAACCTTCTCTGACCCTTCGGGGTCCATGTGACCTGGCCATTTAGCCCATGGTGTGCAAAAAAGTGTCGCTCAGAGGTACAACAACCCAACGTTAAAGAACACGCTGGATGGCCTTGACGGGAGGCTACCATCTGTCTCCCAACAGCTGTTCCAGTGGGTCCCCTCCCCCAACCTTGTCTGAGCCTTCGGGGTCCATGTGACCTGGCCATTTAGCCCATGGTGTGCAAAAAAGTGTCGCTCTGAGGTAAAACATTCCAACCCATATACGAGTAGGGGCGGGGGTGGCTGTTTGGGTAGCGCCAGTTTTTCCAAAACAATTCTAAGTCCTTTGGAGTCCTTGTGACCTGTCGATTTAACCCATTTTGCAAACAAAGGTTCCGCTCAGAGGTAATCGAAAAATGATAAACATCCTCACGATCATCTGCTGCTCCTCTTCGGGTAAAATAAACGACTTTTAGGATTGAAACAACAGTACAGAAAGTTTGTGGATATTTTATTTCTTAACTTTTAGAAGGAAGAAGAAGACGGAAAAGAAATCTATTCAGCTTCAATATTCGGAAAGATTGTCGCTAAACGGAGATTGGATTGGAGTCAGCGGAACCTCAGGGATCACGAAGAGGAAAACTCTCCATCAGTCGTAGCACTGACTCTTTAATGTCCTTGTTTGCCTGGCATCCTTGAGAAAGTTCCTCCTTGGGAGGAATACTTTAAGGAGAGTTTCCTGAACCGTGGATTGTGGGAAGCTCCTTGGGGACTTTTAAATTCCCTCTTTTTCCGTTTCCTTCATTGTGAGGTCACAATACTTGCAGTTTTTCGTATTAATGGAAGAAACCCTTTTTCTTTTAAACTGATATATATTAGAAGAAGTTTTCTCTCTGATTTTTTTTCTCTATTATTTTTTAGTCAAAGTCGTATATGTTTGTCTCGTTTGAAAGAGTTGGGTTGGATTGTTTTATGTTTGAGGCCTTTTTTGCACACAATGGGCTAAATCGTCAGGTTACAAGGATCTCTAAGGCTGAAAAAAAGGGGACAGCTGTTAAGAGAGAGATGGTAGCCTCCGGTCAAGGCCATCCAGCATGTTGTTTAACGTGCCCAGAGTACAACTCTACAGCATAAGGGGGCGGGGGTGGCTCAGTTGGTAGCACGCCAGACTCGTAATCTTCTGTTCTCAGATTCGAGTCCCAGATGGGTCAGCGTTGAGATTTTTCTCCGCAAAACTCCCCGCCCTGCCCACGGTCAGTAGAGGACACCGATGGGCTTGGAAAGGCCGCCGTCCGTCGGATGGGACGTTAAGCTGTGGCCCCGTGTGCTGGAGAACCATACCCTGTGCACTTTAAAGAACACGCTGGATGTCCTTGACGGGAGGCTACCATCTGTCTCCCAACAGCTGTACCAGTGGGTCCTCTCCCCCAACCTTCTCTGAGCCATCGGGGTCCATGTGACCTAGCCATTTACTCCATGGTGTGCAAAAAAGTGCCCCTCAGAGGTAAAATAAACCAACGTTAAAGAACCCGCTGGATGGCCTTGACGGGAGGCTACCATCTGTCTCCCAAGAGCTGTTTCAGTGGGTCCCCTCCCACAACCTTCTCTGAGCCTTCGGGGTCCATGTGACCTGGCCATTTAGCCCATGGTGTGCAAAAAAGTGCCCCTCAGAGGTAAAATAAACCAACGTTAAAGAACCCGCTGGATGGCCTTGACGGGAGGCTAACATCTGTCTCCCAAGAGCTGTTTCAGTGGGTCCCCTCCCCCAACCTTCTCTGAGCCTTCGGGGTCCATGTGACCTGGCCATTTAGCCCATGGTGTGCAAAAAGTGCCGCTCAGAGGTAAAACAACCCAATCCACGTGCGATAAATTTTTGTCCTCGCAGTTCTTGAATTTCTGCTTAGCAGACTCGGACACTAAACTCACAGAGCAAGACAAACCAATCAAACCAAATCCTGATGCGGATAATAAAGATCTGATGCAAGTGATAAAGATACGGGAAATTCACACGTGGTGAGTAGCGACGTTTCCGAAAAAACGAAAACCGGAAATGCAACAACGCATCGATAATATCTCATTAAGATATGTGTAGAGAGAATTTGGGAGAGAGGCTTTACAATCGAAATCCTTTAGCGAGTGAATCTGAATCGTCAGTCGTCACGATGAGGATGATCATGATGATTAGGAAGGTATTACCTCTTCCTCTTTGTGGATGCATGGATGCCTAATCGGATTATCTGTCATTTGATCCTCCGTTAGGAGTCTGCATTTGGATAGAAAAACCTCTTAGTCGTTAGCAGCAAGGGTTGGGTTGTTTTACCTCTGAGAGCCCACTTTTTTGCACACCATGGGCTAAATGGCCAGGTCACAAGGACCCCGAAGGCTCAGAGAAGGTTGAGGGAGGGGACCCACTGGAATAGCTGTTGGGAGACATATGGTAGCCTCCCGTCAATGCCATCCAGCGTGTTCTTTAACGTTGGGTTGTTTTACTTCTGAGCGGCACTTTTTTGCACACCATGGGCTAAATGGCCAGGTCACATGGACCCCGAAGGCTCAGAGAAGTTTGGGGGAGGGGACCCACTGGAACAGCTGTTGGGAGACAGATGGTAGCCTCCCGTCAAGGCCATCCAGCGTGTTCTTTAACATTGGGTTGTTTTACCTTTGAGCGGCACTTTTTTGCACACCACGGGCTAAATGGCCAGGTCACATGGACCCCGAAGGCTCAAAGAAGGTTGGGGGAGGGGACCCACTGGAACAGCTGTTGGGAGACAGATGGTAGCCTCCCGTCAAGGCCATCCAGCGTGTTTTTTAACGTTGGGTTGTTTTACCTCTGAGCGGCACTTTTTTGCACACCATGGGCTAAATGGCCAGGTCACATCGACCCCGAAGGCTCAGAAGGTTGGGGGAGGGGACCCACTGGAACAGCTGTTGGAAGACAGATGGTAGCCTCCCGTCAAGGACATCCAGCGTGTTCTTTAACGTGCACAGGGTATGGCTCTCCCACACACGGAGCCACGGCTTAACGTCCCATCCGACGGACTGCGGCCTTTTGAAGTCCATTGGTGTCTCCTACTAACTGTGGGCAGGGCGGGGAGTATTGCGGAGATAAATCTCAACGCTGACCCAACTGTGACTCGAACCAGGAAACTGCAAATTATGAGCCTGGCGCGCTACCAACAGAGCCCCCCCCCATTTCTCCCAAGAGTTCGTATATTAATATTGCTTCATGTTACGAAAGAATCAACTCTCAGTTTTTATTCGCCCGGCGAAAAATTTCCGCACCAGAATTACACACTGTGATTCGAAACCACGTGTGTGCTCGTGGTACCAAGCAGAGAAGGCCGTGACACAATTATGCAGTCACTCTGATATTTATGAGTGTAAAATTTTGCTGTCCTTGCTCAGCAGTGTAAGGGTACACGCTCTGCAGGACAACTGCGCTACACACAGAACACAGTTCATCAGTGTAACATGAGGTGGACATTCAGCTGTTGGAATATGTGGACCTTTTTAACGCCGCTGATACTGGCTGGATATCAATGTCACTGACGTCGTATGTGGACACGTCTGAAGTTACTATTTTGATTTTGTAAGATTGAATTTATATCTTTTAATGAGGTTAAGAATAATAGAGTAGGAAGGGTTGGATTCTTTTACCTCTGAGCGGCACTTTTTTGCACACAATGGGCTAAATGGCCAGGTCACAAGGACCCCGAAGTCTCAGAGAAGGTTGGGGGAAGGGATCCAATAGAACAGCTGTTAGGAGACAGATGGTAGCCTCCCATCAAGGCCATCCAGTGTTTTCTTTAACGTTGGGGTGTTTTACCTCTGAGAGGCACTTTTTTGCACACAATGGGCTAAATGGCCAGGTCACAAGGACCTCGATGGCTCAGAGAAGGTTTGGGGAGGGGACCCACTGGAACAGCTGTTGGGAGACAGATGGTAGCCTCCCGTCAAGGCCATCCAGCGTGTTCTTTAACGTGCACAGGGTATGTCTCTCCCGCACACGGGGCCACGGCTTATCGTCCCATCCGACGGACGGCGGCCTTTCCAAGCCCATCGGTGTCCCATACTGACCGTGGGCAGGGTGGGGAGTTTTGCGGAGATAAATATCAACGCTGACCCAGCTGGGACTCGAACCTGGGAACTACAGATTACGAGCCTGGCACGCTATCGACTGAGCCACCCCCGCCCCGATGGCCAGGTCACAAGGACCCCGAGATGGTTGGGGGGATTCACTGGATCAGCTGTTGCGAGATAGATGGTAGGCTTCCATTCAAGGCCATCCAACGTGTTGCTCAACGTGCATAAGGCGTAGCTCTCCCGCACACGGACCAAGGCTTAACGTCCCATCTGACGGACGGCGGCCTTTTCAAGCCCATCGGTGGGTTGGGTTGTTTTACCTCTGAGCGGCACTTTTTGCACACCATGGGCTAAATGGCCAGGTCACATGGACCCCGAAGGCTCAGAGAAGGTTGGGGGAGGGGACCCACTGGAACAGCTGTTGGGAGACAGATGGTAGCCTCCCGTCAAGGCCATCCAGCGTGTTCTTTAACGTGCACAGGGTATGGCTCTCCCGCACACGGGACCACGGCTTATCGTCCCATCCGACGGACGGCGGCCTTTCCAAGCCCATCGGTGTCCCATACTGACCGTGGGCAGGGCGGGGAATTTTGCGGAGATAAATATCAACGCTGACCCAGCTGGGAACTGCAGATTACGAGCCTGGCGCGCTACTGACTGAGCCACCCCCGCCTCTAGAGAAGGAAGGATCTTTTCTTCATAAGCAGCGATGAGGGACAGTATTTTTTTGGGGGGGTAGAGGGTGTATTTTAAATGTAAAAGAGATGGGGTCAGGCCCATGAGCAGGCCAATTGTCGAGCGTATTTTTTCGGCTTCAGGGAAATATGTTCCTAAGACTTCATAATTCCTCATCCTTCTTCAAATCCTTGGCGTCCCCTGAGCCCTGGATATTTGGTCCATTGTGTGGAAAAATTGTCGATCAGAGGTTTTTCCATCGGCATTTTAAAAAAATATCAGAATCATTTCATCTTCGAAATAGACCAAATGGTGACGTTACAATCTCTTTGGGGTCCTTGTGACTTGGCCATTTAGCCCATTGGGTTCAACAATTGCCCCTTTAGGGGTAAAATAACCCAACCTCATTGAACCTACTAAAAAATACTAATTCTGAGGCAATATATCTCTTTATTGGTATTACCACAAAATATTAGGGGCGGGGGTGGCTCAGTCGGAAGCGCGCTAGGTTCGTAATATGTAGTTCCCAGGTTCGAGTCCCAGCCGGGTCAGCTTTGAGGTTTGTCTCCGCAAAACCCCTCGCTCTGCTCACGGTCAGTAGGGGACACTGATGGGCTTGGAAAGACAGCCGTCCGTCGGATGGGTTGTTAAGCCGTGGCCCCGTATGCTGGAGAGTCATACCCTCTGCACCTTAAAGAACACGCTGAATGGTCTTAACGGGAGGCTACCATTTGTCTTCCAACAGCTGTTCCAGTGAATCCCCTCCCCCAACCTACTCTGAGCCTTCGGGGTCTATGTGACCTGGCCGTTTAGCCCATGGTGTGCAAAAAAGTGCCGCTCAGAGGTAAAAGAACCCAACAAAATATCAGACTCACTTCACAATGGGCAAAATGGCGAAGTTACAAGTTTTTGGGGTTCTTGTGACTGGCCATTTAGACCATTTTGTCTATCAATTGTCCCCCAGAGGGAAAAACAAACCGACACCATTAATGTTAATATAAAAAATTTCTAATTCTCAAGCATTTTATCATTTCAACGGCACAATATACTACATGGCGAAGTCACAATATTTTGGGGGTCCTTGTGACTTGGCCGTTTAGCACACTGGGTTGGGTTAGTTTGTTTTACCTCTGAGCGGCACTTTTTTGCACACCATGGGCTAAATGGCCAGGTCACATGGACCCCGAAGGCTCAGAGAAGGTTGGGGGAGGAGACCCACTGGAACAGCTGTTGGGAGACAGATGGTAGCTTGCCGTCAAGGCCATCCAGCGTGTTCTTTAACGTGCACAGGGTATGGCTCTCCCGCACACGGGGCCACGGCTTAACGTCCCATCAGACGGACGGCGGCCTTTCCAAACCCATCGGTGTCCCCTACTGACCGTGGGCAGGGCGGGGAATTTTGCGGAGATAAATCTCAACGCTGACCCCGCTGGGACTCGAACCTGGGAACTACAGATTACGAGCCTGGCGCGCTACCGACTGAGCCACCCCCGCCCCCCTAATTAACAGATGAAATTTGATGCTTTCACTTATAAAGTAGCACTAGTACACTATATACCGCAATCATATTGATATTCTCTGGTAATGCCGATGAAGTGATAAATAAAGTGATAAATTACCATAGAATTTGTACTATTTTTATCGTGCTTAATCGTGTTGGTTTAGTTTTCCCCTGGGCGATAATTGTTCCACCCAGTGCGCTTGAGCGGGGGTGGCTCAGTCGGTAGCGCGCCAGGCTCATAATCTGTAGTTCCCAGGTTCGAGTCCCAGCTGGGTCAGCGTTGAGATTTATCTCCGCAAAATTCCCCGCCCTGTCCACGGTCAGTAGGGGACACCGATGGGCTTGGAAAGGCCGCCGTCCGTCTGATGGGACGTTAAGCCGTGGCCCCGTGTGCGGGAGAGCCATACCCTGTGCACGTTAAAGAACACGCTGGATGGCCTTGACGGGAGGCTACCATCTGTCTCCCAACTGCTGTTCCAGTGGGTCCCCTCCCCCAACCTTCTCTGAGCCTTCGGGGTCCATGTGACCTGGCCATTTAGCCCATGGTGTGCAAGAAAGTGCCGCTCGGAGGTAAAACAACCCAACGTTAAAGAACACGCTTGATGGCCTTGACGGGAGGCTACCATCTGTCTCCCAACAGCCGTTCCAGTGGGTCCCCTCCCCCAACCTTCTGTGAGCCTTCGGGGTCCTTGTGACCTGGCCATTTAGCCTATGATGTGGAAAAAAGTGCTGCTCAGAGGTAAAAGAACCCAACAACAACTCTGTTAATTAGGCTATGATGTTGAGATAAAAAGATGATGTTGAACATGAAGTCTTCTTTAGAGATGAAGAAAGTTTCTGCGTTCTACTACTCTAGCAACGATTAACCCTTAGTGGCCAATGCGTAGAGTTTCTAAAGAAAAGAATTGCTGGATAGAGAACAGAAAGGAAAACGGGGACAAGCAAACACTCGATGCCTCTCACATTGCAAACAGCCGATGACTGAGTAAGTGTTTTGTGTGTACAGACGCCGTCTTCAATTTCCAGTTGAAGCTGGTGGCGGCAGAACCTGATCCTGAGAGTTTGTGGTGTGTGTGAGGATGGACTTGAGAGGAGGGGTGACCCAGAAACACACCGGAAGTTAAATGAAAAGGTTAAGGAACAGATGAGAAGTTTTCTTTAGTGATTTTGATTTTTCTTTT
The DNA here is from genome assembly GCA_038380435.1 of Ryuthela nishihirai. Lineage (NCBI taxonomy): Eukaryota > Metazoa > Arthropoda > Arachnida > Araneae > Heptathelidae > Ryuthela > Ryuthela nishihirai. The sequence continues at coordinate 41,398,867 of JAWZYU010000034.1, read as the reverse complement.
ACTACTGTAGTAGATGATAATATTAATCGCGGTGGAGGGAATTGTGTCATTTAGGAATGACGATGACCTAGGCAACCTTCGTGTCACGTGACACGAAGGTTGCCACATCACTAACTTCTAAAAAAAATCATTGTCAGATATTTTTTCTGAATTCTGTAATCAATCATGGTGTTCGGATGCTTTTTTGAGCGACTGTAGGTGGTCATATTATTTTGATACTAGATTGTGGGGGCTCACTCAAGGAAATATTGAGCGTGTGCAGTTACCGTTCACAGCAAACTGGAGCGTGTGCAGTAAGTGTACACGCTCCAGTTTGCTGTGAACGGTAACTGGAGCGTGTACAGTTGCTGTACACGCTCCAGATATTTTTCCTGAATTCTGTAATCACCTGACACGAAGATTGCCAGATCACTACTTTCTAAAAAAGATCTTTGCCAGATAATTTTTCTGAATTCTGTAATCAACATTGGTGTTCGGATACGTTTTTGAGCGACTGTACTGCTACAAAGCACCCTGTTCTGCTAGATTCAACTCTGATCTCTGCTCTCTTAATCTGATTTTAATCACATTTTAGGGTCAATGTTTTGCAGCCTGTTAAATATTCCAAGGTTCGTAACTCTATGAATATTGAAAAAAATATTGTTTAAAATCGAGATTTAGATAGATTTGATTGAGATATTTAATTTATCCTCAGATATATATATATTTTATTAAAAATCATAATGAAGAAGTTATTGAGCTCTATTTGTGATTCTCTTCAGAGATAACATGGAGCAGTTTCCGTTTTTCTCTCCAATTTCTGGTTATTTATAGCTAATTCCTGTGAAATAATTCACGCAATTCTCCAATTCCAATATCTATATATCTATAAATATATAGGGATCTTGTTTTTCTGTTTAATGTCAAATACGGAATGGAATGACAGTCTAGAAATCATGAGACGGAATTAGAGCTTATTCATTAGTATTTATTGTTATAGAATTATTCGTTAGTATTCATTATTACAGAATTATTCATCAGTATTCATTATTACCGAATGATTCATTAGTATTCATTATTATAGAATGATTCATTAGTATTCATTATTATAGAATGATTCATTAGTATTCATTATTATGGAATGATTCATTAGTATTCATTATTACAGAACGATTCATTAGTATTCATTATTATAGAATGATTCATTAGTATTCATTATTACAGAACGATTCATTAGTATTCATTATTATAAAACTATACATTAGTACTTATTATACAATTCTTCATTAGTGTTTATTATTATAAAATTATTTATTAGTATTTATTATTTTGCAACGATACATTAGAATTTTTATTATAGAATTATTCATTAGTATTTATTATTATAGAACTATACATTAATATTTATTATTATACTATTCTTCGTTAGTATTTATTACTATAGAATGATTCATTAGTATTCAGTATTATAGAATGATTCATTAGTATTCATTATTATAGAATGATTCATTAATATTCATTATTATAGAATGATTCACAAGTATTCATTATTATAGAATAATTCATTGGTATTCATTATTGTAGAATTATCCATTAGTATTCATTATAATAGAATGATTCATTAGCATTTATTATTATAGAATGATTCATTAGTATTAATTATTATAGAATGATTAATACTAATGAATGTATTAATCATTCTATAATAATTAATTTAAATTATTATAGAATGATTAATACATTCATTATTCATTCATCGACACTGTGCTTTATTCTTTAATAATGAGTATTCATTATTATAGAACGATATACATTAATATTTATTATTATAGAATTATTCATTAGTATTTATTATTATACAACGATATATTAGAATTTATATTATAGAATTATTCATTAGTATTTATTTTTATGGAACTATACATTAATACTTATTATTATAGTAGTCTTCATTAATATTTATTATTATAGAATTCTTCATTAGTATTCATTATTATAGAATGATTCATTAGTATTCTTTATTATAGAATGATTCATTAGTATTCATTATTATAGAACTATAATTAGTACTTATTATTATACTATTCTTCATTAGTGTTTATTATTATAGTATTCTTCATTAGCATTTATTATTATAGAATTATTCATTAGTATTCATTATTATAAAATTATTCATTAGTATTTTAATTATAGAATTCTTCATTAGTATTTATTATTATAGAACGATACATTAATACTTATTATTATAGTATTCTTCATTAGTATTTATTATTATAGAATTCTTCATTAGTATTTATTATTATAGAATTCTTCATTAGTATTTATTATTATAGAATGATTCATTGGTATTTATTATTATAGAATGATTCATTGGTATTCATTATTATAGAATGATTCAGTAGTATTCATTATTAAAGAATGATTCATTAGTGTTTATTATTATAGAATGATTCATTAGTATTCATTGTTATAGAATGGTTCATTGGTATTTATTATTATAGAATGATTCATTTGTATTCATTATTATAGAATGATTCAGTAGTATTCATTATTATAGAATGATTCAGTAGTATTCATTATTATAGAATGATTCATTAGTATTTATTATTATAGAATGATTTATTAGTATTCATTATTATTAAATGGTTCATTAGTATTTATTATTATAGAATGATTCATTAGTGTTTATTATTATAGAATGATTCATTAGTATTTATTATTATAGAATTCTTCATTAGTATTTATTATTAAAGAACTTATTCATTAGTACTTATTATTATAGAATTCTTAATTAGTGTTTATTATTATAGAATTCTTCATTAGTATTTATTATTATAGAATTATTCATTAGTATTTATTATTATAGAATTATTCATTAATATTTTTATTATAGAATTATCATTACTGTTATTATAGAAATATTAATTAGCACTTACTATTATAGAATTATTCATTAGCATTTATTATTATAGAAAAAAATTCATTAATATATATTATTATTATAGAATTATTCATTAGTATTCTTTTAGAATTATTCATTAGTATTTATTATAGAATATTCATTAGTATTTACTTATTACAGAAATGGTAGAATCCAACCTAGAAATTGTGGTAGAAATTCTGCCATACATCACAAAAATATTTACCTAGTTTACAAAAAAGAATCATCAGCAATTGTTTTAATTTTAACGTCTACGTGTCGGTCGACACTGTGCTTTATTTTTTTCCAAAGAGAAAAAAAATCTAACTTTTCGTTGGTTGAATTAGGGACTAATAATTAGGGAATATTAATATTAATCTTCGCACCTCTAAAGACTTCATTATTTTGAACTTCTTCCATTAAATTGCACTAAAGATGAACAATAACAAACTCTAATGTTGTAATGAATATATTTATACTAAAATTCTGATATTTTGGTAGTACATTGTGTTGATCATGGGATTTATAATGCCTCCACGATTTGGGTCGGGGGTCGAATCAGGTCGTAGCGCGTGAGGTTCGCACTCTGTGGTTCCCAGGTTCGATTCCCACCTGGGCCAGAGTTAAGATTTATTCCGCCCCGCCCCCATCCCTACCATTGGCGAGAAAGGGAACAGTGATGGGCTTGGAAAGGCCGCCGTCCGTCCAATGTGACGTTAATCCGTGGCCACGTATGTAGGAGAGCTATACCGTGTGCACGTTAAAGAACAACACTGGATGGCCTTGACGGGAAGATACTGTCTCTTTCCTAACAGTGTCTAGTGGGCCCCCTTTGCCCATTCTTTTCGCAGCCTTTGGGGTCCTTGTGACTCGGACATTTATCTCGTTTTGGGAAAAAAAGTGCTGCTCAGAATTGAAACAATCCAGAATTGAAATAACCAAACTTGTTAAAATTATGTTCTTCGCAGATGGCATTGTAGAGACTCTTGAAGAAATTGCTTTACAAACCTAAATAAAAATAAATTTATTGGTTCTTTATATTTCTGTACTTTTTCTCAACACAATGTCTGAATGGACAGGTCACAAGGACCCCAAGGGGCGGGGGTGGCTCAGTCGGTAGCGCGCCAGACTCGTAATCTGTAGTTCCCAGGTTCGAGTCCCAGCTGGATCAGCGTTGAGATTTATCTCCGCAAAATTCCCCGCCCTGCCCACGGTCAGTAGGGGACACCGATGGGCTTGGAAAGGCCAGCGTCCGTCGAATGGGATGTTAAGCCGTGGCCCCGTGTGCGGGAGAGCCATACCCTGTGCACGTTAAAGAACACGCTGGATGGCCTTGACGGGAGACTACCATCTGTCTCCCAACAGCTGTTCCAGTGGGTCCCCTCCCCCAACCTTTTCTGAGCCTTCGGGGTCCTTGTGACCTGGCCATTTAGCCCATGGTGTGCAAAAAGTGCCGCTCAGAGGTAAAACAACCCAACATTAAAGAACACACTGGATGGCTTTGACGGGAGGCTACCATCTGTCTCCCAACAGTTGTTCCAGTGGGTCCCCTCCCCCAACCTTCTCTGAGCTTTCGGGGTTCATGTGACCTGGCCATTTAGCCCATGGTGTGCAAAAGAGTGCCGCTCAGAGGTAAAACAACCCAACCCAACCCACAAGACCCCAAGGATTTCGAGAAGGTTGAGAAGTGTACGCAGTGGTTAGCTGTTTGGAGACGGTTGGTAGCCCCCCCCCCCATCAAGACAATCCAGCGTTTTCTTCAACGTGCAGAGGGTAGGACTCTCTCCAGCACATGGAGCACGGCTTAACATCCCGTTTCACGGATGTCGGCGTTTCCAAGGCCATCAGTGTCTCCTGCTGGCCGAGACAGAATTTTTTCGAGATAAAACTCAATGCTGGCCCTAGTAAAAATAAATGTTTAACAAAATGTTACATTATGGAAAAGTACGTTACTTAAGAATTAATACATGGATGACAACGGTTCTTTTATCTTTCCTTAGTAGACCCAAGGAAAAGAAAAGAAGAAAAAAAAAAACGAAGACTGGGAATAAACGAGGTAAAAATAAACCCAAAGCATCACTGAAATTCGCAACATCAGTATATAGCTCCGAGAAATGGACATCAGCCAACCATGGTCGAATCAGCTGTTTCTGATCATCGTAGAGAAGAAGTCACCGAACTCATGTGCCATAAAACTTTACTGTAGAGCTTGCAGATGTTAAAAAAATAAAACCAGAGTGGAGTAAGAAGAAGTAGCAAAAATCTCCCCAAGTGGTAGCTTTACGTCTTGCTGCAAAACTACACCAAAGGAGAGGAGTTCAATCTAGGATTTCGCTGTAGAGCTTCGCGGAGGAATGTAACGCCGAGTGAGGTAAGTCGAGAAAGGAAACACCACCGTGCATTTTAGATCTGTTCAGGTGTTACGGACTAGTGAAGGTCGCATGCGTAAGATGTGCATGAAATCCGGTTTTGGACGCTGTGGGAGATGTAAAGTATTGCAGTTGGGGGTGTTTGGGGGATTAGATGAGGATTGTAGTTGATTTAAAGAATAGGCTAAGAAGTGTAGTTGATAAGGTTTCAGAGATTTGGAGAATGAAGGTGATGGGGTTTTGGAGGAGAAGATGGGGAATGTAGTTGATAGGATTAGGGGTTTTGCTTTAGAGTGAAGGTTAAGGAATGTATTCGAAAGGGTTGAGAAGTAATTAATGTAGTTGAAGGGATTGAGAAACAAGATGCGGATTTGAGGGATGGGGTGAGAGATAAGGATTTTAGTTGAAGAGGTAGAATAAGGAGTGTTAGTTGAAGGGATTGAGGAAGATGATAAGGATTCTAGCTGAAGGGGGTGAGAGGTAGGATAAGGAGTGTTAGTTGAAGGGATTGAGGAAGATGATAAGGATTGTAGCTGAAGGGGTTGAGAGGTAGGATAAGGAGTGTTAGTTGAAGGGATTGAGGAAGATGATAAGGATTGTAGCTGAGGGGATTTAGAGGTAGGATAAGGAGTGTTAGTTGAAGGGATCGAGGAAGATGATAAGGATTGTAACTGAGGGGGTTGAGAGGTAGGATAAGGAGTGTTAGTTGAAGGGATTGAGGAAGATGATAAGGATTGTAGCTGAAGGGATTTAGAGGTAGGACAAGGAGTGTTAGTTGAAGGGATCGAGGAAGATGATAAGGATTGTAGCTGAGGGGGTTGAGAGGTAGGATAAGGAGTGTTAGTAAAGGGATTGAGGAAGATGATAAGGATTGTAGCTGAAGGGATTGAGAGGTAGAATAAGGAGTGTTAGTTGAAGGGATTGAGGAAGATGATAAGGATTGTAGCTGAAGGGGTTGAGAGGTAGGATGAGGAGTGTTAGTTGAAGGGATTGAGGAAGATGATAAGGATTGTAGCTGAAGGGGTTGAGAGGTAGGATAAGGAGTGTTAGTTGAAGGGATCGAGGAAGATGATAAGGATTGTTGCTGAAGGGGTTGAGAGGTAGGATAAGGAGTGTTAGTTGAAGGGATTGAGGAAGATGATAAGGATTGTAGCTGAAGGGGATTTAGAGGTAGGATAAGGAGTGTTAGTTGAAGGGATTGAGGAATATGATAAGGATTGTAGCTGAAGGGGTTGAGAGGTAGGATAAGGAGTGTTAGTTGAAGGGATCGAGGAAGATGATAAGGATTGTTGCTGAAGGGGTTGAGAGGTAGGATAAGGAGTGTTAGTTGAAGGGATTGAGGAAGATGATAAGGATTGTAGCTGAAGGGGATTTAGAGGTAGGATAAGGAGTGTTAGTTGAAGGGATTGAGGAATATGATAAGGATTGTAGCTGAAGGGGTTGAGAGGTAAGATAAGGAGTGTTAGTTGAAGGGATTGAAGAAGATGATAAGGATTGTAGCTGAAGGGGGTGAGAGGTAGGATGAGGAGTGTTAGTTGAAGGGATCGAGGAAGATGATAAGGATTGTAACTGAGGGGGTTGAGAGGTAGGATAAGGAGTGTTAGTTGAAGGGATTGAGGAAGATGATAAGGATTGTAGCTGAAGGGATTTAGAGGTAGGACAAGGAGTGTTAGTTGAAGGGATCGAGGAAGATGATAAGGATTGTAGCTGAGGGGGTTGAGAGGTAGGATAAGGAGTGTTAGTAAAGGGATTGAGGAAGATGATAAGGATTGTAGCTGAAGGGATTGAGAGGTAGAATAAGGAGTGTTAGTTGAAGGGATTGAGGAAGATGATAAGGATTGTAGCTGAAGGGGTTGAGAGGTAGGATAAGGAGTGTTAGTTGAAGGGATTGAGGAAGATGATAAGGATTGTAGCTGAAGGGGTTGAGAGGTAGGATAAGGAGTGTTAGTTGAAGGGATTGAGCGATATGATAAGGATTGTAGCTGAAGGGGTTGAGAGGTAGGATAAGGAGTGTTAGTTGAAGGGATCGAGGAAGATGATAAGGATTGTAGCTGAAGGGGTTGAGAGGTAGGATAAGGAGTGTTAGTTAAAGGGATTGAAGAAGATGATAAGTATTGTAGCTGAAGGGGTTGAGAGGTAAGATAAGGAGTGTTAGTTGAAGGGATTGAAGAAGATGATAAGGATTGTAGCTGAAGGGGGTGAGAGGTAGGATGAGGAGTGTTAGTTGAAGGGATTGAGGAAGATGATAAGGATTGTAGCTGAAGGGGTTGAGAGGTAGGATAAGGAGTGTTAGTTGAAGGGATTGAGGAAGATGATAAGGATTGTAGCTGAAGGGGATTTAGAGGTAGGATAAGGAGTGTTAGTTGAAGGGATTGAGGAATATGATAAGGATTGTAGCTGAAGGGGTTGAGAGATAGGATAAGGAGTGTTAGTTGAAGGGATTGAGGGATATGATAAGTATTGTAACTGAAGGGGTTGAGAGGTAGGATAAGGAGTGTTAGTTGAAGGGATTGAAGAAGATGATAAGGATTGTAGCTGAAGGGGTTGAGAGGTAGGATAAGGAGTGTTAGTTGAAGGGATTGAGGGATATGATAAGGATTGTAGCTGAAGGGGTTGAGAGGTAGGATAAGGAGTGTTAGTTGAAGGGATTGAGGAAGATGATAAGGATTGTAGCTGAAGGGGTTGAGAAGTAGGATAAGGAGTGTTAGTTGAAGGGATTGAGCGATATGATAAGGATTGTAGCTGAAGGGGTTGAGAGGTAGGATAAGGAGTGTTAGTTGAAGGGATCGTGGAAGATGATAAGGATTGTAGCTGAAGGGGTTGAGAGGTAGGATAAGGAGTGTTAGTTGAAGGGATTGAGGAAGATGATAAGGATTGTAGCTGAAGGGATTTAGAGGTAGGACAAGGAGTGTTAGTTGAAGGGATCGAGGAAGATGATAAGGATTGTAGCTGAGGGGGTTGAGAGGTAGGATAAGGAGTGTTAGTAAAGGGATTGAGGAAGATGATAAGGATTGTAGCTGAAGGGATTGAGAGGTAGAATAAGGAGTGTTAGTTGAAGGGATTGAGGAAGATGATAAGGATTGTAGCTGAAGGGGTTGAGAGGTAGGATGAGGAGTGTTAGTTGAAGGGATTGAGGAAGATGATAAGGATTGTAGCTGAAGGGGTTGAGAGGTAGGATAAGGAGTGTTAGTTGAAGGGATCGAGGAAGATGATAAGGATTGTTGCTGAAGGGGTTGAGAGGTAGGATAAGGAGTGTTAGTTGAAGGGATTGAGGAAGATGATAAGGATTGTAGCTGAAGGGGATTTAGAGGTAGGATAAGGAGTGTTAGTTGAAGGGATTGAGGAATATGATAAGGATTGTAGCTGAAGGGGTTGAGAGGTAGGATAAGGAGTGTTAGTTGAAGGGATCGAGGAAGATGATAAGGATTGTTGCTGAAGGGGTTGAGAGGTAGGATAAGGAGTGTTAGTTGAAGGGATTGAGGAAGATGATAAGGATTGTAGCTGAAGGGGATTTAGAGGTAGGATAAGGAGTGTTAGTTGAAGGGATTGAGGAATATGATAAGGATTGTAGCTGAAGGGGTTGAGAGGTAAGATAAGGAGTGTTAGTTGAAGGGATTGAAGAAGATGATAAGGATTGTAGCTGAAGGGGGTGAGAGGTAGGATGAGGAGTGTTAGTTGAAGGGATCGAGGAAGATGATAAGGATTGTAACTGAGGGGGTTGAGAGGTAGGATAAGGAGTGTTAGTTGAAGGGATTGAGGAAGATGATAAGGATTGTAGCTGAAGGGATTTAGAGGTAGGACAAGGAGTGTTAGTTGAAGGGATCGAGGAAGATGATAAGGATTGTAGCTGAGGGGGTTGAGAGGTAGGATAAGGAGTGTTAGTAAAGGGATTGAGGAAGATGATAAGGATTGTAGCTGAAGGGATTGAGAGGTAGAATAAGGAGTGTTAGTTGAAGGGATTGAGGAAGATGATAAGGATTGTAGCTGAAGGGGTTGAGAGGTAGGATAAGGAGTGTTAGTTGAAGGGATTGAGGAAGATGATAAGGATTGTAGCTGAAGGGGTTGAGAGGTAGGATAAGGAGTGTTAGTTGAAGGGATTGAGCGATATGATAAGGATTGTAGCTGAAGGGGTTGAGAGGTAGGATAAGGAGTGTTAGTTGAAGGGATCGAGGAAGATGATAAGGATTGTAGCTGAAGGGGTTGAGAGGTAGGATAAGGAGTGTTAGTTAAAGGGATTGAAGAAGATGATAAGTATTGTAGCTGAAGGGGTTGAGAGGTAAGATAAGGAGTGTTAGTTGAAGGGATTGAAGAAGATGATAAGGATTGTAGCTGAAGGGGGTGAGAGGTAGGATGAGGAGTGTTAGTTGAAGGGATTGAGGAAGATGATAAGGATTGTAGCTGAAGGGGTTGAGAGGTAGGATAAGGAGTGTTAGTTGAAGGGATTGAGGAAGATGATAAGGATTGTAGCTGAAGGGGATTTAGAGGTAGGATAAGGAGTGTTAGTTGAAGGGATTGAGGAATATGATAAGGATTGTAGCTGAAGGGGTTGAGAGATAGGATAAGGAGTGTTAGTTGAAGGGATTGAGGGATATGATAAGTATTGTAACTGAAGGGGTTGAGAGGTAGGATAAGGAGTGTTAGTTGAAGGGATTGAAGAAGATGATAAGGATTGTAGCTGAAGGGGTTGAGAGGTAGGATAAGGAGTGTTAGTTGAAGGGATTGAGGGATATGATAAGGATTGTAGCTGAAGGGGTTGAGAGGTAGGATAAGGAGTGTTAGTTGAAGGGATTGAGGAAGATGATAAGGATTGTAGCTGAAGGGGTTGAGAAGTAGGATAAGGAGTGTTAGTTGAAGGGATTGAGCGATATGATAAGGATTGTAGCTGAAGGGGTTGAGAGGTAGGATAAGGAGTGTTAGTTGAAGGGATCGTGGAAGATGATAAGGATTGTAGCTGAAGGGGTTGAGAGGTAGGATAAGGAGTGTTAGTTGAAGGGATTGAGGAAGATGATAAGGATTGTAGCTGAAGGGGTTGGGAGGTAGGATAAGGAGTGTTAGTTGAAGGGATTGAGGAAGATGATAAGGATTGTAGCTGAAGGGGTTGAGAGGTAGGATAAGGAGTGTTAGTTGAAGGGATTGAGCGATATGATAAGGATTGTAGCTGAAGGGGTTGAGAGGTAGGATAAGGAGTGTTAGTTGAAGGGATTGAAGAAGTTGATAAGGATTGTAGCTGAAGGGGGTGAGAGGTAGGATGAGGAGTGTTAGTTGAAGGGATTGAGGAAGTTGATAAGGATTGTAGCTGAAGGGGTTGAGAGGTAGGATAAGGAGTGTTAGTTGAAGGGATTGAGGAAGATGATAAGGATTGTAGCTGAAGGGGATTTAGAGGTAGGATAAGGAGTGTTAGTTGAAGGGATTGAGGAATATGATAAGGATTGTAGCTGAGGGGGTTGAGAGGTAGGATAAGGAGTGTTAGTTGAAGGGATTGAGGGATATGATAAGTATTGTAACTGAAGGGGTTGAGAGGTAGGATAAGGAGTGTTAGTTGAAGGGATTGAAGAAGATGATAAGGATTGTAGCTGAAGGGGTTGAGAGGTAGGATAAGGAGTGTTAGTTGATGGGATTGAGGAAGATGATAAGGATTGTAGCTGAAGGGGTTGAGAGGTAGATAAGGAGTGTTAGTTGAAGGGATTGAGGGATATGATAAGGATTGTAGCTGAAGGGGTTGAGAGGTAGGATAAGGTGTGTTAGTTGAAGGGATTGAGGAATATGATAAGGATTGCAGCTGAAGGGGTTGAGAGGTAGGATAAGGAGTGTTAGTTGAAGGGATTGAGGAAGATGATAAGGATTGTAGCTGAAGGGGTTGAGAAGTAGGATAAGGAGTGTTAGTTGAAGGGATTGAGGGATATGATAAGGATTGTAGGTGAAGGGGTTTAGAGGTAGGATAAGGAGTGTTAGTTGAAGGGATTGAGGAAGCTGATAAGGATTGTAGCTGAAGGGGGTGAGAGGTAGGATAAGGAGTGTTAGTTGAAGGGATTGAGGAAGATGATAAGGATTGTAGCTGAAGGGGTTGAGAAGTAGGATAAGGAGGGTTAGTTGAAGGGATTGAGGGATATGATAAGGATTGTAACTGAGGGGGTTGAGAGGTAGGATAAGGAGTGTTAGTTGAAGGGATTGAGGAAGATGATAAGGATTGTAGCTGAAGGGATTTAGAGGTAGGACAAGGAGTGTTAGTTGAAGGGATCGAGGAAGATGATAAGGATTGTAGCTGAGGGGGTTGAGAGGTAGGATAAGGAGTGTTAGTTGAAGGGATCGAGGAAGATGATAAGGATTGTAGCTGAGGGGGTTGAGAGGTAGGATAAGGAGTGTTAGTTGAAGGGATTGAGGAAGATGATAAGGATTGTAGCTGAGGGGATTTAGAGGTAGGATAAGGAGTGTTAGTTGAAGGGATCGAGGAAGATGATAAGGATTGTAACTGAGGGGGTTGAGTGGTAGGATAAGGAGTGTTAGTTGAAGGGATTGAGGAAGATGATAAGGATTGTAGCTGAAGGGATTTAGAGGTAGGACAAGGAGTGTTAGTTGAAGGGATCGAGGAAGATGATAAGGATTGTAGCTGAGGGGGTTGAGAGGTAGGATAAGGAGTGTTAGTTGAAGGGATCGAGGAAGATGATAAGGATTGTAGCTGAGGGGGTTGAGAGGTAGGATAAGGAGTGTTAGTTGAAGGGATTGAGGAAGATGATAAGGATTGTAGCTGAGGGGATTTAGAGGTAGGATAAGGAGTGTTAGTTGAAGGGATCGAGGAAGATGATAAGGATTGTAACTGAGGGGGTTGAGTGGTAGGATAAGGAGTGTTAGTTGAAGGGATTGAGGAAGATGATAAGGATTGTAGCTGAAGGGGTTGAGAGGTAGGATAAGGAGTGTTAGTTGAAGGGATTGAGCGATATGATAAGGATTGTAGCTGAAGGGGTTGAGAGGTAGGATAAGGAGTGTTAGTTGAAGGGATTGAAGAAGTTGATAAGGATTGTAGCTGAAGGGGGTGAGAGGTAGGATGAGGAGTGTTAGTTGAAGGGATTGAGGAAGATGATAAGGATTGTAGCTGAAGGGGTTGAGAGGTAGGATAAGGAGTGTTAGTTGAAGGGATTGAGGAAGATGATAAGGATTGTAGCTGAAGGGGATTTAGAGGTAGGATAAGGAGTGTTAGTTGAAGGGATTGAGGAATATGATAAGGATTGTAGCTGAGGGGGTTGAGAGGTAGGATAAGGAGTGTTAGTTGAAGGGATTGAGGGATATGATAAGTATTGTAACTGAAGGGGTTGAGAGGTAGGATAAGGAGTGTTAGTTGAAGGGATTGAGGAAGATGATAAGGATTGTAGCTGAAGGGGTTGAGAAGTAGGATAAGGAGTGTTAGTTGAAGGGATTGAGGGATATGATAAGGATTGTAGGTGAAGGGGTTTAGAGGTAGGATAAGGAGTGTTAGTTGAAGGGATTGAGGAAGCTGATAAGGATTGTAGCTGAAGGGGGTGAGAGGTAGGATAAGGAGTGTTAGTTGAAGGGATTGAGGAAGATGATAAGGATTGTAGCTGAAGGGGTTGAGAAGTAGGATAAGGAGGGTTAGTTGAAGGGATTGAGGGATATGATAAGGATTGTAACTGAGGGGGTTGAGAGGTAGGATAAGGAGTGTTAGTTGAAGGGATTGAGGAAGATGATAAGGATTGTAGCTGAAGGGATTTAGAGGTAGGACAAGGAGTGTTAGTTGAAGGGATCGAGGAAGATGATAAGGATTGTAGCTGAGGGGGTTGAGAGGTAGGATAAGGAGTGTTAGTTGAAGGGATCGAGGAAGATGATAAGGATTGTAGCTGAGGGGGTTGAGAGGTAGGATAAGGAGTGTTAGTTGAAGGGATTGAGGAAGATGATAAGGATTGTAGCTGAGGGGATTTAGAGGTAGGATAAGGAGTGTTAGTTGAAGGGATCGAGGAAGATGATAAGGATTGTAACTGAGGGGGTTGAGTGGTAGGATAAGGAGTGTTAGTTGAAGGGATTGAGGAAGATGATAAGGATTGTAGCTGAAGGGATTTAGAGGTAGGACAAGGAGTGTTAGTTGAAGGGATCGAGGAAGATGATAAGGATTGTAGCTGAGGGGGTTGAGAGGTAGGATAAGGAGTGTTAGTAAAGGGATTGAGGAAGATGATAAGGATTGTAGCTGAAGGGATTGAGAGGTAGAATAAGGAGTGTTAGTTGATGGGATTGAGGGATATGATAAGGATTTGAAAGAAGAGATCGTGAAAAACTTCTTTGATAAGCTTATTAGAAGCATGAGTTATCATTATGCAAATTGTATTACTGTTAATCATACTCCTTACTAAATAACATTAACTTCAATATCTGCGATGATCTATAAATTTTAATAACTGGAAAATTTTCCGATATATTCTTTGATTAAAAATTTAAATTTAAAATTCGACAACTGGTCCGATATAATTTAATTTCAAATGTAAATATCAATTAATATATGTGATATTAGATATCCTCTGAAACGTTCGTTATGTTAAAAAAAATTCTTGAGATATTTATATATTTGTTTAACTTCCTCAAATTATGAACAACAGTGTAGTTAAAATAAATTGGATTTTTAGATATTAATAAAGAGCAAATCTGAGAGGCATAATCAAGGTCCTGAAAAGATTGGATTAATAAGTTTAATTTTTATGTAAGAAGGATTCCGCAAAAACACCTAAATATGATCTCTACATAATAAAAAATGAGCAAAGAACACAATAAAAAACACTAAATAAAAACTTAAAAACCGAAAATAATAATAATAATAATAATAAAAAAACCAAACACAACAGCTTTTTCTTTCACTCTTGAACAATTCTTTCTAAATGGATGCTCACCACCTTCCTCGCTACCAAGCACAATTTCTAACCCATTTACCCCTCAACGAATTTTCCATCATACAGAAAAAAAAGAGAGGGTAGGGGAAAAGAGGGGAAATCCGGGGGGGGGGGGGAAGAGAGGAAAATAGAGGGAAAAGTTCGGTTTGTAGGAGGAGGATGAAGTTTTACATCCGGACATACGATTGGCAGTTCCGCGAGGTTCCAGTCAAAAGATGATATGGGAGGGGAAGGAGAGAGGATGCCAACAGAACAGAGGGAAAAGGGGAAAGAAGAGCAAGAGCGTGATCCCAATGTTGCTGACGTTATCAAGCTGCATCCTCCCCCCCCCTTCCACTCCCTCCTTCTCTCTACTCCCCCTTCTCCAGAGCAGAGGGAGGGAGAAGTAAGGGGAGGAACAGTGAATGTCAGCAGCTGGTCTAGATCGATGAATAGAGGGAGAGACAGCGCGCACGAGCTCGAGCCTGTCTCTCTCTCTCCCACCTCCCCCGCTGCACCTTCCACCTCACCCGACTCTTGAAACGCGAACGGGTCTCCCTGGAGCAGTTCATTTCCGCGTCTGCCGGAATGGTGGGAATTGATTCGGTGGTGGATACTGTAAATGAACTCCATAATCTGGTTAAAAGGCCACCGGTTCTTTGTGGTAGAATGGAGATTGCACTTCTAGTCTTCTAGTGGACATGCGCACATCAACAGCCCTGGGCTGTCAAGTCGTGTTTCTTCTTCCTCTTACTTACTCCTTCATCTTGGTGTTCCTTTTTTTTTACTTTCCTTGCAGCTCTATCTTGTTATTCAACTTCAGGCTTTCTCATCTTCCATCATCTTATTTCTCATTTTTCCCCCATTCTGCTCGTTTTTCATCATCGGATTTCTTCTTAAAATTCTTATTTGTCGTATATGTCTGATGCGATCTCCTTTTCATAAGTCTTTGCTGAGATTTCTCATCTTCATCTTCCTTTCTGATGCAATTTGAATGGTTACGCTCATCTTCCTCTTCTAGTGGGGCGGGGGTGGCTCAGTCGGTAGCGCGCCAGGCTCGTAATCTGTAGTTCCCAGGTTCGAGTCCCAGCTGCGTCAGCGTTGAGATTTATCTCCGCAAAATTCCCCGCCCTGCCCACGGTCAGTAGGGGACACCGATGGGCTAGGAAAGGTCGCCGTCCGTCGGATGGGACGTTAAGCCGTGGTCCCGTGTGCGGGAGAGCCATACCCTGTGCACGTTAAAGAACACGCTGGATGGCCTTGACGGGATGCTACCATCTGTCTCCCAACAGCTGTTCCAGTGGGTCCCCTCCCCCAATCTTCTCTGAGCCTTCGGGGTCCATGTAACCTGGCCATTTAGCCCATGGTGTGCAAAAAAGTGCCGCTCATAGGTAAAACAACCCAACCCAATCCTCTTCTAGTTTTTTTTTACTTTTCCTCCATCAACTTTTCTTCATTTTCTTTGTTCTTTTCTTCATTTCTTTGATATAAAATTTTATCTTATATTTTTCTCTCTCCCTTGCTGCTTAGTATTCATCTTTTTCTTTCTCACATCCCCCATTCTGCACATTTCTTATCTCCAAATTTCTTCTTAAAATTCACAAGTCTTTTCTGAGATTTCTCTTCTCATCTTCGTCTTCTTTTCCGATGTAACTATAAATCATTCCTCTTTTTTCTTCTTTTTTTTTTTTAATTTTTTCCATAACTATTTGTTCTAGATTTTTTTTATTTCCTTCTTTATTTTCTTCATATTATTCTTAAAAATTTCATTTTTTATACTCTTCCTTGCCGCTCTACTTTGTTATTCATCTTCCTACTTTTTCATCCTCCTTCTTCTTCACTCTTCCCCGGCCTCATCTTTATTTTAGTCCACCCAGCTCTTTTTTTTTTAACTTCAGATTTCTTCTCAGCAATCTTATTTGCCTTATACGTCTCTTTGCATCTCCTCTTCACAAGTCTCTGCTTTCTCTTCTCATCTTCATTTTCCTTTCTGATGCAACTTATAAGTTATTCATCTTCATCACATCTACCTTATTTTCTCTATCACATCTTCTGTGTTCTTCATTTATTTTGTTTTCTTCTTTATTTTCTGGACACTACTCTCCATAATTTGTCTTTATCATGTTGTTAATTTTTTCCCCAATTTTTGATTTCCTCAAAAACTAAGCTTTTTCTTTTTAATTTCGTTTCCTGAATTTTTTATTTTTCCATATTTATTTATTTATTTATTTATTTATTTATTTTTGCAGTTAAAGTAGTCAAAACAATCTTCTTTTCTTAATATTCTTCTACCACCTCCCTCATCTTATTTTTATTTTATTGTAATTTTTATCCATAATTCATCTTTTCATCCAATCTTTTTCTTTTTAATTTCGTTTCCTGAATTTTTTATTTTTCCATATTTATTTATTTATTTATTTTTGTAGTTAAAGTAGTCAAAACAATCTCTTTTCTTAATATTCTTCTACCATTCCCCTCATCTTATTTTTATTTTATTGTAATTTTTATCCATAATTCATCTTTTCATCCAATCTTTTTCTTTTTAATTTCGTTTCCTGAATTTTTTATTTTTCCATATTTATTTATTTATTTATTTTTGTAGTTAAAGTAGTCAAAACAATCTTCTTTTCTTAATATTCTTCTACCATTCCCCTCATCTTATTTTTATTTTATTGTAATTTTTATCCATAATTCATCTTTTCATCCAATCTTTTTCTTTTTAATTTCGTTTCCTGAATTTTTTATTTTTCCATATTTATTTATTTATTTATTTATTTATTTTTGTAGTTAAAGTAGTCAAAACAATCTTCTTTTCTTAATATTCTTCTACCACCTCCCTCATCTTATTTTTATTTTATTGTAATTTTTATCCATAATTCATCTTTTCATCCAATCTTTTTCTTTTTAATTTCGTTTCCTGAATATTTTAGTTTTGCATATTTATTTATTTATTTATTTTTGTAGTTAAAGTAGTCAACACAATCTTCTTTTCTTAATATTCTTCTACCACCTCCCTCATCTTATTTTTATTTTATTGTAATTTTTATCCATAATTCATCTTTTCATCCAATCTTTTTCTTTTTAATTTCGTTTCCTGAATATTTTATTTTTGCATATTTATTTATTTATTTATTTTTGTAGTTAAAGTAGTCAAAACAATCTTCTTAATATTTTCTACCACCTCCCTCATCTTATTTTTATTTTATTGTAATTTTTATCCATAATTCATCTTTTCATCCAATCTTTTTCTTTTTAATTTCGTTTCCTGAATTTTTTATTTTTCCATATTTATTTATTTATTTATTTATTTATTTATTTATTTTTGCAGTTAAAGTAGTCAAAACAATCTTCTTTTCTTAATATTCTTCTACCACCTCCCTCATCTTATTTTTATTTTATTGTAATTTTTATCCATAATTCATCTTTTCATCCAATCTTTTTCT
Organism: Ryuthela nishihirai; assembly: GCA_038380435.1. Taxonomy (NCBI): domain Eukaryota; kingdom Metazoa; phylum Arthropoda; class Arachnida; order Araneae; family Heptathelidae; genus Ryuthela; species Ryuthela nishihirai. Next base: position 41,381,289 of record JAWZYU010000034.1, on the reverse strand, counting down.
TTTTAATTTCGTTTCCTGAATTTTTTATTTTTCCATATTTATTTATTTATTTATTTTTGTAGTTAAAGTAGTCAAAACAATCTTCTTTTCTTAATATTCTGCTACCCACCTCCCTCATCTTATTTTTATTTTATTGTAATTTTTATCCATAATTCATCTTTTCATCCAATCTTTTTCTTTTTAATTTCGTTTCCTGAATATTTTATTTTTGCATATTTATTTATTTATTTATTTTTGTAGTTAAAGTAGTCAAAACAATCTTCTTTTCTTAATATTCTTCTACCACCTCCCTCATCTTATTTTTATTTAATTGTAATTTTTATCCATAATTCATCTTTTCATCCAATCTTTTTCTTTTTAATTTCGTTTCCTGAATTTTTTATTTTTCCATATTTATTTATTTATTTATTTTTGTAGTTAAAGTAGTCAAAACAATCTTCTTTTCTTAATATTCTGCTACCCACCTCCCTCATCTTATTTTTATTTTATTGTAATTTTTATCCATAATTCATCTTTTCATCCAATCTTTTTCTTTTTAATTTCGTTTCCTGAATTTTTTATTTTTCCATATTTATTTATTTATTTATTTTTGTAGTTAAAGTAGTCAAAACAATCTTCTTTTCTTAATATTCTGCTACCCACCTCCCTCATCTTATTTTTATTTTATTGTAATTTTTATCCATAATTCATCTTTTCATCCAATCTTTTTCTTTTTAATTTCGTTTCCTGAATATTTTATTTTTGCATATTTATTTATTTATTTATTTTTGTAGTTAAAGTAGTCAAAACAATCTTCTTTTCTTAATATTCTTCTACCACCTCCCTCATCTTATTTTTATTTTATTGTAATTTTTATCCATAATTCATCTTTTCATCCAATCTTTTTCTTTTTAATTTCGTTTCCTGAATTTTTCATTTTTGCATATTTATTTATTTATTTATTTATTTATTTATTTATTTTTGCAGTTAAAGTAGTCAAAACAATCTTCTTTTCTTAATATTCTTCTATCCACCTCTCTCATCTTATTGTTATTTGATTGTAATTATTATCCATAATTCAATTTTCATCCATTTCTTTCAAGAGTTCCATCTATCTTGTTACTTTTGTCTTTCTATCCTCCTCCTTTTCACTATTTCTTCATCTACATTCATTTTCAGCTTCCTTCGATAATTTTCTTCTTTGCTTTTCATATATAATTTGATTTTCGTTATTCTTTTCTTCTCTCAAACACACACACACGTACAGTCGCTCAAAAAAGTATCCGAACACTACGGTTGCTTACAGAATTCAGTAAAAAAATCGTTGCCAGATATTTTTACTGAATTCTGTAAGCAACCGTAGTGCTCGGATACTTTTTTGAGCGACTGTACATCTTTACGCTTATGTAAGGTAGTAGGTAGGTACAGTCGCTCAAAAAAGTATCCGAACACTATGGTTGATTACAGAATTAAGAAAAAATATCTGACAGCGATTTTTTTTAGAAATTAGTGATCTGGCAACCTTCGTGACACGTGACACGAAGGTTGCCAGATCACTAATTTCTAAAAATATCGTTGCCAGATATTTTTTCTTAATTCTGTAATCAACATAGTGTTCGGATACTTTTTTGAGCGACTGTACGAATAATAAACCTCAAGCAGCCATAGGTAATGTAGATCCAACAGACTGTTCAATTTGGTCCTTCAACCATGACTTTCCTGGGCTACAGGTACTTCATTTGGCCACTGAAGGCCAATTTTAACGAAATCCTGTTTGACATTAACTGCCCACAACATCCTACACATCTGGCACAATCTGGACAAAGGTAATTAATATAAATTTGTATTCCTAATAACTTGGTCAAAGCAGAATAGTAGCAAATCTACATGACATACTCGGAAGTGATACAGCAACATGGGGCGGGGGTGGCTCAGTCGGTAGCGCGCCAGGCTCGTAATCTGTAGTTCCCAGGTTCGAGTCCCAGCTGGGTCAGCGTTGAGATTTATCTCTGCAAAATTCCCCGCCCTGCCCACGGTCAGTAGGGGACACCGATGGGCTTGGAAAGGCCGCTGTCCGTCGGATGGGACGTTAAGCCGTGGCCCCGTGTGCGGGAGAGCAATACCCTGTGCACGTTAAAGAACACGCTGGATGGCCTTGACGGGAGGCTACCATCTGTCTCCCAACAGCTGTTCCAGTGGGTCCCCTCCCCCAACCTTCTCTGAGCCTTTGGGGTCCATGTGACCTGGCCATTTAGCCCATGGGGTGCAAAAAAGTGCCGCTCAGAGGTAAAACAACCCAACGTTAAAGAACACGCTGGATGGCCTTGACGGGACGCTACCATCTGTCTCCCAACAGCTGTTCCAGTGGGTCCCCCCCCAGCCTTCTCTGAGCCTTCGGGGTCCATGTGACCTGGCCATTTAGCCCATGGGGTGCAAAAAAGTGCCGCTCAGAGGAAAAACAACCCAACTCGTTCGTTGAGAGAGGGGAACCGATGAGTTTATAAAGGCCGCCGTCCGTCGGATTGAAAATTAAGCCTTGGTCTGTAATTAGAGAGTCATACCTATGCACGTTAAAGAACATGCTGTTTGGCCATGACGAGAACAGCTGTCCAGTGCGTCTCCTCTCCCAACCTTCTCGGAGCCTTCGGGGTTCTTGTGACCTGGCCATTTAGTCCATTGTGTGCAAAAACGTGCTGTTCATAGGTAAAACATCCCAATTTGTCAAGGTCATTTAGTGTGTTCATTAACATGCAAAGTCCTGAACGTGAACCCAGACTTAATGTCCCATCCGACGGACGGGAACCATTTTAAGCTCTGAGGCGGTTGGTTGGTTGTTTGGTTTACCTTTGAGCGGCCCATTTTTTTGAACACCATGAGCTAAATGGTCAGGTCACAAGGGTTCGGGTTGGGTTGTTTTACCTCTGAGCGGCACTTTTTTGCACACCATGGGCTAAATGGCCAGATCACATGGACCCCGTAGGCTCACAGAAGGTTGGGTGAGAGGACCCACTGGAATGGCTGTTGCGAGACAGATGGTAACCTCTCGTCAAGGCCATCCAGCGTGTTCTTTAACGTGCACAGGTTATAACTTTTCCGCTCACGAGACCACGTCTTAACGTCCCATCCGACGGACGGCGGCCTTTTCAAGCACATCGGTATCCCCTACTGACCATGGGAAGGACGGGGAAAGTTCAGAAGCGGAAATTAATCTCAATATAGGGTTGGGTTGGGTTGTTTTACCTCTGAGCGGCACTTTTTTGCACACAATGGGCTAAATGGCCATGTCACATGGACCCCGAAGGCTCAGAGAAGGTTGGGGGAGGGGACCCACTGGAATAGCTATTTTGAGACAGATGGTAGTCTCCCGTCAAGGCCATCCAGCGTGTTCTTTAACGTGCACAGGTTATAACTTTTCCGCTCACGAGACCACGTCTTAACGTCCCATCCGACGGACGGCGGCCTTTTCAAGCACATCGGTGTCCCCTACTGACTGTGGGCAGGAAGGGGAAAGTTCAGAAGCCGAAATTAATCTCAATATAGGGACAGTTGGGACTCGAACCTGAGAACAACTGCTTCATTTTCTCTCTAACCCTATTCTACTTACATTCCAGCGAAAGACAACAGCGACAAGACCAAACTGTTGGTGAAGCGCTCTTCAAACTCAAAACCGCACCACCGTCTCATGCAGACTAAATCCCCAGCAGGCAAATTATGGAAGCAGGTGTGTAGGATTCTTGTCTTCAGAGGAAGATCTGCATAATTCTGCTGTGTAGCCAACTTATTGATTTTCTGTTTCTACTAACGCGAAAGTAGATATCAGACTCTCTGCTGTGACTGAGGAAACTTCGCTGTTGTTCCCCATGAATAAATGCAATAAGCTTGCAGGAACCGAGGAAACATTTTAATTAACATTCTCCCCAGTTTGGAAGATAGTAGGGAATAATGCAGTGGGATGTATGCTATGTGTACGGATAAATGTTAGAGTACAAATGTTTGTTAGAACTGAAACAAGTTCAAAATAATTAATCACAACATACTTGAATACATGCTCAAGTTGATTAGAAAGTGTCACCTCATACAAGTGTTAGTTATCAAATTCATATTTTTAAAATTGGTTATATTTTTCTGTCATGTGCGTTAGATATTATTTAGATTTGGAAAGTGCAACGATCTTATTCTTTTTGACTTTTGACCTTTAGAGGTCGCAAATTTGTTTACCGTTCTGCAATAATTCTCAAAGAATTTAGGTAAATGATTTTAACAACAACAACTTTGCATTTATAGTTGTCGTAGATAATAGGAATTGCTAAAAGGTACAATTCTTCCATATGTAAATTTGTTTAATAATATTAATAATAATAATAATTTTGCATTTATATTTACCATAGCTAATAAAAATGCTAAATTACTACTAAAATATTATATAATTTTATATATTACCATAGCTAATAAAAATGCTAAAATTTACCATAGCTAATAAAAATGCTAAAAGGTAATAATCATCATCAGAAATCAAGTTCTACATAGCTTTACTAACAAAATAATCAAGATAATAAATCAGGATCTATATCAGTTAACTAACAAAATGATCAAGATCCAGATAAATTTATTAACAAAATAATCAATGAGTAGGCTAACAAAATAATCACATTCTAGATCAGTTTATTAACAAAATAAACGAGATTTATATGAATTTACTAACAAAATAATCAATATGTTGATCAGTTAAATAACAAAATGATCCATATCAATTTACTAGCAAAAATAATTAAGATTTGGTTCAGTTGGCTAACAAAATAATTACTGTCTAGATCAGTTTACTAACAAATTAACCAAGTAATAATTCCAGATCAATATCAGTATAACAACAAAATATTCAAGATCAAGATTATTTTACAACCAAAATAATCAAAATCCAGATCAGTTTACTGACAAAATAATTAATATCTATGTCAGTTGGCTAACAAAATAATCACTACCTAGATCAGTTTACTAACAATATAACAGATAAGAAATCAAGATCTCGATGAGTTTACTAACAGAATAATCAAGAGCTAGATTAGTTTACTAACAAAACTATATCATTTTCTATATCACTTTCAAAATCGATATCACTTTACTAACAAAATAATCAAGATATACATAAGATTACTAACAAAATAAACAAGACGTACATAAGATTACTAACAAAATAATGAAGATAAAAATTAAAATCTAAACAAGTTTACTAATAAAATAATCAAGATTCAGTCGATCTACTGGTAAAATAATAAAGATCTGGATCAGTTGTCTCATAAAAATATCAAGATCTGGATTAGTTTACTACTGAAATAATCAAGATTATAAATCGGGATCTAAATCAGGTAACTAATAAAATAATCAAGATTCCAGATCAATTTACTAATAATATAATCAAGATAAGGATCAGTTGGCCAACAAAATAATTTCGTTCTAGACTGGTTTACTAGCAAAATAACCAAGTTAGTTTATTAACAAAATATTCAAGATCTGGATTAGTTTACTAACAAAATATTCAAGATCTAGATTAGTTTTACTAACAAAGTATTCAAGATCTAGATTAGTTTACTAACAAAATATTCAAGATCTAGATTAGTTTACTAACAAACTATTGAAGATCTAGATTAGTTTACTAACAAAATATTCAAGATCTGGATTAGTTTGCTAACAAAATATTCAAGATCCAGATTAGTTTACTAACAAACTATTGAAGATCTAGATTAGTTTACTAACAAAATATTCAAGATCTGGATTAGTTTACTAACAAAATATTCTAGATCAAGTTTGTTTACTAACAAAATATTCAAGATCTAGATTAGTTTTACTAACAAACTATTCAAGATCTAGATTAGTTTATTAACAAAATATTCAAGATCTAGATTAGTTTACTAACAAAATATTCAAGATCTGGATTAATTTACTAACAAAATATTCAAGATCTAGATTAGTTTACTAACAAAATATTCAAGATCCAGATTAGTTTACTAACAAAATATTCAAGATCCAGATTAGTTTACTAACAAAATATTCAAGATATAGATTAGTTTACTAACAAATATTCAAGATCTAGATAGTTTACTAACAAACTATTCAAGATCTAGATTAGTTTATGAACAAACTATTCAAGATCTGGATTAGTTTACTAACAAAATATTCAAGATCTAGTTAGTTTACTATCAAAATATTCAAGATCTTGATTAGATTACTAACAAAGTATTCAAGTTCTAGATTAGTTTACTAACAAAGTATTCAAGTTCTAGATTAGTTTACTAACAAAATATTCAAGATCTAGATTAGTTTACTATCAAAATATTCAAGATCTTGATTAGATTACTAACAAAATATTTAAAATTTAGATTAATTCACTAACAAACTAATCAATATCTTGATAAGCTAAGTAACATAATAATCAAGATTCAGATCAGTCTACTGACAAAATAACCAATATCTGTATCAGTTGGCTAACAAAATAATTACGATCTAGATAAGTTTACTTAAAAAAAAAAACCAAGATTAGATAATCAAGATTTCAATCAGCTCACTAAGGAAATAACTAGATCTTGATTAATTTACTAACAAAATAATCAAACTAACTAGATCAGTTTGATAACAAAAATAAATCAAGATCTACATCACTCTTCTAACAAAATAATCAAGTCCTAGGTAACATTACTTACAAAAAAAAATCTATATCTATAAAATTGAACAAAATAATGACGATCCAGAGCAATTTACTGACAAAATAATGAATATCTGGATTAGTTGGTTAATAAAATAATCAAGATCTGGATCAATTTACTAATAAAATAATCTAATATCGTATAAATCAAGATCTAGATCAGTTTACTACTAAAATAATTAAGATAATAAATCTATGTCTCAAAGGTCAATCATCTTCCTCTCTGGAAAGAACTGTATCTATCTTCATCATCTCTTTTACACTATGCTTTTTAACCCTTTGAACCTTGTGTTTTTTTCTTTATCTATGTCCTGTGTCTAGTTTCTTTAATGTTCATTTTAAAATTCCGTACAGGGATATATAACAAACGGAAAAACAACTTTTTTCTACCATTTCATAGCGAAAGCTGCAATTAATTTTCCAGATTATTCGAAACACGTCACCCGAGTATAACCGGACGCAACCTTTCGAAAAAATCACGACATCCGGGGTATACACGGGCATGGCGTTTTGAGAAAATTCCTACAATCTGAGTGTAGTCTGGCATGATGTTTTGAGAAAATTCCGACATCCCGAGTATAGTCGGACATGATGTTTTGAGAAAATTCCTACAGCCTGAGTATAGTCGGGTATGGCGTTCTGAAAAGAATCCGACAACCCGAGTATACTCGGGCATGATGCTTTGAGAAAATTCCTTCAGCCTGAGTATAGTCGGGCATGACGTTTCGAAAAAATTCCGACACCTCGAGTATACTCGGGCATAGCCTTTTGAGAACATTCCGACATCCCGAGTAAACTCGGGCATGACGTTTCGAGAAATTACGAAATCCCGAGTATACTCGTGCACGACGCTCAAAAGATTAAGTAAAGACTCTGAGATAAGTAAAAAACCTCTAATCGCATTACGAAATTTTTAGTTTCGGAATCAAGTATAACATTGTTTTTTGCTCTATTGATTCAGTTCCTTTAAAAATTTTGTAACTGTTACAATAACATATAATATTATTTGCAAAAATAATGTTTCTAATAAGGTTAACAATATTTTTCATTGTTTTTGAATGTTCTCGTGTCCCGGCATTTCAAAAACAGTGATGTAGATTTCAATTAATTGTTATCAAAGATAACTGTGATTATTAAATATTTTTCGAAACGTTTTTTAGGTAGAATGTTGAATATAAATAAGCGGATTTGTTGGGTTGTTTTACCTCTGAGCGGCACTTTTTTGCACACCATGGGCTAAATGGCAGGTCACAAGGACCCCGAAGGATCAGAGAAGGTTTGGGAAGGGCACCCACTGGAACAGCTGTTAGGAGATAGATGGTAGCCTCCCGTCCAGCGACCATCCAGCGTGTTCTTTAACGTTCACGGGGTATGGTTCTCCCGCACACGGGTCCACGGCTTAACGTCCCATTCGATGGACGGCGGCCTTTGCAATCCAATCGATGGCCCCTACTGACCGTGGGCAGGGCGGGGAGATTTGTGGTGATAAATCTCCACAAAAACTACAGTTTTGTCACTATTTTAAATGGGGGCGGGGGTGGCTCAGTTGGTAGCGCGCCAGGCTCCTAATCTAATCCTAATCTGCAGTTCCCAGGTTCGAATCCCAGCTGGGTCAGCTTTGAGATTTGTTTCCGCACCCCCACCCCCCGCCCTGCCCACGGTCAGTAGGGGACACCCATGGGCTTGGAAAGGCCGCCGTCCGTCGGATGGGACGTTAAGCCGTGGCCCCGTGTACCGGAGAGCCATACCCTGTGCACGTTAAAGAACACGCTGGATGGCCTTGACGAGAGGTTACCATCTGTCTCCTAACAACTGTTCCAGTGGGTCTCCCCACCTTTTTCTGAGCCTTCGGGATCATTGTGACCTGGCCATTTAGCCCATTGTGTGCAAAAAATGCCACTCACAGGTAAAACAACCAACCAACCAACTATTTTAAAGGTGTTTAAAAATTTCTAGAAAAATCTATTAAACATATATGCGTTTAATAATTTTCCTCCTCGTTTCAGTTATAATTCTCAAGGGGGATAGAATATAGCCCCCCCCCTCTTACGATGACTATTATAAAAGATTTCACTAACAATTATACCCAAAAACTACGAAATTGAGTCAAATATTGCTGAATTGCGTGAACCAAATATTGTATAATCTTGTCCATTGCTTTAAACCAAATCTCGTCCAATCATTTGCGATGCAACTGGATCAAAGTACAGACGTATAGGAATGATGGTCTTAATGTAGATGCTGCAAAATATTCCTGTCTAGGGAAATGCAGTTTATTAATGCCCTGATTCTCATAGTTGCATCTTCAAGACAACCTTTTCACGAGAGTCTTCCAAATGAAGAGCTATAGCAGGAGCACGGTCTGCTTGCATGCTCCGAGTGAGGATGAAGGCCCAGCATCCTCCTCTTCTACACCATCTGTCTCTCCCAGTAGCCATTACTCCCAACAGTGAGCCACAGCAACAACGTTTCTAATGAACTTTGTTGCTCACCGTGAGTCAGTAACGCATAACAAGCGGGAACAGCGGCAAACATGCAGCAGGGCTTCGCCAGCACCAACTGTCTGCAGACTAGTTGTTCACTCGAAAATGAATGCAAATTTTATGCAAAACGATTATCTATGGCGACTCATCCATCGACTCAGCGTATCGGGCGGACTTCCATCGCGAGGGATTCTGCCACGATAAGGCGAGGAAACACTTCCCGTGGCTCGTGATTGAGGCGATAGCGCCCTCAGGTGAGAAGGATCACGCGCTTTGGTTATATTGAGGAGGAAGGGCTCACAGGAGGCCTCTCCTCCCGGTAGAGGGCGCGGACACTAGAGATTTGAGTCCTCTAAATATGCCTGCCAGGTATAATCCAAGCAAATGAATGAAACTGAAAGTGGGGTAGCCTCGACCAGGTTTACACAGTAGCCTGCTTACTTGCTCCACACGCTAACGCTCCGGAATACCACGCAAAGCGAAGGGTTAGGCGGTATTAATTGAAAGTTACGCCACCAGTCTCGCGCACGTTCGGCTTGCTTTAATGGAGTGTGACGTCTTTTCGTAGAGTCTCCGTAACCAACAGGAGAAAACACGATGCTTAATCATACACTATGGATTGGTGACTGTGATTAATGAACAAGAAGACAGAGGGTGTTTGGGGATGAGTTTGGTTGTTAAAAGTTTGGGGAGGGGAAGTATTCTTTTAATTCGGGAAGCGATTCGATTAATTGAGATTTATGAAAAGGAACAAAGAAGTTCCTGTAACAAAAGATTTCCGGGAATTTATTTTTGTGGACAGAGATTGAATGGATGTTGCTCCGAAATAGAGAAGTATCAGGAGCTCTGTTCTGTGTGAAGAGAAGTTCAGGTGTGTATCTGTTTTTTGGCAAAGTCGGATCATGGTACAGTGTTTCATTTGAAGAGAAGTTTAGATATGTATCAATATCTAGAAATCAACGGTTTCTAAGTCATGTTCAAGGATCCTAAAAATTTCAAAGTGGAAATATATGTTTACTAGAAATCAATCGGTCTCTAAGTCATGTTCAAGAGGTCCTAAAAATTTCAAAGTGGAAATATGTATTTACTAGAAATCAATCGGTCTCTAAGTCTTGTTCAAGTGGTCCTAACAATTTCAAAGTGGAAATATGTATTTATTAGAAATCAATCGGTCTCTAAGTCCTGTTCAAGAGGTCCTAAAAATTTCAAAGTGGAAATATGCATTTATTAGAAATCAATCGGTCTCTAAGTCATGTTCAAAAGGTCCTAAAAATTTCAAAGTGGAAATATGTATTTACTAGAAATCAATCGGTCTCTAAGTCATGTTCAAGAGGTCCTAAAAATTTCAAAGTGGAAATATGTATTTACTAGAAATCAATCGGTCTCTAAGTCTTGTTCAAGAGGTCCTAACAATTTCAAAGTGGAAATATGTATTTATTAGAAATCAATCGGTCTCTAAGTCCTGTTCAAGAGGTCCTAAAAATTTCAAAGTGGAAATATGTATTTACTAGAAATCAATCGGTCTCTAAATCATGTTCAAGAGGTCCTAAAAATTTCAAAGTGGAAATATGTATTTACTAGAAATCAATCGGTCTCTAAGTCATGTTCAAGAGGTCCTAAAAATTTCAAAGTGGAAATATGTATTTACTAGAAATCAATCGGTCTCTAAGTCATGTTCAATAGGTCCTAAAAATTTCAAAGTGGAAATATGCATTTATTAGAAATCAATTGGTCTCTAAGTCCTGTTCAAGAGGTCCTAAAAATTTCAAAGTGGAAATATGTATTTACTAGAAATCAATCGGTCTCTAAATCATGTTCAAGAGGTCCTAAAAATTTCAAAGTGGAAATATGTATTTACTAGAAATCAATCGGTCTCTAAGTCATGTTCAAGAGGTCCTAAAAATTTCAAAGTGGAAATATGTATTTACTAGAAATCAATCGGTCTCTAAGTCATGTTCAATATGTCCTAAAAATTTCAAAGTGGAAATATGTATTTATTAGAAATCAATCGGTCTCTAAGTCCTGTTCAAGAGGTCCTAAAAATTTCAAAGTGGAAATATGTATTTATAGAAATCAATTGGTCTCTAAGTCCTGTTCAAGAGGTCCTAAAAATTTCAAAGTGCAAATATGTATTTACTAGAAATCAATCGGTCTCTAAGTCATGTTCAAGAGGACCTAAAAATTTTAAAGTGGAAATATGTATTTATTAGAAATCAATCGGTCTCTAAGTCATGTTCAAGAGATCCTAAAAATTTCAAAGTGGAAATATGTATTTGTTAGAAATCACACGGTCTCTAAGTCATGTTCAAGAGATCCTAAAAATTTCAAAGTGGAAATATGTATTTACTAGAAATCAATCGGTCTCTAAGTCATGTTCAAGAGATCCTAAAAATTTCAAAGTGGAAATATATATTTACTAGAAATCAATCGGTCTCTAAGTCATGTTCATGAGATCCTAAAAATTTCAAAGTGGAGATATGTATTTACTAGAAATCAATCGGTCTCTAAGTCATGTTCAAGAGATCCTAAAAATTTCAAAGTGAAATATATGTTTACTAGAAATCAATCGGTCTCTAAGTCATGTTCAAGAGATCCTAAAAATTTCAAAGTGGAGATATGTATTTACTAGAAATCAATCGGTCTTAAGTCCTGTTAAAGAGGTCCTAAAATTTTCAAAGTGGAAATATGTATTTATTAGAAATCAATCGGTCTCTAAGTCCTGTTCAAGAGGTCCTAAAAATTTCAAAGTGGAAATATGCATTTATTAGAAATCAATCGGTCTCTAAGTCATGTTCAAGAGGTCCTAAAAATTTCAAAGTGGAAATATGTATTTACTAGAAATCAATCGGTCTCTAAGTCTTGTTCAAGTGGTCCTAACTATTTCAAAGTGGAAATATGTATTTATTAGAAATCAATCGGTCTCTAAGTCCTGTTCAAGAGGTCCTAAAAATTTCAAAGTGGAAATATGCATTTATTAGAAATCAATCGGTCTCTAAGTCATGTTCAAAAGGTCCTAAAAATTTCAAAGTGGAAATATGTATTTACTAGAAATCAATCGGTCTCTAAGTCATGTTCAAGAGGTCCTAAAAATTTCAAAGTGGAAATATGTATTTACTAGAAATCAATCGGTCTCTAAGTCTTGTTCAAGAGGTCCTAACAATTTCAAAGTGGAAATATGTATTTATTAGAAATCAATCGGTCTCTAAGTCCTGTTCAAGAGGTCCTAAAAATTTCAAAGTGGAAATATGTATTTACTAGAAATCAATCGGTCTCTAAATCATGTTCAAGAGGTCCTAAAAATTTCAAAGTGGAAATATGTATTTACTAGAAATCAATCGGTCTCTAAGTCATGTTCAACAGGTCCTAAAAATTTCAAAGTGGAAATATGTATTTACTAGAAATCAATCGGTCTCTAAGTCATGTTCAATAGGTCCTAAAAATTTCAAAGTGGAAATATGTATTTATTAGAAATCAATCGGTCTCTAAGTCCTGTTCAAGAGGTCCTAAAAATTTCAAAGTGGAAATATGTATTTATAGAAATCAATTGGTCTCTAAGTCATGTTCAAGAGGTCCTAAAAATTTCAAAGTGCAAATATGTATTTACTAGAAATCAATCGGTCTCTAAGTCATGTTCAAGAGGACCTAAAAATTTTAAAGTGGAAATATGTATTTATTAGAAATCAATCGGTCTCTAAGTCATGTTCAAGAGATCCTAAAAATTTCAAAGTGGAAATATGTATTTGTTAGAAATCACACGGTCTCTAAGTCATGTTCAAGAGATCCTAAAAATTTCAAAGTGGAAATATGTATTTACTAGAAATCAATCGGTCTCTAAGTCATGTTCAAGAGATCCTAAAAATTTCAAAGTGGAAATATATATTTACTAGAAATCAATCGGTCTCTAAGTCATGTTCAAGAGATCCTAAAAATTTCAAAGTGGAGATATGTATTTATTAGAAATCAATCGGTCTCTAAGTCATGTTCATGAGATCCTAAAAATTTCAAAGTGGAGATATGTATTTACTAGAAATCAATCGGTCTCTAAGTCATGTTCAAGAGATCCTAAAAATTTCAAAGTGAAATATATGTTTACTAGAAATCAATCGGTCTCTAAGTCATGTTCAAGAGATCCTAAAAATTTCAAAGTGGAGATATGTATTTACTAGAAATCAATCGGTCTTAAGTCCTGTTAAAGAGGTCCTAAAATTTTCAAAGTGGAAATATGTATTTATTAGAAATCAATCGGTCTCTAAGTCCTGTTCAAGAGGTCCTAAAAATTTCAAAGTGGAAATATGCATTTATTAGAAATCAATCGGTCTCTAAGTCATGTTCAAGAGGTCCTAAAAATTTCAAAGTGGAAATATGTATTTACTAGAAATCAATCGGTCTCTAAGTCTTGTTCAAGTGGTCCTAACAATTTCAAAGTGGAAATATGTATTTATTAGAAATCAATCGGTCTCTAAGTCCTGTTCAAGAGGTCCTAAAAATTTCAAAGTGGAAATATGCATTTATTAGAAATCAATCGGTCTCTAAGTCATGTTCAAAAGGTCCTAAAAATTTCAAAGTGGAAATATGTATTTACTAGAAATCAATCGGTCTCTAAGTCATGTTCAAGAGGTCCTAAAAATTTCAAAGTGGAAATATGTATTTACTAGAAATCAATCGGTCTCTAAGTCTTGTTCAAGAGGTCCTAACAATTTCAAAGTGGAAATATGTATTTATTAGAAATCAATCGGTCTCTAAGTCCTGTTCAAGAGGTCCTAAAAATTTCAAAGTGGAAATATGTATTTACTAGAAATCAATCGGTCTCTAAATCATGTTCAAGAGGTCCTAAAAATTTCAAAGTGGAAATATGTATTTACTAGAAATCAATCGGTCTCTAAGTCATGTTCAAGAGGTCCTAAAAATTTCAAAGTGGAAATATGTATTTACTAGAAATCAATCGGTCTCTAAGTCATGTTCAATAGGTCCTAAAAATTTCAAAGTGGAAATATGTATTTATTAGAAATCAATCGGTCTCTAAGTCCTGTTCAAGAGGTCCTAAAAATTTCAAAGTGGAAATATGTATTTATAGAAATCAATTGGTCTCTAAGTCCTGTTCAAGAGGTCCTAAAAATTTCAAAGTGCAAATATGTATTTACTAGAAATCAATCGGTCTCTAAGTCATGTTCAAGAGGACCTAAAAATTTTAAAGTGGAAATATGTATTTATTAGAAATCAATCGGTCTCTAAGTCATGTTCAAGAGATCCTAAAAATTTCAAAGTGGAAATATGTATTTGTTAGAAATCACACGGTCTCTAAGTCATGTTCAAGAGATCCTAAAAATTTCAAAGTGGAAATATGTATTTACTAGAAATCAATCGGTCTCTAAGTCATGTTCAAGAGATCCTAAAAATTTCAAAGTGGAAATATATATTTACTAGAAATCAATCGGTCTCTAAGTCATGTTCAAGAGATCCTAAAAATTTCAAAGTGGAGATATGTATTTATTAGAAATCAATCGGTCTCTAAGTCATGTTCATGAGATCCTAAAAATTTCAAAGTGGAGATATGTATTTACTAGAAATCAATCGGTCTCTAAGTCATGTTCAAGAGATCCTAAAAATTTCAAAGTGAAATATATGTTTACTAGAAATCAATCGGTCTCTAAGTCATGTTCAAGAGATCCTAAAAATTTCAAAGTGGAGATATGTATTTACTAGAAATCAATCGGTCTCTAAGTCATGTTCAAGAGATCCTAAAAATTTCAAAGTGGAGATATGTATTTACTAGAAATCAATCGGTCTCTAAGTCATGTTCAAGAGATCCTAAAAATTTCAAAGTGGAGTTATGCATTTACTAGAAATCAATTGGTCTCTAAGTCATGTTCAAGAGATCCTAAAAATTTCAAAGTGGAAATATATATTTACTAGAAATCAATCGGTCTCTAAGTCATGTTCAAGAGTCCTAAAAATTTCAAAGTGGAAATATATATTTACTAGAAATCAATCGGTCTCTAAGTCATGTTCAAGAGGTCGTAAAATTTTCAAAGTGGAAATATGTATTTACTAGAAATCAATCGGTCTCTAAGTCATGTTCAAAAGGTCCTAAAAATTTCAAAGTGGAAATATATATTTACTAGAAATCAATCGGTCTCTAAGTCATGTTCAAGAGGTCGTAAAATTTTCAAAGTGGAAATATGTATTTACTAGAAATCAATCGGTCTCTAAGTCATGTTCAAGAGGTCCTAAAAATTTCAAAGTGGAAATATTAATTTCCTCCAGTAAATTCCATAAGAATATATAAGGAGGATTAAAATTAATTATTAGTTGTGAATTATTAATTATGGATATTAATAAGGGTACGTGGCTGGTGACGTCATAGGGGGAAAGCACTGTGCAAAGGGGGTACGCTATACGTACTTAATACTACTTATTGATCTTCTATAAATTTCGTTTTATCCGAGGAAGTTTGAGTAGTTGGGTTGAGTTATTTTATCTCTGAGCGGCACTTTTTTGCACACCATGGGCTAAATGGCCAGGTCACATGGACCCCGAAAGCTCAGAGAAGGTTGGGAGAGGGGACCCGCTGGAACGGCTGTTGGGAGACAGATGGTAGCCTCCCGTAAAGGCCATCCAGCGTGTTCTTTAACGTGCACAGGGTATGGCTCTTCCGCACACGGGGCCACGACTTAACGTCCCATCCGACGGACGGCGGCCTTTCCAAGCCCATCGGTGTCCCCTACTGACCGTGGGCAGGGCGGAGAGTTTTGCGGAGATAAATCTCAACTCTCACCCAGCTGGGACTCGAACCTGGGAACTACAGATTACGAGTCTGGCGCGCTACCGACTAAGCCACCCCCGCGCCAAAAAGTTTGAGTAGAATTTTATTGTCGGAGAACAGAAAATGCCCGGTGTTTTTACTTCTTTTCGTAGATTAAACTTTCTAATGTCGCCACAATACCAATGAAAACCTAAAAATTAAAACGAAAAAATAAAAGATTAAAAAAAAAATCAGAAAGGGAAACAAAAAAATGATAAAAAAATAAACAGAAGGAAAACAGAAAAAAAAGAAAGACTTTTACAATTTCATTTCGAAAGAGGAAAAAAAATTCAGCATCGTATGGTTATACACAACAAATCAAAATATTCAAAGAGGGAGAAAAAGAAAGAGATAGCTGAGGATGAAGAAAAAAGGAAGAAAGTCAGGGCATAGAGTCATTCCCTCACGCATATTCTCTGCCAATAAGAAGAAGGCAAAGATAAGTTTCAGGTAAAACGTGATTAAAGACATCATGAATATTTAATGCGGTTTGCGGAGAGAGCTTTCTTTTGTTCGGGATTGGCTAGATGGCAAGTGAGAAGAGATTCATGACTAGGGAGTGGGTAATAAACAGATAGGAACGAATTAAAGTCCAGCATCGATTTGTTGAGAATCCAGCTGTCCCAAGGCGGAATTTCGAGAGCACTGAGAACGAATCTCTGAGTGTCAGCAGCGCTCTTATTCAGTAAGGAGAGAAAGTGGAATACAAAGATAGAGATTTTGCTGCGTTTCTTGGAAAAAGGAAAAGAAGGATGTTTATTCTCAGATTCAATGTCTTGAGCTTTTTGAAACTGTGATGCGAGAAGAGAGAGATTTTTGTTGTGTTTCTTGAAGTAAACTCAGATAGAGGTGGATTTGGTGATGGAGATCTTGTTGAGAATCATTGAAACAAAACTGGAGCGAGAGAGTTAAGGAATAGAGATTTAGTTTTGTTTCTTGGTGAAAAAGAAAAGGGAAACTTAGATTTGGAGACGGAGGCTTTGTTCTGCAACACTGAAAGAAAACCAGAGAAATCCAGTTCAGGAATAGAGATTTGTTTTGCTTTTTGAAGTAAAAGGGAAAATATAACCAGAAAAAATTGGATTTCGAGATGAGATCTTGCTGGGAAACACTGAAACGAAATCAGAGAAATCGGGTTTAGGAATGGAGATTTTGATTTGCTTTGCAGGATTCTTGAGAAAATAAAAGAAAAAACATAACCAGAAAATGTTGGATTTGGAGATGGAGATCTTTGCTGGGAAACACTGAAACGAAACCAGAGAGAGCGGGTTTAGGAATGGAGATTTTGATTTGCTTTTCAGGATTCTTGAGAAAATAAAAGAAAAAACATAACCAGAAAATGTTGGATTTGGAGATGGAGATCTTGCTGGGAAACACTGAAACGAAACCAGAGAAAGCGGGTTTAGGAATGGAGATTTTGATTTGCTTTTCAGGATTCTTGAGAAAATGAAAGAAAAAACATAACCAGAAAATGTTGGATTTGGAGATGGAGATCTTGCTGGGAAACACTGAAACGAAACCAGAGAAAGCGGGTTTAGGAATGGAGATTTTGATTTGCTTTTCAGGATTCTTGAGAAAATGAAAGAAAAAACATAACCAGAAAATGTTGGATTTGGAGATGGAGATCTTGCTGGGAAACACTGAAACGAAACCAGAGAAAGCGGGTTTAGGAATGGAGATTTTGATTTGCTTTTCACGATTCTTGAGAAAATGAAAGAAAAAACATAACCAGAAAATGTTGGATTTGGAGATGAAGATCTTGCTGGGAAACACTGAAACGAAACCAGAGAGAGCGGGTTTAGGAATGGAGATTTTGATTTGCTTTTCAGGATTCTTGAGAAAATGTAAGAAAAAACATAACCAGAAAATGTTGGATTTGGAGATGGAGATCTTGCTGGGAAACACTGAAACGAAACCAGAGAAAGCGGGTTTAGGAATGGAGATTTTGATTTGCTTTTCAGGATTCTTGAGAAAATGAAAGAAAAAACATAACCAGAAAATGTTGGATTTGGAGATGAAGATCTTGCTGGGAAACACTGAAACGAAACCAGAGAAAGCGGGTTTAGGAATGGAGATTTTGATTTGCTTTTCAGGATTCTTGAGAAAATGAAAGAAAAAACATAACCAGAAAATGTTGGATTTGGAGATGGAGATCTTGCTGGGAAACACTGAAACGAAACCAGAGAAAGCGGGTTTAGGAATGGAGATTTTGATTTGCTTTTCAGGATTCTTGAGAAAATGAAAGAAAAAACATAACCAGAAAATGTCGGATTTGGAGATGAAGATCTTGCTGGGAAACACTGAAACGAAACCAGAGAAAGCGGGTTTAGGAATGGAGATTTTGATTTGCTTTTCAGGATTCTTGAGAAAATAAAAGTAAAAACATAACCAGAAAATGTTGGATTTGGAGATGAAGATCTTGCTGGGAAACACTGAAACGAAACCAGAGAAAGCGGGTTTAGGAATGGAGATTTTGATTTGCTTTTCAGGATTCTTGAGAAAATGAAAGAAAAAACATAACCAGAAAATGTTGGATTTGGAGATGAAGATCTTGCTGGAAAACACTGAAACGAAACCAGAGAAAGCGGGTTTAGGAATGGAGATTTTGATTTGCTTTTCAGGATTCTTGAGAAAATGAAAGAAAAAACATAACCAGAAAATGTTGGATTTGGAGATGAAGATCTTGCTGGGAAACACTGAAACGAAACCAGAGAGAGCGGGTTTAGGAATGGAGATTTTGATTTGCTTTTCAGGATTCTTGAGAAAATGTAAGAAAAAACATAACCAGAAAATGTTGGATTTGGAGATGGAGATCTTGCTGGGAAACACTGAAACGAAACCAGAGAAAGCGGGTTTAGGAATGGAGATTTTGATTTGCTTTTCAGGATTCTTGAGAAAATGAAAGAAAAAACATAACCAGAAAATGTTGGATTTGGAGATGAAGATCTTGCTGGGAAACACTGAAACGAAACCAGAGAAAGCGGGTTTAGGAATGGAGATTTTGATTTGCTTTTCAGGATTCTTGAGAAAATGAAAGAAAAAACATAACCAGAAAATGTTGGATTTGGAGATGGAGATCTTGCTGGGAAACACTGAAACGAAACCAGAGAAAGCGGGTTTAGGAATGGAGATTTTGATTTGCTTTTCAGGATTCTTGAGAAAATGAAAGAAAAAACATAACCAGAAAATGTTGGATTTGGAGATGAAGATCTTGCTGGGAAACACTGAAACGAAACCAGAGAAAGCGGGTTTAGGAATGGAGATTTTGATTTGCTTTTCAGGATTCTTGAGAAAATGAAAGAAAAAACATAACCAGAAATGTTGGATTTGGAGATGGAGATCTTGCTGGGAAACACTGAAACGAAACCAGAGAAAGCGGGTTTAGGAATGGAGATTTTGATTTGCTTTTCAGGATTCTTGAGAAAATGAAAGAAAAAACATAACCAGAAAATGTTGGATTTGGAGATGAAGATCTTGCTGGGAAACACTGAAACGAAACCAGAGAAAGCGGGTTTAGGAATAGAGATTTTGATTTGCTTTTCAGGATTCTTGAGAAAATGAAAGAAAAAACATAACCAGAAAATGTTGGATTTGGAGATGGAGATCTTGCTGGGAAACACTGAAATGAAACCAGAGAAAGCGGGTTTAGGAATGGAGATTTTGATTTGCTTTTCAGGATTCTTGAGAAAATGAAAGAAAAAACATAACCAGAAAATGTTGGATTTGGAGATGAAGATCTTGCTGGGAAACACTGAAACGAAACCAGAGAGAGCGGGTACAGAAAAAAAGATTTTGTTTTGCTTCTTGATAAAAAAAAAGAAGGAAAAACATAATCAGAAAAAGTTGGATTTGGAGATGGAGATCTTGTGCTTTCCTGAAAAGTAACGAAAGCGTATTCAATAATATCGTTTTTTTTTTCTTTTTGAATAAAACTAAAAATAATTGGATTTTGAAATGGAGATCTTTTGAAGAACTGAAATACAAGCTGAGGAAGCACATTCAAGAATAGAGATTTTGTTGCGTTTCTTGAAGCAAAACCTGGAAAGTTGGACTTGGAGACAGATATCTTGTCGTGACTTTATTGAAACGAGAGGGAGAGTGGGTTCAAGAAATAAAATTATGTTTTGCTTATTAAAAGAAAAGAAAACAGAAAACCAGAGAAACTTGGATTTGGAGATGGTGATCTTGTTCTTTACTGGAACAAAAGCAGAGGAAAATTAATAGAGCGTTTGTTGCATTTCTTGGAAGACTTTTACTTGGAAACTTGGAACCTATGATCTCATGAATTCTTGAGAAAATACTTATGAATAACCAAAATACTACTCATATCAAAATGATATGCAAATGAATTCATATAGAACCCATACTCTGTTTGTAATGATTTACCGACTACTGAATTCACAGACTCGTGACATATTTTTTGGCTTACAAGAGATAGTTGGGTTGGGTTGTTTTACCTCTGAGCGGCACTTTTTTGCACACCATGGGCTAAATGGCCAGGTCACATGGACCCCGAAGGCTCAGAGAAGGTTGGGGGAGGGGACCCACTGGAACAGCTGTTGGGAGACAGATGGTAGCCTCTCGTCAAGGTCATCTAGCGTGAACTTTGTGCACAGGGTATGGCTCTCCCGCACACGGGGCTACGGCTTAACGTCCCATCCGACGGACGGCGGTCTTTCCAAGCCCATCGGTGTCCCCTACTGACCGTGAGCAGGGCGGAGAACTTTGCGGAGATAAATCTCAACGCTGACCCAGCTGGGACTCGAACCTGGGAACTACAGATTACGAGCCTGGCGCGCTACCGACTGAGCCACCCCCACCCCTACAAGAGATAGTAACGGATAGGGAGATAACAGGTGGATTGTCCAAAAATAATTCACAGCGTTCAGAGAAGTAACTTACGGATTCCCGAAAAATAAATCTCGGACATTCCAGAGATAGTTCATACAGACTCTAAAGATACCGCAGGAACGATCAAGAAAAAGCTCATCTGCTATTTCTCATGAATCTCTGCTTTTGAATCTCATGAATCTCTAATTTTTCTCTGCTTTTGTTCCAGTAAAGAACAAGATCACCATCTCCAAATCCAAGTTTCTCTGCTTTTCTGTTTTTTTTTTCTTTTAATAAGCAAAACATAATTTTATTTCTTGAACCCACTCTCCCTCTCGTTTCAATAAAGTCAAGACAAGATATCTGTCTCCAAAACGGAACCATCAAGCCAGATGAGAATTAATTCGGAACTAAAAATCAACAACTAACATATCTATAAGAAATTACTCATGAACAAGAAAAAAAAACTGATGTACTTTTCAGGAAAAACCCACCAAACTCGAAAGAAAACTCATGAGCCTTAGAAGAATACCGAATCTTTTGAGAAATAGCTCACGAGCAATAGAAGAATACTTTATTGATTCATGAGAAATAGCTCACGAGCCCTAGAAGAATACTTTATTGACTCCTGAGAAATAGCTCACGAGCCCTAGAAGAATATTTTATTGATTCATGAGAAATAGCTCACGAGCCCTAGAAGAATACTTTATTGATTCATGAGAAATAGCCCACGAGCCCTAGAAGAATACTTTATTGACTCCTGAGAAATAGCTCACGAGCCCTAGAAGAATACTTTATTGACTCCTGAGAAATAGCTCACCAGCCCTAGAAGAATACTTTATTGACTCCTGAGAAATAGCTCACGAGCCCTAGAAGAATACTTTATTGATTCATGAGAAATAGCTCACGAGCCGTAGAAGAATACTTTATTCACTCCTGAGAAATATCTCACGAGCCCTAGAAGAATACTTTATTCACTCCTGAGAAATAGCTCACGAGAGCTAGAAGAATACTTTATTGATTCATGAGAAATAGCTCACGAGCCCTAGAAGAACACTTTATTGACTCCTGAGAAATAGCTCACGAGCCCTAGAAGAATACTTTGTTGACTCCTGAGACATAGCTCACGAGCCCTAGAAAAATACTTTGTTGACTCCTGAGACATAGCTCACGAGCCCTAGAAGAATACTTTGTTGACTCTTGAGAAATAGCTCACGAGCCCTAGAAAAATACTTTATTGACTCCTGAGAAATAGCTCACGAGCCCTAGAAGAATACTTTATTGACTCCTGAGAAATAGCTCACGAGCCCTAGAATAATACTTTATTGATTCATGAGAAATAGCTCACCAGCCCTAGAAGAATACTTTATTGACTCCTGAGAAATAGCTCACGAGCCCTAGAAGAATACTTTATTGATTCATGAGAAATAGCTCACGAGCCGTAGAAGAATACTTTATTCACTCCTGAGAAATATCTCACGAGCCCTAGAAGAATACTTTATTCACTCCTGAGAAATAGCTCACGAGAGCTAGAAGAATACTTTATTGATTCATGAGAAATAGCTCACGAGCCCTAGAAGAACACTTTATTGACTCCTGAGAAATAGCTCACGAGCCCTAGAAGAACACTTTATTGACTCCTGAGAAATAGCTCACGAGCCCTAGAAGAATACTTTGTTGACTCCTGAGACATAGCTCACGAGCCCTAGAAAAATACTTTGTTGACTCCTGAGACATAGCTCACGAGCCCTAGAAGAATACTTTGTTGACTCTTGAGAAATAGCTCACGAGCCCTAGAAAAATACTTTATTGACTCCTGAGAAATAGCTCACGAGCCCTAGAAGAATACTTATTGACTCCTGAGAAATAGCTCACGAGCCCTAGAATAATACTTTATTGATTCATGAGAAATAGCTCACCAGCCCTAGAAGAATACTTTATTGACTCCTGAGAAATAGCTCACGAGCCCTAGAAGAATACTTTATTGACTCCTGAGAAATAGCTCACGAGCCCTAGAAGAATACTTTATTGACTCCTGAGAAATAGCTCACGAGCCCTAGAAGAATACTTTATTGACTCCTGAGAAATAGCTCACGAGCCCTAGAAAAATACTTTATTGACTCCTGAGAAATAGCTCACGAGCCCTAGAAGAATACTTTATTGACTCCTGAGAAATAGCTCACGAGCCCTAGAAGAATACTTTATTGATTCATGAGAAATAGCTCACGAGCCCTAGAAGAACACTTTATTGACTCCTGAGAAATAGCTCACGAGCCCTAGAAGAATACTTTGTTGACTCCTGAGACATAGCTCACGAGCCCTAGAAAAATACTTTGTTGACTCCTGAGACATAGCTCACGAGCCCTAGAAGAATACTTTGTTGACTCCTGAGAAATAGCTCACGAGCCCTAGAAAAATACTTTATTGACTCCTGAGAAATAGCTCACGAGCCCTAGAAGAATACTTTATTGACTCCTGAGAAATAGCTCACGAGCCCTAGAAGAATACTTTATTGATTCATGAGAAATAGCTCACCAGCCCTAGAAGAATACTTTATTGACTCCTGAGAAATAGCTCCGAGCCCTAGAAGAATACTTTATTGACTCCTGAGAAATAGCTCACGAGCCCTAGAAGAATACTTTATTGACTCCTGAGAAATAGCTCACGAGCCCTAGAAGAATACTTTATTGACTCCTGAGAAATAGCTCATGAGCCCTAGAAGAATACTTATTGACTCCTGTGAAATAGCTCACGAGCCCTAGAAAAATATTGACTCCTGAGAAATAGCTCACGTGCCCTAGAAGAATATTGACTCCTGAGAAATAGCTCACGAGCCCTAAAGAATATTTTGTTGACTCCTGAGAAACAGCTCACGAGCTCTAGAAGAATACTTTGTTGACTCCTGAGAAACAACTTATATATCAATAAGAAATAAATCACAGATCCAAAAGATATTAGTCACGAGCCCTAGAATAATACTTTATTGACTCCTGAGAAATAGCTCACGAGCCCTAGAAGAATACCTTATTTACTCATTAGAAATTACTCACGAGCAAAAGAAAAGATTCAGAGTCCTGAAACAATACATTGACTTTTGAGAAATAACTCACAGATCCATGAGAAATAATTCCCGAGTCCTAGATGGATACCTTATTGATTCCTGAGAAATAACTCACAAATCCATGTGTGATAACTCACTAAAAGAATACTTTATTTACTCCTGAGAAATAACTCACAAATCCATGAGAAATAACTGATAGAATGATGAGAGACAACTCACAGGTCCAGAGAAATAACTCACTAACCCTAGGAGAATAACTTATTGACTCCTAAGAAATAACTCACGAACCGCAAAGAAAGACCTCACTGATACTTGGGAAATAACTCACACATCCACAAGAAGTAACTCCCAAAAATGCCACATAAAAAAATTCACGGAATCCCGTGGAAAAAAATATAATCCGGAACTAGAGACCCCCGGTTGGGAATGACTCTGCAACCTCTCTGCAACCAAATCTCCTGCAACCTCTGCAATTTTCTGAACACAAATATATATGAAAATCAAACTCGACGAGTGAAACGACGGATCATCTACAACCAGGGTACACGTTTTCCGAATTCAACTGGGATGCAGATCATTAGAGACAGGCAATCTTCGGTTGCCATGGCGATCGGCAAGAGAATCTGGATATCGTTTCACGACGATGTGTATAGCCTAAGTCATCATCGATTCACAGTTCCTTTTCGTAGTTGGCCGCTTCCTTTCCTTTTGTATGAAGACTGAGTTTGGCTCAAAGGGTTTAATGAATTAGAAACGTACAGAGAAACAGCGTTTCTGAATCAATGATAAAGAAATTGGTACGAAGTTTAAATTAATATCTAGTAGAATTGTTTTACCTCTGAGCAGGGGCAGGGGTTGTTGAGTCGGTAGCGCGCCAGGCTCGTAATCTGTAGTTCCCAGGTTCGAGTCCCAGCTGGGTCAGCGTTGAGATTTATCCCTGCAAAATTCCACGCCCTGCCCACGGTCAGTAGGGGACACCGATGGACTTGGATAGGCCGCCGTCCGTCGGATGGGACGTTAAGCGGTGGCCGCGTGTGCGGAAGAGTCATACCCTGTGCACGTTAAAGAACACGCTGGATGGCCTTGACGGGAGGCTACCATCTGTCTCCCAACAGCTGTTCCAGTGAGTCCCCTCCCCCAACCTTCTCTGAGCCGTCGGGGTCCATGTGACCTGGCCATGCAGCCCGTGGTGTGCAAAAAAAGTACCGCTCAGAGGTAAAACAATCCAACCTCTGAACAGGCAACGGGCCAAATCGCCAGGTGATAAGGACCCCAAAGTCCCAGAGAAGATTGGGGAACCGTTAGGAGAAAGATCGAAGGATCCTGTCAAGGTCAGTCAAGGTCAGTCAAGGTCAGTCAAGGTCATCCAACGTGTTCTTCAATATAAGATATGGCTCTTTGACAGATGTGTCCTCGGATCAGCGTTGCTTCCGACGAATGGCGGTCTTTTCAAGACCATCACTGTCCCCTTTCCAACTAAGTGGAGGAAGAAGATAAATCTCGATGCTCTCACAGTTGGGACTAGAACCAGAGAACTACAATTTAGGAGCTTGCTGCTCTACCAACTGAGCCAATTTCCGGCCATAATATCCAGTAAAATGGGAAGTTCATGACAATTGGGAGGAATAAAAAAATAATAAAATGGGCATCCCCTCAAGCAGCTGCTTGCCACAGATGTCTGACAGGAACCTGTCAGTTTATATGCCATAGTAGAAGATCTGAGAGGATGGCAGGGCCTCAGCAGAAAGAAAACACGAACATCCATTCCTTACCCGGGGCTCGAACCCAGATCATTTTCATCAGTAATCAAGCGGGGTAACCATTTGGCGACGTAAGGAGAAATTTAAATAGTAGTATCAGAATAATATGACTACCTACCATAGTATATGTAAGGTAGGTGGTCATATTATTCTGAAACGACTGTGTATACAGTATACGCTATTCTCACATACCTTCCAATATGTTTTGCAATATAGTTCAAATTTCCTAACTGTTTACGAAAGAAAAACAACAAAAACTAAACAACATTATCTAAATGGAATTATTGAGATAAATAAAAATAAATATTTTATTATTATTAATATATTTGCATATTACTATCAATCAACAAGGACTTTAAGAATTTTTATCACTAAGGATAGGTTTTATCACTCTAGATAGAAATCTTATTAAATATAAGCTAGTTCTTATCACTCAAGATAGACTCTTATTAAATATAAGCTAGTTCTTATCAATCTAGATTGACTCTTATTAAATATAAGCTAGTTCTTATCACTCTAGATAGACTCTTATTAGATATAAGCTAGTTCTTATCACTCTAGATAGACTCTTATTAAATATAAGCTAGTTCTTATCACTCTAGATACACTCTTATTAAATATAAGCTAGTTCTTACCACTCTAGATAGACTCTTATTAAATATAAGCTAGTTCTTACCACTCTAGATAGACTCTTATTAAATATAAGCTAGTTCTTACCACTCTAGATAGACTCTTATTAAATATAAGCTAGTTCTTATCATTCTAGATAGATTATTATTAAATATAAGCTAGTTCTTATCACTCTAGATAGACTCTTATTAAATATAAGCTAGTTCTTATCACTATAGATAGATTCTTATTAAATATAAGCTAGTTCTTATCACTATAGATAGATTCTTATTAAATATAAGTTAGTTCTTATCACTCCATATAGATTCTTATTAAATATAAGCTAGTTCTTATCACTATAGATAGATTCTTATTAAATGTAAGCTAGTTCTTATCACTCTAGATAGACTCTTATTAAATATAAGCTAGTTTTTATCACTATAGATAGATTCTTATTAAATATAAGCTAGTTCTTATCACTCTAGATAGACTTATTAAATATGAGCTAGTTCTTATCACTCTACATAGATTCTTATTAAATATAAGGTAGTTCTTATCACTCTAGATAGCCTCTTATTAAATATAAGCTAGTTCTTATCACTCTAGATAGATTCTTATTAAATATAAGCTAGTTCTTACCACTCTAGTTAGATTCTTATTAAATATAAGCTAGTTCGTACCACTCTAGTTCTTATTGAATATAAGCTATTCTTACCACTCTAGATAGATTCTTATTAAATGTAAGCTAGTTCTTACCACTCTAGATAGATTCTTATTAAATATAAGCTAGTTCTTACCACTCTAGATAGACTCTTATTAAATATAAGCTAGTTCTTATCACTATAGATAGATTCTTATTAAATATAAGCTAGTTCTTACCACTCTAGATAGATTCTAATTAAATATAAGCTAGTTCTTACACTATAGTTAGATTCTTATTAAATATAAGCTAGTTCGTACCATTCTGGATAGATTCTTATTAATTATAAGCTAGTTCTTAGCACTCTAGTTCGTATTGAATATAAGCTAGCTCTTACCACTCTAGTTCTTATTGAATATAAGCTAGTTCTTACCACTCTAGTAGATTCTTACTAAATATAAGCTAGTTCTTACCACTCTAGATAGATTCTTATTAAATATAAGGTAGTTCGTACCATTCTGGATAATTCTTATTAAATATAAGCTAGTTCTTACCAGTCTAGTTCTTATTGAATATAAGCTAGTTCTTACCACTCTAGATAGATTCTTATTAAATATAATCTAGTTCTTACCACTCTAGATAGATTCTTATTAAATATAAGCTAGTTCTTACCACTCTAGATAGATTCTTATTAAATATAGGCTAGTTCTTACCACTCTACATAAATTCTTATTAAATATAAGCTAGTTCTTACCACTCTAGATAGATTCTTATTAAATATAGGCTAGTTCTTACCACTCTACATAAATTCTTATTAAATATAAGCTAGTTCTTACCACTCTAGATAGATTCTTATTAAATATAAGCTAGTTCTTACCACTCTACATAGATTCTTATTAAATATAAGCTAGTTCTCACCTCTCTAGATATATTCTTATTAAATATAAGCTAGTTCGTACCACTCTGGATAGATTATTATTAAATATAAGCTAGTTCTTAGCACTCTAGTTTTTATTGAATATAATCTAGTTCTTACCACTCTAGTTCTTATTGAATATAAGCTAGTTCTTACCACTCTAGTAGATTCTTACTAAATATAAGCTAGTTCTTACCACTCTAGATAGATTCTTATTAAATATAAGCTAGTTCTTACCACTCTAGATAGAATCTTATTAAATATAGGCTAGTTCTTACCACTCTACATAAATTCTCATTAAATATAAGCTAGTTCTTACCACTATAGATAGATTCTTATTAAATATAAGCTAGTTCTTATCACTCTAGATAGACTCTTATTAAATATAAGCTAGTTCTTACCACTCTAGTTCTTATTGAATATAAGCTAGTTCTTACCACTCTAGTAGATTCTTACTAAATATAAGCTAGTTCTTACCACTCTAGATAGATTCTTATTAAATATAAGCTAGTTCTTACCACTCTACATAAATTCTCATTAAATATAAGCTAGTTCTTACCACTCTAGATAGATTCTTATTAAATATAAGCTAGTTCTTACCACTCTACATAGATTCTTATTAAATATAAGCTAGTTCTCACCACCCTAGATATATTCTTATTTCTTTCTCTAGATAGATTCTTATTAAATATAAGCTAGCTTTTCATTAATATGGAAATATTATTATCTACATTAGCTAAGTTTTTTTACCACCTTGGGAATTTTTTAATCGACTAAAGCTAACTCTCACCCTATTAGGAAGATTTTTATCAATATATGCTGCATTTTCGCTACCATAGGAATGTTCCTATCAAAGTAATCCCATTTTCTATCACACTAGTAAAACTTTTCTGAAATTAATCTAGTTTTCGCTACCTTAAGAAGATTCTTATCAATCGAAGTTCATTGTACAAAATTTTAATAAACGCAATTCACTTTTTTTCCACTTTAGAAAGATTTCCATCACCCAAAGCCAGTTCCGATCACACAGACCTATTTTTTTGCTTCACCCAAAAACAAATTCATTTTTATCGACCAGAAATGGTTCTTGCATAATACTGAAATTTCTCTTTATCTGGAACTACATAGTTTAAACTCACGGCATTAATACATTATTAATTTACATTATGTTGGTTCATAGTTTACCACCCCTTGAACATACTTTTTTTCATTACTTGAAGAAAATTGAAGTAAATATTACACAAAACCTACTTTTGCACTATTTGCAAACTGGTTTTCGATCAATCAAAATAGACAAACCAGAGAGCTACAAACCTCTCCAAACAAGATCAAGATCTATCTACTGATGCTGAGAAAACGAAAGTACATAGATGTCAAGCAATCAAAATAGACAAACCAGAGAGCTACAAACCTTTCCAAACAAGATCAAGATCGATCTACTGATGCTGAGCAAACGGAAGTACATAGATGTCAAGCAATCAAAATAGACAAACCACAGAGCTACAAACCTTTCCAAACAAGATCAAGATCGATCTACTGATGCTGAGAAAACGAAAGCACATAGATGTCAAGCAATCAAAATAGACAAACCAGAGAGCTACAAACCTTTCCAAACAAGATCAAGATCTATCTACTGATGCTGAGAAAACGAAAGTACATAGATGTCAAGCAATCAAAATAGACAAACCAGAGAGCTACAAACCTTTCCAAACAAGATCAAGATCGATCTACTGATGCTGAGAAAACGAAAGTACATAGATGTCAAGCAATCAAAATAGACAAACCACAGAGCTACAAACCTTTCCAAACAAGATCAAGATCTATCTACTAATGCTGAGAAAACGAAAGTACATAGATGTCAAGCAATCAAAATAGACAAACCAGAGAGCTACAAACCTTTCCAAACAAGATCAAGATCGATCTACTGATGCTGAGAAAACGAAAGTACATAGATGTCAAGCAATCAAAATAGACAAACCACAGAGCTACAAACCTTTCCAAACAAGATCAAGATCGATCAACTGATGCTGAGAAAACGAAAGTACATAGATGTCAAGCAATCAAAATAGACAAACAACAGAGCTACAAACCTTTCCAAACAAGATCAAGATCGATCTACTGATGCTGAGAAAACGAAAGTACATAGATGTCAAGCAATCAAAATAGACAAACCAGAGAGCTACAAACCTTTCCAAACAAGATCAAGATCGATCTACTGATGCTGAGAAAACGAAAGTACATAGATGTCAAGCAATCAAAATAGACAAACCACAGAGCTACAAACCTTTCCAAACAAGATCAAGATCGATCTACTGATGCTGAGAAAACGAAAGTACATAGATGTCAAGCAATCAAAATAGACAAACAACAGAGCTACAAACCTTTCCAAACAAGGTCAAGATCGATCTACTGATGCTGAGAAAACGAAAGTACATAGATGTCAAGCAATCAAAATAGACAAACCACAGAGCTACAAACCTTTCCAAACAAGATCAAGATCGATCTACTGATGCTGAGAAAACGAAAGTACATAGATGTCAAGCAATCAAAATAGACAAACCACAGAGCTACAAACCTTTACAAACAAGATCAAGATCGATCTACTGATGCTGAGAAAACGAAAGCACATAGATGTCAAGCAATCAAAATAGACAAACCAGAGAGCTACAAACCTTTCCAAACAAGATCAAGATCTATCTACTGATGCTGAGAAAACGAAAGTACATAGATGTCAAGCAATCAAAATAGACAAACCAGAGAGCTACAAACCTTTCCAAACAAGATCAAGATCGATCTACTGATGCTGAGAAAACGAAAGTACATAGATGTCAAGCAATCAAAATAGACAAACCACAGAGCTACAAACCTTTCCAAACAAGATCAAGATCTATCTACTAATGCTGAGAAAACGAAAGTACATAGATGTCAAGCAATCAAAATAGACAAACCAGAGAGCTACAAACCTTTCCAAACAAGATCAAGATCGATCTACTGATGCTGAGAAAACGAAAGTACATAGATGTCAAGCAATCAAAATAGACAAACCACAGAGCTACAAACCTTTCCAAACAAGATCAAGATCTATCTACTAATGCTGAGAAAACGAAAGTACATAGATGTCAAGCAATCAAAATAGACAAACCAGAGAGCTACAAACCTTTCCAAACAAGATCAGATCGATCTACTGATGCTGAGAAAACGAAAGTACATAGATGTCAAGCAATCAAAATAGACAAACCAGAGAGCTACAAACCTTTCCAAACAAGATCAGATCGATCTACTGATGCTGAGAAAACGAAAGTACATAGATGTCAAGCAATCAAAATAGACAAACCACAGAGCTACAAACCTTTCCAAACAAGATCAGATCGATCTACTGATGCTGAGAAAACGAAAGTACATAGATGTCAAGCAATCAAAATAGACAAACCACAGAGCTAAAAACCTTTCCAAACAAGATCAAGATCGATCTACTGATACTGAGAAAACGAAAGTACATAGATGTCAAGCAATCAAAATAGACAAACCACAGAGCTACAAACCTTTCCAAACAAGATCAAGATCGATCTACTGATGCTGAGAAAACGAAAGTACATAGATGTCAAGCAATCAAAATAGACAAACCACAGAGATACAAACCTTTCCAAACAAGATCAAGATCGATCTACTGATGCTGAGAAAACGAAAGTACATAGATGTCAAGCAATCAAAATAGACAAACCACAGAGCTACAAACCTTTCCAAACAAGATCAAGATCGATCTACTGATGCTGAGAAAACGAAAGTACATAGATGTCAAGCAATCAAAATAGACAAACCACAGAGCTACAAACCTTTCCAAACAAGATCAAGATCGATCTACTGATGCTGAGAAAACGAAAGTACATAGATGTCAAGCAATCAAAATAGACAAACCACAGAGCTACAAACCTTTCCAAACAAGATCAAGATCGATCTACTGATGCTGAGAAAACGAAAGTACATAGATGTCAAGCAATCAAAATAGAAAAACCACAGAGATACAAACCTTTCCAAACAAGATCAAGATCGATCTACTGATGCTGAGAAAACGAAAGTACATAGATGTCAAGCAATCAAAATAGACAAACCAGAGAGCTACAAACCTTTCCAAACAAGATCAAGATCGATCCACTGATGCTGAGAAAACGAAAGTACATAGATGTCAAGCAATCAAAATAGACAAACCACAGAGCTACAAACCTTTCCAAACAAGATCAAGATCGATCTACTGATGCTGAGAAAACGAAAGTACATAGATGTCAAGCAATCAAAATAGACAAACCAGAGAGCTACAAACCTTTCCAAACAAAATCAAGATCGATCTACTGATGCTGTGAAAACGAAAGTACATAGATGTCAAGCAATCAAAATAGACAAACCACAGAGCTACAAACCTTTCCAAACAAGATCAAGATCGATCTACTGATGCTGAGAAAACGAAAGTACACGATGTCAAGCAATCAAAATAGACAAACCACAGAGCTACAAACCTTTTCAAACAAGATCAAGATCGATCTACTGATGCTGAGAAAACGAAAGTACATAGATGTCAAGCAATCAAAATAGACAAACCACAGAGCTAAAAACCTTTCCAAACAAGATGTAGATCGATCTACTGATGCTGAGAAAACGAAAGTACATAGATGTCAAGCAATCAAAATAGACAAACCACAGAGCTACAAACCTTTCCAAACAAGATCAAGATCGATCTACTGATGCTGAGAAAACGAAAGTACATAGATGTCAAGCAATCAAAATAGACAAACCACAGAGCTACAAACCTTTCCAAACAAGATCAAGATCGATCTACTGATGCTGAGAAAACGAAAGTACATAGATGTCAAGCAATCAAAATAGACAAACCACAGAGCTAAAAACCTTTCCAAACAAGATGAAGATCGATCTACTGATGCTGAGAAAACGAAAGTACATAGATGTCAAGCAATCAAAATAGACAAACCACAGAGCTACAAACCTTTCCAAACAAGATCAAGATCGATCTACTGATGCTGAGAAAACGAAAGTACATAGATGTCAAGCAATCAAAATAGACAAACCACAGAGCTACAAACCTTTCCAAACAAGATCAAGATCGATCTACTGATGCTGAGAAAACGAAAGTACATAGATGTCAAGCAATCAAAATAGACAAACCAGAGAGCTACAAACCTTTCCAAACAAGATCAAGATCGATCCACTGATGCTGAGAAAACGAAAGTACATAGATGTCAAGCAATCAAAATAGACAAACCACAGAGCTACAAACCTTTCCAAACAAGATCAAGATCGATCTACTGATGCTGAGAAAACGAAAGTACATAGATGTCAAGCAATCAAAATAGACAAACCAGAGAGCTACAAACCTTTCCAAACAAAATCGAGATCGATCTACTGATGCTGTGAAAACGAAAGTACATAGATGTCAAGCAATCAAAATAGACAAACCACAGAGCTACAAACCTTTCCAAACAAGATGAAGATCGATCTACTGATGCTGAGAAAACGAAAGTACATAGATGTCAAGCAATCAAAATAGACAAACCACAGAGCTACAAACCTTTCCAAACAAGATCAAGATCGATCTACTGATGCTGAGAAAACGAAAGTACATAGATGTCAAGCAATCAAAATAGACAAACCACAGAGCTACAAACCTTTCCAAACAAGATGAAGATCGATCTACTGATGCTGAGAAAACGAAAGTACATAGATGTCAAGCAATCAAAATAGACAAACCACAGAGCTACAAACCTTTCCAAACAAGGTCAAGATCGATATACTGATGCTGAGCAAACGGAAGTACATAGATGTCAAGCAATCAAAATAGACAAACCAGAGTGCTACAAACCTTTCCAAACAAGATCAAGATCGATCTACTGATGCTAAGAAAACGGAAGTACATAGATGTCAAGGCGCATTGAACCACCCCCGTGAAGTATCTTATAAATTAAACACCTCTACTTCCTGGTCTGTTTTTAATGAACTATGCTACAACAAACATTTTAATTACCGACATTCTCCTGTATGTTCTAAATAGCAGCTGAACAAGTCTTTGCATAATCTTGCTATCTTTCTCCCTTGCTGTGCAATTAGAAGTAATTATATTACGCAGAACGGTATCCGAGGAGGGTAAGAACATGTCGGGAGGGAGGAATTGGCCGTTAACGTAATAGTTCTAATATTACATCCATGTTAGACACTAATGCGGAAAAATATGCAAACATTTCTTTTTTTTCTTTCGCGTGTTTGTAGGAGTTTTTTTTCCCCTGTAAAATGAAAGATCGTTAATAATTTCTTTACCACGTATGGAAGAAAAACAGTTTTTTTTTGCTTAATCTCCACTTGTTTTTTTTACCAAAGGTGTTGTTTTGTTACCTAAACGAGTAGGTTATGTAAAGTATAAAAAAAAAAATCTGCGAACAGTACGATATAAAATGGGAGAAGCGTTTTAAAAATATTTTCGGATGATTACTTATTGTGTGCAATAGAAATAAATTATGTTTTACTAAAACGTGTTGAGCATTAAAAAAATTAAAAAAAAAGAACATACTTTAGTTAGAGATGGTGTCTTAAGCATTCATAAAGATGTTGAAAAGTGTTTTTTTTTTTAAAAGAGAAACTTTTTGACGGATTTATTTTTTTTACTATTCTTCAGGAGGAAATCTCAGAATGCCTAGAGTGAATGGATGCTAAAGGGATTTTTTTGTTTTCATGTCTTTTTTTTATAGAAGGATATTATTGTAATTATGTTTTTTTTTGTTTATGATATAAGGTCGTGCTTTTTAGTAACATCAGTTAGGCGCTGATATCTGATGGTAATTTTGTCTTAATACCTCATTTAGTCGTATCTTTAGCCACTCTTAATAATGTTGTTAATGTTGGATTTGTTTAGCATTTGGTTTAATAGTTGGGTTGGTTCGGTTGTTTTACCTCTGAGCGGCACTTTTTTTGCACACCATGGGCTAAATGGCCAGGTCACATGGACCCCGAAGGCTCAGAGAAGGTTGGGGGAGGGGACCCACTGGAACAGCTGTTGGGAGACAGATGGTAGCCTCCCGTAAAGGGTATCCAGCGTGTTCTTTAACGTTGGGTTGTTTTACCTCTGATCGTCACTTTTTTGCACACCATGGGCTAAATAGCCAGGTCATAAAGACCCCGAAGGTTCGGAGAAGGTTTGGGGAAGTGGACCCATTGGACAGCTGTTGGGAGACAGATGGTAGCCTCCCGTCAAGGCTATCCAGCGTGTTCTTTAGCGTTGGGTTGTTTTACCTCTGATCGTCACTTTTTTGCACACCATGGGCTAAATAGCCAGGTCATAAAGACCCCGAAGGTTCGGAGAAGGTTTGGGGAAGTGGACCCACTGGACAGCTGTTGGGAGACAGATGGTAGCCTCTCGTCAAGGCTATCCAGCGTGTTCTTTAACGTTGGGTTGTTTTACCTCTGATCGTCACTTTTTTGCACACCATGGGCTAAATAGACAGGTCATAAAGACCCCGAAGGTTCGGAGAAGGTTTGGGGAAGTGGACCCACTGGAACAGCTGTTGGGAGACAGATGGTAGCCTCCCGTCAAGGCCATCCAGCGTGTTCTTTAACGTTGGGTTGTTTTACTCTGATCGTCACTTTTTTGCACACCATGGGCTAAATAGCCAGGTCATAAAGACCCCGAAGTTTCGGAGAAGGTTTGGAGAAGTGGACCGACTGGACAGCTGTTGGGAGACAGATGGTAGCCTCCCGTCAAGGCTATCCAGCGTGTTCTTTAACGTTGGGTTGTTTTACCTCTGATCGTCACTTTTTTGTACACCATGGGCTAAATAGCGAGGTCATAAAGACCCCGAAGGTTCGGAGAAGGTTTGGGGAAGTGGACCCACTGGACAGCTGTTGGGAGACAGATGGTAGCCTCCCGTAAAGGGTATCCAGCGTGTTCTTTAACGTTGGATTGTTTTACCTCTGATCGTCACTTTTTTGCATACCATGGGCTAAATAGCCAGGTCATAAAGACCCCGAAGTTTCGGAGAAGGTTTGGGGAAGTGGACCGACTGGACAGTTGTTGGGAGACAGATGGTAGCCTCCCGTCAAGGCTATCCAGCGTGTTCTTTAACGTTGGGTTGTTTTACCTCTGATCGTCACTTTTTTGCACACCATGGGCTAAATAGCGAGGTCATAAAAAGGTTTGGGGAAGTAGACCCACTGGGCAGCTGTTGGGAGACAGATGGTAGCCTCCCGTCAATGCTATCCTGATAATCGAATATGCGGATTAATAAGATCCTGATAAACGAATATCCGGATAATAGAGCCATGATAATCGAATATCTTGGTAACAGGGGCATGATAATAGAACATCGGATAATGGAATCCTGATAATCGAATATGCGGATTAATAAGATCCTGATAAACGAATATCCGGATAATAGAGCCATGATAATCGAGTATCTTGGTAACAGGGGCATGATAATAGAACATCGGATAATGGAATCCTGATAATCGAATATGCGGATTAATAAGATCCTGATAAACGAATATCCGGATAATCGGGTCATTGTAATTGAATATCCAGGTAATAGAATCCGGATAATAGAGCTGTAGTTATAGAACATCCGGATAATAGAGCCATGTAATAGAACATACGGATAATATAATCCTGATAATCGAATATACGGATAATAGAGCCATGATAATCTAATATCCTGATAACAGGGCCATTGTAATTGAATATCCAGGAAACAGAATTCTAATAATCGAATATCCGGATAATAGAGCCATGGTAATAGAACACCCGGAAAATATAATCATGATAATTGAATATCCGGATTAATAGGATCTGATAATCGAATATCATGATAATATGGCCATTGTATTGGAATATCCAGTTAATAGAATCTTGATAATCGAAATTCCGGATAATAGTGTCATGTAATAGAACATCCGGATAATAGAATCATGATAATGAAATAGCCGGATAATAGGGCCATGGTAATAGAACATCCGGATAAAAGGATGATAGGGATGTCCTGATAAATCCGGATGATAGGAGGATCTGATAATCAATATACTGATAATAGGAATACGGATGACACTAGGTCCTGATAATCTAATATCTTCATAATAAGGATCCTGATAGTCGAATATCAGGATAATAGGAATTCTGGTAATGGAATATCTGGATAACAGGGAATATGATAATCGAATTTTTACTGTGTTTGCTTTTTTTTAAGTCTTCGTTGGTTCCAATTTCCACCGTTAGTGCTGCTAAAGGAAAAAAAAAACTCCGCAAAACTCCCCGTCCTGCCCACGATCAGTAGAGGACACCGATGGGCTTGGAAAGGCCGCCGTCCGTCGGATGGGACGTTAAGCTGTGGCCCCGTGTGCGGGAGAGCCATACCCTGTGCACGTTAAAGAACAAGCTGGATGGCCTTGACGGGAGACTACCATCTTTCTCCCAACAGCTGTTCCAGTGGGTCCCCTCCCCCAACCTTCTCTGAGCCTTCAGGGTCAATGTGACCTGGCCATTTAGCCCATGGTGTGCAAAAAAGTGCCGCTCAGAGGTAAAACAACCCAACCCAACAAAGGAAAAAAAAGTAAAATATTTCATTCGCTTTGAAAAAAATCATCCCCTGTGTGCCAGAAACAATATATTATTCTTGTTGAGTTTTTTTTTTTCTTTCAAGGCAGTGTTACAACCGACAAAAGCCTTCCTTCGAGAAATGTCATTTGGCTGAACAGTTACGGAAAGGAGAAAGCCTTCATTGGCGGAGAAAAAGCCTTCACTGGCGGAGGAAAAGCCTTCACTTGTGGAGGAAAAGCCTTCTCACTGGCGAAGGAAAAGCCTGCACTGGCGGAGGAAAAACCTGCACTGGCGGAGGAAAAGACTGCACTGGCGGAGGAAAAGCCTGCACTTGCGGAGAAAAAGCCTTCACTGGCGGAGAAAAAACCTTCACTGGCGGAGAAAAAGCCTTCACTTGCGGAGGTAAAGCCTTCACCTGCGGAGGAAAAGCCTTCACCTGCGGAGGAAAAGCCTTCACCTGCGGAGGAAAAGCCTTCACTGGCGGAGGAAAAGCCTTCACTTGCGGAGGAAAAGCCTTCACTTGCGGAGGGAAAGCCTGCACTGGCGGAGGAAAAGCCTGCACTGGCGGAGAAAAAGCCTTCACTGGTGGAGAAAAAGCCTTCACTGGCGGAGAAAAAGCCTTCACTGGCGGAGAAAAAGCCTTCACTGGCGGAGGAAAAGCCTTCATTGGCAGAGGAAAAGCCTTCACTGGCGGAGGAAAAGCCTTCACTGGAGGCGGAATTGCACAGCGCTTCGCAGTGATAAGTCAATCACGTGCATCATTATCAGCCAGGTGAAATACGCGAAATTATTCCACATATATTAGTTGTGGAACATGATTACTTCACAGAAATGCCATCAACATGACTGGAAACACTAAAACATAAGCATCTGACTTTCAAAACACGACGACAAACATAAATCCGAAAGACTAAGAGATGCAAATAGAAAGTTTACATGTTTATTTATTTCCTGAAAGTTTGTTCTTCCCATTAATATCCTCCCTCCCCCTATAAATATCCTCCCCGCAACAGGTTATGATTAACAGAGAGAACGTGAATTAATGCCAAGCTTCCGTGAGAATCCCATTTAATTATGCAACGCATTATCTCCTTTCCGCTGATGCATGCTATCACTCTTGAAAGGTTAAGATAACCAAGTTCTAGCATCAGAACTAAAATATCCTGAATCCTAGGACCGGATACTTGTGAAGTAGGAATCGACCTGTGTATAGTGTGTCTCCTTTGAACTTTAAATGCATTTTAGCTTGCTTTATATTTGCTGCTGCAGACTTAGATACAGCCAAGTGAACAGGAACTCCTAGTTCCTGAAACCGATTGAGACAGTGAAGCTGGAATTGCGTCCTTCCTATAGCCATTTTATGGTGATCCGGTTTGGCCCATAAAAATATACTAACAGTAGCGGCAGCATTACAACTCTCACGGACAGTTTCACATCCACAGACCTTCCCTGATATACGGAGCAGAGGCTAGGATGCTTCACTATATCGTACGATAGAGACTTTTCGGATAATGTGATGCTGACAACTGTGTGTGTGTGTGTTTGTAGTTGGAATTAACAGCCTCTGCAGTCGTTTCACTAAAAGGCGTTTTGCTAATAGCCTATAAGGTATTTGGAAATTTTAATTCCAATCAGAGATATACACGTTTGACTATCTGCGTTGTAAAATCGTCGGAGAACTTGATGAAGTGTTTTCGTCGTGAATTGAGAGGAAATTGCTGAATCCGCGGAAGTGTGAAAATATATCGATGTAACTGAAATTCATTTGCGTCGTAAGCTTGAAACGAGTTCTCTAGTGAAATGGTTGAGGGATCGATTTGCCTGTTTTAGCAGTCCATGGCAGTATTTTGTTGTCCTGATGAGAATCTTGTTTAGTTTAAATGTATGGTCTCAAAATCTCAGAGTTGGGTTATTTTACCTCTGAGCGGCACTTTTTTGCACACCATGGGCTAAATGGCCAGGTCACAAGGACCCCCCGAAGGCTCAGAGAAGGTTGGGGGAGGGGACCCACTGGAACAGCTGTTGGGAGACAGATGGTAGCCTCCCGTCAAGGCCATCCAGCGTGTTCTAAAACGTTGGGTTGTTTTACCTCTGAGCGGCACTTTTTTGCACACCATGGGCTAAATGGCCAGGTCACAAGGACCCCGAAGGCTCAGAGAAGGTTGGGGGAGGGGACCCACTGGAACAGCTGTTGGGAGACAGATGGTAGCCTCCGGTCAAGGCCATCCAGCGTGTTCTTTAACGTGCACAGGGTATGGCTCTCCCGCACACGGAGCCACGGCTTAACGTCCCATCGGACGGACGGCGGCCTTTCCACGCCCATCGGTGTCCCCTACTGACCGTGGGCAGGGCGGGGGAATTTTGCGGAGATAAATCTCAACGCTGACCCAGCTGGGACTCGAACCTGGGAACTACAGATTACGAGCCTGGCGCGCTACCGACTGAGCCACCCCCGCCCCTCAAAATCTCAGGGAGTATCAGAAGCTTTTGTTCAATCAATTGTAGTCCTCACCTTGTCTTTGGTCAGTAGGGGACACCGATGGGCTTGGAAAATCCGCCGTCCGTCGGATGGGACGTAATGCCGTGACCCCATGTGCGGGAGAGCCATACTCTGTGCACTTTGAAGAACACAAAGCCTTGACGGGAGGCTACTATCAGTCTCCTAACAGATGTCCAGTGCATCCTCTGGTGGCCTTTGGGGTCCTTGTGAAGTGGCCATTTAGTCCATTGTGTGTAAAACAAAATTCTGCTCAGAAGTAAAACAATCCTATCTGCCACAGAAATAGGTCATCTTCATTAAGCTTGTCATAAAGTATCTTCCGCAATCTGCAGTTCCCAAGTTCGAGTGAAACCAAACGTTAAAGAACACGCTGGATGGCCTTGACGGAGGCTACCATCTGTCTCCAACAGCTGTTCCAGTGGGTCCCCTCCCCCAACATTCTCTGAGCCTTCGGGGTCCATGTGACCTGGCCATTTAGCCCATGGTGTGCAAAAAAGTGTCGCTGAGAGGTAAAACAACCCACAACCCAACAGCTGTTCCAGTGGGTCCCCTCCCCCAACCTTCTCTGAGCCTTCGGTGTCCATGTGACCTGGCCATTTAGTCCATGGTGTGCAAAAAAGTGCCGCTCAAAGGTAGAACAACCCAACCCAACCCACATGGGTCAGTATTGAGATTTATCTCTGCAAAAACTCTTCACTATGCCCTCGATTAGCAGGGGACACCGATGGTCTTGAAAAGGCCACCGTCCATTGGATGGGACGTTAAGCCGTGGTCCGTGTGGATAGGACACGTTGGATAGCCTCAACGGGAGGCTTACCATCTGTTTGTAAACAGCTGTTCAGTGAATCCCTTTCCCCAACCTTCTCTGAGCCCTCGGGGTCCTTGTGACCTGGCCATTTATTCCATTGTGGGCAAAAAAAGTACTGCTCCTAGGTAAAGCAGTCCAACTCAACTCTACAGTTCCCAGGTTCAAGTTCCAGCTGAATCAGTTTTGAGATTTTACTCCGCAAAACTCCTCACCTGACCTTCGGCGAGAAAGAGGATACCGATGGCTTTGGAAAGGTCGCCGTCCGTCGTATGGGACTTAATGCCGTGTCCCCATGTGCCGGAGAGCATACTATGTGAACTTTAATGAACATGATGGATGGCCTTGACGTGAGGCTGCTATCTATCTGCTAACAGCTATTCAGTGGATATTCCTCCCCGAACCTTCTCTGAGCCAGCGAGGTCCTTGTGACCTGGGGGCGGGGGTGGCTCAGTCGGTAGCGCGCCTTACTCGCAATCTGTAGTTCCCAGGTTCGAGTTCCAGATGGGTCAGCGTATCAGTAGGGGACACCGATGGGCTTGGAAAGGCCGCCGTCCGTCGGATGGGACGTTAAGCCGTGGCCCCGTGTGCGGGAGAGCCATACCCTGTGCACGTTAAAGAACACACTAGATAGCCTTGACGGGAGGCTACCATCTGTCACCCAACAGCTGTTCCAGTGGGTTTCCTCCCCCAACCTTCTCTGAGCCTTCGGGATCCATGTGACCTGGCCATTTAGCCCACGGTGTGTAAAAAAAGTACCACTGAGAGGTAAAACAACCCAAGTTTAAAGAACACGCTGGATGGCCTTGACGGGAGGCTACCATCTGTCTCCCAACAGCTGTTCCAGTGGGTAACCTCCCACAACCATCTCTGAGCCTTCGGGGTCCTTGTGACCTGGCCATTTAGCCCATGGTGTGCAAAAAAGTGCCGCTCAGAGGTAAAACAACCCAACGTTAAAGAACACGCTGGATGGCCTTGACGGGAGGCTACCATCTGTCTCCCAACAGCTGTTCCAGTGGGTAACCTCCCACAACCATCTCTGAGCCTTCGGGGTCCTTGTGACCTGGCCATTTAGCCCATGGTGTGCAAAAAAGTGCCGCTCAGAGGTAAAACAACCCAACGTTAAAGAACACGCTGGATGGCCTTGACGGGAGGCTACCATCTGTCTCCCAACAGCTGTTCCAGTGGGTCCCCTCCCCCAACCTTCTCAGAGCCTTCGGGGTCCTTGTGACCTGGCAATTTAGCCCACGGTGTGTAAAAAAGTGCCGCTCAGAGGTAAAACAACCCAACCTCTTTCTCTTGTATACAACGTGAACCTATCAAACGCATTTCTGCAAAAAGTAAGTGGGAAGACTGCTTATAAGCCAAAGTTAGCAGAATCCACATAGTGCTGCTAATCACGGGATTTAATGCTGGAAGTGTTTGTTCGAAGTGACGAAATTAGCATTCTTAATTTCAATATCAGCTAATGGATG
Source organism: Ryuthela nishihirai (assembly GCA_038380435.1). NCBI lineage: Eukaryota > Metazoa > Arthropoda > Arachnida > Araneae > Heptathelidae > Ryuthela > Ryuthela nishihirai. Next base: position 41,339,149 of record JAWZYU010000034.1, on the reverse strand, counting down.
GTCACATTTCAGAAATGATAATGACAGAAAATATTTTTTTTCCTTCTGTTCCTTAATGCTCTATAATAACAATAAATTATTTTTTTTCCCTTTAATGAGCTTACTTAGAAGGGTTCAAATGCGAATGCTAGATAGAATATGAGACACACACACCCAAAAAAAAATGTAATTGCCGTGATAAGCTGAAAATTGTGAAACATTCGGAATGGGTTGGGTTGTTTTACCTCTGAGCGGCACTTTTTTGCACACCATGGGCTAAATGGCCAGGTCACATGGACCCCGAAGGCTCAGAGAAGGTTGGGGGAGGGGATCCACTGGAACAGCTGTTGGGAGACAGATGGTAGCCTCCCGTTAAGGCCATCCAGTATGTGTTCTTTAACGTTGGGTTGTTTTACCTCTGAGAGGCACTTTTTTGCACACCATGGGCTAAATGGCCAGGTCACATGGACCCCGAAGGCTCAGAGAAGGTTGGGGGAAGGGACCCACTGGAACAGCTGTTGGGAGACAGATGGTAGCCTCCCGTCAAGGCCATATACCGTGTTCTTTAACGTTGGGTTGTTTTACCTCTGAGCGGCACTTTTTTGCACACCATGGGCTAAATGGCCAGGTCACATGGACCCCGAAGGCTCAGAGAAGGTTGGGGGAGAGGACCCACTGGAACAGCTGTTGGGAGACAGATGGTAGCCTCCCGTCAAGGCCATCCACCGTGTTCTTTAACGTTGGGTTGTTTTACCTCTGAGCGGCACTTTTTTGCACACCATGGGCTAAATGGCCAGGTCACATGGACCCCGAAGGCTCAGAGAAGGTTGGGGGAGAGGACCCACTGGAACAGCTGTTGGGAGACAGATGGTAGCCTCCCGTCAAGGCCATCCACCGTGTTCTTTAACGTTGGGTTGTTTTACCTCTGAGAGGCGGGGCGGGGGTGGCTCAGTCGGTAGCGCGTCAGGCTCGTAATCTGTAGTTCCCAGGTTCGAGTCCCAGCTGGGTCAGCGTTGAGATTTATCTCCGCAAAATTCCCCGCCCTGCCCACGGTCAGTAGGGGACACCGATGGGCTTGGAAAGGCCGCCGTCCGTCGGATGGGACGTTAAGCCGTGGCCCCGTGTGCGGGAGAGACATACCCTGTGCACGTTAAAGAACACGCTGGATGGCCTTGACGGGAGGCTACCATCTGTCTCCCAACAGCTGTTCCAGTGGGTCCCCTCCCCCAACCTTCTCTGAGCCTTCGGGGTCCATGTGACCTGGCCATTTAGCCCATGGTGTGCAAAAAAGTGCCGCTCAGAGGTAAAACAACCCAACCCAACCTCTGAGAGGCACTTTTTTGCACACCATGGGCTAAATGGCCAGGTCACATGGACCCCGAAGGCTCAGAGAAGGTTGGGGGAAGGGACCACTGGAACAGCTGTTGGGAGACAGATGGTAGCCTCCCGTCAAGGCCATATACCGTGTTCTTTAACGTTGGGTTGTTTTACCTCTGAGCGGCACTTTTTTGCACACCATGGGCTAAATGGCCAGGTCACATGGACCCCGAAGGCTCAGAGAAGGTTGGGGGAGAGGACCCACTGGAACAGCTGTTGGGAGACAGATGGTAGCCTCCCGTCAAGGCCATCCAGCGTGTTCTTTAAGTATGGCTCTCCCGCACACGGGGCCACGGCTTAACGTCCCATCCGACGGACGGCGGCCTTTCCAAGTCCATCGGTGTCCCCTACTGACCGTGGCGGGGAATTTTGCGGAGATAAATCTCAACGCTGACCCAGCTGGGACTCGAACCTGGGAACTACAGATTACAAACCTGGCGCACTACCGACTGAGCCACCCCCGCCCCATCTTTCGGAATGGATAACACTGGATACAAATATACTGCTCACAAAAATTAGGGGATATTTCAAAAATGAATATGAAGCGATAATATATCCCCTAATTTCTGTGAGCAGTATAGTAATATATGACTGAATTATATGAACAGTAAGTCAAAAAAATATCCGAACACTGTGGTTGATTAAAAAATTCAGAAAAAAATATCTGGAAAGTGTTTTTTTTTTAGAAATTAGCGATCTGGCAACCTTCGTGTCACGTGACACGAAAGTTTCCAGATCACTAATTTCTAAAAAAAAATCGTTGCCAGATATTTTTTCTTAATTCTGTAATCAACCACAGTGTTCGGATATTTTTTTTGAGCGACTGTAGTTTATTAGTTATGGTTAATGTGCGGATTTTTTCTTTATAAAAACAAAAGGCATGTTTTACCTAAAAGGGTCCATTTTTTTTTAGGGAAACAATCTGCTAAATAGACAGGGCTCAGGACACATAAAAAATGAATTTTTTGTGAACTACATTGCGAACCACAAATTAATGAAGTTATAAATAGCCTAGGAAATGGGAAATCAAGTGGTTTTGATGGCTTTGGGTTGGGTTGGGTTGTTTTACCTCTGAGCGGCACTTTTTTGCACACCATGGGCTAAATGGCCAGATCAAATGGACCCCGAAGGCTCAGAGAAAGTTGGGATAGGGGACCCACTGCAACAGCTGTTGGGAGACAGATGGTAGCCTCCCGTCAAGGCCATCCAGTATGTGTTCTTTAACGTTGGGTTGTTTTACCTCTGAGCGGCACTTTTTTTTCACACCATGGGCTAAATGGCCAGGTCACATGGACCCCGAAGGATCAGAGAAGGCTGGGGGAGGGGACCCACTGGAACAGCTGTTGGGAGACAGATGGTAGCCTCCCGTCAAGGCCATCCAGCGTGTTCTTTAACGTGCACAGGGTATGGCTCTCCCACACACGGAGCCACGGCTTAACGTCCCATCCGACGGACGGCGGACTTTCCAAGCTTATCGGTGTCCCCTACTGACCGTGGGCAGGGCGGGGAATTTTGCGGAGATAAATTTCAACGCTGACCCAGCTGGGACTCGAACCTGGGAACTACAGATTACGAGCCTGGCGCGCTACCGACTAAGCCACCCCCGCTCTGTAAAATGAAAGAACTAAGAGCTCTAGCCTGGTAGCTCAGTTGCACTGCTGGCGTCCAGGTTCGAATCCCAGCTGGGTCAGCGTTGAGATTTATCTCCGCAAAATTCTCCGCCCTGCCCACGTTCAGTAGGGGACACCGATGGGCTTGGAAAGGCCGCCGTCCGTCGGATGGGACGTTAAGCTGTGGCTCCGTGTACGGGAGAGCCATACCCTGTGCACGTTAAAGAACACGCTGGATGGCCTTGACGGGAGGCTACCATCTGTCTCCCAACAGCTGTTCCAGTGGGTCTCCTCCCCCAATCTTCTCTGAGTCTTTGGGGTTCATGTGACCTGGCCATTTAGCCCATGGTGTGCAAAAAAAGTGCCGCTCAGAGGTAAAACAACCCAACGTTAAAGAACACGCTGGATGGCCTTGACGGGAGGCTACCATCTGTCTCCCAACAGCTGTTCCAGTGGGTCCCCTCTCCCAACCTTCTCTGAGCCTTCAGGGTCCATGTGACCTGCCCATTTAGCCCATGGTGTGCAAAAAAGTGCCGCTCAGAGGTAAAATAACACAACGTTAAAGAACACGCTGGATGGCCTTGACAGGAGACTATCATCTGTCACCCAACAGCTGTTCCAGTGGGTCCCCTCCTCCAACCTTCTCTGAGCCTTCGGGGTTCATGTGACCTGGCCATTTAGCCCATGGTGTGCAAAAAAGTGCCGCTCAGAGGTAAAACAACCCAACGTTAAAGAACACGCTGGATGGCCTTGACGGGAGGCTACCATCTGTCTCCCAACAACTATTCCAGTGGGTCCCCTCCCCCAACCTTCTCTGAGCCTTCGGGGTCCATGTGACCTGGCCATTTAGCCCTTGGTGTGCAAAAAAGTGCCGCTCAGAGGTAAAACAACAACAAACAACTCAAACTTACTTAATATAGTTTCTGTATTCCTTAATATTTTTGCCTACTTTATTGTGGTTTCTGTACTTTTTACCATTTCATCCCATGTGATTAATGTGTCTTCTTGTTTACTACGTGGTTCACCCAACTTGCTAAATATTTCTTCAACATCTTTTACAGTTTCATTAAACTCTTAATACGTTTTCTGCATTTTTAAACACGTTCTGTTTTTTTTTTTACCGAACCAAGTTAATGTGTCTTCTGTATCATTATATATTTTTGCCCAGTCATACTAATATATCTCTTAAGACTTCACGTTTTTGGAAACGACCTAATAAGGGATTTAACGATTTCGTCTTGAAAAATCCGTGTCTTAGAAACAACCACACTAATGTCTTTTAAATGGGAGAAAAACACAAAATTCATCCTTTTTTTTTTTCCTAACTTTTTAAAGTAGATTGTGACGTCCTTAGTTATACCCATCTCATGCGTTGAATGTTAGAGAAAATATATATATATATTATGCAAATATACGACCACCGAAATTGGGTCTATCCACTTTAAAGTATATCCATTATTTCGTAATAAAAAGGTAACAGGCATGAATGAGACGCAAGTAGGCGTTCCCAGCATCTCAGAGAAGCCTAAGAAGACAGACAATGTAATCATGACACAGCGTCAAAAACGGCCGCCTAGACTATCAGGACTAAGATGTAAATTTTCGCCATCAAGACATTATGCAGTTTTAAAGCGTCAGAGCTTAATGGTACCACTTACGACCAGTACACCTTCTCTGTAAACACACACGCACACACAAACACAACAGCTACACACATTCCTTCCAGCTTTGGCTCCAAAAACACACACCCGTAGCCTTGCACACATGAGGAGAATTGGGCTTTGATTAATTTTGCTTAACTTTACAAAAGTCAAGAACTTCCATTACCGACCTATTTAGGGCATATTCAGAAAAGTTGTACTTTCTGGAGTAGCGTTAGGGGGATGCCAGTGAAATAAAAGGAGGTGGAAAGACTGTTTCAATGCCCCCTCCCATCTTTCTAAACACACACACCCTCTGCTTTTCCCATTTTATACGCACCCCCCCAGCTCCTACGGTCTCCCAATACTCTCTCTGTTCTGTGTGAGCCCAAAGGCTGACGCATTTAGAACATGCATTGGAAGCAGCAGCAGATTTCATTACGTTTTATACGAGTAATCGCCAAGGTAAGTAATAGCCTACTTTAGTGAGTAGGTTCGGTAATTGCCGGCTCGCTGTTTTCCCTCATGATTGCAACTACGGTCTTCTACGCATTCAGAATTCACGCAAATGGGTTCATTCCTTCCACACACACACACTTGCATGTCATAACTTGACAGGAAAGGAGATCTCGTGTACACATATCCTCCCCACGTTTCTGTTCCCCATGCATGTTTGTTTAATTCCTGCAATTACTAAGACTCGTTAATAAATGATGGAATTGGCATAGGGTGATTCTTGCTCTATATCATACGTGCGCACATACGTACACCGTGCATATCTGAGTAAAGTTCTTGGAAATATTTTGTACTGATGTTTCGTTGAATGTTGTTACATGGTTGCAGGCCGCAATTAGTGGATATCATGCCGTAAAACTCGGAGACTTGGAAGCGAAGAGTGCAGTTGAAAATAGATATATAATGGTTAAATAGAGCAGTGCAGCTATTTATGAAGAGGACGGTAGATGGCTCCAATGTTTTAGGGGGGGGGGAGGTGTGTGGGTGATTGAGTTGGGTAATTACTGCAAATGGAACTAAACAGTTTTTTCATTATATGGTTGGGGCGGGGGTGGCTCAGTCGGTACCGCGCCAGGCTCGTAATCTGTAGTTCTCAGGTTCGAGTCCCAGCTGGGTCAGCGTTGAGATTTATCTCCGTAAATTCCACCGCCCTGCCCACGGTCAGTAGGGGACCCCGATGGGCTTGGAAAGGCCGCCGTCCGTCGGATGGGACGTTAAGCCGTGGGCCCGTGTGCGGGAGAGCCATACCCTGTGCACGTTAAAGAACACACTAGATGGCCTTGACGGGAGGCTACCATCTGTCTCCCAACAGCTGTTCCAGTGGGTCCCCTCCCCCAACGTTCTCTGAGCCTTCGGAGTCCATGTGACCTGGCCATTTAGCCCATGGTGTGCAAAAAAGTGCCGCTCAGAGGTAAAACAACCCAACGTTAAAGAACACGCTGGATGGCCTTGACGGGAGACTACCATCTGTCTCCCAACAGCTGTTCCAGTGGGTCCCCTCCCCCAACCTTCTCTGAGCCTTCGGGGTCCATGTGACCTGGCCATTTAGTCCATGGTGTGCAAAAAAGTGCCGCTCAGAGGTAAAACAACCCAACTCATGATATGGTTTCTTTGTCTAGTTCATTTTTTTCTGTCATGTCAGAATCGGATCTTGTAGACGAGGTGGAACCGTTTTGAGCTGTAGTGCTGATTGTTAAGCAGCGTTTGTGATGTCCTCTAATTAAGAAAATTGAATTCTCAGTAAAACGCATTATCTACATTTGCATAAAAATCCGTTTAGATCCTTGCAAAGAACATTATTTCTATAAAGATTTATGGTAAAGTTTGAGGTGCATTCGTCAGCAGCAAAGCGTAACGTGTTGAACTGGTCTTAATCAGTAGAAGAACTTTTGAATAAACGAAACAGGTGACGTCACAGAGAAATTAATGACTGAAGAACAAGGAAGTTCACTAGACAGGGTTGGGTTGTTTTACCTCTGTGCGGCACTTTTTTGCACACCATGGGCTAAATGGCCAGGTCACATGGACCCCGAAGGCTCAGAGAAGGTTGGGGGAGGGGACCCACTGGAACAGCTGTTGGGAGACAGATGGTAGCCTCCCGTCAAGGCCATCCAGCGTGTTCTTCAACGTTGGGTGGTTTTTACTTCTGAAGGTCAGTTTTTTGCACACCATGTGCTAAATGACCAAGTCACAAGGACCCCGAAGGCTTAGAGAAGGTTGGGGGAGGCGACCCACTGGAACAGCTGTTGGGAGACAGATGGTAGCCTCCCGTCAAGGTCACCCAGCGTGTTCTTTAACGTGCACAGGGTATGTCTCTCCCGCACACGGGGTCACGGCTTAACGTCCCATCCGACGGACGGCGGCCTTTCCAAGCCCATCGGTGTCCCCTACTGACCGTGGGCAGGGCGGGGAATTTTGCGGAGATAAATCTCAACGCTGACCCAGCTGGGACTCGAAACTGGGAACTACAGATTACGAGCCTGGCGCGCTACCGACTGAGCCAGCCCCGCCCCCTCACTAGACAGGAGTTCCAAAAAGATGAGAAGGTTAAATCAAGGTCGTTCGTTGTGTTCCTTAAGATATGCAAGGAAAGTCTGTAACAAATAACGTGATTGTGCATAACTCCAAAGTGAGGCTAGGTCCTACTGCTGGGTTGGGTTGTTTTACCTCTGAGTGGCACTTTTTTGCACACCATGGGCTAAATGGCCAGGTCACAAGGACCCCAAAGGCTTGGAGAAGGTTGGGGGAGGGGGCCCACTATAACAGCTGTTGAAGAGAGAGGGTAGCCTTCCATCAAGGCCATCCAGCGTGTTCTTCAAGGTTGGGTTGTTTTTACCTCTGAAGGTCACTTTTTTGAACACCATGGGCTAAATGGCCAGGTCACATGGACCCCGAAGGCTCAGAGAAGGTTGGGGGAAGGGACTCACTGGAACAGCTGTTTGGTGACATATGGTAGCCTCCCGTCAAGGCTATCTAGTGTGTTCTTTAACGTGCATAGGGTATGGCTCTCCCGCACACGGAGCCACGGCTTAACGTCCCATCCGACGGACGGCGGCCTTTCCAAGCCAATCGGTGTCCCCTGCTGACCGTGGGAAGGGCGGGGAATTTTGCGGAGATAAATGTCAACGCTGACCTAGCTGGGACTCGAACCTGGGAACTACAGATTACGAGCCTGGCGCGCTACCGACTGAGCCACCCCCGCCCCATATACTAATGCTGAGATTTATCTTCGATAAACTCTTACCTTGCCTTTGATTAGAGAGGGGACATCTTATTTGCACTAATTTTTTTATATTTCTGTTGCAAAATTAGACAGATGATATAAATAAAAAATAAAATACCCCCTCAAGCAGCTGCTTGCCACAGAGGTCTCTGACAGCCGAAAGTCCCGAGTTTAGAAAGGAGACTGTCAGTTTATATGCCATAGTAGAAGATCTGAGAGGATGGCAGGACCTCAGCAGGAAAACGACACAAACAGCCATGCCTTACCCGGGGCTCGAACCCAGGTCCCTTACATCAGTAGCCAAGCATGCTAACCACTCGGCCATTATTTTAGTTTAATTCTGTCACAAGATTAGAATGTATATTACTTTTGATTTCATGTCATTAGAAGAATACGAAGAAAGATTTTATTTTATTTTAAGGCTTTTAGAAGATCGAGAAATTGGAGATTATTATTATTTTAATTTTATTAAAGATTAGTCTGAAAAATTGCATTTATTTTAATCCCATTACGATACTTCGAACAATGCTTTTATTTTAGGCTAAATATATTTAAATTCTATTGAAAGATTAGGATAAAGATTACTTATATTTTAATCCTATTGCAAGAGTCAAGTTACGTGTTTTAACTCTAAGTTAAAGATTATATCGAATATTGCATTTTCTTTAATCCTATTATAAAATTAGCTTGAAGATCACTGTTTTTTTTAAAAAACTATTATAAGGTTTAATCAAAGAATAATTTTATTAATTCTATTATAAAAAAATAAATACCCCCTCAAGCAGCTGCTTGCCACAGAGGTCTGACAGAAGCCTGTCAGTTTATATGCCACAGTAGGAGATCTGAGAGGATGGCAGGACCTCAGCAGAAAAACGACACACATATCCATGCCTAATTCCGGGGCTCGAACCCAGGTCCCTTAGATCAGAAGACAAGCGTGTTAACCACTCGGCCACGGTATTAGAATATTAAAAAAAAAGATTGCTGCATTTTAATGGTTGCTGTTGGAAGATTGCGCTGAAGATTATATTTGTTTTAAATCTCTTACAAGATGTAATCGAATGTTTTTCTTTTATTTCAATTCCTTACAAGATTTCGGCTGAAGACCTTTTCTTTCAGGGGCGGGGGTGGCTCAGTCGGTAGCGCGCCAGGCTCGTAATCTGCAGTTCCCAGGTTCGAGTCCCAGCTTGGTCAGTGTTGAGATTTATCTCCGCAAAATTCCCCGCCTTGCACACGGTCAGTAGGGGACACCGATGGGCTTGGAAAGGCCGCCGTCCGTCGGATGGGACGTTAAGCCGTGGCACCGTGTGCGGGAGAGCGTACCCTGTGCACGTTAAAGAACACGCTGAATGGCCTTGACGGGAGGCTACAATCTGTCTCCCAACAGCTGTTCCAGTGGGTCCCCTCCCCCAACCTTCTCTGAGCCTTCGGGGTCCATGTGACCTGACCATTTAGCCCATGGTGTGCAAAAAAGTGCCGCTCAGAGGTAAAACAACCCAACCCAAAGATATGGTTTCTTTGTCTAGTTCATTTTTTTCTGTCATGTCAGAATCGGATCTTGTAGACGAGGTGGAACCGTTTTCAGCTGTAGTGCTGATTGTTAAGCAGCGTTTGTGATGTCCTCTAATTAAGAAAATTGAATTCTCAGTAAAACGCATTATCTACATTTGCATAAAAATCCGTTTAGATCCTTGCAAAGAACATTATTTCTATAAAGATTTATGGTAAAGTTTGAGGTGCATTCGTCAGCAGCAAAGCGTAACGTGTTGAACTAGTCTTAATCAGTAGAAGAACTTTTGAATGAACGAAACAGGTGACGTCACAGAGAAATTAATAGCTGAAGAACAAGGAAGTTCACTAGACAGGAGTTCCAAAAAGATGAGAAGGTTAAATCAAGGTCGTTCGTTTTGTTCCTTAAGATATGTAAGGAAAGTCTGTAACAAATAACGTGATTGTGCATAACTCCAAAGTGAGGCTAGGTCCTACTGCTGGGTTGGGTTGTTTTACCTCTGAGCGGCACTTTTTTGCACACCATGGGCTAAATGGCCAGGTCACATGGACCTCGAAGGCTAAGAGAAGGTTGGGGGAGGGGACCCACTGGAACAGCTGCTGGGAGACAGATGGTAGCCTCCCGTCAAGGCCATCCAGCGTGTTCTTCAACGTTGGGTTGTTTTTACCTCTGAAGGTCACTTTTTTGCACACCATGGGCTAAATGGCCAATTCACAAGGACCCCGAAGGCTCAGAGAAGGTTGGTGGAAGGGACCCACTGGAAGACAGTTGTTGGGAAGAAGCTGTTGGGAGACAGATGGTAGCCTCCCGTCAAGGCCATCCAGCGTGTTCTTTAACGTGCACAGGGTATAGCTTTCCCGCACACAGAGCCACGACTTAACGTCTCATCCGACGGACGGCGGCCTTTCCAAGCCCATCGGTGTCCCCTACTGACCGTGGGCAGGGCGGGGAATTTTGCGGAGATAAATCTCAACGCTGACCCAGCTGGGACTCGAAACTGGGAACTACAGATTACGAGCCTGGCACGCTACCGACTGAGCCACCCCGCCCCATATCCTAATACTGAGATTTTTCTTCGGTAAACTCTTACCTTGCCTTTGATTCGAGAGGGGACATCTTATTTGCAATATTTTTTTTTATTTCTGTTACAAAATTAGACAGATGATACTTTAGTTTAATTTGGGCGCGGGTGGCTCAGTCGGTAGCGCGCCAGGCTCATAATCTGTAGTTCCCAGGTTTGAGTCCCAGCTGGATCAGCGTTGAGATTTATCTCCGCAAAATTCCCCGCCCTGCCCACGGTAAGTAGGGGACACCGATGGGCTTGGAAAGGTCGCCGTCCGTCGGATGGGACGTTAAGCCGTGGCCCCGTGTGCGGGAGAGCCATACCCTGTGCACGTTAAAGAACATGCTGGATGGCCTTGACGGGAGGCTACCATCTGTCTCCCAACAGCTGTTCTAGTGGGTCCCCTCCCCCAACCTTCTCTGAGCCTTAGGGGTCCATGTGACCTGGCCATTTAGCCCATGGTGTGCAAAAAAGTGCCGCTCAGAGGTAAAACAACCCAACGCTAAAGAACACGCTGGATGGCCTTGACGGGGGACTACCATCTGTCTCCCAACAGCTGTTCTAGTGGGTCCCCTCCCCCAACCTTCTCTGAGCCTTGGGGGTCCATGTGACCTGGCCATTTAGCCCATGGTGTGCAAAAAAATGCCGCTCAGATGTAAAACAACCCAACCCAACTTTAGTTTAATTCTGACACAAGATTAGAATGTATATTACTTTTGATTTCATGTCATTAGAACAATACGAAGAAGGATTTAATTTTATTTTAAGGCTTTTAGAAGATCGAGAAATTGGAGATTATTATTATTTTAGTTTTATTAAAGATTAGTCTGAAAAATTGCATTTATTTTAATCCCATTACGATACTTCGAACAATGCTTTTATTTTAGACTAAATATATTTAAATTCTATTGAAAGATTAGGATAAAGATTACTTATATTTTAATCCTATTACATTAGTCAAGTTACGTGTTTTAACTCTAATTTAAGGATTATATCAAATATTGCATTTTCTTTAATCCTATTATAAAATTAGCTTGAAAATCACTGTTTTTTTTTTTAAAACTATTATAAGGTTTAATCAAAGAATAATTTTATTAATTCTATTAGAATATTAAAAAAAGATTGCTGCATTTTAATGTTGCTGTTGCAAGATTGGGCTGAAGACCTTTTCTTTTCGAATGAAGGTTTTCGACGAAGATTCTTTACAATTGGACATTGTTTTAAGAGCATTCCAAGATTAAACTTGAAAACGACTTTTCTATAAACGCTTATAAAATGATTAAAGATTGCGTATGTGTTGGGGCGGGGTACTCAGTCGGTAGTGCGCGAGGCTCATAATCTGTAGTTTACAGGTTCGAGTCCCAGCTGGGTCAGCGTTGAGATTTATTTCCGCAAAATTCCCCGCCCTGCGCACGGTCAGTAGGGGACACCGATGGACTTGGAAAGGCCGCCGTCTGTCGGATGGGACGTTAAGCCGTGGTCCCGTGTGCGGGAGAGCCATACCCTGTGCACGTTAAAGAACACGCTGGATGGCCTTGACGGGAGGCTACCATCTGTCTCCCAACAGCTGTTCCAGTGGGCCCCCTCCCCCAACCTTCTCTTAGCCTTCGGGGTCCATGTGACCTGGCCTTTTAGCCCATGGTGTGCAAAAAAAGTGCCGCTCAGAGGTAAAACAACCCAACGCGTATGTGTTTGCCCTATTTACATTTAATTCTGTTACAAGATTAGAATGAATAACTACTGTTATTTTAATTCTTTTACAACATTAGACAGAATAACTATTTTTTATTTTAATAATATTAAATTATTTCAATAAAGATTAATTTTATTTTTCTTCTGTTATTTAATACACTAAAGATTGCTTTAAGTTTATTGCATTACAAGATTAAATTGAAGATTTTTGGGTTGGGTTGGGTTGTTTTACCTCTGAGCGGCACTTTTTTGCAAACCATGGGCTAAATGGCCAGGTCACATGAACCCCAAAGGCTCAGAGAAGGTTGGGGGAGGGGACCCACTGGAACAGCTGTTGGGAGACAGATGGTAGCCTCCCGTCAAGGCCATCCAGCGTGTTCTTTAACGTGCAACAGGGTATGTCTCTCCCGCACACGGGGCCACTGCTTAACGTCGCATCCGACGGACGGCGGCCTTTCCAAGCCCATTGGTGTCCCCTACTGACCGTGGGTTGGGCGGGGAATTTTGCGGAGATAAATCTCAACCCTGACCCAGCTGTGACTCGAACCTGGGAACTACAGATTACGAGCCTTGCGCGCTACCGACTGAGCCACCCCCGCCCCAAATTGAAGATTACTCTCATTGAAATTCCATTACAAGATTATATTAAATATTACTTTTGTTTTAGCATTGTTATAAGACTGAGTCGCAAAATTATATATATATTTAAATTTTATTACGATATTAGATTAAATATTAGTGTTGTTTTAATTCCATCGCAAAATTTAAATACTGATTTTTTTTATTTTGACTCCGTCTACTCAATTACTCAATCTTAGATGAATAACTTCAATTTACACTACTTAAGTCTATTTTTATTTTAATTCCATTAAAATATTAAAGACTACTTTTATTTTAGCACTGTTAGAATATTAGACTCATAGTTATTTTTATTTCAATTCCTTTATAATATTATCTTTTTTAAATTCCATTACAGGATTATTCTGAAGATTACTCTTATTTCAATTCTCTTACAATACTAGATTGAATATTACACTTATTTTAAATCAATTACAATATTAAACTGAATATTAATCTTATTTTAATTCTATTAAAACATTTGAAAGAAGAGAGACCTTTTATTTTTGACCCTGTTACAAAATTAGACTGAAGATTATTTTTATTTTAATTTAATTTTAAGCTAAAGATTACTTTTATTCTGACATTATTACGAGATTATACTGATAATTATTTTTATTTTAATTATGTTACAAAAATGGATTGTAAATTAATGTTGTTCTCTTTATGTATTTAATGATGGGTTGGGTTGTTTTACCTCTGAGCGGCACTTTTTTGCACACCATGGGCTAAATGGCCAGGTCACATGGACCCCGAAGGCTCAGAGAACGTTGGGGGAGGGGACCCACTGGAAGAGCTGTTGGGAGACAGATGGTAGCCTCCCGTCAAGGCCATCCAGCGTGTTCTTTAACGTTGGGTTGTTTTACCTCTGAGCGGCACTTTTTTGCACACCATGGGCTAAATGGCCAGGTCACATGGACCCCGAAGGCTCAGAGAAGGTTGGGGGAGGAGACCTACTGGAACAGCTGTTGGGAGACAGATGGTAGCCTCCCGTCAAGGCCATCCAGCGTGTTCTTTAACGTGCACACGGGGCCACGGCTTAACGTCCCATCCGACGGACGGCAGCCTTTCCAAGCCCATCGGTGTCCCCTACTGACCGCGGGCAGGGCGGGGAAATTTTGCGGAGATAAATCTCAACGCTGACCCAGCTGGGACTCGAACCTGGGAACTACAGATTACGAGCCTGGCGCGCTACCGACTGAGCCACCCCCGCCCCATTATTTTTAATGATGAGGTTCATGATCATAACAATACATCCCAAGTTGTTGCTGATGTTCTAGCTGCGCTTTAGACGATGAAGTTGAAGATTTTTTCGAAGTAGCTGCTTATGACAGGCTGAACTAGAATATCTCAATTTTATCTCCTGAAGAAAACTAGATGAAGATGAAGATCACACGATAATTACAAACTCTTTATCACATCAAGATGATGATGAAGATTACATTCGGCGATTACATGCAAACATCTCATTAGGATGAAGGCTAGAATATTAATTATGACAATATTTTTTAAGGAACGCAAAAAATAAAAACGTGATAAAAGTGTCTACGGTTCGATGATTTAAGTGTAGCTGGTATAAATTTATTATATATTTTGACAAAAATATGGTCTCAAGCGAATTAAATTTTGTAACTCATTTCAGCAGCTTCGCTCATGAAAAAAAGTGCGTAGTAGTAAAAAAAATGATGAAAACCTCTCCGCAATCAATCTTTGTCAAGAAACTCTGTTAGCAACTTGTAAATCTTTAAAAAAGCCAAAAGAAGAGTTAAAGTTCTGGCTTTTGTAACCTGTTGTTTTCTAATACATTTTTACTGCGTGGAAGGCATTTTTGGATATTTTGAAGTAACAGAAAACTTTTATGAGAGGTATGCATGTAGTGATTTTTTTTTATCTGGAAAAATTAAGGAAACGGAGTCTATTAAATTATTATGCATTTTATTTTTTTGCTTTTTATTTATTAATTAATTATAATTAATATAATCACTAATATATTTATTTATTATAAAATTAATATATATATATGTAGTGGTAGTTATATATATATATATGTTAAGTTCTAGGTAGTCACTGGAAGGAGAGCTATGCACCAATCCCCTGTGATGATGAATAGAACCGGCCAGGTCTAGTACCTGAAGTCCGACCCCGCCGCGGGCGAGGGTGGCTCAGTCGGTAGCGCGCCAGGTTCGAGTCCCAGCTGGGTCAGCGTTGAGATTTATCTCCGCAAAATTCCCCGCCCTGCTCACGGTCAGTAGGGGACACCGATGGGCTTGGAAAGGCCGCCGTCCGTCGGATGGGACGTTAAGCCGTGGGCCCGTGTGCAGGAGAGCCATACCCTGTGCACGTTAAAGAACACGCTGGATGGCCTTGACGGGGGACTACCATCTGTCTCCCAACAGCTGTTCCAGTGGGTCCCCTCCCCCAACCTTCTCTGAGCCTTCAGGGTCCATGTGTCCTGGCCATTTAGTCCATGGTGTGCAAAAAAGTGCCGCTCAGAGGTAAAACAACCCAACGTTAAAGAACACGCTGGATGGCCTTGACGGGGGACTACCATCTGTCTCCCAACAGCTGTTCCAGTGGGTCCCCTCCCCCAACCTTCTCTGAGCCTTCAGGGTCCATGTGTCCTGGCCATTTAGTCCATGGTGTGCAAAAAAGTGCCGCTCAGAGGTAAAACAACCCAACGTTAAAGATCACGCTGGATGGCCTTGACGGGGGACTACCATCTGTCTCCCAACAGCTGTTCCAGTGGGTCCCCTCCCCCAACCTTCTCTGAGCCTTCGGGGTCCATGTGACCTGGCCATTTAGCCCATGGTGTGCAAAAAAGCGCCGCTCAGAGGTAAAACAACCCAACCGACCCCGCCATCTTTTGGTGCATACCTTTAGTACCTTTCAAAAGAGATACTCTCTTGTGGAAGTGAACGGAAGTGGTGGGCTGCCAGCTTAATGCTGCCTACTGATCTGGACAACTACGGCTACTTTTCTTTTTCTACCCTGCTGAGTAGTGATCAATCATACAGGATTCTGTTGCTAACCATATAAAATTATTGGACTGGATTAAGGCTCTGAGCTTGATTATGGATCCTGAATTTGCTGCACTGGTGGACTTCTGTGGAAGGAAAATCTGCCGCTGTGTAGGGGCGGGGGCGGCTCAGTCGGTATCGTGCCAGGCTCGTAATCTGTAGTTCCCAGGTTCGAGTTCCAGCTGGGTCAGCGTTGAGATTTATCTCCGCAAAAATTCCCCGCCCTGCCCACGGTCAGTAGGGGACACCGATGGGCTTGGAAAGGCCGCCGTCCGTCGGATGGGACGTTAAGCCGTGGCCCCGTGTGCGGGAGAGCCATACCCTGTGCACGTTAAAGAACACGCTGGATGGCCTTGACGGGAGGCTACCATCTGTCTCCCAACAGCTCTTCCAGTGGGTCCCCTCCCCCAACCTTCTCTGAGCCTTCGGGGTCCATGTGACCTGGCCATTTAGCGCATGGTGTGCAAAAAAGTGCCGCTCAGAGGTAAAACAACCCAACCCAACCCTGCCGCTGTGTTTTTTGTTTGCTTGTGAGTTGACAGCCCCAAGTGAATAGATTCACAGGATATACTTTATCAGCTGGTGGATAATCCTGAGAAGAGGTCATCGCAGGCACCTGAACTCTTTGCTGCTATTGGCATCGTCAAATTCTACATTGGGGGAAGTCTTCCAGTGTAGATGGCTTCAGCCTTTAGTGGTGCGGGAACGGGTCTTTGCCCCATGTCTGCGATTAGGGGGCTGTTTGATATTGTCGGCATTTCCTCTCTCAATAAACATAGTTTCTTTAAACATCCCACTAACCATTTTCTCTCCATAGGTAGTTGGAATGTGAGAATTCTGCACAGAACTTATTCTCATGATGTCCTCACACAAGAATTCCACCGTTATAATTTGGATATTCTCTGCTTGCAAGAGACTAGAGGCCAGATGGACAGAAAAAGGTCAGATTCTTAAAAATAATCTTAAATTTCTCTTTTCAGGGAGGGACGACAATAAGCATCACCAAGGCGTGAGTCTGCTTCTCAGCAGACACGCTAGTGATGCTCTTCTAGGATATGAGTGCATTAATGAAAGGTTTCTTACAGCAAAATTTCAGACAAGCGTTAAAGACTTGAATGTTATCTGCTGTTATGCCCCCACTGAGGATGCCGATGAGGATGAGAAGGATAGGTTTTATGAACAACTTCAGGATATTTTGAATTCTGTCAAGAAAGGAGATATTACCCTTGTTCTAGGTGACTTCAATGCCAAAGTTCGTACTGACTCTGACCTTTGGGGAGGAGTAATAGGCCCTTTTGGTATTGGTAGCTGCAATGACAATGGACAACGTCTCCTACAGGTAAGTAAACTCAATGGATTCAGAATAACTAACACTTATTACAAACACCGCGACATACATAAGTACACATGGGTTTCACCCGATGGGCTGCATAAGAATATGATTGGTTACATATTAATTAACAGCAAATGGGCTAGTTCTGTTAGGAATACCAGGGCATATAGGGGAGCTGAAATTGCATCTGACCATTACCTTGTTAAAAGTATCTTGCAACTTAAACTTAAGAAGTGTTATGCTAAGGTTAAAAAATTTACCTTTAATTCTAAAGTTCTGAAAGACCCAGTTATAGCTAAAACTTACCATGATAGGTTACGTAGTCATTATGACAGTCATGGTTTGCTTACTGCTGAAATTGAGGAAGAATGGGACCGTTTTAAACAGGCTCTTTTGGAAACTAACAGTACTCTTTTAGGAAAAAAGGAGCAGAGGAGACAGAATTATCTGAGTGATAAGGCACTTGAGCTTATTTCGGAAAGAAAGAACTGCAGGAATGTTCTTAATCAATACCCTACTAGTCCTAATAGAAAGCATTACAAAGACCTTAATAAACGTGTACAGGATCAGTTAGCTGCTGATAAGAATCTTTGGCTTGATGGCTTAGCTGACAAAGCTGAGGAAGCAGTTAGACAGCACAACAACAGAGAGCTGTACCAGATAGTTAATGTTTTATGTGGTAGAAAACGGACAGGCATACAAGGATTGTAGGATAAACAAGGTAAGGTTATAGAAGGGGAGGATTCTGTCATGACTAGGTGGGCTGAGCATTTCACTGATGTTCTAAACAATGTAGTTAGTTCTACTCCCATTGTTTGCAATGATGATAGATGCATTGGTGGCTTTAATGTTGGCCCTATAACACAATCTGAAGTTAGTTTGGCTATTTCTAAACTTAAACTTCATAAATCCCCAGGGGTGGATGAAATTACTACGGAAATGCTTAGAGCTGGGAATGTTTCAGTTACCATTTGGATGACTGAAATTCTGAATATGTTTTATGTTAAAGACATGGTTCCTAAGGATTTTACCAGAGCTATTGTTATCCCTATTTTCAAAAAAGGTGATCGCAGTTCTTGTGATAACTATAGGAGTATCAGCCTACTCTCTGTTCCAGGTAAAGTTCTTTCCATGATTGTGCTTAATAGAATTAAGAATCTGGTTGACAGTCAATTGCGTGATGAGCAATGTGGATTAAGAAGTGGTAGGGGATGTGTGGATCAGATATTTTCACTTAGGCAGATTCTTGAGAAATGTTTACAGTTTCAGAAACCTTTGGTTGCTAGCTTTGTTGATTTCAAAAAGGCTTTCGACTCTGTTGATCGTCATAATTTGTGGTTGATTGTGAGATCATATGGTATACCAGACAAGTTAGTTAACATTTTGAAAGCTCTCTATAATAACACTGAGTCGTGTGTGAGAGTTGGTAAGGCTTGTAGCAATTGGTTTAGCATTACTTCTGGTGTTCGACAAGGGTGCATTTTGTCTCCTTTTCTCTTTAGCTTGGTTATTGATTATGTTATGCGAAATTCACTTCAAGGGAAAGATTTTGGCCTTAAATGTACTGGAGATGCGAAAATTTCTGATTTAGATTATGCTGATGATTTAGCCCTTTTGGTGTCCCCTACTGACCGTGGGCAGAGCGGGGAGTTTTGCGGAGATAAGTCTCAACGCTGACTCAGCTGGGAACTAGAGATTAGGAGCCTGGCGCGCTACCGACTGAGCCACTCCCGCTCCATGAAAGTCAGCAATATTTATTAAAGAAGAGAGAGCAAAAAATTGGACTAAATCTAAAACACTCTAAAAAAATGACACAACAATAGCAGTATTAAAAAATTTCACTTCGATCTTACTGGAAAACTGTTGTCATTCCTCCTCTATCAGCATTTATACAGTAGAAAACATTCTTTATTTTTTTTCGCCGATTCTCGCGACTTTCTCGATTTAAAAGACAGCACCGCCACGAGGACAGACCTCAGAAGATGGAGAGGAGATGGATGAAAGCCTCAGACCGGAAATAATCTTCCCAGAATGCGTCATTAGTGTTGTTTCCTGACCTGCGACATCTCTAAGTGGGAACGGATTGTTTGTGGAGAAAGAACTGTTGGTGACAGTTTAATTCGGGCATATTCCTAACCAGCTATCGTTGACACCAATTGCAGACTGAAAGAATAGATAAGGCAACGGTTAAGCAAAGAACGATTTCATGAGCTTGGCATTATTAACATTTTCCGAACTTTTAGACGTCGGTAACAACAACAACAGAGGTGTGGCCTCGCAGCATATTGGAGAGCGAACAGTGCCTTATTTTTAATGGTTTTGTATCAAGAAGTGTTGGGTTTGGGTTGTTTTACCTCTGAGCGGCACTTTTTTGCACCAGGTCACAAGGACTCCGAAGGCTCAGAGAAGGTTGGGGGAGGGGACCCACTGGAATAACTGTTGGGAGACAGATGGTAGCCTCCCGTTAAGGCCAACCAGCGTTTTCTTTAACGTTGGTTTGTTTTACCTCTGAGAGGCACTTTTTTTGCACACCATGGGCTAAATGGCCAGGTCACAAGGGCCCCGATGGCTCAGAGAAGGTTGGGGGAGGGGACCCACTTGGAATAGCTGTTGGGAGACAGATGGCAGCCTCTCGTCAAGGCCATCCAGCGTGTTCTTTAACGTTGGTTTGTTTTACCTCTGAGAGGCACTTTTTTGCACACCATGGGCTAAATGGCCATGTCACAAGGACTCCGAAGGTTCAGAGAAGGTTGGGGGAGAGGACCCACTGGATAGCTGTTGCGAGACAGATGGTAGCCTCCCGTCAAGGCCATTCAGCGTGTTCTTTAACATTGGGTTGTTTTACCTCTGAGCTACACTTTTTTGCACACCATGAGCTAAATGGCCAGGTCACATGGACCCCGAAGACTCAGAGAAGGTTGGGGGAGGAGACCCACTGGAACAGCTGTTGGGAGACAGATGGTAGCCTCCCGTCAAGGCCATCCAGCGTGTTCTTTAATGTTGGGTTGTTTTACCTCTGAGCTACACTTTTTTGCACACCATGAGCTAAATGGCCAGGTCACATGGACCCCGAAAGCTCAGAGAAGGTTGGGGGAGGGGACCCACTGGAACAGCTGTTGGGAGACAGATGGTAGCCTCCCTTCAAGGCCATCCAGCGTGTTCTTTATCGTTGGGTTGTTTTACCTCCGAGCGACACATTTTTCGCACACCATGGGCTAAATGGCCAGGTCACAAGGACCCCGAAGGCTCAGAGAAGTTTGGGAGAAGGGACCCACTGGAACAGCTGTTGGGAGTCAGATGGCAACTTCCGTCAAGGCCATCCAGTGTGTTCTTTAATGTGCACAGGGTATGGCTCTCCCGCACACGGGTCCATGGCTTAACGCCCCATCCGACGGACGGCGGCCTTTCCAAGCCCATCGGTGTCCTCTACTGACCATGGGCAGTGCGGGGAGTTTTGCGGAGAAAAATCTCAATGCTCACCCAGCTGGGACTCGAACCTGAGAACAGCAGATTACGAGCCTGGCGCGCTACCAAATGAGCTACCCCCGACCTCAAGGAGAGAGAAATATTAAAGGCAGGATTTGTTTCAGTTGATACCGCATCAGACTCGCAATGTCCAGTATTCAAGTTCCAGTCTCAAATGTGAGAGAGTTGAGATATATCTCCTCTAAAACTCACCTTGCCCTCGGTGAGAAAGGAGACACCGATGGGATTGAAAAGGACGCCATCTGTCGGATGAGACGTTAAGCAGTGGCTCCGTATGCAGGAGAACTCTATATTGTGCACGCTAAAGAATATGGGGATGGTTTTGATGCTGGAGAGTTCCTTCTCTCTCTTCCAGCTGTCCGGTAGGTCTTCATCCTTTAGGGGCGGGGGTGGCTCAGTCGGTAGCGCGCCAGGCTCGTAATCTGTAGTTCCCAGGTTCGAGCCGCAGCTGGGTCAGTGTTGAGATTTATCTCCGCAAAATTCCCCGCCCTGCCCACAGTCAGTAGGGGACACCGATGGACTTGGAAAGGGCGACGTCCGTCGGATGGGTCGTTAAGCCGTGGCACCGTGTGCGGAAGAGCCATACCCTGTGCACGTTAAAGAATACGCTGGATGGTCTTGATGGGAGGCTACCATCTGTCTCCCAACAGCTGTTCCAGTGGGTCCCCTCCCCCAACCTTCTCTGAGCCTTCGGGGTCTATGTGACTGGCCATTTAGCCCATGGTGTGTAAAAAAGTGCCGCTCAGAGGTAAAACAACCCAACCCTTCATCCTCTAACCACGTTTGAGATCTTAGGATCTTTGTGACCTGGCCATTTGGCCCATAAGGTGGAAAAAAAGTCCCACTCACAGATAAAAGAACTCAACCTACCGAACTCTGAATCCTTCGGATTCTTATGACCTGGCCATTTAGCCCACTGCGTGAAAAAAAGTGCCGCTCATAACTGAAACAACCCAACTATGAATCCTAGGAATCTTTGTGACCTTTCTATTTAACACATTGGGTGCAAAAATCGTCTCTCACAGGCAAAATAATCGATCTCTGAATTCTTGGGGTCCTTGTGACCTGCCCATTTAGCCCATTATGTGCAAAAAGTGCTGCCCACAGGCAACCCAACTCTGAATCCTTGTGACCTGCCCGTTTAGCCCATTATGTGCAAAACAGTGTTGCTGAACCCAATCCAACTGTTCCTTGGGGTCCTTGTGCTTATCCATTTAGCCCATTGTATACACAAATTGCTGTCCATAGGCAACCCAATCCAACTCTGAATCCTCGGGGTTTTTCTGACCCGATTATTTATCCCATTTTGTGCAAAAAAGTGCCGCTCACAGGCAACCCAACCCAAACAACAGTAAATCCTTGTAACGTGGCCATTTGGGGGCGGGGGTGGCTCAGTCGGTAGCGCGCCAGGCTCGTAATCTGTAGTTCCCAGGTTCGAGTCCCAGCTGGGTCAGCGTTGAGATTTATCTCCGCAAAATTCCCCGCCCTGCCCACGGTCAGTAGGGGACACCAATGGGCTTGGAAAGGCCGCCGTCCGTCGGATGGGACGTTAAGCCGTGGCCCCGTGTGTGGGAGAGCCATACTCTGTGCACGTTAAAGAACACTATGGATGGCCTTGACGGGAGGCTACCATCTGTCTCCTAACAGCTGTTCCAGTGGGTCCCCTCCCCCAACCTTCTCTGAGCCTTCGGGGTCCATGTGACCTGGCCATTTAGCCCATGGTGTGCAAAAAAGTGCCGCTCAGAGGTAAAACAACCCAACCCAAACAACGTGGCCATTTAACCCATTGGGTGTAAGAAGTGCCTCTCACAGGGTTCTTACAGGTTGTTTTACCTCTGAGCGGCACTTTTTTGCACACCATGGGCTAAATGACCAGGTCACTTGGACCCCGAAGGCACAGAGAAGGTTGGGGGAGGGAACCCACTGGAACAAGCTGTTGGGAGACAGATGGTAGCCTCCCGTCAAGGCCATCCAGCGTGTTCTTTATCGTTGGGTTGTTTTACCTCTGAGCTACACTTTTTGGCACACCATGAGCTAAATGGCGAGGTCACATGGACCCCGAAGGCTCAGAGAAGGTTGGGGGAGGGGACCCACTGGAACAGCTGTTGGGAGACAGATGGTAGCCTCCCGTCAAGGCCATCCAGCGTGTTCTTCAACGTGCACAGGGTATGGCTCTCCTGCACATGGCACCACGGCTTAACGACCCATCCGACGGACGTCGGCCTTTGCAAGCCAATCGGTGTCCCCTACTGACCGTGGGCAATGGCGGGGAATTTTGCGGAGATAAATCTCAACGCTGACCCAGCTGGGACTCGAACCTGGGAACTACAGATTACGAGCCTGGCACGCTATCGAGTGAGCCACCCCCGCCCCCCTCTCACAGGTAAAACAACCCAACCGAACTCTAAGTCCACATGACCTGCCCATTTAACCCATTGTTAGGGGGGAAAAGGGTGCATTGAAAAGTAAATCCAACGCAACAACCCGACCAAAAAAAAAAAGTTTTAGAAAAAAAAATAATAAATCTAAAAATCAAAGTTTAAAGAGCAGACATCCTTTTATATGTCCGTGTTTATAAAGAAAGATTTTGATTAATGCAAGTCAGGACATTAGCAAAAGAGAATTAAATGCCTTGGCAGAGATTGTGCGATGCACGGGCAGGAAGAAAGCTGGGAAAAGACTTTTGCGTTGACAGTAGATGAAGCTTGATGTCGTTGGCAACGGGCCATGAATCAGGAAAGTAGAGATTCTTTCATTAGGCAGAAATGTCATGGGAAAAGAGGGACAGATAACCTCCTGTGGGTTATGAATTAAATTGGGAGGTAATGTTGAGAAAAGTCGCTCTAATTGATATGGAAGAGGAAGATTTTGAATCTGGGGACGCTGAGAGACAGAGGAAGATGAGGTTTATCTCTGACATTAGAAGAAGAAGAAATGGCCGTGATTATTATGCATGTTTTTATTCTGTTCTTTGCATTTTTATTGTGTAGAGGAGAATAAGGATGTGTCATGCGACGAAATTGTGAAATGCGATGCGAACTGAATATAAAAAAAAGGTGCGTGGACAGTTCTAGGGAAAATATAAGCAGACTGCTCTGAAGAAAGGACGAAATATTATTATTAAATGAATGAATTTTCCTTTTGTAGGCTTATTTATGAACTTATAAAGATGCCTAGTGCTTGCAAAAAAGGTGAGGATTTGCTGTAAGAGTAAAATGCCTAGTGCTTGCAAAAAAGGTAAGGATTTCCTATAAGAGTAAGATGCCTAGTGCTTGCAAAAAAGGTGAGGATTTCCTATAAGAGTAAGATGCCTAATGCTTGCAAAAAGGTGAGGATTTCCTATAAGAGTAAGATGTCGAGTGCTCGCAAAACAGATGAGGATTTCCTATAAGAGTAAGATGCCTAGTGCTTGCAAAAAGGGTGAGGATTTCATATAAGAGTAAGATGCCTAGTGCTTACAAAAAAGGTGAGAATTTCCTATAAGAGTAAGATGCCGAGTGCTTGCAAAACAGATGAGGATTTCCTATAAGAGTAAGATGCCTAGTGCTTGCAAAAAGGGTGAGGATTTCATATAAGAGTAAGATGCCTAGTGCTTACAAAAAAGGTGAGAATTTCCTATAAGAGTAAGATGCCGAGTGCTTGCAAAACAGATGAGGATTTCCTATAAGAGTAAGATGCCTAGTGCTTGCAAAAAGGGTGAGGATTTCATATAAGAGTAAGATGCCTAGTGCTTACAAAAAGGGTGAGGATTTGCTATAAGAGTAAGATGCCTAGTGCTTGCAAAAAAGGTGAGGATTTCCTATAACAGTAAGATGCCGAGTGGTTATAAATTTAAGATGCAGAATGCTTATAAAAGCGAGATAGAATACTGATTAAGAAACATATAGACTATCTATAAAAGAAAGCGACATAATTCTTATAAAACAGATGCTGAATGTTTGCAAAAGAGAAGTCGTGAAATTTTTATAAAATAAAGATGAAAAATGCTCACCAAAAAGCTACAGAATATTTACAAAAGGAGAATTTCAGAATTTTTATGAAGGAATGAATGACTTATAAAATAAATTGCAAAATCAGATGCAGAAAGCTTATGAAAAGACGCAGAATACTTAGAAAGAAAAGATGCAGATTTCGTATGAAGAAAGTAGTTCAATTCTTATTGGGGGCGGGGGTGGCTCAGTCGGTAGCGCGCCAGGCTCGTAATCTGTAGTTCCCAGGTTCGAGTCCCAGCTAGGTCAGCGTTACAGATTTATCTCCACAAAATTCCCCGCCCTGCCCACGGTCAGTAGGGGACACCGATGGGCTTGGAAATGCACCTTTCATTGGATGGGACTTTAAACCGTGGCCCCGTGTGCGAGAGAGCCATACCCTGTGCACGTTAAAGAACACGCTGGATGGATGGCGCTGACGGGAGGCTACCATCTGTCTCCCAACAGCTGTTCCAGTGGGTCCCCTCCCCCAACCTTCTCTGAGCCTTCGGGGTCCATGTGACCTGGCCATTTAGCCCATGGTGTGCAAAAAAGTGCCGCTCAGAGGTAAAACAACCCAATCCAATCAATTCTTATTGAAATAAAGAAGCAAAATGTTTTGAATTAAAGATTCAGAGTGCTTATAAAAGATATGCAGAATTCTTATGAAAGAAAAGAGTAGGATTCACATAAAAGAGAAATGCCAGCTCTATGCAAAAGAAAAATGCACAATAATCATTTAAAAAAGTTGCGAAATTCTGTAAAACCAAAGAGGCAGAATTCTCATAAAAAATATGCGGCAATATATACTAGCAAAAAATGCAGAATTCTTCTAAATTAAAATTCAGAAAGGTTACAAAGGTGATGCAGAATACTTATCAAAAGGTAGAATTCTTACAAAACAATGATAACGAATGCTTATATAATATATGTTGAATCTGTAGATCCCAGGTTCGAGTCCCATCTCTGTCATGGTCGAGATTTATCTCCGCAAAACTCCGTGCCCTGCTGTGGGTCAGTAAGGGACACCGATGGGTTAGGAAAGGCCGCCAACCATTGGATGAGACGTTAAGCTGGGGCATAATATGCAAAATACCCTGTATACGTTAAGTGAAATCGGGTCAGAAGAATCCCCGAGGATTCAGAGTTGGGTTGGGTTGTCTGTGAGCAGCACTTTGTGTACACAATGGGCTAAATGGGTGATGGCATAGTATGCAAAATACCCTGTGCACGTTAAATGAAATCGGGTCAGAAGAACCCCCGAGGTTCAGAGTTGGGTTGGGTTGTCTGTGGGCAGCAGTTTGCGTACACAATGGGCTAAATAGGTGATGGCATAGTATGCAAAATACCCTGTGCACGTTAAATGAAATCGGGTCAGAAGGACCCCCGTGGATTCAGAGTTGGGTTGGGTTGTCTGTGGGCAGCACTTTGTGTACACAATGGGCTAAATAGGTGATGGCATAGTATGCAAAATACCCTGTGCACGTTAAATGAAATCGGGTCAGAAGAACCCCCGAGGATTCAGAGTTGGGTTGGGTTGTCTGTGGGCAGCAGTTTGCGTACACAATGGGCTAAATAGGTGATGGCATAGTATGCAAAATACCCTGTGCACGTTAAATGAAATCGGGTCAGAAGAACCCCCGAGGATTCAGAGTTGGGTTGGGTTGTCTGTGGGCAGCACTTTGTGTACACAATGGGCTAAATAGGTGATGGCATAGTATGCAAAATACCCTGTGCACGTTAAATGAAATCGGGTCAGAAGAACCCCCGAGGATTCAGAGTTGGGTTGGGTTGTCTGTGGGCAGCACTTTGTGTACACAATGGGCTAAATAGGTGATGGCATAGTATGCAAAATACCCTGTGCACGTTAAATGAAATCGAGTCAGAAGAACCCCGAGGATTCAGAGTTGGGTTGGGTTGTCTGTGGGCAGCACTTTGTGTACACAATGGGCGAAATGGGTGATGGCATAGTATGCAAAATACCCTGTGTACGTTAAGTGAAATCGGGTCAGAAGAACCCACGAGGATTCAGAGTTGGGTTGGGTTGTCTGTGGGCAGCACTTTGTGTACATAATGGGCTAAATGGGTGATGGCATAGTATGCAAAATACCCTGTGTACGTTAAGTGAAATCGGGTCAGAAGAACCCCGAGGATTCAGAGTTGGGTTGGGTTGTCTGTGGGCAGCACTTTGTGTACACAATGGGCTAAATGGATGATGGCATAGTATGCAAATTACCCTGTGTACGTTAAGTGAAATCGGGTCAGAAGAACCCCGAGGATTCAGAGTTGGGTTGGGTTGTCTGTGGGCAGCACTTTGTGTACACAATGGGCTAAATAGGTGATGGCACAGTATGCAAAATACCCTGTGTACGTTAAGTGAAATCGGGTCAGAAGAACCCCGAGGATTCAGAGTTGGGTTGGGTTGTCTGTGGCCAGCACTTTGTGTACACAATGGGCTAAATAGGTGATGGCATAGTATGCAAAATACCCTGTGTACGTTAAGTGAAATCGGGTCAGAAGAACCCCCGAGGATTCAGAGTTGGGTTGGGTTGTCTGTGGGCAGCACTTTGTGTACACAATGGGCTAAATAGGTGATGGCATAGTATGCAAAATACCCTGTGTACGTTAAGTGAAATCGGGTCAGAAGAACCCCGAGGATTCAGAGTTGGGTTGGGTTGTCTGTGGGCAGCACTTTGTGTACACAATGGGCTAAATAGGTGATGGCACAGTATGCAAAATACCCTGTGTACGTTAAGTGAAATCGGGTCAGAAGAACCCCGAGGATTCAGAGTTGGGTTGGGTTGTCTGTGGCCAGCACTTTGTGTACACAATGGGCTAAATAGGTGATGGCATAGTATGCAAAATACCCTGTGTACGTTAAGTGAAATCGGGTCAGAAGAACCCCCGAGGATTCAGAGTTGGGTTGGGTTGTCTGTGGGCAGCACTTTGTGTACACAATGGGCTAAATAGGTGATGGCATAGTATGCAAAATACCCTGTGTACGTTAAGTGAAATCGGGTCAGAAGAACCCCGAGGATTCAGAGTTGGGTTGGGTTGTCTGTGGCCAGCACTTTGTGTACACAATGGGCTAAATAGGTGATGGCATAGTATGCAAAATACCCTGTGTACGTTAAGTGAAATCGGGTCAGAAGAACCCCCGAAGATTCAGAGTTGGGTTGGGTTGTCTGTGGGCAGCACTTTGTGTACACAATGGGCTAAATAGGTGATGGCATAGTATGCAAAATACCCTGTGTACGTTAAGTGAAATCGGGTCAGAAGAACCCCGAGGATTCAGAGTTGGGTTGGGTTGTCTGTGGGCAGCACTTTGTGTACACAATGGGCTAAATAGGTGATGGCATAGTATGCAAAATACCCTGTGTACGTTAAGTGAAATCGGGTCAGAAGAACCCCGAGGATTCAGAGTTGGGTTGGGTTGTCTGTGGGCAACACTTTGTGTACACAATGGGCTAAATGGATGATGGCATAGTATGCAAAATACCCTGTGTACGTTAAGTGAAATCGGGTCAGAAGAACCCCGAGGATTCAGAGTTGGGTTGGGTTGTCTGTGGGCAGCACTTTGTGTACACAATGGGCTAAATAGGTGATGGCATAGTATGCAAAATACCCTGTGTACGTTAAGTGAAATCGGGTCAGAAGAACCCCGAGGATTCAGAGTTGGGTTGGGTTGTCTGTGGGCAGCACTTTGTGTACACAATGGGCTAAATACGTGATGGCATAGTATGCAAAATACCCTGTGTACGTTAAGTGAAATCGGGTCAGAAGAACCCCCGAGGATTCAGAGTTGGGTTGGGTTGTCTGTGGGCAGCACTTTGTGTACACAATGGACTAAATGGATGATATAATAGTATGCAAAATACCCTGTGTACGTTAAGTGAAATCGGGTCAGAAGAACCCCCGAGGATTCAGAGTTGGGTTGGGTTGTCTGTGGGCAGCACTTTGTGTACACAATGGGCTAAATAGGTGATGGCATAGTATGCAAAATACCCTGTGTACGTTAAGTGAAATCGGGTCAGAAGAACCCCGAGGATTCAGAGTTGGGTTGGGTTGTCTGTGGCCAGCACTTTGTGTACACAATGGGCTAAATAGGTGATGGCATAGTATGCAAAATACCCTGTGTACGTTAAGTGAAATCGGGTCAGAAGAACCCCCGAGGATTCAGAGTTGGGTTGGGTTGTCTGTGGGCAGCACTTTGTGTACACAATGGGCTAAATAGGTGATGGCATAGTATGCAAAATACCCTGTGTACGTTAAGTGAAATCGGGTCAGAAGAACCCCGAGGATTCAGAGTTGGGTTGGGTTGTCTGTGGGCAGCACTTTGTGTACACAATGGGCTAAATAGGTGATGGCATAGTATGCAAAATACCCTCTGTACGTTAAGTGAAATCGGGTCAGAAGAACCCCCGAGGATTCAGAGTTGGGTTGGGTTGTCTGTGGGCAGCACTTTGTGTACACAATGGGCTAAATAGGTGATGGCACAGTATGCAAAATACCCTGTGTACGTTAAGTGAAATCGGGTCAGAAGAACCCCGAGGATTCAGAGTTGGGTTGGGTTGTCTGTGGCCAGCACTTTGTGTACACAGTGGGCTAAATAGGTGACGGTATAGTATGCAAAATACCCTGTGTACGTTAAGTGAAATCGGGTCAGAAGAACCCCGAGGATTCAGAGTTGGGTTGGGTTGTCTGTGGCCAGCACTTTGTGTACACAATGGGCTAAATAGGTGATGGCATAGTATGCAAAATACCCTGTGTACGTTAAGTGAAATCGGGTCAGAAGAACCCCCGAGGATTCAGAGTTGGGTTGGGTTGTCTGTGGCCAGCACTTTGTGTACACAATGGACTAAATGGATGATATAATAGTATGCAAAATACCCTGTGTACGTTAAGTGAAATCGGGTCAGAAGAACCCCCGAGGATTCAGAGTTGGGTTGGGTTGTCTGTGGGCAGCACTTTGTGTACACAATGGGCTAAATAGGTGATGGCACAGTATGCAAAATACCCTGTGTACGTTAAGTGAAATCGGGTCAGAAGAACCCCGAGGATTCAGAGTTGGGTTGGGTTGTCTGTGGCCAGCACTTTGTGTACACAGTGGGCTAAATAGGTGACGGTATAGTATGCAAAATACCCTGTGTACGTTAAGTGAAATCGGGTCAGAAGAACCCCGAGGATTCAGAGTTGGGTTGGGTTGTCTGTGGCCAGCACTTTGTGTACACAATGGGCTAAATAGGTGATGGCATAGTATGCAAAATACCCTGTGTACGTTAAGTGAAATCGGGTCAGAAGAACCCCCGAGGATTCAGAGTTGGGTTGGGTTGTCTGTGGCCAGCACTTTGTGTACACAATGGACTAAATGGATGATATAATAGTATGCAAAATACCCTGTGTACGTTAAGTGAAATCGGGTCAGAAGAACCCCCGAGGATTCAGAGTTGGGTTGGGTTGTCTGTGGGCAGCACTTTGTGTACACAATGGGCTAAATAGGTGATGGCATAGTATGCAAAATACCCTGTGTACGTTAAGTGAAATCGGGTCAGAAGAACCCCGAGGATTCAGAGTTGGGTTGGGTTGTCTGTGGCCAGCACTTTGTGTACACAATGGGCTAAATAGGTGATGGCATAGTATGCAAAATACCCTGTGTACGTTAAGTGAAATCGGATCAGAAGAACCCCCGAGGATTCAGAGTTGGGTTGGGTTGTCTGTGGCCAGCACTTTGTGTACACAATGGACTAAATGGATGATATAATAGTATGCAAAATACCCTGTGTACGTTAAGTGAAATCGGGTCAGAAGAACCCCCGAGGATTCAGAGTTGGGTTGGGTTGTCTGTGGGCAGCACTTTGTGTACACAATGGGCTAAATAGGTGATGGCACAGTATGCAAAATACCCTGTGTACGTTAAGTGAAATCGGGTCAGAAGAACCCCGAGGATTCAGAGTTGGGTTGGGTTGTCTGTGGCCAGCACTTTGTGTACACAGTGGGCTAAATAGGTGACGGTATAGTATGCAAAATACCCTGTGTACGTTAAGTGAAATCGGGTCAGAAGAACCCCGAGGATTCAGAGTTGGGTTGGGTTGTCTGTGGCCAGCACTTTGTGTACACAATGGGCTAAATAGGTGATGGCATAGTATGCAAAATACCCTGTGTACGTTAAGTGAAATCGGGTCAGAAGAACCCCCGAGGATTCAGAGTTGGGTTGGGTTGTCTGTGGCCAGCACTTTGTGTACACAATGGACTAAATGGATGATATAATAGTATGCAAAATACCCTGTGTACGTTAAGTGAAATCGGGTCAGAAGAACCCCCGAGGATTCAGAGTTGGGTTGGGTTGTCTGTGGCCAGCACTTTGTGTACACAATGGCCTAAATGGATGATGGCATAGTATGCAAAATACCCTGTGTACGTTAAGTGAAATCGGGTCAGAAGAACCCCCGAGGATTCAGAGTTGGGTTGGGTTGTCTGTGGGCAGCACTTTGTGTACACAATGGACTAAACGGACACAAGAACCCCAAGGAACAGTTAGATTGGGTTGAGCAGCACTGTTTTGCAGACAATGGGCTAAACAGGCAGGTCACAAGGATTCAGAGTTGGGTTGCCTCTGGGTAGCACTTTTTGCACACAATGGACTAAATGGGTAGGTCACAAGGATCCCAAGAACTCAGAGATCGATTATTTTGCCTGTGAGAGACGATTTTTGTACCCAATGGGTTAAATAGAAAGGTCACAGGGATTAAAGAACAAGTTGAATAACCTTGACGGGAGGCTATCATTTGTCTCATGAGAGCTGTCCAGTGGGTTCCTTTCCCTAGCCTTCTCTTGAGCCATCAGGACCACTGTGAATTTAGCCCATTGTGTGCAAAAAAGGCCACGCAGAGGTAAAACAACCCAACTCTAATATTCCGTTAGAGCCATGTACAACTCTGAGGAGGGGCGGGGGTGGCTCAGTCGGTAGCGCACCAGGCTCGTAATCTGTAGTTCCCAGGTTCGAGTCCCAGCTGGGTCAGCGTTGAGATTTATCTCCGCAAAATTCCCGTCCTGCCCACGGTCAGTAGGGGACACCGATGGGCTTGGAAAGCCCGCCGTCCGTCGGATGGGACGTACCCTGTGCACGTTAAAGAACACGCTGGATGGCCTTGACGGGAGACTACCATCTGTCTCACAACAGCTGTTCCAGTGGGTCCCCTCCCCCAACCTTCTCTGAGCCTTCGGGGTCCATGTGACCTGGCCATTTAGCCCATGGTGTGCAAAAAAGTGCCGCTCAGAGGTAAAACAACCCAACGTTAAAGAACACGCTGGATGGCCTTGACGGGAGACTACCATCTGTCTCCCAACAGCTGTTCCAGTGGGTCCCCTCCCACAACCTTCTCTGAGCCTTCGGGGTCCATGTGACCTGGCCATTTAGCCCATGGTGTGCAAAAAAAGTGAAGCTCAGAGGAAAAACAACCCAACCCAACAACTCTGAGGTATTTGAGTGGTGACGTCATTTGCGTTGAAAGTGACGTCAGAATCAAGCTCGTGTCTGATAACGATACAAAGGAGCTGCCAATTTCTGTTTACAGTGTTATACGACTCATTAATTCCATCGCAAATTCTTCTGATGAGATTGCATTAGCAGTAAAAAAGAGCGATAAAATTGCGAGAAATTTTTGAAGTTTCTGTTAATATCAGATGTGTAATCAGCATTTGTTTACCCTTAATAAGCTTGCCTAAAAAGTGCTGATGATCGTGGCAGTGGTAGCTTTCCTATGGAGTAATATCTAAGGAAACATGTACGCGAATGTAGGACAAACGAAGGAAGTCTGAAACCATTAGCCATAATTAACCACCTTGTCGTAACATGCTTAGCATATTTAACTCATTTTCCAACAAGTGCCGCAAACCATCGATTCCTTTCTGAGGATGTAGAAGAAGTGGAAGATGTTTCTGCATCAGAAGCATGTCGCTTTTGCAGCTCTTTTTCTATTTTCTCGAAGCACTTTCTGTTCGGGGGTGACAGGTGAGAGATCAGTACAAATCCTTTGCAGCTCTTCCTGTATTTTTTTATTTTCTCGAAGCATTTTCTGTTCGGGGGTGACAGGTGAGAGATCAGTACAAAGCCTTTGCAGTTCTTCGTGTATTTTTCTATTTTCTCGAAGCACTTTCTGTTCGGAGGTGACAGGTGAGAGATCAGTACAAAGCCTTTGCAGCTCTTCCTGTATTTTTCTATTTTCTCGAAGCACTTTCTGTTCCGGGGTGACAGGTGAGAGATCAGTACAAAGCCTTTGCAGCTCTTCCTGTATTTTTCTATTTTCTCGAAGCACTTTCTGTTCCGGGGTGACAGGTGAGAGTTCAGTACAAAGCCTTTGCAGCTCTTCCTGTATTTTTCTATTTTCTCGAAGCACTTTCTGTTCCGGGATGACAGGTGAGAGTTCAGTACAAAGCCTTTGCAGCTCTTCCTGTATTTTTCTATTTTCTCGAAGCACTTTCTGTTCCGGGGTGACAGGTGAGAGATCAGTACAAAGCCTTTGCAGCTCTTCCTGTATTTTTCTATTATCTCGAAGCACTTTCTGTTCCGGGGTGACAGGTGAGAGTTCAGTACAAAGCCTTTGCAGCTCTTCCTGTATTTTTCTATTTTCTCGAAGCACTTTCTGTTCCGGGGTGACAGGTGAGAGATCAGTACAAACCTTTGCAACTCTTCCTGTATTTTTCTATTTTCTCGAAGCACTTTCTGTTCGGGGGTGACAGGTGAGAGATCAGTACAAATCCTTTGCAGCTCTTCCTGTATTTTTTTATTTTCTCGAAGCATTTTCTGTTCAGGGGTGACAGGTGAGAGATCAGTACAAAGCCTTTGCAGTTCTTCGTGTATTTTTCTATTTTCTCGAAGCACTTTCTGTTCGGAGGTGACAGGTGAGAGATCAGTACAAAGCCTTTGCAGCTCTTCCTGTATTTTTCTATTTTCTCGAAGCACTTTCTGTTCCGGGATGACAGGTGAGAGTTCAGTACAAAGCCTTTGCAGCTCTTCCTGTATTTTTCTATTTTCTCGAAACACTTTCTGTTCCGGGGTGACAGGTGAGAGATCAGTACAAAGCCTTTGCAGCTCTTCCTGTATTTTTCTATTATCTCGAAGCACTTTCTGTTCCGGGGTGACAGGTGAGAGTTCAGTACAAAGCCTTTGCAGCTCTTCCTGTATTTTTCTATTTTCTCGAAGCACTTTCTGTTCCGGGGTGACAGGTGAGAGATCAGCACAAAGCCTTTGCAACTCTTCCTGTATTTTTCTATTTTCTCGAAGCACTTTCTGTTCGGGGGTGACAGGTGAGAGATCAGTACAAAGCCTTTGCAGCTCTTCCTGTATTTTTCTATTATCTCGAAGCACTTTCTGTTCGGGGGTGACAGGTGAGAGATCAGTACAAAGCCTTTGCAGCTCTTCCTGTATTTTTCTATCTTCTCGAAGCACTTTCTGTTCGGGGGTGACAGGTGAGAGATCAGTACAAAGCCTTTGCAGCTCTTCCTGTATTTTTCTATTTTCTCGAAGCACTTTCTGTTCCGGGGTGACAGGTGAGAGTTCAGTACAAAGCCTTTTTAGCTCTTCCAGTATTTTTCTATTTTCTCGAAGCACTTTCTGTTCGGGAGTGACAGGTGAGAGATCAGTACAAAGCCTTTGCAGCTCTTCCTGTATTTTTCTATTTTCTCGAAGCACTTTCTGTTCCGGGGTGACAGGTGAGAGTTCAGTACAAAGCCTTTGCAGCTCTTCCTGTATTTTTCTATTATCTCGAAGCACTTTCTGTTCCGGGGTGACAGGTGAGAGTTCAGTACAAAGCCTTTGCAGCTCTTCCTGTATTTTTCTATTTTCTCGAAGCACTTTCTGTTCCGGGGTGACAGGTGAGAGTTCAGTACAAAGCCTTTGCAGCTCTTCCTGTATTTTTCTATTTTCTCGAAGCACTTTCTGTTCGGGGGTGACAGGTGAGAGATCAGTACAAAGCCTTTGCAGCTCTTCCTGAATTTTTCTATTTTCTCGAAGCACTTTCTGTTCCGGGGTGACAGGTGAGAGTTCAGTACAAAGCCTTTGCAGCTCTTCCTGTATTTTTCTATTTTCTCGAAGCACTTTCTGTTCCGGGGTGACAGGTGAGAGTTCAGTACAAAGCCTTTGCAGCTCTTCCTATATTTTTCTATTTTCTCGAAGCACTTTCTGTTCCGGGGTGACAGGTGAGAGTTCAGTACAAAGCCTTTGCAGCTCTTCCTGAATTTTTCTATTTTCTCGAAGTACTTTCTGTTCGGGAGTGACAGGTGAGAGATCAGTACAAAGCTTTGCAGCTCTTCCAGTATTTTTCTATTTTCTCGAAGCACTTTCTGTTCGGGAGTGACAGGTGAGAGATCAGTACAAAGCCTTTGCAGCTCTTCCTGTATTTTTCTATTTTCTCGAAGCACTTTCTGTTCCGGGGTGACAGGTGAGAGTTCAGTACAAAGCCTTTGCAGCTCTTCCTGTATTTTTCTATTATCTCGAAGCACTTTCTGTTCCGGGGTGACAGGTGAGAGTTCAGTACAAAGTCTTTGCAGCTCTTCCTGTATTTTTCTATTTTCTCGAAGCACTTTCTGTTCCGGGGTGACAGGTGAGAGTTCAGTACAAAGCCTTTGCAGCTCTTCCTGTATTTTTCTATTTTCTCGAAGCACTTTCTGTTCGGGGGTGACAGGTGAGAGATCAGTACAAAGCCTTTGCAGCTCTTCCTGAATTTTTCTATTTTCTCGAAGCACTTTCTGTTCCGGGGTGACAGGTGAGAGTTGAGTACAAAGCCTTTGCAGCTCTTCCTGTATTTTTCTATTTTCTCGAAGCACTTTCTGTTCCGGGGTGACAGGTGAGAGTTCAGTACAGAGCCTTTGCAGCTCTTCCTGTATTTTTCTATTTTCTCGAAGCACTTTCTGTTCCGGGGTGACAGGTGAGAGATCAGTACAAAGCCTTTGCAGCTCTTCCTGCATTTTTCTATTTTCTCGAAGCACTTTCTGTTCCGGGGTGACAGGTGAGAGATCAGTACAAAGCCTTTGCAGCTCTTCCTGTATTTTTCTATTTTCTCGAAGCACTTTCTGTTCCGGGGTGACAGGTGAGAGTTCAGTACAAAGCCTTTGCAGTTCTTCCTGTATTTTTCTATTTTCTCGAAGCACTTTCTGTTCCGGGGTGACAGGTGAGAGATCAGTACAAAACCTTTGCAGCTCTTCCTGAATTTTTCTATTTTCTCGAAGTACTTTCTGTTCGGGAGTGACAGGTGAGAGATCAGTACAAAGCCTTTGCAGCTCTTCCTGAATTTTTCTATTTTCTCGAAGCACTTTCTGTTCGGGGGTGACAGGTGAGAGATCAGTACAATGGTAACCGACTGATGCTGAACGTTGCACAAGATGAGTGACGTCAAAGTGAAAGAGGGCAGGAGATTTATCGTGCTTATGTTGGGAAACGGATTTTTGATTGGCGGAGAAAGATTGGCTTCATCAGTAACTGCCCAAGGTTTGCAATTAGAAGTTTCTAGGTTCGAGTACGAACTTCCACAGTGTTTAAATTTATTTGCGCTGAATTACCACCCTACCTGTGTTAGAAAAGGGGACATCGATGGATTTGAAAAGACCTCTGTCCGTTCAATGAGAGGTTAAGCCGTGGCTTCTTCTACAGGATGTCCTGTGCATTGAAAGACATGATGGATGGCTTTGACGATAGGCTTCCATCTGTCTCCTAGCATCTGTCTAGTGGATCCCCTTTTCCGAACCCTTTCTGAGCAATTGGGATCTTTGGGAATTATCCGTCGGATGGGACGTTGAACCTGGGGCCCGCGTGCGGGAGAGTCATACCATGTGCGCGGTAAAGACCACGACGGATAGTCTTGTCAGGAGGTTACCATCTTCTCCAAACAACAGTGTGGTCGATCCCCTTCCCCTAACCCTTTCTGAGCAATTGGGGTCTTTGTGACTTGTCCATCGGATGGAACCTTAAACTATGTTCCAGTGGGCACAATAACCCTATTCTCCTGCACGTTGTAGAACACGCTAAATGTCTTCGACAGGAGGATACCATCTGTCTCCTAACAGCTTCATAATCCATAATAACAATAATGCAAATCTTTCAATACTAACAGGGGCGGGGGTGGCTCGTAATCTGTAGTTCCCAGGTTCGAGTCCCAGCTGGGTCAGCGTTGAGATTTATCTCCGCAAAACTCCCCGCCCTGCCCACGGTCAGTAGGGGACACCGATGGGCTTGGAAAGGCTGCCGTCCGTCGGATGGGACGTTAAGCCGTGGCCCCGTGTGCGGGAGAGCCATACCCTGTGCACGTTAAAGAACACTCTGGGTGGCCTTGACGGGAGGCTACCATCTGTCTCCCAACAGCTGTTCCAGTGGGTCCCCTCCCCCAACATTCTCTGAGCCTTTGGGGTCCATGTGACCTGGCCATTTAGCTCATGGTGTGTCAAAAAGTGTAGCTCAGAGGTAAAACAACCCAACGATAAAGAACATGCTGGATGGCCTTGACGGGAGGCTACCATCTGTCTCCCAACAGCTGTTCCAGTGGGTCCCCTCCCCCAACCTTCTCTGAGCCTTTGGGGTCCATGTGACCTGGCCATTTAGCCCATGGTGTGCCAAAAAGTGTAGCTCAGAGGTAAAACAACCCAACGATAAAGAACACGCTGGATGGCCTTGACGGGAGGCTACCATATGTCTTCCAACAGCTGTTCCAGTGGGTCCCCTCCCCCAACATTCTCTGAGCCTTTGGGGTCCACGTGACCTGGCCATTTAGCCCATGGTATGCAAAAAAGTGCCGCTCAGAGGTAAAACAACCCAACAACAACTCAATACTAACAAGGGTTTTATAATTAATATATCACGAAAATGGTTTTATTATTTTTATTCTTTTCGGTTTAAAATTTTAAAAAATTGCCGCGTATCATTTTCAGCTATTTTTTTATAAAATGTTTTACCCTTCTTTGTCAATAATTGTCAAAGTACAGCAGAT
The DNA here is from genome assembly GCA_038380435.1 of Ryuthela nishihirai. Lineage (NCBI taxonomy): Eukaryota > Metazoa > Arthropoda > Arachnida > Araneae > Heptathelidae > Ryuthela > Ryuthela nishihirai. The sequence continues at coordinate 41,301,641 of JAWZYU010000034.1, read as the reverse complement.
TTATTATTTTTTTAATATCTCGCAGCTAAAGCCTTTATTTACCGATACCCAGATCAACTGAAAAAAATATCCGACATAATTTTCGGGGGATCTGGGTTCGAGCCCCGGGTAAGGCATGGGTGTGTGTGTGTGTGGTTTTTCTGCTGAGGTCCTGCCATCCTCTCAGACCTTCTACTATGGCATATAAATTGATAGGCTCCTGTCAGACCTCTGTGGCAAGCAGCTGCTTGAGGGGGTATTTATTATTTATTTTTTTTTTATGTAGCTTTAGGTGTTAAAGTTTCAAAATACGAAAATTTTCCCTATAATTTTATTATTATTATATTTATCATCACTAATTTGCTGAGTTTTATTAAAAATGCTGAACAAATTTCACTCGCAGAATAACAATAAAACTACACTGAAACTTTTTCAAAAATTGCCGGTGAAGTGCATTTTTTAAACACTAAAAACATTCTGTAACAATAGAAAATGCAAATTTTATTAAATTTTACATTTTATTATTACAACAGTTCAGTTTTTGAAAACGTTCCCTTTTCTGTTTTATGTGAATTGCATTAAAATAACTAATATTATGTCTTTGTACTGCAAAAAAAAAATGGGAGTAGAATTATTGTGATTCTTATAGTCTGTAATAAATATTAATTCAGATATTATATATAAGAAATGATATTTGGCTTTCGTTTTGAACTTAGAACCGTCCCATGGCCGAGTGGTTAGCGCGCTTGGCTACTGATCTAAGGGACCTGGGTTCGAGCCCCGGATAAGGCATGGTTGTATGTGTTGTTTTTCTGCTGAGGTCCTGCCATCCTCTCAGATCTTCTACTTTGGCATATAAACTGACAGGCTCCTGTCAGACCTCTGTGACAAGCAGCTGCTTGAGGGGGTATTTATTATTTTTATTTTGAACTTTTAAAGCGAAATGTGCAATTTAACATTAAATTGTGCTTTTTCCACACTTTTCCTCTAACAATATCCGTAATTTTTTAATATACTGCATACAACACTTCTTTACTTTTAGCTAAAAGAAATTAAATTGAATCTACTGCAAACATTTGCAAAAAAATGCCGGTGAAATATGCTTTTCAAACACTAAAAAAAATTATTCCTTACCAATAAAAGCTAAAAATTTGATTAAATATTGCATAGTTCGCAAAGGGTTGGGTTGTTTCAACTATGAGCGGCACTTTTTTGCACACCATGGGCTAAATGGCCAGGTCACATGGACTCCGAAGTCTCAGAGAAGGTTGGGGGAGGGGACCCACTGGAACAGCTATTGGGAGACAGATGGTAGCCTCCCGTCAAGGCCATCCAGCGTGTTCTTTAACGTGCACAGGGTATGGCTCTCCCGCACACGGGTCCCACGGCTTAACGTCCCATCCGACGAACGGCGGCCTTTCCAAGCCCATCGGTGTCCCCTACTGACCGTGGGCAGGGCGGGGAAATTTGCGGAGATAAATCTCAACGCTGACCCAGCTGGGACTCGAACCTGGGAACTACAGATTACGAGCCTGGCGCGCTACCGACTGAGCCACCCCCGCCCACATAGTTCGCAAAAGTTTCTAATATTGATTCAGTTATTGTTGAATAGTAAACGAAATTTGATTTTCATTTTGAACTTAAACTGAAATGCACAATTTAACATTAATTGTTCTTATTGCAAACACTGTTTCTTCAAACACCCTTCTAGTTTTTTATACTACTTAATGCTTTTCTCCTAAACATCTTCTTTCATTTCAATACTCTACTCATTTCTTTCAGAACCAAATTGTATTTCTCTTATTAAATTATTTATATCAATATATTTCGCTTATTTTTGTCGCTAAGTTAATATATACTTCTTTTAAGACTAAATTTAATTTTGACAATGCGTTTTTTTTTCAATACTTTCTGCATGTCTTTTAACACAACTTTAAGTTCTTTTTTTTTTACCTCTGGACTCTTTAGAAAATAAATTGAGTTTAATTTTTAGTTTCTTTTAATACTTTTAGTTGCTTTCAGCAACGGAGTGAATTTCCTTTTCCAGAGATTCGCTTCTTTCAATTTCAGATGAGCGCTTCTTTACAAAATTCTGTTCTGTTCATACCAACAGCGCATGTCTGTAAAAGTTAAGTTTGTTTCGACACTGATTTGTAGTTGTTTTTTTTTTGCACTCAGTTCGAAAGCAATTAAATGTTTCTTTAAAACATTATTTGCTTCTTCAGAATCTGTATTTCTTGAAGTTTTTTTTTCTCCATTTTTTATATCAAACTGTATTGCTTTTTTATGCTGCTTTTAATGTTAATAGTAGCATATATGAGAGTTCTGGGACAGTTGGGTTGTTGGGTTGTTTTACCTCTGATCGGCACTTTTTTGCACACCATGGGCTCAATGGCCAGGTCACAAGGACCCCGAAGGCTCAGAGAAGGTTGGGGGAGGGGACCCACTGGAACAGCTGTTGGGAGACAGATGATAGCCTCCCGTCAAGGCCATCCAGCGCGTTCTTTAACGTTGGATTGTTTTACCTCTGAGCGGCACTTTTTTGCACACCATGGGCTAAATGGCCAGGTCACAAGGACCCCGAAGGCTCAGAGAAGGTTGGGGGAGGGGACCCACTGGAACAGCTGTTGGGAGACAGATGGTAGCCTCCCGTCAAGGCCATCCAGCGTGTTCTTTAACGTTGGATTGTTTTACCTCTGAGCGGCACTTTTTTGCACACCATGGGCTAAATGGCCAGGTCACAAGGACCCCGAAGGCTCAGAGAAGGTTTGGGGAGGGGACCCATTGGAACAGCTATTGGGAGACAGATGGTAATCTTCCGTCAAGGCCATCCAGCGTGTTCTTTAACGTTGGGTTGTTTTACCTCTGAGCGGCACTTTTTTGCACACCATGGGCTAAATGGCCAGGTCACAAGGACCCCGAAGGCTCAGAGAAGGTTTGGGGAGGGGACCCATTGGAACAGCTGTTGGGAGACAGATGGTAATCTTCCGTCGAGGCCATCCAGCGTGTTTTTTAACGTTGGGTTGTTTTACCTCTGAGCGGCACTTTTTTTTGCACACCATGGGCTAAATGGCCAGGTCACAAGGACCCCGAAGGCTCAGAGAAGGTTTGGGGAGGGGACCCATTGGAACAGCTGTTGGGAGACAGATGGTAATCTTCCGTCAAGGCCATCCAGCGTGTTCTTTGACGTTGGGTTGTTTTACCTCTGAACGGCACTTTTTTGCACACCATGGGCTAAATGGCCAGGTCACAAGGACCCTGAAGGCTAGGGGAAGGAACCCACTGGAACAGCTGTTGGGACACAGATGGTAGTCTCTAGTCAAGGCCATCCAGCGTGTTCTTTAACATGCACAAGGTATGACTCTCTCGCACACGGAGCCACGGCTTAACGTCCCATCCGACGGACGGCGACCTTTCCAATCCCATCGTTGTCTCCTACTGACCGTGGGAAGGGCGGAAAGTTTTGCGGAGATAAATATCAACGCTGGGACTCGAACCTGGGAACTACATATTGCGAGCCTGGTGCGCTACCGAGTGAGCCACCCCAACTCGGAAGGAAATCGTTTCTGGATCAATATTCAAAGCAACTTTTTTTATCACTATGCGCAGTAAAGCATGTTGCCAAAGTTTGACTAGACATTTTTGGAAACATCTGTAAATCAGATATCATTATTTTCGTTTCTTTATATATATATAGTTTCTTGCTGAAGGTGTGAAGTAACTCCTTTACGAGTGAACTGTGTTTTTGTGCTTCTGAGTTTTGAGAGTTGTAATAAATATATCTTTGTTAATACACAATTTTTTTTAAAGTACACTCAGTGTATTTTAAAATGGAAATTGGAGAAAATTACATTTCTTTTTATGCAAGTTGTTTGGAATTGGAAATTCTTCTTTGGAATTGGAATTGGAAGAACACGACTTTCCAGGCGATTCTCTGTGTGCTTTCCTCGAAAATGAAAATTACTTTTTCAAACCCTGACATTCACAGGGTTGGGTTGGGTTGTTTTACCTCTGAGCGGCACTTTTCTGCACACCATGGGCTAAACGGCCAGGTCACATGGACCCCGAAGTCTCAGAGAAGATTGGGGGAGTGGACCCACTGGAATAGCTGTTGGGAGACAGATGGTAGTCTCCCGTCAAGGCCATCCAGCGTGTTCTTTTACGTGCACAGGGTATGGCTCTCCCACACACAGGGCTACGGCTTAATGTTCCATCCGATGGACGGCGGCCTTTCCAATCCCATCGGTGTCCCCTACTGACCGTGGGTAATGCGGGGAGTTTTACGGAGATAAATCTCAACGCTGACCAGTTGGGACTCGAACCTGGGAACTGCAGATTACGAGCCTGGCACGCTGTCGACTGAGCCACCCCCGCCCCTCTCCTTATGGGAACACATTAAGGCTGATGTTAACGCTACCCCTGTCCGTAATACACAAGCTCTCCGTTAACGGATCATGGATGGTTGTCAAAGAATTCTAAACATTCCGGGACTTTTCGAACTGTTTGACAGTCGATGAGACGACGCTGTGATGCGTGTTTTACTGCTTAAGGACACCATTTTGGAGCTCTGACGTAGACTATATAATTGTTCTCATCGATCGCTGAGACTGTGCTGTAATAACTGGAATTAAAACTAACTTCACATGCTCTATTACTTGCACTCTCAAAATATGCTATAACTAGTAAAGATTTTGCGTTGGGTGGTTTTACCTCTGAGGGGCACTTTTTTGCACACCATGGGCTAAATGGCCAGGTCACAAGGACCCCGAAGGCTCAGAGAAGGTTGGGGGAGGGGACCCACTGGAATAGCTGTTGGGAGACAGATGATAGTCTCCCGTCAAGGCCATCCAGCGTGTTCTTTAACGTTGGGTTGTTTTACCTCTGAGCGGCACTTTTTTGCACACCATGGGCTAAATGGCCAGGTCACATGGACCCCAAAGGCTCAGAGAAGGTTGGAGGAGGGGACCCACTGGAACAGCTGTTGGGAGGCAGATGGTAGCTTCCCGTCAAGGCCAACCAGCGTGTTCTTTAATGTTGGGTTGTCTTACCTCTGAGTGGCACTTTTTTGCACACCATGGGCTAAATGGTCAGGTCACAAAGACCCCGAAGACTCAGAGAAGGTTGGGGGATGGCACTCACTGGAACAGCTGTTGGGAGACAGATGGTAGCCTCCCGTCAAGGCCATCCAGCTTGTTCTTTAACGTTGTAGGGTTGGGTTGTTTTACCTCTGAGCGGCAGTTTTTTGCACACCATATGCTAAATGGCCAGGTCACAAGGACCCTGAAGGCTGGGAGAAGGAACCCACTGGAACAGGTGTTGGGAGACAGATGGTAGTCTCCCGTCAAGGCCATCCAGCGTGTTCTTTAACGTGCACAGGTTATGGCTCTCCCGCACACGGCCACGGCTTAACGTCCCATCCGACGGGCGGCGGCCTTTCCAAGCCCATCGGTGTCCCCTACTGACCGTGGGCAGGGCGGGGAATTTTGCGGAGATAAATCTCAACGCTGACCCAGTTGGGACTCGAACCTGGGAACTACAGATTACGAGCCTGGCGCGGTACCGACTGAGCCACCCCCGCCCCCTGACATTCACAGATACAGAAAAAGGAAACATTACGAATAGGGGGAGCGTTAACATCAGCCTTAATGTTTAAATCCACTGAATTTTTCCTTATTTATTGAATGACTACATCCCACGATTCGTCAATTGGGAATTAACTTCGAAGATCTGTAATAAATTCCCTCAAGCAGCTGCTTGTCACAGACGTCTGACAGCAGCCTCTTAGTTTATATGACAGAGTAGAAGGCCTGTGAGGATGGGGGACCTCAGCAGAAAAACTACACGAACATCCATGCCTTATCTGGGGCTCGATCCCAGATCTCTTAGATCAGTAGACAAGCGCGCTAACCACTCGGCCACAGAACTGACAGAAGATCCATAACTTCTAAAATAAGCGTTTTATGAGAAAATGTATCTCCGCAAAACTCCCCACCCTGCCCACGTTCAGTAAGGGACACCGATGGGCTTGGAAAGGCCGCCGTCCGTCGGATGAGACGTTAAGCCGTGTCACCCTGTGGGGGGACCCTGTGCACGTTAAAGAACATGCTGGATGGCCTTGACGGGAGGCTACCATCTGTCTCCCAACATCTGTTCCAGTGGGTCTCCTCTTCCGACCTTTCTGAGCCTTCGGGGTTCACGTGACCTGGCCATTTAGCCCATGATATGAAAAAAAGTGCCGCTTAGAGGTGAAACAACCTAACGGGGTCCGTGTGACCTGGCCATTTAGACCATGGTGTGCAAAAAAGTGCCGCTCAGAGGTAAAACAACCCAACGGGGTCCATGTGACCTGGCCATTTACCCCATGGTGTGCAAAAAATTGCCGCTCAGAGGTAAAACAACCCAACGGGGTCCATATGACCTGGCCATTTAGCCCATGGTGTGCAAAAAATTGCCGCTCAGAGGTAAAACAACCCAACCCAACTTATGAGAAAAATGTGTCTAGAAGAGTTTACAGAGCTCGATTTTCAATAACATTCTTTCAGTATTCAAACAAGTTTAGAATTTAAAACATTTCAGAACAGCAATGTATTCTAAGAAATTTATCAAAAACCAAAAGAAAAAAATTAAAGGAATTATTTAAACACACTTTTAAGTAATTTTATAGTTATTTATGAGACAGTCTGAAATAATATTTCATTTTTAAGTTTCAATTAACTTCATAGGTGGATTTCTTTTTTGTTTAGGCTTAGTACTGTTAAAGGAGGAAACCCTACAACCCTTCAACGCAAAAAATTTAGTATTCAGTAAGCGATTTCAGATATCGAGTATTTAATGGAAAACTAAATTTTTCTGTAAATTGTAATCAGATACAAGCAAAACAATTGTAGATTGTAGCCGGGTAGAAATAAGAAATTGCAAACTGCTTCCGGGAAAAGCAAGAAATTGTAAATTATATGTGTGTACAAGCAAAATAAATTGAAGATTGTAGTTAAGTACAAGCAAGAAATTGTCAATTGCATCCCACTGAGCAAAAGGTTATAGATTGCAGTTTAGTTCAAGAGAGAAATGCTAATTTGTAGACGAGTACGAGCAAGAAATTGTAAATTGTAGAAGGATACAAGTAAAAAATTTTACATTGTAGCCGGGTACAAGCAAGAAATTGTAAATTTTAGACGTGTACAAGCAAGAAATTGTAAATTCTAGACGGGTACAAGCAAGAAATTGCAAATTGCAGCCAGGTACAAGGAATTGTAAATTGTAGCCAGGTACAAGCAAGATATTGTAAATTGTAGACGGGTACAAGAAAGAAATCGTAAATTGTAGAAGGGTACAAGCGACAAATTGTAAATTGTAGACGGTACAAGAAAGAAATCGTAAATTGTAGACGGGTACAAGCGACAAATTGTAAATTGTAGACGGTACAAGAAAGAAATCGTAAATTGTAGACGGGTACAAGCGACAAATTGTAATTGTAGACGGTACAAGCAAGAAATTGTAAATTGTAGAAGGATACAAGTAAGAAATTTTACATTGTAGCCGGGTACAAGCAAGAAATTGTAAATTCTAGACGGGTACAAGCAAGAAATTGTAAATTATAGACGGGTACAAGCAAGAAATTGCAAATTGCAGCCAGGTACAAGGAATTGTAAATTGTAGCCAGGTACCAGTAAGATATTGCAAATTGTAGACGGGTAAAAGAAAGAAATCGTAAATTGTAGACGGGTACAAGCGACAAATTGTAAATTGTAGACGGTACAAGAAAGAAATCGTAAATTGTAGACGGGTACAAGCGACAAATTGTAAATTGTAGACGGTACAAGCAAGAAATTGTAAATTGTAGACGAGTACAAGCAAGAAATTGTAAATTGTAGAACTGTGCAAGTAAGATATTGTAAATTGTAGACGGGTACAAGCAAGAAATTGTAAATTGTAGAAGAATACACGAAAGAAATTGTAAATTGTAGAAGGATACAAGTAATAAATTGCATATGGATACAAGCAAGAAATTGTAAATTGTAGAACTGTAGAAGTAAGAAATTGTAAATTGTTGATGGGTATAAGCAAGAAATTGTACATTGTAGAATGATACAAGTAAGAAATTGTAAATTGTAGAAGGATACAAGCAAGAAATTGTAAATTGTAGATGGGTACAAGCACAAAATTGTACATTGTAGAGGGATACAAGTAAGAAATTGTAAATTGTACACGGGTACAAGCAAGAAATTGCAAATTGTAGAAGGATACAAGAAAGAAATTGTAAATTGTAGAAGGATACAAGAAAGAAATTGTAAATTGTAGAAGGATACAAGCAAGGAATTGTAAATTGTAGCCAGGTACAAGCAAGGAATTGTAAATTGTAGCCAGGTACAAGCAAGGTATTGTAAATTATAACTGGGTACAAGGAAGAAATTGTAAATTCTAGACGGGTACAAGCAAGAAATTGTTAATTCTAGACGTGTACATACAAGATATTGTAAACTCTAGACGGGTACAAGCAAGAAATTGCAAATTGTATCCAGGTACAAGGAATTGTAAATTGTAACCAGGTACATTCAAGGAATAGTAAATTGTAGACGGGTACAAGAAAGAAATTGCAAAATCTAGACCGGTACAAACAAGAAATTGTAAATATTAGACGGGTACAATCAAGAAATTGTAAATATTAGACGGGTACAAGCAAGAAATTGCAAATTGTAGCCAAGTACAAGAAATTGTAAATTGTAGCCAGGTACAAGCAAGGAATTTTAAATTGTAGACGGGTACAAGAAACAAATTGTGAATTGTAGAAGGATAGAAGCGAGAAATTGTAAATTGTAGACGGGTACAAGCAAGAAATTGTAAATTGTAGAAGGGTACAAGCAAGAAATTGTAAATTGTAGAAGGATACAAGTAAGAAATTGTAAATTGTAGAAGGATAGAAGCAAGAAATTGTAAATTGTAGACGGGTACAAGCAAGGAATTGTAAATTGTAAAAGGATACAAGTAAGAAATTGTAAATTGTAGACGGGTAAAAGCAAGAAATTGTAAATTGCAGCCGGATACAAGCAAGGAATTGTAAATTGTAGAAGGATACAAGCAAGGAATTGTAAATTGTAGAAGGATACAAGTAAGAAAATGTAAATTGTAAAAGGATACAAGCAAGGAATTGTAAATTGTAGACGGATAGAAGCAAGGAATTGTAAATTGTAGCGGATACAAGGAAGAAATTGTAAATTATAGAAGGTTACAAGCAAGGAATTGTAAATTGTAGAAGGATACAAGTAAGAAATTGTAAATTGTAGACGGATACAAGCAAGAAATTGTAAATTGTAGAAGGATATAAGTAAGAAATTGTAAATTGTAGACGGATACAAGTAAGAAATTGTAAATTGCAGCCGGATACAAGGAAGAAATTGTAAATTTTACTAGGATACAAGCAAGGAATTGTTAATTGTAGAAGGATACAAGTATGAAATTGTAAATTGTAGATGGATACAAGCAAGGAATTGTAAATTGTAGAAGGATATAAGTAAGGAATTGTAAATTGTAGACGGATACAAGCAAGGAATTGTAAATTCTAGAAGGACATAAGTAAGAAATTGTAAATTGTAGAAGGATACAAGTAAGAAATTTTAAATTGTAGAAGGATACAAGCAAGAAATTGTAAATTGTAGAAGGATACAAGCAAGAAATTGTAAATTGTAGAAGGATACAAGTAAGAAATTGTAAATTGTAGAAGGATACAAGTAAGAAATTCTAAATTGTAGAAGGATACAATCAAGGAATTGTAAATTGTGGAGGGATACAAGCAAGAAATTGTAAATTGTGGACGGATGCAAGCAAGAAATTGTGAATTGTAGACGGATACAAGCAAGAAATTGTAAATTGTGGACTGATAGAAACAAGAAATTGTAAATTTTAGCCGTATACAAGCAAGAAATTGTAAATTGTAGAAGGATACAAATGAGAAATTGTAAATTGTAAATTGTGTCCGGATAAAATTAATTGTATCCGGTAAATTGTAGACGGGCACAAGCAAGAAATTGTAAATTGTAGTAGGATACAAGCGAGAAATTGTAAATTGTAGTAGGATACAAGCGAGAAATTGTAAATTGTAGTAGGATACAAGCGAGAAATTGTAAATTGTAGACGGATACAAGCAAGAAATTGTAAATTGTAGACGGATGCACGCAAGAAATTGTAAAATGTAGACGGATACAAGCAAGAAATTGTAAATTGTAGACGGATGCATGCAAGAAATTGTAAATTGTAGACGGATACAAGCAAGAAATTGTAAATTGTAGACGGATGCATGCAAGAAATTGTAAATTGTAGACGGATACAAGCAAGAAATTGTAAATTGTAGACGGGTACAAGCAAGAAATTGTAAATTGTGGAAGGGTACAACTAAGAAATTGTAAATTGTAGACGGATACAAGCAAGAAATTGTAAATTACAGCCGGATACAATCAAGAAATTGTAAATTACAGCCGGATACAATCAAGAAATTGTAAATTGTAGAAGGATACAAGTAAGAAATTGTAAATTGTAGACGGATACAAGCAAGAAATTCTAAGTTTCCACCAGTGTTACTCTTCCAACAATTTCGGTACATAAAGTCTAGTGGCATTTCATTTTAGTGATTGCACCAAATCTATAACAATATGGATTTTCTCTCTGCCACATATATCTCCTCAAGTATCTACTTGCTCACGTTTCATCCCTCCCCCCCCCATAAAAAATATAATAAAACTTTTTTCGTCCACATGGAAAACATTGAACTGTCCATAATAAAGAACCTTACGACTTTCCAGGCGATTCTGTGTGTGCCTTCCTCGGAAAAGAAAATTACTGGTTCATACCCTGACATTCACACATGCAGAAAAAGGAAACATTCTTTACGAAACGGAAGAAAAAACTAAAAACAGTGTTTTATATCTCTCCTCCATTTGTCAGCTTCACCCAGTTCAAGGAAGAAAATAGACTTAGTATTTTATGGATACCACATCCTCGTCGCCAATCAAGAGATGTCTGTTCAGAAAGACCCAAACTTCCTTTGTTATATATCAAATAGGGCAAATACAGCTGAACGTATTCTATGTACTTCTTACAGATTCACGCTCACATATATATATATTCAGATAAAGAAAAAGGCCGTGCAGCTATTTCGGCTTCTTTCTTTTCACACACACAACTCACGAAAAAGGAATCAAATCATCTGTACGCACACACACACACACGTATACACAAATTCGCGACATATAAGGTGAGAGAGCACGCTACAGATACACACACACACCTCACCCACGCAGAATAAGATCAACCGACAAAAAAAAAGAGAGCAGTTACATTGCTAAAAAAAAGAGAGGAGAAAAAGACTGCAAGAGAAAGAATTAAAAGCACACGACAGACAGTTTTCAAGAGAGCCAGTCAGAGATGTATTGAGCTAGTGGAGCAAGGAAATCAATAGGGACGTCGAGCACAGGGTTCGCATGCACATACAGTCGTCATCACTGTGCGCACGTTGCTCTCTGAGCTGTATTATTTCTCTCAAGCTATTTGAGTAATGTGCGTGTATGCATTGGGCGAAAGTCTCGTTCACGCAGCTGGGGGAAGAGAGTCAGAAACTCGGTATTCATACGACGGCGAAATGAGTTCTTTTTCCTTGAAGTTAGGAAATGCTATTGATTCTAGGAAAACAGGGAGCTTTGATCAAAAAATATACTTTTGTCACATGTTTTTATAAGAGACAGAACTTCTTAATTACACGAGTCTTTTGCCGTGGGAAGTGGGTTGGGTTGTTTTACCTCTGAACGGCACTTTTTTGCACACCATGGGCTAAATGGCCAGGTCACAAGGACCCCGAAGGCTCAGAGAAGGTTGGGGGAGGGGACCCACTGGAACAGCTGTTGGGAGACAGATGGTAGCCTCCCGTCAAGGCCATCCAGCGTGTTCTTTAACGTTGAGTTGTTTTACCTCTGAGCGGCACTTTTTTGCACACCATGGGCTAAATGGCCAGGTCACATGGACCCCGAAGGCTCAGAGAAGGTTGGGGGAGGGGACCCACTGGAACAGTTGTTGGGAGACAGATGGTAGCCTGCCGTCAAAGCCATCCAGCGTGTTCTTTAACGTTGGGTTGTTTTACCTCTGAGCGGCACTTTTGTGCAAACCATGGGCTAAATGGCCAGGTCACATGGACCCCGAAGGCTCAGAGAAGGTTGGGGGAGGGGACCTACTGGAACAGCTGTTGGGAGACCGATGGTAGCCTCCCGTCAAGGTCATCCAGCGTGTTCTTTAACGTGCACAGGGTATGGCTCTCCCACACACGGGGCCATGGCTTAACGTCCCATCCGACGGACGGCAGCCTTTCCAAGCCCATCGGTGTCCCCTACTGACCGTGGGCAGGGCGGGGAGTTTTGCGGAGATAAATCTCAACGCTGACCCAGTTGGGACTCGAACCTGGGAACTACAGATTACGAGCCTGGCGCGCTACCGACTGAGCCACCTCCGTCCCTGATGTCCACATAGAGAACAACAGCTAGAAGGAAAAAAGAAACAACGACCTTGAAGCAGCTTCTTGCAGAAAGGTCTGACAGAATCCTGTCAGTTTAGTGTCACGATACCTTCAAGGAAGTGTGAACTGACAATACAACTGTCGTATATTTTTGTTTGGAGATTGACAATTGCATTTTCTCTCATATTTTTCTTAGCCTAGCAAAGTTGTCTTCTTTTTTCAGGCTGATCACATTTTCTCCTCTCATATTCATTTTATGATGACAATGTTGTTTTCTTCCATATTCTTTTCAGACTCATAATGCTGACTTCTCTCAGTTCTTTTCTTTTCAGTCTGACAATATTTCTTCTCTAATATTCCTTTTTTCAGGCTGATAACATTTTCTCCCCTCATATTCTTTTTATGATGACAATGTTGTTTCTTCCATATTCTTTTCAGACTGATAATGCTGACTTCTCTCAGTTCTTTTCTTTTCAGTCTGACAATATTTTCTTCTCTCATATTCCTTTTTTCAGGCTGATAACATTTTCTCCCCTCATATTCTTTTTATGATGACAATGTTGTTTCTTCCATATTCTTTTCAGACTGATAATGCTGACTTCTCTCAGTTCTTTTCTTTTCAGTCTGACAATATTTTCTTCTCTCATATTCTTTTTTCAGGCTGATAACATTTTCTCCTCTCATATTCTTTTTATTATGACAATGTTGTTTTCTTCCATATTCTTTTCAGACTGATAATGCTGACTTCTCTCAGTTCTTTTCTTTTCAGTCTGACAATATTTTCTTCTCTCATTCCTTTTTTCAGGCTGATAACATTTTCTCCTCTCATATTCTTTTTATTATGACAATGTTGTTTTCTTCCATATTCTTTTCAGACTGATAACGCTGACTTCTCTCAGTTCTTTTCTTTTCAGTCTGACAATATTTTCTTCTCTCATTTTCCTTTTTTCAGGCTGATAACATTTTCTCCTCTCATATTCTTTTTATGATGACAATGTTGTTTTCTTCCATATTCTTTTCAGACTGATAATGCTGACTTCTCTCAGTTCTTTTTCTTTTCAGTCTGACAATATTTTCTTCTCTCATATTCCTTTTTTCAGGCTGATAACATTTTCTCCTCTCATATTCTTTTTCTGACGAAAATGTTGTTTTCTTCCATATTCTTTTCAGACTGATAATGCTGACTTCTCTCAGTTCTATTCTTTTCAGTCTGACAATATTTTCTTCTCTCATTTTCCTTTTTTCAGGCTGATAACATTTTCTCCTCTCATATTCTTTTTATGATGACAATGTTGTTTTCTTACATATTCTTTTCAGACTGATAATGCTGACTTCTCTCAGTTCTTTTTCTTTTCAGTCTGACAATATTTTCTTCTCTCATATTCCTTTTTTCTGGCTGATAACATTTTCTCCTCTCATATTCTTTTTATGATGACATGTTGTTTTCTTACATATTCTTTTCAGACTGATAATGCTGACTTCTCTGAGTTCTTTTTCTTTTCAGTCTGACAATATTTTCTTCTCTCATATTCCTTTTTTCAGGCTGATAACATTTTCTCCTCTCATATTCTTTTTATGATGAAAATGTTGTTTTCTTCCATATTCTTTTCAGACTGATAATGCTGACTTCTCTCAGTTCTTTTCTTTTCAGTCTGACAATATTTTCTTCTCTCATATTCCTTATTTTCCTTTCAGACTGATATTATTTTCATATTCTTTTTAGACTGGCAATGCTATCTTTTCGGTATCTTTCTATAGACTGATAATAATCATTTTTTTTTATATTTCTCTCATATATTTTACAGACTGATAATACTCTCTCATATATATTTTTTTTCTTTCAGACTGATAATACTCTCTCATATATATTTTTTTTCTTTCAGACTGATAATAGTTTCTCCCATATTCCTTTTAGATTGACAATATTTTCTTTTCTCATATTCTTTTTAGACCAACAATGCTATCTTCTTCGGTATTCTTTACAGACTCACAATAGTGACTTCTCTCATATTCTGTTTTTTCTTTCAGACTGACATATTTTCTGCCATTTTCATTTGAGACTGACAATATATTTTCTGCCATTTTCATTTGAGACTGACAATATATTTTCTGTCATTTTCATTTGAGATTGACAATATATTTTCTGCCATTTTGATTTGAGACTGACAATATATTTTCTGCCATTTTCATTTGAGACTGACAATATATTTTCTGCCATTTTCATTTGAGACTGACAATATATTTTCTGCCATTTTCATTTGAGACTGACAATATATTTTCTGCCATTTTCATTTGAGACTGACAATATATTTTCTGCCATTTTCATTTGAGACTGTCAATATATTTTCTGCCATTTTCATTTGAGACTGACAATATATTTTCTGCCATTTTCATTTGAGACTGACAATATATTTTCTGCCATTTTCATTTGAGACTGACGATATATTTTCTGCCATTTTCATTTGAGACTGACAATATATTTTCTGCCATTTTCATTTGAGACTGACAATATATTTTCTGCCATTTCCATTTGAGACTGACAATATATTTTCTGCCATTTTCATTTGAGACTGACAATATATTTTCTGCCATTTTCATTTGAGACTGACAATATATTTTCTGCCATTTTCATTTGAGACTGACAATATATTTTCTGCCATTTTCATTTGAGACTGTCAATATATTTTCTGCCATTTTCATTTGAGACTGACAATATATTTTCTGCCATTTTCATTTGAGACTGACAATATATTTTCTGCCATTTTCATTTGAGACTGACGATATATTTTCTGCCATTTTCATTTGAGACTGACAATATATTTTCTGCCATTTTCATTTGAGACTGACAATATATTTTCTGCCATTTTCATTTGAGACTGACAATATATTTTCTGCCATTTCCATTTGAGACTGACAATATATTTTCTGCCATTTTCATTTGAGACTGACAATATATTTTCTGCCATTTTCATTTGAGACTGACAATATATTTTCTGCCATTTTCATTTGAGACTGACAATATATTTTCTGCCATTTTCATTTGAGACTGACAATATATTTTCTTTTCTCACATTCTTTTAAAACTGACCATCTTATTTTCTTCCGCATTCTTTCCAGACTGATAATACTGATTTCCCTCGAATTCTTTTTTTTTTCTTTCAGACCAACAATATTTTCTCCCATATTCTTTTTAGACAGACAATTAGGTCTTCTGTCACATTTTTTACGCTAACAATTTTGTCTCTTCCCATATTCTTTTCTTTTCAGACTGTCAATATTGTCCCTTATTCTTTTCTTTTGAAGCTTACAGCATTATCTTCTCTCATATTTTTAGTTTCAAAAGACAATACGACAGTGTTCTATGATATTTTTGCTTTGCCTTCAATTACCGATACGGCTGTCTATTGGTACCTTTTGGTTCAACTAATAGAGTACCGTCTTCTCTGGGGCGGGGGTGGCTCAGTCGGTAGCCAGGCTCGTAATCTGTAGTTCCCAGGTTCGAGTCCCAGCTGGGTCAGCGTTGAGATTTATCTCCGCAAAAATTCCCCGCCCTGCCCACGGTCAGTAGGGGACACCGATGGACTTGGAATGGCCGCCGTCCGTCGGATGGGACGTTAAGCCGTGGCACCGTGTGCAGGAGAGTCATACCCTGTGCACGTTAAAGAACACGCTGGATGGCATTGACGGGAGGCTACCATCTGTCTTCCAACAGCTGTTCCAGTGGGTCCCCTCCCCTAACCTTCTCTGAGCCTTCGGGGTCCATGTGACCTGGCCATTTAGCCCATGGTGTGCAAAAAAGTGCCGCTCAGAGGTAAAACAACCCAACGTTAAAGAACACGCTGGATGGCCTTTACGGGAGGCTACATATGTCTTCCAACAGCTGTTCCAGTGGGTCCCCTCCCCTAACCTTCTCTGAACCTTCGGGGTCCATGTGACCTGGCCATTTAGCCCATGGTGTGCAAAAAAGTGCCGCTCAGAGGTAAAACAACCCAACGTTAAAGAACCGCTGGATGGCCTTTACGGGAGGCTACCATATGTCTTCCAACAGCTGTTCCAGTGGGTCCCCTCCCCTAACCTTCTCTGAACCTTCGGGGTCCATGTGACCTGGCCATTTAGCCCATGGTGTGCAAAAAAGTGCCGCTCAGAGGTAAAACAACCCAATGTTAAAGAACACGCTGGATGGCCTTGACGGGAGGCTACCATATGTCTTCCAACAGCTGTTCCAGTGGGTCCCCTCCCCTAACCTTCTCTGAACCTTCGGGGTCCATGTGATCTGGCCATTTAGCCCATGGTGTGCAGAAAAGTGCCGCTAAGAGGTAAAACAACCTAACCCAACCAACCGTCTTCTCTCATATTTCAGAGAGAATATCATCTTCTCTCGCACTTTTTCTTCCTTTTTTGATCGACAATATTCTCTTCTCTCCTATTTTTCATTCAAATCGACAATACGACGCTCTTCTCTCATATCTGCCCCCCCCCCTCTGTTTGGACTGGCAATGCGACATATCACTCTCATATTTTTTACTTAACTTCAACTGCCAATACAGCATTTTTCTTTCATAGCTTTTAACACTACGACTTTTTTCTCCGGTACTTTTTGTTTCAAATTAGGAACTGAGAATGGTGTTTCACCCCTTGATGGTTACTTCACTGCACAGCAACGAGTGTAGCAGAGAAGCACACTTACTAAAATAAATGTTCAATGGCTGGATTCCACTCAAAAATGCATTGTAAAAAAATTCACAGCATAGAGATAAATATATGTAAGAAACTGTCGAAATATCAACAGGACATTCTCATAATATCGACAGTTATCCATCAACTGTCCTCTGAGCGGCACTTTTTTTTGCACACAATGGGCTAAATGGCCAGGTCACATGGACTCAGAAGGCTCAGAGAAGGTTGGGGGAGGGGACGCACTGGAACCGCTGTTGGGAGACGGATGGTAGCTTCCCATTAAGGCCATCCAGTGTGTTTTTTAATGTGCACAAGGTATGGCTCTCCCGCACACGGAGCCACGGCTTAACGTCCCATCCGACAGACGGCGGCCTTTCAAAAGCCCATCGGTGTCCCCTACTGACCGTGAGCAGGGCGGGGAATTTTGTGGAGATAAATCTCAACGCTGACCCAGCTGGGACTCGAACCTGGGAACTACAGATTACGAGCCTGGCTCAAGTACATCCAGCGTGTTCATTAACCAGCAAAGAGTACGGCTTTCGCTCCTGCACAGCGAACCACGGCTTAACAACCCATCCAATGGACGGCAGCCTTTTCAAGCCTCTCGGTGTCCCCTTTCTCATCGAGGGTGAAACGGAGGTTGGGAGAGAAAGTTTTCAACGAAAGCCCAGTTGAGACTCGAACCTGGGAATTGCAGATATTCTGGCGCGCTACAGATTGAGACATCCCTCGCCCATTTTGTTCCTATAGAAATGTTATGTTCATCTAGTAGAGTTGAGTTTGAGCCTCAGACCAAGCCAAGAACTATTTTTTTAATTACTCAAGCAGGGTCTAATTACAGAAGAAACATACACATCTTAATATTTATACTATATACAAAACTACCTACTGGAAAACCCATTTTGTTTTTCGAATCTTCTTATTGTAGGCTATTACATACTTTAAAATACCGATAATTATCTAAAATTAAAATAAAATTCTCATGATTATTTTAAACTAAAAAGACGGGCAGGGGTGGCTCAGTAGTAGTGCGCCAGGCTTGTAATCCGCAGTTCCCAGGTTCGAGTCCCACCTGGGATAGCGTTGAGATTTATCTCCATAAAACTTCGTGCCCTCAGTCGGTAGGAGGAACGGATGTGATTGATTGGAATGGCCGCCGTCCGTCCTTCAGAGGAGACGTTAAGCCGTGGCCCTGTGTGCGGGAAAGTGCCATACCCTGTGCACGTTAAAGAACATGCTGAGTGGCCTTGACAGGAGAATACCATCTGTCTCCTAATAGCTGTCCTCATAACAGGGTTTCCTTCCCCTACCTTTTCTGAGTTCTTGGGGTCCTTGTGGCCCACTGTGTGCAAAAAAAGTGCACCTCAGATGTAAAACAACCGAACCCAACTAAAAGCACCAGAAAAAAGTCGTCGTCGTCGTCGTCGTCATCATTTAGACCACTGTGTGCAAAAAAGTGCACCTCAGAGGTAAAACAACCGAACCCAACTAAAAGTACCAGAAAAAATCGTCGTCGTCCTCATCATCATCCTAATCATTTAGCCCATTGTGTGCAAAAAAGTGCACCGCAGAGGTAAAACAACCGAACCCAACTAAAAGTACCAGAAAAAAGTCATCATCATCCTGATCATTTAGCCCACTGTGTGCAAAAAAGTGCACCTCAGATGTAAAACAACCGAATCCAACTAAAAGCACCAGAAAAAAGTCGTCATCGTCATCATCATCATCCTGCTCATTTAGACCACTGTGTGCCAAAAATTCACGTCAGAGGTAAAACAACCGAACCCAACTAAAAGTACCAGAAAAAAGTCGCAGAAGCTGAAATGTTTCGGTAACGTCATTAAAAACAATAAGGGCGATTGATTAAAAGGAAAAGAAAAAACGTATATTTAAAAAAATAATCAAAAAGTGAAACGCACCCATGATTTTTAAAATTAATCCAAATATGTTATTTCACTTTGTATACTTACATTTTTCACAATTACAAGTAAGATCATATGTTTAAATGATGAGTGGGAAAGAGCCCACTCTTTAACTCGCAACAGAGACGATTCTTCGCTCACCCCTAAGTCCACTCTTCATTTGCACCCGAGTCCACCCATACTCAAGCGTACTCTTCACTCGCATCCGAGTCCACTCTTCACTCATATCCGAGCCCTCTCTTTACTCACACATCATCCCACTCTTTACGAGTCCACTCTTAACGCACACACTAACCCACTCTTCATGCACATCACTCGAACACTCACTTCACTCTCACTCGAACCCACTCTTCAACGCACACACTAGCCTACTCTTCACTCGCACCCGAGTCCATTCCTCATTCACATTAGAACCCAATCTTACCTCACACTCGACTCCTCACACACTAGCCCACTCTTCACTCACTCACTAGCCCACTCTTCACTCACACATTAGCCCACTCTTTACTCACACACTAACCAACTCTTCACTCGCACCCGAGCCCACTCTTCACTCGCACCCTAGTCCACTCTTCACTCACACACTAGCCCACTCTTCACTCACACACTAGCCCACTCTTTACTCACACACTAACCCACTCTTCACTCGCACCCTAGTCCACTCTTCACTCACACACTAGCCCACTCTTCACTCACACACTAGCCCACTCTTCATTCACACACTAGCCCACTCTTCATTCGCACCCGAGCCCACTCTTCACTCGCACCCGAGCCCACTCTTCACTCGCATCCTAGTCCACTCACTCACTAGCCCACTCTTCACTCGCACCCGAGCCCACTCTTCACTCGCACCCGAGCCCACTCTTCACTCACACACTAGCCCACTCTTCACTCGCACACTAGTCCACTCTTCACTCACACCCTAGTCCACTCTTCACTCACACACTAGCCCACTCTTCACTCGCACACTAGCCCACTCTTCATTCTCACCCGAACCCACTCTTCACTCGCACACTAGTCCACACTTCACTCGCACCCGAGCCCACTCTTCACTCACCATCCCACTTGTCATTCACCCCAGAGCCCACTCTTCACTCACGCCTAGGCACTCTCTTTACTCGCACCTAAGTTCACTCTTCACTCATGCCCAGCATTCTCTTCACTAGAACCCGAGCACACGCTTTATTCACACCAGAATCCCCCCTTCGCTCACCCCTGACATAATTCCTTACTCACAGCGAAGTTCACTCTTCTCTCACACTCGAGTCCAGTCCGGATTGCAACCCTGATTTTGAGCCCAGTTCGGGTCCGACCTACTCTCTAGTTGGGTGGTAAAATTGCATTGACAATCGCGACTAATTCTTTCCATCTCCAAAGTTAGGGGGAAACAAAAAAAATTTACCCCCCTTAATCAGCTTCTTAATACAGAAGTCTGACGGGATCTCGTAAGGATAATACGTCCTAGGGAAGATCGTTAAGGAAGACGAGACTTCATCAGAAAGACAGCAAAAGAAAGGAAACATCCAGACCTTATTTGGTGACCCAGGGAAGTACTTGTCCCAGTTAATTGATGGCCCAGGGAAGTACTTGTCCCAGTTAATTGATAACCCAGGGAAGTACTTGTCCCATTTAATTGCTGACCCAGGGAAGTACTTGTCCCAGTTAATTGATGACCCAGTGAAGTACTTGTCCCAGTTAATTGATGACCCAGTGAAGTACTTGTCCCAGTTAATTGATGACCCAGGGAAGTACTTGTCCCAGTTAATTGATGACCCAGGGAAGTACTTGTCCCAGTTAATTGATGACCCAGGGAAGTACTTGTCCAGTTAATAGATGACCCAGGGAAGTACTTATCCCAGTTAACTGATGACCCAGGGAAGTACTTGCCCAGTTAATTGATGACCCAGGGAAGTACTTGTCGCAGTTAACTGATGACCCAGGGAAGTACTTGCCCAGTTAATTGATGACCCAGGGAAGTACTTGTCCCAGTTAACTGATGACCCAGGGAAGTACTTGCCCATTTAATTGCTGACCCAGGGAAGTACTTGTCCCAGTTAATTGATGACCCAGTGAAGTACTTGTCCCAGTTAATTGATGACCCAGTGAAGTACTTGTCCCAGTTAATTGATGACCCAGGGAAGTACTTGTCCCAGTTAATTGATGACCCAGTGAAGTACTTGTCCCAGTTAATTGATGACCCAGGGAAGTACTTGTCCCAGTTAATTGATGACCCAGGGAAGTACTTGTCTCAGTTAATTGATGACCCAGGGAAGTACTTGTCCAGTTAATAGATGACCCAGGGAAGTACTTGTCCCAGTTAACTGATGACCCAGGGAAGTACTTGCCCAGTTAATTGATGACCCAGGGAAGTACTTGTCCCAGTTAACTGATGAGCCAGGGAAGTACTTGTCCCAGTTAATTGATGACCCAGGGAAGTACTTGTCCCAGTTAATTGATGACCCAGGGAAGTACTTGTCCCAGTTAATTGATGACCCAGGGAAGTATTTGTCCAGTTAATACATGACCCAGGGAAGTACTTGTCCCAGTTAACTGATGACCCAGGGAAGTACTTGCCCAGTTAATTGATGACCCAGGGAAGTACTTGTCCCAGTTAACTGATGACCCAGGGAAGTACTTGCCCAGTTAATTGATGACCCAGGGAGTACTTGTCCCAGTTAACTGATGACCCAGGCAAGTACTTGTCCCAGTTAATTGATGACACAGGGAAGTACTTGCCCAGTTAATTAATGACCCATGGAAGTACTTGTCCCATTTAATTAATGACCGAGGGAAGTACTTGTCCCAGTTAATTGATGACCCAGGGAAGTACTTGTCCCATTTAATTGATGACCGAGGGAAGTACTTGTCCCAGTTAATTGATGACCCAGGGAAGTACTTGTCCCAGTTAACTGATGACCCAGGGAAGTACTTGCCCAGTTAATTGATGACCCAGGGAAGTACTTGTCCCATTTAATTGATGACCGAGGGACGTACTTGTCCCAGTTAATTGATGACCAAGGGAAGTACTTGTCCCAGATAATTGTTGACCCAGGGAAGTACTTGTCCCAGTTAATTGATGACCCAGGGAAGAACTTGTCCCAGTTAATTGATGACCCAGTGAAGTACTTGTCCCAGATAATTGTTGACCCAGGGAAGTACTTGTCCCAGTTAATTGATGACCCAGTGAAGTACTTGTCCCAGTTAATTGATGACCCAGGGAAGTACTTGTCCCAGATAATTGTTGACCCAGGGAAGTACTTGTTCCAGTTAATTGATGACCCAGGGAAGTACTTGTCCCAGATAATTGTTGACCCAGGGAAGTACTTGTCCCAGTTAATTGATGACCCAGGGAAGTACTTGTCCCAGTTAATTGATGACCCAGTGAAGTACTTGTCCCAGTTAATTAATGACCCAGGGAAGTACTTGTCCCAGATAATTGTTGACCCAGGGAAGTACTTGTCCCAGTTAATTGATGACCCAGGGAAGTACTTGTCCCAGATAATTGTTGACCCTGGGAAGTACTTGTCCCAGTTAATTGATGACCCAGTGAAGTACTTGTCCCAGTTAATTGATGACCCAAGAAAGTACTTGTCCTAATAAGTCCGCTGAAAAACTAAAATACTTCTCCACCACAGAATGTTTTCTATATATATAAATTTCGGCAGAAAATGAAATGCACGGAAATAGAATTTTCGACTCATTTGCGAATTTATTTTGCTTTTGGAAGATGATGATAATATTGTTCTTAAAATATCTATAATTAATATTACGATGAAATTTATTCATAGTACTCAAAGCAATGTGCGGAGTGATAATGATATTTAAATATGAGTCGCTAGTTATAATAAGAGACAATATCGCTATTTTCCTTAACTGAAACAATTATATTTAAACATTGGAACAACTGTTATTGGAAGGAACAGACTTTTGATTTAGAGGTACAGTCGCTCAAAAAAGTATCCGAACACTATGGTTGATTACAGAATTCAGAAAAAATATCTGGCAACGTTTTTTTTTTTTTTTAGAAATTAGTGATATGGCAACCTTCGTGTCACGTGACACGATGGTTGCCATATCACTAATTTCTAAAAAAAATCGTCGCCAGATTTTTTTTTTAATGAATTCTGTAATTAACCATAGTGTTCGGATAATTTTTTGAGCGACTGTACATGAAAAGCTCAACTCTTGAATACAAAAATTGGATTCTACGTTATAAAGACTTTTTTTGGCATTATTTCTGCAGACATGTAAAAATATAACAATGAATAATAATCGTAAAAAACGTATCATCTCATAGAATTATCATCACGATATAAGGAAACATTTGTTAATAATTATTCGTTATTAAAATCAGTGTTTTTCACGGGAAACTTCGCTTACAGTTAACCCTTTCAGGACCATAAGGTTTCTAAGAGTAAATATTAGTATGTAACTGTTTATTTTAGTTTGTTTAGACGTAAAATAAATAAAAATCATAAGAAAAATACATAACAATGTGTAGTTTTTTTGGAATTTTATGGGAAATATTTTTCCCAATGGACTATAAAGGTAACACAAATTATAGTTAGGCTTATTATGCAATATCTTTTATTTATTGGTTTATTAGAACAAAATGTTAACTAAAATAATACAAAATTATGAAATAAAATTACTATAAAATAATGATGTGCTAATTATGATATTCTGCGAAGCAATTTCTTTTGGTAGTGAGGCAAAGATGGACATTGCACATAGTACATATATTATGCGTCCTGACAGTTCTGTTTCTGTTTTCTAAACGTTCCCGTTTACGTAATTGCGTTCGACATACGTTCTATTTTAACATTCTGTATAAAAAATGCAGATAAGGTTATAATTAAATACGACAATCACCAATTTTAAAATGGGAAAAATATTTCCCTTAGTCGTGAAAGGGTTAAATCAGTGTTTTTCACGGGAAACTTCGCTTACAGTTAACAAGTGTTCGGCAACAAAATAGTTCATTTTACGTAAAATTTTTAAATGTCAAAAATGATTCGTAAAAAAAAAAGCCATATAAAATTGAATCATCTGAAGTCACTCTTAACATCAATACTAAATTTAAAAGAGATTTTGTCTCGAGAATTTCACTATCGAGATTAAGATTTCCTCTGCTAGGTCCTGAGACCAATCTCATTTTATCACCTAAAATTGACAAGGATGTTAAGAGAGACTTCATGTCTTTAAAGTTGAGAAACGTGTCAACTAATTAATTAGGAATTTAAAATTACTTGCATCTATTACGTCACTGTAAAATTGATTGCATTACGTAGTTACTTTGCATAATTTACATAGAGTAAAATTTTTTAATATCATTATTTCAAAATAATTTCAGTTTTTTTTTTAGTATTTCTTTACTGAAAAAGACTAAAAAAATCACTGATTCCTTTGCAAGTATTCTCTGGCTTTTTAAACTGTCAACAATGTTTTTAACAGATAGTGCAATACTCTGATTTTTTATTCAAATTAAGATCCATGTATTGATTAATAAAATTGTGAAATGTGTTTTATTTTGAGTAAATAATAAAAAAACGTTTTCATAAAATTTTTTTAGTTTCCATGCACTAAAAAATCAAAGAGGAAAAAAAATTAATGAACTGCTTTCGGCACTTAAGTCGTTTAGTTTTTTTTTTTTTTTTTTTTTGGAAAGGGTTGGGAAGGGGGGGGGGCGTAAAAAATCGGGTATGGTGAGGAAGAAATTTATAATTCAGATCTACTTCAGAGAGAAATAATGAAATCAACGTCTAAAAACAGCAGCTAAAAATCGCTTAGGTATTAAAGTTTTCAAAAAAAAAAAAAAAGAAATATCTACAATTTCAGTAAAGGTATGTCAGTAGTCAGAAATAAAAATAGAAACCAAATAGATTATTAAAAAGTAGAAAGAATCTCTTGGCATACAGTGATTTTCTAAGGAGCAGCAGATAGACACAATCGCATGGTGCAGACAATCCCCAAATCAGCATTTTCCTTCAACCAAATGGATCACACACGGAGTGCCGATAGTTTGGGATTGTCGGAAGCTGAACGTGAGCAAGATGAGCAAAGCCTTACCTTTTTATTTTTTTGCTGCACGAGGAAGGAGGAAGAAGATCCCGAAAGAAGTAGTCACTGTTGACGATGTTTCCCTTGATATCACACAGCGATCACATCCTCATACGTGGAGCAGTGCTTCGCAAAGATGGACGCCAGTCATCGACGGGGAGATATGTGTGCCCTCTATCGGCAGTCTCTGATGAGGAAGATGAGAGAGAGTAGGTGTGCACACGTGCGTGCTTGTCTGTTTCTCTGTGTGTGCATGTGTATGGGTGGTGGGTGTGGCATCAGAAGTGGTGGTAGCAGAAGCAAGCAGCTTGGGCATGCATGCAGTGGATGGGGGAGAGGTAGTTTTGTGGGAGGTGTGTTCTTTTTGGAAAAGAAAAAAAAAATAAGCTGGCGAAAAGTCTTTTCGGTAAAATTTATATGCAGAGAATATGATATTAGTTCGATATTCAGACAATGTTTTTATAGTGTAACCCATCAAAGATTCTGGCACGATTTCAGCATAATGTAAAAGCTGTACAGTCGCTCCAAAAAGTATCCGAACACTATGGTCGATTACAGAATTCAGAAAAATATCTTGCAACGATTTTTTTTTAGAAATTAGTGATGTGGCAATTCTTCGTGTCACGTGACACGAAGGTTGCCATATCACTAATTTCTAAAAAAAAAATCGTTGCCAGATATTTTTCCTGATTTCTGTAATCAACCATAGTGTTCGGATACTTTTTTTTGAGCGACTGTACACGTGTTACTTATTAATATAAAACGATTCGAAACAGTTATCTCATAATTAAAATATTTCATCCAGCTCTTTGATTACGATACAGAGTATGATCTTCCTTCATGATACAAATAATTGAGACGGTGTTTTTATGCAATATTAAAAAATTACGAACAGTTTTATTATTATAATAAAAAAGGCACCTAGAGTTTTCAATACACAAAGAGTTGGGTTGACTTGTTTTACCTCTGAGTGGCACTTTTTTGCACACCATGGGCTAAATGGCCAGGTCACATGGACCCCGAAGGCTCAGAGAAGGTTGGGGGAGGGGACCCACTGGAACAGCTGTTGGGAGACAGATGGTAGCCTCCCGTCAAGGCCATCCAGCGTGTTCTTTAACGTGCACAGGGTATGGCTCTCCCGCACACGGGTCCCACGGCTTAACGTCCCATCCGACGGACGGCGACCTTTCCAAGCCCATCGGTATCCCCTACTGACCGTGGGCAGGGAATTTTGCGGAGATAAATCTCAACGCTGACCCAGCTGGGACTCGAACCTGGGAACTACAGATTACGAGCCTGGCGCGCTACCGACTGAGCCACCCCCGCCCTACTTGAATGATGTTAATGTTTAGTTTCAAGGCAAAAGAAAATTAACAAAGTGGGATAATTATATTTTATCTAAACAAAATTAATTTAGTACAGTCGCTCAAAAAAGTATCCGAACACTACTGTTGATTACAGAATGCAGAAAAAATATCTGGCAAAGATTTTTTTAGAAATTAGTGATCTGGCAACCTTCGTGTCACGTGTCACGAACGTTGCCTGATCACTAATTTCTAAAAAAAATCGTTGCCAGATATTTTTTCTGAATTTTGTAATCAACAGTAGTGTTCGGATGCTTTTTTGAGCGACTGTACAACTGGATAAAATTATCGGAGAATCAGCAGAAGCAATAATTACTATTAATTGAAAATATTGAAATTAATATCATCGCATCATACAAATCACATAGTAAAAATATTAACCGGTTCCTAAAAGAAATTTCAGAATATTTGTTAAAAAAATATTAGTAGTTAAAAATTTAATTATTGTAGGTGATATTAATATTGATGTGTCAAATACCAATAAATATGGTTGTGATATGTATTCAAATACTTTGATTGAATTTGGTTTTGAACAAATTGTTAAGGTTTTACTAAAGAAGATGAAACATTAACTAAATTTACAAGGACGTTAATTGATTATGTTTTGGTTAAAGCAAACAGTTTTGATGTTAAAAATATAACGTATAGAAAGAAATTTTCAGACCATTATGGTATCTTAATTAAGATTTTGAAAAAGAATTTTAGCTCTAATGAGGTTACAGTTTTGAAAGAGGTTCAAACCTAGGTTTTAAAAGATTTTATAATGATACTCTTATTATTCAAAAATTGCAAATGACCCAATGGAATGATATAGTTAATGAAGACAAGAGCACAGAATTAGTAAATCAGAAAATATTAAGTAAAATTGATGAGAATGGAGAATATTCTTGTTGTTTTAAATAAATTAATAATTGTAAAACTAAGAGAATAAGGAAAGAATGGATTACTGATGACATTATTTTGGCAATTAAAAATAGAGATAAATTATGTAAAAGATATAAAAATAATGTTAATAATAAACTAAATTATGATCTATATAAAATGGAAAGAAATAGGATAAACACTATTATAAGGAACCTAAAACGCAATTTTATTCAAATAAATTAGCAATTAATAAAGATAATAATAGGAGGTTGCGGCAATTAATTAATTATATTAAAAAAAATAAAATAAATACCCCCTCAAGCAGCTGCTTGCCACAGAGGTCTGACAGGAGTCTGTCAGTTCATATGCCACAGTAGGAGATCTGAGAGGATGGCAGGACCTCAGCAGAAAAACGACACACACACATCCATGCCTAATTCCGGGGCTCGAACCCAGGTCCCTTAGATCAGTAGCCAAGCGTGCTAACCACTCGGCCACGGGACGGCTATATTATTGATGATAAAAAAAAAGGATGCCAATCGACGAAAATGTTGAAAGACACTTGATTAGAGACAATACTCCAAAATAAATTTTAAATAATTTTGTAAAGTTTCTCGTAACAACTATTGGGGAAATGCAAGCAGAATTTGCGACGATGAATACTATACCAGATAAGGTTTATGAAATTTGTTACATAAATAAGAATTCTATCCATTTTCCACTAGCTAGTAACTTCGATTTTGCCAATATTATGTTTTGCTTAGTGGTTAGCGCGCTTGGCTACTGATCTAAGGGACCTGGGTTCGAGCCCCGGTAAGGCATGGCTGTTTGTGTCGTTTTTCTGCTGAGGTACTGCCATCCTCTCGGACCTTCAACTATGGCACATAAGCTGGCAGGCTCCTGCCAGACCTCTGTGGCAAGCAGCTGCTTGAGGGGGTATTTATTTATGTCAGTGGTTAGCACGCTTGGCTACTGATCTTAAGGGACCTGGATTCGAGCCCCGGGTAAAGCATGGATGTGTGTTGTTTTTCTGCTGAGGTCCTGCCATCCTCTCAGACCTTCTACTATGGCATATAAACTGACAGGCTCCTGTCAGACCTCTGTGGCAAACAGCTGCTTGAGGGGGTATTTATTTATTACAGTGGTTAGCACGCTTGGCTACTGATCTTAAGGGACCTGGGTTCGAGCCCCGGTAAGGCATGGCTGTTTGTGTCGTTTTTCTGCTGAGGTCCTGCCATCCTCTCAGACCTTCTACTATGGCATATAAACTGACAGGCTCCTGTCAGACCTCTGTGGCAAGCAGCTGCTTGAGGGGGTATTTATTTTTATTTTTTTATAACTCATCTCTTGGATTTGACAACATTAAACCTAAATACTTAAAGGAAAGTAGCTGCAATTTTATACGTGTAATAAAAATTCTTATAAAAAAAAGTTTTTCGATAACTCAAAAATCCCAATAGCTTTGAAAATTGGAATTATTCGTCCGGTATATAAAAGTGGATCAAAAAAGGGTTTTAATAATTGTAGATAAAGCACTCCATTAATAATTTTTGATAAGATAATGGAAAAATACGTTGGCAATCGCCTGCAAAATCTTTTGAATAAAATAAATTTTCTGTCAAATCAACAATTTGGGTTCCGTAAAGGTATTGGAACGCAAAGTCTTTTGGAAGATCTCATTAATAATATAAAAATTAATTTAAATATAGGAAAGAAATGCTTTGCGGTATTTATGGACTTAAATAAAGCATTTGATTCCGTTGACATTGACATCTTGCTATAGAAATTATATTTACTTGGCATTAAAGGGAATATTTTTGAATGGTTTAAAAGCTACTTTTTACGTAGAGAAAGAGTTATGAAAATAAATGATAATTATAGTGATAAATTTCAGATCAATTTTGGAGTTCCGCAAGGATCTATTCTTGGCCCTACGCCATTTCAAATAATACATAAATGATTTGAATAATATTTATTTCAACGGTATATGTATGCTGATGATACTAATCAACTTCCACTGAGATTTAAAGTTCTGTGCTCCATTTTTGTTGCACTGCTGTTTAAAAAGCTGCCACTGTTCTCATTCACTTTTTGTCAAACTATTAACAAAAAACTACTGTGTTAAATATTTGGCTCCCTACTTACCACCAGCGATCTTGATAATTTTTTTCACCCATTTCTTAAAAAAAGTTCTGTGCTCCATTTTTGTTGCACTGCTGTTTAAAAAGCTGCACTGGTTATATTGGGGCGGGGGTGACTCAGTCGGTAGCGCGCCAGGCTCGTAATCTCCAGTTCCCAGGTTCGAGTCCCAGCTGGGTCAGCGTTGAGATTTATCTCCGCAAAATTCCCCGCCCTCCCCACGGTCAGTAGGGGACACCGATGGGCTTGGAAAGGCCGCCGTCCGTCGGATGGGACGTTAAGCCGTGGCCCCGTGTGCGGGAGAGCCATACACTGTGTACGTTAAAGAACACGCTGGATACCCTTGACGGGAGGCTACCATCTGTCTCCCAACAGCTGTTCCAGTGGGTCCCCTCCCCCAACCTTCTCTGAGCCTTCGGGGTCCCTGTGACCTGGCCATTTAGCCCATGGTGTGCAAAACAGTACCGCTCAGAGGTAAAACAACCCAACGTTAAAGAACACGCTGGATGGCCTTGACGGGAGGCTACCATCTGTCTCCCAACAGCTGTTCCAGTGGGTCCCCTCCCCCAACCTTCTCTGAGCCTTCGGGGTCCCTGTGACCTGGCCATTTAGCCCATGGTGTGCAAAAAAGTGCCGCTCAGAGGTAAAACAACCCAACGTTAAAGAACACGCTGGATGGCCTTGACGGGAGGCTATCATCTGTCTCCCAACAGCTGTTCCAGTGGGTCCCCTCCCCCAACCTTCTCTGAGCCTTCGGGGTCCCTGTGACCTGGCCATTTAGCCCATGGTGTGCAAAACAGTACCGCTCAGAGGTAAAACAACCCAAACCAACTGATTATCATTCATGCTTGGACATCAGTTTACATAAAACTACTGTGTTATATGTTTGATTTACTACTTATCACCAACAATCTTAATAATCCACTGCTTACAGAAAAATTTTTACCCCATTTTTTGTTGCACATCTTTTTAAAAAGCTGCACCGATTCTACTCATTTTTTTACACAATGTTTACTGAAAACTTCCCCACCTTTTACTCAAGAACCATCGAATCTTGGCCACTAAATATTTTGTCTCTCTTTCTTTGGGCGGGGGTGGCTCAGTTGGTAGTGCGCCAGGCACGTAATCTGTAGTTCCCAGGTTCGAGTCCCAGCTGGGTCAGCGTTGAGATTTATCTCCGCAAAACTCCCTGCCCACGGTCAGTAGGGGACACCGCTGGGCTTGGAAAGTCCGCCGTCCGTCGAATGGGACGTTAAGCCGTGGCCCGTGTGCGGGAGAGCCATACCCTGTGCACGTTAAAGAACACACTAGATAGCCTTGACGGGAGGCTACCTACTATCACCCAACAGCTGTTCCAGTGGGTCCCCTCACCCAACCTTCTCTGAGCCTTCGGGGTCCATGTGACCTGGCCATTTAGCCCATGGTGTGCAAAAAAGTGACCTTCAGAGGTAAAAACAACCCAACGTTGAAGAACACGCTGGATGGCCTTGATGGGAGGCTACCATCTGTCTCCCAACAGCTGTTCCAGTGAGTCCCCTCCCCCAACCTTCTCTGAGCCTTCGGGGTCCATGTGACCTGGCAATTTAGCCCATGGTGTGCAAAAAAGTGACCTTCAGAGGTAAAAACAACCCAACGTTGAAGAACACGCTGGATGGCCTTGATGGGAGGCTACCATCTGTCTCCCAACAGCTGTACCAGTGGGTCCCCTCCCCCAACCTTCTCTGAGCCTTCGGGGTCCATGTGACCTGGCCATTTAGTTCATGGTGTGCAAAAAAGTGCCGCTCAGAGGTAAAATAACCCAACCCAACTCTCTTTCTTTCCCAAAGAACTGTATTAGTCCCAAGAAAAAGAAAAAAACTTATAGAATGTTGCTAAACATGAAAACTCCTCTAAACTAGTAGCAAAAAGATCGGCGTAACACTAGACTGCTTCAAAATAAAAAATGTATAAAAACATCGGTAAAATGAATGTAGAAAAAGAATCTACAGCGAGTGTTTGCCAGAATGAGTAGAAGGTTTCAAAGTCGACACCAGCGCCGTGGCATGTAGATATGTCAGTTGCTTATCCAAGATCCAAGAGCATGGTCACGCGCAGCAAGCCCAACACATCTCCCCTGGGGTTACGCTGATGTTCAATGCATGTTCTTGAAATTGAATTACCTACGGAATTCAGTGCTTCAAAGCGTCGG
Source organism: Ryuthela nishihirai (assembly GCA_038380435.1). Classification (NCBI taxonomy): domain Eukaryota; kingdom Metazoa; phylum Arthropoda; class Arachnida; order Araneae; family Heptathelidae; genus Ryuthela; species Ryuthela nishihirai. The sequence continues at coordinate 41,269,955 of JAWZYU010000034.1, read as the reverse complement.
CGCATAAACAACAAATAATGCTCTTATAATCAGTTTAAAGGATGCAAAAATCTATGATTTTTCAGATTCAGGGGGAAAATATTTATTAAGGTTTGCAGGATTTATGGAAAACAACCCTGGAATTAAAATGAAATAAATTAATGTGGGAGAGCAACTCATTTATCAAAACTCCGAGAGTGTAGTCAATTAAGAATTTGGAGGGAAAATTCACTTACCTTACATGTTATCATTGCAGATTTTTTTTATTGATTTGGTGGACGTTAGAGAAGTTTGTTAATCACTGAGGCTGCTAAAAAACGGTGTTAGAAAGAACTGCAACTTTTTAAATTTTTTTTTATCCTGATTTTCTAAAAAGCGTTCCTAAAGTGGGTGTCTCCTTATCGTGTTTTTGTGCTGAGGTTGTTTTACCTCTAAAAGGCACTTTTTTTAGCACAATGGACTAAATGTCCAGGTCACAAAGACTTTGGGTTGGATTGTTTTACCTCTGAGCGGTACTTTTTTGCACACCATGGGCTAAATGACCAGGTCACATGGATCCCAAAGGTTCAGAGAAGGTTGGGGGATGGAACCCATTGGAACAGCTGTTGGGAGACAGATGGTAGCCTCCCGTCAAGGCCATCCAGCGTGTTCTTTAACGTTGGGTTGTTTTACCTCTGAGCGGCACTTTTTTGCACACCATGGGCTAAATGACCAGGTCACATGGACCCCGAAGGTTCAGAGAAGGTTGGGGGATGGAACCCATTGGAACAGCTGTTGGGAGACAGATGGTAGCCTCCCGTCAAGGCCATCCAGCGTGTTCTTTAACGTTGGGTTGTTTTACCTCTGAGCGGCACTTTTTTGCACACCATGGACTAAATGACCAGGTCACATGGACTCCGAAGGCTCAGAGAAGGTTGGGGGAAGGAACCCACTGGAACAGCTGTTGAGAGACAGATGGTAGCCTCCCGTCAAGGCCATCCAGTGTGTTCTTTAACGTGCATAGGATATGGCTCTCTCCCGCACACGGTGACACGCTTAATATCCCATCCGACGGACAGCGGCCTTTCCAAGCCACCGGTGTCCCCTACTGACCGTGGGCAGGGCGGGGAATTTTGAGGAGATAAATCTCAACGCTGACCCAGCTGGGACTCGAACCTGGGAACTACAGATTACGAGCCTGGCGCGCTACCGACTGAGCCACCGCCCGCTCCTGGTCAAAAGACCTCGTAGGCTCATAGAAGATTTGGGGAGAGAATCCACTGAACAGCTGTTAGGAAACTGATGCTAGCTTTCCGTCAAAGCCATTCAGCGTGTTCTTTAATGTGCAAAGGGTATGGCTTACCTGTACACAGGGCCACGACTTTACGTCTCATCCGACGGACGGCAGCATTTTCAAGCCAATCGTTGTCCCCTACTGATCGAGGACAAAGTCGCGGTTTTGCGGAGATAAACCTGAGTACTGGCCCAGGTAGGGCTCGAAAGCGTTAATTGCAGATTACGAGTCTGGCGCGCTACCGATTGAGCCACCCTCTATCCATGTATTTCAGGAACATTGTTTACTGAGTATGACGTATCACCTACAGCTCCATGTCGATTATAACTTCAGTACGAGGTAGATGTTAAGATGAAGTTATCTTCACTTTCCCGCGAATGCAAATTTTCTCGATACACCCCATCCTTCTTCTTTCCCCGGGGCTGGGGTGGCTCAGTCGGTAGCGCGCCAGGCTCGAAATCTGTAGTTCCCAGGTTCGAGTCCCAGCTGGGTCAGCGTTGAGATTTATCTCCGCAAAAATTCCCCGCCCTGCCCACAGTCAGTAGGGTACACCGATGGGCTTGGAAAGGCCGTCGTCCGTCGGATGGGACGTTAAGCCTTGGCCCCGTGTGCGGGAGAGCCATACCCTGTGCACGTTAAAGAACACACTGGATGGCCTTGACGGGAGGCTACCATCTGTCTCCCAACAGCTGTTCCAGTGGGTCCCGTCCCCTAACCTTCTCTGAGCCTTCGGGGTCCTTGTGACCTGGCCATTTAGCCCATGGTGTGCAAAAAAGTGCCGCTCAGAGGTAAAACAACCCAACCCTGACCCAGCCAGGAGTCGAACCTGGGAACTACAGATTAAGAGATTTGCGCGCTACCGACTGAGCCACCCCCGCCCCCATTTCTTTGTGGAGTAGGAAGGGCATGGAATGATTTTCCCGAGGATGTTTCCATTTCTCCTACCACGGCCATTTTTAAAAAGCAGTTACAAGGCTTGGACTATCTTAAATATTATCAGTTTTAGATCTTCAATTGCTTTTATCTCAAGATTGCCGAAGGATTCATTAATCTGTAATATATTTCTTATATGTGATGTTTTAAATAATCATTAAAGTCATTTATGTTCGTAATACTGCTCTGTTTCTTAATTCTCCCAAATGGAATCAGTGTAGACAACATTTACCTTCAATGTATTGCTATTAAATTACTGACGAGTATTTGAGAGAGGGATGTGGTTGGGGGTGGCTCAGTCGACAGCGCGCCAGACTCGAATCCTCTCTGCGTCGATATTTATCTCCGCAAAACTCTTCGTCCTACCGTCGGCCAGTAGGAGACACCGATGGGCTTGGAAAGGCCGCCGTCCGTCGGATAGGACGTTAAGCTGTAGGTCCGCCTAAAGGAGAACCCTGTACAAGTTAAAGAACACATTGGATGGCCTTCACGGGAGGATACCATCTGGCTCCCAACAGCTGTTCCAGTGGGTCCCCTCCCAAAACCTTCTCTGAGCCTTCGGGGTCCTTGTGACCTGACCATTTAGCCCATGGTGTGCAATAAACTGTCGCTCAGAGGTAAAACAACCCAACGTTAAAGAACACGCTGTATGGCGTTGACGGGAGGCTACCATCTGTCTCCCAACAGCTGTTCCAGTGGCTTCCCTCCACCAACCTTCTCTAAGTCGTTGGGGTCCTTGTGACCTGACCATTTAGCCCATGATGTGCAATAAAGTGTCGCTCAGAGGTAAAACAACCCAACGTAAAAGAACACACTGGATGGCCTTCACGGGAGGCTACCATCTGTCTCCTAACAGTTGTCCAGTAGGTCTACACCCCCAACCTTCTCTGAGCCTTCGGGGTCCTTGTGACCTGGCCATTTAGCCCATGGTGTGCGAAAAATATGCCGCTCGGAGGAAAAACAACCCAACGTTAAAAAACACGCTGGATTGCCTTGACGGGAGGCTACCATCTGTCTCCCAACAGCTTTTCAAGTGGGTCACCTCCTCCAACCTTCTCTGAGCCTTCGGGGTCCTTGTGACCTGGCCATTTAGCCCATTGTGTGCAAAAAAAAGTGCCACTGAGAGGTATAACAACCAAACCTACCAAAACAATACATAATTTACATGCTACGTAACTTAAAATCTAACAACGAATCTTTTATATCTTCTACAATATGCATTTAATGGAAAAATGCAACTGAAAATATATTAAAGATTAAAATCAAATCTATATTTATCTCGATTTCCAACACGTTCAGTATTTAAAGAGTTTAAAGACCGTCCTGTGTCCGAGTGGTTATCGCGCCTGGCAATTCATCAAAGGGACCTGGGTTCGAGCCCAGAGTAAAACATGGTGTTCGAATTACCTTTCCGCTGAAGTTTCGCGATTTCTAGAAGATATTGTACTATGGCGTTGGGTTGTTTTACCTCTGAGCGGCACTTTTTTTGCACACCATGGGCTAAATGGCCAGGTAACATGGACCCCGAAGGCTCAGAGAAGATTGGGGGAGGGGACCCACTGGAACAGCTGTTGGGAGACAGATGGTAGTCTCCCGTCAAGGCCATCCAGCGTGTTCTTTAACGTTGGGTTGTTTTACCTCTGAGCGGCACTTTTTGCACACCATGGGCTAAATGGCCAGGTCACATGGACCCCGAAGGCTCAGAGAAGGTTGGGGGAGGAGACCCACTGGAACAGATGTTGGGAGACAGATGGTAGTCTTCCGTCAAGGCCATCCAGCGTGTTCTTTAACGTGCACAGGGTATGGCTCTCCCGCACACGGAGCCACGGCTTAACGTCCCATCCGACGGACGGAGGCCTTTCCAAGCCCATCGGTGTCCCCTACTGACGGTGGGCAGGGCGGGGAATTTTGCGGAGATAAATCTCAACGGTGACCCAGCTGGGACTCGAACCTGGGAACTACAGATTACGAGCCTGGCGCGCTACCGACTGAGCCACCCCCACCATTATGTAACTTTGCTCTGTCAAAATCAGATCATTTGAATCCATTGTATATAACTTGCTAACTGTACGTATTTAATTCTTCGTTTCTTTGACGTCACCTTCACACTATCTACAAGCATACAGAGCAATTTCCGGGGCGGGGGTGGCTCAGTCGGTAGCGCGCCAGGCTCGTAATCTGTAGCTCACATGTTCGAGTCCCATCTGGGTCAGCGTTGAGATTTATCTCCGCAAAATTCCCCGCCTTGCCCACGGTCAGTAGGGGACACCGATGGGCTTGGAAAGGCCGCCGTCCGTTGGATGGGATGTTAAGCCGTGGCTCCGTGTGCGGAAGAGCCATACTCTGTGCACGTTAAAGAACACGCTGGATGGCCTTGACGGGAGGCTACCATCTGTCTCCCAACAGCTGTTCCAGTGGGTCCCCTCCCCCAACCTTCTCTGAGCCTTCGGGGTCCATGTGACCCGGCCATTTAGCCCATGGTGTGCAAAAAAGTGCCGCTCAGAGGTAAAACAACCCAACGTTAAAGAACACGCTGGATGCCCTTGACGGGAGGCTACCATCTGTCTCCCAACAGCTGTTCCAGTGGATCCCCTCCCCCAACCTTCTCTGAGCCTTCGGGGTCCATGTGACCTGGCCATTTAGCCCATGGTGTGCAAAAAATTGCCGCTCAGAGGTAAAACAACCCAACATTAAAGAACACGCTGAATGGCCTTGACGGGAAGCTACCATCTGTCTCCCAACAGCTGTTCCAGTGGGTGCACTCCCCCAACCTTCTCTGAGCCTTCGGGGTCCATGTGACCTGGCCATTTAGCCCATGGTGTGCAAAAAAGTGCCGCTCAGAGGTAAAACAACCCAACATTAAAGAACACGCTGAATGGCTTGACGGGAGGCTACCATCTGTCTCCCAACAGCTGTTCCAGTGGATCCCCTCCCCCAACCTTCTCTGAGCCTTCGGGGTCCATGTGACCTGGCTATTTAGCAAATGGTGTGCAAAAAAGTGCCGCTCAGAGGTAAAACAACTCAACGTTAAAGAACAAACTGGATGGCCTTGACGGGAGACTACCATCTGTCTCCCAACAGCTGTTCCAGTGGGTCCACTCCCCCAACCTTCTCTGAGCCTTCGGGGTCCATGTGACCTGGCCATTTAGCAAATGGTGTGCAAAAAAGTGCCGCTCAGAGGTAAAACAACTCAACGTTAAAGAACAAACTGGATGGCCTTGACGGGAGACTACCATCTGTCTCCCAACAGCTGTTCCAGTGGGTCCACTCCCCCAACCTTCTCTGAGCCTTCGGGGTCCATGTGACCTGGCCATTTAGCCCATGGTGTGCAAAAAAAGTGCCGCTCAGAGGTAAAACAACCCAACCCAACCGAGCAATTTCCAGAAGGGTCCTAAATCCAAATCCAAAGTTCTCTTATTGTCAAAGAGTACAATTCTTTCCCACACAATAAATTCTGTGCAGTCCAAAGATTCATTTTGATAACAAAGATGCTAAATGATAAATGCATAAATATACTCCCAATTATCTCGTACAAGTAATATACCCGGTCTAATGAAACCCATTTGACAAAAATGTGTATGATTCATAAACTCATTTGCAGAACGTCAGAACCACATAATTCTCAATGAATCTTTAATATCGAGAGCTGGCTAATGACGATTCTCCATTAAGTAAACATCAATTGATATCCAGAACCAGTCCTACGGATTATTAAAACATCAAAATATTTATGCTCATATCTTTACGACACACAATGCTTGTTAAAAGGGCTTATTCTCAAATAAAACACATCAGGCCAATATCTGAGTGGAGATATCCTTGGAAGGATGCTTTAAATTCCCTAATTATATCTAGTATAATGGACTTCGTTCTAAGAATATCTGCATAAGTCATGAATGAAATTAAATGCAAGGCATAGATATCGCTAAATGCACAAATTGAGATCCCCTGTCTGATTTATAATTATCCTCAGACACTAAAGTTAATATTGCGTTCGATTTATAATTACCGTTACAATGCACAAAGGTGTAGTGTTTATTAGAAGGAACGCACAAAGTTTCGGTGGAAAGTTTTGGTATGGATACATTCAAGTTTCCGCCGAAATTAATTAAACATGATTAAAGGTAATTCAGCTGTTGATGGATTGGTGAATGTCTAGATTGTCATTTCTGACAGGTATAGGGGATGCAGCTTGTTCGGTTAGTTCTATGATGGAACGACACAGTGAGATATAAACCTTCGCTACACTTGCGTGAGTGGGTTGGGTTGTTTTACCTCTGAGCGGCACTTTTTTGCACACCATGGGCTAAATGGCCAGGTTACATGGACCCCGAAGGCTCAGAGAAGGTTGGGGGAGAGGACCCACTGGAACAGCTGCTGGGAGACAGATGGTAGCCTCCCGTCAAGGCCATCCAGCGTGTTCTTTAACGTTGGGTTGTTTTTCCTCTGAGCGGCACTCTTTTGCACTCCATGGGCTAAATGGCCAGGTTATATGGACCCCGAAGGTTCAGAGAAGGTTGGGGGAGAGGACCCACTGAAACAGCTGTTGGGAGACAGATGGTAGCCTCCCGTCAAGGCCATCCAGCGTGTTCTTTAACGTTGGGTTGTTTTACCTCTGAGCGGCACTCTTTTGCACACCATGGGCTAAATGGCCAGGTCACATGGACCCCCGAAGGCTCAGAGAAGGTTGGGGGAGGGGACCCACTGGAACAGCTGTTGGGAGACAGATGGTAGCCTCCCGTCAAGGCCATACAGCGTGTTCTTTAACGTGAACAGGGTATGGCTCTCCCGCACACGGGGCCACGGCTTAACGTCCCATCCGACGGACGACGGCCTTTCCAAGCCCATCGGTGTCCCCTACTGACCGTGGGCAGGGCGGGGAAATTTTGCGGAGATAAATCTCAACGCTGACCCAGCTGGGACTCGAACCTGGGAACTACAGATTACGAGCCTGGCGCGCTACCGACTGAGCCACCCCCGCCCCAAAAGTCAGTCGGAATCGGGTTCTTATTCGTTTTTATTCTATTGGGAGAAATACCAGGAAAGTTCACGTAGTGGGGGAAAAGAAGCTTTTACACCAACTGATGATTTTTCTTACGTTAGAAACATGAGAAAGATTTCTGATTGGGAGAATAAGAATCTTTTACACCAACAATGATTATTCTTTCGTGAGAAATATGAGAAAGATTTCTGATGGTGGTGAAAAAGTTTTTATACCAACAATGATTATTTTTGCGCTAGAAAAGTAGATGTGATATGATGCGGGAAAAAGAAATAATATCCGCTAATCCCCCCCCCCCCTATGGGACGTTAAGATGTAACCCCGTGTGCGGGAGAGCCATACCCTGTGCACGTTAAAAACACGCTGGATCGCCTTGTCGGGAGGCTACCATCTGTCTCCTAACAGCTGTTCAGTGGGTTTCCTCTCCCCAACTTTCTCTGAGCCTTCGGGGTCTTTGTGACCTGGCCATTTAGCCCATGGTGTGCAAAAAAGTGCCGCTCAGAGGTAAAACAACCCAACGTTAAAGGACACGCTGGATGGCCTTGACGGGGGGGCTACCATCTGTCTCCCAACAGCTGTTCCAGTGGGTCCCCTCCCCCAACCTTCTCTGAGCCTTCGGGGTCTTTGTGACCTGGCCATTTAGCCCATTGTGTGCAAAAAAAGTGCCGCACAGAGGTAAAACAACCCAACGTTAAAGGACACGCTGGATGGCCTTGACGGGGGGGCTACCATCTGTCTACCAACAGCTGTTCCAGTGGGTCCCCTCCCCCAACCTTCTCTGAGCCTTCGGGGTCTTTGTGACCTGGCCATTTAGCCCACGGTGTGCAAAAAAGTTCCGCTCAGAGGTAAAACAACCCAACGTTAAAGGACACGCTGGATGGCCTTGACGGGGGGCTACCATCTGTCTCCTAACAGCTGTTCAGTAGGTTACCTCCTCCAACCTTCTCTGAGCCTTCTGGGTTTTTGTGACCTGGCCATTTAGCCCATTGTGTGCAAAAAAAGTGCCACTCAGAGATAAAACATCCCAACGTTAAAGAATACACTTGATGGCCTTGACGGGAGGCTACCATCTGTCTCCCAACAGCTGTTCCAGTGGGTCTCCTCCCCCCAACCTTCTCTGAGCCTTCGGGGTCTTTGTGACCTGGCCATTTAGCCCACGGTGTGCAAAAAAGTTTTGCTCAGAGGTAAAACTACCCAACGTTAAAGGACACGCTGGATGGCCTTGACGGGGGGCTACCATCTGTCTCCTAACAGCTGTTCAGTAGGTTACCTCCTCCAACCTTCTCTGAGCCTTCTGGGTTTTTGTGACCTGGCCATTTAGCCCATTGTGTGCAAAAAAAGTGCCGCTCAGAGATAAAACATCCCAACGTTAAAGAATACACTTGATGGCCTTGACGGGAGGCTACCATCTGTCTCCCAACAGCTGTTCCAGTGGGTCTCCTCCCCCTAACCTTCTCTGAGCCTTCGGGGTCTTTGTGACCAGGCCATTTAGCCCATGGTGTGCAAAAAAGTTCCGCTCAGAGGTAAAACAACCCAACGTTAAAGGACACGCTGCATGGCCTTGACGGGGGGCTACCATCTGTCTCCCAACAGCTGTTCCAGTGGGTCCCCTCCCCCAACCTTCTCTGAGCCTTCGGGGTCTTTGTGACCTGTCCATTTAGCCCACGGTGTGCAAAAAAGTTCCGCTCAGAGGTAAAACAACCCAACGTTAAAGGACCCGCTGGATGGCCTTGACGGGGGGCTACCATCTGTCTCCTAACAGCTGTTCAGTAGGTTACCTCCTCCAACCTTCTCTGAGCCTTCTGGGTTTTTGTGACCTGGCCATTTAGCCCATTGTGTGCAAAAAAAGTGCCGCTCAGAGATAAAACATCCCAACGTTAAAGAATACACTTGATGGCCTTGACGGGAGGCTACCATCTGTCTCCCAACAGCTGTTCCAGTGGGTCTCCTCCCCCCAACCTTCTCTGAGCCTTCGGGGTCTTTGTGACCTGGCCATTTAGCCCATGGTATGCAAAAACCCAGATTCTGATACTTTCTATTTATATTGAAAAGAGAACACTATCTACATCATTCCTCTACGTTGATCTAAACCCTAATCAGAATTTCCTACACTCGAATAACAAAACTGTGATTCGCCATGACCTCAGAGACACGATTGCAACTTCTCCACCGTTTTCAAGAAGATCCAGAATTCCTGAAAATCTCTTCTATTTACTTCCGATTTACAAATTACTTCTGCTAAACTTTCCAAAACTATTTCCTCTTTGTGCACATACATCGCTTATGAGAAGCAAGAGTTGGGGTTTTGGCATCAAAGATACCGGCACTAACATATAATAGCCTTATCTTTCTCTTCTTCTCTGAAGCAGTTTCTCAGATAGCGGGAGACAGAAATCATGGAGATTTGCATGCGAACAAATCGCCATTATCGTGACCCGTTTCAGAGATGAACTTTTGCCCGGATATGTTTCAGATTCACGTTACCCGTTTTAATCGTTTTCTTGCAGGGTAATTGTGGAATTTAATGCAATCCGAGAGAAACTTTCCCTTGGAAGTTCAAACGAAGAGGGAACAGATGTATTTCATTTGCTCTTTTCGCATTAAACACCGAGAGCTACTTTCGATTGTCGTTAGTAGCTTCTTTACTGTATTTGCTTTGAAGAAGCGTTTTGTGTTAAAATCATTCACACAAATGGCTGCAAAATGAATGTAAGGAAAAAGTGGTAAGGGATAAAAGGCGAATAATATTTAAATAGCGGAAAGAAATAGTGTATTTGGGTTGTTTTACCTCTGAGCGGCACTTTTTTGCACACCATGGGCTAAATGGCCAGGTCACAAGGACCCCGAAGGCTCAGAGAAGGTTGGGAGAGGGGTTTTGTTGGTTGTTTTACCTCTGAGCGGCACTTTTTTTGCACACCATGGGCTAAATGGCCAGGTCACAAGGACCCCGAAGGCTCAGAGAAGGTTGGGAGAGGGGTTGGGTTGGTTGTTTTACCTCTGAGCGGCACTTTTTTGCACACCATGGGCTAAATGGCCAGGTCACAAGGACCCCGTAGGCTCAGAGAAGGTCGGGAGAGGGGTTGGGTTGGTTGTTATACCTCTGAGCGGCACTTTTTTGCACACCATGGGCTAAATGGCCAGGTCACAAGGACCCCGAAGGCTCAGAGAAAGATGGGAGAGGGGACCCACTGGAAAAGCTGTTAGGAAACAGATGGTAGCCTCCCGTCAAGGCCATCCAGCGTGTTCTTTAACGTTGGGTTTTTTTACCTCTGAGCGGCACTTTTTTGCACACCATGGGCTAAATGACCAGGTCACATGAACCCCGAAGGCTCGGAGAAGGTTGGGGGAGAGGACTCACTGGAACAGCTGTTGGGAGACAGATGGTAGCGTCCAGTCAAGGCCATCCAGGTTGTTCATTAACGTTGGGTTGTTTTACCTCTGAGCGGCACTTTTCTGCACACCATGTGCTAAATGGGAAGGTCACAAGGACCCCGAAGGCTCAGAGAATGTTGGGTGAGAGGACCCACTGGAACAACTGTTTTGGAGACAGATGGTAGCCTCCCGTCAAGGACATCCAGCGTGTTCTTTAACGTGAACAGGGTATGGCTCTCCCGCACCCGGCGCCACGGCTTAACGTCCCATCCGACGGACGGCTGCCTTTTCAAGCCCATCGGTGTCCCCTACTGACCGTGGGCAGGGAGTTTTGCAGAGATAAGTCTCAACGCCGACCCAGCTGGGACTCGAACCTGGGAACTGCAGAGTACGAGCCTGGCGCGCTACCGACTGAGCCACCCCCGTCCCATCACCAAGCGAAAAAGATATATAGAAACCAAATTTCCTGATAGTATATTAAGCTTTACAGCAGCACAGATCACCTGATTTCACCTGTGACTAATTTTAAAAACATTCAGACACGTTGCTTTAAGCACAAACTCAGATGCCAATTACTGAAATTCGTTCTTGTTGTTTAAAACGCGACAGAACAAAACACGCGTCAAAAAAAAAATAATTAAAATGCCAAGCCATGGAGATAGAAAAAAAAAAGAGATTTAGAAACTAATTTAATTTACTGGAAAATGCTTCGAGTAAATTTGAAACTCGTAAGCATTAATTAGAATTTATTTTTTCTTTTTTTTTTCTATTATTTCAGACATCCAAACCACCTTGTATTTCACTTGACTAAAATCCTTCATTAAGTTTATTCAGACTGTACTCTCCTGGATTTCTTTCTTTTTCTATGAAATTCAAGTCGATTTCTTTCTTGTTTTTTTGTTACAATTAGATTATTTCTTTTCTCATTCATTTGCATAAATAAAGTCAGAATTGATTGCAGTGTTTCGTGTTTTTCAATAAGAGACATGAATCTGTTTCTAAATGCAGGATTAAAAACAATGGTTAAATAGAGGTCAACGCATACTAAATACAGTTGAGTTGTTTTACCTCAGAGCTGGATTTTTTTATTTTTTATTTTTTTGTACACCGTGAGCTAAATTGCCAGGTCACAAAGATCCCGAAGGTTCAGAGAAGGTTGGGTATAGGGAACCCACTGGACAGCTGTTAGGAGACATGGTAGCCTCCCGTCAAGGCCATCCAGTGTGTTATTTAACTTTGGGTTGTTTCACCTCTGAGAGGCACTTTTTTTGCACACCATGAGATAAATGGCCAGGTCACATGGACCCCGAAGACTCAGAGAAGGTTGGGTATAGGGAACCCACTGGAGAGCTGTTAGGAGACAGATGGTAGCCTCCCGTCAAGGCTATCGACCGTGTTCTTTAACGTGCACAGGGTATGGCTCTCCCGCACACGGGACCACGGCTTAAAATCCCATCCGACGGACGGATGCCTTTCCAAATCCATCGGTGTCCCCTACTGACTGTGAGAGGAGTTTTGCGGAGATAAATTTCAACGCTGACTCAGCTGGGACTCGAACGTGGAAACTTTAGAAAATTTTTGCAATCCCTGTCATGGGTCATAGGTTGATTGCTAGGTCACTGACCTATGACCTCTGATTTGTAAGGGTTGTTTCACCTCTGAGCAGCATTTTTTGCACACAATGGGCTAAATAGCCAGGCCACAAGAACCGCGATGTCTCAGAGAAGGTTGGGGAAACGGACCCACTGCAACAGCTGTTGAGAGACTGGTCAAGGCCATATAGCGTGTTCTTTAACTTGCACGAGGTATGGCTCTCCCGCATATGGGGTCACGGCTTAACGTCCCATCCGACGGACGGCGGCCTTTCCAAGCCCATCGTCATCCCCTACTGTCAACTGAACAATTTAATAATTTCGTCATTATCCACTGTAATATGTACAATGTAAATTCAAAGTCTTAAAATGTTACTGTGGGGACTAGCCAAGATCACCTTGATACACCGGGCCTGGACAGTCGTTCATCAAAGAGGAGAGAAATTAAATATGCATAAGAAATAATTAAACATAGAAACAATATTTTCTTTCATGGATTTTTTTAATGAAAGGTATTATATTAGTATGTATATTAGTATGATACATTTAAATATACGTAGTTTACGTTGGCATTATGATGTATTTTTAATTATGATAGAATACATGAAACATAACCTTGATATCATTATTTTAAGTGAAATTTGGATACAAGAAAATTAAGTTTATTTAATATAGGCCGTCTCGTGGCCGAGTGGTTAGTACGCTTGGATACTGATCTAAGGGACCTGGGTTCGAGCCCCGGATTAGTCATGGATGTGTGTGTGTCGTTTTTCTGCTGAGGTCCTGCCATCCTCTCAGATCTCCTACTGTGGCATATAAACTGACAGTCTCCTGTCACACCTCTGTGGGGGGCGGGGGCGGGGGTGGCTCCTGTCACACCTCTGTGGGGGGCGGGGGCAGTCGGTAGCGCGCCAGGCTCGTAATCTGTATTCCCAGGTTCGAGTCCCAGCTGGGTCAGCGTTGAGATTTATCTCCGCAAAATTCCCCGCCCTGCCCACGGTCAGTAGGGGACACCGATGGGTTTGGAAAGGCCGCCGTCCGTCGGATGGGACATTAAGCCGTGGCCCCGTGTGCGGAAGAATCATACCTTGTGCACGTTAAAGAACACGCTGGATGGCCTTGACGGGAGGCTACCATCTGTCTCCCAACAGCTGTTCCAGTGGGTCCCCTCCCCCAACCTTCTCTGAGCCTTCGGGGTCCATGTGACCTGGCCATTTAGCCCATGGTGTGCAAAAAAAGTGCCGCTCAGAGGTAAAACAATCCAACCCACCTCTGTGGCAAGCAGCTGCTTGAGGGGGTATTTATTTATTTATTTTTTATTTAATATAGATGGCTACGAAATGATGTATAACTGTAGAAATAAAAATAGATAAGGTGGTATTATAATGTATTATAAACTTAATACAATGAATTTTTTTTGACAGAAGCTGTAATAATGGAAACTGCAGAATGTGTTTTAGCCTATGATAACAAAAATGACTTATGTATATTTGGCAATTTTAGAGTTCATGAGTATTCCATAAAGAGAGTTTGTGACTGAATTAAAATTAATAATATTTAAACTTAAATATAATAGAGTTATTTTAATAGGTGATATAAATATTGATATTAACTTAATTAATAATGATGTAAATACATGTTTAAATTTGATTGCTTCATTTGGATTTCTTTCATACATAAATTCATATACAGTCGCTCAAAAAAGTATCCGAACACTATGGTTGATTACAGAATTCAGAAAAAATATCTGGCAACGTTTTTTTTAGAAATCATTGATCTGGCAACTTTGGTGTCACGTGACACGAAGGTTGCCAGATCACTCATTTCTAAAAGAATCGTTGCCAGATATTTTTTCTGAATTCTGTAATCAACCATAGCGTTCGGATACTTTTTTGAGCGACTGTACAAGAATGTCAAATGCTTCTTACAGTTGCTTGGATCACATATTTATTAGATTAACTAATAATAGTTTAATTTTCAATTCGGCTGTTTACCAAATTGATATTAAAAAAAAATAAATACCCCCTCAAACAGCTGCTTGCCATAGAGGTCTGACAGGAGCCTGTCAGTTTATATGCCATAGTAGAAGGTCTGTGAGTATGGCAGGACCTCAGCAGAAAAACGCACAAACAGCCATGCCTTACCCGGGGCTCGAACCCGGGTCCCTTAAATATTACTCATCATTATCCCATTTTATTAAAAATTCTTAAGAATACATTTAATTCAGAACAAAAAATCAGCAAAGAAATTTGCTATTCTTACATGAATTACAAGAAATTAGAAGATTTAATTAAAAATTTGATTTTTATATATGATGAGAATATTCAAATAGATACAATGTAGGACATTTATATAGATCACATTAAGTCATGTATTCTACAAAGTACTACTAAAAAAAATATTATATAAAGAATTGCAGTGCAAAGAGACATAAGCCGTGGATGACTTTGGAAATTTTGTCATTTTTTAAGGAAAGAGAAAAAAAATATAAATTACATAGAAAATATCCATTAATATTAAATTATAAAAAAGAATATCATAGAATTAGAAATTTGACCCTTGCAACTATAAAAAGGACAAAAAATAAATTTTATATTAATAAATTTAATAAATGTAATGGGAATAGTAGACAACAGTGGCAAATTGTTGATAGTATTTTAAATAATAAAATGAATAATAAACTTATATTGCCCAATGATAGTAATTTTGAAAAATTGGTGGGAAAATTTAACGAACATTTCATAAATGTAAACAGTTATACCTACGTGTTAACCTACTTGTTATATTTATGAAAAGTTAACCTACGTGTTATATTTATGAAAAAACATCATAATGACAACGTAAACTACGTATATTTAAATGTATCATACTATAATATATATATAATATAAAAAATATATAAATACCCCCTCAAGCAGCCGCTTGCCACAGAGGTCTGACAGGAGCCTGTCAGTTTATATACCAGAGTAGAAGGTCTGTGAGGATGGCAGGTCCTCAGCCGTCCCGTGGCCGAGTGGTTAGCACGCTTGGCTACCGATCTAAGGTACCTGGGTTTCGAGCCCCGGAATTAGGCATGAATGTGTGTGTCGTTTTTCTGCTGAGGTCCTGCCATCCTCTCAGATCTCCTAACTGTGGCATACAAACTGACAGGCTCCTGTCAGACCTCTGTGGCAGGCAGCTGCTTGAGGGGGTATTTATTTTTTATTATTATAAAAAATATATCATAATATATATAATATAAAAATATTCTTTTGTATATTCATTTATGTTCTAATAACTCAGATTATGAATATCCTAATGATTTAATTCAACAAAAATCTATGTTTATGATAGAGGCAACAGAAGAAAAGTATTAGTCGTATTATTTGTAGTCTTAAAATTAATGAAGCAACAGGATATGTTGGTATACATTTAAAAATAATTAAAATAATAGTAAAATATCATTCAAAATTCTTAGTTGAATTAATAAATAGCAGCTTTCCAAAAGGTATTTTCTTCTCAGACTTAAAAATTGCTATTGTAACACCCATTTACAAAAATGGAGACAAAAATTGTTTTAATAATTATAGACCAATTTCCATTCTTTCATCCTTTTCAAAAGTTATTGAAACTATCATGAAAATAAGACTTAATAATTATTTAGGGGCGGGGGTGGCTCAGTCGGTAGCGCGCCAGGCTCGTAATCTGTAGTTCCCAGGTTCGAGTCCCAGCTGGGTCAGTGTTGAGATTTATCTCCGCAAAATTTCCCCGCCTTGCCCACGGTCAGTAGGGGACACCGATGGGCTTGAAAAGGCCGCCGTCCGTCGGATGGGACGTTAAGCCGTGACCCCGTGTGCGGGAGAGCCATACCCTGTGCACGTTAAAGAACACGCTGGATGGCCTTGACGGAAGGCTACCATCTGTCTCCCAACAGCTGTTCCAGTGGGTCCCCTCCCCCAACCTTCTCTGAGCCTTCGGGGTCCTTGTGGCCTGGCCATTTAGCCCATGGTGTGAAAAAAAGTGCCGCTCAGAGGTAAAACAATCCAATCCAATCTAATAATTATTTAGAAAAAATTTCCTTTTTTTACAAGTTTCAATTTGGTTTTAGAAAAGGTTTAAGTATTGAACATGCTTTTGTTCTAGTTTACTACCAGTATTTATCAAGGGATAAATAATTCTGAAAAAACACTAGCCCTATTTCTTGATATATCTAAAGCTTTTGATACAGTTAGACATGATATTTTATTACAGAATTTATATTTCTTAGGAATTAGAGGAAATTTATGGAGATGGTTTAAATCTTATTTATCTGACCGCTATCAAATAGTTTCTATTGATAATATTAAAAGTATTAAAATACTGTTTAATAAAGGAGTTCCACAAGGATCTATATTAGGACCTATTTTATTTTTAATTTACATAAACGATTTTTTTAATCAAAATTAAAAAGAAAATCAATTTCCTCTTCTGATGATACAGTTCTTGTTTACAAAAAAGAAAATCAACATCAATTATTTCTTGATATTTTTAATGACTTACATATTATTGCAACTTGGTTTAGCAAAAATCGATTAAAAATTAACTCTGACAAAACATGCTTTTTGCATTTTTCTCTCACCCGACAACTTTTTTAATAAATTACAATTTCATATTATGCATTTCGTGAACAAAATTTCTTGTGAATGTCCTGATATTAAACAGGTTACGACTACGAAATATTTGGGAGTTCTAATAGACAGCAATTTGAAATGGAAATCACATGTTACTATGCTTGTTGGGTTGGGTTGTTTTACCACTTAGCGGCACTTTTTTGCACACCATGGGCTAAATGGCCAGGTCACATGGACCCCGAAGGCTCAGAGAAGGTTGGGGGAGGGGACCCACTGGAACAGCTGTTGGGAGACAGATGGTAGCCTCCCGTCAAGGCCATTCTGCGTGTTCTTTAACGTTGGGTTGTTTTACCTCTGAGCGGCACTTTTTTGCACACCATGGGCTAAATGGCAAGGTCACAAGGACCCCGAAGACTCAGAGAAGGTTGGGGGAGGGGACCCACTGGAACAGCTGTTGGGTGACATATGGTAGCCTCCCGTCAAGGCCATCCAGCGTGTTCTTTAACGTGCACAGGGTATGGCTCTCCCGCACACGGGGCCACGGCTTAACGTCCCATCCGACGGACGGCGGCCTTTCCAAGCCCATCGGTGTCCCCTACTGACCGTGGGCAGGGCGGGGAATTTTGCGGAGATAAATACTATGCTTGTAAATAAAATACGATTTTACTTAGTCAGATTGTATCATTTAAGAAAAATTATCTCTGGAAGATTTTTAATTACTCTTTATTTTGCATGGATACAGTCTCTTATAAAGTATGCTTTAAATAGCTGGGGAGGTACAGTCGCTCAAAAAAGTATCCGAACACTCTGGGTGATTACAGAATTCAGAAAAAATATCTGGCAACGATTTTTTTAGAAATTAGTGATCTGGCAACCTTCGTGTCACGTGATTACAGAATTCAGGAAAAATATCTGGAGCGTGTACAGCAACTGTACACGCTCCAGTTACCGTTCACAGCAAACTGGAGCGTATGCAATAACTGCACACGCTCCAGTTTGCTGTGAACGGTAACTGCACACGCTCAATATTTCCGTGAGTGAGCCCACACGATCTAGTATCAAAGTAATATGACCACCTACAGTCTCTCAAAAAAGTATCCGAACACTATGGTTGACTACAGAATTCAGAAAAAATATCTGGCAGCGATTTTTTTAGAAATTAGTGATCTGGCAACCTTCGTGTCACGTGACACGAAGGTTGCCAGATCACTAATTTCTAAAAAAATCGTTGCCAGATATTTTTTCTGAAATCTGTAATCACCTACAGCGTTCGGATACTTTTTTGAGCGACTGTACTTATATGAATATTATTGAATGTGTTAGTAAAGTACAATATAAATTCTTAAAAGTTATGACATTTCGTAATAAAATCTATATGACTAAAGTTATTAATGATTATAAAATTCTTAGTTTGAGATACTATATATATATACAGCAGCTGTTTTTATTTTTAAAATCCAACAATTCTACAAATTAAATATAAAGATTATGCTTCTCGTCAATCTGGTCTTTTATTTGTAATCCGTAAAGTAAAGAAATAGCTCATAAACACTTTTTATTTTTAGCTCCTAGAATGTTTAATTCCTTACCTAAAGAAATTAGAAATGAACGTTCATATAAATAAATAAAATAAATACCTCCTCAAGCAGCTGCTTGCCACAGAGGTCTGACAGGAGCCTGTCAGTTTATATGCCATAGTAGAAGGTCTGTGAGGCTGGCAGGACCTCAGCAGAAAAACAACACTAACATCCATGCCTTACCCGGGGCTCGAACCCAGGTCCCTACGATCAGTAGCTAAGCGCGCTAACTACTCGGCCAATATAGTGTTTTTAAATTGAAAGTGAAAAATGTTATTTTTACTTCTTCAAATATTGATTATTACTTTAAAGTTGTACAATAATATTTTATTTTTAACATAATGACACATATTTTTTTCACTAAATACATCTCTATGAATGTAATAAATCATTTTGACACCCTAAATGAGCAAATTGCTCAAAGGTCTGCTAATATGTAACTTTTATTTTATTTATTTTATTTACTTTGTTAATATTTATTCTTTTTTGATTTGTGATAATATTGTTTTCTGTATATACAGGGTGATTCAGAATTCATCATCAATATTTGGTGGGGAGGTAGGTAATAAGAAACGAAGGAGATTTCACATAGGAAAGCATGGGCGCATATGCCATGTAGTAGGGCAAAATGACCCCAGTTCAATGATGGAAAGAACACATAAGAAGGAAGTGGTAAGGAAAAAACATTTATTATCTTACATGTAACATTTCTTTGCATTGGTTGTACAGACTTACAAGAGGAGCTCGAACTGCCGACCATGTGCTAGAATGCATGACTCACAACGGCGTTGCATGGACAGCCGGACCCTGTGGAAGATGCCTGGCATTTCCCGGATGTTTGAGGCAGCAACTGATATGCGTGCTACAAGATCCATAGCACTATCAACAGGGGTCTCGTACACCATGTTTTTCATAGCACCCCATACAAAGAAATCGATTGGAGATAAATCCGGTGAACGTGGTGGCCAAGAAACCGGTCCACCGCGGCCAATCCATTGACCACCAAACTGTCTGCGTAGGTAAGCACGCACAGCATTTGCGAAATGTGCAGGAGCGCCGTCATGCTGGAACCACATTCGCCGGAGACTACCATCAGGAACCTCGTTCAGAAGATCCGGTAACACAGTCTGAAGAAATGTTAGGTACTTGGCACCGTCCAAACGGGATGGTAGTAAATACGGGCCCAACAAACAGTCACCGACAATCCCAGTCCACACATTGACAGCAAAACGTTGTTGCGCAGCTCCAGGTCTTGTACCGTGTGGGTTCTGATGAGCCCACACATACCAATTGTGTGTGTTGAAGACACCCTCTCGAGTGAACAACGCCTCATCGGTGAAAAGAACATACGTTGGGAAATTGGGATCAACGGCTGTTCTCTGCATGAACCACTGACAAAAAATAACACGCTTGGGATGGTCGTCTGCTGCCAATAATTGCACTCTTTGCAGATGAAACGGATGTAACCCTTCATCGTGTAATATCCGCCACGCTGTTGCTTGCGAAATTCCAAACGGCCTAGCCATACCTCGTGTGCTAGCACCAGGTTGTTCCTCGATTTCCTGTAGGACAGCTTCCTCTACTGCTACTGATCGTGCCGATCTGCGCCTCCCTCGATTAACATTACTAGCCTCCATCGATTAACATTACTAGCAGCAAACGATCCTGTTTCACGCAGTTGGTGATGAATACGTGAAAACATTTGATGCTGTGGCACACGGCGGTTTGGGAAGCGCGCTGCATACAATTGCCTGGCTCGAAGACATCTTTCTACTGCCGCACCGTAAGTTACATGCATATCTGCACATTCATTCCACGTATACCGGTTCATGTTACTTCTGCAAATTCACCTTGTCGAATAACAACTGACTGCACGCGTCAAACAGCTGTGCTTCTGTATGAGAGGTGTGTACACACAGCGCCCTCTACACCACCATGCGTTCGTCTGCCCCCATACTTTAATATGCGAAATCTCTTTCTTTTCTTATTCCCTTCCTCCCCACTAAATATTGATGATGAATTCTGAATCACCCTGTATATATATATGCAAGTCTTTGTATTGTATTGCTATTTTGTTCTTATTAAATTATTATTATATATATAAAAAAATTACGCGACTAAATTTATCCAAATTTCAATAAATTTCATTTATATTTAAATTTCAGAAAAAGTAAAATAATTTATTCGTTATTACTATAAAAATATTTATGAATATCTTAAAATTAATTGCTTTAATTTTAATAATTAACAGCTACCAGTAGAATTTAAAAAAATAAATTTAATATAAACAGCTATGCATTTGAAAAAAAAACAATTTCTATATTACTGCAGCATCCAGGCCCGGTACGATACAGAAGGCTTTTGGGCTTATAAACCCTTAATCCGCATCCTCCGTCAATCAAAAGGGGGGTACCGATGATCTTGAAAAAAAGGCCACCTCCATACGATGGGACGTTAAGCTGTGGCTCCGTGTGCGGGAGAGCTATACCTGTGAATTTTAAATAACACGCTGTATGGCCTGGACGGGAATCTATATCATCAAGTGTGGGTCCCCGCCTCAGCAACACTTCGAGCAATCTTTTCTGAGCCCTTGAAGTCCTTGTGGATTGGGTTGGGTTGTTTTAACTCTGAGCGGCACTCTTTTGCACATCATGAGCTAAATGAGCCAGGTCACAAGGACCCCGAAGGCTCAGAGAAGATTGGGGGAGGGGACCCACTGGAACAGCTGTTGGGAGACAGATGGTAACCTCCCTTCAAGGCCATCCATCGTGTTCTTTAACGTTGGGTTGTTTTACCTCTCAACGGCACTATTTTGCACACCATGGGCTAAATGGCCAGGTCACAAGGACCCCGAAGGCTCGATGGCCAGGTCACAAGGACCCCGAGGACCCGAAGGCTGTTCAAGTGGATCCCTCCCCCAACCTTCAGAGAAGGTTGGGGGAGGGATCCACTTGAACAGCTGTTGGGAGACAGATGGTAGCCTCCCATCAAGGCCATCGAGCGTGTTCTTTAACGTTGGGTTGTTTTACCTCTGAGCGGCACCTTTTTGCACACCATGGGCTAAATGGGCAGGTCACAAGGACCCCGAAGGCTCAGAGAAGGTTGGGGAGGGGACCCACTGGAACAGCTGTTGGGAGACAGATGGTAGCCTCCCGTCAAGGCCATCCAGCGTGTTCTTTAACGTTGGGTTGTTTTACCTCTGAGCGGCACTTTTTTGCACACCATGGGCTAAATGGTCAGGTCACAAGGACCCCGAAGGCTCAAAGAAGGTTGGGGGAGGGGACCCACTGGAACAGCTGTGTGGAGGCAGATTTTAGCCTCTCGTCAAGGCCATCCAGCGTGTTCTTTAACGTGCACAAGTTATGGCTCTCCCACACACGGCACCAAGGCTTAACGTTCCATACGACGGACGGCTGCTTTTCCAAACCCATCGGTGTCTCCTATAATGACCGTGGGCAGGGCGAGGAGTTTTGCGGAGATAAGTCTCAACGTTGACCCATCTGGGACTCGAACCTGCAGATTTACGAGCCTGGCACGCTACCGACTGAGCCACCCATGCCCCTGAAGTCCTTGTGATCTAGCCATTTAGCCCATTATGTGCAAAAAAATGTGCTCCTCTAGAGATAAAACAATCCAATCTTCAAAAAGGCTTTTGTAAATATGTAGTCGATGGATCATAGATTGCTGACTGATATAGAATTCAAACAACACAAAAATCTCATTTTTCTTTTGAAACAAAAATGGCTTTATCTCACGCCCCCTGATGGTAAGGGGGGGGGGAAATCACAGGTTGCCAATATACCTCTCTTGTCCATCATAATATACCACGAAATTTTCAAATTTCTACAATAAATAGATCTTTGAAAATATTGGTTTGTATTTTGCATTTTCCAAATTTTTTACACCATTCAGAATACCCTAATGAAGCTATTAGAAGATTTGTAAACTGGGGAACGAAAAAGAAATTAATTTTCTCTTACAACAACAGCAAAAGAATTGGATTGTTTTACCTCTGAGCGGCACTTTTTTGCACACCATGGGCTAAATGGCCAGGTCACACGGACCCCGAAGGCTCAGAGAAGGTTGGGGGAGGCGACCCACTGGAACAGCTGTTGGGAGACAGATGGTAGCCTCCCGTCAAGGCCATCCAGCGTGTTCTTTAACGTTGGGTTGTTTTACCTCTGAGCGGCACTTTTTTGCACACCATGGGCTAAATGGCCAGGTCACAAGGACCCCAAAGGCTCAGAGAAGTTTGGGGGAGGGGACCCACTGAAACAGCTTTTGGGAGACAGATGGTAGCCTCCCGTCAAGGCCATCCAGCGTGTTCTTTAACGTGCACAGGGTATGGCTCTCCCGCACACGGGGCCACGGCTTAACGTCCCATCCGATGGACGGCGGCCTTTCCAAGCCCATCGGTGTCCCCTAGTGACCGTGGGCAGGGAAATTTTGCGGTGATAAATGCCAACGCTGACCCAGCTGGGACTCGAACCTGGGAACTACAGATTACGAGCCTGGCGCGCTAACGACTGAGCCACCCCCGCCCCACAGCAAAAGTAAGTTGATTGTCTACAAACGGAAAGACGTCAAAGTGAAAAACACAAAGTTCTTTTTTTAAATGACTTTCTCTTTTTTTTTAAAAAAAAGAGGTAAAAAAAAAAGTTTTCCAGCCACTTTACTACAAGTTTGATTTCTGCATATTGAACGAAATTTTATAACGCGGAATCTGACTTGTTACCAAAAAAATGGTTCCGAGGTCAAATCTGAGCATGGGACAGGAAGGGAAATTTAAGACAAGAATGGTAGCGCCATCTATTGGTAGGCTTTAGAACTAACAAATCGGTACACTTCTTCTCCAAGAGTTTTTTTCTTTTGCATATTCAAAGTGGCCTATCGTTGGATCTAATAGCATGGTTCATTGAGATAACATGGAACTGTTCCTATTTTTATGTCCAGTGCCTGCATATCAAATATAACGTTCCGCAATAAATATCTCACTATTTTTACAGTTCAAATTTTACTTGTATTCTGGTATAGAAAACACCAAACAACGAGCCTATATTATTCAGGAAAGTTTTGCAGTAATGCACTATTAAAACTGTAGGTCGTTTTACCCCTTAGCGGCACTTTTTTGCACACAATGGGCTAAATGGCCAGGTCACATGGACCCCGAAGGCTCAGAGAATGTTGGGGGAGGAGACCCACTGGAACGGCTGTTGGGAGACAGATGGTAGCCTCCCGTCAAGGCCATTCAGCGTGTTCTTTAACGTTGGGTTGTTTTACCTCTTAGCGGCACTTTTTTGCACACCATGGGCTAAATGGCCAGGCCACATGGACCCCGAAGGCTCAGAGAAGGTTGGGGGAGGGGACCCACTGGAACAGCTGTTGGGAGACAGATGGTAACCTCCCGTCAAGGCCATTCAGCGTGTTCTTTAACGTACACAAGGTATGGCTCTCCCACACACGGGCTTAACGTCCCATCCGACGGACGGCGGCCTTTCCAAGCCCATCGGTGTCCCCTACTGACCGTGAGCAGGGGGGGGGGGGATTTTGCGGAGATAAATCTCAACCCTGACCCAGTTGGGCTCGAACCTGGGAACTACAGATTGCGAACCTGGCGCGCTACCGACTGAGCCACCCACGCCCCATCTGTAGATGGGCAGCGGACGACAAAGCAAACATATTAATTCATTTCGTTTTGGAAAATGAGTTGAAAAAGGTATTTGGTAGTATGAAGAGGGAGAACTGAGGGAAGTGAATGAGAAACGAAAAACTTAATGAGGGAATCAATGAAATTAGAAGATGAAGAAGATGAAAATGTTATGATGAAGAAGAGAGCAGAGGAATGAAGAAGGAATAGGCTGTGATGAAGAAGAAATACTGCTGATCAAGAAAGGGGTCGTGGAAGTGTTGCTACTGCGAGAAGATGCTGGGCTGAAGACGGAATCAGAGAAGAGGTAAAAATGCTAAGATGAATATGATGATGAGGAGGAGAAGAAGAAATCAGAGAAGAGGAAGAAAATGCTAATATGAGAATGATGATGATGAAGAAGAATTCAAAGAAAAGAAAAATGCTAAGAGAAGAATAACGATGAAGAGATGTGAAGAAATGGAAATCAAGAATGGGGAAAATGCCAAGATGAAAATGATAATGAAGAGGAATAAGGATGAAGAGATTTGGTGAAGAGGAAAAATGATGTGATTGATGAAGTAGATGAATGAAGATGAAGATATTTGCTGAAGAAGGATCAAAGAAGAGGAATGAGGATGAAGAGATTTGGTGAAGAGGAATTAAAGAAGAGGAAAAATTATATGAAGGTGGAAGAAGAGGAATCAAAGAAGAGAAAATATTATATGAAAGAGGAAGAAGAGGAATGAGGATGAAGAGATTTGGTGAAGAGGAATCAAAGAAGAGGAAAATTATATGAAGGAGGAAGAAGAGGAATGAGGATGAAGAGATTTGGTGAAGAGGAATCAAAGAAGAGGAAAAATTATATGAAGGAGAAAGAAGAGGAATCAAAGAAGAGAAAAAATTATGTGAAGGAGGAAGAAGAGGAATGAGGATGAAGAGATTTGGTGAAGAGGAATCAAGGAAGAGGAAAAATGCTAAGACGAGAGTGATAACGAAGAGATTGAAAAAGAAGTCAAATAAGAGGAAAAATTATATTACAGAATGATGATTAAAAGAATGATGACGAAGAACTAAGTATGATGATAGGTGGAATAATGATGAAGAAATGTAAAGAAGATGTGAAGTCAAAGAAGAAGGATAATGCTAAGATAGGAGTAGTAAAGAATCAAATAATGAAAGCAGAACTAGAAAGACTTCAAGATGAAAGATCCAGGAGGAAAGCTAGAAAGCCAGAGATAACGAATAAAGCACCGAACATTACCTGTAACGTAAACACACTCTCTCTGTGTGTGTTTCGGTTCTGTTTGTGTGCGCAGGAGCGTATTGGTTGCAGCTTCACTCTGTGACAACCATCTACCTCGAGGAATTCTCCTCCTACCTCCGACTTGCAAGTCAGTGGAGAAACAACTTAGTGCTGCAAATGTCATTAAAGGTAATCGATACTGCCTGGCCACCCATGTGCCATGATGACGTCACACTCCCTCCTCCTCCTCCTCCTCCTCCTCCTCCTCCTCCTCCTCCTCCTCCTCCTCCTCCTCCTCCTCCTCCTCCTCCTCCTCCTCCTCCTCCTCCTCCTCCTCCTCCTCCTCCTCTCTTCTTCATCTCCGGCAAGGAGAAAACCTTGGCGACAAGAGCGAAAAGCACCTGAAGATGGTAGTCAGCGTTGTTCGAAACTTGCTAAGATGGGGGGGGAGCCTAATAATGGACGCCAAGGTAAAGGAGATCAAAGGATTAGGCATAAAACATGAAATCGGTGGGAACAATGGTAGAAATGTCATCAGAACGATTTTCTTTGTTATATGTAGGCACGCACTGAAGTCGTGTTCTTTTACGTGAGTAAAGGAAGATGCGAATAGGAGGATGAGGATGCAAAAGAGGCTGTTTCTATGATTGGGGGAATTTTTAAAGATAACACAGAGGAAGCGTTCGCATTCGTTTTGTCTTTGAACATTCTTTTGTGTTGGAAAATAAGGCTGTTTGTTTTGGAACAGGGACAATATGACTCGTTCAAGAACTGAAATTATAATTCTTAGGGAACGAATATAGAGAAAAGATGTAAGGAAAATATTACTGCACTTTTCGCGGATATGATCAAAGCTTGTTTTAAAGGATGTAATAAAGAATTGGAATTAAAAAAACAAAACAAATATAAAAGGAGTTAGTCTAACCAGAATTCCTGTTTGCGATTGATGAAGATTATAAAGAAGTTTTTAGTTTCATTTCTGTCAAACTAGGAATAGTACACTTTTCGAATGGCAAATGTTGATGGAAGAAATTTAGTAGGAAATGCACATATGCCCTGATACATTATTTCGATGTGACAGTGTGGCACTATTGGATCAATACGAAAACAATTCAATTTCGTTTTTGCATTATGAATAATTAAAATTGGGTTGGGTTGTTTTACCTCTGAGCGGCACTTTTTTGTACACCATGGGCTAAATGGCCAGGTCACATGGACCCCGAAGGCTCAGAGAAGGTTGGGGGAGGGGACCCACTGGAACAGCTGTTAGGAGACAGATGGTAGCCTCCCGTCAAGGCCATCCAGCGTGTTTTTTAACGTTGGGTTGTTTTACCTCTGAGCGGCGCTTTTTTGCACACCATGGGCTAAATGGCCAGGTCACAAGGACCCCGAAGACTCAGAGAAGGTTGGGGGAGGGGACCCACTGGAACAGCTGTTAGGAGACAGATGGTAGCCTCCCGTCAAGGCCATCCAGCGTGTTTTTTAACGTTGGGTTGTTTTACCTCTGAGCGGCGCTTTTTTGCACACCATGGGCTAAATGGCCAGGTCACATGGACCCTGAAGGCTCAGAGAAGGTTGGGGGAGGGGACCCACTGGAACAGCTGTTGGGAGACAGATGGTAGCCTCCCGTCAAGGCCATCCAGCGTGTTCTTTAACGTTGGGTTGTTTTACCTCTGAGCGGCACTTTTTTGCACACCATGGGCTAAATGGCCAGGTCACATGGACTCCGAAGGCTCAGAGAAGGTTGGGGGAGGGGACCCACTGGAACAGCTGTTGGGAGACAGATAGTAGCCTCCCGTCAAGGCCATCCAGCGTATTCTTTAACGTGCACAGAGTATGGCTCTCCCGCACACGGGGCCACGGCTTAACGTCCCATCCGACGGACGACGGCCTTTCCAAGCCCATCGGTGTCCCCTACTGACCGTGGGCAGGGCGGGGATTTTTGCGGAGATAAATCTCAACGCTGACCCAACTGGGACTCGAACCTGGAAACTACAGATTACGAGCCTGGCGCGCTACCGACTGAGACACCCCCGCTCTTATTCTTTCAGTGTTTAGAGAATAATGGTTGCTGTGATATTTCGCAACGCGTCACAAGAATATACCTCAGAAAACAATTAAAGTTTTAATAATAAGAATTGTTTCAAACTAGCAAATGAAATAATTATACATTTTGTAAGTTTGCATAATGATTTTTTCCAATATCAGACAACAATGAATGATTTTTTATAAAACAATATATTTCAATGTTAAACATTCCAACTTCCATAACTCTTTAAATACTGAACGAATATTGTTGAAAAACGATATTTAAAGAGATTTTTTAATTATGATCTTTAATTTACCTTCAGTCGCATTTTTCCATTAAATACAGTCGCTCAAAAAAAAAAATCCGAACACTATGGTTGATTACAGAATTCAGGAAAAATATACGGCAACGATTTTTTTTTAGAAATTAATGATCTGGCAACCTTCGTGTCACGTGATTACAGAATTCAGGAAAAATATCTGGAGCGTGTACAGCAACTGTACACGCTCCAGTTACCGTTCACATCAAACTGGAGCGTGTGCAGTTACTGCACACGCTCCAGTTTGCTGTGAACGGTAACTGCACACGCGCAATATTTCCGTGAGTGAGCCCACACGATCTAGTATCAAAGTAATATGACCACCTACAGTCGCTCAAAAAAGTATCCGAACACTATGGTTGACTACAGAATTCAGAAAAAATATCTGGCAACGATTTTTTTAGAAATTAGTGATCTGGCAACCTTCGTATCACGTGATTACAGAATTCAGGAAAAATATCTGGAGCGTGTACAGCAACTGTACACGCTCCAGTTTGCTGTGAACGGTAACTGCACACGCTCAATATTTCCGTCAGTGAGCCCACACGATCCAGGTCTTTGTGAGCTCACACGATCCAATGTGCTGTGAACATTAACCGCAACCGCTCCAGTTTGCTGTGAACGGTAACTGCACACGCTCCATATTCATTGCATTATATATTCATACGCATTATATATATTAAAAAAATATCCGAACACTATGGTTGGTTACAAAATTCAGAAAAAATATATGGCAACGATTTTTTTTTTTAGAAATTAGTGATCTGGCAACCTTCGTGTCACGTGATCACTAATTTCTAAAAAAAAATCGTTGCCATATATTTTTTCTTAATTCTGAAATCAACCGTAGTGTTCGGATATTTTTTTTTTGAGCGAGTTTACACATTTTGGAAATTACTCAGCTTTAAAATCAGATTCCTGTTGCCAATCACGAAAACTCTTTAATATTTTGGCGGACGGTGTATAAATGTATCTCCTAATGTGCTGATAATTCTTGACAAGCATCTCGACACAAAACACCAGTCGTTCAGTTTCACGAGCCGAACATCACCTTAAACTTCAATGCAAAGTTCTAAGAAGCATTCCTCGTCTTCCATCATGTAAAACGAAGACGGTGAAGCTGCTTTAACCACAAGCTCAGCTTCTCCAGTGGCAACTTGTGCATCGATTTTAAGACCCCCCTCATTGGCGAGGAAGTCTTATTGAAAATTGATGAGCTCGTTGCAGACCAGATTACGGCTCGCTGATGATGCCAACCACCGCCGATGTTCAACGGAAGTACACGAGCTTCAGAATCGTGCAGGCATTCAAATTTGCATCTGCATCGCTGGGCTCTTGTTTCAGTATAAATTTTGTATCAACGTATGAACGCTAATTGACATCGTGTGCGCTGTTACTGTTCCCTTAAACTGACAGAATGTTCCGTGTAAATAAACATTAAATTGGCCCATCCTCATGCAACGCTGATTCTTATTTTCTATTCCAAGACGAGTAGTTTTTTTTTCCACTTCTTGACTGGAACTTGTCGATATCGTAGACGAAGCAAATGTTGCAGATAATGTTCTTAATTAAAAAATCTGTATTGTCTCCTTTAACGCTTTGGTGTTCTTGGCCCTCCTTAAATCGATGACTCTGTGTTCAATAACCTATTAGTGTGGTTCTTGAATCTAACAAACGATCTATTGTTCGATTCTTTACACCAACACCTGGGAATCTTACTCAGCTGTGGTTGAATTTTCTAAGCATAAATCTTAGAAAGGTAATTGTTTTGTTTTTGTTGGAATCTTCAAACTTTTAGTGTTTGATTGGTTGGTTGGTTGTTTTACCTCTGAGCGGCACCTTTTTTGAACACAATGGGCTAAATGACCAGGTTGGGTTGGGTTGTTTTACCTCTGAGCGGCACTTTTTTGCACACTATGGGCTAAATGGCCAGGTCACATGGACCCCGAAGGCTCAGAGAAGGTTGGTGGAGGGGACTCACTGGAACAGCTGTTGGGAGACAGATGGTAGCCTTCCGTCAAGGCCATCCAGCGTGTTCTTTAACGAACACAAGGTATGGCTCTCCCGCACACGGGGCCACGGCTTAACGTCCCATCCGACGGACGGCGGCCTTTCCAAGCCCATCGGTTCCCCTACTGACCGTGGGCAGGGCGGGGAATTTTGCGGAGATAAATCTCAACGCTGACCCAGCTGGGACTCGAACCTGGGAACTACAGATTACGAGCCTGGCGCGCTACCGACTGAGCCACCCCCGCCCCTAAATGACCAGGTCATAAGGACCCCGAAGGCTCAGAGAAGGTTAGGGGAGGGGACCCACTAGAACAGCTGTTGGGAGACAGATGGTAGCCTCCAGTCTAGGCTATCCAGCGTGTTCTTTAACGTTCACAGGGTATGGCTCTACCGCACACGGGGCCACTGCTTAACGTCCCACCCGACGGACGGCGGCCTTTCCAAGCCCATCAGTTCCCCTACTGACCGTGGGCAGGACGGGGAATTTTGCGGAGATAAATCTCAACGCTGACCCAGCTGGGACTCGAACCTGGAAACTGCAAATTACGAGCCTGGCGTGCTACCGACTGAGTCCTCCCCGTGTGCCGGGGAACCATACCCGGTACATGTTAGAGAATACGCTGGATGGCCTTGACGGGTGGCGACCACATTATCCTAACAGCTATCCAGTGGATCCCCTTCCTCAACATTCTCTGAACCATTGGGGTTCTTGTGACGTAGCCATTTGGGAAGAAATTTTATAAAGTGATTCGGTTTCATTGCCTCCTAGTTCGAATTGTTCCTTGGAATCTGATCATAGATTTTTTTCCATTGTGTGCAAAAAAAGTGCCGCTCATAAACAACAGAACTCACATCGTAAATTATTCTTCATCACTCCTCATCTTTCCCACCATCTGTGACCAAAAAAAAAAAGCATCAGGAAGAGTTAAAGATGAGGAAAAGGATGAAGAAAGGAAACTAAAAACGTTGCACAACGCACAAAACGCCGCCATCCTGAAAACTTCCAGCCAACGACACAAACAAACACCAAAAACATTTGTTTTCAATGCTTATCTGGAAAGCAACTCTCCTTAGGGATGTGGTTGGGCCTTTCTCAGAAACTGGACCTATCAGACAAGTAAAATATGGGTGGTTGGTTGAATTGCTGATATGGGTAGCCTTTATTCGCAAGAAAAGAATAAATCAGCGATCCTCAGAGACGGGGATGCGTTTGGAGAATACCGATAGCTAATGTTACAACCGTCTTTGGTTCATATTTCCAGGAGAATAGTGTGTCTTACGCGAACTATTAGTATGGCAAGACGCTAGACAGAATTGTGGGATGCTGAAAAGGAAGAAAGAGGAAAAGATTTGCAGGATGTCTGTGTGATAAATTTTTGCAGATCTATGTTTCAATCACACTAGGAGGAATGCCGAAATTATTTTATTTCTAGAGAGAGAGAGAATGAAAATTGTTTCTGTTTTGTGATCTTTGAAAAGAATGATTTAATTTTTTGAGTTCTTGTTTAAAAAAAATGAATTAAGGTTTGGAAGAAAATAATCTTTTATGAAACAGGAAATGAAAGTTTTTTCCTTGATTAATATTTTTCCTGAAAAAATTCCAGTGGAAGATAGATGAAATCGATAATGTTTCTAACTTTAGAAATATTTTCTGGGTTTTTTTTTTTTCTGTGTATGTGTATGTTGGTTTGAGCTTTTCTCTGTAGCGGGTTGGGTTGTTTTACCTATGAGCTGCACTTTTTTGCACACCATGGGCTAAATGGCCAGGTCACATAGACCCCGAAGGCTCAGAGAAGGTTGGGGGAAGGGACCCACTGGAACAGCGGTTGGGAGACAGATGGTAGCCTCCCGTCAAGGCCATCCAGCGTGTTCTTTAACGTTGGGTTGTTTTACCTCTGAGCGGCACTTTTTTGCACACCATGGGCTAAATGGCCAGGTCACAAGGACCCCGAAGGCTCAGAGAAGGTTGGGGGAAGGGACCCACTGGAACAGCGGTTGGGAGACAGATGGTAGCCTCCCGTCAAGGCCATCCAGCGTGTTCTTTAACGTTGGGTTGTTTTACCTCTAAGCGGCACTTTTTTTGCACACCATGGGCTAAATGGTCAGGTCACATAGACCCCGAAGGCTCAGAGAAGGTTGGGGGAAGGGACCCACTGGAACAACGGTTGGGAGACAGATGGTAGCCTCCCGTCAAGGCCATCTAGCGTGTTCTTTAACGTTGGGTTGTTTTACCTCTGAGCGGCACTTTTTCGCACACCATGGGCTAAATGGCCAGGTCACAAGGACCCCGAAGGCTCAGAGAAGGTTGGAGGAGGGGACCGACTGGAACAGCTGTTGGGAAACAGATGGTAGCCTCCCGTCAAGGCCATCCAGCGTGTTCTTTAACGTTGGGTTGTTTTACCTCTGAGCGGCACTTTTTTTGCACACCATGGGCTAAATGGCCAGGTCACATTGACCCCGAATGCTCAGAGAAGGTAGGGGGAGGGGACCCACTGGAACGGCTGTCGAAAAAAAAAATCGTTGCCAGATATTTTTTCTGAATTCTGTAATCAACCAAGTGTCCGGATACGTTTTTGAGCGACAGTACGTGAAGCTTAAAAGGTTGAGAACCACTGCTCTACTCAAATTTTCATCTTTTGATATCAGTTGCGTTCTAATTCATTCGTGACATTCACACTACGTGCTGTCTCGTGTCTCGTAGAGCACGCTTTCATTATTTCACGCTCTAAGTCCGCTTCAATAAATAAATTTTTTTCACTCTGCAGCTGAACATCTATTTTCTTAAAAAATTCAAGCATTCTTCAACTGATGGATTTTTACAACGAAACTCTTGATAATATAGGAAGATTATAATTGGCTATGACCTTACATTCTCTGGCAAATAAATCCCTTTGTACTTCTAGGTGGAAATTGAATACTTGGTACAACAACTACTGTTCCTAATGCCTTTATGTGCATTAGAGACTAGTATGCTGTAATGAGAGATCATCGCGATGAGGAACTCTCTCGGGAGTAATACCAACTCTAATCCTTAATGTAATCCTTGCAAACAAGTTCTGTTAGAATTTCAGCTAGTCATTGTTAATGATATTATCTCCTACTCCTATAGAGTTGCTGACAAAACTTCAAATAAGTTAAATAGCTGTTTTTGAACATATTTTCCTGAAGCTTTCTCGACTTCACCTTTAAGGTAGAAATTTAAAGTGTGTAATGAAATGATTTCTGATGTGCAATGATCGTTTGTACAGATCACTTCGCCATATGCGCATTGGCTATGTAATACGACTAATTGATCTACGTTAATTTGATTAATTCGTGTAAAGTCTAGAATTTGATGTTGTTATGAATGTGTTTGAGTGTCTAAGTTTGTAAAGTTTTAGTTGCCTTTGTAAAGTTTTAGACTTCATGCTGGAAATTTAAACACAAGGGACTTTAAAAAAGAAAACAAAAATCGAGAGTTGGGTTTTGGGTTGTTTTACCTTTGAGCGGCGCTTTTTTGCACACCATGGGCTAAATGCCCAGGTCACATGGACCCCGAAGGCTCAGAGAAGGTTGGGGGAGGGGACCCACTGGAATAGCTGTTGTGAGACTGATGGTAGTCTCCCGTCAAGGCCATCCAGTGTGTTATTTAACTTTGGGTTGTTTTACCTCTGAGAGGCACTTTTTTGCACACCATGAGATAAATGGCCAGGTCACATGGACCCCGAAGGCTCAGAGAAGGTTGGGGGGAGGGACCCACTGGAACAGCTGTTGGGAGACAGATGGTAGTCTCCCGTCAAGGCCATCCAGTGTGTTATTTAACTTTGGGTTGTTTTACCTCTGAGCGGCACTTTTTTGCACACCATGAGATAAATGGCCAGGTCACATGGACCCCGAAGGTTCAGAGAAGGTTGGGGGAGGGGACCCACTGGAACAGCTGTTGGGAGACAGATGGTAGTCTCCCGTCAAGGCCATCCAGTGTGTTATTTAACTTTGGGTTGTTTTACCTCTGAGAGGCACTTTTTTGCACACCATGAGATAAATGGCGAGGTCACATGGACCCCGAAGGTTCAGAGAAGGTTGGGGGAGGGGACCCACTGGAACAGCTGTTGGGAGACAGATGGTAGCCTCCCGTCAAGGCCATCCAGCGTGTTCTTTATCGTTGGGTTGTTTTACCTCTGAGAGGCACTTTTTTGCAAATCATGGGCTAAATGGCCTGGTCACATGCACCGCGAAGGCTCAGAGAAGGTTGAGGGAGGGGACACACTGGAACAGCTGTTCGAAGGAACAGCTGTCTGACAGATGGTAGCCTCTCTTCAAGGCCATCCAGTGTGTTCTTTAGAGTTGTGTTGTTTTACCTCTGAGCGGCACTTTTTTGTACTAATGGCTAATGGGGGCTAAATGGCTAGGTCACATGGACCCCGAAGGCTCAGAGAAGATTGGGGGAGGGGACCCACTGGAACAGCTGTTGGCAGACAGATGGTAGCCTCCCGTCAAGGCCATCCAGTGTGTTCTTTAACATGCACAGGTTATGGCTCTCCCGCACACGGGGCCACGGCTTAACGTCTCATCCGACGGACGAAAATTCGTGTCACGTGACACGAAGGTTGCCAAATCGCTAATTTCTAAAAAAATCGTTGCCAAATATTTTTTCATAATTCTGTAATCAACCATAGTGTTGGGATATTTTTTTCAGCGACTGTACTTATAAGAAAAGTATTCGTATTAAACTTTTTTTTCAAATAATAAATCTGAGTTATTATTAAAGAAAGTAAGGCACTCTTACATTGATTAGCAAAAAAATAAAAAATAAAAAAAAAATTAAAAAAATAAAAAGAACCCTTTTATGAATATAAAAAAAAACATTAAAGCCATCACTGATACTTAATAAAAGAAATATCATTAAAAAAGCAATCCCACAGTAGGAAATACGAAATATCATAAACCCGAAAACATTCTGAGACCGAATTCATGTATTTCGTGAAATCCAAAGAAATATCTAAGTAGCGCTTTGAGTATTAGATCCAAAACGCATCCTTTTTCCTCTGCTCTCTTTCACTAAGAAAAACCATTTCTGTAAAATGCCCTCTCAACACATCATTACAAGCAAACCCACATCGACCACCCTTTATGTACCAGAACCGATGCGGATTTCATTTTTTTTTTATTCTCAACGAAAGAAAACATTTTTTTTTTACTTTTCTGAAAATCTCAACACTAAACGAGAATCAAATACCGTCTGAACTCGCTCACAAAAGAGGACCACGACATACTAGGATCGGTGTGAGTGCTACTGTTAAAAAAGCAAAAATCATCTCAAGCCTCCCTATCTCGGTGTCCCGAACTTCCTCATTTCCTCTTGCTCTCCTTTACTTCCATCTTGTCCTTAAGAGCATCTCTATAACCCCTCAGGGAGAAAAAAAAGTCACTCTTTCTAAAATATCCCGTCACTTCAAGGTGCTTTCCAAACACTAGTGACGGCTTTGAATCGACCCCCACCCCCTCCCCGTTGCTTTCGTCTCACAACTTTACTCTCTCCTTCCACATCTGCCAACCAGCCCGCGACGCTACCTTGTACATATCCCCCTCGTTCATCCTACGCATCCACCAGCATTTCTTTCCTCCCATCCTGCACTTATCCTAGACGTTGATCAGGCATTTGTGAGACTTGGGGCTGACGTAGATAACTCTCTGTACGTTCTCCAGATGTGTTCTATAAGAGTCTTATCTTCAGCCTTAGGGAAGCTCAACGAATGGCTTAAACTATACGTGGGACATTTTCTAAGCTCCTTTTTGCTGGACACCTTTTCCTGCTGCGTTTTGTATTGCTGCATCAATAAGTGCAATAGCGTTCACAAGCTTACCTTTGTAACGTCGTCAGTCCCTGAGTTCTTTCTATCTTTCGTTTTTTTTTTTTCTCTTTCTTTCACTTCTTTTTCTCGCTCTCTAAGATTCCCTTTATTATTGTTTCTTTTTTTTTTATTATTCATCCAGTTTTTCTTTTTCGGAAGTTTTCTGGTGTGTTTTTTTTTTTTTTTTTTTGGTGTTCTCATCCAACCTCTACATGGGTGATCTTGCTGTTCCTTTCAGAATGGTGGAGAAACAGGATGTTGAAAGAGGCAAGAGACACAGAAAAATAAGAATGTCAGATGCTGAATTGATACTGGATGCTCAGACCTGTGGTGTGTTTCTCTCTTTGTCTAGGTGAAAGATTTAGTTGGAAAGAAAGCTAGGACAAAAGCTTTCCCTCACTTTGTTCCATCGAAAGCTTTCTTCCCAAATTTATCTAACTTCTTGGAAGCACTGAAAAAATTTCTGTTCCATTTTTCTTATTGTTTTCATATTTTTCTCTTAAGCACAAAGAAAATGAACACGAAAATCCACGTACAGTCGCTCAAAAAAGTATCCGAACACTACGGTTGATTGCAGAATTCAGAAAAAATATCTGGCAACGATTTTTTTAGAAATCAGTGATCTGGCAACCTTCGTGTCACGTGACACGAAGGTTGCCAAATCACTAATTTCTAAAAAAATCGTTGCCAGATATTTTTTCTGAATTCTGCAATCAACCGTAGTGTTCGGATACTTTTTTGAGCGACTGTACACTGCACGAATTTATTTTTCAAGCATATTTAACCTGAGAAATTGTTGATGCATTTGACCATTGATTTAGACTTATTTCCGCTAAATTCCCACAATGCACTCAGCCATAAAAGGGGCACCAATGGGCTTTGAAACGCCACCGTCCGTCGGATGGAGCGTTAAGCCGTAGGCCCATGTATGGTAGAGCCATACCCTGTGCACGTTAAAGAACACACTGATGGCCTTGACCCCTTGATTTAAAGAACACACGCGAGGCTACCATCCTAACAGCTGTCCCAATGGGTCTCCTCCCCCAACCTTCTCTGAGCCTTCGGGGTCCTTGTGACCTGGCCATTTAGTCCATTGTGGTCAGAAAAGTGCCCTCGGAGATTGGGTTGTTTTACCTCTGAGCGACACTTTTTTGCACACCATGGGCTTAAATGGCCAGGTCACATGGACCCCGAAGGCTCAGAGAAGGTTGTGGGAGGAAACCCACTGGAACAGTTGTTGAGAGGCAGTAGTAACTTCCCGTCAAGGCCATCCAGTGTGTCCTTTAACGTGCATAGAGTATGCTCTCTCCAACACACGGGGCCACGGCTTAACGTCCCATCCGACGGACGGCGGCCTTTCCAAACCCATCGGTGTCCCCTACTGACCGTGGGCAAGGCGGGGAATTTTGCGGAGATAAATCTCAACGCTGACCCAGCTGGGACTCGAACCTGGGAAGTACAGATTACGAGCTTGGCGCGCTACCGACTGAGCCACCCCACCCTCGGAAGTAAAATAGAAAAACTCTGTAACAATATCAATCCCATCGGTGTCCTCTACTGACCGTGGGCAAGGCGGGGAATTTTGCGGAGATAAATCTCAACGCTGACCCAACTGGGACTCGAACCTGGGAAGTACAGATTACGAGCTTGGCGCGCTACCGACTGAGCCACCCCACCCTCGGAAGTAAAACAGCAAAACTCTGTAACAATATCAATCCCATCGGTGTCCTCTACTGACCGTGGGCAAGGCGGGGAATTTTGCGGAGATAAATCTCAACGCTGACCCAACTGGGACTCGAACCTGGGAAGTACAGATTACGAGCTTGGCGCGCTACCGACTGAGCCACCCCACCCTCGGAAGTAAAACAGCAAAACTCTGTAACAATATCAATCCCATCGGTGTCCTCTACTGACCGTGGGCAAGGCGGGGAATTTTGCGGAGATAAATCTCAACGCTGACCCAACTGGGACTCGAACCTGGGAACTATAGATTACGAGCTTGGCGCGCTACCGACTGAGTCACCCCACCCTCGGAAGTAAAACAGCAAAACTCTGTAACAATATCAATCCCATCGGTGTCCTCTACTGACCGTGGGCAAGGCGGGGAATTTTGCGGAGATAAATCTCAACGCTGACCCAACTGGGACTCGAACCTGAGAAGTACAGATTACGAGCTTGGCGCGCTACCAACTGAGCCACCCCACCCTCGGAAGTAAAACAGCAAAACTCTGTAACAATATCAATCCCATCGGTGTCCTCTACTGACCGTGGGCAAGGCGGGGAATTTTGCGGAGATAAATCTCAACGCTGACCCAACTGGGACTCGAACCTGGGAAGTACAGATTACGAGCTTGGCGCGCTACCGACTGAGCCACCCCACCCTCGGAAGTAAAACAGCAAAACTCTGTAACAATATCAATCCCATCGGTGTCCTCTACTGACCGTGGGCAAGGCGGGGAATTTTGCGGAGATAAATCTCAACGCTGACCCAACTGGGACTCGAACCTGGGAAGTACAGATTACGAGCTTGGCGCGCTACCGACTGAGCCACCCCACCCTCGGAAGTAAAACAGCAAAACTCTGTAACAATATCAATCCCATCGGTGTCCTCTACTGACCGTGGGCAAGGCGGGGAATTTTGCGGAGATAAATCTCAACGCTGACCCAGCTGGGACTCGAACCTGGGAACTACAGATTACGAGCTTGGCGCGCTACCGACTGAGCCACCCCACCCTCGGAAGTAAAACAGCAAAACTCTGTAACAATATCAATCCCATCGGTGTCCTCTACTGACCGTGGGCAAGGCGGGGAATTTTGCGGAGATAAATCTCAACGCTGACCCAACTCGGACTCGAACCTGGGAAGTACAGATTACGAGCTTGGCGCGCTACCGACTGAGCCACCCCACCCTCGGAAGTAAAACAGCAAAACTCTGTAACAATATCAATCCCATCGGTGTCCTCTACTGACCGTGGGCAAGGCGGGGAATTTTGCGGAGATAAATCTCAACGCTGACCCAGCTGGGACTCGAACCTGGGAACTACAGATTACGAGCTTGGCGCGCTACCGACTGAGCCACCCCACCCTCGGAAGTAAAACAGCAAAACTCTGTAACAATATCAATCCCATCGGTGTCCTCTACTGACCGTGGGCAAGGCGGGGAATTTTGCGGAGATAAATCTCAACGCTGACCCAGCTGGGACTGGAACCTGAGAAGTACAGATTACGAGCTTGGCGCGCTACCGACTGAGTCACCCCACCCTCGGAAGTAAAATAGAAAAACTCTGTAACAATATCAATCCCATCGGTGTCCTCTACTGACCGTGGGCAAGGCGGGGAATTTTGCGGAGATAAATCTCAACGCTGACCCAGCTGGGACTCGAACCTGGGAACTACAGATTACGAGCTTGGCGCGCTACCGACTGAGCCACCCCACCCTCGGAAGTAAAACAGCAAAACTCTGTAACAATATCAATCCCATCGGTGTCCTCTACTGACCGTGGGCAAGGCGGGGAATTTTGCGGAGATAAATCTCAACGCTGACCCAACTGGGACTCGAACCTGGGAAGTACAGATTACGAGCTTGGCGCGCTACCGACTGAGCCACCCCACCCTCGGAAGTAAAACAGCAAAACTCTGTAACAATATCAATCCCATCGGTGTCCTCTACTGACCGTGGGCAAGGCGGGGAATTTTGCGGAGATAAATCTCAACGCTGACCCAGCTGGGACTCGAACCTGGGAACTACAGATTACGAGCTTGGCGCGCTACCGACTGAGCCACCCCACCCTCGGAAGTAAAACAGCAAAACTCTGTAACAATATCAATCCCATCGGTGTCCTCTACTGACCGTGGGCAAGGCGGGGAATTTTGCGGAGATAAATCTCAACGCTGACCCAACTCGGACTCGAACCTGGGAAGTACAGATTACGAGCTTGGCGCGCTACCGACTGAGCCACCCCACCCTCGGAAGTAAAACAGCAAAACTCTGTAACAATATCAATCCCATCGGTGTCCTCTACTGACCGTGGGCAAGGCGGGGAATTTTGCGGAGATAAATCTCAACGCTGACCCAGCTGGGACTCGAACCTGGGAACTACAGATTACGAGCTTGGCGCGCTACCGACTGAGCCACCCCACCCTCGGAAGTAAAACAGCAAAACTCTGTAACAATATCAATCCCATCGGTGTCCTCTACTGACCGTGGGCAAGGCGGGGAATTTTGCGGAGATAAATCTCAACGCTGACCCAGCTGGGACTGGAACCTGAGAAGTACAGATTACGAGCTTGGCGCGCTACCGACTGAGTCACCCCACCCTCGGAAGTAAAATAGAAAAACTCTGTAACAATATCAATCCCATCGGTGTCCTCTACTGACCGTGGGCAAAGCGGGGAATTTTGCGGAGATAAATCTCAACGCTGACCCAACTGGGACTCGAACCTGAGAAGTACAGATTACGAGCTTGGCGCGCTACCGACTGAGCCACCCCACCCTCGGAAGTAAAACAGCAAAACTCTGTAACAATGTCAATCCCATCGGTGTCCTCTACTGACCGTGGGCAAGGCGGAGAATTTTGCGGAGATAAATCTCAACGCTGACCCAACTGGGACTCGAACCTGAGAAGTACAGATTACGAGCTTGGCGCGCTACCAACTGAGCCACCCCACCCTCGGAAGTAAAACAGCAAAACTCTGTAACAATATCAATCCCATCGGTGTCCTCTACTGACCGTGGGCAAGGCGGGGAATTTTGCGGAGATAAATCTCAACGCTGACCCAACTGGGACTCGAACCTGGGAAGTACAGATTACGAGCTTGGCGCGCTACCGACTGAGCCACCCCACCCTCGGAAGTAAAATAGAAAAACTCTGTAACAATATCAATCCCATCGGTGTCCTCTACTGACCGTGGGCAAGGCGGGGAATTTTGCGGAGATAAATCTCAACGCTGACCCAGCTGGGACTCGAACCTGGGAACTACAGATTACGAGCTTGGCGCGCTACCGACTGAGCCACCCCACCCTCGGAAGTAAAACAGCAAAACTCTGTAACAATATCAATCCCATCGGTGTCCTCTACTGACCGTGGGCAAGGCGGGGAATTTTGCGAAGAAAAATCTCAACGCTGACCCAGCTGGGACTCGAACCTGGGAACTACAGATTACGAGCTTGGCGCGCTACCGACTGAGCCACCCCACCCTCGGAAGTAAAACAGCAAAACTCTGTAACAATATCAATCCCATCGGTGTCCTCTACTGACCGTGGGCAAGGCGGGGAATTTTGCGGAGATAAATCTCAACGCTGACCCAACTGGGACTCGAACCTGGGAACTATAGATTACGAGCTTGGCGCGCTACCGACTGAGCCACCCCACCCTCGGAAGTAAAACAGCAAAACTCTGTAACAATATCAATCCCATCGGTGTCCTCTACTGACCGTGGGCAAGGCGGGGAATTTTGCGGAGATAAATCTCAACGCTGACCCAGCTGGGACTCGAACCTGGGAACTACAGATTACGAGCTTGGCGCGCTACCGACTGAGCCACCCCACCCTCGGAAGTAAAACAGCAAAACTCTGTAACAATATCAATCCCATCGGTGTCCTCTACTGACCGTGGGCAAGGCGGGGAATTTTGCGGAGATAAATCTCAACGCTGACCCAACTGGGACTCGAACCTGGGAACTATAGATTACGAGCTTGGCGCGCTACCGACTGAGCCACCCCACCCTCGGAAGTAAAACAGCAAAACTCTGTAACAATATCAATCCCATCGGTGTCCTCTACTGACCGTGGGCAAGGCGGGGAATTTTGCGGAGATAAATCTCAACGCTGACCCAACTGGGACTCGAACCTGGGAACTACAGATTACGAGCTTGGCGCGCTACCGACTGAGTCACCCCACCCTCGGAAGTAAAACAGCAAAACTCTGTAACAATATCAATCCCATCGGTGTCCTCTACTGACCGTGGGCAAGGCGGGGAATTTTGCGGAGATAAATCTCAACGCTGACCCAACTGGGACTCGAACCTGGGAACTATAGATTACGAGCTTGGCGCGCTACCGACTGAGCCACCCCACCCTCGGAAGTAAAACAGCAAAACTCTGTAACAATATCAATCCCATCGGTGTCCTCTACTGACCGTGGGCAAGGCGGGGAATTTTGCGGAGATAAATCTCAACGCTGACCCAGCTGGGACTCGAACCTGGGAACTACAGATTACGAGCTTGGCGCGCTACCGACTGAGCCACCCCACCCTCGGAAGTAAAACAGCAAAACTCTGTAACAATATCAATCCCATCGGTGTCCTCTACTGACCGTGGGCAAGGCGGGGAATTTTGCGGAGATAAATCTCAACGCTGACCCAACTGGGACTCGAACCTGGGAACTATAGATTACGAGCTTGGCGCGCTACCGACTGAGTCACCCCACCCTCGGAAGTAAAACAGCAAAACTCTGTAACAATATCAATCCCATCGGTGTCCTCTACTGACCGTGGGCAAGGCGGGGAATTTTGCGGAGATAAATCTCAACGCTGACCCAGCTGGGACTCGAACCTGGAAACTACAGATTACGAGCTTGGCGCGCTACCGACTGAGTCACCCCACCCTCGCAAGTAAAACAACAAAACTCTGTAACAATATCTCCTCAAACTGTGATAAAATGCTTCATTTCAACGAAAAATAACCTAACCTTGAAAGAGAAAACAACCATTGTGTTTTTCTTTTTTCCATAGAACTGAGACTAGCAGAATAGAAACAAAGACAACTTTTCTACTCATGAATGAAACACGGGAAAATAAAAACACCAGAAAAATAAGTAAGAAAAATCCCCAACTTTTTAGTTTCGTGTGCAAAGCCATCTCTCCCCAGTGTGGGAAGTATTCCACACCTTTCGCTATACCAGCAGCCACCTTACTTCAAGTATCACAGACACAATCCCTTTTACGAAGTTTCCTTGTAGTCAACCATCAACCATTCGCACAGTTCTTGCCTCTCTGATCCTCCTCCGCATCTCGAGTGAGATGAGGTGGCTTACACGCCTCATCTCCCATTCTAAATCTCAGCATTTGACACTGGATTTCAAGAGAAACCCGCTCCTCGTTCCCCCAGGTTGCTCGTCTACGAGGAACACTCACACGACTCGAGAAAAAAGCTGCTATTTGCGTTGGGGTTTCTGTCTCCTAAGCTCCTTTCCAACGTCTGAGAATGTGTCAGATTTATTTAAATCAATGTCCGATATCGCTGGAATGGGAGAACACAGCGAGAGCAGCGTCGTGTTTGTCAGCGTAGCGTTCGCCTTTCTCACGAGAAATGATGAACTGACATCACATCCGGATGAATGGTGGAAAAAGAAGGCAACAGTGAGACTACAGAGGCGAAGAGTAGTATCATTTTTTTTTCTTTTTCTTTTTTTTTTGGGCGGGGGGGGTGGAAGATTCGATTATTTATTTTCCTTCTGGTTTCGAAAACGTTGATGTACCATCATCAGGTTGAGTTGTTTGGGTTGTTTTACCTCTGAGCGGCACTTTTTTGCACACAATGGGCTAAATGGCCAGGTCGTATGGACCCCGAAGACTCAGAGAAGGTTGGGGGGGGGACCCACTGGAACAGCTGTTGGGATACAGATGGTAGCCTCCCGTCAAGGTCATCCAGCATGTTCTTTAACGTTGGGTTGTTTTACCTCTGAGCGGCACTTTTTGCATAACATGGGCTAAATGGCCAGGTCACATGGACCCCGAAGACTCAGA
Organism: Ryuthela nishihirai; assembly: GCA_038380435.1. NCBI lineage: Eukaryota > Metazoa > Arthropoda > Arachnida > Araneae > Heptathelidae > Ryuthela > Ryuthela nishihirai. Next base: position 41,226,831 of record JAWZYU010000034.1, on the reverse strand, counting down.
GAAGGTTAGGGGAGGGAACCCACTGGAACAGCTGTTGGGAGACAGATGGTAGCCTCCCGTCAAGGCCATCCAGCGTGCACATTTTACGTGTATAGGGTATGGATCTCCCTCACACGGTGCCACGGCTTAACGTCCCATCCGACGGACGGCGGCCTTTCCAAGCCCATCGGTGTCCCCTACTGACCGTGGGCAGGGCGGAGAGTTTTGCGGAGATAAATCTGAACGCTGACCCAGCTGGGACTCGAACCTGGGAAACCATCATCAGGGTTGTGTTGTTTCGCCTTTGAGCGGTACTTTTGTGCACATAATGAAGCGTCGTAATGATCAAGTCGTAAAGACCCCAAAAGTTCAGGGAATGTTAAACCACTGGACAGTTGTTTAAGAAGCCGTTATAACTTCCCGTTAAGCCCATTCAGCGCGTGCTGCCCTAATCTCTGAGTCCTCATAATTTTCAACCCTCTTCTTTTTTATTTCACTTCATTGAACATGAACCTCTTCTTTTTGAAACTTCATTCTCTCAATCCTCATTTCTCTGATAGCTCAGGTCTAATCTCTCTGATCTCTCATTTGCTCAGTACTCATCTGTCTGATCCCTTATACGCTAGGTCATCTCTCTAAACACTCATTCTGTCAGTTCTCATTTCTCTGATCTCTCCCTGTCTCAGTTCTCATCTCTCTGATCCCTCATTCGCTCGGTCCTCATCTATCTGATCATTCATTTCTCTGTTCTTATCTCTCTGATACCTCTTCATGTCAGTTCTAATCTCTTCGATCCCAAGTCATCTCAGTTCTGATCTCTTCGATCCCAAGATATCTCAGTTCTGATCTCTTCGATCCCAAGATATCTCAGTTCTAATCTCTTCGATCCCAAGACATCTCAGTTCTAATATCTTCGATCCCAAGTCATCTCAGTTCTAATCTCTTCGATCCCAAGTCATCTCATTTCTAATATCTTCGATCCCAAGACATCTCAGTTCTAATCTGTTCGATCCCAAATCATCTCAGTTGTAATATCTTCGATCCCAAATCATATCAGTTCTGATCTCTTCGATCCCAAGTCATCTCAGTTCTGATCTCTTCGATCCCAAGACATCTCAGCTCTAATCTCTTCGATCCCAAGACATCTCAGCTCTAATCTCTTCGATCCCAAGTCATCTCAGTTCTAATATCTTCGATCCCAAGTCATCTCAGTTCTAATATCTTCGATCCCAAGTCATCTCAGTTCTAATATCTTCGATCCCAAGTCATCTCAGTTCTGATCTCTTCGATCCCAAGACATCTCAGTTCTAATCTCTTCGATCCCAAGACATCTCAGTTCTAATCTCTTCGATCCCAAATCATCACAGTTCTGATCTCTTCGATCCCAAATCATCTCAGTTCTGATCTCTTCGATCCCAAGACATCCCAGTTCTGATCTCTTCGATCCCAAGACATCTCAGTTCTGATCTCTCCGATCCCAAGTCATCTCAGTTCTAATCTCTTCGATCCCAAGTCATCTCAGTTCTAATCTCTTCGATCCCAAGTCATCTCAGTTCTAATCTCTTCGATCCCAAGTCATCTCAGTTCTAATCTCTTTGATTATCCACTTGCTTATATGATGTGTATAAACGCAATTGATTAGTTATTTCCTTTCCAATATTCATTTGATTATTTCGTATCAATACTTCATTCTCTCAGTTCTCATCTATCTCGGTTCTTAATCCTCTCATCATTCATTTGCTTATTCCACGCCAAAGAGTGATTGGAATCCGAACGAATGAGGGATCAGAGAGATGAGAGCTGAGAAAATGAGAGATTAGAGAAATGAGGATTGAAATATTAACCCCAGACTATTGCAGTGCTTAGAGAACCTGATTTATATGCCAATGTCATGTCCTTGTGTAAGTGCTTGTATGTTGTACGTGAAACCAACACAATATGAAAGCCTACAGGTTATGCTTTAAAGCAGGGGTTCTCAACGTGGGGTACGCGGTAAAATTTTTTGGGGTACGCCATGAGAGCTGTTGGCATTATTATACTATAACTATAGTTTTATCTTTCTACATAAGGGGTACGCCAGTTACATACACATATCCAGGGGGTACGTGAATCTTAAGAAGAATTAATCATACTTAAGATTGGATTGGGTTGTTTTACCTCTGAGTGGCACACCATGGGTTAAATGGCCAGGTCACATGGACCCCGAAGTCATGGACCCCCGAAGTCAGGTCACATGGACCCGTTTTTTGCACACCATGGGCTAAATGGCCAGGTCACATGGACCCCGAAGGCTCAGAGAAGGCTGGGGGAGGGTTGGGTTGTTTTACCTCTGAGCGGCACTTTTTTGCACACCATGGGCTAAATGGCCAGGTCACATGAACCCCGAAGGCTCAGAGAAGGTTGGGGGAGGGTTGGGTTGGGTTGTTTTACCTCTGAGCGGCACTTTTTTGCACACCATGGTCTAAATGTCCAGGTCACATGGACGCCGAAGGCTCAGAGAAGGTTGGGGGAGGGGACCCACTGGAACAGCCTCCCGTCAAGGCCATCCAGCGTGTTCTTTAACGTGCACATGGTATGGCTCTCCCACACAAGGGCCACGGCTTAACGTCCCATCCGACGGACGGCGGCCTTTCCAAGCCCATCGGTGTCCCCTACTGACCGTGGGCAGGGCGGGGAATTTTGCGGAGATAAATCTCAACGCTGACCCAGCTGAGACTCGAACCTGGGAACTACAGATTACGAGCCTGGCGCGCTACCGACTGAGCCACCCCCGCCCCACTAATCATACTTAAGACGTGAAGCATAAAAGGTTGAGAACCACTGTTTTAGAAAAAAATAAAGTATCTTTTTTCTCAGCTGTTATCTTAGGAGTCATCGTTTCCTCTTATGTTGCCTCATCTATACCTCATTCTTCGTAAGATATGATGAAATGTCGCTTTCACTTTATAGCACAATTTGAGTACTTCGTTGACAAGTTTTTGAATGTCCCAAGTCATCTCAATTCCTTCAACATGATCAAACATCTCTTTACATGATTAATTTCATATGGACAGGTGAGCATGATGTACTTCATGGACAGGTGAGCATGATGTACTTCATGGACAGGTGAGCATGATGTACTTCATGGACAGGTGAGCATGATGTACTTCATGGACAGGTGAGCATGATGTACTTTATGGACAGGTGAGCATGATGTACTTTATGGACAGGTGAGCATGATGTACTTTATGGACAGGTGAGCATGATGTACTTTATGGACAGGTGAGCATGATGTACTTTATGGACAGGTGAGCATGATGTACTTTATGGACAGGTGAGCATGATGTACTTTATGGACAGGTGAGCATGATGTACTTTATGAACAGGTGAGCATGATGTACTTTATGGACAGATGAAGCTGAATTATAATCTGTCGAATTGCAATAGTTGTAATGTTCTTCATGACCAGATGGTTGTACGATCTTATGGCTTTAAATAATCAAGCAGAGGCGGAAAAAACTTAACAATTTATTGAATAAGAACAATACAGTATGAATACCTGGATGTCTGGCAATCTGGGCGTCTATTTACTTACTCTACTAGCTGTAGAGGACGCATAAAACATGCGAATATACACGGATCTCAACCTTCAGTTTCCAAGAGAGAATCCAACGTTAGTCTCTCGTTATCCGGAATCAACTAATCGTCGTCGCCGCACTCGATCACACGGACTTAACTCACGGTTTCACCGTGCAGAGCTCCGTCTCTTTTCTCTTCTTGGGGCGGGGGTGGCTCAGTCGGTAGCGCGCCAGGCTCGTAATCTGTAGTTCCCAGGTTCGAGTCCCAGCTGGGTCAGCGTTGAGATTTATCTCCGCAAAATTTCCCGCCCTGCCCACGGTCAGTAGGGGACACTGATGGGCTTGGAAAGGCCGCCGTCCGTCGGATGGGACGTTAAGCCGTGTCCCCGTGTGCGGGAGAGCCATACCCTGTGCACGTTAAAGAACACGCTGGATGGCCTTGACGGGAGGCTATCATCTATCTCCCAACAGCTGTTCCAGTGGGTCCCCTCCCCTAACCTTCTCTGAGCCTTCGGGGTCCATGTGACCTGGCCATTTAGCCCATTGTGTGCAAAAAAGTGCCGTTCAGAGGTAAAACAATCCAACGGTTAAAGAACACGCTGGATGGCCTTGACGGGAGGCTACCATCTGTCTCCCAACAGCTGTTCCAGTGGGTTCCCTCCCCCAACCTTCTCTGAGCCTTTGGGGTCCATGTGACCTGGCCATTTAGCCCATGGTGTGCAAAAAAGTACCGTTCAGAGGTAAAACAATTCAACGGTTAAAGAAAACGCTGGATGGCCTTGACGGGAGGCTACCATCTGTCTCCCAACAGCTGTTGCAGTGGGTCTCCTCCCCTAACCTTCTCTGAGCCTTCGGGGTCCATGTGATCTGGCCATTTAGCCCATGGTGTGCAAAAAAGTGCCGCTCAGAGGTAAAACAACTCAACCTGCTGATCCTCCCACACCTTGATATTTAGCGGCATTGACCCTTGCAGTTGACCGGAAGTCGATTATCCGCGTCTCCACGTTCGGCGCCTGGTGACAGTCAAGGAATTGTGAGGAGGTCCCTTACATTCACTTTGTGTTAGGACATATCGAAATATGAAAATACCTATGTACATAAGTAGACGGAATTTGAGAGTCGCGAAAAGTCCCGCCATAAAATCGTCGCCCAAACTTCAGTATGATGTTTGGTTGGGTTGTTTTACCTCTGAGCGGCACTTTTTTGCACACCATGGGCTAAATAGCCAGGTCACATGGACCCCGAAGGCTCAGAGAAGGTTGGGGGAGGGGACCCACTGGAACAGTTGTTGGGAGACAGATGGTAGCCTCCCGTCAAGACCATCCAGCGTGTTCTTTAACCGTTGGATTGTTTTACCTCTGAGCGGCACTTTTTTTGCACACCATGGGCTAAATGGCCAGGTCACATGGACCCCGAAGGCTCAGAGAAGGTTGGAGGAGGGGACCCACTGCAACAGCTGTTGGGAGACAGATGGTAGCCTCCCGTCAAGGCCATCCAGCGTGTTCTTTAACCGTTGGATTGTTTTACCTCTGAGCGGCACTTTTTTTGCACACCATGGGCTAAATGGCCAGGTTACATGGACCCCGAAGGCTCAGAGAAGGTTTGGGGAGGGGACCCACTGCAACAGCTGTTGTGAGACAGATGGTAGCCTCCCGTCAAGACCATCCAACGTGTTCTTTAACCGTTGGATTATTTTACCTCTGAGCGGCACTTTTTTGCACACCATGGGCTGAATGGCCAGGTCACATGGACCCCGAAGGCTCAGAGAAGGTTGGGGGAGGGGACCCACTGCAACAGCTGTTGGGAGACAGATGGTAGCCTCCCGTCAAGACCATCCAGCGTGTTCTTTAACCGTTTGATTATTTTACCTCTGAGCGGCACTTTTTTACACACCATGAGCTAAATGGCCAGGTCACATGGACCCCGAAGGCTCAGAGAAGGTTGGGGGAGGGGACCCACTGCAACAGCTGTTGGGAGACAGATGGTAGCCTCCCGTCAAGACCATCCAGCGTGTTCTTTAACCGTTGGATTATTTTATCTCTGAGCGCCACTTTTTTTGCACACCATAGGCTAAATGGCCAGGTCACATGGACCCCGAAGGCTCAGAGAAGGTTGGGGGAGGGGACCCACTGCAACAGCTGTTGGGAGACAGATGGTAGCCTCCCGTCAAGTCCATCTAGCGTGTTCTTTAACCGTTGGATTGTTTTACCTCTGAGCGGCACTTTTTTTGCACACCATGGGCTAAATTGCCAGGTCACATGGACCCCGAAGGCTCAGAGAAGATTGGAGGAGGGGACCCACTGCAACAGCTGTTGGGAGACAGATGGTAGCCTCCAGTCAAGGCCATCCAGCGTGTTCTTTAACCGTTGGATTGTTTTACCTCTGAGCGGCACTTTTTTTGCACACCATGGGCTAAATGGCCAGGTCACATGGACCCCGAAGGCTCAGAGAAGGTTGGGGGAGGGGACCCACTGGAACAGCTGTTGGGAGACAGATGGTAGCCTCCCGTCAAGACCATCCAGCGTGTTCTTTAACCGTTGGATTATTTTATCTCTGAGCGCCACTTTTTTTGCACACCATAGGCTAAATGGCCAGGTCACATGGACCCCGAAGGCTCAGAGAAGGTTGGGGGAGGGGACCCACTGCAACAGCTGTTGGGAGACAGATGGTAGCCTCCCGTCAAGACCATCCAGCGTGTTCTTTAACCGTTGGATTATTTTACCTCTGAGCGGCACTTTTTTTGCACACCATGGGCTAAATGGCCAGGTTACATGGACCCCGAAGGCTCAGAGAAGGTTTGGGGAGGGGACCCACTGCAACAGCTGTTGTGAGACAGATGGTAGCCTCCAGTCAAGGCCATCCAGCGTGTTCTTTAACGTTCACAGGGTATGTCTCTCCCGCACACGGGGCCACGGCTTAACGTCCCATCCGACGAACGGCGGCCTTTCCAAACCCATCTTTCCCTACTGACCGTGGACAGGGCGCGGAATTTTTGCGGATATGATGTTGTAGACGCATTAGGTAATCTTCACGAGACTAACCAAGGATTCGAAATTATTCTGCTCTCATCAGATGATGAGGATTGGGTCTTGCAACGCCATTTTCATTTACGCAACGTACAACACATAACGCTCGTGTAGCTTTGCGAGATAAAGCTCGTGTTAGTGCTTAGGAAGTTCGGCGGCATGTTGTCGGTCTGATGCATTGGACCACTCTCTCACTCTGCGGTGGGTCGAACAGGCCTTGTTTAGCCAGTAACTCAGAGAAATAAGATTAGGCAATCAGCTAAATTGGATTTGGTCATTGAAATGTTCTCACGATCTGTGATTAACCGAGATTGTGTTTGTGCGAACGTGCTGCTAATCAGAAGTTATTACAGACGCATAAATGAATGAATCCGCATGGACACCTGCTGAAGAACGGAATCCTGAAATGGAGTCTGGCGGCTTTTGATGTAAAATTTAAAGATGGATATATCAGTGTAGGCTAACTGCAATTGCATTACAATTTATACCCGTTTTCTGCACAGAATTTGAATAGAAAACTTTGTTGTATGTTTGTGTCCTGTTTTCTGCGGAATATTGAATAGGAAACGTCGTTTTGCATCTGTTTTCTGAGTTACATTGAAGACGAAAAGTCGCTCTATGTTTATGTCCGGCGCGCTACCGACTGAGACACCCCCGCCCCCTACAACTCTTAAGTAACAGGGCGGGGGTGGCTCAGTCGGTAGCGCGCCAGGCTCGTAATCTGTAGTTCCCAGGTTCGAGTCCCAGCTGGGTCAGCGTTGAGATTTATCTCCGCAACATTCCCCGCCCTGCCCACGGTCAGTAGGGGACACCGATGGGCTTGGAAAGGCCGCCGTCCGTAGGATGGGACGTTAAGCCGTGGCCCCGTGTGTGGGAGAGCCATACCCTGTGCACGTTAAAGAACACGCTGGATGGCCTTGACGGGAGGCTACCATCTGTCTCCCAACAGCTGTTCCAGTGGGTCCCCTCCCCCAATCTTCTCTGAGCCTTCGGGGTCCATGTGACCTGGCCATTTAGCCCATGGTGTGCAAAAAAGTGCCGCTCAGAGGTAAAACAACCCAACGTTAAAGAACACGCTGAATGGCCTTGACGGGAGGCTACCATCTATCTCCCAACAGCTGTTCCAGTGGGTCCCCTCCCCCAACCTTCTCTGAGCCTTCGGGGTCCATATGACCTGGCCAATTAGCCCATGGTGTACAAAAAAGTGCCGCTCAGAGGTAAAACAACCCAACGTTAAAGAACACGCTGAATGGCCTTGACTGGAGGCTACCATCTGTCTCCCAACAGCTGTTCCAGCGGGTCCCCTCCCCCAACCTTCTCTGAGCCTTCGGGGTCCATGTGACCTGGCCATTTAGCCCATGGTGTACAAAAAAGTGCCGCTCAGAGGTAAAACAACCCAACGTTAAAGAACACGCTGAATGGCCTTGACTGGAGGCTACCATCTGTCTCCCAACAGCTGTTCCAGTGTGTCATCTTCCCCAACCTTCTCTGAGCATTCGGGGTCCATGTAACCTGGCCATTTAGCCCATGGTGTGCAAAAAAGTACCGTTCAGAGGTAAAACAACCCAACCCAACGACCCTATACTCTTGGCAATGTACTGTATTTGACCTAAGCTATTATAATTCCAAACGAACTGAACAGAATCATTATCAGAATCTTCAACTTCTGTAGTTGGCAAAACCTCAACTAGATTCATCGAAATTCAGACCAGCCAGTGAACAATTATTGCCATGACACCTCCTGTCTATACCTTCATTACAGCAGAACGATGAAGCCATGCGTTTCAGTATCGACACCAAGCTCTGTTCCTTTGACAGGGAGGAGAGAAGACACCGCAGATACAGCTGTCCTCGTTCACATCTCTGATGCTGCTCTTGAGCGCTGTAAACGTGACGAGTGTTAATATTTAGCAAAGCATCTTATTACCATACCAAGCACGTGTACGACCTTCCTACGAACACACTGAGTGGCCTTATTGATGATTTTCTTGAAGTAGAATTTAGGATACTAGTTCATGCGACTGCTTCACAAGTAGAGTTCACCTGAATCATTTATTTCTGCGTTTTCTGTTCGGTGAGTCTCTTAATGTTGCGGAGCGTGATGCGTTTCGTGTCTTGGTGAATGTGGGAAAGTTTTGTCTGATTTGCTGAATATTCCGTGTCGTAATTTACAGAGGATTCTGTGTTACAGAGGCACGCAAACGTCAGGAGAGCACAGAGTTTAGATTTACCAACAGCGTCGGTTATGAAAGTTGGCATATTTTCTTCACCTAGGGTGAGAGGAGACACAATATTCGTGACAGGAATTGTGGGTTTCTGTTGGACTGCAATGTGAATGGATCCTTTGAATAAATGGGCATCTGCCACACAAACAAGAGTATCATGCCCTAGAATTTGATCACTGTTAGCAAGTGTTAAAAATCATCTTTTCAATGAAGTCAAATGTATATTTTCCTTAGAGATGACTTGGGATCGAGCATTGTTGGATTTGGGCAAAATATAGTGCAGATGACTTCGATCTCAGTTCGAGTCATCATAGTGAAGATGACTTCGATCTTGGTTTACTCAGCAGTAAACCAACCCAACTCAATTCGTACGAATCTGTGAAGGCCTTGGCCGTTTCGCCCATTGTGCCCACAAGAGGGCAACTCAGCAGTGAAAACCCAACTTAATTCGTACGAATCTGTGAAGAACTTGGCCGTTTCGCCCATTGTGCCCATAAAAGGGCAACTCGGCAGTAAACCAACCCAACTCAATTCGTACGAATCTGTGAAGAACTTGGCCGTTTCGCCCATTGTGCCCACAAAAGGACAACTCAGCAGTAAACCAACCCAACTCAATTCGTACGAATCTGTGAAGACCTTGGCCGTTTCGCCCATTGTGCCCACAAAAGGACAACTCGGCAGTAAACCAACCCAACTCAATTCGCACGAATCTGTGAAGAACTTGGCCGTTTCGCCCATTGTGCCCACAAAAGGACAACTCGACAGTAAACCAACCCTACGCAATTCGTACGAATCTGTGAAGAACTTGGCCATTTCGCCCATTGTACCCACAAAAGGACAACTCAGCATAAACCAACCCAACTCAATTCGTACGAATTTGTGAAGGCCTTGGCAGTTTCGCCCATTGTGCCCACAAAAGGACCACTCAGCAGTAAACCAACCCAACTCAATTCGTACGAATCTGTGAAGGCCTTGGCAGTTTCGCCCATTGTGCCCACAAAAGGACAACTCGGCAGTAAACCAACCCAACTCAATTCGTACGAATCTGTGAAGAACTTGGCAGTTTTGCCCATTGTGCCCACAAAAGGACAACTCGGCAGTAAACCAACCCTACGCAATTCGTACGAATCTGTGAAGAACTTGGCCATTTCGCCCATTGTGCCCACAAAAGGACAACTCAGCAGTAAACCAACCCAACTCAATTCGTACGAATTTGTGAAGGCCTTGGCAGTTTCGCCCATTGTGCCCACAAAAGGACAATTCAGCAGTAAACCAACCCAACTGAATTCGTACGAATCTGTGAAGGCCTTGGCAGTTTCGCCCATTGTGCCCACAAAAGAACAACTCGGCAGTAAACCAACCCAACTCAATTCGTACGAATCTGTGAAGGCCTTGGCCGTTTCGCCCATTGTGCCCACAAAAGGACAACTCGGCAGTAAACCAACCCAACTCAATTCGTACGAATCTGTGAAGAACTTGGCCGTTTCGCCCATTGTGCCCACAAAAGGACAACTCGGCAGTAAACCAACCCTACGAAATTCGTACGAATCTGTGAAGAACTTGGCCATTTCGCCCATTGTGCCCACAAAAGGACAACTCAGCAGTAAACCAACCCAACTCAATTCGTACGAATCTGTGAAGACCTTGGCCGTTTCGCCCATTGTGCCCACAAAAGGACAACTCGGCAGTAAACCAACCCAACTCAATTCGTACGAATCTGTGAAGACCTCGGCCATTTCGCCCATTGTGCCCACAAAAGGACAACTCAGCAGTAAACCAACCCAACTCAATTCGTACGAATTTGTGAAGGCCTTGGCAGTTTCGCCCATTGTGCCCACAAAAGGACAACTCAGCAGTAAACCAACCCAACTCAATTCGTACGAATCTGTGAAGGCCTTGGCAGTTTCGCCCATTGTGCCCACAAAAGGACAACTCGGCAGTAAACCAACCCAACTCAATTCGTACGAATCTGTGAAGAACTTGGCAGTTTCGCCCATTGTGCCCACAAAAGGACAACTCGGCAGTAAACCAACCCTACGCAATTCGTACGAATCTGTGAAGAACTTGGCCATTTCGCCCATTGTGCCCACAAAAGGACAACTCAGCAGTAAACCAACCCAACTCAATTCGTACGAATTTGTGAAGGCCTTGGCAGTTTCGCCCATTGTGCCCACAAAAGGACAATTCAGCAGTAAACCAACCCAACTCAATTCGTACGAATCTGTGAAGGCCTTGGCAGTTTCGCCCATTGTGCCCACAAAAGAACAACTCGGCAGTAAACCAACCCAACTCAATTCGTACGAATCTGTGAAGGCCTTGGCCGTTTCGCCCATTGTGCCCACAAAAGGACAACTCGGCAGTAAACCAACCCAACTCAATTCGTACGAATCTGTGAAGAACTTGGCCGTTTCGCCCATTGTGCCCACAAAAGGACAACTCGGCAGTAAACCAACCCTACGCAATTCGTACGAATCTGTGAAGAACTTGGCCATTTCGCCCATTGTGCCCACAAAAGGACAACTCGGCAGTAAACCAACCCAACTCAATTCGTACGAATCTGTGAAGACCTTGGCCGTTTCGCCCATTGTGCCCACAAAAGGACAACTCGGCAGTAAACCAACCCAACTCAATTCGTACGAATCTGTGAAGACCTTGGCCATTTCGCCCATTGTGCCCACAAAAGGACAACTCAGCAGTAAACCAACCCAACTCAATTCGTACGAATTTGTGAAGGCCTTGGCAGTTTCGCCCATTGTGCCCACAAAAGGACAACTCGGCAGTAAACCAACCCAACTCAATTCGTACGAATTTGTGAAGGCCTTGGCAGTTTCGCCCATTGTGCCCACAAAAGGACAACTCGGCAGTAAACCAACCCAACTCAATTCGTACGAATCTGTGAAGGCCTTGGCAGTTTCGCCCATTGTGCCCACAAAAGGACAACTCGGCAGTAAACCAACCCAACTCAATTCGTACGAATCTGTGAAGAACTTGGCAGTTTCGCCCATTGTGCCCACAAAAGGACAACTCGGCAGTAAACCAACCCTACGCAATTCGTACGAATCTGTGAAGAACTTGGCCATTTCGCCCATTGTGCCCACAAAAGGACAACTCGGCAGTAAACCAACCCAACTCAATTCGTACGAATTTGTGAAGGCCTTGGCAGTTTCGCCCATTGTGCCCACAAAAGGACAACTCGGCAGTAAACCAACCCAACTCAATTCGTACGAATCTGTGAAGGCCTTGGCAGTTTCGCCCATTGTGCCCACAAAAGGACAACTCGGCAGTAAACCAACCCAACTCAATTCGTACGAATCTGTGAAGAACTTGGCAGTTTCGCCCATTGTGCCCACAAAATGACAACTCGGCAGTAAACCAACCCTACGCAATTCGTACGAATCTGTGAAGAACTTGGCCAATTCGCCCATTGTGCCCACAAAAGGACAACTCGGCAGTAAACCAACCCAACTCAATTCGTACGAATCTGTGAAGACCTTGGCCATTTCGCCCATTGTGCCCACAAAAGGACAACTCAGCAGTAAACCAACCCAACTCAATTCGTACGAATCTGTGAAGGCCTTGGCAGTTTCGCCCATTGTGCCCACAAAAGGACAACTCGGCAGTAAACCAACCCAACTCAATTCGTACGAATCTGTGAAGAACTTGGCAGTTTCGCCCATTGTGCCCACAAAAGGACAACTCGGCAGTAAACCAACCCTACGCAATTCGTACGAATCTGTGAAGAACTTGGCCAATTCGCCCATTGTGCCCACAAAAGGACAACTCGGCAGTAAACCAACCCAACTCAATTCGTACGAATCTGTGAAGACCTTGGCCATTTCGCCCATTGTGCCCACAAAAGAACAACTCAGCAGTAAACCAACCCAACTCAATTCGTACGAATTTGTGAAGGCCTTGGCAGTTTCGCCCATTGTGCCCACAAAAGGACAACTCAGCAGTAAACCAACCCAACTCAATTCGTACGAATCTGTGAAGGCTTTGGCAGTTTCGCCCATTGTGCCCACAAAAGGACAACTCGGCAGTAAACCAACCCAACTCAATTCGTACGAATCTGTGAAGAACTTGGCAGTTTCGCCCATTGTGCCCACAAAAGGACAACTCGGCAGTAAACCAACCCTACGCAATTCGTACGAATCTGTGAAGAACTTGGCCATTTCGCCCATTGTGCCCACAAAAGGACAACTCAGCAGTAAACCAACCCAACTCAATTCGTATGAATCTGTGAAGACCTTGGCCGTTTCGCCCATTGTGCCCACAAAAGGACAACTCGGCAGTAAACCAACCCTACGCAATTCGTACGAATCTGTGAAGAACTTGGCAGTTTCGCCCATTGTGCCCACAAAAGGACAACTCGGCAGTAAACCAACCCTACGCAATTCGTACGAATCTGTGAACAACTTGGCCATTTCGCCCATTGTGCCCACAAAAGGACAACTCAGCAGTAAACCAACCCAACTCAATTCGTACGAATTTGTGAAGGCCTTGGCAGTTTCGCCCATTGTGCCCACAAAAGGACAATTCAGCAGTAAACCAACCCAACTCAATTCGTACGAATCTGTGAAGGCCTTGGCAGTTTCGCCCATTGTGCCCACAAAAGAACAACTCGGCAGTAAACCAACCCAACTCAATTCGTACGAATCTGTGAAGGCCTTGGCCGTTTCGCCCATTGTGCCCACAAAAGGACAACTCGGCAGTAAACCAACCCAACTCAATTTGTACGAATCTGTGAAGAACTTGGCCATTTCGCCCATTGTGCCCACAAAAGGACAACTCAGCAGTAAACCAACCCAACTCAATTCGTACGAATCTGTGAAGACCTTGGCCGTTTCGCCCATTGTGCCCACAAAAGGACAACTCGGCAGTAAACCAACCCAACTCAATTCGTACGAATCTGTGAAGACCTTGGCCATTTCGCCCATTGTGCCCACAAAAGGACAACTCAGCAGTAAACCAACCCAACTCAATTCGTACGAATTTGTGAAGGCCTTGGCAGTTTCGCCCATTGTGCCCACAAAAGGACAACTCAGCAGTAAACCAACCCAACTCAATTCGTACGAATCTGTGAAGGCCTTGGCAGTTTCGCCCATTGTGCCCACAAAAGGACAACTCGGCAGTAAACCAACCCAACTCAATTCGTACGAATCTGTGAAGAACTTGGCAGTTTCGCCCATTGTGCCCACAAAAGGACAACTCGGCAGTAAACCAACCCTACGCAATTCGTACGAATCTGTGAACAACTTGGCCATTTCGCCCATTGTGCCCACAAAAGGACAACTCAGCAGTAAACCAACCCAACTCAATTCGTACGAATTTGTGAAGGCCTTGGCAGTTTCGCCCATTGTGCCCACAAAAGGACAACTCGGCAGTAAACCAACCCAACTCAATTCGTACGAATCTGTGAAGACCTTGGCCATTTCGCCCATTGTGCCCACAAAAGGACAACTCAGCAGTAAACCAACCCAACTCAATTCGTACGAATTTGTGAAGGCCTTGGCAGTTTCGCCCATTGTGCCCACAAAAGGACAACTCAGCAGTAAACCAACCCAACTCAATTCGTACGAATCTGTGAAGGCCTTGGCAGTTTCGCCCATTGTGCCCACAAAAGGACAACTCGGCAGTAAACCAACCCAACTCAATTCGTACGAATCTGTGAAGAACTTGGCAGTTTCGCCCATTGTGCCCACAAAAGGACAACTCGGCAGTAAACCAACCCTACGCAATTCGTACGAATCTGTCAAGAACTTGGCCATTTCGCCCATTGTGCCCACAAAAGGACAACTCAGCAGTAAACCAACCCAACTCAATTCGTACGAATTTGTGAAGGCCTTGGCAGTTTCGCCCATTGTGCCCACAAAAGGACAATTCAGCAGTAAACCAACCCAACTCAATTCGTACGAATCTGTGAAGGCCTTGGCAGTTTCGCCCATTGTGCCCACAAAAGAACAACTCGGCAGTAAACCAACCCAACTCAATTCGTACGAATCTGTGAAGGCCTTGGCCGTTTCGCCCATTGTGCCCACAAAAGGACAACTCGGCAGTAAACCAACCCAACTCAATTCGTACGAATCTGTGAAGAACTTGGCCGTTTCGCCCATTGTGCCCACAAAAGGACAACTCGGCAGTAAACCAACCCTACGCAATTCGTACGAATCTGTGAAGAACTTGGCCATTTCGCCCATTGTGCCCACAAAAGGACAACTCAGCAGTAAACCAACCCAACTCAATTCGTACGAATCTGTGAAGACCTTGGCCGTTTCGCCCATTGTGCCCACATAAGGACAACTCGGCAGTAAACCAACCCAACTCAATTCGTACGAATCTGTGAAGACCTTGGCCATTTCGCCCATTGTGCCCACAAAAGGACAACTCAGCAGTAAACCAACCCAACTCAATTCGTACGAATTTGTGAAGGCCTTGGCAGTTTCGCCCATTGTGCCCACAAAAGGACAACTCAGCAGTAAACCAACCCAACTCAATTCGTACGAATTTGTGAAGGCCTTGGCAGTTTCGCCCATTGTGCCCACAAAAGGACAACTCGGCAGTAAACCAACCCAACTCAATTCGTACGAATCTGTGAAGGCCTTGGCAGTTTCGCCCATTGTGCCCACAAAAGGACAACTCGGCAGTAAACCAACCCAACTCAATTCGTACGAATCTGTGAAGAACTTGGCAGTTTCGCCCATTGTGCCCACAAAAGGACAACTCGGCAGTAAACCAACCCTACGCAATTCGTACGAATCTGTGAAGAACTTGGCCATTTCGCCCATTGTGCCCACAAAAGGACAACTCAGCAGTAAACCAACCCAACTCAATTCGTACGAATTTGTGAAGGCCTTGGCAGTTTCGCCCATTGTGCCCACAAAAGGACAACTCGGCAGTAAACCAACCCAACTCAATTCGTACGAATCTGTGAAGGCCTTGGCAGTTTCGCCCATTGTGCCCACAAAAGGACAACTCGGCAGTAAACCAACCCAACTCAATTCGTACGAATTTGTGAAGGCCTTGGCAGTTTCGCCCATTGTGCCCACAAAAGGACAATTCAGCAGTAAACCAACCCAACTCAATTCGTACGAATCTGTGAAGGCCTTGGCAGTTTCGCCCATTGTGCCCACAAAAGAACAACTCGGCAGTAAACCAACCCAACTCAATTCGTACGAATCTGTGAAGGCCTTGGCCGTTTCGCCCATTGTGCCCACAAAAGGACAACTCGGCAGTAAACCAACCCAACTCAATTCGTACGAATCTGTGAAGAACTTGGCCGTTTCGCCCATTGTGCCCACAAAAGGACAACTCGGCAGTAAACCAACCCTACGCAATTCGTACGAATCTGTGAAGAACTTGGCCATTTCGCCCATTGTGCCCACAAAAGGACAACTCAGCAGTAAACCAACCCAACTCAATTCGTACGAATCTGTGAAGACCTTGGCCGTTTCGCCCATTGTGCCCACAAAAGGACAACTCGGCAGTAAACCAACCCAACTCAATTCGTACGAATCTGTGAAGACCTTGGCCATTTCGCCCATTGTGCCCACAAAAGGACAACTCAGCAGTAAACCAACCCAACTCAATTCGTACGAATTTGTGAAGGCCTTGGCAGTTTCGCCCATTGTGCCCACAAAAGGACAACTCAGCAGTAAACCAACCCAACTCAATTCGTACGAATTTGTGAAGGCCTTGGCAGTTTCGCCCATTGTGCCCACAAAAGGACAACTCGGCAGTAAACCAACCCAACTCAATTCGTACGAATCTGTGAAGGCCTTGGCAGTTTCGCCCATTGTGCCCACAAAAGGACAACTCGGCAGTAAACCAACCCAACTCAATTCGTACGAATCTGTGAAGAACTTGGCAGTTTCGCCCATTGTGCCCACAAAAGGACAACTCGGCAGTAAACCAACCCTACGCAATTCGTACGAATCTGTGAAGAACTTGGCCATTTCGCCCATTGTGCCCACAAAAGGACAACTCAGCAGTAAACCAACCCAACTCAATTCGTACGAATTTGTGAAGGCCTTGGCAGTTTCGCCCATTGTGCCCACAAAAGGACAACTCGGCAGTAAACCAACCCAACTCAATTCGTACGAATCTGTGAAGGCCTTGGCAGTTTCGCCCATTGTGCCCACAAAAGGACAACTCGGCAGTAAACCAACCCAACTCAATTCGTACGAATCTGTGAAGAACTTGGCAGTTTCGCCCATTGTGCCCACAAAAGGACAACTCGGCAGTAAACCAACCCTACGCAATTCGTACGAATCTGTGAAGAACTTGGCCAATTCGCCCATTGTGCCCACAAAAGGACAACTCGGCAGTAAACCAACCCAACTCAATTCGTACGAATCTGTGAAGACCTTGGCCATTTCGCCCATTGTGCCCACAAAAGGACAACTCAGCAGTAAACCAACCCAACTCAATTCGTACGAATCTGTGAAGGCCTTGGCAGTTTCGCCCATTGTGCCCACAAAAGGACAACTCGGCAGTAAACCAACCCAACTCAATTCGTACGAATCTGTGAAGAACTTGGCAGTTTCGCCCATTGTGCCCACAAAAGGACAACTCGGCAGTAAACCAACCCTACGCAATTCGTACGAATCTGTGAAGAACTTGGCCAATTCGCCCATTGTGCCCACAAAAGGACAACTCGGCAGTAAACCAACCCAACTCAATTCGTACGAATCTGGGAAGACCTTGGCCATTTCGCCCATTGTGCCCACAAAAGGACAACTCAGCAGTAAACCAACCCAACTCAATTCGTACGAATTTGTGAAGGCCTTGGCAGTTTCGCCCATTGTGCCCACAAAAGGACAACTCAGCAGTAAACCAACCCAACTCAATTCGTACGAATCTGTGAAGGCTTTGGCAGTTTCGCCCATTGTGCCCACAAAAGGACAACTCGGCAGTAAACCAACCCAACTCAATTCGTACGAATCTGTGAAGAACTTGGCAGTTTCGCCCATTGTGCCCACAAAAGGACAACTCGGCAGTAAACCAACCCTACGCAATTCGTACGAATCTGTGAAGAACTTGGCCATTTCGCCCATTGTGCCCACAAAAAGACAACTCAGCAGTAAACCAACCCAACTCAATTCGTACGAATCTGTGAAGACCTTGGCCGTTTCGCCCATTGTGCCCACAAAAGGACAACTCGGCAGTAAACCAACCCTACGCAATTCGTACGAATCTGTGAAGAACTTGGCAGTTTCGCCCATTGTGCCCACAAAAGGACAACTCGGCAGTAAACCAACCCTACGCAATTCGTACGAATCTGTGAACAACTTGGCCATTTCGCCCATTGTGCCCACAAAAGGACAACTCAGCAGTAAACCAACCCAACTCAATTCGTACGAATTTGTGAAGGCCTTGGCAGTTTCGCCCATTGTGCCCACAAAAGGACAATTCAGCAGTAAACCAACCCAACTCAATTCGTACGAATCTGTGAAGGCCTTGGCAGTTTCGCCCATTGTGCCCACAAAAGAACAACTCGGCAGTAAACCAACCCAACTCAATTCGTACGAATCTGTGAAGGCCTTGGCCGTTTCGCCCATTGTGCCCACAAAAGGACAACTCGGCAGTAAACCAACCCAACTCAATTTGTACGAATCTGTGAAGAACTTGGCCATTTCGCCCATTGTGCCCACAAAAGGACAACTCGGCAGTAAACCAACCCAACTCAATTCGTACGAATCTGTGAAGACCTTGGCCATTTCGCCCATTGTGCCCACAAAAGGACAACTCAGCAGTAAACCAACCCAACTCAATTCGTACGAATTTGTGAAGGCCTTGGCAGTTTCGCCCATTGTGCCCACAAAAGGACAACTCAGCAGTAAACCAACCCAACTCAATTCGTACGAATCTGTGAAGGCCTTGGCAGTTTCGCCCATTGTGCCCACAAAAGGACAACTCGGCAGTAAACCAACCCAACTCAATTCGTACGAATCTGTGAAGAACTTGGCAGTTTCGCCCATTGTGCCCACAAAAGGACAACTCGGCAGTAAACCAACCCTACGCAATTCGTACGAATCTGTGAAGAACTTGGCCATTTCGCCCATTGTGCCCACAAAAGGACAACTCAGCAGTAAACCAACCCAACTCAATTCGTACGAATTTGTGAAGGCCTTGGCAGTTTCGCCCATTGTGCCCACAAAAGGACAACTCGGCAGTAAACCAACCCAACTCAATTCGTACGAATCTGTGAAGACCTTGGCCATTTCGCCCATTGTGCCCACAAAAGGACAACTCAGCAGTAAACCAACCCAACTCAATTCGTACGAATTTGTGAAGGCCTTGGCAGTTTCGCCCATTGTGCCCACAAAAGGACAACTCAGCAGTAAACCAACCCAACTCAATTCGTACGAATCTGTGAAGGCCTTGGCAGTTTCGCCCATTGTGCCCACAAAGGGACAACTCGGCAGTAAACCAACCCAACTCAATTCGTACGAATCTGTGAAGAACTTGGCAGTTTCGCCCATTGTGCCCACAAAAGGACAACTCGGCAGTAAACCAACCCTACGCAATTCGTACGAATCTGTGAAGAACTTGGCCATTTCGCCCATTGTGCCCACAAAAGGACAACTCAGCAGTAAACCAACCCAACTCAATTCGTACGAATTTGTGAAGGCCTTGGCAGTTTCGCCCATTGTGCCCACAAAAGGACAACTCAGCAGTAAACCAACCCAACTCAATTCGTACGAATCTGTGAAGGCCTTGGCAGTTTCGCCCATTGTGCCCACAAAAGGACAACTCGGCAGTAAACCAACCCAACTCAATTCGTACGAATCTGTGAAGAACTTGGCAGTTTCGCCCATTGTGCCCACAAAAGGACAACTCGGCAGTAAACCAACCCTACGCAATTCGTACGAATCTGTGAAGAACTTGGCCATTTCGCCCATTGTGCCCACAAAAGGACAACTCAGCAGTAAACCAACCCAACTCAATTCGTACGAATTTGTGAAGGCCTTGGCAGTTTCGCCCATTGTGCCCACAAAAGGACAACTCAGCAGTAAACCAACCCAACTCAATTCGTACGAATCTGTGAAGGCCTTGGCAGTTTCGCCCATTGTGCCCACAAAAGGACAACTCGGCAGTAAACCAACCCAACTCAATTCGTACGAATCTGTGAAGAACTTGGCAGTTTCGCCCATTGTGCCCACAAAAGGACAACTCGGCAGTAAACCAACCCTACGCAATTCGTACGAATCTGTGAAGAACTTGGCCAATTCGCCCATTGTGCCCACAAAAGGACAACTCAGCAGTAAACCAACCCAACTCAATTCGTACGAATCTGTGAAGACCTTGGCCGTTTCGCCCATTGTGCCCACAAAAGGACAACTCGGCAGTAAACCAACCCAACTCAATTCGTACGAATCTGTGAAGACCTTGGCCATTTCGCCCATTGTGCCCACAAAAGGACAACTCAGCAGTAAACCAACCCAACTCAATTCGTACGAATTTGTGAAGGCCTTGGCAGTTTCGCCCATTGTGCCCACAAAAGGACAACTCAGCAGTAAACCAACCCAACTCAATTCGTACGAATCTGTGAAGGCCTTGGCAGTTTCGCCCATTGTGCCCACAAAAGGACAACTCGGCAGTAAACCAACCCAACTCAATTCGTACGAATCTGTGAAGAACTTGGCAGTTTCGCCCATTGTGCCCACAAAAGGACAACTCGGCAGTAAACCAACCCTACGCAATTCGTACGAATCTGTGAAGAACTTGGCCATTTCGCCCATTGTGCCCACAAAAGGACAACTCAGCAGTAAACCAACCCAACTCAATTCGTACGAATCTGTGAAGACCTTGGCCGTTTCGCCCATTGTGCCCACAAAAGGACAACTCGGCAGTACACCAACCCAACTCAATTCGTACGAATCTGTGAAGACCTTGGCCATTTCGCCCATTGTGCCCACAAAAGGACAACTCAGCAGTAAACCAACCCAACTCAATTCGTACGAATTTGTGAAGGCCTTGGCAGTTTCGCCCATTGTGCCCACAAAAGGACAACTCAGCAGTAAACCAACCCAACTCAATTCGTACGAATCTGTGAAGGCTTTGGCAGTTTCGCCCATTGTGCCCACAAAAGGACAACTCGGCAGTAAACCAACCCAACTCAATTCGTACGAATCTGTGAAGAACTTGGCAGTTTCGCCCTTGTGCCCACAAAAGGACAACTCGGCAGTAAACCAACCCTACGCAATTCGTACGAATCTGTGAAGAACTTGGCCATTTCGCCCATTGTGCCCACAAAAGGACAACTCAGCAGTAAACCAACCCAACTCAATTCGTACGAATCTGTGAAGACCTTGGCCATTTCGCCCATTGTGCCCACAAAAGGACAACTCAGCAGTAAACCAACCCAACTGAATTCGTACGAATTTGTGAAGGCCTTGGCAGTTTCGCCCATTGTGCCCACAAAAGGACAACTCAGCAGTAAACCAACCCAACTCAATTCGTACGAATCTGTGAAGGCCTTGGCAGTTTCGCCCATTGTGCCCACAAAAGGACAACTCGGCAGTAAACCAACCCAACTCAATTCGTACGAATCTGTGAAGAACTTGGCAGTTTCGCCCATTGTGCCCACAAAAGGACAACTCGGCAGTAAACCAACCCTACGCAATTCGTACGAATCTGTGAAGAACTTGGCCATTTCGCCCATTGTGCCCACAAAAGGACAACTCAGCAGTAAACCAACCCAACTCAATTCGTACGAATCTGTGAAGACCTTGGCCGTTTCGCCCATTGTGCCCACAAAAGGACAACTCGGCAGTAAACCAACCCAACTCAATTCGTACGAATCTGTGAAGACCTTGGCCATTTCGCTCATTGTGCCCACAAAAGGACAACTCAGCAGTAAACCAACCCAACTCAATTCGTACGAATTTGTGAAGGCCTTGGCAGTTTCGCCCATTGTGCCCACAAAAGGACAACTCAGCAGTAAACCAACCCAACTCAATTCGTACGAATCTGTGAAGGCCTTGGCAGTTTCGCCCATTGTGCCCACAAAAGGACAACTCGGCAGTAAACCAACCCAACTCAATTCGTACGAATCTGTGAAGAACTTGGCAGTTTCGCCCATTGTGCCCACAAAAGGACAACTCGGCAGTAAACCAACCCTACGCAATTCGTACGAATCTGTGAAGAACTTGGCCAATTCGCCCATTGTGCCCACAAAAGGACAACTCAGCAGTAAACCAACCCAACTCAATTCGTACGAATCTGTGAAGACCTTGGCCGTTTCGCCCATTGTGCCCACAAAAGGACAACTCGGCAGTAAACCAACCCAACTCAATTCGTACGAATCTGTGAAGACCTTGGCCATTTCGCCCATTGTGCCCACAAAAGGACAACTCAGCAGTAAACCAACCCAACTCAATTCGTACGAATTTGTGAAGGCCTTGGCAGTTTCGCCCATTGTGCCCACAAAAGGACAACTCAGCAGTAAACCAACCCAACTCAATTCGTACGAATCTGTGAAGGCCTTGGCAGTTTCGCCCATTGTGCCCACAAAAGGACAACTCGGCAGTAAACCAACCCAACTCAATTCGTACGAATCTGTGAAGAACTTGGCAGTTTCGCCCATTGTGCCCACAAAAGGACAACTCGGCAGTAAACCAACCCTACGCAATTCGTACGAATCTGTGAAGAACTTGGCCATTTCGCCCATTGTGCCCACAAAAGGACAACTCAGCAGTAAACCAACCCAACTCAATTCGTACGAATCTGTGAAGACCTTGGCCGTTTCGCCCATTGTGCCCACAAAAGGACAACTCGGCAGTACACCAACCCAACTCAATTCGTACGAATCTGTGAAGACCTTGGCCATTTCGCCCATTGTGCCCACAAAAGGACAACTCAGCAGTAAACCAACCCAACTCAATTCGTACGAATTTGTGAAGGCCTTGGCAGTTTCGCCCATTGTGCCCACAAAAGGACAACTCAGCAGTAAACCAACCCAACTCAATTCGTACGAATCTGTGAAGGCTTTGGCAGTTTCGCCCATTGTGCCCACAAAAGGACAACTCGGCAGTAAACCAACCCAACTCAATTCGTACGAATCTGTGAAGAACTTGGCAGTTTCGCCCTTGTGCCCACAAAAGGACAACTCGGCAGTAAACCAACCCTACGCAATTCGTACGAATCTGTGAAGAACTTGGCCATTTCGCCCATTGTGCCCACAAAAGGACAACTCAGCAGTAAACCAACCCAACTCAATTCGTACGAATCTGTGAAGACCTTGGCCATTTCGCCCATTGTGCCCACAAAAGGACAACTCAGCAGTAAACCAACCCAACTGAATTCGTACGAATTTGTGAAGGCCTTGGCAGTTTCGCCCATTGTGCCCACAAAAGGACAACTCAGCAGTAAACCAACCCAACTCAATTCGTACGAATCTGTGAAGGCCTTGGCAGTTTCGCCCATTGTGCCCACAAAAGGACAACTCGGCAGTAAACCAACCCAACTCAATTCGTACGAATCTGTGAAGAACTTGGCAGTTTCGCCCATTGTGCCCACAAAAGGACAACTCGGCAGTAAACCAACCCTACGCAATTCGTACGAATCTGTGAAGAACTTGGCCATTTCGCCCATTGTGCCCACAAAAGGACAACTCAGCAGTAAACCAACCCAACTCAATTCGTACGAATCTGTGAAGACCTTGGCCGTTTCGCCCATTGTGCCCACAAAAGGACAACTCGGCAGTAAACCAACCCAACTCAATTCGTACGAATCTGTGAAGACCTTGGCCATTTCGCTCATTGTGCCCACAAAAGGACAACTCAGCAGTAAACCAACCCAACTCAATTCGTACGAATTTGTGAAGGCCTTGGCAGTTTCGCCCATTGTGCCCACAAAAGGACAACTCAGCAGTAAACCAACCCAACTCAATTCGTACGAATCTGTGAAGGCCTTGGCAGTTTCGCCCATTGTGCCCACAAAAGGACAACTCGGCAGTAAACCAACCCAACTCAATTCGTACGAATCTGTGAAGAACTTGGCAGTTTCGCCCATTGTGCCCACAAAAGGACAACTCGGCAGTAAACCAACCCTACGCAATTCGTACGAATCTGTGAAGAACTTGGCCATTTCGCCCATTGTGCCCACAAAAGGACAACTCAGCAGTAAACCAACCCAACTCAATTCGTACGAATTTGTGAAGGCCTTGGCAGTTTCGCCCATTGTGCCCACAAAAGGACAACTCAGCAGTAAACCAACCCAACTCAATTCGTACGAATCTGTGAAGGCCTTGGCAGTTTCGCCCATTGTGCCCACAAAAGGACAACTCGGCAGTAAACCAACCCAACTCAATTCGTACGAATCTGTGAAGAACTTGGCAGTTTCGCCCATTGTGCCCACAAAAGGACAACTCGGCAGTAAACCAACCCTACGCAATTCGTACGAATCTGTGAAGAACTTGGCCATTTCGCCCATTGTGCCCACAAAAGGACAACTCAGCAGTAAACCAACCCAACTCAATTCGTACGAATTTGTGAAGGCCTTGGCAGTTTCGCCCATTGTGCCCACAAAAGGACAACTCAGCAGTAAACCAACCCAACTCAATTCGTACGAATCTGTGAAGGCCTTGGCAGTTTCGCCCATTGTGCCCACAAAAGGACAACTCGGCAGTAAACCAACCCAACTCAATTCGTTCGAATCTGTGAAGAACTTTGCCGTTTCGCCCATTGTGCTCACAAGAGGGCAACTCGGCAGTAAACCAACCCAACTCAATTCGTTCGAATCTGTGAAGGCCTTGCCCGTTTCGCCCATTTTGCCCACAAAAGGACAACTCAGCAGTAAACCAACCCAACTCAATTCTTACGAATCTGTGAAGGATGCTTTTGGGAGTGATGAAAGAATTGAAGAAGAAGAAGATGAAAACTTGATGAGCAGATGGTGAAAGTGAAGTTCTCTGTGATTTCGCCATGCCAAGAGAAAAATGATGAATGACTTCGCAGGTAGACTTTTTTCTTTCTCTTTTTTCTCTGCGGTCAAGAGATGTTTTGGCTCCAAACTCAGAATCCGAAAGAAAAGTAAGTTGAAAGGATCACTAAAGCTCTCTCTCTCTCTCCATAGCTGCTTCCTGCTATCCACCATCTCGGTGAAAGTGAAAAGAAATCCTCACCCGGTCCCATCTGGCATTTGGCCACCTTCTTCTATAAGGAGCTATAAGCAAGATTTCCGGATTGGAAACTTCTTAATGATCGGTCTCTCTCGTAACAGAATTTCTTACACGGTCTGGAATATTTATGTTACAAGTTTAATACAACGCCACATTTCGAATGACAATAATGGAGCCTTTATTCACTCAATTTTTTGTGGTGAAATTTATTCCCGAAATAACTACATTACCATACCAAAATATTAGAGGATTTCTGTGTTATATCAATGGGAATCTAAGTTCGAAGATCTATAACTTCTAAAATATGCATTTAACGTAAAAAGATGGCAGAAGATAAAGACCATAATAAAATCTAATTAAATTGCGATTTTTTTAGAATATACGTTCAGTATTTAAAGCTTTATAATAGCTAGAATATTTATATTGCAGGGTTGGGTTGTTTTTCCTCTGAGCGGCACTTTTTTGCACACCATGGGCTAAATGGCCAGGTCACATGGACCCCGAAGGCTCAGAGAAAGTTGGGGGAGGGGACCCACTGGAACAGCTGTTTGGAGCCTCCCGTCAAGGCCATCCAGCATGTTCTTAAACGTGCACAGAGTATGGCTCTCCCACACACGGGACCACTGCTTAACGTCCATCCGACGGACGGCTGCCTTTCCAAGCCCATCGGTGTCCCCTACTGACCGTGGGCAGGACGGGGAATTTTGCGGAGATAAATCTCAACGCTGACCCAGCTGGGACTCGAACCTGGGAAGTATAGATTACGAGCCTGGCGCGCTACCGACTGAGCCACCCCCGCCCCTTATATAACCCCTTAAACACGTTTGAAAAATAGTATAATGCATCTAAGTAAAAATATAGTTGACTGCACCATAGGGAAAATGTAGTATAATTTACCAAAGGGAAAATATATATAATTCACCATAAGGGTAAATATAGCATAATGCACCATACGGAAAATATATATCATTCACCATAGAGAAAATTTATATAATTCGCTATAGGGGTAAATATAGTATAATGCGCCATTAGGACAAATATAGTATAATGCATCATAGAGAAACACATAATTCACCACGGTGAAAAATATAGTTTAATGTACCACAGTGGAAAAATATCATATAAAGCATCATATGGGAAAAAAAATAGTATAATTCATCATACGGGCAAATATAGCAAAATGCACAATGGGGAAAATATAATTCACTATAGGGAAAATATAGTATAATACATCATAGGGACAAATAGAGTGAAAAATGTATTTGAATGCACCATAAGGAAAAATACACAATAGTACAGTCGCTCAAAAAATATCCGAACACTATGGTTGATTACAGAATCCAGAAAAAATATCTGCCAACGATTTTTTTTTTTTTGGAAATTAATGATCAACCTTCGTGTCACGTCACACGAAGGTTGATCACTAATTTCCAAAAAAAAAAATTTTTCATTTTTTTTCTCCTTCGTGCCACGTGACACGAAGGTTGCCAGATCACTAATTTCTAAAAAAGACTTTGCCAGATATTTTTTCTGAATTCTGTAATCAACCGTAATGTTCGGATATTTTTTTGAGCGACTGTATTCCCTTGAGGGGAGGCTACTATCTGTCTTCTAACTTTGGGAACTTTCTCTGAGCCTTCGGACTCTTTGTAAACAGGCCATTTAGCCCATTGTGTGCAAAAAAAGTGCAGCTCAGTTTACTTAAAGTACAACCCATATATAACCATATAACACCGAAAAAATATTGCTTAACCCAAGCAGAGATTCCAAAAGATAACTGCCCAAAAGATAACTGCCCAGTCTTTCGCCACCCAAACAATAAAAATATAAGTACGTAAAAAAAATGATAATTTATTTTATTAATTTATTATTCATGGGGGGCGGGGGGGCTCAGTCGGTAGCGCGCCAGACTCGTAATCTGTAGTTCCCAGGTTCGAGTCCCAGCTGGTTCAGCGTTGAGATTTATCTCCGCAAAATTCCCCGCCCTGCCCACGGTCAGTAGGGGACACCGATGGGCTTGGAAAGGCCGCCGTCCGTCGGATGGAACGTTAAGCCGTGGCCCCGTGTGCGGGAGAGCCATACCCTGGGCACTTTAAAGAACACGCTGGATAGCTTTGACGGGAGGCTACCATCTGTCTCCCAACAGCTGTTCCAGCGGGTCACCTCCCCCAACCTTCTCTGAGTGACTTGTTCTCTGAGTGACTCTGTTCTCCATGTGACCTGGCCATTTAGCCCATGGTGTGCAAAAAAGTGCCGCTCAGATTTAAAACAACACAACCCGAATCTGAAATTTGGTCCAAGATCTTGTCCGATATTCAAAATTTTATTGGGAGTGGCGATTCGCTCAGTCGATAGCGCACCAGATTCTTAATCTACAGGATCCCAGGTTCGAGTCCCACCTGTGACAGCGTTGAGATTTATCTCCAATAAGTGCTCTACCTTCGGTCACATAGGGAACACCGATGGGCTTCGATACCCTGCCGTCCATCGGATGGAACATAAAGCCCTGGCCCCGTAGGGCGGGGGTGGCTCAGTCGGTAGCGCACCAGGCTCGTAATCTACAGTTCTCAGGTTCGAGTCCCAGCTGGGTCAGCGTTGAGATTTATCTCCTCAAAATTCCCCACCCTGCCCACTGTCAGTAGGGGACACCGATGGGCTTGGAAAGGCCGCCGTCCGTCGTATGGAACGTTAAGCCGTGACCCGTGTGTGAGAGAGCCATACCTTGTGCACGTTAAAGAACACACTTGGGTTTCCTTGATGGGACGCTACCATCTGTCTCCCAACAGCTGTTCCAGTGGGTCCCCAACTTTCTCTGAGCCTTCGGGGTCCTTGTGACCTGGCCATTTAGCCCATGGTGTACAAAAAAGTTACCTTCAGAAATAAAAACAACTCAACGTTAAAGAACCTGCTGGATGGCTTTGACGGAAGGCTACCATCTGTCTCCCAACAGCTGTTCCAATGAGTCCCCTCCCCCAACCATCTCTGAGCCTTCAGAGTCCATGTGACCTGACCATTTAGCCCATGGTGTGCGAAAAAAGTGCCACTCAGAGGTAAAACAACACAACGTTAAAGAACACGCTGGATGGCCTTGACGGCAAGCTACCATCTGTCTCCCAACAGCTGTTCTAGTGAGTCCCCAACCTTCTCTGAGCCTTCGGGGTCCTTGTTACCTGGCCATTTAGCCCGTGGTGTACGAAAAAGTGACCTTCAGAAGTAAAAAGAATTCAACGTTAAAGAACCCGCTGGATGGCTTTGACGGGAGGCTACCCTCTGTCTCCCAACAGCTGTTCCAGTGGGTCCCCTCCCCCAACCTTCTCTGAGCCTTCGGAGTCCATGTGACCTGGCCATTTAGACCATGGTGTGCGAAAAAAGTGCCTCTCAGAGGTAAAACAACACAACGTTAAAGAATACGCTGGATGGCCTTAACGAGAGGCTACCATCTGTCTCACAACAGCTGTTCTAGTGAGTCCCCAACTTTCTCTGAGTCATCGGGGTCCTTGTGACCTGGCCATTTAGCCCATGGTGTACAAAAAAGTGACCTTCAGAAGTAAAAACAACTCAACTTTAAAGAACCCGCTGGATGGCTTTGACGGAAGGCTACCATCTGTCTCAACCCAACTTCCAATGAGTCCCCTCCCCCAATCTTCTCTGAGCCTTCGGAGTCTATGTGACCTGGCCATTTAGCCCATGGTGTACAAAAAAAGTGCCACTCAGAGGTAAAACAACACAACGTTAAAGAACACGCTGGATGGCCTTGACGAGAGGCTACCATATGTCTCCTAACAGCTGTTCTAGTGAGTCCCCAACTTTCTCTGAGCCATCGGGGTCCTTGTGACCTGGCCATTTAGCCCATGGTGTACAAAAAAGTGACCTTCAGAAGTAAAAGCAACTCAACTTTAAAGAACCTGCTGGATGGCTTTGACGGGAGGCTACCATCTGTCTCCCAACAGCTGTTCCAGTGGGTCTCCTCCCCCAACCGTCTCTGAAACTTCGGAGTCCATGTGACCTGGCCATTTAGCCCATGGTGTGCGAAAAAAGTGCCACTCAGAGGTAAAACAACACAATGTTAAAGAACACGCTGAATGGCCTTGACGGGAGGCTGCCATATGTCCCCCAACAGCTGTTTTAGTGGGTCCCCTCCCCCAAACTTCTCTGAGCCTTCGGGGTCCATGTGACCTGGCCATTTAGCCCATGGTGTGCAAAAAGTGCCGCTCAGAGGTAAAACAACCCAACGTTAAAGAACACGCTTGATGGCCTTGACGAGAAGCTACCATCTGTCTCACAACAGCTGTTCTAGTGAGTCCCCAACTTTCTCTGAGCCTTGGGGGTCCATGTGACCTGGCCATCTAGCCCATGGTGTACAAAAAGTAACCTTCAGAAGTAAAAACAACTCAACTTTAAAGAACCCGCTGGATGGCTTTGACGGGAGGCTACCATCTGTCTCCCAACAGCTGTTCCAGTGGGTCCCCTCCCCCAACCTTCTCTGAAACTTCGGAGTCCATGTGACCTGGCCATTTAGCCCATGGTGTGCGAAAATAGTGCCACTCAGAGGTAAAACAACACAATGTTAAAGAACACGCTGCATGGGCTTGACGGGAGGCTACCATCTGTCTCCCAACAGCTGTTTTAGTGGGTCCCCTCCCCCAAACTTCTCTGAGCCTTCGGGGTCCATGTGACCTGGCCATTTAGCCCATGGTGTGCAAAAAGTGCCGCTCAGAGGTAAAACAACCCAACGTTAAAGAACACGCTTGATGGCCTTGACGAGAAGCTACCATCTGTCTCACAACAGCTGTTCTACTGAGTCCCCAACTTTCTCTGAGCCTTGGGGGTCCATGTGACCTGGCCATCTAGCCCATGGTGTACAAAAAGTAACCTTCAGAAGTAAAAACAACTCAACTTTAAAGAACCCGCTGGATGGCTTTGACGGGAGGCTACCATCTGTCTCCCAACAGCTGTTCCAGTGGGTCCCCTCCCCCAACCTTCTCTGAAACTTCGGAGTCCATGTGACCTGGCCATTTAGCCCATGGTGTGCGAAAATAGTGCCACTCAGAGGTAAAACAACACAATGTTAAAGAACATGCTGCATGGCCTTGACGGGAGGCTACCATCTGTCTCCCAACAGCTGTTCTAGTGGGTCCCCTACCCCAAACTTCTCTGAGCCTTCGGGGTCCATGTGACCTGGCCATTTAGCCCATGGTGTGCAAAAAGTACCGCTCAGAGGTAAAACAACCCAACGTTAAAGAACACGCTGGATGGCCTTGATGGGAGGCTACCATCTGTCTCTAAACAGCTGTTCCAGTGGGTCCCCTCCCCCAACCTTCTCTGAGCCTTCGGGGTCCTTGTGACCTGGCCATTTATCCCATGGTGTGCGAAAAAAGTGCCACTCAGAGGTAAAACAACCCAACCCTGGCCCTGTGTACGGAACGCCATATCCTATTACGCCAGACTTCCATCTGTCTCCTGATGGTTTCTCTGAGCCCTTGGGGCTCTTGTGACCTGGCCGTTTAACCCATTGTGCGCAAAACAGTGCTACTTAAAGGTAAATCAACCTAATCGTCGGAGCAACAGATGTTAGTGAAAAATTAGACCAAAGATTAATAATCATAATGCTGACTTATTATGCTCCTGTTTTGTGTTCAGACGTTCTCACTGTTTCGCATTGATTGTTATGTTGTTCGACTTCAATTTTTATCATTGTTCAAATATTGATGTAATGATAATCCTTGTCATTTTGAATTATTCATTTCAGTTTCGTATATGAAAGAATTTTTAAGTTATGCAATGTATCATGTATATGTATTTAGCCCTGATTGACTGAATAATCAGTATTGTTGCTGTTGTAGTCACTAATGTTATTTTTTTTCTGATGTCTACAGCTTCCGTCATTAGTCCTACTTTTGTTCTTTCTCTTTCTGTCGTAGTCCCTATTGTTCTCTTTTCTCTTATATGTTCTATTGTTTCCTTTGTCCTTATTGTTATTATTGTTCCTCTTTTTATCGTTTACGCTATTGTCCTGTTTGCCCTAAACGCTATTGTTGCTCCTTCTATCGTTATCGATATCGTTGTCTTTGTCTTTAATGTCCATGCTGCTCCTTATATCGTTGTCCTTGTCCTAAATGTTCTTGTTGCTGTTCTATTGCTGTCGACATTGTTGTCTTTGTCGTAAAATGCTCTTTTTGCTACTTCTATCGTTGTCGATATTGTTATCATTGTCCTAAATGCACTTCCTGCTCCTTCGTTTGTTTTCGATATCGTTGTCTTTCTACTACACGCTCTTGTTGCTCTTTCTATAGTTGTCAGTATTGTTGTCTTTGTCCTAAATGCTATTGTTGCTACTTCCATCGTTGTCGATATTGTTGTCTTTGTCCTAAATGCACTTCCTGCTCCTTCGTTTGTTTTCGATATCGTTGTCTTTCTACTACAGGCTCTTGTTGCTCTTTCTATAGTTGTCAGTATTGTTGTCTTTGCCCTAAATGCTATTGTTGCTACTTCCATCGTTGTCGATATTGTTGTCTTTGTCCTAAATTCACTTCCTGCTCCTTCGTTTGTTTTCGATATCGTTGTCTTTCTACTACACGCTCTTGTTGCTCTTGTTGCTCTTTCTATAGTTGTCAGTATTGTTGTCTTTGTTCTAAATGTTATTGTTGCTACTTCCATCGTTGTCGATATTGTTGTCTTTGTCCGTAAAGCTCTTGTTGCTACTTCTACCGCTGTCGATATTGTTGTCTTTGTCGTAAATGCACTTGCTGCTCCTTCGTTCGTTTTCGATATCGTTGTCTTTGTCCTACACGCTCTTGTTGCTTTTTCTATAGTCGTCAGTATTGTTGTTTTTGTCCTAAATGCTATTGTTGCTACTTCTATCGTTGTCGATATTGTTGTCTGTCTTTGTTCTAAATGCACTTCCTGCTCCTTCGTTCGTTTTCGATATCGTTGTCTTTGTCCTACACGCTCTAGTTACTTTTTCTATAGTCGTCAGTATTGTTGTCTTTGTCCAAAATGCTATTGTTGCTACTTCTACCGTTGCCGATATTGTTGTCTGGCTTTGTTCTAAATGCACCTCCTGCTCCTTCGTTCGTTTTCGATATCGTTGTCTTTGTCCTACACGCTCTTGTTACTTTTTCTATAGTCGTCAGTATTGTTGTCTTTGTCCTAAATGCTATTGTTGCTACTTCTATCGTTGTCGATATTGTTGTCTGTCTCTGTTCTAAATGCACTTGCTGCTCCTTCGTTCGTTTTCGATATCGTTGTCTTTGTCCTACACGCTTATGTTACTTTTTCTATAGTCGTCAGTATTGTTGTCTTTGTCCTAAATGATATTGTTACTACTTCTATCGTTGTCGATATTGTTGTCTGTCTTTGTTCTAAATGCACTTGCTGCTCCTTCGTTCGTTTTCGATATCGTTGTCTTTGTCCTACACGCTTATGTTACTTTTTCTATAGTCGTCAGTATTGTTGTCTTTGTCCTAAATGCTATTGTTGCTACTTCTATCGTTGCCGATATTGTTGTCTGTCTTTGTTCTAAATGCACCTCCTGCTCCTTCGTTCGTTTTCGATATCGTTGTCTTTGTCCTACACGCTCTTGTTGCTTTTTCTATAGTCGTCAGTATTGTTGTTTTTGTCCTAAATGCTATTGTTGCTACTTCTATCGTTGTCGATATTGTTGTCTGTCTTTGTTCTAAATGCACTTGCTGCTCCTTCGTTCGTTTTCGATATCGTTGTCTTTGTCCTACACGCTCTTGTTACTTTTTCTATAGTCGTCAATATTGTTGTCTTTGTCCTAAATGCTGTTGTTGCTACTTCTATGGTTGTCAATATTGTTGTCTTTGTTCAAAATGCCCTTGTTGCTCTTCCTATTGTCGTCGGTATTATTGTCTTTGTCCTAAATGCTCTTGTTGCTCCTTCTACATTTGTTGTTATTGTTGTCTTTGTTCTTAACGCCCTGATGTTGCTATTGTTCTTCCTCTTTCTATCATTGTCTGTATTGTATTCTTTGTCCTAAAATGCCGTTTTCGTTTCTCTTCACATCGTTGTCGGTATTGTTGTCATTTTTGCTAAATGTTCTTGTTGCTCTTCCTATTGTTGTCGGTATTGTTGCCATTTTTGCTAAATGTTCTTATTGCTTTTCTATTGTTGTCAGTATTGTTGCCTTTGTCCTAAATGCATTGTTGTTACTCTTCCTACAGAGTCAGTATTTTGTCCTTATCCTAAAATGCCTTTTTTGTTGCTCTTTCTATTGTTGTCTTTTTTCTAAATGCCTTTTCTTTCTATTGTTGCTGCACTTTGTTTTATCCTAATGGATCTGTAGTTTGGTGTCTTTGTCCAAAAGCCTTGTGGTTGCCATTGTTGTTGCTCTTTCTATCCTTGCCAATATTGTTGTCTTCGTCTTAAAACTCTTTTTTCATTGTTGCTTTTGTTTCTTGTCATTATTGCACCTGTCTCATCACAAACTTTGCTGTTGCCATTGTTTCTCTTGTAATCTTCGTCACCATTGCTACTGATCTCATTTTAGCTGTTATTTTTGCTTCCTGATGTTTTCGTGGTCGTTATTACGCAGCAAAACCTTCCTCCGAAAGTTAATACAAACATCCCTTTTCAAATAAACAGAAAACTGCGCTCTACATAACCAAGTTCTTGGCCATTTGTAAACATTGCGTTTTACAAAAAAAAAACTTGTTTTTTTGGTCCCGTATTGGTAGCATGTGTATTGAAATTGCCTCCATTTCTCGAACCTTTGAACTTTTCTTATAAACAACCAGCCTTTTGAAATAAAGAAAAGTCTCTATGTTAATACGAAAGGGACAAGTCAACGAATGGAAGAAAATATCCTGTCCCAAACTATGCACGAAGCAATTTAGTCGTACTTTCTTTAAAAAGCTAAAACTTTATTCAAAGTATCCTTACTTTTTTTGCGTCTTTTATTCGTTCGACAAGAAACAACATTCGAGTGCAATCAAACCAACACACGACCAGTGCTAAAGCGCCCCCCAACCAACACGCACACCAAACTGCAACAGAAACAAGTTTGCAGTTTATTTGGATGCTGCCTGAGCAATGATAGAGCGAAAGGAAAAGTGTGGAAAAAATGCGATTCGTTATTCTTTGCCAGACCGCTTCTGTTATTTTTCTTGTTATTTTCGTTATGGTGGTTTTAAGTTCACCTATAGCACACGCCCTCAATAAACAAGACATCGATCTTCATGGCGTTGTTGTTGGATTTGGGTTGGGTTGTTTTACCTCTGAGCGGCCCTTTTTCGCACAGCATGGGCTAAATGGTCAGATCACACGGACCCCGAAGGCTCAGAGAAGGTTGGGGGAGGGCACCCGCTGGAACAGCTGTTGGGAGACAGATGGTAGCCTCCCGTCAAGGCCATCCAGTGTGTGTTCTTTAACGTTGGGTTGTTTTGCCTCTGAGCGGCACTTTTATGCACACCATGGGCTAAATGGCCAGGTCACATGGACCCCGAAGGCTCAGAGAAAGTTGGGGGAGGGGACCCACTCTAACAGCTGTTAGGAGACAGATGGTAGCCTCCCGTCAAGGCCATCCAGTATGTTCTTTAACGTGCACAGGGTATGGCTCTCTCGCACACGGTGCCACGGCTTAACGTCCCATCCGACGGACGGCGGCCTTTCCAAGCCCATCGGTGTCCCCTACTGACAGTGGGCAGGACGGGGAATTCTGCGGAGATAAATCTCAATGCTGACCCAGCTGGGACTCGAACCTGGAAACTACAGATTACGAGCGTGGCGCGCTACCGACTGAGCCACCCCCGCTCCTTAGCGAACGGTAGTCAGAGTCCATGCCAGGAGATCGTGGGTTCGGATACCACCCAGATAAGGACAATTTTTTCCTCTTTAATTTTTCATTTACGAAGTTTTGCATTTGAGCTCAAATTAACACAGCATGGAACTATGCCTAACAAAGTGGCTATTGAGTGTATTATTGCAGATATTTAATAAGAATGATTTCTTCAAGAAACGGTAATTCAACAGTTAAAATGTTGTGTTATTCTCGAAAGTAATTGTTTATAAAAGTTTATTCTTCTTTCCAGTAAAATGTTGCTATTGTTTTGTTTTGTTTTTCCATACCTCTGTAGATTGGGGGGCGGGGTGGCTCAGTCGGTAGCGCGCCAGGCTCGAAATCTGTAATTCCCAGGTTCGAGTCCCAGCTGGGTCAGCGTTGAGATTTATCTCCGCAAAATTCCCCGCCCTGCCCACTGTCAGTAGGGGACACCGATGGGCTTGGAAAGGCCGCCGTCCGTCGGATGGGACGTTAAGCCGTGGCCCCGTGTGCGGGAGAGCCATACCCTGTGCACTTTAAAGAACAGGCTGGATGGCCTTGACGGGAGGCTACCATATGTCTCCCAACAGCTGTTCCAGTGGGTCCCCTCCCCCAACCTTCTCTGAGCCTTCGGGGTCCATGTGACCTGGCCATTTAGCCCATGGTGTGCAAAAAAGTGCCACTCAGAGGTAAAACAACCCAACCCTCTGCAGATTGCGAGCGTGACACGCTACCAACTGAGCCACCATCGTTCTCCCAGTTTGTGAAGGTGCTTTACACCCACTGGACAGCTGTTAAGACACAGACGGAAAACCTCCCATCAATGTCATCTACCGTGTTCTTTAACGTGAGCAGGGTACAATGCTCAAAAAAGTATCCGAACACTATGGTCGATAACAGAATTTAAAAAAACTATCTGGCAACGATTTTTTTTAGAAATTAATGATCTGGCAACCTTCGTGTCGCGTGACACGAAGGTTGCCAGATCACTAATTTCTAAAAAAATCACTGCCAAATATTTGTTGTCACGTGACACAAAGGTTGCCAGATCACTAATCTCTAAAAAAACGTTGCCAGATATTTGTTGTCACATGACACGAAGGTTGCCAGATCACTAATTTCTGAAAAAATCGTTGCCAGATATTTGTTGTCACGTGACACAAAGGTTGCCAGTTCACTAATTTCTAAAAAAATCGTTGCCAGATATTTGTTGTCGCGTGACACAAAGGTTGCCAGATCACTAATTTCTAAAAAAAATCGTTGCCAGATATTTGTTGTCACATGACACTAAGGTTGCCAGTTCGCTAATTTCTGAAAAAATCGTTGCCAGATAGTTTTTTTAATTCTGTAATCGACCATAGTGTTCGGATACTTTTTTGAGCGACTGTACGTCTCTCTCCTATACACGTGACCACGGCTTAACGTCATATCCGACAGACAGTAGAGGGCTAAAGATGGGTTAATTGAAAAAATTGTTAACGCAGGCCCAGTTGGGACTCG
Source organism: Ryuthela nishihirai (assembly GCA_038380435.1). NCBI lineage: Eukaryota > Metazoa > Arthropoda > Arachnida > Araneae > Heptathelidae > Ryuthela > Ryuthela nishihirai. The sequence goes on along the minus strand of JAWZYU010000034.1, from coordinate 41,190,643 downwards.
AACCTGGGAACTTTTGATTACTAACCTAACACACTACGCGCTGAGCATATCTACGTCCCAATCTTTTGAGTTTTTGGGACTTGGCCGTTTAATATCCTGTATTCACAATGTATATAAATATCCTGTATTCACAAGTGTCTCTCACAGGTAGAACATTCCATTTCTCCTGTCAGATCTCTTTCACACGAGCTCTAGATTTTATTTATGGTTGAAATTGATATTGAAATCCCAGAAATAACAAAACAAATCCTTTTTTCTAATCAACTACCAATGTAAAAACAAACAGGAGAATTCCCAATTTCTAGGATGTCAGCACAGTGAAATATTGCAACGTTATGAAGATGCAAATTCCGATGAATAATTTAATGTGTCTGTTCATCGTGTTACTAAACTATTCAAAGCAGGTAATCGGATTAAAACGCTGCATTGCTAGGTTGTCGAGGCACTCTCGAACTCAAATGGAATGATGGACTCTCGCTGTTTCAAGATGATTCGGATCTTTCAAATCTAATGATAACTTTGATTGTCGAATTCGCAGGGAATGGAGACCTGTAGTGTCTTTTATGCAAATCTGTTTTCAATTATTGATCGAGTGCAAATTAAACGAAAAATCTTTTTTCGGAACGGAGACCTGTAGTGTCTTTTATGCAAATCTGTTTTCAATTATTGATGGAGTGAAAATTGCACGAAAAATCTTTTTTCGGAGCGGAAACCTGTAGTGTCTTTTATGCAAATCTGTTTTCAATTATTGACGGAGTGCAAATTGCACGAAAAATCTTTTTTCGGAACGGAGACCTGTAGTGTCTTTTATTTCAAATCTGTTTTCAAATATTGATGGAGTGCAAATTGCACGAAAATTTTTTTTCGGAATGGAGACCTGTAGTGTCTTTTATGCAAATCTGTTTTCAATTATTGATGGAGTGAAAATTGCACGAAAAATCTTTTTCCGGAACGGAAACCTGTAGTGTCTTTTAGGCAAATCTGTTTTCAATTATTGACGGAGTGCAAATTGCACGAAAAATCTATACTCACCTACACTAGAAGGTGATGACAGTTTCGAATTTTCATCTGTAGGTGTTATAGAACGAAATTTTTGTTATAGAACCGAAGTTTGAGTGTATAACTGAAACCAAAGTTCGGTTTTTAGCTGGATAATAAAAGGTTACGTTAGAATAGAAAATAAATATTTAACTTACAACTGGTGAACAAATTTGAGCCTGAAACTAAAAACACATTTCAGTTTGCAAATTGGAAAACAGATTTCGGATTGAAAATGGAAAGTAAAATTTAGCTTGCAATTCGGAGACACATTTGAGATTGAAACTGGAATAACGTTTCAGTTTGCAAACCGGAAAATAAATTTCAGCTTGAAACTGAAAAGAAAATTTCGGCTTGCAACTAGAAAACAAGTTTCAACTTGGAAGTGAGAAGCAAATTGGAATGTGAAACTTGAAAGCAAATTTCAGCTTGAAAGTGAGAAACAAATTTCAACTTGTAAATGAGAAGCAAATTTGAATCTGAAACTTGAAAACAAATTTCAGCTTCAAAGTGAGAAACAAATTTGAATATGAAACTGGAAAGCAAATTTCAGCTTAAAAGTGAGAAACAAATTTGAATCTGAAATGGGAAAGCAAATTTCAGCTTGAAAGTGAGAAACAAATTTGAATTTGAAATGGGAAAGCAAATTTCAGCTTGAAAGTGAGAAACAAATTTGAATCTGAAATGGGAAAGCAAATTTCAGCTTGAAAGTAAGAAACAAATTTGAATCTGAAATTGGAAAGCAAATTTCAGCTTGAGAGTGAGAAACAATTTCGAATCTGAAATTCGAAAGCAAATTTAGCTTAAAAGTGAGAAACAATTTTGAATCTGAAATTGGAAAGCAAATTTCAGCTTGAAAGTGAGAAACAAATTTGAATCTGAAACTGGAAATCAAATTTCAGCTTGAAAGTGAGAAACAAATTTGAATCTGAAATGGGAAAGCAAATTTCAGCTTTAAAGTGAGAAACAAATTTGAATTTGAAATGGGAAAGCAAATTTCAGCTTGAAAGTGAGAAACAAATTTGAATCTGAAATTGGAAAGCAAATTTCAGCTTGAAAGTGAGAAACAATTTTGAATCTGAAATTGGAAAGCAAATTTCAGCTCGAAAGTGAGAAACAAATTTGAATCTGAAACTGGAAATCAAATTTCAGATTGAAAGTGAGAAACAAATTTGAATCTGAAATTGGAAAGCAAATTTCAGCTTGAAAGTGAGAAACAATTTTGAATCTGAAATTGGAAATCAAATTTCAGTTTGAAAGTGAGAAACAAATTTGAATCTGAAACTGAAAATCAAATTTCAGCTTGAAAGTGAGAAACAAATTTGAATCTGAAATGGGAAAGCAAATTTCAGCTTGAAAGTGAGAAACAAATTTGAATCTGAAATTGGAAAGCAAATTTCAGCTTGAAAGTCAGAAACAATTTTGAATCTGAAATTCGAAAGCAAATTTTAGCTTAAAAGTGAGAAACAATTTTGAATCTGAAATGAGAAATCAAATTTCAGCTTGAAAGTGAGAAACAAATTTGAATCTGAAATGAGAAATCAAATTTCAGCTTGAAAGTGAGAAACAATTTTGAATCTGAAATGGGAAAGAAAATTTCAGCTTGAAAGTGAGAAACAAATTTGAATCTGAAACTGGAAATCAAATTTCAGCTTGAAAGTGAGAAACAAATTTGAATCTTAAATTGGAAAGCAAATTTCAGCTTGAAAGTGAGAAACAAATTTGAATCTGAAACTGGAAATCAAATTTCAGCTTGAAAATGAGAAACAAATTTGAATCTGAAATGGGAAATCAAATTTCAGCTTGAAAGTGAGAAACAAATTTGAATCTGAAATGGGAAAGAAAATTTCAGCTTGAAAGTGAGAAACAATTTTGAATCTGAAATTCGAAAGCAAATTTCAGCTTGAAAGTGAGAAACAAATTTGAATCTGAAACTGGGAATCAAACTTCAGCTTAAAAGTGAGACACAATTTTGAATCTGAAATGTGAAAGCAAATTTCAGCTTGAAAGTGAGAAACAAATTTGAATCTGAAACTGGAATTCAAATTTCAGCTTGTAAGTGAGAAACAAATTTGAATCTGAAATTGGAAAGCAAATTTCACCTTGAAAGTGAGAAACAAATTTGAATCTGAAACTGGAAATCAAATTTCAGCTTGAAAATGAGAAACAAATTTGAATCTGAAATGGGAAATCAAATTTCAGCTTGAAAGTGAGAAACAAATTTGAATCTGAAATGGGAAAGCAAATTTCAGCTTGAAAGTGAGAAACAATTTTGAATCTGAAATTCGAAAGCAAATTTCAGCTTGAAAGTGAGAAACAAATTTGAATCTGAAACTGGGAATCAAATTTCAGCTTAAAAGTGAGACACAATTTTGAATCTGAAATTGGAAAGCAAATTTCAGCTTGAAAGTGAGAAACAAATTTGAATCTGAAACTGGAAATCAAATTTCAGCTTAAAAGTGAGAAACAATTTTGAATCTCAAATTGAAAAGCAAATTTCAGCTTGAAAGTGAGAAACAAATTTGAATATGAAATGGGAAAGCAAAGTTCAGCTTGAAAGTGAGAAACAATTTTGAATCTGAAATTCGAAAGCAAATTTCAGCTTGAAAGTGAGAAACAAATTTGAATCTGAAACTGGGAATCAAATTTCAGCTTGAAAATGAGAAACAAATTTCAATCTGAAATTGGAAATCAAATTTCAGCTTGAAAGTGAGAAAAAATTTGAATCTGAAACTGGAAATCAAATTTCAGCTTAAAAGTGAGAAACAATTTTGAATCTGAAATAGGAAAGCAAATTTCAGCTTGAAAGTGAGAAACAAGTTTGAATCTGAAATTCGAAAGGAAATTTCAGCTTGAAAGTGAGAAACAAATTTGAATCTGAAATTGGAAAGCAAATTTCAGCTTGAAAGTGAGAAACAATTTTGAATCTGAAATTCGAAAGCAAATTTCAGCTTGAAAGTGAGAAACAAATTTGAATCTGAAATTGGAAAGCAAATTTCAGCTTGAAAGTGAGAAACAATTTTGAATCTGAAATTCGAAAGCAAATTTTAGTTCAAAAGTGAGAAACAATTTTGAATCTGAAATTCGAAAGCAAATTTCAGCTTGAAAGTGAGAAACAAATTTGAATCTGAAACTGGGAATCAAATTTCAGCTTGAAAATGAGAAACAAATTTCAATCTGAAATTGGAAATCAAATTTCAGCTTGAAAGTGAGAAAAAATTTGAATCTGAAACTGGAAATCAAATTTCAGCTTAAAAGTGAGAAACAATTTTGAATCTGAAATAGGAAAGCAAATTTCAGCTTGAAAGTGAGAAACAAGTTTGAATCTGAAATTCGAAAGGAAATTTCAGCTTGAAAGTGAGAAACAAATTTGAATCTGAAATTGGAAAGCAAATTTCAGCTTGAAAGTGAGAAACAATTTTGAATCTGAAATTCGAAAGCAAATTTCAGCTTGAAAGTGAGAAACAAATTTGAATCTGAAATTGGAAAGCAAATTTCAGCTTGAAAGTGAGAAACAATTTTGAATCTGAAATTCGAAAGCAAATTTTAGTTCAAAAGTGAGAAACAATTTTGAATCTGAAATTGGAAAGCAAATTTCAGCTTGAAAGTGAGAAACAAATTTGAATCTGAAATGAAAAATCAAATTTCAGCTTGAAAGTGAGAAACAAATTTGAATCTGAAATGTGAAAGCAAATTTCAGCTTGAAAGTGAGAAACAATTTTGAATCTGAAATTGGAAAGCAAATTTCAGCTTGAAAGTGAGAAACAAATTTGAATCTGAAACTGGAAATCAAATTTCAGCTTAAAAGTGAGAAACAATTTTGAATCTGAAATTGGAAAGCAAATTTCAGCTTGAAAGTGAGAAACAAATTTGAATCTGAAATGGGAAAGCAAAGTTCAGCTTGAAAATGAGAAACAATTTTGAATCTGAAATTCGAAAGCAAATTTCAGCTTGAAAGTGAGAAACAATTTTGAATCTGAAATTGGAAAGCAAATTTCAGCTTGAAAGTGAGAAACAAATTTGAATCTGAAACTGGGAATCAAATTTCAGCTTGAAAATGAGAAACGAATTTGAATCTGAAATTGGAAATCAAATTTCAGCTTGAAACTGAGAAACAAATTTGAATCTGAAACTGGAAATCAAATTTCAGCTTAAAAGTGAGAAACAATTTTGAATCTGAAATTGGAAAGCAAATTTCAGCTTGAAAGTGAGAAACAAATTTGAATCTGAAACTGGAAATCAAATTTCAGCTTAAAAGTGAGAAACAATTTTGAATCTGAAATTGGAAAGCAAATTTCAGCTTGAAAGTGAGAAACAAATTTGAATCTGAAATTGGAAAGCAAATTTCAGCTTGAAAGTGAGAAACAAATTTGAATCTGAAATGGGAAAGCAAATTTCAGCTTAAAAGTGAGAAACAATTTTGAATCTGAAATTGGAAAGCAAATTTCAGCTTGAAAGTGAGAAACAATTTTGAATCTGAAATTGGAAAGCAAATTTCAGCTTGAAAGTGATAAACAAATTTGAATCTGAAACTGGAAATCAAATTTCAGCTTAAAAGTGAGAAACAATTTTGAATCTGAAATTGGAAAGCAAATTTCAGCTTGAAAGTGAGAAACAAATTTGAATCTGAAACTGGAAATCAAATTTCAGCTTGAAAGTGAGAAACAAATTTGAATCTGAAACTGGAAATCATATTTCAGCTTGAAAGTAAGAAACAATTTTGAATCTGAAATTGGAAAGCAAATTTCAGCTTGAAAGTGAGAAACAATTTTGAATCTGAAATTGGAAAGCAAATTTCAGCTTGAAAGTGAGAAACAATTTTGAATCTGAAATTCGAAAGCAAATTTCAGCTTGAAAGTGAGAAACAAATTTGAATCTGAAACTGGGAATCAAATTTCAGCTTGAAAATGAGAATCAAATTTGAATCTGAAACTGGAAATCAAATTTCAGCTTAAAAGTGAGAAACAATTTTGAATCTGAAATTCGAAAGCAAATTTCAGCTTGAAAGTGAGAAACAAATTTGAATCTGAAACTGGGAATCAAATTTCAGCTTGAAAATGAGAAACAAATTTGAATCTGAAATTGGAAATCAAATTTCAGCTTGAAAGTGAGAAACAAATTTGAATCTGAAACTGGAAATCAAATTTCAGCTTAAAAGTGAGAAACAATTTTGAATCTGAAATTGGAAAGCAAATTTCAGCTTGAAAGTGAGAAACAATTTTGAATCTGAAATTCGAAAGCAAATTTTAGCTTGAAAGTGAGAAACAAATTTGAATCTGAAACTGGGAATTAAATTTCAGCTTGAAAATGGGAAACAAATTTGAATCTGAAATTGGAAAGCAAATTTCAGCTTGAAAGTGACAAACAAATTTGAATCTGAAACTGGAAATCAAATTTCAGCTTGAAAGTGAGAAACAAATTTGAATCTGAAACTGGAAATCAAATTTCAGCTTGAAAGTAAGAAACAATTTTGAATCTGAAATTGGAAAGCAAATTTCAGCTTGAAAGTGAGAAACAATTTTGAATCTGAAATTGGAAAGCAAATTTCAGCTTGAAAGTGAGAAACAATTTTGAATCTGAAATTCGAAAGCAAATTTCAGCTTGAAAGTGAGAAACAAATTTGAATCTAAAACTGGGAATCAAATTTCAGCTTGAAAATGAGAAACAAATTTGAATCTGAAACTGGAAATCAAATTTCAGCTTAAAAGTGAGAAACAATTTTGAATCTGAAATTGGAAAGCAAATTTCAGCTTGAAAGTGAGAAACAATTTTGAATCTGAAATTCGAAAGCAAATTTCAGCTTGAAAGTGAGAAACAAATTTGAATCTAAAACTGGGAATCAAATTTCAGCTTGAAAATGAGAAACAAATTTGAATCTGAAACTGGAAATCAAATTTCAGCTTAAAAGTGAGAAACAATTTTGAATCTGAAATTGGAAAGCAAATTTCAGCTTGAAAGTGAGAAACAAATTTGAATCTGAAATTGGAAAGCAAATTTCAGCTTGAAAGTGAGAAACAAATTTGAATCTGAAATGGGAAAGCAAATTTCAACTTAAAAGTGAGAAACAATTTTGAATCTGAAATTGGAAAGTAAATTTCAGCTTGAAAGTGAGAAACAATTTTGAATCTGAAATTGGAAAGCAAATTTCAGCTTGAAAGTGAGAAACAAATTTGTATCTGAAACTGGAAATCAAATTTCAGCTTAAAAGTGAGAAACAAATTTGAATCTGAAATTGGAAATCAAATTTCAGCTTGAAAGTGAGAAACAAATTTGAATCTGAAATGGGAAAGCAAATTTCAGCTTAAAAGTGAGAAACAATTTTGAATCTGAAATTGGAAAGCAAATTTCAGCTTGAAAGTGAGAAACAATTTTGAATCTGAAATTGGAAAGCAAATTTCAGCTTGAAAGTGAGAAACAAATTTGAATCTGAAACTGGAAATCAAATTTCAGCTTAAAAGTGAGAAACAATTTTGAATCTGAAATTGGAAAGCAAATTTCAGCTTGAAAGTGAGAAACAAATTTGAATCTGAAATGAGAAATCAAATTTCAGCTTGAAAGTGAGAAACAAATTTGAATCTGAAATGTGAAAGCAAATTTCAGCTTGAAAGTGAGAAACAAATTTGAATCTGAAACTGGGAATCAAATTTCAGCTTGAAAATGAGAAACAAATTTGAATCTGAAATTGGAAATCAAATTTCAGCTTGAAAATGAGAAACAAATTTGAATCTGAAACTGGAAATCAAATTTCAGCTTAAAAGTGAGAAACAATTTTGAATTTGAAATTGGAAAGCAAATTTCAGCTTGAAAGTGAGAAACAAATTTGAATCTGAAATTCGAAAGCAAATTTCAGCTTGAAAGTGAGAAACAAATTTAAAATGGGAAAGCAAATTTCAGCTTAAAAGTGAGAAACAATTTTGAATCTGAAATTGGAAAGCAAATTTCAGCTTGAAAGTGAGAAACAATTTTGAATCTGAAATTCGAAAGCAAATTTCAGCTTGAAAGTGAGAAACAAATTTGAATCTGAAACTGGGAATCAAATTTCAGCTTGAAAATGAGAAACAAATTTGAATCTGAAATTGGAAATCAAATTTCAGCTTGAAAGTGAGAAACAAATTTGAATCTGAAACTGGGAATTAAATTTCAGCTTGAAAATGGGAAACAAATTTGAATCTGAAATTGGAAAGCAAATTTCAGCTTGAAAGTGAGAATATAATTTGAATCTGAAACTGGAAATGAAATTTCAGCTTGAAAGTGAGAAACAAATTTGAATCTGAAACTGGAAATCAAATTTCAGCTTGAAAGTAAGAAACAATTTTGAATCTGAAATTGGAAAGCAAATTTCAGCTTGAAAGTGAGAAACAATTTTGAATCTGAAATTCGAAAGCAAATTTCAGCTTGAAAGTGAGAAACAAATTTGAATCTGAAACTGGGAATCAAATTTCAGCTTGAAAATGAGAAACAAATTTGAATCTGAAATTGGAAATCAAATTTCAGCTTGAAAGTGAGAAACAAATTTGAATCTGAAACTGGTAATCAAATTTCAGCTTAAAAGTGAGAAACAATTTTGAATCTGAAATTGGAAAGCAAATTTCAGCTTGAAAGTGAGAAACAATTTTGAATCTGAAATTCGAAAGCAAATTTTAGCTTGAAAGTGAGAAACAAATTTGAATCTGAAACTGGGAATTAAATTTCAGCTTGAAAATGGGAAACAAATTTGAATCTGAAATTGGAAAGCAAATTTCAGCTTGAAAGTGAGAAACAATTTTGAATTTGAAATTGGAAAGCAAATTTCAGCTTGAAAGTGAGAAACAAATTTGAATCTGAAATTCGAAAGCAAATTTCAGCTTGAAAGTGAGAAACAAATTTAAAATGGGAAAGCAAATTTCAGCTTAAAAGTGAGAAACAATTTTGAATCTGAAATTGGAAAGCAAATTTCAGCTTGAAAGTGAGAAACAATTTTGAATCTGAAATTCGAAAGCAAATTTCAGCTTGAAAGTGAGAAACAAATTTGAATCTGAAACTGGGAATCAAATTTCAGCTTGAAAATGAGAAACAAATTTGAATCTGAAATTGGAAATCAAATTTCAGCTTGAAAGTGAGAAACAAATTTGAATCTGAAACTGGGAATTAAATTTCAGCTTGAAAATGGGAAACAAATTTGAATCTGAAATTGGAAAGCAAATTTCAGCTTGAAAGTGAGAATATAATTTGAATCTGAAACTGGAAATGAAATTTCAGCTTGAAAGTGAGAAACAAATTTGAATCTGAAACTGGAAATCAAATTTCAGCTTGAAAGTAAGAAACAATTTTGAATCTGAAATTGGAAAGCAAATTTCAGCTTGAAAGTGAGAAACAATTTTGAATCTGAAATTCGAAAGCAAATTTCAGCTTGAAAGTGAGAAACAAATTTGAATCTGAAACTGGGAATCAAATTTCAGCTTGAAAATGAGAAACAAATTTGAATCTGAAATTGGAAATCAAATTTCAGCTTGAAAGTGAGAAACAAATTTGAATCTGAAACTGGTAATCAAATTTCAGCTTAAAAGTGAGAAACAATTTTGAATCTGAAATTGGAAAGCAAATTTCAGCTTGAAAGTGAGAAACAATTTTGAATCTGAAATTCGAAAGCAAATTTTAGCTTGAAAGTGAGAAACAAATTTGAATCTGAAACTGGGAATTAAATTTCAGCTTGAAAATGGGAAACAAATTTGAATCTGAAATTGGAAAGCAAATTTCAGCTTGAAAGTGAGAAACAAATTTGAATCTGAAACTGGAAATCAAATTTCAGCTTAAAAGTGAGAAACAATTTTGAATCTGAAATTGGAAAGCAAATTTCAGCTTGAAAGTGAGAAACAATTTTGAATCTGAAATTCGAAAGCAAATTTTAGCTTGAAAGTGAGAAACAAATTTGAATCTGAAACTGGGAATTAAATTTCAGCTTGAAAATGGGAAACAAATTTGAATCTGAAATTGGAAAGCAAATTTCAGCTTGAAAGTGAGAAACAAATTTGAATCTGAAATTGGAAAGCAAATTTCAGCTTGAAAGTGAGAAACAAATTTGAATCTGAAATTGGAAAGCAAATTTCAGCTTGCAACTGGGAACGAATTTTAGCTTGAAACTGGGAACATATTTCAGCTTACCAAACGGAAAACAAATTTCAGCTTGATAATTGGAAAAGAAATTTTCAGTTTGCAAAATTGATAACAAATTTCCCCTTTCGAGGCTGGAAAATAAATTTCGTCTTTCGAGACTGGAAAACAAATTTCCTCTTTCGAGACTGGAAAATAGATTTCAGCTTTTAGTGGTAAACAAATTTCAGCTTGCAAATGGGAAACAAATTTTAATTTCCAAGCTGAAAGTTCAGCTTAAAGCGAAAAGCAAAGTTCAATTTCACTGTGTTTGTCAAAAGTTACAACATTGCAAACCTTTATTTTCCACTCGGACCAAAACTTAGAATAAAAACCAAAACCTAAAGTTTAATTTACTAGTGAAAAAAAAAAGTTTTGCTTAAAACTCCAAAATAAAATTTAGTTTCGGAAATGGAAACAAAACTTTATAAGATGAACTGAAACAAAAAAAATTCAGTTTATGAAGAGAAATAAGTAATGGTTTGGATTCAAAACAAAGTTTAGAGTGAAAACGAAAACAAAAAGTTTATTTCAAAAGTAAAAAAAAATTTAGAAATGAGAAGAAAAAAATATTAGAAATGGGAAGAAAAAAGTTTCGAAATGGGAAGAAAAATGTTTAGAAATGGGAAGAAAAGAGTTTAGAAATAGGAGAAAAAAATGTTTAGAAATAGGAGAGAAAAAGTTTAAAAATAAAAGGAAAATGTTTAGAAATGGGAAGAAAAAGGTTTAGAAATGGGAAGAAAAAGGTTTAGAAATGGGAAGAAAAAGTTTAGGAAGAAGAGAAAAGTGTTTAGAAATAGGAGAAAAAGTTTCGAAATGGGAAGAATAAGGTTTGGAAATGGGAAGAAAAGAGTTTAGAAATAGGAGAAAAGATGTTTAGAAATAGGAGAGAAAAGGTTGAAAAATAAAAGGAAAATGTTTAGAAATGGGAAGAAAAAGGTTTAGAAATGAGAAGAAAAAAGTTTAGGAAGAGAAAAAGGTTTAGAAATGAGAAGAAAAAAGTTTAGGAAGAAGAGAAAAAGGTTTAGAAATGAGAAGAAAAAAGTTTAGGAAGAAGAGAAAAAGGTTTAGAAATAGGAGAAAAAGTTTCGAAATAGGAGAGAAAAAGTTTGGAAATAAAAGGAAAATGTTAAAAATGGGAAGAAAAAAGTTTAGAAAGAAGAGAAAAAAGTTTAGAAAGAAGAGAAAAAGGTTTAGAAATAGGAGAAAAAGGTTTGGAAATGGAAAAAAAAAAGGTTAGAAATAGGAGAAAAAAGTTTCGAAATGGGAAAAATAAGGTTTGGAAATGGGGAGAAAAGAGTTTAGAAATAGGTGAAAAAATGTTTAGAAATAGGAGAGAAAAAGTTTAAAAATAAAAGGAAAAGGTTTAGAAATGGGAAGAAAATTTTTAGAAATAAAAGGAAAAAAGTTTAGAAATGGGAAGAAAACGGTTTAGAAATAGGAGAGAAAAAGCTTAGAAATAGGAGAGAAAAAGCTTAGAAATAGGAGAGAAAAAGCTTAGAAATAGGAGAGAAAAAGCTTAGAAATAGGTAAAAAAAGAAGTTTAATTTAAAACTCGAAGCCATCAGTTCACGATCGGCAATTTAAACTTCAATTCAAAATTACTGCTCTGATTTCTTCCTTCTTCCTATTGTCGTTCTATCCCCTCCACGATGTCGCACCCAGCAATTTTCTTACTATCTTAAGTGAACTTCACCCATTCTTGCAGGGAAAAGAAACTGCAAATATTAAAGAAATATATTATGAATATTACAGCAACGTATCTTTCTTTTCAAGATGATAAAACTTTTGAAAGAACTGCCGCACGATATTTACTCATGAATCAGGAAAAGATAAAAAACAATATTTCAACAACCAACTCAGAACAACTTAGAAAGTACAGCCGCATTTTTTCCTTACATTTCACGGCAAGATAAAAAAAAGAGAATCGACAAAAGCATCATTTTGTATTAATGTCGCATAAAACTAGTTATTACTGACAATAAAACAGTAAGTATTAATCACCGGTTCTCTCTTATACCTGATTGGAGTGGCAGTGAATGAAATAACTTCATCAACAGATGCAGGAGAACAAAAGAGATCGATACTTTTTCCTCTGGGAGATGGTAATTAAAGAAATGCAGAATTATTAGCTAAATTATATATTTTGGAAAACAGCTAATTAAGAAAAGAGATAATAATAGCGAATGAGAGAGAGAATGAGAAAGAAATGGGGGTGTAACCCAGGGGGGAGGGAAGAAAATGGGAAAGAGCTGCACGTGAAGAAATGTTAAATGAAAATCTCTTTGAAAGAGGTGAGTGAAAGAAGATGAGTTATAAATAGAAAATGATAACAGGGATCTTTATAAAGGATGATGCAGAAAAAGCATTGAAGATAAAAGTACATTTTACATTAACTCTGTCTGCTGTTATGGGTTTGGTTATTTTTTCATTAAAGTTACTTCTTTTGGTATATACGTTGTTTTGCTTTTTTTATCTATGAGGGAGTTGTTTGTTGGGTTGTTTTACCTGTGAGCGGTAATTTTTTTTGCACACCGTGGACTAAATGGCTAAGTCACAAGGACACCGAAGGCTCAGAGAAGGTTGGGGGAGGAAACCTACTGGAATAGCTGTTGGGAGACCTCCCGTCAAGGCCATCCAGCGTGTTCTTTAACGTACAAAGGGTTATGGCTCTTTCCCGCACATGGGGCCAGGGCTTAACGTCCCATCCGACGGAAGGTGGCTTTTCCAAGCCCATCGGTGTCTCCTATTGACCGTGGGCACGGCGGGGAGTTTTGCGGAGATAAATCTCATCGCTGACCCAGCTGGGATTCGAACCTGGAAACTGCAGATTGCGAGACTGGCATGCTATCTACTGAGGCATCCACCCCACAACTGTTAAAAGGAGATGGAAGGTTCTAGTTAAAGCCAAACAGCGTGTTTTTTTTTTTAAACTTCGAGAGGATATGATTTTCCTGCATACGAGATCTCCATCAACGGAAAAGTGATTGGGTTGTTGGGTTGTTTTACCTCTGAGCGGCACTTTTTTGTACACCATGGACTAAATGGCCAGGTCACACGGACCCCGAAGGCTCAGAGAAGGTTGGGGGAGGGGACCCACTGGAACAGCTGTTGGGAGACAGATGGTAGCCTCCCGTCAAGGCCATCCAGAGTGTTCTTTAACGTGCACAGGGTATGGCTCTCCCGCACACGGGGCCACGGCTTAACATCCCATCCGACGGACGGCGGCCTTTCCAAGCCCATCGGTGTCCCCTACTGACCGTGGGCAGGGCGGGGAATTTTGCGGAGATAAATCTCAAAGCTGACCCAGCTGGGACTCGAACATGGGAACTACAGATTACGAGCCTGACTCGCTACCGACTGAGCCACCCCCGCCCCGAAAAGTGATTGACTCAGTCGGTAGCGCTGTAGGTTCGTAATCCACAGTTCCCGGATTAGAGTCCCAACTGTGCTAGAGTTGCGATTTCTCTCATGATCATCAGAAAAGATCAGAAAGTGGATACCATTGGGCTTGGGACGTCGGTCGGATTGGACGTTAAGCTATGTTTCTGCGTGCAAGAAAGCCATATTCTGCCCATGGGGAAGAATATGGTGGATGTCCTTGGATGGGAGACTACCATCTGTTTCCTAATAGCTGACCAGTAGGTTGGGTTGGGTTGTTTTACCTCTGAGCGGCACATTTTTGCACACCATGGGCTAAATGGCCAGGTCACATGGACCTCGAAAGCTCAGAGAAGGTTGGGGGAGGGGACCCACTGGAATAGCTGTTGGGAGACAGATGGTAACCTCCCGTCAAGGCCATCCAGAGTGTTCTTTAACGTGCATAGGGTATGGCTCTCCCGCACACGGGGCCACGGCTTAACGTCCCATCCGACGGACGGCGGTCTTTCCAAACCCATCGGTGTCCCCTACTGACCGTGGGCAGGGCGGGGAATTTTGCGGAGATAAATCTCAACGCTGACCCAGCTGGGGATCGAACCTGGGAACTACAGATTACGAGCCTGGCGCGCTACCGACTGAGCCACCCCCGCCCACTGACCAGTGGGTCTTCTTCCTCAAATTTTCTCTGTGCCCTTGGGGTCCGTGTGATCTGCTATTCGGTCTATTGTGCGCGAAACAGTTTCACTTAGAGGCATAACATCCCAAACTTTCACCAACTTTAGCTGTGCCCTTGTGACCTGTCCATTTAGCACATTATATACATAAAAAGTGCTGCACAAAGATAAAACCCAAACTTTCTCCAACTTTCTAAGAGCACTTGGGGTTTTTATGACCTGCTATTTAACCCATTGTGTTCAAAACAGTATCAATAAGGCATAATATCCAAACCCTTCAACAACTTTCTCTGTGCTTTTGGGGGCCTTGTGACCTGGCACTTTATCCCACTTTGTACAAAAAAAGTGCTGCACAGAGACAAAAGATCTTAACCACTTACCAATTTTCTCTGAGCCCTTGTTTTCTTTGCGAACTGACCATTCAATCAATTGTTCGGACGATAAAAGTATCGCTCAGAGATAACAAAATCCAACCTTTCACCAACTTTTCCTGAACTCTTGGGGTCCTTGTGACCTGATCGTTAATCCCATTATGCGGGGGGTGGCTCAGTCGGTAGCGCGCCAGGCTCGTAATCTGTAGTTCCCAGGTTCGAGTGCCAGCTGGGTCAGCGTTGAGATTTATCTCCGCAAAATTCCCCGCCTTGCCCACGGTCAGTAAAGGACACCGATGGGCTTGGAAAGGCCGCCTCCGTCGGATGGGACATTAAGCCGCGGCCCCGTGTGCGGGAGAGCCATACCCTGTGCACGTTAAAGAACACGCTGGATGGCCTTGACAGGAGACTACCATCTGTTTCCTAACAGCTGTTCCAGTGGGTCCCCTCCCCCAACCTTCTTTGAGCCTTCGGGGTTCATGTGACCTGGTCATTTAGCCCATGGTGTGCAAAACGTGCCGCTCAGAGGTAAAACAACCCAACGTTAAAGAACACGCTGGATGGCCCTTGACGGGAGACTACCATCTGTCTCCTAACAGCTGTTCCAGTGGGTCCCCTCCCCCAACCTTCTCTGAGCCTTCGGTGTCCATGTGACCTGGTCATTTAGCCCATGGTGTGCAAAAAAGTGCCGCTCAGAGGTAAAACAACCCAACGTTAAAGAACACGCTGGATGGCCCTTGACGGGAGACTACCATCTGTTTCCTAACAGCTGTTCCAGTGGGTCCCCTCCCCCAACCTTCTCTGAGCCTTCGTGATCCATGTGACCTGGCCATTTAGCCCATGGTGTGCAAAAAAGAGCAGCTCAGAGGTAAAACAACCCAAATCCCATTATGCATACGAAAAAAACTGCCACTCAAACGTAAAGCCCAGTTTAAGAATAAATAAACAAAAGATTCAATCCTATCGTCAATTTTCCGAATTTTATACTTTCCTTCCCAAACATTTCAGCTGTTGAATAATAAACTTGTTAATTCTGCTGGACAAACCGAAACTCTTCATCTTCGTGATGTATTTTCTAAGCACACAGTCAGGATCTGCGGTCTCTTTCGAAATCAGAAAGCATAGACTCCTCCGCAAGACAAAGATACACCGATTATGCTTCCAAAATCCTTCTCACACTCCATAATACCTTGAACCATATTACCACTCCTGAGCAATCCCTCAACCAACATGAACACATCCTTCAACCATAACTTACAAGTTGCCTCATTTAGTGACTGAATCTGCCAGCAACTTCTGTTGACGCACAGCAGACACAATGGCAATAGTTGTGTCCTTCTATATTACATCGCAGTGCCCATTCTGTTACATACGACTCCCGTCCAGATTACGGGATAACCCTGTCGCAGAACTATGGAGCAATTTCGATGCATGTGCGTCCGTGTGTGTGTGTGTATATAGAGTGATATATGCTTAGCTGATATTGGTGGTAGGGATTTAGACGTGTTTTGAACCAAACTGGGTGTTTGCTGACTTGTACAATTTGATTGCAAAAGCTCCATTTCATGTAATCCCGATTTCTGAATTGTGTGATTGAGTAAGTGTTTATAGTTTTATGCTAGTTTTCGCGAAAAAATATTAATATTTTCTTCTTAAAGAGAAAATTTTAATACATTCGTTTTGGATTTGATAGGTGATGACGAAATATTACAATTCGTAATATTCAGAATCTTTCAATAGGTTTAACAGCATCAGCAAAAGGTGAGAATTTTTGGAAAATGCCTAAACCGTAGCCAGGTTCGTAATCTGTAGTTCCCAGGTTCGAGTCCCAGCTGGGTCAGCGTTGAGATTTATCTCCGCAAAAATTCCCCGCCTTGCCACGGTCAGTAGGGGACACCGATGGGCTTGGAAATTCCGCCGTCCGTCGGATGGGACGTTAAGCCGTGGTCCCGTGTGCGGAAGAGCCATACCCTGTGCACGTTAAAGAACACGCTGGATGGCTTTGACGGTAGGCTACCATCTGTCTCCCAACAGCTGTTCCAGTGGGTCCCCTGCCCCAACCTTCTCTGAGCCTTCGGGGTCCATGTGACCTGGTCATTTAGCCCATGTTGTGCAAAAAAGTGCCGCTCAGAGGTAAAGCAACAACACAACCCAGTGGGTCCCTTCCCCCAACCTTCTCTGAGCCTTCGGGGTCCATGTAACCTGGCCATTTAGCCCATGGTGTGCAAAATAGTGCGGCTCAGAGGTAAAACAACCCAACGTTAAAGAACACGCTGGATGGCCTTGACGGGAGGTTACCATCTGTCTCTCTACAACCGTTCCAGTGGGTCCCTTCCCCCAACCTTCTCTGAGCCTTCGGGGTCCATGTAACCTGGCCATTTAACCCATGGTGTGCAAAAAAGTGCCGCTCAGAGGTAAAACAACCCAACGTTAAAGAACACGCTGGATGGCCTTGACGGGAGGCTACCATCTGTCTCCCAACAGCTGTTCCAGTGGGTCCCCTCCACCAACCTTCTCTGAGCCTTCGGGGTCCATGTGACCTGGCCATTTAGCCCATGGTGTGCAAAAAAGTGCCGCTCAGAAGTAAAAACAACCAATTTTCTTCAGCCCAAACTACCCTCCTATGTACATCAATATTCAAGAGATCGTAAAGACCTCCTATGAGCCATAAACAGTGCTGAAAGGGAAAGAAAAATACAGTAGGAAAAAGTGTAGACACCACCCAAGTATGCTCTCAGAACTCCTGTCTTCATCCAAGTGAGTCACTAGAGAACACATTATTGAGTCAATAAATTGGTAATCATGAAGCCGAGAAACATATATTTTATATGGTTGTCAATAACAAACAGACTTCCCTTCGCTGCGGGATCAATTTCCCGTAGTAATTTATATAGGAGACAAGCCCAGGCATGGGCCGTTGGGTGATTGATACAAAGCGAAGGTCTATTTGGCTCTCTGCTGTATCTGAGAGCTCCATTATTTTCCGTAAGTAATATTATTGTACCTCGTTTCTCTTCCATTTTCCTCTAAGAAGTTGGAACAAAATTCAGAACCAATAAAACTTTTTTTTCCATTGGAAAGAGGGAATAATTCGGAGGGTGGAATCTTCTGAAACGGAGATTTTTATTTATTTATTTATTTATTTTTTATTTATTTATGAGTTGCAGTGCAATTGCAGTGGCGCATCGTTACTTGGGGGCTCAGTAGGTAATGCGCCAGGCTCGTGATCTGCAGTTCCAAGGTTTGAGTCCCAGGTGGGCCAGCGTGGATATTTCTCTCCACTGAAAATTCTTTTAATTTTTACATATAGTCAGATTATTTTTTAAATAGGCAGATAGTGAAAAAAAACCTGTTAAAAATGCAACAAAGAAATTTCTTGTTAAAAATGTAATAAAGAAAATTCTTGTTAATTATATGTAGAGTGAGAAAAGCCTTTTAAAAATGCAATAAAGAAAATCCCTGTTTAAAACGTAACAAAGAAAATTCCTGTTTAAAACGTAACAAAGAAAATTCCTGTTTAAAACGTAACAAAGAAAATTCCTGTTAATTGCACATGCAATGTGAAAATCAGTTGAATAGGAATAAAGGAAATTCCTGTTAATTACGGATATAGTGAGAAAGGCCTGTTAAAACGTAAAAAAGCAAATTCCTATTAACTATTCATATATTGTGAAAAGCCTGTTAAATTGGTAATAGAGAAAATTCTTGTTAATTACGCATATAGTGAGAAAAGCCTATTAAAAATTGAGAAAGGGAAAATTCCTGTTAATTGGACATATATTGTGAAAAAGCCAGTTAAATACATAATAAAGAAAATTCCTGTTAATTGCGGATATAGTGAGAAAAGTCTGTTAAAACGTGAAAAAGAAAATTTCTGTTAATTACGGATATAATAAAAAAGAAAAATTTCTGTTAATTACTCAGATATTGTGAAAAGCCTGTTAAATTCGTAATAGAGAAAATTCTTGTTAATTACAGATATAGTGAGAAAGGCCTGTTAAAACGTAAAAAAGAAATTCCTATTAACTATTCATATATTGTGAAAAGCCTGTTAAATTGGTAATAGAGAAAATTCTTGTTAATTACGCATATAGTGAAAAAGCGTGTTAAAAATGCAAAAAAGGAAATTCCTGTTAATTGTGCGTGTATTATGGAAACCAGTGAAATACATAATAAAGGAAATTCCTGCTAATTACGGATATTGTGAGAAAAGTGTTAAAACGTAAAAAAGAAAATTTCTGTTAATTATTCATATATTGTGAAAAGTGTATTAAATACGTAATAAATGAAATTCTTTTTAATTACGCATATAGTGAGAAAAGCTTGTTAAATTCGTAATAGAGAAAATTCTTGTTAATTACGCATATAGGGAAAAAAGCCTGTTAAAAATGCAAAAAAAAAAAGGAAATTCATGTTAATGGCGCATGTATTATGAAAACCAGTTAAGTACATAATAAAGGAAATTCCTGCTAATTACGGATATTGTGAGAAAAGTGTTAAAACGTAAAAAAGAAAATTTCTGTTAATTATTCATATATTGTGAAAAGTGTGTTAAATACGTAATAAATGAAATTCTTTTTAATTACGCATATAGTGAGAAAAGCTTGTTAAATTCGTAATAGAGAAAATTCTTGTTAATTACGCATATAGTGAAAAAAGCCTGTTAAAATGCAAAAAAAAAAGGAAATTCATGTTAATGGCGCATGTATTATGAAAACCAGTTAAGTACATAATAAAGGAAATTCCTGTTAATTGCGGATACAGCCAGAAAAGCCTGTTAAAAACTTTAAAAAAAATTCCTGTTAATTATTCACATAGTGAGAAAAGCCTGTTAAATACGTAATAAATAAAATTCTTTTGAATTACGCATATAGTGATAAAAGCTTGTTAAATACGTAATAAATAAAATTCTTTTTAATTACGCATATAGTGATAAAAGCTTGTTAAATACGTAATAAGAAAATTTTTTGTTTTTACGCAAATAGTGAATAAAGCCTGTAAAATATGTTATAAAAAATACCTCTTACTTACGTATATATTGTAAAAAGCCTGTTGAATGCGTAATGAAGAAAATTACTTGCTAATTACGCATATTTTGAGAAAAAGCTATTAAATACGTAATAAAAAAATTCCTGTTAAATATACATGTAGTGAAAGATCCTGTTAATTGTGCAAAAAACAAAGCTTGATAAACACACAATAACGCAAATTTCCTTTAGTAAACAATAAAGGAAAAACCTGTTAAACACGCAATAATGGAAAAGCCTCTTGAACACAATAACGAGAAAATCCTGTTAAATTCGCATTAGTTAAAAATAAAAACCCGAGTCTAGCTTTATTTCGAAATTGCAGTTACGGATTGATGAATTCAGCAGATCAGAATAGCCATTAAGGTTTCTTGAAATTACGGTTATGGTTTCGATAATTGAACTAACAAACACTTGGTAAACAATTGTTTCGTCCAGGCCATCGCCGGACTTAATTGCACGTTCGGAATTAATCGACTCATCGATTAATCGATATATCGACGATGGGATCTTAATGAAAATCGTCTCTCTTTTAGGCCGTAGTCGTTTTATGCACCATTGATGTTAGCAGTTTTCTTCAGCGGAAAATCCTACTTGTTATGTCATTGATAATCAACCCATGGCATTGGACAGGGTTGTTTTATTTCGGAGTAGCACTTTTTTTTTGAACAAAATGGGCTAAATATCCAAATCTCAACAACACCAGGTACTCACAGAAAGTTGGGGATGAAAATTTATAAATAAGACTATTTTTAATGCATTTCTTTAACGTGGGGTACAATCGCTCAAAAAAGTATCCGAACACTGCGGTTGATTACAGAATTCCGAAAAAATATCTAGCAACGATTTTTTTTTTTTTCGAAATTAGCGAACTGGCAACCTTTCGTGTCACGTGACCGAAAGGTTGGCAGATCACTAATTTCTAAAAAAATCGTTGTCAGATATTTTTTCTGATTTTTGTAATCAATCAGAGTGTTCGGATACTTTTTTGAGCGACTGTACAGTCGGTCAAAACAATATCCGAACACTATGGTTGATTACAGAATTCCGAAAAAATATCTGGCAACGATTTTTTTCCGATTTTTTTTGCGATCTGGCAACCTTCGTGTCACGTGACACGAAGGTTGTCAGATCGCTAATTTCGAAAAAAAATCGTTGCCAGATATTTTTTCGGAATTCTGTAATCAGCCATAGTGTTCGTTTTTTTTTTTTCGCGCGACTGTACAAGGGAACAGATCTGTGAGGAAAGCGAGACTTAATCAGTTGGGTTGTTTTACCTCTGAGCAGTACTTTTTTTTTGCACATAATGAGTTAAATATTCAGGTCACAAAGACCCCAAGGGCTCATAGAAGGTTGGGGTTGGGAACCCACTGGACAGCTTTTAGCAGACAGATGGTAGCCTCCTGTCAACGCCATTCAGCTTCATCAAGGTCTTCATCAAGGTCATCCAGCGTGTTCTTTAACGTGCACAAGGTATGGCTGTCCTGCACAAGCGGGGCGGGGGTGGCTCAGTCGGTAGCGCACCAGGCTCGTAATCTATAGTTCCCAGGTTCGAGTCCCAGCTGGATCAGCGTTAAGACTTATCTCTGCAAAACTTCCCGCCCTGCCCATGGTCAGTAGGGGACACCAATGGACTTGGAAAGGCCGCCGTCCGTCGGATGGGACGTCAAGCCGTGGCCGCGTGTACGAGAGTGCCACACCCTGTGCACGTTAAAAAACACGCTGGATGACCTTGATGAGATACTACCATCTGTCTCCCAACAGCTGCTCAGTGGCAACGTGTCACATGACACAAAGGTTGCCAGATCACTAATTTCTAAAAAAAATCGTTGCCAGATATATTTTTTTAATTCTGTAATCAACCGTAGTGTTCGGATATTTTTGTGAGCGAATGTACATTGTTGTTGACATAGAATTTGAAGGTCTCAAATAACAGAGTTTGTTGAAGGCAGCTCTCTAATTTGAAGAATTATCTTCGAATTTATTAGAAACCTCGGAATATTTTGAATTTCCGCCATAAACAGACTTTAAGGGTTGGGTTGTTTTACCTCTGAGCGGCATTTTTTTTGCACACCATGGGCTAAATGGCCAGGTCATATGGACCCTGAAGGCTCAGAGAAGGTTGGGGGAGGGGACCCACTGGAACAGCTGTTGGCAGACAGATGGTAGCCTCCCGTCAAGGCCATCCAGCGTGTTCTTTAACGTGCACAGGGTATGGCTCTCCCGCACACGGGGCCACGGCTTAACGTCCCATCCGACGGACGGCGGCCTTTCCAAGCCCATCGGTGTCTCCTACTGACCGTGGGCAGGGGGGGGGGAATTTTGCGGAGATAAATCTCAACGCTGACCCAGCTGGGACTCGAACCTGAGAACTACAGATTACGAGCCTGGCGCGCTACCGACTGAGCCACCCCCTCCCCACAGACTTTAAGAGGCACTTAAACTAAAGCTACTGTATTCATGGGTATAGTCGGTTTTCATACTTTGAATAAATTCCTACATTTGAGTAGAAATGTCGGTGGAAGAATCAACAACATTTAATATTACATTTTTCTGCTTGAGAGTCTTTCTGTGGTTTGGTGCTTGTTTCAAGAGATATCACATCACTTGAATATTTATGAATAAGCATCGTATTTTAAATTTGGTCGTTTGTGAGGATTCTCTTTTACAATTTCGCCTTTTTATCAGGTAATTCGTCTTCTCGAATAATAATTTCGTTGCGAAAATGTTTTCCACAAACAACGTTTTCCTGGTAATAATTTGATCTTGGAATAATCCTTAGCCTCTTTGTTTCCTTTCTTTATTCGCCGGATTTGGGTTGGGTTTTTTTTTCGCCTCTGAGCGGCACTCTTTTGCACACAATAGGCTAAATGGCTAGGTCGTAATAAATTAATTATTATTAAAATTATATTAATATTTTAGTAAAAAATTATATATATATGTAATATTATTATAAATAGTAAAATCGTATATATAAATTATTATAAATATTTTATAAAAAAATAAAAAATAAAATTATGAATAATTTACAAAAAAATTAAAACGTAAAAATATAAATAACTTATAAAAAAATAAAAATATAAAATTATAAATAATTTATACGAAAAAATAAAAAATAAAATTTTAAATAATATATAAAAAATAAAAAAATTAAATGTAATTTATAAAGAAATAAAAAAGTTAAATTATAAATAATTTATAAAAAATGAAAAATAAAATTATAAACATAATTTAAATTTATTAATATATTAATAATTATAAATTTATTAATATATTAATAACGTATTTTCTTAATTTAATTTTTAACTATGTCTCCTAAGCGCTGCATAGGGAACCTCTTTCCTAAACTTTCTCGGAATCCTTGTGACCTGGACATTTCGCTTTGTGCAAAAAGCGCAGTTCTGAGGTGAAACAACCCTCTGAGCGGCATTTTTGCTCACCCAACGGGCTAAATGCTCAAGTCACAAGGACCCCAAGCAGTCAGAATTAAATGGATGAAACAAACCTAATAGACAGCTGATAGGGGATAGTTGGAAACCTCCTGTCAAGGCTATCCAGGTTGTTTTACCTCTGAGCGGCACTTTTTTTCACACCATGGGCTAAATGGCCAGGTCACATGGACCCCGAAGGCTCAGAGAAGGTTGGGGGAGGGGACCCACTGGAACAGCTATTGGGAGACAGATGGTAGCCTCCCGTCAAGGCCATCCAGCGTGTTCTTTAACGTGCACAGGGTATGGCTCTCCCGCACACGGGGCCACGGCTTAACGTCCCACCCGACGGACGGCGGCCTTTCCAAGCCCATCGGTGTCCCCTACTGACCGTGGGCAGGGCGGGGAATTTTTGCGGCGATAAATCTCAACGCTGACCCAGCTGGGACTCGAACCTGGGAACTGCAGATTACGAAACTCGCGCGCTACCGACTGAGACCCCCCCCCCCCGCCCTCCAAGGCTATCCAGTATTCCTAGAGAACACCCTGATTTGCACGCTGACGTGCACAGAATGTGGATCTCCTGAACACGAAATTTTTTTAAATATGTAGAGGTTACATGTCATCTGAATGTGAATTTTAGTTGTTTTACCTCTGAACGCATTGTTTTTGCACACAATGGACTAAATAGCAATATCACAAGGACTCCGAGAAAGTTGGGGGGAAGGGACCCCCTGGTCGCGCTACCGACTGAGCCACCCCCAACCCTTAGCGATCGGGGTCATTGTGACATGGCCATTTAGCCCATTGTGTACAAAAAAAGTGACGCTCAGAGGGAAAAACAACCAACCCATATCAGCCGTCAGTCAACTACTTGCATTCGTATATATATTAAAATA
Organism: Ryuthela nishihirai; assembly: GCA_038380435.1. Lineage (NCBI taxonomy): Eukaryota > Metazoa > Arthropoda > Arachnida > Araneae > Heptathelidae > Ryuthela > Ryuthela nishihirai. Next base: position 41,166,696 of record JAWZYU010000034.1, on the reverse strand, counting down.
TTTTTTTTGTGCGACATACAGGACAGAGAAGAATCCTAGAAGCTACTCCTAGCTTTTACAGGCCTTCTCATACAAGGACATGCCCTACTACGACCGAAGTCACTGCTGACCACTGCTTTAGTTAGAGCTAAGCTAATTTCGGAGTTAAAGAAACTTCGACAATTGCTGATTTCTAAGTTTGGAACGTATTACGTTCCATCTTTATACACTAATGCTTCGTCCAAATGGTGAAGTTTTGTAAAAAAAAAATAGTCGTGTGATATCAACTTTTCAAAAAAATGGTTTTTTACTTTGGAAGAATTGTTGGAATGAGAGTGCTATGATAGTCCAAATTTCCAACGGAAAAGGTCAATTATTTCTTCACCTCTTTTTTCTTCACTTTTTTTTTTCTCTTTTCTTCATCCTCTTTTTTTTCTCCCTGAAATGCAATTCTTCTCCGTCAACACCAGCAGACATGGCAAAAAAAACAACCAATAACACCACCACTGGCAATGAAAAAAAAAAAGTTAACTGGCACTGTTCCCAAGAATTCAGATTTTATCAATCCGTTATCTTCTTAACTTTAAAACTCTTATCCATTAAAAAAATTAACTATTAATATTTCTTTTATCACTGGATAAGATGAAAGGTGAAAAAAAAAGATAATTTGGCCAAGAAGCAGAGATAATTAAAATAATAGAGAGTAAATTAGACTGAAGTATGTACAGTCGCTCAAAAAACTATCCGAACACTATGGTTGATTACAGAATTCAGAAAAAATATCTGGCAACGCTTTTTTAGAGATTAGTGATCTGGCAACCATCGTGTCACGTGACACGAAGGTTGATCACTAATTTCCAAAAAAAAATCGTTGCCAGATATTTTTTCTTCGGTTGATTACAGAATTCAGAAAAATATCTGGCAACGCTTTTTTTTTCTTTTTTTTTCTTTGGAAATTAGTGATCAATCTTCGTGTCACGTGACACGATGGTTGCCAGATCACTATTTTCTAAAAAATCATTGCCAGATATTTTTTCTGAATTCTGTACACGAAGTTTGCCAGATCACTAATTTCTAAAAAAAAAAACCGTTGCCAGATATTTTCTCTGAATTCTGTACACGAAGGTTGCCAGATCACTAATGTCAAAAATTTCATTGCTAGATATTTTCTCTGAATTCTGTACACGAAGGTTGCCAGATCACTAATGTCAAAAATTTCATTGCTAGATATTTTCTCTGAATTCTGTACACGAAGGTTGCCAGATCACTAATTTCTAAAAAAAATCATTGCTAGATGCTTTTTCTGAATTCTGTACACGAAGGTTGCCAGATCACTAATTTCTAAAAAATCATTGCTAGATATTTTCTCTGAATTCTGTACACGAAGTTTGCCAGATCACTAATTTCTAAAAAAAAACCGTTGCCAGATATTTTCTCTGAATTCTGTACACGAAGGTTGCCAGATCACTAATGTCAAAAATTTCATTGCTAGATATTTTCTCTGAATTCTGTACACGAAGGTTGCCAGATCACTAATTTCTAAAAAATCATTGCCAGATATTTTTTCTGAATTCTGTACACGAAGTTTGCCAGATCACTAATTTCTAAAAAAAAAACCGTTGCCAGATATTTTCTCTGAATTCTGTACACGAAGGTTGCCAGATCACTAATGTCAAAAATTTCATTGCTAGATATTTTCTCTGAATTCTGTACACGAAGGTTGCCAGATCACTAATTTCTAAAAAAAATCATTGCTAGATATTTTTTCTGAATTCTGTACACGAAGGTTGCCAGATCACTAATTTCTAAAAAATCATTGCTAGATATTTTCTCTGAATTCTGTACACGAAGTTGCCAGATCACTAATTTCTAAAATAAAAAAGGTTCCCAGATATTTTTTCCATAGTTGATTACAGAAATCAGAAAAAATATCTGGCAACGCTTTTTTAGACATTAGTGATCTGCAACCTTCGTGTCACGTGACACGAAGGTTGCCAGATCACTAATGTCTAAAAAAACGTTGCCAGATATTTTTTTCTGAATTCTGTAATCAACCATAGTGTTCGAATACTTTTCTGAGTGACTGAACTTAAAAACTTTAAAAGCTTACTTCAATATTTAAAGAATTATGTTATTCGACTAGTTTATTAAAAATGTTATAAAAAATGTTTCTAGTTTATTTTACCACCTTTAAGCTATGAACATTTTTAATAAACTAGTCGAATAACATAATTCTTTAAATATTGAAGTAAGTTTTTAAAGTTTTTAACTATGAACGTATAAATATGAATTTAAACAATTACGCGAAAATTACGAACAGTGTAAACATGAGTATGAATTTAGTGATAATGAAACCTTGAGTAAGAAAATTAGGAATAAATTAAATACCTCAGCGTGAAAGCTGTGAATAATGTAACTAGGAGTATTAAATATATTTTGTTTCAAAGTTATGAGTAGTCAATGATACTAACATGATGAACTTTACCGAAATAAAAGTGAACTCTGAGTACTGAACTAATAAATTTCTCCTAAATCAAAATTAACTAGGAGTTCTAAAATCATGAACTTTTCCATAATAAAAGGGAACTATGAGTTCTAAGATCTTGAGTGGTTTTACCACTGAGCGGCACTTTTTTGCACACCATGGGCTAAATGGCCAGGTCACATAGACCCCGAAGGCTCAGAGAAGGTTGGGGGAGGGGACCCACTGGAACAGCTGTTGGGAGACAGATGGTAGCCTCTCGTCTAAGGCCATCCAGCGTGTTCTTTAACGTGCACAGGGTATGGCTCTCTCCCGCACACTGGGCCACGGCTTACCGTCCCATCCAACGGACGGCGGTCTTTCCAAGCCCATCGGTATCCCCTACTGACCGTGGGCAGGGCGGGGAATTCGTGCAGAGATAAATCTCAACGCTGACCTAGCTGGGACTCGAACCTAGGAATTGCAGATTACGAGCCTGGCGCGCTACCGACTGAGCCACCCCTTAAGATCATGAGCGTTGTCCAAATCAAAATGAACTACGAGTACTTAAAATCATTAACGATGACAAGTTCATAGTAAACTATGAGTTCTAATATCGTGAACTTTGCCATAATCAAAATGAAATATGAGTACTAAAATCACGAGCTTTATCTAAATGAAAATGAACTGTGAGTACTAAAATCATGAATGCTGCCAAATTCAAAGTGAACTATGAGTACTAAAAGTATGAATAGCACGCATCAGTCCAAACTAAAAATAGAGAAAATTCGAAATAATATAAACATAACGTAAACGGTAGAAATAGAATTTAGGATAAATGCTAAAAGGGGAAGAAGCAAAACAAGGCCTACGAATATTATTAGAAGGATTCGACAATTGGGTTGTTTTACCTCTGAGCGGCACTTTTTTTGCACACCATGAGCTAAATGGCAGGTGACAAGGACCCCGAAGGTTCAGAGAAGGTTGGGGTAGGAGACCCACTGGAACAGCTGTTGAGAGACAGATGGTAGCCTCCCGTCAAGGCCATTCAGCATGTTCTTTAACGTTGGGTTGTTTTACCTCTGAGCGGAACTTTTTTGCACACCATGGGCTAAATGGCCAGGTCACATGGACCCCGAAGGCTCAGAGAAGGTTGGGGGAGGAGACCCACTGGAACAGCTGTGGGAGACAAATGGTAGCCTCCCGTCAAGGCCAACCAGCGTGTTCTTTAACGTGCACAGGGTATGGCTCTAACGCACACGGGACCACAGCTTAACGTCCCATCCGACGGACGGCGGCCTTTTAAAGCCCATCGGTGTCCCCTACTGACCGTGGGCAGGGCGGGGAATTTTGCGGAGATAAATCTCAACGTTCACCCTGATTACAGCCTGGCGCGCTACCGACTGAGCCACCCCCGCCCCACGCTTCTTAAGACTGAACATAGTAGCTGTTAGATATTTCGGCTTCAATATCTCTTTAAATAATAACCGATTACATTTTTTTAATTTGGGATTTAGCCAAAATACTGCCTAAGCTGCAGGAAATTGTTTTTGTGCAGCTTAGACAATATTTAATTCACGTGTAATGGGTAAACAAGAACTACGCAAATTTGATGTGGCCTTTAACTCATCTTACAGTAAAATTTTACTATAGAGGGCGGGGGGTGGCTCAGTCGATAGCGCGCCACGCTCGTAATCTGTAGTTCCCAGGTTCGAGTCCCTGCTGGGTCAGCTTGAGATTTATCTCCGCAAAACTCCCCGCCTTGCCCACGGTCAGTAGGGGACACCGATGGGCTTGGAAAGGCCGCCGTCCGTCGGATGGAACGTTAAGCCGTGGCCCCGTGTACGACAGAACCATACCCTCTCACGTTAAAGAACACACTAGATGGCCTTGACGGGAGGCTACCATCTGTCTCCCAACAGCTGTTCCAGTGGGTCCCCCCCCCAACCTTCTCTGAGCCTTCGGGGTCCTTGTGACCTGCTCATTTAGCCCATGGTGTGCGAAAAATTGCCGCTCAGAGGTACAACAACCCGACCCATTTTACCATAGAAACAAGGGTGAGAGCGGCACATTCGGTAGCGCGCCAGGCTCGTAATCTGTAGTTCCCAGGTTCGAGTCCCTGCTGGGTCAGCTTGAGATTTATCTCCGCAAAACTCCCCGCCTTACCCACGGTCAGTAGGGGACACCGATGGGCTTGGAAAGGCCGCCGTCCGTCGGATGGAACGTTAAGCCGTGGCCCCGTGTACGACAGAACCATACCCTCTCACGTTAAAGAACACACTAGATGGCCTTGACGGGAGGCTACCATCTGTCTCCCAACAGCTGTTCCAGTGGGTCCCCCCCAACCTTCTCTGAGCCTTCGGGGTCCTTGTGACCTGCTCATTTAGCCCATGGTGTGCGAAAAATTGCCGCTCAGAGGTACAACAACCCGACCCATTTTACCATAGAAACAGGGGTGAGAGCGGCACATTCGGTAGCGCGCCAGGCTCGTAATCTGCATTCCCAGGTTGGAGTCCCACCAGTGACAGCGTTGATATTAATCTGCGCTATACCCTCACTCTACTTTCTGTCAGAAAAGGAACACCAATGAGTTTGGAAAGGTTGACGTCCTTCAAATGAGACGTTAAGCCGTGGCCCCTTGTGCGGAAGAGACATATCCTGTGAACGTTAAAGAACACGTATGGTCTTGACGGGAGGCTACCATCTGTCTCCTAACAGCTGTTCATTGGGATCCCAACCTTCTCTGAGCCTTCGGGGTCCTTGTGACCTGATCAGTTAGCCCAATGTTTCCTAAAATGGGCTATACCACCCCCTGGGGGCGCTGAAACGATCTAGGGGGTCGGTAGTAGCCTCGGGTGCAATTGGGGGGCTGTGGAAGCATAAAGAAAAAAGGAAAGATAAGAAAATTTTGAAAAACCGTTCGTACAGTCGCTTAAAAAAGTATCCGAACACTATGGTCGATTACAGAATTCAGAAAAAATATCTGGCAACGATTTTTTTAGAAATTAGTGATCTGGCAACCCTTCGTGTCACGTGATTACAGAATTCAGGAAAAATATCTGGAGCGTGCACAGCAATTATACACGCTCCAGTTACCGTTCACAGCAAACTGGAGCGTGTGCAGTTACTGCACACGCTCCAGTTTACTGTGAACGGTAACTGCACACGCTCAATATTTCCGTGAGTGAGCCCACACGATCCAGGTCTTTGTGAGCTTACACGATCCAATGTGCTGTGAACATTAACCGCAACCGCTCCAGTTTGCTGTGAACGGTAACTGCACACGCTCAATATTTCCGTGAGTGAGTTTGGAAAGGTTGACGTCCTTCAAATGAGACGTTAAGCCGTGGCCCCTTGTGCGGAAGAGACATACCCTGTAAACTTTAAAGAACACGTATGGTCTTGACGGGAGGCTACCATATGTCTCCTAACAACTGTTCATTGGGATCCCACCCTTCTCTGAGCCTTCGGGGTCCTTGTGACCCGATCAGTTAGCCCAATGTTTCCTAAAATGGGCTATACCACGTGACACGAAGGTTGCCAGATCACTAACTTCTAAAAAAATCGTTGCCAGATATTTTTTCTGAATTCTGTAATCAACCATAGTGTTCGGATACGTTTTTGAGCGACTGTAGGTCGAATGTTACTATGGTTGATTTTAACAAATAATTTTATAATTTCAAGTTTCAAGGTGTCTTATTTACAACAACATCTTTTTTTACTATGTTGTAGGACGTAGGTAGAAATATAGATACATAAAAAACGCAAATCTTTCTGTTTGTTCGCTTAAAGAAGATAGATTTCCAGGGTTGGGTTTGGGCTGGGTTGTTTTACCTCTGAGCGGCACTTTTTTGCACACCATGGGCTAAATGGCCAGGTCACATGGACCCCAAAGGCTCAGAGAAGGTTGGGGGAGGGGACCCACTGGAACAGCTGTTGGGAGACATATGGTAGCTTCCCGTCAAGGCCATCCAAAGTGTTCTTTAATGTGCACAGGGTATGTCTCTCCCGCACACGGGGCCACGGCTTAACGTCCCATTCGACGGACGGCGGCCTTTCCAAGCCCATCGGTGTCCCCTACTGACCGTGGGCAGGGCGGGGAATTTTGCGGAGATAAATCTGAACGCTGACCCAGCTGGGACTCGAACCTGGGAACTACCGATTACGAGCCTGGCGCGCTACCGACTGAGCCACACCCGCCCCAGATTTCCAGGGAGTCGCTGAGTAATTTTTTTTTTTTTTCTGAAAAGGGGGCGGTAGAACAAATAAGTTTGGGAACCTCTGATTTAGCCCATTGTAAGTAAATAAAATGTGTCCCCTCACAGATAAAACATCCCAATCATAAAAAAGCTTCTTTTACTGTATAAGTTAACGAGCATCAAATTTGGCTTTAAGTCGGTATAACACCGAAATTATCTCCATTTTTTTTTTGTCTAGGTCTTGTTTATTAGCAATCTAATTCCCACCACGTGGCCAAAAAAAAGGCTAAAAAATCTTGTTATTAAACACTTTGCATCGTTTTAGATAAAATTCTTCCATATTAAACAACTTCAGGAAACACTTATGATAACTTTTTCCATATTGGTAAGAAAACGATTTTTGATCCAATAAAATAAAAGTTGTCAGACATAAAACAGAAAAGCAATGGAAGTCCAAGAAAATGTCACTTATCTCAAAGAGAGATTCGAGATGTAAGAGGAAATTTAAAAGATTTTGTCTCTTCTTTTGAACTAAGACTAACAGCCAAAATACTGTCTAAGCTACAGATAATTGTTTAGTGCAGCTTAGACAGTATTTAATTCACGTGTAATGGATAAACAAGAACTACGCAAAAATAAAACCTTTTATTTATCGTTTAACGTTTTTTAACAAGACGTGGACATAGAAAAATAAATGTTTTTCTCCAGAAAGAACTTTTTAGCAATCACTTTTCGGGTCACAACCAGTCATGTATGAAAGTTTTGGACATAAAATGATCATTATGAAAATCTTGCTATTCTCTTTCGTTTTCTTTAATAGGATGTTCGTCATTAGAAGGATGGGACCCAAATATTGAAACGATCATTGAGAGCATGGGACTCAAATACTGAAATGATCATTGTAGGGATGGTACCCACATATGAAATGATCATTGTAGGGATGAGACTCAAATACTGAAATGATCATTGTAGGGATGAGACTCAAATACTGAAATGATCATTGTAGGGATGGGACCCCCATATTGAAATGATCATTGTAGGGATGGGACCCAAATATTGAAATGATCATTATAGGGATGGGATCAAAATATTGAAATGATCATTGGGGGATGGGACTCAAATACTGAAATGATCATTGTAGGGTTGAGACTCAAATACTGAAATGATCATTGTATGGATGGGATCCACATATTAAAATGATCATTGTAGGAACGAGACTCAAATACTGAAATGATCATTGTAGGGATGGGACTCACATATTGAAATGATCATTGTAGGGATGAGACTCAAATACTGAAATGATCATTGTAGGGATGGGACCCACATACTGAAATGATCATTGTAGGGATGGGACCCAAATATTGAAATGATCATTGTAGGGATGGGACCAAAATATTGAAATGATCATTGGGGGATGTGACTCAAATACTGAAATGATCATTGTAGGGATGGTACCCACATATGAAATGATCATTGTAGGGATGAGACTCAAATACTGAAATGATCATTGTAGGGATGAGACTCAAATACTGAAATGATCATTGTAGGGATGGGACCCACATACTGAAATGATCATTGTAGGGATGGGACCCAAATATTGAAATGATCATTGTAGGGATGGGACCAAAATATTGAAATGATCATTGGGGGATGTGACTCAAATACTGAAATGATCATTGTAGGGATGGTATCCACATATTGAAATGATCATTGTAGGGATGAGACTCAAATACTGAAATGATCATTGTATGGATGGGATCCACATATTAAAATGATCATTGTAGGGATGAGACTCAAATACTGAAATGATCATTGTAGGGATGGTATCCACATATTGAAATGATCATTGTAGGAACGAGACTCAAATACTGAAATGATCATTGTAGGGATGGGACCCACATATTGAAATGATCATTGTAGGGATGAGACTCAAATACTGAAATGATCATTGTAGGGATGGGACCCACATACTGAAATGATCATTGTAGGGATGGGACCCAAATATTGAAATGATCATTGTAGGGATGGGACCAAAATATTGAAATGATCATTGGGGGATGTGACTCAAATACTGAAATGATCATTGTAGGGATGGTATCCACATATTGAAATGATCATTGTAGGGATGAGACTCAAATACTGAAATGATCATTGTATGGATGGGACCCACATATTAAAATGATCATTATAGGGATGAGACTCAAATATTGAAATGATCATTGTAGGGATGGTATCCACATATTGAAATGATCATTGTAGTGATGAGACTCAAATACTGAAATGATCATTGTAGGGATGGAACTCAAACATTGAAATGATCATTGGGGATGGGACTCAAATACTGAAATGATCTTTGGAGGATGGGCACAAATATTGAAATGATCTTTGGGGAAATGGGACCGAAATATTGAATCGGTAACAGGTCACAAGGACCCAAAGGGCTCAGAGAAGGTTGGGGAAGTAGAACATCTGAACATCTGAAACCACCCATCAAGGTCATCCGGCGTGTTGGGTTGGGATGGTTTATCTCTGAGGGTCGCTTTTTTGCACTCAATTGGCTAAATGGCCAGGTCACAAGGACCTCGAAGGCCCAGAGAAAACAGGGGGAAAGAACTTGGAAACAAAAGAAAAACTCAGAAAATAATGTCTCTGGTCAACTCTTAGACCTGTTCTTCATGAAGTAAGCCAGCTTGATAACTCAGCGGAAACATTCCAACACATATTTCATGGACAAGTGTCAGAGGGTTTCTTTAAAAAAAACCTTATAAATAAGGGGTTTCTGGGGATAAATCTTAACACTGGTGGAGTTGGGATTCGAACCTGTGAAGTCCAACTTACAGCTGAACCAAGCCCCGCCCCTGCTTATGATGAACAAAGAAGGCAAATGAAACGGAAAAAGAAAAGACCACGGAGAGAGCAAAACAGGGAAATGCCAAGTGTAAAGGAAAGCAGTGCTAAGAAAAGTTCAGATAGAGTAAAAAGTAAACACAAGTTGGGAAAGTTGGGTTGTTTTACCTCTGAGCGGCACTTTTTTGCACACCATGGGCTAAATGGCCAGGTCACATTGACCCCGAAGGCTCAGAGAAGGTTGGCGGAGGGGACCCACTGGAACAGCTGTTGGGTGACAGATGTAGTCTCTCGTCAAGGCCATCTAGCATGTTCTTTAACGTGCACAGGGTATGGCTCCCCACACACGGGGCCACGGCTTAACGTCCCATCCGACGGACGACGGCCTTTCCAAGCCCATCGGTGTCCCCTACTGACCGTGGGCAGGGCGGAAAATTTTGCGGAGATAAATCTCAATGCTGACCCAGCTGGGACTCGAACCTGGGAACTACAGATTACGAGCCTGGCGCGCTACCGACTGAGCCACCTCCGCCCCAAGTTGGGAAAGAAATGTGCTGTTAGACAGGTCCCAAAAATAAATGCGCTGATAAACAGGAGAAGAAAAGTTGAGGTAGAAAGTAAAAATAAAACACAAATTTGTGAAGAAATGTGCTGATATATAAGGCAGGAAAAGTTCAGACAGACAATGAAAGGAAATTGGAAAGTGGTAAAAAAAATGATGGTGCGATAAAAAATTTAAAGCCGAGAGAAAAAGGAAAACAAAAAAATAAACGAAATCAGTGGTATATAGGAGAAGGAAAATAGTGACAGACAGCAAAATGGAAACACAAGGTGGTAAAGGACAGCACTGACGGAGGGAGAGTAAGAAAAATGCAGGTAGAGAGCAAAAGAAAAATATGAAATAGTAAAGAAGAGACTAGTACAGAGGACTGGGATTGTAAAAATATCAAATAGTAAAGAAGAGACTAGTACAGAGGACTGGGATTGTAAAAATATGAAGTAGTAAAGAAGAGACTAGTACAGAGGACTGGGATTGTAAAAATATGAAGTAGTAAAGAAGAGACTAGTACAGAGGACTGGGATTGTAAAAATATGAAATAGTAAAGAAGATACTAGTACAGAGGTCTGGGATTGTAAAAATATGAAATAGTAAAGAAGAGACTAGTACAGAGGACTGGGATTGTAAAAATATGAATAGTAAAGAAGAGAGTAGTACAGAGGACTGGGATTGTAAAAATATGAAATAGTAAAGAAGAGACTAGTACACAGGACTGGGATTGTAAAAATATGAAATAGTAAAGAGGAGACTACTACAGAGGACTGGGATTGTAAAAGTATGAAACAGTAAAGAAGAGACTAGTACAGAGGACTGGGATTGCAAAACTATGAAATAGTAAAGAAGAGACTAGTACAGAGGACTGGGATTGTAAAAATATGAAGTAGTAAAGAAGAGACTAGTACAGAGGACTGGGATTGTAAAAATATGAAATAGTAAAGAAGAGACTAGTACAGAGGACTAGGATTGCAAATATATGAAATAGTAGAGACTAGTACAGAGGACTGGGATTGTAAAAATATGAAGTAGTAAAGAAGAGAGTAGTACAGAAGACTGGGATTGTAAAACTATGAAATAGTAAGGAAGAGACTGGTACAGAGGACTGGGATTGTAAAAATATGAAAGAGTAAAGAAGAGACTAGTACAGAGGACTGGGATTGTAAATATATGAAAGAGTAAAGAAGAGACTAGTACAGAGGACTGGGATTGTAAAAATATGAAATAGTAAAGAAGAGACTAGTACAGAGGACTAGGATTGCAAATATATGAAATAGTAGAGACTAGTACAGAGGACTGGGATTGTAAAAATATGAAGTAGTAAAGAAGAGAGTAGTACAAAAGACTGGGATTGTAAAAATATGAAATAGTAAAGAAGAGACTGGTACAGAGGACTGGGATTGTAAAAATATGAAAGAGTAAAGAAGAGACTAGTACAGAGGACTGGGATTGTAAAAATATGAAAGAGTAAAGAAGAGACTAGTACAGAGGACTGGGATTGTAAAAATATGAAATAGTAAAGAAGAGACTAGTACAGAGGACTAGGATTGCAAATATATGAAATAGTAGAGACTAGTACAGAGGACTGGGATTGTAAAAATATGAAGTAGTAAAGAAGAGAGTAGTACAGAAGACTGGGATTGTAAAAATATGAAATAGTAAAGAAGAGACTGGTACAGAGGACTGGGATTGTAAAAATATGAAAGAGTAAAGAAGAGACTAGTACAGAGGACTGGGATTGTAAAAATATGAAAGAGTAAAGAAGAGACTAGTACAGAGGACTGGGATTGTAAAAATATGAAATAGTAAAGAAGAGACTAGTACAGAGGACTAGGATTGCAAATATATGAAATAGTAGACACTAGTACAGAGGACTGGGATTGTAAAAATATGAAGTAGTAAAGAAGAGAGTAGTACAGAAGACTGGGATTGTAAAAATATGAAATAGTAAAGAAGAGACTAGTACAGAGGTCTGGGATTGTAAAAATATGAAATAGTAAAGAAGAGACTAGTACAGAGGACTGGGACTGTAAAAATATGAATAGTAAAGAAGAGACTAGTACAGAGGACTGGGATTGTAAAAATATGAAATAGTAAAGAAGAGACTAGTACACAGGACTGGGATTGTAAAAATATGAAATAGTAAAGAGGAGACTACTACAGAGGACTGGGATTGTAAAAGTATGAAACAGTAAAGAAGAGACTAGTACAGAGGACTGGGATTGCAAAACTATGAAATAGTAAAGAAGAGACTAGTACAGAGGACTGGGATTGTAAAAATATGAAGTAGTAAAGAAGAGACTAGTACAGAGGACTGGGATTGTAAAAATATGAAATAGTAAAGAAGAGACTAGTACACAGGACTAGGATTGCAAATATATGAAATAGTAGAGACTAGTACAGAGGACTGGGATTGTAAAAATATGAAGTAGTAAAGGAGAGACTAGTACAGAGGACTGGGATTGTAAAAATATGAAATAGTAAAGAAGAGACTAGTACAGAGGACTGGGATTGTAAAAATATGAAGTAGTAAAGAAGAGACTAGTACAGAGGACTGGGATTGTAAAAATATGAAATAGTAAAGAAGAGACTAGTACAGAGGACTGGGATTGTAAAAATATGAAATAGTAAAGAAGAGACTAGTACAGAGGACTGGAATTGTAAAAATATGAAATAGTAAAGAAGAGACTAGTACAGAGGACTGGGATTATAAAAATATGAAATAGTAAGAAAGAGACTAGTACAGAGGACTGGGATTGTAAAAATATGAAATAGTAAAGAAGAGACTAGTACAGAGGACTGGGATTGTAAAAATATGAAATAGTAAAGAAGAAACTAGTACAGAGAACTGGGATTGTAAAAATATGAAATAGTAAAGAGGAGACTAGTACAGAGGACTGGGATTGTAAAAAAATGAAACAGTAAAGAAGAGACTAGTACAGAGGACTGGAATTATAAAAATATGAAACAGTAAAGGAGAGACTAGTACAGAGGACTGGGATTGTAAAAATATGAAATAGTAAAGAAGAGACTAGTACAGAGGACTGGGATTGTAAAAATATGAAAGAGTAAAGAAGAGACTAGTACAGAGGACTGGGATTGTAAAAATATGAAATAGTAAAGAGGAGACTAGTACAGAGGACTGGGATTGTAAAAGTATGAAACAGTAAAGAAGAGACTAGTACAGAGGACTGGGATTGCAAAACTATGAAATAGTAAAGAAGAGACTAGTACAGAGGACTGGGATTGTAAAAATATGAAGTAGTAAAGAAGAGACCAGTACAGAGGACTGGGATTGTAAAAATATGAAATAGTAAAGAAGAGACTAGTACAGAGGACTAGGATTGCAAATATATGAAATAGTAGAGACTAGTACAGAGGACTGGGATTGTAAAAATATGAAGTAGTAAAGAAGAGAGTAGTACAGAAGACTGGGATTGTAAAAATATGAAATAGTAAAGAAGAGACTAGTATAGAGGACTGGGATTGTAAAAATATGAAATAGTAAAGAGGAGACTAGTACAGAGGACTGGGATTCTAAAAAAATGAAACAGTAAAGAAGAGACTAGTACAGAGGACTGGAATTATAAAAATATGAAACAGTAAAGGAGAGACTAGTACAGAGGATTGGGATTGTAAAAATATGAAATAGTAAAGAAGAGACTAGTACAGAGGACTGGGATTGTAAAAATATGAAATAGTAAAGAAGAGACTAGTACAGAGGACTGCAATTGTAAAAATATGAAATAGTAAAGAAGAGACTAGTACAGAGGACTGGGATTATAAAAATATGAAATAGTAAGAGAGAGACTAGTACAGAGGACTGGGATTGTAAAAATGTGAAATAGTAAAGAAGAGACTAGTACAGAGGACTGGGATTGTAAAAATATGAAATAGTAAAGAAGAAACTAGTACAGAGAACTGGGATTGTAAAAATATGAAATAGTAAAGAGGAGACTAGTATAGAGGACTGGGATTGTAAAAAAATGAAACAGTAAAGAAGAGACTAGTACAGAGGACTGGAATTATAAAAATATGAAACAGTAAAGGAGAGACTAGTACAGAGGACTGGGATTGTAAAAATATGAAATAGTAAAGAAGAGACTAGTACAGAGGACTGGGATTGTAAAAATATGAAGTAGTAAAGAAGAGACTAGTACAGAGGACTGGGATTGTAAAAATATGAAGTAGTAAAGAAGAGACTAGTACAGAAGACTGGATTGCAAAAGTATGAAGTAGTAAAGAAGAGACTAGTACAGAGTCTGGGATTGTAAAAATATGAAATAGTAAAGAAGAGACCAGTACAGAGGACTGGAATTGTAAAAATATGAAACAGCAAAGAAGAGACTAGTACAGGTTAGTGGGATTGTAAAAATATCAAATAGTAAAGAAGAGACTAGTACAGAGGACTGGAATTGTAAAAATATGAAACAGCAAAGAAGAGACTAGTACAGATTAGTGGGATTGTAAAAATATCAAATAGTAAAGAAGAGACTAGTACAGAGGACTGGGATTATAAAAATATGAAACAGTAAAGAAGAGACTAGTACAGAGGACTGGGATTGTAAAAATATGAAATAGTAAAGAGGAGACTAGTACAGAAGACTGGGATTGTAAAAATATGAAATAGTAAAGAAGAGACTAGTACAGAGGACTGGGATTGTCAAAATATGAAATAGTAAAGCAGAGACTAGTACAGAGGGCTGGGATTGTAGAAATATGAAATAGTAAAGAAGAGACTAGTACAGAGGACTGGGATTGTAAAAATATGAAATAGTAAAGAAGAGACTAGTACAGAGGACTGGAATTGTAAAAATATGAAATAGTAAAGAAGAGACTAGTATAGAGGACTGGGATTATAAAAATATGAAATAGTAAGGAAGAGACTAGTACAGAGGACTGGGATTGTAAAAATATGAAATAGTAAAGAAGAGACTAGTACAGAGGACTGGGATTGTAAAAATATGAAATAGTAAAGAAGAGACTAGTACAGAGGACTGGGATTGTAAAAATATGAAATAGTAAAGAAGAGACTAGTACAGAGGACTGGGATTGTAAAAATATGAAATAGTAAAGAAGAGACTAGTACAGAGGACTGGGATTTTAAAAATATGAAATAGTAAGGAAGAGACTAGTACAGAGGACTGGGAGTGTAAAAATATGAAGTAGTAAAGAAGAGACTAGTACAGAGGACTGGGATTGTAAAAATATGAAATAGTAAAGAAGAGACTAGTACAGAGGTCTGGGATTGTAAAAATATGAAATAGTAAAGAAGAGACTAGTACAGAGGACTGGGATTGTAAAAATATGAATAGTAAAGAAGAGAGTAGTACAGAGGACTGGGATTGTAAAAATATGAAATAGTAAAGAAGAGACTAGTACAGAGGTCTGGGATTGTAAAAATATGAAATAGTAAAGAAGAGACTAGTACAGAGGACTGGGATTGTAAAAATATGAATAGTAAAGAAGAGAGTAGTACAGAGGACTGGGATTGTAAAAATATGAAATAGTAAAGAAGAGACTAGTACACAGGACTGGGATTGTAAAAATATGAAGTAGTAAAGAAGAGACTAGTACAGAGGACTGGGATTGTAAAAATATGAAGTAGTAAAGAAGAGACTAGTACAGAAGACTGGATTGCAAAAGTATGAAGTAGTAAAGAAGAGACTAGTACAGAGTCTGGGATTGTAAAAATATGAAATAGTAAAGAAGAGACCAGTACAGAGGACTGGAATTGTAAAAATATGAAACAGCAAAGAAGAGACTAGTACAGGTTAGTGGGATTGTAAAAATATCAAATAGTAAAGAGGAGACTAGTACACAGGACTGGGATTGTAAAAATATGAAATAGTAAGGAAGAGACTAGTACAGAGGACTGGGATTGTAAAAATATGAAATAGTAAAGAGGAGACTAGTACAGAAGACTGGGATTGTAAAAATATGAAATAGTAAAGCAGAGACTAGTACAGAGGGCTGGGATTATAAAAATATGAAATAGTAAAGAAGAGACTAGTACAGAGGACTGGGATTGTAAAAATATGAAATAGTAAAGAAGAGACTAGTACAGAGGACTGGGATTGTCAAAATATGAAATAGTAAAGCAGAGACTAGTACAGAGGGCTGGGATTGTAGAAATATGAAATAGTAAAGAAGAGACTAGTACAGAGGACTGGGATTGTAAAAATATGAAGTAGTAAAGAAGAGACTAGTACAGAGGACTGGGATTGTAAAAATATGAAGTAGTAAAGAAGAGACTAGTACAGAAGACTGGATTGCAAAAGTATGAAGTAGTAAAGAAGAGACTAGTACAGAGTCTGGGATTGTAAAAATATGAAATAGTAAAGAAGAGACCAGTACAGAGGACTGGAATTGTAAAAATATGAAACAGCAAAGAAGAGACTAGTACAGGTTAGTGGGATTGTAAAAATATCAAATAGTAAAGAGGAGACTAGTACACAGGACTGGGATTGTAAAAATATGAAATAGTAAGGAAGAGACTAGTACAGAGGACTGGGATTGTAAAAATATGAAATAGTAAAGAGGAGACTAGTACAGAAGACTGGGATTGTAAAAATATGAAATAGTAAAGCAGAGACTAGTACAGAGGGCTGGGATTATAAAAATATGAAATAGTAAAGAAGAGACTAGTACAGAGGACTGGGATTGTAAAAATATGAAATAGTAAAGAAGAGACTAGTACAGAGGACTGGGATTGTCAAAATATGAAATAGTAAAGCAGAGACTAGTACAGAGGGCTGGGATTGTAGAAATATGAAATAGTAAAGAAGAGACTAGTACAGAGGACTGGGATTGTAAAAATATGAAATAGTAAAGAAGAGACTAGTACAGAGGACTGGAATTGTAAAAATATGAAATAGTAAAGAAGAGACTAGTATAGAGGACTGGGATTATAAAAATATGAAATAGTAAGGAAGAGACTAGTACAGAGGACTGGGATTGTAAAAATATGAAATAGTAAAGAAGAGACTAGTACAGAGGACTGGGATTGTAAAAATATGAAATAGTAAAGAAGAGACTAGTACAGAGGACTGGGATTGTAAAAATATGAAATAGTAAAGAAGAGACTAGTACAGAGGACTGGGATTGTAAAAATATGAAATAGTAAAGAAGAGACTAGTACAGAGGACTGGGATTTTAAAAATATGAAATAGTAAGGAAGAGACTAGTACAGAGGACTGGGAGTGTAAAAATATGAAGTAGTAAAGAAGAGACTAGTACAGAGGACTGGGATTGTAAAAATATGAAATAGTAAAGAAGAGACTAGTACAGAGGTCTGGGATTGTAAAAATATGAAATAGTAAAGAAGAGACTAGTACAGAGGACTGGGATTGTAAAAATATGAATAGTAAAGAAGAGAGTAGTACAGAGGACTGGGATTGTAAAAATATGAAATAGTAAAGAAGAGACTAGTACACAGGACTGGGATTGTAAAAATATGAAATAGTAAAGAGGAGACTACTACAGAGGACTGGGATTGTAAAAGTATGAAACAGTAAAGAAGAGACTAGTGCAGAGGACTGGGATTGCAAAACTATGAAATAGTAAAGAAGAGACTAGTACAGAGGACTGGGATTGTAAAAATATGAAATAGTAAAGAAGAGACTAGTACAGAGGACTGGGATTGTAAAAATATGAAATAGTAAAGAAGAGACTAGTACAGAGGACTAGGATTGCAAATATATGAAATAGTAGAGACTAGTACAGAGGACTGGGATTGTAAAAATATGAAGTAGTAAAGAAGAGAGTAGTACAGAAGACTGGGATTGTAAAACTATGAAATAGTAAAGAAGAGACTAGTACAGAGGACTGGGATTGTAAAAATATGAAAGAGTAAAGAAGAGACTAGTACAGAGGACTGGGATTGTAAAAATATGAAAGAGTAAAGAAGAGACTAGTACAGAGGACTGGGATTGTAAAAATATGAAATAGTAAAGAAGAGACTAGTACAGAGGACTAGGATTGCAAATATATGAAATAGTAGAGACTAGTACAGAGGACTGGGATTGTAAAAATATGAAGTAGTAAAGAAGAGAGTAGTACAGAAGACTGGGATTGTAAAAATATGAAATAGTAAAGAAGAAACTAGTACAGAGGTCTGGGATTGTAAAAATATGAAATAGTAAAGAAGAGACTAGTACAGAGGACTGGGATTGTAAAAATATGAATAGTAAAGAAGAGACTAGTACAGAGGACTGGGATTGTAAAAATATGAAATAGTAAAGAAGAGACTAGTACACAGGACTGGGATTGTAAAAATATGAAATAGTAAAGAGGAGACTACTACAGAGGACTGGGATTGTAAAAGTATGAAACAGTAAAGAAGAGACTAGTACAGAGGACTGGGATTGCAAAACTATGAAATAGTAAAGAAGAGACTAGTACAGAGGACTGGGATTGTAAAAATATGAAGTAGTAAAGAAGAGACTAGTACAGAGGACTGGGATTGTAAAAATATGAAATAGTAAAGAAGAGACTAGTACACAGGACTAGGATTGCAAATATATGAAATAGTAGAGACTAGTACAGAGGACTGGGATTGTAAAAATATGAAGTAGTAAAGGAGAGACTAGTACAGAGGACTGGGATTGTAAAAATATGAAATAGTAAAGAAGAGACTAGTACAGAGGACTGGGATTGTAAAAATATGAAGTAGTAAAGAAGAGACTAGTACAGAGGACTGGGATTGTAAAAATATGAAATAGTAAAGAAGAGACTAGTACAGAGGACTGGGATTGTAAAAATATGAAAGAGTAAAGAAGAGACTAGTACAGAGGACTGGAATTGTAAAAATATGAAATAGTAAAGAAGAGACTAGTACAGAGGACTGGGATTATAAAAATATGAAATAGTAAGAAAGAGACTAGTACAGAGGACTGGGATTGTAAAAATATGAAATAGTAAAGAAGAGACTAGTACAGAGGACTGGGATTGTAAAAATATGAAATAGTAAAGAAGAAACTAGTACAGAGAACTGGGATTGTAAAAATATGAAATAGTAAAGAGGAGACTAGTACAGAGGACTGGGATTGTAAAAAAATGAAACAGTAAAGAAGAGACTAGTACAGAGGACTGGAATTATAAAAATATGAAACAGTAAAGGAGAGACTAGTACAGAGGACTGGGATTGTAAAAATATGAAATAGTAAAGAAGAGACTAGTACAGAGGACTGGGATTGTAAAAATATGAAAGAGTAAAGAAGAGACTAGTACAGAGGACTGGGATTGTAAAAATATGAAATAGTAAAGAGGAGACTAGTACAGAGGACTGGGATTGTAAAAGTATGAAACAGTAAAGAAGAGACTAGTACAGAGGACTGGGATTCAAAACTATGAAATAGTAAAGAAGAGACTAGTACAGAGGACTGGGATTGTAAAAATATGAAGTAGTAAAGAAGAGACTAGTACAGAGGACTGGGATTGTAAAAATATGAAATAGTAAAGAAGAGACTAGTACAGAGGACTAGGATTGCAAATATATGAAATAGTAGAGACTAGTACAGAGGACTGGGATTGTAAAAATATGAAGTAGTAAAGAAGAGAGTAGTACAGAAGACTGGGATTGTAAAAATATGAAATAGTAAAGAAGAGACTAGTATAGAGGACTGGGATTGTAAAAATATGAAATAGTAAAGAGGAGACTAGTACAGAGGACTGGGATTCTAAAAAAATGAAACAGTAAAGAAGAGACTAGTACAGAGGACTGGAATTATAAAAATATGAAACAGTAAAGGAGAGACTAGTACAGAGGATTGGGATTGTAAAAATATGAAATAGTAAAGAAGAGACTAGTACAGAGGACTGGGATTGTAAAAATATGAAATAGTAAAGAAGAGACTAGTACAGAGGACTGCAATTGTAAAAATATGAAATAGTAAAGAAGAGACTAGTACAGAGGACTGGGATTATAAAAATATGAAACAGTAAAGGAGAGACTAGTACAGAGGACTGGGATTGTAAAAATATGAAATAGTAAAGAAGAGACTAGTACAGAGGACTGGGATTGTAAAAATATGAAATAGTAAAGAAGA
Organism: Ryuthela nishihirai; assembly: GCA_038380435.1. NCBI lineage: Eukaryota > Metazoa > Arthropoda > Arachnida > Araneae > Heptathelidae > Ryuthela > Ryuthela nishihirai. Next base: position 41,146,608 of record JAWZYU010000034.1, on the reverse strand, counting down.
AACTAGTACAGAGAACTAGGATTGTAAAAATATGAAATAGTAAAGAGGAGACTAGTATAGAGGACTGGGATTGTAAAAAAATGAAACAGTAAAGAAGAGACTAGTACAGAGGACTGGAATTATAAAAATATGAAACAGTAAAGGAGAGACTAGTACAGAGGACTGGGATTGTAAAAATATGAAATAGTAAAGAAGAGACTAGTACAGAGGACTGGGATGGTAAAAATATGAAGTAGTAAAGAAGAGACTAGTACAGAGGACTGGGATTGTAAAAATATGAAGTAGTAAAGAAGAGACTAGTACAGAAGACTGGATTGCAAAAGTATGAAGTAGTAAAGAAGAGACTAGTACAGAGTCTGGGATTGTAAAAATATGAAATAGTAAAGAAGAGACTAGTACAGAGGACTGGAATTGTAAAAATATGAAACAGCAAAGAAGAGACTAGTACAGGTTAGTGGGATTGTAAAAATATCAAATAGTAAAGAAGAGACTAGTACAGAGGACTGGAATTGTAAAAATATGAAACAGCAAAGAAGAGACTAGTACAGATTAGTGGGATTGTAAAAATATCAAATAGTAAAGAAGAGACTAGTACAGAGGACTGGGATTGTAAAAATATGAAACAGTAAAGAAGAGACTAGTACAGAGGACTGGGATTGTAAAAATATGAAATAGTAAGGAAGAGACTAGTACAGAGGACTGGGATTGTAAAAATATGAAATAGTAAAGAGGAGACTAGTACAGAGGACTGGGATTGTAAAAATATGAAATAGTAAAGAGGAGACTAGTACACAGGACTGGGATTGTAAAAATATGAAATATTAAGGAACAGACTAGTACAGAGGACTGGGATTGTAAAAATATGAAATAGTAAAGAGGAGACTAGTACAGAAGACTGGGATTGTAAAAATATGAAATAGTAAAGCAGAGACTAGTACAGAGGGCTGGGATTATAAAAATATGAAATAGTAAAGAAGAGACTAGTACAGAGGACTGGGATTGTAAAAATATGAAATAGTAAAGAAGAGACTAGTACAGAGGACTGGGATTGTAAAAATATGAAATAGTAAAGCAGAGACTAGTACAGAGGGCTGGGATTGTAGAAATATGAAATAGTAAAGAAGAGACTAGTACAGAGGACTGGGATTGTAAAAATATGAAATAGTAAAGAAGAGACTAGTACAGAGGACTGGAATTGTAAAAATATGAAATAGTAAAGAAGAGACTAGTATAGAGGACTGGGATTATAAAAATATGAAATAGTAAGGAAGAGACTAGTACAGAGGACTGGGATTGTAAAAATATGAAATAGTAAAGAAGAGACTAGTACAGAGGACTGGGATTGTAAAAATATGAAATAGTAAAGAAGAGACTAGTACAGAGGACTGGGATTGTAAAAATATGAAATAGTAAAGAAGAGACTAGTACAGAGGACTGGGATTGTAAAAATATGAAATAGTAAAGAAGAGACTAGTACAGAGGACTGGGATTTTAAAAATATGAAATAGTAAAGAAGAGACTAGTACAGAGGTCTGGGAGTGTAAAAATATGAAGTAGTAAAGAAGAGACTAGTACAGAGGACTGGGATTGTAAAAATATGAAATAGTAAAGAAGAGACTAGTACAGAGGTCTGGGATTGTAAAAATATGAAATAGTAAAGAAGAGACTAGTACAGAAGACTGGGATTGTAAAAATATGAATAGTAAAGAAGAGAGTAGTACAGAGGACTGGGATTGTAAAAATATGAAATAGTAAAGAAGAGACTAGTACACAGGACTGGGATTGTAAAAATATGAAATAGTAAAGAGGAGACTACTACAGAGGACTGGGATTGTAAAAGTATGAAACAGTAAAGAAGAGACTAGTACAGAAGACTGGATTGCAAAAGTATGAAGTAGTAAAGAAGAGACTAGTACAGAGTCTGGGATTGTAAAAATATGAAATAGTAAAGAAGAGACTAGTACAGAGGACTGGAATTGTAAAAATATGAAACAGCAAAGAAGAGACTAGTACAGGTTAGTGGGATTGTAAAAATATCAAATAGTAAAGAAGAGACTAGTACAGAGGACTGGAATTGTAAAAATATGAAACAGCAAAGAAGAGACTAGTACAGATTAGTGGGATTGTAAAAATATCAAATAGTAAAGAAGAGACTAGTACAGAGGACTGGGATTGTAAAAATATGAAACAGTAAAGAAGAGACTAGTACAGAGGACTGGGATTGTAAAAATATGAAATAGTAAGGAAGAGACTAGTACAGAGGACTGGGATTGTAAAAATATGAAATAGTAAAGAGGAGACTAGTACAGAGGACTGGGATTGTAAAAATATGAAATAGTAAAGAGGAGACTAGTACACAGGACTGGGATTGTAAAAATATGAAATATTAAGGAACAGACTAGTACAGAGGACTGGGATTGTAAAAATATGAAATAGTAAAGAGGAGACTAGTACAGAAGACTGGGATTGTAAAAATATGAAATAGTAAAGCAGAGACTAGTACAGAGGGCTGGGATTATAAAAATATGAAATAGTAAAGAAGAGACTAGTACAGAGGACTGGGATTGTAAAAATATGAAATAGTAAAGAAGAGACTAGTACAGAGGACTGGGATTGTAAAAATATGAAATAGTAAAGCAGAGACTAGTACAGAGGGCTGGGATTGTAGAAATATGAAATAGTAAAGAAGAGACTAGTACAGAGGACTGGGATTGTAAAAATATGAAATAGTAAAGAAGAGACTAGTACAGAGGACTGGAATTGTAAAAATATGAAATAGTAAAGAAGAGACTAGTATAGAGGACTGGGATTATAAAAATATGAAATAGTAAGGAAGAGACTAGTACAGAGGACTGGGATTGTAAAAATATGAAATAGTAAAGAAGAGACTAGTACAGAGGACTGGGATTGTAAAAATATGAAATAGTAAAGAAGAGACTAGTACAGAGGACTGGGATTGTAAAAATATGAAATAGTAAAGAAGAGACTAGTAGAGAGGACTGGGATTGTAAAAATATGAAATAGTAAAGAAGAGACTAGTACAGAGGACTGGGATTTTAAAAATATGAAATAGTAAAGAAGAGACTAGTACAGAGGTCTGGGAGTGTAAAAATATGAAGTAGTAAAGAAGAGACTAGTACAGAGGACTGGGATTGTAAAAATATGAAATAGTAAAGAAGAGACTAGTACAGAGGTCTGGGATTGTAAAAATATGAAATAGTAAAGAAGAGACTAGTACAGAGGACTGGGATTGTAAAAATATGAATAGTAAAGAAGAGAGTAGTACAGAGGACTGGGATTGTAAAAATATGAAATAGTAAAGAAGAGACTAGTACACAGGACTGGGATTGTAAAAATATGAAATAGTAAAGAGGAGACTACTACAGAGGACTGGGATTGTAAAAGTATGAAACAGTAAAGAAGAGACTAGTGCAGAGGACTGGGATTGCAAAACTATGAAATAGTAAAGAAGAGACTAGTACAGAGGACTGGGATTGTAAAAATATGAAGTAGTAAAGAAGAGACTAGTACAGAGGACTGGGATTGTAAAAATATGAAATGGTAAAGAAGAGACTAGTACAGAGGACTAGGATTGCAAATATATGAAATAGTAGAGACTAGTACAGAGGACTGGGATTGTAAAAATATGAAGTAGTAAAGAAGAGAGTAGTACAGAAGACTGGGATTGTAAAACTATGAAATAGTAAAGAAGAGACTAGTACAGAGGACTGGGATTGTAAAAATATGAAAGAGTAAAGAAGAGACTAGTACAGAGGACTGGGATTGTAAAAATATGAAAGAGTAAAGAAGAGACTAGTACAGAGGACTGGGATTGTAAAAATATGAAATAGTAAAGAAGAGACTAGTACAGAGGACTAGGATTGCAAATATATGAAATAGTAGAGACTAGTACAGAGGACTGGGATTGTAAAAATATGAAGTAGTAAAGAAGAGAGTAGTACAGAAGACTGGGATTGTAAAAATATGAAATAGTAAAGAAGAAACTAGTACAGAGGTCTGGGATTGTAAAAATATGAAATAGTAAAGAAGAGACTAGTACAGAGGACTGGGATTGTAAAAATATGAATAGTAAAGAAGAGACTAGTACAGAGGACTGGGATTGTAAAAATATGAAATAGTAAAGAAGAGACTAGTACACAGGACTGGGATTGTAAAAATATGAAATAGTAAAGAGGAGACTACTACAGAGGACTGGGATTGTAAAAGTATGAAACAGTAAAGAAGAGACTAGTACAGAGGACTGGGATTGCAAAACTATGAAATAGTAAAGAAGAGACTAGTACAGAGGACTGGGATTGTAAAAATATGAAGTAGTAAAGAAGAGACTAGTACAGAGGACTGGGATTGTAAAAATATGAAATAGTAAAGAAGAGACTAGTACAGAGGACTAGGATTGCAAATATATGAAATAGTAGAGACTAGTACAGAGGACTGGGATTGTAAAAATATGAAGTAGTAAAGAAGAGAGTAGTACAGAAGACTGGGATTGTAAAAATATGAAATAGTAAAGAAGAGACTAGTACAGAGGACTGGGATTGTAAAAATATGAAATAGTAAAGAAGAGACTAGTACAGAGGACTGGAATTGTAAAAATATGAAATAGTAAAGAAGAGACTAGTACAGAGGACTGGGATTATAAAAATATGAAATAGTAAGAAAGAGACTAGTACAGAGGACTGGGATTGTAAAAATATGAAATAGTAAAGAAGAGACTAGTACAGAGGACTGGGATTGTAAAAATATGAAATAGTAAAGAAGAAACTAGTACAGAGAACTGGGATTGTAAAAATATGAAATAGTAAAGAGGAGACTAGTACAGAGGACTGGGATTGTAAAAAAATGAAACAGTAAAGAAGAGACTAGTACAGAGGACTGGAATTATAAAAATATGAAACAGTAAAGGAGAGACTAGTACAGAGGACTGGGATTGTAAAAATATGAAATAGTAAAGAAGAGACTAGTACAGAGGACTGGGATGGTAAAAATATGAAGTAGTAAAGAAGAGACTAGTACAGAGGACTGGGATTGTAAAAATATGAAGTAGTAAAGAAGAGACTAGTACAGAAGACTGGATTGCAAAAGTATGAAGTAGTAAAGAAGAGACTAGTACAGAGTCTGGGATTGTAAAAATATGAAATAGTAAAGAAGAGACTAGTACAGAGGACTGGAATTGTAAAAATATGAAACAGCAAAGAAGAGACTAGTACAGGTTAGTGGGATTGTAAAAATATCAAATAGTAAAGAAGAGACTAGTACAGAGGACTGGAATTGTAAAAATATGAAACAGCAAAGAAGAGACTAGTACAGATTAGTGGGATTGTAAAAATATCAAATAGTAAAGAAGAGACTAGTACAGAGGACTGGGATTGTAAAAATATGAAACAGTAAAGAAGAGACTAGTACAGAGGACTGGGATTGTAAAAATATGAAATAGTAAGGAAGAGACTAGTACAGAGGACTGGGATTGTAAAAATATGAAATAGTAAAGAGGAGACTAGTACAGAGGACTGGGATTGTAAAAATATGAAATAGTAAAGAGGAGACTAGTACACAGGACTGGGATTGTAAAAATATGAAATATTAAGGAACAGACTAGTACAGAGGACTGGGATTGTAAAAATATGAAATAGTAAAGAGGAGACTAGTACAGAAGACTGGGATTGTAAAAATATGAAATAGTAAAGCAGAGACTAGTACAGAGGGCTGGGATTATAAAAATATGAAATAGTAAAGAAGAGACTAGTACAGAGGACTGGGATTGTAAAAATATGAAATAGTAAAGAAGAGACTAGTACAGAGGACTGGGATTGTAAAAATATGAAATAGTAAAGCAGAGACTAGTACAGAGGGCTGGGATTGTAGAAATATGAAATAGTAAAGAAGAGACTAGTACAGAGGACTGGGATTGTAAAAATATGAAATAGTAAAGAAGAGACTAGTACAGAGGACTGGAATTGTAAAAATATGAAATAGTAAAGAAGAGACTAGTATAGAGGACTGGGATTATAAAAATATGAAATAGTAAGGAAGAGACTAGTACAGAGGACTGGGATTGTAAAAATATGAAATAGTAAAGAAGAGACTAGTACAGAGGACTGGGATTGTAAAAATATGAAATAGTAAAGAAGAGACTAGTACAGAGGACTGGGATTGTAAAAATATGAAATAGTAAAGAAGAGACTAGTACAGAGGACTGGGATTGTAAAAATATGAAATAGTAAAGAAGAGACTAGTACAGAGGACTGGGATTTTAAAAATATGAAATAGTAAAGAAGAGACTAGTACAGAGGTCTGGGAGTGTAAAAATATGAAGTAGTAAAGAAGAGACTAGTACAGAGGACTGGGATTGTAAAAATATGAAATAGTAAAGAAGAGACTAGTACAGAGGTCTGGGATTGTAAAAATATGAAATAGTAAAGAAGAGACTAGTACAGAAGACTGGGATTGTAAAAATATGAATAGTAAAGAAGAGAGTAGTACAGAGGACTGGGATTGTAAAAATATGAAATAGTAAAGAAGAGACTAGTACACAGGACTGGGATTGTAAAAATATGAAATAGTAAAGAGGAGACTACTACAGAGGACTGGGATTGTAAAAGTATGAAACAGTAAAGAAGAGACTAGTACAGAAGACTGGATTGCAAAAGTATGAAGTAGTAAAGAAGAGACTAGTACAGAGTCTGGGATTGTAAAAATATGAAATAGTAAAGAAGAGACTAGTACAGAGGACTGGAATTGTAAAAATATGAAACAGCAAAGAAGAGACTAGTACAGGTTAGTGGGATTGTAAAAATATCAAATAGTAAAGAAGAGACTAGTACAGAGGACTGGAATTGTAAAAATATGAAACAGCAAAGAAGAGACTAGTACAGATTAGTGGGATTGTAAAAATATCAAATAGTAAAGAAGAGACTAGTACAGAGGACTGGGATTGTAAAAATATGAAACAGTAAAGAAGAGACTAGTACAGAGGACTGGGATTGTAAAAATATGAAATAGTAAGGAAGAGACTAGTACAGAGGACTGGGATTGTAAAAATATGAAATAGTAAAGAGGAGACTAGTACAGAGGACTGGGATTGTAAAAATATGAAATAGTAAAGAGGAGACTAGTACACAGGACTGGGATTGTAAAAATATGAAATATTAAGGAACAGACTAGTACAGAGGACTGGGATTGTAAAAATATGAAATAGTAAAGAGGAGACTAGTACAGAAGACTGGGATTGTAAAAATATGAAATAGTAAAGCAGAGACTAGTACAGAGGGCTGGGATTATAAAAATATGAAATAGTAAAGAAGAGACTAGTACAGAGGACTGGGATTGTAAAAATATGAAATAGTAAAGAAGAGACTAGTACAGAGGACTGGGATTGTAAAAATATGAAATAGTAAAGCAGAGACTAGTACAGAGGGCTGGGATTGTAGAAATATGAAATAGTAAAGAAGAGACTAGTACAGAGGACTGGGATTGTAAAAATATGAAATAGTAAAGAAGAGACTAGTACAGAGGACTGGAATTGTAAAAATATGAAATAGTAAAGAAGAGACTAGTATAGAGGACTGGGATTATAAAAATATGAAATAGTAAGGAAGAGACTAGTACAGAGGACTGGGATTGTAAAAATATGAAATAGTAAAGAAGAGACTAGTACAGAGGACTGGGATTGTAAAAATATGAAATAGTAAAGAAGAGACTAGTACAGAGGACTGGGATTGTAAAAATATGAAATAGTAAAGAAGAGACTAGTAGAGAGGACTGGGATTGTAAAAATATGAAATAGTAAAGAAGAGACTAGTACAGAGGACTGGGATTTTAAAAATATGAAATAGTAAAGAAGAGACTAGTACAGAGGTCTGGGAGTGTAAAAATATGAAGTAGTAAAGAAGAGACTAGTACAGAGGACTGGGATTGTAAAAATATGAAATAGTAAAGAAGAGACTAGTACAGAGGTCTGGGATTGTAAAAATATGAAATAGTAAAGAAGAGACTAGTACAGAGGACTGGGATTGTAAAAATATGAATAGTAAAGAAGAGAGTAGTACAGAGGACTGGGATTGTAAAAATATGAAATAGTAAAGAAGAGACTAGTACACAGGACTGGGATTGTAAAAATATGAAATAGTAAAGAGGAGACTACTACAGAGGACTGGGATTGTAAAAGTATGAAACAGTAAAGAAGAGACTAGTGCAGAGGACTGGGATTGCAAAACTATGAAATAGTAAAGAAGAGACTAGTACAGAGGACTGGGATTGTAAAAATATGAAGTAGTAAAGAAGAGACTAGTACAGAGGACTGGGATTGTAAAAATATGAAATGGTAAAGAAGAGACTAGTACAGAGGACTAGGATTGCAAATATATGAAATAGTAGAGACTAGTACAGAGGACTGGGATTGTAAAAATATGAAGTAGTAAAGAAGAGAGTAGTACAGAAGACTGGGATTGTAAAACTATGAAATAGTAAAGAAGAGACTAGTACAGAGGACTGGGATTGTAAAAATATGAAAGAGTAAAGAAGAGACTAGTACAGAGGACTGGGATTGTAAAAATATGAAAGAGTAAAGAAGAGACTAGTACAGAGGACTGGGATTGTAAAAATATGAAATAGTAAAGAAGAGACTAGTACAGAGGACTAGGATTGCAAATATATGAAATAGTAGAGACTAGTACAGAGGACTGGGATTGTAAAAATATGAAGTAGTAAAGAAGAGAGTAGTACAGAAGACTGGGATTGTAAAAATATGAAATAGTAAAGAAGAAACTAGTACAGAGGTCTGGGATTGTAAAAATATGAAATAGTAAAGAAGAGACTAGTACAGAGGACTGGGATTGTAAAAATATGAATAGTAAAGAAGAGACTAGTACAGAGGACTGGGATTGTAAAAATATGAAATAGTAAAGAAGAGACTAGTACACAGGACTGGGATTGTAAAAATATGAAATAGTAAAGAGGAGACTACTACAGAGGACTGGGATTGTAAAAGTATGAAACAGTAAAGAAGAGACTAGTACAGAGGACTGGGATTGCAAAACTATGAAATAGTAAAGAAGAGACTAGTACAGAGGACTGGGATTGTAAAAATATGAAGTAGTAAAGAAGAGACTAGTACAGAGGACTGGGATTGTAAAAATATGAAATAGTAAAGAAGAGACTAGTACAGAGGACTAGGATTGCAAATATATGAAATAGTAGAGACTAGTACAGAGGACTGGGATTGTAAAAATATGAAGTAGTAAAGAAGAGAGTAGTACAGAAGACTGGGATTGTAAAAATATGAAATAGTAAAGAAGAGACTAGTACAGAGGACTGGGATTGTAAAAATATGAAATAGTAAAGAAGAGACTAGTACAGAGGACTGGAATTGTAAAAATATGAAATAGTAAAGAAGAGACTAGTACAGAGGACTGGGATTATAAAAATATGAAATAGTAAGAAAGAGACTAGTACAGAGGACTGGGATTGTAAAAATATGAAATAGTAAAGAAGAGACTAGTACAGAGGACTGGGATTGTAAAAATATGAAATAGTAAAGAAGAAACTAGTACAGAGAACTGGGATTGTAAAAATATGAAATAGTAAAGAGGAGACTAGTACAGAGGACTGGGATTGTAAAAAAATGAAACAGTAAAGAAGAGACTAGTACAGAGGACTGGAATTATAAAAATATGAAACAGTAAAGGAGAGACTAGTACAGAGGACTGGGATTGTAAAAATATGAAATAGTAAAGAAGAGACTAGTACAGAGGACTGGGATTGTAAAAATATGAAAGAGTAAAGAAGAGACTAGTACAGAGGACTGGGATTGTAAAAATATGAAATAGTAAAGAGGAGACTAGTACAGAGGACTGGGATTGTAAAAGTATGAAACAGTAAAGAAGAGACTAGTACAGAGGACTGGGATTGCAAAACTATGAAATAGTAAAGAAGAGACTAGTACAGAGGACTGGGATTGTAAAAATATGAAGTAGTAAAGAAGAGACTAGTACAGAGGACTGGGATTGTAAAAATATGAAATAGTAAAGCAGAGACTAGTACAGAGGACTAGGATTGCAAATATATGAAATAGTAGAGACTAGTACAGAGGACTGGGATTGTAAAAATATGAAGTACTAAAGAAGAGAGTAGTACAGAAGACTGGGATTGTAAAAATATGAAATAGTAAAGAAGAGACTAGTATAGAGGACTGGGATTGTAAAAATATGAAATAGTAAAGAGGAGACTAGTACAGAGGACTGGGATTCTAAAAAATGAAACAGTAAAGAAGAGACTAGTACAGAGGACTGGAATTATAAAAATATGAAACAGTAAAGGAGAGACTAGTACAGAGGACTGGGATTGTAAAAATATGAAATAGTAAAGAAGAGACTAGTACAGAGGACTGGGATTGTAAAAATATGAAATAGTAAAGAAGAGACTAGTACAGAGGACTGGAATTGTAAAAATATGAAATAGTAAAGAAGAGACTAGTACAGAGGACTGGGATTATAAAAATATGAAATAGTAAGAAAGAGACTAGTACAGAGGACTGGGATTGTAAAAATATGAAATAGTAAAGAAGAGACTAGTACAGAGGACTGGGATTGTAAAAATATGAAATAGTAAAGAAGAAACTAGTACAGAGAACTGGGATTGTAAAAATATGAAATAGTAAAGAGGAGACTAGTATAGAGGACTGGGATTGTAAAAAAATGAAACAGTAAAGAAGAGACTAGTACAGAGGACTGGAATTATAAAAATATGAAACAGTAAAGGAGAGACTAGTACAGAGGACTGGGATTGTAAAAATATGAAATAGTAAAGATGAGACTAGTACAGAGGACTGGGATTGTAAAAATATGAAGTAGTAAAGAAGAGACTAGTACAGAGGACTGGGATTGTAAAAATATGAAGTAGTAAAGAAGAGACTAGTACAGAAGACTGGGATTGCAAAAGTATGAAGTAGTAAAGAAGAGACTAGTACAGAGTCTGGGATTGTAAAAATATGAAATAGTAAAGAAGAGACTAGTACAGAGGACTGGAATTGTAAAAATATGAAACAGCAAAGAAGAGACTAGTACAGATTAGTGGGATTGTAAAAATATCAAATAGTAAAGAAGAGACTAGTACAGAGGACTGGAATTGTAAAAATATGAAACAGCAAAGAAGAGACTAGTACAGATTAGTGGGATTGTAAAAATATCAAATAGTAAAGAAGAGACTAGTACAGAGGACTGGGATTGTAAAAATATGAAACAGTAAAGAAGAGACTAGTACAGAGGACTGGGATTGTAAAAATATGAAATAGTAAGGAAGAGACTAGTACAGAGGACTGGGATTGTAAAAATATGAAATAGTAAAGAGGAGACTAGTACAGAGGACTGGGATTGTAAAAATATGAAATAGTAAAGAGGAGACTAGTACACAGGACTGGGATTGTAAAAATATGAAATAGTAAGGAAGAGATTAGTACAGAGGACTGGGATTGTAAAAATATGAAATAGTAAAGAGGAGACTAGTAGAGAAGACTGGGATTGTAAAAATATGAAATAGTAAAGCAGAGACTAGTACAGACGGCTGGGATTGTAAAAATATGAAATAGTAAAGAAGAGACTAGTACAGAGGACTAGGATTGCAAATATATGAAATAGTAGAGACTAGTACAGAGGACTGGGATTGTAAAAATATGAAGTAGTAAAGAAGAGAGTAGTACAGAAGACTGGGATTGTAAAAATATGAAATAGTAAAGAAGAAACTAGTACAGAGGTCTGGGATTGTAAAAATATGAAATAGTAAAGAAGAGACTAGTACAGAGGACTGGGATTGTAAAAATATGAATAGTAAAGAAGAGACTAGTACAGAGGACTGGGATTGTAAAAATATGAAATAGTAAAGAAGAGACTAGTACACAGGACTGGGATTGTAAAAATATGAAATAGTAAAGAGGAGACTACTACAGAGGACTGGGATTGTAAAAGTATGAAACAGTAAAGAAGAGACTAGTACAGAGGACTGGGATTGCAAAACTATGAAATAGTAAAGAAGAGACTAGTACAGAGGACTGGGATTGTAAAAATATGAAGTAGTAAAGAAGAGACTAGTACAGAGGACTGGGATTGTAAAAATATGAAATAGTAAAGAAGAGACTAGTACAGAGGACTAGGATTGCAAATATATGAAATAGTAGAGACTAGTACAGAGGACTGGGATTGTAAAAATATGAAGTAGTAAAGAAGAGAGTAGTACAGAAGACTGGGATTGTAAAAATATGAAATAGTAAAGAAGAGACTAGTACAGAGGACTGGGATTGTAAAAATATGAAATAGTAAAGAGGAGACTTGTACAGAGGACTGGGATTCTAAAAAAATGAAACAGTAAAGAAGAGACTAGTACAGAGGACTGGAATTATAAAAATATGAAACAGTAAAGGAGAGACTAGTACAGAGGACTGGGATTGTAAAAATATGAAATAGTAAAGAAGAGACTAGTACAGAGGACTGGGATTCTAAAAAAATGAAGTAGTAAAGAAGAGACTAGTACAGAGGGCTGGGATTGTAAAAATATGAAATAGTAAAGAAGAGACTAGTACAGAGGACTGGGATTGTAAAAATATGAAATAGTAAAGAAGAGACTAGTACAGAGGACTGGAATTGTAAAAATATGAAATAGTAAAGAAGAGACTAGTACAGAGGACTGGGATTATAAAAATATGAAATAGTAAGAAAGAGACTAGTACAGAGGACTGGGATTGTAAAAATATGAAATAGTAAAGAAGAGACTAGTACAGAGGACTGGGATTGTAAAAATATGAAATAGTAAAGAAGAAACTAGTACAGAGAACTGGGATTGTAAAAATATGAAATAGTAAAGAGGAGACTAGTACAGAGGACTGGGATTGTAAAAAAATGAAACAGTAAAGAAGAGACTAGTACAGAGGACTGGAATTATAAAAATATGAAACAGTAAAGGAGAGACTAGTACAGAGGACTGGGATTGTAAAAATATGAAATAGTAAAGAAGAGACTAGTACAGAGGACTGGGATTGTAAAAATATGAAAGAGTAAAGAAGAGACTAGTACAGAGGACTGGGATTGTAAAAATATGAAATAGTAAAGAGGAGACTAGTACAGAGGACTGGGATTGTAAAAGTATGAAACAGTAAAGAAGAGACTAGTACAGAGGACTGGGATTGCAAAACTATGAAATAGTAAAGAAGAGACTAGTACAGAGGACTGGGATTGTAAAAATATGAAGTAGTAAAGAAGAGACTAGTACAGAGGACTGGGATTGTAAAAATATGAAATAGTAAAGAAGAGACTAGTACAGAGGACTAGGATTGCAAATATATGAAATAGTAGAGACTAGTACAGAGGACTGGGATTGTAAAAATATGAAGTAGTAAAGAAGAGAGTAGTACAGAAGACTGGGATTGTAAAAATATGAAATAGTAAAGAAGAGACTAGTATAGAGGACTGGGATTGTAAAAATATGAAATAGTAAAGAGGAGACTAGTACAGAGGACTGGGATTCTAAAAAATGAAACAGTAAAGAAGAGACTAGTACAGAGGACTGGAATTATAAAAATATGAAACAGTAAAGGAGAGACTAGTACAGAGGACTGGGATTGTAAAAATATGAAATAGTAAAGAAGAGACTAGTACAGAGGACTGGGATTGTAAAAATATGAAATAGTAAAGAAGAGACTAGTACAGAGGACTGGAATTGTAAAAATATGAAATAGTAAAGAAGAGACTAGTACAGAGGACTGGGATTATAAAAATATGAAATAGTAAGAAAGAGACTAGTACAGAGGACTGGGATTGTAAAAATATGAAATAGTAAAGAAGAGACTAGTACAGAGGACTGGGATTGTAAAAATATGAAATAGTAAAGAAGAAACTAGTACAGAGAACTGGGATTGTAAAAATATGAAATAGTAAAGAGGAGACTAGTATAGAGGACTGGGATTGTAAAAAAATGAAACAGTAAAGAAGAGACTAGTACAGAGGACTGGAATTATAAAAATATGAAACAGTAAAGGAGAGACTAGTACAGAGGACTGGGATTGTAAAAATATGAAATAGTAAAGATGAGACTAGTACAGAGGACTGGGATTGTAAAAATATGAAGTAGTAAAGAAGAGACTAGTACAGAGGACTGGGATTGTAAAAATATGAAGTAGTAAAGAAGAGACTAGTACAGAAGACTGGGATTGCAAAAGTATGAAGTAGTAAAGAAGAGACTAGTACAGAGTCTGGGATTGTAAAAATATGAAATAGTAAAGAAGAGACTAGTACAGAGGACTGGAATTGCAAAAATATGAAACAGCAAAGAAGAGACTAGTACAGATTAGTGGGATTGTAAAAATATCAAATAGTAAAGAAGAGACTAGTACAGAGGACTGGAGTTGTAAAAATATGAAACAGCAAAGAAGAGACTAGTACAGATTAGTGGGATTGTAAAAATATCAAATAGTAAAGAAGAGACTAGTACAGAGGACTGGGATTGTAAAAATATGAAACAGTAAAGAAGAGACTAGTACAGAGGACTGGGATTGTAAAAATATGAAATAGTAAGGAAGAGACTAGTACAGAGGACTGGGATTGTAAAAATATGAAATAGTAAAGAGGAGACTAGTACAGAGGACTGGGATTGTAAAAATATGAAATAGTAAAGAGGAGACTAGTACACAGGACTGGGATTGTAAAAATATGAAATAGTAAGGAAGAGATTAGTACAGAGGACTGGGATTGTAAAAATATGAAATAGTAAAGAGGAGACTAGTACAGAAGACTGGGATTGTAAAAATATGAAATAGTAAAGCAGAGACTAGTACAGACGGCTGGGATTATAAAAATATGAAATAGTAAAGAAGAGACTAGTACAGAGGACTGGGATTGTAAAAATATGAAATAGTAAAGAAGAGACTAGTACAGAGGACTGGGATTGTAAAAATATGAAATTGTAAAGCAGAGACTAGTACAGAGGGCTGGGATTGTAGAAATATGAAATAGTAAAGAAGAGACTAGTACAGAGGACTGGGATTGTAAAAATATGAAATAGTAAAGAAGAGACTAGTACAGAGGACTGGAATTGTAAAAATATGAAATAGTAAAGAAGAGACTAGTATAGAGGACTGGGATTATAAAAATATGAAACAGCAAAGAAGAGACTAGTACAGATTAGTGGGATTGTAAAAATATCAAATAGTAAAGAAGAGACTAGTACAGAGGACTGGGATTGTAAAAATATGAAACAGTAAAGAAGAGACTAGTACAGAGGACTGGGATTGTAAAAATATGAAATAGTAAGGAAGAGACTAGTACAGAGGACTGGGATTGTAAAAATATGAAATAGTAAAGAAGAGACTAGTACAGAGGACTGGGATTGTAAAAATATGAAATAGTAAAGAAGAGACTAGTACTGAGGACTGGGATTGTAAAAATATGAAATAGTAAAGAAGAGACTAGTACAGAGGACTGGGATTGTAAAAACATGAAATAGTAAAGAAGAGACTAGTACAGAGGACTGGGATTGTAAAAATATGAAGTAGTAAAGAAGAGAGTAGTACAGAAGACTGGGATTGTAAAAATATGAAATAGTAAAGAAGAGACTAGTATAGAGGACTGGGATTGTAAAAATATGAAATAGTAAAGAGGAGACTAGTACAGAGGACTGGGATTCTAAAAAATGAAACAGTAAAGAAGAGACTAGTACAGAGGACTGGAATTATAAAAATATGAAACAGTAAAGGAGAGACTAGTACAGAGGACTGGGATTGTAAAAATATGAAATAGTAAAGAAGAGACTAGTATAGAAGACTGGGATTGTAAAAATATGAAATAGTAAAGAAGAGACTAGTACAGAGGACTGGAATTGTAAAAATATGAAATAGTAAAGAAGAGACTAGTACAGAGGACTGGGATTATAAAAATATGAAATAGTAAGAAAGAGACTAGTACAGAGGACTGGGATTGTAAAAATATGAAATAGTAAAGAAGAGACTAGTACAGAGGACTGGGATTGTAAAAATATGAAATAGTAAAGAAGAGACTAGTACAGATTAGTGGGATTGTAAAAATATCAAATAGTAAAGAAGAGACTAGTACAGAGGACTGGAATTGTAAAAATATGAAACAGCAAAGAAGAGACTAGTACAGATTAGTGGGATTGTAAAAATATCAAATAGTAAAGAAGAGACTAGTACAGAGGACTGGGATTGTAAAAATATGAAACAGTAAAGAAGAGACTAGTACAGAGGACTGGGATTGTAAAAATATGAAATAGTAAGGAAGAGACTAGTACAGAGGACTGGGATTGTAAAAATATGAAATAGTAAAGAGGAGACTAGTACAGAGGACTGGGATTGTAAAAATATGAAATAGTAAAGAGGAGACTAGTACACAGGACTGGGATTGTAAAAATATGAAATAGTAAAGAAGAGACTAGTACAGAGGACTGGAATTGTAAAAATATGAAATAGTAAAGAAGAGACTAGTACAGAGGACTGGGATTATAGAAATATGAAATAGTAAGAAAGAGACTAGTACAGAGGACTGGGATTGTAAAAATATGAAATAGTAAAGAAGAGACTAGTACAGAGGACTGGGATTGTAAAAATATGAAATAGTAAAGAAGAAACTAGTACAGAGAACTGGGATTGTAAAAATATGAAATAGTAAAGAGGAGACTAGTATAGAGGACTGGGATTGTAAAAAAAGAAACAGTAAAGAAGAGACTAGTACAGAGGACTGGAATTATAAAAATATGAAATAGTAAAGATGAGACTAGTACAGAGGACTGGGATTGTAAAAATATGAAGTAGTAAAGAAGAGACTAGTACAGAGGACTGGGATTGTAAAAATATGAAGTAGTAAAGAAGAGACTAGTACAGAAGACTGGGATTGCAAAAGTATGAAGTAGTAAAGAAGAGACTAGTACAGAGTCTGGGATTGTAAAAATATGAAATAGTAAAGAAGAGACTAGTACAGAGGACTGGAATTGTAAAAATATGAAACAGCAAAGAAGAGACTAGTACAGATTAGTGGGATTGTAAAAATATCAAATAGTAAAGAAGAGACTAGTACAGAGGACTGGAATTGTAAAAATATGAAACAGCAAAGAAGAGACTAGTACAGATTAGTGGGATTGTAAAAATATCAAATAGTAAAGAAGAGACTAGTACAGAGGACTGGGATTGTAAAAATATGAAACAGTAAAGAAGAGACTAGTACAGAGGACTGGGATTGTAAAAATATGAAATAGTAAAGAGGAGACTAGTACAGAGGACTGGGATTGTAAAAATATGAAATAGTAAAGAGGAGACTAGTACACAGGACTGGGATTGTAAAAATATGAAATAGTAAGGAAGAGATTAGTACAGAAGACTGGGATTGTAAAAATATGAAATAGTAAAGCAGAGACTAGTACAGAGGGCTGGGATTATAAAAATATGAAATAGTAAAGAAGAGACTAGTACAGAGGACTGGGATTGTAAAAATATGAAATAGTAAAGAAGAGACTAGTACAGAGGACTGGGATTGTAAAAATATGAAATAGTAAAGCAGAGACTAGTACAGAGGGCTGGGATTGTAGAAATATGAAATAGTAAAGAAGAGACTAGTACAGAGGACTGGGATTGTAAAAATATGAAATAGTAAAGAAGAGACTAGTACAGAGGACTGGAATTGTAAAAATATGAAATAGTAAAGAAGAGACTAGTATAGAGGACTGGGATTATAAAAATATGAAATAGTAAGGAAGAGACTAGTACAGAGGACTGGGATTGTAAAAATATGAAATAGTAAAGAAGAGACTAGTACAGAGGACTGGGATTGTAAAAATATGAAATAGTAAAGAAGAGACTAGTACAGAGGACTGGGATTGTAAAAATATGAAATAGTAAAGAAGAGACTAGTACAGAGGACTGGGATTGTAAAAATATGAAATAGTAAAGAAGAGACTAGTACAGAGGACTGGGATTGTAAAAATATGAAATAGTAAAGAAGAGACTAGTACTGAGGACTGGGATTGTAAAAATATGAAATAGTAAAGAAGAGACTAGTACAGAGGACTGGGATTGTAAAAACATGAAATAGTAAAGAAGAGACTAGTACAGAGGACTGGGATTGTAAAAATATGAAATAGTAAAGAAGAGACTAGTACAGAGGACTGGGATTATAAAAATATGAAATAGTAAGAAAGAGACTAGTACAGAGGACTGGGATTGTAAAAATATGAAATAGTAAAGAAGAGACTAGTACAGAGGACTGGGATTGTAAAAATATGAAATAGTAAAGAAGAAACTAGTACAGAGAACTGGGATTGTAAAAATATGAAATAGTAAAGAGGAGACTAGTATAGAGGACTGGGATTGTAAAAAAATGAAACAGTAAAGAAGAGACTAGTACAGAGGACTGGAATTATAAAAATATGAAACAGTAAAGGAGAGACTAGTACAGAGGACTGGGATTGTAAAAATATGAAGTAGTAAAGAAGAGAGTAGTACAGAAGACTGGGATTGTAAAAATATGAAATAGTAAAGAAGAGACTAGTATAGAGGACTGGGATTGTAAAAATATGAAATAGTAAAGAGGAGACTAGTACAGAGGACTGGGATTCTAAAAAAATGAAACAGTAAAGAAGAGACTAGTACAGAGGACTGGAATTATAAAAATATGAAACAGTAAAGGAGAGACTAGTACAGAGGACTGGGATTGTAAAAATGTGAAATAGTAAAGAAGAGACTAGTACAGAGGACTGGGATTGTAAAAATATGAAATAGTAAAGAAGAGACTAGTACAGAGGACTGGAATTGTAAAAATATGAAATAGTAAAGAAGAGACTAGTACAGAGGACTGGGATTATAAAAATATGAAATAGTAAGAAAGAGACTAGTACAGAGGACTGGGATTGTAAAAATATGAAATAGTAAAGAAGAGACTAGTACAGAGGACTGGGATTGTAAAAATATGAAATAGTAAAGAAGAAACTAGTACAGAGAACTGGGATTGTAAAAATATGAAATAGTAAAGAGGAGACTAGTATAGAGGACTGGGATTGTAAAAAAAGAAACAGTAAAGAAGTGACTAGTACAGAGGACTGGAATTATAAAAATATGAAACAGTAAAGGAGAGACTAGTACAGAGGACTGGGATTGTAAAAATATGAAATAGTAAAGAAGAGACTAGTACAGAGGACTGGGATTGTAAAAATATGAAGTAGTAAAGAAGAGACTAGTACAGAGGACTGGGATTGTAAAAATATGAAGTAGTAAAGAAGAGACTAGTACAGAAGACTGGGATTGCAAAAGTATGAAGTAGTAAAGAAGAGACTAGTACAGAGTCTGGGATTGTAAAAATATGAAATAGTAAAGAAGAGACTTGTACAGAGGACTGGAATTGTAAAAATATGAAACAGCAAAGAAGAGACTAGTACAGATTAGTGGGATTGTAAAAATATCAAATAGTAAAGAAGAGACTAGTACAGAGGACTGGAATTGTAAAAATATGAAACAGCAAAGAAGAGACTAGTACAGATTAGTGGGATTGTAAAAATATCAAATAGTAAAGAAGAGACTAGTACAGAGGACTGGGATTGTAAAAATATGAAACAGTAAAGAAGAGACTAGTACAGAGGACTGGGATTGTAAAAATATGAAATAGTAAGGAAGAGACTAGTACAGAGGACTGGGATTGTAAAAATATGAAATAGTAAAGAGGAGACTAGTACAGAGGACTGGGATTGTAAAAATATGAAATAGTAAAGAGGAGACTAGTACACAGGACTGGGATTGTAAAAATATGAAATAGTAAGGAAGAGATTAGTACAGAGGACTGGGATTGTAAAAATATGAAATAGTAAAGAGGAGACTAGTACAGAAGACTGGGATTGTAAAAATATGAAATAGTAAAGCAGAGACTAGTACAGAGGGCTGGGATTATAAAAATATGAAATAGTAAAGAAGAGACTAGTACAGAGGACTGGGATTGTAAAAATATGAAATAGTAAAGAAGAGACTAGTACAGAGGACTGGGATTGTAAAAATATGAAATAGTAAAGGAGAGACTAGTACAGAGGGCTGGGATTGTAGAAATATGAAATAGTAAAGAAGAGACTAGTACAGAGGACTGGGATTGTAAAAATATGAAATAGTAAAGAAGAGACTAGTACAGAGGACTGGAATTGTAAAAATATGAAATAGTAAAGAAGAGACTAGTATAGAGGACTGGGATTATAAAAATATGAAATAGTAAGGAAGAGACTAGTACAGAGGACTGGGATTGTAAAAATATGAAATAGTAAAGAAGAGACTAGTACAGAGGACTGGGATTGTAAAAATATGAAATAGTAAAGAAGAGACTAGTACAGAGGACTGGGATTTTAAAAATATGAAATAGTAAAGAAGAGACTAGTACAGAGGACTGGGATTTTAAAAATATGAAATAGTAAGGAAGAGACTAGTACAGAGGACTGGGAGTGTAAAAATATGAAATAGTAAAGAAGAGACTAGTACTGAGGACTGGGATTGTAAAAATATGAAATAGTAAAGAAGAGACTAGTACAGAGGACTGGGATTGTAAAAACATGAAATAGTAAAGAAGAGACTAGTACAGAGGACTGGGATTGTAAAAATATGAAATTGTAAAGAAGAGACTAGTACAGAGGACTGGGATTGTAAAAATATGAAATAGTAAAGCAGAGACTAGTACAGAGGACTGGGATTGTAAAAATATGAAATAGTAAAGAAGAGACTAGTACAGAGGACTGGAATTGTAAAAATATGAAATATTAAAGAAGGGACTAGTACAGAGGACTGGGATTGTAAAAATATGAAATAGTAAAGAAGAGACTAGTACAGAGGACTGGGATTGTGGACAACTTGCTGATGAAAAGATCTGATGAAGAAAAAAATACAAACCTTAAATAGAAAACAGAAAATAAAACACTGATAGACTGGACAAAGAAAAGTGCAAATAAGCAGCAAAGTACAAACTGGTAAAGAAATCACTCAGAAAGAATAAGAAAAGATAAAAGAGTAGAAGAAAAGAGTTGCAGACAGACAGTAGAGATAGTCAGGACAAGGAAGAATAAGACAAAAGAAAAACAAAAGTATGAAAGCAACGCCGAAAAAAAACAAAAGAATGAAAGGAAATAAAAATGAAATAGATGTCCTCAAATCAATCTTCTCGAAATTTGATCTGATTTTCAGTGTGCTTGTGTGACCTGGCATTTAGCCCGTTAAGCAAAAAAAGAAAAATCACTCTCGCAAGTAAATCAACCCAATTTTCATCATCCCTTCATAATTTTTTTCCAGTCATCGGTTTTAGAAATCTCTCTCGTAATAGAACAAAATGAAATCTTTGCAAATTACCGCGATATTTCCTAAGTATATTAAATTGAGCATCTTTCTCCATCGGTTTTATTTCCCCATTATCTTCCCTTACTCATCCGATCCATTCCACTCCCCCCCCCCCTCCAACAACCCTCCCCCAATGTGAAAGTTCTACATTTTTGACTCCGTGGACCACATACGTACGTACGTACGATCGGGCTTCATTATTAAAAACCAGCAGATAATTGCTGTAGTAAATCACCATCTTGGTCCTGTTTGGAAAACATTTTTCTCTTTTTTAATTAGATTCTTGAACACTTCGCATGATTTATCAGTTATTAATATGTTTGCCACTAATTTTGCCCTTATCGTGTTTTCTAATCTTCACACCGTCGAGAATCTCTATTGAGGACTGATGAAGGGGAAAAAAAAGGATTCACATTATCTCTGCCTATAAAAAAAACACTGCTGTGGTAGAAAATTTATATACTTTGATCATTTAATATGCTTTTGCAATGAAAATAAAAATTGCTGAAATTTTTTCTAATTTCTATTTTCAAAAATTCACCTGCACGTAAATATGGATAGGTTTGGTTTTCGTTTACCTCTGAGCGGCACTTTGTTTTGCACAAAATGGGCTAAATGGCCAGGTCACAAGGACCCCGAAGGCTCAGAGAAGGTTCAGTTGTTTCGCCTCTAAGCGGTAATTTTTAGCACACAATGGGCTAATGGCCAGGTCACAAGGACCCCGAAGGCTCAGAGAAGGTTCAGTTGTTTCGCCTATCATCATCATCATCATCATCATCATCATCATCATCATCATCATCATCATCATCATCATCATCATCATCATCATCCTGAAGCAGCCATGGGCTACGGAGGTCCAACCACACAATGCAGTTCTGTCCAAGCATATCTGTCCTGAGCTACATCTGCTGCATCCAGCCACTGAACACCAATTCAAACAAGGTCCTGTTTGACATTGTCTGCCCACTGCATCCTAGGTCTCCCCTTCTTTCTGAGGCCTTTAGGCACACTGTTCATAACCCTATTCGCCAATCTATTATTCATACGGGCAACATGGCCAAACCAACGGAGTCTCTCTCTGCACAATATGCTGCTTAAAAGAGGTTGCAAACTCCTTTGCCTAACCTCATCATTAGTTACAAAGTTAAACCACCTAAAGCCCAAGATACTACGTAAGCATCTGGAATCAAAAGCATCTGGTTTCCTGTTATCTTGTGTACAAAGTGTCCAAGTTTCCTGTTATCTTGTGTACAAAATGTCCAAGTTTCACTACCATAACTAACCCTAGAAAGAACCAAACTATTATACAGTCTAATTTTAGTCTTTAGGTGTATACGCCTATTTCTCCACACTCTCCATAGATTCTTACAAGTCCCGGCAGCAATCTCTACTCGTCTGTCAATCTCATGCCGCACATCACCAGTATCAGTTACATAGCTCCCAAGATAATTAAACTGTGACACCTGTTCAAGATTGCAACCATTCAGATTAACTGAATCACAGCCTGCCTGACCAATTTTCATCACTTTAGTTTTCTCTCTGTTTATAACCAAACCTACTCTACTACCAGTCTCATCAACAGCTCGAATGAAAGAGTTCATCTCATCAACATCATTCGCCAAAAGGGCTAAATCATCAGCATAATCTAAATCAGAAATTTTCGTATCTCCAGCCCATTTAAGGCCAAAATCTTTCCCTCGAAGTGAATTTCGCATAACATAATCAATAACCAAATTAAAGAGAACTCAACGCTGACCCAGCTGGGACTCGAACTTGGGAACTGCAGATTATGAGTCTGGCGCGCTACTGACTGAGCCACCCCCGCCCTTTCAAATTGAGGTGTGAATGTGTAATAATCAAGGAGATAACATTCACAACAACGATTTACTCCAGAAAGGGGATTTATCTCATTCAGAATCATGTCAGGCTCGTAATCTGCAGTTCCCAGGTTAGAGTGCCTACTGTGCTGTCATTTCTTTCCGCTAAACTCACTCCCTGCTCCCCATGAGAAAGGGGACACCAATGGGCTTGCATAGGTCGCCTTTCGTCGGATGGGACGTTAAGCCGTCGCACCGTGTTCAGGTGAGCTATATCCTGTGCTCGTTAAGGAACACGCTCTACGGCCTTGACGGGTGGCTTCCATCTATTTCCTAATAACTGTCCAGTGAGTCCCATTCTTCCAGGGGCGGGGGTGGCTCAGTCGGTAGCGCGCCAGGCTGATAATCTGTAGTTGCCAGGTTCGAGTCCCAGCTGGGTCAGCGCTGAGATTTATCTCCGCAAAATTCCCCGCCCTGCCCACGGTCAGTAGGAGACACCGATGGGCTTGGAAAGGCCGCCGCCCGTCGGATGGGACGTTAAGCCGTGGTCCCCTGTGTGGGAGAGCCATACCCTGTGCACGTTAAAGAACACGCTGGATGGCCTTGACAGGAGGCTACCATCTGTCTTCCAACAGCTGTTCCAGTGGGTCCCTCCCCAACCTTCTCTGAGCCTTCGGGGTCCATGTGACCTGGCCATTTAGCCCATGGTGTGCAAAAAAGTGCCCCTCAGAGGTAAAACAACCCAACGTTAAAGAACACGCTGGATGGCCTTGACGGGAGGCTACCATCTGTCTCCCAACAGCTGTTCCAGTGGGTCCCCTCCCCCAACCTTCTCTGAGCCTTCGAGGTCCATGTGACCTGGCCATTTAGCCCATGGTGTGCAAAAAAGTGCCGCTCAGAGGTAAAACAACCCAACAGCTGTTCCAGTGGGTCCTCTCCCCCAACCTTCTCTGAGCCTTCGGGGTCCATGTGACCTGGCCATTTAGCCCATGGTGTGCAAAAAAGTGCCGCTCAGAGGTAAAACAACGCAAACAACCCAACCCATTCTTCCAACCTTCTCTGAGCATTCGGGGTCCTTGTGACCTGGCCATTTAGCACATTGTGTGCAAAAAGTGCCGCTCAGAGGTAAACCAGCCAATAGCCAACTACACTTATGATTTTTCTTCGTTCAAAGCCATCTTTGAAGCCATTTTTCTGCGAAACAAAATGTATCTTAAACAGCAGAAAAAGCATAAACGGTAATTAATGTACTAAACTCATTTTTGAATTCACTCCTTCCTGAAAATAGGGAATAGATATGAAAATGGAGCTGAAAGAAGCACTCTTTGTCTTGATCTTACTATTCATAAACACAAAAGAGGACACTGCGAGAAAGGTAAATATCATCACACTCATCGAGGGTTGGGTTGTTTTACCTCTGAGCGGCACTTTTTTGCACACCATGGGCTAAATGGCCAGGTCACATGGACTCCGAAGGCTCAGAGAAGGTTGGGAGAGGGGACCCACTGGAACAGCTGTTGGGAGACAGATGGTAGCCTCCCGTCAAGACCATCCAGCGTGTTATTTAACCTTGGGTTGTTTTACCTCTGAGCGGCACTTTTTTGCACACCATGGGCTAAATGACCAGGTCACGTGGACCCCGAAGGCTCAGAGAAGGTTGGGAGAGGGGGCCCACTGGAGCAGCTGTTGGGAGACAGATGGTAGCCTCCCGTCAAGGCCATCCAGCGTGTTCATTAACTTGCACAGGGTATGGATGTCGCGCACACGGGGCCACGGCTTAACGTCCCATCCGACGGAGGCGGCCTTTCCAAGCCCATCGGTGTCCCCTACTGACCGTGGACAGGGCGGGGAATTTTGCGGAGATAAATCTCAACGCTGACCCAGCTGGGACTCGAACCTGGGAACTACAGATTACGAGCCTGGCGCGCTACCGACTGAACCATCCCCTCCCCCATCGTCCTCTCAGACTGTAAACTTCGGTACAAACGAAATATCTATCAGAAGCAATAAACAGGAATATACCAAGAAAAGCAAAAAACAGCGAGTTGGCTTTACCGAGGAACCGACATAGAGCGTTAAAAGAAGAAAATCGGAGTAAGATCGAGAAAGATCTTATTTCATCTGTGATTGCTTTTTCTCTATCTCCCATTACAGAAAGAGAAACAGAAAGAAGAAAAAAAAAAGGCAGAATTATGGCACTAATTCCATTTTAATTGGATCCGGACTTAAATCTATTGAAAGAAATGGAATCCCGTGAAAGAAAGAAAATTCTATTTCTCTTTCTTTGGCTTTTTTTTTCTTTCTGGTCTTATCCGAATCGAAAACGGAGAGATAAGAGAATTTAAAAAGGAATGAGAGAGGAAGTTTTAAAAAAAACTAAGAGAGGTGTCAGATCTTCAGAATAGTTTTCCATCTTTTTGTTTATAATTGGATGTGGAATTTGATCTCTTTAAAGTCAATAATATACAGCTGCTGCTGCAGTGTTTTATTAAATCTAGGTTCCATTTCTTGTTGTTGTTGAAATAAGACAAGTTTTAAATTAAGTGTGTGTATTTTTTTTCTACACGAAATAAAGAGATACAATATGAATTAAATGACACACAAACCGTCCTGTGCATTGTTCACCAATTTAATTTGCTCACAGAACCGTTTTTGTCTTCGAAAATGTTTAGAAAACCCTTAATAAAATTGTTATATATGAAGATAAGAATAAACTTGACATCAAATAAGTAAGGATAATAATAAGTAAATCTGAAACAATAATATGGGATTAAGATATTATTTAAGTACACATACACTGGTTTTCAAAATTAAGGAACAATCCTATGTTATGTGTCCACGCCCTGCCAACGGTCAGTAGGGGACACAAATGGGCTTCGAAAGGCCGCCGTCCGTTGGATGGGACGTTAAGCCGTGGACCCGTGTGCTGGAGAGCTATACCCTGTGCACGTTAAAGAACACGCTGGATGCTCGTGACGGAAGGCTACCATCTGTCTCCCAACAGCTGTTCCAGTGGGTCCCCTCCCCACACCTTCTCTGAGCCTTCGGGATCCTTGTGACCTGGCCATTTAGCCCATGGTGTGCCAAAAAGTGTCGCTCAGAGGTAAACAACCCAACGTTAAAGAACACGCTGGATGGCCTAGACGGGAAGTTACCATCTGTCTCCCAACAGCTGTTCCAGTGGGTACCCTCCCCCAACCTTCTCTGAGTCTTCGGGGTCCTTGTGATCTGGCCATTTAGCCCAGGGTATGCCAAAAAGTGTCGCTCAGAGGTAAAACAACCCAACGTTAAAGGACACACTGGATGGCCTTGACGGGAAGCTACCATCTGTCTCCCAACAGCTGTTCCAGTGGGTCACCTCCCCACACCTTCTCTGAGCCTTCGGGATCCTTGTGACCTGGCAATTTAGCCCATGGTGTGCCAAAAAGTGTCGTTCAGAGGTAAACAACCCAACGTTAAAGAACACGCTGGATGGCCTTGACGAGAAGCTACCATTTGTCTCCCAACAGCTATCAATCAATGTCCAGTGGGTCCCCTTATCCCAACATTCTCGGGATCTTTACGACCTGGATATTTAGCCTATTTTGTGCATAATAAGTTCCTCTCAGAGGTAAAACAACCTAATCAATCTACTCTATCCTGTTCAGTGTGTTTCCTTCCTCTGTAATTTCCTATCCAGTTAATTTCTCTCCCTATAATCTATACATTGTGTTTTCTAGTGAAGCAGATTTTGAGCGACGTAAACCAGAGAAAGCATTCTCAATTTTAATAAAACCTTTCCTTCCATAAAACTATAATAACAAAAAAAAACTAACTCTTACAAACAACACCCCGTCAATAATTGATTAAATTTTTATTGTATTTAGCGCTACATTTTAAAATGTTGCTTCTTTTATAAGCTACCATCGAGTTTTACTCAACAGTACAAGAAGTTTTGCTTGTTGAGGCAAAACACTGAAAATTTACGGTGTTTACATAAATAAATCAAATACCATTAGTTCTCCAGCAACTATCACATCACATGGACATTAATGCTACTCTCTTCAGAGCCAATTTTATCCCCTTTTATCGGAAAATATAAATATTCTGGTAGCTAGAATGAAATTTGTTTCCAATACTCGTTTCGCGAACTTCTTCTTGACCGGGCGAACATTTTAAGCGGTAGTTTCTGAAAGAAAATTTCATAGAAACACGCAAAACAGTCATTCCCCATCTTTGTGCTACTTCTCACTCCAATAGAAGCCTATCCAGGACCTATCCCAAGCAATATAAGATAATGGGTATCCCTCCCTTTTCCAATGTTGCTTTAGAGAGAAGATTATTACGACTCTTACAGAGAAGACACCATCACCGTTGACAACTAGACTGCTGGAAGAGTCGTACAACACGTTAGCTTGATCAAGTGGTTGTCAGAAACAGAAAAAGAAAGCTTTTTGTTTCCTCCGAATAGGTTTCGGTCGAAGTTACCACCTATCATCAAGGAGCAGTAGATCGTTTTTCACGGTGTCGTTGCAGAGTCCGGCAAACTCCGTGAGTTGTTGGTCATCCATTCTTTCTGAAAACGTGACTGAGGAGAGTTCATCAGAACATTGAACAGATGACGTATTATGTCTTTTTTCGATATATATATATCAATCTTCTACTAAGGGTGAGAGATTTTTACAACTCTTAATCTTTCGTAATGTTCCAGGTTCGAGTCCCAGCTGAGTCAGCGTTGAGATTTATCTCCGCAAAATTCCTCGCCCTGCCCACGGTCAGTAGGGGACACCGATGGGCTTGGAAAGGCCGCCGTCCGTCGGATGGGACGTTAAGCCGTGGCCACGTGTGCGGGAGAGCCATACCCTGTGCACGTTAAAGAACACGCTGGATGGCCTTGACGGCAGGCTACCATCTGTCTCCCAACAGCTGTTCCAGTTGGTCCCCTCCCCCAACCTTCTCTGAGCCTTCGGGGTCCATGTGACCCGGCCATTTAGCCCATGGTGTGCAAAAAAGTGCCGCTCAGAGGAAAAACAAACCAACGTTAAAGAACACGCTGGATGGCCTTGACGGGAGGCAATCATCTGTCTCCATCTGTCTCCCAACAGCTGTTCCAGTGGGTTCCCTCCACCAACCTTCTCTGAGCCTTCGGGGTCCATGTGACCTGGCCATTTAGCCCATGGTGTGCAAAAAAGTGCCGCAAAGAGATAAAACAACCCAACCCAACTCTTTCGTAGTGAAAATAGTAAAGAAAGATTTACCTTGAAATTCGAAAATATTATCCAATGAGATGTTTGATTATTCTCTGTACGTACCAGAATCCTAATTAATATCTCTAGAATATGTTTTCTAATAATCGGAACTCTTGACACTTTCGTTTGCACTAGCTTTTCAATACATTTTTTTTAATTTACAGTGATTTTCTTTCTCTAAAAATTATTCAATGGTGTTTCTTCTGTAACAGTTTTAACACAAAGAGGGAACTACCTTGTCGTTGTGTGTGTGTGTGGCGGGGGGGGGGGGGGGGGGGGGGGGGGCTTGAGAGCCCATCGAAGTCGTTGGCTCTGCTGACCGGTTTGGGCCGTGGTTGGACAGGCTAAGACATCTATCTCAGAAGTTGAGGGCCCTGCTGACTGACTTGGCCCGGTCATGTTGGACAGGGCTCTGAGAGTCGGGCCCAATTAAGAGTTTCCACCACGAGAGCCGAGGTTGGGTTGTTTTACCTCTGAGCGGCACTTTTTTACACACCATAGGCTAAATGGCCAGGTCACATGGACCCCGAAGGCTCAGAGAAAGTTGGGGGAGGGGAACCACTGGAACAGCTGTTGGAGACAGATGGTAGCCTCCCCGTCAAGGCCATTCAGTGTGTTCTTTAACGTGCACAGGGTATGGCTCTCCCGCACACGGGGCCACGGCTTAACGTCCCATCCGACGGACGGCGGTCTTTCCAAGCCCATCGGTGTCCCGTACTGACCGTGGGCAGGGCGGGGAATTTTGCGGAGATAAATCTCAACGCTGACCCAGCTGGGATTCGAACCTGGGAACTACAGATTACGAGCCTGGCGCGCTACCGACTGAGCCACCCCTAACATTGTTCCAGAAGCTTTGTTTTTCTAGCAATTGTGAAGTGGTTTCTCCTTCCCTAACAAATCTTTAATTATTTCTCCCTCTGTAAGAGTATTTGAAAAGATTCTCTAATAATTGTTCAATGGATCTTCCTTCTGTAACATTGTGTTACAAGCTTCGTTTGTGTAATAATTTTTCAATGGTTTCTCTTTTTGTAACAATGTTCCAGAAGTGTAGTTTCTCTTACAATTGTTCAATGGTTCCCCCTTCTCTAAAAATGTTCCAGAAGCTTCGTTTCTCTGACGATTCTTTAGTGGTTCCTCCTTCTGTAACAATGTTCCAGAAGTTTCGTTTCTCTAACAATTGTTCAATGGTCCCCCCTTTTCTAACAATGTTCCAGAAGTTTCGTTTCTCTAACAATTGTTCAATGGTTCCCCCTTCTCTAAAATTGCTCCAGAAGCTTCGTTTTTCTAACAATTGTGAAATGGTTTCTCCTGCTGTAACAAATCTTTACTAATTTCACCCTCTCTAAGAGTATTAGAAAAGTTTCTCTTATAATTGTTCAATGGATCCTACTTCTGCAACATAGTTCCACAAGCTTTGTTTCTCTAACAATTGTGCAATGGTTTCTATTTTTGCAACAATGTTCCCGAAGTTTCGTTTCTCTAACAATTGTTCAATGGTTCCCCCTTCTCTAACAATGTTCCAGAAGCTTCGTTTCTCTGACAATTCTTCAGTGGGTCCTCCTTCTGTAACAATGTTCCAGAAGCTTCGTTTCTCTGACGATTCTTCAGTGGGTCCTCCTTCTGTAACAATGTTCCAGAAGCTTCGTTTCTCTGACGATTCTTCAGTGGTTATTCCTTCTGCAACAATGTTTCAGAAGTTCCGTTTCTCTAACAATTGTTGAATGGTTCCTCCTTCTCGAATAATGTTCCAAAAGCTTCGTTTTCCTAATCATTGTAAAATGGTTTCTCGTTCTCTAACAAATCTTTAAATATTTCTCCCTCTCTAAGAGTATTTGAAAAATTTCTTTAATAATTGTTAAATTGATCTTCCTTCTGTAACATTGTTCTACAAGCTTCGTTTGTGTAATAATTGTTCAATGGTTTCTATTTTTGTAACAATGTTTCAGAAGTTTAGTTTCTCTAACAATTTTTCAATGGTTTCCCCTTCTCTAAAAATGTTCCAGAAGCTTCGTTTCTCTGACGATTTTTCAGTGGTTCTTCCTTCTGCAACAATGTTTCAGAAGTTTCGTTTCTCTAACAATTGTTCAATGGTTCCTCCTTCTCTAAAATTGTTCCAAAGATTCGTTTTCCTGACGATTTTTCAGTGGTTCCTCTTTCTGTAACAATGTTCCAAAAGTTTCGTTTCTCTAACAATTGTTCAATGGTTCCCCCTTTTCTAACAATGTTCCAGAAACTTCGTTTCTCTGACGATTTTTCAGTGGTTTCTCCTTCTGTAAGAATGTTCCAGAAGCTTCGTTTCTCTAACAATTGTTCAATGGTTTCTATTTTTGTAACAATGTTCCCGAAGTTTTGTTTCTCTAACAATTGTTCAATGGTTCCCCCTTCTCTAACAATGTTCCAGAAGCTTCGTTTCTCTGACGATTCTGTAGTGGGTTCTCCTTTTGTAACAATGTTCCAGAAGCTTCGTTTTTCTGACGATTCTTCAGTGATTCTTCCTTCTGCAACAATGTTCCAGAAGTTTCGTTTCTCTAACAATTGTCCAATGGTTCCCCCTTCTCTAACATTGTTCCAGAAGCTTCGTTTTTCTAACAATTGTGTAATGGTTTCTCATTCTCTAACAAATCTTTAATACTTTCTCCCTCTCTAAGGGTATTTAAAAAGTGTCTCAAATAATTGTTCAATGGATCCTCCTTCTGTAACATTTTCCAGAAGTTTCGTTTCTCTAACAATTGTCCAATGGTTCCCCCTTCTCTAACATTGTTCCAGAAGCTTCGTTTTTCTAACAATTGTGTAATGGTTTCTCATTCTCTAACAAATCTTTAATACTTTCTCCCTCTCTAAGGGTATTTAAAAAGTGTCTCAAATAATTGTTCAATGGATCCTCCTTCTGTAACATTTTCCAGAAGTTTCGTTTCTCTAACAATTGTCCAATGGTTCCCCCTTCTCTAACATTGTTCCAGAAGCTTCGTTTTTCTAACAATTGTGTAATGGTTTCTCATTCTCTAACAAATCTTTAATACTTTCTCCCTCTCTAAGGGTATTTAAAAAGTGTCTCAAATAATTGTTCAATGGATCCTCCTTCTGTAACATTTTCCAGAAGTTTCGTTTCTCTAACAATTCTCCAATGGTTTCCCCTTCTCTAACAATGTTACAGAAGCTTCGTTTATCTAAGAATTCTCCAATGGTTTCTCCTTCTGTAACAATGTTCGAGAAGCTTCGCTTCTCTGAGAAACGTTTAATGATTTCTCCTTCTGTAACAATGTTCCAGAAACTTCGATTCTCTAAGAATTCTTCAATGATTTCCCCTTATGAAACAATGTTCCAGAAGCTAGTTTCTCTGAGAAAGGTTTAATGATTTCTCCTGTAACTATTTGAAGAACGTATTTTCTCTAAGAATTCTGCAATGGTTTCTCCTTCTGTAACAATGTTCCAGAAGATTCGTTCCTCTAACAACGATGCAGTGGTTTTCTTTCTCTAACAATTGCTCTGTTGTATTTTTTTCTCTAACAATAATGGAATGGAATTATTATTGTTAGAGATCGGAAGAAGCGAATCGTAATAATTCATCGATACCTATCCAACCTAAAAAAAGGGGGTTTTGGAGGTTCGGAAAAGGGGAATCGTAATAATTCATCGATACCTATCCAACCTAAAAAAGGGGGTTTTTGGAGGTTCGGAAAAAGCGAATCGTAATAATTCATCGATACCTATCCAACCTAAAAAAAGGGGGTTTTGGAGGTTCGGAAGAGGCGAATCGTAATAATTCATCGATACCTATCCAACCTAAAAAAAGGGGGTTTTGGAGGTTCGGAAGAGGCGAATCGTAATAATTCATCGATACCTATCCAACCTAAAAGAGGGGGTTTTTGGAGGTTCGGAAAAAGCGAATCGTAATAATTCATCGATACCTATCGAACCTAAAAAAAGGGGGTTTGGAGGTTCGTAAGAAGCGAATCGTAATAATTCATCGATACCTATCCAACCTAAAAAAAGGGGTTTTTGGCGGTTCGGAAAAGGCGAATCGTAATAATTCATCGATACCTATCCAACCTAAAAGAGGGGTTTTTTGGAGGTTGGGAAAAAGCGAATCGTAATAATTCATCGATACCTATCGAACCTAAAAAAAGGGGGTTTTGGAGGTTCGGAAGAAGCGAATTGTAATAATTCATCGATACCTATCCACCCTAAAAAAAGGGGGTTTTGGGAGGTTCGGAAAAAGCGAATCGTAATAATTCATCGATACCTATCCAACCTAAAGAAAGGGGGTTTTGGAGGTTCGGAAGAGGCGAATCGTAATAATTCATCGATACCTATCCACCCTAAAAAAGGGGGTTTTGGGAGGTTCGGAAAAAGCGAATCGTAATTATTCATCGATACCTATCCAACCTAAAGAAAGGGGGTTTTGCAGGTTCGGAAGAGGCGAATCGTAATAATTCATCGATACCTATCCAACCTAAAAAAGGGGGTTTTGGGAGGTTCGGAAAAAGCGAATCGTAATTATTCATCGATACCTATCCAACCTAAAAAAAGGGGGTTTTGGAGGTTCGGAAGAGGCGAATTGTAATAATTCATCGATACCTATCCAACCTAAAAGAGGGGGTTTTTGGAGGTTCGGAAAAAGCGAATCATAATAATTCATCGATACCTATCCAACCTAAAAAAAGGGGGTTTTGAAGGTTCGGAAAAGGCGAATCGTAATAATTCATCGATACCTATCCAACCTAAAAAAAAGGGGTTTTTGGCGGTTCGGAAAAGGCGAATCGTAATAATTCATCGATACCTATCCAACCTAAAAGAGGGGTTTTTTGGAGGTTGGGAAAAAGCGAATCGTAATAATTCATCGATACCTATCGAACCTAAAAAAAGGGGGTTTTGGAGGTTCGGAAGAAGCGAATTGTAATAATTCATCGATACCTATCCACCCTAAAAAAAGGGGTTTTTGGGAGGTTCGGAAAAAGCGAATCGTAATAATTCATCGATACCTATCCAACCTAAAAAAAGGGGGTTTTGGAGGTTCGGAAGAAGCGAATCGTAATAATTCATCGATACCTATCCAACCTAAAAAAAGGGGGTTTGGGGAGGTTCGGAAAAAGCGAATCGTAATAATTCATCGATACCTATCCAACCTAAAATAGGGGGGTTTTGGAGGTTCGGAAAAAGCGAATCGTAATAATTCATCGATACCTATCCAACCTAAAAAAAGGGGGTTTTTGGAGGTTCGGAACAGGGGAATCGTAATAATTAATCGATACCTATCCAACATAAAAGAGGGGGTTTTTGGAGGTTCGGAAAAAGCGAATCGTAATAATTCATCGATACCTATCCAACCTAAAAAAAAGGGGGTTTTTGGAGGTTCGGAAAAAGCGAATCGTAATAATTCATCGATACCTATCCAACCGAAAAAAAAAAGGGGGGGAGGGTTGGAGGTTCGGAAAAAATGAATCATAATAATTCATCGATACCTATCCAACCTAAAAAAGTGGGTTTTTGGAGGTTCAGAAAAAGTGAATCGTAATAATTCATCGATACCTATCGAACCTAAAAAAAGGGGGTTTTGGAGGTTCGGAAGAAGCGAATCGTAATAATTCATCGATACCTATCCAACCTAAAAAAAGGGGTTCTTTGGAGGTTCGGAAAAAGCGAATCGTAATAATTCATCGATACCTATCCAACCTAAAAAAAGGGTGTTTTGGAGGTTCGGAAGAAGCGAATCGTAATAATTCATCGATACCTATGCAACCTAAAATAGGGGGTTTTGGAGGTTCGGAAAAAGCGAATCGTAATAATTCATCGATACCTATCCAACCTAAAAAGAAAAAGGGGTTTTTTGGAGGTTCGGAAAAGGCGAATCGTAATAATTCATCGATACCTATCCAACCTAAAAGAGGGGGTTTTTGGAGGTTCTTAAAAAGCGAATCGTAATAATTCATCGATACCTATCCAACCTAAAAAAGGGGGTTTTGGGAGGTTCGGAAAAAGCGAATCGTAATAATTCATCGATACCTATCGAACCTAAAAAAAGGGGGTTTTGGAGGTTCGGAAGAGGCGAATCGTAATAATTCATCGATACCTATCCAACCTAAAAAAAGAGGGTTTTTGGAGGTTCGGAAGAGGCGAATCGTAATAATTCATCGATACCTATCCAACCCAAAAGAGGGGGTTTTTGAAGGTTCGGAAAAAGCGAATCGTAATAATTCATCGATACCTATCGAACCTAAGAAAAGGGGGTTTGGGAAGTTCGGAAGAAGCGAATCGTAATAATTCATCGATACCTATCCAACCTAAAAAAGAGGGTTTTTGGAGGTTCGGAAAAGGCGAATCGTAATAATTCATCGATACCTATCCAACCTAAAAAAAAGGGGTTTTTGG
The DNA here is from genome assembly GCA_038380435.1 of Ryuthela nishihirai. NCBI lineage: Eukaryota > Metazoa > Arthropoda > Arachnida > Araneae > Heptathelidae > Ryuthela > Ryuthela nishihirai. The sequence continues at coordinate 41,111,833 of JAWZYU010000034.1, read as the reverse complement.
GAGGTTCGGAAAAAGCGAATCGTAATAATTCATCGATACCTATCCAACCTAAAAAAAAGGGGTTTTTGGGAGGTTCGGAAAAAGCGAATCGTAATAATTCATCGATACCTATCCAACCTAAAATAGGGGGTTTTGGTGGTTCGGAAGAAGCGAATCGTAATAATTCATCGATACCTATCCAACCTAAAAGAGGGGTTTTTTGGAGGTTCGGAAAAAGCGAATCGTAACCTAAAATAGGGGGTTTTGGAGGTTCGGAAGAAGCGAATCGTAATAATTCACCGATACCTATCCAACCTAAAAAAAGAGGGTTTTGGGAGGTTCGGAAAAAGCGAATTGTAATAATTCATCGATACCTATCCAACCTAAAAAAAGGGGTTCTTTGGAAGTTCGGAAAAAGCGAATCGTAATAATTCATCGATATGTATCCAACCTGAAAAAAAAAGGGTTTTTGGAGGCTCGAAAAATGCGAATCGTAATAATTCATCGATACCTATCCAACCTAAAAAAAAGGGTTTTTGGAGGTTCTGAAAAAGCGAATCGTAATATTTCATGAATACCTATCCAAACCCAAAAAAGTTTGAATTTATCTCTAAAAACAAAGCTCCTGTTTTGTTTTAAAAAAAAAACAAGCTATAAATAAGGATGCTTGCACCAAAATTTTATGGAAAAGGTAAACACAATACTTATTGTTTCATTCAACATTCAGATAGAAAAAAGAAAAAAAATCCAACCACGAATTAACAAATTCATCCTCTACCAAAAAAGCACAATTTCCTCCTCATCTAAAGCAATTAACATTTTGAAAACCCAACCACACACAACAAAAAAAAAACTTCCGTGTTTAAAAAACTAATAAAAAAAATCCGTTTTACTCCCATCCAATCTATTCAACTGATTCTCTTTCCCAAGTTGAGAAAATGAATTTGTAATAATTTTTTTTGTTCCTTTAATCCTTATATATATTTCTTTTACTCGATCTTCATCAAATCTTCCGAATTCTTTCCCTAAGTAAATATTAACAGAACTGCCATGCGTTAATTAAGGATAGGAAGGAGACTTACTTCCTGAATACTTCAGCGCACCGCAATTGCCATGGTCACATTTCAAACGCAGGATTCGATAAGGCGGCTGAAAAGAAGAGCCATACGGTGAAGACGACAGGCAGTACGGTACATTTATTGACCCAACAACGTTTTCTGTTCCGAACGGAGAGCCTTTGTTCTCCGATGCCGGGCCCCTGGGGACAGAAATTCAGTCCACGCATACGGCATGCTCGGATTCTTCCTCTGTACTGGAATAGCTTCTTTTCTTCGAGCAATTGATTCTTTATTATTGTAGCATCAAGTTTTCAAACAACGTCGACAAAGGCACAACGTTATTTCGCAGTGTCTGTCGTCCAAAGTATACGGCTGATGTTTGAGTTCTTTAGTGAAGATTATCTGTAACGTAGATGATTTTCGATGCTTTCTGTTTTAGATACTTTCAAAAAGGGGAGTTAATTCTGTTGAAATTGGAACTGGAATGACAGTGAAGTGAAAATAATGCTGGATGGAGTTCAAATGGATCATGTTTGATTTGTTTATGCAAATGGCGGGGCGGGGGTTGCTCAGTCGGTAGCGCGCCAGGCTCGTAATCTGTAATTCCCAGGTTCGAGTCCCAGCTGGGTCAGCATTGAGATTTATCTCCGCAAAATTCCGCGCCCTGCCCACGGTCAGTAGGGAACACCGATGGGCTTGGAAAGGCCGCTGTCCGTCGGATGGAACGTTAAGCCGTGGCCCGGTGTGCGGGAGAGTCATACCCTGTGCACGTTGAAGAACACGCTTGATGGCCTTGACGGGAGGCTACCATCTGTCTCCCAACAGTTGTTCCAGTGGGTCCGCTTCCCCAACCTTCTCTGAGCCTTCGGGGTCCATGTGACCTGGCCATTTAGCCCATGGTGTGCAAAAAAGTGCCGCTCAGAGGTAAAACAACCCAACAACCTATGCAAATGGCACTACTTTAATTTTTTGTAACCCTACGCTACCAAATTATTTGGGAATTTCATTATGGGAATTTAACTTCTAAGCAACTTCTGAAATAGGCAATTGAAAACGTGACTGAAGATAAATTAAGAATCATAATCAAATGTAATCTCAATTTTCAACAATATTCGTTCCGTATTCTCCTGTGGCCGAGTGGTTAGCGCGCTTGGCTACTGATCTAAGGGACCTGGGTTCGAGCTCCGGATAAGGCATGGATGTTCGTATTGTTTTCTGCTGAGGTCCTGTCATCCTCTCAGATCTTCTACTGCGGCATATAAACTAACAGACTCCTGTCAGACCTCTGTGGCAAGCAGCTGCTTGAGGGGATATTTATTATTTTATTTTATTTATTTAAAGAGTTATGGAAGCTATAATGTTTCTTAACAGTAATGTGTCGTAAGAATTTACCCCAGAAGGTGGCTCAGTCGGTAGCGCGCCAGACTCGTAATCTGCAGTTAACAGGTTCGACTCCTGCCTGGGCCAGCATTGAGATTTATCTCTGCAAAAACTTCCAGCTCTGCCCTCGATTAGTAGGGGACACTGAAGGGCTTGAAAAGGCCGCCGTCCCTCGGATGAGGCGTTAAGCCGTGGCTCCATGTGCGTGAGCTATACCCTGTACACTTTAAAAATATTACCTTGACGAGAGACTACAATTTGGTAGTCCAGTTGGCCTCCTGTCCTGAAACTTCTCGGAGTCCTTGTGATCTGGCAATTTAGACTATTATGTGCAAAAGACAATGCCACTCAGAGGTTAAAACAACTCAAAGACAAAATTCATCCATGTAGAAAATCTCTTTTTTTTCTAACAACCAGTTTCTGATTTCTCTTTGAGGTGGGGGTGGCTCAGTCGGTAGCGCGTCAGGCTCGTAAACTGCAGTCCAGTCAGCGTTGAGATTTATCTCCGCAAAATTCCCCGCCCTGCCCACGGTCAGTAGGGGACACCGATGGGCTTGGAAAGGCCGCCGTCCGTCGGATGGAACGTAAGCCATGACCCCGTATGCGGGAGATCAAACTGAAATTTTCAGGCTATCCAATGTGAAAAACCGTCAAGGCTATCCCATGTGAAAAACCGTCAAGGCTATCCAATGTGTTCTTTAAGGTGCTCAAGGCTATCCAATGTGTTCTTTAAGGTGCTCTGTGCACCTTAAAGAACACATTGGATAGCCTTGACGGGAGGCTACCATCTGTCTCCCAACAGCTGTTCCAGTGGGTCCCCTCCCCCAACCTTCTCTGAGCCTTCGGGGTCCTTGTGATCTGGCCATTTAGCCCATGGTGTGCAAAAAAAAATGCCTCTCAGAGATAAAACAAACCAACGTTAAAAACACGCTGGATGGCCTTGACGAGAGGCTGCCATCTGTCTCTCAACAGCTGTTCCAGTGGGTCCCACCCCCCAACCTTCTCTGAGCCTTCGGGGTCCTTGTGATCTGGCCATTTAGCCCATGGTGTGCAAAAAAAGTGCCTCTCAGAGATAAAACAAACCAACGTTAAAAACACGCTGGATGTCCTTGACGGGAGGCTACCATCTGTCTCCCAACAGCTGTTACAGTGGGTCCCCTCCCCCAACCTTCTCTGAGCCTTCGGGGTCCTTGTGATCTGGCCATTTAGCCCATGGTGTGCAAAAAAAGTGCCTCTCAGAGATAAAACAAACCAACGTTAAAAACACGCTGGATGGCCTTGACGAGAGGCTGCCATCTGTCTCTCAACAGCTGTTCCAGTGGGTCCCCTCCCCCAACCTTCTCTGAGCCTTCGGGGTCCATGTGACCTGGCCATTTAGCCCATGGTGTGCAAAAAAATGTCTCTTAGAGGTAAAACAACCCAACGTTAAAGAACACGCTGGATGGCCTTGACGAGAGGCTACCATCTGTCTCCCAACAGCTGTTCCACTGGGTCCCCTCCCACAACTTTCTCTGAGCCTTCGGGGTCCTTGTGACCTGGCCATTTAGCCCATGGTGCGAAAAAAGTGTCGCTCAGAGGTAAAACAACCCAACGTTAAATAACACGCTGGACGGTCTTGACGGGAGGCTGCCATCTGTCTCCCAATAGCTGTTCTAGTGGGTCCACTCCCCCAACCTTCTCTGAGCCTTCGGGGTCCTTGTGACCTGGCCATTTAGCCCATGGTGCGGAAAAAGAGTCTCTTAGAGGTAAAACAACCCAACGTTAAAGAACACGCTGGATGGCCTTGATGGGAGGCTACCATCTGTCTCCCAACAGCTGTTCCAGTGGGTCCCCTCCCACAACCTTCTGTGAGCCTTCGGGGTTCATATGACCTGGCCGTTTAGTCCATGGTGTGCAGAAAATTGCCGTTCAGAGGTAAAACAACCCCCCCCCCCCCGCCTTTGCGATACTGCTTACCACAGAACAACGGAAACAACAATCGAACTGAAAATTCATTACAATATTTAATTTTCATAATTTTTGTCCTTTAAAATCAATCACCTGACGAAGTATCATTTTCCAAACAACAAACCGAAAACTATTAACTTGCTGATTAAAAAATCCAGCAGATGCAAAATTAAAATAAAAAAGTGAAGCATTGCAACAAAAGCTTAAGAGTATTTTTTAAGCCTCATTAACTTGTGAACTGTGACTTCCCAACCTTTACGTAATGAAACACGAACCCATTTTCCTACCTAGATCCGAAACTCAACGTCCAACTTTCAAAGCACTCAAGAGATTTGCAAAAAGGTGATATACTTTACGATTTAATGATATACTTTGCTTTAGTTTCGGCATCAAGCGAATACGTCTGAAGACCCATTATTTCAACGTAGTTCGTTACCCTAACTTCCCCCATTTTGTATTTACATACACACACACACGCGCACCTCAGCTCTCCCCTTCCTGTCCATTAACTGACTAGCTTTAGGGAGACTTAGGTTACATTAAACTCACAGACATAAAAACGAGATTAAGAAAAACTTGCAGTGAAAGTTCCCCCAAAAGACATTACCTTATTTTTTTCACACACATATATATTTCTTTAAGCTATCCTAGAAAATATTTAATTCTTAATTGATCTTATGTACTTCACTTAATACTCAAGCGCCATTTAACAGACTTAAATGTTTTTTTTTTAAATAAACTCGGAACACTTTAGCAGGTTTATTTAGATATTTTTCTTTTCGGAAAGTAGCTATGATTCTTTCTGCAAGAGAAAAAAGTTTTTCATCATGCTGGTGAGTTGAGCTATTTAGGATTTTAACGGTAAATACATTTGGGATAAAAGCTACAATCGCCCGTAATACTCCAAATGGCATTAAGGCAGCCATTAGAATGAACAGCCGCCGTTAAATCTCAATTATTGCCTCCAGTTTCCTATTGGCGGATATCTGGCCGGATCTGTGACCATTTGACCAACAACAGTCCTCGCCCGATTTCAGAGAAAGATATGTGATTTTCGCTTAAGGTATGTTTCAAATGGTGACGATTGCACATGACGGTTGCGGTTACATCTCTAAGCAATGCACTAAAAAAAATTTTTTCATTGTATTATTATATCGACAACGTTAGCTATTTTTAATATCAACATGCTTTTTTGAGTACAAATAATCGATATCGCCTTTGGAATTTTTTTGTTTTGCCAGAGAGAGTTGTTTATCAAAAAGACCAAATACCAGCAAATAAGGAAGCCAATAGTGGACAGAATTGCTATATTCAGAATAAAAATAGGATCAGGCTGTTAAATTGAGAGAAATAAAAATAAATAAATAAAAAAAAAATTAAATAAATATTGAAATTTTATCTTTGATGATTAAGAAATGATGCAGTCAATTATTAATGATTAAAGATCCCCAAATTCGCTTTTTAGGAATTTCAGAAGTTCAAATTGTATCTTTCATTATTCAGAAATGATAGAGAAGATTAGTAAATATGAATTGGATTTTTGATGATTCACCTATGACAAAATCGATTAGTGACGATTCAAGATTTTGAAATTGAATCTTTGATGATTCAGCAATGGTTCAAGATTTTCAAATTTGCGGTTTTGATGATTCACGAATGATTCAGTCGATTAGCAATGACTCAAGAATGAAACATTCTGCTATTAATAATTCAAGAGTTATAAACTGAAGTTTTGATGATTCACGAATGGTATAATCGATTAGTGAAGATTCAAGCTTTTGAAATTGAATCTTTGATGATTCTGCAATGGTTCAAGATTTTCAAATTGCGGTTTTGATGATTCAGTAATGGTTCATGATCTTCAAATTGTACTTTTGATGATTCAGTAATGGTTCAAGATCTTCAAATTGTATTTTTGATGATTCATCAATGGTTCAAGATCTCGAAATTGTATTTTTGATGATTCAATAATGGTTCAAAATCTTCAAATTTTATTTTTGATGATTCAGTAATGGTTCAAGATCTTCAAATTGTATTTTTGATGATTCAGTAGTGGTTCAACATCTTCAACTTGTATTTTTGATGATTCAGTAATGGTTCAAGATCTTCAAATTGTATTTTTAATGATTCATTAATGGTTCAAGATCTTCAAATTGTATTTTTTGATGATTCAGCAATGGTTCAAGATCTTCAAATTGTATTTTTGATGATTCAGTAAAGGTTCAAGATCTTCAAATTGTATTTTTAATGATTCAGTAAAGGTTCAAGATCTTCAAATTGTATTTTTAATGATTCAGTAAAGGTTCAAGATCTTCAAATTATATTTTGATGATTCAGTAGTGGTCGAGATCTTCAAATTGTATTTTTGATGATTCAGTAGTGGTTCGAGATCTTCAAATTGTATTTCTGATGATTCAGTAGTGGTTCGAGATCTTCAAATTGTATTTTTGATGATTCATTAATGGTTCAAGATCTTCAAATTGATTTTTGATGATTCATTAATGGTTCAAGATCTTTAAATTGTATTTTTGTTGATTCACAAATGATACAGTCGATTAACAATGATTCAAGTTGAAATTGGAGATATGGTGATTTAATAATGAGACAGTAATTATAGATCTCCGAATTGAATTTTTGACGATTCAGGAACGATACTAATGATTCAGCATCTTCAAATTCTATTTGCAATGACACAATTGATTAGTAATGATTCAAGATCTTCAAATTGAGATCTTTGATGATTCAAAAATTGCACAATACGTTCTAAGGATTCAATACGATAATACCAATAAGATTAAACTTAGAAGGTCATCAGATAGTAGTTAAAAAAAATCTACACGATCCTAAAGTCGATTTGAGAAAGGGGAGTGTTGGTCCGAAAATTGAGAAAAGAAAATAAACAATCAAAAAAAAAAGGAAAAAACAAAAGTCACCGTTTGCAGGCGATGTGGAGGAGAGACCAGCGACAGAAAAAAAAGGAAGCAGCTATGCGAGCACGTGACTGACAAACGTCACGTCCGCTGGCGAAGATCAACGCGACAACGTGTCCGGCATGGGCTATCATCAGCGAACGCCGAAAACAGATTAGTTCCATTCCTCACGTGCGGCACGAGCGATTTCCCGCCAGCAACAGCTGAGTTGCTTGTGTTTTCCGAGGTCGTTTGCCTGACCACCGCCCTGATGTTCGAGGTAGAACCTGCCCTGAAGAAAAACCCCTAAGAAGTCAAAATGCTTTCTGGACAAATAGTGGCAAAGTGGTTCTGGTAAATACAAGGCTTACAACTAAAGTCCTCCACAGAAAAAATAAAGAAGACACTGTTACATCCATGTATGGAAGACCCCGAAGTTTTTTTTTTTTTGGATTTCGTTGTACCTTTTTATAGCCCTTCAAAATCGGGTGTCTCATAGTTTGCCGATTCTGTTTCAGATTGGTGGTGTTTAATAGAAGGTCAGAGACGATTTTTGTCACAAACCGTTTCCTAGATTAAAGAGAGTTGATTGGAGCTTTCTGCTTTTGGCGTTGTTACATGTGATCGCTCTTTCTATCACACTGGAACAGACGGCAATGGGTGAAAAGTATTGAAAAAAAGATGTCTTTGATCAGCTCGACTTCAAGAAGAGGCTGGGATCGAAAGCTGGAGGTTTGCCAAATTGAATCGGTTACTTTTTTTTACTTTTTTCACCCGTTGGAGTTAATTGTGGAAGCTTTTTCGGTAAGGGTGTACGAAGGTTTAATCAGAAATCAACAATTGGTGCTATTACGGAAATAGCTTATGGGAAATCACTGAGAATTTTTTTTTTCACAGAAGAAATATTGTTTTCTCAATTGGTTTTGATACAATTTCGAAGAATGGTTTTCATTGAAAATTATTTCAGAAATAATTTATTTTTTATCATTGAGAATTTTTTTTTACAGAAGAAATATTGTTTTCCCAATTGGTTTGATACAATTCCCAAGAATGGTTTTCATTAAAAATCATTTCAGAAAGAATTTCTTTTTTTTTTCATCATTGAAAATTATTTTTTTTTCACAGAAGAAATATTGTTTTCCCAATTGGTTTTGATACAATTTCCAAGAATGGTTTTCATTAAAAATTAAGTGAGAAAGAATTGTTTTTGTTTTTTTTTATCATTGAGAATTATTTTTTTCACAGAAGAAATATTGTTTTCCCAATTGGTTTTGATACAATTTCCAAGAGTGCTTTTCATTAAAAATTATTTCAAAAATAATTTCTTTTTTTTATCATTGAGATTTTTTTTTCCAGAAGAAATATTGTTTTCCCAATTGGTTTGACACAATTTCCAAGAATGGTTTTCATTGAAATATATTTGAGAAATTTCTTTTTTTTATCATTGAGAATTTTTTTTTTCACAGAAGAAATATTGTTTTTCTATTCGTTTGATACACTTTCCAAGAATGGTTTTCATTGAAATATATTTGAGAAATTTCTTTTTTTTTTTAAATCATTGAGAATTATTTTTTTCACAGAAGAAATATTGTTTTCCCAATTGGTTTTGATACAATTTCCAAGATTTGTTTTCATTGAAAATTATTTCAGAAAGTATTTCTTTTTTTATCATTGAGAATTTTTTTTTTCACAGAAGAAATATTGTTTTCCCAATTGGTTTGATACAATTTCCAAGAATGGTTTTCACTAAAAATTATTTCAGAAAGAATTTCTTTTTTTTTATCGTTGAAAATTATTATTTTTTTTTCACAGAAGAAATATTGTTATCCAACTGTTTTTGATACAATTTCCAAGAATGGTTTTCATTGAAAATTATTTCAGAAAAAATTTCTTTTTTTATCATTGAGATTTTTTTTTTTCACAGAAGAAATTTATTTTCCCAATTGGTTCGATACAATTTCCAAGAATGGTTTTCATTGAAAATTAAATGAGAAAGAATTTCTTTTGTTTTGTTTTTTATCATTGAGAATTATTTTTTTCACAGAAGAAATATTGTTTTCCCAACTATTTTTGATACAATTTCCAAGAATGGTTTTCATTGAAAATTATTTCAGAAAATATTTCTTTTTTTATCATTGAGATTTTTTTTTTCACAGAAGAAATTTATTTTCCCAATTGGTTCGATACAATTTCCAAGAATGGTTTTCATTGAAAATTAAATGAGAAAGAATTTCTTTTGTTTTGTTTTTTATCATTGAGAATTATTTTTTTCACAGAAGAAATATTGTTTTCCCAATTGGTTTTGATACAATTTCCAAGATTTGTTTTCATTGAAAATTATTTCAGAAAGTATTTCCTTTTTTTTATCATTGAGAATTATTTTTTCACAGAAGAAATATTGGTTTTCTAATTGGTTTGATACAATTTCCAAGAATGGTTTTCATTGAAAATTATTTCAGAAATAATTTATTATTTTTTACCATTCAAATTTTTTTTTCCAGAAGAAATATTGTTTTTCCAATTGGTTTGATACAATTTCCAAGAATGGCTTTCATTGAAAATTATTTCAGATTTTTTTTTTAGAATTATTTTTTTCACAGAAGAAATATTTTTTTCCAATTGGTTTGATACAATTTCCAAGAATGGTTTTCATTGAAAATTACTTCAGAAATAATTTATTTTTTTTTATCATTCAAATTTTTTTTTCCAGAAGAAATATTGTTTTTCCAATTGGTTTGATACAATTTCCAAGAATGGTTTTCATTGAAAATCATTTCAGATTTTTATTTTGTTTTTTTTTTAGAATTATTTTTTTCAGAGAAGAAATATTGTTTTTTTCCAATTGGTTTGATACAATTTCCAAGAATGGTTCTCATTGAAAATTATTTCAGAAATAATTTATTTTTTTTATCATTCAAATTTTTTGTTTTTTTTTTCCAGAAGAAATATTGTTTTTCCAATTGGTTTGATACATTTTCCAAGAATGACTTTCATTGAAAATTATTTGAGAAGGAATTTTTATTTTACTTTTTTACCGCATTATTTTACATTGTTTTCGAAAATGAACTATTGCTCTAGTTCGTCTGCAACTTTAATGTTTTTCTAGATGTAAACGAAAAATTTCTTTTTCGGTTGAATCGCATTTTATGAATCTATCAATAGTTCACATTTCCACCGTAAGGGGGGAAGGCTCAGTCGGTAGCGGGCCAGGTTCGTAATCTGCAGTTCCCAGGTTCGAGTCCAAGCTGGGTCAGCGTTGATATTTATCTTCGTAAAACTTCCCACCCTGCCCACGGTCAGTAGGGAACACCGATGGACTTGGAAAGGCCACCGTCCGTCGGATGGGACGTTAAGCTGTGGTACCATGTCGGGAGAGCCATACCTTGTGCACGTTAAAGAACACACTGGATGGCCTTGACGGGAAGCTACCATCTGTCTCCCAACAGCTAATCCAGTGGGTCCCCTCCCCCAACCTTCTCTGAGACTTTGGGGTCCTTGTGACCTGTCCATTTAGCCCATGGTGTGCAAAAAAAGTGCCGCTCATAGGTAAAACAACCCAACGTTAAAGAACACGCTGGATGGCCTTGACGGGAGGGTACCATTTGTCTACCAACAGCTGCTCCAGTGGGTCGCTTCCCCCAACCTTCTCTGAGCCTTCGGGGTCCTTGTGACCTGGCCATTTAGCCCATGGTGTGCAAAAAAAGTGCCGCTCATAGGTAAAACAACCCAACGTTAAAGAACACGCTGGATGGCCTTGACGGGAGGGTACCATCTGTCTCCCAACAGCTGCTCCAGTGGGTCGCTTCCCCCAACCTTCTCTGAGCCTTCGGGGTCCTTGTGACCTGGCCATTTAGCCCATGGTGTGAACAAAAGTGTTTGTTGTTGTTGTTGTTTTACCTCTGAGCGGCGCTTTTTTGCACACCATGGGCTAAATGGCCAGGTCACATGGACCCCGAAGGCTCAGAGAAGGTTGGGGGAGGGGACCCACTGGAACAGCTGTTGGGAGACAGATGGTAGCCTCCCGTCAAGGCCATCCAGTGTGTTCTTTAACGTGCACAGGGTATGGTTCTCTCGCACACGGGGCCACGGCTTAACGTCCCATCCGACGGACGGCGGCCTTTCCAAGCCCATCGGTGTCCCCTACTGACCGTGGGCAGGGCGGGGAATTTTGCGGAGATAAATCTCAACGCTGACCCAGCTGGGACTCGAACCTGGGAACTACAGATTACGAGCCTGGCGCGCTACCGACTGAGCCACCCCCGCCCCCAAAAAGTGTTTGTTTACCTCTGAGCGGCACTTTTGCACAGAATGGATTAATTGTCCAGATCACAACGACCCGAAGGTCGCGGAGAAGGTTGGGAAAGATGATCCAGTGGCCAGTTGTTAGGAGACAGCTGGAAGCTTCCGATCAGAGTCATCCAGTGTGTTTTTAACATGAAATGGATATGGCTCTCCTGTATATGAAATTTACCTCGTCAAGGCCATTCAGCGTGTTTCTACAAGGGTTGGGTTGTTTTACGTCTGAGCGGCAGGTTTTTGTTTTACCAACAGTGGGCTAAAAAGCCAGGTTACAAGGACCCCAGAGGCTCAGAGAAGGCTGGGAGAATGGGACCCACTTAGGAGACAGATGGTAGCCGTCCATCATGGCCATCCAGCGTGTTCTTTAAGGACTAGGTTGTATTGTTTTATCTTTGAATAGAATGTTTTCTCGTACAACGGGTTAAAAAGCCAGGTCACAAGGACCCCAGAGGCTCATAGAAGGTTGGGAGAATGGGACCCACTTAGGAGACAGATGGTAGCCGTCCATCATGGCCATCCAGCGTGTTCTTTAAGGACTAGGTTGTATTGTTTTATCTTTGAATAGAATGTTTTCTCGTACAACGGGTTAAAAAGCCAGGTCACAAGGACCCAGAGGCTCAGAGAAGGTTGAGAGAATGGGACTCACTTAGGAGACAGATGGTAGCCGTCCATCATGGCCATCCAGCGTGTTCTTTAAGGACTAGGTTGTATTGTTTTATCTTTGAGTAGAATGTTTTCTCGTACAATGGGTTAAAAAGCCAGGTCACAAGGACCCCAGAGGCCCAGAGAAGGTTGGGAGAAAGGGACCCACTTAGGAGACAGATGGTAGCCGTCCATCATGGCCATCCAACGTGTTCTTTAAGGACTAGGTTGTATTGTTTTATCTTTGAGTAGAATGTTTTCTCGTACAATGGGTTAAAAAGCCAGGTAACAAGGACCCCAGGATCTCAGAGAAGGTTGGGAGAAAGGGACCCACTTAGGAGACAGATGGTAGCCGTCCATCATGGCCATCCAGCGTGTTCTTTAAGGACTAGGTTGTATTGTTTTATCTTTGAGTAGAATGTTTTCTCGTACAATGGGCTAAAACGCCAGGTCACAAAGATCCCAGAGGCTCAGAGATGGTTGGGAGAATGGGACCCACTTAGGAGACAGATGGTAGCCGTCCATTATGGCCATCCAGCGTGTTCTTTAAGGACTAGGTTGTATTGTTTTATCTTTGAATAGAATGTTTTCTCGTACAACGGGTTAAAAAGCCAGGTCATAAGGACCCCAGAGGCTCAGAGAAGGTTGGGAGAATGGGACCCACTTAGGAGATAGATGGTAGCCGTCCATCATGGCCATCCAACGTGTTCTTTAAGGACTAGGTTGTATTGTTTTATCTTTGAGTAGAATGTTTTCTCGTACAATGGGTTAAAAAGCCAGGTCACAAGGACCCCAGAGGCTCAGAGAAGGTTGGGAGAAAGGGACCCACTTAGGAGACAGATGGTAGCCGTCCATCATGGCCATCCAGCGTGTTCTTTAAGGACTAGGTTGTATTGTTTTATCTTTGAGTAGAATGTTTTCTCGTACAATGGGCTAAAAAGCCAGGTCACAAGGACCCCAGAGGCTCAGAGAAGGTTGGGAGAATGGGACCCACTTAGGAGACAGATGGTAGCCGTCCATCATGGCCATCCAGCGTGTTCTTTAAGGACTAGGTTGTATTGTTTTATCTTTGAATAGAATGTTTTCTCGTACAACGGGTTAAAAAGCCAGGTCACAAGGACCCAGAGGCTCAGAGAAGGTTGAGAGAATGGGACTCACTTAGGAGACAGATGGTAGCCGTCCATCATGGCCATCCAGCGTGTTCTTTAAGGACTAGGTTGTATTGTTTTATCTTTGAGTAGAATGTTTTCTCGTACAATGGGCTAAAAAGCCAGGTCACAAGGACCCCAGAGGCTCAAATAAGGTTGAGAGAAGAGAACTTATTAAACAGTACTTAGGAGACAGATGGTACCTCTCGTCAACGCCATGCAGCGTGTACTGTAACGTACACAGGGTATGGATCTCTTGCAAATAGAGCCAGGGCTTTATGTCGCATCCGACAGACGATGCCCATCGGTATTCATCTTTCCTACCAGGGGCAGCGTTTAGTGGAGAGAAATCTCAACACTCTCTCTGGTGGGATTCGAACCCGGGAACTGTAGATTACGAGATTGACACGCTACCGACTGAACTAACTTCACCGTCCCCATCTTAAACAGGAAAGCTGTTTGAAGGCACTGTCCGACACGGTACAGAAAAACAAAGAAACTATACTCTACACACACTACCATAGCAACGAACGCAATGACGTCATAAGTTGTGTTGTGTTGTTTTCCCTCTGAGCGGCACTTTTTTGCACACCATGGGCTAAATGGCCAGGTCAAATGGACCCCGAAGGCTCAGAGAAGGTTGGGGGAGGGGACCCACTGGAACAGCTGTTGGGAGACAGATGGTAGCTTCCCGTCAAGGCCATCCAGCGTGTTCTTTAACGTTGCGTTGTTTTACCTCTGAGCGGCACTTTTTTGCACACCATGGGCTAAATGGCCAGGTCACATGGACCCCGAAGGCTCAGAGAAGGTTGAGGGTTGGGGGAGGGGACCCACTGGAATAGCTGTTGGGAGACAGATGGTAGCCTCCCGTCAAAACCCTCCCCCTTAACGTCCCATCCGACGGACGGCGGCCTTTCCAAGCCCATCGGTGTCCCCTACTGACCGTGGGCAGGGCGGGGAATTTTGCGGAGATAAATCTCAACGCTGACCCAGCTGGGACTCGAACCTGGGAACTGCAGATTACGAGCCTGACGCGCTACTGACTGAGCCATCCCAGCCCCTCATATATTACAAAAAAATTCACAAACTGAAAACAAAAACTTTACAAATAATTGCAAGGCAGTTTTCTAATTCTCCCTCTTTATAATCGATCTATGAAATGAAGGGATATTTTAGTAGGTAGCACGCCAGACTCGTAATCAGCAATTCCCAGGTTCGAGTCCCAGCTGTGTCAGCGTTGAGATTTTTCTCTGCAAAACTCCTCGCGCTGACCAAGGTCAATAGGGGTCGCCGGTATTCTTGGAAAGACGCCGTCTTTCAGATGGGACGCTTAGCCGAGGTTACATGTACAGGAGAGCCATACCCTGTGCATGTTAAAAATATGCTGAATGGCCTTGACGGGAGGTTACCATCTGTCTCCCAACAGCTGTCCAGTGGGACCCCCCAACCTCCTCTGAACCCTCAGTGGTCTTTGTGACCTTTTCATTTAGCCCATTATTGTGACCTTTTCATTTAGCCCATTTCATGTCCCATCTGTCCCAGTCGATCCCCTCCCCCAACCTTCTCTGAACTTTTGGGGTCCTTGTAACCTGGTCATTTAGCCCATTGCGTACAAAAAATTGCCGCTCAGAGGTAAAACAACCCAACGTTAAAGAACAAACCGGATGGCCTTGACGGGAGGCTACCATCTGTCTCCTAATAGCAGTCCAGTCGATCCCCTCCTCCCAACCTTCTCTGAGCCCTCAGTGGTCCTTGTGACCTGGTCATTTAGCCCATTGTGTACAAAAAAAGTGCCGCTCAGAGATAAAACAACCCAACTTCAAAGAACACACTTAATGACTTTGACGGGAGGCTACCATCTGTCTCCTAACAGCAGTCCAGTCGATCCCCTCCCCCAACCTTCTCTGAGCTTTTGGGGTCCTTGTAACCTGGTCATTTAGCCCATTGTGAACAAAAAAAGTGCCGCTCAGAGATAAAACAACCCAACTTCAAAGAACACACTGGATGACTTTGACGGGAGGCTACCATCTGTCTCCTAACAGCAATCCAGTCGATCCCCTCCCCCAACCTTCTCTGAACTTTTGGGGTCCTTGTAACCTGGTCATTTAGCCCATTGCGTACAAAAAATTGCCGCTCAGAGGTAAAACAACCCAACTTTAAAGAACACACCGGATGGCCTTGACGGGAGGCTACCATCTGTCTCCTAATAGCAGTCCAGTCGATCCCCTCCTCCCAACCTTCTCTGAGCCCTCAGTGGTCCTTGTGACCTGGTCATTTAGCCCATTGTGTACAAAAAAGTACCTCTCAGAGATAAAACAACCCAACTTCAAAGAACACACTGGATGACTTTGACGGGAGGCTACCACCTGTCTCCTAACAGCAGTCCAGTCGATCCCCTCCCCCAACCTTCTCTGAGCTTTTGGGGTCCTTGTAACCTGGTAATTTAGCCCATTGCGTACAAAAAAGTGCCTCTCAGAGATAAAACCACCCAACTTCAAAGAACACACTGGATGACCTTGACGGAAGGCTACCATCTGTCTCCTAACAGCAGTCCAGTCGATCCCCTCCCCCAACCTTCTCTGAACTTTAGGGGGTCCTTGTAACCTGGTCATTTATCCCTTGTGTACAAAAAAGTGCCGCTCAGAAGTAAAACAACCCAACCCTTTTCAGCATAATTATATTAGCTTCTTCTTAAAAACGAAAACAAACGAGTATCCATCCCAAAATCGCCATCAACAAAATATCGATTCCGTCTACTCCCTCAACAATGAATTACCAATTGCATAAACGAAAACGAAAACTTTGCAAAACAAACGCGAAAATATTATTAAACGATACATCCCTACGTCATAAATTCTCTCCACACCATCCCCTGCATATCTAATTTTATATGAGATAGCAAAATATGGCTGAATATCGACTCCACAGTTCCTTGCAGAGTTTCCTTTGGTTTGAAGGATAAAGTAGATTGGTCCGATACACGCAGTCACTGTTGAGACAAATGGACAAATGGTACACAATTTGTCATCCCCTTAGAACAATAATCCATTTATTCGAGATGCCTGCCATACAATGCGTGAGACATAATGTGCAGCGAGCACGGTGTAAAAGGGCATGAGCTCGCTAAAGCAAGGAATTATATCTCACTCCTGATTTTGACTCAGTCGCTCCATTGTTCATTTCCGGATTGGAGGGAATGTTGGGGTTATTCTCTTAGTCGTTAAGGAAAAAAAACCATTTATTTTTGCTGATAGAGAACAACTTTGATGGATTAGAAGTGGGTTAAATAGGACTGTAATCAATTACAGTCGATTTCATAAAGGGGTTAAGAAGAGGGAGAATTACAAGACTGCCTTGCGATTATTTTTAATTTTTTGGGGAGGTTTGTCAATGTTTTCGATGATGTATGATGATTTAGGATGTCATTGCCTTGTTGCTATGGCGATGTGGGTAGAGTATAGTTTCTTCGTTTTTCCATAATGGGTCGGTTAGGTTGTTTTACCTCTGAGTGGCAATGGTTTGGACACAATGGACTAAATGGCTAGGTCACAAGGACCCCGAAGGCTCAGGAAAGGTTGGGGAAGGGACCCACTGGAACAGCTGTTGGGAGACAGATGGTAGCCTCCCATCAAGGCCACCCAGCGTGTTCTTTAACGTTGGGTTGTTTTACCTCTGAGCGGCACTTTTTTCCACACCATGGGCTAAATGGCCAGGTCACATGGACCCCGAAGGCTCAGGGAAGGTTGGGGGAGGGGACCCACTAGAACAGCTGTTGGGAGACAGATGCCATCCAGGCCATCCAGCGTGTTCTTTAACGTGCACAGGGTATGTCTCTCCCGCACACGGGGCCACGGCTTAACGTCCCATCCAACGGACGGCGGCCTTTCCAAGCCCATCGGTGTCCCCTACTGACCGTGGGCAGCCGGGGAAT
Organism: Ryuthela nishihirai; assembly: GCA_038380435.1. Taxonomy (NCBI): domain Eukaryota; kingdom Metazoa; phylum Arthropoda; class Arachnida; order Araneae; family Heptathelidae; genus Ryuthela; species Ryuthela nishihirai. Next base: position 41,094,540 of record JAWZYU010000034.1, on the reverse strand, counting down.
TTTGCGGAGATAAATCTCAACGCTGACCCAGCTGGGACTCGAACCTGGGAACTACAGATTACGAGCCTGGCGCGCTACCGACTGAGCCACCCCTGCCCCATATTGCTGGCAGTGACTTTCAAAGTAATCAGAATTACACGTTGTCTAGTAGAGAATTTGAAAGAAAAGAGAATAGCACAGAAAGAGTGCTAGCAATGCCTCTGATAAACATATACAAGATTTTTAAATTAACCAGATTTGGGTTGGGTTGTTTTACCTCTGAGGCTAAATGGCCAGGTCACATGGATCCCGAAGGCTCAGAGAAGGTTGGGGGAGGGGACCCACTGGAAAAGCTGTTGGGAGGCAGATGGTAGCCTCCCGTCAAGGCCATCCAGCGTGTTCTTTAACGTGCACAGGGTATGGCTCTCCCTCACACGGCGCCACGGCTTAACGTCCCATCAGACGGACGGCGGCCTTTTCAAGCCCATCGGTGTCCCCTACTGACCGTGGGCAGGGCGGAGAAATTTTGCGGAGATAAATCTCAACGCTGACCCAGCTGGGACTCGAACCTGGGAACTACAGATTACGAGCCTGGCGCGCTACCGACTGAGCCACCCCCGCCCCCCAGAAAAACCTAAATAATAACCAAATTTTTCACTAACTCTTTCGCACTATGCAGATCTTAACGATTGTGTAATTAAAGAGACATAAACTTTTTCGACTGTAAAGAAAACTTTCTGAATTACGAACTGAGACCTGTTTTTTCGTTGCCTGGTTGAATCGATGAAGCAACAGAATGCAATTCTTCACAATCTCGTTAATTATTCTGTCAAATGGAGAAAAACTAGATTCTATTCCTGCGCCAAATGTCAGAGTTGCCTTGCTATCTCTTTCTTTACAAAGCATCCGAGCCGGCGATTCATAGAAACTATACCGTGAATCGTGAAAGGAAATGACGTCTCCTTCGAAGTAGGTCGGTTCCGGTTCTGTCTCCAGCGAACAAGTGTCTCCGTTGCGAGTAATTAGAGACATTTTTCATGTCTCCGTTTTCTTTGGTTGGTACTTCGCTGACATCCAACAGAATATGATGTTAGCTTACAAAGATAAATAACTATTACTAGCTCTTGGGGTTTTTTTTTTTGCCTGTTCAAAATGGTCGTAAGACTAAGGAGATTTAATGTATATTAATTCTAGAGTTGTATTCGTTATGAGTTAGTAGTTGAAAAGTTGCAGAAACTGGAGCGGGGGTGGCTCAGTCGGTAGCGCGCCAGGCTCGTAATCTGCAGTTCCCAGGTTCGAGTACAAACTGAATCAGCGTTGAGATTTATCTCCGAAAAATTCCCCGCCCACAGTCAGTAGGGGACACCGATGGGCTTGGAAAGGCCGCCGTCCGTCGGATGGGAAGTTAAGCCATGGCCCCGTGTGCGGGAGAGAGTGATACTCTGTGCACGTTAAAGAACACGCTGGATGACCTTGACGGGAGGCTACCATCTGTCTCCCAACAGCTGTTCCAGTGGGTCCCCTCCCCCCAACCTTCTCTGAGCCTTCGGGGTCCGTGTGACCTGGTCATTTAGCCGATGGTGTGCACAAAAGTGTCGCTCAGAGGTAAAACAACCCAAGATGCAGAAACTGAAAGAATTAAAAGAATAATGTTTTTTTCGAGATCCGAGCCTCTTACGAGGCTCGGATCTCGAAAAAAATTAATTAATTATTAATTCAAACTATGGATTGGGTTGTTTTACCTCTGAGCAGCTCTTTTTTTGTACACAATGGCCTAAATGGCCAGGCCAGAAAGACCTCGTAGTCTCAGAGAAGGTCTGAGGAGGGGACCCACTGGAACAGCTGTTAGGAGACAGATGGTAGCCTCCCGTGAAGGCCATCCACCGTGTTCTTTAACGTGCACAGGGTATGGAACCAACACACAGAACCAAGTCCTAACATCCCATACGACGGACAGTGGCCTTTCCAAGCCTAGAGGGCATTGCGAGGATAAATCTCAACGCTGGCCCAGCTGGGACTCGAACTTGAAACTGCAAATTGCGAGCCTGGTTTTAGGTTGGGTTGTTTCACCTCTGAGAGGCATTTTTTGCACACCATGGGCTAAATGGCCAGGACATATGGTCCCCGAAGTCTCAGAGAAGGTTGGGGGAGGGGACCCACTGGAACAGCTGTTGGGAGACAGATGGTAGCCTCCCGTCAAGGCCATCCAGCGTGTTCTTTAACGTTGGGTTGTTTTACCTCTGAGCGGCACTTTTTTGCACACCATGGGCTAAATAACCAGGTCACATGGACCCCAAAGGCTCAGAGATGGTTGGGGGAGGAGACCCACTGGAACAGCTGTTGGGAGACAGATGGTAGCCTCCCGTCAAGGCCATCCATCGTGTTCTTTAACATGCACAGGATATGGAACCAACACATGGGACTAAGGATTAACATCCCATCCGACGGACGGTGGCCTTTGAAAGCGCATCGGTGTCCCCTATTGACTAAGGACGGAGCGAGGAGTTTTGCGGAGATAAATCTCAACGCTAGCCCAGCTAGGACTCGAACCTGAAACTGCAAATTACGCCGCATTCTGAGCAAATCTCATCTCCTTTTGTATAAGGAGGGCATAAGGACATCTTTCATATTGGAAGATAAACTTGATTTATCTCTTAAAGACAAGAATGTGCTACAATTGGCCAAGTGACACAACAATAGCTAGTTAATATTTTCTCCATCCGACGGACACTCCACGCGTGAGAATCTTTCATTCGGCACATAGCTGGTTATTTTCCGCATTCGCGGGGACGGGGGTGGCTCATTCGGTAGCGCGCCAGGCTCGTAATCTGCAGTTCCCAGGTTCGAGTCCCAGTTGGGTCAGCGTTGAGATTTATCTCCGCAAAATTCCCCGCCCTGCCCACGGTCAGTAGGGGACACCGATGGGCTTGGAAAGGCCGTCGTCCGTCGGATGGGACGTTAAGCCGTGGCCCCGTGTGCGGGAGAGTCATACCCTGTGCACGTTAAAGAACAAGCTGGATGGCCTTAACGGGGAGGCTACCATCTGTCTCTCTACAACCGTTCCAGTGGGTCTCCTCTCCCAACCTTCTCTGAGCCTCCGGGGTCCTTTTGTGACCTGGCCATTTAGCCCATGGTGTGCAAAAAAGTGCCGCTCAAAAGTAAAACAACCCAACCCAAATCTATCCATTTCCTGTACTAAGTGTTTGTTATTAAGATTACGTTCACCAAAGTATACATTTCTTGCAATTCTTTAACATTTCCCTGACCACGATCAGTAGGGACACCGATGGGCTTGGAAAGGCCGCATCCGTCGGATGGGATGTTAAGCCGTGGCTCCGTTTACGGGAGAGCCATAATACCCTTTGCACGTTAAAGAACACGCTGACGGGCGACTACCATCTGTCTCCTTACAGCGGCGACTCCATCTTGACGGGCGACTACCATCTGTCTCCCAACAGCTGTTCAAGTGGGTCCCCTCCCCCAACCTTCTCTGAGCCTTCGGGGTCCATGTGACCTGGTCATTTAGCCCATGGTGTGGAAAAAAGTGCTGCTCAGAGGTAAAACAACTCAACGTTAAAGAACACGCTGGATGGCCTTGACGAGCGACTACCATCTGTCTCCCAACAGCTGTTCCAGTGGGTCCCCTCCCCCAACCTTTTCTGAGCCTTGGGGGTTCTTGTGACCTATCCATTTAGCCCATGGTGTGAAAAAGAGTGCCGCTCAGAGGTAAAACAACTCAACGTTAAAGAACACGCTGGATGGCCTTGACGAGCGATTACCATCTGTCTCCCAACAGCTGTTCCAGTGGGTCCCCTCCCCCAACCTTTTCTGAGCCTTGGGGGTTCTTGTGACCTATCCATTTAGCCCATGGTGTGAAAAAGAGTGCCGCTCAGAGGTAAAACAACTCAACGTTAAAGAACACGCTGGATGGCCTTGACGAGCGATTACCATCTGTCTCCCAACAGCTGTTCCAGTGGGTCCCCTCCCCCAACCTTTTCTGAGCCTTGGGGGTTCTTGTGACCTATCCATTTAGCCCATGGTGTGAAAAAGAGTGCCGCTCAGAGGTAAAACAATCAACAACCAACCAACCTGAAAATTTCCTGAAGTGACCTGATATTAGCAAACCACGAGACCACCAAACTCAAATTTGGCCCCTTTACAAATCAATGCCCCCTTTACCACACATACTAGGTAGTGGATCTCATTTGTTAAGATCTATAACAGTTGATTATTTGGGTAGGATGCACCAGAGCCAGAGTAATGAATTTCTACGGTTGTACTGAGTCCCGTTGCCATCTTCGATTGATCGTGAGTCCAATTTAGGTTCGTCGGACCGCGGCCAATTATCGTCGACGGCTAGAACAATGTTCTGAAATTGCGCTCTCTCACAAGCTTAAACATTTGTCATTGGAATCTGGGAACTGGTCCCACAATTTGCTTTCGCATCATCATCATAACGGTAGGAGAGCGTTCATCTACCACATTTAGTGAGGACAAAGCGTTGGTTGGCGAGCAATTAGTCTAAGAGCCGATCGATTCGCATTATACTAATCCTGGTTTTATTGTATTCTCTCCATTCGCTTAATAGGGATGGGGTGCGTGGCCTCGAGGTTTAGATAAATTATCTCTTTGTTTCGTTTTTAAGATTTTATTGAAAAAAGAGATTTGTGTATTTTTAGTTTTCACTACATCTGCAGGTGTTTCCATAAAGAGTTGGTTTAGGTTGTTTTACCTCTGAACGGCACTTTTTTGCACACCATGGGCTAAATGGCCAGGTCACATGGACCCCGAAGGCTCAGAGAAGGTTGGGGGAGGGAACCCACTGGAACAGCTGTTGGGAGACAGATGGTAGCCTCCCGTCAAGGCCATCCAGCGTGTTCTTTAATTATGGGTTGTTTTACTTCTGAGCGGCACTTTTTTGCACACCATGGGCTAAATAGCCAAGGTCACATGGACCCCGAAGGCTCAGAGAAGGTTTTGGGAGGGGACCCACTGGAAAAGCTGTTGGGAGACGGATGGTAGCCTCCCGTCAAGGCCATCCAGCGTGTTCTTTAACGTTGGGTTGTTTTACCTCTGAGCGGCACTTTTTTGCACACTATGGGCTAAATAGCCAAGGTCACATGGACCCCGAAGGCTCAGAGAAAGTTGGGGGAGGGGACCCACTGAAACAGCTGTTGGGAGACAGATGGTAGCCTCCCGTCAAGGCCATCCAGCGTCTTCTTTAACGTGCACAGGGTATGGCTCTCTTGTACACGGAGCCACGGCTTAACGTCCCATCCGACGGACGGCCTTTCCAAGCCCATCGGTGTCGCCTACTGACCGTGGGCACGGCGGGGAATTTTGCGGAGATAAATCTCAACGCTGACCCAGCTGGGACTCGAACCTGGGAACTACAGATTACGAGTCTGGAGCGCTACCGACTGAGCCACCCCGCCCCCTCGAGCACGGAAACTGTAGATTACGAGCCTCGCACGCTACCAAATATGCTACCCTAGTCCCCATCTGTTCAGTGGATCTTTCACAACCTTCTTGGGTGGTCCTTGTTACCTGGACATTTAATCCATTGTGTGCAGAAAAGTGACATTTAAAAGTCAAACAACCTTGTTGTTACCTGGACATTTAATCCATTGTGTGCAGAAAAGTGACATTTAAAAGTCAAACAACCTTGAAAGAGTACGCTGGATTTCTTGACGATTTGTTCCCATCTGCCTCCCAAGAGCTGTCCAGTGGGTCTCCCAACCTTCTCTTATTGGGGTTCTTGCGACCGGGGGGCGGGGTGGCTCAGTCGGCAGCGCGCCAGGCTCATAATCTGTAGTTCCCAAGTTTGAGTCCCAGCTGGGTCAGCGTTGATATTTATCTCCGCAAAATTTCCCCGCCCACGGTCAATAGCGGACACCGATGGGCTTGGAAAGGCCGCCGTCCGTCCGGTGGGACGTTAAGCCGTGTCCCCGTGTGCGGGAGAGCCATACCCCGTGCACGTTAAAGAACACGCTGGATGGCCTTGACGGGAGGCTACCATCTGTCTCCCAACAGCTGTTCCAGTGGGTCCCCTCCCCCAACCATCTCTGAGCCTTCGGGGTCCATGTGACCTGGCCATTTAGCCCATGGTGTGCAAAAAAGTGCCGCTCAGAGGAAAAACAAACCAACGTTAAAGAACACGCTGGATGGTCTTGACGGGAGGCTACCATCTGTCTCCCAACAGCTGTTCCAGTGGGTCCCCTCCACCAACCTTCTCTGAGCCTTCGGGGTCCCATGTGACCTGGCCATTTAGCCCATGGTGTGCAAAAAAGTGCCGCTCAGAGGTAAAACAACCAACGTTAAAGAACACGCTGGATGGCCTTGACGGGAGGCTACCATTTGTCTCCCAACAGCTGTTCCAGTGGGTCCCCTCCCCCAACCTTCTCTGAGCCTTCGGGGTCCCTTGTGACCTGCCATTTACCCATGGTGTGCAAAAAAGTGCCGCTCAGAGGTAAAACAACCCAACGTTAAAGAACACGCTGGATGGTCTTGACGGGAGGCTACCATCTGTCTCCCAACAGCTGTTCCAGTGGGTCCCCTCCCCCAACCTTCTCTGAGCCTTCGGGTTCCATGTGACCTGGCCATTTATCCCATGGTGTGCAAAAAATTGCCGCTCAGAGGTAAAACAACCCAACGTTAAAGAACACGCTGGATGCCTTGACGGGAGGCTACCATCTGTCTCCCAACAGCTGTTCCAGTGGGTCCCCTCCCCCAACCTTCTCTGAGCCTTCGGGTTCCATGTGACCTGGCCATTTAGCCCATGGTGTGCAAAAAAGTACCGCTCAGAGGTAAAACAACCCAACCCAACCTTGCAACCGGGCCATTTAGCCATTGTCTGCAAAAAAAGTACCGTTCAAAAGTAACCCAACTTTGAATAGACTTGCCATAATATAACCTAGAAAAACATCTTTTGCTTTTAAGAAAAGGAAAAAAATAAAACACGATGGCTTTACCAAGTCATTAACTTTTCTTCATCGTTTTTAATCCCGCATATTTCCCTGAGCAAAGGATTTTTTCTATTCTCTAATCCCAAAACACACACAAAAAAAAGTTACCAATCCTCTTCCTCTTCATAAAGTAATATTCAACTTCAAACGAACGCACATTGAGGAAAAGTGGCAAATTTCGAAAAAAAAATAGGAACGGATTTTTCCTCCAAGGTTACCTATCCATCATCCATTTTTGGCATCATTTGTTGGCAACTTTGTTCCAAGCAGTGCCGACCCCTTCAACTCCCCCCCCCCCACCACCACCATCTCCGCCTTCTCGGCAACCAATCCCCGTCTCCAACCGCTCCAGTAATTTGCGTGAGAAATTTGAATCGATAATGACCGCTTTCAAACAACAGAATATTTAGAAAAATTCCTCTTCGAAATTTTGTTTGTGCTTAATTAAGAAGGGATTGTAACTGTCGGCCACGCAATGGAGTCTCCTGGATTCTTGTGACGTGGATGGTTAGAGTTCCCAGTGCAAAATCACGTGATCACGTGTTCAGTTTTTGGGTATCTTGTGTTTTCTTAAAAATATGGATTATAAAATGATCAAGAAGTGAATTGTTCTACTTTTTGCCAAATTTTCTAGAGAGGTGGGGGGGGGGGGCACAGATTCGGATAAATTCTCCTTTATTTTAAATATTTAGCTGTCATTATTAATTTCTATTTCTTAAATTCAACTGGTAAATCTTAAATTTAATTATCTGGTAATCAATTTTAAAGGGGTTGGGTTGTTTACCTCTGGGCGGCACTTTTTTGCCCATGGCGACATGGACCGAAGGCTCAGCGAAGGTTGGGGGAGGGGACCCACTGGAACAGCTCTTGGGAGACGATGGGTCATGCCTCCGGTCTCAAGGCCTCCAGCGTGTTCTTAACGTTGGGGTGTTTTCTCTGAGCAATTTTGCTGAACTGGCAGACATGGCAGGTCAGAGGTTGGGGGAGGGGACGTGGGGGGGTGGGAGGCGGAACAGCTGTTGGGAGACAGATGGTAGCCTCCGTCAGGCTCAGCGTTTGGAACGTGCATCAGGGTCTGGGTCCCGCACACGGGGCCACGACTTAACGTCCCATCCGACGGACGGCGGCCTTTAAGGGGTGTTTTTCGGGTGTGTTTGGACCGTGGCAGGGCGGGGAATTTTTGCGGAGATAAATCTCAACGCTGACCCACCCAGCTGGGGTCTCGGACCTGGAACTACAGATTACGAGCCTGGCGCCTGTGCGCTAATAATGTTGTTAATATCATTGTTAAAATATTCAGAATATTTTAGTATAGTAACAATGGGATAAATTATTTTTTTTCGTACGGTTTAAAAAATAATTCGATTTCTGTTAATTTTGGACAAATTAAATCGTTTAATTTTTTTATGCATATATAATTTAAGTCTATTTCCTCCTTCATTTGATCACTGGCAGTCTAGGTCTAGTGTACAGTCGCTCAAAAAAGTATCCGTACACTATGGTTGATTACAGAATTCAGGAAAAGTATCTGGGAACGATTTTTTTTAGAAATTAGTGATCTGGCAACCTTCGTTACGTACTATGTACACGAAGGTGATCATTTGACATATATGTCACGCGATCACCTTCGTGAACACGAAGATGGAACGTGACACGAAGGTTGCCAGATCACTGATTTCTAAAAAATCGTTGCAGATATTTTTTCTGAATTCTGTAATCAACCATAGTGTTTGGATATTTTTTGAGCGACTGTACATATCCTTGCTTTTTTTTAGAAATTAGTGATCTGGCAACCTTCGTGTACGTACACGTACACGAAGGTGATCACTTGACATATATGTCACACGATCACCTTCGTGAACACGGAGGCCTCGCGTCAACGCCATCCAGCATGTTAAAGAAGACGTTGAGTTGTTTTACCTCTGAGCGGCACTTTTTTGCACACCATGGGCTAATGACCAGGTTACATGGACCCCAAAGGCTCAGAGATGGTTGGGGGAGGAGACCCACTGGAACAGCTGTTGGGAGACAGATGGTAGCCTCCCGTCAAGGCTATTCAGCGTGTTCTTTAACGTTGAGTTGTTTTACCTCTGAGTGGCACTTTTTTGCACACAATGGGCTAAATGACCAGGTCACATGGACCCCAAAGGCTCAGAGATGGTTGGGGGAGGAGACCCACTGGAACAGCTGTTGGGAGACAGATGGTAGCCTCCCGTCAAGGCCATCCATCGTGTTCTTTAACGTGCACAGGATATGGAACCAACACACGGGACTAAGGATTAACATCCCATCCGACGGACGGTGGCCTTTGAAATCCCATCGGTGTCCCCTATTGACTAAGGACGGAGCGAGGAGTTTTGCGGAGATAAATCTCAACGCTAGCCCAGCTAGGACTCGAACCTGAAACTGCAAATTACGCTGCATTCTGAGCAAATCTCATCTCCTTTTGTATAAGGAGGGCATAAGGACATCTTTCATATTGGAAGATAAACTTGATTATCTCTTAAAGACAAGAATGTGCTACAATTGGCCAAGTGACACAACAATAGCTAGTTAATATTTTCACCATCCGACGGACACTCCACGCGTGAGAATCTTTCATTCGGCACATAGCTGGTTATTTTCCGCATTCGCGGGACGGGGGTGGCTCATTCGGTAGCGCGCCAGGCTCGTAATCTGCAGTTCCCAGTTCGAGTCCCAGTTGGGTCAGCGTTGAGATTTATCTCCGCAAAATTCCCCGCCCTGCCCACGGTCAGTAGGGGACACCGATGGGCTTGGAAAGGCCGCCGTCCTTCGGATGGGATGTTAAGCCGTGGCCAGTGTACGGGAGAGCCATAATAACCTTTGCACGTTAAAGAACACGCTGGATGATCTTGACGGGCGACTACCATCTGTCTCCCAACAGCTATTCAAATGGGTCCCCTCCCCCAACCTTTTCTGAGCCTTCGGAGTCCATGTGACCTGGTCATTTAGCCCATGGTGTGAAAAGAGTGCCGCTCAGAGGTAAAACAACTCAACGTTAAAGAACACGCTGGATGGCCTTGACGAGAGACTACCATCTGTCTCCCAACAGCTGTTCCAGTGGGTCCCCTCCCCCAACCTTCTCTGAGCCTTCGGGGTCCTTGTGACCTGGCCATTTAGACAATGGTCTGTAAAAAAAGTGCCGCTCAGAGGTAAAACAACCTAACGTTAAAGAACGCACTGGATGACGTTGACGGGAGCTACCATCTGTCTCCCAACAGCTGCTCAAGTGGGTCCCCTCCCCCAACTTTCTCTTAGCCTTCGGGGTCCATGTGACCTGGTCATTTAGTCCATGGTGTGGAAAAAAGTGCCGCTCAGAGGTAAAACAACTCAACGTTAAAGAACACGCTGGATGGCCTTGACGAGCGACTACATCTGTCTCCCAACAGCTGTTCCAGTGGGTCCCCTCCCCCAACCTTTTCTGAGCCTTGGGGGTTCTTGTGACCTATCCATTTAGCCCATGGTGTGAAAAAGAGTGCCGCTCAGAGGTAAAACAACCAACAACCAACCACCTGAAAATTTCCGAAAGTGACCTGATATTAGCAAACCACGAGACCACCAAACTCAAATTTGGCCCCTTTACAAATCAATGCCCCCTTTACCACACATACTAGGTAGTGGATCTCATTTGTTAAGATCTATAACAGTTGATTATTTGGGTAGGATGCACCAGAGCCAGAGTAATGAATTTCTACGGTTGTACTGAGTCCCGTTGCCATCTTCGATTGATCGTGAGTCCAATTTAGGTTCGTCGGACCGCGGCCAATTATCGTCGACGGCTAGAACAATGTTCTGAAATTGGGCTCTCTCACAAGCTTAAACATTTGTCATTGGAATCTGGGAACTGGTCCCACAATTTGCTTTCGCATCATCATCATAACGGTAGGAGAGCGTTCATCTACTACATTTAGTGAGGACAAAGCGTTGGTTGGCGAGCAATTAGTCTAAGAGCCGATCGATTCGCATTATACTAATCCTGGTTTTATTGTATTCTCTCCATTCGCTTAATAGGGATGGGGTGCGTGGCCTCGAGGTTTAGATAAATTATCTCTTTGTTTCGTTTTTTAAGATTTTATTGAAAAAAGAGATTTGTGTATTTTTAGTTTTCACTACATCTGCAGTTGTTTCCATAAAGAGTTGGTTTAGGTTGTTTACCACTGAACGGCACTTTTTTGCACACCATGGGCTAAATGGCCAGGTCACAGGACCCCGAAGGCTCAGAGAAGGTTGGGGGAGGGACCCACTGGAACAGCTGTTGGGAGACAGTGGTAGCTTCCCGTCAAGGCCATCCAGCGTGTTCTTAATTATGGGTTGTTTTACCTCTGAGCGGCACTTTTTTGCACACCAAGGGCTAAATGGCCAGGTCACAGGGACCCCGAAGGCTCAGAGAAGGTTGGGGGAGGGGACCCACTGGAACAGCTGTTGGGAGACAGATGGTAGCCTCCCGTCAAGGCCATCCAGCGTGTTCTTTAACGTTGGGTTGTTTTACCACTGAGCGGCACTTTTTTGCACACCATGGGCTAAATGGCCAGGTTACATGGACCCCGAAGGCTCAGAGAAGGTTGGGAGAGGGGACCCACTGGAACTGCTGTTGGGAGACGGATGGTAGCCTCCCGTCAAGGCCATCCAGCGTGTTCTTTAACGTTGGGTTGTTTTAATTCTGAGCGGCACTTTTTTGCACACCATGGGCTAAATAGCCAAGGTCACATGGACCCCGAAGGCTCAGAGAAGGTTGGGGGAGGGGACAAACTGGAAAAGCTGTTGGGAGACGGATGGTAGCCTCCCGTCAAGGCCATCCAGCGTGTTCTTTAACGTTGGGTTGTTTTACCTCTGAGCGGCACTTTTTTGCACACCATGGGCTAAATAGCCAAGGTCACATGGACCCCGAAGGCTCAGAGAAAGTTGGGGGAGGGGACCCACTGAAACAGCTGTTGGGAGACAGATGGTAGCCTCCCGTCAAGGCCATCCAGCGTCTTCTTTAACGTGCACAGGGTATGGCTCTCTTGTACACGGAGCCACGGCTTAACGTCCCATCCGACGGACGGCCTTTCCAAGCCCATCGGTGTCCCCTACTGACCGTGGGCAGGGCGGGGAATTTTGCGGAGATAAATCTCAACGCTGACCCAGCTGGGACTCGAACCTGGGAACTACAGATTACGAGCCTGGCGCGCTACCGACTGAGCCACCCCGCCCCCTCGAGCACGGAAACTGTAGATTACGAGCCTCGCACGCTACCAAATGTGCTACCCTAGTCCCCATCTGTTCAGTGGATCTTTCACAACCTTCTTGGGTGGTCCTTGTTACCTGGACATTTAATCCATTGTGTGCAGAAAAGTGACATTTAAAAGTCAAACAACTCTTGAAAGAGTACGCTGGATTTCCTGACGATTTGTTCCCATTTGCCTCCCAAGAGATGTCCAGTGGGTCTCCCAACCTTCTCTTACTGGGGTCCTTGCGACCGGGGGGCGGGGGTGGCTCAGTCCATAGCGCACCAGGCTCGTAATCTGTAGTTCCCAGGTTCGAGTCCCAGCTGGGTCAGCGTTGAGATTTATCTCCGCAAAATTTCCCCGCCCTGCCCACGGTCAGTAGGGGACACCAATGGGCTTGGAAAGGCCGCCGTCCGTCCGGTGGGATGTTAAGCCGTGGCCCCGTGTGCGGTAGAGCCATACACTGTGCACGTTAAAGAACACGCTGGATGGCCTTGACGGGAGGCTACCATCTGTCTCCCAACAGCTGTTCCAGTGGGTCCCCTCCCCCAACCTTCTCTGAGCCTTCGGGGTCCATGTGACCTGGCCATTTAGCCCATGGTGTGCAAAAAAGTGCCGCTCAGAGGTAAAACAACCCAACGTTAAAGAACACGCTGGATGGCCTTGACGGGAGGCTACCATCTGTCTCCCAACAGCTGTTCCAGTGGGTCCCCTCCCCCAACCATCTCTGAGCCTTCGGGGTCCATGTGACCTGGCCATTTAGCCCATGGTGTGCAAAAAAGTGCCGCTCAGAGGTAAAACAACCCAACGTTAAAGAACACGCTGGATGGCCTTGACGGGAGGCTACCATCTGTCTCCCAACAGATGTTTAAGTGGGTCCCCTCCCCCAACCTTCTCTGAGCCTTCGGGGTCCTTGTGGCCTGGCCATTTAGCCCATGGTGTGCAAAAAAGTACCGCTCAGAGGTAAAACAACCCAACCCAACCTTGCGACCGGGCCATTTAGCCCATTGTCTGCAAAAAAAGTACCGTTCAAAAGTAACCCAACTTTGAATAGACTTGCCATAATATAACCTAGAAAAACATCTTTTGCTTTTAAGAAAAGGAAAAAAATAAAACACGATGGCTTTACCAAGTCATTAACTTTTCTTCATCGTTTTTAATCCCGCATATTTCCCTGAGCAAAGGATTTTTCTATTCTCTAATCTCAAAACACACACAAAAAAAAAGTTACCAATCCTCTTCCTCTTCATAAAGTAATATTCAACTTCAAACGAACGCACATTGAGGAAAAGTGGCAAATTCCGAAAAAAAATAGGAACTGATTTTTCCTCCAAGGTTACCTATCCATCATCCATTTTTGGCATCATTTGTTGGCAACTTTGTTCCAAGCAGTGCCGACCCCTTCAACTCCCCCCCCCCCCACACCATCTCCGCCTTCTCGGCAACCAATCCCCGTCTCCAACCGCTCCAGTAATTTGCGTGAGAAATTTGAATCGATAATGACCGCTTTCAAACAACAGAATATTTAGAAAAATTCCTCTTTCGAAATTTTGTTTGTGCTTAATTAAGAAGGGGATTGTAACTGTCGGCCACGCAATGGAGTCTCCTGGATTCTTGTGACGTGGATGGTTAGAGTTCCCAGTGCAAAATCACGTGATCACGTGTTCAGTTTTTGGGTATCTTGTGTTTTCTTAAAAATATGGATTATAAAATGATCAAGAAGTGAATTGTTCTACTTTTTGCCTTATTTTCTAGAGAGGTGGGGGCACAGATTCGGATAAATTCTCCTTTATTTTAAATATTTAGCTGTCATTATTAAATTTCTATTTCTTAAAATTCAACTGGTAAATCTTAAATTTAATTATCTGGTAATCAATTTTAAAGGGTTGGGTTGGATTGTTTTACCTCTGAGCGGCACTTGTTTGCACACCATGGACTAAATGGCCAGGTCACATGGACCCCGAAGGCTCAGAGAAGGTTGGGGGAGGGGATCCACTGGAACAGCTGTTGGGAGAGAGATGGTAGCCTCCCGTCAAGGCCATCCAGCGTGTTCTTTGACGTTGGGTTGTTTTACCTCTGAGCGGCACTTTTTTGCACACCATGGGCTAAATGGCCAGATTACAAGGGTTGGGTTGTTTTACCTCTGAGCGGCACTTTTTTGCACACTATGGGCTAAATGGCCAGGTCACATGGACCCCGAAGGCTCAGAGAAGGTTGGGGGAGGGGACCCACTGGAACAGCTGTTGAGAGACAGATGGCAGCCTCTCGTCAAGGCCATCCAGCGTGTTTTTAACGTTGGTTTGTTTTACCTCTGAGAGGCACTTTTTTTGCACACCATGGGCTAAATGGCCAGATTACAAGGGTTGGGTTGTTTTACCTCTGAGCGGCACTTTTTTGCACACCATGGGCTAAATGGCCAGGTCACATGGACCCCGAAGGCTCAGAGAAGGTTGGGGGAGGGGATCCACTGGAACAGCTGTTGGGAGACAGATGGTAGCCTCCCGTCAAAGCCATCCAGCGTGTTCTTTAACGTGCACAGGGTATGGCTGTCCCGCACACGAGGCCACGGCTTAACGTCCCATCCGACGGACGGCGGCCTTTCCATGCCCATCGGTGTCCCCTACTGATCGTGGGCAGGGCGGGGAATTTTTGCGGAGATAAATCTCAACGCTGACCCAGCTGGGACTCGAACCTGGGAACTACAGATTACGAGCCTGGCGCGCTACCGACTGAGCCACCCCCGCCTCAATCAATGTTAAAATATTCAGAAATATTTTAGTATAGTAACAATGGATAAATTATTTTATTTCGTACGGTTTAAAAAATAATTCGATTTCTGTTAAATTTCGGACAAATTAAATCGTTTAATTTTTTTATGCATATATAATTTAAGTCTATTTCCTCCCTTCATTTGATCACTGGCAGTCTAGGTCTAGTGTACAGTCGCTCAAAAAAGTATCCGAACACTATGGTTGATTACAGAATTCAGGAAAAATATCTGGGAACGATTTTTTTTTTAGAAATTAGTGATCTGGCAACCTTCGTGTACGTACACGTACACGAAGGTGATCATTTGACATATATGTCACGCGAACACCTTCGTGAACACGAAGATGGAACGTGACACGAAGGTTGCCAGATCACTGATTTCTAAAAAAATCGTTGCCAGATATTTTTTCTGAATTCTGTAATCAACCATAGTGTTTGGATATTTTTTTGAGCGACTGTACATATCCTTGCTTTTTTTTAGAAATTAGTGATCTGGCAACCTTCGTGTACGTACACGTACACGAAGGTGATCACTTGACATATATGTCACGGGATCACCTTCGTGAACACGAAGGTGGCACGTGACACGAAGGTTGCCAGATCACTAATTTCTAAAAATAATCGTTGCCAGATATTTTTTTCTGAATTCTGTAGTCAACCATAGTGTTCGGATACTTTTTTGAGCGACTGTACATAGAGTCTCAAAAGATTAAATTTTCTATCAAAAAAAGATTTAGCAAAAAAAGATTGTGTGAGAATAATTTTTGCAGGAAATTGGGTAAAGTTAGCTTTCTTAATTTCCATACGTCACAGAACCTGGTTAACATTGCGCATTTTCCAGTCTTGTTGCTATCAATAGAATAGTAAAAAAAAACTTTGCGTAATCGTGCAAATCCTAAAACAGTTCTTTAATTGACTGGCATTCGTTCGGTCAGCTTGTTGGAAAATTACATTCTCTGATTAATTAACGAAGGATTCCTTTTTTTTTTCATTTCGAGTCCGCTTTGCGAAACTAAAGTTATGTCTCGATATTCAGTAAGATCTTGAAATAGACTGGCTGCGTTCGAGACTTGCGGTTAGAAAGAGCTGCGGACAACTAGATTTGCATAAATAATTTCGATTGCAGGTCACGCTGCATCAACGACGCCCTCTTCGCTACGTCATTGTGGTTCAGCTAATAAGTCTTTAACGACGAAATATTTTGTGCCAATTTGTACAGTACAGTTTGGCACGGAAGAAAATTACTGGCATAAGTTGGTTTTGGAGGGAATGCTTTTGGGGTTGTTTTACCTCTGAAGGAACAGTAGGGGACACCGATGGGCTTGGAAAGGCCGCCGTCCGACGGATGGGCGTTAAAGCCGTAGCCCCGTGTGCGGGAGAGACATACTCTCTGCACGTTAAAGAACACGCTGGATGGCCTTGAAGGGAGGCTACCATCTGTCTCCCAACAGCTGTTCCAGTGGGTCCCCCCCCAACCTTCTTTAAGCCTTCGGAATCGTTGTGACCTGGCAATTTAACCCATGGTGTGCAAAACAGTGCCGCTCAGAGGTAAAACAACCCAAGGTTAAAGAACACGCTGGATGGCCTTGACGGGAGGCTACCATCTGTCTCACAACAGCTGTCCCAGTGGGTCCCCTCCCCCAACCTTCTCTGAGCCTTCGGGGTCCATGTGACCTGGCAATTTAGCCCATGGTGTGCAAAAAAGTGCCACTCAGAGGTAAAACAACCCAACGTTAAAGAACACGCTGGATGGCCTTGACGGGAGGCTACCATCTGCCTCCCAACAGCTGTTCCAGTGGGTCCCCTACCCGAACCTTCTCTGAGCCTTCGGGGTCCATGTGACCTGGCCATTTAGCCCATGGTGTGCAAAAAAGTGCCGCTCAGAGGTAAAACAACCCAACGTTAAAGAACACACTGAATGGCCTTGACGGGAGGCTACCATCTGTCTCCCAACAGCTATTCCAGTGGGTCCCCTCTCCCAACCTTCTCTGAGCCTTCGGCGTCCATGTGACATGGCCATTTAGCCCATGGTGTGCAAAAAAGTGCCGCTCAGAGGTAAAACAACCCAACCCAACCTCTGAAGGAATGTTGGGGAAAAGGAATCCATTGAATTTTTGCCTCGGAGAAGCATTTTGCTTACACACAGTGGGCTAAATTCCCAGGTCACAAGGATCCCAAAACCCTGAATAAGATTTGAGTAGGGGGATCCATTGCACCGCTATTACGGGTTGTGTTACTTCTGAATGACGCGTTTTTTACAAAATGAGCTAAATGACCAGGTCACAAATACTCCGACGGTTCAGAGAAGTTTGGAGAAAGCGGATCCACTAGACAGCATTAAAGGTTTGGTGTTTTGCTTCTCAGCTGCAATTTTTTTTACACGATGGACTAAATGGCTAGATCACATGGACCCCAAGGGTTGGGTTGGGTTGTTTTACCTCTGTGCGGCACTTTTTTGCACACCATGAGCTAAATGGTTAGGTCACAAGGACCCCAAAGGTTCAGAGACGGTTGGGGGAGGGGACCTACTGGAACAGCTGTTGGGAGACAGATGGTAACCTCCCGTCAAGGCCATCCAGCGTGTTCTTTAACGTTGGGTTGTTTTACCTCTGAGCGGCACTTTTTTGCACACCATGGGCTAAATGGCCAGGTCACATGGAGCCCGAAGGCTCAGAGAAGGTTGGGGGAGGGGACCCACTGGAACAGCTGTTGGGAGACAGATGGTAGCCTCCCGTCAAGGCCATCCAGCGTGTTCGTTAACGTTGGTTTGTTTTACATCTGAGCGGCACTTTTTTGCATACCATGGGCTAAATGGCCAGGTCACAAGGACCCCGAAGGATCAGAGAAAGTTGGAGGAGGGGACCGACTACAACGGCTGTTTGGAGACAGATGGTAGTCTCCCGTCAAGGCCATCCAGCGTGTTCTTTAACGTTGGTTTGTTTTACCTCTGAGCGGCACTTTTTTGCACACCATGGGCTAAATGGCCAGGTCACAAGGACCCCGAAAGCTCAGAGAAGGTTGGGGGAGGATTGTTGGGTTGGGTTGTTTTACATCTGAGCGGCACTGTTTTGCACACCATGAGCTAAATGATTAGGTCACAAGGACCCCGAAGGATCAGAGAAAGTTGGGGGAGGGGACTCACTGCAACGGCTGTTGGGAGACAGATGGTAGCCTCCCGTCAAGGACATCCAGCGTGTTCTTTAACGTGCACAGGATATGGCTCTCCCGCACACGGTGCCACGGCTTAACGTCCCATCCGACGGACGGCGGCTTATTCCAAACCCATCGGTATCTTCTACTGACCGTTGGCTGGGTTGGGAATTTTGTGCAGACAAATCTCAACGCTGACCCAGCCGGGACTCGAACCTGGAAACTACAGATTACGAGCCTGGCGCCAGGTCATAAGGATCCCAAAGGCCAGAATAAGATTCGAGTAGGAGGATCCACTGGACCGCTCTTACGATTGGGTTGTGTTACCTCTGAACGACGCGCCGGTTCGAGTCCCAGCTGGGTCAGCGTTGAGATTTATCTCCGCAAATTTCCTCGTCCTGCCCAAGGTCAGTAGGAGACACCGATGGGCTTGGAAAGGCCGTCGTCCGTCGGATGAGACATTAAGCCGTGAACCCGTGTGCAGGAGAGCCACACCCTGGGCACGTTAAAGAACACTCTGGATGGCCTTGATGGGAGGCTACAATCTGTGTCCCAACAGCTGTTCCAGTGGGTCTCCACCCCCAACCTTCTCTGAGCCTTCGGGGTCCTTGTGACCTGGCCATTTAGCCCATGGTGTGCAAAAAAGTGCCGCTCAGAGGTAAAACAACCCAACGTTGGAGAACACGCTGGATGGCCTTGATGGGAGGCTACCATCTGTCTCCCAACATCTGTTCCAGTGGGTCCTCTCCCCCAACCTTCTAAGAGCCTTCGGGATCCTTGTGACCTGGCCATTTAGCCCATGGTGTGCAAAAAAGTGTCGCTCATAGGTAAAACAACCGAAACAACTCAACCGGATAATAAAATCCACAGCGGGAATCCTAAGCCAACAAATTAACTGCTTGAAGTGCAAAACGGTTAAACAATTCTTCTCGAAATTTCTCTACAACAAACACACAACACGACAATGTCAGGAGGATTCATTATTCAGAGAAATATAATCATACTTCTCGGTGTAACAATGTCTCTGTCTCGTGCCGGCGAGTTGCGTTGTTGTGAAACACGCGAACGTGTCAGCCCAGACTTCAACAGTCAACTCAGAAAAGGTCCCAAGTTGTCGTTTCGGCGTTTCACATGTCGCTGAGCACGCAAAGTTTGTTGAACTCGTAAAAGACTCGTTTGCAAATACAAGGTCTCTCTCTCTCTTCACTCGCACATGGATAGCTTAGTCAGTAGCGCGCCACGTTCGTAATCTGTAGTTCCCAGGTTCGAGTTCTGTCTGGGTCAACGTTAAGACTTATCTCCGCAAAACTCCCCGCCCTGCTCACGGTCAGTAGGAGACACCGATGGGCTTGGAAAGGCCGTCGTCCGTCGGATGGGACATTAAGCCGTGACCCTGTGTGCAGGAGAGCCATACCCTGTGCACGTTAAAGAACACATTGGATGGCCTTGACGGGAGGCTACCATCTGTCTCCTAACAGCTGCTCCAGTGGGTCCCCTCCTCCAACCTTCTCTGAGCCTTCGGGGTCCTTGTGACCTGACCATTTAGCCCATGGTGTGCAAAAAGTGCCGCTCAGAGGTAAAACAACCCAACGTTAAAGAACACGCTGGATGGCCTTGACGGGAGGCTACCATCTGTCTCCCAACAGCTGTTCCAGTGGGTCCCCTCTCCCAACCTTCTCTGAGCCTTTGGGGTCCTTGTGACCTGGCCATTTAGCCCATTGTGTGCAAAAAAGTGGCGCTCAGAGGTAAAACAACCCAACATTAAAGAACATGCTGGATGGCCTTGACGGGAAGCTACCATCTGTCCCCCAACAGCTGCTCCAATGGGTCCCCTCCCTCAACCTTCTCTGCGCCATCGGGGTCCTTGTGACCTGGCCATTTAGCCCATGGTGTGCAAAAAAGTGTCGCTCAAAGGTAAAACAACCCAACGTTGAAGAACACACTGGATGGCCTTGACGGGAGGCTACCATCTGTCTCCCAACAGCTGTTCCAGTGGGTCCCATCCCCCAACTTTCTCTGAGTCTTCGGGGTCCTTGTGACCTGGCCATTTAGCTCATTGTGTGAAAAAAAGTGGCACTCAGAGATAAACCAACCCAACGTTAAAGAACATGCTGAATGGCCTTGACAGCAGGCTACCATTTGTCTCCCAACAGCTGCTCCAGTGGGTCCCCTCCCCCAACCTTCTCTGAGCCTTCGGGGTCCTTGTGACCTGACCATTTAGCCCATTGTGTGCAAAAAAGTGACTCTCAAAGGTAAAACAACCCAACCGTAAGAGAACTTTGCGAAAAGGTATCCCCTGGATAGCTATTAGATTGGACAACGTTGTTTCCTCGTCTGAGCGGCACTTTTTGGCACACAGTGAAGTGGATTTCCTTTTCCAACTGCAGAGTACAGTCGCTCAAAAAAATATCCTAACACTGTGGTTGATTACAGAACTGAGAAAGAATATCTGACAACGATTTTTTTTTAGAAATTAGTGATCTGGCAACCTTGCACGAAGATTTGCCAGATCACTAATTTCTAAAAAAATCGTTGCCAGATATTTTTTCTGAATTCTGTAATCAACCATAGTGTTCGGATACTTTTTTGAGCGACTGTATATATATATTGTTTTTAAAATTGGCTATTGCGTTTATTGTTTGAACGTAATAAGAAGAGTAGCAACAATAACGACGACAATATCAACAACAATTAGTTTACATTCTTATATTTGTTAATCGGTGTTTTATTTGAAATAAATTTTATTTTTTTCGAGGACTCTGTTGCTTTTACTTTTGTAGATGATGTTGTTGTTTTTATCTGCGACAGAGATATTGTTACCGTTGCTCTTGTTTTACTTCTGCTATTGTTAGAATGTTTTCACAACATTTTCCTGCTGATATTGTTAAAGAATATTGGTGCAACATTTTGTTTGTTGCTGCAGATGTTGTTAAACAATATTTGTCGAATATTTTGTTGCTATTCCTGCTAATATTGTTAAAGAATATTGGTGCAACATTTTGTTTGTTGCTGCAGATGTTGTTAAAGAATATTTATCGAATATTTTGTTGTTATTCTCGCTAATATTGTTAAAGAATATTGGTGTAACATTTTGTTTGTTGCTGCAGATGTTGTTAAAGAATATTTATCGAATATTTTGTTGTTATTCTCGCTAATATTGTTAAAGAATATTGGTGCAACATTTTGTTTGTTGCTGCAGATGTTGTTAAAGAATATTTGACGAATATTTTGTTGCTATTACTGCTAATATTGTTAAAGAATATTGGTGCAACATTTTGTTTGTTGCTGCAGATGTTGTTAAACAATATTTGTCGAATATTTTGTTGTTATTCCTGCTAATATTGTTAAAGAATATTGGTGCAACATTTTGTTGTTGCTGCTTGAATTGTTAAAGAATATTTGTCGAATATTTTGTTGTTATTCTCGCTAATATTGTTAAAGAATATTGGTGCAACATTTTGTTTGTTGCTGCAGATGTTGTTAAACAATATTTGGCGAATATTTTGTTGCTATTCCTGCTAATATTGTTAAAGAATATTGGTGCAACATTTTGTTTGTTGCTGCAGATGTTGTTAAACAATATTTGTCGAATATTTTGTTGTTATTCCTGCTAATATTGTTAAAGAATATTGGTGCAACATTTTGTTGCTGCTGCTTGAATTGTTAAAGATTATTTGTCGAATATTTTGTTGTTATTCTCGCTAATATTGTTAAAGAATATTGGTGCAGCATTTGTTGTTGCTGCAGATGTTGTTAAAGAATATTTGTCCAACATTTTGTTGTTGCTGTTGCTGTTGTTAAAGGACATTTTTACAACGTTTTATTGCTGCTGATATTAAAGAATACTTGTCCAACGTATTTTATTGCTGTTGCCGTTTTCGCTACTTTGTTATTGTTGTTGTTATTACTACAACTCTGGAACTTGTGTGGTTTCCACTGTTATTTATATTTGGTATATTAGCCGCCGATAATGACACTTTTTTTTTAATTTCTTCTCTTCTTTCTATACTTTTATTCGCACCATCTGAAAATCTTTTCCAACTTCAACTGTACTCTACAATTTTCGGATTATTGTTGCAGCTCTGAAAAGAACATTCTTCAATAAAATATTCTTTCTCCAATGCATTACCAACACGCTGTGTTGAAACCAATAGACAACTTAAATCACTTCTTTGAATAGTAACGAAACAATATATTTCTCAAACACTCTACAGTCAGTAATTACAGTTTTAAAACTCTTGCAAAACATTAACAATTCTTCTATTTCGTAGCATCGATGACTGGAGTTTGAAAAGTTAAAGCGTGTTTCCATGGTTACCGTTGCCCTTTCAAATTCATTTTAAAGTCGAGTCGATTTCCTGCCTGATACAATTTACTCCCTTAGTATGTCTGCATCTCAACAAATTCCATGGTTACATTGCTAAGAGCAATGTTTTTTTTTTAAGGTTAACAAAAGAATACATTTCTTCATTTTAGAAAAGATTTAATCCTACTCATCATTCTACATATGAGCGAATATATTTTATTTTTAGTTATGAAAAATCAGAATCTTGTGTTTGGATTTACTAGACGCTTCATTTTTCTACAAAATGAAAAGGGATAGTTCGTCATGTTAATCCTTTAGAATGAATTTAATGAATGATGCGTTCGTTGTGAAGTGAGGCTGATTCAGAATCATCCTTCTTCTTGGATATGATGATCCGTGAGGGACAATGTTGTTTTTATGATGATCCGTGAACAAGAGTTTTGTTGTTTTTTTATGTCGCACGAAAAATAGTTCTCTTCAATGATCAATGCTCGACATTTTTGTTGTTGCTGTTTGTGATGATTCGCGAACATATTTTTGTTGTTATTGTTGCTGTTTGTGATGATTCGGGAACATATTTTTGTTGTTATTGTTGCTGTTTGTGATGATTCGGGAAAATATTTTTGTTGTTATTGTTGCTGTTTGTGATGATTCGCGAACATATTTTTGTTGTTATTGTTGCTGTTTGTGATGATTCGGGAACATATTTTTGTTGTTATTGTTGCTGTTTGTGATGATTCGCGAACATATTTTTGTTGTTATTGTTGCTGTTTGTGATGATTCGGGAACATATTTTAGTTGTTATTGCTGCTGTTTGTGATGATTCGGGAACATATTTTTGTTGTTATTGTTGCTGTTTGTGATGATTCGGGAACATATTTTTGTTGTTATTGTTGCTGTTTGTGATGATTCGGGAACATATTTTTGTTGTTATTGTTGCTGTTTGTGATGATTCGGGAACATATTTTTGTTGTTATTGTTGCTGTTTGTGATGATTCGGGAACATATTTTTGTTGTTATTGTTGCTGTTTGTGATGATTCGGGAACATATTTTTGTTGTTATTGTTGGTGTTTGTGATGATTCGGGAACATATTTTTGTTGTTATTGTTGCTGTTTGTGATGATTCGGGAACATATTTTTGTTGTTATTGTTGCTGTTTGTGATGATTCGGGAACATATTTTTGTTGTTATTGTTGCTGTTTGTGATGATTCGGGAACATATTTTTGTTGTTATTGTTGCTGTTTGTGATGATTCGGGAACATATTTTTGTTGTTATTGTTGCTGTTTGTGATGATTCGGGAACATATTTTTGTTGTTATTGTTGCTGTTTGTGATGATTCGGGAACATATTTTTGTTGTTATTGTTGCTGTTTGTGATGATTCGCGAACATATTTTTGTTGTTATTCTTGCTGTTTGTGATGATTCGGGAACATATTTTTGTTGTTATTGTTGCCGTTTGTGATGATTCGGGAACATATTTTTGTTGTTATTGCTGCTGTTTGTGATGATTCGGGAACATATTTTTGTTGTTATTGTTGGTGCTTGTGATGATTCGGGAACATATTTTTGTTGTTATTGTTGCTGTTTGTGATGATTCGGGAACATATTTTTGTTGTTATTGTTGCTGTTTGTGATGATTCGGGAACATATTTTTGTTGTTATTGTTACTGTTTGTGATGATTCGGGAACATATTTTTGTTGTTATTGCTGCTGTTTGTGATGATTCGCGAACATATTTTTGTTGTTATTGTTGCTGTTTGTGATGATTCGGGAACATATTTTTGTTGTTATTGTTGCTGTTTGTGATGATTCGCGAACATATTTTTGTTGTTATTGTTGCTGTTTGTGATGATTCGCGAACATATTTTTGTTGTTATTGTTGCTGTTTTTGATGATTCGGGAGCATATTTTTGTTGTTATTGTTGCTGTTTGTGATGATTCGCGAAGACTTTTTTGTCCTTATTGTTGTTGTTTGTGATGATTGGCGAAGACTTTTTTGTCCTTATTGTTGTTGTTTGTGATGATTCGCGAAGACGTTTTTTGTTGTTATTGTTGTTATTTGTGATGATTCGCGAAGATGTTTTGTGACGATTCACCAAGGAAATTTTGGTGGATTACGATGATTCATTGTTTATGGCGTTTCAGTTGTTTACGACGACACCAAGGAGAATTTGGTGGTTTATGGTGATTCATTGTTTATGGCATTTTAGTTGTTTCTGACGATTCACCAAGGAGAATTTGGTAATTTATGATGATTCATTGTTTGTGGCGTTTTAGTGATCTGGCAACCTTCGTGTCACGTGACACGAAGGTTGCTAGATCATTAATTTCTAAAAGAAAATTTGCCAGATATTTTTTCTAAATTCTTTTATCAACCATAATATTCGGATTTTTTTGAGCGATTGTACATAAAACATTTTATACCTTAAATTTAAAAGAGATTTAAATTTTATTGCTTCCAAGTTGAAGTGTATTGTTACCGCTAGTAAGACAGCAAACATTTTAAAAAATGGTTTACGACAAACAAATTACTCTTTGTAAAAAAAAAGGGGGCCGGGGCGGGGGGGGGGCTCAGTCGGTAGCGCGCCAGGCTCCTAATCTGTAGTTCCCAGGTTCGAGTCCCAGCTGGGTCAGCGTTGAGATTTATCTCCGCAAAATTCCCTGCCCTGCCTACGGTCAGTAGGGGGAAACCGATGGGCTTGGAAAGGCCACCGTCCGTCGGATGGGACGTTAAGCCGTGGCCCCGTGTGCGGGAGAGCCATACCCTGTGCACGTTGAAGAACACGCTGGATGGCCTTGACGGGAGGCCTTCTCTGAGCCTTCGGGGTCCTTGTGACCTGACCATTTAGCCCGTGGTGTGCAAAAAAGTGCCGCTCAGAGATAAAACAACCCAAACAACCCAACACTTTGTAAAATAAAAAAGAACTTTAAGGACTTTTCTTTTCTCTATTTTCTGCCCTCTAATTCTAAGAAAGAGTTGGGTTGTTTTACCTCTGAGCGTCACTTTTTTGCACACCATGGGCTAAATGGCCAGGTCACATGGACCCCAAAGGCTCAGAGAAGGTTGGGGGAGGGGACCCACTGGAACAGCTGTTGGGAGACAGATGGTAGCCTCCTGTTAAGGCCACCCAGCGTGTTCTTTAACGTGCACAGGGTATGGCTCTCCCGTACACGGGGCCACGGCTTAACGTCCCATCCGACGGACAGCGGCCTTTCCAAGCCCATCGGTGTCCCCTACTGACCGTGGGCAGGGCGGGGAATTTTGCGGAGATAAATCTCAACGCTGACCCAGCTGGGACTCGAACCTGGGAACTACAGATTACGAGCCTGGCGCGCTACCGACTGAGCCACCACCGCCCCATTCTAAGAAAGAACATAAAACAAACGATAAACATTCACCCAACTACATTAGAATGAAGCATCAGTATTTGTAGTAATGAATGAAACCACTCTTCTACTCATTTTTTAACGCTAAAAAACTACGGTATTCAAAGATCTTTCGTGTAGAAACCTTCTCTTGAAAGAAGTTTGGATTTTCCATTGGAAGAGTGGATAGGAATGAATTGAAGACGAAGGAGACTGTGGTTTTTTTTTTAACTTCCACCGTGGGCTGTTTTACAGTAAAAACTGCTCATCCAATGACTGCATGAACGAAGACAGAAATCCTTTTGTCTGTTTACTCTCGTGCAACTTCTGATGCAGTGTTTACGTACTTGGGTTGAAAACCTAAATTCATTTCAGTTGTGTCATGCAGTTCTACGCCTGAAGCATTGTTGAGAAACAATATTCCTAAGCTTACTGTTTGGTTCCTTGGGAATTTGCATAACCTGGGGGAAGGAAAATGGTGTGTGTGTCTGGGGGGGGGGTCTGCAAGGAACAGGAAAATACTTATTTTATTGCTTTGTTGTTGTTGTTTTCGTTTTTCAGATTTTTTTTCTTTCACTATTCTCTGCACTGTGTTACGAATCTTATATTTGTTTTTAAGCCCCCGTCTCTGTTTAAATGAAGCTGGAAAACAGAAATGAAAGAGAATTAAATTCTTCAACCATAAAAAAGTAATGCTTGTCTTTCTTGAAAGTGAATTTTAGTGTTCTTTAAAGTTAATTATTTTTTAATATTTCTTAAGAAGAAGTCGGGGCCCGGGGGATGTTCATTCGCTAGCGCGCCAGACTCGTAATCTGCAGTTCCCAGGTTCGAGTCACACCTGTGCCAGTGTTCAGATTTATCTCCTCAAAACTTTCCACTCTGTTCTCGGTCAGTAGGGGACACCGTTGGACTTGGAAAGGATGCCGTCCGTCGGATTGGACGTTAAGCCGTTGACTCATTGAGTTGCGAGAGCCATACACTGTGCACGTTAAAGAACACGCTGGATGTCTATAAGTCTGCCTCTTATCTGTTTTACAGTGGATCCCATTCCCCAACCTTCTCTGAGCCTTTAGTGTCCTCGTTCTCTGGTAGTTTTGCTCGTTTTATGCGCAAAATTTCCGCTCAGAAGTTGAGTTCGGTTGAGTGGCATTTTTGCACACCATGGGCTAAATGGCCAGTTCACAAGGACCCCGAAGGCTCAGAGAAGGTTAGGGGAGGGGACCCACTGGAAGAGCTGTTGGGAGATAGATGGTAGCTTCCCGTCAAGGCCATCCAGCTTGTTCTTTAACGTTGGGTTGTTTTACCTCTGAGCGGTGCTTTTTCTACACAATGGGCTAAATGGCCAGTTCACAAGGACCCCGAAGGCTCAGAGAAGGTTAGGGGAGGGGACCCACTGGAACCGCTGTTGGGAGACAGATGTTAGCTTCCCGTCAAGGCCATCCAGCATGTTCTTTAACCTGCACAGGGCATGGCTCTATGGCACACTGGGCCACGGCTTAACGTCCCATCCGATGGACGGCGGTCTTTCCAAGCCCATCGGCATCCCCTACTGACCGTGAACAGGGCGGGAAAATTTGCAGAGATAAATCTCAACGCTGACTCAGCTGGGACTCGAACCTGGGAACCACAAATCACGAGCCTGCCACGCTACCGACTGAGCCAACCCCCCCCCCCCCCCCCCCTAGGCCACGGGAGTCGCTGCTTTATTACAGTGAACGAAGCAGCCGCAGCCGCAGCGTAAAAATCTGCTCGTCTTTCTACTTCGAGCGTTTAATTAGTTTAGTAACAATCACGTCTGAACCTTCATTTGACGGATCGTGCCGTAATTAAGCGTCTCTCGTCGTTTGAATGAGAAAGTTGTGAAAACGCCTTACAAAAAAAAATCATCGCCTTCAGCGACCGTTGAGACCGAAATCTCTAACGAAGAAGCGATTTCAGTTAAAACGGTCAACCACATAAGAAAATATGCAAAATTTGATCTGATGAGGTTGTATTTCTTGCTTAACTGCGTAAGGAGTTCCTCGTTACAACCACAGACGCAATATTCCCCGAACAATTTTTCCTTGTTTCCAGAAGCTTTTTAGCTCCAACACCTTCATTGCTTATAATTAACAAGCTGGATAACAAGGATGCACCACTTTGTTATTGGTTCTCTACCCATAAGATGCCTTGTCGCCTGCGTTACGAGGTGAACGGTTACTATGGCAACAAAAACGTTCAAGGCTGATTTATTTATTCTGGTACTCGACTCTGGCATTACTTTGAACAGAAGTGTTTTGTGGGTTGTTGTTAGGGTTGTTTTACCTCTGAGCGGCACTTTTTTGCACACCATGGGCTAAATGGCCAGGTCACATGGACCCCGACGCCTTAGGGAAGGTTGGAGTAAGGGGACCCACTGGAACAGCTGTTGGGAGACAGATGGTAAACTCCCGTCAAGGCCATCCAGCGTGTTCTTTAACGTTGAGTTGTTTTATCTCTGAGGGGCACTTTTTTGCACAAGATGGGCTAAATGGCCAGGTCACAAGGACTCCGACGCCTTAGGGAAGGTTGGAGTAAGGGGACCCACTGGAACAGCTGTTAGGAGACAGATGGCAGACCCCCGTTAAGGCCATCCAGCGTGTTCTTTAACGTTGGGTTGTTTTACCTCTGAGCGGTACTTTTTTGCACACCATGGGTTAAATGGCCAGGTCACATGGACCCCGAAGGCTCAGAGAAGGTTGGGGGAGGTGACCCACTGAAATAGCTGTTGGGAGACAGATGGTAGCCTCCCGTCAAGGCCATCCAACGTGTTCCTTAGCGCGCACAGGGTATGGCTCTCTCTCCCACACATGGTAGGACGGGGGTGGCGCAGTCGGTAATCTGTAGTTTCCAGGCTCGTAATCTGTAGTTCCCAGGTTCGAGTCCCAGCTGGGTCAGCGTTCAGATTTATCTCCGCAAAACTCCCCGCCTTGCTAACGTTAAAGAACACGCTGGATGGCCTTGACGGGAGGTTACCATCTGTCTCCCAACAGCTGTTCCAGTGGGTCCCCTCCCCAAACCTTCTCTGCGTCTTCGGGGTCCTTGTGAACTGGCCATTTAGCCCATGGTGTGCAAAAAAAAAGTGCCGCTCAGAGGTAAAACAACCCAACGTTAAAGAACACGCTGGATGGCCTTGACGGGAGGCTACCATCTGTCTCCCAACAGCTGTTCCAGTGGGTCCCCTCTCCCAACTTCCTCTGAGTCTTCGGGGTCCTTGTGACCTGGCCATTTAGCCCATGGTGTGCAAAAAAGTGCAAAGATTGCGGTTTTTGTTATTGTTGAAGATGACGATGCTGCTGATATTGTTATTGTTTAATATGATGATGCCTCTCCTTCTGTTGCCGTCAACTTTCTGCTCTTGATGTCGTTGTTGTTGTTGCGTTGTTGCTGCTGCTAATAATAATGATGATGATGTGTTTATTGCTGTTTTCGTTGTTGCTGATGATGATGATGGTGATGATAACGATGTGTTTATTTCATTTTTCGTTGTAGTTGATGATAACTATGATGATGTGTTTGTCGCTGTTTTGGTTGATGAGGCTGACTATGACGACGACGACGATGATGATATATTTTTGATGTTGTTCATCATGATGCTGTTGGTAGTGTGGTGGTGGTGGTGATGATGACTGCATTTTTTGATGCTGTTTTTGTTGTTGTTGTTGTTGTTCAAAAAACAACAGTGTGAGGTGTAGGAGTGATAAAGAAAGTATGTTTGTTGTTGTCGTTGTTGTTGCTGCTGCTGTTTAGACAATAGTGTGAGGTGTAAGAATGGTGAGTAAAGTAAGATTGTTGTTGTTGTTGTTGTTGTTGTTGTTGTTTCGTCATCGTTGATGATGATGTTCTCATTGCGCTTCTCGTTGTTGTTGTTGTTTTCGTCGTCGTCGTTGTTGTTGTTGTTGTTGTTGTTGTTGTTGTTGTTGTTGTTGTTGCTGCTGCTGCTGCTGCTGCTGCTGTTGTTGTTGTTGTTGTTGTTGTTGTTGTTGTTGTTGTTGTTGTTGTTGTTGTTGTTGTTGTTTACATGTCGGAAAGCATTCACCATTTCTAATTTAGGAAAAAGCGAGCAGTTCTGTCTCATACGATACCATCAATCCAACAGATCGATTAACACTAAGAGAAAGAAACTAAAAAAGCAATAACCACACGTGCGAAAAGATAAGAAAGATATATTAACAGAGACTAGAATCATCCCCTAATTAAAACAAAAATAGCGATCTGAGCGGAGAAAACGATTCCACTTGATTGATTCCGCGAAAAGCAAACAAATAATCAAAGAAAAGAAAAAAAAACAACATAACTCTGAGTGGGAAAGAAAGCGTAGGGTTAATATCTTTCGGGAGTATTTTTCTTTCATTTTCGGGGGTGGTGGTGGTGAAAGGAGGTGTAGGGCTGATGAGTAACGTATCAAGACAGATTCTTATATATGTTGAGATTCGATGGCCGAGGAGACAGTGATATTGTTCTCTTGGGGTTGGAGGAGTTTTTCCTTTAATAGGAGAGAGAGAATTCCTCACTGGATGCTGAGCAAGAGTCTTCCACAGGAGGAAATCTCTCTTCGTCTGAATAGCGATTGCAATCACATCCCACCTTAATCTATCAGCTGTAGAATGTCTGAGAGGGGAATTTACCAGATAGGAGAAAAAAATAATCAGACAATAACCAAATAAAATGAAGAAGTGAGAATAGAAATAAAAACTTTTTCCATATTTTTTTTTTCTTAGTGCTCTTTTTTGTTCTGGTCTCGCAGCTGCGTCGCTGTTGTTTTGTTGCTCTCAGTGGCAATTATTTCTTTCATTCGTTTCTTTATTTGTTTGTTTCTGCAATAAGTTTGGACGAAAGTTTTGTTAGCAATGGATCGGAAATTATGGTTGTTCTGTTGCTGTTGTTTGTTACTGCTGCTGATGATTTTTGTTGCTGTTTCTGCTGCTGCTGTTATTATCGATGTCGTTGTGTGTGGTTGTTCCTGTTGCTGTTGTAGTTGCTGTTGCTGTTATGTTGTTACTTCTCTTCCTGTTATTGCTGCTGTTATTCATGTTGCTGCTACTGTTCCTGTTATTGCTGCTCTTATTCATGTTGGTGATGTTATTCATGTTGTTACTGCTCTTCCTGTTATTGCTGCTGTTATTCGTGATACTGATGCTCTTCCTGTTATTGCTGTTGCTATTCATGTTGCCGCTGCTCTTCCTGTTATTGGTGCTGTTGTTCATATTGTTGCTGCTCTTATTCATGTTGGTGCTGTTATTCTTGCTGCTGTTGCTCTTCCTGTTTTTGCTGCTGTAATTCGTGTTGGTGCTGCTCTTCCTGTTATTGCTGCTGTTATTCGTGTTGCTGGGGCTCTTCCTGCTACTCTTTCTGCTATTTGTGCTGTTATTTGTGTTGTTGATGCTCTTCCTGCGATTGCTTTTATTATTCTTCTTGCTGCTACTCTTCCTGTTATTGCTGGTGTTATTCATGTTGCTGCAACTCTTCCTTATTGCTGCTGGTATTCATGTTGCTGATGTTCTTCCTGTTATTGCTACTGTTGTTCTTGTTGCTGATGTTCTTCCTGTTATTGCTGCTGTTATTCTTGCTGTTGCGACTCTTCCTGTTATTGATGGTTTTATTCCTGTTTCTTCAGTTCTTCCTGTTATTACTGCTGTTATTCATGTTGTTCCGGCTCTTCCTGTTGTTGCTGCTGTTGTTCATGTTGCTTCTACTCTCCCTGTTTTTGCTTCTGTTATTCGTGCTGCTGATGTTCTTCCTGTTATTACTGGTGTTATTCTTGTTGCTTTTGCTCTTCCTGTTATTTCTGCTGGTATTCATGTTGCTGCTACTATTCCTGTTATTATCGGCGTTATTAGTGTTGCTGCAGCTCTTCCTGTCACTGATGCTGTTATTCGTGTTGCTGATTTCCTTCCTGTTATTGGTGCTGTTATTCATGTTGCTGCTGCTCTTCCTGTTATTGTTGCTATTATTCGTATTGCCGATTTTCTTCCTGTTTTATTGGTGCTGTTATTCATGTTGCTGCTGCTCTTTCTGTTATTGTTGCTGTTATTCGTGTTGCTGATTGTCTTCCTGTTATTGATGCTGTTAGTCATGTTGCTGCTGCTCTTCCTTTTATTGTTGCTGTTAGTCATGTTGCTGCTGCTCTTCCTGTTACTGTTGCTGTTATTCGTGTTGCTGATTTTCTTCCTGTTATTGATGCTGTTAGTCATGTTGCTGCTGCTCTTCCTTTTATTGTTGCTGTTAGTCATGTTGCTGCTGCTCTTCCTGTTATTGTTGCTGTTATTCGTGTTGCTGATTTTCTTCCTGTTAATGATGCTATTAGTCATGTTGCTGCTGCTCTTCCTTTTATTGTTGCTGTTAGTCATGTTGTTGCTGCTCTTCCTTTTATTGTTGCTGTTATTCGTGTTGCTGATTTTCTTCCTGTTATTGGTGCTGTTATTCATGTTGCTGCTGCTCTTCCTTTTATTGTTGCTGTTATTCGTGTTGCTGATTTCCTTCCTGTTATTGGTGCTGTTATTCATGTTGCTGCATGCTCTTCCTGTTATTGTTGCTATTATTCGTGTTGCGGATTTTCTTTCTGTTATTCATGCTGTTAGTCATGTTGCTGCTGCTCTTCCTGTTATTATTGCTGTTATTCGTGTTGCGGATTTTCTTTCTGTTATTCATGCTGTTAGTCATGTTGCTGCTGCTCTTCCTGTTATTATTGCTGTTATTCGTGTTGCTGAGTTCCTTCCTCTTATTGTTGCTGTTATTCATGTTGCTGCTGCTCTTCCTGTTATTACTGCATCTCTTTCTGTTGCTGCATTTCTTCCTGTTATACCTGCTGTTATTCGTATTGCTGCTGTTATTGGTGTTGCTGCTGCGCTGGCATCGTCTTTTATATTGTTGTTGGATAAGAGAGAAGTTTAGCAAGATATTCCGTTTAAAGTTTTATGCAGATACAGATGATCCGTTGAGTCAAAATTTCAGCCGAATATTTGCTTTTTAGTCGATTAATCTTGATCATCAAAAAGAAAGAAACGAACGATGTTCCTTTTGTGATGAACGACACTAAATCAAATGTTGCCAAAAGAAAAAACAATTTTAGTTCAAATGTTGTGAAATTATGTAGTAAAAATATAACAGGAAGAAGAAAGATACGAAGTTAAAGAAAAATACTTATAGTTTAATAGTGATTAAATGCTTAGTTATTCTTATATTAGTTATATATTTAATAAAATTATGCTTATATTAGTTATATATTTAAAAACTTGGTTATTCTTATCTCTCAAAGCATTCTGGCTCTTCTTCGTAGCTCACCAAAAAAAACTTGGCTGTTCTTATCTCTCCAAACGTCCTGGCTCTTCGTAGCTCCCAAAAAACTTGGCTATTTCTTATCTCTCAAAACATCCTGGCTCTTATTCGTAGCTACCCCCAAAAAACTTGGCTATTCTTATCCCTCAAAACATCCTGGCTCTTCGTAGCTCCCCCAAAAAACTTGCCTATTCTTATCTCTCAAAACATCCTGGCTCTTCGTAGCTCCCCCCAAAAAAACTTGGCTATTCTTATCTCTCAAAACATCCTGGCTCTTCTTCGTAGCTACCCCCAAAACACTTGGCTAATCTTATCCCTCAAAACATCCTGGCTCTTCGTAGCTCCCCAAAAAATTGCCTATTCTTATCTCTCAAAACATCCTGGCTCTTCGTAGCTCCCTCCAAAAAAACTTGGTTATTCTTATCTCTCAAAGCATCCTGGCTCTTCTTCGTAGCTCACCAAAAAAAACTTGGCTATTCTTATCTCTCCAAACGTCCTGGCTCTTCGTAGCTCCCAAAAAACTTGGCTATTTCATATCTCTCAAAACATCCTGGCTCTTCGTAGCTCCACTCAAAAAAACTGGGCTATTCTTATATCTCAAAACATCCTGGCTCTTCGTAACTCCCCAAAAAAAACTTGCCTATTCTTATCTCTCAAAACATAATGGCTCTTCGTAGCTCCCCCCCCCAAAAAAAAACTTGGCTATTCTTATCTCTCAAAACATCCTGGCTCTTCTTCGTAGCTCCCCCCCAAAAAAACTTGGCTATTCTTATCTCTCAAAACATCCTGGCTCTTCGTAGCTCCCAAAAAAAACTTGCCTATTCTTATCTCTCAAAACATCCAGGCTCTTCGTAGCTCCCCCCCCCAAAAAAAAAACTTGGCTATTCTTATCTCTCAAAACATCCTGACTCTTCTTCGTAGCTCCCCCCAAAAAAACTTGCCTATTCTTATCTCTCAAAACCTCCTGACTCTTCTTCGTAGCTCCCCCCAAAAAAACTTGCCTATTCTTATCTCTCAAAACATCCAGGCTCTTCGTAGCTCCCCCCCCCAAAAAAAAAAACTTGGCTATTCTTATCTCTCAAAACATCCTGACTCTTCTTCGTAGCTCCCCCCCAAAAAAACTTGGTTATTCTTATCTCTCAAAACATGCTGACTCTTCTTCGTAGCTCCCCCCAAAAAAACTTGCCTAATCTTATCTCTCAAAACATCCTGGCTCTTCGTAGCTCCCCCCCCCCAAAAAAAAAAAAAAATTGGCTATTCTTATTTCTCAAAACATCCTGACTCTTCTTCGTAGCTACCCCAAAAAAAACTTACCTTTCTACCTTAAAAAAACCCTCTTTAGTGATTCACAGCAAAAACAACTTCACAGCCGGAAATGCGGCTCGCCTTTTATTCCTGCAGCCTGATCAGCCGCTCATTAGAAACAACAGACGCTCTACATTCAAAAGAAAAATGAGATAAAAAACAGAAAGAAATTCTGTCATGACGTAACATCCGAGATAATTAACAATGTCCGAAGCTATCGACCAATTTTCGTATTCTCTCTGGACAAGACTTTCAGACGCAGCGTTAGAGAACTTTTTTATTTATTTAATCATTTCCTTTTCCTGGAAAGGCGTTTCAATTTTATGGTTTCATAATCATAAATTTACGGAGTAAATTTTTCTAATATATGCAGATCGCTTCCGTATAAAGGACTTCATCAGAATCGATTGCAAAAAAAACAGAGGCCTGCAGTTATTAGGGATGGTGAGTGTTACGTTAGTTAAACAAGACTATTGGACATGCTGTTGCTTAAAATGCTTTTTATGCTGCAAGCATTTTTTTTTATCGATCTATGTTATTGCTCTTGCTGTGTTTTAAACATCATTTTTTTTCTGTTTCTCTGATAATATTTTTCTAAAAGTGCAGTTGCTATATTTTTAAGGTGAGTCTGGTCGATTAACTTTTTAACAACCTGCTTCTCTTTGAGAAATGATTTTTCTCAAAGGTCTCTAAAGAGTTAGCGATGGATAAGAATAAGTATTCCCTCAAGCAGCTTCTTGCCACAGAGGTCGGACAGGAGAAAGAAAATACGAACATCCATACTGTGATGATCTCGCGCCTCTCCTGTTGGACATTGCCAGAATGTGATGGACTCGCTGCCCGGAATGTGATGGACTCACTGCCCATAATGTAATGGACTCGCTCCCCGTAATGCGACGGACTCGCTCCCCGTAATGTGACGGACTCGCTCGCCGTAATGTGACGGACTCGCTCGCCGTAATGTGACGGACTCGCTCCCCATAATGTGACGGACGCGCTCCCCGTAATGTGATGGACGAGCTCCCCTTAATGTGATGGACTCGCTCCTCGTAATGTGATGGACGCGCTCCCCGTAATGTGATGGACTCGCTCCCCGTAATGTGATGGACTCGTTCCTCGTAATGTGATGGACTCGTTCCTCGTAATGTGATGGACTTGCTCCTCGTAATGTAACGGACTCGCTCCTCGTAATGGGATGGACTCGCTCCCCGTAATGTGATGGACTCGCTCTCCAGAATGTGATGGACTCGCTCCCCATAATGTGGTGAACTCACTCTCCGTAATGTGATGGACTCGCTACCCGTAATGTAATGGGCTCACTCTCTGTAATGTGATGGACTCGCTCCCCGTAATGTGACAGACTCGCTCCCCGTAATGTGACGGACTCGCTCCCCGTAATATGATGGAATCGCTCCCCGTAATGCGATGGACTCGCCCTCGTAATGTGACGGACTCGCTCGCCGTAATGTGACGGATTCGCTCCCCGTAATGTGACGGACTCGCTCCCCATAATATGACGGACGCGCTCCCCGTAATGTGATGGACGCGTTCCCCTTAATGTCATGGACTCGCTCCTCGTAATGTGATGGACGCGCTCCCCGTAATGTGAGGGACTCGCTCCCGTAATGTGATGGACTCGTTCCTCGTAATGTGATGGACTCGTTCCTCGTAATGTGATGGACTCGCTCCTCGTAATGTGACGGACTCGCTCCTCGTAATGGGATGGACTCGCTCCCCGTAATGTGATGGACTCGTTCCTCGTAATGTGATGGACTCACTCTCCGTAATGTGATGGACTCGCTCCCTGTAATGTAATGGGCTCACTCTCTGTAATGTGATGGACTCGCTCCCCGTAATGTGACAGACTCGCTCCCCGTAATGTGACGGACTCGCTCCCCGTAATGTGATGGAATCGCTCCCCGTAATGCGATGGACTCGCCCCTCGTAATGTGACGGACTCGCTCCTCGTAATATGACGGGCTCGCTCCTCGTAATGTGACGGACTCACTCCCTGTAATGTGATGGTCTCGCTCCCCGTAATATGATGGAATCGCTCCCCGTAATGCGATGGACTCGCCCCTCGTAATGTGACGGACTCGCTCCTCGTAATATGACGGGCTCGCTCCTCGTAATGTGACGGACTCACTCCCCGTAATGTGATGGTCTCGCTCCCCGTAATGTGATGGACTCGCTCCTCATAATGTGATGGACTCGCTCCTCATAATGTGATGGACTCGCTCCCCCTAATGTGATGGACTGGACCAAATGTCGTGTCTGCCGGAGGACAATGAATTTGTCCCTTAATTACCTTCACCCTTACTTCGGCGAAATGACAGGTTCGCGGTTGGTTACACCCGTACCGACGAATGCCTCAGAATTGCTGCATCGCGGATGTATAAAAATATGTCCAACAATTCCGAAACGAGAGTTGTATAGGGACGACACAGTGTATTTACACTTACATACAATCACGTGCTGGGGATGCTCTCGGCTCCGTAGGCCTTTGCTGCTTTGCTGCTGCAAGCAATTACTCAATGAGGTGGAATACCGCACACTTTGCAGGTTCTCACTTACAGGGACATTACGGTTCACATTACGGGGAGTGAGTCCGTCACATTACGAGGAGCGTGTCCGTCACATTACGA
This sequence comes from Ryuthela nishihirai, assembly GCA_038380435.1. Classification (NCBI taxonomy): domain Eukaryota; kingdom Metazoa; phylum Arthropoda; class Arachnida; order Araneae; family Heptathelidae; genus Ryuthela; species Ryuthela nishihirai. Next base: position 41,057,528 of record JAWZYU010000034.1, on the reverse strand, counting down.
GGAGCGAGTCCATCACATTACGAGGAACGAGTCCATCACATTACGGGGAGCGAGTCCGTCACATTACGAGAAGCGCGTCCATCACATTACGGGGACCTCAAACTCGGCGAAAGGATAATTAACCTTTGCCTACAATGTGGTTCACACAGAATCCACAGAACTGTGTCAGATTCACCAAGAATCTCGATTCTCACTTAGAATCGAACCCTCTGCTTAAGGATTTCGTTCGAGTAAGGGCGGCGTCCTTTTGACGTGTGCTCAAAAGTCCTTCCCGCCCTACAGCTAAAAAAAAAAAAACAAAAATATAACAAAAAAGGCCGTAAAAGGGCTTTTCGGACATCAACATGTACAGTCGCTCAAAAAAAGTATCCGAACACTATGGTTGATTACAGAATTCCGAAAAATATCCGGCAACGATTTTTTTAAAAAAAATTAGTGATCTGGCAACTTTCGTGTACAGTAGCTCAAAAAAGTATCCGAACACTATGGTTGATTACAGAATTCAGGAAAAATATCTGGCAACGATTTTTTTTTAGAAATCAGTGATCTGGCAACTTTCGTGTCACGTGACACGACGGTTGCCAGATCAATAATTTCTAAGAAAAAATCGTTGCCAGATTTTTTTCCCCTGAATTCTGTAATCAACCATAGTGGTCAGATATTTTTTTCGAGCGACTGTACAGGCAACCAGCTCACAGTCGAAAACAACATCTTATGAGTCACATCCCCCACAGTAGCACTTCCAAGAACACAATCAATACATAAAAATATTTACAATAACAATAATACAATAAAATGCAACGATAAATAAAAATAAACAAATTAGAGGGACATGACACATACCTCATCCAGGGCTCGAACCCAGATCCCTTTGATCAGTAGTCAACTACACTACAAATGCAGCCAAATGAAGAAAACACACTGGACAGGAGAGCAGAGGTTGACTCAGTTGGTAGCATGCCAGACTGGTAATCTGCAGTTCCAAAAGTCCAATTCCATTTATGCAAGTGTTGAGATTTATGTCAGTTAACTGGCATCCACCCTCGGTCAGTAGGGGACACCGATGGGCTTGGAAATGCCGCCGTCCGTCGGATACGTCGATAAGCCGTGGGCCCGAATGCGGGAGAACCATACCCTGTGCACATTGAAGAACACACTAGGTGACCTTGATGAAAGGTAACTATTAGTATCCTAATAGTTGTTCGAGTCCCAGCTGGGTCAGCGTTGAGATTTATCTCTGCAAAATTCCCCGCCCTCCTCACGGTCAGTAGGGGACACCGATGGGCTTGGAAATGCCGCCGTCCGTCGGATGGGACGTTAAGCAGTGACCCCGTGTGCGGGAGTGTGCACGTTAAAAAACATGCTGGATGGCCTTGAAGGAACGTTACCATCTGTCTCCCGATAGCTGTTCCAGTGGGTCCCCTCCCCCTCCCTTCTCTGAGCCTTCGGGGTCCTTGTGACCTGATAATTTAGCCCATAGTGTGCAAAAAAGTGCCACTCAGAGGTAAAACAACCCAACGTTAAAGAACACGCTGGATGGCCTTAACGGGAGGCTACCATCTGTCTCCCAACAGCTGTTCCAGTGCGTCCCCTCCCCCAACCTTCTGTGAGCCTTCGGGGTCCTTGTGACCTGGTAATTTAGCCCATAGTGTGCAAAAAAAGTGCCACTCAGAGGTAAAACAACCCAACGTTAAAGAACACGCTGGATGGCCTTGACGGGAGGCTACCATCAGTCTCCCTACAGCTGTTCCAGTGGGTCCCCTCCCCCAACCTTCTCTGAGCCTTCGAGGTCCTTGTGACCTGGTCATTTAGCCCATGGTGTGCAAAAAGTACCGCTCAGAGGAGAAACAACCCAACGCTAAAGAACACACTGGATGGCTTTGACGGGAGGCTACCATCTTTCTCCCAACAGCTGTTCCAGTGGATCCCCTCCCCCAACCTTCTCTGAGCCTTCGGGGTCCATGTGACCTGGCCATTTAGCCCATGGTGTGCAAAAAAGCGGCGCTCACAGGTAAAACAACCCAACGTTAAAGAAACCACTGGATGGCCTTGACGGGAGGCTACCATCTGTCTCCCAACAGCTGTTCCAGTGGTTCCACTCCCCCAACTTTCTCTGAGCTTTCGGCGTCCTTGTGACCTGGCCATTTAGCCCATGGTGTGCAAAAAGTGCCGCTCAGAGGTAAAACAACCCAACTGCTACACATTGAGCATTTTAATTCTCTTTCTGTTTCGAACGCTTCGTTTGATATTTTCCTCGACAATCAGCGATGTTTTTTATGGGGATTTGACGAACGACGATTGCAGATCGACGTGGCTTTATGAGAAAGAAAAAATGCCATCGGAGTAACGGGATTTCTGGGATCTCGCATTGTCGCATCAATTGATGTTGCCTGAAGCAGGTAGATGAAGAAGAGATTACTTCATGTATCGGAAGCACGTAAGAAGATGCTCCTGCTTTAATCTCGTAAGACAACGTACTTCGGGTACGTCTTTTTTCTTCCAATCCAATTAGGTCACAAATACTACGGTGCTGTTATTGATTATTCGCTCGCTTTGATGACGTAGCCGCAAGTAATTTTTTGTGGTTGGTATAGGTTGTTGACTGTGCTTAAAAAATTACTTTGATTCTACTTCGCATACCTTAGCATTTCAAATGTGCTTTTCGCTTTCGATGGTTGGTCTATTCTCATGTGTGTTTGTTATTTGATTTGGTTTCCAAAAAATCCCGAAAGTTGGCATCAATGTTTCCTTGGCTGGTTCGCAATAAATCTCTAAAGACTGCTTCCATGTTTGTTAGTTCGGTTGGTTGTTTGGTTCGCAATAAGTCTCGAAAGACTGCCTCCATGTTTGTTAGTTCGGTTGGTTGTTTGGCTCGCAATATGTCTCGAAATACTGCCACCATGTTTGTTAGTTTGGTTGGATATTTCGTTCGCAATAAGTCTTAAAACTGCTTCCATGTTTGTCAGTTCGGTTGGTTGTTTGGTTCGCAATAAGTCTCGAAAGACTGCTTCCATGTTTGTTAGTTCGGTTGGTTGTTTGGTTCGCAATAAGTCTCGAAAAACCGGCCCCATGTTTGCTAGTTTGGTTCGCAATAAATCTCCAAAGACTGCCTCCATGTTTGTTAGTTCGATTGGTTGTTTGGCTCGCAATATGTCTCGAAAGACTGCCTCCATGTTTGTTAGTTTGATTGGTTGTTTGGTTCGCAATAAATCTCGAAAGACTGCCTCCATGTTTGTTAATTTGGTTGGTTGTTTGGTTCCCAATAAGTCTCGAAAGACTGCCTCCATGTGTGTTAATTTGGTCGGTTGTTTGGTTCGCAATAAGTCTCGAAAGACTGTCTCCATGTTTGTCAATTCGGTTGGTTGTTTGGTTCATAATACGTCTGGAAAGATTGCATCCATGTTTGTTAATTTGGCTGGTTGTTTGTTTCGCAATAAGTCTCGAAAGACTGTCTCCATATTTGTTAGTTTGGTTCGAAATAAATTTCGAGAGACTGGTTGTGTATTTGTTAATTCGGTTGGTTGTTTGGTTACCAATAAATCTCGGAAGACTGCATCCATGTCTGTTAACTATATTTGTTAGTTTGGTTCGAAATAAATTTCGAGAGACTGGTTGTGTATTTGTTAATTCGGTTGGTTGTTTGGTTACCAATAAATCTCGGAAGACTGCATCCATGTCTGTTAACTATATTTGTTAGTTTGGTTCGAAATAAATTTCGAGAGACTGGTTGTGTATTTGTTAATTCGGTTGGTTGTTTGGTTACCAATAAATCTCGGAAGACTGCATCCATGTCTGTTAACTATATTTGTTAGTTTGGTTCGAAATAAATTTCGAGAGACTGGTTGTGTATTTGTTAATTCGGTTGGTTGTTTGGTTACCAATAAATCTCGGAAGACTGCATCCATGTCTGTTAACTATATTTGTTAGTTTGGTTCGAAATAAATTTCGAGAGACTGGTTGTGTATTTGTTAATTCGGTTGGTTGTTTGGTTACCAATAAATCTCGGAAGACTGCATCCATGTCTGTTAACTATATTTGTTAGTTTGGTTCGAAATAAATTTCGAGAGACTGGTTGTGTATTTGTTAATTCGGTTGGTTGTTTGGTTACCAATAAATCTCGGAAGACTGCATCCATGTCTGTTAACTATATTTGTTAGTTTGGTTCGAAATAAATTTCGAGAGACTGGTTGTGTATTTGTTAATTCGGTTGGTTGTTTGGTTACCAATAAATCTCGGAAGACTGCATCCATGTCTGTTAACTATATTTGTTAGTTTGGTTCGAAATAAATTTCGAGAGACTGGTTGTGTATTTGTTAATTCGGTTGGTTGTTTGGTTACCAATAAATCTCGGAAGACTGCATCCATGTCTGTTAACTATATTTGTTAGTTTGGTTCGAAATAAATTTCGAGAGACTGGTTGTGTATTTGTTAATTCGGTTGGTTGTTTGGTTACCAATAAATCTCGGAAGACTGCATCCATGTCTGTTAACTATATTTGTTAGTTTGCTTCGAAATAAATTTCGAGAGACTGGTTGTGTATTTGTTAATTCGGTTGGTTGTTTGGTTACCAATAAATCTCGGAAGACTGCATCCATGTCTGTTAACTATATTTGTTAGTTTGGTTCGAAATAAATTTCGAGAGACTGGTTGTGTATTTGTTAATTCGGTTGGTTGTTTGGTTACCAATAAATCTCGGAAGACTGCATCCATGTCTGTTAACTATATTTGTTAGTTTGGTTCGAAATAAATTTCGAGAGACTGGTTGTGTATTTGTTAATTCGGTTGGTTGTTTGGTTACCAATAAATCTCGGAAGACTGCATCCATGTCTGTTAACTATATTTGTTAGTTTGGTTCGAAATAAATTTCGAGAGACTGGTTGTGTATTTGTTAATTCGGTTGGTTGTTTGGTTACCAATAAATCTCGGAAGACTGCATCCATGTCTGTTAACTATATTTGTTAGTTTGGTTCGAAATAAATTTCGAGAGACTGATTGTGTATTTGTTAATTCGGTTGGTTGTTTGGTTACCAATAAATCTCGGAAGACTGCATCCATGTCTGTTAACTATATTTGTTAGTTTGGTTCGAAATAAATTTCGAGAGACTGGTTGTGTATTTGTTAATTCGGTTGGTTGTTTGGTTACCAATAAATCTCGGAAGACTGCATCCATGTCTGTTAACTATATTTGTTAGTTTGGTTCGAAATAAATTTCGAGAGACTGGTTGTGTATTTGTTAATTCGGTTGGTTGTTTGGTTACCAATAAATCTCGGAAGACTGCATCCATGTCTGTTAACTATATTTGTTAGTTTGGTTCGAAATAAATTTCGAGAGACTGGTTGTGTATTTGTTAATTCGGTTGGTTGTTTGGTTACCAATAAATCTCGGAAGACTGCATCCATGTCTGTTAACTATATTTGTTAGTTTGGTTCGAAATAAATTTCGAGAGACTGGTTGTGTATTTGTTAATTCGGTTGGTTGTTTGGTTACCAATAAATCTCAGAAGACTGCATCCATGTCTGTTAATTTGGTTGGTTGTTTGGTTCGCAATAAGTCTCGAATGATTGCCTCCATGTCTCTTAATTTTGTTAGTTGTTTGGTTCGCAATAAGTCTCGAAACACTGTCCTAGTGTTTGTTAGTTTTGGTTCGCCATAAGTCTCGAAAGACTGCCTCCGTGTCTCTTAATTTTGTTGGTTGTTTTCCAATAAGTCTCGAAAGACGGCCTACTAACATAAAACACTACTACATAACAGTAAAAAAGTTGATTGTCTAGAGACAGATAGACAGGTAGAAAGACAGACGGACAGACAGACAACAAAGTGGAAACATTAGCTCATTTTTCAAACAAACCTTAAAAGAAATTATTTTTTACTTTTCCCTAAGTTCGTTTCACTTATATCTATGAGTGGAATTTTTACACCCAAATGCAATGCAGTGAGGCATTCATAAAATATGGAAGCTTTTATAGGCAAAAAAGTGGTAGAAATTTATAAAATTAAAAGAACTGAGAACTTTAACTAGGTACACACACTAAATCACAGGCTTTCATCTCACGGTACGACAAAACATGGCGCCCATAAACCACGTGACCCAATCAACCAATGGCAGTGAATCACCGAGATGGCCAGCCTCTAACTATACAGCACCTCTAATTATACACAACGCAAAAATAATACTACTCAAATTGTTTTCTTCTTTTTTTGTGAAAGTAAATGAAGGAAGTAACTGAAACTTAATAGGAGATTGCCAGATTCCAATGTAAGTTAATTTTGACAAAATGACTGACTTTACGACAACGCAAATATTATACTAATGATATTGTTTACTTCTTTCTTTGCGAAAGTAAATAAAGAAAGTAACTGAAACCATAATACAAGTTGCCAGATTCCAATGGAAAGAAAAAACGTTACTTTTAATATAAAGAACGACAGCTAGAGTTTCATATTCAGAGTCTAGAAAACGAGATTATTATGCTAAGTTGATTTTCTTTAAGATTCCCAAGTTCTAGAAAGCAAAAAAAAATTAAAAACAAGGTGTCCCTTTACCTTTGGAATAATTCCGTAATAAAGGGCCATTGTGACGACTCTATTGTTAAATAAAAACATAAATTCCATTTCCGGAAAGTTTTCTTAATAGCTTATTCTAAAACTATTTTTCGTTTCTTCTGTTTTTAAAATTGCATCGAAAGAAATAATTGTTTTAATATCTTCACCATTCAAAAAAGCAATAATACTTAATGGAGTAATTGTATTTTTTTTTTTCAAGTGTTTTATATTTGTTCTTCCTCCTCGATTGCAGACGTATCTACTTTAAATTGCATTTCCGTGCATAACATTACAAATACGTTGCATTGTCGTACTGCATATTCAAATTAGTTGAAATCCACCGATCATTTTCAAAAATGTTTTGCGAAATATTCTACGACCGACGTTTTTTATTATTATTTTTATTTTCACATAGCGTATTAAATGCACTCTTTCTAGTTTTCCATAAGAGCATTTTCATGAATACTTTAAAATCCCGGATACATTTTCAGGAAATTATTTTCTACATCCTCTTTGAATCTTCTTTTGCTGTGTTGTTCTCTAAACATATTCATGCAAACCGCATTTTAAATTCAAATTAAAATCCGACTTCTCATCTTGACATGACGGTCTAGATGAGGAGTCGGATTTTAATTTCGGATTTTAATTTCGGAGTCGGATTTTAACGAAGCAGTCCGTTCTCTTGACGATCTTTCGCTCTCTAATAATGCAGAAATAACAGTGGCTCATTTGCATGCGAGACGACCTATTAAAATGCATTAAAACTGATGATTAGAAAAAGCCAGATATCGCGAAAAATCATTTGTCACTTACATATGAACAGCGGGTCCTCTTAAGGTTGGGTCTAAGAATAAAAAAGAATTACTCTTTGGGAAAACTGAGATTGGATTACGAGTGAGGTCTTCTTATTTTCCCAACAGTGATGATGATAGACAGATTTTCATTCTATTTCGTGTGATACATCAGGTTTAAGAAGTCTATTTTAAGTTATTGGCTGATTGGAAAGTTCTGTTGGGTTGTTTTACTTCTGAGCGGCATTTTTATGCACATCATGGGCTAAATGTCCAGGTCACAAGGACCCCGAAGGCTCAAAGAAGATTGGGGGAGGGGACCCACTGGAACAGCTGTTAGGGAGACAGATGGTAACTTCCCGTCAAGGCCATCCAGCGTGTTCTTTAACGTGCACAGAGTATGTCTCTCCAACACACGGAACCACGGCTTAACGTTCCGTCCGACGGGCGGCGGCTTTTCCAAGCACATCGGTGTCTCCTATAATGACCGTGGGCAGGGCGGGAAATTTTGGGGAAATAAATCTCAACGCTGACCCAGCTGGGACTCGAACCTGGGAACTACAGAATACGAGCCTGACGCGTTAACGACTGAGCCATCCCGCCCCATCAGAACAAGGAGATGTCATGTAGTAATCAGTGGTCAGAACAAGGAGTGTCATCAAGTGGTTAGTGGTCAGAACAAGGAGATGTCATGTAATGGTTAGTGGTCAAAATAAGGAGATGTCATGTAGTGATCAGTGGTCAGAAAAAGAGATGTCATCAAGTGGTTACTGGTCAGAACAAGGAGATGTCATGTAGTGATCAGTGATCAGGACAAGGAGATGTCATCAAGTGGTTAGTGGTCAGAACAAGGAAATGTCATGTACTGATCAGTGGTCAGAACAAGGAGATGTCATCAAGTGGTTAGTGGTTAGAACACGGAGATGATATCAAGTAGTTATTGGTCAGAACAAGGAGATGTCATGTAGTGATTAGTGTCAGGACAAGGAGATGTCATTTAGTGGTTAGTGGTCAGAACAAGGAGATCTCATATAGTGATCAGTGGTCAGAACAAGGAGATCTCATATAGTGATCAGTGGTCAGAACAAGGAGATGTCATGTAGTGATCAGTGTTCAGTGATCAGGACAAGGGGATGTCATCAAGTGTTAGTGGTCAGAACAAGATGTCATCTAGAGGCTAGTGGTCAGAACAAGGAGATGTCATCAAGTGGTTATTGGTCAGAACAAGGAGATATCATGTAGCGATCAGTGATAAGAACAATGAGATGTCATGTAGTGATCAGTGGTCAGAACAAGGAGATGTCATCTAGTGGTTAGTGGTCAGAACAAGGAGATGTCATATAGTAATCAGTGATCAGGACAAGGATATGTCATTAGGTGGTTAGTGGTCAGAACAAGGAGATGTCATGTAGTGATCAATGATCAGGACAAGGAGATGTCATCAAGTGGTTAGTGGTCAGAACAAGGAGATGTCATGTACTGATCAGTGGTCAGAACAAGGAGATGTCATCAAATGGTTAGTGGTCAGAACAAGGAGATGCCATCAAGTGGTTAGTCGTCAGAACAAAGTGATGTCATCCAGTGGTTAGAACAAGGAGATTTCATCAAGTGATCAGTGGTCAGAACAAGGAGATGTCATCTAGATGTTAGTGGTCAGAACACGGAGATGTCATCAAGTGATCAGTGGTCAGAACAAGGAGATGTCATATAGTGATCATTGATCAGGACAAGGAGATGTCATGTAGTGATCAGTGATCAGGACTAGGAGATGTCATCAAGTGGTTTGTGATCAGAACAAGGTGATGTCGTCTAGTGGTTAGTGGTCAGAACAAGGAGATGTCATCTAGAGGTTAGTGGTCAGAACAAGGAGATGTCATCTAGAGGTTAGTGGTCAGAACATAAAGATGTCATATAGTAATCAGTGATCAGGACAAGGAGATGTCATCAAGTGGTTAGTGGTCAGAACAAGGAAATATCATGTAGTGATCAGTGGTCAGAACAAGGAGATGTCATCTAGAGGTTAGTGGTCAGAACATAGAGATGTCATATAGTAATCAGTGATCAGGACAAGGAGATGTCATCAAGTAGTTAGTGGTCAGAACAAGGAAATATCATGTAGTGATCAGTGGTCAGAACAAGGAGATGTCATCAAGTGGTTAGTATCTTCACTGCTGAGTTGCATGCTATCAGCATTGCCTTGGACCATATAGCAGCTAAGCATCATCGACGGTGTGTGCTTTACACCGACTCGCTTAGCTCGCTACAGACTTTGATCTCGGTGAGGCATCGGCCTCACCCTGTTCTCTCCAAGATCCGCCAGCAGCTCCATCGTCTGGCAGCCACGACCACGATTCTCTTCTGTTGGGTGCCCGGTAATGTCTGGATCAGGGGCAATGACTTGGCAGATGCTGCTGCCAAGTCAGCCACGCCCCTGTCCGATTCTCCGTCATCCGGTTCCATATGTGGATTTCCGGCAGCGTTTCACCATCGAGCTCCGGGCACAGTGGCAGAGATCTTGGTCTGAACAGGTTGCTAACAAGCTCTTCGAGATCAAGCCCATTGTCAAACCGTGGCAGTCTTGTTTTCGCAGGAATCGTAAGGAGGAAGTTGTCCTTGCTCGGCTCCGCTTAGGTCACTCGTTTTTAACACACTCTTTTCTACTTAAGGCGGACGCAGTACCTAAGTGCGAGTTTTGTGACACCATTTTAACTGTTAAACATATTTTAATTCATTGTCCCGCTTTTAATCTTGAACTCAAAATGTATTTTACCTTCCACAATTTTATGGCTGAGCCTCTTACACTCGGCCATCTTTTATCTGATGAATCGTTTTTAACTCCTGTTTTCGACTTTTTACGTTTTACTGGTTATTTTACACGTATTTGATTTTTACCCTGTTTACTAGTTTTTACTCTTGTTTGTGGTTTTCAATACGTCCTATACACCCATTTTTATTGTTAACTTCTATACTTGTTGTTGCTTTTTAGTCTTTTTACTTGTCGTTTTGTGCCGTTTTGTTTGTGTTCGTTTTAACTTTGGTTGTGGGTTATGAGACTTTTATCCCTTTTTATCGTTTGTTTGGCGCAATATAGCCTTAGTTGCTGTTGCGCCAATAAACCCCAAACAACAAAAAACAAAAACAAAAATCAAGTGGTTAGTGGTCAAAACACGGAGATGATATCAAGTGGTTATTGGTCAGAACAAGGAGATGTCATGTAGTGATCAGTGTCAGAACAAGGAGATGTCATTTAGTGGTTAGTGGTCAGAAAAAGGAGATGTCATCTAGTAGTTAGTGGTCAGAACAAGGAGATCTCATATAGTGATCAGTGGTCAGAACAAGGAGATGTCATGTAGTGATCAGTGGTCAGAACAAGGAGATCTCATGTAGTGGTTAGTGGTCAGAACAAGAAGATGTCATCAAGTGGTTAGTGGTCAGAACAAGGAGATATCATGTAGTGATCAGTGGTCAGAACAAGGAGATGTCATCAAGTGGTTAGTGGTCAGAACAAGGAGATGTCATGTAGTGATCGGTGGTCAGAACAAGGAGATATCATGTAGCGATCTGATCAGAACAAGGAGTATCATCAAGTGGTTAGTGATCAGAACAAGGAGTCATCTAGTGGTTAGTGGTCAGAACAAGGAGATGTCATCAAGTGGTTAGTGGTCAGAACAAGGAGATGTCATCTAGTGGTTAGTGGTCAGAACAAGGAGAAATCATGTAGTGACAGTGGTCAGAACAAGGAGATGTCATCAAGTGGTTAGTGGTCAGAACAAGGAGATGTCATCTAGTGGTTAGTGGTCAGAACAAGGAGAAATCATGTAGTGACAGTGTTCAGAACAAGGAGATGTCATCAAATGGTTAGTGGTCAGAATAAGGAGATGTCTTATAGTAATCAGTGATCAGGACAAGGATGTTATCAAGTGGTTAGTGGTCAGAACAAGGAGATGTCATGTACTGGTCGGTGGTCAGAACAAGGAGATGTCATGTTGTGATCAGTGATAAGGACAAGGAGATGTCATGTTGTGATCAGTGATCAGGACAAGGAGATGTCATCAAGTGGTTAGTGGTCAGAACAAGGAGATGTCATATAGTGATCAGTGGTCAGAACAAGGAGATGTCATATAGTGATCAGTGGTCAGAACAAGGAGATGTCATGTAGTGATCAGTGATCAGGACAAGGAGTGTCATCAAGTGGTTAGTGGTCAGAACAAGGAGATGCCATCAAGTGGTTAGTGGTCAGAACAAGGAGATGTCATGTAGTGATCAGTGGTCAGAACAAGGAGATGTCATGTAGTGATCTGGTCAGAACATGGAGTGTCATCAAGTGGTTAGTGGTCAGAACAAGGAGATGTCATCAAGTGGTTAGTGGTCAGAACAAGGAGATGCCATCAAGTGGTTAGTGGTCAGAACAAGGAGATGCCATCAAGTGGTTAGTGGTCAGAACAAGGAGATGCCATCAAGTGGTTAGTGGTCAGAACAAGGAGAAATCATGTAGTAATCATTGGTAATCAGTTGTCAGAACAAGGAGATGTCATGTAGTGATCAGTGGTCAGAACAAGGAGATGTCATGTTGTGATCAGTGATAAGGACAAGGAGATGTCATGTTGTGATCAGTGATAAGGACAAGGAGATGTCATGTTGTGATCAGTGATCAGGACAAGGAGATGTCATCAAGTGGTTAGTGGTCAGAACAAGGAGATGTCATATAGTGATCAGTGGTCAGAACAAGGAGATGTCATATAGTGATCAGTGGTCAGAACAAGGAGATGTCATGTAGTGATCAGTGATCAGGACAAGGAGTGTCATCAAGTGGTTAGTGGTCAGAACAAGGAGATGCCATCAAGTGGTTAGTGGTCAGAACAAGAAGATGTCATGTAGTGATCAGTGGTCAGAACAAGGAGATGTCATGTAGTGATCTGGTCAGAACAAGGAGTGTCATCAAGTGGTTAGTGGTCAGAACAAGGAGATGCCATCAAGTGGTTAGTGGTCAGAACAAGGAGATGCCATCAAGTGGTTAGTGGTCAGAACAAGGAGAAATCATGTAGTAATCATTGGTAATCAGTTGTCAGAACAAGGAGATGTCATGTACTGGTCAGTGGTCAGAACAAGGAGATGTCATGTTGTGATCAGTGATAAGGACAAGGAGATGTCATGTTGTGATCAGTGATCAGGACAAGGAGATGTCATCAAGTGGTTAGTGGTCAGAACAAGGAGATGTCATATAGTGATCAGTGGTCAGAACAAGGAGATGTCATATAGTGATCAGTGGTCAGAACAAGGAGATGTCATGTAGTGATCAGTGATCAGGACAAGGAGTGTCATCAAGTGGTTAGTGGTCAGAACAAGGAGATGCCATCAAGTGGTTAGTGGTCAGAACAAGGAGATGTCATGTAGTGATCAGTGGTCAGAACAAGGAGATGTCATGTAGTGATCTGGTCAGAACAAGGAGTGTCATCAAGTGGTTAGTGATCAGAACAAGGAGTCATCTAGTGGTTAGTGGTCAGAACAAGGAGATGTCATCAAGTGGTTAGTGGTCAGAACAAGGAGTGTCATCTAGTGGTTAGTGGTCGAAATAAGGAGATGTCATGTAGTGATCAGTGGTCAGAAAAGGAGATGTCACCTTGTGGTTAGTGCTCAGAACAAGGAGATGCCATCAAGTGGTCAGTGGTCAAAATAGGTTATCAACTGATCAGAAGAAGGAGATATCATCAAATGGTCAGTGGTCAGAACAAGGAGATGTCATATAGTGGTCGGTGGTCAGAATAGATTATCAAGTGGTCAGAAGAAGGAGATATCATCATGTGGCCAGTGATCAGAAGAAGGTACTGTCATCAAGTGGTCGTAGAAAAAAGTTATCATCAAGTAGTCAGAGCAATGGGTATGAAATGGTTAGTAGTCACAACAAGGAATTGTCGTCATCATGGTCAGTGGTCAGAAAAGAGGCTATGATGTCTTCAGCGGTCAGAACAAAAACATGTCATCAGATGATCAGTGGTTAGAACAAGAAGAGGTCAAGTGGTCAGACCATCTCACGTGTCTTCAGCAGATCATGAGTAAAAATTCCATCCTGTTAAGACACTTTTTTCTGCAAAATGAAATGTTCTACAGTGAATGGGTTGGGTTGTTTTACCTCTGAGCGGCACTTTTTTGCACACCATGGGCTAAATTGCCAGGTCACATGGACCCCGAAGGCTCAGAGAATGTTGGGGGAGGGGACCCACTGGAACAGCTGTTGGGAGACAGATGGTAGTCTCCCGTCAAGGCCATCCAGCGTGTAATTTAACGTTGGGTTGTTTAACCTCTGAGCGTCACTTTTTTGCACACCATGGGCTAAATGGCCAGGTCACATGGACCCCGAAGGCTCAGAGAAGGTTGAGGGAGGGGACCCACTGGAACAGCTGTTGAGAGACAGATGGTAGCCTCCCGTCAAGGCCATCCAGCGTGTTTTTTAACGTTGGGTTGTTTTACCTCTGAGCGTCACTTTTTTGCACACCATGGGCTAAATGGCCAGGTCACATGGACCCCGAAGGCTCAGAGAATGTTGGGGGAGGGGACCCACTGGAACAGCTGTTGAGAGACAGATGGTAGCCTCCCGTCAAGGCCATCCAGCGTGTTCTTTAACGTGCACAGGGTATGGCTCTCCCGCACACGGGGCCACGGCTTAACGTCCCATCCGAAGGACGGCGGCCTTTCCAAGCCCATCGGTGTCCCCTACTGACCGTGGGCAGGGCGGGAAATTTTTGCCTACAGTGAATGAAACGATATGGAATAATAATTGGGATCAAGCAAATTTAATATACTCAACCTTTGGAACTACGTCCAAACTTTTTATCCGACCTTCAAACGAGTAATTAAGATAATATATCTCATAACTGCTATTCATGGCGACGTGAAACATTTTCAAGTGATGCGATGAAACTTAAATACCTCGTGATTATCATCCATGGAGTAAACACCTTGGAGAAACGATGGGGAAAAAACCAAAATATCTTAAGCAAGGAACTGCAAACAGCTCCTTTCAGTTTGGAACTTAAAAATTGGGCTCAAGCATTCGATGAAAAAAAGACTACTGCAGACTTAGAAATGTGCAAAGCATGTTCGGATTCGAGACGTTTATGCTCAGCATGAGATGTAGGAGCTTTGGGTTGCACTAATTAGTCTGCCTTGATGAAATTTCTTTCATCTTAAGAGTTGAAGCAACTTTCAGGGAAGATCTGCAGCTTCTATAGAGCTGTGGGAAGATGCGGAGCCCGAAAAGATCAACAAAATATGAAAGGGGTTGCTACGCAACCTTCGCTACTCATCTGAAGTATTTAGAAAGTTTTCTGTTGCACCTGGTTGGAGAAGAAGAAAATGCATGGGTAGATAACACCAAAAATGTCATGGAGTTTTAGAGTTGAAGCGCTGCATTCCGCGTTGGTTCTAAAATACATCTTGGGCAAATGTAACACAGAGAGCGATTTCTAAAAAAAATTATCAGGAAAATCTGTAAATGGTTAGGATTTCTATCTAGCAGTTTAAATGATATTTGAATAGAGTTCTTTTAAGCAAATGGTAGGATTTTAGCTTGGATAGTGATTTATAAAAACGGTCTGAGAAAATTCTGCGTATATTGCATTTAATAAAATAATCTAAAGTAGTTTAAAGTGGTTTATATCAGTTTAATAAAATAATCTATAGCACTTCAGTAACATAATCTATAGGAACTTAATGCAAATTTTTATTGCAGTTTAATAAAATAATCTAAAGCAGTTTAATAAAATTATCTATAGCAGGTTAATAAAATTACCTAAAGCCATTTAATGGGATATTCTAGAAAATATGCCTAAACGGAGAAAAGTATATGAATGGATCTGAAAAATTTCTAAATGGATTTTTTTTGCTTTATTTTTTCTTTAAAATGTTAGGAAAACAAAGTTTCTGATTAGATAGTCTTTAAAATGTTAGGAAAATGAAGTTTCTGATTAGATAGTGCTAAAAATGTTAAGAAAACAAAGTTTCTGATTAGATAGTCTTTAAAATGTTAAGAAAACGAAGTTTCTGATTAGATAGTCTTTAAAATGTTAGGAAAACGAAGTTTCTGATTAGATAGTGCTAAAAATGTTAAGAAAACGAAATTTCTGATTAGATAGTCTTTAAAATGTTAAGAAAACGAAGTTTCTGATTCGATAGTCTTTAAAATGTTAAGAAAACGAAGTTTCTGATTAGATAGTCTTTAAAATGTTAGGAAAACGAAGTTTCTGATTAGATAGTGCTAAAAATGTTAAGAAAACGAAGTTTTTGATTAGATAGTCTTTAAAATGTTAGGAAAACGAAATTTCTGATTAGATAGTGATAAAAATGTTAAGAAAACGAAGTTTTTGATTAGATAGTCTTTAAAATGTTAGGAAACGAAGTTTCTGATTAGATAGTGATAAAAATGTTAAGAAAACGAAGTTTTTGATTAGATAGTCTTAAAAATGTTAAGAAAACGAAGTTTCTGATTAGATAGTCTTTAAATGTTAGGAAAACGAAATTTTTGATTAGATAGTGCTAAAAATGTTAAGAAAACGAAGTTTTTGATTAGATAATCTTTAAAATGTTAGGAAAACGAAGTTTCTGATTAGATAGTGCTAAAAATGTTAAGAAAACGAAGTTTCTGATTAGATAGTCTTTAAAATGTTAGGAAAACGAAATTTCTGATTAGATAGTGCTAAAAATGTTAAGAAAACGAAGTTTCTGATTAGATAGTCTTTAAAATGTTAGGAAAACGAAGTTTCTGATTAGATAGTGCTAAAAATGTTAAGAAAACGAAGTTTCTGATTAGATAGTCTTTAAAATGTTAGGAAAACGAAGTTTTAATTAGATAGTGCTAAAAATGTTAAGAAAACGAAGTTTTTGATTAGATAGTCTTTAAAATGTTAGGAAAACGAAGTTTCTGATTAGATAGTGCCAAAAATGTTAAGAAAACGAAGTTTCTGATTAGATAGTCTTTAAAATGTTAGGAAAACGAAGTTTCTGATTAGATAGTGCTAAAAATGTTAAGAAAACGAAGTTTCTGATTAGATAGTCTTTAAAATGTTAGGAAAACGAAGTTTCTGATTAGATAGTCTTTAAAATGTTAGGAAAACGAAGTTTCTGATTAGATAGTGCTAAAAATGTTAAGAAAACGAAGTTTTTTATTTGATAGTGTTAAAAAATGTTAAGAAACAAAGTTTTTGATTAGTGTTAAAAACGGTTAAGAAAACGAATAGTTAAAGCATCTGGAAAAAATTATCGCTGACGCGGTGGGAATCGAACACGCAACTCTTCATATTCATACCAGTGTAGCGCTCTCTGGTATGAATCTCAAGAGTTGCAGTTTCGATTCCCGCCGCGCCAGCAATAATTTTTTTCAGATGTTTTAACTATATGGATGAATTTTTAAGAAAACGAAGTTTCTGATTTAACAGTGTTAAAATTTGTTAGGAAAACGAAGTTTCTTGTCCGATACTGTAACAATGGTTAGAAAGCGAAGTTTCTGATATGACAGCGTTTGAAATGATTAGGAAAAAGAAGTTAAATAAATAGTGCTTTATAATAAAAATTTCAGGAAGAGCATTAAATTGATGGTCGTTTCTTAAAAATAAATAAGTACTCTCTAATTTGTTAATCGTTTACCAAAATGATTAACGAAAATATTGCAAACGAGTTGTGGTTTCTGCAAAACGATCAGGAAAATAAAATTAGATAGTTACTTAAAAAATAATCGAGGAATATTTTAAATGAATGGGAATTTGTTAAGTTGACGAATGGAAATTCCATATGGAGAATGATTTCGAAATGTCTGAGGGAAAACGCGACATAAGGAATTGTTTTTTTTTATAAAAACAGCCTAGAAAATACTAAATAAACAAAGGAATTTCAAAACAAATTCCCAAGAAAATTGTAATTAGATAGTAATTTATAAAAGTAACTGAAATAATTTTCTACTGATAGGGGTTTCTTCAAAAAAAAAATACCAAAAAAATATGTGATTGGTGAGTAGGGTAAAAAAAGATCAAGAAAAGTTCTAAATTGATCGTGATTTGCAAAAGCGATAAGAAAAAGTTTTAACTTGAGCAGTAGGTTCTTTGAGATTATCGATGAAGATTCTAATTAAATAATGGCTCCTTTAAAACGACCAGGAAAATTTCTAATTGAATGGTAGGTTCTTTTAAACGATTTCTAAAATTTCTAATTGAATTGTAGTTTCTTTTAAACGATTTCGAAAATTACTAATTGTAGTATTTTTTTTTAGATTTCGAAAATTTCTAATTGAATTGTAGTTTTTTCAAGCGATTTCGAAAATTTCTAATTGAATGCTAGTTTCTTTTAAACGGTTTCGAAAATTTCCAATTGGATGGTAGTTTCTTTTAAATGATTTCGAGAATTTCTAATTGAATGGTAGTTTCTTTTAAACGATTTCGAAAGTTTCTAATTGAATAGTAGTTTTTTTTTATACGATTTCGAAAATTTCTAATTGAATTGCAATTTTTTTAAACGATTTCGAAAATTTCTAATTGAATGGTAGTATCTTTTAAGCGATTTCGAAAATTTCTAAATTGATTGGTAGTTTCTTTTAAACGGTTTCGAAAATTTCCAATTGAATGGTAGTTTCTTTTAAGCGATTTCGAAAATTTCTAATTGAATGGTAGTTTCTTTTAAACGATTTCGGAAGTTTCTAATTGAATTGTAGTTTTTTTTTAAAACGGTTTCGAAAATTTCTAATTGAATGGTAGTTTCTTTTAAACGATTTCGAAAGTTTCTAATTAAATCATTTTTTTTAAAACGATTCGGAAAATTTCTAATTGAATGGTAGTTTCTTTTAAACAATTTCGAAAGTTTCTAATTGAATTGTGGTGTTTTATAACGATTCCAAAAATTTATAATTGAATGATAGTTTCCTTTAAACGATTTCGAAAAATTTTAATTGAACTGTAATTCTTTTAAACGATTTCGAGAATTTCTAATTGAATGGTAGTTTTTTTAAACAATTTCTAAAGTTCCTGATTGAATTGTAGTTTTTTTTAAACGATTCCGAAAATTTCTAATTGAATGGTAGTTTCTTTTAAACGATTTCGATGTTCATGTGTAACAAAGCCCATATTCCGATTTACCTGTAACTTTATATAGCAACGTGCTACAACAACAGAATACACAGCCTGAAGAGCCAATGCGATCTGGCTGCTTAACCCTTTGTTTATCATCAAAGTATCCTTTGAGATAAAACAAACCCAAAGTAGTTAAACTCCAAGTTGTTTTTAGGTGTGAAATTTTTCGAAGCTACGTTTTATATAAAGCCCAAAGAGCAACCAGATACTAAAAGCAAAAAAGAAAAAAAAAATAGCTTAAATCTCGTCGGATATCAACACTTGGCCTTGTTGAGTATAGCCATCAAATGGAATTATTGAGAAATCCTTGGCATTTTCGGTTTATGACGATGCTGTGCGAGTTGGGTTGGTGTTGGAGGAACAGTTTTAAGAGCTAGGATGCTAGCAGCAAAGATCGATTTCTTTCCCTACCCATTTCCTTAACGTTTCATCGCGCTATTCCTGTTCTTGTTTTTCATATCCAGCGACGAAACCGAAATATCCGAGAATCACAAAGAAATAGCCATGACAACGCGATGTGTAAGATGGCTGAAATTTACTTTTTACACTATTTTTTTCTTCCTTCCGTGGCAGTAACATAAAAATAAAAAAATAACTATCATATTAAACGCGTTTCATAGTCAGTTCGGGAATCGGAAATCAAGTTGTGTTTAAAGCAAATATCGAGTTGTGTTTAAACGAGATATAGAGTTGTGTTTAAAGGTGAATCGACTTCTGTCTAAAAAAACTCGAGTTCTGTCTAAAGAGAAATCAAGTACAGTCGCTAAAATAATATTCGAACACTATGGTTGATCAGCCGTCCCATGGCCGAGTAGTTAGCGCGGTTGGCTACTGATCTAAGGGACCTGGGTTCGAGCCCCGGGTAAGGCATGGATGTATGTGTCGTTTTTCTGCTTGAGGTCCTGCCATCCTCTCAGACCTTCTACTGTGGCATATAAACTGACAGGCTCCTGTCAGATCTCTGTGGCAAGCAGCTGCTTGAGGGGGTATTTATTTTTTATTTATGGTTGATTACAGAATTCTGAAAAAATATCTAGCAACGATTTTTGTAGAGAATTAGTGATCTGGCAACCTTCGTGTAACGCTATGGTTATTTATAGAATTTGGAAAAAATATCTGGCTACGATTTGTTTAGAAATTAGTGATCTGGCAACCTTCGTGTAACGCTATGGTTTATTACAGAATCAAGAAAAAATATCTCGTAACGATTTTTTTTAGAATTCGTAAACTTCGTGTCACGTGACCCGTAGGTTGCTAGATCGCTAATTTCTAAAAAAAAAATCGTCTCCACATATTTTTTCTGAATTCTGTAATCAACCATAGTGTTCGGATTTTTTTTTGAGCGACTGTATTTTCTAATTGCCCCGTTAAAATTGTGTTCTTAAAAGTTGGACAATATTTTAACTTCATATTTAAGATGGAGTATTTTTTTATCTACCTGCAAAGAATGTTCAACTCAATGAAAACGTTTCTTTGAAGTCCCCTTAAAAGTTCGTCTTAAAATTAGGTGTTTAAAACAAGAATTACATTTTACAGTACTGTGCAAATCAGTTGGGACAATAGGAAAATGCAGTAACAAAGACACAACTAAAATATTTATTTGTTT
The DNA here is from genome assembly GCA_038380435.1 of Ryuthela nishihirai. Classification (NCBI taxonomy): domain Eukaryota; kingdom Metazoa; phylum Arthropoda; class Arachnida; order Araneae; family Heptathelidae; genus Ryuthela; species Ryuthela nishihirai. Next base: position 41,037,476 of record JAWZYU010000034.1, on the reverse strand, counting down.
AATAGTGTAGTTAATAGTGAATGTGACCCCCCTTAGCTTTAATTACTTCTTCCACCCTCCAACCATTGATGCCACTAGCTTTCCACTCATTCTCCTTCACTTCACCTTCACTTCGTCGCGCAATCCATCTTAAATATGCGCGCTTTAATAAGGACCCACAAATTTTCAATGGGGTTTAGATCGGGTGAATTTCCTGGCCACTCCAATACCTTCAAATGTTGCTAGGTAAAGAAGCTCTTAAAAAGCTTAGAATTGTGGCAAGGAGCCAGATCCTGTTGAAATACCTCATCGCCGTTAGGAAACAGCTTCTGCAGTGTTGGGACCATTCTCGCCTCCAGAAGGCCTATGTACTTTTTGCTGTCCATCATTCCTTCAATGGGGTGAAGCGTCTGTGGCCCGGAAGCTGTGAAACATCCCCAAAACATGACCTTGGGTGGGTGCTTGGGGGATTGCTGGATGTGGCCGGATCGAAGAGGTTCTCCAGGTTCGCTTATCCCAACTAATTCGCACAGTACTGTAAGTCCCCTTAAAAGTTGGAATAAACTTCGATGTTTCATTAAAAGGCGGATTATATTTTTAAGCCCATTTACAAAGGGGTTCAGCTGAAAGTTTTCTTAAGATCCCCTTAAATTTCGTCCTCAAAAATGGATAACATTTTAAATCCACTTAAAATATGGATTATATTTTAAAGTCCATCTGCGAAGAAAGTTCATCACAAATTTTTCTAAAAGTTCCTTTTAATGGCCCACTTAAAATTGTTCCACAAATGGTGGATTACATTTTAAGTTCTCCATCTTCGGGTCTGAAGCTTGCTGCTTGTGGAAAGAATCAATGCCAGAAGTTGTTTGTTCCGTATATGAGTAACTAGCCTGCAGCGTGAAGTCCACGCATGAGGTTAGGGGAAGGTTGTTGTTGATTTACATCTGAGCGGCACTTTTTTGCACACCATGGGCTAAATGGCCAGGTCACATGGACCCCGAAGGCTCAGAGAAGGTTGGGGGAGGGGACCCACTGGAACAGCTGTTGGGAGACAGATGGTAGCCTCCCGTTAAAATCATCCAGCGTGTTCTTTAACGTTGGGTTGTTTTACCTCTGAGTGGCACTCTTTTGCACACCATGGGCTAAATGGCCAGCTCACATGGACCCCGAAGGCTCAGAGAAGGTTGGGGGAGGGGACCCACTGGAACAGCTGTTGGGAGACAGATGGTAGCCTCCCGTCAAGGCCATCCAGCGTGTTCTTTAACGTTGGGTTGTTTTACCTCTGAGCGGCACTTTTTGACGCACAATGGGCTAAATGGCCAGGTCACAAGGACCCCGAAGGCTCAGAGAAGGTTGGGGGAGGGGACCCACTAGAGCAGCTGTTGGGAGACAGATGGTAGCCTCCCGTCAAGGTCATCCAGCGTGTTCTTTAACGTTGGGTTGTTTTACCTCTGAGCGGCACTTTTTTGCACACCATGGGCTAAATGGCCAGGTCACATGGACCCCGAAGGCTCAGAGAAGGTTGGGGGAGGGGACCCACTGGAACAGCTGTTGGGAGACAGATGGTAGCCTCCCGTCAAGGCCATCCAGCGTGTTCTTTAACGTGCACAGGGTATGGCTCTCCCGCACACGGGGCCACGGCTTAACGTCCCATCCGATGGACGGCGGCCTTTCCAAGCCCATCGGTGTCCGCTAGGGGAAGGAGATTCGAGGCTTTAGTCTATGCGTTAGCTGTCGAACGAACAAGGTCGGTGCGACACGCATCAAAAGGACGCCGCCTTTCTCAAAAAGTAACCCTTGAAGTCAGGGTGCGATTCCAAGAGGGAATCCAGATTCTTGGAGAATATTATTCTTTATTCTTGTGGTTCAGGAGGAGCCACAGTGTAGGCAAAGGTGGTTATCCTTTCGCCGAGTTTGAGGTCTGTAAAGTGAGAAATTGCAGAGTGTGCAATTCTCCACCTCATTATAGTAACATTTGCAGCAGCAAAGGCTCACGGAGTTGAGCGGTGAATTTGATAGTAGTTTTGTGGATTCAGAAGGAACCACAGTGTGAAGCAGCAAAGGCCCACGGAGTGGAGTTCATTCCCAGTTATTCGTAGCTGTATATAGTGAGAATAAAAAGTGTGTCGTCCCTATATAACTCTCGTGCAATAATTGATGGACCATTGTTATTCTTTATTCAACGCAGCACAACAAGATATACAGTGGCACGTGCGTAAAAACCCGCGAATCTGTGAATTAACCGAAGTCAATTAAGTAGTAATTTCATCTCGCCTCTCTCCTGTTCGGCTCGGTCACCACACCATACTTTTATGTTTCTTTAAAAGATGGGTTTTTAAGTCCATCTGCAAAGAAAGTTCAGCTCAAAGTGTCCTTAGGGAACTTTTGAATGATCTCCTTAAATTTGGGTTCTCAAAACGTGTATTGCACTTAAAGTTCATCTTAAAAGATAGATTGCATTTTAAGTCCTCTAAAAGGTGGACTGTACTTTTATATTTCTTTACAAGATGGGGTTTTTTAAGTCCATCTGCAAAGAAAGTTCAGCTCAAAGTGTCCTTAGGGAACTTTTGAATGATCTCCTTAAATTTGGGTTCTCAAAACGTGTATTGCACTTAAAGTTCATCTTAAAAGATAGATTGCATTTTAAGTCCTCTAAAAGGTGGACTGTACTTTTATATTTCTTTACAAGATGGGGTTTTTTAAGTCCATCTGCAAAGAAAGTTCAGCTCAAAGTGTCCTTAGAGAACTTTTGAATGATCTTAAATTTGGGTTCTCAAAACGTGTATTACACTTAAAGTTCCTCTTAAAAGATAGATTGCATTTTAAGTCCTCTAAAAGGTAGACTTTACTTCTATATTTCATTAAAAAATGGGTTTTTAAGTCCATCTGCAAAGAAAGTTCAGCTCAGTGTCCTTAGAGAACTTTTGAATGATCTTAAATTTGGGTTCTCAAAACGTGTATTACACTTAAAGTTCCTCTTAAAAGATAGATTGCATTTTAAGTCCTCTAAAAGGTAGACTTTACTTCTATATTTCTTTAAAAAATGGGTTTTTAAGTCCATCTGCAAAGAAAGTTCAGCTCAAAGTGTCCTTAGAGAACTTTTGAATGATCTTAAATTTGTGTTCTCAAAACGTGTATACACTTAAAGTTCCTCTTAAAAGATAGATTGCATTTTAAGTCCTCTAAAAGGTGGACTGTACTTTTATATTTCTTTAAAAAATGCGTTTTTAAGTCCATCTGCAACGAAAGTTCAGTTCAAAGTGTCCTTAGAGAACTTTTGAATGATCTCCTTAAATTTGGGTTCTCAAAACGTGTATTACACTTAAAGTTCCTCTTAAAAGATAGATTGCCTTTTAATTCCTCTAAAAGGTGGACTGTACTTTTATGTTTCTTTAAAAGATGGGTTTTTAAGTCCATCTGCAAAGAAAGTCCAGCTCAAAGTGTCCTTAGAGAACTTTTGAATGATCTTAAATTTGGGTTCTCAAAACGTGTATTACACTTAAAGTTCCTCTTAAAAGATAGATTGCATTTTAAGTCCTCTAAAAGGTAGACTTTACTTCTATATTTCTTTAAAAAATGGGTTTTTAAGTCCATCTGCAAAGAAAGTTCAGCTCAAAGTGTCCTTAGAGAACTTTTGAATGATCTCCTTAAATTTGTGTTCTCAAAACGTGTATACACTTAAAGTTCCTCTTAAAAGATAGATTGCATTTTAAGTCCTCTAAAAGGTGGACTGTACTTTTATATTTCTTTAAAAAATGGGTTTTTAAGTTCATCTGGAAAGGGAGTTCAGCTTAAAGGTTTCTTAAAGTATCCTTGAATTGTCCCCTGAAAATCATTTCCTTAAAAGAGGGATTCAATTTTAATTCCTCTCAAAAGGTATCATCTGCAAAGTTCAGCCCAAAGTTTCCTTTACGTCCACTTGAATTGTGCTAAAACGCGTGTCCTCAAAAGGTGAATTGCATTTTAAGTCCTCTGAATAGAGAGATAATAATTAAAAGACCATCCACAAAGAGAGTTCACTTCATATTTTAGAAAATTCTCCTTATATGGTCCCCTTGTGATGTATCGTCAAAAAGGTGGATTAAATCTTAAGTCCTCTTAAATGATACATTATAGTTTAAGTAGTCCCTCTGCAAACATTGAACTCAAAGTTTCTTAAAGTCCCCTTGAACAATCTCCTTAACATTGTGTCCTCAGAGCTGGAAATTTTAAGTCCCCTTATAAGATAGATTACATTTTAAAGTCCTCTAAAGAGGTGGATTATATTTTTAAGTCCACTCTCAGCGAAAGTTCAGCTCAAAGTATCCTCAAAGTCACCTTGTATGGTCCTCTTGTAATATGTCCTCAAAAAGTGGATTAAATTTTAAGTCCTCTTAAAAGATGAATTAAATATTAAGTCCCCTTAAAAGGTGGAATATATTTTTAAGTCCATCTGCAAACTAGTTGAGCTCAAAGTTCTCTTAGAGTCCCCTTGAATCATAATCTTTATAATTTGGTTTTTTGTGGTTTTACCTCTGAGAGGCACTTTTTTGCACACCGTGAGTAAATGGCCAGGTCACACGGATCCCGAAGGCTCATAGAAGGTTGGGGGAGGGGACCCACTGGAACAGCTGTTGGGAAACAGATGGTAGACTCCCGTCAAGGTCATCCAGCATGTTCTTTAACGTTGAGTTGTTTTACCTCTGAGTGGCACTATTTTGAACACCATGGACTAAATGGCCAGGTCACACGGATCCCGAAGCCTCAGAGAAGGTTGGGGGAGGGGACCCACTGGAACAGCTGTTGGGAAACAGATGGTAGACTCCCGTCAAGGCCATCCAGCGTGTTCTTTAACGTTGGGTTGTTTTACCTCTGAGCGGCACTTTTTTGAACACCATGGAATAAATGGCCAGGTCACACGGATCCCGAAGGCTCAGAGAAGGTTGGGGGAGGGGACCCACTGGAACAGCTGTTGGGAAACAGATGGTAGACTCCCGTCAAGGCCATCCAGCATGTTCTTTAACGTTGAGTTGTTTTACTTCTGAGTGGCACTATTTTGAACACCATGGACTAAATGGCCAGGTCACACGGATCCCGAAGGCTCAGAGAAGGTTGGGGGAGGGGACCCACTGGAACAGCTGTTGGGAAACAGATGGTAGACTCCCGTCAAGGCCATCCAGCATGTTCTTTAACGTTGAGTTGTTTTACTTCTGAGTGGCACTATTTTGAACACCATGGACTAAATGGCCAGGTCACACGGATCCCGAAGCCTCAGAGAAGGTTGGGGGAGGGGACCCACTGGAACAGCTGTTGGGAAACAGATGGTAGACTCCCGTCAAGGCCATCCAGCGTGTTCTTTAACGTTGAGTTGTTTTACTTCTGAGTGGCACTATTTTGAACACCATGGACTAAATGGCCAGGTCACACGGATCCCGAAGGCTCAGAGAAGGTTGGGGGAGGGGACCCACTGGAACAGCTGTTGGGAAACAGATGGTAGACTCCCGTCAAGGCCATCCAGCATGTTCTTTAACGTTGAGTTTTTTACCTCTGAGTGGCACTATTTTGAACACCATGGACTAAATGGCCAGGTCATATGGATCCCGAAGGCTCAGAGAAGGTTGGGGGAGGGGACCCACTGGAACAGCTGTTGGGAAACAGATGGTAGACTCCCGTCAAGGCCATCCAGCGTGTTCTTTAACGTGCACATGGTATAGCTCTCTTGCACACGTTCCACGGCTTAACCTCCCATCCGACGGATTGCGACCTTTCCAAGCCCATCGGTGTCCGGTACTCTTCGTGGGCAGGGCGGGGAATTTTGCGGAGATAAATCTCAACGCTGACCCAGCTGGGACTCGAACCTGGGAACTTCAGATTACGAGCATGGCGCGCTACCGACTGAGCCACCCACGCCCGTATTTTTTATAATGTATTCTCAAAAGGTGGATTAAATTTTAAGTCCTCTGAAAAGGTAGATTTTATTTTAAGTCCTCTGAAATGGTAGATTACATTTTAAGTTCTCTGAAAAGGTAGATTATATTTTAAGTCCTCTGAAAAGGTTGATTATATTTTAAGTCCTCTGAAAAGGTAGATTACATTTTAAGTCCTCTGAAAAGGTAGATTATATTTTAAATCCTCTGAAAAGGTAGATTATATTTTAAGTCCTCTGAAAAGGTAGATTATATTTTAAGTCCCCTGAAAAGGTAGATTATATTTTAAGTCCCCTGAAAAGGTAGATTACATTTTAAGTCCTCTGAAAAGGTAGATTATATTTTAAATCCTCTGAAAAGGTAGATTATATTTTAAGTCCTCTGAAAAGGTAGATTATATTTTAAGTCCCCTGAAAAGGTAGATTATATTTTAAGTCCTCTGAAAAGGTAGATTACATTTTAAGTCCTCTGAAAAGGTAGATTATATTTTAAGTTCTCTGAAAAGGTAGATTATATTTTAAGTCCTCTGAAAAGGTAGATTATATTTTAAATCCTCTGAAAAGGTAGATTATATTTTAAGTCCTCTGAAAAGGTAGATTATATTTTAAGTCCTCTGAAAAGGTAGATTATATTTTAAATCCTCTGACAAGGTAGATTATATTTTAAGTCCTCTGAAAAGGTAGATTATATTTTAAGTCCTCTGAAAAGGTAGATTATATTTTAAATCCTCTGAAAAGGTAGATTATATTTTAAGTCCTCTGAAAAGGTAGATTATATTTTAAGTCCCCTGAAAAGGTAGATTATATTTTAAGTCCTCTGAAAAGGTAGATTATATTTTAAGTCCTCTAAAAAGGTAGATTATATTTTAAGTTCTCTGAAAAGTTAGATTATATTTTAAGTCCTCTGAAAAGGTAGATTATATTTTAAGTCCTCTGAAAAGGTAGATTATATTTTAAGTCCTCTGAAAAGGTAGATTATATTTTAAGTTCTCTGAAAAGGTAGATTATATTTTAAATCCTCTGAAAACGTAGATTATATTTTAAGTCCTCTGAAAAGGTAGATTATATTTTAAGTCCTCTGAAAAGGTAGATTATATTTTAAGTCCTCTGAAATGGTAGATTATATTTTAAATCCTCTGAAAAGGTAGATTATATTTTAAGTCCTCTGAAAAGGTAGATTATATTTTAAGTCCTCTGAAAAGGTAGATTATATTTTAAGTCCTCTGAATTGATTATATTTTAAGTCCTCTGAAAAGGTAGATTATGTTTTAAGTCCTCTGAAAAGGTAGATTATATTTTAAGTTCTCTGAAAAGGTACATTCTATTTTAAGTCCTCTGAAAAGGTAGATTATATTTTAAGTCCTCTGAAAAGGTAGATTATATTTTAAGTCCTCTGAAAAGGTAGATTACATTTTAAGTCCTCTGAAAAAGTTGATTATATTTTAAGTCCTCTGAAAAGGTAGATTATATTTTAAGTCCTCTGAAAAGGTAGATTATATTTTAAGTCCTCTGAAAAGGTAGATTATATTTTAAGTCCTCTGAAAAGGTAGATTATATTTTAAGTCCTCTGAAAAGGTAGATTATATTTTAAGTCCTCTGAAAAGGTAGATTATATTTTAAGTCCCCTGAAAAGGTAGATTACATTTTAAGTCCTCTGAAAAGGTAGATTATATTTTAAGTCCTCTGAAAAGGTAGATTACATTTTAAGTCCTCTGAAAAAGTTGATTATATTTTAAGTCCTCTGAAAAGGTAGATTATATTTTAAGTCCTCTGAAAAGGTAGATTATATTTTAAGTCCTCTGAAAAGGTAGATTATATTTTAAGTCCTATGAAAAGGTAGATTATATTTTAAGTCCTCTGAAAAGGTAGATTATATTTTAAGTCCTCTGAAAAGGTAGATTATATTTTAAGTCCCCTGAAAAGGTAGATTATATTTTAAGTCCTCTGAAAAGGTAGATTATATTTTAAGTTCTCTGAAAACGTAGATTATATTTTAAATCCTCTGAAAACGTAGATTATATTTTAAGTCCTCTGAAAAGGTAGATTATATTTTAAGTCCTCTGAAAAGGTAGATTATATTTTAAGTCCCCCTAAAAGGTAGATTATATTTTAAGTCCTCTGAAAAGGTAGATTATATTTTAAGTTCTCTGAAATGGTAGATTATATTTTAAGTCCTCTGAAAAGGTAGATTATATTTTAAGTCCCCCTAAAAGGTAGATTATATTTTAAGTCCTCTGAAAAGGTAGATTATATTTTAAGTCCTCTGAAATGGTAGATTATATTTTAAGTCCTCTGAAAAGGTAGATTATATTTTAAGTCCCCCTAAAAGGTAGATTATATTTTAAGTCCTCTGAAAAGGTAGATTATATATTAAGTCCTCTGAAAAGGCAGATTATATTTTAAGTCCTCTGAAATGGTAGATTATATTTTTAAATCCGTTTACAAAGAGATTTAGCTTGAAAATAAAGTTAGTGTCACCTGAGATTCATATGAAAAGCGAGTTCTACAGGTCGATTTCGAAAAGAAAAATTCCAAATGAAAAAAAAAATCCCCTCTCTTTAATCTCGATGCTTTATTCTTCTTTCGCTAAGCAGGAAGAAAAATTAAACAAATCTTTTAAAGGAAAAATAATTTCGTTTAGATTAAATTCATTTATAAAAATCACTTTCCTACTAAACTTTAACACACGAAGCTAAAGACATTGAGACAAATGTCTGCAAACTCTAGCTAATGATTGTTAATCTTTTGGAAAATTGCGAAAATTAATTGTGATAAAGTTGGAACGAAATGCCCACAACAGAATGAAAGCCATTTTTCTGACACATGTGATTCAAAAATTTGAAATGACCTTTGTTATTATGAGAAGTATAATTGCTTCATTGAAAACATCAACAGCGGTCAAATTACCACTGGAAGGTAGCTTAGTTTCTTGGGAAGTACTCCACATGATTAATGTGTTTGGATCTGATTCTAATAATAGAAATCTGCTCCACTGGATGCTTTCTCGGATGATGAGAATAAGGAGATGGATAACTAGAGAAAGTTTCTGTGCGAAGCAAGAATATATTATTTGTAGAAATCATCAATCATCATTAATGAATCGTGTTTTCAGAGAAAATGTGTTGTGTTTAGCGAGGTAAGAACCTATGACCCCCCAGATAACAAGTCATTTGCTGTACCTTCGTATCCATGACGTCTTGATCAGACTGAAAAAAACCACAATTGATGGAGTATTTCGGAAGTGTGTCGCGGTAAATGAAGTGTTTCAGAAGTGTGTCGTGGTAAATGGAGCTTTTTTAGAAGTGTGTCGCGGTAAATGGGCTCTTTCTGAAGTGTGTCGTGATAAATGGACTATTTCAAAAATGTGTCGCGGCAAATGGACTATATCAGAAGTGTGTCGTGGTAAATGAAATATTTCAGAAGTGTGTCGCGGCAAATGGCCTCTTTGAGAAGTGTGTCGTGGTAAATGGATTGTTTCAAAGGTGTGTCACGGCAAATGGTCTCTTTCAGAAGTGTGTCGCGGTAAATGGGCTACTGCAGAAGTGTGTCGCGGTAAATGGGCTACTGCAGAAGTGTGTCGCGGTAAATGGACTCTTTCAGAAGTGTGTCGCGATAAGTGGACTATTTCAAAAATGTGTCGCGGCAAATGATCTCTTTCAGAAGTGTGTCGCGATAAATGGACTATTTCAAAAATGTGTCGCGGCAAGAGGACTATTTCAAAAATGTGTCGCGGCAAGTGGACTATTTCAGAAGTGTGTCGTGGTAAATGAAATATTTCAGAAGTGTGTCGCGGTAAATGGCCTCTTTGAGAAGTGTGTCGTGGTAAATGGACTGTTTCAAAGGTGTGTCACAGCAAATTCTCTCTTTCAGAAGTGTGTCGCGGTAAATGGGCTACTGCAGAAGTGTGTCGCGGTAAATGGACTCTTTCAGAAGTGTGTCGCGATAAATGGGCTCTTTCAGAAGTGTGTCGCGATAAATGGACTATTTCAAAAATGTGTCGCGGCAAGAGGACTATTTCAAAAATGTGTCGCGGCAAGTGGACTATTTCAGAAGTGTGTCGTGGTAAATGAAGCATTTCAGAAGTGTGTCGCGGTAAATGGGCTATTGAAGAAGTGTGTCGCGGTAACCCTTTATCTTTACGATAAAGACAATTTTACAGTTCATTAAAAAGCTTAGAATAGTTTTTTATTAAGTGGTTATAGTTTGACTCTTTAGTAAGTTAGAAAGAAAGAATCTGAACGTATATAAAACGAAACTGAAGAAGAAGCAGATGACAGAGAGAAAAATTTTTAAAATGCAGAAATTTAGGAAAACATATCGGGTGAAATAGTAAAAAGAAACTTAAAAATGAAATAGTAAGAAGCATCTAAATAGAAAACATAAAAACAGTTAGGGTTGTTTTACCTCTGAGCGGCACTATTTTGCACACCATGGGCTTTTGCACACCATGGGCTCCCCCAACCTTCTCTGAGCCTTCAGGTCACATGGACCCTGAAGGCTCAGAGAAGGTTTTGGGAGGGGACCCACTGGAACAGCTGTTGGGAGACAGATGGTAGCCTCTCGTCAAGGCCATCCAGTGTGTTCTTTAACATTGGGTTGTTTTACCTCTGAGCGGCACTTTTTTGCACACCATGGGCTAAATGGCCAGGTCACATGGACCCCGAAGGCTCAGAGAAGGTTGGGAGAGGGAACCCACTGGAACAGCTGTTGGGAGACAAATGTTAGCCTCCCGTCAAGGCCATCTAGTGTGTTCTTTAACGCGCACACCGTATGGCTCTCCCACACATTGGGTCACGGCTTAACGTCCCATCAGACGGACGTCGGCCTTTCCAAGCCCATCGGTGTCCCCTACTGACCGTGGGCAGGTCAGGGAGTTTTGCGGAGATAAATCTCAACGCTGACCCAGCTGGGACTCGAACCTGGGAACTACAGATTACGAGCCTAGCGCGCTACCGACTGAGCCACCCCCGCTCCGCTAACAGGTAGAAAAACAGAAATAAAAAACACTGTAAATCAAGCACATCACTTTTAAACTCAGTTTTTTTAGCCACTTTCAGTATCTTTCTTACACCCCACCAAAAAATATATGCTTCCACCCCACCCCCCCACCCCTCCAGTATTTATCTCTGTAAGCAAATCATAAATCTGTATCTCTCTCGCTAAGAATGGGAAGAAAACACAAAGGTTAAAACATTTTTCATGTTTACAGGAGAAAAGTGCACGACACTCATTCCCAAAAGAACAGAGACATTGCAAAGAACACGCGCATAACACCAAACTTTCAAAAAGAAATCAGAGAGAATAGGAAAACAAGATAAAACCGGATCCTAGTAGTCGAATAGAGGACTCGCATAGGATCCAGTTGCTGCTAGAGAAAAAAAAAAGAACAGGGAGTAAGAAAGAAGCAAGAAAAAAGAGCAGACATAAAGAGCAAGTTCTTCTACACACTACTTTTATGATGTTCGTTGCATTGGGATGGGAATTCCAGGGATCGATTTCTGGACTCACAGTCACATCGCCTACTTGTTCCTGATTGCCCTCAATGGAACTGAAAGCTCTCCAAAGGAGGCAAAAGAGCAGTGGGACCAGGAAAAGGTGGAAAAGATACCCACTCCAAAATGGTACGGGGATGCTATCAAAAGTCTAAAGAGTCGGCTATTTGGATAAGAGAGTACAAAGTTGCTTTCGAAGCTATTGATTTGTGTTTTTATTTTGTCGAATCGCCCGGGTTTTGATTACTCGGTGAGCGAGAAATACTTTAAGTGATTCTGCAAGTGGATTTGGAAAAAGCATGGGAAAAAGCGACCAAGGTACTGCATCTTCCCTGGTGGCTCTGGATGTTAGAGACGGTTACTTAGAAACTAAGTTTTCGTGTTACCTGTTTTCATTCAAAGCGCAGAGATTTCAGATGGAACTGGAGGAGGATGTGGTTTTGTGAGACTGTGTTACGATGTTTCAGGTTGTTTAGGAGAATTATATTTTTGATTTCCTTTTTTTTTTTGTAGTCTTAGAAATTGATAGATGAAGAGAGACAATCTTTTTTGCTTCTTTCACTTTTAAAAGGGGCGGCGATGGCTCAGTCGGTAGTGCGCCAGGCTCGTAATCTGTAGTTCCCAAGTTCGAGTACAAGCTGGGTCAGCGTTGAGATTTATCTCCGCAAAATTCACCGCCCTGCCCACGGTCAGTAGGGGACACCGATGGGTCTTAGAAAGGCCGCCGTCCGTCGGATGGGGCGTTAAGCCGTGGTCCCGTGTGTGGGAGAGCCATACCTTGTGCACGTTAAAGAACACGCTGGATGGCCTTGACGGGAGGCTACCATCTGTCTCCCAACAGCTGTTCCAGTGGGTCTCCTCCCCCAACCTTCTCTGAGCCTTCGGGGTCCATGTGACCTGGGCATTTAGCCCATGGTGTGCAAAAAAGTGCCACTCAGAGGTAAAACAACCCAACGTTAAAGAACACACTGGATGGCCTTGACAGAAGGCTACCATCTGTCTCCCAACAGCTGTTCCAGTGGGTCCCCTCCCCCAACCTTCTCTGAGCCTTTGGGGTCCATGTGACCTGGCCATTTTTGACCATGGTGTGCAAAAAAAAGTGCCGCTCAGAGGTAAAACAAACAAACCAAATCGCTTTTAAAATATTTCAATTCTCTCTTTGTTATCTTTATGTTCTGTAGAATTCGTTTCGTTTCAATCTTTTTTTGCGGATTGGACTTTTTTTTTGTTTTTTCGCGAGTCCCATGCTTCTGCAAGCAACAAGAGCTACAATGGAAGCTGTAGCGGCAGTAAATAGCAAAGCAGCGGCAGTAAATAGCAAAGCAGCAGCAGAAACAACAGCAAAATTATAACAGCCGCACAGGAAAAATATAGGAGCAGCAACAGCGAAAATTATAACAGCAGAAACAGTATAGGAGCAGCAACAGCAAAAATACAACCGAAATAATATAAGAATAGCAACTATTTTCAGCAGAATCAGAAAGAATATAGGAGAAGCAAGAACAAAAGATATAGCAGCAGAAATAGAAATAATACAACAGTAAAAATATAGCAACAGGAACTACAAAAATAGAGCAGCAGAAATAGAAAAATATAGGAACAGCAACAGCAAAAATTATAACAGCCGCACAAAAAAAATATAGGAGCAGCAGCAGCAAAAATTATAACAGCAGAAACAGTATAGGAGCAGCAAGAGCAAAAATACAACGGAAATAATATAAGATTAGAAACAACTTGCGTGTTTCAGCAGAATCAGAAAGAATATATGAGAAGCAAGAACAAAAAATATAGTAGCGGAAATAGAAATAATACAACAGTAAAAATATAGCAACAGGAACTACAAAAATAGAGCAGCAGAAATAGAAATATATAGGAACAGCAGCAGCAAAATTATAACAGCCGCACAGAAAAAATATAGGAGCAGCAGCAGCAAAAATTATACAGCAGAAACAGTATAGGAGCAGCAACAGCAAAAATACAACGGAAATAATATAAGATTAGAAACAACTTGCGTGTTTCAGCAGAATCAGAAAGAATATATGAGAAGCAAGAACAAAAAATATAGTAGCGGAAATAGAAATAATACAACATTAAAAATATAGCAACAGGAACTACAAAAATAGAGCAGCAGAAATAGAAATATATAGGAACAGCAACAGCAAAAATTATAACAGCCGCACAAAAAAAATATAGGAGCAGCAGCAGCAAAAATTATAACAGCAGTAACAGTATAGGAGCAGCAAGAGCAAAAATACAACGGAAATAATATAAGAATAGCAACTATTTCCAGGTTTCAGCAGAATCAGAAAGAATATAGGAGAAGCAAGAACAAAAGATATAGCAGCAGAAATAGAAATAATACAACATTAAAAATATAGCAACAGGAACTACAAAAATAGAGCAGCAGAAATAGAAAAATATAGGAACAGCAACAGCAAAAATTATAACAGCCGCACAAAAAAAATATAGGAGCAGCAGCAGCAAAAATTATAACAGCAGTAACAGTATAGGAGCAGCAAGAGCAAAAATACAACGGAAATAATATAAGAATAGCAACTATTTCCAGGTTTCAGCAGAATCAGAAAGAATATAGGAGAAGCAAGAACAAAAGATATAGCAGCAGAAATAGAAATAATACAACATTAAAAATATAGCAACAGGAACTACAAAAATAGAGCAGCAGAAATAGAAAAATATAGGAACAGCAACAGCAAAAATTATAACAGCCGCACAAAAAAAATATATATGAGCAGCAGCAGCAAAAATTATAACAGCAGAAACAGTATAGGAGCAGCAACAGCAAAAATACAACGGAAATAATATAAGAGTAGAAACAACTTGCGTGTTTCAGCAGAATCAGAAAGAATATATGAGAAGCAAGAACAAATATAGTAGCAAAAAAGCAATAATATAAAAGCAACGAAAGTAAAAATATAGCAACAGAAACCATATTATAGGTCAGCAACTACAAAAATACACCAGGAGAAATAGAAAAAATATAGGAGCAGCAACAGCAAAAATTATAACAGCCGCACAGAAAAAATATAAGAGCAGCAACAGCAGAAACAGAATAGGAGCGGTAACAGCAAAAATACAACAGAAATAATATAAGAGTAACAACTCAGATGTTTCAGCAAAATCAGAAAGAATATAGGAGAAGCAAGAACAAAAGTATAATAGCAGAAATAGAATTAATATAAGAGCAGCAACAATGAATCTCTTTTGTTGCGATCTTATGCAACCACGGCAATTCCCGGTTCCGCTTGTACAGCACTACCTGGTTATGAAAAGCCATGACCATCTAGAGCCGGGGGCAAGGAATACGCCCTATAGGCGCACCTCAACCCCAGCCTCACATGGCAGCAGTCCTATAGGAGGAAAGCTGACCACCGGAAGAAACCTTACTTTAATCTATTCCCCGGTTTGCAAATGTGCAAGGATATATAGATCCAAGCTCGATCGGCACCCGGGGTGGAGACTCTTAGTAAAACCCAGACTTTTTGGACAGCTCGTGCCTACAAGGAGGGGCTCAGACCTTTCGGCAGAGCCGTCGAACAGACCACACAGGTCTCCTGAGAGGTGAGGTCTCCGATGCCGTCACCATCCGACCGGCAATCAAGCCGGCCAGCAGCATCTTCAACCTCAGTTGGCCTTAGCCATGTCCAACCGGGACACCAATCCGGTCGGCACAGCCTTCAGCCGGGTTGCTGGGCCCTAGGCCCCCCCCCCCCCCACACCACGACAAGGTGGTCCCCTATCGGGGGGGAAGAGCAGCAACAGAAACCATATAGGTTAGCAACTACAAAAATATAGCAGCAGAAATAGAAAAAAATATAGGAACAGCAATAGGAACATTGCAGGCTCAGCCATACATAGGATAAGTCAATATAGGATAGCAGCACAAATGGAAACAATGTAGGATCAGCAGCAGTAGAAAATTTAGTAACTGAAACACCAATATAGGAGCAGCTGCATCAAAGAAAAACAGTAGCAGAAACAGAAACAAAGTCGGAGTAGCAGAAACAGTATGGGAGCAGCGGTAACAAAACGAACAGCCGAAATAGAAGAAATATAGGATCAGTCTTATAGAGGATAAGCCACAATCGATTAGCAGCAGAAATAGAAACAATATAGGATTAGCAACAGCACAAAATAGAGGAAAAGAAACAGTATATGGACAGCAGCAGCAAATAATTTGCAGCAGAAACAGAAATAATGCTGGAGAACAACAGCAGTAAATATAGCAGCAAAGCAGAAAGAACATAGGCGCAGTATCAGCAAAAAAAGCAGGAGAAGGAATAAGAAAAATAGCAGCAGAAACAGCAAAAAATACAGCAACATAAACATAAACAATAGAGGATCAGTAACAGCAAAAATACAGCAACATAAATGGAAACAATGTTGAAGCAGCAACAGAAAGAATATAGGAGCAGTAGCGTCGAAAAAGCAGCAACAGAAACAATATAGAAGCAGTATCGGCGCAAAAAAGCAGCAACAGAAACAATATAAGAGCAGTAGCGGCGAAAAAAGCAGCAACAGAAACAATATAGGAGCAGTAACGGCGAAAAAAGCAGCAACGGCAGAAATTATAGCAACAGAAACAATATAGAAGCAGTAGCGGCGAAAAAAGCAGCAACGGCAGAAATTATAGCAACAGAAACAATATAGGAGCAGTAGTGGCGAAAAAAGTAGCAACTGCAGAAATTATAGCAACAGAAACAATATAAGAGCAGTAGCGGCGTAAAAAGCAGCAACGGCAGAAATTATAGCAACAGAAACAATATAGGAGCAGTAGTGGCGAAAAAAGCAGCAACAGAAACAATATAGGAGCAGTAGCGGCGAAAAAAGCAGCAACAGCAGAAATTATAGCAACAGAAACGATATAGGAGCAGTAGTGGCGTAAAAAGCAGCAACGGCAGATATTATAGCAGCAGAAACAATATAGGAGCAGTAGCGGCGTAAAAAGCAGCAACGGCAGAAATTATAGCAACAGAAACAATATAGGAGCAGTAGCGGCGTAAAAAGCAGCAACAGCAGAAATTATAGCAACAGAAACAATATAGGAGCAGTAGCGGCGAAAAAGCAGCAACAGCAGAAATTATAGCAACAGAAACAATATAGGAGCAGTAGCGGCGAAAAAAGCAGCAACGGCAGAAATTATAGCAACAGAAACAATATAGGAGCAGTAGCGGCGTAAAAAGCAGCAACGGCAGAAATTATAGCAACAGATACAATATAGGAGCAGTAGCGGCGTAAAAAGCAGCAACGGCAGAAATTATAGCAACAGAAACAATATAGGAGCAGTAGCGGCGAAAAAAGCAGCAACAGCAGAAATTATAGCAACAGAAACAATATAGGAGCAGTAGCGGCGTAAAAAGCAGCAACAGCAGAAATTATAGCAACAGAAACAATATAGGAGCAGTAGTGGCGTAAAAAGCAGCAACGGCAGAAATTATAGCAACAGAAACAATATAGGAGCAGTAGCGGCGAAAAAAGCAGCAACAGCAGAAATTATAGCAACAGAAACAATATAGGAGCAGTAGCGGCGTAAAAAGCAGCAACAGCAGAAATTATAGCAACAGAAACAATATAGGAGCAGTAGTGGCGAAAAAAGCAGCAACAGCAGAAATTATAGCAACAGAAACGACATAGGAGCAGTAGCGGTGTAAAAAGCAGCAACGGCAGAAATTATAGCAACAGAAACGACATAGGAGCAGTAGCGGCGTAAAAAGCAGCAACGGCAGAAATTATAGCAACAGAAACGATATAGGAGCAGTAGCGGCGAAAAAAGCAGCAACAGCAGAAATTATAGCAACAGAAACAATATAGGAGCAGTAGTGGCGAAAAAAGCAGCAACAGCAGAAATTATAGCAACAGAAACAATATAGGAGCAGTAGTGGCGAAAAAAGCAGCAACAGCAGAAATTATAGCAACAGAAACAATATAGCAGCAGTAGCGGCGAAAAAAGCAGCAACAGCAGAAATTATAGCAACAGAAACAATATAGGAGCAATAGTGGCGAAAAAAGCAGCAACAGCAGAAATTATAGCAACAGAAACAATATAGGAGCAATAGTGGCGAAAAAAGCAGCAACAGAAACAATATAGGAGCAGTAGCGGCGAAAAAAGCAACAACAGCAGAAATTATAGCAACAGAAACAATATAGGAGCAGTAGCGGCGAAAAAAGCAGCAACAGCAGAAATTATAGCAACAGAAACAATATAGGAGCAGTAGTGGCGAAAAAAGCAGCAACAGCAGAAATTATAGCAACAGAAACAATATAGGAGCAGTAGCGGCGGAAAAAGCAGCAACAGAAACAATATAGGAGCAGCAGCGGCGAAAAAAGCAGCAACAGCAGAAATTATAGCAACAGAAACAATATAGGAGCAGCAGCGGCGAAAAAAGCAGCAACAGCAGAAATTATAGTAACAGAAACAATATAGGAGCAGCAGCGGCGACAAAAGCAGCAACAGGAGAAATTATAGCAACAGAAACAATATAGGAGTAGTGACAGCGAAAAAAACAGCAACAGAAACGGAAGCAATGTAGAAACAGCAACAGCAAAAAAATAGAGCAGCAGAAACAGAGCAATAGTAGACCAGAAATAGCAAAAAATACAGCAGCAAAAGAAACAATTTAAGAGCAATAACAACCAAAAATATGGCAGCAACAACAACAAATATAATTCGATTTTTTTCTAATGATTTGCGGTATGGCTCGACATCAGAATAATGAATCATGAACTTCATGACAGCAAAATAATGAATTGTGGGTTACGTGTTCCCCTGAAAAAAAAATTTATTAATGTGACACAAATATAATTGGAGATTGCATGGTACCCAAAACAATGAATTACAGGATACATGACACCAGAAAAATGGATTATGGACAACCCTACGCAAAGTATATTGCGGAAAACATGATACCAGAATAATTAAGCGATGGGGAACACAAAAAAATACTGCTGATAACACCACAGTAATGGATTAAGTGCAGGTCCGAATTTGGAGTGGGGGACAAGGTGGCAAGAAGCTTTTTGCCCTCCACTCCAAAAGCCATTAGAAGGACCCCTTTCGAAATGATAATAAGGATTTTTGGGTTGTTTTACTTCTGATAGGTGCTTCTGTGAACACCATGGGCTAAATGGCCAGGTCACAAGGACCCCGAAGGCTCAGAGGAGGTCGGGAGAGGGGACCCACTGGAACAGCTGTTGGGAGACAGATGGTAGCCTCCCGTCAAGGCCATCCAGCGTGTTCTTTAACGTGCCCAGGGTATGACTCTCCCGCACACGGACTCACGGCTTAACGTCCCATCCGACGGACGGCGGCCTTTCAAGCCCATCGGTGTCCCCTACTGACCGTGGGCAGGGCGGGGAATTTTGCGGAGATAAATCTCAATGCTGACCCAGCTGGAACTCGAACCTGAGAACTGCATATTACGAGCCTGGCGAGCTACCGACTAAGCCACCCCCGAAAAGTACACTAATACCTGACAAAATGCATGAACCCGCCAAATTTAGAAAAGAAAAATGAAACTGAACCATTTTAAAATTTATTTGAGCTCACTATCAAATATTACTGAAAAAAATAAAACTACGAAAAATCGTTAACTGGAAAAGCGAAATGCTTTTCTTCTTTTTTTGTTCACAATAAACGAGCATCAGCACTATGCCGTTTATCCATTTATAGGAGGAATGCCCTTAATCTTACGACCAGGAAATCTAATGCCATTTGCCGAACGTCACCAAAAGGGTAGACTCCGAACTCATCCATGCAACAATCTGAGGAACAGGTGGAGATCACGGGATGACGGAAGAAGAGAGAGAGACTATTAAAAGTGAATCCCTAATCCTCCTCTTTATAGACTTTCGACTGTAGGAACAAATCGACTCTACCAGGAGGAGCCAGGACGAACTTTTCTATCAACCTAAGAGAGCACCAGCTGTCCTTCCTAACGGTGTCCCCCCCACCTTCCCACGACTTCCTCCTGCTCTGTAATTATTGTAAAAGTAAGATGAGAGAGAAAGACAGAGAGAGAGAAGGAGCTCGGGATGGAACGAAGACGGAAGAGTTTAAAGAGAGTCTCCTAGTGATCTCAAACTCTTAATTTTGTCTCATTTTTCAGCGAGGCTTCGATCCACAGAATCGATAGCGACAGGACGGAAGACGTTAGCCAGCTTTGCCATCATGACGTGCAGGTTTGCTACAGAGTAAGATGGAAAGGGGAGGGGGGGATGAATTTAGAGGAAGATGAGGCACGCGGGAAGAAAAGGTTGCTTCAGAACACTCTACTTCTTTCCTCTTCTGTATTGACTGAACTCTATTAAAATCTCCGAATGTTAAGGGGAAATTAACGAAAATGTGGAAGGATATGTACCTGTTTCCAGAGACTCGAAAGTCATGCGAAAAGGTAGACCTGTCTCTACCAATCTTTGGGTCTGAGGGGGGGAGAGGATCTTTGCAGTCAGCAAAGAGATGATTTCATCTTCTTCATCTTTTTCTTTGTATGTACCTCAAACAAACACCAATTCTTATTTTTTTTCTTCTCGATCGAAAAGCGCTCTAATTGAATTTTGGAGTAGAGATAAGGTGCAAATGTTATCGAGCAAATGAATAATAGCTGTATAGAGATCGTTTGTGTGACGTCACTATCACGTGCGCTAAAGCTGTTAAAAGTAATTGGTAGATATTGAATGCCATTCCAGCCATTTTATTTAACGCGTCTACGTGTTGTAACGATTTTGTTCCAAAAAATAAGAATAATCGTGATATTCTGAGAATGAGAGTTTTTCAGATATTCCGTACAAAAAAAAAAGATGAAGAAGATGAAATCATTTCTTTGCTGCTTGCAAAGATCCCCACCCTCCCGAGTCGAAAATAGGGTTCAGGTGCATTCAGGTAGAAAAAAAACTCTCTCTTTAGATCTTATGAATAACGTTTAGGAGAAGAAGTAAATAGTTCCTTTGGGGCGGGGGTGGCTCGGGTCGGTAGCTCGCCAGGCTCGTAATCTGTAGTTACCAGGTTCGAGTCCCAGCTGGGTCAACGTCGAGTTTATCTCCACAAAATTCCCCGCCCTGCCCACGGTCGGTAGGGGACACCGATGGGTTTTGAAAGCCGCCGTTTGTCGGACGGAACGTTAAGCTGTAATCATTTACTGCACTCTCCTTGTGTGCGGCCTTGTATTTGCTTGTAACGGCTTGTATTGGGCCTTGTGTGCGGGAGGGCCATACCCTGTACACGTTAAAGAACACTTAAAGGCTTGACGGGAGGCTACCAACTGTCTCCCAACAACTGTTCCAGTGGGTCTCCTCCCCCAACCTTCTCTGAGCCTTCGTGGTCCTTGTGACCTGGCCATTTAGCCAATGGTGTGCAAAAAAGTGCCGCTCAGAGGTAAAACAACCCAACGTTAAAGAACACACTGGATGGCCTTGATGGGAGGCTACCATCTGTCTTCCAACAGCCGTTCCAGTAGGTCCCCTCTCCCAACCTTCTCTGAGCCTTCGGGGTTCATGTGACCTGGCCATTTAGCCCGTGGTGTGCAAAAAAGTGCCGCCACTGGAACAGCTGTTGAGAGACAGATGGTAGCCTCCCGTCAAGGCCATCCAGAGTGTCCTTTAACGTGCACAGAGTATGGCTCTCCAGCACACGGACCACGGCTTAACGTCCCATCCAACGGACGGCGGCCTTCCCAAGCCCATCGGTGTCCCATACTGACCGTGGGCAGGGCGGGGAATTTTGAGGAGATAAATCTCAACGCTGACCCAGCTGAGAGTCGAACCTGGGAACTACAGATTAGGAGCCTGGCACGCTACCGACTGAGCCACTGTCATGTCCCTCAAATTTTATACTTATTTATTTATTTTATATTTTTGTTGTATTATATTGTTGTATATATTTTTATGTATTCTTGGAAATGTTTGTGCTGGGATGACTCACTGTTGTTGTTTTTCGGGTCTAATGGTGCTCCGTGTGAGTGATGACGAATGCCAGCAGTTGTTTATGCCTTTGCAACACGCGTCAGAAGGACGCCGCCTTTCTCAAAAAGTAACCCTTGAAGTCAGGGTGCGATTCCAAGAATGAATCTAGATTCTTGGAGAATCTTGTCTTTTTTTCTTGTGGTTCAGGAGGAGCCACAGTGTAGGCAAAGGTGGTTATCCTTTCGCCGAGTTTGAGGTCTGTAAAGTGAGAAATTGCAGAGTGTGCAATTCTCCACCTCATTATAGTAACATTTGCAGCAGCAAAGGCTCACGGAGTTGAGCGGTGAATTTGATAGTAGTTTTGTGGATTCAGAAAGAATCAGAGTGAAGCAGCAAAGGCTCACGGAGTTGAGCGGTGAATTTGATAGTAGTTTTGTGGATTCAGAAAGAATCAGAGTGAAGCAGCAAAGACTCACGGAGTTGAGCGGTGAATTTGATAGTAGTTTTGTGGATTCAGAAAGAATCAGAGTGAAGCAGCAAAGGCTCACGGAGTTGAGCGGTGAATTTGATAGTAGTTTTGTGGATTCAGAAAGAACCACAGAGTGAAGCAGCAAAGGCTCACGGAGTTGAGCGGTGAATTTGATAGTAGTTTTGTGGATTCAGAAAGAATCAGAGTGAAGCAGCAAAGGCTCACGGAGTTGAGCGGTGAATTTGATAGTAGTTTTGTGGATTCAGAAAGAACCACAGAGTGAAGCAGCAAAGGCTCACGGAGTTGAGCGGTGAATTTGATAGTAGTTTTGTGGATTCAGAAAGAACCACAGAGTGAAGCAGCAAAGGCTCACGGAGTTGAGCGGTGAATTTGATAGTAGTTTTGTGGATTCAGAAAGAACCACAGAGTGAAGCAGCAAAGGCTCACGGAGTTGAGCGGTGAATTTGATAGTAGTTTTGTGGATTCAGAAAGAACCACAGAGTGAAGCAGCAAAGGCTCACGGAGTTGAGCGGTGAATTTGATAGTAGTTTTGTGGATTCAGAAAGAACCACAGAGTGAAGCAGCAAAGGCTCACGGAGTTGAGCGGTGAATTTGATAGTAGTTTTGTGGATTCAGAAAGAACCACAGAGTGAAGCAGCAAAGGCTCACGGAGTTGAGCGGTGAATTTGATAGTAGTTTTGTGGATTCAGAAAGAACCACAGAGTGAAGCAGCAAAGGCTCACGGAGTTGAGCGGTGAATTTGATAGTAGTTTTGTGGATTCAGAAAGAACCACAGAGTGAAGCAGCAAAGGCTCACGGAGTTGAGCGGTGAATTTGATAGTAGTTTTGTGGATTCAGAAAGAACCACAGAGTGAAGCAGCAAAGGCTCACGGAGTTGAGCGGTGAATTTGATAGTAGTTTTGTGGATTCAGAAAGAACCACAGAGTGAAGCAGCAAAGGCTCACGGAGTTGAGCGGTGAATTTGATAGTAGTGTTGTGGATTCAGAAAGAACCACAGAGTGAAGCAGCAAAGGCTCACGGAGTTGAGCGGTGAATTTGATAGTAGTTTTGTGGATTCAGAAAGAACCACAGAGTGAAGCAGCAAAGGCTCACGGAGTTGAGCGGTGAATTTGATAGTAGTTTTGTGGATTCAGAAAGAACCACAGAGTGAAGCAGCAAAGGCTCACGGAGTTGAGCGGTGAATTTGATAGTAGTTTTGTGGATTCAGAAAGAATCAGAGTGAAGCAGCAAAGGCTCACGGAGTTGAGCGGTGAATTTGATAGTAGTTTTGTGGATTCAGAAAGAACCACAGAGTGAAGCAGCAAAGGCTCACGGAGTTGAGCGGTGAATTTGATAGTGGTTTTGTGGATTCAGAAAGAACCACAGAGTGAAGCAGCAAAGGCTCACGGAGTTGAGCGGTGAATTTGATAGTAGTTTTGTGGATTCAGAAAGAACCACAGAGTGAAGCAGCAAAGGCTCACGGAGTTGAGCGGTGAATTTGATAGTAGTTTTGTGGATTCAGAAAGAACCACAGAGTGAAGCAGCAAAGGCTCACGGAGTTGAGCGGTGAATTTGATAGTAGTTTTGTGGATTCAGAAAGAACCACAGAGTGAAGCAGCAAAGGCTCACGGAGTTGAGCGGTGAATTTGATAGTAGTTTTGTGGATTCAGAAAGAACCACAGAGTGAAGCAGCAAAGGCTCACGGAGTTGAGCGGTGAATTTGATAGTAGTTTTGTGGATTCAGAAAGAACCACAGAGTGAAGCAGCAAAGGCTCACGGAGTTGAGCGGTGAATTTGATAGTAGTTTTGTGGATTCAGAAAGAACCACAGAGTGAAGCAGCAAAGGCTCACGGAGTTGAGCGGTGAATTTGATAGTAGTTTTGTGGATTCAGAAAGAATCAGAGTGAAGCAGCAAAGGCTCACGGAGTTGAGCGGTGAATTTGATAGTAGTTTTGTGGATTCAGAAAGAACCACAGAGTGAAGCAGCAAAGGCTCACGGAGTTGAGCGGTGAATTTGATAGTAGTTTTGTGGATTCAGAAAGAACCACAGAGTGAAGCAGCAAAGGCTCACGGAGTTGAGCGGTGAATTTGATAGTAGTTTTGTGGATTCAGAAAGAACCACAGAGTGAAGCAGCAAAGGCTCACGGAGTTGAGCGGTGAATTTGATAGTAGTTTTGTGGATTCAGAAAGAACCACAGAGTGAAGCAGCAAAGGCTCACGGAGTTGAGCGGTGAATTTGATAGTAGTTTTGTGGATTCAGAAAGAACCACAGAGTGAAGCAGCAAAGGCTCACGGAGTTGAGCGGTGAATTTGATAGTAGTGTTGTGGATTCAGAAAGAACCACAGAGTGAAGCAGCAAAGGCTCACGGAGTTGAGCGGTGAATTTGATAGTAGTTTTGTGGATTCAGAAAGAACCACAGAGTGAAGCAGCAAAGGCTCACGGAGTTGAGCGGTGAATTTGATAGTAGTTTTGTGGATTCAGAAAGAACCACAGAGTGAAGCAGCAAAGGCTCACGGAGTTGAGCGGTGAATTTGATAGTAGTTTTGTGGATTCAGAAAGAACCACAGAGTGAAGCAGCAAAGGCTCACGGAGTTGAGCGGTGAATTTGATAGTAGTTTTGTGGATTCAGAAAGAACCACAGAGTGAAGCAGCAAAGGCTCACGGAGTTGAGCGGTGAATTTGACAGTAGTTTTGTGGATTCAGAAAGAACCACAGAGTGAAGCAGCAAAGGGTCACGGAGTTGAGCGGTGAATTTGACAGTAGTTTTGTGGATTCAGAAAGAACCACAGAGTGAAGCAGCAAAGGCTCACGGAGTTGAGCGGTGAATTTGACAGTAGTTTTGTGGATTCAGAAAGAACCACAGAGTGAAGCAGCAAAGGCTCACGGAGTTGAGCGGTGAATTTGACAGTAGTTTTGTGGATTCAGAAAGAACCACAGAGTGAAGCAGCAAAGGCTCACGGAGTTGAGCGGTGAATTTGATAGTAGTTTTGTGGATTCAGAAAGAACCACAGAGTGAAGCAGCAAAGGCTCACGGAGTTGAGCGGTGAATTTGATAGTAGTTTTGTGGATTCAGAAAGAACCACAGAGTGAAGCAGCAAAGGCTCACGGAGTTGAGCGGTGAATTTGATAGTAGTTTTGTGGATTCAGAAAGAACCACAGAGTGAAGCAGCAAAGGCTCACGGAGTTGAGCGGTGAATTTGATAGTAGTTTTGTGGATTCAGAAAGAACCACAGAGTGAAGCAGCAAAGGCTCACGGAGTTGAGCGGTGAATTTGATAGTAGTTTTGTGGATTCAGAAAGAACCACAGAGTGAAGCAGCAAAGGCTCACGGAGTTGAGCGGTGAATTTGATAGTAGTTTTGTGGATTCAGAAAGAACCACAGAGTGAAGCAGCAAAGGCCACGGAGTGTTCATTCCCAGCACGTAGCTGTATACAATATTGTTAATAAATTGTGTCGTCCCTATATAACTCTCGTGCAGTAATTGATAGACCATTGTTATTCTTCATTCAACGCAGCAAAGTTGAGGCATACAGTGGCACGGGCGTAAAAATCCGCGAATCTGTGAGTTTCACCGAAGTGAATTAAGTAGCAATTTCATTATCTCTCTCTCTCTCTCCTGTGTGGACTGGATCATCACATCTGTCACAGTCTGACAGGATCCGAACTAGAGGTCACGACATTCTGGCTCAGTCAATCAAGATCCCAATAAGGGACATCACATCTGTCACAGTCTGACAGGATCCGAACTAGAGGTCACGACATTCTGGTTCAGTCAATCAAGATCCCAATAAGGGACATTACATCTGTCACAGTCTGACAGGATCCGAACTAGAGGTCACGACATTATGGCTCAGTCAATCAAGATCCCAATAAGGGATATCACAACTGTCACAGTCTGACAGGATCCGAACTAGAGGTCACGACATTCTGGATCAGTCAATCAAGATCCCAAAAAGGGACATCACATTTGTCACAGTCTGACAGGATCCGAACTAGAGGTCACGACATTCTGGCTCAGTCATCAAGATCCCAATAAGGGTCATCACATCTGTCACAGTCTGACAGGATCCGAACTAGAGGTCACGACATTCTGGCTCAGTCAATCAAGATCCCAATAAGGGACATCACATTTGTCACAGTCTGACGGGATCCGAACTAGAGGTTACGACATTCTGGCTCAGTCAATCAAGATCCCAATAAGGGTCATCACATCTGTCACAGTCTGACAGGATCCGAACTAGAGGTCACGACATTCTGGCTCAGTCAATCAAGATCCCAAAAAGGGACATCACATTTGTCACAGTCTGACAGGATCCGAACTAGAGGTCACGACATTCTGGCTCAGTCAATCAAGATCCCAATAAGGGTCATCACATCTGTCACAGTCTGACAGGATCCGAACTAGAGGTCACGACATTCTGGCTCAGTCAATCAAGATCCCAATAAGGGACATCACATCTGTCACAGTCTGACAGGATCCGAACTAGAGGTCACGACATTCTGGCTCAGTCAATCAAGATCCCAATAAGGGATATCACATGTGTCACAGTCTAACAGGATCCGAACTAGAAGTCACGACATTCAGGCTCAGTCAATCAAGATCCCAATAAAGGACATCACATCTGTCACAGTCTGACAGGATCCGAACTAGAGGTCACGACATTCTGGCTCAGTCAATCAAGATCCCAATAAGGGACATCACATCTGTCACAGTCTGACAGGATCCGAACTAGAGGTCACGACATTCTGGCTCAGTCAATCAAGATCCCAATAAGGGACATCACATCTGTCACAGTCTGACAGGATCCGAACCCAGGGTACACGACATCTGTCACAGTCAGACAGGATTAGAGCCAGAGGACATCACATCCACCCTCGTCCCATTTAATCATGTACAGTCACTCAAAGAAGTGTCCGAACACTAAGGTTGATTACAGAAGTCAGAAAAAATATCTGGCAACGTTTTTTTAGAAATTAGTGATCTGGCAACCTTCATGTCACGTGACACGAAGGTTGCCAGATCACTAATCACAGAGCGACTGTATATCCACATATAAATTAATAAATGGGTTAGGTTGTTTTACCTCTGAGCGGCACTTTTTTTTGCACACCATGGGCTAAATGGCCAGGTCACATGGACCCCGAAGGCTCAGAGAAGGTTGGGGGAGGGGACCCACTGGAACAGCTGTTGGGAGACAGATGGTAGCCTCCCGTCAAGGCCATCCAGCGTGTTCTTTAACGTGCACAGGGTATGGCTCTCCCACACACGGGACCACGGCTTAACGTCCCATCCGACGGACGGCGGCCTTTCCAAGCCCATCGGTGTCCCCTCCTGAACGTGGGTAGGGCGAAGAATTTTGCGGAGATAAATTTCAACGCTGACCCAGCTGGGACTCGAACCTGGGAACTACAGATTAAGAGCCTGGCGCGCTACCTACTGAGCCACCCCCCATTAATAAATGAAGAGAGAATCTGAAGCCAAAGAAAGGGATTCCACTTCCTCGCAATTGAACAAAAGGTCGTACGATTGATAACGAGTCAAGAAACTAAACTACGGTCAGAAAAAAAACCCGAGATAAAACTATTTTCCATGATCACTCCTCGAACATCTGAAAAGAGTACAAGGATCAACACAAAAAAAAAAGTGAGAGAGAAATACTTCCTGCTGGTGACAATTTGGAAGTCCGTTCCCTAAGATAAATAGATCAACTGGAAGTAGCCGTGCACTAATTTTGGAACACTCATTAAAGAGAATAAAAAAAAAACTCATTTCACTAGAACAATAGAGTCATTTGTCTCAATTTGACATCGTCGATTCTCCCTGGAATGAAGCAGTACTGTGATTACTTTGGCCTTTTTTAGTTTTTTTAAAAAGTTTCCTCCACCTTTTCCATTCTGCGTTTCGCCTCACTTCTTGGAGCCGCATCTTTTTTCTTTAAAGAGAAAAGTAATGTGTCGTTCAGTTGAGGATTTAAGGGAATTAATGATCCATTTCATGACCATGAGCTGTAGTTGTACGGAAAATGAAATATACTTCTTCGAAATCGAATGTTGTCAATGTATATCGATGGCTTGTTTGTTTGTTTGTTTGCAGTTGTTGTTGCTTTATTAGGTTGGGTCAAGGATCGACCAAAAGCCATTAAATATATTGGAAATGGATGATTGTGTGTTTGGTCTTCAGAAAATGAAAATAGGTTGATTTAGTCTAGACACGTCTGGCGATTTTTCTTTACCTTCTTCCAGTGGGTTCTTCTGTTTAAGGTTTTTTTGTGATGTGTATTAAATAAAGGATTTGGGTTGGGTTGTTTTACCTCTGAGCGGCACTTTTTTTGCACACCATGGGCTAAATGGCCAAGTCACAAGGACCCCGAAGGCTCAGACAAGGTTGGGGGAGGGGACCCACTGGAACAGCTGTTGGGAGACAGATGGTAGCCTCCCGTCAAGGCCATCCATCGTGTTATTTAACGTTGGGTTGTTTTACCTCTGAGCGGCACTTTCTTGCACACAATGGGCTAAATGGCCAGGTCACATGGACCCCGAAGGCTCAGAGAAGGTTGGGGGAGGGGACCCACTGGAACAGCTGTTGGGAGACAGATGGTAGCCTCCCATCAAGACCATCCATCGTGATATTTAACTTTTGGTTGTTTTACCTCTGAGCGGCACTTTCTTGCACACAATGGGCTAAATGGCCAGGTCACATGGACCCCGAAGGCTCAGAGAATTTTGGGGGAGGGGACCCACTGGAACAGCTGTTGGGAGACAGATGGTAGCCCCCCGTCAAGGCCATCCAGCGTGTTCTTTAACGTGCACAGGGTATGTCTCTCCCGCACACGGGGCCACGGCTTAACGTCCCATCCGACTGACGGTGACCTTTCCAAGCCCATCGGTTCCCCTACTGACCGTGGGCAGGGCGGGGAAATTTGCGGAGATAAATCTCAACGCTGACCCAGCTGGGACTCGAACCTGGGAGTTTTAAATAAAGGAAATTCGTTTTGCAGTAGAATATTGCAGATCTGTAACACTAGAGAAAAATTGAGAAACAAATGGGAAAAGATGTTTAGATGATGAATTTCGAAAAACTATAGAGATCGAGAACAGTTTATTATCTCATTTTATATTTTTCCATGATATTTATCACTTTCAAAGAGATATTTATTCCCTTACACTCTCGTCATCTGTAGTTCCCAGGTTCGAGTCCCAGCTGAGTCAGCGTTGAGACTTATCTCCACAAAATTCCCCGCTCTGCCCACGGTCAGTAGGGGACACCGATGGGCTTGGAAAGGACGCAGTCCATCGGATGAGACGTTTAAGCCGTTGCGCCGTGTGCGGGAGAGCCATACGCTGTGACCGTTAAAGAACACGCTGGATGGCCTTGACGGGAGGCTACCATCTGTCTCCCAACAGCTGTTCCAGTGGGCCTCCTCCCCCAACCTTCTCGGAGCCTTCGGAGTCCATGTGACCTGGCCATTTAGCCCATGGTGTGCAAAAAAGTGCCGCTCAGAGATAAAACAACCCAACGTTAAAGAACACCCTGGATGGCCTTGACGGGAGACTACCATCTGTCTTCCAACAGCTGTTCCAGTGGGTCCCCTCCCCCAACCTTCTCTGAGCCTTCGGGGTCCTTGTGACCTGGCCATTTAACTTGTGGTGTGCAAAAAAGTGCCGCTCAGAGGTAAAACAACCCAACGTTAAAGAACACGCTGGATGGCCTTGACGGGAGGCTACCATCTGTCTCCCAACAGCTGTTCCAGTGGGTCCCCTCCCCCAACCTTCTCTGAGCCTTCGGGGTCCATGTGTCCTGGCCATTTAGCCCATGGTGTGCAAAATAGTGCCGCTCAGAGGTAAAAGAACCCAACAACCCAACCCAAATTTATTTACATCAGTTACGAGGCCTTTCACCTTACCAACCACACTTTAAGCACCTTCACCTTCGAGGCCAATATTCCGTTACACTGACTTTTCAGAATGATAAAAAGCATCAGTGAACGCAAAATGTCGCCTGTCGAATTTAAAAAAAAAAAACTCTTCTACTCATCCAGAGTAAAAAAAAAATTTTTTTTAATTGTAATAAGGTTCATTTCTGCTGATTAAGGTTCATTAAGTTAATTAGGTCCATTAGTTTATTAAGCACTTAAATGGCATTTTTTTTTTCGGGAAACACAAAATGGATGTAATAGAATCCAACGCAAGATTTTTTAAAATGTAATCGTTGTTTAGAGTGGATAAAAATCAATGGAGACAATTTTTGTTTTCAGTTGGCGCATGAGAGAGAGAAAACGAGTAAATTTCTTCCATCTGTTTTTCATTGGTTAATTTAAAAACGGAAATGATTTATAGATCAATCCTCTTCAGAGTTGGAAGCACGCCTCAGTTGGGGTCATCTACGAGGCACTTTTTACCACACAAAATAAGGTACAGTCGCTCAAAAAAATATCCGGACGGTATGATTGATTACAGAATTCAGTAAAAATATCTGGCAACGATTTTTTTAGAGATGAGTGATCTGGCAAAGGTTGCCAGATCACTCATTTCTAAAAAAATCGTTGCCAGATATTTTTGCTGAATTCTGTAATCAACTCTTAGTGTTCGGATACTTTTTTCAGCGACTGTACACGAAGGTTGGTAAATCACTCATTTCTAAAAAAAATAGTTATTAATATTATAACTTAATATTAGTTATTAATATTAAATATTAAAAATAGTTATTTGTTAAAATAGATATTTTTTCTTTATTCTGTAATTAACCATAGCGTTCGGATATTTTTTTGAGCGACTGTACCTACAACATTTCTAAAAGTCTCCAAGAACATTATTTTCCTTCAACAGAACCTAGAATTCTCATAAAAAAAGAAGTTCTAAGACTGTTCTTAAAAAAAAGGTGTATAGTCACTCAAAAAAATATCCGAACACTATGGTTGAACAAGTCACCTTTAAAGGTAACAGAAGAGTTTAAATAAGTCACCTTTAAAATAATCTCTAAACAAGTCACCTTTAAAGTAATCTCTAAACAAGTCACCTTTAGAGTAATCTCTAAACAAGTCACCTTTAAAGTAATCTCTAAACAAGTCACCTTTAAAGGTGACAGGAGAGTTTAAATCACCTTTAAAGTCACCTTTAAAGTAATCTCTAAACAAGTCACCTTTAAAGTAATCTCTAAACAAGTCACATTTAAAATAATCTCTAAACAAGTCACCTTTAAAGTAATCCCTAAACAAGTCACCTTTAAAGGTGACAGAAGAGTTTAAATCACCTTTAAAGTCACCTTTAAAGTAATCTCTAAACATGTCACCTTTAAAGTAATCTCTAAACAAGTCACCTTTAAAATAATCTCTAAACAAGTCACCTTTAAAGTAATCTCTAAACAAGTCACCTTTAAAGGTGACAGAAGAGTTTAAATCACCTTTAAAGTCACCTTTAAAGTAATCTCTAAACATCTCACCTTTAAAGTAATCTCTAAACAAGTCACCTTTAAAGGTGACAGAAGAGTTATAATCACCTTTAAAGTCACCTTTAAAGTAATCCCTAACAAGTCACCTTTAAAGTAATCTCTAAAGAAGGCACCTTTAAAGGTGACAGGAGAGTTTAAATCACCTTAAAGTCACCTGTAAAGTAATCTCTAAACAAGTCACCTTTAAAGTAATCTCTAAACAAGTCACCTTTAAAGGTGACAGGAGAGTTTAAATCACCTTTAAAGTCACCTTTAAAGTAATCTCTAAACAAGTCACCTTTAAAGGTGACAGGAGAGTTTAAATCACCTTTAAAGTCACCTTTAAAGTAATCTTTAAACAAGTCACCTTTAAAGGTGACAGGAGAGTTTAAATCACCTTTAAAGTCACCTTTAAAGTAATCTCTAAACAAGTCACCTTTAAAGGTGACAGGAGAGTTTAAATCACCTTTAAACTCACCTTTAAAGTAATCTCTAAACAAGTCACCTTTAAAGGTGACAGGAGAGTTTAAATCACCTTTAAAGTCACCTTTAAAGTAATCTCTAAACAAGTCACCTTTAAAGTAATCTCTAAACAAGTCACCTTTAAAGGTGACAGGAAAGTTTAAATCACCTTTAAAGTCACCTTTAAAGTAATCTCTAAACAAGTCACCTTTAAAATAATCTCTAAACAAGTCACCTTTAAAGTAATCTCTAAACAAGTCACCTTTAAAGTAATCTCTAAACAAGTCACCTTTAAAGGTGACAGAAGAGTTTAAATCACCTTTAAAGTCACCTTTAAAGTAATCTCTAAACATCTCACCTTTAAAGTAATCTCTAAACAAGTCACCTTTAAAGGTGACAGAAGAGTTTAAATCACCTTTAAAGTCACCTTTAAAGTAATTCCTAACAAGTCACCTTTAAAGTAATCTCTAAAGAAGGCACCTTTAAAGGTGACAGGAGAGTTTAAATCACCTTAAAGTCACCTGTAAAGTAATCTCTAAACAAGTCACCTTTAAAGTAATCTCTAAACAAGTCACCTTTAAAGGTGACAGGAGAGTTTAAATCACCTTTAAAGTCACCTTTAAAGTAATCTCTAAACAAGTCACCTTTAAAGTAATCTCTAAACAAGTCACCTTTAAAGGTGACAGGAGAGTTTAAATCACCTTTAAAGTCACCTTTAAAGTAATCTCTAAACAAGTCACCTTTAAAGGTGACAGGAGAGTTTAAATCACCTTTAAAGTCACCTTTAAAGTAATCTCTAAACAAGTCACCTTTAAAGGTGACAGGAGAGTTTAAATCACCTTTAAAGTCACCTTTAAAGTAATCTCTAAACAAGTCACCTTTAAAGGTGACAGGAGAGTTTAAATCACCTTTAAAGTCACCTTTCAAGTAATCTCTAAACAAGTCACCTTTAAAGGTGACAGGAGAGTTTAAATCACCTTTAAAGTCACCTTTCAAGTAATCTCTAAACAAGTCACCTTTAAAGGTGACAGGAGAGTTTAAATCACCTTTAAAGTCACCTTTAAAGTAATCTCTAAACAAGTCACCTTTAAAGGTGACAGGAGAGTTTAAATCACCTTTAAAGTCACCTTTAAAGTAATCTCTAAACAAGTCACCTTTAAAGGTGACAGGAGAGTTTAAATCACCTTTAAAGTCACCTTTAAAGTAATCTCTAAACAAGTCACCTTTAAAGGTGACAGGAGAGTTTAAATCACCTTTAAAGTCACCTTTAAAGTAATCTCTAAACAAGTCACCTTTAAAGGTGACAGGAGAGTTTAAATCACCTTTAAAGTCACCTTTAAAGTAATCTCTAAACAAGTCACCTTTAAAGGTGACAGGAGAGTTTAAATCACCTTTAAAGTCACCTTTAAAGTAATCTCTAAACAAGTCACCTTTAAAGGTGACAGGAGAGTTTAAATCACCTTTAAAGTCACCTTGAAAGTAATCTCTAAATAAGTCACCTTTAAAGGTGACAGGAGAGTTTAAATCACCTTTAAAGTCACCTTTCAAGTAATCTCTAAACAAGTCACCTTTAAAGGTGACAGGAGAGTTTAAATCACCTTTAAAGTCACCTTTAAAGTAATCTCTAAACAAGTCACCTTTAAAGGTGACAGGAGAGTTTAAATCACCTTTAAAGTCACCTTTAAAGTAATCTCTAAACCAGTCACCTTTAAAGGTGACAGGAGAGTTTAAATCACCTTTAAAGTCACCTTTCAAGTAATCTCTAAACAAGTCACCTTTAAAGGTGACAGGAGAGTTTAAATCACCTTTAAAGTCACGTTTAAAGTAATCTCTAAACAAGTCACCTTTAAAGGTGACAGGAGAGTTTAAATCACCTTTAAAGTCACCTTTAAAGTAATCTCTAAACAAGTCACCTTTAAAGTAAGCTCTAAACAAGTCAACTTTAAAGGTGACAGGAGAGTTTAAATCACCTTTAAAGTCACCTTTAAAATAATCTCTAAACAAGTCACCTTTAAAGTAATCTCCAAACAAGTCACCATTAAAGTAATCTCTAAACAAGTCACCTTTAAAGTAATCTCTAAACAAATCACCTTTAAAGTAATCTCTAAACAAGTCACCTTTAAAGGTGACAGGAGAGTTTAAATCACCTTTAAAGTCACCTTTAAAGTAATCTCTAAACAAGTCACCTTTGAAGGTGACAGGAGAGTTTAAATCACCTTTAAAGTCACCTTTAAAGTAATCTCTAAACAAATCACCTTTAAAGTAATCTCTAAACAAGTCACTTTTAAAGGTGACAGGAGAGTTTAAATCACCTTTAAAGTCACCTTTAAAGTAATCTCTAAACAAGTCACCTTTAAAGGTGACAGGAGAGTTTAAATCACCTTTAAAGTCACCTTTAAAGTAATCTCTAAACAAGTCACCTTTAAAGGTGACAGAAGAGTTTAAATCACCTTTAAAGTCACCTTTAAAGTAATCTCTAAACAAATCACCTTTAAAGTAATCTCTAAACAAGTCACCTTTAAAGGTGACAGGAAAGTTTAAATCACCTTTAAAGTCACCTTTAAAGTAATCTCTAAACAAGTCACCTTTAAAGTAATCTCTAAACAAGTCACCTTTAAAGGTGACAGGAGAGTTTAAATCACCTTTTAAGTCACCTTTAAAGTAATCTCTAAACAAGTCACCTTTAAAATAATCTCTAAACAAGTCACCTTTAAAGGTGACAGGAAAGTTTAAATCACCTTTAAAGTCACCTTTAAAGTAATCTCTAAACAAGTCACCTTTAAAATAATCTCTAAACAAGTCACCTTTAAAGTAATCTCTAAACAAGTCACCTTTAAAGGTGACAGGAGAGTTCAAATCACCTTTAAAGTTACCTTTACAGTAATCTCTAAACAAGTCACCTTTAAAATAATCTCTAAACAAGTCACCTTTAAAGTAATCTCTAAACAAGTCACCTTTAAAGGTGACAGGAGAGTTTAAATCACCTTTAAAATCACCTTTAAAGTAATCTCTAAACAAATCACCTTTAAACTAATCTCTAAACAAGTCACCTTTAAAGGTGACAGGAGAGTTTAAATCACCTTTAAAGTCACCTTTAAAATAATCTCTAAACAAGTCACCTTTAAAGTAATCTCTAAACAAGTCACCTTTAAAGTAATCTCTAAACAAGTCACCTTTAAAGTAATCTCTAAACAAGTCACCTTTAAAGTAATCTCTAAACAAGTCAACTTTAAAGTAATCTCTAAACAAGTCACCTTTAAAGTAATCTCTAAACAAGTCACCTTTAAAGTAATCTCTAAACAAGTCACCTTTAAAGTAAGCTCTAAACAAGTCACTTTAAAGTAATCTCTAAACAAGTCACCTTTAAAGGTGACAGGAGAGTTTAAATCACCTTTAAAGTCACCTTTAAAATAATCTCTAAACAAGTCACCTTTAAAGTAAACTCTAAACAAGTCACCTTTAAAGGTGACAGAAGAGTTTAAATCACCTTTAAAGTCACCTTTAAAGTAATCTCTAAACAAGTCACCTTTAAAGTAATCTCTAAACAAGTCACCTTTAAAGTAATCTCTAAACAAGTCACCTTTAAAGCAATCTCTAAACAAGTCACCTTTAAAGGTGACAAGAGAGTTTAAATCACCTTTAAAGTCACCTTTAAAGTAATCTCTAAACAAGTCACCTTTCAAGGTGACAGGAGAGTTTAAATCACCTTTAAAGTCACCTTTAAAGTAATCTCTAAACAAGTCACCTTTAAAGTAATCTCTAAACAAGTCACCTTTAAAGGTGACAGAAGAGTTTAAATCACCTTTAAAGTCACCTTTAAAGTAATCTCTAAACAAGTCACCTTTAAAGTAATCTCTAAACAAGTCACCTTTAAAGGTGACAGAAGAGTTTAAATCACCTTTAAAGTCACCTTTAAAGTAATCTCTAAATAAGTCACCTTTAAAGTAATCTCTAAACAAGTCACCTTTAAAGGTGACAGAAGAGTTTAAATCACCTTTAAAGTCACCTTTAAAGTAATCTCTAAACAAGTCACCTTTAAAGTAATCTCTAAACAAGTCACCTTTAAAGGTTACAGGAGAGTTTAAATCATCTTTAAAGTCACCTTTAAAATAATCTCTAAACAAGTCACCTTTAAAGTAATCTCTAAACAAGTCACCTTTAAAGGTTACAGGAGAGTTTAAATCATCTTTAAAGTCACCTTTAAAATAATCTCTAAACAAGTCACCTTTAAAGCAATCTCTAAACAAGTCACCTTTAAAGCAATCTCTAAACAAGTCACCTTTAAAGGTGACAGGAGAGTTTAAATCACCTTTAAAGTCACCTTTAAAATAATATCTAAACAAGTCACCTTTAAAGTAATCTCTAAACAAGTCACCTTTAAAGGTGACAGAAGAGTTTAAATTACCTTTAAAGTCACCTTTAAAGTAATCTCTAAACAAGTCACCTTTAAAGTAATCTCTAAACAAGTCACCTTTAAAGTAATCTCTAAACAAGTCACCTTTAAAGGTGACAGAAGAGTTTAAATCACCTTTAAAGTCACCTTTAAGGTAATCTCTAAATAAGTCACCTTTAAAGTAATCTCTAAACAAGTCACCTTTAAAGGTGACAGAAGAGTTTAAATCACCTTTAAAGTCACCTTTAAAGTAATCTCTAAACAAGTCACCTTTAAAGGTTACAGGAGAGTTTAAATCATCTTTAAAGTCACCTTTAAAATAATCTCTAAACAAGTCACCTTTAAAGTAATCTCTAAACAAGTCACCATTAAAGGTTACAGGAAAGTTTAAATCATCTTTAAAGTCACCTTTAAAATAATCTCTAAACAAGTCACCTTTAAAGGTGACAGGAGAGTTTAAATCACCTTTAAAGTCACCTTTAAAGTAATCTCTAAATAAGTCACCTTTAAAGTAATCTCTAAACAAGTCACCTTTAAAGG
This sequence comes from Ryuthela nishihirai, assembly GCA_038380435.1. Taxonomy (NCBI): domain Eukaryota; kingdom Metazoa; phylum Arthropoda; class Arachnida; order Araneae; family Heptathelidae; genus Ryuthela; species Ryuthela nishihirai. Next base: position 41,000,893 of record JAWZYU010000034.1, on the reverse strand, counting down.
TGACAGAAGAGTTTAAATCACCTTTAAAGTCACCTTTAAAGTAATCTCTAAACAAGTCACCTTTAAAGGTGACAGAAGAGTTTAAATCACCTTTAAAGTCACCTTTAAAGTAATCTCTAAACAAGTCACCTTTAAAGGTGATAGAAGAGTTTAAATCACCTTTAAAGTCACCTTTAAAATAATCTCTAAACAAGTCACCTTTAAACAGAAGAGTTTAAATCACCTTTAAAGTCACCTTTAAAATAATCTCTAAACTTTATTCTTTGAAAACAAAATAAGCTAATACAATAATTTTCTAAACCGCACCTCTCAAGGCAGTCTCTAAGAGTGGTGTTTTTGTTAAAAACAAAATAAAATATATAAAATATTTTTACAAACGATTCCCTCCACAGTCGATTTTTTGTGAGTTTCAAATCAAAGAGATTTTAATCTATTTGGTGATTTTTGTGACTGCATTATCCCACAATTAGTGTGAAGATCATATCTGGTAACAGTGATCACTTTAACATTTCTTTTTTGCACGAGTAAAATAACGTTTTGTGTTCGGTTCTGAAAATAAATCTTACGGAATTCGATTCGACTTCACATCGAAGAGTCACTTGTACTTTTTTGTACTTTACATTTATGCTTTTATTTAATTGACAGTTAAATTTTATTCGTAAATTTAGAATAACCAGATTTTCCTTAATTCAAAATCTGCTCTCAGTTCTTTGTATTTCGAATTAACCAGATTTTAGTGTATTTCAATGGGGCTGGGGTGGCTCAGTCGGTAGCAGGCTTGGCTCGTAATCTGTAGTTCCCAGGTTCCAGTCCCATATGGGTCAGCGTTGAGATTTATCTCCGCAAAATTCCCCGCACTGACCACGGTCAGTTGGGGACACCGATGGGCTTGGAAAGGCCGCCGTCCGTCGGATGGGACGTTAAGCCGTGGCCCCGTGTGCGGGAGAGCCATACCCTGTGCACGTTAAAGAATACGCTGGATGGCCTTGACGGGAGGCTACCATCTGTCTCCCAACAGCTGTTCCAGTGGGTCCCCTCCCCCAACCTTCTCTGAGCCTTCGGGGTCCATGTGACCTGGCCATTTAGCCCATGGTGTGCAAAAAAGTGCCGCTCAGAGGTAAAACAACCCAACCCAAAGCCCTCGGCCAGTAGGGGACACCGATGGGCTTGGAAAGGCCGCCGTCCGATGGATGGGACGTTAAGCCGTGGCCCGTGTGCGGGAGAGCCACATCCTGTGCACGTTAAAGCCATATCCTGTGCACGTAAAGAGCACTCTGGATGGCCTTGACGGGAGGCTACCATCTGTCTCCCAACAGCTGTTTCAGTGGGTCCCCTCCCCCAACCTTCTCTGAGCCTTCGGGATCCTTGTGACTTGGCCATTTAGCCCATTGTGTCAAAAAAGTGCCGCTCAGAGGTAAAACAACCCAACGTTAAAGAACACACTGGATGGCCTTGACGGGAGGTTACCATCTGTCTCCACACAGCTGTTTCAGTGGGTCCCCTCCCCCAACCTTCTCTGAGCCTTCGGGGTCCTTGTGACCTGGCCATTTAGCCCATTGTGTGCGAAAAAGTGCCGCTCAGAGATAAAACAACCCAACGTTAAAGAACACACTGGATGGCCTTGACGGGAGGCTACCATCTGTCTCCTAACAGCTGTTCCAATGGGTCTCCTCCCCCAACCTTCTCTGAGCCTTCGTGGTCCTTGTAACCTAGCCATTTAGCCCATGGTGTGCAAAAAAAATGCCCTTCAGAGGTAAAACAACCCAACTGTTTTCAGTCTATCATCCTATAGCACGAAATATTATCATTTTTTAATTAGTAAATTTTTAATTCATTATTCTTTCCTGATTAAAAACAATATCCTCTTCTTTCCCATTTAAATTTTTACTTCAAGCCCTTTTGTTAATCTTTTATGAATCTCTACTCAATAAAGAATTAATCTTTCTTTTAAATATCTTTTCTTCTCTGAGAATTCATTAATAAGCCATTTTTTTCCCTAATCGGATCATCTTTATAACAGTTTTTAATACAACTTTTATAATCTGCTTTCTCTGATTATTCTAATTTCCTAGAGTTTAAATTTTTACCCTCTTTAAATCAAAAAAAAAAAGATACATTTATTATTTCATTCTCTTCCATTGTTTCTTTTTTTTTATTCACTTGTAAAAAAAAAAATTCCTTTCAAAAACATTTCTTAGTTTTCATTTCTCTTAAAAAGTATTCTATTGATTTCCATAACTCCCATTATTTTTACCTCTCCTGAATTGATATTGTAATTATTTCTTCATACTCGCTAAAATGGTTTCATTTACACCAATTTTGCATCATCTACTTGAACGAAATCACTCCTTAACAATCTTCTGTTAGGGAAACCTTGACGACAATTTTATTATTTCTTCAGCTGTGTTAAATTTTCCCGAGTTTCACTGCAACGTAACGAAACGAACTCTCCACTGTTATGCTTCATTATCGGTTTTAAGAAACTCATAAAATGTACATTTTATATTCTTGCGGCTCTTTTATTACGAAATAATGCCAGTTTATTTCTATTATCTGTAGGGGTTTTTGTTAAAACTTTTCATTGTCGAATCCTTTATGCTATTAAACTTCTTTTTAAAGAAAACTTTTAATTCTTAAAGGGTTTCCCCATTGAGAGTCATTATCGGCTTTTTACTGAGAACGTTTTTTTTTTGAGGTATTCTTAGTTTTCTGTTGTTCGCAGTTATTTATTGATTCCTATTGAATTGTGGCTTCGGGAAAAACTATTAGATTTATTGTCCGTTCATTCAATGCAGAAAGAACGATTTCGTTTTGATGTTTGGAAGTTTATGGATATTTTATCGATTTAAATTCTTTTGTGCCAATGTTTTTTCTTTCTTGCTTTGTGCTGCTAATTGTTTAGCCATAAGTACAGTCGCTCAAAAAAGTATCCGAACACTATGGTTGATTGCAGAATTCGCAAAAAATATCTGGCAACGATTTTTTTTAGAAATTAGTCATCTGGCAACCTTCGTGTCACGTGATACAAAGGTTGCCAGATGACTAATTTCTAAAAAAAATCGTTGCCAGATATTTTTTCTGAATTCTTTAATCAACCACAGTGTTCGGATACTTTTTTGAGCGACTGTAGGTGGTCATATTATTTTGATACTAGATCGTGTGGGCTCACTCACGGAAATATTGAGCGTGTGCAGTTACCGTTCACAGCAAACTGGAGCGTGTGCAGTAACTGCACACGCTCCAGTTTGCTGTGAACGGTAACTGGAGCGTGTACAGTTGCTGTACACGCTCCAGATATTTTTCATGAATTCTGTAATCACGTGACACGAAGGTTGCCAGATCACTAATTTCTAAAAAAAATCGTTGCCAGATATTTTTTCTGAATTTTGTAATCAACCATAGTGTTCGGATACTTTTTTGAGCGACTGTACAATTCTCAAGACTTTATTCGTATCCTCATTTTCATCATTCACGGATGAAAGATTTATAATCATTTGTATTATTAAATATTTCTAAATGAAAACTCTTTTTTTTTTTAAATAAGGGACATTGTTTAAATTAATGGGGTTACAGTAGGATTGTCGTAATCTTTAGAAATATGTTTGGGATATATTTTAAATTTTAAAAATATAGTTTTCTAAATATTATTTATGTCCGCTGACCCCCGACTCTCAGCTCTTGGGGTCCTTGAGACTGGCTTTTTAACCCATTGTGTGCAAAAAAGTGTCGCTCAGGAGTAAAACAACCCAACCGTTCAGTCCTTTGGATAATTCATTAGTTTTCAATGCCCTTTGGTGACCTCGAAATTTCCATGCCCATTGGTGTTCTCGTAATTTCCGTGCCCATTGGTGTCCTCGAAATTTCCATGCCCATTGGTGTCCTCCAAATTTCCGTGCCCATTGGTGTTCTCGTAATTTCCGTGCCCATTGGTGTCCTCGAAATTTCCATGCCCATTGGTGTTCTCGTAATTTCCGTGCCCATTGGTGTCCTCGAAATTTCCATGCCCATTGGTGACCTCGAAATTTCCATGCCCATTGGTGTTCTCGTAATTTCCGTGCCCATTGGTGTCCTCGAAATTTCCATGCCCATTGGTGTCCTCGAAATTTCCGTGCCCATTGCTATCCTCGATATTTCCGTGCCCATTGGTGTCCTCGAAATTTCCATGCCCATTGGTGTTCTCGCAATTTCCGTGCCCATTGGTGTCCTCGAAATTTCCATGCCCATTGGTGTCCTCGAAATTTCCGTGCCCATTGGTATCCTCGATATTTCCGTGCCCATTGGTGTCCTCGAAATTTCCATGCCCATTGGTGTCCTCGAAATATACGTGCCCATTGGTGTCCTCGAAATTTCCATGCCCATTGGTGTCCTCGAAATTTCCATACCCATTGGTGTCCTCTTCCTGAACTTCCGTCTTGAAGAGGACACTGATGAGCACTGAAAGGCCGTCATCCATAAGATGGGATATTAAGCCGTGGTTCGTGTGCATGATAGTCATACCCTGCGCAGCTTAAAGAACACACTGGGGGAGGGGTGGCTCAGTCGGTAGCGCGCCAGGCTCGTAATCTGTAGTTCCCAGGTTCAAGTCCCATCTGGGTCAGCGTTGAGATTTATCTCCGCAAAATTTCCCGCCCAGCCCACGTAGGAGACACCGATGAGCTTGGAAAGACTGCCGTCCATCGGATGGGACGTTAAGCCGTGGCCCATGTGCGGGAGAGCCATACCCTGTGCACGTTAAAGAACACGCTGGATGGCCTTGACGGGAGGCTACCATCTGTCTCCCAACAGCTGTTCCAGTGGGTTCCCTCCCCCAACCTTCTCTGAGCCTTCGGGGTCCATGTGACCTGGCCATTTAGCCCATGGGGTGCAAAAAGGTGCCGCTCAGAGGTAAAACAACCCAACGTTAAAGAACACACTAGATGGCCTTGACGGGAGGCTACCATCTGTCTCTCAACAGCTGTTTCAGTGGGTCTCCTCCCCCAACCTTCTCTGAGCCTTCGGGGTCCATGTGACCTGGCCATTTAGCCCATGGTATGCAAAAAGGTGCCGCTCAGAGGTAAAACAACCCAACGTTAAAGAACACACTAGATGGCCTTGACGGGAGGCTACCATCTGTCTCTCAACAGCTGTTTCAGTGGGTCTCCTCCCCCAACCTTCTCTGAGCCTTCGGGGTCCTTGTGACCTGGCCATTTAGCCCATGGTGTGCAAAAAAGTGCCGCTCAGAGGTAAAACAACCCAACGTTAAAGAACACACTTGATGGCCTTGACGGGAGGCTACCATCTGTCTCCCAACAGCTATTCCAGTGGATCTCCTCCCCCAACCTTCTCTGAGCCTTCGGGGTCCTTGTGACCTGGCCATTTAGCCCATGGTGTGCAAAAAAGTGCCGCTCAGAGGTAAAACAACCCAACGTTAAAGAATACACTGGATGGCCTTGACGGGAGGCTACCATCTGTCTCCCAACAGCTGTTCCAGTGGGTCTCCTCCCCCAACCTTCTCTGAGCCTTCGGGGTCCTTGTGACCTGGCCATTTAGCCCATGGTGTGCAAAAAAGTGCCGCTCAGAAGTAAAACAACCCAACGTTAAAGAACACACTGGATGGATACCCATCCTAACAGATATCCAGTGGGTCTTATTCCCCCAAACGTCTCTGAGCTTTTGGGGTCCTTGTGATCTTGCCGTTAAGCCAGTCCCGTACAAAAAAGAATGTGCCGCTCAGAGGTAAAACAGCACAACACCCACTCAAAGTGGACCTAGTTTCCTGGTCCACTTCTGTCGTCCGCCGTGTTTCGGAAACGAGTAGGGGAAGAAAGGGGGAAGACAATCGAGGAAGAAGAGGCGAAGACAGAGGTCAGAGATGTTGAGGGGAAGTGGGTGGGGATATGGGGGGGAGGCAAAGACAGACACGAGGCAGAATGATGGACGACACTGCTGTCAACCGAGAGGATGGAGATTCAGCTTCTTCTCTCCTCTCACACCACGCCCAGAAGCAGAAGATGAAGTGTCAGTCCACGCACCACGTGGGAAGAGAGAGAGCAGCTAGTGGAGCGTGTCTCGGCCAAGCAACGGAGTTGCTGCTGCTAAAACCCGATGTGACAAAAAACGGATTGTTTCCGTGAATCTCGGCAATGGTCCCAGAACGTGACTGTTGCTCCTGATGGAGTTTTGGCCTAGCGCCAGTGAAATCATTTCGTCTCTAGGGACTGTCCGGCTCATAAGGATGTAATGGAAACAGCATGGCGATAACGTTTTTATTTTTGGATTTTTTTTTTTACTATTTTTTCCCAGGGGGTGAAAGAGGGGGGGGGGTCTGTCGAGATACGTAAAGAAATGGCTTTTATAATATGAGAACGTGTTGAAAGGGAATTAAGTGTTCAGCGTTTTTTTTTTTTTTTTCTGAAACCAGGTAGTCTGCTAGTTTACGAAATTTCTGCTGATTACGTTGATGTTTCACATGGTAATATCACGCTTCTAGTACCTATGAATATATATACACCGTGAAAGAGGTTTTTTCATTATAATCTTTTATTTTCTTTTTTTATTATTATCGCATTTCTTCCTTTTTTCTTTTTTTTTCTTTTTTTTTCATTATAATCTTTTATTTTATTTTCTTTTTTCATTAAAAACCTTTTCCCCCCCATTATAATCTTTTTTTTTTCCTTTTTTTTCATTATAGTCTTTTTTTTCCTCTTTTTTTATTATATTTTTCTTTTTTTTCTCCTTTTAATCTTTTATTCTTTTTTATTAAATTTCTTTCTTTTCCCCCTTTTTTATTATAATCTTTTTTTTTTTTTTCCATTATATTTTTTCGTTCATTTATTATTATATTCATTACTTTTTCTTTATTTTTTCATTATAATCTTTTTTCTTTTTTTTCTTTTATTTCATTATAATTTTTGTTTTTATTTTATTTTTCATTATAATCTTTTTCTTTTTCTTCATTATAATCTTTACTTTTTTTCTCGTTATAATCTTTTTTTTTATTATAATCTTTTTTTATTATAATCTTTTCCTTTCTTTTTTTTCTTTGTAATCTTTTTTTTTTTTCATTACAATCTTTCTTTTTTTTTCATACTTTATTTTTACCCCTTTGAGGGACGATTTTTGCATTTTTGAAAATGTCAACTGAACATTATCCTATTTACGTTAAATACGAAAGAATAGAGAAAATTCCTCCACGAGTTTTTGGATTGTTTTTACCTCTGAGCTCCGTTTTTTTCCACACAATGCACTAAATGACCAGGTCACTAGGACCCTGAGGGCTCATAGAACGTTCTCGAAGGGGATCCAGTTGACAGCAGATAGATGGAAGAGTCGCGTCAGTGCCACCCAGCGGGCTTTTTAACATAAATAGGATACTGCTCTCTGCTTAAGGAACCACGGTTTAACGTCCCATCCAACGAACGACGGTCTTTCCATGTCCATCGGTGTCCTCTTTCTGACTGAGGCAGTTTTTCTCGGAGATAATTCTCAACACCGACACAATTGGGACTCGAACTTGGAAATGGAAAACATAGGTTTTGAGCGCTCCCAACTGTGAACAACTGCAACCACTCCTTCGTGGAAGAAATCAAGGTTGGGCTGTGCTATTTTAACTCTGCGCAGGACTTTTCAGGTCACAAGGATCCCAAAGGTTTAGAGAAAGTTGAGAAAGAAAATGGGAAGAGTGTAGCACGTTGGAGTTCTAGCAATGGTGGCATTGCACACAACAGAAAAAGAAAACGAGTCAGAAGCGATTATCCAAAGGCTGTACGGTTGTTTTACCCCTGAGCGGCACTTTTTTGCACACAATGGGCTAAATGGCCAGGTCACAAGGACCCCAATGGCTCAGGGTCGGGGGAGTCGACCAACTGGACAGCTGTTCAGAGACAGATGCTACAGTGGCTCAAAAAAGTATCCGAACACTATGGCTGATTACAGAATTCAGGAAAATTATCTGGCAACGATTTTTTTTTAGAAATTATTGATCTGGCAACCTTCGTGTCACGTGACACGAAGGTTGCCAAATCACTAATTTCTAAAAAAAATAGTTGCCAGATATTTTTTTTAAATTCTGTAATCAACCATAGTGTTCGGATACTTTTTTAATATATATAATGCGTATGAATATATAATGCAATGAATATGGAGCGTGTGCAGTTACCGTTCACAGTACATTGGATCGTGTGAGCTCCCTAAAACCTGGATCGTGTGGGCCCACTCACAGAAATATTGAGCGTGTGCAGTTACCGTTCACAGCAAACTGGAGCGTGTGCAGTTACCGTTCACAGCAAACTGGAGCGTGTGCAGTAACTGCACACGCTCCAGTTTGCTGTGAACGGTAACTGGAGCGTGTACAGTTGCTGTACACGCTCCAGACTTTTTTTTGAATTCTGTAATCAACCATCGTGTTCGGATACTTTTTTGAGCGACTGTAGGTAGTCGTCAAGGTGATCCTGTGTATTCTTGAACGTGCACAGGGTATGACTCTCCCGCATACGGAGCCACGGCTTAACGTTCCATCCGACGGACAGCGGCCCTTTAAAACTCATCTGTGTCCCCTATTGACCGTGGGCAGAGTAAGGAGTTTTGCAGAGATAAATCTGAACGCTAACCCAGGTACTCGGTACTCGAACCTGGGAACTAGAGATTACCAGCCTGGCGCGCTACCAACTGAGCCACCCCGTCCATCGTCCATCAGCTCTAATTAAAACTTTTAAAGAGAAAAAAAATTATGTTGGGTTGGGTTATTTAACCTCTGAGCGGCACTTTTTTGCACACCATGGGCTAAATGGCCAGGTCACATGGACCCCGAAGGCTCAGAGAAGGTTGGGGGAGGGGACCCACTGGAACAGCTGTTGGGAGACAGATGGTAGCCTCCCATCAAGGCCATCTAGTGTGTTCTTTAACGTTGGGTTGTTTTACCTCTGAACGGCACTTTTTTGCACACCATGGGCTAAATGGCCAGGTCACAAGGATCCCGAAGGCTCAGAGAAGGTTGGTGGAGGGGACCCACTGGAACAGTTGTTGTGAGACAGATGGTAGCCTCCCGTGAAGGCCATCCAGCGTGTTCTTTTACGTGCACAGGGTATGTCTCTCCCGCACACGGGGCCACAACTTAACGACCCATCCGACGGACGGCTGTTCTTTCAAGCCCATCGGTGTCCCCTACTGACCGTGGGCACGGCGGGCAATTTTGCGGATATAAATCTCAATGCTGACCCAGCTGGGAATCGAACCTGGGAACTGCAGATTACGAGCCTCTCGTGCACTTGTTAGAAGTAGATAAGGCCCCTCAAGGCCATCCAGTGTGTTTTTTAACTTGCGCAGGGTATGACTTTCACGCACACTGAGCATCGACCTCATGACCCGTCAGACGGACGGCGATCTTTCCAAACCCGTCTGTATCCCCTACTAAATGAAATCTCGAGGAGACAAATATCACAGTTGACCCAGGTGGGAATCGAACCTGGGAACTGAAGATTACAAGCCATCCCATCCCAAAATCAAAATTCTCTTGATAACCTTGACTTTGAAAAAAAATCCATCATTAAAGCGCCACTTTAAAAAAAAAACGCTAAAAAAAAGAAACAGCGCAATTTTATATTAAAATTAAATTTAATGAAAAAAAAAAACGACATTGAAGTTGAGCAGACAACAGAAAAAGATAATATCTACACAGCAAAATATCCTTAAAACAAAAATTGTTTTTTTTCTTGCTTACATTTACAAGAAGTTTATATCGCCTTGTATCCCCGCCGTTTTTAACTCTAGTTGCTAACTTCACTAGTGACAGTAAACACATCCACGTACAGTTATTTATATGCATTATACAACATCAAGCTCTGAAAAGAACCAACGTCAATGCACCAACCATTTTCTTGATGCCCTTTTATAAAAATAAATCTTCACCTGAAATGCCTCCAACACATTTCTTACTGACACTACAAGCCAAATCACAGTTACTGATACAAACTTCCATATTTTTTTATTTCCTAACACCAGACACGCCTCCTTTTACATACATCTCCAACTCCCAGATGTACTCCCTCCCCCCTCCACGTCCTCCCCACCTTTAATTCACTAGATGTTATCGCAAAAAGCATAAAATTCGCGAAAGATTTATATCTCTGCAATGAGGTAGAAATGTAAGTACAAAATGGATTACACGTTTCAAAATGTTTTTATTCGTTACAAAAGGAGAAATATTAAACTGAAGAATTGTATGTGTGAAATCTTCGTTTGATTGACGAATGGATATTACCGGGGATAAAAAGCAACAAAAAAAAAATAATAACAACGAGGAAATGGAAGGATAGAATGTAATATGTTTTGGTGGTGCTGTAAATCAATTTATGATTGAAAATGCGTACGGTTGTCAATGATGTTTTCCGTACCATTTGGAATGTACTACCATGTGATTACTGTTTTGACAACTTTAGAGAAATGGGAAGAAATGAAATAAGGTGTTTTATTGAAGTTTTTGATGGGCACGTGATATATGGGCGAGGCAAGAATCCAACAAACGTTAAAATAAGGAATCGATATTTCTTTCTCCCAAAGACGTTTTTAGTTGTGTTTCTTCTGTAAATGACCATACTCTGTTTCGAGGTGTTTTAGACTTAAGGTTTTTTTTTTATATTTTGGACTCTTTTGGCACTTATTATTGGAAAGAAATGTAATTTTGAAAGGATTTCGATTTTTTTTTCCAACTCTCTATTTCTATTTTTTATTTTTTAATTCATTTTTGTTTCCGAATTTTAACGGAGGGGGGGGGGCGTGACTCAGTCGGTAGAGCTCCAGGTTCGTAATCTTAGTTCCCAGGTTCGAGTCCCAGCTGGGTCAGCGTTGAGATTTATCTCTGTAAAATTCCCCGGCCCTTCCTACGGTCAGTAGGGGACACCGATGGACTTGGAAAGGCCGCCGTCCGTCGGATGGGACGTTAAGCCGTGGTCCCGTGTGCGGAAGAGTACCATACACTTTGCACGTTAAAGAACACGCTGCATGGTCTTGACAAGAGGCTTTTATTTGTCTCCTAACAGATGTCCAGTGGGTTCACTCCCCCAATCTTGGGGCGGGGGTGGCTCAGTCGGTAGCGCGCCAGGCTCGTATTCTCTACTTCCCAGTTCGAGTCCCAGCTGGGTCAGCGTTGAGATTTATCTCCGCAAAATTCCCCGCCCTTCCCAAGGTCAGTAGGGGACACCGATGGGCTTGGAAAGGCCGCCGTCTGTCGGATGGGACGTTAAGCCGTGGCTCCGTGTGCGGGAGAGCCATACCCAGTGCACGTTAAAGAACACACTGGATGGCCTTGACGGGAGGCTACCATCTGTCTCCCAACAACTGTTCCAGTGGGTCCCCTCCCCCAACGTTCTCTGAGCCTTTGGGGTCCTTGTGACCTGGCCATTTAGCCCATAGTGTGCAAATAAAAGTGCCGCTCAGAGGTAAAACAACACAGCCCAACCCAACTCCCAACCTTCTCTGAGCCCTGGAGTCCTTGTGACCTGGCCATTTAACCCATTGTGTGAAGAAAAGTGCCGCTCCGAGGAAAACCAACCGAACTCGAATTTCCACACCACTCTAATCAAAGCAGATGAAATTCAAAGTGAAAAAAAAATTAAAAAAAAAAATGCTCAATTAAACTAAAAACATTTAATGCACTTAAAATATTTATTTTAATGGATGACACTGTGCGTTAATTAGAAATAAATTTCCTGACTTCAATGAAGAGAGATCTGGCTCAGTCGCTAGCGCGCCACGCTCGTAATCTCCTCGTTCTCAATTTCGAGTCCTGTTGTACAGTCGCTCAAAAAAAGTATCCGAACACTATGGTTCATTACAACATTCAGAAAAAATATCTGGCAACGATTTTTTTAGAAATTAGTGATCTGGCAACCTTCGTGTCACGTGACTCACCAGAGAAGGCGTTTCAAAATCGGATGACCCTCACCCCTTACCAGAGGAGGCGTTTCGGAATCGGATGACCCTCACCCCTTACCAGAGAAGGCGTTTCAAAATCGGATGACTCTCACCCCTTACCAGAGGAGGCGTTCCAGAATCGGATGACCATCACCCCCTAACAGAGGAGGCGTTTCAAAATCGGATGACCCTCACCCCTTACCAGAGAAGGCGTTTCAAAATCGGATGACTCTCACCCCTTACCAGAGGAGGCGTTCCAGAATCGGATGACCATCACCCCCTAACAGAGGAGGCGTTTCAAAATCGGATGACCCTCACCCCTTACCAGAGAAGGCGTTTCAAAATCGGATGACTCTCACCCCTTACCAGAGGAGGCGTTCCAGAATCGGATGACCATCACCCCCTAACAGAGGAGGCGTTTCAAAATCGGATGACCCTCACCCCTTACCAGAGAAGGCGTTTCAAAATCGGATGACTCTCACCCCTTACCAGAGAAGGCGTTTCAAAATCGGATGACCCTCACCCCTTACAAGAGAAGGCGTTTCAAAATCGGATGACCCTCACCCCTTACAAGAGAATTTGTTTCAAAATCGGATGACCCTCACCCCTTAACAGAGGATGCGTTTCGGAATCGGATGACCCTCACCCCTTACCAGAGAAGGCGTTTCAAAATCGGATGACCCTCACTTCTTACAAGAGAAGGCGTTTCAAAATCGGATGACCCTCACCCCTTACCAGAGAAGGCGTTTCAAAATCAGATGACCCTCACTTCTTACAAGAGTAGGCGTTTCAAAATCAGATGACCCTCACTTCTTACAAGAGTAGGCGTTTCAAAATCGGATGACCCTCACTTCTTACAAGAGAAGGCGTTTCAAAATCGGATGACCCTCACCCCTTACCAGAGAAGGCGTTCCAAAATCGAATAATCCCTCAATATCAAAAAAATTTTCGAAATCAAACGGTCATCACTCAATATCAGAGAATGTCTTTGAAATTAAAATGGTCATCGTTCATTATGAAAGAAGGCGTTTCGCAATCAATGATTCATCACTTATAATCAGAGAGACATTTTTGAAATTAACTGGTCATTATAGCTCATTATCAGAGAATGCGTTTCAAAATGAAATCGTCCTCACTCATGATCAGAAAAGGCGTCTGAAAAGACGTCATGATCAGAAAAGGCGTTTGAAAATCGAACATTCATCAATAAAGATCACAGAAGACGTTTGAAAATCGAACATTCATCAATAAAGATCACAGAAGACGTTTGAAAATCGAATGATCATCAGTCAAGATCAGAGAAAGCGTTTCAGAATCGAATGGCCATCGCTCAAGATCAGAAAAAAGCTTTTCAAAATCGAGTGATCATCGCTCATTATTGGAGAGGGGCGTTTCGAAATCAAACTATAATTACACATCATCAACAATGCGTTTCAAAATCGAATGTTCATCACTCATTATCAAAGAAAGAGTTTCCAAATCGAATGGTCATCCCTCATTATCAATGTAGGAGTTTCCAAATCAAATGGTCATCCCTCATTATCAATGTAGGAGTTTCCAAATCAAATGGTCATCCCTCATTATCAATGTAGGAGTTACCAAATCGAATGGTCATCCCTCATTATCAAAGAAGGAGTTTCCAAATCGAATGATCATCCCTCATTATCAAAGAAGGAGTTTCTATATCGAATGGTCATTCCTCATTATCAGAGGAGTTTCCACATCGAATGGTCATCCCTCATTATCAGAGAAGGAGTTTCCAAATCGAATGGTCCTCACTCATTATCAAAGAAGGAGTTTCCAAATCGATTGGTCCTCACTCATTATCAAAGAAAGAGTTTCCAAATCGATTGGTCCTCACTCATTATCAAAGAAGGAGTTTCCAAATCGATTGGTCCTCACTCATTATCAAAGAAGGAGTTTCCAAATCGATTGGTCCCCACTCATTATCAAAGAAGGAGTTTCCAAATCGATTTGTCCTCACTCATTATCAAAGAAGGAGTTTCCAAATCGATTGATCCTCACTCATTATCAAAGAAGGAGTTTCCAAATCGATTGATCCTCACTCATTATCAAAGAAGGAGTTTCCAAATCGAATGGTCCTCAGTCATTATCAAAGAAGGAGTTTCCAAATCGATTTGTCCCCACTCATTATCAATGAAGGAGTTTCAAAATCGATTGGTCCTCACTCATTATCAAAGAAGGAGTTTCCAAATCTCACTCATTATCAAAAAAGGAGTTTCCAAATCGATTGGTCCTCACTCATTATCAAAGAAGGAGTTTCCAAATCGATTTGTCCTCACTCATTATCAGAGAAGGAGTTTCCAAATCGATTGGTCCTCACTCATTATCAAAGAAGGAGTTTCCAAATCGATTTGTCCTCACTCCTTATCAAAGAAGGAGTTTCCAAATCGATTGGTCCTCACTCATTATCAAAGAAAGAGTTTCCAAATCTCACTCATTATCAAAAAAGGAGTTTCCAAATCGATTGGTCCTCACTCATTATCAAAGAAGGAGTTTCCAAATCTCACTCATTATCAAAGAAGGAGTTTCCAAATCGATTGGTCCTCACTCATTATCAAAGAAGGAGTTTCCAAATCGATTGGTCCTCACTCATTATCAAAGAAGGAGTTTCCAAATCGATTGGTCCTCACTCATTATCAAAGAAGGAGTTTCCAAATCGATTGGTCCTCACTCATTATCAAAGAAAGAGTTTCCAAATCGATTGGTCCTCACTCATTATCAAAGAAGGAGTTTCCAAATCGATTGGTCCTCACTCATTATCAAAGAAGGAGTTCCCAAATCGAATGGTCCTCACTCATTATCAAAGAAGGAGTTTCCAAATTGAATGGTCCTCACTCATTATCAAAGAAGGAGTTTCCAAATCGATTGGTCCTCACTCATTATCAAAGAAGGAGTTTCCAAATCTCACTCATTATCAAAAAAGGAGTTTCCAAATCGATTGGTCCTCACTCATTATCAAAGAAGGAGTTTCCAAATCTCACTCATTATCAAAAAAGGAGTTTCCAAATCGATTGGTCCTCACTCATTATCAAAGAAGGAGTTTCCAAATCGAATGGTCCTCACTCATTATCAAAGAAGGAGTTTCCAAATCGAATGGTCCTCACTCATTATCAAAGAAGGAGTTTCCAAATCGAATGGTAATCCCTCATTATCAAAGAAGGAGTTTCCAAATCGAATGGTAATCCCTCATTATCAAAGAAGGAATTTCCAAATCGAATGGTCTTCACTCATTAACAAAGAAAGGGTTTCCAAATCGATTGGTCCTCACTCATTATCAGAGAAGGAGTTTCTAAATCGATTTGTCCTCACTCATTATCAAAGAAGGAGTTTCCAAATCGAATGGTCCTCACTCATTATCAAAGAAGGAGTTTCCAAATCGATTGGTCCCCACTCATTATCAAAGAAGGAGTTTCCAAATCGATTGGTCCTCACTCATTATCAAAGAAGGAGTTTCCAAATCTTACTCATTATCAAAAAAGGAGTTTCCAAATCGATTGGTCCTCACTCATTATCAAAGAAGGAGTTTCCAAATCGATTGATCCTCACTCATTATCAGAGAAGGAGTTTCCAAATCGATTGGTCCTCACTCATTATCAAAGAAGGAGTTTCCAAATCGATTTGTCCTCACTCATTATCAAAGAAGGAGTTTCCAAATCGATTTGTCCTCACTCATTATCAAAGAAGGAGTTTCCAAATCGAATGGTCCTCACTCATTATCAAAGAAGGAGTTTCCAAATCGATTGATCCTCACTCATTATCAAAGAAGGAGTTTCCAAATCGATTGGTCCTCACTCATTATCAAAGAAGGAGTTTCCAAATCGAATGGTCCTCACTCATTATCAAAGAAGGAGTTTCCAAATCGAATGGTCCTCACTCATTATCAAAGAAGGAGTTTCCAAATCGAATGGTCCTCACTCATTATCAAAGAAGGAGTTTCCAAATCGATTGGTCCTCACTCATTGTCAAAGAAGGAGTTTCCAAATCGAATGGTCCTCACTCATTATCAAAGAAGGAGTTTCCAAATCGATTGATCCTCACTCATTATCAAAGAAGGAGTTTCCAAATCGATTGGTCCTCACTCATTATCAAAGAAGGAGTTTCCAAATCGAATGGTCCTCACTCATTATCAAAGAAGGAGTTTCCAAATCGAATGGTCCTCACTCATTATCAAAGAAGGAGTTTCCAAATCGAATGGTCCTCACTCATTATCAAAGAAGGAGTTTCCAAATCGATTGGTCCTCACTCATTGTCAAAGAAGGAGTTTCCAAATCGAATGGTCCTCACTCATTATCAAAGAAGGAGTTTCCAAATCAATTGGTCCCCACTCATTATCAAAGAAGGAGTTTCCAAATCGATTGGTCCTCACTCATTATCAAAGAAGGAGTTTCCAAATCGAATGGTCTTCACTCATTATCAAAGAAGGAGTTTCCAAATCGAATGGTCATCCCTCATTATCAAAGAAAGGGTTTCCAAATCGATTGGTCCTCACTCATTATCAAAGAAAGAATTTACAAATCAATTGGTCCTCACTCATTATCAAAGAAGGAGTTTCCAAATCGAATGGTCCTCACTCATTATCAGAAAAGGAGTTTCCAAATCGAATGGTCCTCACTCACTATCAAAGAAGGAGTTTACAAATCGATTGGTCCTCACTCATTATCAAAGAAGGAGTTTCCAAATCTAACGCGATCAGCACTCATCAACAACGATGGCGTTTCGAAATCGAACGTTCCTCTTATGATGAAAGTCAAAGTTGAGAGCTGCAATGTTTATTCCTCTTCTGTGCGCGACTTTCTCCTTGCTTTTCTTTTTTGCATCCTTCTCTTTCGGGCAAATCTCTCTTCCTTTGCACAGAGTCATCTTAAGAAGGAGTCCGAGATGTTTGAAAACACACATCAGATGACTTCGGACGGGGAGGAAACGACATCGGAAATAGGTTGAAGAAAGAAAAATGAACGAGTGGTGAATTCCTGATCACCTCGCATCGCAGAATTGCGAGAGCTGTTCGAAAGAGCCTTGATTGGCGTACTTAGCAAATACAACCCCAAGTGAAAACGTTAATGAAGATTTTAATTGTGGATGGCAATGGATATTGTCCCGGAATCTTTACCCGGGAAAGACAAATTCGCGTATGCAAATTGCGTCGGACTCCAAGGTAAATATTTGCTGAACCTTCCTACCATCGGTGAAGTATAGCGAGGCAAATAGTGATGGGAACTCATTAATGTTGGCAGTTAAAACAAGGGGGGGGGGGGGGAATTAGAGCGTGGGGGGAGAGTCACAGAAAATGGCAGTTTCTGGCGGAAGATCTGCTATTAACTGTGGAAATCTCTCTTTGATGGTGATTGGAAGGCGAGAGGAGGACTTTGGAAGAGGATGGTTTCGGAAAGAGAAAGAATGATTTGGAAGGGGAAACGATTGTTTTTTGAAGAGGAGTGGATGATTTTGGAGGAAGATTTTTTTTTTGGAAGAGGAGAGATGATTTTGGATGAGGAAAGGTAATTTTAGAAGAGGGAAATGATTTTCTAAAAGGATGGATTATTTGGGAAGAGGAGATGATGATTTTGGAATAACAGACAGGTAGTTTTTGGAAGAGAAGATGATGATTTTAGATGAGGAGATGATGACTTATTGTTTTGGAAGGGGGAATGGTGATTTTGAAGAGGAGTTGATGATTTTCGAAGAGGAGAGGATGTTTTTGGAGGAAGATGATCGTTTTGGAAGAGGAGAGATGATTCTGGATGAGGAAAGGTAATTTTAAAAGAAGGAAATGATTTTCTAAGAGGATGGATTATTTGGGTAGAAAAGATGATGATTTTGTATAAGAGAGATAGGTTTTGGAAGAGATGATGATGATTTTAGATGAGGAGATGATGACTTTGGGATAGGAGATGATTGTTTTGGACTGTTTTGGAGAGGAAAGGATGATTTTTGTAAGAAGAGATGATGATTTTTGGAAGGGAAATCTTTCTGTTTTGACCGAGGTGAAGATTTTGCGTGTCAGTAACGTACGAAGTTGTTTTGAAAATGACTGAGGCAAAAATAAAGCCAACAGTGTCATTCCTCACGATGATTAAATCAATTAAATCACTTTCAAAATAATAAAGAAATCTCAATGCATCCCGGTACGTAAAAGGGGCGAGGGTGGCTCAGTCGGTAGCGCGCCAGGCTCGTAATCTGTAGTTCCCAGGTTCGAGTCCCAGCTGGGTCAGCGTTGAGATTTATCTCCGCAACCCCCCCCCCCCCCCGCTCTGCCCACGGTCAGTAGGGGACACTGATCGGCTTGGAAAGGCCGCCGTCCGTCGGATGGGACGTTAAGCAGTGGTCCCGTGTGCGTGAGAGCCATACCCTGTGCACGATTAAAGAACACGCTGGATGGCCTTGACGGGAGGCTACCATCTGTCTCCCAACAGCTGTTCCAGTGGGTCCCCTCCCCCAACCTTCTCTGAGCCTTCGGGGTCCATGTGACCTGGCCATTTAGCCCATGGTGTGCAAAAAAGTGCCGCTCAGAGGTAAAACAACCCAACCCAACACAATGATTAAATCAATTAAATCACTTTCAAAGTAATAAAGAAATCTTCAGTTTTTTTATTTACTTGTTCTCTTTAGAAAATATAAAGATAGCAGCAGAAAGCGTTTTTGAATGTGTGTTTTAGAATTTTTTGATAACATTTATGAGAAATAATTTGCAAAGGTGAGCAAAAAAATGTAGAAAATAAGCTCATCCATTTCCATTTAACGTTTTAAATAAATTTAAAATGTAAGCAAAAGACGTAGAAATGAGCTTATTAATTTTCTTTAATTTTGTAAATAAATTTCAAAATAAACAAAAAATGTAGAAATGAGCTTATTAATTTTTGTTTAGCATTTTAAATATTTAAATGATAAACATAAAATGCAAAAATAAGGTCATTAATTTTTATTTAACTGTTTAAATAAATTTAAAATATAAGCAAAAAACGTAAAAATGAACTCATTAATTTTCATTTAACTTTTTTTTAATATCAAAATAATCAAAAAATTTATAACTGAGATAAATAATTTTAATTTAACTCATTAAATACATAAGTATAAACAATAAGCAAAAATGTAAAAATAAGATCCTTTTTATTTCATTTTACTTTTTAAATAAATTTCAAAAATGAGTAATAAATGTAGAAATGAGGTTTTCGTTTTGTTAACTTTGTAAATAATATTTCAAGAATAAGTAAAAATTTAAAGATGGGGTTTGAATTTTTATATATCGTCATAATTAATTTGTGAAAGTTTGAAGAAAAATCTTAATTTGAAGTTGCCAGATCTATTCACCGCCAAAATGTTTCATGAATGAACAAAAATTCAGATTCCGAGTTTTAATTTTTATATCATTGCTTGAGAAATTTTTAAAGTTAAGCGAAACACGTGAAGTCGTATAGGTCATCTCTCATTATCAAAGAAGAAGCCAATTATATAGGGATTGGACAGAAAAGATAGAAACAGTTCTGTCATATCTCAATAAGAAATTCCCATTCAGAGATCAATAACTCCTTCAATATAACTTTCAATGAAAAATATGTCTCAAGATAAATTAAAGGTCTTAATCAATGATATCTAAATTCCGATTTTAAACAATTTGTTCAGTATTCAAAGAGTTATGAACGCTGAAATATTTAACAAGCTAGAAAAAATTGACCACAAAATTGTATTGAAACATTAAAACAAGTTAAGAGATCATAGTTGACCGTAGCAGAGTATTTGTTTTAACGTTTTAATTAAATTTTTGACTTTTTTTAGATTAATCGATACTTGCCTAGCTGATTAATCGACATTTTTAAGATTAATCAATACTTGCCTAGTTGATTAAACGACATTTTTAAGATTAATCGATACTTGCCTAGCTGATTGATCGATAATTTAAAGATTAATCGATACTTGTCTAGCTGATTAATCGATACTTGCCTAGCTGATTAAACGGCATTTTTTAGATTAATTGATACTTGTCTACCTGATTAATCGACATTTTTAAGGTTAATCGATGCTTGCCTAGCTGATTAATCGACATTTTTTAAGATTGATCGATACTTGTCATTGCAGATTATACGACATTTTTAAGATTAATCGATACTTGCCTAGCTGATTAATCGACATTTTTAAGGTTAATCTATGCTTGCCTAGCTGATTAATCGACATTTTTAAGGTTAATCAATACTTGCCTAGCTGATTAATCGGCATTTTTAAGATTAATCGATACTTGCCTAGCTGATTATACGACATTTTTAAGATTAATCGATACTTGCCTAGTTGATTAATCGATATTTTTAAGATTAATCGATACTTGCCTAGCTGATTAAACGACATTTTTTAAGATTAATCGATACTTGCTTAGCTGATTAAACGACATTTTTTAAGATTAATCGATACTTGCCTAGCTGATTAATCGACATTTTTAAGATTAATCAACATTTTTAAGATTAATCGATACTTGCCTACCGATCGATAATTTTGAGATTAACGAGGAAAATTTCCTAACTGATTAATCGACAATATATTAACTATTCTTGATTAATCCGTAATAGTATATGAATTTCAACGATTAATCGATACTCGGTTAATGTTTATTAATATTCTGTTTCGAAATGCTTAACCCATACATCAATAAAACCATGAAATGCTATCTTTCGTACATCGATTTTATGATCGATAACCTTTACAACATCGATTGTCTTCTTTCCTAATCGTGCTATTATAAAATTTGTAACTGATTAATCGATACTCCTTTACCTCCCTTAGTTGATTAAGCGATACTCCATTAGAATTTATGTTGATAAATCGATATTATTTTTTTTTATTAAACTCGAAAATAATCGCCGCGATATCGTTTAAATTTTCTTTTAAACTCCGAATGCAGAAATGAATGTATTCAACCAACAATTCTTTCATAATTTATGCTAATTCCTCCTCGACCCCTGATGTTTCAAACACATACAAATGTAATTCTTTTTTTTTTTCGGGTGTGATTTTTCTCATTCTCCATAATCTTCGTCATTAACTTCCAATTTAATATTCCTTTTCCTCTTATCTTTTCTAATAAACTCTGTCCTTCAAAACACTTTTTAAATCCGCTCTGAAAGGCAAAGTTTCTTCTATCTGAACACTTCCTGAGCCAAAGCTTTAGCTATTTCTTTTTTTATTCATCCGAAAGAAAATTGATAGCCATTTTTTCCTCCTTTAAACTCTTGCTTTCAAACAGTAAGGTCATTCTTTTTCTGTCTGAAAAATTCACGTGCGAGATCATCCGCAAAGATTCTTCTTTATCCGAAGTCTTTATTAACTATTTCTTCTTCCATTTTCTACTTGAGCGTCTGCAACCATAAATCTTCTGGGGATTTCTTCTCCCTTTTCCTCATTTAAAACTAATTATTCCAAGAATCAGCTTCCTATTTTTATCGACTGATGCTCTACAGTGCATTAATCGATGCTTTTATTTCAGGTCAAATTGGAATTAAATCACTTTGAATATCACTTGGAAACAGAGACAAAGGAAGTCCAACCAAGTCAATGGGATTTCCAGATGTACACATGGGACCACGGCTTAATGATTTACGTGACAGACGGCGACACTTGAAACTCCTATTGGCGAA
This sequence comes from Ryuthela nishihirai, assembly GCA_038380435.1. Classification (NCBI taxonomy): domain Eukaryota; kingdom Metazoa; phylum Arthropoda; class Arachnida; order Araneae; family Heptathelidae; genus Ryuthela; species Ryuthela nishihirai. The sequence goes on along the minus strand of JAWZYU010000034.1, from coordinate 40,979,360 downwards.
GAACAAACTGGAAAAATCTCAAAGATGTCACGGTTGAGTTGTTTTACCTCTGAATATGACTTTTATGCATTCAATAGGCTAAATTACCAGGTCACAAGGACCCCAGGGCTCCGAGAAGGACTCACTTTTCAACTATTACGAGACAGATGTCAGTCTCCCGTCAAGGCCATCCAGCGTGTTCTTTAACATGCACAGGGTATGATTCTCCCTCACAGGGGGCGCGGCTTAACGTCTCATCCGACGGACGGCGGCTTTTCCAAGCCCATCGGTGTCCTCTACTGACCGTGGGCAGGGCGAGGAGTTTTGCGGAGATAGTTCTCAACGCTGACTCAGCTTGGATTCGAACCTGGGAACTACAGATTACGAACCTGGCACGTTACTGAATAAAGCACACCGCCCCACACCGTTGAGGGAAGGGACCCCCGAACATCCCGTCAAGGTCATCCAAAATGTTCTTTAATGTGTATTGTGTATGACTCTCCTGCTCACGGGTCCCCGGATTCACGGCTTAATGTCCCATCTGACGGAAGGCATCCTTCTCAAACATAACGGTATACCCTTTCGCAACAAGAGAAGAAAAGAGGGTTAGAGGATAGAAATATCAACGTTGACACGGGGGGGGGGGGTCAGTCGGTAGCGCGCCAGGCTCGTAATCTGCAATTCCCAGGTTCGAGTCCCAGCTGGGTCAGCGTTGAGATTCATCTCCGCGAAAGTCCCCGCCCTGCCCACGGTGAATAGGGGACACCGATGGGCTTGGAAAGGCCGCCGTCCGTCGGATGGGACGTTAAGCCGTGGTCTCTGTACGGGAGGGCCATACCCTTTGCAGGTTAAAGAACACGCTGGATGGCCTTGACAGGAGGCTACCATTTGTCTCCCAACAGCTGTTCCAGTGGGTCCCCTCCCCCAACCTTCAATGAGCCTTCGGGGTCCATGTGACCTGGCCATTTAGCCCATGGTGTGCAAAAAAAGTGCCGCTAAGAGGTAAAACAACCCAACGTTAAAGAACACGCTGGATGGCCTTGACGGGAGGCTACCATCTGTCTCCCAACAGCTGTTCCAGTGGGTCCCCTCTCCCAACCTCCTCTGAGCCTTCGGGGTCCATGTGACCTGTCCATTTAGCCCATGGTGTGCAAAAAGGTGCCGCTCAGAGGTAAAACAACCCAACCCAAATCTGACACAGGGGGGACTCGAAACTGGTACCTGTAGATTGCAAGATTGGTGCGCTGCCAACTGAATGAGTCCCTATTCTTTGTTTCTCAGACTTTTTTAATCCATTATGAATTTAATCCCAATTGAGCCAAATCCGCTCTACATTTTCTCAATTCTTTAAATCAAATAGGTTTTAGTATCTTGTCCAAGGAAAACAAAAAAAAAATACGAGGAGTAAGGCGACTCAGTCGATAAAGCACCAGGCTCGTTAATCTGCAGTTCCCATGTTCGAGTCCCACCAGCGAGTGAGGCCAACCTTGAGAATAATCTCGTCAATAGTCCCATTGCTGCCGTCCGTCAATATGGGTTGGGTTGGGTTGTTTTACCTCTGAGCGGCACTTTTTTGCACACCATGTGCTAAATGGCCAGGTCACAAGGACCCCGAAGGCTCAGAGAAGGTTGAGGGAGGGGACCCACTGGAACAGCTGTTGGGAGACAAATGGTAGTCTCCCGTCAAGGCCATCCAGAGTGTTCTTTAACGTTAGGTTGTTTTACCTCTGAGCGGCACTTTTTTTGCACACCATGGCCTAAATAGCCAGGTCACAAGGACCCCGAAAGCTCATTGGAGGTTGGAGGAGGGGACCCACTGGAACAGCTTTTGGGAGACAGATGGTAGTCTCCCGTCAAGGCCATCCAGCGTGTTCTTTAACGTTGGGTTGTTTTACCTCTGAGCGGCAGTTTTTTGCACACCATGGGCTAAATGGCCAGGTCACAAGGACCCCGAAGGCTCAGAGAAGGTTGGGGGAGGGGACCCACTGGAACAGCTGTTGGGATACCGATGGTAGCCTCCCCGTCAAGACCATCCAGCGTGTTCTTTAACGTTGGGTTGTTTTACCTCTGAGCGGCAGTTTTTTGCACACCATGGGCTAAATGGCCAGGTCACAAGGACCCCGAAGGCTCAGAGAAGGTTGGGGGAGGGGACCCACTGGAACAGCTGTTGGGATACTGATGGTAGCCTCCCCGTCAAGACCATCCAGCGTGTTCTTTAACGTGCACAGGGTATGGCTCTCCCGCACACGGAGTCACGTCTTAACGTCCCATCCGACGGACGGCCGCCTTTCCAAGTCCATCGGTGTCCCCTACTGACCGTGGGCAGGGCAGGGAATTTTGCGGAGATAAATCTCAACGCTGACGCAGCTGGGACTCGAACCCGGGAACTACAGATTACGAGCTTGGTGCGCTACCGACTGAGCCACCCCCTCCCCGAGTCAATATGGGACACCAAATGGGTTCGAAAAGGCTGTAAGCTTGAAACGACTCAAATTACCCCCAGGAACCAATTTTTGGTTTTCTACACCAGGGGAAATAAATCTCACTTTTGACCTTTAACCTTGAAGGACTCTCCTGATCCGAATTTCGTTACCTTTCCGACACCTACGACGAAAACACCCCCTAGACACCAATTTTCAGTTTTCTGGGATTCGTAGATCATGGTTTGACCTCTACGTGACCTCATTTGACCTTGAAGGACACGTCGGAGGTGAAATTTTGGACTTTTGCGAGATCTACGACTCGGATTACCCCTAAGTGCAAATTTGTGGAGTTCTACCATTTCAGTTTTAATTGTTAGAACTAACGCGATTGGGGGCGGGGGTGGCTCAGTCGGTAGCGCGCCAGGCTCGTAATCTGTAGTTCCCAGGTTCGAGTCCCAGCTAGGTCAACGTTGAGATTTATCTCCGCAAAATTCCCCGCCCTGCCCACGGTCAGTAGGGGACACCGATGGGCTTGGAAAGGCCGCCGTCCGTCGGATGGGACGTTAAGCCGTAGCCCCGTGTGCGGGAGAGCAATACCCTGTGCACGTTAAAGAACACGCTGGATGGCCTTGACGGGAGGCTACCATCTGTCTCCCAACAGCTGTTCCAGTGGGTCCCCTCCCCCAACCTTCTCTGAGCCTTCGGGGTCCTTGTGACCTGGCCATTTAGCCCATGGTGTGCAAAAAAGTGCCGCTCAGAGGTAAAACAACCCAACCCAACTAACGCGATTCTTTGGGAGTCCTCTACATTTCCCAACTAAAATAAGGCGTCTTAGGTTTGTCCGCTAGAAATTTTAGTTCACCATATTTACCGGATGTAAATGGCGTCTCTCCTGTTTGCCCTATAGAAATGGGGTCCTCCATATTTGCTTACTGAAAATGGGATCTGTGACATTTATCGATTAAAAATAGGTCCTCAACATTTGCCAGTTATAAATTGGGGTATGTCATGTTTACCCTCTAGAAATGGAGTCCTTTATATCTGTCGAATAAAATTAGGGGCGATCATGTTTGTCCGTTAGAAATGAGAGTGCCCCATATTTTCCTATTGAAAATGGGATCAGTGATATTTATCGATTAAAAATAAAGGTCCTCCATATTCTCCTGTTATAAATTGGGGTATATCATGTTTGTCCTCTAGAAATAGAGTCCTCCATATTTTCTGAATGAAAATTGAGATCTGTCATGTTTGCCCCTCTAGAAATGGGAGTCCTCCACATTTATCGAATAAAAATGGGATAATCATGTTTGTTCACTAGAAATAGGATCCTCCATATCTGCCGAATAGAAATTGGGATAATCATGTTTGTCCAGTAGAATTTGGAGTCCTAAATGTTTACCGAATAAAAATGGGGTTTGTCACGTTTAACCCTAGAAATGGAAGTCCTCCATATTTACCACTTAAAAATGGGGTCTGTCATGTTTGTCGTTTAGAAATATGATCCTCCATATCTGCCGAATAAAAATTGGGGTCCGTCATGTTTGTCCACTAGAAATAGGGTCCTCCATGTCTGCCGAATAGTAATTGGGGTAATCATGTTTGTCCAGTAGAAATTGGGTCCTCCATATTTATCGAATAAAAATGGGGTCTGTCATGTCCCTAGAAATGAGAGTCCTCCATTTTTATCACTTAAAAATGGGGGTTGTCATGTTTAACCCTAGAAATGGAAGTCCTCCATATTTACCACTTAAAAATGGGGTCTGTCATGTTTGTCGTCTAGAAATATGATCCTCCATATCTACCGAATAAAAATTAGGGTCCGTCATGTTTGTCCAGTAGAAATAGGGTCCTCCATGTCTGCCGAATAGTAATTGGGGTCCGTCATGTTTGTCCACTAGAAATAGGGTCCTCCATGTCTGCCGAATAGTAATTGGGGTAATCATGTTTGTCCAGTAGAAATTGGGTCCTCCATATTTATCGAATAAAAATGGGGTCTGTCATGTCCCTAGAAATGAAAGTCCTCCATTTTTATCACTTAAAAATGGGGGTTGTCATGTTTAACCCTAAAAATGGAAGTCCTCCATATTTATCACTTAAAAATGGGGGTTGTCATGTTTAACCCTAGAAATGGAAGTCCTCCATAGTTATCACTTAAAAATGGGGGTTGTCATGTTTAACCCTAGAATACGAAGTCCTCCATATTTATCACTTAAAAATGGGGGCTGTCATGTTTACCCTCTAGAAATGAGTGCCTCCATTTTTGCCGAATAAAAATTTGGGTCCGTCATGTTTGTCCAGTAGAAATGGGAGTCCTCCATACTTACCAAATAAAAATGGAGAATGTGTCATGTTTGTCCACTAGAAATATGATCCTCCATATCTGCCGAATCAAAAGAGGGTAAACCTATTTCTCCAGTTGGGTTGGGTTGTGTTGTTTTACCTCTGAGCGGCACTTTTTTGCACACCATGGGCTAAATGACCAGATCACATGGACCCCGAAGGCTCAGAGAAGGTTGGGGGAGGGGACCCACTGGAACAGCTGTTAGGAGACAGATGGTAGCCTCCCGTCAAGGCCATCCAGCGTGTTCTTTAACGTGCACAGGGTATGGCTCTCCCGCACACGGGGCCGCACACGACGGCTTAACGTCCCATCCGACGGACGGCGGCCTTTCCAAGCCCATCGGTGTCCCTTACTGACCGTGAGCAAGGCGGGGAATTTTTGCGGAGATAAATATCAACGCTGACCCAGCTGGGACTCGAACCTGGGAACTACAGATTACGAGCCTGGCGCGCTACCGACTGAGCCACCCCCGCCCCATATTTCTCCAGTAAAAATGGGTTGGGTTGGGTTGTTTTACCTCTGAGAGGCACTTTTTTGCACACCATGGGCTAAATGTCCAGGTCACATGGACCCCGAAGGCTCAGAGAAGGTTGGGGGAGGGGACCCACTGGAACAGCTGTTGGGAGATAAATGATAGCCTCCCGTCAAGGCCATCCAGCGTGTTCTTTAACGTGCACAGGGTATGGCTCTCCCGCACACGGGGCCACGGCTTAATGTCCCATCCGACGAACGGCGGTCTTTCCAAGCCCATCGGTGTCCCCTACTGACCGTGGGCAGGGCGGGGAATTTTGAGGAGATAAATCTCAACGCTGACCCAGCTGGAACTCGAACCTGGGAACTACAGATTACGAGCCTGGCGCGCTACCGACTGAGCCACCCCCGCCCTAAATAAAAATGGAGAGTGTGTCATGTTTGTCCACTAGAAATGAAATTCCTATTGAAAATGGAGATCTGTCATATTTATCGACTTAGCAAATTCTGATCCTCCATATTTCTAGATTGAAAACGGATGCCTGTCATGTTTACCGACTGTAAATGAGAGTCTTTAGCTAACTGAAATCCCTCGAGCATTCGAATGGCGATATTAGGGTATAGTTGGAAATATGTTCGAAACCAGCTTTTGCGGAATAATAAGCATGAAACGCATTAGAAATGTCGCTTCTGAATAGGACTGTGAAATCCAACAATGCGTCATTTGTCATTCCACTTGCATTACAAGGAATTGTGCCTCGAATTCTAAAGGGTGCGTGCTCATTTACCAGCTCGTTTAATAACATGCAGATTGAGTGCTCGTTTCCTGACACGTGATGCCGCTCCATTGCTGTGAAGGGCAGGAATTCTGACTTCAGTGAGGCTAATTTGAAAGCTGGTTAATATAGTTTTTGGCTCTTTTAATGGCTACGCATGCTCTGTGGAGAGCATTTTGATAGCTGATTTTGTTCAAGACTGAGTTATAAAGAGAACAAGGGTTGGGTTGGGTTGTTTTACCTCTGAGCGGCACTTTTTTGCACACCATGGGCTAAATGGCCAGGTCACAAGGACCCCGAAGGCTCAGAGAAGGTTGGGGGAGGGGACCCACTGGAACAGCTGTTGGGAGACAGATGGTAGCCTCCCGTCAAGGCCATTTAGCGTTCTTTAACGAGCACAGGGTATGGCTCTCCCGCACACGGGGCCACGGCTTAACGTCCCATCCGACGGACGGCGGCCTTTCCAAGCCCATCGGTGTCCCCTACTGACCGTGGGCAGGGCGGGGAATTTTGCGGAGATAAATCTCAAAGCTGACCCAGCTGGGACTCGAACCTGGGAACTACAGATTACGAGCCTGGCGCGTTACCGACTGAGCCACCCCCGCCCCTATAAAGAGAACAAAACGTTGGTGATGATAAGGCTCGGTAAGGTGCAGATTCTTTAAAATGTTGGGTTTATGTTAGATGATTTACTGTTTTTACTATATAGGTCTTTAGGGAAATTTGGGTTGTTTTACCTTTGAGAGGGTGGGGGGGGGGCGGGGGGGGGGTCAGTCGGTAGCGCGCCAGGCTCGTAATCTGTAGTTCCCAGGTTCGAGTCCCAGCTGGATCAGCGTTGAGATTTATCTCTGCAAAATTCCCCGTCCTGCCCACGGTCAGTAGGGGAACCGGTGGGCTTGGAAGGGCTGCCGTCCGTCGGATGGGACGTTAAGCCGTGGCTCCGTGTGCGGGAGAGCCATACCCTGTGCACGTTAAAGAACACGCTGGATGGCCTTGACGGGAGGCTACCATCTGTCTCCCAACAGCTGTTCCAGTGGGTCCCCTCCCCCAACCTTCTTTGTGCCTTCGGGGTCCTTGTGACCTGGCCATTTAGCCCATGGTGTGCAAAAAAGTGCCGCTCAGAGGTAAAACAACCCAACGTTAAAGGACACGCTGGATGGTCTTGACGGGAGGCTACCATCTCTCTCCCAACAGCTGTTCCAGTGGGTCCCCTCCCCCAAACTTCTCCGACCCTTCGGGGTCATTGTGACCTGAACATTTAACCCATCGTGTGCAAAAAAAAGCGCCACTCAGAAATAAAACAACCCAAATATCAAAGAAATAAATAAAATCCATTCGATAACAGTAATGACCGAAACAACTCTTCAAAACGTATCTGAGGATCAATTAATGTTAAGAAACATTTCTATGTTTATTGCTAAATGCTAAATATTAGCATGCAAAAAACCATAAAAAAACAATCTGATACTTATTACGAATAAAAACTGCATCAAGTATATTCAGTAAATTGCAACAATCTCCTACATTTAAACAATTATTAAACGATCTCGGAACTAGACAACTAAATTAATACAGATTCCATTTTGTGCTCGCAGAACTTATTTAATCTCTTAGACTGCAATAGCAATTTCTGCCAGCTCTCTCTGAAATAATCTTAAATGCCACGCGAGTAATTAAGAATATATAGATTGGTGTTTCTAGATGTTAATTGCTTAAGATGAAGTTTGGGTGTTCCTAAAAACTGTTATTTACGCGATACAAGTGATTGTAAAGATGCATGCGTTAATGAATTAGTTTTACCTGCAGCAGAAAGACGGGATCCATCCCAAGTTGATTTCGTTGCTGGAATGTTTTCTTACTCAAGTATACACTTGTAACACATGTCTCCCTATTAGTGACTCTTATTACTTGGCCTGCATTACGTGGCTTATTTAAATGAGGGAATTTTGCGTTGCTATCGTTACGGATTGTTGCAGCTAGCAGCAAATTGGAGAAACTTCAAAAATGGGTTGTTGTTTTTTTATTTTTACTGGGTGCATGTTGATTTTCTGATGAAAGTTATTAGTGCTTGCAAAATATTTCGAAATTCTCTGGATATGTTTTTTTTTCTGTAAAAGTCAGTGATGTCGATTCTATTTTGATGCGTCGGTCTTCTGATTGTTTGTTTTGATTGGTTGATTCGAAAAATAAGTTGCGAACTATTGTTTCGATATTTATTTCTGTGTTTAATTGGTTGTTTGGAAATAAATTTTGGACGATTCGACATTTGTCTGTTTTACAATAAATCTAAAAAATTTATTTCGTTATTTTTTTTCGTTTGCTAATTGATTGTCTTGCAATAAATCTAAAGAGGTTGTTTGGATATTTGGATTTGTTTAATTGGTTATTTTTTTTTGAAAATACCAAAAGGTTGTTTCAATATTTGCTTGATTGTTTAATAGGCTTTTTTGCAAGAAATCTCTTAAGATTGATCCGATATATATATTCGTTCGCTTAGTTAGTTGTTTGGCAATTAATAATTTTACAAATCTAGGACGTTTGTATTGTAATGTACTGTCGCTCAAAAAAGTATCCGAACACTATGATCGATTACAGAATTCAGAAAAAATATCTGGCAACGATTTTTTTTAGAAATTAGTGATCTGGCAACCTTCGTGTCACGTGATTACAGAATTCAGAAAAAATATCTGGCAACCTTCGTGTCACGTGATTACAGAATTCAGGAAAAATATCTGGAGCGTGTGCAGCAACTGTACACGCTCCAGTTACCGTTCACAGCAAACTGGAGCGTGTGCAGTAACTGCACACGCTCCAGTTTGCTGTGAACGGTAAACTGCACGCTCAATATTTCCGTGAGTGAGCCCACACGATCTAGTATCAAAATAATATGACCACCTACGGTCGCTCAAAAAAGTATCCAAACACTATGATCGATTACAGAATTCAGAAAAAATATCTCGCAACGATTTTTTTAGAAATCAGTGATCTGAAAACATTTGTGTCACGTGACACGAAGGTTGTCAGATCACTGATTTCTAAAAAAAAATCGTTGCCAGATATTTTTTCTGAATTCTGTAATCAACCATAGTGTTCGGATATTTTTTTCAGCGACTGTACTTTCAAATCCCTTCTTGCTCACAGTTTCCCTTCTCCTCCTCAGCAAACATTTGTTTCGACCTAACACATAGTTGGTTTTTTTCTCTTTTCTTATGACATCTGTTTCTTTTTTTTCATTCTAACTTTTCTTCGTGGTTTTTTTCATTTTGCTCACAGCGGTCCTACATTTTTTTTGCCCTTAACTCTTCCCGCTGTTTTCGTCATCTCTTCTGACCCGTGATTCTATTTTATTGTCTTCACCTGATCTTTAGTTTCCATTTTATCCTCGCATCTCATCATCACTGCAATGTTTTTCCCTGACACTTGGTCCCTGTTTTTCCCTGACACCTGTCCTGAGTTTTTCCTTGACATCTGGTCCCTGTTTTTCCCTGACACCTGGTCCCTGTTTTTCCCTGACACCTGTTCTGAGTTTTTCCCTGACACCTGTCCTGAGTTTTCCCTGACACCTGTCCTGAGTTTTTTCCTGACATCTGGTCCCTGTTTTTCCCTGACACCTGGTCCCTGTTTTTCCCTGACACCTGTTCTGAGTTTTTCCCTGACACCTGTCCTGAGTTTTCCCTGACACCTGTCCTGAGTTTTTCCCTGACATCTGGTCCCTGTTTTTCCCTGACACCTGGTCCCTGTTTTTCCCTGACACCTGTTCTGAGTTTTTCCCTGACACCTGTCCTGAGTTTTCCCTGACACCTGTCCTGAGTTTTTCCCTGACATCTGGTCCCTGTTTTTCCCTGACACCTGGTCCCTGTTTTTCCCTGACACCTGTTCTGAGTTTTTCCCTGACACCTGTCCTGAGTTTTCCCTGACACCTGTCCTGAGTTTTTTCCTGACACCTGGTCCCTGTTTTTCCCTGACACCTGTCCTGAGTTTTTCCCTGACATCTGGTCCCTGTTTTTCCCTGACACCTGTCCTGAGTTTTTCCCTGACACCTGGTCCCTGTTTTTCCCTGACACCTGTCCTGAGTTTTTCCCTGACACTTGTCCTGAGTTTTCCCTGACAATTCTCCTGAGTTTTTCCCTGACATCTGGTCCCTGTTTTTCCCTGACACCTGGTCCCTGTTTTTCCCTGACACCTGTCCTGAGTTTTTCCCTGACACCTGTCCTGAGTTTTTCCCTGACATCTGGTCCCTGTTTTTCCCTGACACCTGTCCTGAGTTTTTCCCTGACACCTGTCCTGAGTTTTTCCCTGACATCTGTCCCGAGTTTTTCCCTGACACCTGTCCCGAGTTTTTCCCCGACATCTGGTCCCTGTTTTTCCCTGACACCTGTCCTCAGTTTTTCCCTGACACCTGTCTTGAGTTTTTCCCTGACACCTGTCCCGAGTTTTTCCCTGACACCTGTGCTGAGTTTTTCCCTGACACCTGTCCTGACTTTTTCCCTGACATCTGTCCTGAGTTTTTCACTGACACCTGTCCGTAGTTTTTCCCTGACACCAGTCCTGAATTTTTCCCTGACACCTGTCCTGAGTTTTTCCCTGACATCTGGTCCCTGTTTTTCCCTGACACCTGTCCTGAGTTTTTCCCTGACACCTGGTCCCTGTTTTTCCCTGACACCTGTCCTGAGTTTTTCCCTGACACTTGTCCTGAGTTTTCCCTGACACCTCTCCTGAGTTTTTCCCTGACATCTGGTCCCTGTTTTTCCCTGACACCTGTCCTGAGTTTTTTCCTGACACCTGGTCCCTGTTTTTCCCTGACACCTGTCCTGAGTTTTTCCCTGACATCTGTCCCGAGTTTTTCCCTGACATCTGGTCCCTGTTTTTCCCTGACACCTGTCCTCATTTTTTCCCTGACACCTGTCCTGAGTTTTTCCCTGACACCTGTCCTGAGTTTTTCCCTGACATCTGTCCTGAGTTTTTCCCTGACACCTGTCCGTAGTTTTTCCCTGACACCTGTCCTGAATTTTTCCCTGACACCTGTCCTGAGTTTTTCCCTGACATCTGGTCCCTGTTTTTCCCTGACACCTGTCCTGAGTTTTTCCCTGACACCTGGTCCCTGTTTTTCCCTGACACCTGTCCTGAGTTTTTCCCTGACACCTCTCCTGAGTTTTTCCCTGACATCTGGTCCCTGTTTTTCCTGACACCTGTCCTGAGTTTTTCCCTGACATCTGTCCCGAGTTTTTCCCTGACACCTGTCCCGAGTTTTTCCCCGACATCTGGTCCCTGTTTTTCCCTGACACCTGTCCTCATTTTTTCCCTGACACCTGTCTTGAGTTTTTCCCTGACACCTGTCCCGAGTTTTTCCCTGACACCTGTCCCGAGTCTTTCCCTGACACCTGTCCTGAGTTTTTCCCTGACACCTGTCCTGAGTTTTTCCCTGACACCTGTCTTGAGTTTTTCCCTGACACCTGTCCCGAGTTTTTCCCTGACACCTGTCCTGAGTTTTTCCCTGACACCTGTCCTGAGTTTTTCCCTGACACCTGTCCTGAGTTTTTCCCTGACACCTGTCTTGAGTTTTTCCCTGACACCTGTCCTGAGTTTTTCCCTGACACCTGTCCGTAGTTTTTCCCTGACACCTGTCCTGAGTTTTTCCTTGACACCTGTCAGTGTTTTCCTTACTTCACGTCTAGCTAGTGACTCCTCATCAGTCTCCTTGTTCCCTCACGTGGACCTGCTTTACTTTCCCCACTTCTGGCCAGTGATTCCTCTGGCCAGTGATCCCCGGCTCTTTATCTCCGCATGTGGTCCATGGTTTTCTACCCTCATGTCTAGACCACGACCCTAATCCAGATCTTTGTTCCCTCATGTGTTCTATTCATTAATTACCTGATATTGGTTCCCACATGTGGTCTTCAATTTTCTTTCCTCACATTTAGGACGTGACCCAGCATCTAGCTCCTTGTTCCCTCACGTGGTCTGTGCTTTCAACTCCTCACGTCTAACACGTGGTCCGTGCTTTTCATTCCTCAAGTCCAGCACGTGGTATGTGCTTTTCACTCCTCACCGTCTAACACGTGGTCCGTACTTATCACTATTTTTTCCATATTTTCCTTCTTGAACATTTAATCCATGACACCCACTCGGGTCCTTGTTGCCACAAGTGCTCCACGTTTTTCTTCTTTCACATCTAGTCCATGACACCCACCCGACTCCTTGATCTCCTATGTGATCCGTGCTGATTTTCTATCAGATCTGGGGGCGGGGTGGCTCAGTCGGTAGCGCGCCAGGCTCGTAATCTGTAGTTCCCAGGTTCGAGTCCCAGCTGGGTCAGCATTGAGACTTATCTCCGCAAAATTTCCCGCCCTGCCCACGGTCAGTAGGGGACACGGATGGGCTTGGAAAAGCCGCCGTCCGTCGGATGGGACGTTAAGCCGTGGCCCCGTGTGCGGGAGAGCCATACCCTGTGCATGTTAAAGAACACGCTGGATGGCCTTGACGGGAGGCTATCATCTGTCTCCCAACAGCTGTTCCAGTGGGTTCCCTCCCCCAACCTTCTCTGAGCCTTCGGGGTCCATGTGACCTGGCCATATAGCCCCATGGTGTGCAAAAAAGTGCCGCTCAAAGGTAAAACAACCCAACGTTAAAGAACACGCTGGATGGCCTTGGCGGGAGGCTACCATCTGTCTCCCAACAGCTGTTCCAGTGGGTCCCCTCCCCCAACCTTCTCTGAGCCTTCGGGTCCATGTGACCTGGCCATTTAGCCCCTGGTGTGCAAAAAAGTGCCGCTCAAAGGTAAAACAACCCAACGTTAAAGAACACGCTGGATGGCCTTGACGGGAGGCTACCATATGTCTCCCAACAGCTGTTCCAGTGGGTCCCCTCCCCCAACCTTCTCTGAGCCTTCGGGTCCATGTGACCTGGCCATTTAGCCCCTGGTGTGCAAAAAAGTGCCGCTCAAAGGTAAAACAACCCAACGTTAAAGAACACGCTGGATGGCCTTGGCGGGAGGCTACCATCTGTCTCCCAACAGCTGTTCCAGTGGGTCCCCTCCCCCAACCTTCTCTGAGCCTTCGGGTCCATGTGACCTGGCCATTTAGCCCCTGGTGTGCAAAAAAGTGCCGCTCAAAGGTAAAACAACCCAACGTTAAAGAACACGCTGGATGGCCTTGACGGGAGGCTACCATATGTCTCCCAATAGCTGTTCCAGTGGGTCCCCTCCTCCAATCTTCTCTGAGCCTTCGGGGTCCATGTGACCTGGCCATTTAGCCCATGGTGTACAAAAAAGTTCCGCTCAGAGGTAAAACAACCCAACCCAATCTATCAGATCTGGCGAGCGATCCACACCAGCTCCTTCTTCCCACACGGGGTCGGTATTTTTTCTCCTCTTAGATCTCACTCCCAACATCCCTGCTCCTTGCTACCACATGTACTTCGTGTTCCATTACCACCCTCATTTCTAACAGTGATCTTTTTTCGTTCCACGTCACCTTAGAACAAAGCTTTTTATTTTTTATTCTCATTTCTGAACCATAAATTTTTTTCACATCCCATCCAATCCGCAAACGTTACTGTTACTAAATGTCAAAATGCGACAAAATCTTTGCTCTTTGACGAATTGCAACTGAGTTACCATGGTCGTAGCGCATAGAAAATGACAGCACGTAACAACTCCTATTTTTCAGCAACCAAGCAACTCTTCTCTTGTTGCTAGGTAACAGAAATCCCAAAGTTCCCTAAGTTACCCAGCCCAACCTTATGTGCATCGGCACAATATCCTTCCTCCCCTCCGACTTGGGAACTACATCCAATAACTCCGCAAAAGAATCGTATCCTCTCATAGAACGGTCGAACAGTCTTTATGAGAGATGCCTGTGTCGATGTCCAAAACACTCGGAAAAAGTCGAAATCCTAAAAAATTCATTCCCTTAAAAACTTTTTCTCTTTGCATACATTCCCCCATCTATTTCTCCTAAACTCTGTTCGTATGAGCGAATGAACTACTATTGCGACATCATGTCACAGAAGCAAAACCAAAATAAAAAAAAAATCTTTTCACAATCCCATTCCTCCATGTAACAGTCGTTTGCCTGGATGTGTCCTTCACTGCAGCATTCTCGTCTTTACAGTGAATGCCAACCTAAGGCGGAAATATGCTCTATTCCTACGAAACTACAAAAATCAAAGAAAAAAAAATGGACAGAGTTTGAAACGTAACGGTAATAAATTCCTAAAAGTCATCCAACGACATGATGAGGTCCATAAGCTTAAAACCTTCCACGTGATATAATAGAGAGAAGAACTTTAAATTTCATTTTTATTTATTTCTTTACTAGACGCAAAACACGGCTCAAGCCCCTCTTCATCCTTTACCCTTTCTTCCATCTAAACTCCCCCCTCCCCCCGCCCCGTCCCCCGCCCCAAACCATTCCTACCTTCCCGTCGGGCGTTTAATACATATGCAGCACATATACAGAAATAAACCTTCATGCGACGTTGCTTTGACATACTGCTGCCTCTCCCAATCCCCCACCCCTCTTCAAAACACACACACACACACATCATTTTGGAAGAACTTTTATTAAAACTTTGATAACCGTCTAGAAATGTTTCTGGAACATGTCATTACTTAAAGAACTCAAATATTTCAAAAAGAGTGCTTTTTACCCCCCTTCTACTTCCTTTTTAACCATTTCCTTTTATCCCTCCCCCTACCCGCAGAATTTCGTCCCCCCCCCCCCTACATTTCTCTCTTACCTCTAACTTGTAAGCATCCGCTATAGCTTCCGGCGAATTAAACTTTACAAAGACGAAAAACGGGAAAATATTAAGACGTTAAATTTTATTTAGAATTTCTCAATGAATTAAGTCGCTTCGGGGCTTGTCTGCAGAATCACCAAACTTTGAAGAATCATAAGTTTCCTTTTATTTTTTTTCTCTCTTTCTTTCTTTCGTTTCTTGTTTTTCCTTCTTTGCCTTTCTCGCTCCTCGTACGGCTTTTTTCTCCTTCCCTTTTATTATTCGTTGCACTGGAGAGGAGAGTTTGATAAAAGTCTAGAACGAATCCACTCTTCTGACTGATCTACGAGAGGCAGACTGTCATTGAAGTCGATTTCTTCGTTTTTCCGTTTGGTTCTTTTGTTTTTCGGTTTGATCAATACCGGAAACTATTCAAAGAACTTTCAGTAAGAGAAAATAGTCAAAATAAAACCGTTATTATCAATTAATGATTTTATTACTACGTAGATCTTTGTTATCAGATTGATCTTTATTATCATATCGATTTTTCTCATCGTATCTTTATCATCAGTAGAAATTTTCGATTTATTTATTTATTTATTTATTAACTTCTCCCTCCCTACCTCACTTCATTCACTCATTGACACCCCCCCTGCCCTCTCCTTTCACTAATCCTTGCCACTTTCTCACCAATCCTGCCCTCTCCTTTCATTAATCCTTGCCACTTTCTCACCACTCCTGCCCTCTCCTTTCATTAATCCTTGCCACTTTCTCACCACTCCTGCCCTCTCCTTTCATTAATCCTTGCCACTTTCTCACCACTCCTACCCCCTCCTTTCACTAATCCTTGCCACTTTCACACCACTCCTGCCCTCTCCTTTCACTAATCCTTGCCTTTCTCACCACTCCTGCCCTCTCCTTTCACTAATCCTTGTCACTTTCTCACCACTCCTGCCCTCTCCTTTCACTATTCCTTGCCACTTTCACACCACTCCTGCCCTCTCCTTTCACTATTCCTTGCCACTTTCACACCACACCTGCCCTCTCCCTTCACTAATCCTTGCCACTTTCTAACCATTCCTGCCCTCTCCTTTCACTAATCCTTGCCACTTTCTCACCACTCCTGCCCTCTCCTTTCACTATTTCTTGCCACTTTGGCACCACTCCTGCCCTCCCTTCCTTCCTCCCTCCCTCCCTCCCTCCCTCCCTCCCTCCCTCCCTCCCTCCCTCCCTCCCTCCCTCCCTCCCTCCCTCCCTTCATCTCCTCCACCATTTACCCACTTCCTCACTCTCCCTCCTTTCTCTACTCATCCACGCCTCCCTCCATGAGACAGAGGATCAAGCACAAGAGATTCATGCTAATTTTAGAGACAGATAATCAAACACAGGAGCTTCATCTTAGAGACAGAGGATCAAACACAGGAGCTTCATGCTATCCTAGAGACAGAGGATCAAACACAGCAGTTTCATGCTAATTTTAGAGACAGAGGATCAAACACAGAAGCTTTATGATAATTTTAAAGATAGAGTATCAAACACAGGACCTTCATGCTAAATTTAGAGACAGAGGATCAAACACAGGAGTTTCATCTTAGAGACAGAGAATCAAACACATGAGCTTCATGCTAATCTTAGAGACAGAGGATCAAACACAAGAGCTTCATGCTAATCTTAGAGACAGAAGATAAAACACGGGAGCTTCATCTTAGAGACAGAAGATGAAACACGGTAGCTTCATCTTAGAGAAAGATGATCAAACATAAGAGTTTCATGCAATTTTAGAGACGCAGTATCAAACAAAAGAGCTTTATTTTATAGACAGAGGATCAAACACAGAAGCTTCATATTAGAGACAGAGGATCAAAAAGAGTAGCTTCATATTAGAGAGAGATGATCAAACACAGAAGCTTCATATTAGAGACAAAGGATCAAAAACAATAGCTTCATATTAGAGAGAGAGATGATCAAACACAGAAGCTTCATATTAGAGACAAAGGATCAAAAACAGTAGCTTCATATTAGAGACAGATGATCAAATACAGGAGTTTCATGCTAATATTACAGACAGAGG
Source organism: Ryuthela nishihirai (assembly GCA_038380435.1). Taxonomy (NCBI): domain Eukaryota; kingdom Metazoa; phylum Arthropoda; class Arachnida; order Araneae; family Heptathelidae; genus Ryuthela; species Ryuthela nishihirai. The sequence goes on along the minus strand of JAWZYU010000034.1, from coordinate 40,962,578 downwards.
ATCAAAACAGTAGCTTCATATTAGAGAGAGATGATCAAACACAGAAGCTTCATATTAGAGACAAAGGATCAAAAACAGTAGCTTCATATTCGAGACAGATGATCAAATACAGGAGTTTCATGCTAATATTAGAGACAGAGGATCAAAAACAGTAGCTTCATATTAGAGACAGATGATCAAGCACAGAAGCTTCATATTAGAGAGAGATGATCAAACACAGAAGCTTCATATTAGAGACAAAGGATCAAACACAGAAGCTTCATATTAGAGACAAAGGATCAAAAACAGTAGCTTCATATTAGAGAGAGATGATCAAACACAGAAGCTTCATATTAGAGACAAAGGATCAAAAACAGTAGCATCATATTAGAGACAGATGATCAAATACAGGAGTTTCATGCTAATATTAGAGACAGAGGATCAAAACAGTAGCTTCATATTAGAGAGAGATGATCAAACACAGAAGCTTCATATTAGAGACAAAGGATCAAAAAGCGTAGCTTCATATTAGAGAGAGATGATCAAACACAGAAGCTTCATATTAGAGACAGATGATCAAATACAGAAACTTCATATTAGAGACAAAGGATCAAACACAGAAGCTTCATATTAGAGACAAAGGATCAAAAACAGTAGCTTCATATTAGAGAGAGATGATCAAACACAGAAGCTTCATATTAGAGACAAAGGATCAAAAACAGTAGCTTCATATTGGAGAGAGATGATCAAACACAGAAGCTTCATATTAGACACAAAGGGTCAAAAACAGTAGCATCATATTAGAGAGAGATGATCAGACACAGAAGCTTCATATTAGAGACAAAGGATCAAAAACAGTAGCTTCATATTAGAGAGAGATGATCAGACACAGAAGCTTCATATTAGAGACAAAGGATCAAAAACAGTAGCTTCATATTAGAGAGAGATGATCAAACACAGAAGCTTCATATTAGAGACAAAGGATCAAACACAGAAGCTTCATATTAGAGACAAAGGATCAAAAACAGTAGCTTCATATTAGAGAGAGATGATCAAACACAGAAGCTTCATATTAGAGACAAAGGATCAAAAACAGTAGCATCATATTAGAGACAGATGATCAAATACAGGAGTTTCATGCTAATATTAGAGACAGAGGATCAAAACAGTAGCTTCATATTAGAGAGAGATGATCAAACACAGAAGCTTCATATTAGAGACAAAGGATCAAAAAGCGCAGCTTCATATTAGAGAGAGATGATCAAACACAGAAGCTTCATATTAGAGACAGATGATCAAATACAGAAACTTCATATTAGAGACAAAGGATCAAACACAGAAGCTTCATATTAGAGACATAGGATCAAAAACAGTAGCTTCATATTAGAGAGAGATGATCAAACACAGAAGCTTCATATTAGAGACAAAGGATCAAAAACAGTAGCTTCATATTGGAGAGAGATGATCAAACACAGAAGCTTCATATTAGAGACAAAGGATCAAAAACAGTAGCATCATATTAGAGAGAGATGATCAGACACAAAGCTTCATATTAGAGACAAAGGATCAAAAACAGTAGCTTCATATTAGAGAGAGATGATCAGACACAGAAGCTTCATATTAGAGACAAAGGATCAAAAACAGTAGCTTCATATTAGAGAGAGATGATCAGACACAGAAGCTTCATATTAGAGACAAAGGATCAAAAACAGTAGCTTCATATTAGAGAGAGACGATCAAACACAGAAGCTTCATATTAGAGACAAAGGATCAAACACAGAAGCTTCATATTAAGGATCAAAAACAGTAGCATCATATTAGAGACAGATGATCAAATACAGGAGTTTCATGCTAATATTAGAGACAGAGGATCAAAAACAGTAGCTTCATATTAGAGAGAGATGATCAAACACAGAAGCTTCATATTAGAGACAAAGGATCAAAAACAGTAGCTTCATATTAGAGAGAGATGATCAAACACAGAAGCTTCATATTAGAGACAGATGATCAAATACAGAAACTTCATATTAGAGACAAAGGATCAAACACAGAAGCTTCATATTAGAGACAAAGGATCAAAAACAGTAGCTTCATATTAGAGAGAGATGATCAAACACAGAAGCTTCATATTAGAGACAAATGATCAAAAACAGTAGCTTCATATTAGAGACAGATGATCAAATACAGAAGCTTCATATTAGAGACAAAGGATCAAACTCAGAAGCTTCATATTAAGGATCAAAAACAGTAGCTTCATATTAGAGACAGATGATCAAATACAGGAGTTTCATGCTAATATTAGAGAGAGAGGATCAAACACAGAAGCTTCATATTAGAGACAAAGGATCAAACACAGAAACTTCATATTAGAGACAAAGGATCAAAAACAGTAGCTTCGTATTAGAGAGAGATGATCAAGAACAGAAGCTTCATATTAGAGACAAAGGATCAAACACAGAAGCTTCATATTAGAGACAAAGGATCAAACACAGAAGCTTCATATTGGAGAGAGATGATCAAACATAGAAGCTTCATATTAGAGACAAAGGATCAAAAACAGTAGCTTCATATTAGAGACAGATGATCAAGCACAGAAGCTTCATATTAGAGACAAAGGATCAAACACAGAAGCTTCATATTAGAGACAAAAGATCAAACACAGAAGCTTGATATTGTAGACAAAGGATCAAAAACAGTAGCTTCATGTTTGAGACACATGATCAAACACAGAAACTTCATATTAGAGACCAAGGATCAAACACAGAAGCTTCATATTAGAGACAAAGGGTCAAAAACAGTAGCTTCATATTAGAAAGAGATGATCAAACACAGAAACTTCATATTAGAGACTAAGGATCAAACACAGAAGCTTCATATTAAAGATGAGGATCAAGCACAGAAGCTTCATATTAGAGACAGAGGATCAAACACAAAAGCTTCATATTAGAGACAAAGATCAAAAACAGTAGCTTCATATTAGAGACAGATGATCAAATACAGAAGCTTCATATTAGAGACAAAGGATCAAACACAGAAGCTTCATATGAAGGATCAAAAACAGTAGCTGCATATTAGAGACAGATGATCAAATACAGGAGTTTCATGCTAATATTAGAGACAGAGGATCAAAAACAGTAGCTTCATATTAGAGACAGATGATCAAGCACAGAAGCTTCATATTAGAGAGAGATGATCAAACACAGAAGCTTCATATTAGAGACAGATGATCAAATACAGAAACTTCATATTAGAGACAAAGGATCAAACACAGAAGCTTCAAATTAAGGATCAAAAACAGTAGCTGCATATTAGAGACAGATGATCAAATACAGGAGTTTCATGCTAATATCAGAGACAGAGGATCAAAAACAGTAGCTTCATATTAGAGACAGATGATCAAATACAGGAGTTTCATGCTAATATTAGAGACAGAGGATCAAAAACAGTAGCTTCATATTAGAGACAGATGATCAAGCACAGAAGCTTCATATTAGAGAGAGATGATCAAACACAGAAGCTTCATATTAGAGACAGATGATCAAATGCAGAAACTTCATATTAGAGACAAAGGATCAAACACAGAAGCTTCATATTAGAGACAAAGGATCAAAAACAGTAGCTTCATATTAGAGAGAGATGATCAAACACGGAAGCTTCATATTAGAGACAAAGGATCAAAAACAGTAGCTTCATATTAGAGAGAGATGATCAAACACAGAAGCTTCATATTAGAGACAAAGATCAAAAACAGTAGCTTCATATTAGAGACAGATGATCAAATACAGGAGTTTCATGCTAATATTAGAGAGAGAGGATCAAACACAGAAGCTTCATATTAGAGACAAAGGATCAAACACAGAAGCTTCATATTAGAGACAAAGGATCAAAAACAGTAGCTTCATATTAGAGAGAGATGATCAAGAACAGAAGTTTCATATTAGAGACAAAGGATCAAACACAGAAGCTTCATATTAGAGACAAAGGATCAAACACAGAAGCTTCATATTGGAGACAAAGGATCAAACACAGAAGCTTCATATTGGAGACAAAGGGTCAAAAACAGTAGCTTCATATTAGAGACAGATGATCAAACACAGAAACTTCATATTAGAGACAAAGGATCAAACACAGAAGCTTCATATTAGAGACAAAGGATCAAAAACAGTAGCTTCATATTAGAGAGAGATGATCAAACACATAAGCTTCATATTAGAGACAAAGGATCAAACACAGAAGCTTCATATTAAAAACAGAGGATCAAGCACAGAAGCTTCATATTAGAGACAGAGGATCAAACACAAAAGCTTCATATTAGAGACAAAGATCAAAAACAGTAGCTTCATATTAGAGACAGATGGTCAAATACAGAAGCTTCATATTAGAGACAAAGGATCAAACACAGAAGCTTCATATAAAGGATCAAAAACAGTAGCTTCATATTAGAGACAGATGATCAAATACAGGAGTTTCATGCTAATATTAGAGACAGAGGATCAAAAACAGTAGCTTCATATTAGAGACAGATGATCAAGCACAGAAGCTTCATATTAGAGAGAGATGATCAAACACAGAAGCTTCATATTAGAGACAGATGATCAAATACAGAAACTTCATATTAGAGACAAAGGATCAAACACAGAAGCTTCATATTAGAGACAAAGGATCAAAAACAGTAGCTTCATATTAGAGAGAGATGATCAAACACAGAAGCTTCATATTAGAGACAAAGGATCAAACACAGAAGCTTCATATTAAAAACAGAGGATCAAGCACAGAAGCTTCATATTAGAGACAGAGGATCAAACACAAAAGCTTCATATTAGAGACAAAGATCAAAAACAGTAGCTTCATATTAGAGACAGATGATCAAATACAGAAGCTTCATATTAGAGACAAAGGATCAAACACAGAAGCTTCATATTGGAGAGAGATGATCAAACATAGAAGCTTCATATTAGAGACAAAGGATCAAAAACAGTAGCTTCATATTAGAGACAGATGATCAAATAGAGGAGTTTCATGCTAATATTAGAGACAAAGGATCAAAAACAGTAGCTTCATATTAGAGAGAGATGATCAAGCACAGAAGCTTCATATTAGAGACAAAGGATCAAACACAGAAGCTTCATATTAGAGACAAAAGATCAAACACAGAAGCTTCATATTGTAGACAAAGGATCAAAAACAGTAGCTTCATGTTTGAGACACATGATCAAACACAGAAACTTCATATTAGAGACCAAGGATCAAACACAGAAGCTTCATATTAGAGACAAAGGGTCAAAAACAGTAGCTTCATATTAGAGAGAGATGATCAAACACAGAAACTTCATATTAGAGACTAAGGATCAAACACAGAAGCTTCATATTAAAGATAGAGGATCAAGCACAGAAGCTTCATATTAGAGACAGAGGATCAAACACAAAAGCTTCATATTAGAGACAAAGATCAAAAACAGTAGCTTCATATTAGAGACAGATGATCAAATACAGAAGCTTCATATTAGAGACAAAGGATCAAACACAGAAGCTTCATATGAAGGATCAAAGACAGTAGCTGCATATTAGAGACAGATGATCAAATACAGGAGTTTCATGCTAATATTAGAGACAGAGGATCAAAAACAGTAGCTTCATATTAGAGACAGATGATCAAGCACAGAAGCTGCATATTAGAGAGAGATGATCAAACACAGAAGCTTCATATTAGAGACAGATGATCAAATACAGAAACTTCATATTAGAGACAAAGGATCAAACACAGAAGCTTCAAATTAAGGATCAAAAACAGTAGCTGCATATTAGAGACAGATGATCAAATACAGGAGTTTCATGCTAATATCAGAGACAGAGGATCAAAAACAGTAGCTTCATATTAGAAATAGATGATCAAATACAGGAGTTTCATGCTAATATTAGAGACAGAGGATCAAAAACAGTAGCTTCATATTAGAGACAGATGATCAAGCACAGAAGCTTCATATTAGAGAGAGATGATCAAACACAGAAGCTTCATATTAGAGACAGATGATCAAATACAGAAACTTCATATTAGAGACAAAGGATCAAACACAGAAGCTTCATATTAGAGACAAAGGATCAAAAACAGTAGCTTCATATTAGAGAGAGATGATCAAACACAGAAGCTTCATATTAGAGACAAAGGATCAAAAACAGTAGCTTCATATTAGAGAGAGATGATCAAACACAGAAGCTTCATATTAGAGACAAAGGATCAAAAACAGTAGCTTCATATTAGAGACAGATGATCAAATACAGGAGTTTCATGCTAATATTAGAGAGAGAGGATCAAACACAGAAGCTTCATATTAGAGACAAAGGATCAAACACAGAAGCTTCATATTAGAGACAAAGGATCAAAAACAGTAGCTTCATATTAGAGAGAGATGATCAAGAACAGAAGCTTCATATTAGAGACAAAGGATCAAACATAGAAGCTTCATATTAGAGACAAAGGATCAAACACAGAAGCTTCATATTGGAGACAAAGGGTCAAAAACAGTAGCTTCATATTAGAGACAGATGATCAAACACAGAAACTTCATATTAGAGACAAAGGATCAAACACAGAAGCTTCATATTAGAGACAAAGGATCAAAAACAGTAGCTTCATATTAGAGAGAGATGATCAAACACAGAAGCTTCATATTAGAGACAAAGGATCAAACACAGAAGCTTCATATTAAAAACAGAGGATCAAGCACAGAAGCTTCATATTAGAGACAGAGGATCAAACACAAAAGCTTCATATTAGAGACAAAGATCAAAAACAGTAGCTTCATATTAGAGACAGATGATCAAATACAGAAGCTTCATATTAGAGACAAAGGATCAAACACAGAAGCTTCATATTAGAGACAAAGGATCAAAAACAGTAGCTTCGTATTAGAGAGAGATGATCAAGAACAGAAGCTTCATATTAGAGACAGAGGATCAAAAACAGTAGCTTCATATTAGAGACAGATGATCAAGCACAGAAGCTTCATATTAGAGAGAGATGATCAAACACAGAAGCTTCATATTAGAGACAGATGATCAAATACAGAAACTTCATATTAGAGACAAAGGATCAAACACAGAAGCTTCATATTAGAGACAAAGGATCAAAAACAGTAGCTTCATATTAGAGAGAGATGATCAAACACAGAAGCTTCATATTAGAGACAAAGGATCAAACACAGAAGCTTCATATTAAAAACAGAGGATCAAGCACAGAAGCTTCATATTAGAGATAGAGGATCAAACACAAAAGCTTCATATTAGAGACAAAGATCAAAAACAGTAGCTTCATATTAGAGACAGATGATCAAATACAGAAGCTTCATATTAGAGACAAAGGATCAAACACAGAAGCTTCATATAAAGGATCAAAAACAGTAGCTTCATATTAGAGACAGATGATCAAATACAGGAGTTTCATGCTAATATTAGAGACAGAGGATCAAAAACAGTAGCTTCATATTCGAGACAGATGATCAAATACAGGAGTTTCATGCTAATATTAGAGACAGAGGATCAAAAACAGTAGCTTCCTATTAGAGACAGATGATCAAGCACAGAAGCTTCATCTTAGAGACAGAGGATCAAACGCAGGAGCTTTATGATAATGATAAAGGATCAAACACACGAGTTTCGTGTTAATGATAAAGTATGTAACATACGAGCTCTGTGTTAATCAAAAAGGCATATAATCAAACATACACACTTCATGCTAATCTTAAAGATTTTAAAAACAAAAATTTCGTTTTAAAGCTTTCAACTTGACGATAGAAAATACGTTTTCTTGTCGTCAACGATACGAAAATGTGGAGAGACTATTCTTGGAACCATTTCAAACATTTAAATAAATGGACCAATTAGCAACGTTCCCCATTGCTTTTATATGCTAATTTTGCGAGTGGAAGCAATGATTCGATCAAATATTCTTCATGCTGATAAGCAAGATGAAGTTAATTATCGGCTTGTGCTTAAACAACGACAATGTCGGGTTTTAGTCTGAATGGAATGCGAGAGAATTCAACGAACTCGGTTTCCGTGGGTTTAATTGTCTTACTTAACATTTGCTTTCGTTTTTTTGAAATTTTCGAATATTGAAAACTCGGCTAGAGAAAGAAAGAAAACGGTTGCTTTTTTTTTTCTCAGACTACATTTTTGTCGTTAATTGGATTTCGCTATTTCATGACGACACAAACTGTAAAACCGATTCGTGAAATTAATCGAATCGTTTATGTTAGAGGCAGAATCTGCATTTAATCGTGTTTTCCTCCAAGAAATCATTACTTTGACTATTCTTCCAGACCATAAGTTATCAACGTAAAGCGTTTATCAACGAATATTAAATGTGTTTTTTTTTGGGGGGGGGGCGTTGTTTTACCTCTGAGCGGCACTTTTTTGCACACCATTGGCTAAATGACCAGGTCACATAAACCCCGAAGGATCAGAGAAGGTTGGGGGAGGGGATCCACTGGAACATCTGTTGGGAGACAGATGGTAGCCTCCCGTCAAGGCCATCCAGCGTATTTTTTAACGTTGGGTTGTTTTACCTCTGGACGGCACTTTTTTGCACACCATGGGCTAAATGGCCAGGTCACCAGGACCCCAAATGCTCAGAAAAGGTTGGGGGAGGGGACTCACTGGAACAGCTGTTGGGAGACAGGTGGTAGCCTCCCGTCAAGGTCATCCAGCGTGTTCTTTAACGTTGGGTTGTTTTATCTCTGAGCGGCACTTTTTTGCACACCATGGGCTAAATGGCCAGGTCACATGGACCCTGAAGGCTCAGAGAAGGTTGGAGGAGGGGACCCACTGGAACAGCTGTTGGGAGACAGATGGTAGCCTCCCGTCAAGGCCATCCAGTGTGTTCTTTAACGCGCACAGGGTATGGCTCTCCCGTACACGGAGCCATGGCTTAACGTCCAATCCGACGGACGGCGGCCTTTCCAAGCCCATCGGTATCCTCCTACTGACCGTGGGCAGGGTGGGGTATTTTGCGGAGAAAAATCTCAACGCTGATCCAGCTAGGATTTGAACCTGGGAACTGCAGATTACGAGCCTATCGCGCTACTGACTGAGCCACCCCCGCCCCCAAGTTAAAAGGACCCCGAAGGTTCAGAGGAGGTTGAGGGAGGGGACCCACTGGAACAACTGTTAGGAGACAGATGGGAACCTCCCATCAAGGCAATCCCGGCTGTTCTTTAACTTGCCCAGAGCTGTCCTGCGCACGGGACCACGGTTTAACGTCCCATCCAACGGAAAGCGTCTTTTTGAAAGTTATCATACGTGTTCTTTAATTGGCACAGGGCTCTCCTCTATGAGGAACCACGGCTTAACGTTCCATCCGGCGGACGGCTGTTTTCCATGCCCATCAGTGTCCCCTACTGACCGTGGGCAGGGAGATTTGCGGAGATAAATCTCAAGTTGAGACTCGAACCTTGGAACTGCAGTTAAAGAACTTGGCTACCGACTGAGCCACCCCCGTCCCCAAATGAATTTTAGTACCGTTTTGTTTATCGTAGACAGTAGCTAGAAGAATAAGTATTCACTTCTGGAGAATATGGAATAGCTGTTTCAAAGAGAAAGTATTATTTTACCTCATTTAACAGATTCTAACAGTAGTAATCCGAACTACTTCACTATTGGATAAAAACAAATATTAAATATTCTTTAGCAGCTACACAGCACAAAAAACATTTTCATTTCTCTTTTGGGACGGGTGTGTGTGGCTCATTTGGTAGCGCATCAGACTCGTAATCTGCAGTTACCAGGTTCGGACCCTCGCCTGGGCCAGCGTTGAGATTTATCTCCGCAAATCCACCTCCCTTCCCTCGGTCAGTAGGGGACACCGATGGGCTTGGAAAGGCCGCCGTCCGTCGGACGGGACGTTAAGCCATGTTCTCATGTGCGGGAGATCCATACCCTGTGCATGTTTAAAGCACACGCTGGAGGGACTTGACGGGAGACTACCATCTGTCTCCCAACAGCTGTTCCAGTGGGTGCTATCCCCCAACCTTCTCTGAGACATGGCCATTTAGCCCACTGCGTGCAAAAAAAAAGTCCGCTTAGAGGTAAAACAACCCAATCCATTTGTCTCTTAAAAATAAAAATGAGGTTCCTATATCAGTCAGATGCAATCTTTATGGTCTCCGTTTGAGGTTCCTACATGAGTTAGAAAAAATCTGGATGGTCTCTGAGGATCCTATCTCACTGAGAAACAATCTGGATGGTCTCCATTTGAGGTTCCTACCTGAGTCGGAAACAATCTGGATGTCTCCGTTTGAGGTTCCTATCTCACTCAGAAACAATCTGAATGATCTCCGTTTGAGGTTCCTATCTCATTCAGAAACAATCTGGATGGTCTCCGCTTGAGGTTCCTTTGTCACTCAGAAACAATCTGGATGGTTTCCTTCTGAGGTTCCTATCTCACTCAGAAACAATCTGGATGGTCTCCTTCTGAGGATTCTACCTGAGTTGGAAACAATCAGGATGGTCTCCGTTTGAGGTTCCTATCTCACTCAGAAACAATCTGGATGGTCTCCATTTGAGGTTCCTACCTGAGTCGGAAACAATCTGGTTGGTCTCCGTTTGAGTTTCCTATCTCACTCAGAAACAATCTGGATAGTCTCCATTTGAGGTTCCTATCTCACTCAGAACAATCTGGATGGTCTCCATTTGAGGTTCCTACCTCAATTGGAAACAATCTGGATGGTCTCCGTTTGAGTTTCCTATCTCACTCAGAAACAATCTGGATGGTCTCCGTTTGAGGTTCCTATCTCACTCAGAAACAATCTCGATGGTCTCCGTTTGAGGTTCCTATGTCACTCAGAAACAATCTGGATGGTTTCCTTCTGAGGTTCCTATCTCACTCAGAAACAATCTGGATGGTTTCCGTTTGAGGTTCCTATCTCACTCAGAAACAATCTGGATGTCTCCGTTTGAGGTTCCTATCTCACTCAGAAACAATCTGGATGATCTCCGTCTGAGGTTCCTATCTCACTCAGTAACAATCTGGATGGTTTCCGTTTGAGGTTCCTATCTCACTCAGAAACAATCTGGATGTCTCCGTTTGAGGTTCCTATCTCACTCAGAAACAATCTGGATAATCTCCGTTTGAGGTTCCTATCTCACTCAGTAACCATCTGGATGGTTTCCGTTTGAGGTTCCTATCTCACTCAGAAACAATCTGGATGATCTCCGTTTGAGGTTCCTTTCTCACTCAGAAACAATCTGGATGGTCTCCTTTTGAGGTTCCTATCTCACTCAGAAACAATCTGGATGGTCTCCATTTGAGGTTCCTACCTGAGTCGGAAACAATCTGGTTGGTCTCCATTTGAGTTTCCTATCTCACTCAGAAACAATCTGGATAGTCTCCATTTGAGGTTCCTATCTCACTCAGAACAATCTGGATGGTCTCCATTTGAGGTTCCTACCTGAATTGGAAACAATCTGGATGGTCTCCGTTTGAGTTTCCTATCTCACTCAGAAACAATCTGGATGGTCTCCTTTTGAGGTTCCTATCTCACTCAGAAACAATCTGGATGGTCTCCATTTGAGGTTCCTACCTGAGTTGGAAACAATCTGGATGGTCTCCGTTTGATGTTGCTATCTCACTCAGAAACAATCTGGATGGTCTCCGTTTGAGGTTCCTATGTCACTCAGAAACAATCTGCATGGTTTCCTTCTGAGGTTCCTATCTCACTCAGAAACAATCTGGATGGTCTCCATTTGAGGTTCCTACCTGAGTTGGAAACAATCTGGATGGTCTCCGTTTGAGGTTCCTATCTCACTCAGAAAAAATCTGGATGGTCTCCGTTTGAGGTTCCTATGTCACTCAGAAACAATCTGGATGGTTTCCTTCTGAGGTTCCTATCTCACTCAGAAACAATCTGGATGGTCTCCGTTTGAGGTTCCTACCTGAGTTGGAAACAATCTGGATGGTCTCCGTTTGAGGTTCCTATCTCACTCAGAAACAATCTGGATGGTCTCCGTTTGAGGTTCCTATCTCACTCAGAAACAATCTGGATGGTCTCCATTTGAGGTTCCTACCTGAGTCGGAAACAATCTGGTTGGTCTCCGTTTGAGTTTCCTATCTCACTCAGAAACAATCTGGATAGTCTCCATTTGAGGTTCCTATCTCACTCAGAACAATCTGGATGGTCTCCATTTGAGGTTCCTACCTGAATTGGAAACAATCTGGATGGTCTCCGTTTGAGTTTCCTATCTCACTCAGAAACAATCTGCATGGTCTCCTTTTGAGGTTCCTATCTCACTCAGAAACAATCTGGATGGTCTCCATTTGAGGTTCCTACCTGAGTTGGAAACAATCTGGATGGTCTCCGTTTGAGGTTCCTATCTCACTCAGAAACAATCTGGATGGTCTCCGTTTGAGGTTCCTATGTCACTCAGAAACAATCTGGATGGTTTCCTTCTGAGGTTCCTATCTCACTCAGAAACAATCTGGATGGTCTCCATTTGAGGTTCCTACCGGAGTTGGAAAAAATCTGGATGGTCTCCGTTTGAGGTTGCTACTCACTCAGAAACAATCTGGATGGTCTCCGTTTGAGGTTCCTATGTCACTCAGAAACAATCTGGATGGTTTCCTTCTGAGGTTCCTATCTCACTCAGAAACAATCTGGATGGTCTCCATTTGAGGTTCCTACCTGAGTTGGAAACAATCTGGATGGTCTCCGTTTGAGGTTCCTATCTCACTCAGAAACAATCTGGATGGTCTCCGTTTGAGGTTCCTATGTCACTCAGAAACAATCTGGATGGTTTCCTTCTGAGGTTCCTATCTCACTCAGAAACAATCTGGATGGTTTCCGTTTGAGGTTCCTATCTCACTCAGAAACAATCTGGATGTCTCCGTTTGAGGTTCCTATCTCACTCAGAAACAATCTGGATGATCTCCGTTTGAGGTTCCTATCTCACTCAGTAACCATCTGGATGGTTTCCGTTTGAGGTTCCTATCTCACTCAGAAACAATCTGGATGATCTCCGTTTGAGGTTCCTCTCTCACTCAGAAACAATCTGGATGGTCTCCTTTTGAGGTTCCTATCTCACTCAGAAACAATCTGGATGGTCTCCATTTGAGGTTCCTACCTGAGTTGGAAACAATCTGGATGGTCTCCGTTTGAGGTTGCTATCTCACTCAGTAACCATCTGGATGGTCTCCGTTTGAGGTTCCTATGTCACTCAGAAACAATCTGGATGGTTTCCTTCTGAGGTTCCTATCTCACTCAGAAACAATCTGGATGGTTTCCGTTTGAGGTTCCTATCTCACTCAGAAACAATCTGGATGTCTCCGTTTGAGGTTCCTATCTCACTCAGAAACAATCTGGATAATCTCCGTTTGAGGTTCCTATCTCACTCAGTAACCATCTGGATGGTTTCCGTTTGAGGTTCCTATCTCACTCAGAAACAATCTGGATGATCTCCGTTTGAGGTTCCTCTCTCACTCAGAAACAATCTGGATGGTCTCCTTTTGAGGTTCCTATCTCACTCAGAAACAATCTGGATGGTCTCCATTTGAGGTTCCTACCTGAGTTGGAAACAATCTGGATGGTCTCCGTTTGAGGTTGCTATCTCACTCAGAAACAATCTGGATGGTCTCCGTTTGAGGTTCCTATGTCACTCAGAAACAATCTGGATGGTTTCCTTCTGAGGTTCCTATCTCACTCAGAAACAATCTGGATGGTCTCCGTTTGAGGTTCCTACCTGAGTTGGAAGCAATCTGGATGGTCTCCGTTTGAGGTTCCTATCTCACTCAGAAACAATCCGGATGGTCTCCGTTTGAGGTTCCTATCTCACTCAGAAACAATCTGGATGGTCTCCATTTGAGGTTCCTACCTGAGTCGGAAACAATCTGGTTGGTCTCCGTTTGAGTTTCCTATCTCACTCAGAAACAATCTGGATAGTCTCCATTTGAGGTTCCTATCTCACTCAGAACAATCTGGATGGTCTTCATTTGAGGTTCCTACCTGAATTGGAAACAATCTGGATGGTCTCCGTTTGAGTTTCCTATCTCACTCAGAAACAATCTGGATGGTCTCCTTTTGAGGTTCCTATCTCACTCAGAAACAATCTGGATGGTCTCCATTTGAGGTTCCTACCTGAGTTGGAAACAATCTGGATGGTCTCCGTTTGAGGTTGCTATCTCACTCAGAAACAATCTGGATGGTCTCCCTTTGAGGTTCCTATGTCACTCAGAAACAATCTGGATGGTTTCCTTCTGAGTTTCCTACCTCACTCAGAAACAATCTGGATGGTCTCCATTTGAGGTTCCTACCTGAGTTGGAAACAATCTGGATGGTCTCCGTTTGAGGTTGCTATCTCACTCAGAAACAATCTGGATGGTCTCCGTTTGAGGTTCCTATGTCACTCAGAAACAATCTGGATGGTTTCCTTCTGAGGTTCCTATCTCACTCAGAAACAATCTGGATGGTCTCCATTTGAGGTTCCTACCTGAGTTGGAAACAATCTGGATGGTCTCCGTTTGAGGTTCCTATCTCACTCAGAAACAATCTGGATGGTCTCCTTTTGAGGTTCCTATCTCACTCAGAACAATCTGGATGGTCTCCATTTGAGGTTCCTACCTGAATTGGAAACAATCTGGATGGTCTCCGTTTGAGGTTCCTATCTCACTCAGAAACAATCTGGATGGTCTCCGTTTGAGGTTCCTATCTCACTCAGAAACAATCTGGATGGTCTCCATTTGAGGTTCCTACCTGAGTCGGAAACAATCTGGTTGGTCTCCGTTTGAGTTTCCTATCTCACTCAGAAACAATCTGGATAGTCTCCATTTGAGGTTCCTATCTCACTCAGAACAATCTGGATGGTCTCCATTTGAGGTTCCTACCTGAATTGGAAACAATCTGGATGGTCTCCGTTTGAGTTTCCTATCTCACTCAGAAACAATCTGGATGGTCTCCTTTTGAGGTTCCTATCTCACTCAGAAACAATCTGGATGGTCTCCATTTGAGGTTCCTACCTGAGTTGGAAACAATCTGGATGGTCTCCGTTTGAGGTTGCTATCTCAGTCAGAAACAATCTGGATGGTCTCCCTTTGAGGTTCCTATGTCACTCAGAAACAATCTGGATGGTTTCCTTCTGAGGTTCCTACCTCACTCAGAAACAATCTGGATGGTCTCCATTTGAGGTTCCTACCTGAGTTGGAAACAATCTGGATGGTCTCCGTTTGAGGTTGCTATCTCACTCAGAAACAATCTGGATGGTCTCCGTTTGAGGTTCCTATGTCACTCAGAAACAATCTGGATGGTTTCCTTCTGAGGTTCCTATCTCACTCAGAAACAATCTGGATGGTCTCCATTTGAGGTTCCTACCTGAGTTGGAAACAATCTGGATGGTCTCCGTTTGAGGTTCCTATCTCACTCAGAAACAATCTGGATGGTCTCGGTTTGAGGTTCCTATCTCACTCAGAACAATTTGGATGGTCTCCATTTGAGGTTCCTACCTGAATTGGAAACAATCTGGATGGCCTCCGTTTGAGTTTCCTATCTCACTCAGAAACAATCTGGATGGTCTCCTTTTGAGGTTCCTATCTCACTCAGAAACAATCTGGAAGGTCTCCATTTGAGGTTCCTACCTGAGTTGGAAACAATCTGGATGGTTTCCGTTTGAGGTTCCTATCTCACTCAGAAACAATCTGGATGTCTCCGTTTGAGGTTCCTATCTCACTCAGAAACAATCTGGACAATCTCCGTTTGAGGTTCCTATCTCACTCAGTAACCATCTGGATGGTTTCCGTTTGAGGTTTCTATCTCACTCAGAAACAATCTGGATGATCTCCGTTTGAGGTTCCTCTCTCACTCAGAAACAATCTGGATGGTCTCCGTTTGAGGTTCCTATCTCACTCAGAAACAATCTGGATGGTCTCCATTTGAGGTTCCTACCTGAGTCGGAAACAATGTGGTTGGTCTCCGTTTGAGTTTCCTATCTCACTCAGAAACAATCTGGATAGTCTCCATTTGAGGTTCCTATCTCACTCAGAACAATCTGGATGGTCTCCATTTGAGGTTCCTACCTGAATTGGAAACAATCTGGATGGTCTCCGTTTGAGTTTCCTATCTCACTCAGAAACAATCTGGATGGTCTCCTTTTGAGGTTCCTATCTCACTCAGAAACAATCTGGATGGTCTCCATTTGAGGTTCCTACCTGAGTTGGAAACAATCTGGATGGTCTCCGTTTGATGTTGCTATCTCACTCAGAAACAATCTGGATGGTCTCCGTTTGAGGTTCCTATGTCACTCAGAAACAATCTGGATGGTTTCCTTCTGAGGTTCCTATCTCACTCAGAAACAATCTGGATGGTCTCCATTTGAGGTTCCTACCTGAGTTGGAAACAATCTGGATGGTCTCCGTTTGAGGTTCCTATCTCACTCAGAAAAAATCTGGATGGTCTCCGTTTGAGGTTCCTATGTCACTCAGAAACAATCTGGATGGTTTCCTTCTGAGGTTCCTATCTCACTCAGAAACAATCTGGATGGTCTCCGTTTGAGGTTCCTACCTGAGTTGGAAACAATCTGGATGGTCTCCGTTTGAGGTTCCTATCTCACTCAGAAACAATCTGGATGGTCTCCGTTTGAGGTTCCTATCTCACTCAGAAACAATCTGGATGGTCTCCATTTGAGGTTCCTACCTGAGTCGGAAACAATCTGGTTGGTCTCCGTTTGAGTTTCCTATCTCACTCAGAAACAATCTGGATAGTCTCCATTTGAGGTTCCTATCTCACTCAGAACAATCTGGATGGTCTCCATTTGAGGTTCCTACCTGAATTGGAAACAATCTGGATGGTCTCCGTTTGAGTTTCCTATCTCACTCAGAAACAATCTGGATGGTCTCCTTTTGAGGTTCCTATCTCACTCAGAAACAATCTGGATGGTCTCCATTTGAGGTTCCTACCTGAGTTGGAAACAATCTGGATGGTCTCCGTTTGAGGTTCCTATCTCACTCAGAAACAATCTGGATGGTCTCCGTTTGAGGTTCCTATGTCACTCAGAAACAATCTGGATGGTTTCCTTCTGAGGTTCCTATCTCACTCAGAAACAATCTGGATGGTCTCCATTTGAGGTTCCTACCTGAGTTGGAAACAATCTGGATGGTCTCCGTTTGAGGTTCCTATCTCACTCAGAAACAATCTGGATGGTCTCCGTTTGAGGTTCCTATCTCACTCAGAAACAATCTGGATGGTCTCCATTTGAGGTTCCTACCTGAGTCGGAAACAATCTGGTTGGTCTCCGTTTGTGTTTCCTATTTCACTCAGAAACAATCTGGAGAGTCTCCATTTGAGGTTCCTATCTCACTCAGAACAATCTGGATGGTCTCCATTTGAGGTTCCTACCTGAATTGGAAACAATCTGGATGGTCTCCGTTTGAGTTTCCTATCTCACTCAGAAACAATCTGGATGGTCTCCTTTTGAGGTTCCTATCTCACTCAGAAACAATCTGGATGGTGTCCATTTGAGGTTCCTACCTGAGTTGGAAACAATCTGGATGGTCTCCGTTTGAGGTTCCTATCTCACTCAGAAACAATCTGGATGGTCTCCGTTTGAGGTTCCTATCTCACTCAGAAACAATCTGGATGGTCTCCATTTGAGGTTCCTACCTGAGTCGGAAACAATCTGGTTGGTCTCCGTTTGAGTTTCCTATCTCACTCAGAAACAATCTGGATGGTCTCCATTTGAGGTTCCTTCCTGAGTCGGAAACAATCTGGTTGGTCTCCGTTTGAGTTTCCTATCTCACTCAGAAACAATCTGGATAGTCTCCATTTGAGGTTCCTATCTCACTCAGAACAATCTGGATGGTCTCCATTTGAAGTTCCTACCTGAATTGGAAACAATCTGGATGGTCTCCGTTTGAGTTTCCTATCTCACTCAGAAACAATCTGGATGGTCTCCTTTTGAGGTTCCTATCTCACTCAGAAACAATCTGGATGGTCTCCATTTGAGGTTCCTACCTGAGTTGGAAACAATCTGGATGGTCTCCGTTTGAGGTTGCTATCTCACTCAGAAACAATCTGGATGGTCTCCCTTTGAGGTTCCTATGTCACTCAGAAACAATCTGGATGGTTTCCTTCTGAGGTTCCTACCTCACTCAGAAACAATCTGGATGGTCTCCATTTGAGGTTCCTACCTGAGTTGGAAACAATCTGGATGGTCTCCGTTTGAGGTTCCTATCTCACTCAGAAACAATCTGGATGGTCTCCGTTTGAGGTTGCTATCTCACTCAGAAACAATCTGGATGGTCTCCGTTTGAGGTTCCTATGTCACTCAGAAACAATCTGGATGGTCTCCATTTGAGGTTCCTACCTGAGTTGGAAACAATCTGGATGGTCTCCGTTTGAGGTTCCTATCTCACTCAGAAACAATCTGGATGGTCTCCGTTTGAGGTTCCTATCTCACTCAGAAACAATCTGGATGGTCTCCATTTGAGGTTCCTTCCTGAGTCGGAAACAATCTGGTTGGTCTCCGTTTGAGTTTCCTATCTCACTCAGAAACAATCTGGATAGTCTCCATTTGAGGTTCCTATCTCACTCAGAACAATCTGGATGGTCTCCATTTGAGGTTCCTACCTGAATTGGAAACAATCTGGATGGTCTCCGTTTGAGTTTCCTATCTCACTCAGAAACAATCTGGATGGTCTCCTTTTGAGGTTCCTATCTCACTCAGAAACAATCTGGATGGTCTCCATTTGAGGTTCCTACCTGAGTTGGAAACAATCTGGATGGTCTCCGTTTGAGGTTCCTATCTCACTCAGAAACAATCTGGATGGTCTCCGTTTGAGGTTCCTATGTCACTCAGAAACAATCTGGATGGTTTCCTTCTGAGGTTCCTATCTCACTCAGAAACAATCTGGATG
Organism: Ryuthela nishihirai; assembly: GCA_038380435.1. Classification (NCBI taxonomy): domain Eukaryota; kingdom Metazoa; phylum Arthropoda; class Arachnida; order Araneae; family Heptathelidae; genus Ryuthela; species Ryuthela nishihirai. The sequence goes on along the minus strand of JAWZYU010000034.1, from coordinate 40,943,710 downwards.
GTCTCTATTTGAGGTTCCTACCTGAGTTGGAAACAATCTGGATGGTCTCCGTTTGAGGTTCCTATCTCACTCAGAAACAATCTGGATGGTCTCCGTTTGAGGTTCCTATCTCACTCAGAAACAATCTGGAGAGTCTCCATTTGAGGTTCCTATCTCACTCAGAACAATCTGGATGGTCTCCATTTGAGGTTCCTACCTGAATTGGAAACAATCTGGATGGTCTCCGTTTGAGTTTCCTATCTCACTCAGAAACAATCTGGATGGTCTCCTTTTGAGGTTCCTATCTCACTCAGAAACAATCTGGATGGTCTCCATTTGAGGTTCCTACCTGAGTTGGAAACAATCTGGATGGTCTCCGTTTGAGATTGCTATCTCACTCAGAAACAATCTGGATGGTCTCCCTTTGAGGTTCCTATGTCACTCAGAAACAATCTGGATGGTCTCCTTTTGAGGTTCCTATCTCACTCAGAAACAATCTGGATGGTCTCCATTTGAAGTTCCTACCTGAGTTGGAAACAATCTGGATGGTCTCCGTTTGAGGTTGCTATCTCACTCAGAAACAATCTGGATGGTCTCCCTTTGAGGTTCCTATGTCACTCAGAAACAATCTGGATGGTTTCCTTCTGAGGTTCCTATCTCACTCAGAAACAATCTGGATGGTCTCCATTTGAGGTTCCTACCTGAGTTGGAAACAATCTGGATGGTCTCCGTTTGAGGTTCCTATCTCACTCAGAAACAATCTGGATGGTCTCCGTTTGAGGTTCCTATCTCACTCAGAAACAATCTGGATGGTCTCCATTTGAGGTTCCTACCTGAGTCGGAAACAATCTGGTTGGTCTCCGTTTGAGTTTCCTATCTCACTCAGAAACAATCTGGATAGTCTCCATTTGCGGTTCCTATCTCACTCAGAACAATCTGGATGGTCTCCATTTGAGGTTCCTACCTGAATTGGAAACAATCTGGATGGTCTCCGTTTGAGTTTCCTATCTCACTCAGAAACAATCTGGATGGTCTCCTTTTGAGGTTCCTATCTCACTCAGAAACAATCTGGATGGTCTCCATTTGAGGTTCCTATCTCACTCAGAAACAATCTGGATGGTCTCCATTTGAGGTTCCTATGTCACTCAGAAACAATCTGGATGGTTTCCTTCTGAGGTTCCTATCTCACTCAGAAACAATCTGGATGGTCTCCATTTGAGGTTCCTACCTGTGTTGGAAACAATCTGGATGGTCTCCGTTTGAGTTTCCTATCTCACTCAGAAACAATCTGGATGGTCTCCTTTTGAGGTTCCTATCTCACTCAGAAACAATCTGGATGGTCTCCGTTTGAGGTTCCTATCTCACTCAGAAACAATCTGGATGGTTTCCTTCTGAGGTTCCTATCTCACTCAGAAACAATCTGGATGGTCTCCATTTGAGGTTCCTACCTGAGTTGGAAACAATCTGGATGGTCTCCGTTTGAGGTTCCTATCTCACTCAGAAACAATCAGGATGGTCTCCGTTTGAGGTTCCTATCTCACTCAGAAACAATCTGGATGGTCTCCATTTGAGGTTCCTACCTGAGTCGGAAACAATCTGGTTGGTCTCCGTTTGACTTTCCTATCTCACTCAGAAACAATCTGGATAGTCTCCATTTGAGGTTCCTATCTCACTCAGAACAATCTGGATGGTCTCCATTTGAGGTTCCTATCTGAATTGGAAACAATCTGGATGGTCTCCGTTTGAGTTTCCTATCTCACTCAGAAACAATCTGGATGGTCTCCGTTTGAGGTTGCTATCTCACTCAGAAACAATCTGGATGGTCTCCGTTTGAGGTTCCTATGTCACTCAGAAACAATCTGGATGGTTTCCTTCTGAGGTTCCTATCTCACTCAGAAACAATCTGGATGGTCTCCGTTTGAGTTTCCTATCTCACTCAGAAACAATCTGGATGGTCTCCTTTTGAGGTTCCTATCTCACTCAGAAACAATCTGGATGGTCTCCATTTGAGGTTCCTACCTGAGTTGGAAACAATCTGGATGGTCTCCGTTTGAGGTTCCTATCTCACTCAGAAACAATCTGGATGGTCTCCGTTTGAGGTTCCTATGTCACTCAGAAACAATCTGGATGGTTTCTTCTGAGGTTCCTATCTCACTCAGAAACAATCTGGATGGTTTCCGTTTGAGGTTCCTATCTCACTCAGAAACAATCTGGATGTCTCCGTTTGAGGTTCCTATCTCACTCAGAAACAATCTGGATGTCTCCGTTTGAGGTTCCTATCTCACTCAGAAACAATCTGGATGATCTCCGTTTGAGGTTCCTGTCTCACTCAGTAACAATCTGGATGGTCTCCGTTTGAGGTTCCTACCTGAGTCGGAAACAATCTGGATGATCTCCTTTTGAGGTTCCTATGTTAGTCAGAAACAATCTGAATAGTCTTGGAGTGAGGTTCCTGTCACACATCAGAAAATCTGTGGATGGGTTTGATGGGAAATTTCCACGTGTGGTCGAAATCACATTACAAAACCCGTTGTTTTGAAAACTAGGTAATGAAAAGAAAAAGAAAAAATAATATTTCCTTAAAGCTTTATTTTTTGTATTCAAATATTAGCACCTCCGCCTCCCTTTCTAATTTCGTCCCTTTTATCCTCCTCCTCTTCCTACCTTTGTCTTTTTTCCTCTCCTCGTCGACCTTCCTCTCTCATCTTTTCTTTTTCCAACTCCTCTTCCTTTCTCCTTCCTCATTTCCTTCACTTCTTTTTTCTTTTACCTTTCATTCACCTTTTCCATCCTCCTCCTCCTCCTCCTCCTCCCCCCCTTTCATTCACCTTTTACATCTTCCTCCTCGTTCTTTCTCCTCCTCCTCCTATTTTTCTCCTCTTTTCCCTTTCATTCACCTTTTCCATCTTCCTTCTCGTCCTTTTTCCTTTCGTCATCTTCATTTCTACTCCTCCTCCTCCTCTTTTTCCTCCTCCTCCTCCTCCTTCTATCTCTTTCCTCTTTTCCCTTTCATTCACCTTTTCCATCTTCCTCCTCGTCCTTTCTTTTTTCATCACCCTCATTTCTATCTCCTCCTCCACCTCCTCCTCCTCCTCTCCTATCTCTCTCTCTCCTCTTTTTCCTTTCATTCACCTTTTCCATCTTCCTCCTCGTCCTTTCATTTTACATTTTTTCATCACCCTCATTTCTCTCTCTCTCTCTCTCCTCCTCCTCCTATCTCTTTCCTTCTCGACATCGCATTGAACATACCCTACATCATCACTTTCATCAATCATTTGAGTTCGGGGAAGATGAAGGTGTGCATGAATGGGTGGACCCTAAAAACGAAATCTTCACTTTAACTTTACGATTAATGCTTACTTATAACGCAATTAGGAAATCCTCTTAAGCAGGAGATTGACCAAAAATTTTCATCTTTGCTACACCACCGACTCAATGGGCCATTGTTCACCTGTTGCGCTGCCAACGCAGTCGGCAGCGCTGCTTCCACAGATTTATTAGGTTAGATTCCATCCGTAATACAGTACAAAAAGAGATGTTAAAAAAAGGGTATTGTGGTAAGTTGGGTTGGGTTGTTTTACCTCTGAGCGGCACTTTTTTGCACACCATGGGCTAAATGGCCAGGTCACATGGACCCCGAAGGCTCAGAGAAGGTTGGGGGAGGGGACCCACTGGAACAGCTGTTGGGAGACAGATGGTAGCCTCCCGTCAAGTCCATCTAGCGTGTTCTTTAACGTTGGGTTGTTTTACCTATGAGCGGCACTTTTTTGCACACCATGGGCTAAATGGCCAGGTCACATGGACCCCGAAGGCTCAGAGAAGGTTGGGGGAGGGGACCCACTGGAACAGCTGTTGGGAGGCAGATGGTAGCCTCCCGTCAAAGCCATCCAGCGTGTTCTTTAACGTGCACAGGTGCAACGTTAAGCCGTGGCTCCCGCACACGGGGCCACGGCTCAACGTCCCATCCGACGGACAGCGGCCTTTCCAAGCCCATCGGTGTCCCCTACTGACCGTGGGCAGGGCGGGGAATTTTGCGGAGATAAATCTCAACGCTGACCCAGCTGGGACTCGAACCTGGGAACTACAGATTACGAGCCTGGCGCGCTACCGACTGAGCCACCCCCGCCCCCGCATTGTGGTGAAATTCCTAGTCTTTTCGAAAACCTTGGATTAGATTTGTAAATACTTCCATTTCTGGGAAACAAGTTTAAGTCCACAGCAACTGGTAAATGAACGAAAATATTTCCCCAACTTTATACATTCAGTCAGTGAGAGAACAACATGCCCAACAGGTATTCAAAAACCAAATAAAGAATAACTATATATATATATTGATTGATTGAATTCAGTAGAAAAAAAACTTCTTCAATCTCTATTGTTTCTATTTTCTTTTTGTTTCAATTTTCAAATCTTTCTGGAACATAAAATCCATTTCTTGTTCTAGCATCCTCTCTCTCTCTTCTTCTCTGCGCAACGCTCCCTTTCTTTTCTTCTGCTGCTTCTTCATATTGTTCACTTTTTTCATCACGCTGGGAAGTGAGGGGATGGGGTTATGTGGAGATGAGTTAGAAAGAGATAAGATTGGAGCATGGATTCCGCACTCTCTGTAACAATGTGACTGATACTTGTCTCAAAGCATTGGTGGAGCTCGTGTCGCATCATCATCCTCTAGGAGGAAAGTGGATGCTGTGAAGGAGACGAAATCGGATTGCTATGTCATAACGGGTGATGGAGGAGGAGTGTGTGGAGATCAAATGGACTTTTAGAGGGTGACAGAAGATCATCCAAATACCTGACATTCTTCTTAGCAGATGGATTTCGGTGATGGTCAAAAAAACAAAGAAGAGCAGACAGAAAATAAAAAAAAAACAGCGAGTAAAATTTGTTTAATCTGCGAAAATGTTTGAAAGTTGTTGTTTCATTTCTAAAAAGTAGTTTCGTGCACGTGGCGGGATGAATGATCGAGTTACAAGAATCCCAAGGATTGGATAGGAGAGGGATCTGTTGAGTTGCTTTGTCTCAAAGACCCCGAAGGATCAGAGAAGGTTGGGGGGAGGGGACCCATTGGAACAGCTGTTGAGAAACAGACGGTAGCCTCCCGTCAAGGCCATCCAGCGTGTTTTTTAACGTGCACAGGGTATGGCTCTCCCGAACACGGGGCCACGGTTTAACGTCCCATCCGACGGACGGCGGCCTTTCCAAGCCCATCGGTGTCCCCTACTGACCGTGGGCAGGGCGGGGAATTTTGCGGAGATAAATCTCAACGCTGACCCAGCTGGGACTCGAACCTGGGAACTACAGATTACGAGCCTGGCGCGCTACCGACTGAGCCACCCCCGCCCCACAGACTGGGCTAACCCCTGCACCAACATCCAATACTAAAACGTATATTTCAGTAAGCTGCTTTTCATGAGCGTGTCATATTTCGTTCTATAAAATATTGAATTCGGTATCGCGGTATTTTCAAGTATCACAAAGTCACACGATCCACAACACTTTACTGTTATTCCCCCTTCGAAGAGACGGGCGGGGGTGGCTCAGTCGGTAGCGCGCCAGGCTCGTAATCTGTAGTTCCCAGGTTCGAATCCCAGCTGGGTCAGCGATGAGATTTATTTCCGCAAAATTCCCCGCCCTGCCCACGGTCAGTAGGAGACACCGATGGGCTTGGAAAAGTCGCTGTCCATCGGATGGGATGTTAAGCCGTGCTTCGGTGTGCGGGAGAGCCATACCCTGTGCACGTTAAAGAACACGCTGGATGGCCTTAACGGGAGGCTACCATCTGTCTCCCAACAGCTGTTCCAGTGGGTTCCCTCCCCCAACCTTCTCTGAGCCTTCGGGGTCCATGTGACCTGGCCATTTAGCCCATGGTGTGCAAAAAAAGTGCCGCTCAGAGGTAAAACAACCCAACGTTAAAGAACACGCTGGATGGCCTTGACGGGAGGCTACTATCTGTCTCTCAACAGCTGTTCCAGTGGGTCCCCTCCCCAAACCTTCTCTGAGCCATCGGGGTTCTTGTGACCTGGCCATTTAGCCCATGGTGTGCAAAAAAGTGCCGCTCAGAGGTAAAACAACCCAACAACAGAATACAGTAGAATTGATCTTTTACGGGGTCGTTGTGATCTGGCCACCTAGCCAATCGTGTTACACACACACACACACAAAGACACGTATGATTTCTTAATAATAATAAATCTAGGGCGATTCCAGATATAAGGAATGGTAATTGGTTTTGAGCATCATATATTTAGTTTTATTTCTAACATCTAATAACTTTAGGAAGTGGAGACATTCCGCATTAATCTTACCACCATGATATAAAGAACATCCAAACCATATCCTTCAACTTCTCGTAATTTCCACCAGTCGAGACAGCTAAGCCTACAAGCCCAATACTCTAATGGCCTCCTGCAAGTAAACTGCCTGCCTCACTACAACCATATACTGTAAGCTCTGGTTCGAGGCTACCGAAAGTACCACTGCACCGTGGCCTTCCAAACATGACATGAATCATATCAATGGAGTGATTCGATTACTGACGGAGAGAATCTACTCCACTTGGGAAACCCAGAACACGCGTGCACCGCACTCCACTGCAAGCACAATAGACTCGCTAAGCAAACCAAAGGAATGATCATTACTGAATCTATATTGTACTACTGAAGGCGAGGTGAGTCTCCGAAGCCCACCAGGAATGGTAGCGGGGTGGGGGATGCCATCCACGTGACAAGGGATCAGATGTCAGGCGTGGTAGACATTTCGCAATAAGTGCTTATGTACTGTGTGCGTGGAGCGGGGGTGGCTCAGTCGGTAGCGCGCCAGGCTCATAATCTGTAGTTCCCAGGTTCGAGTTCCAGTTGGGTCAGCGTTGAGATTTATCTCCGCAAAAATTCCCCGTCCTGCCCACTGTCAGTAGGGGACACCGATGGGCTTGGAAAGGCCGCCGTCCGTCGGATGGGACGTTAAGCCGTGGCTCCGTGTGAGGGAGAGCCATACCCTGTGCACGTTAAAGAACTCGCTGACGCTGGATGGCTTTGACGAGAGGCTACCATATGTCTCCCAACAGCTGTTCCAGTGGTTCCCCTCCCCCAACCTTCTCTGAGCCTTCGGGGTTCATGTGACCTGGCCATTTAGCCCATGGTGTACAAAAAAGTGCCGCTCAGAGGTAAAAAAAACCCAACGTTAAAGAACACACTGGATGGCCTTGACGGGAGGCTATGTCTCCCAACAGCTGCTCCAGTGAGTCCCCTTCCCCAACGTTCTCTGAGCCTTCGCGGTCCATGTGACCTGGCCATTTAGCCCATGGTGTGCAAAAAAGTGCCGCTCAGAGGTAAAAACAACAACAACAACAACTGTGTGCGTTATTTAATTTGCTATACTCTATTTATACCTATAGCGATAAAGCTGAGAAATTTTGCCTTCTCCAGATATAAATTAATCTAATAGAGTCTCCAGAGAAATGAGTAGCTGAACTGGACGTATTTAATGCTTGGTGTTTGCAGTGTTTCTTAAAATAGTGCCTTATCAAAAGGTTTAGAGAATTTCCGAATTATGTCAATGAGAATCTGATTTCGAAACTCTATAACTTCTAAAATATGTATTTAATGGAAAACTGTGACTGAACATAAATTAAAGATCATAATCGAATCTATTTATATCCCGATTTTCAACAATATTCGTTCAATATTTAAAGAGGTATGGAAGCTGGAATACTTAACAGCAGCAAAGTCAGGCCTTAAGAAACTTTGGTCAAACTGAAAATTAAAAGAGTTGGGTTGTTTTACCTCTGAGCGGCACTTTTTTGCACACCATGGGCTAAATGGCCAGGTCACATAAACCCCGAAGGCTCAGAGAAGGTTGGGGCAGGAGACTCACTGGAACAGTTGTTGGGAGACAGATGGTAGCCTTCCGTCAAGACCATCCAGCGTGTTCTTTAACGTGCACAGGGTATGGCAACAGGGTTCTTTAACGTTGCGTTGGTTTACCTCTGGACGGCACTTTTTTGCACACCATGGGCTAAATGGCCAGGTCACATAAACCCCGAAGGCTCAGAGAAGGTTGGGGCAGGAGACTCACTGGAACAGTTGTTGGGAGACAGATGGTAGCCTTCCGTCAAGACCATCCAGCGTGTTCTTTAACGTGCACAGGGTATGGCTCTCCCGCACATGGGGCCACGGCTTAACGTCCCATCCAACGACCTTTGAAAGACCATCGGCTGTAGATATGTCAATCTAATATTCTTTCGGAATGAACTTTTAACGTATCCCTAACTGTCTGTATTTATGGCTGAAGTTATTCATAAAGTGCTCATTTTTGAAGTTAATGCTTCGATCAGTAAGCCAGGGTCGTAATGTGCAGTTTGCAGGCTCAGTTTCCATCAGGGCCATCGTTGAGATTTATCTCCGCCAAATCCCCACCCCGCTTTCTGTCAGAAAGAAGACACCGATGGGTTTGGAAAGACCGTCGTCCGTCGGATAGAATGTTAAGCCGTGATCTGGAGATCCACACCCTGTCCAGTTTAAAGAGCACCTTGGATGGTGATGATGGACTGCCTCCATCAGTCTCTTAACTCTGTCAAGTGTTAAGAACATCTCTCCCCATTTGCACTGAGTTCTTTGGGAGGCAGAGGTAGCTCAGTCGGTAGCGCGCCAGGCTCGTAATCTGTAGTTCCCAGGTTCGAGTCCCAACTGGGTCAGCGTTGAGATTTATCTCCGCAAAAATTCCCCGCCCTGCCCACGGTCAGTAGGGGACACCGATGGGCTTGGAAAGGCCGCCGTCCGTCGGTTGGGACGTTAAGCCGTGGCTCCGTGTGCGGGAGAGCCATACCCTGTGCACGTTAAAGAACACGCTGGATGACCTTGACGGGAGGCTACCATCTGTCTCCCAACAGCTGTTCCAGTGGATCCCCTTCCCCAACCTTCTCTGAGCCTTCGGGGTCCATGTGACCTGGCCATTTAGCCCATGGTGTGCAAAAAAGTGCTCACCCAACTGAGTTCTTTGGGGTTCTGATGATTCGAAGATTCAGTCCACTATGTGCGAAAACAATTCTTCTCAGAGAAACTGAACTCCATATATGCTAATGAACATACCGAACGTTTATTTCAGCAATAATCTGTTGTGACGACCCTAAAAGCACTAGGTCTCTCAATATGAAAGAGTTGGGAAACGACTTTTCCTCCTAAACGAGTTTCTATTCCTGCAGAAAGAAATCAGTTTTGATCACTTTCTTGACTGACCTTATGTTTATTCGACAACAAAATAGTAACACCACCACCACAGGCAAAAACAGCAGCAACAACAACAGTGATGGAGAAAATAACAGAAGCAGAAACACCATCACCACAAGAATAGCAGAAACACCACAGCTACACTAGCAACAACAACAAGGATGACGACAATAACAACAAAGGCGACTATAACAGCAGCAACAAAGAGGACGACAAGAATAACAGTGACGATGAGAATAACAAAAACAATGACTACGACAAAAACAATAATGACGAAGGCAACAACAACAGCAACAATGACGACGTAAACAACGGCAACGACGGCGACAACAACAGCAAATAAATGACAAAAAGAATAATATCAAGACACGAACAACAACAATGACGAGGACAACAACAAAGATGACGACATGAACAACAATAACAACAACGAAAAGAGCAAAAACAATGACGAGTTGTGGGTTGGGTTGTTTTACCTCTGAGCGGCACTTTTTTGCACACCATGGGCTAAATGGCCAGGTCACATGGACCAAGAAGGCTCAGAGAAAGTTGGGGGAGGGGACCCACTGAAACAGCTGTTGGGAGACAGATGGTAGCCTCCCGTCAAGGCCATCCAGCGTGTTCTTTAACGTATGGCTCTCCCGCACACGGGGCCACGGCTTAACGTCCCATCCGACGGACGGCGGCCTTTCCAAGCCTTTCGGTGTCCCCTACTGACCGTGGGCAGGGCGGGGAATTTTTGCGGAGATAAATCTCAACACTGACCCAGCTGGGACTCGAACCTGGAAACTACAGATTACGAGCCTGGCGCGCTACCTACTGAGCCACCCCCGCCCCCACAATGACGAGTAAAACAACTCCGACAACTCGAACAACAACAACAACAACAACAACAACAACAACAACAACAACAACAACAACAACAACAACAACAAAACCAAAATCGACGACAAGAGCAAAAACAATGACGAGAAAAACAACAACAGTTAGGAGGATAACAACAACAGCAGCAACAGTGAAGAGGATAACAAGAAGAAGAACAGCAACAGTGTAGAGGATAAAACAATGAAAAGAACATCAACAATAACGAGGACAACAACAATAACGACAATGGCAACAATGACAATGCCAACGACGACGACGACAAGAACAACAATGAGGAGGACAACAACGATGTCGATGACGACAAGGAGGAACAACAGCATGACGACAAGAACAATGACGAGGACAACGACAACAACATGAACGATTAGGAGGACAACAGCAACGACAATGATGACGATGAAAACAACAACAACAACATGTTCTCTAGGCAACGAGAAATGTGACAAAAGGTCTGCACGTGTCACTATTCATGATAAACATGATAACCAAGTCACCTCAGGTGCGGTTTCTAAACATATTGCCTGCGGTGGAGTATAGATTTTTCCATACGGAATAGTTAAAAAAGAGAGCAATAAAAAAAGAGTGGCGAGAGCGTAAAAGAGGTAGGGACTGAGAGCGAGAAGAGGGTAGAGTATGGTGGGTGTGAGTGTTTGATGTGTCTAGAAGAAATGACGTCAGAAAGTAGGCCATGCCCTGAAGCCATTTCACCATCCGGCCCCGTCTCCCCTCCCTGAGCCGTAAGAGTCTGTCTCCTATGGGGCTGATAACGCCCTCCTTTGACATCCGTTACTGATGGATGGGGATGGAGTGGATAGAGGAGGGGAGGCATCTCGGAGGAGGGGAGGAACTCTTTTCCGATTGGGAGCTGCTTTAAATTGTCCTCTAACGCCCGGTTCACTGAAAAACCACACGACAGGTTTCAAAGTTAAAGAGTGGCCGGGGACAACTGAGAGGTTGGCGCTTATTCTTCTTCGCTCAGAACGAGTGAAAAACTCTTCTCGATAAACTGAAGGATTGTCGTTGACTAAAGAAGAAAGTATAAATCCATTTATTCTTATCTGGACAGGGATTTGAAGGTTTAACACTTTGCTGTTCTTACCCAAGACCCGTTTGTACAAATGACGAAAGACTGAAGCTTTATGTTTGCAAATGGTAGCCAACTGAAGCTTCATTGTCTGAAAATAATGGCCAACTGAAGCTACATGTTTGCAAAGGCTGATCAACTGAAGCTTCATGCTTGCAAAGGCTGATCAACTGAAGTTTCATGTTTGCAAAGGCTGATCAACTGAAGCTTCATGCTTGCAAAGGCTGAACAACTGAAGTTTCATGTTTGCAAAGGCTGATCAACTGAAGCTTCATGCTTGCAAAGGCTGATCAACTGAAGTTTCATGTTTGCAAAGGCTGATCAACTGAAGCTTCATGCTTGCAAAGGCTGATCAACTGAAGTTTCATGTTTGCAAAGGCTGATCAACTGAAGCTTCATGCTTGCAAAGGCTGATCAACTGAAGATTCATGCTTGCAAAGGCTGATCAACTGAAGATTCATGATTGCAAAGGCTGAACAACTGAAGCTTCATGTTTGCAAAGGCTGATCAACTGAAGCTTCATGCTTGCAAAGGCTGATCAACTGAAGCTTCATGCTTGCAAAGGCTGATCAACTGAAGCTTCATGTTTGCAAAGGCTGATCAACTGAAGTTTCATGTTTCCAAAGGCTGATCAACTGAAGCTTCATGCTTGCAAAGGCTGTTCAACTGAAGTTTCATGTTTGCAAAGGCTGATCAACTAAAGCTTCATGCTTGCAATGGCTGATCAACTGAAGCTTCATGCTTGCAAAGGTTGATCAACTGAAGCTTCATGCTTGCAAAGGCTGATCAACTGAAGCTTCATGTTTGCAAAGGCTGAACAACTGAAGCTTCATGCTTGCAAAGGCTGAACAACTGAAGCTTCATGCGTGCAAAGGCTGATCAACTGAAGTTTCATGTTTGCAAAGGCTGATCAACTGCAGCTTCATGCTTGCAAAGGCTGATCAACTGAAGCTTCATGCTTGCAAAGGCTGATCAACTGAAGTTTCACGTTTGCAAAGGCTGATCAACTGAAGCTTCATGCTTGCAAAGGCTGATCAACTGAAGCTTCATGTTTGCAAAGGCTGATCAACTGAAGTTTCATGTTTGCAAAGGCTGATCAACTGAAGCTTCATGCTTGGAAAGGCTGATCAACTGAAGATTCATGCTTGCAAAGGCTGATCAACTGAAGATTCATGATTGCAAAGGCTGATCAACTGAAGTTTAATGCTTGCAAAGGCTGATCAACTGAAGTTTCATGTTTGCAAAGGCTGATCAACTGAAGCTTCATGCTTGCAATGGCTGATCAACTGAAGCTTCATGTTTGCAAAGGCTGATCAACTGAAGTTTCATGTTTGCAAAGGCTGATCAACTGAAGCTTAATGCTTGCAAAGGCTGATCAACTGAAATTTCATGTTTGCAAAGGCTGATCAACTGAAGCTTCATGCTTGCAAAGGCTGATCAACTGAAGTTTCATGTTTGTAAAGGCTGATCAACTGAAGCTTCATGTTTGCAAAGGCTGATCAACTGAAGCTTCATGTTTGCAAAGGCTGATCAACTGAAGTTTCATGTTTCAAAGGATGATCAGCTGAAGCTTCATGTTTGCAAATGATAGCCAACTGAAGCTCCATGTTTACAAATAATGGCCACTGAAGCTTCATATCTGCAAATTATGGAAAACTGAAGCATCATGTTTGCAAACGATGATGAAATGACGTTTCATGTTTAAAAGGATGGCCAACTGAAGCTCCATGTTTGCAAACGATGATGAACTGAAGCCTCGTGTCTGCAAATGATGGCCAACTGATGCTTCATGTTTGTAAACGATGGTCAACTGAAGCTTTATGTCTGTAAAGGATGGCGAATTGAATTATAATATTTGCAAACGATGGCCAACCGAAGCTCCATGTTTACATTAATGGCTAACTGAAGCTCCATGTTTACATTAATGGCTAACTGAAGCTCCATGTTTACATTAATGGCCAACTGAAGCTCCATGTTTACATTAATGGCCAACTAAAGCTCCGTGTTTACATTAATGGTCAACTGAAGCCCCGTGTTTACATTAATGGCCAACTGAAGCTCCGTGTTTCATTAATGGTCAACTGAAGCTCCGTTTATATTAATGGCCAACTGAAGCTCCGTGTTTACATTAATGGCCAACTGAAGCTCCGTGTTTACATTAATGGCCAACTGAAGCTCCGTGTTTACATTAATGGCCAACTGAAGCTCCGTGTTTACATTAATGGCCAACTGAAGCTCCGTGTTTACATTAATGGCCAACTGAAGCTCCGTGTTTACATTAATGGCCAACTGAAGCTCCGTGTTTACATTAATGGCCAACTGAAGCTCCGTGTTTACATTAATAGCCTACTGAAGCTCCGTGTTTACATTAATGGCCAACTGAAGCTCCGTATTTACATTAATGGCCAACTGAAGCTCCGTGTTTACATTAATGGCCAACTGAAGCTCCGTGTTTACATTAATAGCCAACTGAAGCTCCGTGTTTACATTAATAGCCAACTGAAGCTCCGTGTTTACATTAATGGCCAACTGAAGCTCCGTGTTTACATTAATGGCCAACTGAAGCTCCGTGTTTACATTAATGGCCAACTGAAGCTCCGTGTTTACATTAATGGCCAACTGAAGCCCCGTGTTTGCATTAGTGGCCAACTGAAGCTCCGTGTTTACATTAATGGCCAACTGAAGCTCCGTGTTTACATTAATGGCTAACTGAAGCTCCGTGTTTACATTAATGGCCAACTGAAGTTCCATGTTTACATTAATGTCCAACTGAAGCTCCATGTTTACATTGATAGCCAACTTTTTCATTCACGGTACCGCGTTATTAATGAAATAATCCAACAAGAGTCAAAACGTGGATTACCTGTTGACATAAAATTCAATAAATAATGATGCTCTCTCATGAAACAGCTGAAAAAATTTCGTTTTGCCGTGTGATGAAAAGATTTTAAGTCTTACTAGCTGACGAAAAGGGGCTAACCTTTTAACTTGGAAGCCTGGGTTCGAATTCCACTCAGGGCGAAACAAAATTTTTAAATCGAACGATTGCATGAGTCCCTTGTGTACAGGACATCTCATGTAAATGTGACTGAATAATAATGCAGCAGTATAGAAATAGTCACTTAAGATTTCGTTTTAGCATTCCTCCTATAATTTAATAATGAGAACGGATTTCTTTTTAGCAACCTAAATCTAAATATAATAATAAGCGCGGAATTTATTTTAGTAACATAAATCTAATGTAAAAATTAGCACGGATTTCTTTAACAACCTAAATCTAATGTAATAACGAGCACGAATTTCTTTTTATCTACCTAAATATAATATAATAATAAGCACGGATTTTATTTTAGCAACCTAAATCTAACGTAAAAATTAGCACGGATTGCTTTTAACAACCGAAATCTAATGTAATAATGAGCACGAATTTCTTTTTATCTGCCTAAATTTAATATAATAATAAGCACGGATTTTATTTTAGCAACCTTAATCTAATGTAATAATGAACACGGATTTCTTTTAACAAACGAAATCTAATGTAATAACGAGCTCGAATTTCTTTTTATCTACCTAAATCTAATGTAATAATAAGCACGGATTTCTTTTTAGCAACCTAAATCTAATATAATAATAAGCACGGATTTTATTTTAGTAACCTAAATCTAACGTAAAAATTAGCACGGATTTCTTTTAACAACCGAAATCTAATGTAATAACGAGCACGAATATCTTTTTATCTACCTAAATATAATATAATAATAAGCACGGATTTTATTTTAGCAATCTTAATCTAATGTAATAATGAGCACGGATTTCTTTTAACAAACGAAATCTAATGTAATAACGAGCTCGAATTTCTTTTTATCTTCTAAATCTAATATAATAATGAGCAGGGATTTCTTTTTATCTACCTAAATCTAATATAATAATGAGCACGAATTTTATTTTATCAACCCAAATATAACATAATAATGTGCACGAATTTTAATATAAACAACCGAACTGTAACACAATATTGATATTGATGGGTATAGATTTTATTTTGAGAAATCAGCTGCAATATAATAATTTATCTGGGTTTTTTTTTAAGTTTCGAGGGGGGGAAAAAAACTTTAATCCACTAAACAACAGAGACATTTCGCTGCGCGGTTTTCCGCATTTGGAAAACGGAAATCAATTTGGAATTACCTAGACGTTCGGCATTTCCCAGACAGAAAATGCGAAGACATTAACGCCGTCAGCCATCGCTTAAACACTATCAAAACAAAAGACAAGGGACCAGCTCGATAAGATCGGGAATTTATATTTTTATGCGCAGACTAAATACCATCATTATTCGTAGCTTCCTCTCAGAAAGATGGTGGAGGGGGGGGGGGGATAGTGAAGGAACGACATCTGTGCTAGTCTTACAAGTTGCAGTGCTGACCGGCGACCCATACCAAGTGCTAAAAATGGAAAAAATTCTCGTAAAAATTTGCTCATGCCATGATGCATCGATGATCGCGTTCATGCCTTGGGAATTTTTTTATAAAACGAAAGGCGGTTTTAGTGATCTTAAAAACAGGAAGGAGAACTTCTCGCAGCTTCTGCATTTCCTTAATAAAATTCATTCAACGATTCCCAATATGTGTTTTTTCCCTGGGGCATCTGCTTGGAAACATTCTTAGTTAATAATATCGTGTTTCTCTAGATGGAATTAAATTTCTGAATGGAAGTTGAACGATTTTTCGTACGGTCAGAGGGTCGTTCCTATTCAGCACGTGCTGCTATCGATATAAAACAACTACTCGAAGCAGGCGTGTTTTAAAAACTATAATTTATTTGGGCGGGAAATTGCTTTTCATCGAAACGAAGTTGGTGGTTGGATAGGTTGTTTTACCTCTGAACGGCACTTTTTGGCACACAACTCACACATATGCAATATCCAGAATATATCCATAAGCTATCTAAGATGGCCAATAGATATCCAATGGTCATCTGAGCTATCTTATGGATGTCTTATAAAGATTGTGGGGGCGGGGGTGGCTTAGTCGGTAGCGCGCCTGGCTCGTAATCTGCAATTCGAGTCCCAGCTGGGTCTGCGTTGAGATTTATTTCGGCAATACTCCCCGCCCTGCCCACGGCCAGTAGGGGACACCTATGGGCTTGGAAAAGCCGCCGTCCGTCGGATAGGGCGTTAAGCCGTGGTTCTTTGTTTGGCATAGCCATACGCTGTTCACGTTAACGAACACGCCTGAATGGCCTTGACGGGAGGCTACCATCTGTCTCCCAACAGCTGTTCCAGTGGGTCCCCTCATCCAACTTTCTCTGAGCCTTCGGGGTCCATGTGACCTGGCCATTTAGCCCATTGTATGCAAAAAAGTGCCCTCAGAGGTAAAACAACCCAACCCAAATCTAGAGATTGTGGTTGTAAGGGAAAAAGCTATGTAGCCCGGTCACACCAAGGACTTTGGGTTGGGTTGTTTTACCTCTGAGCGGCACTTTTTTTGCACACCATGGGCTAAATGGCCAGGTCACATGACCCCGAAGTCTCAGAGAAGGTTGGGGGAGGGGACCCACTGGAACAGCTGTTGGGAGACAGATGGTAACCTCCCGTCCAGCGTGTTCTTTAACGTTGGGTTGTTTTACCTCTGAGCGGCACCTTTTTGCACACCATGGGATAAATGGCCAGGTCACGTGGACCCCGAAGGCTCAGAGAAGGTTGGGGGAGGGGACCCACTGGAACAGCTGTTGGGAGATAGATGGTAGCCTCCCGTCAAGGCCATCCAGCGTGTTCTTTAACGTGCACAGGGTATGGCTCTCCCGCACAGGGGGCCATGGCTTAACGTCCCATCCGACGGACGGCGGCCTTTCCAAGCCCATCGGTGTCCCGTACTGACCGTGGGCATGGCGGGGAATTTTGCGGAGATAAATCTCAACGCTGACCCAGCTGGGACTCGAACCTGGGAAGTACAGATTACGCGCCTGGCGCGCTACCGACTGAGCCACCCCCGCCCCACACACACACACACACACACACCAAGGACTCAGATAATGTTTGGAAAAGGGGACCCACTGGACAACTGTTGGGAGACAGATGGTAGCCTCCCGTCAAGGCCATCCAGAGAGTTATGTAACGTGCACAAGATATGGCCCTTCCGCAGACTGGACCACGGCATTAAATCTCCTCCGACAGACAGCGGCCTTTCCAAGCCCATCGGTGTCTCCTACTGACCGGGACAGTGTGGAGGAATTTTGCGGAAATAAACCTCAATGATGACCCAGGTGGGACTCGAACCTGGGAACTGAAGATTTCGAGGCTGGTCAGCTATCGATTGAGCCACCCATACACCAAGCGACTAGGAAGATACTGCACAACTGATATATGACACTCCTCATAGAATGGGGGCGGGAGTGGCTCAGTCGGTAGTGCGCCAGGCTCGTAATCTGTAGTTCCCAGGTTCGAGTCCCAGCTGGGTCAGCGTTGAGATTTATCTCCACAAAATTCTCCGTCCTGCCCACGGTCAGTAGGGGACACCGATGGGCTTGGAAAGGCCGCCGTCCGTCGGATTGAACGTTAAGCCGTGGCACCGTGTGTGGGAGAGCCATACCCTGTGCACGTTAAAGAACACGCTGGATGGCCTTTACGGGAGGCTACCATCTATCTCCCAACAGCTGTTCCAGTGGGTCCCCTCCCCCAACCTTCTCTGAGCCTTCGGGGTCCATGTGACCTGGCCATTTAGCCCATGGTGTGGAAAAAAGTGCCGCTCAGAGGTAAAAACAACCCAACCCAACAACCATAACCTCTCTCTTCAACTTCTTCGTCTCCATTAACCATAACCTCTCTCTTGAACTACGTAGTCTCCTCTCCCCATAATCTTTCTCTTGAATTTCTTGGTCTCCACTCATAATAGCCTTCCATTTTGAACTTCTTGATCTCCACTCATCACAGCCTTTCACTTGAACTTCTTGGTCTCCATTAACCATAGCCTTTATCTTGAACTTCTTGGTCTCCATTAACCATAGCCTCTCTCTCGAACTTCGTAGTCTCCTCTCCCCATAATTTTTCTCTTGAATTTCTTATGTCACCACTCATAATAGCCTTCCTCTTGAACTTCTTGGTCTCCACTAATCATAACCTATCTCTTGAACTTCTTGTCTCCATTAACCATAACCTCTCTCTTGAACTTCTTGTCTTCTCACCACATAACCTCCCTCCTGAATTTCTTAGTCTCCCCCTCCCCATGACACCCCCCCCCCTCTTGAACTTCTTGTCTCTCCCTGCCCATAGCCTTCCTCTTGAACTCCGTAGTCTCCACTCCCCATAAACTTCCGCTAAAACTTCGTACTTTCCTCTTCCCACAGCCTCCCTCTTTATCACTTCAGCTATGCTACTGATATAAAATCCTGATATTCAGAAGCGGGAATTAGTTGGTAAAGTTCCAGTATCATAATCTAATTTGAAATTGTCAAGTTCAAGGTTTAATGACATATTTAAAAAAAAAGGATCGTGTGATTCAGACAGAGGTGACCTCTTTAAGATGTTGAAGAAATTTCTCATTAAATTATTCAACATAAAACAACAAATATTCAACAGAAAATACTTCAATTAGAATTAAGTGCATTAGACCACTTCCTTTCCAAAGATTCAATTAGTGAGTAATAGAACCAACTGGAAGTCAAAACAATCCTTATCATCTTGGAAAAGTGGGGATGAAACTCTTCGACGAATTTCAAACAGAGAATGATTTTCAAGTTTACATATATAAACTCTATCAAATATGTTCGATCGATACACAGTCCAATCATCTTGTAAAAGTTCCTGTTTATTGCTCTCGTCGAAACAGCTCAGAGAGCAATATTATATCATCAGGTTTCTTCCTAACGCTTCGGTGACTCTGTCTCACCATCCAGGACGAGGAGAGGCTGTCCACTTTGTGCAGTTTTCCGAAGAGCAAGAAGAATCCCTTTTGTCATCTTCCTCCTAGCGTTACTGTGTATCACGGCACCCAGCAGCGGAACCGTCCATCCGAGGCTTCATTGACAATGACAGACAGCGGCGGATGAGGAGGCTGTTACCAGGTAACTGGAGCCTGGATGAAGAAGAGGAGGAGCAAGTGTGAGAATCTAGGGATTGTGGGATGAATGAAAGAGCGAAGAAGTGGAAATGCAGAGACGATTTCTTTTTTTGTTTCGGAAAGAGACATCTCTGATTTCTGAGTTTTGTTTGTGGTAACAACTTCCTGATGCTTCTTCTAGTTTTTGTTTCGATTTGGTGGATGGAGTTCTTATCGAGAGAAGTTTGTTTTAAGAGGTTGATGATGTGAGATAATTGCTCCTTCTTTTGCTTTCAGTCTTGATTAATCCTTAACCGTGGCAGAAAATAATCTTAACGTAAATATTTCGCTATTGATTCAACGTAAGCAAGATATCTGATAGTATTTGAACTATAAAATAAATAATATATAATATAAAATAACAAAAAAATCATGGGTCATGATTAAGGACAAGAAAAAAACCACATGCCAAAGGGACAAAAAAATCATGGGTCATAATTAAGGACAAGAAAAAAAACCACATGCCAAAGGGACAAAAAAAGAAACCATGGGTCATAATTAAGAACAAAAAATCACGGGCCAGAAGGACAAAAAAAAAGTGCCCCAAATTATATTTAAGAAGCATGTTTTTTATTTTCCTCCTGTTCATTAGTTATCAGATACTGTTATGCGAGAGCAAATACGTTTCATTCCTTAACAAAGTTATATCATCTTCTCTAAGAGGCAACAATATTTTTGGAAGGTCCGGATGGCACCCCATGGGCTGACATTTCAGTAGTCTCGCTTCAGATGTTTCAGTGACGTCTGTTTCCCGTTTAGATTTTAAGCTTAAGGCTCAGTCACAATCGCACAAGACTCGTAATCTGAGGTTCCCAGGTTCGAATCCTAACTGGTCCTGGGTCGAGATTTATCTCCACTAATCTTACCCTGCCCTCGGTGAGACCGATTGTTCCGAGAAACCGCCGTCTGTCAGATGGGATGTTAAACCGTGATCTATATTCAAGAGAATATACTTTTACAGAATTTCAACAATTCTTATTGGACAGTATAGCGTATTTGGTTCGAAATAACCGAACAGAAAATGTATTATTATCAAGAGATATTTTTAATTATTTTTTTAACTATTTTATTATTTTTGCAGTCTCTCAAAAAATATCCCAACATTATGGTTGATTACAGAATTCAGAAAAACTATGTCAACGATTTTTTTTAGAAATTAGTGATCTGGCAACCTTTGTGTCACGTGACACGAAGGTTGCCAGATCACTGATTTCTAAAAAAAATCGTTGACAGATATTTTTCCTGAACTGTGCACGAAGGTTGCCAGATCACTAATTTCTAAAATAAATCGTTGCCAGATGTTTCTTCTGAATTCTGTAATCAACCATAGTGTTCGGATACTTTTTTGAGTGACTGTAACTTATTTAAGAGATAAATCAATTTATTTGGAAGAAATAAGTTAAACTTGAAAGATTCGCTTTATGAACAATTGGACTGAAAAAAAATTGTGACTAATTGTCTTTTAGTAACAAATTTTAACCAGAATATAATGTTCTGCAGTTCCCAAGTTCGAATCCCAGCTCGGCTAGCATTAAGATTTATCTCCGCAAAATTTCCCGCCCTGCCCATGGTCAGTAGGAGACACCGATGGACTTGGAAAGGCCGCCGTCCGTCGGATGGGACGTTAAGCCATGAGTCGTGTGTGGGAATGCCATACTCTGTGCACGTTAAAGAACACGCTGGATGGCCTTGACGGGAGGCTACCATCTGTCTCCCAACAGCTGTTCCAGTGGGTCCCCTCCCCCAACCTTCTCTGAGCCTTCGGGGTCATTGTGACCTGGCCATTTAGACCATGGTGTGCAAAAAAGGGCCGCTCAGAGGTAAAACAACCCAACGTTAAAGAACACACTGGATGGCCTTGGCGGGAGTCTTCCATCTGTCTCCCAACAGCTGTCCCAGTGGGTTTCCTCCCCCAACCTTCTCTGAGCCTTTGGAGTCCATGTGACCTGGCCATTTACACCATGGTGTGCAAAACAGTGCCGCTCAGAGGTAAAACAACCCAACGTTAAAGAACACACTGGATATCCTTGGCGGGAGGCTACCATCTGTCTCTCAACAGCTGTTCCACTGGGTCTCCTCCCCCAACCTTCTCTGAACCTTTGGAGTCCATGTGACCTGGCCATTTAGCCAATGGTGTGCAAAAAAGTGCCGCTCAGAGGTAAAACAACCCAACGTTAAAGAACACACTGGATGGCCTTGGCGGGAGGCTACCATCTGTCTCTCAACAGCTGTTCCAGTGGGTCTCCTCCCCCAACCTTCTCTGAGCCTTTGGAGTCCATGTGACCTGGCCATTTAGACCATGGTGTGCAAAACAGTGCCGCTCAGAGGTAAAACAACCCAACGTTAAAGAACACACTGGATGGCCTTGGCGGGAGGCTACCATCTGTCTCTCAACAGCTGTTCCACTGGGTCTCCTCCCCCAACCTTCTCTGAACCTTTGGAGTCCATGTGACCTGGCCATTTAATCCATGGTGTGCAAAAAAGTGCCGCACAGAGGTAAAACAACCCAACGTTAAAGAACACACTGGATGGCCTTGGCGGGAGGCTACCATCTGTCTCTCAACAGCTGTTCCAGTGGGTCTCCTCCCCCAACCTTCTCTGAGCCTTTGGAGTCCATGTGACCTGGCCATTTAGACCATGGTGTGCAAAACAGTGCCGCTCAGAGGTAAAACAACCCAACGTTAAAGAACACACTGGATGGCCTTGGCGGGAGGCTACCATCTGTCTCTCAACAGCTGTTCCACTGGGTCTCCTCCCCCAACCTTCTCTGAACCTTTGGAGTCCATGTGACCTGGCCATTTAATCCATGGTGTGCAAAAAAGTGCCGCACAGAGGTAAAACAACCCAACGTTAAAGAACACACTGGATGGCCTTGGCGGGAGGCTACCATCTGTCTCTCAACAGCTGTTCCACTGGGTCTCCTCCCCCAACCTTCTCTGAACCTTTGGAGTCCATGTGACCTGGCCATTTAATCCATGGTGTGCAAAAAAGTGCCGCTCAGAGGTAAAACATCCCAACGTTAAAGAACACACTGGATGGCCTTGGCGGGAGGCTACCATCTGTCTCTCAACAGCTCTTCCAGTGGGTCTCCTCCCCCAACCTTCTCTGAGCCTTTGGAGTCCATGTGACCTGGCCATTTAGACCATGGTGTGCAAAAAAGTGCCGCTCAGAGGTAAAACAACCCAACGTTAAAGAACACACTGGATGGCCTTGACGGGAGGCTACCATCTGTCTCTCAACAGCTGTTCCAGTGGGTCTCCTCCCCCAACCTTCTTTGAGCATTTGGAGTCCATGTGTCCGGGCCATTTAGCCCATGGTGTGCAAAAAAGTGCCACTCAGAGGTAAAACAACCCAACGTTAAAGAACACACTGGATGGCCTTGGCGGGAGGCTACCATCTGTCTCTCAACAGCTGTTCCAGTGGGTCTCCTCCCCCAAACTTCTCTGAGCCTTTGGAGTCCATGTGACCTGGCCATTTAGCCCATGTTGTGCAAAAAAGTGCCACTCAGAGGTAAAACAACCCAACGTTAAAGAACACACTGGATGGCCTTGGCGGGAGGCTACCATCTGTCTCTCAACAGCTATTCCAGTGGGTCTCCTCCCCCAACTTTCTCTGAGCCTTTGGAGTCCATGTGACCTGGCCATTTAGACCATGGTGTGCAAAAAAGTGCCGCTCAGAGGTAAAACAACCCAACGTTAAAGAACACACTGGATGGCCTTGGCGGGAGGCTACCATCTGTTTCTCAACAGCTGTTCCAGTGGGTCTCCTCCCCCAACCTTCTCTGAGCCTTTGTAGTCCATGTGACCTGGCCATTTAGACCATGGTGTGCAAAAAAGTGCCGCTCAGAGGTAAAACATCCCAACGTTAAAGAACACACTGGATGGCCTTGGCGGGAGGCTACCATCTGTCTCTCAACAGCTGTTCCAGTGGGTCTCCTCCCTCAACCTTCTTTGAGCATTTGGAGTCCATGTGACCGGGCCATTTAGCCCATGGTGTGCAAAAATGTGCCACTCAGAGGTAAAACAACCCAACGTTAAAGAACACACTGGATGGCCTTGGCGGGAGGCTACCATCTGTCTGTCAACAGATGTTCCAGTGGGTCTCCTCCTCCAACCTTCTCTGAGCCTTTGGAGTCCATGTGACCTGGCCATTTAGACCATGGTGTGCAAAAAAGTGCCACTCAGAGGTAAAACATCCCAACGTTAAAGAACACACTGGATGGCCTTGGCGGGAGGCTACCATCTGTCTCTCAACAGCTATTCCAGTGGGTCTCCTCCTCCAACCTTCTCTGAGCCTTTGGAGTCCATGTGACCTGGCCATTTAGACCATGGTGTGCAAAAAAGTGCCGCTCAGAGGTAAAACAACCCAACGTTAAAGAACACACTGGATGGCCTTGGCGGGAGGCTACCATCTGTTTCTCAACAGCTGTTCCAGTGGGTCTCCTCCCCCAACCTTCTCTGAGCCTTTGTAGTCCATGTGACCTGGCCATTTAGACCATGTTGTGCAAAAAAGTGCCGCTCAGAGGTAAAACAACCCAACGTTAAAGAACACACTGGATGGCCTTGGCGGGAGGCTACCATCTGTCTCTCAACAGCTATTCCAGTGGGTCTCCTCCCCAACCTTCTCTGAGCCTTTGGAGTCCATGTGACCTGGCCATTTAGACCATGGTGTGCAAAAAAAGTGCCGCTCAGAGGTAAAACAACCCAACGTTAAAGAACACACTGGATGGCCTTGACGGGAGGCTACCATCTGTCTCTCAACAGCTGTTCCAGTGGGTCTCCTCTCCCAACCTTCTCTGAGCCTTTGGAGTCTATGTGACCTGGCCATTTAGACCATGGTGTGCAAAAAAGTGCCGCTCAGAGGTAAAACAACCCAACGTTAAAGAACACACTGGATGGCCTTGGCGGGAGGCTACCATCTGTCTCTCAACAGCTATTCCAGTGGGTCTCCTCCCCCAACCTTCTCTGAGACTTCGGGGTCATT
This sequence comes from Ryuthela nishihirai, assembly GCA_038380435.1. Lineage (NCBI taxonomy): Eukaryota > Metazoa > Arthropoda > Arachnida > Araneae > Heptathelidae > Ryuthela > Ryuthela nishihirai. The sequence continues at coordinate 40,919,459 of JAWZYU010000034.1, read as the reverse complement.
TTGACCCGCCCATTTAGCCCATGGTGTGCAAAAAGTGTCGCTCAGAGGTAAAAAAAAATCCAACCCAAAGGTCTTGCCTGGAAACTACCAACTGTCTCCCAACAGCTTTCCCAGTGGGACCCCGACCGTCTCTGAGCCTTCGTAGTCCTTGTGACCTGGCCATTTAGCCATGGTGTGCAAAAAGTGCCGCTCAGAGGAAAACAACCCAACCCAACACAAAAGTCTTGCCAGGACTCTACCAACTGTCTCCCAACAGCTTTCCCAGTTGGACCCCGACCTTCTCTGAGCCTTCGGGGTCCTTGTGACCTGGCCATTTAGCCCATGGTGTGCAAAAAGTGCCGTTCAGAGCTAAAACAACCCAACCCAACCCAAAAGTCTTGCCGGGAGGCTACCAACCGTCTTCCAACAGCTTTCCTAGTTGCGCCCCAACCTTCTCTGAGCCTTCAGGGTCCTTGTGACCTGGCCATTTAGTCCATGGTGTGCAAAAGTGCCTTTCAGAGCTAAAACAACTCAACCTAACCCAAAAATTCTTGCCGGGACGCTACCAACTGTCTCCCAACAGCTTTTCCAGTGGGACCCCGACCTTCTCTGAGCCTTCGGGGTCCTTGTGACATTTAGCCCATGGTGTGGAAAAAAAAATTGCCTCTCAGATATAAAAACTAACTCTAACGTATTAATCCAGTAAGGGTAAAAATCATGAAAAAGATTGTTGACAAAAACAATTCAAGATTGATAAAACACCAACTTAAATTTCCCCACGGTTTTAAAACGGCCTCTTTCAAACTGTTCGGCGATTTATATGCTATGTGCATCGGTTGCGTAAAGACGGCGGTTTCGTGGTTTCTGTCACGATTGAATAAACTCCTTTGCTTTACAAAAACAACGGAGCAGAATGTTGATTCTCTAAACTCTCGTAGACAAAACCTAAGGCAACAGAACCTCACTCTTCAAGAGCTGACGGATTGTTCTAAAAACTGCTGTGGCAAAAACGTCTAACGTTCTGTTTTCATCGACTCCTGGTGTGGATAACGACAATTGGGTGTCGTTTGAGGTCGTGAAACATTGTTTCCACTTTTGGGAAGTTTTTTTTTCTGATGTTATTTATTTCTTTTGTTTCCAGGGGAGGGGGGGGAGCTGTAGCTGACAAGTTTGTCGTGAGGAATTTAAAGAACTTGAAGAATGAGACGAAGGTTGAGAGAAAGTTTAATAGAGTAAAAGTATACAGGATGTGAAAAATGTTGTTCTTGTTTTATCTCTGACAGGCATGTTTTTGGAAACAATGGGCTAAATGGTCAGTCACAAGGATCCCGAGGGTTGGGGGGGGGGTTTGATTCAGTCGATAGAGCGCCAGGCTCGTAATCTGTAGTTCCCAGGTTCGAGTCCCAGCTGAGTCAGCGTTGAGATTTATCTCTGAAAAACTCCCCGCCCTGCCCAGAGTTAGTAGGAGAATTTCATACGCCGTCCGTCCGTCGGATGGGACATTAAGCCGTAGCTCAGTATGTGGGAGAGCCATACACTGTGTACGTTAAAAGTACACACTGGAAGGCCTTGACGGGAGGCTACATCTGTCTCCCAACAGTTGTTCCAGTGGGTCTCCTCGCCCCAAATTTCTCTGAACCTTCGGGATCCTTGTGACTTGGTCTTTAACCTCATTGTATGCAAAAAATGCGCCACTCAGAGGTAAAATGATCCAAACGACAACCCAAATCTGCCTGCGTTGCGTGCCAAGCTCGTAATCTGCAATTCCCAGGTTCGAGTCCCAGCTAGGTCAGCATTGAGATTTATCTCCGCAAAATTCCCCGACCTGCCCACGATCAGTAGGGGACACCGATGGGCTTGGAAATATCGCCGTCTGTCGGATGGGGACATTAAGCCGTGGCTCAATGTGAGGGAGAGCCATACCTTGTGCATGTTAAAGAACAGGCCAGATGGTCTTGCTCCGGGAGGCTACCGTCTCCCAACCTTCTCTAAGCCTTCGGGGTCCTTGTGACCTGATCATTTAGCCCATGGTGTGCAAAAAAAGTGACGCTCAGACGTAAAACAACCCCAACCCGAGGGCTCAGAGAGGGTTGAAGGAAGTAGATCCACAGCTGTTAGGAAAAAGATGGGATCCTCCCGTCAAACCTATCCAGCGTGTTCTTTAACGTGCACAAGGTATGACTCTCTCTCACACGGGGCCACGGCTTACTGTCTTCCAGCACGGCTTATTGTCACAGCCGGAAGACGGCGGTCTTTCAAAGCCCATCGGTGTCCACTACTGGCCGAGAGCAAATCGGGGAGTTTATGCGGAGAAAAATCTCAACTATGGGCCAAGTAGGACTCGAACCTGGAAAAGTCACAATTAACATCCTAGTGAGTTATCGACTGAAGCCTCATTGGAAGATTTAAAAATTTCGCTTCATAATATTTCATCAACACTTATCCAACAGAAAGAGAAATTTTAAATAATCTGTATAAAAAAATTCCCTCTCCAGAATTTATCATTGAATTTTCGCACCGTTACTCCCTCTCCTGAATTAACCATTGAAATTTCGCTCCGTTACTCCCTCTCCTGAATTAACCATTGAAATTTCGCACCGTTACTCCCTCTCCTGAATTAACCATTGAAATTTCTCATCGTTACTCCCTCTCATCAATTTATCATTGAAATTTCGCACCGTTACTCCCTCTCCTGAATTAACCATTGAAATTTCGCACCGTTACTACCTCTCCTGAATTAACCATTGAAATTTCTCTTCGTTACTCTCTCTCTTGAATTAACCATTGAAATTACGCACTGTTACTCCCTCTCCTAAATTAACCATTGAAATTTCTCATCGTTACTCCCTCTCCTGAATTAACCATTGAAATATCTCACCGTTCCTACCTCTCCTGAAACAACCATTGAAATTTCTCAACGTTACTCCCTCTCCTGAATTTACCATTGAAATTTCTCGCCGTTACACCCTCTCCTGAATTAACCATTGAAATTTCTCACCGTTACTCCCTCTCCTGAATTAACCATTGAAATTTCTCACCGTTACTCCCTCTCCTTAATTAACCATTGAAATTTCGCACCGTTACTCCCTCTCCTGAATTAACCATTGAAATTTCTCATCGTTCCTAACTCTCCTGAATTAGCCATTGAAATTTCGCACCGTTACTCCCTCTCCTGAATTAACCATTGAAATTTCTCATCGTTACTCCCTCTCCTGAATTAACCATTGAAATTTCTCATCTTTACTCCCTCTCCTGAATTAACCATTGAAATTTCTCACCGTTACTCCCCCTCCTGAATTAACTATTGAAATTTCTCATCGTTACTCCCTCTCCTGAATTAACCATTGAAATTTCTCATCGTTACTCCCTCTCTTGAATTAACCATTGAAATTTCGCACCGTTATTCCCTCTCCTGAAATAACCATTGAAATTTCTCACCGTTACTCCCCTTCCTGAATTAACCATTGAAATTTCTCATCGTTACTCCCTCTTCTGAATTAACCATTGAAATTTCTCATCGTTACTCCCTCTCCTGAATTTACCATTGAAATTTCTCATCGTTACTCCCTCTCCTGAATTAACCATTGAAATTTCGCACCGTTACTCCCTCTCCTAAATTAACCATTGAAATTTCTCATCGTTACTCCCTCTCCTGAATTAACCATTGAAATTTCTCACCGTTACTCCCTCTCCTGAATTATCCATTGAAATTTCGCACCGTTACTCCCTCTCCTGAATTAACCATTGAAATTTCGCACCGTTACTCCCTCTCCTGAATTAACCATTGAAATTTCTCACCGTTACTCCCTCTCCTGAATTAACCATTGAAATTTCTCATCGTTACTCCCTCTCCTGAATCAACCATTGAAATTTCGCACCGTTATTCCCTCTCCTGAAATAACCATTGAAATTTCTCACCGTTACTCCCCTTCCTGAATTAACCATTGAAATTTCTCATCGTTACTCCCTCTTCTGAATTAACCATTGAAATTTCTCATCGTTACTCCCTCTCCTGAATTTACCATTGAAATTTCTCATCGTTACTCCCTCTCCTGAATTAACCATTGAAATTTCGCACCGTTACTCCCTCTCCTAAATTAACCATTGAAATTTCTCATCGTTACTCCCTCTCTTGAATTAACCATTGAAATTTCGCATCGTTGCTCCCTCTCCTGAATTAACCATTGAAATTTCTCACCGTTACTCCCTCTCCTGAATTAACCATGGAAATTTCGCACCGTTACTCCCTCTCCTGAATTAACCATTGAAATTTCGCACCGTTACTCCCTCTCCTGAATTAACCATTGAAATTTCTCACCGTTACTCCCTCTCCTGAATTAACCATGGAAATTTCTCACCGTTACTCCCTCTCCTGAATTAACCATTGAAATTTCGCACCATTACTCCCTCTCCTGAATTAACCATGGAAATTTCGCACCTTTACTCCCTCTCCTGAATTAACCATGGAAATTTCGCACCGTTACTCCCTCTCCTGAATTAACCATTGAAATTTCTCATCGTTACTCCTTCTCCTGAATTAACCATTGGAATTTCTCACCGTTACTCCCTCTCCTGAATTAACCATTGAAAACTAAACGACGTCAACGAAATTACTCCTGACAATTTCCAATTTTTCGAAACGAATAAAAAATTATAATTCAATTTCTCTACAAATTTCCACTCACAGAAAAATAGAAATAAAAGTCTTTTCCTCTACAAACAAAAAAAGCACAAAATATCTTCTCTCTTAAACTTCAATGAAAGCAAAACTTTCAGAAGAAAGAAGCTAAAACTTGATTTAATTCATCATTGCATTGAAAGACTGCAAAGCGAAAAAATCGATCTAAATTTGTTAGCTAGATACTCTAACAACAGTAATTGAAGTTGCAAGTGCTAATAAAAGTCTGAGATAAAAAAATAATCAATTAAACTAATAAGGCGAAATTATTTCAGAAACTGCTAACACTTCTCTCTTAAAAGTCGAATGGCATTCCTGTTAAGTATCGGCGATACCTTTTAACTAATTAAATTTGATAATTACTTCGCAGTTCTGCTGGAATTTGCTTTCAGTTGCCAGAAAAGGTGTTCGCCAAGATGTGAAAGCGTGTTTGTAAGTTACCTCTGTCAGACACGAAGGATAATTAAATATTTGTTTATAAATAATGATTTTCAGTAATGAGCAAACACCTTTTTTTTTTAAGTCAGAACATAGGAGAAAACAGAAACTTCATAAATATGTTTCGTAGAAGACTTAATAACAAGCAAAAGATGCAATTAATTTGTTATTATATTATTAAACTTCTAAAGTAACAGAGCTTTGTAACAAAAGTAAAAAAGATAGTACTTTATTTTAATTTAGTGTAAAATACTGCAAAGAAAAAAAACTGCTGTTTTCAAACTTTCCGAAATTAATATTAAAAAAAATAAAATGTTAAACGAAATGATTTTATATATATGCAGTCGCTCAAACAAAATATCCGAACACTATGGTTGAATGCAGAATTCAGAAAAAATATCTGGCAACGATTTTTTTAGAAATAAGTGATCTGGCAACCTTCGTGTCACGTGACACAAAGGTTGTCAGATCACTAATTTCTAAAAAAAATCATTGCCAGATATATTTTCTTACATGAAGTTTGCCAGATCACTAATTCCTAAAAAATATCGTTGCCATAACTTTTTTCTAACACAAAGGTTGCCAGCTCACTAATTTCAAAAAAATCGTTGCCAGATATTTTTTCTTACACGAAGGTTGCTAAATCACTAATTTCTAAAAAAAACGTTGCCAGATCACTAACTTCTAAAAAAATTGTTGTCAGATATTTTTTCTTACACGAAGTTTGACAGATCACTAATTTCTAAAAAAAGAATTATTGACAGAAATTTTTTCTTACACGAAGGATGCTAGATCACTAATTTCTACATAAAAATCGTTGCCAGAATTCTTTTTATATGAAGGTTGCCAGCTCACTGATTTTTTTAAAAAATCGTTGCCAGATATTTTTTCCTACACGAAGGTTGCCAGATCACCAATATCTAAAAAAATCGTTGCCAGATATTTTTTCGAATTTTGTCATCAACCATAGTCTTCGGATATTTATTTGAGCGACTGCACTCCGTGAGATCTCAAAAGTTGCTAGATCTAATAACAAAGTCGCTAAATTGGCAACACTGCTACGGATTAATTTCTGAGATATGTGTTTATCGTGTTTTTTTCGTGTTTATCGTGTTTTTTTCGTGATTATCGATATATGTAATTTATGAATACCAAATTTCATGTGTATATATATATATGTTTTATTTTATTCCCATTGTTACACTATAACTGTAGTTTTATCTGTCTATACAAGGGGTACGCCAGTTACAAACACATTTCCAGGGGGTACGTGAAGCATAAAAGGTTGAGAACCACTGATATATATGTTTTATTTTATTCCCATTGTTATACTATAACTATAGTTTCATCTATCTATAGAAGGGGTACGCCAGTTACATACACATTTCCGGGGGTACGTGAAGCATAAAAGGTTAGAACCACTGATATATATGTTTTATTTTATTCCCATTGTTATACTATAACTATAGTTTCATCTATCTATAGAAGGGGTACGCCAGTTACATACAAATTTCCAGGGCGTACGTGAAGCATAAAAGGTTGAGAACCACTGATATATGTGTTTTATTTTATTCCCATTGTTATACTATAACTATAGTTTCATCTATCTATACAAGGGGTACGCCAGTTACATACACATTTCCGGGGGTACGTGAAGCATAAAAGGTTGAGAACCACTGATATATATGTTTTATTTTATTCCCATTGTTATATTATAACAATAGTCTTATCTATCTACACAAGGGGTACGCCAGTTACATACACATTTCCAGAGGGTACGTGAAGCACAAAAGGTTGAGAACCACTGATATATGTGTTTTATTTTATTCCCATTGTTATACTATAACTATAGTTTCATCTATCTATAGAAGGGGTACGCCAGTTACATACACATTTCCAGGGCGTACGTGAAGCATAAAAGGTTGAGAACCACTGATATATATGTTTTATTTTATTCCCATTGTTATACTATAACTATAGTTTCATCTATCTATACAAGGGGTACGCCAGTTACATACACATTTCCAGGGGGGTACGTGAAGCATAAAAGGTTGAGAACCACTGATATATATATGTTTTATTTTATTCCCATTGTTATACTATAACTATAGTTTCATCTATCTATACAAGGGGTACGCCAGTTACATACACATTTCCAGGGGGTACGTGAAGCATAAAAGGTTGAGAACCACTGATATATATGTTTTATTTCATTCCCATTGTTATACTATAACTATAGTTTCATCTATCTATACAAGGGGTACGCCACTTACATACACATTTCCAGGGGGTACGTGAAGCATAAAAGGTTAGAACCACTGATATATATGTTTTATTATATTCCCATTGTTATACTATAACTATAGTTTCATCTATCTATACAAGGGGTACGCCAGTTACATACACATTTCCGGGGGTACGTGAAGCATAAAAGGTTGAGAACCACTGATATATATGTTTTATTTTATTCCCATTGTTATACTATAACTATAGTTTCATCTATCTATACAAGGGGTACGCCACTTACATACACATTTCCAGGGGGTACGTGAAGCATAAAAGGTTGAGAACCACTGATATATATGTTTTATTTTATTCCCATTGTTATACTATAACTATAGTTTTATCTATCTATACAAGGGGTACGCCAGTTACATACACATTTCCAGGGGGTACGTGAAGCATAAAAGGTTGAGAACCACTGATATATATGTTTTATTTCATTCCCATTGTTATACTATAACTATAGTTTCATCTATCTATACAAGGGGTACGCCAGTTACATACACATTTCCAGGGGGTACGTGAAGCATAAAAGGTTGAGAACCACTGATATATATGTTTTATTTTATTCCCATTGTTATACTATAACTATAGTTTTATCTATCTATACAAGGGGTACGCCAGTTACATACACATTTCCAGGGGGTACGTGAAGCATAAAAGGTTGAGAACCACTGATATATATGTTTTATTTTATTCCCATTGTTATACTATAACTATAGTTTCATCTATCTATACAAGGGGTACGCCAGTTACATACACATTGCCAGAGGGTACGTGAAGCATAAAAGGTTGAGAACCACTGATATATATGTTTTATTTTATTCCCATTGTTATACTATAACTATAGTTTTATCTATCTATACAAGGGGTACGCCAGTTACATACACATTTCCAGGGGGTACGTGAAGCATAAAAGGTTGAGAACCACTGATATATATGTTTTATTTTATTCCCATTGTTATACTATAACTATAGTTTTATCTATCTATACAAGGGGTACGCCAGTTACATACACATTTCCAGGGGGTACGTGAAGCATAAAAGGTTGAGAACCACTGATATATATGTTTTATTTTATTCCCATTGTTATACTATAACTATAGTTTTATCTATCTATACAAGGGGTACGCCAGTTACATACACATTGCCAGAGGGTACGTGAAGCATAAAAGGTTGAGAACCACTGATATATATGTTTTATTTTTTTCCCATTGTTATACTATAACTATAGTTTCATCTATCTATAGAAGGAGTACGCCAGTTACATACACATTTCCAGGGGGTACGTGAAGCATAAAAGGTTCAGAACCACTGATATTTATATTTTATTTTATTCCCATTGTTATACTATAACTATAGTTTCATCTATCTATAGAAGGGGTACGCCAGTTTCATACACATTTCCAGGGGGTACGTGAAGCATAAAAGTTTGAGAACCACTGATATATATGTTTTATTTTATTCCATTGTTATAATATAACTATAGTTTCATGTATCTATAGAAGGGGTAGGCCAGTTACATACACATTTCCAGAGGGTACGCGAAGCATAAAAGGTTGAGAACCACTGATATATATTGTTACGACAGAAGGAATCTGGCAACCGAAAGCAAAAAGTTTCAGCCAACGAATAAGAACGTTGGGAGAATTTGGAGAAGAAGAGTGGAGCGTTAACGGTTTTGGATTGTAACGGTCGTTGTGTGTTGTAACGGTCGGAGAGTTCGAAAATGGACGGTGAGCTGTTCTGAGACAGTGCGCGTAAGTATCAAGAAGTAACTTGATGTGTTGTGTATACGCGGAAGGATAAAAGTGGGATCTTTTATCGTTAAGTATCAAGAAGTAACTTGATGTGTTGTGTATACGCGGAAGTATAAAAGTGGGAACTTTTATGGCTAACTTCGAATGTCTACACGGACTGTCTTTTTGTTCGGCTAGTGTGTGAAAAGTTATTAGCACAGGACGAGAATTGGTTTACGAGTGAAGATCTTCGGGTGACCTGGTAAATCAAGTAAAAGGTAGTATTTAGTAAAATACACAGAGCTGATATTGTGTGCTCTACGCAGGAAGATTGATGACTTGTGCATGTTAATAGTTGATTTGTTAATAAGATACTTCATCCGTATTTCCTTTGTAACAATTTACCTTGTATTGAATTTGGTTTTGAAATATAGCTTTTAATACTCACGCTCAGTGGCTATCCATTTTTGTAATCCACAACATTTGGTGTCAGGAGTGGGATAATTTATTGAATGCCGTTAACTAGAAGTATGGATGAATTAGTAAAGTTGATAAATGAGTTGAGAACGGAGATAGTTTCTCAAAAAGATGATTTGAAAGCCGATATGGCCGCCCAAAGCGATAAAATAGGTGATTTGAAAGCCGATATGGCCGCACAAAATAATGAGTTGAGGACTGACTTGAAAGCCGATATGGCCGCACAAAATAATGAGTTGAGGACTGACTTGAAAGCCGAAATAGCCGCACAAAATACTGAGATGAGAGCTGAAGTGGCTTCTCAAATTGATAAGATTTCTGATAAGTGTAAGGACATTATGACCGAACTAAATAGTGTAAAAGATGATCTTGATAGTGTTAAGTTAGATTATAAACATGAAATTGAAATTGTAAAAACTGATTGTGAACGCCAGTTTCAGATTTTGAGAAATGAAATGTTACCTTCTGCCTGTGATAATAATAATTCTAGTGGAAATAATGTTATTACACATATCGCTAAAAATACAACTAAACCTTCTACATATGATGGTCAATCATCTTGGACAGTATTTAAAACACAATTCGAAGTTATCGCTACAGCCAATGAGTGGAATGAATTCCAAAAGGCCAGTTTTCTTGCAGCTTCCTTAAGAAATTCTGCTGCGGAAGTTTTGCAGTCTGTTCCAGAAGAAAAACGACTTGATTATCAAAGTCTAGTTTCTGCATTAGAACTAAGGTTTGGTGATAGTTATTTAAAACAATATTACGTGACTCAATTTAAACATCGCATGCAGAAAAATGGTGAAACTTTGCAAGAGCTTGCTAGTGATATTGAGCGTCTAGCTAGATTGGCTTATAGTAACTGTCCACCAGAAATTCAAGATAATTTAGCTCAATTACAATTTATTGATGCTATTGCTGACCCTGACACTCAGCAATCTCTGAGGATGTTGGAAGGTGAATCCTTAAAGTTAGCTGTGGTACATGCTATGAAATACGAGTGCTCTAGGCTTTCCTCCCGAGCGAACAAACGTACAGTGAGATTTGTAAGTGCAGAAGAAACTGTAGAAAAGGATAATGAAATGAAAGAACTAACTAAAGCGATGCTATCCGTTTTGAAAGACATAAGAGGTTCTTCTTCAAAAACTACAACAGACCTTCAGTGTTGGAATTGTGGCAAGACCGGACACATTCGTACCAATTGTAATAGGAAACGAATGAGGAGTCCAAGTCCATCAACTAGACAACAGGATCAGGGAAACAGAAATTAGTCAGTCTTGCGGGGCAAAGGCTGGCTGTTGATTGGTTGGCCCCAGGGGAAGTCGCCCACGTTTCAACACTACATGGTGATAATAATGGATTAGTAGCTGATGGAGCCATAAATGGAATACCTTGCCGTATGATAGTCGACACTGGTGCAAATGTAACTTTACTCAGAACGGATATAATAAAGAAAATAATACCTCACCCAAACTTGAATACTACACAGTCTAGAATAAGCCTACAAACGGCCACTGGAGATCGTGCAAAAGTTCATGGAAAAATAGAACTTAATATTCGAGTTGGTAGCTGTCTGGTTCGCCATCCTGTTTACATCGCTGACATCTACGACGAATGCATATTAGGCCTTGATTTTCTTAAGAAACATGGATTCAACATTAGACCCAGTGATAACCTACTCATCTATGAGACAGAAGAGATTCCTCTGCTTAGCCGGACGTCTGATTCTTTATCAAGCGTAACTCCAATATTAGTGACGGAAGACACAGAGATCCCAGCACAAAGTGAAGTTATAGTCCGTGGACATCGGGCGGAGACTTCTGGGGCCTTCCGATTGGCAGTTACTGATGCCTCTGGTAAAGGAGCTTTGGCTCATAACATCCTGGTTGCAAGGACTTTAGTCAGAATAGATAAAGAACAGATCCCTATCAGAGTGATGAACTGTAACAAATCCAATAGAATGTTAAAAAAAGGTGAGGAATTAGCAATATGTGAAGCTGTTACCTGTGTAACAAGTATAAATAAAATAGAAGTTACCGATTCATATCAAAACCATACCGACATCCCGTCTCATCTTACTGAATTATGGAGAGAAACAAGACAAATATTAACTGAAAACCAAGCTGTTAAGGCCGAGAACCTATTAAAAGAATTTTCTGACATTTTTTCTGCCACATCAAATGATTATGGCCGTACTAACCTGACAGAACATAAAATCAACACTGGTGATTCTCCTCCAGTCCATCTGCCGGCAAGAAGGCTTCCATTGGCAAAAAGAGAGGAGACGGAACAACTCATAAAGGACATGGAAGCTCAGGGCATTATAGAACCATCACAGAGTCCCTGGACATCACCAGTAGTTCTTGTCAAGAAAAAAGATGGATCTACACGATTTTGTGTAGATTATCGCAGATTAAATGACGTAACAAAGAAAGATTCCTTTCCTTTACCCAGGATTGACGATACACTAGACACTTTATCTGGGTCAGAATGGTTCTCAACATTAGATTTAAAGAGCGGCTATTGGCAAGTTGGTATACGTCCTGAAGACCGTGAGAAAACGGCTTTCAGTACAGGGAATGGACTTTGGCAGTTTAAGGTGATGCCATTTGGACTTTGTAATGCACCTGCCACATTTGAGCGACTAATGGAGTCAGTGCTCAAAGGCTTGTCTTTGGAGGTCTGCCTGGTTTACTTGGACGACATCATAGTTCTTGGAAGAACATTTGAAGAACATTTGAGAAATCTTCGTCAAGTATTTGAAAAACTTAAGGCAGCCAAGTTAAAATTGGGACCGACAAAGTGTAAACTGTTCCAGCAAGAAGTTCATTACCTTGGTCATGTGATCACTACAGCAGGGATTAAGACTGATCCTAGTAAGATAGAAGCTGTAAGAGACTGGCCTCCACCACAAGATGTTCATCAACTTCGTAGTTTTATTGGACTTTGCACCTACTATAGAAGATTTGTCAAAGGTTTCTCCAACATCGCAAGGCCATTACATCGTCTGACAGAAGAGGGCCAGCGGTTTATGTGGACCACCGAATGCGATATAGCCTTTCAACAGCTGAAGAAAACTCTTTCCACAGCACCAGTGCTAGCGTACCCACAAACTGGAAAACAATTCGTAATAGATACTGACGCAAGTAACACAGGAGTTGGTGCTGTGCTTTCACAAGAACAAGACGGACAAGAGAGAGTTATTGCATACTTTAGTAAAACTTTATCCAAACCAGAGCGGAATTACTGTGTAACACGCAAAGAACTGTTAGCAATAGTAAAAGCAATAGAACATTTTCATCATTATCTCTATGGCCAGAAATTCCTTATACGTACTGATCATGCTGCACTTAGATGGTTATTAAACTTCAAAAACCCTGAAGGACAAATCGCTAGGTGGATACAACGGTTACAAGAATACGATTTCTCCATCGAACATCGAAGTGGTAAAATGCATAAGAATGCAGATGCTCTTTCCAGGCGCCCATGTATTGACAATTGTAAACATTGCTATAATGCAGAACTGAAATTTGAAACTAAAGAGATAATGCCCATAAGACAAATAGTATTGACACAAACAAACAGTGACACCCCTAACATCTGGAATCCAATTGAAATCAGGAAGGCTCAACTAGATGATGAAGACATAAAACCAATATTAGAATTGATTGAAAAATCTGATGTAAGACCTAATTGGGAGCAAATCTCGAGGTATAGTCCAACTACTAAAAGTTACTGGGCACAGTGGGACTCCTTAAAAATGGAAGACGGAGTATTATACAGAAGATGGGAGAATCCCACTGGACGGCTGACCCGTTGGCAGATAATCCTTCCTCGATCCCGAGTGGAACTTGTGATGAAAGATGTACATGATAGTGCCACTGGAGGACACTTCGGTGTTAATAAGACATTAGCCAAAGCCAGGGAACGATTTCATTGGTTGAAAAGTAGGGCAGACGTTGAGAGATGGTGTAGGCAATGTGAAGCCTGTGCAGCAAAGAAAGGCCCTAAGACTAGGAGTCGGGGTAAGCTGCAGACGTATAACGTTGGTGCCCCTTTTGAAAGAATAGCCATTGATGTAATGGGTCCGTTTCCTAGAACTGATGATGGAAATCGATATTTATTAGTGGTAATGGATTATTTCACAAAGTGGCCTGAGGTATATCCCATCCAAGACCAGGAAGCAACAACAGTGGCTGAGATGATAGTTAATAACTTCATTAGTAGGTATGGAGTACCTTTACAACTCCACTCTGATCAAGGACGGAATTTTGAATCCAATGTGTTTAAAGGCATCTGTCAACTATTAGGCATTCAGAAAACCAGAACAACTCCCTTACACCCTCAGTCGGATGGTATGGTTGAAAGGTTCAATAGAACAATTGCTCAGCATTTAGCATTATTTGTGAACGACCACCAACGTGACTGGGATCGCCATGTACCACTCCTTTTGCTGGCATATAGAACGGCAGTGCATGAGACAACTGGACAGACACCTTCCATGATGATTTTTGGAAGAGAGTTACGTCTTCCCTGTGACCTTTTATATGGTCGGCCCGAAGCAATGCCTGTGTCCACTCCACAATACGTACAAGAATTGCAACAACGACTAGAAGAAATCCATCACTCCGTTAGACATAACATCGACATAACAAGTGACAGAACCAAAACAAGATATGACAGTAAAATAAATGGAACTATTTTCAATCAAGGAGATCTTGTCTGGCTATACAGTCCACATAGAAAGAAAGGACTATCTCCAAAACTTCAGAAACCTTGGGAAGGTCCATATACAATAGTTAACAGGATTAATGACGTGGTATATCGCATTCGTCGACGTCCAGCTACAAAGTGCAAGGTGGTTCACGTGGATCGTTTGGCCCCGTTTCATCGAAGAACTGAAGAAACTTTGGAATCCAGAATTGTTCGGGACGAACAAGACCTAGGAAGGGGGCAGTGTTACGACAGAAGGAATCTGGCAACCGAAAGCAAAAAGTTTCAGCCAACGAATAAGAACGTTGGGAGAATTTGGAGAAGAAGAGTGGAGCGTTAACGGTTTTGGATTGTAACGGTCGTTGTGTGTTGTAACGGTCGGAGAGTTCGAAAATGGACGGTGAGCTGTTCTGAGACAGTGCGCGTAAGTATCAAGAAGTAACTTGATGTGTTGTGTATACGCGGAAGGATAAAAGTGGGATCTTTTATCGTTAAGTATCAAGAAGTAACTTGATGTGTTGTGTATACGCGGAAGTATAAAAGTGGGAACTTTTATGGCTAACTTCGAATGTCTACACGGACTGTCTTTTTGTTCGGCTAGTGTGTGAAAAGTTATTAGCACAGGACGAGAATTGGTTTACGAGTGAAGATCTTCGGGTGACCTGGTAAATCAAGTAAAAGGTAGTATTTAGTAAAATACACAGAGCTGATATTGTGTGCTCTACGCAGGAAGATTGATGACTTGTGCATGTTAATAGTTGATTTGTTAATAAGATACTTCATCCGTATTTCCTTTGTAACAATTTACCTTGTATTGAATTTGGTTTTGAAATATAGCTTTTAATACTCACGCTCAGTGGCTATCCATTTTTGTAATCCACAACAATATGTTTTATTTTATTCCCATTGTTATACTATAACTATAGTTTCATCTATCTATACAAGGGGTACGCCAGTTACATACACATTTCCGGGGGTACGTGAAGCATAAAAGGTTGAGAACCACTGATATATATGTTTTATTTTATTCCCATTGTTATACTATAACTATAGTTTTATCTATCTATACAGGGGGTACGCCAGTTACATACACATTTCCAGGGGGTACGTGAAGCATAAAAGGTTGAGAACCACTGATATATATGTTTTATTTTATTCCCATTGTTATACTATAACTATAGTTTTATCTATCTATACAAGGGGTACGCCAGTTACATACACATTTCCAGGGGGTACGTGAAGCATAAAAGGTTAGAACCACTGATATATATGTTTTATTTTATTCCCATTGTTATACTATAACTATAGTTTCATCTATCTATACAAGGGGTACGCCAGTTACATACACATTTCCGGGGGTACGTGAAGCATAAAAGGTTGAGAACCACTGATATATATGTTTTATTTTATTCCCATTGTTATACTATAACTATAGTTTTATCTATCTATACAGGGGGTACGCCAGTTACATACACATTTCCAGGGGGTACGTGAAGCATAAAAGGTTGAGAACCACTGATATATGTGTTTTATTTTATTCCCATTGTTATACTATAACTATAGTTTCATCTATCTATACAAAGGGGTACACCAGTTACATACACATTTCCAGGGCGTACGTGAAGCATAAAAGGTTGAGAACCACTGATATATATGTTTTATTTTATTCCCATTTTTATACTATAACTATAGTTTCATCTATCTATACAAGGGGTACGCCAGTTACATACACATTTCCAGGGGGTACGTGAAGCATAAAAGGTTGAGAACCACTGATATAGATGTTTTATTTTATTCCCATTGTTATACTATAACTATAGTTTCATCTATCTATACAAGAGGTACGCCAGTTACATACACATTTCCGGGGGTACGTGAAGCATAAAAGGTTGAGAATCACTGATATATATGTTTTATTTTATTCCCATTGTTATACTATAACTATAGGTTCATCTATCTATACAAGGGGTACGCCACTTACATACACATTTCCAGGGGGTACGTGAAGCATAAAATGTTAGAACCACTGATATATATGTTTTATTTTATTCCCATTGTTATACTATAACTATAGTTTCAGCTATCTATAGAAGGGGTACGCCAGTTACATACACATTTCCAGGGCGTACGTGAAGCATAAAAGGTTGAGAACCACTGATATATGTGTTTTATTTTATTCCCATTGTTATACTATAACTATAGTTTTATCTATCTATACAAGGGGTACGCCAGTTACATACACATTTCCAGGGCGTACGTGAAGCATAAAAGGTTGAGAACCACTGATATATATGTTTTATTTTATTCCCATTGTTATACTATAACTATAGTTTCATCTATCTATACAAGGGGTACGGCAGTTACATACACATTTCCAGGGGGTACGTGAAGCATAAAAGGTTGAGAACCACTGATATTTATATTTTATTTTATTCCCATTGTTATACTATAACTATAGTTTCATCTATCTATAGAACGGGTACGCCAGTTACATACACATTTCCAGGGGGTACGTGAAGCATAAAAGGTTGAGAACCACTGATATATATGTTTTATTTTATTCCATTGTTATAATATAACTATAGTTTCATGTATCTATAGAAGGGGTAGGCCAGTTACATACACATTTCCAGAGGGTACGCGAAGCATAAAAGGTTGAGAACCACCGATATATATGTTTTATTTTATTCCCATTGTTATACTATAACTATAGTTTCATCTATCTATAGAACGGGTACGCCAGTTACATACACATTTCCACGGGGTACGTGAAGCATAAAAGGTTGAGAACCACTGATATATATGTTTTATTTTATTCCCATTGTTATACTATAACTATAGTTTTATCTATCTATACAAGGGGTACGCCAGTTACATACACATTGCCAGAGGGTACGTGAAGCATAAAAGGTTGAGAACCACTGATATATATGTTTTATTTTATTCCCATTGTTATACTATAACTATAGTTTTATCTATCTATACAGGGGGTACGCCAGTTACATACACATTTCCAGGGGGTACGTGAAGCATAAAAGGTTGAGAACCACTGATATATATGTTTTATTTTATTCCCATTGTTATACTATAACTATAGTTTTATCTATTTATACAAGGGGTACGCCAGTTACATACACATTTCCTGGGGGTACGTGAAGCATAAAAGGTTGAGAACCACTGATATATATGTTTTATTTTATTCCCATTGTTATACTATAACTATAGTTTCATCTGTCTATAGAAGGGGTACGCCAGTTACATACACATTGCCAGAGCGTACGTGAAGCATAAAAGGTTGAGAACTACTGCTTTAGCTACATGCCAAAGCGCTCTACCGTTGAACCACGCATCAGAGGCAAAACCTTTCAAATTCAAACCTATAAATCTTTCTCTGATATGTGGCGGACCTTGCGCCATCTATACTTCAGTAGAGGCAACTTTTACAATTCTTGCTACTGCTTTAGATGTTAATGAGGATTTTTTCAGATGTTTTTCAAACATGTTGAAGTCTATTTCTACAGATAATCTGTGTATTTATTATGGATGTATTTAAATCTGTATTTTCAACATTATTCTTTTAGTATTTAAAGAGTTATGTAAACTAGAATATTCAATAACAATACAGTCGCTCAAAAAATATCGGAACACTATGGTTGATTACAGATTTCAGAAAAAATATCTGGCAACGATTTTTTTAGAAATTAGTAATCTGGCAACCTTCGAGGAAGAAAATATCTGGCAATGATTTTTTTTAGAAATTACTGATCTGGCAACCTTTGTGTAAGAACAAATTTCTGGCAATGATTTTTTTTAGAAATTAGTGATATGGCAACCTTCGTGTCAAGTGACACGAAGGTTGCCAGCCGCAGGACTTCACATTACAAGCTTTCCATTAAGATTCGAATGCTAAAACTTCGAATTACGAGCTCCAGATCATAATTCAAAATTGAGAACTTCAAATTTCGTGCTGCTATTAAGACTCAAACACTGGAACTGCGAATTACGATCTTGCCATCAGGACTCGAACACCGAAACTTCAGATTACGACCTTGCATCAGGACTTAAAGCACCGAAACTTCAAATTACGAACTCCCTATTAGGACTGGAACACAGAAACTTCAAATTACGAACACGCCATCAGGACTCGAACACCGAAACTTCAGATTACGAACTCCCTATTAGGACTGGAACACAGAAACTTCCAATTACGACCTTGCATCAGTACTCGAACACCGAAACTTCAGATTGCGAACTCCCTATTAGGACTGGAACACAGAAACTTCAAATTACGAACACGCCATCAGGACTCGAACACCGAAACTTCAGATTACGAACTCCCTATTAGGACTGGAACAGAGAAACTTCAAATTACGACCTTGTATCAGTACTCGAACACCGAAACTTCAGATTGCGAACTCCCTATTAGGACTGGAACACAGAAACTTCAAATTACGAACACGCCATCAGGACTCGAACACCGAAATTTCAGATTACGAACTCCCTATTAGGACTGGAACACAGAAACTTCAAATTACGAACACGCCATCAGGACTCGAACACCGAAAATTCAGATTACGAACTCCCTATTAGGATTGGAACACAGAAACCTCAAATTACGACCTTGCATCAGGACTTAAAGCATCGAAACTTCAGATTACGAACTCCTTATTAGGACTGGAACACAGAAACTTCAAATTACGAGCACGCCATCAGGACTCGAACACCGAAACTTCAGATTACGAACTCCCTATTAGGACTGGAGCACAGAAACTTCAAATTACGAACACGCCATCAGGACTCGAAGCACCGAAACTTCAGATTACGAACTCGCTATTAGGACTTGAACACAGAAACTTCAAATTACGACCTTGCATCAGGACTTGAAGCACCAAAACTTCAGATTACGAATTCACTATTAGGACTGGAACATTGGAACTTCAAATTACGAATTCACTATTAGGACTGGAACACTGGAACTTCAAATTACGACCTTGCATCGGGACTTGAAGCACCGAAACTTCAGATTACGAACTCCCTATTAGGACTGGAACACAGAAACTTCAAATTACGAACACGCCATCAGGACTCGAACACCGAAACTTCAGATTACGAACTCCCTATTAGGACTGGAACACAGAAACTTCAAATTACGAACACGCCATCAGGACTCGAACACCGAAACTTCAGATTACGAACTCCCTATTAGGACTGGAACAGAGAAACTTCAAATTACGACCTTGTATCAGTACTCGAACACCGAAACTTCAGATTGCGAACTCCCTATTAGGACTGGAACACAGAAACTTCAAATTACGAACACGCCATCAGGACTCGAACACCGAAATTTCAGATTACGAACTCCCTATTAGGACTGGAACACAGAAACTTCAAATTACGAACACGCCATCAGGACTCGAACACCGAAAATTCAGATTACGAACTCCCTATTAGGATTGGAACACAGAAACCTCAAATTACGACCTTGCATCAGGACTTAAAGCATCGAAACTTCAGATTACGAACTCCTTATTAGGACTGTAGCACAGAAACTTCAAATTACGAACACGCCATCAGGACTCGAAGCACCGAAACTTCAGATTACGAACTCGCTATTAGGACTTGGACACAGAAACTTCAAATTACGACCTTGCATCAGGACTTGAAGCACCAAAACTTCAGATTACGAATTCACTATTAGGACTGGAACATTGGAACTTCAAATTACGAATTCACTATTAGGACTGGAACACTGGAACTTCAAATTACGACCTTGCATCGGGACTTGAAGCACCGAAACTTCAGATTACGAACTCCCTATTAGGACTGGAACACAGAAACTTCAAATTACGAATACGCCATCAGGACTCGAAGCACCGAAACTTCAGATTACGAACTCGCTATTAGGACTTGAACACAGAAACTTCAAATTTCGACCTTGCATCAGGACTTGAAGCACCGAAACTTCAGATTACGAATTCACTATTAGGACTGGAACATTGGAACTTCAAATTACGAATTCACTATTTGGACTGGAACACTGGAACTTCAAATTACGACCTTGCATCAGGACTTGAAGCACCGAAACTTCAGTTTACGAATTCACTATTAGGACTGGAACACTGGAACTTCAAATTACGACCTTGCATCAGTACTCGAACACCGAAACTTCATATTACGAACTCCCTACTAGGACTGAAACATTGAAACTTCAAATTACGAGCTTGCCATTATTACTCTGACACCGAAATTTGAAATTAAGAGCTTTCCATCAAGACTCGAAGAGCGAAACTTCAAGCTACGTGTTTCGCCTATATTAATCGAAAGCAAGAAGATGAAATTTAGAGCTCAAATCGCAAGCGGCACGATCGGAGAACGTAATAAAAAAAAAATTCTGGTGAATTAAGCACAGGAAGCCTTAACCTTTTTCGCAAAATACCGGAAAATAAACTTCAGAGAGATAAAAAAAAAAAGAAATAAAACGGAATTTAAGGACATTTCTGCCGTATCATGTCAAACTGTGCTTGAAACGTAAGTTGAGATGCAAGTTACTACAGATATAATTTTTCAAAGCTTTCCACTAAATCTTTTAAGTACGTAACAGTGTGTTACATGCCAGGAGGCTCTTTTTTTTCCATGAGGCTCTTTTTTGCTCTCTTACTCCAATGCGAAGTTCGGCTCTCTTTTTTTCCAAACCCTTCTTTTTATCTCTTGAGCCATAAATAAATATCCTTTCCTATAGTTACTAAGGACGCTACCGTGACGTTGCCATGGAAACGGAAGAGTCGCCTGGAGGAAGTCATCATCCCTGCAAGAAAAAAAACGCTGCATAAAGACAGTATGATAAAAAGAGGAATTTTTCCAGTTTTTTTTTTCGCATTCTTTTTCATGAATTTTTTTAAAGAAATACTTGAAGCAATTGTTGTTGTTTTTTTTCACGACAGGATTTGTCTTTGACGTCTGTGGAAATTTCAGCTGAAAAGTAATGTGAACAGAGAACCTTAAAATTTCGAGTTCCACGTGACGACTGAAACCCTGGAACTTCGAATTACTAGTTTGCAATTTAGAAATTTAATCGAGAATTTCAAATTACGAGCTTGGCGTTAGGATTCCAACAGAGGAACCTTAAGTTACGAGCTTGTCGGACTCGGACAGTGGAACCTTAAGTTGCGAGCTTGCAGGATTCGGACAGTGGAACCTTAAGTTGCGAGCTTTCTTGACCCGGACAGTGGAACCTTAAGTTGCGAGCTTGCCGGACTCGAAAAGTGGAACCTTAAGTTGCGAGCTTGCCGGACTCGAACAGTGGAACCTTAAGTTGCGAGCTTGCCGGACTCGAACAGTGGAACGTTAAGTTACGAGCTTGTCGGACTCGAACAGTGGAACCTTAAGTTGCGAGCTTGTCGGACTCGGACAGTGGAACCTTAAGTTGCGAGCTTGTCGGACTCGAACAGTGGAACGTTAAGTTACGAGCTTGTCGGACTCGGACAATGGAACCTTAAGTTGCGAGCTTGTCGGACTCGAACAGTGGAACGTTAAGTTACGAGCTTGTCGGACTCGAACAGTGGAACCTTAAGTTGCGAGCTTGTCGGACTCGGACAGTGGAACCTTAAGTTGCGAGCTTGTCGGACTCGAACAGTGGAACGTTAAGTTACGAGCTTGTCGGTCTCGAACAGTGGAACCTTAAGTTGCGAGCTTGTCGGACTCGAACAGTGGAACCTTAAGTTGCAAGCTTGTCGGACTCGGACAGTGGAACCTTAAGTTGCGAGCTTGTCGGACTCGGACAGTGGAACCTTAAGTTGCGAGCTTGTCGGACTCGAACAGTGGAACGTTAAGTTACGAGCTTGTCGGACTCGAACAGTGGAACCTTAAGTTGCGAGCTTGTCGGACTCGGACAGTGGAACCTTAAGTTGCGAGCTTGTCGGACTCGAACAGTGGAACGTTAAGTTACGAGCTTGTCGGACTCGGACAGCGAAACCTCAAATTAAGAGTTTAATCTGTCTGCCGAACTCGAACAGTTAAACCTCGAATTATTAGTTTGCCGGACTCGAAAGGTGAAACCTCAAATTATCAGTTTTCCATATCGAACAATGAAATTTGAAACAACAGACGTGACGGATTCGAACAGTGAAACCTCAAATCACGAGTTTGCGCACTCGAAAGGTGAAATCTCAAATCACGCGTTTACCGGACTCGAAAGGTAAAAATCTCACATTACGAGTTTGCCGGACTTCAAAGGTGAAACCTCAAATTACGAGGACTTGAAAGGTGAAACCTCAAATTACGAGGACTTGAAAGGTGAAACCTCAAATTGCGAGGACTTGAAAGGTGAAACCTCAAATTACGAGGACTTGAAAGGTGAAACCTCAAATTACGAGGACTTGAAAGGTGAAACCTCAAATTACGAGTTTTCCCGGACTTGAAAGGTGAAACCTCAAATTACGAGGACTTTAAAGGTGAAACCTCAAATTATGAGGACTTGAAAGGTGAAACCTCAAATTACGAGGACTTGAAAGGTGAACCTCAAATTACGAGGACTTCAAAGGTGAAACCTCAAATTACGAGGACTTCAAAGGTGAAACCTCAAATTACGAGGACTTCAAAGGTGAAACCTCAAATTATGAGGACTTGAAAGGTGAAACCTCAAATTACGAGGACTTGAAAGGTGAAACCTCAAATTACGAGGACTTGAAAGGTGAAACCTCAAATTACGAGGACTTGAAAGGTGAAACCTCAAATTACGAGGACTTGAAAGGTGAAACCTCAAATTACGAGGACTTGTTGAATTCTAAAAGTGAAACCTTAAATTATGAGTTTGCCGGACTCGAAAGATGAATCCTCAAATTACGAATTTGACGGACCCGAAAGGTGAAATTTCAAATTACGATTTTGTCGGACTCGAAAGGTGAAATTTCAAATTACGATTTTGTCGGACTCGAAAGGTGAAATTTCAAATTACGATTTTGCCGGACCCGAAAGATGAAATTTCAAATTACGATTTTGTCGGACTCGAAAGGTGAAATTTCAAATTACGATTTTGCCGGACCCGAAAGATGAAATTTCAAATTACGATTTTGTCGGACTCGAAAGGTGAAATTTCAAATTACGATTTTGTCGGACTCGAAAGGTGAAATTTCAAATTGCGATTTTGTCGGACTCGAAAGGGGAAATTTCAAATTACGATTTTGCCGGACCCGAAAGGTGAAATTTCAAATTACGATTTTGTCGGACTCGAAAGGTGAAATTTCAAATTGCGATTTTGTCGGACTCGAAAGGTGAAATTTCAAATTGCGATTTTGTCGGACTCGAAAGGTGAAATTTCAAATTACGATTTTGTCGGACCCGAAAGGTGAAATTTCAAATTACGATTTTGTCGGACTCGAAAGGTGAAATTTCAAATTGCGATTTTGTCGGACTCGAAAGGTGAAATTTCAAATTACGATTTTGTCGGACCCGAAAGGTGAAATTTCAAATTACGATTTTGCCGGACCCGAAAGGTGAAATTTCAAATTACGATTTTGTCGGACTCGAAAGGTGAAATTTCAAATTACGATTTTGTCGGACTCGAAAGGTGAAATTTCAAATTACGATTTTGTCGGACTCGAAAGGTGAAATTTCAAATTACGATTTTGTCGGACCCGAAAGGTGAAATTTCAAATTACGATTTTGTCGGACCCGAAAGGTGAAATTTCAAATTACGATTTTGTCGGACTCGAAAGGTGAAATTTCAAATTGCGATTTTGTCGGACCCGAAAGGTGAAATTTCAAATTACGATTTTGTCGGACCCGAAAGGTGAAATTTCAAATTACGATTTTGTCGGACCCGAAAGGTGAAATTTCAAATTACGATTTTGTCGGACTCGAAAGGTGAAATTTCAAATTACGATTTTGCCGGACCCGAAAGAGGAAATTTCAAATTACGATTTTGTCGGACTCGAAAGGTGAAATTTCAAATTACGATTTTGCCGGACCCGAAAGGTGAAATTTCAAATTACGATTTTGCCGGACCCGAAAGGTGAAATTTCAAATTACGATTTTGCCGGACCCGAAAGGTGAAATTTCAAATTACGATTTTGTCGGACTCGAAAGGTGAAATTTCAAATTGCGATTTTGTCGGACTCGAAAGGTGAAATTTCAAATTACGATTTTGTCGGACTCGAAAGGTGAAATTTCAAATTGCGATTTTGTCGGACCCGAAAGGTGAAATTTCAAATTACGATTTTGTCGGACTCGAAAGGTGAAATTTCAAATTGCGATTTTGTCGGACCCGAAAGGTGAAATTTCAAATTACGATTTTGTCGGACCCGAAAGGTGAAATTTCAAATTGCGATTTTGTCGGACTCGAAAGGTGAAATTTCAAATTGCGATTTTGTCGGACTCGAAAGGTGAAATTTCAAATTACGATTTTGTCGGACCCGAAAGGTGAAATTTCAAATTACGATTTTGCCGGACCCGAAAGGTGAAATTTCAAATTACGATTTTGTCGGACTCGAAAGGTGAAATTTCAAATTACGATTTTGTCGGACTCGAAAGGTGAAATTTCAAATTACGATTTTGTCGGACTCGAAAGGTGAAATTTCAAATTACGATTTTGTTGGACCCGAAAGGTGAAATTTCAAATTACGATTTTGTCGGACCCGAAAGGTGAAATTTCAAATTGCGATTTTGTCGGACTCGAAAGGTGAAATTTCAAATTGCGATTTTGTCGGACCCGAAAGGTGAAATTTCAAATTACGATTTTGTCGGACTCGAAAGGTGAAATTTCAAATTACGATTTTGTCGGACTCGAAAGGTGAAATTTCAAATCACGATTTTGTCGGACTCGAAAGGTGAAATTTCAAATCACGATTTTGCCGGACCCGAAAGGTGAAATTTCAAATTGCGATTTTGTCGGACTCGAAAGGTGAAATTTCAAATTGCGATTTTGTCGGACTCGAAAGGTGAAATTTCCAATTACGATTTTGTCGGACCCGAAAGGTGAAATTTCAAATTACGATTTTGCCGGACCCGAAAGGTGAAATTTCAAATTACGATTTTGTCGGACTCGAAAGGTGAAATTTCAAATTACGATTTTGTCGGACTCGAAAGGTGAAATTTCAAATTACGATTTTGTCGGACTCGAAAGGTGAAATTTCAAATTACGATTTTGTCGGACCCGAAAGGTGAAATTTCAAATTGCGATTTTGTCGGACCCGAAAGGTGAAATTTCAAATTGCGATTTTGTCGGACCCGAAAGGTGAAATTTCAAATTGCGATTTTGTCGGACTCGAAAGGTGAAATTTCAAATTACGATTTTGTCGGACCCGAAAGGTGAAATTTCAAATTACGATTTTGTCGGACCCGAAAGGTGAAATTTCAAATTACGATTTTGTCGGACTCGAAAGGTGAAATTTCAAATTGCGATTTTGTCGGACTCGAAAGGTGAAATTTCAAATTGCGATTTTGTCGGACTCGAAAGGTGAAATTTCAAATTGCGATTTTGTCGGACTCGAAAGGTGAAATTTCAAATTACGATTTTGTCGGACCCGAAAGGTGAAATTTCAAATTGCGATTTTGTCGGACCCGAAAGGTGAAATTTCAAATTGCGATTTTGTCGGACTCGAAAGGTGAAATTTCAAATTGCGATTTTGTCGGACTCGAAAGGTGAAATTTCAAATTGCGATTTTGTCGGACCCGAAAGGTGAAATTTCAAATTACGATTTTGTCGGACTCGAAAGGTGAAATTTCAAATTACGATTTTGTCGGACTCGAAAGGTGAAATTTCAAATTACGATTTTGTCGGACTCGAAAGGTGAAATTTCAAATTACGATTTTGTCGGACTCGAAAGGTGAAATTTCAAATTACGATTTTGCCGGACCCGAAAGGTGAAATTTCAAATTACGATTTTGTCGGACTCGAAAGGTGAAATTTCAAATTACGATTTTGTCGGACTCGAAAGGTGAAATTTCAAATTACGATTTTGTCGGACTCGAAAGGTGAAATTTCAAATTACGATTTTGTCGGACCCGTAAGGTGAAATTTCAAATTACGATTTTGTCGGACTCGAAAGGTGAAATTTCAAATTACGATTTTGCCGGACCCGAAAGGTGAAATTTCAAATTACGATTTTGTCGGACTCGAAAGGTGAAATTTCAAATTACGAATTTGACGGACCCGAAAGGTGAAATTTCAAATTACGATTTTGCCGGACCCGAAAGGTGAAATTTCAAATTACGATTTTGTCGGACTCGAAAGGTGAAATTTCAAATTACGATTTTGTCGGACTCGAAAGGTGAAATTTCAAATTACGATTTTGTCGGACTCGAAAGGTGAAATTTCAAATTACGATTTTGTCGGACCCGAAAGGTGAAATTTCAAATTACGATTTTGCCGGACCCGAAAGGTGAAATTTCAAATTACGATTTTGTCGGACTCGAAAGGTGAAATTTCAAATTACGAATTTGACGGACCCGAAAGGTGAAATTTCAAATTACGATTTTGCCGGACCCGAAAGGTGAAACCTGAAATCACACACCCTCCCTCCCCTTTTAGAAATCTAGTAAGGGTAATGGAAATAAAAAAAATCATTAAAGGTGTGCACGTTTCACCCACTTTTCAAGAAATTTCTAAATGCCTCCGAAATGAAGGGTAAAATGCTTTTCAGCAACGGATAGCGTCTCTTATTTTTACTCTTAACAAACAAGTTTTCGAATGAAATGTGCTATGAATGAACAATGGCCAGGTCACAAGGACCCCAAGGGCTCGTTGACAGGCTCTCTTCAAGGCCATCCAGTGTGTTCCTTAAAGTGCACAGGGTATGGATCTCCAGCATTTCCCAGCTGGGTCAACGTTGAGATTTATCTCAGCAAAACTCTCTGCCCACGTTCAGTAGGGGACACCGATGGGCTTGGAAAAGCCGCCGTCCGTCGGATGGGATGTTAAGCCGTGGCCCCGTGTACGGGAGAGAGCCATACCCTGTGCACGTTAAAGAACGCGCTGGATGGCCTTGACGGGAGGCTACCATCTGTCTCCCAACAGCTGTTCCAGTGGATCCCCTCCCCCAACCTTTTCTGAGTCTTCAGGGTCCTTGTGATCTGGCCATTTAGCCCATGGTGTGCAAAAAAAGTGCCGTTCAGAGGTAAAACAACCCAAAATTGTAATCTGCAGTTCCCAGGTTCGAGTCCCAGCTGAGTCAGCGTTGAGATTTATCTCCGCAAAATTCCCCGCCCTGCCCACGGTCAGTAGGGGACATCGATGCTCTTGAAACAGGCCGTCGTCCGTCGGATGGGACGTTAAGCCGTGGCCCCGTGTGCGGGAGAGCCATACCCTGTGCACGTTAAAGAACACGCTGGATGGCCTTGACGGGAGGCTACCATCTTGTCTGCCAACAGCTGTTCCAGTGGTCCCCTCCCCCAACCTTCTCTGAGTCTTCGGGGTCCTTGTGACCTGGCCATTTAGCCCATTGTGTACAGAAAAGTGCCACTTAGAGGTAAAACAACCCAAGACGTTCTCCATCACACGGAAAGAAGTCTTTAACGTCACATCCGACGGACGATGCAATTTTGTGGGTGATAAAAACAAATCAATAAAAATACTTTAATAAATCATATCGAATCTCAGCGATATGAGCCGACATTTATTAAACCTTTCAGTACTAAATTCTTCCCACAGAGGGTTGGGTTGGGTTGTTTTACCTCTGAGCGTCCGTTTTTTGCACACAATGGTAAATGGCCAGGTCATGGACCCCGAAGATTCAGAGAAGTTTGAGGGACCTACTGGAACAGCTGTTGGGAGACAGATGGTAGCCTCCCGTCAAGGCCTTCCAACGTGTTCTTTAACGTTGGGCTAAATGGTAAATGGCCAGGTCATGGACACCGAAAATTCAGAGAAGTTTGGGGGAGGGGACCCACTGGAACAGCTGTTGGGAGACAGATGGTAGCCTCCCGTCAAGGCCATCCAACGTGTTCTTTAACGTTGGGCTAAATGGTAAATGGCCAGGTCATGGACCCCGAAGATTCAGAGAAGTTTGGGGGACCTACTGGAACAGCTGTTGGGAGACAGATGGTAGCCTCCCGTCAAGGCCTTCCAACGTGTTCTTTAACGTTGGGCTAAATGGTAAATGGCCAGGTCATGGACACCGAAAATTCAGAGAAGTTTGGGGGAGGGGACCCACTGGAACAGCTGTTGGGAGACAGATGGTAGCCTCCCGTCAAGGCCATCCAACGTGTTCTTTAACGTTGGGCTAAATGGTAAATGGCCAGGTCATGGACCCCGAAGATTCAGAGAAGTTTGGGGGACCTACTGGAACAGCTGTTGGGAGACAGATGGTAGCCTCCCGTCAAGGCCTTCCAACGTGTTCTTTAACGTTGGGCTAAATGGTAAATGGCCAGGTCATGGACACCGAAAATTCAGAGAAGTTTGGGGGAGGGGACCCACTGGAACAGCTGTTGGGAGACAGATGGTAGCCTCCCGTCAAGGCCATCCAACGTGTTCTTTAACGTTGGGCTAAATGGTAAATGGCCAGGTCATGGACCCCGAAGATTCAGAGAAGTTTGGGGGACCTACTGGAACAGCTGTTGGGAGACAGATGGTAGCCTCCCGTCAAGGCCTTCCAACGTGTTCTTTAACGTTGGGCTAAATGGTAAATGGCCAGGTCATGGACACCGAAAATTCAGAGAAGTTTGGGGGAGGGGACCCACTGGAACAGCTGTTGGGAGACAGATGGTAGCCTCCCGTCAAGGCCATCCAACGTGTTCTTTAACGTTGGGCTAAATGGTAAATGGCCAGGTCATGGACCCCGAAGATTCAGAAAAGTTTGGGGGAGGGGACCCACTGGAACAGCTGTTGAGAGACAGATGGTAGCCTCCCGTTAAGGCCATCCAGGGTGTTCGTTAATGTTGGGTTGTTTTACCTCTGAGCGGCACTTTTTTTGCACACAATGGGCTAAATGGCCAGGTCACAAGGACCCCGAAGGCTCAGAGAAGGTTGGGGGAGGGGACCCACTGGGACAGCTATTGGGAGACAGATGGTAGCCTCCCGTCAAGGCCATCCAGCGTGTTCTTTAACGTTGGGTTGTTTCACCTCTGAGAGGCACTTTTTTGCACACCATGGGTTAAATGGCCAGGTCACAAGGACCCCGAAGTCTCAGAGATTATTGGGGGAGGGGATCCACTGGAACAGCTGTTGGGAGACAGATGGTAGTCTCTAGTCAATGCCATCCAGCGTGTTCTTTAACATGCACAGGGTAT
Organism: Ryuthela nishihirai; assembly: GCA_038380435.1. Taxonomy (NCBI): domain Eukaryota; kingdom Metazoa; phylum Arthropoda; class Arachnida; order Araneae; family Heptathelidae; genus Ryuthela; species Ryuthela nishihirai. Next base: position 40,889,930 of record JAWZYU010000034.1, on the reverse strand, counting down.
GGCTCTCCCGCACACGGAGCCACGGCTTAACGTCCCATCCGACGGACGACGGCCTTTCCAAGCCCACCGGTGTCTCCTACTGACCGTTTGCAGGGCGAGAAGTTCTGCATCTCACGGAGGATTTTGCAGAACTTCAATAAAAATTAACACCAGAAAATCTAAAAAATACAATACAAAAGTATTAACATCAATTAAATGTCTTATTATATCAAGCAAATAAAAACATACATCCCAATAAATTAATCGCACGCATTTAACTAAAATGAATGAAAAAAACTAAAATCCAATATTACTAATCCACTAAAATATTATTTCTATCCATTTTTCTAAATTAAATTTAACTCATCAGTTTTGAAAAAAAAATAAATAAAAAAAAGAAAATCAACGTAAATTTCATGACGAAAATTAATTTTTTTTTCAGTGTTTGATATTAAAACTAGTGATTGCATTTCGAACATTTTTTTGGGCTTTCTAATTTCGTAATGTCTTTTTTTTTTTACCTTGCAACACACCGAAAAACGGCCATTGCTAATAGTGCCTAAAAGTTCACAGTTGATAAAAACTGAATCCAAACAATTAGCCAAATCAGAGAATTAAAAAAAAAAAACCGAAATAATTGAAGAGTTTACAAATTCTTGACTTGAAATATCAGAATCGAATAATGCCTTTACCGTTTTTGCTGTAATGTTCCCTATCTGTGTCTTTCCCATTAATTGTCTGTTAATTATTCATTCGAAGTGGACTCTCCGATTCTTTGATTCGGAAAATGAAGAAGAATCCTCACCACCCGAGGCAGAATATCGCCTTTCCGAATATTCGCAACGGCTTACGTTTTATTAAATATTGATGGAAAAAATGACGTTAGACTGTCGGATGTTTTTATTCTGGCAGTTGTCGCTGTTGTTGCTCCCTTTGCTTTTGTTTTTATGTCTTTACTGTTGTTGTTTCGACTGTTCCTGTCTTTTGTTAATTCCATTATTAGCATTGCTTTTCTATTTTTTTTTTGATGACGTTTTAGCAGTTCTTGTTGGTAGTGATGGTGTCGTGGTCGTTTTCTGATGTTGCATCGTAGTTGTAGTTTTGATGATGATGTTAATTACGTTCTTTTTGTCATCTATGATGATAATTACGTTCTTTTCGTCATTAATGATGATAATTACGTTCTTTTCGTCGTCTATGATGATAATTACGCTCTTTTCACCATTGATGATGATAATTACGTTCTTTTCGTTATTAATGATGATGATTACGTTGTTTTCCTCATTAATGATGATGATTACGTTCTTTTCCTCATTAATGATGATAATTACGTTCTTTTCCTCATTAATGATGATAATTACGTTCTTTTCCACATTAATGGTGATAATTACGTTCTTTTCCACATTAATGGTGATAATTACGCTCTTTTCCTCATTAATGATGATAATTACGTTCTTTTCCCCATTAATGGTGATAATTACGTTCTTTTCCACATTAATGGTGATAATTACGTTCTTTGACTCATTAATGGTCATCATTACGTTCTTTTCGACATTAATGGTGATAAATACGTTCTTTTCCTCATTAATGATGATAATTACGTTCTTTTCCTCATTAATGATGATAATTACGTTCTTTTCGACATTCATCATCATCCTCAAGCAGCCATGGGCTACGGAGGTCCAACCAGACCGTGCAATTTAGTTCTCCAAGAAAGTCTATCCTGAGCTACATCTACTGCATCTGGCCACTGCACACCAATTCTAACAAGGTCTTGTTTGACATTGTCTGCCCACCGCATCCTAGGTCTCCCCTTCTATCTGAGGCCTTTAGGCACACTGTTCATAACCCTATTCGCCAATCTATAATTATTCATACGGGCAACATGGCCAAACCAACGTAGTCTCTCTCTGCACAATATGCTGCTTAAAGGAGGTTGCAAACTCCTTTGCCTAATCTCATCATTAGTTACCAAATTAAACCACCTAATGCCCAAGATACTGCGCAAGCATCTGGAATCAAAAGCATCTAGTTTCCTGTTATCTTGTTTACAAAGTGTCCAAGTTTCACTACCATAACTAACCCTAGAAAGAACCAAACTATTATACAGTCTAATTTTAGTCTTTAGGTGTATACGCCTATTTCTCCACACTCTCCATAGGTTCTTAAAAGTCCCGGCAGCAATCCCTATTCGTCTGTTAATCTCATGCCGCACATCACCATTATCTGTTACATAGCTCCCAAGATAATTAAACTGTGACACCTGCTCAAGACTGCCACCATTCAGATTAACTGAATCACAGCCTGCCTGACCAATTTTCATCACTTTAGTTTTCTCTCTGTTTATAACCAAACCTACTCTACTTCCAGTTTCATCAACAGCTCGAATGAAAGTGTTCATCTCATCAACATCATTTGCCAAAAGGGCTAAATCATCAGCATAATCTAAATCAGAAATTTTAGTATCTCCAGACCATTTAAGGCCAAAATCTTTCCCTTGAAGTGAATTTCGCATAACATAATCAATAACCAAGCTAAAGAGAAAAGGAGACAAAATGTACCCTTGTCGAACACCAGACGTAATGCTAAACCAATTGCTACAAGCCTTACCAACTCTCACACACGACTCAGTGTTATTATAGAGAACTTTCATAATGTTAACTAACTTGTCTGGTATACCATATGATCTCACAATCAACCACAAATTATGACGATCAACAAAGTCGAAAGCCTTTTTGAAATCAACAAAGCTAGCAACCAAAGGTTTCTGAAACTCTGAACATTTCTCAAGAATCTGCCTAAGTGAAAATATCTGATCCACACATCCCCTACCACTTCTGAATCCACATTGCTCATCACGCAATTGACTGTCAACCAGATTCTTAATTCTATTAAGCACAATCATGGAAAGAACTTTACCTGGAACAGAGAGTAGGCTTATACCCCTATAGTTATCACAAGAACTGCGATCACCTTTTTTGAAAATAGGGATAACAATAGCTCTGGTAAAATCCTTAGGAACCATGCCTTTATCATAAAAGATATTCAGAATTTCAGTCATCCAAGTGGTAACCGAAACATTCCGAGCTCTAAGCATTTCCGTAGTAATTTCATCTACCCCTGGGGATTTATGAAGTTTAAGTTTAGAAACAGCCAAAATAACTTCAGATTGTGTTATAGGTCCAACATTAAAGCCACCAATGCATCTATCATCATTGCAAACAATGGGAGTAGAACTAACTACATTGTTTAGAACATCACTGAAATGCTCAGCCCACCTAGCCATGACAGAATCCTCCCCTTCTATAACCTTACCTTGTTTATCCTTCAATCCTTGTATGCCTGTCCGTTTTCTACCTCACAAAACATTAACTATCTGGTACAGCTCTCTGCTGTTGTGCTGTCTAACTGCTTCCTCGGCTTTGTCAGCCAAACCATCAAGCCAAAGATTCTTATCAGCAGCTAACTGATCCTTTACAAGTTTATTAAGGTCTCTGTAATGCTTTCTATTAGGACTAGTAGGGTATTGATTAAGGGCATTCCTGCAGTTCTTTCTTTCCGAAATAAGCACAAGTGCCTTATCACTCAGATAATTTTGCCTCTTCTGCTCCTTTTTTCCTAAAAGAGTACTGTTAGTGTCCAAAAAAGCCTGTTTAAAATGATCCCATTCTTCCTCAACTTCAGTAGTAAGCAAACCATGACTGTCATAATGACTAAGTAACCTATCATGGTAGGCTATAACTGGATCTTTCAGAGCTACAGTATTAAAAGTAAATTTTTTAACCCTAGCACAACACTTTTTAAGTTTAAGTTGCAACACACTTTTAACAAGGTAATGGTCAGATCCAATTTCAGCTCCCCTATATGACCTGGTATTCCTAACAGAACTAGCCCATTTGCTGTTAATTAATATGTAATCAATCATATTCTTATGCAGCCCATCAGGTGAAACCCATGTGTACTTATGTATGTCTCGGTGTTTGTAATAAGTGTTAGTTATTCTGAAACCATTGAGTTTACTTACCTGTAGGAGACGTTGCCCATTGCCATTGCAGCTACCAATACCAAAAGGGCCTATTACTCCTCCCCAAAGGTCAGAGTCAGTACCAACTTTGGCATTGAAGTCACCAAGAACAAGGGTAATATCTCCTTTCTTGACAGAATTCAAAATATCCTGAAGTTGTTCATAAAACCTATCCTTCTCATCCTCATCGGCATCCTCAGTGGGGGCATAACAGCAGATAACATTCAAGTCTTTAACGCTTGTCTGAAATTTTGCTGTAAGAAACCTTTCATTAATGCACTCATATCCTAGAAGAGCATCGCTAGCGTGTCTGCTGAGAAGCAGACCCACGCCTTGGTGATGCCTATTGTCGTCCCTCCCTGAAAAGAGAAATTTAAAATTATTTTGAAGAATCTGACCTTTATCTGTCCATCTGGTCTCTTGCAAGCCGAGAATATCTAAATTATAACGGTGGAATTCTTGTGTGAGGACATCAAGAGAAAAAGCTCTTTGCAGAGTCCTCACATTCCAACTACCTATGGAGAGAAAATGGTTAGTGGGATGTTTAAAGAAACTATGTTTATTGGGAGAGGGAATGCCGACAATATCAAACAGCCCCCTAATCGCAGACATGGGGCAAAGACCCGTTCCCCCACCACTAAAGGCTGAAGCCATCTACACTGGAAGACTTCCTCCAATGTAGAATTTGATGATGCCAATAGAAGCAAAGAGTTCAGGTGCCTGCGATGACTTCTGCTCAGGATTATCCACCAGCTGATAAACATATCCTGTGAATCTATTCACTTGGGGCTGTCAACCCACAAACAAACAGAAAACACAGCGGAAGATTTTCCCTCCACAGAAGCCCACCAGTGCAGCAAAATCAGGATCCATAATCAAGCTCAGAGCCATATATCTGTCCAGTCCAGTAGGTTTATATGGTCAGCACCAGGACCCTGTGTGGTTGACCACTCCTCAGCAGGGTAGTAAAAAAAGAAAAGTAGCCATAGTTGTCCAGATCAGTAGGCCACACTAATCTGGCAGCCCTCCCCTTCCGTTCACTTCCACAAGAGAGTATCTCTTTCGAAAGTTACTAACGGTCCGCACCACGAGAAGGCGGGGTCGGACATTAGGTGCTAGGCCTGGCCGGTTCTATAATGATTATAATTACGTTATTTTCCTCATTAATGATCATGATAATGTTTCTGTTGTAATTGCTGTTGTTGACGTCGTTATTTTTGATGATGATGATGATGATGATGATGATGATGATGATGATGATGATGATGATGATGATGATGATGATGATGATGATGATGATGATGATGATGATGATGATGATGATGATGATGATGATGATGACGACGACGACGACGACGGCGACGACGACGACGACGACGGCGACGACGGCGACTTTGTTGTTGCTGTTGTTGGCGTCGTAATCTTTAATGATAATGATGATCTTTGATTGATGATGGTGGTGGCGGTGATGATGTCATCATCTTTGTTGTTGAAGTCGTCGTCTTTGATGATGATGTCATCTTTGTTGTTGCTGCCGACGCTGTTTTTAATCATGATGATATTGTTGTCACTACTGTTGCTGCTGACGTTGCATCATTAATGCTGATGATAATGCTGTTTTGTTGTTTTCATTGACGTCGTCATCTTTAATGGTGATGATATTGTTATTGTCGTCAATAATGATTATGGGGCTGATGATGAAGATATTATCGTCGTCATTAATCACAATCTGTGCACGTTAAGGAACATGCTGAAAAGTCTTGACTTGGCGGCCCCCAAATGTCTCCCAACAACTGTCCAGTGGTTCCTCTTTCTCCTGCCCAAATTTAAGCAATTGGAGTCTTCGTGACCCAGCAATTTTGTTGTTGTGTCTACTTCTCAGTCGGTAGCGCGCCAGGCTCGTAATCTGTAGTTCCCAGGTTCGAATCCCAGCTGGGTCAGCGTTGAGATTTATCTCCGCAAAACTCTCCGCCCTGCCCACGGTCACTAGGGGATACAGATGGGCTTGGAAAGGCCGCCGTCCGTCGGATGGGACGTTCAGCCGTGGCTCCGTGTTCCGGAGAGCCATACCGTGTGCACGTTAAAGAACACGCTGGATGGCCTTGACGGGAGACTACCATCTGTCTCCCAACAGGTATTCCAGTGGGTCCATTCCCCCCACCTTCTCTGAGCCTTCGGGGTCCTTGTGACCCAGCCATTTAGCCCATGGTGTGCAAAAAAGTGCTGCTCAGAGGTAAAACAACACAACGTTAAAGAACACGCTGGATGGCCTTGACGGGAGTCTACCATCTGTCTCTCAACAATTGTTCCAGTGGGTACCCTCCCCCAACCTTCTCTGAACCTTCGGGGTCCATGACCCGGCAATTTACCATTTAGCCCATTGTGTGCCAAAAAGTGCCGCTCAGAGGTAAAATAACCCAACGTTAAAGAACACGTTGGATGACCTTGACGGGAGTCTACCATCTGTCTCTCAACAACTGTTCCAGTGGGTCCCTTCCCCCATCCTTCTCTGATACTTCGGGGTCCTTGTGACCTGGCATTTAGCCCATTGTGTGCAAAAACAGTGCTGCTCAGAGGTAAAACAACCCAACCCAACTCTATATTTAATTTATTTTCTCCATCCACTAATAAAACTTGGGAGTAATTAGACTTCGACGCCCTCTCACTCAAAGCTTAATAAAAACACCCCAAATGACAACAAGAACAATAAAAAACATCATGGCACTACACCTTTCTCTTTAATTAGTTCACAGTGTCAAAAGCGCCTCCGTTAAAGTTTTACAAATGGCAGTTTTTAGCACAGTTTTTTAGACGAGACGCATTTAAAAAGCGATGTGTTGTTTTTACGAATGTCTCCCTTGAAGAGAAAGGTCTAGAACCAGATGTTCGGTACAGATAGAACCTCAGGATCTGAGTCGGCATCAGTCATCTTGACACTCAGCTTATGCTTCCACAGCAAGAGTTGGCACTGATCCATGATGCGAATCTGGCTCTTCTTTATTCTGAATTGCTCTGGAACAATGAGTTGTCCTTCTTGTCGTCAGGTAATCATTCTCCAATGTTTATGTGGTTGATTGTAAGAGAAAATATTAGCCAGCAAAACAAAATACGCAGCGAACAAAAATCTTTGCATCTTTCTCTTTAATAGGATGATTCGAAAGTTTCTGTCTTTTTCTTTAATGGGATGATTCGAAAGCTTCGTATCGTCTTCCTTAGTGTGATGATTCGAAAGCTTTGTGTCTTTTTCGTTAATGTGATGATTCGAAACTCTGTGTCTTTTCCGTTAATAAGATGATTCGAAACTCTGTGTCTTTTCCGTTGATATGATGATTCGAAAGCCTTGTGTCTTTTTCGTTGATATGATGATTCGAAAGCTTTGTGTCTTTTTTCGTTAATAAGATGATTCGAAAGCTTTGTGTCTTTTTTCGTTAATAAGATGATTCGAAAGCTTTGTGTCTTTTTCGTTAATAAGATGATTCGAAAGCTTTGTGTCTTTTTCGTTAATAAGATGATTCGAAAGCTTTGTGTCTTTTTCGTTAATAAGATGATTCGAAAGCTTTGCGTCTTTTTCGTTGATATGATGATTCGAAAGCTTTGTGTCTTTTTTCGTTAATAAGATGATTCGAAAGCTTTGTGTCTTTTTCGTTAATAAGATGATTCGAAAGCTTTGTGTCTTTTTCGTTAATAAGATGATTCGAAAGCTTTGCGTCTTTTTCGTTGATATGATGATTCGAAAGATTTGTGTCTTTTTCGTTAATAAGATGATTCGAAAGCTTTGCGTCTTTTTCGTTGATATGATGATTCGAAAGCTTTGTGTCTTTTTTCGTTAATAAGATGATTCGAAAGCTTTGTGTCTTTTTTCGTTAATAAGATGATTCGAAAGCTTTGTGTCTTTTTCGTTAATAAGATGATTCGAAAGCTTTGTGTCTTTTTCGTTAATATGATGATTCGAAAGCTTTGTGTCTTTTTCGTTGATATGATGATTCGAAAGCTTTGTGTCTTTTTTCGTTAATAAGTTTATTCGAAAGCTTTGTGTCTTTTTCGTTAATAAGATGATTCGAAAGATTTGTGTCTTTTTCGTTAATAAGATGATTCGAAAGCTTTGTGTCTTTTTCGTTAATAAGATGATCCGAAAGCTTTGTGTCTTTTTCGTTAATAAGATGATTCGAAAGATTTCTGTCTTTTTCGTTAATAAGATGATTCGAAAGCTTTGTGTCTTTTTCGTTAATATGATGATTCGAAAGCCTTGTGTCTTTTTTCGTTAATAAGATGATTCGAAAGCTTTGTGTCTTTTTCGTTAATAAGATGATTCGAAAGATTTGTGTCTTTTTCGTTAATAAGATGATTCGAAAGATTTGTGTCTTTTTCGTTGATGTGATGATTCGAAAGCTTTGTATCTTTTTCGTTAATAAGATGATTCGAAAGCTTTGTGTCTTTTTCGTTAATAAGATGATTCGAAAGCTTTGTGTCTTTTTCGTTGATGTGATGATTCTAAAGTTTGCCTTTTTCGTTAATATTGTGGCGGCGGTGAGGAGTCAGTCGGTAGCGTGCCAGGCTCGTAATCTGTAGTTCCCAGGTTCTCGTCCCAACTGGGTAAGCGTTGAGATTTATCTCCGCAAAACTCCCCGCCCCTGCCCACGGCCAGTAGGGGACACCGATGGGCTTGGAAAGGCCACCGTCCGTCGGATGGGACGTTAAGCCGTGGCCCCGTGTGCGGGAGAGCCATACCCTGTGCACATTAAAGAACACGCTGGACGACCTTGACGGGAGGCTACCATCTGTCTCCTAACAGCTGTTCCAGTGGGTCACCTCCCCCAACCTTCTCTGAGACTTCGGGGTCCTTGTGACCTGGCCATTTAGCCCATGGTGTGCATAAAAGTGCCGCTCAGAGGTAAACCAACCCAACGTTAAAGAACACGCTAGATGGTCTTGACGAGAGGCTACCATCTGTCTCCCAACAGCTGTTCCAGTGGATCCCCTCCCGCAACCTTCTCTGAGCCTTCGGGGTCCTTGTGACCTGGTCATTTAGCTCAGTGTGCAAAAAAGTACCGCTCAGAGGTAAAACAAACCAAACCATTTTTATCCTCCACAGCAAAAGTTCTGTGAGGATGGCAGGACCTCAGCAGAAATGCAACACAAACATCCATGTCTTTCCCTGGGCTCGAACCCAGGCACCGTTGATCATCAGCCATGCATTTTTCCCCCATTTATAAGTATATTTATTTCTAGATTTAAACAGCTTAATTAACGATCTGGAAGATCAATAAGTCGTACAGTCGCTCAAAAAAGTATCCAAACTCTATGGTTGATTACAGAATTCAGAAAAAATATCTGGCAACGATTTTTTTTAGAAGTCATTGATCTGGCAACCTTCGTGTCGCGTGACACGAAGGTTGCCAGATCACTAACTTCTAAAAAAAATCGTTGCCAGTTATTTTTTTCTGAATTCTGTAATCAATCATAGTGTTCGGATACTTTTTTGAGCGACTGTAGGTGGTCATATTATTTTGATACTAGATCGTGTGGGCTCACTCACGGAAATATTGAGCGTGTGCAGTTACCGTTCACAGCAAACTGGAGCGTTTGCGGTTAATGTTCACAGCACATTGGATCGTGTGAGCTCACAAAAACCTGGATCGTGTGGGCCCACTCACAGAAATATACAACGTGTGCAGTTACTGTTCACAGCAAACTGGAGCGTGTGCAGTAACTGCACACGCTCCAGTTTGCTGTGAACGGTAACTGGAGCGTGTACAGTTGCTGTACACGCTCCAGATATTTTTCCTGAATTCTGTAATCACGTGACACGAAGGTTGCCAGATCACTAACTTTTAAAAAAAAAATCGTTGCCGGATATTTTTTCTGAATTCTGTAATCAACCATAGTGTTCGGATACTTTTTTCAGCGACTGTACTCGGCGTTTGCTATTTGATACAAGATCAGAAGTCAACTTCCATTGAATTTTGAAAGAAACGTTTTCCGAGTAAAAAATAAACAAGACGACTTTTTTTTACGCTCCTTTTTCTACACAACGGAGAATCTAATAGCTAATATTTGTCCAGCCATTCCCTCTATGGCTCGCACCCCCCCAAAGTGCAAAATCATCAGCCTCCAATGCTTGATTTACGACATTATTTGCTTTTTTTAGCGCCCCCGCGTGAAACCGAGCATTGCGTAAAATCCTCCCTAACGTTCTTGGAAGACAGACTCAAGAATTTAAAAAAAGAAATCGTGGTAAAGATCATGAATGTCGAAGAATGTAACAAAAAAAGTTTAAAAAAAAATTTTCAGAAATCACTGAGTCGGAAATGGGTAATAAACGTCAACTGAATGTTGAGTACTTCCGATTACGTGTTTCTTTTTTTTCTTCACGTCACGTTGTTTAGAGTCACGTGATCTCGTTGTTAGCTCAATAAAGAATTTTTGACCTTTTAATCGTTAAGAGAATGTCACGAGCAAATATTTGTGTTCGTTATGGCGTGATTACGCTAAAAAAAATCAAGATACGTTTCTTTGTCGGCGTTTGTTTAAAACAGTTGTGTGTTCTTCACATATTGATTAGCTGGAATGGACTCTTAACTTCAATGAGAAACGGGGTGGCTCAGTCGGTAGCGCGCCAGGCTCGTAATCTGCAGTTCCCAGGTTCGAGTCCCAACTGAGTCAGCGTTGAGATTTATCTCCGCAAAACTCCCCGCCCTGCCCACGGTCAGTAGGAGACACCAATGGGCTTGGAAAGGCCGTCGTCCGTCGGATGGGACGTTAACCCATGTGTGCGGGAGAGCCATACCCTGTGCACATTAAAGAACAATATTGATGGTCTTGACGGGAGGCTCCCATCTGTCTCCCAACAGCTGTTCCAGTGGTTCTCTCCCCCAACCTTCTCTGAGACTTCGGGGTCCTTGTGATCTGGCCATTTAGCCCATGGTGTGCAAAAAAGTGCCACTCAGAGGTAAAACAACCCAATGTTAAAGAACACGCTGGATGGCCTTGACGGGAGACTACCATCTGTCTCCCAACAGCTGTTCCAGTGGGTCCCCTCCTCCAACCTTCTCTGAAACTTCGGGGTCCTTGTGACCTGGCCATTTAACCCATTGTATGCGAAAAATGCAGCTCAGAGTAAAATAACCCAAACCAATCTGTGGTACCCATGTTTCTGTCGCACCTAGGCCAGCGTTGAGATTTAAAAAAAAATAAATACCCCCTCAAGCAGCTGCTTGCCACAGAGGACTGACTGGAGCCTGTCAGTTTATATGCCATAGGAGAAGGTCTGTGAGGATGGTAGGACCTCAGCCGAAAAACAACACAAACGTCCATGCCTTACCCGGGGCTCGAACCCAGGTCCCTTAGATCAGTAGCCAAGCGCGCTAAAGATTAACCTCCGCAAAACTCCCCGCCCTCAGTCAGTAGGGGTCACCGATCGGTTTGGAAAGGCGGCGTCCATCTGATGGGCCGTTAAGCCTTGTGCGAAAAACCCTGTGCAGGTTAAAGAACACGCTGGATATCCCTGACGGGAGGCTACTATCTCTGTCTTAACGGTTATCCAGTGGGTTCCCTACCCCCAGCATTCACTGAACCGTTGGGGTCCTTGTGACTTGACCATTTAGCCCACTATGTACAAAAAACTGCCGCTAGGTGGTAAATCAAACTAACTCGGATATAAATATCTTGCTTTGTAAAAAAAAATCGTGATTTTTTTTTCCACAACTTGAGTGCCCTCTAACGTTTGAAATTTAAAGTACCGAAAGATTCAGTTGGGTTGGGTTGTTTTACCTCTAAGCGGCACTTTTTTGCAAACCATGGGCTAAATGGCCAGGTCACATGGACCCCGAAGGCTCAGAGAAGGTTTGGGGAGGGGACCCACTAGAACAGCTGTTAGGAGACAGATGGTAGCCTCCCATCAAGGCCACCTCGCGTGTTCTTTAACGTGCAGAGGGTATGGCTCTTCCGCACACGGGGCCACGTCTTAACGTCCCATCCGACGGACGGCGTCATTTCCAAGCCCATCGGTGTCCCCTACTGACCGTGGGCAGGGCGGGGAATTTTGCGGAGATAAGTTGGGTTGGGTTGTTTTACCTCTGAGCGGCACTTTTTTGCACACTATGGGCAAAATGGCTAGGTCACATGGACCCCGAAGGCTTAGAAAAGGTTGGGGGAGGGGACCCACTGGAACAGCTGTTAGGAGACAGATGGTAGCCTCCCATCAAGGCCATCCAGCATGTTCTTTAACGTGCACAGGGTATGTCTCTCCCGCACACGGGGCCACGGCTTAACGTCCCATCCGACGGACGGCGGCCTTTCCAAGCCCATCGGTGTCCCCTACTGACCGTGGGCAGGGCGGGGAATTTTGCGGAGATAAATCTCAACGCTGACCCAGCTGGAACTCGAACTTGGGAACTACAGATTACGAGCCTCTCACGCTACCGACTGAGCCACCCCCGCCCCAATAAATTGATTTGATTTTCATATTTATCATCCATGATATGTTTTCAATAGATTTATATTTGGGAAGATCTAGAGCTTCGGACGCAGATTGCATCGAAGTTACACGAAAATTGTTTGATATTTTTGAGAGTGCACATCATGTTGACCAAGCTTTCACATCTGCTCGTCCAACATGATCCTAGTAATTAGATTCTGTCCGCAGCGAACAGATTTCGAATTTCTGAAATAACCACTTCCCCTAGATAATGAACCATGTAATAGATATGTTCTAACCCGAGATTTAACCCTAGATAAATAAATTATTTTAATTAACGGTAGATTAACGTAACATCCAACATAATCATGACCGGATCACTGGGTGGGGGGCGAGAACTCCCCCCCCCTCCTTGATAATATGTTAAAGGTAATGGGAGACACGAAATTATTAAATTTATCTGTTGTCAATTTAAACACGGAAGGGAAAATTTTATACGGCAATTTAATTAGTCCCTTACATTTTTCAGTCTCGGAGAAGTGGGGGGGTTGGGAAATCATTGCCGTCCGTCGGGGAAAATCATTTTCTCCCCCTCACTTCCTATACACATAGTTTTTTTCTCTGTTTTTTTCTGCCTCCTGGCTTTACATGGGGCGGGGGTGGCTGAGTCGGTAGTGCGCCATGCTCGTTATCTGAAGTTCCCAGGTTCGAGTCCCAGCTGGGTCAGCGTTGAGATTTATCTCCGCAAAATTCCCCGCCCTGCCCACGGTCAGTAGGGACCACCGATGGGCTTGGAAAGGCCACCGTCCGTCGGATGGGACGTTAAGCTGTGGCCCCGTGTGCGGGAGAGCCATACCCTGTGCACGTTAAAGAACACGCTGGATGGCCTCGACGGGAGGCTACGATCTGTCTCCCAACAGCTGTTCCAGTGGGACCCCTCCCCCAACCTTCTCTGAACCTTCGGGGTCCATGTGACCTGGCCATTTAGCCCATGGTGTGCAAAAAAGTGCCGCTCAGAGGTAAAACAACCCAACGTTAAGGAACACGCTGGATGACCTTGACGGGAGGCTACCATCTGTCTCCCAACAGCTGTTCCAGTGGGTCCCCTCCCCCAACCTTCTCTGAGCCTTCGGAATCCTTGTGACCTGGCCATTTAGCCCATGGTGTGCAAAAAAGTGCCGCTCAGAGGTAAAACAACCCAATCCCCTCTTCACAGTTGAGTTGTTTTTTTTTCCTCTGAGCGGTACTTTTTTGCACACAATGGGCTAAATGGCCAGGTCACAAGGACCTCGAGAGCTCAGAGAAGGCTGGAGGAGGGGATCCACTGGAACAACCGTTAGGAGAGAGAGATGGAAGCCTCCCGTCAAGGACATCCACTATGTTATTTAATGTTCATAGGATGTGGCTCCCCTGCACAGGGAACCACGGCTTCACGTCCCATCCGACGGACGGCAGCCTTCGAAAAACCCATCTGCGTCCCATTTCTCACAGAGGACAGAATGGGGATTGGTGGAGATAAATCTCAACACTGGCGCAGTTGGGACTCGAACCTGGGAACTGCATATTACGAGCCTGGCATATTATAGACTGCATGTCCATACCAATGACGGAACGCGAATGACAATTGAGAAGATTATGGTTTGATTTGTTATACCTCTAAGTGGCAGCACACAATGGATTAAATGTCTAGGTCACAAAGACCCTGCCATTAAGCTGGGAGAACGTTGGGACAATGGAAATCCACTGAACAACTGTTAGGACACAGATGGTAGCCTCCCGTAAGGTCATCCACAGTATTCTTTAAGGACTGAGGTGGGTTGTTCTATCTTTGAGTAACATGTTTTACACAACATGGGCTAAATATCCAGGTCACAAGGACCCCGAAGGCTCAAAGGAGGTTGGAGGAGGGGATACAATGGATAGCTGTTGGGAGAGAGATGGTAGCTTTCCGTCAAGGCTATCCAGCGTGTTCTTTAACGTGCACAGGGTATCCTACACACGTATCAGCGGCCTAACATCCCATTACACGGACGGCAGGATTCTAAGCCCATCGGTTTCTCGTTTTTGACCAAAGTATGGGAGGGGGGTTAATAGTGATAAATCTCAACGCTGGAACAGTTGGGACTCGAACCAGGAGAACTGACGACTATCCGCAATCCTCTCATTTTTCGCTTCGAACAGTTTGTACTTAAATTTAAAATTTTATGCTTGAATGATATAAATAACCTTCGCGAATTAAAAGAAGAAGTTTATGCCATTAATCCATCGATATTTTATCAGAAACAACCAAAAGAAGCAGAAATAATTTCACGCAAATCTCTAAAATATCGGGGGGCGGGGGAGGGGGGGGCTCAGTCGGTAGCGCGTCAGGCTCGTAATCTGTAGTTCCCAGGTTCGAGTCCCAGCTGGGTCAGCGTTGAGATTTATCTCCGCAAAATTCCCCGCCCTGCTCACGGTCAGTAGGGGACACCGATGGGCTTGGAAAGGCCACCGTCCGTCGGATGGGGCGTTAAGCCGTGGCCCCGTGTGCGGGAGAGACATACCCTGTGCACGTTAAAGAACACGCTTAATGGCCTTGACGGGAGGCTACCATTTGTCTCCCAACAGCTGTTCCAGTGGGTCCCTTCACCCAACTATCTCTGAGCCTTCAGGGTCCTTGTGACCTGGCCATTTAGACTATGGTGTACGAAAAAAGTGCCGCTCGGAGGTAAAACAACCCAACGTTAAAGAACACGCTGGATGGCCTTGACGGGAGGCTACCATCTGTCTCCCAAGAGCTGTTGCAGTGGGTCCCCTCCCCCAACCATCTCTGAGCCTTCAGGGTCCTTGTGACCTGGCCATTTAGACTATGGTGTACGAAAAAAGTGCCGCTCGGAGGTAAAACAACCCAAAGTTAAAGAACACGCTGGATGGCCTTGACGGGAGGCTACCATCTGTTTCCCAACAGCCGTTCCAGTGGGTCCCCTTCCCCAACCATCTCTGGCCTTCGAGGTCCTTGTGACCTGGCCATTTAGACTGTGGTGTACGAAAAAGTGCTGCTCAGAGACCCAACACAACACAACCTAAAATCTCGGACGATATTGCGCAGTCTTCTTTCAAAAGTTAATGTTATTCTCTTTCGCAGTGTAAGTGGCGTTTCAAGAAGTGAGAAGTGTTATTTTCTTCTCTTGAAAGACAGCCAACGCATCACTTGTAATTGCCCCGAAGTGTTGGCATAGTTTCCCCAAAGTCTTTGCAGTGAATACAACTAAAGAAGGGCAATATGGAGCAACGCACTTTTATTCAACTTTAAGCTCAACATTTCAACTTAAAAATGTCCTCTTGGAAGACGCTACCGTGCTTGAAGTTCTTTACTAACTGCAGCTATACAGCTTTTATGCGGATGTAATTGAAATATAAGCAAACACATAATCCGTTTACCTCACGTGATTCTACAGAAGTTTCTTTAGGAAGTTGTTTTGTATATTTTTGTATTCTGTTTCGATAGTTGACGAACTTATAATTAGTCCTTTGGGTTGGGTTGTTTTACCTCTGAGCGGCACTTTTTTGCACACCATGGGCTAAATGGCCAGGTCACATGGACCCCAGAGGCTCAGAGAAGGTTCGAGGAGGGGATCCACTTTAACAGCTGTTGGGAGACAGATGGTAGCCTCCCGTCAAGACCATCCAGCGTGTTCTTTAAAGTTGGGTTGTTTTACCTCTGAGCGGCACTTTTTTGCACACCATGGGCGAAATGGCCAGGTCACATGGACCCCGAAGGCTCAGAGAAGGTTGGGGGAGGGGACCCACTGGAACAGATGTTGGGAGACAGATGGTAGCCTCCCGTCAAGGCCATCCAGCGTGTTCTTTAACGTTGGGTTGTTTTACCTCTGAGCGGCACTTTTTTGCACACCATGGGCTAAATGGCCAGGTCACATGGACCCCGAAGGCTCAGAGAAGGTTGGGGGAGGGGATCCACTGGAACAGCTGTTGGGAGACAGATGGTAGCCTCCCGTCAAAGCCATCCAGCGTGTCCCAACAAGGGGGCACGGCTTAAGGTACGGACGGCGGCCTTTCCAAGCCCATCGGTGTCCCCTACTGACCGTGGGCAGGGCGGGGAATTTTGCGAAGATAAATCTCAACGCTGACTCAGCTGGGACTCGAACCTGGGAACTGCAGATTACGATTTTTGGTTGTTTTACCTCTGAACGGCACTTTTTTTGCAATGGGCTAAATGGCCAGGTCACAAGGACCCCAAAGGCTCAGAGATGGTTGGGGGAGGAGACCCACTGGAACAGCTGTTGGGAGACAGATGGTAGTCTCCCGTCAAGGCCATCCAGCGTGTTCTTTAACGTGCACAGGGTATGGCTCTCCCGCACACGGGACCACGGCTTAACGTCCCATTCGACGGACGTCGGCCTTTCCAAGCCCATCGGTGTCCCCTACTGACCGTGGGCAGGCGTGGAATTTTGCGGAGATAAATCTCAACGCTGATCCAACTGGGACTCGAACCAGGGAACTACAGATTACGAGCCTGGCGCGCTACCGACTGAGCCATCCCCGCCCCATATTTTGGGACAGAATGAGACTGAAAATAAATTAAAGATCTTAATCAAATCTCTCTAAATCTCGATTTTCAACAATATTCCCTTAGTATTTACTGAGTTATGAAAGTTTGAATATTTAACAACAGCAATGCCTAACGTTAGAATTAAACTCAGAATTTGCTTATAATTTGAATGAGAATTATTATTTCACCTCATAATTCAGTGCGAACTTAATGTGATTTTCCTAGGAAAAATAATAGAATTTCAGAGATTCCCTCAAATATTCGTGACTTGTTCAATCTCATTTCTCTGTAACGTCTCTCAACTCCCTCGGCATTATCTTCCAACTGTTAATATTCCATCTCTTTTCTGGACACCCGTGTCGGGGCGGGGGTGGCTCAGTCGGTAGCGCGCCAGGCTCGTAATCTGTAGTTCCCAGGTTCGAGTCCCAGCTGGGTCAGCGTTCAGATTTATCTTCGCAAAATTACCCGCCCTGCCCACGGTCAGTAGGGGTCAGTAGTCACTTGGAAATTCCGCCGTCCGTCGGATGGGACGTTAAGCCGTGGCCCCGTGTGCGGGAGAGCCATACCCTGTGCACGTTAAAGAACACACTGGATGGCCTTGACGGGAGGCTACCATCTGTCTCCCAACAGCTGTTCCAGTGGGTCCCCTTCCCCAACCATCTCTGAGCCTTCGGGATCCTTGTGACCTGGCCTTTTAGCCCATTGTGAGCAAAAAAGTGCCGCTCAGAGGTAAAACAACCCAACGTTAAAGAACACGCTGGATGGCCTTGACGGGAGGTTACCATCTGTCTCCCAACAGCTATTCCAGTGGGTCTCCTCCCCCAACCTTTTCTGAGCCTTCGGGTTCCTTGTGACCTCGCCATTTACCCTATAATATGCAAAAAAAAAAACACTCAGAGATAAAACAATCCAGTATGCAGTGAAATATTTAAAATTGCTCAAATTCAATCCTGTCTAGAAAATAATGATCAGGAACTTCGTCTGCCTGTTTCGAGTATCGACCCAAATATCTAACAATTTTGTTTTTTGAAACCGGCTCATGTTTCTATTTTAAGAATAACAACAATTCTTCAGGAAAAAAAAAGAATCTTCATTAAATCCAGTCGTTTCAGATTTTCTTTCCAGTCATTATTAATAAGAACCAACTTGATTTAAAAATTTCATTAATTAATTGTGTATCATTTTGCAAGTAATTTAATGCAGATTTTGGCTGTTGTTGTTGTTATTTTTTTACCACATAATTGGAAAAGTTTTCCCCAACCTTATGATCAAGAAGATTTTTTATAAAATTATATTTAATTGCTTTGCAAAATTTATTAAATTATCAAAACTAAATAAACGTAAAATTTTGTCTTTACATTTTTTATGTCATTTAATTATCTATATATATATATGTTTCAGGTGGTCGGCATTTCTCAGATGAATATGAAATATTTAAAAAATTAATTAATCGTAAAATAATAGTCAATTATATTTAAAATAAAACAAATTCTTATTTAGAAAAAAACAGTTCTTTATGCGTATGTGTGTGTTTTTTGCTTGTGTCTCGCGACAAAAACTTCTGAAACAGTTGAATATGGTATTATTTAGTATCCTAAATATATTGTGACAGATATTTGCTGTACAGTCGCTCAAAAAAGTATCCGAACACTATGGTTGATTACAGAATTCAGAAAAAATATCTGACAAAAATTATTTTTAGAAGTTAGTGATCTGGCAACCTTCGTGTCACGTGACACGAAAGTTGCCAGGTCACTAATTTCTAAAAACATCATTGCCAGATATTTTTTCTGGGTTGGGTTGGGTTGTTTTACCTTTGAGCGGCACTTTTTTGCACACTATGGGCTAAATGGCCAGGTCACAAGGACACCGAATGCTCAGAGAAGGTTGGGGGAGGGGTCCCACTTGAACGGCTGTTGGGAGACAGATGGTAGCCTCCCGTCAAGGCCATCCAGCGTGTTCTTTAACGTGCACAGGGTATGGCTCTCCCGCACACGGGGCCACGGCTTAACGTCACATACGACCAACGGTGACCTTTTCAAGCCCATTGGTGTCACCTACTGACCGTGGGCAGGGCGGGGATTTTTGCGATATTTTTTTCTGAATTCTGTAATCAACCATAGTGTTCGAATATTTTTTCGAGCGACTGTATCAATAGGCTAACTTAGCAACGACTGATTAGTTTAGTCTAATATCTCTGTAAAGAAATAAAATTCATCATCAGAAGTTTGTTAAGCAACCACAACAATTAAAAAAAAACACCTTTAACTGTTCATTTCGTAAATCGATCAAGAGCCTTCAGAAACATATAATTAAATCTACGATTTTTTTAACGATATTCATTCATCTTAAACATCAATTTCATTCATGATTTAACCTCAAACCAGCAGTTTATTTTTTTTTTATCGCTATTAAATATCAAAACCTAATTCTGCGCATGCATTCAGGGGAAAAAAGTACAACTTAAAATACTTGCTGGGAGTTTTAATGACAGATATTATCCTTAAATAGAATACCCTTTAACGAATACATCATGCATTGTGATCCACGTAGTTCTTCATCTTACATTTCTGTGTTCCCTCCCCCCCCCCTCCTCTTTCTCATCCCAGCATCCATTACCGAAGTAGAGAAAGAAGAAGTTAAGAGCTAGAGAGAAAAAAGTTCCCACCCCGTTCTGTGTATCAGATATCTCAAAGTGAAAAGGATTTAGTGGATGCTGTGACAGCTCAGATAGCTCCTTCGCTTTCATGTCAGAAGAGGCAGAGAATCAGCACAGGATGGCTAGATTTAATTAAATCACACTATGCCGTGCAGTATCGATTCGATGCCCAGATTGTAGGCAAGGGTTATCCCCGCCCTCGCCCCCCCCCCCCCCCGGTCCCCTACTCGTCGCTTAGCCGTACGGAAATTCATCGTCCGGAGTACACACGCGGCTCAAGTAAAGAAAGTTCGGATAAATTCCTCAGCACGAAGCTGTCAAGATCACGATTATGAAACAAACTTTGCCGTTTTGGAAAAAAATATGAAATAAAATCGTTTTAATATAATCGATGGTTATTGAAGTGTCTATTTTATGCCGTCGGAGACAGTTTTTTTTTTTTTGTTTTTTTTTCCTGTGATTTTTTCATGGTGTGAAGGGAAAATCAACTGCCGACAATGACGTGTGAAGAGCCTTTTAGAAAATGGAGTTGGGTTGTTTCACCTATAAGTGGCGCTTTTTTGCGCACAATGGGCTAAATGGACAGGTCACAAGGACCCCGAAGGCTCAGAGAAGGTTGGGGGTGGAGACCCACTGGAACAGCTGTTGGGAGACAGATGGTAGCCTCCCGTCAAGGCCATCCAGCGTGTTCTTTAACGTTGGGTTGTTTTACCTCTGAGCGGCACTTTTTTGCACACCATGGGCTAAATAGCCAGGTCACAAGGACCCCGAAAGCTCAGAGAAGGTTGGGGGAGGCTATTGAACAGCTATTGGGAGACAGATGGTAGCCTCCCGTCAAGGATATCGAGAGTGCTCTTTAACGTGCACAGGGTATGACTCTCCCGCACACGGTACCACGGCTTAACGTCCATCCGAGAGACGGCGGCTTTTCCAAGCCCATCGGTGTCCCCTACTGACCGTGAGCAGGGCGGGGAGTTTTCGGAGATAAATCTCAACGCTGACCAAGCTGGGACTCGAACCTGGGAACTGCAGATTACGAGCCTGGCACGCTACCGACTGATGTACATACTGGCGTACCCCTTGTAGAGATAGATAAAACTATAGTTATACTATAACAATGGGAATAAAATAAAACATATATATATATACACGCATTAAATTTTTTAGGGGCGGGGGTGGCTCAGTTGGTAGTGCGCCAGGCTCGTAATCTGCAGTTCCCTGTTTCGAGTCCCAGCTGGGACAGCGTTGAGATTTATCTCCGCAAAATTCCCCGCCCTGCCCACGGTCAGTAGGGGACACCGATGAACTTGGAAAAGCCGCCGTCCGTCGGATGGGACGTTAAGCCGTGGTACCGTGTGCGGGAGAGCCATACTCTGTGCACGTTAAAGAGCACTCTTGATGGCCTTGACGTGAGGCTACCATCTGTCTCCCAACAGTTATTCCAGTGGGTCCCCTCCCCCAACCTTCTCTAAACCTTCGGGGTCCTTGTGACCTGGCCAGAGTTTTGTAGAGATAAATGTCAATGCTGACCCAGCTGGGATTCGATTCTGGGAACTGCAGATTACGAACCTGGAGTGCTACCTATTGAGCCACACAGAGTAGAGCTCGACACTGTTTATTTACATTCGCACATATACAGGGTGTCTCAAAAATATAGGTACAAACTTTTAGTGGAGGTAGATAACATCTAAAGGAATGAGAATTGCCTAGGAACCCATAACCGGAAACGTCATGGAAAAGTGGTAGCATAGGTACAAGATCTGAAAGGACACAAGACAGTGATTAAATGGGAAAACATTTATTTTACATAATTATTACAAATGGCGTACTAGATGATACATTTCATAACGTTACAGCTCTTAATGACCCATAATCGCACAAATTTTGATGCGCACGCGCAAACAAACGGTGGCCCGGTACGTGTCTGTGTGGGAAGCTTTCTTGATAGATTCGTTGAGCGGCTCGTCCGTTGCCCTCAGCTATTCCATACACCAAGTGCATGTCTGCCAGCTCCCTGTTCGAATACCTTTGCATGCTCTTCGTCAGCTGACTACCGCTCGAATGAGGAAATCCGAAATTTCCTCTCTAGCGACGAACCTCATAGCGCCGAGAGCTGATGAACAGCGCCGCCTATTGACTTACGGTGACGTTTCCGGTTATGGGTTCCTATGCAATTCTCATTCCTTTAGATGTTAACTACCTCCCCTAAAACGTTTGTACCAATATTTTTGAGACACCCTGTATGTACATATGGGAATGTGCTCAATTTTTGGGGCGGGGGTGGCTCAGTCGGTAGCGCGCCAGGCTCGCGATCTGTAGTTCCCAGGTTCGAGTCCCAGCTGGGTCAGCATTGAGATTTATCTCCGCAAAATTCCCCGCCCTGCCCACGGTCAGTAGGGGACACCGATGGGCTTGGAAAGGCCACCGTCCATCGGATGGGACGTTAAGCCGTGGCCCCGTGTGCGGGAGAGCCATACCCTGTGCGCGTTAAAGAACACACTGGATGGCCTTGACGGGAGGCTACCATCTGTCTCCCAACAGTTATTCCAGTGGGTCCCCTCCTCCAACCTACTCTGAGCCTTCGGGGTCCATGTGACCTGGCCATTTAGCCCATTGTGTGCAAAAAAGTGCCGCTCAGAAGTAAAACAACCCAACAACCCAACCCAAGTGCTCGATTCTGTGTCTCAAGATTTCTCAGAAGTTTCTAGCTTTATAGATGGTTTTAAGACTTTCTCCAATTAGCATTATTCAACCCGAATGCTCTATTGCAGGCATTTATTTGATGACGATGAAATCTGTACTATACATAAATTTCTTTACCGACCTCAAAACTCGACGGGAAGATATCTTAATCCCTGCCTACACTACCTGATTCACACAGAACCATATCCTGGTTCACACAGAACCATATCCTGGTTCACACAGAACCATACCTTGGTTCACACAGAACCGTGTCCTCATTCACACAGACCCATACTGGTTCACACAGAACCTACCCTTGTTCACAAAAAACCGTACCCTGGTTCACAAAGAACCATATCCTGGTTCACACAGAACCGCATTCTGGTTGATACAGAACCGTATCTTGGTTCACACAGAACTGTACCCTGATTCAGACGGAACCATATCCTGGTTCATACCGAACTGTACCCTGTTTCACACAGAACTGTACCCTGGTTCACATGGAACCATGTCCTGGTTCACACAGAACCGTACCCTGTTTCACACAGAACTGTACCCTGATTCAGACGGAACCATATCCTGGTTCATACCGAACTGTACCGTTTCACACAGAACTGTACCCTGGTTCACATGGAAATATATCCTGGTTTACACAGAAACATACGCTGATTCACACGGAACCACATTCTGGTTCACACAGAACCGTACCCTGTTTCACACAGAACTGTACCCTGATTCAGACGGAACCATATCCTGGTTCATACCGAACTGTACCCTGTTTCACACAGAACTGTACCCTGGTTCACATGGAACCATGTCCTGGTTCACACAGAACCGTACCCTGTTTCCCACAGAACTGTACCCTGATTCAGACGGAACCATATCCTGGTTCATACCGAACTGTACCGTTTCACACAGAACTGTACCCTGGTTCACATGGAACTATATCCTGGTTCACACAGAAACATACGCTGATTCACACGGAACCACATTCTGGTTCACACAGAACCGTACCCTGTTTCACACAGAACTGTACCCTGATTCAGACGGAACCATATCCTGGTTCATACAGAACTGTACCCTGTTTCACACAGAACTGTACCCTGATTCACACGGAACCATATCGTGGTTCACACAAAACCGGACCCTGCTCTTTTAGGGTTACCAAGAAAGAGCTCTGTCACTTCGAGGCGTTAACCCAAATGACCTCTCTCCGTTTGTCAGCAATACTCAGTCCGCTTGTTCCTTTTCTCATCGCTCCTCTCGGTAACTCGAACCAGCACCTCCAGCTAGTGGCGGCAGAGTGACAGAATCATTTAGGGTGTTTGCTTCCCGGGAATATGGAGAACTGCCCAGATTTGCCCAATGACAACTAATGACCCACATTCCCATTTCAGATACTTTGAAAACACTTATGACATGAATATATACAATGGCAATAGATGCAATTAAAAAAATAAATTAGAGAGGACACAACATTCCCCAAAGTAAATCGGAGTTGGTAAACTTCGAAGTAACTTGGTAAAATCCAAGTGAGTTGTGAAAATTCGGATTTTTTTTTTTTTTTTTTTTGGAAAATTAAGGGAAGTTGGCAAAATCGAGACAACTTGGCAAAATCTTGAGAAGTTAGCAAATTTTAAACAACTTGGCAAAATCTTGAAAAGTTAGTAAAATCGAGACAACTTGGCAAAATCTTGGAAAGAGTAAAATCGAGACAACTTGACAAAATCTTGGAAAGTTGGCAAAATTGAGACAAATTGGCAAAATCTTGAGAAGTTAGCAAAATCGAGACAACTTGGCAAATCTCGGGGAGTCGGCGAAATCGAGACAACTTGGTAAAATCTTGGAAAGTTGGCAAAATCGTGACAACTTGATAAAATCGAGACAACTTGACAAAATCTCGGGGAGTTGACAAAATCGAGACAACTTGGCAAAGTCTTGGAAAGTTGCCAAAATCGAGACAACTTGGCAAAATCTTGAGAAGTTAGCATAATCGAGACAACTTGGCAAAATCTTAGGGAGTTGGCAAAATTGAGAGAAATTGGCAAAATCTATAGAAGTTAGCAAAATCGAGACAACTTGGCAAAATCTCAGGGATTTGGCGAAATCAAGACAACTTGGTAAAATCTTGGAAAGTTGTCAACTTCATAAAATCGAGACAACTTGGCAAAATCTCGGAGAGTTGATGAAATCGTGACAACTTGATAAAATCGAGACAACTTGGCAAAATCTCGGAGAGTTGATGAAATCGTGACAACTTGGCAAAATCTTGGAAAGTTGTCAAAATCGAGACAACTTGGAAAAATCTTGAGAAGTTAGCATAATCGAGACAACTTGGCAAAATCTTGGAGAGTTGGCAAAATTGAGACAAATTGGCAAAATCTTGAGAAGTTAGCAAAATCGAGACAAATTGGCAAAATCTTGAGAAGTTAGCAAAATCTTGAGAAGTTAGCAAAATCGAGTCAACTTTGCAAAATCTTGGAAAGTTGTCAAAATCGAGACAACTTGGAAAAATCTTGAGAAGTTAGCATAATCGAGACAACTTGGCAAAATCTTGGAGAGTTGGCAAAATTGAGACAAATTGGCAAAATCTTGAGAAGTTAGCAAAATCGAGACAAATTGGCAAAATCTTGAGAAGTTAGCAAAATCGAGTCAACTTTGCAAAATCTTGGAAAGTTGTCAAAATCGAGACAACTTGGAAAAATCTTGAGAAGTTAGCATAATCGAGACAACTAGGCAAAATCTTGGAAAGTTGGCGAAATCGAGACAACACGTTCATGTCACAAAACAACATTGACCACTGAACCAAGAAACCACGTTTGTGCTTAGAGCAACAGTTTAAGTTTTAGCTACGACAAAAACCTTTTCTGTTTTAATTCCTGAACTCATAAACCAACAAATGCATCAGAATCATCCACAACATCTTTTCTCTTTAAACATTCAGTTATTTATTCCCTTCCAAAAACATAAAACTCTCTAAAACATTCACAATAAAGAACTACAAAAAAAAGCACAAACATCTTCCAACACAAACTGGAATTAGTCCCTTCGCTTTGAAGACTTACTAAATTAACTCCACTAGAGTCAGCAATTTAAACTGCGACGGCGACCTCATACGGAAAGCCCCTAGGACATGATAAACACGTGAATAGTTCATCCAAATCCTTCATATAACCGGGCTTTTAGAGGAGCCGTCTCTCCTTTTGAAACACGTCGTCTCAAACTCGCCAGGGTTTTTCTTTTAAAAGGTTATCTCACATAATTCCAAACACAATGACCGACTGGTATTGGCAAATGGTATTTGTCGGGCTATCGCCTATTTTGTGTGCTGAATGCGATTAGTCAAAATACTTTTCCATTTACTTAAGACCTTTATTGAGCCTTGGTGAAGAGTCACGAATCTGCATGGAATATCCAGCTCGCAGTTCTTCCTGAAAGCCCGAGGCAACGTCGCTAATGACGATGGATGATACTTCCTCTTCCAGTCTCTTAGCATCCTTTCGTCACGTGAGATGCGAGCATCAAGAAAGCGAACCATTATTATCAAGGAGCATATTTTTATTTCTGACTTCGAGGAAAAGCTTTAATGGGGTTGTTTAGGGATCATGTTTTAATACCGTTTACTTTTGGGGTGTTTTTATTTTTATTATTTTAATCTCTCTTTCTCTCTGTGTGTGTGTGTGGTGTTCCTTTTAAAGCTGGTAACAGGGAAAATATTATAAAGAGGGATGAGAAAAGTTTCAGGAGGAATAAAACTGATGTGTGTAAAGAGATTTGTCCCCGCAGTGTTCTTTTTCTTGATTTATTTTTTGATAATGGTTTTTAAAACAAAAAAAAAAAGAATAAGAACTGCTTTAGAAGTCTGTGTTCTTATGGATAGCGTAAAATCGGCAGACTACGAATTTCATGATTTGTAATTTTGCTGCAAGCGAGAGAAGGAATAGTTGATTTTGTAGAATAATTCCACTATTAGCAATTTCTGAATTCAAAAGGATATTTTGTCTATATCTCAATATCTATATCACAATTCGATTATTTTTTTGATTCCATTTTTCACTGTTTTTGTGTCACGACTTTTCACTACTTTTGTGTCACTGTTCGTCACTGTTATTGTCTCACTGTTCTCCGCAAAATTCCCCGCCCTGCTCACGGTCAGTAGGGGACACCGATGGGCTTGGAAAGGCCGCCGTCCGTCGGATGGGACGTTAAGCCGTGGCCCCGTATGCGGGAGAGCCATACCCTGTGCACGTTAAAGAACACGCTGGATGGCCTTGACGGGAAGCTACCATCTGTCTCCCAACAGCTGTTCCAGTGGGTCCCCTCCCCCAACCTTCTCTGAGCCTTTGGGGTCCTTGTGACCTGGCCATTTAGCCCATGGTGTGCCAAAAAGTGCCGCTCAGAGGTAAAACAACACAACGTTAAAGAGCACACTGGATGGCCTTGACGGGAGGCTACCATCTGTCTCCCAACAGCTGTTCCAGTGGGTCCCCTCCCCCAACCTTCTCTGAGCCTTCGGGGTCCTTGTGACCTGGCCATTTAGCCCATGGTGTGCAAAAAAGTGCCGCTCAGAGGTAAAACAACCCAACCCAAAGTCTCACTGTTTTCGCTGTTTTTCTCTCGTTGCTTTTCGCTGCTTTTGTCTAAATATTCTTCATTGTTTTCGTGTTACT
Organism: Ryuthela nishihirai; assembly: GCA_038380435.1. Taxonomy (NCBI): domain Eukaryota; kingdom Metazoa; phylum Arthropoda; class Arachnida; order Araneae; family Heptathelidae; genus Ryuthela; species Ryuthela nishihirai. The sequence continues at coordinate 40,862,951 of JAWZYU010000034.1, read as the reverse complement.
ATTCGTCGCTATTTTTGTGTCGCTGTTCTTCACTATTTTTGTTTCGCTACTGTTAACTATTTTTGTCTCGTCCATGACTCTTCGCCTTTTTTGTTTCACTACCCTTCAACTTTTTCTTTTCACGATTCTTCACTCACATGTTTTATCGCGCTCTTCACTCTTTTTGCCACGTGACCCTTCATCTTTTCTGTCTCAAGAATCATCACTTTTCCATTTTTTTTTTTCGCTCAAACCTCTTTTTTTTCGCTTAAATTCTTTCCTTTCTTCGTCTCATTACTCTTCACTATTTTTGTCTCACGGCTCTTTATTCTTTTCGTTTCCCGACTTCTCGCCCTCTCTACTTTTTTCAAAACTCTTCATTGGTTTGGTCTCAAAACTTTTCAATTTAGTCCCCTCATTATTCTTCACTTTTTCTTCTCTTTATATTTCCCCCTTTTCCTAACTACGCTTCACCTTCTTTGTCTTATTATTCTTCACCCCTTTGTCTCACTACTCTTCACCCTCTTTGTCACCAACACTTTAGCCTGTTTGACTTATTATTCTTCACTCTCTTTGTCTCGTTAATCTTCTCCCTCTTTATCTCACTCTTCTTCACCTTCTTTGTCTCACTATTCTTCCCTCTTTGTCTAACTACTCTTCTCCCTCTTTGTCTCGCTATTCTTCTCCCTCTTTGTCTAACTACTCTTCTCCCTCTTTGCCTCACTATTCTTCCCACTTTGTCTCATTATTCTTTACACTTTATCTCTCTACTGTTCACCCTCTTTGTCTCCCTATTCTTCACCCTCTTTTTCTAGCTATTCTTCTCCTTCTTTGTCTCACTATTCTTCCCACTTTGTCTCATTATTCTTTACCCTTTTCTCTCGCTACTCTTCATCCTCTTTGTCTCGCTACTCTTCTCCCTCTTTGTCTCGCTACTCTTCTCCCTCTTTGTCAAACTACTCTTCTCCCTCTTTGTCTCGCTATTCTTCTCCCTCTTTGTCTAACTACTCTTGTCTCGCTTTGTCTCACTATTCTTCCCACTTTGTCTCATTATTCTTTATCCTTTATCTCGCTGCTGTTCACCCTCTTTGTCTCACTATTCTTCACCCTCTTTTTCTAGCTATTCTTCTCCTTCTTTGTCTCACTATTCTTCACCCTCTTTTTCTAGCTATTCTTCTCCTTCTTTGTCTCACTATTCTTCCCACTTTGTCTCATTATTCTTTAACCTTTTCTCTCGCTACTCTTCATCCTCTTTGTCTCACTACTCTTCTCCCTCTTCGTCTAACTACTCTTCTCCCTCTTTGTCTCACTATTCTTCCCACTTCGTCTCATTATTCTTTACCCTTTATCTCGCTACTCTTCACCCTCCTTGTCTCACTATTCTTCCCAATTTGTCTAATTATTCTTCACCCTTTTCTCTCGCTACTCTTCACCCTTTTCTTCTCATGACTTTTCCCTGTTCTCGTCTCTAACATCTTCACTATGTTTACATCTCTCGCACATCTCTCATTATTCTACATTATTTTTGCTTCACTGCGGGAGAGACATCATCCCGCATCTGATGCGGGAGATCCACGTAAAAGTCCACATTGGATGGCCTTGAAAGGAAACTTCCATCAATCTTATAACACCTGCTTAACGAATTCCTTTCCCCGATATTCTCAGAGTCCTTTTAGCCCATTGTGTGCACAAACGGGAAGCTCAGAGGCAAAAAAAAAGCATCTCAATTAAATAATGAATTTTGTTTTCAATTACTATTGGAATTCAATTATTATTTGTTTAAATATTATTCTAATTATTATATCCAAGATGTTACTAGCAGTTGAAAACAAACAAATTTTCATTCCACAGAAAGCATAAAGAATAAAAAATATTTTTACAGAAAAATATTTCCACAGAAAGCATAAAGAATAAAAAATATTTTTACAGAAAAATATTTCCACAGAAAGCATAAAGAATAAAAATTTCCGATTTTTCAATTTTACGATTATTTCAATTTTACGAAAACCAATCTACTTTTTCATCATTTTCCGAAAACAAATATTTCTTATTAATTTTACAAAACCAAAACTACCTTTTTTATTAATTTTACGAAAACAAAACTACCTTTTCATCATTTTTCGAAAACAAATCTTTTTTTATTAATTTTACGAAAACAAAACTACCTTTTCATCATTTTTCGAAAACAAGTCTTTTTTTATTAATTTTACGAAAACAAAACTACTTTTCATCATTTTTCGAAAACAAATCTTTTCTATTAATTTTACGAAAACAAAACTACCTTTTTATCATTCTCACGAAAACGTCTTTTTTATTAATTTTAAGAAAACAAAAATACCTTTTCATCATTTTTCGAAAACAAATCTTTTTTATTAATTTTACGAAAACAAAATTACCTTTTCATCATTTTTCGAAAACAAAACTATCATCATTTTTCGAAAACAAACCTTTTTTATTAATTTTACGAAAACAAAACTACCTTTTTATCATTTTCACGAAAACAACTTTTTTATTAAGTTTACGAAAACAAAACTACCTTTTCATCATTTTTCGAAAACAAATCTTTTTTATTAATTTTACGAAAACAAAATTACCTTTTCATCATTTTTCGAAAACAAAACTATCATCATTTTTCGAAAACAAACCTTTTTTTATTAATTTTACGAAAACAAAACTACCTTTTTATCATTTTCACGAAAACATCTTTTTTTATTAGTTACGAAAACAAAACTACCTTTTCATCATTTTTCGAAAACAAATCTTTTTTTTATTAATTTTAAGAAAACAAAACTACCTTTTCATCATTTTTCGAAAACAAATCTTTTTAATTAATTTTACGAAAACAAAACTATCTTTTTTCATTTTTCGAAAGCAAATCATTTTCATTAATTTTACGAAAACAACTACCTTTTCATCATTTTTCGGAAACAAATCTTTTCTATTAATTTTACGAAAACAAAACTACCTTTTTATCATTCTCACGAAAACGTCTTTTTTATTAATTTTAAGAAAACAAAAATACCTTTTCATCATTTTTCGAAAACAAATCTTTTTTTTATTAATTTTACGAAAACAAAACTACCTTTTCATCATTTTTCGAAAACAAATCTTTTTTTATTAATTTTACGAAAACAAAACTACCTTTTCATCATTTTTCGAAAACAAGTCTTTTCTTATTAATTTTACGAAAACAAAACTACTTTTCATCATTTTTCGAAAACAAATCTTTTCTATTAATTTTACGAAAACAAAACTACCTTTTTATCATTCTCACGAAAACGTCTTTTTTATTAATTTTAAGAAAACAAAAATACCTTTTCATCATTTTTCGAAAACAAATCTTTTTTTTATTAATTTTACGAAAACAAAACTACCTTTTCATCATTTTTCGAAAACAAATCTTTTCTATTAATTTTACGAAAACAAAACTACCTTTTCATCATTTTTCGAAAACAAATCTTTTCTATTAATTTTACGAAAACAAAAATACCTTTTCATCATTTTTCGAAAACAAATTTTTTTTTATTAATTTTACGAAAACAAAACTACCTTTTCATCATTTTTCGAAAACAAATCTTTTTTTATTAATTTTACGAAAACAAAACTACCTTTTCATCATTTTTCGAAAACAAGTCTTTTTTTTATTAATTTTACGAAAACAAAACTACTTTTCATCATTTTTCGAAAACAAATCTTTTCTATTAATTTTACGAAAACAAAACTACCTTTCTATCATTCTCACGAAAACGTCTTTTTTATTAATTTTATGAAAACAAAAATACCTTTTTATCATTTTTCGAAAACAAATCTTTTTTATTAATTTTACGAAAACAAAACTACCTTTTCATCATTTTTCGAAAACAAATTTTTTTATTAATTTTGCGAAAACAAAACTACCTTTTCATCATTTTTCGAAAACAAATCTTTTTTTATTAATTTTTCGAAAACACAACTACCTTTTTATCATTTTCACGAAAACATCTTTTTTATTAATTTTAAGAAAACAAAAATACCTTTTCATCATTTTCACGAAAACATCTTTTTTATTAATTTTACGAAAACAAATCTACTTTTTTATCAATTTTACGAAAACAAAACATTTGTGATCAAAAATGGATTTCTCCCAATTGACAAAAAAGGAAAGTACACGAAAACCGAAATGAAAATACATGCCTCGTCTTGTTCCTTAACTGAACAAAATGTTTCTTTCAATAAGCTAACTTGAAATCAACCTCTACTCAAACTTCACTCAAAACATGTTGATTTCATTAATTCGGTACTCCTAAATTAGGAGAGGAAAAAGGTTTAATAAAAAAAATACCCCCTCAAGCAGCTGCTTGCCACAGAGGTCTGACAGGAGCCTGTCAGTTTATATGCCACAGTAGAAGATCTGAGAGGATGGCAGGACCTCAGCAGAAAAACGACACATACATCCATGCCTTACCCGGGACTCGAATGCTGTACGAAAAATCTGATAAAATCTACTCAGTGAAAATGTTTTCAAAGCAGCTAACGTGCCTCTTACCAAGTCAATATTTTAGACCTAATTGTGCTAGAGGTTATTAATAATAGCGAGGTGATGTTAATTAAACACGAAAAGCACTGGTAAGTGATTTCAGGTGTCAGTTCAATGTCCGCTTCTCAACAGCAATGTTCATGAAATAAAGGAAATTTTCCCCCTTTAACAGGAAGCTGGTTTCACTGCATCGTGATCCTTCTTACAGTGAAGCGGAACACACAGGGGCTGTCTTACGCTACGGATTTTTGTGTTAACGATATTGCAGAATATATAAATGAGAAGGAAATTATTTTAATTTGCGGTTGTAATATTTAACGGATTTTTTTTCGGAAATTGCTATCAATATATGTTTTTTCTAATCGAAATAATTATTTTGTGAGCTTTTGTTGATCATTTCAAAATATTTCCTAAAGTGCTTATGTTCATTACTTGCAAATCAAACAAATGCTTTTATACTTGTTATAATGTTAATATAATTGATTAGTGATTAAGTAGCAGACACCGTTGGATTTGTAAAGGCTGTCGTCCGTCGGATGGAAAGTTAAGCCGTGGCTCCGTGTGTGCAAGAGCCATACCCTGCACACCTCAAAAAATATGCTATATGGACTTGAAAGAAAGCTACAGTCGTCAAAAAAAGTATCCGAACACTATGATTGATTACAGAATTCAGAAAAAAGATCTGGCAACGTTTTTAGAAATTGGTGATCTGGCAACCTTCGTGTCACATGACACGAAGGTTGTCAGATCACCATTTTTAATTTTTTTTTAATAAGCTCACAAAAACCTGGATCGTTTGGGCCCACTCACAGAAATATTGAGCGTGTGCAGTTACCGTTCACAGCAAACTGGAGCGTGTGCAGTAACTGCACACGCTCCAGTTTGCTGTGAACGGTAACTGGAGCGTGTACAGTTGCTGTACACGCTCCAGATATTTTTCCTGAATTCTGTAATCACGTGACACGAAGGTTGCCAGATCACTAATTTCTAAAAAAAAATCGTTGCCAGATATTTTTCTGAATTCTGTAATCAACCATAGCGTTCGGATACTTTTTTGAGCGACTGTAGGTGGACATATTATTTTGATACTAGATCGTGTGGGTTCACTCACGGAAATATTGAGTGTGTTCAGTTACCGTTCACAGCAAACTGGAGCGTGTGCAGTAACTGCACACGCTCCAGTTTGCTGTGAACGGTAACTGGAGCGTGTACAGTTGCTGTACACGCTCCAGATATTTTTTCTGAATTCTGTAATCAACCATAGTGTTCGGATACTTTTTCGAGCAATTGTACCATCCGTCTCCTAGCAACTGTCCAGTGCATCCCTATTCCCCAACTTCCTCCAAGTCCTTGGAGTCCTTGTGACCTGGCCATTTAGCTCATTTTGGGGAAAAGAGTCTGATTAAGAAATTATTCACTAATTTCATCATTCGTACGTCATTAATCAACAAAAATATATTTATCTTTGAATTCCTTTAATGAGACTGCTAATAAGTCCAATTTAAAATATGAATCATTAAGTAACTTATAAAACCACCTTAAAGTAATTTTTCTATCACTAAGTATTTACATATTATTCACACACTATTATTCTGTATTTATTCATATGATGATAAAGGTACAGAGGTAGAATTGTCTTTAGCCAGATGGGATCCGAAACCACGTTCAGTATCAAGAAGTCATCGTTAACTGGGGCGGAGATGGCTCAATCGGCAGCGCGCCAGGCTTGTAATCTGTAGTTTCCAGGTTCGAGTCTCAGCTGGGTCAGCGTTGAAATTTATCTCCGAAAAATTCCCGCCCTGCCCACGTTCGGATGGGACGTTAAGCCTTGGCCCCGTGTGCGGGAGAGCCATACCCTGTGCACGTTAAAGAACACGCTGGATGACCTTGACGGGAGGCTACCATCTGTCTCCCTAACAGCTGTTCCAGTGAGTCCCCTCCCCCAACTTTCTCTGAGCCTTCGGGGTCTTTGCAACCTGGCCATTTAGCCCATTGTGTGCAAAAAGTGCCGCTCAGAAGTAAAACAACTCAAACTACTCTGAGCCTTCGGGGTCCTTGTAACCTGGCCATTTAGCCCATTGTGTGCAAAAAAGTGCCACTAAAAGGTAAAACAACCCAACGTTAAAGAACACGCTGGATAGCCTTGACGGGAGGCTACCATCTGTGTCCCTAACAGCTGTTCCAGTAAGTCCCCTCCCCCAACCTTCTCTGAGCCTTCGGGATCCTTGTAACCTGGCCATTTAGCCCATTGTGTGCAAAAAGTGCCGCTCAGAAGTAAAACAACTCAAACTACTCTGAGCCTTCGGGGTCCTTGTAACCTGGCCATTTAGCCCATTGTGTGCAAAAAAGTGCCACTCAAAGGTAAAACAACCCAACGTTAAAGAACACGCTGGATAGCCTTGACGGGAGGCTGCCATCTGTCTCCCAACAGCTGTTCAAGTAGGTCACCTCCCCCAACCTTCTCTGAGCTTTCGGGGTCCTTGTGACCTGGCCATTTAGCCCATGGTGTGCAAAAAAAAGTGCCGCTCAGAGGTAAAACAATCCAATCCAATCTTCTTCAAGAATGCCACCACGGTTATCTAAAAGCACGAATCGAAACCATCTCGCGATTGCTTTCCCCATACTGACAGAATCTCATCCACTGCGCATCCATCAGATTCTTAGCAGACATCTTACCTAATTAATTTTGCTCCCTGGTCGTGACATTCTTTGCCTCAGGATACGTTGGAGCCAAAATCACATTAAAAAACACCAAAGCACGCCCCCGCACACGACAACCGAAGCTAAAACTAAACACCAACAAGTGAGCAATGCGAGCAACACCGAGTGAATGATGCGAGCACGTGACAGCACCTCACGTGGTGTCACGCGAAACTCTAGTGCTGCATCGTCCCCCCTGTTTCGTTCCCCCTAATACTTTGGCTTGTCCCCAGTGCTAGTAACAGATGCTCCCCCAACCTTCTCTGAGCCTTCGGGGTCCTTGTAACCTGGCCATTTAGCCCATGGTGTGCAAAAAAGCGCCACTCAGAGGTAAAACAACTCAACTTACTCTGAGCCTTCGGGGTCCTTGTAACCTGGCCATTTAGCCCATGGTGTGCAAAAAAAGTGCCACTCAGAGGTAAAACAACTCAACTTACTCTGAGCCTTCGGGGTCCTTGTAACCTGACCATTTAGCCCATGGTGTGCAAAAAAGTGCCACTCAAAGGTAAAACAACCCAACGTTAAAGAACACGCTGGATAGCCTAGACGGGAGGCTACCATCTTTCTCCCTAACAGCTGTTCCAGTGAGTCCCCTCCCCCAACCTTCTCTGAGCCTTCGGGGTCCTTGCAACCTGGCCATTTAGCCCATGGTGAGCAAAAAAGTACATACCACTCAGAGGTAAAACAACCGAATCCATCGTTGACAGTATTTAGAGACTACCCTTTAGAGCCTTTTTAGAGAATGTGCTCGCTCAGGAGCTCTGCAACTGGCATGTTTTCTCGAGTAAATTTCAATTCAAATACCAATGTTTTAACTCATCACCAAATCACCGTATAGTCATTAATTATATCCATAGTTTTACATACTTTTCACGCACTATTATGCTGCATTTACTCATATATAAATATATGAATAAATATGAAGGTGATTAGAAATAAAATACGATAAGCTCTGGATATAATTAGTAACTTTTCTAGTTGAAGTCAGTCTTAAAAAGGGGCGGGGGTGGCTCAGTCGGTAGTGCGCCAGGCTCGTAATCTGTAGTTCCCAGGTTCGAGTCCCAGCTGGGTCAGCGTTGAGATTTATCTCCGCAAAATTCCCCGCCCTGCCCACGGTCAGTAGGGGACACCGATGGGCTTGGAAAGGCCGCCGCCCGTCGGATGGGACATTAAGCCGTGGTCCCGTGTGCGGGAGAGCCATACCCTGTGCACGTTAAAGAACACGCTGAATGACCTTGACGGGAGACTACCATCTGTCTCCCAACAGCTGTTCCAGTGGGTCCCCTCCCCCAACCTTCTCTGAGCCTTCGGGGTCCTTGTGACCTGACCATTTAGCCCGTGGTGTGCAAAAAAGTGCCGCTCAGAGGTAAAACAACCCAACAACCCAGTCTTAAAATTAGAATATTTAAACGTAGTAACTTCCTTTTTTCTACAAATTAAAGATTTTTATGTGACTCTGATTTCTGTTTATCTGCGAATTGCTGTTCGAATATCATAAATAAAATTAATGCAACAGAGTTTGAGAATTTTTAATTTCCTTTTTTTTTAACAAAGAGCGTCACAAAAAAAAATCTCTTTTGAATTCATCAAATTAGCGCTTTGTATGCATGAATAATTTCATTAACTGTATCTTCTGCTTTTACGTTACCTGCACGATTTTCACACTAATTACTACAAATTATTACATTACGAGCCATAAAACTTTTGGAAACGAGTCTGACGTAGAATGAAGCCAAGAAATTATTAATTTTTGTCTGATGCAAAAGAAAAACAACTTAGGAATGCCTCTATACTCACAGAATTGTTATTGAATTTCAAACCGTCTAATTGTCTCAAATAATTAATTCTCTCACAATAGCAACATAGGTCATCAAATATTCAAAAAAGAGAATAAAACCAGCTAACTCCACTTTTCTTTTGTATTTGTTGATTAAATCTTTAACGTTTCATTTATTATTGTGATGAATTTTAGAATACCTCAGGCGAGGTATATATCATATTGTTTAAGAAAGTTCTGCATTTCCGCACAAATTAAGCTGATATTCGAAATTATTTTTTTTTAAATTAATGTTGTCTTATCTCCAATGAGTTTTCACATACTACAGTACTGTGCGAATTAGTTGGGACAAGCATCATGAAGCTGCATAAGGAGACAGGATCCGTGGACACGTCCCCGTAAAGGACATTCTGGAAGAAATAGAAAAACCACCACTAGAGATGATAGTCTAATTCGGAGAATTAGTATCATAGACCCGAAGAAGACCAGTGGAGACATCAAAAGGGAAAATGCATCTCGTGGGGTTAGTCTAGATGCTTCCACCGTAAGTCGTCGCCTTCTGGAGTGTGGCCGCCGGGCTCGACGCCCCTCCAAAAAGCAGCTTTTGACACCCGCTATGAAGCAAAAAAGGCTATCCTGGGCAAAGAAACATCGAGACTGGACTGTGGAGAATTGGGAAAAAGTGATCTTTTCCGACGAAACTCACTTTGAGGTGCATGGATACAGGTCAAATTTCGTCTGCCGCTCGCCTGGAGAACCTCTTCGATCCGGCCACATTCAGCAATCCCCCAAACACCCACCCAAGGTCATGTTTTGGGGATGTTTCACAGCTTCCGGGCCACAGACGCTTCACCCCATTGAAGGAATGATGGACAGCAGAAAGTACATAGGCGTTCTGGAGGCGAAAATGGTCCCAACACTGCAGAAACTGTTTCCTAACGGCGATGGGTTATTTCAAAAGGATCTGGCTCCATGCCACAATTCTAAGCTTGCTAAGAGCTTCTTTACCTAGCAACATTTGAAGGTTGGAGTGGCCAGGAAATTCACCCAATCTAAACCCCATTGAAAATTTGTGGGCCATTATTAAAGCACGCATATCTAAGATGGATTGCACGACGAAAACCAAAATGATAGAAAGTGTCGTGAAAGTGTGGTATCACGACCCTGAAGTGAAGGAGATGTGTGGAAAGCTAGTGGCATCAATGGTTGAGAGGGTGGAAGAAGTAATTAAAGCTAAGGGGTGTCACATTCACTATTAACTACACTCTTAAACAAATAAATATTTTAGTTGTGTCTTTGTTACTGCATTTTCTTATTGTCCCACCTAATTTGCACAGTACTGTATCAGTTATGAATTGCGAAAAAGTCTTTGTCTAAGTTTAAAATAATTTTTGTTCATTTAATCGTATTAAAACACGACAAATTAATAATTAAACTTGTATATTTGAATAAACTTTTTGAAATATTTGTTCTATTGTTATATTACTTGCATTAGTGTCTGTCTATCTAGTTATCTGTCTGTCTCTCCTTAGGGGTAGCTCAGTCAGTAGCGCGCCAGGCTCGTAATATGTAGTTCCCAGGTTCGAGTCCCAGCTGGATCAGCGTTGAGATTTATATCCGCAAAATTCCCGCCATGCCCACGTTCGGATGGGACCTTAAGCCTTGGCTCCGTGTGCGGGAGAGCCATACCCTGTGCACGTTAAAGAACACGCTGGATGACCTTGACGGGAGGCTACCGTCCGACTCCCAACAGCTGTTCCAGGGGGTCCCCTCCCCCAACCTTCTCTGAGCCTTCGGGATCCTTGTGACCTGGCCATTTAGCCTATGGTGTGCAAATAAGTGCCGCTCAGAGGTAAAACAACTCAACGTTAAAGAACACGCTGGATGGCCTTGACGGGAGGCTACCGTCTGACTCTCAACAGCTGTTCCAGTGGGTCCCTTCCTCCACCCTTCTTTGAGACTTCGGGGTTCTTGTGACCTGGCCATTTAGCCTATAGTGTGCAAAAAAGTGCCGCTCAGAGGTAAAACAACTCAACGTTAAAGAACACGCTGGATGGCCTTGACGGGAGGCTACCGTCTGACTCTCAACAGCTGTTCCAGTGGGTCCCTTCCCCCACCCTTCTCTGAGACTTCGGGGTTCTTGTGACCTGGCCATTTAGCCCATGGTGTGCAAAAGAGTGCCGATCAGGGGTAAAACAACCCAATTGTCTCTCTATATTACGTACCAATGTTTTCTGCTTTTATTAGGTCGAGAATCAAGCTTTACAAAATGAAAGACGTAAATCTTTTCTGCGTCTTTCAGTGAGACATCAACCTCTACTAATAATTTTTCCCGGAGCAATAATTTTCTATACATGTCTTACGCAAAACACCAAGCTTTACTAAACATATTTTCGAGAAGCAATAATATTCTCTACTCGTCTTGTGTAGAACACCAAGCTCTGTTAAACTTTTTTTTCCTAGAAGCAAAGATTTTTCCTATGTGTCTTACTTGGAACACCAAGCTCTATTACATTTTTCCGCCAAGAAAAATTTTCTCTCTTTTTCTTATGTGAAACTTTAATAAATGTGCTTTCCGCGGAGAAACAATTTTCTCTACGTATTTTACGGGGACACCAAGCTCTTCAAAATATTTATTTTGAAGTAAGATATTTTCCCTACATATTTTACGGGGACACCAAGCTCTTCAAAATATTTATTTTGAAGTAAGATATTTTCCCTACATATTTTACGGGGACACCAAGCTCTTCAAAATATTTATTTTGAAGTAAGATATTTTCCCTACATATTTTACGGGGACACCAAACTCTTCAAAATATTTATTTTGAAGTAAGATATTTTCCCTACATATTTTACGGGGACACCAAGCTCTTCAAAATATTTATTTTGAAGTAAGATATTTTCCCTACATATTTTACGGGGACACCAAGCTCTTCAAAATATTTATTTTGAAGTAAGATATTTTCCCTACATATTTTACGGGGACACCAAGCTCTTCAAAATATTTATTTTGAAGTAAGATATTTTCCCTACATATTTTACGGGGACACCAAGCTCTTCAAAATATTTATTTTGAAGTAAGATATTTTCCCTACATATTTTACGGGGACACCAAGCTCTTCAAAATATTTATTTTGAAGTAAGATATTTTCCCTACATATTTTACGGGGACACCAAGCTCTTCAAAATATTTATTTAGAAGCAACAAATTTTTCTAAGTATTTTACTGGAACACTAAGCTCTTCTAAATAATTTTCGTGAAACAACAATTTTTTCTACGTATTTTTAAGGAAACACCAAGCTCCTCTAAATATTTTTGTGAAGCAACAATTTTCTCTTCGTCTCTTACATGGAACATCAAGTTCTACTAAATATATTTTCGTGAGGCAACAAATTTTTCTAGGTATTTTACTGGAACACTAAGCTCTTCTAAATATTTTTCGTGAAACAACAATTTTTTCTACGTATTTTAAGGGAACACCAAGCTCTCTTAAATATTTTTGTGAAGCAACAATTTTATTTTCATGTCTTTCATGGAACACCAAGTTCTACTTAATATATTTTTGTGAAGCTACAAAATTTTATACGTATTTTACTGGAACACTAAGCTCTTCTAAATATTTTTCGTGAAGCAACAATTTTCTCTACTTATTTTTAAGGGAACACCAAGCTCTCTTAAATGTTTTTCGTGAAGCAACAATTTTCTCTAATTTACAGGAACATCAAGCTCTCCTAAATGTTTTTCGTGAAGGAACAATTTTCTCTACATATTTTACGGAAACACCAAACTCTCTCAAATTTTTTTCGCGAAACAACAATTTTCTCTGATTTACGGGAACACCAAGCTTTCTTAAATATTTTTTCGAGAAACAACAATTTTCTCTAATTTACGGGAACATAAAGCTCTCCTAAATGTTTTTGTGAAGGAACAATTTTCTTTACGCATTTTACGAAAACACCAAACTCTCCTAAATATTTTTCACAAAGCAGCAATCTTTTCTACCCATTTTACCTGAAGTACCCAACTCCAGTAAATATTTTATGCAAATAATCTGAAACTTATAGGAGGGAGGTCCAACCAGACTGTACAATTCAGTTCTCCAAGTAAGTCTGTCCTGAGCTACATCTGCTGCATCTGGCCAATGCACACCAATTCTAACAAGGTCCTGTTTGACATTGTCTGCCCACTGCATCCTAGGTCTCCCCTTCTTTCTGAGGCCTTTAGGCACACTGTTCATAACCCTATTCGCCAATCTATAATTATCCATACGGGCAACATGGCCAAACCAACGGAGTCTCTCTCTGCACAATATGCTGCTTAAAGGAGGTTGCAGACTCCTTTCCCTAACCTCATCATTACTTACAAAGTTAAACCACCTAATGCCCAAGATACTGCGTAAGCATCTAGAATCAAAAGCATCTAGTTTCCTGTTGTCTTGTTTACAAAGTGTCCAAGTTTCACAACCATAACTAACCCTAATTTCACAAAGCATGCCATTAATCTTCCCATCAAACATAAAATGACCTTCAATTTATTAACTACGACAACCAGAATATAATGTCTATATCATTCAACAGTTCTTACCTTTCTGAATCTTAATCATCAATACATAAGATACGATCTGAAAAGATATACGATATTCTTATTTTAAAATTTGCAAAGTCGATCAAAGCAAAAATATGTATATTTTTCGGATTGGAAAATGCTCCCGGATTTCAAAAATCAATGCCAGTCGCCAAGAAACGTTCCGTGGCGCATAATTGGCTTAATAAGCTTACGTTTTATGTCTGGCATTCTTTGGAACGATCATACGATTTCGCGCATTTAAATCTCCTCAAGTAAATTGGAAAGTTATTGAGTTTAAAACGTTCGAGTACAGAAAAAAATTTGAAAAGGAATTAAAATTTGTCTGGGGATACCAAATCCATATTGCAATTTTTTTTCTATGCATTTGTTTGCAAGATAAATCAGAGTCTACTTCAGGATTGTGCGATCAAAAATCAATAACACATGCGCTGATTAATAAAGACAAAATATAAAGATATTTATTATCGCAACTATTTATGAAAAATCAATAGCACATGCGCTGATTAACAAAGACAAAAAACTCATTTATTATCACAACTATTGATCAAAGATCAATAACACATGCGCTGATTGATAAAGACAAAATATAAAGTCATTTATTACCACAACTATTGATCAAAAATCAATAACACATGCGCTGATTGATAAAGACAAAATATAAAGTCATTTGTTATCACAACTATTGATGAAAAATCAGTAACACATGCGCTGATTAATAAAGACAAAATATAAAGGCATTTATTTTTCACAACTATTGATTAAAAATCAATAGCAAGTGCGCTGATTGATAAAGACGAAATATAAAAATCATTTATTATCTCAACTATTGATCAAAAATCAATAACACACCAGCTGATTGATAGAGACAAAATATAAAGTCATTTATTATCACAACTATTGATCAAAAATCAACAACACGTGCGCTGATTAATAAAGACAAAATATAAAGTCATTTATTATCACAACTATTGATCAAAAACAGATCAAATTTAGTAGACTTGATATCAGCTTTGAGATTAACTAAAAGATATTTTAGAGTAGTAGAGATATTTAAACTTCTATAACTCTTTAAATACTGAACAGACATTCTTCAAAATCTAGATTTAGACAGTTTAACTCCCATCTTATATTTATCTTGAATCATATGTCTCGATAAAAAATTTTTTAACCACTTACGGACCCTCGAATTTGATTCCCCACTGATATAAAATGAGGATGTCTCCATTTTTCTGTCCATTGCCTGTGTATCTATCTTTACGTCCCTACACATCCTGGTATCGAGAGTTAATTCTAAACGGTCACACATCAATGTTGAAACATGAGGCTATCTTCCTGGAAAACGTTGGTTGTCAGCACTAAGCACTCTTCTCAGCCTCCACCCCAAAACACCCCCACCTTTGCAATCAACCGCCATCAGCTACCAACTCTGGAAATTCCTCTCTTCTCCGCAGAGAGGGTTGTAGAAGGTATCACTAGGTGCTCGAGTATTGCCGGTTAATCGCTCCTCTGAGAATCCCGCCTGGTGAAATACAAGGGAAGTAGTTGTAGGGGGGGAAGACAGGGGGAATGGGAAGTCAAAACAAAGCTTTGCTTAATTTACCACCCCGGGAATGATTGCCCAACTGCTTGCCTCTTGCGAAGCAGTTATAAATTAGCCATCTGGCTGATTAACAGTAATTTTAATTACAACAGTCAGAGAACCCGACGTAGGTTGACAGAGCATCTGTTACTAGCGCTGGGGACAAGCCAAAGTATTAGGGGGAACGAAAACAGGGGGGACGATGCAGCACTAGAGTTTCGCGTGACACCACGTGAGGTGCTGTCACGTGCTCGCATCATTCACTCGGTGTTGCTCGCATTGCTCACTTGTTGGTGTTTAGTTTTAGTTCGGTTGTCGTGTGCGGGGGCGTGCTTTGGTTTTTTTTAATGTGATTTTGGCTCCAACGTATCCTGAGGCAAAGAATGTCACGACCAGGGAGCAAAATTAATTAGGTAAGATGTCTGCTAAGAATCTGATGGATGCGCAGTGGATGAGATTCTGTCAGTATGGGGAAAGCAATCGCGAGATGGTTTCGATCCGTGCTTTTAGATAACAGTGGTGGCATTCTTGAAGAAGATTGGATTGGATTGTTTTACCTCTGAGCGGCACTTTTTTTGCACACCATGGGCTAAATGGCCAGGTCACAAGGACCCCGAAAGCTCAGAGAAGGTTGGGGGAGGTGACCTACTTGAACAGCTGTTGGAAGACAGATGGCAGCCTCCCGTCAAGGCTATCCAGCGTGTTCTTTAACGTTGGGTTGTTTTACCCTTGAGTGGCACTTTTTTGCACACCATGGGCTAAATGGCCAGGTCACAAGGACCCCGAAGGCTCAGAGAAGATTGGTGGAGCTGACCTACTTGAACAGCTGTTGGGAGACAGATGGTAGACTCACGTCAAGGATATCCAGCGTGTTCTTTAACGTTGGGTTCTTTTACCTTTGAGTGACACTTTTTTGCACACCATGGGCTAAATGGCCAGGTCACAAGGACTCCGAAGGCTCAGAGAAGATTGGTGGAGCTGACCTACTTGAACAGCTGTTGGGAGACAGATGGTAGATTCAGGTCAAGGTTATCCAGCGTGTTCTTTAACGTTGGGTTGTTTTACCTTTGAGTGGCACTTTTTTGCACACCATGGGCTAAATGGCAGGGTTACAAGGACCCCGAAGGCTCAGAGTAGGTTGAGTTGTTTTACTTCTGAGCGGCACTTTTTGCACGCAATGGGCTAAATGGACAGGTCACAAGGACCACGAAGGCTCAGAGAAGGTTGGTGGAGCTGACCCACTGGAACAGCTGTTGGGAGACAGATGGTAGCCTCCCGTCAAGGCTATCCAGCGTGTTCTTTGACGTAGGGTTGTTTTACCTCTGAGTGGCAATTTTTTGCACACCATGGGCTAAATGGCCAGGTCACAAGGACTCCGAAGGCTCAGAGAAGGTTGAGTTGTTTTACCTCTGAGTGGCACTTTTTTGCACACCATGGGCTAAATGGCCAGGTTATAAGGACCCCGAAGGCCCAGAGTAGGTTGAGTTGTTTTGCCTCTGAGCGGCACTTTTTGCGTACAATGGGCTAAATGGTCAGGTCACAAGGACCCCGAGGGCTCAAAGAAGGTTGAGTTGCTTTACTTCTGAGCGGCACTTTTTGCACACAATGGACTAAATGGTCAGGTCACAAGGACCCCGAGGGCTCAAAGAAGGTTGGGTTGTTTTACACATGTACAGTTGCTCAAAAAAGTATCCGAACACTATGGTTGATTACAAAATTCAGAAAAAATATCTGGCAACGATATTTTTAGAAATGAGTGATCTGACAACCTTCGTGTCACGTGACACGAAGGATGCCAGATCATTCGTTTCTAAAAATATCGTTGCCAGATATTTTTTCTGAATTTTGTAATCAACCATAGTGTTCAGATACTTTTTTGAGCGACTGTACAATAAAAGAATAGTCTGGAATAAGGTCATTCTTTTCTAATTAGTGAAGAAAAGTGTTAACAAAAGGAGTTGTTATACCAAAAGAGTGGAGAGCTTCCACCAGAGCCTTGCCATGCTCCGAAAGAGAGCATCTCCCTTAATACTTCTCCTAAAGAACAAAGAGTTCTGTGGAGGAGGAGCAGAGGAAATTCCTAATCCGTCTAACCCAGTTAATCACTGTCTCCTTAATTCTGATCTTAATTCTGCGCTTTGGAAAGATTTTCCATCGCAGAAAAGGACTGGCCAAGTTCGAAACATCTACAAACAATAGGTTCAAAGAAAGCTTTGTTCATGTAAAAAAAATAAATTCAAAGGGATAAAAATGAGACAGAGATTTCATTTTTAATTAAAAACATAAGATTTGGAAGACGCCAGGGGAGGTAAATTTTTTTTTACTGTTTTGTTTTTTAACGTCAGAACATTATCTCGATCATTCTTAAGCTGTTCAGGATTAGAAAAATAAAGCTGAAAATTAAAGATTCTGTCTGTCTTTTATATATGTTTCTTTCGTTTTTTTTCTTCCTAAGTATGTTTTATAAATGAAAGAAACAAAAAAGGGAGTAGAGAGGTATAAAATCCCTTAAAAACTAAAAAAAGAAATTAAAAAAAAAAACGCCAACGTAAAGGTAATTGATTTATCTAAACGCGTTCTTAAATTAAATTGTGCGCTTTAAAAAAAAAAAGACAATAAAAATAAAAAAGACAATTCGTGCAGTTATGATTTGTCACGAAAAAAGCAATCTGAAAAATTCTAATATCTTGTATAAGCGGACTTTTCGTTGTTTGAAAGAACAATAATAATCATAAAAGGGTTTCTGTAGTTCTCTTAATAACAGCACTAAAGTACTAAAAGCCCCAAACTCCAGCCGAAAGTTATTAAACATGCACGTAACGGAACGATTTCTGCGGCGTTTCGTGGTGCAGCTTCCTCAGCTGGCTTTCGTTGTTCAAGAATCGGAAGAAGAAACAAAAAAAAAAACACATTTCGGCGAATAAAACTTCTAATATTCTTTTTTAAAATGCTTCCTCTCTTATATTATTGTGGGTATGTGTGTTTTGCGAGAGATATTTGCCGAACGCCTTTACAGAAATATTAAATATTTTGTGTTTTTTAATTCTGTCGTGATTAAAATTGGTCCGAGCAATCAAAAATACGTGCGCTCGAGACAAATAGAATACGCACGCGCACAGTCAAACGCAAAAAATGTCTGTAATTAAGAAATTCTAATTACTTTGGATAGCAACTGTTGTTTCTCTGATGAGAGAAGAAATCATCACCTTACAGAATCATCCTTTAGATCATCATGGCTGAATTTGTGCAGTAATTGTACAGTCTCTCAAAAAAGTATGCGAACACTATGGTTGATTACAGAATTCAGAAAAAATATCTGGCAACGATTTTTTTTAGAACTTAGTGATCTGACAACCTTCGTGACATGTGACACGAAGGTTGCCAGATCACTAATTTCTAAAAATATCGCTGCCAGATATTTTTTCTGAATTCTGCAATCAACCATAGTGTTCGGATACTTTTTTGAGTGACTGTACGGGGGAGATATTCCAAATGGAATATATACGGTCCCGAATTAAAATTATCCGTACATTTTTTATCGTTAAAAGTTCGATTTATCAAAAATTATCCGAAAATTTTCTTCTTCTTCTTTTTGCAATGATTTTAATTTGTAGAAATTTAATTACCCTGATTAAGATAATTCAAACTCTTAATTATATAGTTCTTTTAAGTATGTATATAGAATGTTATTTTTAAAAGTGTAAATCTAAACTGTTATTAAATGTATTAGGTCATAAATTAGTGCTAAAGTCGATTATTTGAATCTAAATTATTGGGGTGAATGTTGATTTAGTTGGTAGTGAGCAAAGCTCATAATCTATAGCTTTCCCAACTTTCTCTGAGCCTTTAGGGTGTTTGTGACCTGCCCATTTAGCCCACTGTGTACAAAAATATGCCGCTCAGAGGTAAAACAACACACTACCGCTTTCCCAACTTTTTTGAGATTTTAAGGTGTTTGTGACCTGGCAAATTAGCCCACTGTGTACAAGAATGTGCCGCTCAGAAGCAAACAACACACTACCGCTTTCCCAACTTTTTCTGAGCCTTTAAAGGTGTTTGTGACCTGCCCATTTAGCCTACTGTGTACAAAAATATGCCGCTCAGAGGTAAAACAACACACTACCGCTTTCCCAACTTTTTTGAGATTTTAAGGTGTTTGTGACCTGGCAAATTAGCCCACTGTGTACAAGAATGTGCCGCTCAGAAGCAAACAACACACTACCGCTTTCCCAACTTTTTCTGAGCCTTTAAAGGTGTTTGTGACCTGCCCATTTAGCCCACTGTGTACAAAAATATGCCGCTCAGAGGTAAAACAACACACTACCGCTTTCCCAACTTTTTTGAGATTTTAAGGTGTTTGTGACCTGGCAAATTAGCCCACTGTGTACAAGAATGTGCCGCTCAGAAGCAAACAACACACTACCGCTTTCCCAACTTTTTCTGAGCCTTTAAAGGTGTTTGTGACCTGCCCATTTAGCCTACTGTGTACAAAAATATGCCGTTCAGAGGTAAAACAACACACTACCGCTTTCCCAACTTTTTCTGAGCCTTTAAGGTGTTTGTGACCTGCCCATTTAGCCCACTGTGTACAAAAATATGCCGTTCAGAGGTAAAACAACACACTACCGCTTTCACAACTTTTTTGAGCCTTTAAGGTGTTTGTGACCTGCCCATTTAGCCCACTGTGTACAAAAATATGCCGCTTAAAGGTAAAACAACACACTACGCTTTCCCAACTTTCTCTGAGTCTTCGGGGTCCTTGTGATCTGGCTATTTAGTCCCCAGTGTACACAAAAGTGCCGCTCAGAGGTAAAAAACACACTACCGCTTTCCCAACTTTCTCTGAGCCTTTAAGGTGTTTGTGACCTGCCCATTTAGCCCACTGTGTACAAAAATATGCCGCTTAAAGGTAAAACAACACACTACGCTTTCCCAACTTTCTCTGAGCCTTTAAGGTGTTTGTGACCTGGCCATTTAGCCCACTGTGTACAAGAATGTGCCGCTCAGAAGCAAAACAACACACTACCGCTTTCCCAACTTTTTTTGAGCCTTTAAGATGTTTGTGACCTGCCCATTTAGCCCACTGTGTACAAAAATATGCCGTTCAGAGGTAAAACAACACACTACCGCTTTCCCAACTTTTTTTGAGCCTTTAATGTGTTTGTGACCTGCCCATTTAGCCCACTGTGTACAAACATATGCCGCTAAAAGGTAAAACAACACACTACCGCTTTCCCAACTTTCTCTGAGCCTTTAGGGTGTTTGTGACCTGCCCATTTAGCCCACTGTGTACAAAAATATGCCGTTCAGAGGTAAAACAACACACTACCGCTTTCCCAACTTTTTTTGAGCCTTTAATGTGTTTGTGACCTGCCCATTTAGCCCACTGTGTACAAACATATGCCGCTCAGAGGTAAAGCAACAGACTACAGCTTTCCCAACTTTCTCTGAGCCTTTAAGGTGTTTGTAACCTGCCTATTTAGCCCACTGTGTACAAAAATATGCCGCTTGAAGGTAAAACAACACACTACGCTTTCCCAACTTTCTCTGAGCCTTTAAGGTGTTTGTGACCTGCCCATTTAGCCCACTGTGTACAAAAATATGCCGCTTAAAGGTAAAACAACACACTACGCTTTCCCAACTTTCTCTGAGCCTTCGGGGTCCTTGTAATCTGGCTATTTAGTCCCCAGTGTACACAAAAGTGCCGCTCAGAGGTAAAAAACACACTACCGCTTTCCAAACTTTCTCTGAGCCTTTAAGGTGTTTGTGACCTGCCCATTTAGCCCACTGTGTACAAACATATGCCGCTAAAAGGTAAAACAACACACTACCGCATTCCCAACTTTCTCTGAGCCTTTAGGGTGTTTGTGACCTGCCCATTTAGCCCACTGTGTACAAAAATATGCCGTTCAGAGGTAAAACAACACACTACCGCTTTCTCAACTTTTTTTGAGCCTTTAAGGTGTTTGTGACCTGCCTATTTAGCCCACTGTGTACAAAAATATGCTGCTTAAAGGTAAAACAACACACTACGCTTTCCCAACTTTCTCTGAGCCTTCGGGGTCCTTGTGATCTGGCTATTTAGTCCCCAGTGTACACAAAAGTGCCGCTCAGAGGTAAAACAACAGACTACAGCTTTCCCAACTTTCTCTGAGCCTTTAAGGTGTTTGTAACCTGCCTATTTAGCCCACTGTGTACAAAAATATGCCGCTTGAAGGTAAAACAACACACTACGCTTTCCCAACTTTCTCTGAGCCTTTAAGGTGTTTGTGACCTGCCCATTTAGCCCACTGTGTACAAAAATATGCCGCTTAAAGGTAAAACAACACACTACGCTTTCCCAACTTTCTCTGAGCCTTCGGGGTCCTTGTAATCTGGCTATTTAGTCCCCAGTGTACACAAAAGTGCCGCTCAGAGGTAAAACAACACACTACCGCTTTCCCAACTTTTTTTGAGCCTTTAAGGTGTTTGTGACCTGCCCATTTAGCCCACTGTGTACAAAAATATGCCGCTTAAAGGTAAAACAACACACTGCGCTTTCCCAACTTTCTCTGAGCCTTTAAGGTGTTTGTGACCTGCCCATTTAGCCCACTGTGTACAAGAATGTGCCGCTCAGAAGCAAAAGAACACACTACTGCTTTCCCAACTTTCTCTGAGCCTTTAGGGTCTTTGTGACCTGGCCATTTAGCCCACTCTGTACAAAAATATGCCGCTGAGAGGTAAAACAATCCAACCATCTTGGTATTCACACACTAGTCATCCCTTCGTTTTTTCCCCAGCCCCATTTTTTTAAGGAAGTGGCGAAAATGCTGATAGAAATCTTTTTTGAATCAAGCAGAAGAATTCATCCAGGAATATCCATTTTTAATGAAAAAGAAAGAATACTGATGGAAAATACTTTAATGGGGCAGAAGGTCTGTTTCCCAAAACATCTGTTTTTATATTGAAAGAGAAAGTGTACCGAAGAAAACTTTTTAACCAAACGGATGAAATAATGATCGACACACATTTTTTAACCAAGCAGAAGGTGAAGATCCGAAAACACTAATTTTGAATCAAATAAGAGGTATAATGACGGAAACGCGTTTTTTAACCAACCAGATGTGCCACTTGAAACACGTTTTTTCACCAAGCAGATGTGATACGTGAAACACGTTTCTTAACCAAGCAGATGTGTTACGTGAAACACGTTTTTTAACAAAGCAGATGTGTTACGTTAAACACGTTTCTTGACCAAGCAGATGTGCCACGTGAAACACGTATTTTGACCAAGGAGATGTGTTACGTGAAACACGTTTCTTAACCAAGCAGATGTATTACTTGAAACACGTTTTTAACCAACCAGATGTGCCACGTGAAACACGTTTTTTGACCAAGCAGATGTGTTACGTGAAACACGTTTTTTGACAAAGCAGATGAGTTACGTGAAACACGTTTTTTAACCAAGCAGATGTGCCACGTGAAACACGTTTTTTAACCAAGGAGATGTGTTACGTGAAACACGTTTCTTAACCAAGCAGATGTATTACTTGAAACACGTTTTTAACCAACCAGATGTGCCACGTGACACACGTTTTTTGACCAAGCAGATGTGTTACGTGAAACACGTTTTTAACAAAGCAGATGTGTTACGTGAAACACGTTTTTTAACAAAGCAGATGTGTTACGTTAAACACGTTTTTTGACCAAGCAGATGAGTTACGTGAAACACGTTTTTTAACGAAGGAGATGTGTTACATGAAACACGTTTCTTAACCAAGCAGATGTATTACTTGAAACACGTTTTTAACCAACCAGATGTGCCACGTGAAACACGTTTTTTGACCAAGCAGATGTGTTACCTGAAACACGTTTTTTAACAAAGCAGATGTGTTACGTTAAACACGTTTTTTGACCAAGCAGGTGAGTTACGTGAAACACGTTTTTTAACCAAGCAGATGTGCCACGTGAAACACGTTTTTTGACCAAGGAGATGTGTTACGTGAAACACGTTTCTTAACCAAGCAGATGTGTTACTTGAAACACGTTTTTAACCAACCAGATGTGCCACGTGAAACACATTTTTTGACCAAGCAGATGGGTTACGTGAAACACGTTTTTTAACAAAGCAGATGTGTTACGTGAAACACGGTTTTTGACCAAGCAGATGTGCCACGTGAAACACGTTTTTTAACCAAGGAGATGTGTTACGTGAAACACGTTTCTTAACCAAGCAGATGTATTACTTGAAACACGTTTTTAACCAACCAGATGTGCCACGTGACACACGTTTTTTGACCAAGCAGATGTGTTACGTGAAACACGTTTTTTAACAAAGCAGATGTGTTACGTGAAACACGTTTTTTAACAAAGCAGATGTGTTACGTTAAACACGTTTTTTGACCAAGCAGATGAGTTACGTGAAACACGTTTTTTAACCAAGGAGATGTGTTACATGAAACACGTTTCTTAACCAAGCAGATGTATTACTTGAAACACGTTTTTAACCAACCAGATGTGCCACGTGAAACACGTTTTTTGACCAAGCAGATGTGTTACCTGAAACACGTTTTTTAATAAAGCAGATGTGTTACGTTAAACACGTTTTTTGACCAAGCAGATGAGTTACGTGAAACACGTTTTTTAACCAAGCAGATGTGCCACGTGAAACACGTTTTTTGACCAAGGAGATGTGTTACGTGAAACACGTTTCTTAACCAAGCAGATGTGTTACTTGAAACACGTTTTTAACCAACCAGATGTGCCACGTGAAACACGTTTTTTGACCAAGCAGATGGGTTACGTGAAACACGCTTCTTAACCAAGCAGAGATGCTACGTGAAACACGTTTCTTAACCAAGCAGAGATGCGACGTGAAACGCGTTTTTGAACAAAGCAGATGTGCTATATGAAACACGTTTTTAACCAAGCAGATGTACTACGTGGAACACTTTTTTAAATCAAACAGAGATGCTACGTGAAAAACACTTTTTTAACCAAGCAGATGTGTTACGTGAAACATATTTTTCATCCATGCAAATGTGCTCCGTGAAATACTTTTTTTAACTAAGCAGCTTTGTTACCGCAAACACATCTCTAATCAGTAGAAGGCGTACAGTCTCTCAAAAAAGTATCCGAACACTATGGTTGATTACAGAATTCAGAAAAAATATCTGGCAACGATTTTTTTTTAGAACTTAGTGATCTGACAACCTTCGTGACATTTGACACGAAGGTTGCCAGATCACTAATTTCTAAAAATATCGCTGCCAGATATTTTTTCTGAATTCTGTAATCAACCATAGTGTTCGGATACTTTTTTGAGTGACTGTACATCGTACAACATCTATCTTTTTAAAGAACCAAAAGGTTCTACCCCCCCCAAAAAAAACGCCAAACTTTAAATCAAAAACTAAATCCAAATAATCAACAAAAAACAACAAGAAAAAGTTTCCTGAAAAGAACACAAGAATGCGGAACACTGAAAAAAAACTAAATTTTTTTACTCCGCTGAGTTTCAAGACACTCTATTTCTTCACCTATCCAGCTTTGTCAAGTACTTCCTCCCACACATGCAAGTCAACATCCGACCACGCCAGAAGCACAAAAATCTTCCGATTTCCACACAAGGAACGGTCGCCCCCTCCACAACTGAGAAACGGACAAATTACCGTCTCCCTGATTGTCGCCCGACCCTCGAGCTGCCAGGGGCGATTAGATCGGTCTCGCTGTCCTGGAGGCTATCAGGTATTGATCACGAAATTCCATTAGCCCATTGCGGATCGATCATCTAGCTCTGCTGCTCTCTCTGACGATTACTTGATATCCAGCAGAGCAATGCAGCCACTAGAATGACCATCGCCTTGTCTATGAAGTTCCACACCACGGTCCACAATTTTTTCTCTTAACCCAGACTCGATTCAATTGTAAACGAATAATGACTTCTTGCAACCCGTTCACTGAATGGTATTTTCTCTTTCTGTCCGAGTTTTAGAGTGAAATAGAGACGCATTGAAACGTGGACGTCATTAAAGGATGAATGCTTACTGGTTGTTAATGGGTCTCCAAAAGTGATGGTTTTCATTTGCGTTTGGCGTGGGAATTCGTACGTATGTGGGGATTGGATTGTTTTACCTCTGAACGGCACTTTTCTGCACACAATGGGTTAAATGGCCAAGTCATAAGGACCTCGAAGGTTCAGAGAAGGTTGGGGGCCCACTGGAAAAGCTGTTGGGAGACAGATGGTAGCCTCCCGTCAAGGCCATCCATCGTATTCTTTAACGTGCACAGGGTATGTCTCTCCCGCACACGGGGCCATGGATTAACGTCCCATCCGATGGACGGCGGCCTTTCCAAGCCCATCGGTGTCCCTTACTGACCGTGGGCAGGGCGGGGAGTTTTGCGGAGATGGGTTGGATTGGGTTGTTTTACCTCTGAGCGGCACTTTTTTGCACACCATGGGCTAAATGGCCAGGTCACCGAGAGGATCCCGAGGGCTCAGAGAAGGCTGGGGGAGGGGGGCCCACTGGAACAGCTCTTGGGGGACAGATAGCAGCCCCCTGTCAAGGCCATCCAGAGTCTTCTTTAATGTGCATAAGGTATAGCTTGGGGTCACAAGGACCCCGATGGCTCAGAGAAGGTTGGGGGAGGGGACCCACTGGAACAGCTGTTGGGAGACAGATGGTAGCCTCCCGTCAAGGCCATCCAGCGTGTTCTTTAACGTGCACAGGGTATGGCTCTCTCCCGCACACGGGGCCACGGCTTAACGTCTCATCCGACGAACGGTGGCCTTTCCAAACCCATCGGTGTCCCCTACTGACCGTGGGGGCGGAGAATTTTGCGAAGATAAATCTCAATGCCGGCCCAGCTGGGACTCAACCTGCGAACTGAAGATGACGAGCCTGACCTGTTACCGACTGAGCCACCCCCGCCCTACGTCAGTAAAGCTCTATTCTCCAGGTTCGAGTCCCAAGTGCTATGAGATTTGTTTCCATTAACACTCGTTCTACCTTCGTCCGTCGGGGAAGACTTTAAGCTATGGTCCACGTGAACGTTAAAGAACATGCTGTATGTTTTGAACCGATGCTTCCATCTGTCTCCGGAAAGGATTCGCTTAGCCTGTGGTACATTCACTCAAAAAAATATCCGAACACTACGGTTGATTACAGAATTCAGAAAACATATCTGGCAACGATTTTTTTTTTTTTAGAAATTAGTGATCTGGCAACCTTCGTGTCACGTGACACGAAGGTTGATAGATCACTAATTTCTAAAAAAAAGCGTTGGCAGATATTTTTTCTGAATTCTGTACACGAAGGTTGCCAGATCACTAATTTCTAAAAAAAAATTGTTGCCAGATATTTTTTCAAAATTCTGTAATCAACAATAGTGTTCTGATAATTTTTTCAGCGACTGTACGCCAGACCCGTAATCTGCAGTCCCCAGGTTCGAGTCTCAAGTGTGCTAGCGTTGAAACTTATCTCCTCTAAATCCCCATCCTGCCCTCAACGACAAACGGGAAACCCAATGGGCTTGGAAGGCCACCATCCGTCGAATAGGATATTGAACCATGGCCTTACACTGGGCACCTTTAAAATCTTATGCCTAGTCTTAATTGGAGACTTCTATCTCTCCCCTAGCAACTGTCAAATAGCATCCCTCCTCCCAAATTTCTCTGAACCTTCGGGATCTTTGTGACCTGGCCCTTTAACCTCATTGTATGCAAAAAATCCACCACTCAGAGGTAAAACGATCCAAACGACAACTCAAATCTGCATGCGTTGCGTGCCACGCTCGTAATCTGCAGTTCCTAGGTTCGAGTCCCAGTTAGGTCAGCGTTGAGATTTATCTCCGTAAAACTCCTCGCCCTGCCCACGGTCAGTAGGGCACACCGATGGGCTTGGAAAGGCTGCCATCCGTCGGATGGAACGTTAAACCGTGGCGCCGTGTATGGAGAGTCATCCATGTGCACGTTAAAGAACACACTGAATGGCCTAAACTGGAGGCTACCATCTGTCTCCTAACAGCAGCCTATTGCCTCCCCTTCCCTAAACATCTGAGCTTTGGGGGTCCTTGTGATTGGCTATTTAGCCCATTGTGTGCAAAAAAGTGCCGCTCAGAGGTAAAACAACCCAATTCATACCTTATGCACATTAAAGAAGACTCTGGATGGCCTTGATGGGGGGTCTGCTATCTGTCCCCCAACAGTTGTTCCAGTGGGCCCCCTCCCCCAACCTTCTCTGAGCCCTCGGGGTCCTCTCGGTGACCTGGCCATCTAGCCCATTGTGTTCAAAAAGTGCCGCTCAGAAATAAACAACCCAACCTTCTCTGAGCCCTCGGGGTCCTTGTGACCTGGCCATTTAGCCCATTGTGTGCAAAAAGTGCCGCTCGATAATAAAACAATCCAACCTTCTCCGAGCCCTTGGGGTCTTTGTGACCTGGCCATTTAGCCCATTGTGTGCAAAAAACTGCTTCTCAGTGGTAAAACAACCATCTGTCTCTTAATAACTATCCAATGGAAACCATTACTTAATTTTTTCTCGGCCTTCAGGGTCCTTGTGACTTAATCTTTCATCCCACTTGTATGTACAGAAATGCCGCTAAGTGATAAAATAACCCTTCGTGTTCGTTCATTGTAGGTGATATTGTTGCTGCTGTCTTTGTTGTTTAAATTGTTGTTCTCTGTCCATTTAGCTGCCAGTGGAGTGCCGTTATTGTTAATAACTGGGAGAGGTTCTGCTAGCCTATTGGTCGATCTATCAATCACGTGCCACGAAACCCTATGATTAATGAGAACTCTCGAAATATGAACTGTGCAGCCTCCTAGACTGCCCACTAGTAAAGTATTACAGAAAATGTTCTCTAGACTTGAGACTCGTGAATCATAAATATTAAATGCCATCATTTAAGGTGGCTAAGTCGATAGCGCGCCAGGCTCGTAATATTTAGTTCACAGGATCAAATCCTAGCTGGGCCAGCGTTGAGATTTATCTCTGCAAAATTCCCCGCCCTGCCCACGGTCAGTAGGGGACACCGATGGGCTTGGAAAGGCCGCCGTCCGTCGGATGGGACGTTAAGCCGTGGCCCCATGTGCGGGAGAGCCATACCCTGTGCACGTTAAAGAACACACTGGATGGCTTTGATGGGAGGCTACCATCTGCCTCCCAACAGCTGTTCCAGTGGGTCCCCTCCCTCAACCTTCTCTGAGCCTTCGGGGTCCTTGTGACCTGGCCATTTAGCCCATTGTGTGTCAAAAAGTGTCGCTCAGAGGTAAAACACCCAACGTTAAAGAACACGCTGGATGGCCTTGACGGGAGGCTACCATCTGTCTCCCAACAGCTGTTCCAGTGGGTCCCCTCCCTCAACCTTCTCTGATCCTTCGGGGTCCTTGTGACCTGGCCATTTTGCCCATGGTGTGCAAAAAAGTGCCGCTCAGAGGTAAAACAACCCATCTCGTAATATACACTGTGCATCAATTTCGTCTCGTAATATGAACTCTACATCATTTTTTGACACAAAACATGTGCATAAATTTCTGCAAATTACCTAGTGCACTTCAATTTCAACATATAGTATGTACTATACGTCAATTTCAACATGTAGTATATACTGTATGTCAATTTCGACACGAAATATCAACTATGCATCAATATCAACCAAAAACTATTTGTATTCTGAATCAATTTCCGCACAAAAACAGAAAGAATATTGTGCGTCAGTTTTGACAGTGAAATTATGTACTGTTCATCAATTTCGACATTGAAAATACGTACTGTGAATCAGTTTCGACACAAAAACCAAAAAGTATTGGGAGTCAATTTCAGCCCGAAAGAGGTACTGGGCATTGCTTTCGACACAGAATGTGTATACATCAATCTCTAAATTTGTGTTTCAAATATCTATCGATCTGTAAAATTTTCCTTTCAAATAAGTATCGACTGCAAAATTTTTGTTTCAAATAAGTATCAATTTGTAAAATTTTTGTTTCAAACATGTATCGATCTGTAAAATTTTTGTTTCAAATAAGTATCAACTGTAAATTTTTTCTTTCAAATAAGTATCGATCTGTAAATTTTTTGTTTTAAATAAGTTTCGATTTGTAAAATTTTTGTTTCAAACATGTATCGATCTGTAAAATTTTTGTTTTAAATCAGTATCAATTTGTAAAATTTTTGTTTCAAATATGTATCGATCTGTAAAATTTTTGTTTCAAATAAGTATCAACTGTAAAATTTTTCTTTCAAATAAGTATCGATCTGTAAATTTTTTGTTTTAAATAAGTATCGATTTGTAAAAATTTTTGTTTCAAACATGTATCGATCTGTAAAATTTTTGTTTTAAATCAGTATCAATTTGTAAAATTTTTGTTTCAAATATGTATCGATCTGTAAAATTTTCGTTTCAAATAAGTATCAACTGTAAAATTTTTCTTTCAAATAAGTATCAATTTGTAAAAAAATTTTTGTTTCAAACATGTATCGATCTGTAAAATTTTTGTTTCAAATAAGTATCAACTGTAAAATTTTTGTTTCAAATAAGTATGAATTTGTAAAATTTTTGTTTCAAATAAGTATCGACTGTAAAATTTTTGTTTCAAAGAAGTATCGACTGTAAAATTTTTGTTTCAAAGAAGTATCGATTTGTTAATTTTTTGTTTCAAATAAGTATCAATTTCTAAAATTTCTGTTTCAAATATATATCGATCTGTAAAATTTTTGTTTCAAATAAGTATCGATTGTAAAATTTTTCTTTCAAAAAAGTATCGACTCCAAAATTTTTGTTTCAAATAAGTATCAATTTCTAAAATTTTTGTTTCAAATATGTATCGATCTGTAAAATTTTTGTTTCTAATTCTAGATTTCTAAATTTTTTGTTTGAAATAAGTATCGATATGTAAAACTTTTTGCTTAAATAAGTATCGACTGCAATTTTTTGTTTCAAATAAGTATCAATTTGTGAAATTTTTTATTTCAAATATGTAAAAAATTTTGTTTCAAATAAGTTCCATCTGTAAAATCTTTGTTTCGAATAAGTATCGACTGTAAAATTTTTGTCTGAAATAAGTATTGATCTGTGAAACTTTTGTTTCAAATAAGTATCGATCTGTAAATTTTTGTTTCAAATAAACATCGACTGTAAATTTTGTTTCAAATAAGTATCGATCTGTAAAATCTTTGTTTCAAATAAGAATCGATCTGTAAAATTTTTGTTTCAAATCAGTATCGACTGTAAATTTTTGTTTCAAATAAGTATCGATCCGTAAAACTTTTGTTTCAAATAAGTATCAATCTGTGAAATTTTTGTTTCAAATAAATATCGATCTGTAAAATTTTTGTTTCGAATAATTATCGATCTGTAAAATCTTTGTTTCAAATAAATATCGACTGTAAAATTTTTTTCTCAAATAATTATCGATCTGTGAAACTTTTGTTTCAAATAAGTATCGATCTGTGAAACTTTTGTTTCAAATAAGTATCGATCTGTAAAATCTTTCTTTCGAATAAGTATCGATCTGTAAATTTTTGTCTCAAATAAGAATCGATTTCTAAAATTTTTGTCTCAAATAAGAATCGATCTGTAAAATTTTTGTCTCAAATTAGTATCGAAATGTAAATTTTTTGGTTCAAATAAGTATCGATCTGTAAAATGTTTGTCTCAAATATGTATCGATCTGTAAAATTTTTGTTTCAAATTAGTATCGATCTGTAAAATTTTTGTCTCAAATAAGTATCGATCTGTAAAAAAACTTTGTTTCAAATAAGTATCGACTGTAAATTTTTGTTTCAAATAAGTATCGATCTGTGAAACTTTTGTTTCAAATAAATATCGATCTGTAAAATTTTTTGTCTCAAATAAGTATCGATCTGTAAAATTTTTGTCTCAAATAAGTATCGATCTGTAAAATCTTTGTTTCAAATAAGTATCGACTGTAAAATTTTTCTCTCAAATAAGTATCGATTTGTCAAATTTCTGTCTCAAATAAGTATCGATCTGTAAAATCTTTGTTTCAAATAAGTATCGACTGTAAAATTTTTGCCTCAAATAAGTATCGATCTGCAAAATCTTTGTTTCAAATAAGTATCGATTGTAAAATCTTTGTTTCAAATTAGTATCGAAATGTAAATTTTTTGGTTCAAATAAGTATCGATCTGTAAAATGTTGGTCTCAAATATGTATCGATCTGTAAAATTTTTGTTTCAAATAAGTATCGATCTGTAAAATCTTTGCTTCAAATAAGTATCGACTGTAAAAATGTTTGTTTCAAATAAGTATCGATCTGTAAAATTAGGACGAAAAATCAATATCAATGCGTTAAATTTCTATTGAAAATATGATCAATCCGTTGAGTTTATGAACGAATCTTGAACCGACCAGCGAATTTCTCTCGCTCTTCTTGAAATAAATGCATGGAAAATCCACTCTGATGTATATCCATCTGTCTCAGCTTGCGATCCAAATCTTTCTCTTCCAACCTATTTCACTGGTTACAAATCGAATCTCGTGCACCACCCCCTTCGAGCGTTGCGTCAGCTGTCGACGAAGACTGTTGCTGTGGCGACGCATCCTCCTGACATCTCTAGCGCTTATGCGTGTCACAACATAACGTCTAAAGGACAAAGCTCCGATGCCGTGCCCCCCGCACACTACAGAGGTCACAGATGGTATAGACTCCGAGGTCAGGCTCACTGCCCTGCATCACAATCTAACAGGTCGAATAGAAGTGAACTCATATTGCCATTTGGGAGAGTTTTCTGATGTCTCGTATGAGGTGCACCTATTGCCGCTGGAAGCGTCTTCAGAGAGATAGCTTGGGGGGAAGTGGGATGCTGGAAGTGGGGGGGGGGAATCTCGGCGGAGGATAAAGGAATCCTTTATTGGCTCGGACTTTCGGTTTTTACAGAAAGGAATCTAAAAGGAATGGGGGATTTAGGGAGTAGGATATTATGCGAGGAAGTTCCTTTTGTAAATATGCTGAGGAGACAACATTTGTATGCGTTTCGAGAGAGGGATATTTCAATTTAAATGTTTTCGAAAAATAAAGTAGGAAGACTTAAAGATTCTCGTCAGTTATTTTGTTGTTCTTGTGTGTGTTTGTGTGTTAACGTGTTTTTGACTTAGTTTTTTTACTCAAAGAAACGTTTAGTATTGTCTGACTGACAGGCTACAAAGATAAAAAACAATAATTCGTTATTAAAAAATCAAGTTTCTTTAGACGTAAAAGAGATATTATTTTAGCGTTGAATAACCATTAAAACTACAATGGCCCTTGCATTCATTGCATTCATGAAAAATGAGCCTATCGGCGAGGTCGAGGGTCTGCAGGAAAGCCGATGGGGTAGGGGGACAGCAACATAGCAACACTCACAGCAATGTACAGTCGCTCAAAAAAGTATCCGAACACTACGGTTGATTACAGAATTCAAAAAAAAATATCTGGAGCGTGTACAGCAACTTTACACGCTCCAGTTATCGTTCACAGCAAACTGGAGCGTCTCCAGTTTGCTGTGAACGGTAACTGCACACGCACAATATTTCTGTGAGTGGACCCACACGATCCAGGTTTTTGTGAGCTCACACGATTCAATGTGCTGTGAACGTTAACCGCAACCGCTCCAGTTTGCTGTGAACGGTAACTGCACACGCTCCATATTCATTGCATTATGTATTCATACGCATTATATATATTAAAAAAAATTCGAACACTACGGTTGATTACAGAATTCGGAAAAAATATCTGACAACGATTTTTTTAGAAATTATTGATCTGGCAACGTTCGTGTCACGTGACACGAACGTTACCAGATCACTAAAAATCGTTACCAGATATTTCTTCTGAATTCTGTAATCAACCGTAGTGTTCGGATACTTTTTTCAGCGACTGTATATCAAAAGGAATGTGTAATATTTTTAAAACTGTATGTTTCAGCTTAATGTCAAGAGGTGTCAAAAAGATGTTCTTAAGTATATACAGTAGAGTTAAAATTAAAATAATGTTTCATATTCACAACAATGCTTCAGCTGATAATAGGCTTTTCACAATAATGCTTCAGCTGATAACATGCATTTCACAATAATGCTTGAGCTGATAATAGGCACAATAATTCTCGAGCTGAAAATAGGCACAATAATGCTTAAGCTGATAATAGACACAATAATGCTTAAGCTGATAATAGGCATTTCACAATAATGCTTGAGCTGATAACATGCATTTCACAATAATGTTTGAACTGATAATAGGCACAATAATGCTTAAGCTGATAATAGACATTTCACAATAATGCTTGAGCTGATAACATGCATTTCACAATAATGTTTGAGCTAATAATAGGATTCCAGAATAATGCTTCAGCTGATAGCATGCATTTCACAATAATGCTTGAGCTGATAATAGGCACAATAATGCTTCAGCTGATAGCATGCATTTCACAATAATGCTTAAGCTGATAATAGGTATTTCACAATAATGTTCGTGTCGTCGTCACCACTGCTAGTGTTGTTTGTTGTTGTCGTCGTTAACACTGGTAGTGCTGCTGTTTGTTGTCATCGTCGTTGCCGCTCTTGATGTTCTCGTTCTTGTTGTCTTCATCGTCGCCTGTTTTTTTGTCGTTGTTACTGTTGCTGCTGCTCTTGTTGCGATTGTCGTTGTTGCTGTTGCTGCTGCTCTTGTTGCAATTGTCGTTGCTGTTCTTATTGTTGTCGTTGTCTTCAACGATTTTGTTCTCTTCATCGTCGTTAATATTATTGTACTCGTGTTTTTTGTTTTCGTCGTTATTGTTGTTGTTTTCGTCGTCGTCGCTGTTGTCGTCGTCGTCGTCGTCGGCGTTGTTGTTGTTGTTGTTGTTGTTGTTGTTGTTGTTGTTGTTGTTGTTGTTGTTGTTGTTGTTGTTGTTGTTGTCTTCGTCGTCGTCGTCGTCGTCGCTATTATTGCTGTTTTGTTGTTATCGTTGTTCTCGTGGTTTTTGTGTTCGTTATTATTGTTCCATTTGTTGTCGTCGCCGTTATTATTGTAGTTCTCGTTGCTGTTACTGTTGTCTCGTTGCTGTTTCAGTCGTCATAGTTGTTATCGCCGTCGTCATCGATATTGTTGTTGATGATATCGTTATCATTGTTTCCATCGTCATTGTCATCATTGTTGTTGTTGAAAGAGCAAATAAACCAAAGAAAGTCTCAATCTATATTTTCGAAAGATTCAGTTCCCATTTCTCTTCTCCCTGCACCACTACAAATCTAATCCTGATAAAACTCACCAGGAGAATATACTAAAAGTCTCTTAATTCTATTTTAAAATCCCCCCCCCCCCCGCTTTGCAAACTTTATAGCAAACGCGCCGTCATTTGTTTTGGAGGTCATAACCTGGAGACCGAACTCATGATGTCATCCCTTCCTCGACTCATCCTCCTCACTCGAAAGAGAGAGAGAGAACCTGTCGTCGGGAATATCCTCTTTTATATATATCCATCCATCCCACCTTATAACTGCAACATCCATTATTTCTCCTAATGTCCCTCCTTTCCTTGGCAAATTCCACCCAGACCTCGAGGAGACAGTAAATTTCGTAGTCTTGGAATGAATGGCGATTTTGGTGTAATCCCCTTTCATAAAGATTTCGCTGGAGGATGCACAAAGCTGGCAGTGAAAAAAAAGTGGACGGTCAATCCCGAAATGCTTCGCGGCAAAGGCAAATGGCGTCGGCACGTGCGCTCCCAAACGTGACCCGTGGGGTAATGGAAGTAGAACTCCCCCTCCCCCCACGCCTCACCCGCCAGTCCGTGCAGCGTTGGTAACCTTTCTTCACCTCCAGTGCATTGTAGGATGTTGGTGGTGAGCATTTTGCCAGTGTCTGAGGAAAAGATGCTGGAATATTCCTGGAGTTCTGGATGAGGGAAGAGAGAGGGAGGAGGGTGGACGATGGAAGAGAAATTCTCCTTTTCTTTTTGGTTTTCCTCCTCCGCACTGAGAGGGGGGAGGGAAGAATGCTTCCATCACGTGGTCTCCTCCGCTTCTCGTAATGTTAGAGGAGAGGAGAGAATGTAATGGTTCGCTCGAGTCGATGCAAGAGTTGGTATGAGGGAGATGGGGGAGGGTAGCTTCCCTTCTCTGCCTCCCTCCACAACGGTCTGCATGCACATCCCCCCCACCCCTTGTCTGTTACGCGACTATGTAAACAACCTGCGTACTTTGTGATGAAGGAATTTTGTGAAGTGTCTGTTGAGAGGTTTCTTTCTTTGCAGCGAGTGTTGGAAAGAGAGGAGGAGCTCCGGATGACGCAGAATTGTTCTGATATTAATTCTCCCGCTGCTCAGGAGTAATTAGTCGAAGGAACCTCACAGGTGCATCCAATACACTTCAGAATTGTTTAGTCAGTGCCTTTCTTGCGAAAAAAAACTTAAATCTGAATGCGTGTGCAACGATGATTTAGATGCGACTTGGTTCTATCTATCTATCTATCTATTTATCTGTTCGTCCATCTATCCATTAATGCATCTGTCTATCCATCCACGCGTCTATCCATCCACTCATCTATTCATCCATCCATATGTGCATCTGTCTATATATTCATGCATATATCTATCCATCCACCCGTTCATCTGTCTCTCCATCCATTATCTATCTATCCATCAATCCATCTGTCTACCCATCCATGCATCTGTCTGTCTATTTCATTTATCTATCCGTCCAGCTATCAATCTATGCATTTAACTATCTGTCTGACCATCTGTTCATTCGAAATTCTGATTTCTTTTCTGAATTCTGTAATCAACCATAACGTTCTGATATTTTTTGAGCGACTGTACATCACATATTTTTCAACGTAATAAATTTTTCGATCTGTTTTTCCTGGGGAGGAAAACTCTGCCTCCATCTACCGACGTCCTTGTTGATGGGCTTGGAAAGGCGCCGTCCGTCGGATGGGACGTCAAATCGTGGTCCCGTGTGCATGAATGTCTTAACCTGTGAACGTTAAAAACAAGCTAGATAACCTCTACAGGAGATTATCATATCTTTCCTAACAGCTGTCCTTTCGATCTCTTCCCTTCCAGAACTTTCTTTGAACCTTTGGGATCATTGTGACCTGGCTTTTCAATCCATTGTGTACAGTCGCTCAAAAAAGCATCCGAACACTATGGTTGATTACAGAATTCAAAAAGAAATATCTGGAGCGTGTACAGCAACTGTACACGCTTCAGTTACCGTTCACAGCAAACTGGAGCGTGTGCAGTTACTGCACACGCTCCAGTTTGCTGTGAACGGTAACTGCACAGCAACTGCACAGCAAACTGGACAGCAGTAACTGCACAGTCAGTGACTGCACAGCAAACTGGAGCGTGTGCAGTTACTGCACACGCTCCAGTTTGCTGTGAACGGTAACTGCACACGCTCAATATTGTGAGTGGGCCCACAAGATCCAGGTTTTTGTGAGCTCACACGATTCAATGTGCTGTGAACGGTAACTGCACACGCTCCATATTCATTGCATTATATATTCATACGCATTATATATATTTTAAAAAATCCGAACACTATGGTTGATTACAGAATTCAGAAAAAATATCTGGCAAGGATTTTTTTTAGAAATTAGTGATCTAGCAACCTTCGTGTCACGTAACACGAAAGTTGCCAGATCACTAATTTCTAAAAAAAAAAAAAATCCTTGCCAGATATTTTTTCTGAATTCTGTAATCAACCGTAGTGTTCGGATACTTTTTTGTGCGACTGTACAAAGAAGTTGGGTTGTTTTACCTCTGAACGGCACTTTTTTGCATATAGTGATCTAAATGGCCAGGTCACAAGGACCCTGAGAGCTCAGAGAAAGTTGGGAAGCAGGGTTTTTGGGTTGGGTTGTTTTACCTCTGAGCGGCACTTTTTTGCACACCATGGGCTAAATGGCCAGGTCACATGGACCCCGAAGGCTCAAAGAAGGTTGGGGGAGGGGACCCACTGGAACAGCTGTTGGGAGACAGATGGTAGCCTCCCGTCAAGACCATCCAGCGTGTTCTTTAACGTGCACAGGGTATGGCTCTCTCGCACACGGGGCCACGGCTTAACGTCCCATCCGACGGACGGCGGCCTTTCCAAGCCCATCGGTGTCCCCTACTGACCGTGGGCAGGGCGGGGAATTTTTGCGGAGATAAATCTCAACGCTGACCCAGCTGGGACTCGAACCTGGGAACTACAGATTACGAGCCTGGCGCGCTACCGACTGAGCCACCCCCACCCCGGGAAGCAGGGAACCCACTGGAACAGCTGTTGGGAGACAGATGATAGCCTCCCGTCAAGTCCATCCAGCATGTTCTTTAACGTGCGTAGGCTATGGCTCTCCCGCACACGGGACCACGGCTTAACGTCCCATCCGACGGACGGCGGTATTTCCAAGCCCATCGGTGTCTCCTACTAACCGTGAGCAGGGCGGGGAGTTTCGTGGAGATAAATATCAATGCTGACCCAGCTGGGACTCGAACCTGGGAACTGCAGATTACGCATCTGGCGCGCTACCGACTGACCCCCCCCCCACACACACACACACACACACAATACTAAAAAGTGCCGTCCAGAGTTAAACCAGCCCAAACCAACAGATCCTAACGACAATAAATACAAACCTATGAACAGAAAGTAGTAAACCTAGTAGATTTCTGAATTGATGCGCTAGCGTTCACAATTTGTCTTAACGGATCAACATTTATTACTCTGGTTTTAAAATCTTGTAACAGTTACTTCAGTAAGGGGTGTAAGAATATTAAGAAGTCTTATCAGACATCTGCTTTACATTAACATTACCTGTCAAGAATCCCAAAAACCGGAATAAAACCGGACTATAAATTCACGTCTAGTATGACATCGCTACGTTACTTCACATAGATTCTCCTATAGACATAATTCCTCTCCAAACTCTCGTTAAAATAACCCCAATTCAATAAAACGCCGAAATCACGTGCAGAGAGAGCGAGAGTATGAAAGAAACTTTCTCGGAATAGCCACAAGTTTCGCAAAATCCTCAGCATTAACGGAACGGGGCATAAAATGGTTTACAACGGCTCCTGGCGACTCCAGTTAATAGAGGAGCCACTGTCACTGAGGCTAGCCTAGCAGGGTGTGCGGTTCACCTTCAATAAAGAGACTACTGGATTATCCAAGCTTTTTCAAGATCCTTCATGACATTAAAGAAGCTTCTGGTACCAATGGTAACCCGTAACCAGTCCAGTAACAACAAGGAGCTTTTGTAGTCTTCCACACTCCAATGTAAGTCCCCACTGCCAACATTTATATTCATTAGTGCTTGAGTCTAGGGAATGTCTAAGCTAAGGAGAGCGCAAGAGGCGGACGAATGCCTCTTCCCAGATCTCTTTCTGAATTCCGGACGCTTCTGCACCACAGAGGTTCTTTCCCCCCATTGCTATCCCGCCTCTTAGCTTCTATCTATCGTTAAAGTTCTTTGGAAATCTGCTTTCTCACTATCGGTATTCAGCCGTGCTGTAAGTACGCTATTACCCACGAAATTACGTCGCCTAATAGGTGTCACTTTGCCTATTAAAGGCAATTCAGTACCACCGCTGAGAGCTCGTGCTGGTGCTCCCCGATGCTGTCGCTCTTATCGCGCCGAGTCACGTGCAGAGAGGCAGGGAGGAATTAGAGACACACACCCTGTGAGAAGATGGAGAGTGAAAGAGGTTGAGGAAGAGGGGGATGAGATGCTTTGGGATTGTGAGAGACTGGCATACCTTTAGTCTTTCGTTCTAAGTGTCTTCTCGTCGAGCAGGTGGCGAAAAAAAAAAGATTGGGGCGCGTGTGGTTGTGCGTTGGGAAAGAGTCATTTTGGATGTTTGTGTGGAGGAGAATTTGCATCTTGGGTTCAGATGAAGACACTTAAATCTGAAGGTCCGTGAAGGAAATGAACGCATTAAAGCATGCGCTACCTGATGAAATTGGCCTCTTTAAAAATACAACTTCTATATTAAAACTCTGTGTCGTTTACCGGTTCTGCGAACAAAGTTCTGGTAGTCATTGTTGGTAGTCATTGTTAGCTATTCTGGAAACAATGACGAGCGTTGTTGCGTGTGTCTTAGTGCTTGAAGTTTGCTTTTATCATCGCCTCGTTGTTTGTTTAACCAGAGACTGAAAAATACTTAAGACTGTAAAATGGCTGAAGGGATCATGAGAAGGGTTTTCAAAGTTCGGAGAGAATTAACTAAGTTTTAAACTGTAGTTGGATGGATTTAAGAAGCAACGATATCAGAGAGCAACGATATCAGAGATGTGTGCGAATGACAAAAGCTTTGAATTGCAGAGAATTCTTTGGACACCTTGAAGACGTTAACAGCGATTCGCAGTAATCACAGTTTACTAAAATTAAGAACATCTAGAAGTTCAGAAAGAAAATAAGAGTATAATAAAGCCTCTTAGGTTTAGGTAGTTATTAAGTGAGATTGTTTCGGTAATAGAGTCTGTTTAATGTTCTGGTGGCAGGAACATTCAATTTTAACACAAATGGAGTAGCAGGAATTTAAAAAGTTAATTGAACTCTGTGGAAGGAAGTCGGGAAGAACGTTCCGATCAAGTATTAGAACACAGAGAAATTTTTGTGCAAATTATGGTGTTTTAAATCTGATTGGCGCTTTATTTGTTGCACGATAATGGGATTGTTGCATGGCAAGGTCACAATGAACCTCAAAGGGTCAGAAGAAGCGTTCCGTAGGGTGGGATTATTTCTGATGGATATCACTATATTCTGTACATTTACCGTTCTTGTTTCAGGAGGTAAGTGAACACATTTCTAGGTATTGGTACCGACTGGAAAATGTCTGGAGAAAAAAAACGTTTTAAAAGATGAGAAAGATTGAAATTCATCAAGGTCTGATAAAGAAAGAAACTCAATTTTTTTTACAGAAGGAAACCCAATGTTTTATAGGAGGGTACTCAACGCCTATTAGAGAAAGAAACTCAATGTCTCTTATAGGAGAGTACTCAACGCCTGTTAGAGAAGGAACCTCAATATCTCTTATAGGAGGGTACTCAACGCCTATTAGAGAAGGAAACTCAATACCTCTTATAGGAGAGTACTCAATGCCTGTTAGAGAAGGAACCTCAATGTTTTATAGGAGGGTATTCAACGCCTATTAGAGAAAGAAACTCAATGTCTGTTATAGGAGGGTACTCAACGCCTGTTAAAGAAGAAAACTCAATGTATCTTATAGGAGGGTACTCAACGTCTATTAGAGAAGGAAACTCGGTATCTCTTTATAGGAGGGTACTCAACACCTATTAGAGAAAGAAACTTGATATCTCTTATAGGAGGGTACTCAGTGTTTTATAGGTGGAAACTCAACGACTGTTAGAAAAAGAAATTCATTATCTCTTATAGGAGGGTACTCAACGCCTATTAGAGAAGGAAACTCAATATCTCTTTTGGGAGGGTACTCAACACCTGTTAGAGAAGGAAACTCAATGTTTTATTGGAGGGTACTTCCACGACTTAGAAAAGGAAACTCATTATCTCTTATAAGAGGGTACTCAACGCCTATTAGAGAAGGAAACTCAATATCTCTTTTGGGAGGGTACTCAACGCCTGTTAGAGAAAGAAACTCAGTGTCTCTTATAGGATGGTACTCAACGCCTGTTAGAGAAGGAAACTCATTGTCTCTTATAGGAGGATATTCAACGCCTATTAGAGAAAGAAACTCAATGTCTCTTATAGGAGGTTATTCAACGCCTATTAGAGAAAGAAACTCAATGTCTCTTATAGGAGGGTATTCAACGCCTATTAGAGAAAGAAACTCAATGTCTCTTATAGGAGGGTACTCAACGCCTATTAGAGAAAGAAACTCAATGTCTCTTATAGGAGGGTATTCAACGCCTATTAGAGAAAGAAACTCAATGTCTCTTATAGGAGGGAATTCAACGCCTATTAGAGAAAGAAATTCAATGTCTCTTATAGGAGGGTATTCAACGCCTATTAGAGAAAGAAACTCAGTGTCTCTTATAGGATGGTACTCAACGCCTATTAGAGAAAGAAACTCAATGTCTCTTATAGGAGGGTATTCAACGCCTATTAGAGAAAGAAACTCAATGTCTCTTATAAGAGGGAATTCAACGCCTATTAGAGAAAGAAATTCAATGTCTCTTATAGGAGGGTATTCAACGCCTGTTAGAGAAAGAAACTTAGTGTCTCTTATAGGATGGTACTCAACGCCTATTAGAGAAAGAAACTCAATGTCTCTTATAGGAGGGTATTCAACGCCTGTTAGAGAAAGAAACTCAGTGTCTCTTATAGGATGGTATTCAACGCCTATTAGAGAAAGAAACTCAATGTCTCTTATAGGAGGGTATTCAACGCCTATTCGAGAAAGAAACTCAATGTCTCTTGTAGGAGGGTATTCAACGCCTATTAGAGAAAGAAACTCAATGTCTCTTATAGGAGGGTATTCAACGCCTATTAGAGAAAGAAACTCAATGTCTCTTCTAGGAGGGTATTCAACGCCTATTCGAGAAAGAAACTCAATATCTCTTGTAGGAGGGTATTCAACGCCTATTAGAGAAAGAAACTCAATGTCTCTTATAGGAGGGTATTCAACGCCTGTTAGAGAAAGAAACTCAGTGTCTCTTACAGGATGGTACTCAACGCCTATTAGAGAAAGAAACTCAATGTCTCTTATAGGAGGGTATTCAACGCCTGTTAGAGAAAGAAACTCAGTGTCTCTTACAGGATGGTACTCAACGCCTATTAGAGAAAGAAACTCAATGTCTCTTTTGGGAGGGTACTCAACGCCTGTTAGAGAAAGAAACTCAGTGTCTCTTATAGGATGGTACTCAACGCCTGTTAGAGAAGGAAACTCAATGTCTCTTATAGGAGGATATTCAACGCCTATTAGAGAAAGAAACTCAATGTCTCTTATAGGAGGGTATTCAACGCCTATTAGAGAAAGAAACTCAATGTCTCTTATAGGAGAGTATTCAACGCCTATTAGAGAAAGAAACTCAATGTCTCTTACAGGAGGGTACTCAACGCCTATTAGAGAAAGAAACTCAATGTCTCTTATAGGAGGGTATTCAACGCCTATTAGAGAAAGAAACTCAGTGTCTCTTATAGGAGGGTATTCAACGCCTATTAGAGAAAGAAACTCAATGTCTCTTATAGGAGGGTATTCAACGCCTATTAGAGAAGGAAACTCAATATCTCTTATAGGAGGGTATTCAACGCCTGTTAGAGAAAGAAACTCAGTGTCTCTTATAGGATGGTACTCAACGCCTGTTAGAGAAAGAAACTCAGTGTCTCTTACAGGATGGTACTCAGCGCCTGTTAGAGAAGGAAACTCAATGTCTCTTATAGGAGGGTATTCAACGCCTATTAGAGAAAGAAACTCAATGTCTCTTATAGGAGGGTATTCAACGCCTATTAGAGAAAGAAACTCAATGTCTCTTATAGGAGGGTATTCAACGCCTATTAGAGAAAGAAACTCAATGTCTCTTATAGGACGGTACTCAACGCCTGTTAGAGAAGGAAACTCAATGTCTCTTATAGGATGGTACTCAACGCCTATTAGAGAAAGAAACTCAATGTCTCTTATAGGAGGGTATTCAACGCCTGTTAGAGAAAGAAACTCAATGTCTCTTATAGGAGGGTACTCAACGCCT
The DNA here is from genome assembly GCA_038380435.1 of Ryuthela nishihirai. NCBI lineage: Eukaryota > Metazoa > Arthropoda > Arachnida > Araneae > Heptathelidae > Ryuthela > Ryuthela nishihirai. The sequence continues at coordinate 40,820,203 of JAWZYU010000034.1, read as the reverse complement.
GTTAGAGAAGGAAACTAATGTCTGTTATAGGTGGAGACTCAACGTCTGTTACAGAAAGAAACTCAATATCTGTTAGCAGAAAGAATCGTTCAAGTGTTGAAAGAAGTTTACTTTGTTTAAAGTCTATTATAGAAAGGACTCATCCACTGTTTCGTGGTGAATGGAGACTCACACTGAATGTGTTAAGCGAAATCAACTCTCGCTCGATATTTGTTTGGCAACTGAGCCCACTGGAAAAATATTGTCGATCAATAATTGAATAATGGATCCGACTAGACAAATGTTACACAATGAAACACAAATAAACAACAGTTTGATAACGCAACCCTCTGGAACGTTTTAAATAAATTTATCGCATTGGATAATAATGTCACCAAACCTTTGGCAAAAGAATCCATCAAAAAAGAGTCACACAAGGAGGAAGATTGAGTAAGTCAAAAATTGTAGCTCAAATATTAGATAACAAATTCCACTAGTGAAATGTTTAAACAGTGAAATGTATTAAACGCTCTTTGGTAGACATGTACAGTCGCTCAAAAAAGTATCCGAACACTATGGTTGATTACAGAATTCAGAAAAAATATCTGGCAACGATTTTTTTAGAAATTAGTGATCTGGCAACCTTCGTGTCACGTGATTACAGAATTCAGGAAAAATATCTGGAGCGTGTACAGCAACTGTACACGCTCCAGTTACCGTTCACAGCAAACTGGAGCGTGTGCAGTTACTGCACACGCTCCAGTTTGCTGTGAACGGTAACTGCACACGCTCAATATTTCCGTGAGTGAGCCCACACGATCTAGTATCAAAATAATATGACCACCTACAGTCGCTCAAAAAAATATCCGAACACTATGGTTGATTACAGAATTCAGAAAAAAATATCTGGCAACGATTTTTTTAGAAATTAGTGATCTGGCAACCTTCGTGTCACGTGACACGAAGGTTGCCAGATCACTAATTTCTAAAAAAATCGTTGCCAGATATTTTTTTCTGAATTCTGTAATCAACCATAGTGTTCGGATACTTTTTTGAGCGACTGTAAGCCCCTCAGAAGAGCAACTGAAAGTATTTCTTATACTTTTAAAAAATATCTAAGCCTAAAAAACACCCGATGAGTTCACATTGTCAATTGTGTGTCTGATAACATTCAATATTTTGTTATTCAGATAATTTTTTTCTGAACAGTTTCAGTTTTTTAAAGCATGTTTTCTGCCGACTGGCATGTTCGAGTCCCAGCTGGGTCCGCGTTGAGATTTATCTCCGCAAAATTCCCCGCCCTGCCCACGGTCAGTAAGGGACACCAACGGGCTTGGAAAGGCCGCTGTCCATGGGATGGGACGTTAAACCGTGGCCCCGTGTGCGGGAGAGCCATACCCGGTACACGTTAAAGAACATGCTGGATGGGTTTAACGGGTGGCTACCATCTGTCTCCCAACAGCTGTTCCAGTGGGTCCCCTCCCCCAACCTTCTCTGAGCCTTCGGGATCCATGTGACCTGGCCATTTAGCCCATGGTGTGCAAAAAAGTGCCGCTCAGAGGAAAAACAACCCAACGTTAAAGAACACGCTGGATGGCCTTGACGGGAGGCTACCATCTGTCTCCCAACAGCTGTTCCAGTGGGTCCCCTCCCCCAACCTTCTCTGAGCCTTCGGGATCCTTGTGACCTGGCCATTTAGCCAATGGTGTGCAAAAAATTGCCGCTCAGAAGTAAAACAACCCAACTTTAAAGAACACGCTTGATGGCCTTGACGGGAGGCTACGATCTGTCTCCCAACAGCTATTCCAGTGGGTCCACTCCCCCAACCTTCTCTGAGCCTTCAGGGTCCATGTGACCTGGCCATTTAGCCCATGGTGTGCAAAAAAGTGCCGCTCAGAGGTAAAACAACCCAACGTTAAAGAACACGCTGGATGGCCTTGACGGGAGGCTACCATCTGTCTCCCAACAGCTGTTCCAGTGGGTCCCCTCCCCCAACATTCTCTGAGCCTTCGGGGTCCATGTGACCTGGCCATTTAGCCCAGGGTGTGCAAAAAAGTGCCACTCAGAGGTAAAACAACGCAACACAACGCTGCCAATTGGAAATCGTGAATTCCTAACAAGAAAAAAATACATTTGTCTGCAATACAATTTCAAACGTGTTTAACAAGCACAACAATTTCTACATATATTTAATATAATGGCTGTTAAGTTATACTTATTAATTAAATTTCCATAAATGGTATTTGACATTTTATTGTTTTATAAGATTTTAGATCAAAATATTATCTTGGTGGTCCATTAAAAATTCTTGTTATTTCACATGCTTTCAATTTTTTTTTCCGTAATTATTTAAAAAAAGCCTAGAACATAAAATTTAATAGCTACTTAGGAATTATATTTTTTTCCTAAGTTATTTTTGATATATGTGTTCCTTTTGGGTTGATAAGTATCAATGAGATATGAGGATATCGATGAAATATCAGGATTCGCACTAAGGCCGCAGGTTCTCCGCCCCTGATTCCACCCCCTAAAAATTCCTTTTACCCATGGGAACTTGCAAGGGCCTATCCTCGCCAGAGCCTCCTTTTCCGCAAGGGAACCTGCAGGGCCTTTCCTCGTCAGAGCCTCCCTTTCCCCAAGGGAACCTGCAGGGCCTTTCCTCGCCAGAGCCTCCTTTTCCCCAAGGGAACCTGCAGGGCCTTTCCTCGTCAGAGCCTCCTTTTCCCCAAGGCAACCTGCAGGGCCTTTCCTCGCCAGAGCCTCCTTTTCTCCAAGGGAACCTGCAGGGCTTTTCCTCGCCAGAACCTCCTTTCCCCAAGGGAACCTGCAGGGCCTTTCCTCGCCAGAACCTCCTTTTCCCCAAGGGAACCTGCAGGGTCTCTCCTCGCCAGAACCTCCTTTTCCCCAAGGGAACCTGCAGGGCCATTCCTCGCCAGAGCCTCCTTTTCTCCAAGGGAACCTGCAGGGCCATTCCTCGCCAGAGCTCCTTTTCTCCAAGGGAACCTGCAGGGCTTTTCCTCGCCAGAACCTCCTTTTCCCAAGGGAACCTGCAGGGCCTTTCCTCGCCAGAACCTCCTTTTCCCCAAGGGAACCTGCAGGTCCTTTCCTCGCCAGAGCCTCCTTTTCCCCAAGGGAATCTGCAGGGCCTTTCCTCGCCAGAGCCTCCTTTTCCCCAAGGGAACCTGCAGGGCCTTTCCTCGCCAGAGCCTCCTTTTCCCCAAGGGAATCTGCAGGGCCTTTCCTCGCCAGAACCTCCTTTTCCGCAAGGGAACCTGCAGGGCCTTTCCTCGCCAGAGCCTCCTTTTCCCCAAGGGAACCTGCAGGTCCTTTCCTCGCCAGAGCCTCCTTTTCCCCAAGGGAACCTGCAGGGCCTTTCCTCGCCAGAGCCTCCTTTTCCCCAAGGGAATCTGCAGGGCCTTTCCTCGCCAGAGCCTCCTTTTCCGCAAAGGAACCTGCAGGGCCTTTTTCCTCACCAGAGCCTCCTTTTCCCCAAGGGAACTTGCAGGGCCTTTCCTCCACCCCTGACTCAGACACCCCACCCCCTTAAAATTCCTTGTTATAACGAAGCCCATCTAGGAGTAATGACAAACGAACAGACCTAGTATTATATATATGTATATTTCACTATAGGAATTACTCTACTCATGGAATATCTAAATAACACATTCCGCAGATCTGAACATTAAATTTAGTGAAATTCATTGACTAAACCTTGATAACACTTCAACACAAAACCACTGTTTGCTTAAACTTGCATCTCAATTATATCTTAGAAGAAATAAAACTTTTGTGGCAATAAAATTTTTATCCCCACAAAAATACGCTGTGTCTCTGATTAAAGGGGGGCGGGGGTGGCTTAGTCGGTAGCGCGCCAGGCTCGTAATCTGTAGTTCCCAGGGTCGAGTCCCAGCTGGGTCAGCGTTGAGAGTTATCTCCGCAAAATTCCCCGCCCTGCCCACGGTCAGTAGGGGACACCGATGGGCTTGGAAAGGCCGCCGTCCGTCGGATGGAACGTTAAGCCGTGGCCCCGTGTGCGGGAGAGCCATACCCTGTGCACGTTAAAGAACACACTGGATGGCCTTGATGGGAGGCTACCATCTGCCTCCCAACAGCTGTTCCAGTGGGTTCCCTCCCCCAACCTTCTCTGAGCCTTCGGGTTCCATGTGACCTGGCCAATTAGCCCATGGTGTGCAAAAAAGTGCCGCTCAGAGGTAAAACAACCCAACGTTAAAGAACACGCTGGATGGCCTTGATGGGAGGCTACCATCTGTCTCCCAACAGTTGTTCCAGTGGGTCCCCTCCCCCAACGTTCTCTGAGCCTTCGGGGTCCTTGTGGCCTGGCCATTTAGCCCATGGTGTGCAAAAAAGTGCCGCTCAGAGGTAAAACAACTCAACGTTAAAGAACACGCTAGATGGCCTTGACGGGAGGCTACCATCTGTCTCCCAACAGCTGTTCCAGTGGGTCCCCTCCCCCAACCTTCTCTCAGCCTTCGGGGTCCTTGTGACCTGGCCATTTAGCCCATGGTGTGCAAAAAAGTGCCGCTCAGAGGTAAAACAACTCAACGTTAAAGAACACACTGGATGGCCTTGACGGGAGGCTACCATCTGTCTCCCAACAGCTGTTCCAGTGGGTCCCCTCCCCCAACCTTCTCTCAGCCTTCGGGGTCCTTGTGACCTGGCCATTTAGCCCATGGTGTGCAAAAAAGTGCCGCTCAGAGGTAAAACAACCCAACCCAACTCTGATTAAAGCCAATTTCCAAATCTTTCCCGATTTCCTCATTCCCAATTAAATTTTCGCTGATGGAATTTACTCTATACATTTTAAATTTTGAGCAACTTTATTAAAAGCTGGGATTGTGTTGCCTGCATTTAGACGTTGCAGCTGAAAGGTGTTATTAATAATGGGCAGAAAGTTTAAGTGTAGACGCATTAATAGATGCGCGAACCACGGAAAAGCAATTTATTATTAAGGAAAAGTTAAAGTGGATGGTAGAAACTCACGCGTGAATTTATAGAGCGTCGCTTTGCAACATGGGAATTTGTTAATGTTGTATGTCTCCGTGACTGAAATGTGGTGACTTATTCCTGCAAACTCTGCTGCACACTTGGATCTCTAAATATTTCCAGACAAGGCTGACGGAGAAATTTTCAGGAAATAAATTTTAAAATATTGTTATCTCTATGTTTTGGTAAAGATAATTTCTTTTTTTTTTTCGCTCTATAGTCATATAATCCCAGGAAGGAGGGACTTAGGATCTGACTGAATTTTTCAGATTGTAGAAATATTTTAAATTTTAAGACTTAAGAAAATAATAATTTGTAAGCATTTGGTGTTTTTATTTCATTTTCAAAAACAAATAACGAGATAATATTTTTATTTTGTTGTCTGCTTGTTTGTAGGCATCCAACTTTTTTGTTGGGTTGTTTTACTTCTGAGCGGCACTTTTTTGCACACCATGGGCTAAATGGGCAGGTCACATGAACCTCGAAGGTTCAGAGAAGGTTGGAGGAGGGGACCCACTGGAACGGCTGTTGGGTGACAGATGGTAGCCTCCCGTCAAGGCCATCCAGCGTGTTCATTAACGTTGGGTTGTTTTACCTCTGAGCGGCACTTTTTTGCACACCATGGGCTAAATGGCCAGGTCACATGAACCTCGAAGGTTCAGAGAAGGTTGGAGGAGGGGATCCATTGGAATAGCTGTTGGGAGACAGATGGTAGCCTCCCGTCAAGGCCATCCAGCGTGTTCTTTTACCGTTGGATTGTTTTACCTCTAAGCGGCAATTTTTTGCACACCATAGGCTAAATGGCCAGGTCACATGAACCTCGAAGGTTCAGAGAAGGTTGGAGGAGCGGACCCACTGGAACGGCTGTTGGGAGACAGATGGTAGCCTCCCGTCAAGGCCATCCAGCGTGTTCTTTAACCGTTGGATTGTTTTACCTCTGAGCGGCACTTTTTTGCACACCATGGGCTAAATGGCCTGGTCATATGGACCCCGAAGGCTCAGAGAAGGTTGGGGGAGGGGACCCACTGGAGCAGCTGTTGGGAGACAGATGGTAGCCTCCCGTCAAGGCCATCCATCGTGTTCTTTTAAGGCACACGGAGCCACGGCTTAACCTCCCATACGACGGACGGCGGTCTTTCCAAGCCCATCGGTGTCCCCTACTGACCGTGGGCAGGGCGGGGAATTTTTCTGAGATAAATCTCAACGTTTTCCCAGCTGGGACTCGAACATGGGAACTACAGATTACGAACCTAGAACGCTAGTGACTGAACCACCCCCGCCCCAACTTCAGAAGAATATTCCAAACAATCTATATACGGACGAACCTGAAAATTCAGTGGTAGCGTGCCAGGCTCGTAATCTGTAGTTCCCAGGTTCGAGTCCCAGCTGAATCAGCCTTGAGAGTTATCTCCGTAAACACCCTGCCCACGGTCAATAGGGGACACCGATGTGCTTGAAAAGACCGCCGTCCGTCGGATGGGACGTTAAGCCGTGGCCTCGTGTGCGGGAGAGCTATACACCGTGCACGATAAAGAACACGCTGGATGGCCTTGACGGGAGGCTACCATCTTGTCTCCCAACAGCTGTTCCAGTGGGTCCCCTCCCCCAACCTTCTCTGATCCTTCGAGGTCCATGTGATCTGGCCATTTAGCCCATGGTGTGCAAAAGAGTGCCACTCACAGGTAAAACAACCCAACGTTAAAGAACACGCTGGATGGCCTTGATGGGAGGCTACCATCTGTCTCCCAACAGCTGCTCTAGAGGGTCCCCTCCCCCAACCTTCTCTGAGCCTTCGAGGTCCATGTGACCTGGCCATTTAGCCCATGGTGTGCAAAAGAGTGCCACTCACAGGTAAAACAACCCAACGTTAAAGAACACGCTGGATGGCCTTGACGGGAGGCTACCATCTGTCTCCCAACAGCTGCTCTAGTGGGTCCCCTCCCCCAACCTTCTCTGAGCCTTCGGGGTCCATGTGACCTGGCCATTTAGAACATTGTGTGCAAAAAAAGTGCCGCTCAGAGGTAAAACAATCCAACGGTTAAAGAACACGCTGGATGGTCTTGACGGGAAGCTACCATCTGTCTCCCAACAGCTGTTCCAGTGGAACCCCTCCTCCAACCTTCTCTGAACCTTCGAGAAACTTCGATTTTTAAACGGAATGTAGGGTGAGATCTACTTAGCCCCCTCTTACAATCATTAATTCTGCTCTGTAGACTGAAATTAACGAATATCTTGCACAATTTGATTAAAAACACTGAATTGGGCAAAATAAATTGATCAATAACACACTAAACACGAAAGTGAGTTGTTATTGGAGAAATTCGCGTCTTCCTTACAAGTGACCTTTCTTAAGAAAGAAAAATTGAAAAAATATTTATAGAAACAAACGCATCAAACAAATTGCATTGTCTTACATTTTGATAAAACATTCCAAAGAATAAATTCACGTTAAGATTTTTCTGGGGATAGAAATTAAAAGACCATGAAAGAGGGTTGGGTTGTTTTACCTCTGAGCGCCACTTTTTTGCACACCATGGGCTAAATGGCCAGGTCACATGGACCCCGAAGGCTCAGAGAAGGTTGGGGAATGGGAACCACTGGAAGAGCTGTTGGGAGACAGATGGTAGCCTCCCGTCAAGGCCATCCAGCGTGTTCTTCAACGTTGCGTTGTTTTACCTCTGAGCGGCACTTTTTTGCACACCATGGGCTAAATGGCCAGGTCACATGGACCCCGAAGGCTCAGAGACGGTTGGGGGAGGGGACCCACTGGAACAGCTGTTGGGAGACAGATGGTAGCCTCCCGTCAAGGCCATCCAGCGTGTTCTTTAACGTGCATAGGGTATGGCTCTCCCGCACACGGGGCCACGGCTTAACGTTCCACTTCGGGGTCCATGTGACCTGGCCATTTAGCTCATGGTGTGCAAAAAAGTGCCGCTCAGAGGTAAAACAACCCAACCCAACTTAACGTCCCATCCGACGGACGGCGGCCTTTCGAAGACCATCGGTGTACCCTACTGACCGTGGGCACGGCGGGGAATATTGCGGAGATAAGTCTCAACGCTGACCCAACTGGGACTCGAACCTGGGAACTACAGATTACGAGCCTAGCGCGCTACCGACTGAGCCACCCCCGCCCCAAACACGAAAGTTAGTTGTTATTGGAGAAATTCGCGTCTTCCTTACAAGTGACCTTTCTTAAGAAAGAAAAATTGAAAAAATATTTATAGAAACAAACGCATCAAACAAATTGCATTGTCTTACATTTTGATAAAACATTCCAAAGAATAAATTCACGTTAAGATTTTTCTAGCGATAGAAATTAAAAGGCCATGAAGGAGGCATTGTAATTATATCCCTTAGGCATTTTGTTGAGACACAACTTGTTGTTCAAATCTTTGATTTTTTTTTTTTTCGTTATTGTTGTCGTTTTCCAGACTTTCTTCACTTTAAGTTCAGATAGAGAGAATAAAAATTTGCAATCTTTTCCAATATCAGGAAACCTTCTAATGATGTGATTCTATTTACAAGCAAAAATTAGTAAAAGTGAAATATGGCCTTCAGCAATTTTGGAAATATGACTCTTTAACTTTCGGCAATCAATTCTTTTCGAGATTATAGGCATGAATTTCGTCTGCTGTTGTCCATTTTTTTATTATTATTTTTGAGCGGTTTTCTATTGCTTTGATGACAGACGAACTCGTTTGCAAATTACAAGTTGTAGTTTGATTTATTTATTTTAAATGCGTTATATTTCGTTTTTCGTGTTCGTTTGGGTCTTCAGGCGTTTCTTGGAAAAGAGGATGGCCGACCACAAGTGCAACATCAACTGCAACATCAAGAGTAATGTTGTTGTTTCGTTTCGATTAAGAGGCAATTTATTTGTTTCGTAACTACATAGCTTGGGATTTAAAGATTAATTTAAGGTTCGGTTGTTTTACCTCTGTGCGGCACTTTTTTTGCACACAATGGGCTAAACGGCCAGGTCACAAGGACCCCGAAGGCTCAGAGAAGGTTGAGGGAGGGACCCACTGGAACAACTGTTGGGTGAAAGATGGTAGCCTCCCGTCAAAGCCATCCAGCGTGTTCTTTAACGTTGGGTTGTTTTACCTCTGAGCGGCACTTTTTTTGCACACCATGGGCTAAATGGCCTGGTCACAAGAACCCCGAAGGCTCAGAGAAGGTTGAGAGAGGGACCCTCTGGAACAACTGTTGGGAGACAGATGGTAGCCTCCCGTCAAAGCCATCCAGCGTGTTCTTTAACGTTGGGTTGTTTTACCTATGAGCGGTACTTTTTTGCACACCATGGGCTAAATGGCCAGGTCACAAGGACCCCGAAGGCTCAGAGAAGGTTGGGGGAGGGGACCCACTGGAACAGCTGTTGGGAGACAGATGGTAGCCTCCCGTCAAAGCCATCCAGCGTGTTCTTTAACGTTGGGTTGTTTTACCTCTGAGCGGTACTTTTTTGCACACCACGGGCTAAATGGCTAGGTCACAAGGACCCCGAAGGCTCAGAGAAGGTTGGGGGAGGGGTCGAACTGGAACAACTGTTGGGAGAGAGATGGTAGCCTCCCTTCAAGGCCATCCAGCGTGTTCTTTAACGTTGGGTTGTTTTACCTCTGAGCGGCACTTTTTTGCAAACCATGGGCTAAATGGCCAGGTCACAAGAACCCTGAAGGCTCAGAGAAGGTTGAGAGAGGGGCCCACTGGAACAACTGTTGGAGAGAGATGGTAGACTCCCGTCAAGGCCATCCAGCGTGTTCTTTAACGTTGGGTTGTTTTACCTCTGAGCGGCACTTTTTTGCACACCATGGGCTAAATGGCCAGGTCACAAGGACTCCGAAGGCTCAGAGAAGGTTGGGAGAGGGGACTCACTAGAACAAATGTTGGGAGACAGATGGTAGCCTCCCGTCAAGGCCATCCAACGTGTTCTTTAATATGTTACAGGGTATGGCTTTCCTGTATGCGTAGCCAAGGCTTAACGTCCCATCCGACGGACGGCGGTCTTTCCAAGCCCAGTATCCTCGTAGCCCAGCGTTGAGATTTATTTCTGCAAAATTCCCCACCCTGCCCCTGGGCCGTAGGTGACGCGTCGAAAGCTATACCGATGGCTTGGAAAGGCAGCCGCCCGTCGAATGAGACGTTAAGCCGTGTTCCCGTGTGCGGAAGAGCCATATCCTCAGACTTTAAAGAACACCCTGGATGGCCTTGACGGGAAGATACCATCTGTAGCCTGACAGCTGTCCAGTGAGATTCCTTCCCCCCAACATTCTCTAAATCCTCGGGATCCTTTTGACCTGGCCATGTAGCCCTTTCTGTATAAAATTATGCCGCTCAGAAGTAAAACAACGCAACGACCTGCGATATTTTTTATAACTTTGTATCTGTAAACTTAACCTTTTGTAAAACAGTTATTTTTTCCTTTGAATGTCCAAATTCGACAAAGTGTAAATTTTTGTTTGCATTTACTGCTAATGAATTAAATCAATACAACACTGTAATTTTGACTTTCGCCTAGCGCTAGTGAAACTTTACTAATCGTGACGGATCTAGGGGGAGAAATTATAACCCCCAACCTTGCGAGAATTCTCGTAACCGTAAAAGAGAAAAAAATATTAAAAACCTAAACACCTATATGTACAGACGCTCAAAAAAATATATGAACATTGTGGTTGATTACAGAATTCAGAAAAAATATCTGGCAACGATTTCTTAGAAATTAGTGATCTGGCAACCTTCGTGTACTGTCACGAAGGTTACCAGATATATTATGTAGCAATGAGAATGAGCCATGGAACTTTTGAGAGATATTGTGCAGCAATGAGAATGCCCTTCAGGACCTTTGAGACATATTATGCTCAAAGGTTTTGCTGTAAGTTAAGGTTCCAAAGGGCATAAGAATGCCCTTTGGAACCTTTGAGAAATATTTTACAGCAATGAGAATTCCCTTTGGAATATTTGAGAGATATTTTACAACAATGAGAATGCCCTTTGGAACCTTTGAGAGATATTTTACAGCAATGAGAATGCCCTTTGGAACCTTTGAGAGATATTTTACAACAATGAGAATGCCCTTTGGAACCTCTTAGAGATATTTTACAACAATGAGAATACCCTTTGGAATCTTTGAGAGATATTTTAGAACAATGAGAATACCCTTTGGAACCTCTGAGAGATATTTAACAACAATGAGAATGCCCTTTGGAACCTCTGAGAGATATTTAACAACAATGAGAATGCCCTTTGGAACCTCTGAGAGATATTTTACAACAATGAGAATGCCCTTTGGAACCTCTGAGAGATATTTTACAACAATGAGAATGCCCTTTGGAACCTTTGAGAAATATTTTACAGCAATGAGAATGCCCTTTGGAATATTTGAGAGATATTTTACAACAATGAGAATGCCCTTTGGAACCTTTGAGAAATATTTTACAGCAATGAGAATGCCCTTTGGAATATTTGAGAGATATTTTACAACAATGAGAATGCCCTTTGGAACCTTTGAGAGATATTTTACAGCAATGAGAATGCCCTTTGGAACCTTTGAGAGATATTTTACAACAATGAGAATGCCCTTTGGAACCTTTGAGAGATATTTTACAGCAATGAGAATGCCCTTTGGAACCTTTGAGAGATATTTTACAACAATGAGAATGCCCTTTGGAACCTTTGAGAGAAATTTTTCAGCAATGAGAATGCCCTTTGGAACCTTTGAGAGATATTTTACAACAATGAGGATGCCCTTTGGAACCTTTGAGAGATATTTTATAGCAATGAGAATGCCCTTTGGAAATTTTGAGAGATATTTTACAGCAATGAGAATGCCCTTTGGAATCTCTGAGATATAATTTACAGCAATGAGAATGCCCTATAGTACCTTTGAGAGATATCTTACAGCAATGAGAATGCCCTTTGGAACCTTTGAGAGATATTTTACAGCAATGAGAATGCCCTTTGTAACCTTTGAGAGATATTTTACAGCAATCAGAAAACCCTATAATACCTTTGAGAGATATCTTACAGCAATGAGAATGCCCTTTGGAATCTCTGAGATATAATTTACAGCAATGAGAATGCCCTTTGGAACCTTTGAGAGATATCTTAAAGCAATGAGAATGCCCTTTGGAACCTTTGAGAGATATTTTACAGCAATGAGAATGCCCTTTGGAACCTTTGAGAGATATTTTACAGCAATCAGAATGCCCTATAATACCTTTGAGAGATATCTTACAGCAATGAGAATGCCCTTTGGAATCTCTGAGATATAATTTACAGCAATGAGAATGCCCTTTGGAACCTTTGAGAGATATCTTACAGCAATGAGAATGCCCTTTGGAATCTCTGAGGTATAATTTACAGCAATGAGAATGCCCTTTGGAACCTTTGAGAGATATTTTACAGCAATTAGAATGCCCTATAGTACCTTTGAGAGGTATCTTACAGCAATGAGAATGCCCTTTGGAACCTTTGAGAGATATCTTACAGCAATAAGAATGCCCTTTATTACTTTTGAGAGATATTTTACAGCAATTACAATGCCCTATAGGACCTTTGAGAGATATTTTGAAGCAATGAGAATGACCCTTGGAACTTTTGAGATGTATTGTGCAGCAATAAGGATAACCGTGAAACATTTGAGAGGTACTTCGACACAATGAGATCGACCCATTCAATATTTGAGAGGTATTGGAAGACTAAGAAACGAATTTAAAAAGTTCACAATTTTTTCAAGTCAGCACAGTTTAACGAAATTTTATCGAGCTTGCGAAATATTTAGAGAATTAGATAAAATAATAAAAAACAGAAAACAATCTAGAGATTTTTCAGAAGAAAGAATTAATGACGTCGTGGATAAATTCTTTTCATAAAAATTAACGAATTGATTGTTAAGGTCGCGAGATGATTTTATTTCCGAAGCAATTTCTCTCTCATAATTTCATCTCCAAAATGAAAAAAAAAAATTTATTTCTTTTAAGTATTTCTTTGTCTTTTCTCTAAGAATAAGACACTTTTTCGTCACGTCGTGTACGACAATAACTCAGTCCCTTTCCATTTATTCTGAAAGAAGTAAACCCTGTTCTCAATGTTAATGCTCAGCATTTCATTTTCTTTCAGGCTAGGCAAAATTTCTTTTTCCCTTTAAAATGAAGTTAAGCTTTCTTTTTTATTACTTTCATTTCGAAATAAGCCATTTCGTTCTCCCTTTACTTCAACGTACGAAACAGAAATGCCTTTTTTTTTCTGTGCATCGAGATTTTAAAAAGTTAATCTTATTGGCATACTTCTCCTCCCTTTTGTATTTGTCGATGGGAAAAATCCAATCTGCTCTTATTGGCTTTAAAAGAAGAAAGCTTTTCATTCTGCTTACGGGAATGTTTAATTTGTTTACAATGAGACAAAATTATTTCCTAGCTTCTCAGAAGACATATTCCAACTTCTAATTTTGTTATTATTTAAAACAGATCAGGGTGTCTCAAACTCAAATCAGTTGCTGCTCAATGTGTACCGCATGGGCCAGCGTTGAGATTTATCTGCACAGACATCCCCATCCTGCCCAAGGTCACTAGGGGGACACCGACAGGAAATGACGTCACTAACGAACACCGACAGGAAATGACGTCACTAGGGGGACACCGACAGGAAATGACGTCACTAGGGGGACAACGACAGGAAATGACGCCACTAGGGGGACACCGGCAGGAAATGACGTCCCTAGGAGACACCAACAGGAAATGGCGTCACTAGGGGACACTGGCAGGAAATGACATCACTAGGGGACACCGGCAGAAAATGACGCCATTAGGGAGACACCGACAGGAAATGACGTCACTAGGGATTACCGGTAGGAAATGACGTCACTAGGAGACACCGGCAGGAAAGACGTCACTAGGGGGACATCGGCAGGAAATGACGTCACTAGGGGGACACCAACAGGAAATGGCATCACTAGGAGACACCAACAGGAAATGACGTCACTAGGGGGACACCGACAAGAAATGACGTCACTAGGTGGGAACCAACAGGGAATGACGTCTCTAGGGGGACACAGACAGGAAATGACGTCACTAACGGACACCGACGTACGGCGACTTGGAAAGGCCGCCGTATGTCAGATGGGCAGCTAAGCCGTGGTCTTTGTGCGGGAGAGACATATCCTGTGCACGTTAAAGAACAAGCTGGAGGCCTTAACGGGAGGCTACCATCTGTCTTCCAACAGTTGGGTAGTGGATCTCCTTCCTCCAACCTTCTCTGAGCGCTCGGGGTTCTTATGACCTGGCCATTTAGCCCATTGTGTCCAGAAAAGTGCCGCTCAGAAGTAAAACCGCCAAACTCAATTCAATATGCGATGAGGAGCATGATACGGTTACATATTACAATAAACAAAGAGATCATCAAAAGATTTATTTGATAAATAAATCAATTAATTTACGGGAAACAAATAAAACCTGAATTATTCTTCACTCTACATACAGTCGCTTAAAAAAGTATCCGAACTCTACTTTTGATTACAGAATTCAGAAAAAATATCCGGTAGCGATTTTTTTAGAAATTAGTGATCTGGCAACCTTCGTGTCACGTGACACGAAGGTTGCCAGATCACTAATTTCATTGCCATATATTTTTTCTGAATTCTGTAATCAACCAGAGTGTTCGGATACTTTTTTGAGCGACTGTACAAGTGGACTAACTAAAAACTAATCATTATTGATCATTTTTAATGACAGACACTAAAAGATTAAAGCATTCTAAAGTTTCGTTACAAAATGACAATACAAACATGATGATGAAGATGATGATGGTGTATTGATTAGCAGAATACGGATTATGATGATGAGGAAAATGATGAGGACAATGATGACGATTATGATGATGACGAGTAGTAGTAATAGTAGGAGGAGGAGGAGGAGGAGGAGGAGGAGGAGGAGGAGGAGGAGGAGGAGGAGGAGGAGGAGGAGGACGACGACGACGACGACGACGACGACGATTGGGAGGAGGAGGAGGACAATGATGGTGATGACGATGACTGGGAGGAGGACACAATGATGATGATGACGATGATTGGGAAAAGGACGAGGATAATGATGATGATGGTGACGATATGATTTGGAGGAGGACAATGATGATGATGGTGACGATAATGTTTGGGAGGAGGACAATGATGATGAGGATGTTGATGACGACAGCGACGATGATGATTTCCAGACGAAGAAAATCAAAAGCAGACTACTTTTCCTTAAACTCCTCCCTACGTCACTTCCGTTGGCTTCCATGACACGCGAGTGTCGCTATCGAGCAGCGAATTGAATATTGGCCTCACGCACTAAAGAGCGAAACATTGTTCACCCGCGCCGAGCACCGATCAAAATACATCATCCAAGTCGCTCCAAAACGACGAGCACATTAATTATGCAGCAACATCTTACAAGAGCGAAGAGAAACGGTTGATTATCAGTTGATATGAGAGCCCATTACATATTCATAGCGACGAGCGTCGTAAATAATTCCGTTAAATTTCTGCACTGTTGTCTGGCATCCCCATCAGAGTCTCCGTGGAAGAGATTAGCCGACAAAGGCCTTGTTCCATTAGAGTAACTACTTTAAATATTTACCAGTGGTCAGCATCCTAAGCTGTTAATCTTCTACTTTCGAAAGCGTAACAGGCAAAGTCGAGAATATCGATACGTAGGGCAAGCTAGTAGCTATCGTGTCCCTTTGGGAAGAAAGGAGACACCGTGTGCATTTGGCTTCCTGCGACCAATGGTATCGAAGCATCTCTGCTGCCCCAAGAGATGGCTCCCGCATAAATCTCTTGGGCCTCTTTGTAACTGTCCGCGTTGCCGATGGTTAGACTACAAGACGGAAATCCTTAAAACGGACAAATGCAGAGGTTAGAAATGCTCCTTTCATAAGTTGGTGTTGATGGGGGTTGTTTATTCATTAAAATTTTCTCATTGTTTTTGGTATTTTGTTTCCCGAAGCATGTGATTTCAATCCTTAAAGGTGTTTCTAAAATGAGACTTGTCAAGAAAATGGGGGCGGGGGTGGCTCAGTCGATTGGGTTGGGTTGTTTTACCTCTGAGAGACAATTTTTTGCACACCATTTGCTAAATGGCCAGGTCACATGGACCCCTAAGGCTCAGAGAGGGTTGGGGGAGAGGGTCCACTAGAACAGCTGTTGGGAGACAGATGGTAGCCTCCCGTCAAGGCCATCCAGCGTGTTCTTTAACGTGCACAGGGTATGTCTCCCGCACACGGGACAACGGTCTAACGTCCCATCCGACGGACGGCGGTCTTTTCAAAACCATCAATGTCCCCTACTGACCTTGGGCAGGGCGGGGAGTTTTGCGAGATAGGCTCAATCGGTAACGCGCTAGGAACGTCCAGGTTCGAGTCCCAACTGGCCCAGCTTGAGATTTATCTTCACCAAACTCTCCGCCTGCCCACGGTCAGTAGGAGACACCGATGGGCTTGGAAAGACCGCCGTCGGTCGGATGGGACGCTAAACCATGGTCCGTGTGCGAGAGAGCCATAACCTATGCACGTTAAAGAACAGCCGGACGGCTTTGACGGAAGGCTACCATCTCCCTCCCAACAGCTGTTCCAGTGGATCCCCTCCCCCAACCTTCTCTGAGCCTTCGGGTGCTTGTGACCTGGCCATTTAGCCCATTGTGTGACAAAAAGTGCCGCTTAGAGGTAAAACAACCCAACGTTAAAGAACACGCTGGATGGCCTTGACAGGAGGCTACCATCTGTCTCCCAACAGCTGTTCCAATGGGTGCCCTCCCCCAAACGTTCGCTGAGCTTTCGGGGTCCATGTGACCTGGCCATTTAGCCCATGTTGTGGAAGAAAGTGCCGCTCAGAGGTGAAACAACCCAACGTTAAAGAACGCGCTGGATAGCTTTGACGGGAGGCTAACATCTGTCTCCTAACAGCTGCTCTAGTGGGTCCCCTTCCCCAACCATCTCTGAACCTTCGCGGTCCTTGTGACCTGGCCATTTAGCCTATGGTGTGCAAAACAGTGTCCCTCAGAGGTAAAAAACCCAACGTTAAAGAACGCGCTGGATAGCTTTGACGGGAGGCTACCATCTGTCTCCCAACAGCTGCTCTAGTGGGTCCCCTTCCCCAACCTTCTCTGAACCTTCGCGGTCCTTGTGACCTCGCCATTTAGCCTATGGTGTGCAAAACAGTGTCACTCAGAGGTAAAACAACCCAACGTTAAAGAACGCGCTGGATGGCATTGACGGGAGGCTACCATCTGTCTCCCACCAGCTACTCCAGTGGGTCCCCTCCCCCAACCTTCTTTGAGCCTTCGGGGTCCTTGTGACCTGGCCATTTAGCCCATTGTGTGTCAAAAAGTGCCGCTCAGAGGTAAAACCACCCAACATTAAAGAACACGCTGGATGACCTTGACGGGAGGCTACGATCTGTCTCCCAACAGCTGTTCTAGTGGGTCCCCTCCCCCAACCTTCTCTGAGCCTTCGGGGTCCATGTGACCTGGCCATTTAGCCCATTGTGTGTCAAAAAGTGCCGCTCGGAGGTAAAACCACCCAACATTAAAGAACACGCTGGATGACCTTGACGGGAGGCTACGATCTGTCTCCCAACAGCTGTTCTAGTGGGTCCCCTCCCCCAACCTTCTCTGAGCCTTCGGGGTCCATGTGACCTGGCCATTTAGCCCATTGTGTGACAAAAAGTGCCGCTTAGAGGTAAAACAACCCAACGTTAAAGAACACGCTGGATGGCCTTGACGGGAGGCTACCATCTGTCTCCCAACAGCTGTTCCAGTGGGTTCTCTCCCCCAACCCTCTCTGAGCCTTCGAGATCCTAGCGACCTGGCCATTTAGCCCATTGTGTGCAAACAAAGGCACAGCTCAGAAGTAAAACTACCCAACCCAAGAAATGTCAGTCGAGACATTATTTTTTTTTATTTAGATATCACGTTCAGCAGCTTTATGTTGTTGTTTTTTCAACGCATTCGGACATTAAGCTATTAATTCAATCAAATAAAACCCAAGTGTCTGACTCCAATGGATGTTTTCAGCAATTCGTGTTTGTCTGTTTGGTTTAATGCTTCTTTTACTTGACTCTTCCGTAACGAATAAAAAACAAACTAATGCTTTGAGCAAAAGCACGTCTCGAACTCGACGATAAACTTTTTGCCACGAAAATGTCAGCGACGCTCGCCCGACGAACAGAACAAAAAGCAAAGAATAAAACAGTCGGACTCTTAAAACAAAAGTTATGAAGAAAATCTCCTAAGTGACACACAACAACCCGTCAAAATAAATCTATCTAATAAAATAATTGTTGTGACACCAAAAGCATCGAGTTTCCTGTTATCTTGCTTATAAAGGGCCCATGTTTCGCTATCATAACTATATTAAGGATCAAACTACTGTATAGCCTATGTTTAGTGTTTAGATGTATACTCCTATTTTTTCCATACTCTCCATAGACGCTTAAAATGAGTGGGGGTGGCTCAGTCGGTAGCGCGCAAGGATCGTAATCTGTAGTTCCCCGGTTCGAGTCCCAGCTAGGTCAGCGTTGAGACTTATCTCCGCAAAATTCCCAGTCCAGTTCACGGTCAGCAGGGGACACCGATGGGCTTGGAAAGGCCACCGTCCGTTGGATGGGACGTTAAGCCGTGACTCGGTGTGCGGGAGAGTCATACTCCGTGCACGTTAAAGAACACTCTGGATGGCCTTGACGGGAGGCTACCACCTGTCTCCCAACAACTGTTCCAGTGACTCCCCTCCCCCAACCTTCTCTGAGCCTTTGGGGCCCTTGTTACCTGGCCATTTAGCCCATGGTGTGCAAAAATTGCCGATCAGAGGTAAAACAAACCAACGTTAAAGAACACGCTGGATGGCCTTGACGGGAGTCTACCATCTGTCTTCCAACAGCTGTTCCAGTGGGTCCCCTCCCCCAACCTTCTCTGAGCCTTTGGGGCCCTTGTGACCTGGCCATTTAGCCCATGGTGTGCAAAAAAGTGCCGCTCAGAAGTAAAACAACAACGTTAAGGAACACGCTGGATGGCCTTGACGGGAGTCTACCATCTGTCTCCCAACAGCTGTTCCAGTGGGTCCCCTCCCCCAACCTTCTCTGAGCCATCGGTGTCCTTGTGACCTAACCATTTAGCCCATGGTGTGCAAAAAAGTGCCGCTCAGAAGTAAAACAACAACGTTAAGGAACACGCTGGATGACCTTGACGGGAGTCTACCATCTGTCTTCCAACATCTGTTCCAGTGGGTCCCCTCCCTCAACCTTCTCTGAGCCATCGGTGTCCTTGTGACCTAGCCATTTAGCCCATGGTGTGCAAAAAAGTGCCGCTCAGAGGTAAAAACAACCCAACCCCATATTCCAAAGCCAACGCACAAAAATCCCTCCCTCCCCAAATACAAATATGCAAAATAAACAACATGCATAAGCCATCTAGTCGAATAGAGTGCTTGATCGAAAGTTTCCAAGGGACTTTCCAAGGGACAAAAGCAAGGCAGTCACTCCGTGTCATTCCAGCGCAGCGAATCACACCCTCGCCTCGCTGCCAGCACCAGTCCTCCTTAATCCTCGCCGTCCTGTCGTCCGCCACCAATGCTGACACGTCGCGTGCGGCCCATCGATCAGGGCAACGCGCAAGTGCCTAGTATTGTTTCTCTGCCTGCTGCTGCAAGGGACTGTGGAATTTGTCTTGTATAAGGGGCCGCGCATGTGGTAAAATGGACGCATGCCGTTGCTATCTGCTTCCTATCTCTCAATCTGTCTCGTGCAGCGAATCGATCTCGAACAGCATACAGTCGCTCAAAAAAGTATCTGAACGCTATGGTTGATTGCAGAATTCAGGAAAAATATCTGGAGCGTGTACAGCAACTGTACACGCTCCAGTTACCGTTCACAGCAAACTGGAGCGTGTGCAGTTACTGCACACGCTCCAGTTTGCTGTGAACGGTAACTGCACACGCTCAATATTTCCGTGAGTGAGCCCACACGATATAGTTTCAAAATAATATGACCACCTACAGTCGCTCAAAAAAGTATCCGAACACTATGGTTGATTAGAGAATTCAGAAAAAATATCTGGCAACGATTTTTTTTTAGAAATTAGTGATCTGGCAACCTTCGTGTCACGTGATTACAGAATTCAGGAAAAATATCTGGAACGTGTACAGCAACTGTACACGCTCCAGTTACCGTTCACAGCAAACTGGAGCGTGTGCAGTTACTGTTGACGCTCCAGTTTGCTGTGAACGGTAACTGCACACACTCAATATTTCCGTGAGCGAGCCCACACGATCTAGTATCAAAATAATATGACCACCTGCAGTCGCTCAAAAAAGTATCCGAACACCATGGTTGATTACAGAATTCAGGAAAAATATCTGGAGCGTGTACAGCAACTGTACACGCTCCAGTTACCGTTCACAGCAAACTGGAGCGTGTGCAGTTACTGTTGACGCTCCAGTTTGCTGTGAACGGTAACTGCACACACTCAATATTTCCGTGAGCGAGCCCACACGATCTAGTATCAAAATAATATGACCACCTACAGTCACTTAAAAAAGTATCCGAACACTATGGTTGAATGCAGAATTCAGGAAAAAATATCTGGCAACGATTTTTTTTTAGAAATTATTGATCTGGCAACCTTCGTGTCACGTGACACGAGGGTTGCCAGATCATTAATTTCTAAAAAAATCGTTGCCAGATATTTTTTCTGAATTCTGTAATTAACCATAGTGTTTGGATACTTTTTTGAGCGACTGTACTACTGGCTGAGACAACAGTAATCCACACTCCCTAAATACCAGTAGTGCTTTTGAACCAGAAGCACTTTTTAAACTTTTTTGTAATCAAAAATAATAGTAGTAGTTTTGGATAACGGTAATAGTACTCATCATCATCATCCTCAAGCAGCCATGGGCTACGGAGATCCAACAAGACCGTGCAATTTAGTTCTCCAAGCTAGTCTATCCTGAGTTACATCTACTGCATCTGGCCACTGCACACCAATTCTAACAAGGTCCTGTTTGACATTGTTTTCTCACCGTATCCTAGGTCTCCCCCTCTTTCTGAGGCCTTTAGGCACACTGTTCATAACCCTATTCGCCAATCTATAATTATTCATATGGGCAACATGGCCAAACCAACAGAGTCTCTCTCTGCACAATATGCTGCTTAAAGGAGGTTGCAAACTCCTTTGCCTAACCTCATCATTAGTTAAAAAGTTGAACCACCTAATGCCCAAGATACTGCGTAAGCATCAAGTTTCCTGTTATCTTGTTTACAAAATGTCCAGGTTTCACTACCATAACTAACCCTAGAAAGAACCAAACTATTATACAGTCTAATTTTAGTCTTTAGGTGTATACGCCTATTTCTCCACACTCTCCATAGATTCTTAAAAGTCCCGACAGCAATCCCTATTCGTCTGTTAATCTCATGCCGCACATCACCATTATCTGTTACATAGCTCCCAAGATAATTAAACTGTGACATCTGCGCAAGACTGCAACCATTCAGAGTAACTGAATCACAGCCTGCCTGACCAATTTTCATCACTTTAGTTTTCTCTCTGTTTATAACCAAACTTACTCTACTACCAGTTTCATCAACAGCTCGAATGAAAGAGTTCATCTCATCAACATCATTTGCCAAAAGGGCTAAATCATCAGCATAATCTAAATCAGAAATTTTCGTATCTCCAGCCCATTGAGGGACAAAATCTTTCCCTTGAAGTGAATTTCGCATAACATAATTAATAACCAAACTAAAGAGAAAAGGAGACAAAATGCACCCTTGTCGAACACAAGAAGTAATGCTAAATCAATTGCTACAAGCCTTACCAACTCTCACACACGACTCAGTGTTATTATAGAGTTGGGTTGGGTTGTTTTACCTCTGAGCGGCACTTTTTTGCACACCATGGGCTAAATGGCCAGGTCACAAGGACCCCGAAGGCTCAGAGAAGGTTGGGGGAGGGGACCCACTGGAACAGCTGTTGGGAGACAGATGGTAGCCTCCCGTCAAGGCCATCCAGCGTGTTCTTTAACGTGCACAGGGTATGGCTCTCCCGCACACGGGGCCACGGCTTAACGTCCCATCCGACGGACGGCGGCCTTTCCAAGCCCAGTGTTATTATAGAGAGCTTTCATTATGTTAACTAACTTGTCAGGTATACCATATGATTTCACAATCAATCACAAATTATGACGATCAACAGAGTCGAAAGCCTTTTTGAAATCAACAAAGCTAGCAACCAAAGGGTTCTGAAACTCTGAACATTTCTCAAGAATCTGCCTAAGTGAAAATATCTGATCCACACATCCCCTACCACTTCTGAATCCACATTGCTCATCACGCAATTGACTGTCAACCAGATTCTTAATTCTATTAAGCACAATCATGCAAAAAAACTTTCCTTGAACAGAGAGTAGGCTGATACCCCTATAGTTATCACAAGAACTGCGATCACCTTTTTTGAAAATAGGGATAACAATAGCTCTGGTAAAATCCTTAGGAACCATGCCTTTATCATAAAAGATATTCAGAATTTCAGTCATCCAAGTGGTAACCGAAACATTCCCAGCTCTAAGCATTTCTGTAGTAATTTCATCTACCCCTGTGGATTTATGAAGTTTAAGTTTAGAAACAGCCAAAATAACTTCAGATTGTGTTATAGGGCCAACATTAAAGCCACCAATGCATCTATCATCATTGCAAACAATGGGAGTAGAACTAACCGCATTGTTTAGAATATCACTGAAATGCTCAGCCCACCTAGCCATGACAGAATCCTCACCTTCTATAACCTTACCTCGTTTGTCCTTCAATCCCTATATATCTGTTCGTTTTCTACCACACAAAACATTAACTATCTGGTACAGCTCTCTGCTGTTGTGCTGTCTAACTGCTTCCTCGGCTTTGTCAGCCAAACCATCAAGCCAAAGATTCTTATCAGTAGCTAACTGACCCTTTACACGTTTATTAAGTTCTCTGTAATGCTTTCTATTAGGACTAGTAGGGTATTGATTAAGGACATTCCTGCAGTTCTTTCTTTCCGAAATAAGCTCAAGTGCCTTATCACTCATATAATTCTGCTCCTTCTGCTCCTTTTTTCCTAAAAGAGTACTGTTAGTGTCCAAAAAAGCCTGTTTAAAATGATCCCATTCTTCCTCAACTTCAGTAGTAAGCATACCATGACTGTCATAATGACTAAGTAACCTATTATGGTAAGCTTTGGCTATGACTGGATCTTTCAGAGCTACTAGTCATGGATAATACTAATAGTAGTAGTCCTAGATAACGCTAATAGTAGTAATCCTCTATAATAGTAATAATAGTAATCCTGGATAATTCAGTAGGGGACACCGATGGGCTTGGAAAGGCCGCCGTCAGTCGGATGGGACATTAAACCGTGGCCCGTGTGCGGGAGAACCATACCCTGTGCACGTCAAAAAACACGCTGGATGGCCTTGACGGGAGGCTACCATCTGCCTCCCAACAGCTGTTCCAGTGGGTCCCCTCCCCCAACCTTCTCTGAGCCTTCGGGGTCCATGTGACCTGGCCATTTAGCCCATGGTGTGCAAAAAAGTGCCGCTCAGAGGTAAAACAACCCAACCCAACCCTGGATAGTAGTAGTTGTAGTAATAGTCCTGGATGATAACGATAGTAGACCTGTATAAGGTGTGGATAATTCTATTTTATATTATCTTTCTGCTGAGGTCCCGTCTTCCTCACAGGTCTTCTCTATGGTGCATTATAATGGCACGTTCCTCTCAGAGGTCTGTAACAAGCAGATATTTCAGAGGAAATTCCTTTTTCTAGGTATCATAGAAAATCTTTCAACCTAGAAGAATAACATGTGGATTCTGGCAAACATCGGATGCTTATTTTCAAAGAGGACGAAATTTTTCATTTTCAGCCTTTAGCGCTCTCTAACAGTGGAAATTCTAACTAACCGATAATTTTGTAAATGAAAATATTAATATTTCATTAGTAGCTATAAAACGCAAAAAGGATTTTTTCCACATTTTTTTTTCTAAGAAACATTTGCTATGATTCGTACCATAATAAAACCGAAACCCACATTTTTTTTCTCTTGATGCAAACATTTCGTATGATTCGCACCACAATTAAAACAAAACCTATTTTTATTTTTGTAGAAACATTCGATATGTTTCTCAGCAACACCTAAACTCCCATTTGTTTCAATATCTGATTATGGGTATCTCCGACATTCTTTTCATCGGCTATGATTCGTACCATAATAAAACCGAAACCCACATTTTTTTTCTCTTGATGCAAACATTTCGTATGATTCGCACCACAATTAAAACAAAACCTATTTTTATTTTTGTAGAAACATTCGATATGTTTCTCAGCAACACCTAAACTCCCATTTGTTTCAATATCTGATTATGGGTATCTCCGACATTCTTTTCATCGGCTCTATATATTCAATATATGTGTTCTCTGTATTCATTAGATCGCCTCTCTGCATTCATTAGATCAACCTCTCTGCATTCATTAGATCGCCTCTCTGCATTCATTAGATCAACCTCTCTGCATTCATTAGATCAACCTCTCTGCATTCATCAGATCGCCTCTCTGAATTAATTAGATGGCCTCTCTGCATTCATTAGATCGCTTCTCTGCATTCATTAGATCAACCTCTCTGCATTCATTAGATCAACCTCTCTGCATTCATTAGATCAACCTCTCTGCATTCATTAGATCAACCTCTCTGCATTCATTAGATCAACCTCTCTGCATTCATCAGATTGCCTCTCTGCATTCATTAGATCACATCTCTGCATTCATTAGATCACACCTCTTCATTCATCAGATCGTCACCCTACATTCATTAGATCACCTCTCTGCATTCATTAGCTCGCCTCTCTGCATTCATTAGATCAACCTCTCTGCATTCATTAGATCAACCTCTCTGCATTCATCAGATCGCCTCTCTGAATTAATTAGATGGCTTCTCTGAATTAATTAGATGGCCTCTCTGCATTCATTAGATTGCCTCTCTGCATTCATCAGATTGCCTCTCTGCATTCATTAGATCACATCTCTGCATTCATTAGATCACTTCTCTGCATTCATTAGATCGCCTCTCTTCTTTCATTAGATCGCCTCTCTGCATTCATCAGATTGCCTCTGCATTCATTAGATCACATATCTGCATTCATTAGATCACCTCTCTGCATTCATTAGATCGCCTCTCTGCATTCATCAGATTGCCTCTCTGCATTCATTAGATCACATCTCTGCATTCATTAGATCACCTCTCTGCATTCATTAGATCACTTTTCTGCATTCATTAGAACGCCTCTCTTCTTTCATTAGATCGCCTCTCTGCATTCATATCAGATTGCCTCTGCATTCATTAGATCACATCTCTGCATTCATTAGATCACCTCTCTGCATTCATTAGATCACTTCTCTGCATTCATTAGATCGCCTCTCTGCTTTCATTAGATCGCCTCTCTGCATTCATCAGATTGCCTCTCTGCATTCATTAGATCACATCTCTGCATTCATTAGATCACACCTCTTCATTCATCAGATCGTCACCCTACATTCATTAGATCACCTCTCTGCATTCATTAGATCGATTATTTACAATAAGAGATCTGGTACAGGAAATTTCGTAACTCGTTCTCTTAATGGTAAGAAGGTGTATGTGTGTGTGTCTTATGCCAGGGATGGATAAAATGGCAACGGTTGGGTTGTTTTACCGCTGAGCGGCACTTTTTTGCACATCATGGGCTAAATGGCCAGGTCACAAGGACCCCGTAGGCTCAGAGAAGGGTGGGGGAGGGGACCCACTGGAACAGCTGTTGGGAGACAGATGGTAGCCTCCCGTCAAGGCCATCCAGCGTGTTCTTTAACATGCACAGGGTATGGCTCTCCCGCACACGGGGCCACGGCTTAACGTCCCATCCGACGGAGGGCGGCCTTTCCTAGCCCATCGGTGTCCCCTATTGACCGTGGGCAGGGCGGGGAATTTTGCGGAGATAAATCTCAACGCCAACTCAGCTGGGACTCGAACCGGGGAACTACAGATTACGAGCCTGGCGCGCTACCGACTGAGCCACCCCCGCCCCGCCCCTAAAATGGCAAGAATCGTGTATTTGAGTCAAGACAGGATGCACACCAGACGTGTTCTTTCTTTGGACAACAAGATGGCAGACACTTACAGAATCGGCGTCGGCTCCACCAATCATAGCAATCAGTGGTTGCTGGAGGAAAGTGGCAACTAAAAGGATCAAATGACCACTTCTTATCGTTTGCAGCCTCCCTGAAAGAGCGATCTCTGGTTCGGGGATACTCCATCATTATCGTTTCTGTCGTTCAAATTGAGTAATAAGGGAAGGTCGTTTTGCTGCTTTCTTTTTTTTTTCATTTCAGATAGCAATCTTTGGTCTTGTGTGTTTTTTTTTCCTTTGGTTGTTTTGTTTTGTTATTAAAATAAGCCGGGGGGGAGAGGAATTTGTGATTTATGAATCAGGAGGAATGTGGGGAAACGGAATCGTGGGATTGACAGAGAAATAGAGTTTGGGAAAATGATTCAGAAGTATTTGATTTAACGGGTAAATTTTAGAGTAATGTGCAGTCGCTCAAAAAAGTATCCGAACATTATGGTTGATTACAAAATTCAGAAAAAATATCTGGCAACGATTTTTTTAGAAATTAGTGATCTGGCGACCTTCGTGTCACGTGGTTACAGAATTCAGGAAAAATATCTGGAGCATGTACAGCAACTGTACACGCTCCAGTTACCGTTCACAGCAAACTGGAGCGTGTGCAGTAACTGCACACGCTCCAGTTTGCTGTGAACGGTAACTGCACACGCTCAATATTTCCGTGAGTGAGCCCACATGATCTTGGTCTTTGTGAGCTCACACGATCCAATGTGCTGTGATCATGCATTAACAATCTTTCTGGACATTAAAAAAACATTCGATATGGTAAATCATCAAAAATTAATACAAAAATTACAAGCTGCTGGAGTTAGAGGAGTGGCATTAAATTGGTTTCGCACTTATTTATATGTTATAAAAGATACATACGGTGCTTGGATAAAGTTGAATACTGAGTACCCCAGGGATCTGTTCTGGGTCCCTTATTATTTATCATTTGCATTAATAATCTAGATTCCATTAACCTAACAGGTAAATTAACTATTTTTGCTGACGACACTTTCCTGAATATACCGGTTCTGATTTTTCGATTATTTTTAAACAAGCAAATAGTGATCTAGAATTAATTAGAAACTAGACCACAAGTAATTTTTTAACAATTAATCTGACAAAGACAAATGCAGTTTATTTCTACTTAAAGAAAAATAGTTCTGTTACAGATATTTTGCACCGCAATGAATTGAAATATCATGATACAAATTGTTCATCGAAAAATCACTGTAATTGTCCTCAAATTCCTTTTGTGCCGTCAGTGAAATATTTAGGTATTTGGATTGATGCAGGCCTAACTTGGAAAGTGCATGTAACATGGGTTAAAAGAAAGGTCATCCGTAACCTGGCCCGCTTCTATCTCGTAAGACATTTAGTTTCATTTAAATTTATGTGTACACTATATTATGCATTAATCCATTCTCAATTAACATATGGTATAAAATCTTGGGGAGGCATGTATTTCAATAATTTTAAACAACTTTTAGTGTTGCAAAAGAGATTTATTCGCTTATTAACTAAAAGCCCAAAAACGCAACCTTCATTACCTTTGTTTCGAGAAGCAGGAATTTTGCCTTTACGCTATGATTATTTTTTCGAAATAATTAAATACTTTTACTTTAGAAATGATAGCATTTAAACTGATACGAATAATTACCAATTACGACGAGATAAAAACATAAATTATGAAATTCCTGCATTACATAAGGAAATTTTTAGGCACTGTTATTTGTATTTAGCACCGAAATTCCTTTCCTTCTCTCCCGGTCAGCATGAAAAATATCACGAATTATCATTTGTTTTCTAAAGTTCTCAAGAAATACATTTTGAAACTGGATGACGTGGAAACTTTTTTGCATTAATCTACTATAACTGTTATATGTAACATGGATATTGAATGTTTCTGACTTTCACACTTCTGGATTACTAGAAATTTTTTGTTTTGAGTTGTTTTCGTTTTTTTTTTTGTGTATATTATTCAATGTGACGACTGATGTTTTCAATTGAAATTGTTTCTGTTTGGAGATCTCACGAACGAGCCTACTCTTGTGAGACCTCAACAGTTTTTGTATACTGTAAAACATTATCTGAAATAAAAATTATCTTATCTAACATTAACCGAAACCGCTCCAGTTTGCTGTGAACGGTAACTGCACACGCTGCATATTCATTGCATTATATATTCATACGCATTATATATATTAAAAAATATCCGAACACTACGGTTGATTACAGAATTCATAAAAAAAAACTGACAACGATTTTATTTTAGAAATTAGTGATCTGGCAATCACGTGACACAAAGTTTGCCAGATTATTAATTTCTAAAAAAAAATCGTTGCCAGATATTTTTTCTGAATTCTGTAATCAACCATAGTGTTCCGATATTTTTTGAGTGACTATACTTTATAGAAATAATCATTATTATGATAATTACACATAGACACAAAAATGACTATAGCTGAATAAGCTAAGAATTTCAAAAAAAAAAAAAAAGAGGCAAAGGTGGCTCAGTCGGTAGCGCACCAGGCTCGTAATCTTCAGCTCCCAGGCTGGAGTCCCAGCTGGGCCAGCTTTGAGATTTATCTCCGCAAAATTCCCCCGCCCTGCCCACTTTCAGTAGGGGACACCGATTGGGCTTGGATAAAAGCCGCCGTCTTTCATTCATCAGCTCTGTGTATTCACAAGATATGCTATGTGCATTTCTTACAACTGCCTTGCGCATTCTTAAATCGACCTCTGTAAATTCTTTGGATCGCATCTATATATGCAATATACATGTTCTCTGCATTCATTAGATCGCCTCTTTGCATTCATTAGATCACCTCTCTGCATTCATTAGATCGCTTCTCTGCATTCTTCAGATTGGCTTTGTGTATTCAATATATCTACTATGGGCATTCTTTAGATCGCTTCTCTGCATTTATTAGATCCCCTCTCTGCATTCTTTAGATCGCCTCTCTAAATTCATTAAATCCCCTCTCTGCATTCTTTAGATCGCCTCTCTAAATTCATTAAATCCCCTCTCTGCATTCTTTAGATCGCCTCTCTAAATTCATTAAATCCCCTCTCTGCATTCTTTAGATTGCCTCTATAAATTCATTAAATCGCCTCTCTGCACTTTTCAGATTGGCTTTGCGTATTCAATATATCTAATATGGGCATTCTTTAGATCGCCTCTCTGCATTCATTAGAACGCCTCTCTGCATTCATTAGATCGCCTCTCTGCATTCATTAGACCACCTCTCTGCATTCATTAGATAACCTTTCTGTGTTATTCAGATTGGCTTTGTGTATTCAATATATCTACTATGAGCATTCTTTAGATCGCCTCTCTGCATTCATTAGACCACCTCTCTGCATTCATTAGACCACCTCTTTGCATTCATTAGATAACCTCTCTGTGATATTCAGATTGGCTTTGTGTATTCAATATATCTACCATGAGCATTCTTTAGATCGCCTCTCTGCATTCACTAGATCGCCTCTCTGCATTCATTAGATCGCATCTCTGCATTCATTAGACCACCTCTCTGCATTCATTAGATAACCTTTCTGTATTATTCAGATTGGCTTTGTGTATTCAATATATCTACTATGAGCATTCCTTAGATCGCCTCTCTGCATTCACTAGATCCCCTCTCTGCATTCTTTAGATCGCCTCTCTAAATTCATTAAATCCCCTCTCTGCATTCTTTAGATCGCCTCTCTAAATTCATTAAATCTCCTCTCTGCATTCTTTAGATCGCCTCTATAAATTCATTAAATCGCCTCTCTGCATTCTTCAGATTGGCTTTGCGTATTCAATATATCTAATATGGGCATTCTATAGATCGCCTCTCTGCATTCACCAGATCGCCTCTCTGCATTCATTAGATCACCTCTCTGCATTCATTAGACCACCTCTCTGCATTCATTAGATAACCTCTCTGTGTTATTCAGATTGGCTTTGTGTATTCAATATATCTACTATGAGCATTCTTTAGATCGCCTCTCTGCATTCACTAGATCGCCTCTCTGCATTCATTAGATCGCCTCTCTGCATTCATTAGACCACCTCTCTGCATTCATCAGATAACCTCTCTGTGTTATTCAGATTGGCTTTGTGTATTCAATATATCTACTATGAGCATTCTTTAGATCGCCTCTCTGCATTCACTAGATCGCCTCTCTGCATTCATTAGATCGCCTCTCTGCATTCACTAGATCGCCTCTCTGCATTCATTAGATCGCGTCTCTACATTCATTAGACCACCTCTCTGCATTCATTAGATTACTTCTCTGCAGTCTTCAGATTGGCTTTGTGTATTCAATACATCTACTATGGGCATTCTTTAGATCGCCTCTCTGCATTCATTAGATAACCTCTCTGTGTTATTCAGATTGTCTTTGTGTATTCAATATATCTATTATGAGCATTCTTTAGATCGCCTCTCTGCATTCATTAGACCACCTCTCTGCATTCATTAGATAACCTTTCTGTGTTATTCAGATTGGCTTTGTGTATTCAATACATCTACTATGAGCATTCTTTAGATCGCCTCTCTGCATTCACCAGATCGCCTCTCTGCATTCATTAGACCACCTCTCTGCATTCATTAGACCACCTCTCTGCATTCATTAGATAACCTCTCTGTGTTATTCAGATTGGCTTTGTGTATTCAATATATCTACTATGAGCATTCTTTAGATCGCCTCTCTGCATTCACTAGATCGGCTCTCTGCGTTCATTAGATCGCCTCTCTGCATTCATTAGACCACCTCTCTGCATTCATCAGATAACCTCTCTGTGTTATTCAGATTGGCTTTGTGTATTCAATATATCTACTATGAGCATTCTTTAGATCGCCTCTCTGCATTCACTAGATCGCCTCTCTGCATTCATTAGATCGCCTCTCTGCATTCACTAGATCGCCTCTCTGCATTCATTAGATCGCGTCTCTACATTCATTAGACCACATCTCTGCATTCATTAGATTACTTCTCTGCAGTCTTCAGATTGGCTTTGTGTATTCAATACATCTACTATGGGCATTCTTTAGATCGCCTCTCTGCATTCATTAGATAACCTCTCTGTGTTATTCAGATTGGCTTTGTGTATTCAATATATCTACTATGAGCATTCTTTAGATCGCCTCTCTGCATTCATTAGACCACCTCTCTGCATTCATTAGATAACCTTTCTGTGTTATTCAGATTGGCTTTGTGTATTCAATATATCTACTATGAGCATTCTTTAGATCACCTCTCTGCATTCACTAGATCGCCTCTCTGCATTCATTAGATCGTCTCACTGCATTCATTAGACCGCCTCTCTGCATTCATTAGATAACCTCTCTGT
The DNA here is from genome assembly GCA_038380435.1 of Ryuthela nishihirai. Lineage (NCBI taxonomy): Eukaryota > Metazoa > Arthropoda > Arachnida > Araneae > Heptathelidae > Ryuthela > Ryuthela nishihirai. The sequence continues at coordinate 40,788,681 of JAWZYU010000034.1, read as the reverse complement.
GTTATTCAGATTGGCTTTGTGTATTCAATATATCTACTATGAACATTCTTTAGATCGCCTCTCTGCATTCACTAGATCGCCTCTCTGCATTTATTAGATCGCCTCTCTGCATTCACTAGATCGCCTCTCTGCATTCATTAGATCGCCTCTCTACATTCATTAGACCACCTCTCTGCATTCATTAGATTACGTCTCTGCAGTCTTCAGATTGGCTTTGTGTATTCAATACATCTACTATGGGCATTCTTTAGACCGCCTCTTTGCATTCATTAGACCACCTCTCTGCATTCATTAGATTAGTCTCTGCAGTCTTCAGATTGGCTTTGTGTATTCAATACATCTACTATGGGCATTCTTTAGACCGCCTCTCTGCATTCATTAGACCACCTCTCTGCATTCATTAGATTAGTCTCTGTAGTCTTCAGATTGGCTTTGTGTATTCAATACATCTACTATGGGCATTCTTTAGACCGCCTCTCTGCATTCATTAGACCACCTCTCTGCATTCATTAGATTAGTCTCTGCAGTCTTCAGATTGGCTTTGTGTATTCAATACATCTACTATGAGCATTCTTTAGATCGCCTCTCTGCATTCATTAGATCGCCTCTCTGCATTCATTAGATCGCCTCTCTGCATTCATTAGACCACCTCTCTGCATTCATTAGATAACCTTTCTGTGTTATTCAGATTGGCTTTGTGTATTCAATATATCTACTATGAGCATTCTTTAGATCGCCTCTCTGCATTTATTAGATCCCCTCTCTGCATTCTTTAGATCGCCTCTCTAAATTCATTAAATCCCCTCTCTGCATTCTTTAGATCGCCTCTCTAAATTCATTAAATCCCCTCTCTGCATTCTTTAGATCACCTCTATAAATTCATTAAATCGCCTCTCTGCATTCTTCAGATTGGCTCTGCGTATTCAATATATCTAATATGGGATTCTTTAGATCGCATCTCTGCATTCATTAGATCGCCTCTCTGCATTCATTAGATCGCCACTCTGCATTCATTAGACCACCTCTCTGCATTCATTAGATAACCTTTCTGTGTTATTCAGATTGACTTTGTGTATTCAATATATCTACTATGAGCATTCTTTAGATCGCCTCTCTGCATTCACTAGATCGCATCTCTGCATTCATTAGATCGCCTCTCTGCATTCATTAGACCACCTCTCTGCATTCATTAGATAACCTCTCTGTGTCCACTGGAACAGCTGTTGGGAGACAGATGATAGCCTCCCGTCAAGGCCATCCAGCGTGTTCTTCAACGTTGCGTTGTTTTACCTCTGAGCGGCACTTTTTTGCACACCATGGGCTAAATGGCCAGGACACATGGACCCCGAAGGCTCAGATAAGGTTGGGGAATGGGAACCACTGGAACAGCTGTTGGGAGACAGATGATAGCCTCCCGTCAAGGCCATCCAGCGTGTTCTTCAACGTTGGGTTGTTTTACCTCTGAGCGGCACTTTTTTGCACACCATGGGCTAAATGGCCAGGTCACATGGACCCCGAAGGCTCAGAGAAGGTTGGGGGAGGGGACCCACTGGAACAGCTGTTGGGAGACAGATGATAGCCTCCCGTCAAGGCCATCCAGCGTGTTCTTTAACGTGCACAGGGTATGGCTCTCCCGCACACGGGGCCACGGCTTAACGTTTCATTTCGGGGTCCATGTGACCCGGCCATTTAGCCCATGGTGTGCAAAAAAGTGCCGCTCAGAGGTAAAACAACCCAACCCAACTTAACGTCCCATTCGACGGACGGCGGCCTTTGGAAGACCATCGGTGTCCCCTACTGACCGTGGGCAGGGCGGGGAATATTGCGGAGATAAATCTCAACGCTGACCCAACTGGGACTCGAACCTGGGAACTACAGATTACGAGCCTAGCGCGCTACCGACTGAGCCACCCCCGCCCCAAACACGAAAGTGAGTTGTTATTGGAGAAATTCGCGTCTTCCTTACAAGTGACCTTTCTTAAGAAAGAAAAATTGAAAAAATATTTATAGTAACAAACGCATCAAACAAATTGCATTGTCTTACATTTTGATAAAACATTCCAAAGAATAAATTCACGTTAAGATTTTTCTAGCGATAGAAATTAAAAGGCCATGAAGGAGGCATTGTAATTATATCCCTTAGGCATTTTGTTGAGACAAAACTTGTTGTTCAAATCTTTGATTTTTTTTTTTCGTTATTGTTGTCGTTTTCCAGACATTCTTCGCTTTAAGTTCAGATAGGGAGAATAAAAATTTGCAATCTTTTCCAATATCAGTAAACCTTCTAATGATGTGATTATATTTACAGGCAAAAATTAGTAAAAGTGAAATATGGCCTTCAGCAATTTTGGAAATATGACTCTTTAACTTTCGGCAATCAATTCTTTTCGAGATTATAGGCATGAATTTCGTCTGCTGTTGTCCATTTTTTCATTATTATTTTTGAGCGGTTTTCTATTGCTTTGATGACAGACGAACTCGTTTACAAATTACAAGTTGTAGTTTGATTTATTTATTTTAAATGCGTTATATTTCGTTTTTCGTGTTCGTTTGGGTCTTCAGGCGTTTCTTGGAAAAGAGGATGGCCGACCACAAGTGCAACATCAACTGCAACATCAAGAGTAATGTTGTTGTTTCGTTTCGATTAAGAGGCAATTTATTTGTTTCGTAACTACATAGCTTGGGATTTAAAGATTAATTTAAGGTTCGGTTGTTTTACCTCTGTGCGGCACTTTTTTTGCACACAATGGGCTAAACGGCCAGGTCACAAGGACCCCGAAGGCTCAGAGAAGGTTGAGGGAGGGACCCACTGGAACAACTGTTGGGTGAAAGATGGTAGCCTCCCGTCAAAGCCATCCAGCGTGTTCTTTAACGTTGGGTTGTTTTACCTCTGAGCGGCACTTTTTTTGCACACCATGGGCTAAATGGCCTGGTCACAAGAACCCCGAAGGCTCAGAGAAGGTTGAGAGAGGGACCCTCTGGAACAACTGTTGGGAGACAGATGGTAGCCTCCCGTCAAAGCCATCCAGCGTGTTCTTTAACTTTGGGTTGTTTTACCTATGAGCGGTACTTTTTTGCACACCATGGGCTAAATGGCCAGGTCACAAGGACCCCGAAGGCTCAGAGAAGGTTGGGGGAGGGGACCCACTGGAACAGCTGTTGGGAGACAGATGGTAGCCTCCCGTCAAAGCCATCCAGCGTGTTCTTTAACGTTGGGTTGTTTTACCTCTGAGCGGTACTTTTTTGCACACCACGGGCTAAATGGCTAGGTCACAAGGACCCCGAAGGCTCAGAGAAGGTTGGGGGAGGGGTCGAACTGGAACAACTGTTGGGAGAGAGATGGTAGCCTCCCGTCAAGGCCATCCAGCGTGTTCTTTAACGTTGGGTTGTTTTACCTCTGAGCGGCACTTTTTTGCAAACCATGGGCTAAATGGCCAGGTCACAAGAACCCTGAAGGCTCAGAGAAGGTTGAGAGAGGGGCCCACTGGAACAACTGTTGGAGAGAGATGGTAGACTCCCGTCAAGGCCATCCAGCGTGTTCTTTAACGTTGGGTTGTTTTACCTCTGAGCGGCACTTTTTTGCACACCATGGGCTAAATGGCCAGGTCACAAGGACTCCGAAGGCTCAGAGAAGGTTGGGAGAGGGGACTCACTAGAACAAATGTTGGGAGACAGATGGTAGCCTCCCGTCAAGGCCATCCAACGTGTTCTTTAATATGTTACAGGGTGTGGCTCTCCTGTATGCGTAGCCAAGGCTTAACGTCCCATCCGACGGACGACGGTCTTTCCAAGCCCAGTATCCTCGTAGCCCAGCGTTGAGATTTATTTCTGCAAAATTCCCCACCCTGCCCCTGGGCCGTAGGTGACGCGTCGAAAGCTATACCGATGGCTTGGAAAGGCAGCCGCCCGTCGAATGAGACGTTAAGCCGTGTTCCCGTGTGCGGAAGAGCCATATCCTCAGACTTTAAAGAACACCCTGGATGGCCTTGACGGGAAGATACCATCTGTAGCCTGACAGCTGTCCAGTGAGATTCCTTCCCCCCAACATTCTCTAAATCCTCGGGATCCTTTTGACCTGGCCATGTAGCCCTTTCTGTATAAAATTATGCCGCTCAGAAGTAAAACAACGCAACGACCTGCGATATTTTTTATAACTTTGTATCTGTAAACTTAACCTTTTGTAAAACAGTTATTTTTTCCTTTGAATGTCCAAATTCGACAAAGTGTAAATTTTTGTTTGCATTTACTGCTAATGAATTAAATCAATACAACACTGTAATTTTGACTTTCGCCTAGCGCTAGTGAAACTTTACTAATCGTGACGGATCTAGGGGGAGAAATTATAACCCCCCACCTTGCGAGAATTCTCGTAACCGTAAAAGAGAAAAAAATATTAGAAACCTAAACACCTATATGTACAGACGCTCAAAAAAAATATATGAACATTGTGGTTGATTACAGAATTCAGAAAAAATATCTGGCAACGATTTCTTAGAAATTAGTGATCTGGCAACCTTCGTGTACTGTCACGAAGGTTGCCAGATATATTATGTAGCAATGAGAATGAGCCATGGAACTTTTGAGAGATATTGTGCAGCAATGAGAATGCCCTTCAGGACCTTTGAGACATATTATGCTCAAAGGTTTTGCTGTAAGTTAAGGTTCCAAAGGGCATAAGAATGCCCTTTGGTGAGAATTCCCTTTGGAATATTTGAGAGATATTTTACAACAATGAGAATGCCCTTTGGAACCTTTGAGAGATATTTTACAGCAATGAGAATGCCCTTTGGAACCTTTGAGAGATATTTTACAACAATGAGAATGCCCTTTGGAACCTCTTAGAGACATTTTACAACAATGAGAATGCCCTTTGGAACCTTTGAGAGATATTTTACAACAATGAGAATACCCTTTGGAACCTCTGAGAGATATTTAACAACAATGAGAATGCCCTTTGGAACCTCTGAGAGATATTTTACAACAATGAGAATGCCCTTTGGAACCTTTGAGAAATATTTTACAGCAATGAGAATGCCCTGTGGAATATTTGAGAGATATTTTACAACAATGAGAATGCCCTTTGGAACCTTTGAGAGATATTTTACAGCAATGAGAATGCCCTTTGGAACCTTTGAGAGATATTTTACAGCAATCAGAATGCCCTATAATACCTTTGAGAGATATCTTACAGCAATGAGAATGCCCTTTGGAATCTCTGAGATATAATTTACAGCAATGAGAATGCCCTTTGGAACCTTTGAGAGATATCTTAAAGCAATGAGAATGCCCTTTGGAACCTTTGAGAGATATTTTACAGCAATGAGAATGCCCTTTGGAACCTTTGAGAGATATTTTACAGCAATCAGAATGCCCTATAGTACCTTTGAGAGATATCTTACAGCAATGAGAATGCCCTTTGGAACCTTTGAGAGATATTTTACAGCAATTATAATGCCCTATAGTACCCTTGAGAGATATCTTACAGCAATGAGAATGCCCTTTGGAACCTTTGAGAGATATTTTACAGCAATTAGAATGCCCTATAGTACCTTTGAGAGATAGATATCTTACAGCAATAAGAATGCCCTTTATTACTTTTGAGAGATATTTTACAGCAATTACAATGCCCTATAGGACCTTTGAGAGATATTTTGAAGCAATGAGAATGACCCTTGGAACTTTTGAGATGTATTGTGCAGCAATAAGGATAACCGTGAAACATTTGAGAGGTACTTCGACACAATGAGATCGACCCATTCAATATTTGAGAGGTATTGGAAGACTAAGAAACGAATTTAAAAAGTTCATAATTTTTTCAAGTCAGCACAGTTTAACGAAATTTTATCGAGCTTGCGAAATATTTAGAGAATTAGACAAAATAATAAAAAACAGAAAACAATCTAGAGATTTTTCAGAAGAAAGAATTAATGACGTCGTGGATAAATTCTTTTCATAAAAATTAACGAATTGATTGTTAAGGTCGCGAGATGATTTTATTTCCGAAGCAATTTCTCTCTCATAATTTCATCTCCAAAATGAAAAAAAAAAATTTATTTCTTTTAAGTATTTCTTTGTCTTTTATCTAAGAATAAGACACTTTTTCGTCACGTCGTGTACGACAATAACTCAGTCCCTTTCCATTTATTCTGAAAGAAGTAAACCCTGTTCTCAATGTTAATGCTCAGCATTTCATTTTCTTTCAGGCTAGGCAAAATTTCTTTTTCCCTTTAAAATGAAGTTAAGCTTTCTTTTTTATTACTTTCATTTCGAAATAAGCCATTTCGTTCTCCCTTTACTTCAACGTACGAAACAGAAATGCCTTTTTTTTTCTGTGCATCGCGATTTTAAAAAGTTAATCTTATTGGCATACTTCTCCTCCCTTTTGTATTTGTCGATGGGAAAAATCCAATCTGCTCTTATTGGCTTTAAAAGAAGAAAGCTTTTCATTCTGCTTACGGGAATGTTTAATTTGTTTACAATGAGACAAAATTATTTCCTAGCTTCTCAGAAGACATATTCCAACTTCTAATTTTGTTATTATTTAAAACAGATCAGGGTGTCTCAAACTCAAATCAGTTGCTGCTCAATGTGTACCGCATGGGCCAGCGTTGAGATTTATCTGCACAGACATCCCCATCCTGCCCAAGGTCACTAGGGGGACACCGACAGGAAATGACGTCACTAACGAACACCGACAGGAAATGACGTCACTAGGGGGACACCGACAGGAAATGACGTCACTAGGGGGACAACGACAGGAAATGACGCCACTAGGGGGACACCGGCAGGAAATGACGTCCCTAGGAGACACCAACAGGAAATGGCGTCACTAGGGGACACTGGCAGGAAATGACATCACTAGGGGACACCGGCAGAAAATGACGCCATTAGGGAGACACCGACAGGAAATGACGTCACTAGTGGATACCGGTAGGAAATGACGTCACTAGGAGACACCGGCAGGAAAGACGTCACTAGGGGGTCATCGGCAGGAAATGACGTCACTAGGGGGACACCAACAGGAAATGGCATCACTAGGAGACACCAACAGGAAATGACGTCACTAGGGGGGACACCGACAAGAAATGACGTCACTAGGTGGGAACCAACAGGGAATGACGTCGCTAGGGGGACACAGACAGGAAATGACGTCACTAACGGACACCGACGTACGGCGACTTGGAAAGGCCGCCGTATGTCAGATGGGCAGCTAAGCCGTGGTCTTTGTGCGGGAGAGACATATCCTGTACACGTTAAAGAACAAGCTGGAGGCCTTAACGGGAGGCTACCATCTGTCTTCCAACAGTTGGGTAGTGGATCTCCTTCCTCCAACCTTCTCTGAGCGCTCGGGGTTCTTATGACCTGGCCATTTAGCCCATTGTGTCCAGAAAAGTGCCGCTCAGAAGTAAAACCGCCAAACTCAATTCAATATGCGATGAGGAGCAGATACGGTTACATATTACAATAAACAAAGAGATCATCAAAAGATTTATTTGATAAATAAATCAATTAATTTACGGGAAACAAATAAAACCTGAATTATTCTTCACTCTACATACAGTCGCTTAAAAAAGTATCCGAACTCTACGGTTGATTACAGAATTCAGAAAAAATATCCGGTAGCGATTTTTTTAGAAATTAGTGATCTGGCAACCTTCGTGTCACGTGACACGAAGGTTGCCAGATCACTAATTTCATTGCCATATATTTTTTCTGAATTCTGTAATCAACCAGAGTGTTCGGATACTTTTTTGAGCGACTGTACAAGTGGACTAACTAAAAACTAATCATTATTGATCATTTTTAATGACAGACACTAAAAGATTAAAGCATTCTAAAGTTTCGTTACAAAATGACAATACAAACATGATGATGAAGATGATGATGGTGTATTGATTAGCAGAATACGGATTATGATGATGAGGAAAATGATGAGGACAATGATGACGATTATGATGACGAGTAGTAGTAGTAGTAGTAGTAGTAGGAGGAGGAGGAGGAGGAGGAGGAGGAGGAGGAGGAGGAGGACGACGACGACGACGACGACGACGATTGGGAGGAGGAGGATGACGATGATGGTGATGACGATGACTGGGAGGAGGAGGACAATGATGATGATGACGATGATTGGAATGAGGACGAGGATGATGATGATGGTGATGGTGACGATAATGATTTGGAGGAGGACAATGATGATGATGGTGACGATAATGATTGGGAGGAGGACAATGATGATGAGGATGTTGATGACGACAGCGACGATGATGATTTCCAGACGAAGAAAATCAAAAGCAGACTACTTTTCCTTAAACTCCTCCCTACGTCACTTCCGTTGGCTTCCATGACACGCGAGTGTCGCTATCGAGCAGCGAATTGAATATTGGCCTCACGCACTAAAGAGCGAAACATTGTTCACCCGCGCCGAGCACCGATCAAAATACATCATCCAAGTCGCTCCAAAACGACGAGCACATTAATTATGCAGCAACATCTTACAAGAGCGAAGAGAAACGGTTGATTATCAGTTGATATGAGAGCCCATTACATATTCATAGCGACGAGCGTCGTAAATAATTCCGTTAAATTTCTGCACTGTTGTCTGGCATCCCCATCAGAGTCTCCGTGGAAGAGATTAGCCGACAAAGGCCTTGTTCCATTAGAGTAACTACTTTAAATATTTACCAGTGGTCAGCATCCTAAGCTGTTAATCTTCTACTTTCAGAAGCGTAACAGGCAAAGTCGAGAATATCGATACGTAGGGCAAGCTAGTAGCTATCGTGTCCCTTTGGGAAGAAAGGAGACACCGTGTGCATTTGGCTTCCTGCGACCAATGGTATCGAAGCATCTCTGCTGCCCCAAGAGATGGCTCCCGCATAAATCTCTTGGGCCTCTTTGTAACTGTCCGCGTTGCCGATGGTTAGACTACAAGACGGAAATCCTTAAAACGGACAAATGCAGAGGTTAGAAATGCTCCTTTCATAAGTTGGTGTTGATGGGGGTTGTTTATTCATTAAAATTTTCTCATTGTTTTTGGTATTTTGTTTCCCGAAGCATGTGATTTCAATTCTTAAAGGTGTTTCTAAAATGAGACTTGTCAAGAAAATGGGGGCGGGGGTGGCTCAGTCGATTGGGTTGGGTTGTTTTACCTCTGAGAGACACTTTTTTGCACACCATGGGCTAAATGGCCAGGTCACATGGACCCCTAAAGCTCAGAGAGGGTTGGGGGAGAGAACCCACTGGAACAGCTGTTGGGAGACAGATGGTAGCCTCCCGTCAAGGCCATCCAGCGTGTTCTTTAACGAGCACAGGGTATGACTCTCCCGCACACGGGACAACGGTCTAACGTCCCATCCGACGGACGGCGGTCTTTTCAAAACCATCAATGTCCCCTACTGACCTTGGGCAGGGCGGGGAGTTTTGCGAGATAGACTCAATCGGTAACGCGCTAGGAACGTCCAGGTTCGAGTCCCAACTGGCCCAGCTTGAGATTTATCTTCACCAAACTCCCCGCCTGCCCACGGTCAGTAGGGGACACCGATGGGCTTGGAAAGACCGCCGTCGGTCGGATGGGACGCTAAACCATGGTCCCGTGTGCGAGAGAGCCATAACCTATGCACGTTAAAGAACACGCCGGACGGCTTTGACGGAAGGCTACCATCTCTCTCCCAACAGCTGTTCCAGTGGATCCCCTCCCCCAACCTTCTCTCAGCCTTTGGGTGCTTGTGACCTGGCCATTTAGCCCATGGTGTGCAAAAAAAGTACCGCTCAGAGGTAAAACAACCCAACGTTAAAGAACAGGCTGGATGGCCTTGACAGGAGGCTACCATCTGTCTCCCAACACCTGTTTCAGTGGGTGTCCTCCCCCAAACGTTCGCTCAGCTTTCGGGGTCCATGTGACCTGGCCATTTAGCCCATGTTGTGGAAGAAAGTGCCGCTCAGAGGTAAAACAACCCAACGTTAAAGAACGCGCTGGATAGCTTTGACGGGAGGCTACCATCTGTCTCCCAACAGCTGCTCTAGTGGGTCCCCTTCCCCAACCTTCTCTGAACCTTCGCGGTCCTTGTGACCTGGCCATTTAGCCTATGGTGTGCAAAACAGTGTCCCTCAGAGGTAAAAAACCCAACGTTAAAGAACGCGCTGGATAGCTTTGACGGGAGCTACCATCTGTCTCCCAACAGCTGCTCTAGTGGGTCCCCTTCCCCAACCTTCTCTGAACCTTCGCGGTCCTTGTGACCTGGCCATTTAGCCTATGGTGTGCAAAACAGTGTCACTCAGAGGTAAAACAACCCAACGTTAAAGAACGCGCTGGATGGCATTGACGGGAGGCTACCATCTGTCTCCCACCAGCTACTCCAGTGGGTCCCCTCCCCCAACCTTCTTTGAGCCTTCGGGGTCCTTGTGACCTGGCCATTTAGCCCATTGTGTGTCAAAAAGTGCCGCTCAGAGGTAAAACCACCCAACATTAAAGAACACGCTGGATGACCTTGACGGGAGGCTACGATCTGTCTCCCAACAGCTGTTCTAGTGGGTCCCCTCCCCCAACCTTCTCTGAGCCTTCGGGGTCCATATGACCTGGCCATTTAGCCTATTGTGTGTCAAAAAGTGCCGCTCAGAGGTAAAACCACCCAACATCAAAGAACACGCTGGATGACCTTGACGGGAGGCTACAATCTGTCTCCCAACAGCTGTTCCAGTGGGTCCCCTCCCCCAACCTTCTCTGAGCCTTCGGTGTCCTTGTGACCTGGCCATTTAGCCCATTGTGTGACAAAAAGTGCCGCTTAGAGGTAAAACAACCCAACGTTAAAGAACACGCTGGATGGCCTTGACGGGAGGCTACCATCTGTCTCCCAACAGCTGTTCCAGTGGGTGCCCTCCCCAAGCGTTCTCTGAGCCTTCGAGGTCCTTGTGACCTGGCCATTTAGCCCATTGTGTGCAAAAAAAGGCACAGCTCAGAAGTAAAACTACCCAACCCAAGAAATGTCAGTCGAGACATTATTTTTTTTATTTAGATATCACGTTCAGCAGCTTTATGTTGTTGTTTTTTTTCAGCGCATTCGGACATTAAGCTATTAATTCAATCAAATAAAACCCAAGTGTCTGACTCCAATGGATGTTTTCATCAATTCGTGTTTGTCTGTTTGGTTTACTGCTTCTTTTACTTGACTCTTCCGTAACGAATAAAAAACAAACTAATGCTTTGAGCAAAAGCACGTCTCGAACTCGACGATAAACATTTTGCCACGAAAATGTCAGCGACGCTCGCCCGACGAACAGAACAAAAAGCAAAGAATAAAACAGTCGGACTCCTAAAACAAAAGTTATGAAGAAAATCTCCTAAGTGACACACAACAACCCGTCAAAATAAATCTGACTAATAAAATAATTGTTGTGACACCAAAAGCATCGAGTTTCCTGTTATCTTGCTTATAAAGGGCCCATGTTTCGCTATCATAACTATATTAAGGATCAAACTACTGTATAGCCTATGTTTAGTGTTTAGATGTATACTCCTATTTTTTCCATACTCTCCATAGACGCTTAAAATGAGTGGGGGTGGCTCAGTCGGTAGCGCGCTAGGCTCGTAATCTGTAGTTCCCCGGTTCGAGTCCCAGCTGGGTCAGCGTTGAGACTTATCTCCGCAAAATTCCCAGCCCAGTTCACGGTCAGCAGGGGACACCGATGGGCTTGGAAAGGCCACCGTCCGTTGGATGGGACGTTAAGCCGTGACTCGGTGTGCGGGAGAGTCATACTCCGTGCACGTTAAAGAACACTGTGGATGGCCTTGACGGGAGGCTACCATCTGTCTCCCAACAGCTGTTCCAGTGGGTCCTCTCTCCCAACCTTCTCTGAGCCTTCGGGGTCCTTGTGACCTGGCCATTTAGCCCATGGTGTGCAAAAATTGCAGATCAGAGGTAAAACAAACCAACGTTAAAGAACACGCTGGATGGCCTTGACGGGAGGCTGCCATCTGTCTTCCAACAGCTGTTCCAGTGGGTCCCCTCCCCCAACCTTCTCTGAGCCTTTGGGGCCCTTGTGACCTGGCCATTTAGCCCATGGTGTGCAAAAAAGTGCCGCTCAGAAGTAAAACAACCCAACCCCATATTCCAAAGCCACCGCACAAAAATCCCTCCTTCCCCAAATACAAATATGCAAAATAAACAACATGCATAAGCCATCTAGTCGAATAGAGTGCTTGATCGAAAGTTTCCAAGGGACTTTCCAAGGGACAAAAGCAAGGCAGTCACTCCGTGTCATTCCAGCGCAGCGAATCACACCCTCGCCTCGCTGCCAGCACCAGTCCTCCTTAATCCTCGCCGTCCTGTCGTCCGCCACCAATGCTGACACGTCGCGTGCGGCCCATCGATCAGGGCAACGCGCAAGTGCCTAGTATTGTTTCTCTGCCTGCTGCTGCAAGGGACTGTGGAATTTGTCTTGTATAAGGGGCCGCGCATGTGGTAAAATGGACGCATGCCGTTGCTATCTGCTTCCTATCTCTCAATCTGTCTCGTGCAGCGAATCGATCTCGAACAGCATACAGTCGCTCAAAAAAGTATCCGAACGCTATGGTTGATTGCAGAATTCAGGAAAAATATCTGGAGCGTGTACAGCAACTGTACACGCTCCAGTTGCCGTTCACAGCAAACTGGAGCGTGTGCAGTAACTGCACACGCTCCAATTTGCTGTGAACGGTAACTGCACACGCTCAATATTTCCGTGAGTGAGCCCACACGATCTAGTATCAAAATAATATGACCACCTACAGTCGCTCAAAAAAGTATCCGAACACTATGGTTGATTGCAGAATTCAGGAAAAAATATCTGGCAACGATTTTTTTTTTAGAAATTAGTGATCTGGCAACCTTTTCCTAAAAAAAATCGTTGCCAGATATTTTTTCCTGAATTCTGCAATCAACCATAGTGTTCGGATACTTTTTTGAGCGACTGTACTACTGGCTGAGACAACAGTAATCCACACTCCCTAAATACCAGTAGTGCTTTTGAACCAGAAGCACTTTTTAAACATTTTTGTAATGAAAAATGATAGTAGTGGTTTTGGATAACGGTAATAGTACTCATCATCATCATCATCATCATCCTCAAGCAGCCATGGGCTACAGAGGTCCAACCAGACCGTGCAATTTAGTTCTCCAAGCAAGTCTATCCTGAGCTACATCTACTGCATCTGGCCACTGCACAAAAATTCTAACAAGGTCCTGTTTGATATTGTCTACCCACCGCATCCTAGGTCTCCCCTTCTTTCTGAGGCCTTTAGGCACACTGTTCATAACCCTATTCGCCAATCTATAATTATTCATACGGGCAACATGGCCAAACCAACGGAGTCTCTGCACAATATGCTGCTTAAAGGAGGTTGCAGACTCCTTTGCCTAACCTCATCATTAATTACAAAGTTAAACCACCTAACACCCAAGACACTACATAAGCATCTAGAATCAAAAGCATCTAGTTTCCTGTTATCTTGTTCACACAGCATCCAAGTCTCACTACTACCATAACTAACCTTAGAAAGAACCAAACTATTATACAGTCTAATTTTAGTCTTTAGGTGTATACGCCTATTTCTCCACAATCTCCATAGATTCTTAAAAGTCCCGGCAGCAATCCCTATTCGTCTGTAAATCTCATGCCGCACATCACCATTATCTGTTACATAGCTTCCAAAATAATTAAACTGTGACACCTTGCTCAAGACTGCAACCATTCAGATTAACTGAATCACAGCCTGCCTGACCAATTTTCATCACTTTAGTTTTCTCTCTGTTTATAACCAAACCTACTGTACTACCAGTCTCATCAACAGCTCGAATGAAAGAGTTCATCTCATCAACATCGTTGGCCAAAAGGGCTAAATCATCGGCATAATCTAAATCAAAAATTTTCGTATCTCCAGTCCATTTAAGGCCAAAATCTTTCCCTTGAAGTGAATTTTACATATCATAATCAATAATCAAGCTAAAGAGAAAAGAAGACAAAATGCACCCTTGTCGAACACCAGAAGTAATGCTAAACCAATTGCTACAAGCCTTACCAACTCTCACACATGACTCAGTGTTATTATAGAGAGCTTTCATTATGTTAACTAACTTGTCAGGTATACCATATGATCTCACAATCAACCACAAATTATGACGATCAACAGAGTCGAAAGCCTTTTTGAAATCAACAAAGCTTGCAACCAAAGGTTTCTGAAACTCGAAACATTTCTCAAGAATCTGCCTAAGTGAAAATATCTGATCTACACATCCCCTACCACTTCTGAATCCACATTGCTCATCACGCAATTGACTGTCAACCAGATTCTTAATTCTATTAAGCACAATCATGGAAAGAACTTTACCTGGAACAGAGAGTAGGGTGATACCCCTATAGTTATCACAAGAACTGCGATCACCTTTTTTGAAAATAGGAATAACAATAGCTCTGGTAAAATCCTTAGGAACCATGTCTTTAACATAAAAGATATTCAGAATTTCAGTCATCCACGTGGTAACCGAAACATTCCCAGCTCTAAGCATTTCGGTAGTAATTTCATCTACCCCTGGGGATTTATATAGTTTAAGTTTAGAAACAGAAAAAATAACTTCCGATTGTGTTATAGGGCCAACATTAAAGCCACCAATGCATCTATCATCATTGCAAACAATGGGAATAGAACTAACCGTATTGTTTAGAACATCACTGAAATGCTCATCCCACCTAGCCATGACAGAATCCTCCACTTCTATAACCTTACCTTGTTTATCCTTCAATCCTTGTATACTTGTTCGTTTTCTACCACATAAAACATTAACTATCTGGTACAGCTCTCTGCTGTTGTGCTGCCTAACTGCTTCCTCAGCTTTGTCAGACAAGCCATCAAGCCAAAGATTCTTATCAGCAGCTAACTGATCTTTTACACGTTTATTAAGCTCTCTGTAATGCTTTCTATTAGTACTAGTAGGGTATTGATTAAGAACATTCCTGCAGTTCTTTCTTTCCGAAATAAGCTCAAGTGCCTTATCACTCAGATAATTCTGTCTCTTCTGCTCCTTTTTTCCTAAAAGAGTACTGTTAGTGTCCATAAAAGCCTGTTGAAAATAGTCCCATTCTTCCTCAACTTCAGTAGTAAGCAAACCATGACTGTCATAATGACTAAGTAACCTGTCATGGTAAGTTTTGGTTATAACTGGATCTTTCAGAGCTACTAGTCATGGATAATATTAATAGTAGTAGTCCTAGATAACGCTAATAGTAGTAATCCTCTATAATAGTAAAGTAGTAATCCTGGAT
Organism: Ryuthela nishihirai; assembly: GCA_038380435.1. Classification (NCBI taxonomy): domain Eukaryota; kingdom Metazoa; phylum Arthropoda; class Arachnida; order Araneae; family Heptathelidae; genus Ryuthela; species Ryuthela nishihirai. Next base: position 40,773,390 of record JAWZYU010000034.1, on the reverse strand, counting down.
AATTCAGTAGGGGACCGTCCGTCGGATGGGACATTAAACCGTGGCTCCGTGTGCGGGAGAGCCATACCCTGTGCACGTTAAAGAACGCGTTAGATGGCCTTTACGGAAGGCTACCATCTGTCTCCCAACAGCTGTTCCAGTGGGTCCCCTCCCCCAACCTTCTCTGAGCCTTCGGGGTCCGTGTGACCTGGCCATTTAGCCCATGGTGTGCAAAAAAGTGCCGCTCAGAGGTAAAAAAACCCAACACAACAACAACCTGGATAATAATTATTATTATTTCTTTACATCACATTTAAAGCAATGAAATAATACATACATCAGTAGTAAAGAATCACAAAATAAGTCCTGCAGACATGGAACTCATGAAATAATGAGCTGGGAAAAAATCCCATTCATGGCAAAACCAGATTTTTTTTCAGCTCATTATTTCATGACGCAGCTAAGGACTTATCTGCAGGAAATTTTACATTATATGGATCAGTTCTAATGTGTATAAATAATAATGGTCATAATAATAATAGTAATCCTGGATAATAATAGCAATCATGGATGATAGTGGTAGTTCTGGATAATAGTAGTGGTCCTGGATTGTTGTTGTTGTTGTCCTGGATGATAATGGTAGTAGTCCTGGATAGTGGTGGTTCTGAATAACAGTAATAGCAGTAGTCCTAGATAATAATAGCTATGATTGTAGTCATAGATGATAATGGTAGTCCAGGATAGTAGTGGTGGTTCTAAATAATGGCAATAGCAGTAGTCCAGGATAAGTGGTGGTCGTGGATGTTCTTAATAATAGCAAAAGCAGTAGTCTTGGATAGTAGTAGTTGTTGCTGTAGTCATGGATGATAATGGTAGTCCTGGATAGTGGTGGTGGTGGTGGTGAATAATAATAATTGCAGTAGTCCTGGATAGTAGTGGTGGTCGTGGAGGTTCTTAATAATAGTAATAGCAGTAGTCCTGGATAGTAGGGGCGGGGGGGGGGGGGGGGGGGGGCTTAGTCGGTAGCGCGCCAGGCTCGTAATCTGTAGTTCCCAGGTTCGAGTCCCAGCTGGGTCAGCATTGAGATTTATCTCCGCAAAATTCCCCGCCCTGCCAACGGTCAGTAGGTGACACCGATGGGCTTGGAAAGGCCGCCGTCCGTCGGATGGAACGTTAAGCCGTGGTCCCGTGTGCGGGAGAGCCATACCCTGTGCACATTAAAAAACACGCTGGATGGCCTTGACGGGAGGCTACCATCTATCTCCCTATAGCTGTTCCAGTGGGTTTCCTCCCCCAACCTTCTCTGAGACTTCGGGGTCCATGTGACCTGGTCATTTAGCCCATAGTGTGCAAAAAATGCCGCTCAGAGGTAAAACAACTCAACGTTAAAGAACACGCTGGATGGCCTTGACGGGAGGCTACCATCTGTCTCCCAACAGCTGTTCCAGTGGGTCCCTTCCCCCAGCCTACTCTGAGCCTTCGGGGTCCTTGTGACCTGCCCATTTAGCCCATGGTGTGCAAAAAAGTGCCGCTCAGAGGTAAAACAACCCAACGTTAAAGAACACGCTGATTGGCCTTGACGGGAGGCTACCATCTGTCTCCCAACAGCTAGCTGTTCCAGTGGGTCCCCTCCCCCAACCTTCTCTGAGCCTTCGGGGTCCATGTGACCTGGCCATTTAGCCCATGGTGTGCAAAAAAAGTGCCGCTCAGAGGTAAAACAACCCAACGTTAAAGAACACGCTGGATGGCCTTGACGGGAGGCTACCATCTGTCTCCCAACAGCTGTTCCAGTGGGTCTCCTCCCCCAACCTTCTCTGAGCCTTCGGGGTCCATGTGACCTGGCCATTTAGCCCATGGTGTGCAAAAAAGTGCCGCTCAGAGGTAAAACAACCCAACCCAACCCTGGATAGTAGTAGTTGTAGTAGTACTCCTGGATGATAACGATAGTAGACCTGTATAAAGTGTGGATAATTCTATTTTATGTTATCTTTCTGCTGAGGTCCCGACTTCCCCACAGGTCTTTTCTATGGTGCATTATAATCGCAAGTTCCTCTCAGAGGTCTGTAACAAGCAGATATTTCAGAGGAAATTCCTTTTTCTAAGTATCATAGAAAATATTTCAACTTAGAAGAATAACATGTGGATTCTGGCAAACATCGGATGCTTGTTTCCAAAGAGGACGAAATTTTTCATTTTCAGCCTTTAACGGTCTCTAACGGTGGAAATTCTAACTAACCGAAGGTTTTGTAAATGAAAATATTAATATTTCATTAGTAGCTATAAAATGCAAAAAGGATTTTTTCCACATTTTTTTCTCTATAGAAACATTTGCTATGATTCGTACCATAATAAAACCGAAACCCACATTTTTTTTCTCTTGATGCAAACATTTCGTATGATTCGCACCACAATTAAAACAAAACCTGCATTTATTTTTGTGGAAACATTCGATGTGTTTCGCAGCAACATCTAAACTCACATTTGTTTCAATATCTGATTATGGGTATCTCCGACATTCTTTTCATCGGCTCTATATATTCAATATATGTGATCTCTGCATTCATCAGATCGCCTCTCTGTATTCATTAGATCAACCTCTCTGAATTAATTAGATGGCCTCTCTGCATTCATTAGATCGCCTCTCTGAATTAATTAGATGGCCTCTCTGCATTCATTAGATCGCCTCTCTGCATTCATCAGATCACCTCTCTGCATTCATCAGATCGCTTCTCTGCATTCATTAGATCAACCTCTCTGCATTCATCAGATCGCCTCTCTGAATTAATTAGATGGCCTCTCTGCATTCATTAGATCGCCTCTCTGCATTCATTAGATCACCTCTCTGCATTCATTAGATCACTTCTCTGCATTCATTAGATCACCTCTCTGCATTCATTAGATCACTTCTCTGCATTCATTAGAACGCCTCTCTTCTTTCATTAGATCGCCTCTCTGCATTCATCAGATTGCCTCTGCATTCATTAAATCACATCTCTGCATTCATTAGATCACCTCTCTGCATTCATTAGATCACCTCTCTGCATTCATTAGATCACTTCTCTGCATTCATTAGATCGCCTCTCTGCTTTCATTAGATCGCCTCTCTGCATTCATCAGATTGCCTCTCTGCATTCATTAGATCACATCTCTGCATTCATTAGATCACACCTCTTCATTCATCAGATCGTCACCCTACATTCATTAGATCACCTCTCTGCATTCATTAGATCGATTATTTACAATAAGAGATCTGGTACAGGAAATTTCGTAACTCGTTCTCTTAATGGTAAAAAGGTGTATGTGTGTGTGTGTGTCTTATGCCAGGGATGGATAAAATGGCAACGGTTGGGTTGTTTTACCTCTGAGCGACACTTTTTTGCACACCATGGGCTAAATGGCCAGGTCACATGGACCCCGAAGGCTCAGAGAAGGTTGGGGGAGGGGACCCACTGGAACAGCTGTTGGGAGACAGATGGTAGCCTCCCGTCAAGGCCATCCAGCGTGTTCTTTAACGTGCACAGGGTATGGCTCTCTCGCACGCGGGGCCACGGCTTAACGTCCCATCCGACGGACGGCGGCCTTTCCAAGCCCATCGGTGTCCCCTACTGACCGTGGGCAGGGCGGGTAATTTTGCGGAGATAAATCTCAACGCTGACCCAGCTGGGACTCGAACCTGGGAACTACAGATTACGAGCCTGGCGCGCTACCGACTGAGCCACCCCCGCCCCGCCCCTAAAATGGCAAGAATCGTATACTTGAGTCAAGACAGGATGCACACCAGACGTGTTCTTTCTTTGGACAACAAGATGGCAGACACTTACAGAATCGGCGTCGGCTCCACCAATCATAGCAATCAGTGGTTGCTGGAGGAAAGTGGCAACTAAAAGGATCAAATGACCACTTCTTATCGTTTGCAGCCTCCCTGAAAGAGCGATCTCTGGTTCGGGGATACTCCATCATTGTCGTTTCTGTCGTTCAAATTGAGTAATAAGGGAAGGTCGTTTTGCTGCTTTCTTTTTTTTTTCATTTCAGATAGCAATCTTTGGTCTTGTGTGTTTTTTTTTCCTTTGGTTGTTTTGTTTTGTTATTAAAATAAGCCGGGGGGGAGAGGAATTTGTGATTTATGAATCAGGAGGATTGTGGGGAAACGGAATCGTGGGATTGACAGAGAAATAGAGTTTGGGAAAATGATTCAGAAGTATTTGATTTAACGGGTAAATTTTAGAGTAATGTGCAGTCGCTCAAAAAAGTATCCGAACATTATGGTTGATTACAAAATTCAGAAAAAATATCTGGCAACGATTTTTTTAGAAATTAGTGATCTGGCGACCTTCGTGTCACGTGGTTACAGAATTCAGGAAAAATATCTGGAGCATGTACAGCAACTGTACACGCTCCAGTTACCGTTCACAGCAAACTGGAGCGTGTGGAGTAACTGCACACGCTCCAGTTTGCTGTGAACGGTAACTGCACACGCTCAATATTTCCGTGAGTGAGCCCATACGATCTTGGTCTTTGTGAGCTCACACGATCCAATGTGCTGTGATCATGTATTAACAATCTTTCTGGATATTAAAAAAACATTCGATATGGTAAATCATCAAAAATTAATACAAAAATTACAAGCTGCTGGAGTTAGAGGAGTGGCATTAAATTGGTTTCGCACTTATTTATATATTATAAAAGATACATACGGTGCTTGGATAAAGTTGAATACTGAGTACCCCAGGGATCTGTTCTGGGTCCCTTATTATTTATCATTTGCATTAATAATCTAGATTCCATTAACCTAACAGGTAAATTAACTATTTTTGCTGACGACACTTTCCTGAATATACCGGTTCTGATTTTTCGATTATTTTTAAACAAGCAAATAGTGATCTAGAATTAATTAGAAACTAGACCACAAGTAATTTTTTAACAATTAATCTGACAAAGACAAATGCAGTTTATTTCTACTTAAAGAAAAATAGTTCTGTTACAGATATTTTGCACCGCAATGAATTGAAATATCATGATACAAATTGTTCATCGAAAAGTCACTGTAATTGTCCTCAAATTCCTTTTGTGCCGTCAGTGAAATATTTAGGTATTTGGATTGATGCAGGCCTAACTTGGAAAGTGCATGTAACATGGGTTAAAAGAAAGGTCATCCGTAACCTGGCCCGCTTATATCTTGTAAGACATTTAGTTTCATTTAAATTTATGTGTACACTGTATTATGCATTAATCCATTCTCAATTAACATATGGTATAAAATCTTGGGGAGGCATGTATTTCAATAATTTTAAACAACTTTTAGTGTTGCAAAAGAGATTTATTCGCTTATTAACTAAAAGCCCAAAAACGCAACCTTCATTACCTTTGTTTCGAGAAGCAGGAATTTTGCCTTTACGCTATGATTATTTTTTCGAAATAATTAAATACTTTTACTTTAGAAATGATAGCATTTAAACTGATACGAATAATTACCAATTACGACGAGATAAAAACATAAATTATGAAATTCCTGCATTACATAAGGAAATTTTTAGGCACTATTATTTGTATTTAGCACCGAAATTCATTTCCTCTCTCCCGGTCAGCATGAAAAATATCACGAATTATCATTTGTTTTCTAAAGTTCTCAAGAATTACATTTTGAAACTGGATGACGTGGAAACTTTTTTGCATTAATCTACTATAACTGTTATATGTAACATGGATATTGAATGTTTCTGACTTTCACACTTCTGGATTACTAGAAATTTTTTGTTTTGAGTTGTTTTCGTTTTTTTTTTGTGTATATTATTCAATGTGACGACTGATGTTTTCAATTGAAATTGTTTCTGTTTGGAGATCTCACGAACGAGCCTACTCTTGTGAGACCTCAACAGTTTTTGTATACAGTAAAACATTATCTGAAATAAAAATTATCTTATCTAACATTAAACGCAACCGCTCCAGTTTGCTGTGAACGGTAACTGCACACGCTCCATATTCATTGCATTATATATTCATACGCATTATTTATATTAAAAAATATCCGAACACTACGGTTGATTACAGAATTCATAAAAAAAACTGACAACGATTTTATTTTAGAAATTAGTGATCAGGCAATCACGTGACACAAAGGTTGCCAGATCATTCATTTCTAAAAACAAAATCGTTGCCAGATATTTCTTCTGAATTCTGTAATCAACCATAGTGTTCGGATATTTTTTGAGTGACTATACTTTATAAAAATAATCATTATTATGATAATTTGGTTATTATGATACTATGAGAACTCGTATTGAGTAGTACGAAAAAAAATATATCATATACACAAAAATGACTATAGCTGAATAAGCTAAGAATTTCATACAAAAAAAAGAGGCAAAGGTAGCTCAGTCGGTAGCGCACCAGGCTCGTAATCTGCAGCTCCCAGGCTGGAGTCCCAACTGGGCCAGCTTTGAGATTTATCTCCGCAAAATTCCCCCGCCCTGCCCACTTTCAGTAGGGGGACACCGATGGGCTTGGATAAAGGCCGCCGTCCTTCATTCATCAGTTCTGTGTATTCACAAGATATGCTATGTGCATTTCTTACAACTGCCTTGCGCATTCTTAGATCGCCCTCTGTGAATTCTTTAGATCGGATCTATATATGCAATATACAAGTTCTCTGCATTCATTAGATCACATCTCTGCATTCATTAGATCACCTCTCTGCATTCATTAGATCACCTCTCTGCATTCATTAGATCACATCTCTGTATTCATTAGATCACCTCTCTGCATTCTTCAGATTAGCTTTGTGTATTCAATATATCTACTATGGGCAATCTTTAGATTGCCTCTCTGCATTTATTAGATCCCCTCTCTGCATTCTTTAGATCGCCTCTCTGCATTTATTAGATCCCCTCTCTGCATTCTTTAGATCGCCTCTCTGCATTTATTAGATCCCCTCTCTGCATTCTTTAGATCGCCTCTCTAAATTCATTAAATCGCCTCTCTGCATTCTTCAGATTGGCTTTGCATATTCAATATATCTAATATGGGCATTCTTTAGATCGCCTCTCTGCATTCATTAGATCGCCTCTCTGCATTCATTAGATCACCTTTCTGCATTCATTAGATAACTTCTGTGTTCTTCAGATTGGCTTTGTGTATTCAATATATTTACTATGGGCATTCTTTAGATCGCCTCTCTGCATTCATTAGATCGCCTCTCTGCATTCATTAGACCACCTCTCTGCATTCATTAGACCACCTCTCTGCATTCATTAGATTACGTCTCTGCAGTCTTCTGATTGGCTTTGTGTATTCAATATATCTACTATGGGCATTCTTTAGATCGCCTCTCTGCATTCACTAGATCGCCTCTCTGCATTCATTAGATCGCCTCTCTGCATTCATTAGATCGCCTCTATGCATTCACTAGATCGCCTCTCTGCATTCGTTAGAACACCTCTCTGCATTCATTAGATCGCCTCTCTGCATTCACTAGATCGCCTCTCTGCATTCATTAGATCACCTCTCTGCATTCATTAGATTACGTCTCTGCAGTCTTCTGATTGGCTTTGTGTATTCAATATATGTACTATGAGCATTCTTTAGATCGCCTCTCTGCATTCACTAGATCGCCTCTCTGCATTCATTAGATCGCCTCTCTGCATTCACTAGATCGCCTCTCTGCATTCACTAGATCGCCTCTCTGCATTTATTAGAACACCTCTCTGCATTCATTAGATCGCCTCTCTGCATTCACTAGATCGCCTCTCTGCATTCATTAGATCACCTCTCTGCATTCATTAGATTACGTCTCTGCAGTCTTCAGATTGGCTTTGTGTATTCAATATATCTACTTGAGCATTCTATAGATCGCCTCTCTGCATTCACTAGATCGCCTCTCTGCATTCACTAGATCGCCTCTGTGCATTCACTAAATCGCCTCTCTGCATTCATTAGACCACCTCTCTGCATTCATTAGATCGTCTCTCTGCATTCACTAGATCGCCTCTCTGCATTCATTAGATCGCCTCTCTGCATTCATTAGATCGCCTCTCTGCATTCATTAGACCACCGCTCTGCATTCATTAGACCACCTCTCTGCATTCATTAGATTACGTCTCTGCAGTCTTCAGATTGGCTTTGTGTATTCAATACATCTACTATGGGCATTCTTTAGATCGCCTCTCTGCATTCATTAGATCGCCTCTCTGCATTCATTAGATCGCCTCTCTGCATTCACTAGATCGCCTCTCTGCATTCCTCAGATTGGCTTTGTGTATTCGATATATCTGCTCTGGGCATTCTTTAAATCAACCCTGTTGCATTCCTTCAATCTGCTTTGTGTATTGAATCGATCGATTCTATGAATTTTCTAGAATCTTCTGCGCTTAGGGCCTCGTCTCGTCTTGAAACCTTGATCAAATACCACTGGTCCTCGGGGTCCTTGTGACCTAACCATTTAACTCACTGATTGCAAAAAAAAAAGGGCCGCTCCCAAGCAATTCCTATCTTTTCTCTTTATCGTCATATAAAAAACTCTTTCCCTACAAAATAATAAGAATTCTACACTTATACTCCTTATTCTTCTGTAACCTGAACTCGTTATGAATGACGTGACGTCACATAATACGTCATTATGCGGTCGTTCACCAGTGTTTGACAATAACATCTGTCTTTACAAGCCCGAGTTGCTTTGGTGGCAGTAAATCACTGAAGTTATGATCTTTTTCTAACCGTGTTTTTTCCTTCCTCAATGTGAATTGTGCTGGAAGTCTTCCAAAAAGATTACTCCACGGAACGTGTGCTATTTGAGAACTAAGTAAGGTTTCTGTCATAAGTCACGCAAAAAGCTTTCTGGTTATGTAGAGGAGCCGTTCATTTTTATTTTTTTCTATTCGTAGAGTATCACTCACCCAAAAAAAGAAATCGTCAGAAGCTACTTTCAGATAATCTCACCCAGTTGATGTATTGTCGTGTGTTTGTTCAACAATGGCCAAGTCTCTGTCATTATTGGAGATATTATTTCAGTGTCATTGTTCGAACACCTAATGTGATAAAAGTATTGTTACCCAACTTTAAAAAAAACAAAGGTATAAAAAAAATCCTTTCTTTTTGATGCTTAACAGGAATGATAACTAAAATACATTCGTTAAAAAAGCATATTTTCCTATATTGTTTTTAATCAAAAAATTCACATAAAATATATTTGGGTTGGGTTGTTTTACCTCTGAGCGGCACTTTTTTGCACACCATGGGCTAAATGGCCAGGTCACAAGGACCCCGATGGCTCAGAGAAGGTTGGGGGAGTGGACCCACTGGAACAGCTGTTGGGAGACAGATGGTAGCCTCCCGTCAAGGCCATCCAGCGTGTTCTTTAACGTTGGGTTGTTTTACCTCTGAGAGGCACTATTTTTGCTCACAATGGGCTAAATGGCCAAGTCACAAGGATCCCGAAGGTTCAGAGAAGGTTGGGGGAGGGGACCCACTGGAACAGCTAGCTGTTGGGAGACAGATGGTAGCCTCCCGTCAAGGCCAATCAGCGTGTTCTTTAACGTGCACAGGGTATGGCTCTCCAACACACGGAACCACGGCTTAACATCCCATTCACCGGACGGCGGTCTTTCCAAGCCCATCGGTGTCCCCTACTGACCGTGGGCAGGGCGGGGAATTTTGCGAAGATAAATCTCAACGCTGACCCAGCTGGAACTCGAACCTGGGAACTACAGATTACGAGCCTGGCGCGCTACCGACTGAGCCATCCCCGCCCCAGTATATTCGGAGATTTCTGAATAGTGTGGACTGCGTTCTGGAAATTTTCAATAGTGTACAAATAAATTCAGAGATTTCTCGATCATAGAGTGTGTTCTGAAAGTTTTCAAATATGTAGAGTATATTCAGAGATTTCATAATAACGTAAAATGTGTTCCAGAATTTTTCTGATATGCATAGTCGGAGACAGGCATATATATAGCATCATCATCATCATCATCATCCTCAAGCAGCCATGGGCTACGGAGGTCCAACCAGACCGCGCAGTTTAATTCTCCAAGCATATCTGTCCTGAGCTACATCTGCTGCATCCGGCCACTGTACACCAATTCTAACAAGGTCCTGTTTGACATTGTCTGACCACCGCATCCTAGGTCTCCCCCTCCTTCTGAGGCCTCTAGGCACACTGTTCATAACCCTATTCGCCAATCTATAATTATCCATACGGGCAACATGGCCAAACCAGCGGAGTCTCTCTCTGCACAATATGCTGCTTAAAGGAGGTTGCAGACTCCTTTGCCTAACCTCATCATTAGTTACAAAGTTAAACCACCTAATACCCAAGATACTGCGTAAGCATCTAGAATCAAAAGCATCTAGTTTCCTGTTATCTTGTGTACAAAGTGTCCAAGTTTCCTGTTATCTTGTGTACAAAGTGTCCAAGTTTCACTACCATAACTAACCGTAGAAAGAACCAAACTGTTATACAGTCTAATTTTAGTCTTTAGGTGTATACGCCTATTTCTCCACAATCTCCATAGATTCTTAAAAGTCCCGGCAGCAATCCCTATTCGTCTGTAAATCTCATGCCGCACATCACCATTATCTGTTACATAGCTTCCAAAATAATTAAACTGTGACACCTTGCTCAAGACTGCAACCATTCAGATTAACTGAATCACAACCTGCCTGACCAATTTTCATCACTTTAGTTTTCTCTCTGTTTATAACCAAACCTACTGTACTCCCAGTCTCATCAACAGTTCGAATGAAAGAGTTCATCTCATCAACATCATTTGCCAAAAGGGCTAAATCATCAGCATAATCTAAATCAGAAATTTTTGTATCTCCAGCCCATTTAAGGCCAAAAGCTTTCCCTTGAAGTGAATTTCGCATAACATAATCAACAACCAAACTAAAGAGAAAAGGAGACAAAATGCACCCTTGTCGAACACCAGAAGTAATGCTAAACCAATTGCTACAAGACTTACCAACTCTCACACATGACTCAGTGTTATTATAGAGAGCTTTCATTATGTTAACTAATTTGTCTGGTATACCATATGATTTCACAATCAACCACAAATTATGACGATCAACAGAGTCGAAAGCCTTTTTGAAATCAACAAAGCTAGCAACCAAAGGTTTCTGAAACTCTAAACATTTCTCAAGAATCTGCCTAAGTGAAAATATCTGATCCACACATCCCCTACCACTTCTGAATCCACATTGCTCATCACGCAATTGCCTGTCAACCAGATTCTTAATTCTATTAAGCACAATCATGGAAAGAACTTTACCTGGAACGGAGAGTAGGCTGATACCCCTATAGTTATCACAAGAACTGCGATCACCTTTTTTGAAAATAGGGATAATAATAGCTCTGGTAAAATCTTTAGGAACCATGCCTTTATCATAAAAGTTATTCAAAATTTCAGTCATCCAAATGGTAACAGAAACATTCCCAGCTCTAAGCATTTCCGTAGTAATTTCATCCACCCCTGGGGATTTATGAAGTTTAAGTTTAGAAATAGCGAAACTAACTTCAGATTGTGTTATAGGGCCAACATTAAAGCCAACAATGCATCTATCATCATTGCAAACAATGGGAGTAGAACTAACCACATTGTTTAGAACATCACTGAAATGCTCAGCCCACCTAGCCATGACAGAATCCTCACCTTCTATAACCTTGCCTTGTTTATCCTTCAATCCCTGTATACCTGTTCGTTTTCTACCACACAAAACATTAACTATCTGGTACAGCTCTCTGCTGTTGTGCTGTCTAACTGCGTCCTCAGCTTTGTCAGCAAGGCCATCAAGCCAAAGATTCTTATCAGTAGCTAACTGATCCTTTACACGTTTATTAAGTTCTTTGTAATGCTTTCTATTAGGACTAGTAGGGTACTGATTAAGGACATTCCTGCAGTTCCTTCTTTCTGAAATAAGCTCAAGTGCCTTATCACTTAAATAATTCTGCCTCCTCTGCTCCTTTTTCCCTAAAAGAGTACTGTTAGTTTCCAAAAAAGCCTGTTTAAAATGGCCCCATTCTTCCTCAACTTCAGTATTAAGCAAACCATGACTGTCATAATGACTAAGTAACCTATCATGGTAAGCTTTAGCTATAACTGGGTCTTTCAGAGCTTCAGTATTAAAGGTAAATTTTTTAACCCTAGCACAACACTTTTTAAGTTTAAGTTGCAAGATACTTTTAACAAGGTAATGGTCAGATCCAATTTCAGCTCCCCTATATGCCCTGGTATTTCTAACAGAACTAGCCCATTTGCTGTTAATTAATATATAATCAATCATATTCTTATGCAGCCCATCAGGTGAAACCCATGTGTATTTATGTATGTCGCTGTGTTTGTAATATGTGTTAGTTATTCTGAAACCATTTAGTTTACTTACCTGTAGGAGACGTTGCCCATTGCCATTGCAGCTACCAATACCAAAAGGGCCTATTACTCCTCCCCAAAGGTCAGAGTCAGTACCAACTTTGGCATTGAAATCACCAAGAACAAGGGTAATATCTCCTTTCTTGACAGAATTCAAAATATCCTGAAGTTGTCTGTAAAACCTATCCTTCTCATCCTCATCAGAATCCTCAGTGGGGGCATAACAGCAGATAACATTCAAATCTTTAATGCTTGTCTGAAATTTTGCTGTAAGAAACCTTTCATTAATGCACTCATATCCTAGAAGAGCATCACTAGCATGTCTGCTGAGCAGCAGACCCACGCCTTGGTGATGCTTTCCATCCTCCCTCCCTGTAAAGAGAAATTTAAAGTTATTTTTAAGTATCTCACCTTTACCTGTCCATCTGGTCTCTTGCAAGCCTAGAATATCTAGGTTATAGCGCTGGAATTCCTGCATGAGGACATCAAGAGAATAATCTCTATGTAATGTCCTCACGTTCCACGTTCCTGCAGAGAGAAAATGATTAGTAGGATTTTTAAAGAAATTAGGTTTATTGAGATTGGTAGGGCCAACAATATCAAACAGCCCCCTGATCGCAGGCATGGGGCAAAGACCTGTTCCTCCTCCGCTAAAGGCTGAAGTCACCAATGCTGGTAGGAACTTCAGGCACCACCTTTTCAAGTGGACTTTTTCAAGAACCATATGGCCTGCCTGAGACACATTACTCCAGTTTAGGCTTGACGATGCCCAACTAGCTAAGTAAGGTTCAGGTACCTGCGATGGCCTCTGATTAGGATTATCCACCAGCTGATATAAGGTATCCCATGCCTCTGTTCACTTAGAGCTGGCAACCCAGAAGCAAACAGAAAACACAGCGGCAGACTCTCCCTCAACAGAGGCCCACCAGTGCAGCAAGTCCAGGATCCATAATCAAGCTCAAATCCATAAACAAGTCGTCTAGTAGGTATAAATGGTCAGCACCAGGACCCTGTGAAGTTGACCACTCCTCAGCAGGGTTGAAAAAAAAGGAAAAAAGTGGCCATAGATGACCAGATCAGTAGGCCATACTGAACTGGCAGCCCTCCCCTTCCGTTCCCTTCCAAAAGAGAATATCTCTTTTGAAAGGTACTAACGGCCTGCACCACGAGAAGGCGGGGTCGGACATTAGGTGCTAGACCTGGCCGGTTCTGTGCATCATCACTGGGGATTGGTACACAGCTCTCCTTCCAGTTTACGCCTAGCTACCATTTACAAGCCATAGCTACCATTTACAAGCCCCTAGCTACCATTTACAAGCCCCCAGAAAAAAATCTGGCAACGATTTTATTTAGAAATTAGTGATCTGGCATCCTTGGTGTTGTTGCCAGATCACTAAACGGATATTTTTTCAGCTACTGTAGATATAGAATTCAATAAATATTCATCTGGAAAAAAATTATTGCCGACGTTGCGGGATTCGAACCCACGATACTCTAGAGCAGTGGTTCTAAACCTTTTATGCTTCACGTACCCCCTGGAAATGTCTATGAAACTGGCGTACCCCTTGTATAGATAGATAAAACTATTGTTAGAGTATAACAATGGGAATAAAATAAAACATATATATCAGTGGTTATCAACCTTTTATGCTTCACGTACCCCCTGGAAATGTATGTAACTGGTCGTACCCCTTGTACAGATAGATAAAACTATAATTATAGTATAACAATGGTAATAAAATAAAACATATATATCAGTGGTTCTCAACCTTTTATGCTTCACGCACCCCCTGGAAATGTGTATGAAACTGGCGTACCCCTTGTATAGATAGATAAAACTATTGTTATAGTATAACAATGGGAATAAAATAAAACATATATATCAGTGGTTCTAGTTATAGTATAACAATGGGAATAAAATAAAACATATATACTGGGTGATCCAAAAGTAACAGAAAAAGTAAAAATGCAATAATTCGAAAAGTATAGACAGTAGCACGATGCAGTTTTCACAGAAATGCATAGAAAGAAATGTGATTTTTTTTAATAACGAAAATTTTTTTTCCCGAATAGTTACATATGCCACCGACAGGTGGCGCTTCAGTTGTATTAGTAGTTTGTACAGTGGCGCAGCATAGTTCGCAACGCAGCTAGGATTACAAATGTTCAATGTGACGGTCGTCATTCATGAGAATGGCCGTCAGACGACACTCTGCACAGCATCGAAGAGGGTTTCAGCTGCAATTTCTGTCACGTGATGGCGAATAGCTTCTTTCAACATGGCCAAAGAAGTCGGCCGACCTCTGTACCCTGTGACTTCAAGTAGCCCCATAACCAAAAGTCACAAGGTCTAAAGTTTGTAGACCTTGGTGGCCATTCGTGCAGGAAAGAGCAACTAAGGACAGGGTCATCGCCAAATATCGATCGCAGCAGGTGCTGGAGGGGACCTGATGTACGGGGGGGCACTCCATCCTGCATGAATGTTACACTATGGAGCGGGGCGGGGGTGGCTCAGTCGGTAGCGCGCCAGGCTCGTAATCTGTAGTTCTCAGGTTCGAGTCCCAGCTGGGTCAGCGTTGAGATTTATGTCTTCAAAATTCCCTGCCCACGGTCAGTAGGGAACACCGATGGGCTTGGAAAGGCCGCCGTCCGTCGGATGGGACGTTAAGCCGTGGCCCCGTGTGCGGGAGAGCCATACCCTGTGCACGTTAAAGAACACGCTGGATGGCCTTGACTACCATCTGTCTCCCAACAGCTATTCCAGTGGGTCCCCTCCCCCAACCTTCTCTGAGCCTTCGGGGTCCATGTGACCTGATGATGCTGTCTCTTAAAAACGCTGCATAACGCTCGCCTGTGACAGTAACAGTTCGAAATGTATCTCTGTGGACTTCCTCAAAGAAAAGGGGCCTATAATGCATAAAGGTTAAATGCTGAAAGTTTAACTTCAGTATTCACTACATCTGAAATTTACGTATCTCACGGCAAAGTCAGATTGATCAATGTTCGCAGTCTCGCACTGTTTGAGGAGCGGCAGCCGGCGGATCTGTTGAAATAGCGGCAGGCAGCAGCTCCGAGACCGCTACAGCGCCACCTGTCGGTGACAAATGTGACTATTCTGGCAATAAAATTTTTTGTTATTAAAAAAAATCCCATGTCTTTCTGTGCCTTTCTGTGAAAACCGCATCGTGCTACTGTCTATACTTTTCGAATTATTGCAATCTTGCTTTTTCTTTTAATTTTGGATCACCTAGTATATATGCATATTAAATTTTGTATTCATAAATTACTATCGGTAACGTTATTATTGATATATAGCATGAAAAATTTTTGAAATTGAAGCATGAGAGCATGAAGGAATTTTTGATTATTATCGATAAGCTCAAAAAATGGCATGAACAGTTTAACATATCTTACAAAATTATAAACATTTTATTGGGTAATCAGTGAAATGGTTGCGCTTGTTTACGCTTGCACACTTCATCAATGGTTGGGGCAACTTAGCGACTTTGTTACTAGATCTAGCGGCCGCCGTCCGTCGGATGGGACGTTAGGCCGTGGTCCCGTGTACGGGAGAGCCATACCCTGTGCACGTTAAAGAACACGCTGGATGGCCTTGACGGGAGGCTACCATCTGTCTCCCAACAGCTGTTCCAGTGGGTCCCCTCCCCCAACCTTCTCTGAGCCTTCGGGGTGCTTGTGACCTGGCCATTTAGCCCATGGTGTGCAAAAAAGTGCCGCTCAGAGGTAAAACAACCCAAAACAACTAGATCTAGCAACTTTTGAGTTCTCACGGTGCTCTCCAAAAAAATTTACCACGTACCCCACGTTGAGAATCCCTACTCTAGACATAGTAGAGCGCTTTACCGTTAAACCAACCATAAGGAGAAAATATGCTTCCATGCTTCCACAATGAATGTGACCTTTATATCTTTTTCTGAATGTGGCGAACCTTGCGCCATCTATAATCAGCAACTTAATTTCCAATTGAAATAGACGAGTTTCAGTTTCGTATAAGACGACGGAATTTTCAGACGGTGGGGCGGGGGGGCGTGTCATTCCTAAATACTTCAGACTGGCTTCGAAAATTTCCAAATACTTTAGCTCGTGGTTACGATATTATTTAATCTGTATTTGGGGGTTTCTGATAAATAAAGAAAGTGTTCGAGGATTTCTTAATAATGTGAAGATGTTCGCATATTTCAATAATGTGTAGTGTAAGTGGGAATATTAAAAAATTTAGACGAGCATTTATGAATAATGTAAAGGGTGTTTTTTTCACTTTTCGAATAATGTTGGATATGCTTTAGAACTTATCAATAGATTAAATTATATTTGCTTGCAAATTTTACAATAATTAGGTGTGTTTGAGAATTTTTGAACGGTTCAGAGTTTTAAGATATTTTTGAATAATTAATGCATTCCTGAATAATGTAGCAGATGCTCGAGAATTTCTCACTAATGTTGAATGTGTTTTACTCCTTTTTTCACTATATTAAAATGTGTTTGGGAGTTTTTTAACTATTGTAGAATGTATGAAAAAATTCTTGAATAATGCAGACTTCGTTAAAGTGCTCAAAATACATGATGTATATTTTCTCACTTTCACATCTTTTACAATAGTAACATGCGAAAAAAAACGGTTCGTAAAAGTTGCGTTGGTTTACCTCTGCTCGGCGCATTTTTTTTTTTTTTGGCCCCCAATGGTCTAAATGCCTGGCCATTTAGAAAACAATGATCCAATCTACACAAAATTCTGAAATGACTGGGCTAAAATTCATCAATTTAGCTCAAACAGTTTAAAAGATCTCATGGTATCAAAGAATCCCTGCCAAAAATTCGGAATAATATATTGTTAAAATTTCATTTGCATTATTTCCTCAATTTTTAAAGCAGTGCGGTAGCTGAAAAAATATACATTTGGTAAATCATTAAATCAAATAGGAATATTTATAAAGGAGTGTCATTTTCTTTCCATAGTAAATAGACAGAGTACCCGTAGAAATAAACTTCAACAATTATTAGAAACATTTAAAAAAAATTATCGCTCACGCGGGGGGAATCGAACCCGCAACTGTAGATACAGTCGCTCAAAAAAATATCCAAACACTATGGCTGATTACGGAATTGAGAAAAAAATGTCTGGCACGATTTTTTTAGAAATTAGTGATTTGGCAACCTTCGTGTACACGAAGGTTGCCAGGTTGTAATTTCTAAAAAAAATCGTGCGAGATATTTTTTTCTGAATTTTGTAATCAACCATAGCGTTTGGATACTTTTTTTGAGCGACTGTACCTAGAGCACGGATTGGATTGTTTTACCTCTGAGCGGCACTTTTTTGCACACCATGGACTAAATGGCCAGGCCACAAGGACCCCGAAGGCTCAGAGAAGGTTGGGGGAGGGGACCCACTGGAACAGCTGTTGGGAGACAGATGGTAGCCTCCCGTCAAGGCCATCCAGCGTGTTCTTTAATGTGCACAGGGTATGGCTCTCCCGCACACGGGGCCACGGCTTAACGTCCAATCCGACGGACGACGAGCCTTTTCAAGCCCATCGGTGTCCCCTACTGACCGTGGGCAGGGCGGAGAAATTTTGCGGAGATAAATCTCAACTCTGACCCAGCTGGGACTCGAACCTGGGAACTACATATTACGAGCCTGACGCGCTACCGACTGAGCCACCCCGGCCCCTACCTACAGCACGGACCATACAGTTCTGAAACAAGCTTCCTTATCTCACGAACACGAAACGAAAAAAATATCCTTTTCGATTAAAATAATGGTAATTTTTCAAATTTGCGTTTTTTTTACCCCTGCATTTCCTGAAATTATATTCCTCTTAATAAGCAATAAAAATAGTTAAACCTTACACTCTAAAGAGATTATTATAAAACGCATTTTATCCCCACTACAATAATTGCATCTCATTTCTGTTCTCAAAGAATCTAGCCTTTCAGAGAAAGAAAGTTAGAACTCTTTCGCAACTAACAGCAAGCATTAATCAAACTGCGGGAGCAGAACATTTTGAATAAAGGGACTAATTTATAAAGTTTTCTTTGTTCCTTGGAAGCACAGTCTTCATTTAGAAGATGTAGAGAATTCCTGAATAATTTTTTCAAGGATAAATTTTAAAGAAAGTAGAAACACTTTACGGTATTTTCGTAACAATACTTTATGCAGTTGATAATTATTATTTTTATTCCCACTTTTCCTGTTAGAGAGCAATCCCGAGAAATTTCGCTTTTGCAGTAAATTTTGCGATAAATGCTTCTGGCTAAACATTCTTTAAGGAGAGCATTAAAGCATTCGGTAAATCGTCTGGTCCTTAGGTTGATATTTCTAAGTTCGAATTACAACAATGCTTGAGTTTAGATTAATCCTGGGGCGGGTGTGGCTCAGTCGGTAGCGCGCCAGGCTCGTAATCTGTAGTTCCCAGGTTCGAGTCCCAGCTGGGTCAGCGTTGAGATTTATCTCCGTAAAATTCCCCACCCTGCCAATGGTCAGTAGGGGACACCAATGGGTTTGGAAAGGCCACCGTCCGTCGGATGGGACGTTAAGCCGTGGCCCCGTGTGCGGGAGAGCCATACCCTGTGCTCGTTAAAGAACACGCTGGATGGCCTTGACGGAAGGCTACCATCTGTCTCCCAACAGCTGTTCCAGTGAGTCCCCTCCCCCAACCTTCTCTGAGCCTTCGGGGTCCATGTGACCTGGCCATTTAGCCCATGGTGTGCAAAAAAGTGCCGCTCAGAGGTAAAACAACCCAACCCTAGATTAATCCTTCTTATTAAACCCTATCTTCAGTTATAGGACAGCGATGGGCTTTAAAAGACCGCCGTCCATCGGATGGGAATTAAAGCCATGCCCAATCTGCAGGATTTTGGGTTGGGCTGTTTTACCTCTGAGAGAGTTGAGCTGTTTTACCTCCTATTTTGCACACCATGGGCTAAATGGCCAGGTCACATGGACCCCGATGGCTCAGAGAAGGTTGGGGGAGGAGACCCACTGGAACGGCTGTTGGGAGACAGATGGTAGCCTCCCGTCATGGCCATCCAGCGTGTTCTTTAACATATACAGGGTATGGCTCTCCCGTACACGGAGCCACGCCTTAACGTCCCATCCGACGGACGGCTGTCTTTCCAAGCCCGTCGGTGTCCCCTACTGACCATGGGCAGGTAATTTTGAGAAGATAAATTTCAACGCTGACCCAGCTGGGACTCGAACCTGGGAACTAAAGATTACGAGCCTGGCGCACTACTAACTTAGATACTCCCGTTCCTCCAGGTTCGAGTCCCAACTCTATTAGTGTTGTCTGTTAGAGATTACCTAGAAGGGGACCATTTATAGGAATATTAGCTGAACAGCTATTCGGCGTCCGGGTTTAATTTTTAATCTGTGTATTCTGTTTTACACCATATGTTATTTTTCCGAATTCTGCCCTACCCCACCTCCACACCCCGACCCTTTCGCACAGATTCAACAAGAAGAATTGCTCAGGTCGTTGTGTCGTCAGCACGCGCTCTCATATCCAGTTGTTTCGTCGTAAACTATCGAGATTTATATTCCCGATAGAGTTTCAGTGGTTCCCTTGATGTTTGATCGAACGGTCGGAATTTTTGCACGCTGATGGCCTCTGTGTTACCCCATGATGGGTTAAAAATCTGGTCCCTATCCGCAACGAGACGCCTAAAATAATAATTCCTTTGTTAATGTGAGGATCTGGCAATAGCCTTAGATTTAAACGTTATGAATCTTCTGCTCAGAATTAGGGAGTAATAAATGGCAACACTGAATTTAGCAGATATTAAAGTCTGTTACCGTTTCTCGTAGGAATGACAAGGTAAATATTTTTGCTCCTAGCAAGCCCCCCTTTTGTAGTTTCGACTTGAAATTCGGCACTGTAACCAGAAAGACAATCAAGAACACCTTGTGAAAATCTGAAGCGTCTAGCACGATTTATCGATGAGGTAGGATTGTATGTTCCCTATTCTCTTTTATGAATAAATAGGCTTAGAGCGTTTTTGAATCAAACCTCATACATCAATAAAATTTTATTCAAACTGTCCTCTTTTTAAACTTTTTGCAATCCCTTTCAAATCGCTTATGTCAACTCATTGAATATGTTATTTATTCCTGCTTACACAACTATTTAAATGCTAAACATTACCGGAAAAGAAACGGCATTAAGATAGATTTGACTGTGATGTTTAATTTATCTTCAGCCACATTTTCCCACAAAAATCATATTTAAAAAGCTACTGAATTCTGTAACTATGATACTATTGACATAACTTGGTCTGTTTTTAATAAAACTGCTGAATATACATCAACACATAAAGTAAAATATCGCGTAAAACTTGCATATTACCATCGCATTATAAGTTATCTATATCTCATCAGTTTTTCTGGGATTTCCCCGAAGACCAGATAACATGTATCGACCTCATTCAGAAATTTTAATTACGTTCGAAACTTAGAAATAAATATTATAATTGGATTTGTTTATTTTGGACTGAGACGCATCTGGCTGTCTGTTCTTGTCACTGGTGAGTGTCAATGGCTGGTGATGAGGATGAAGTTATCTCTAAATCTGGCAGCAGAGTTCAGAAAAGGTTTATCTCAATTTCGAGGAAGATTTCCCAATGTCGGTGATGCTGTTGTCAGAATCAATTCCCTATTGGTATTGTGGTTAATGAAATATACTCCACTCATGTATTTCTGCATAAGTGAAACTAATGGATACGAAAAAGGGTGATTTTTAAGTTCTTCTACAGTCACTTATAATCAGCGCTTGTGAAAGCTCGTCAAACATCTTCCTCTGATGTTTCACGGATTAGTATATTATTCGTCTGAATTTAAGAGCAAAAATTTAAAAGCTGTGAATTTCATTCTTTTATTATTAAAAGGGGTTGGGTTGTTTTACCTCTGAGCGGCACTTTTTTTGCACACCATGGGCTAAATTGCCAGGTCACATGGACCCCGAAGGCTCAGAGAAGGTTGTGGAGAGGAGACCCACTGGAACAGCTGTTGCGAGACGGATAGTAGCCTCCCGTCAAGGCCATCGAGTGTGTTTCTTAACGGGCACAGGTTATGGCTCTCCCCACGCGGGGGTGGCTCAGTCGGTAGCGCGCCAGACTCGTAATCTGTAGTTCCCAGGTTCGAGTCCCAGCTGGGTGAGCGCAAAATTCCCCCCTCCCTGCCCACGGTCAGTAGGGACACCGATGGGCTTGGAAAGGCCGTCGGATGGGACGCTAAGCCATGGCCCTGTGTGCAGAAGAGCCATACACTGTGCACATTAAAGAACATGCTGGATGGCCTTGACGGGAGGCTACCATCTGTCTCCCAACAGCTGTTCCAGTAGGTCCCCTCCCCAACCTTCTCTAAGCCTTCGGGGTCCATGTGGCCTGGCCATTTAACCCATGGTGTGCAAAAAAGTGTCGCTCAGATGTAAAACAACCCAATCCCGCACACGGGGTCAAGGCTTAATGTCCCATCCGACGGACTGTGGCCTATTCCAAGCCCATCGGTGTCCCCTACTGACCGTGGGCAGGGCGGGGAATTTTGCGGAGATAAATCTCAACGCTGACCCAACTGGGACTCGAACCTGGGAACTACAGATTACGAGCCTGGCGCGCTACCAACTGAGCCACCTCCGCCCCTATTTAAAGGGAATTCTTCCACTTATTAATGGCACTTTTGCGAACACAATGTTTCGGTTCACTCTCAGTCTGTTTTTTTACACACAATGGGCTAAATGGGAAGGTCACAATGACCTCAAAGGCTGAGAAAATGTTTGGCGAAGAGGACCCACTGGAACAGCTGTTAGGAGACGGGTGAAAACCTCCCGTAAAAGCCATCCATTCTGTAATTGAGCAGAATTTTTGTCCATGCAATGGATTAAATGATTAGGTTGGGTTAGATTGGGTTGCTTTACCTCTGAACGCCACTTTTTTTGCCAACAATGGCTAAATGACCAGGTCACAAGGACTCCGAACAGAGAAGGTTGGGTGAGAGAACCCACTGGACAGCTTGAGAGGTAGAGATAGCCTCCCGTCAAGGCCATCCAGTGTGTTCTTCAACGTTCACAGGGAATTGTTCTCCCGCACACGGAGCCACAGGTTAACGTCCCTATCCGATGGACGGCGGCCTTTCCAAGCCCATCAGTGTCCCCTTCTGACCCAGGAAAGGGCGTGGGAGCTTCGCAGAGGTAAATCTCAACGCTGGTGACATTAACGCCATTTAGCCCATTGTGTGCAAAAAAGACTCAGACGCAGAGCAACCCGACTCAATCCTTCAAAATACGGAGGTTGCTCAGTCGGTAGTGTCCCAAGACCGTAATCTACAGTTCCCAGATTCAAATCCCAGGTGGATCAGCGTTGAGATTTATCACCGCAAAACTCTCCACCCTGTCTTCGGTCAGTAGAGGAGAGCGATGGGCTTGAGAAAGCCGCCATCCGTTGGACGGGACGTAAAGCCGTGACCCCATGTGCTGGAGAGCCATACCCTGTGCACATTAAAGAACACGCTGGATGGCCTTGACGGGAGGCTATCATCTGTCTCTTAACAGCTGTTCCAGTGGGCCCCTTCCCCCATCGCAACACTCCCTACCCTGCCTACGGCCAGTACGAGGACACCGATGTGCTTGGTAAAGCCGCCGACTATCTGGTGGGACATTAAGCCGTGGTCCCGTGTGCGGAGAGCCATACCCTGTGCACGTTAAAGAACACGCTGGATGGCCTTGACAGGAGGCTAACAGCTGTTCCACTGGGTTCCCTCCCCTAACCTTCTCTGAGCCTTCGGGGTCCATGTGATCTGGCCATTTAGCCCATGTTGTGGAAAAAAGTTCCGCTCAGAGGTAAAACAACCCAACCGACATAGTTATTAATTTTTTGACCATCACTGTACACAATCGTGACGCGACGGATCCTCTTGTCAGATAAAACGGACAACGATCCTTCGATTTCGCCAACCAACAGAAAAAAGAGAATAACAACCCTCAGTAACTGCCATAACCACGCCCATCCATTCGTCCCCAATCAGGAAAGAACTACCTTTATCCAACACCAAGGGGTTCGGGAAGTTCAACTTAACAATTGGTCCGAAATGGCGAAAAAGGAGAATTCCCAATCCTGTGTCTGGAATTGGGCCAAAAAACCCCATCAGGAGCAACAGTCACGTTCTGGGACCATTGCCGAGATTCACGGAAACAATCCGTTTTTTGTCACATCGGGTTTTAGCAGCAGCAACTCCTTTGCTTGGCCGAGACACGCTCCACTAGCTAGCTGCTCTCTCTCTTCCCACGTGGTGCGTGGACTGACACTTCATCTTCTGCTTCTGGGCGTGGTGTGAGAGGAGAGAAGAAGCTGAATCTCCATCCTCTCGGTTGACAGCAGTGTCGTCCATCATCCGATCGCGCTTCTCTCGTCCTCTCTTCCTCGTGATATGAGAACACACTTTGCTCCGCTTCTATATTCGTCTAACGTCGGCGTCACTTCGGGTCTGGATCGGACTTCTCAACAAAACTTTGTTGGTATATTGCTGCGGCAAAATTTTTAGATTTTTCGCGTTAGGCCAGTGACAATCTAACTTCAAAGACCAATAACTTCTAAAATATGCATTTAATGGAAAAATGTGAATAAAGATAAATTAAAGATCATAATCAAATCTATTCAAATCTTGATTTTCAACAATATTCATTCAGTTGGTTTCTTTACCTCTGAGCTGCTCTTTTTTTCACATTATGGGCTAAATGGATAGGTCACAAGGACCCCGGGGGCTCAGAGAAGGTTAGGGGGAGGGTATCCACTGGACAGCTGTTAGGAGACAGATGGTAGCCTCCCGTCAAGGCCATCCAGCATGTTCTTTAATGTGCACAGGGTATGGTTCTCCCGCACAAGAAGCATGACTTAATGTCCCATCCGACGGACGGCGGCTTTTCCAAGCCCATCGGTGTCTCATAACGACAGGTAGGGGAATTTTGCGGACACAAGTCTCAACACTCGGCCAGGTGGGAATCGACCCTGGGAACAACATGTTACAACCCTAGCATGCTATCGACTCCCATTAAAAAATAGACAGCTTTTGTAAGCCCATTAGATTTTTACACCAGTTTGGAGAGTCGCCGTCCGTCGGATGGGCCATAAACCGTGGTCCTGTGTGCACGAGAACCGTACTCTGTGCATGTTAAAGCACACTTTGTATGGCCTTGACTTGGAGGCTACCATCTGTCTCCTAACAGCTAGCCAGTGGGTCCTCTTCCCCCAACCTTCTCTGATCTCTCGGGGTCCTTGTGACCTGGCTATTTAGCCCATTGTGGCCGTGACGGGAGGCTACCATCTATCTCTTAACAGCTATCCAGTGGGTCCTCTTCCCCCAACTTTCTCGGAGCCCTTGTGACCCTGTACTTCCCAGGTTCGAGTCCCAGCTGGGTCAGCGTTGAGATTTATCTCCGCAAAATTCCCCGCCCTGCCCACGGTCAGTAGGGGACACCGATGGGCTTGGAAAAGGCCGCCGTCCGTCAGATGGGACGTTAAGCCGTGCTCCCGTGTGCGGGAGAGCCATACCCTGTGCACGTAAAAGAACACTCTGGATGGCCTTGACGGGAGGTTACCATCTGTCTCCCAACAGCTGTTCCAGTGGGTCCCTCCCCCAACCTTCTCTGAGCCTTCGGGGTCCACGTGACCTGGCCATTTAATCCATGGTGTGCAAAAAAGTGCCGCTCAGAGGTAAAACAACCCAATCCAAAGCCCTTGTGACCTGGCCATTTAGCCCTTTGAAACCTTGACGGGAGGCTACCATCTGTCTCTTAACAGCTATCCATGGGTCCTCTTCCACCAACTTTACTGAGTCCTCGGGGCCCTTGTGACCTAGCCATATAGCCCATTGTGTGCAAAAAAAGCTCAGAAGTAAAACAACTCAACTCTTAATAACGGATTCGCTTTAACCCGAAAGAAACTTTTGTAACGTTTATATCGCCAAAGAGCTCAAAACGCTCCCGATATGACCACCTTCTAACAGACGCAGTTAGAAAGCAACTTTTGCTTCTTCCACTTCCGGTAGAGCTCTCTCAGGACTTCCGGTTTTGTTTTGTCCGTCGTTCATCTCTACAAGCTCATACTTCTCCGTTACCAAGACTACGGGATAATTATTGCGCCATTAGTGCATATCGCGGACACGAGGAACAGGAAATTAGTGGGGAAGACATGTTGTTACGATGGGAACCCATTCTCTTCTATCTGACCAGCTTGATGATAAAACACAACAAATTAAAAAAAAAAACTAAGGAAAATACGTTTCCATTCCAAGATCTTTTCGGAATATTCTTTTGATCTTTCCCACGATCTGTTTGAAAGATCGACTCTAGTTCTCCTTTCGATTCCGATTCATTTCATATGCAAATTAAGTCATTAGCGTAATGATCACCTTTAAAATTTAAAATTCAAATAATGCCTTAATGTTGGAGAAGTCTTTTTCAAGTGCGTCTCGAGTAGTTGTAGAGATGAGTAACTGATGTCTTGCACAAACCTTTCCTAAAACACAGCAGCTGTTGAAACACAAATTATTCGAAGGGTTATTTTGTTCGTGTGGTGCGTCGTGAATCACGTGTTATATTTCCATCAATGATTGTGTTTTTTAGAGTCGCGAGAAGTCTGAAAATTGTGTTTAGGAATTGAAATGTGTTGAGTTGGCTTCGGTTCTTTTTGGATTGGGTTGTTTTACCTCTGAGCGGCACTTTTTTCCACACCATAGGCTAAATGAACAGGTCACAAGGACCCCGAAGGCTCAGAGAAGGTTGGGGGAGGGGGACCCACTTGAACAGCTGTTGGGAGACAGATGGTAGCCTTCCATCAAGGCCATCCAGTGTGTTCTTTAACGTGTACAGGGTATGGTTCTCCTGTACGCGGAGCCACGGCTTAACGTCTCATCCGACGGACGGCGGCATTTCCAAGCCCATCGGTGTCCCCTACTGACCGTGGGCAGG
The DNA here is from genome assembly GCA_038380435.1 of Ryuthela nishihirai. Classification (NCBI taxonomy): domain Eukaryota; kingdom Metazoa; phylum Arthropoda; class Arachnida; order Araneae; family Heptathelidae; genus Ryuthela; species Ryuthela nishihirai. Next base: position 40,747,073 of record JAWZYU010000034.1, on the reverse strand, counting down.
GAGTTTTGCGGAGATAAATCTCAACGCTGACCCAGCTGGGACTCGAACTTGGGAACTGCAGATTACGAGCCTGGCGCGCTACCGACTGAGCCACCCCCGCCCCTCCATTTCTTTTACCTCAGAGGTTGGGCGAAGTGGCTCAGTCTGTAGCGCGCCAGACTTGTAATCTGCCTTTCCCAGGTTCGAGTCCCAGCTAGGTCAGCGTTGAGATTTGCTCCCCACAACTCTACGCCCTGCCCAGGGTCAGTAAGGGATACCGATGGGCTTGGAAAAACCGCAGTCCGTTGGACGTTAAGCCGTGGCTCTTTGTGAGGGAGAGCCATACCCTGTGCATGGTAAAGAACACTCTGAATGGCCATGATGGTAGGCTACCATTTGTTTACCAACAACTGTCCAGTGTGTCGCCTCCCTCCAACCTTCTCTGGGTCCTCGGGGTCTGTGTGACCAGGCCATTTAGCCCATTTTGTGCAAAAAGTCCCCTCAGAGATAAAATTACCCGTATATGGCACAAGCAAGGTTGGGTTGTTTTACCTCTCAGCGACTCCGCAAAATTCCTCGCCCTGCCCACGGTCAGTAGGGGACACCGATGGGCTTGGAAAGGCCGCCGTCCGTCGGATGGGACATTAAGCCGTGGCCCAGTGTGCGGAACAGCCATACCCTGTTCACGTTAAAGAACACGCTGGATGGCTTTGACGGGAGGCTACCATCTGTCTCCCAACAGCTGTTCCAGTGGGTTCCCTCCCCCAACCTTCTCTGAGCCGACGGGGTCCATGTGACCTGGCCATTTAGCCCATGGTGTGCAAAAAAGTGCCGCTCAGAGGTAAAACAACCCAACCCTCTGAGCGACACTTTTTTTCACACACCATGGGCTAAATGGCCAGGTCACAAGGACCCCGAGGGCTCAGAGAGGGTTGGGGGAGCGGGACCACTGGACAGCTGTTAGGAGACAGATGGTAGCCTCCCGTCAAGGCCACAATCGGCTAAATGACCAGGTCATAAGGACCCCGAGGGCTCAGAGAGGGTTGGGGAGCTGGACCCACTGGACAGCCGTTAGGAGACAGATGGTAGCCTCCCATCAAGGCCATCCAGCGCGTTCTTTAACGTGCAAGGGTATGGCTCTCCCGCACACGGTACCAAGGTGTTACATCATCAGATGGACGGCTGCTTTCCAAACTCATCGGTGTGTCCTACTGACCATGGTCAGAGAGATTTGCAGAGATAAATCTCAAAGCTGATCCAGCTATGACTCGAATCTGGGAACTGCAGATTACGAGGCTAACGCGCTACCGACTGAGCCAACCCATGCATAAACAGAAAATTTCTCTCTTCGAAAATTATCGGAACTACTAACTACGAAGCCCCCCATATATCAGTCTCTTCCAAACACCTTACCATTTGGAATCAGAAGACGCAATCGAACAGGAGAACGTTCCTTTTATGGTGCCCACCCCCCCAACCTCCTCCCTTTTCATCTTCCTTCTAACAATACATCTGGTATTGTCTGGCAAGTCCCGACAATGCTTTGAGTTCAGGGATCCCGCCGACAGATGGTGTCATTGTTCCACCTCGACACGTGTTGCCAGCAATAAAGGAAATCAATCCACATTAGCTTGGCAGTATAGAAGCTCACGGCTAATTATAAGCCTCAATAGCTGTGAGGAGAATTAGTCGAGACCTACGTTGTTATTGGGTGTACGCCGTGATTTGTATTGGCGTTTATTATTGTAACACTAACTCTGCTGTCAGTTTCTGGCGTTTGCGAGTGTAATGTAATAAAGGACGAGTACCAGGAGACTGGGGTCGTTGTCGGACGAAGAGGTTCTGGGACTCGACATGAGTGGAACTCTTTTCTTGGCGCCGTTAAGTTGGGTGTAATGAGGTTTTCGAAGGGAAAAATATAATGGCAAAGGCTCTTTCGTTACTTGATTGTTCGTCATAATAATTCTTTGCCGTAGCTTATTCAGATAAGTGCTTTTGGCGATTAGGTTCAATTTTGAATCAGGAACAAATATTTGAATTCGGTTGGGTTGTTTGGGACCTGAGCGGATTTTTTTGCTAAATATTTGCACAAAGGGGCTAAATTGCCAGGTCACATGGATCCCGATGACTCAGAGAAGGTGTGGTTGGGTTTTTTTACCACTGAGCGCCACTTTTTTGCACACCATGGGCTAAATGGCCAGGTTACAAGGACCCCCAATGGCTCTGAGGAGGTTTGGGGAGGGGACCCACTGGAATAGCTGTTAGGAGACAGATGGTAGCACCCGTCAAGACCAATCAGCGTATTCTTTAACGTGCAGAGGGTTTGGCTCTCCCGTATACGGAACCACGGCTTATCATTATATCCGATGGGCGGAGGCCTTTCCAAGCCCATCGGTGCTACCTGCTGACCGTGGGCAGAGCGGGGAGTTTTGTGGAAATAAATCTCAATGCAATGTTCCCAGGTTCGAGCCGGGACTCGAACCTGGGAACTGCAGATTACGAGCCTGGCTCGCTACCGGGGGGTCTCAGTGGTGAGACCCCCTGTTGGGAAGGTGACCCACACCCCTTCCTACTATTCTCAAAGGGTCGGTGAGTATGGCCGCCTTGCCCTGGTTGACACTCACAACTACTCTACTGCTCGGGCGGGGCTTGCTCACTCGGTAGCGCGTTAGGCTCGTAATCTGCAGTTCCCAGGTTCGAGTCCCAGCTGTGCCAGAGTTGATATATGTATCCTCAAAACTTACCGCCCTATCCTCGGTTAGAAGGTGACACCGATGGGCTTGGAAAGGCCTCCTTCCGTCAGATGGGACATTAAGCCGTGGTCCCGTGTGCTTTAGAGCCATACCCTGTGTACGTTAAAGAACACGATGAATGGCCTTAAAGGGAGGCCAACATTTCTCCAGTTAGTCCCCCCCCCGTCAGCCATTTCTAAGCCCTCGAAATCCTTGTGACCTGGCCATTTAGCCCATTGTGTGCAAAAAAGTGCCACTCAGAGGTAAAACAACCCAACTTCACTGCTAACTACTCTATAAATGTATTGAAGATAATCCCCAAAGGCGGATTGATGTTGAAAGACTTCAACTCATGTCGATAACAAAATCCCCCTTGTTCTCACATCACTACCTGACTTTAAAAAAAGAAAAAAAGATGCATGACACTTAAAAAAGATTGAATCCCCCGTTACACGCATGAGATGTCGTCCATTCCCGAGAGCCGATTTAGCGACAGGGAGGTATAGTGAGAGACTGCATTCGGCCGCAGATAGTTGGCTTGAAACGAGGCTCACGAGCAATTCCTGGCCTCTGCGACGGTGATGTCCACGTGTGGTATTACAACGTCTATCAGATCGCGCTTCAAAATCAAGGGCCTTATCATCGGAACAGGAAATACGTTCTCCGTGTTATCACCGCGAGATTAGATCACTGCCAAGAGAATAACACGCTGGCACTCATCACCGCAACAGTCGACGCACGTGAACGAGCTTTCTCTGGGAACATTGTTGTTGTTTTATGAAGAATAGATGGACTCTTTTTAGAGGCTCTTCCTGAATTTGAGGCTGTTCCTTTTTAGAGGCTGATTTTTGACGGGTTAAATTGACTAGGGACTGTTGTGACTTTAGTGCTAGTGAGACAATGCTTCGTTTATATGTTTTAAGATTATATTACTAATGGGTCAATATTATAATCAATATCTCTGTAATCAGTGTTGTAATCAATATTTCGCTGTTCAATATTGTAATCAATATTTCGCTGTTCAATATTGTAATCGATATATCGGTGGACAATACTATAATAAATATATCAATGGTAAATATATAATATTATAATCAATGGCTCGTGGTTATTATTATAATCAATATCTCTAGGGTCAATATTGTAATCAATATCTCGCTGTTCAATATTATAATCAGTATCGGTGATCAATATTGTAATCGGTATATCGGTGGTTAATACTATGATAAATATATCAATATATCACTGATAAATATGATCAATATCTCTGTGATTATATTTATTATGATAAATATCTTTAGGGTCAATATTGTAATCAATATCTCGGTGGTCAATATTATCAGTATTTTCGAGGTCAATATTTCTCAATATATCAGTAGTCAATATCATAACCAATATCTCCCTGGTCAATTTTATAATCATTATCTCGATGATCAATATTCTAATAAATATATTTAGTGGGCAATATTATAATCAATATTTCGGAGGTAAATATTTGAATCAATATCTCTGTGGTCAATATTATAATCAATCTCTAATAAATATTCGGGTGTAAATATAATTAATATAGCAGTGACTAATATTTTAATCAATATGATAATCAGTATCTTAGTAGTCGATATTGTAATCAATATATCAGTAGTCAATATTTTAACCAATATCCCCGTAATCAATATTATAATCATTATCTCTATGATCAATATTGTAATCAGTGTATCAATGAGCAATGTCATAATCAATATTTCGGAGGTAAATATTTTAATCAATATCTTCATTGTCAATATCATAATGAATATCTCGATGGTGCAGCGCTGTCCAACTAGCAGCCCACGGGCCGCATACCGCCCGCGAACAAAATCAAGTTTTTACTTGAAATTTTAAATAAATATCTGTAATCCACCTTATAATTTTTTGTCAACTTATATTACTTTACTTGATATGCAATCTTCAACATACTCATTCTATAAAGTAGGTATAAAGTAGTAAAATTAGGATCATTGTACGGAACAACAAAAGGTGAGGACATTTATAAGGAATTAAAATGTACAGTAGCGAAATATGGCGGATTTGATAAGTGCACCGCTATTGTAACTGACGGTTCCAGAGCTATGACTGGCAAAAATATTGGTCTCGCAGGACTGTTACAAAAAGAAGGAATTAATTGTCGAATGTTGCACTGTATTGTACACCAGGAGACATTCTGTGGCATTTCGGTGAGACTAAACGACGTAATGGAAAAGGTTGTCAAAATTACCAATTTAATTCGTGGCGGAAATCGTTTTCTTCTACACAGAAAATTTAAAGCTTTTTTGGACGAACTGCATGCTGGGTATGGCGTTCTGCTTTTACATAGTAATATTCGCTCGTTAAGTGACGGAAAATGCCTCAAGAGATTTTTTACACTCGCCAAAAAAGAAATTCATCTTTTTCTCACAGAAGTGGGCACCAATGAAGATTTAATAGCAAGTTTTGTTGATGAAAATTTTCTATGTTTACTTGCTTTCCAAACAGACATTACAGATTATTTAAATGTCTTGAATAAATCCTTACAAGGAAAAGATCAAAACTTGTGCTGTCTTTATAATCATGTTACTGGGTTTAGAAACAAACTACAATTGTTGAAGTCAAATTTGCAGGAAAACTATTTAATTCATTTCGAAACTTGTAAAGAGTTCTACGAAGAAATGAAGAAACTTAGTAAAACAGTTAATTTTGAAAAATTTGTTCCTAAATTAGATATCGTAATTGAAGATTTTAATCGATTTTCTCAATTTGATGATCTTAAGCAAAGTTTAAATTTATTCGGTAATTCTAAATATCAAATAGAATTTTGTGATCTTCAGGCCGACCCAATTATTGCATCTAATAGAGAAACTGGAATAGAATTGTTCAAACTTTTGCCTAAAGAAAAATATCCAAATATGAAAGATTTTGGACTCCAAATAATTTCTATGTTCGGAAGTACATATATCTGCGAGCGCGCATTTTCTGATATGAAATATATAAAATAAAGATACAGAAACTGCTTGAAAGACTCTACACTTGAATATATATTTCGGCTCGCAACAACAAATATCGATATGGACGTAAAACAAATTATTGCCCAACAACAACGGCCACAATTCTCCCATTAAATTTATTAAATATTTGATAAGGTTTAGAAAATTTATACTGGTTTGTTATTTCTTATTATTTTTCGTATAAATAAAATAATTTTTTGAGGTTTTTGAGGGTTACTATTACTTATTATTTTTCGTATAAATAAAATAATTTTTGAGGTTTATTTTTACTTATTATTTTTCATATAAATAAAATAATTTTTTAAGGTGACATGAACTGCTTTTCATTTGCTTATCCTATCCTTTTTTTGGCCCGCGAAATATTGGCAAAAGAAAAAATGGCCCGCGGTCTAAGAGAAGTTGGACAACACTGAGCTATAGTATAATCAATATCTGCATATCAGCTATATTATAATTAATATCTCGAATGTAAACATTATAATATCTCGGGGAGGAAATATAATGAATATCGCTGTGGATATTATTATAATCAATATCTCGGTGGTTATTATTACGATTATTATCCTTCTGCTCGATATTGTAATAAATATATCAGTAATCAATATTTCGGGTATCAATATTATATTCATATCTCGGAGATATATATATATTATAATAAATATCTCGCAGATAAATATTATAAGAAATATATCGGAGGTAAATATTATGATCAATATCTCGGTAGTTATTACAATGATCAATATTTCTGTGCTCAATATTGCAATCAGTATATCAGTCATCAATATTGTAATAACTCGGTTCTTAATATTTTAATTAATATCTCGGTTTCAATGTTGTAATTATCGTTATATATTAAATCGGTGGTCAATATTATAATCAATAAATCGGTGGTCAATGTTATGATCAATATTTCCGTGGTTCATATTTTAAATAATATGTCGATAGCCGTCCCATGGCCGAGTGGTTAGCGCGCTTGGCTACGGATCTAAGGGACCTGGGTTCGAGCCCCGGGTAAGGCATGGATGTATGTATCGTTTTCTGCTGAGGTCCTGCCATCCTCTCAGATCTTTTACTTTGGCATATAAACTGACAGGCTCCTGTCAGATCTCTGTGACAAGCAGCTGCTTGAGGGGGTTTTTATTTTTTTAGTCATATTATAACTGAAAGCTCAGAAATCAATACTCTAAATAATATATCATTGGACAGCAATGACAACAATCCACGGAAAGCAATGATGATGAAACAAATAATAGAAACATCAACAATGACAACATTGTTGACGACTGCGAAAAGAACCTCAGACAACAACATCCATCAAAAGAAATGATGACGACACCAAAAACAGAAACATCAACAATGGTGACGACGGCGAAAAACCTCAAGTAACAACATCCATCATATGAAATTATGATGACGCCAATAGCAGAAATATCGACAATGACAACATTGTTGACGACTGTGAAAAGAACCTCAGACAATAACATCCACCAAAAGCAATGCTGATGACAGAACATCGACAATTAAAACAGGGAGGGGGGGGCGGTTGTTTTAAAAAATTGCTGTTACGCAACTATTTACACAAATATACTTTCCTACACAAAATGAGCTAAATGGCCAGGTCACAAGGACCCCTAGGACTCAGAATAGATTGGGGGAAGGAAACCCACTGGAACAGCTGTTGGGAGACAGATAGTAGCCTCCCGTCAAGGCCATCCAACGTGTTCTTTAACATGCGCAGGATATAGCTTTCTCCCGCACATGGAGCCACGGCTTAGCGTCCCATCCGATGGACGGCCGCCTTTCCAAACCCATCGGTGTCCCTTAGTGGCTGTGGACAGGATGGGGAGTTCTGCAGAGATAAATCTCAACACTGACCAAGGTGGGACTCGAACCTGGAATCTGCAGATTACTGTAAGAGCCCAGCAAGCTACTGATTGAGCCACCCCCGCTCCACAACAATATTACAAGCGATGGCGAAAACGAAAACAATTGCAAACAAGAACATCCACCAAAAGCAACAATGATTACACCAATAAAAGAAACATCGACAATGGTTTGCAACAGCAAACAGAACCGCAAAAACAACATCCACCAAAAGCAACAATGATGACACCAATAATAGAAACATTGACAACAGCAAACAGGACCGCACAAAACAAGAACATCTACTAAAAGCAACAATAATGACAACAATAACAGAAATGTCGATAATGGCAACAATGGTTTATAACATAAAAACAGGACCGCACAAAACAAGAACGTCTACCAAAAGCAACAATGATGACACCAATAACAGAAACATCAACAGTGACAACAATGGAGCAGGGCCGCACAAAACAAGAGCATCCAGCAAAAGCAACAATGATGACACCAATAACGACGACAATGACAACAATGGTGACAACAACAAATTGACCGCACAAAACAAGAACATCCACCAAAAGCAACAATGATGACACCAATAACAGAAACATCGATATTGACAACAGTAAATAGAACCGCACAAAACAAGTACATTCACCAAAAGCAACAATGATAACACCAATAATAGAAACATCGATAATGACAACAATGGTTGACAACAAACAGGACCGCACAAAACAAGAACTTCCACTAAAAGCAATAATGATAACACCAATAACAAAACATCGGCAATGATAAAGACGAGATCAGTGACAACAATAACAGAAACATCGATAATAACAATGAATGCAACGACAACAATCGATGGCAACCACAGACAACAAGAACATCCACACAAGCAACGACACCAATAATGTAAACATCGACAATAATTACGATGAGGAGTAACAGAAACAACGGTAATGATGACAATGACAACAATTCGACTGCAAATGAAAAAAACCTCCACGAAAAGCAAGGACAACAATGGTGACGACGAGAACAGTGACCACAATAACGAAAACAACGATAATGACAGCAGTGACAACAATGCAATGGCAACCGCAAATGAAAAGAACCACCAAAAGCAATGACAACAATGGTGACGACGAGAGCACTGACATCAATAACGGAAACAACGATAATGACAACAATTGTGACGACGAGAGCAGTGATAATAACAGAAAAAACGATAATGAAACAATGATGACGACAACAGCAATAAAAACAATGCGATGACAACCGCAAACAACCGCCAAAAGTAACGACGATCACACTAATAACAGAAACAACAACAACCCCACAAAACAATAACAACAATGCTGACAACAACAGCAAACAGGACGCACAAAACAAGAACATCCACCAAAAGCAACAATGATGACACCAATACAAAAACATCGACAATGACAACAATGGTGACAAAGCAAATAGGACCGCACCTTCCCCGTAATATAAAAACCATAATAAAATCCCGAAATAGAATTTTACTAAGAGGATGAAAAAAAACATACATCTAAGGAAAAAACAAAACAACACGATATTCCTTTACGACCCTAACCGCATAAAGCAGTTCAGAGCAGCATATGAATTGTGACGTCATCAGTTGACCCCTCTTCGTGAATTTTAAATGGCTCCGCAGCACTCTGTAGAGCGCATGTTTATGTTGCAGTGATTAGGCTACGAAGTGCTATAAAATGCTTGTGTGTAGGCGCGTGACAACATAAAAATCCCCACTGCACATTGCTCGACGCTGGCGTAATATCCAGTAAAATAAGGCATAAACTAGAGAGCAGTGATGCCCGGAAAACTGGTTTATGGATTTTTCACTCTCTACCTGTTGGTAACGTATCGCAGTGGTGATACGTAGATACCATGTGACTGCAGCAAAACGGTACTTGCACACATCTGCATCCTCGACGGAAAAGGATGTTTTTTTTTTCTCTCCTCGTGACGAAATCAAGAGGCAGTTAAGAGTCAGAGTTAGGTGGCCCTGGTTTCGACTAATATTCCCCTCAATGTTTTTTTTTTCTTTTTTTAGATACTTTAGGAGTGCTAGCTTTGCGATGTTATGTGATCAAAGATGCTTGGGAATATGTCGTCGTTCGTGTTTTCATGGAGCCTGAGGATTCCGTTTGCAAATGGCTAATGCAGTGAGATTCGGATGGTGAGGAACTAATTTAAGACGGAGGATGAGATGTGATGTAGCTTTCTTTATGGAGAGTGACTCTTCTTAATGGATTTAGTTTTGACCAAACGAGGTTCACTGTGTTTAGATACCTTGAGTGCTTTCCATTAAGTTTTTTTTTTCAGATTTTTTTGCTGATACCTTTCTATTTCCGTTTCGATTATGGTATTTTTTTTAAAACAGAATATTTTTTGATTTGTGTTATTTTACAGTAGTACAGTCGCTCAAAAAAATATCCAAACACTATAGTTGATTACAGAATTCAGAAAAAATATCTGGCAACGATTTTTTAGAAATTAGTGATCTGGCATCCGTGTACTGTACATAAAGGTTGCCAGATCACTAATTTCTAAAAAAAACGTTACCAGATATTTTTTCTGAATCTGTAATCAACCATAGTGTTCGGATATTTTTTTGAACGACTGTACTGTTTATTAAGTGTATCTTATTCTTAATGTTCTTGTATTTTATTCAAAAATTCTTCCTTTGGTAAAACAGCCAACCCAGCTCTTCCTGCAAAATGACTTCAACATCTCGAAGTTGGATTGTTTTACCTCTGAGCGGTACTTTTTTCACACACAATGGGCTGAATGACCACTCACAAAGAACCCCAAGTACTCAGAGAAGGCTGGGGAAACGGTACCCACTGGACAGCTGTTAGGTGGCGGATGGTATTCTCCCGTCAAGGCCATCCAGCGTGTTCTCTAATGTACACAGGATATAGCTCTCCTGCATACGGGACTACGGCCTAACGTCGCATCCGACTGAAGGCGGCATTTCCAAGCCCATCAGTGTTCCCTACTGACCGAAAGCAGAGAGGCGAGTTTTGCAGAGATAAAGCTCAACTCTGTACCAGGTGGGACTCGAACCTGGGAACTTCAAATTTGGACCCTGCACGCTATCGATTGAGCCACCCCCAACCCATCTTAAAATGAAAGAATGCAGAAATCTTTGCATTTGAATAGTGCATTCCAAATTGCCCCGTATATTTTCTAATCGCTTCAGATTGAGTGATTGTGCAGGCCAGAGTGGTTGATAAACGTTCGTTTCGTGTTCCTCAAATCGTTCCTGTAAGATTTGAGAGCGATGAATCTGTGAGTCAGTTTGGAACACTTCCAGGTCGCTTTTAGTGGTGTTTTGCCCCCTGTCTTTAGGACATTTTTGGGGACATTTCCGGTATAGCTTGGGTCACTTCCGATCTACTTTAATGTTTTGGATATTTTGGGGGTTTTCTTAAAGATTTTAGAGAATTTTTTATATATTTTAGGTTTATTTTGCCTCTCTAATGGCTAGAATGGATTTATTTTGCCATCTCCATTGAGATAAAAATGATGCATCATTGGCATCACCTGATCGTCTAAGATGCTCTTATATTTCTGGAAAGTGATACCACCCCGGATAGAAACCAGAGGATCCACTCCACTGCACCATCACACTGCCTCCAGTACCTTGAACAGTAAAAGTTACACATTATGGATACATTGCTTCATGGGGTTGTCGCCACATTCTACGTTGGTTATCTGATTTAAACAGTGTATAATGTGATTCTCCTGATCATATGACACGTTACCAATCTTATACTGATTGGTTTCGCAACTCCATATATCATCGGAGTCTTCGGATCCTGTGGGCGGGAGGGGGAGGGGGCTCGGTCGGTAGCGTGTCAGGCTCGCAATCTACAGTTCCCAGGTTCGAGTCCCAGATGGGCCAGCATTCAGATTTATCTCCGCAAAACTCCCCACCCTGCTCTCGCTCAGTAGGGGACACCGATAGGCTTGAAAAGGCCACCATCCGTCGGATGAGACGTTAAGCCGTGCTCATGTGCGGGAGAGCCATACCCTGTTCACGTTAGAGAACACGTTGGATGTCCGTGACGGGAGGCTACCATCTGTCTTCCAACACCTATCAAGTGGGTACCCTCCCCCAACCTTCACTGATCCCTTGGGGTCCTTGTGACCTAACCATTTAGCCCATTGCATGTAATTTTCACACAATCTAATTTGGTCACCCTAGATCCAGACTTACTAGATGCCATGCATTAATATAACCCAAAAACTCTTATGATGAATTTGTACAATACGTAACAATATTTTTAATTTCTATCATAACTCTCATGGGGCGGGGGTGGCTCAGTCGGTAGCGCGCCAGGCTCGTAATCTGTAGTTCCCAGGTTCGAGTCCCAGCTGGGTCAGCGTTGAGATTTATCTCCGCAAAATTCCCCGCCCTGCCCACGGTCAGTAGGCAGGGCGGGAAAACCGCCGTCCATCGGATGGGACGTTAAGCCGATGGTCCGAGTGCGGGAGAGCCATACTCTGTGCACGTTAAAGAACACGCTGGATGGCCTTGACAGATGGTACAGATGGTAGCCCCCCGTCTCCCAACAGCTGTTCCAGTGGGTCCCCTCCCACAACCTTCTCTGAGCCTTCCGGGTCCATGTGACCTGGCCATTTAGCCCCAGACCTCTGTGGCAAGCAGCTGCTTGAGGGGGTATTTATTTATTTTTTATTAGTGCAAAAAAGTGCCACTCAGAGGTAAAACAAGCCAACGTTAAAGAACAAGCTGGATGACCTTGACGGGAGGCTACCATCTGTCTCCCAACAGCTGTTCCAGTGGGTCCCCTCCACCAACATTTTCTGAGCCTTCGGGGTCCTTGTGACCTGGCCATTTAGCCCATGGTGTGCAAAAAAGTGCCCCTCAGAGGTAAAACAACCCAACGTTAAAGAACACGCTGGATGGCCTTGACGGGAGGCTACCATCTGTCTCCCAACAGCTGTTCCAGCACATCCCCTCCACCAACCTTCTCTGAGCCTTCGGGGTTTATGTGACCTGGCCATTTAGCCCATGGTGTGCAAAAAAGTGCCACTCAGAGGTAAAACAACCCAACCCAACTCTTATGATGAATTTGTACAATACGTAACAATATTTTTAGTTTATATCATAACTTTCATTGTGGGTTTTTATTATGGTTTATAACCAATAATTACATATTTTTGTTATTCATAAAATGTTTTTATCTTATTTATCAGTTACTAACATATTTCATATGAATATTGTTCACAGTCCGTAAAGTTTATCGAAATATTTTATCAGTAGAACAACTTTGAATATAAAATATAATATATTTTTAATATGCTTTTTATATATAATAATAAACTTAATGAAAAAAAAATGTATTTTACAACAAGTTCCTTAAAATCAAGTACTTACGAAACTACGCTGGTTTTCATATATTAAGTAACAACCCTATGTTATACCAATGGAAAACTAACATCCAAGCTCTGAAACTTTAGAACAATTTTTCTGTTTTGACAAATATCAATTTTTCAAAAAAAAAACTTATTTTTGAAGTTATAGAGCTTCGACTTTGCTTAACTTATGTAATTAATATATTTCTTATCATAAAACATATACAAGATAATTTGTGTGATCTAATATAATTATTTATTGCCAATCCTCTATGAATTTATTTCTTTTTTTTTTACTTTCTTGGTAACTTTCTATCAACGTTTTCGCCAAACATCCGAATAATTTAAGGGGCTGGGGTTTCTCAGTCGGTAGTGCGCCAAGTTCGTAATCTGTAGTTCCCAAGTTCTAATCCCAGCAGGGGCGGGGGTGACTCAGTCGGTAGCCCGCCAGGCTCGTAATCTGTAGTTCCCAGGTTCGAGTCCCAGCTGGGTCAGCGTTGAGATTTATCTCCGCAAAATTCCCCGCCCTGCCCACGGTCAGTAGGGGACACCGATGGGCTTGGAAATGCCGCCGTCCGTCGGATGGGACGTTAAGCCGTGGCCCCGCGTACAGGAGAACCATACCCTGTGCACGTTAAAGAACACGCTGGATGGCCTTGACGGGGAGGCTACCATCTGTCTCTCTACAACCGTTCCAGTGGGTCTCCTCTCCCAACCTTCTCTGAGCCTTCGGGGTCCTTGTGACCTGGCCATTTAGCCCATGGTGTGCAAAAAAAGTGCCGCTCAGAGGTAAAACAACCCAACCCAATCTAATCCCAGCTGAGTCAGCGTTGAGAGTTATCTCCGCAAAACTCCCCGCCCTGATCACGGTCAGTAGGGGACACCAATGGGCTTGGAAAGGCCGCAGTCCGTCGGATGGGACGTTAAGCCGTGACTCTGTGCACGTTTAAAGAACACGCTGGATGGCCTTGACGAGAGGCTATCATCTGTCTCCCAACAGCTGTTCCAGTGAGTCCCGCTCAGAGGTAAAACAAACCAACCCAAATTCCGAATAATTTCTATGTGGATTCATGATATGGACAACCCATCCATCGGATCAGTAGATATAATATGTATAATATTGTCTTAGGTCATTCTTTTCATTTTTGAATTCCGAACAGGAGCACTCTTTATATGTAGGAAATAAGTGATTTTTGATATAAATGCTTCTCCATTTTTACATTTCTATATTGTATGAGTTTAAAGATTTCTGTCTTTTTTGTTTTCTTTTGCGTTATGTAGTTTCGTCCTTAAATGACATTACAGTTCCTTTTTAATATTCTTTAAATTTATCCTTATTCTTTTATCTAATATTCTTTTTTTTTTCTTTTTCTGTTTTTTCCTCCTTTTTTAGCTTTTTAGTTCTCATTAAATTTTTCATTTCTTTTCTTCTTTCCTATTTTTCATTTGTAATTTGTTTCCCCTGCTTTTTATTGCTTTTCGTTTGTTTCGTTTTCCTTTTTAGATTTTTGTTGTTTTTACTGTATTTCCGATATTTTTCTTCATCTAATGTTTGTAGCTTTATTTCCTTCTCTCTAACTTTATTTAAAAAAAAAATACCCCCTCAAGCAGCTGTTTGCCACAGAGGTCTGACAGGAGCCTGTCAGTTTATATGCCATAGTAGAAGGTCTGAGAGGATGGCAGGACCTCAGCAGAAAAACGACACAAACAGCCATGCCTTACCCGGGGCTCGAACCCAGGTCCCTTAGATCAGTAGCCAAGCGTGCTAACCACTCGGCCATGGGACTGTGTTCTTAATATTTTTCTCCTTTTATTGTTTATAGTTTTTTTTTTCTGTAACTTTTTCCCCATTTTACTTTTATTGTTTTCGATTTTACCATTTACTTTTTATTTCGCTGCTTTTAATTTTGAGGAAAGGAAAATTATCTCCGCAAAAATCCCCGCCCTGCCCACGGTCAGTACGGGACACCGATGGGCTTGGAAAGGCCGCCGTCCGTCGGTGGGATTTTAAGCCATGGCGCCGTGTGTGGGAGACCATACCCTGTGCACGTTAAAGAACACGCTGGATGGCCTTGACGGGAGGCTACCATCTGTCTCCTAACAGCTGTTCCAGAGGTTCCCGTCCCCCAACCTTCTCTGAGTCTTCGGGGTCCATGTGACCTGGCCATTTAGCGCATGGTGTGCAAAAAAGTGCCGCTCAGAGGTAAAACAACCCAACAGATTCGAGTCCCAGCTGGATCAGCGTTGAGATTTATCTCCACAAGACTCCGCACCCTGCCACAATCAATAGGGGACACCTATAGTTTGGAAATCCACCGTCCATCGAATGGGACATTAAGCCGTGGCCCCGTGTACGGGAGAGCCATACTCCTGCACGTAAAAAAACACGCTGGATAGCCTTGACTGGAGGCTACCATCGGTCTCCCAACAGCTGTTCCAGTGGGTCCCCTCCCCCCGCCTTCTCTAAGCCTTCGGGGTCCTTTGTGACCTGGCCATTACGCCCATTGTGAACAAAAAAGTGCCGCTCAGAGGTAAAACAACCCAACCTAACTCCCAATATTATTTGAGCTCTTGGGGTCCTTGTGACCTGGCTTTTTAGCCAAATGTGAGCAAAAAAGTGCCACTTTGAGGTAAAACAACCCAATCTAATCCCCAACCTTATTTGAGCCCTTGGGGTCCTTGTGACCTGGCTTTTTAGCCAAATGTGAGCAAAACAGTGCCACTCTGAGGTAAAACAACCCAATCTTACCCCAACCTTATTTGAGCCCTTGGGGTCCTTGTGACCTGGATTTTTAGCCCATTGTGTGCAAAAAAAGTGTCGCTCAGAAGTAAAACAAACCCAACTGTATTACTCAGATTCTCAAGGAAGAATTTACTTCCGTTATTAATATTTATCTCTTAGATTTTTATTTTCTTCCTGAACGGCAAAGCCATTACAGAACAAGTTGGAGAAATAAGCTCATCAAGTTCATTTCCCTTAGTTTTCTAATAGCGCATGAAACCACGTCATTAACGATCCGTACTGAAGACGATCTTTCAAAATACTGCCACTAGCGAGTGATAAACGAATTTCGAAAATGATTTAAATGAAAACTTAACCGGAATGAAACAAATAGTTTGACGACAGAAAAATTTACGAATTCCCATTCCGAAAAAGATTTAAAGATCTCTAAAAAGACTTTTCTAATTTTTTTCAATAATAAATCGCTGTTCGATTTCTTCTAACATCTCTGGCCTCCTCGAAGAAAGCGTCTCACATCCGGGACACATACGGAAGGGAGAAAGAGGAAGTGGCACCATCTAGTGGGAGACTATGAACCTACAATTGATCTCAACGCTTTCAACTTCAAAGAATTTTCCACGTGACATGTTGATGCGTGAGAATCGCCGTGTGACGTAGTCGCTTCCATGGTAACGTGAGAGCACAGGTGGTTCAATCACTGGAAAGCTAAGTTAACCCGCCATCTCATCAAGTTTCATAAAATGATCAAATCATCGTCAAATGCGGCCCGAAATATTTCGCTCCAACGTGAATCAAGTTTTTTTGTGTGTAGTCCCCAGAGAATTTAATTTTTTTCCACCACATGAGGAATTTAGTTTCTGATATTCACAAAGCATTTTATTTTAAGATGCTTCGAATAAAATTGAGGGGTTTTTTTTATTTTGCTTTCAAGTGAATTCAGTTTTTTTGGTTACTCCAAGCTGAATTTAATTTTTTGCCGCCGCCCCCAAACTGAATTCGATTTTTTTTGTCACCCCCAAACTGAATTCAACTTTTTTGGCGCCCCCAAACTGAATTCGATTTTTTGCCGCCCCCAAACTGAATTCGATTTTTTTGGCGCCCCCAAACTGAATTCGATTTTTTTGGCGCCCCCAAACTGAATTCGATTTTTTGGCGCCCATAAAATGAATTCGATTCCCCCCCAAACTGAATTCGATTTTTTTTTGAGGCCCCCAAAATGAATTCGATTTTTTCCCGCCCCCAAACTTATTTCAATTTCTTTGCCGCCCCAAAACCGAATTCAATTTTTTCCGCCTCCAAACTTAATTCGATTTTTTTCCGCCCCCAAACTGAATTCAATTTTTTCCGCCTCCAAACTGAATTCGATTTTTGCCGCCCCCAAACTGAATTCGATTTTTGCCGCCCCCAAACCGAATTCAATTTTTGCCGCCTCCAAAAATTCGATTTCTTGCCGCCCCCAAACTGATTTCGATTTTTGCCGCCCCCAAACTGAATTCGATTTTTTTCCGCCCCCAAACCGAATTCAATTTTTTCCGCCTCCAAAAATTCGATTTTTTGCCGCCCACAAACTGAATTCGATTTTTGTCGCCCCCAACCTAATGTAATTTTTTTTCTCAAGTGAATTCCATTTTATGCCGCCTCCTAAAGAATTATATTTCTGCCACCCACAGAAAAATCCATTTATAGATAACATTTAACCGAATTACGTTTTTTCTGCCTTCAAATGAATTGCAATTTTTTCTCCTCCCAAGTGAATTCAATTCTTTGCCTCTTCCAACTGAATGTAAATTTTTATACCACCTAAAACATTTACGTTTCTGCCTACCACCAGAGACCAATTTTTAAATGCGTTCAAGCGAATTACGCTTCTTATTGTTTTCAAATCAATTAAAATTTCTGCCGCCCTCAAGTGAATTTAATTATTTGCCGCTTCCAAATATTATACAAAAGAATCAATATTTAAACAATATTTTTAAACAGATTTAAAAACAATATTTTTAAACGGATTTAAGCAAATTGTATTTTTCTTCCCTCCAACTGAATTAAAATTTTTGCTGCCCTTGACTGAATGTCATTTTTTGCCACCCTTGAGTAAATATTATTATATATACCCCCACCTAAAGAATTATATTTCTTCCACTCACCAGAGATCTATTTTCAGATGCATACAAATGAATAGTATTTTTTTTCTGCCTTCAAGTGAATTCCATTTTTTGTCTTCCCCAACTAAATATAATTTTTTCATACCAAAAACTCAAAATCACACTGACGAAAAAAAATTTTTTTCATCATCATCATCCTCAAGCATCCATGAGCTAAGGAAGGTCCAACCAGACGTGCAATTTAGTTCTCCAAACATCTATCCTGAGCAACATCAGCTGCATCTGGCCACTGCACACCAATTCTATTAAGGTCCTGTTTGACATTGTCTGATATCTCCTTTCTTGACAGAATTCAAAATATCCTGAAGTTGTCCGTAAAACCTATCCTTCTCATCCTCAGTGGGGGCATAACAGCAGATAACATTCAAGTCTTTAATGCTTGTATGAAATTTTGCTGTAAAAAACCTTTCATTAATGCATTCATGTCCAAGAAGAGCATCACTGGCATGTCTACTGAGAAGCAGACCTACGCCTTGAAAATGCTTATTACCTTCCCTTACTGAAAAGATAAATTTAAGATTATTTTTAAGAATCTGA
This sequence comes from Ryuthela nishihirai, assembly GCA_038380435.1. Classification (NCBI taxonomy): domain Eukaryota; kingdom Metazoa; phylum Arthropoda; class Arachnida; order Araneae; family Heptathelidae; genus Ryuthela; species Ryuthela nishihirai. The sequence goes on along the minus strand of JAWZYU010000034.1, from coordinate 40,728,625 downwards.
CCTTTATCTGTCCATTTGGTCTCTTGCAAGCCGAGAATGTCTAAATTATAACGGCAGAATTCTTGTGTGAGGACATAAAGAGAATAAGCGTTGTGCAGAGTCCTCAATTCCAACTACCTATGGAGAGTTGGGTTGGGTTGTTTTACCTCTGAGCGGCACTTTTTTGCACACCATGGGCTAAATGGCCAGGTCACATGGACCCCGAAGGCTCAGAGAAGGTTGGGGGAGGGGACCCACTGGAACAGCTGTTGGGAGACAGATGGTAGCCACCCGTCAAGGCCATCCAGCGTGTTCTTTAACGTGCAAAGGGTATGGCTCTCCCGCACACGGGGCCACGGCTTAACGTCCCATCCGACGGACGGCGGCCTTATCCAAGCCCATCGGTGTCCCCTACTGACCGCGGGCAGGGCGGGGAATTTTGCGGAGATAAATCTCAACGCTGACCCAGCTGAGACTCGAACCTGGGAACTACAGATTACGAGCCTGGCGCGCTACCGACTGAGCCACCCCCGCCCCACCTATGGAGAGAAAATGGTTAGTGAGATGTTTATTGAGAGAGGGCAGTAGTTATGTCGAACCGTAGCACCCCCCACGCACTGTGCTTTTCCCGTATGACGTCACTGTCCATGCCCCTTTATTCATAATTACACGCAATCAATAGAGATTTGTACGTAGTGACCTGACACCCTGGTCCCACCACGCACAGTACTTTCCCCCTATGACGTCACCGACCATACCCACATCAATATTCATAATTATTAATTCATAATTATGAATTATTAATTGTGAATATTAATAAGGGGGTGTGGTCGGTGACGTCATAGGGGGAAGCACTGTGCGTGGGGGGACCAGGGTGTCAGGTCACTACTGAGGGGATGCCGACAATATCAAATAGCCCCCTAATCGCAGGCATAGAGCCTAATCGCAGCAGAGACCCGTTCCCCCACCACTAAAGGCTGAAGCCATCTACTCTGGAAGACTTCTTCCAATGTGAAATTTGACGATGCCAGTAGAAGCAAGAGTTCAGGTGCCTGCGATGACCTCTGCTCAGGATTATCCACCAGCTGATAAACATATCCCGTGAATCTATTCGCTTGGGGCTGTCAACCCACAAACAAACGGAAAACACAGCGGAAGATTTTCCCTCCAAGAAGCGCACCAGTGCAGCAAATTCAGGATCCATAATCAAGCTCATAACCTTATTCCATGTAAAGGAATTTAATATTGTGTTAATACATAGAATCCCTCTAATATTTTAGATTTTAAAAGTTGATGTATTTGTAGAGTGATTATTTCTTTGTAGTTACCAGTATATATGGTCATCTAGTATCCTACGTGGTTGACCATTCCTCTGAAGGGTAGAAAAAAAAATAAAAATAGCCATAGTAGTCCATATCAATAGGCCACACTAATCTGGCAGCCCTCTTCTTCCGTTCCTTTCCACAAGAGAGTATCTCTTTTGAAAGGGTTGTTGGGTTGGGTTGTTTTACCTCTGAGCGGCACTTTTTTGCACACCATGGGCTAAATGGCCAGGTCACATGGACCCCGAAGGCTCAGAGAAGGTTGGAGGAGGAGACCTACTGGAATAGCTGTTGGGAGACAGATGGTAGCCTCCCGTCAAAGCCATCCAGCGTGTTCTTTAACGTGCACAAGGCCATCCAGCGTGTTCTTTAACTTGTTCTCCCGCACACGGGGCCCCGGCGGACGGCGGCCTTTCCAAGCCCATCGGTGTCCCCTACTGACCGTGGGCAGGGCGGGGAATTTTGCGGAGATAAATCTCAACGCTGACCCAGCTGGGACTCGAACCTGGGAACTACAGATTACGAGCCTGGCGCGCTACCGACTGAGCCACCCCCGCCCCTATTTGTCTTGAGCCGGGTGGGATATGAACCCACGACCTCCTGATAACTTTTGAAAGGTACTAACGGTCTGCACTAGGAGAAGGCTGGGTCGGACATTAGGTGCTAGGCCTGGCCGGTTCTTTTCATCATCACAGGGGATTGGTGGTGCATCATTTTTTTAAATTAAATAATTATTTTAAATAATATTATTTATGGCTTGCAAAGGTATCTGAGGGCCAAAGGTAAAGCTCCATTTGAGGACCCGATACTTCATTTATAATAGATTCATAAAAATGATAATATTTTACACCAATCTAACTAGCATCTTAATCTTACTTTAACTTCATTTAATTCCTACCCCGTATTTCAGATACCAGTATGAAGAGTTCAAAGGGGTCCATTCACTTGTAGATCCCCTCGGCAACGCCCCCGATGCCCCCCTTCACGGTCTTGGTTTTATTGTATACATAAATAAAACAATATTTTAAAATTATAACTTATTGTTTTATTTTTATTAATAAAGAAAATATTTATGTATTTTTTTTACCGTCTTTAACCTAATAAAGAATATAATTTCTGGCTCTCAAAATTTGTTTTGCCTTTTTTCTGCTGTTTTGGTTCTTCATGCAATAAAGGTTTCCGATTCCTAGCTTAGGGCCTCACAATATAAAGGAATCCACGATATGGTGGACCTTACGATATGAAGGGCTTCATAATACAAAGTACCTCATATTACAACGGGATTCACAAAGGCCCTCAAAATTTAGTCTCGTTTTATGAAGGATCTCACTACCAGAGCGTCTCTTAATACGAAGGGCCTCACTGCATGGAGGGCCACACTATATAAAGGGCCTCACTATATGAAGGACTTCACTGCATGGAGGACCACACTATATGAAGAGCCTCACTACATGAAGGGCCACACTGTATGAAGGGCCTCGCGATCCAAAGGGCTTCACTGCATTGAGAACCACACTATATGAAGGGCCTCACGATTCAAAGGGCTTCACTGCATGAAGGACCACACTATATGAAGAGCTTCATTATATGGAGGACCTCACGATATGAAGAGCCTCACTACATGAAGGGCCACACTGTATGAAGGGCCTCGCGATCCAAAGGGCTTCACTGCATGGAGAACCACACTATATGAAGGGCCTCACGATTCAAAGGGCTTCACTGCATGAACACTATATGAAGAGCTTCATTATATGGAGGACCTCACGATCCAAAGGGCTTCACAGCATAGAGGGTCTTACTATATGAAGGTCTTCAGAGCATGGAGGGCCTTACAATCCAAAGTGCTTCACAGCATGGAGGGCCTCACGATCCAAAGGGCTTCACGGCATGGAGGGCCTCACTATATGGAGCAGCTTAAAAATTGCATTTCAAGTTTTACTGTGCAGCAGGCAGCTGTGAATTTGTATTTGTAGTTACGAAAAAAAAGTGTAAAATATAACAAATGCTTTCACAGCATCAGTTTCATTGTCTTAGTTAAATATTTCTCTGTTGTTTTTTTTTCAACTTCAAATCAAACTTCCGAAAGTTTTAACCAACAATTATTTAATTACACGCATTAACGCACTTATTAATATTGTTTTCTAGATAACCGTATTTATCTTTGGAACATAAAAGAATCTTTCAAAAGATCAAATGCATTCATTAAGAACAGTCGGAGTTGAATAAACATCAGCAAAAAAATAGACTCATTATTATTAACAGTTTTTCCGTCATCTTAAGTAATTTTCTTCAGATTGTAAATAGCAACAATTTTTTTTTAGTTTTACGCTTTGTTTTCTGCTCCGAATAAAGCACAAAAAAATCGCTCCTAACAGAAGCAATCATCCATTGTTTCGTCTAATTTCTATTGTCTAGTCAACACCAGAAACTCGGCAATGTTTTCTTTTGGTATTGTTACATGAATGACACTTGTTTGCGAACAGTTAATTAGGTTCTTGACAATATATAATGGAAATGTCTCTCGTTATTACGGTCCAGGCGAAATTTTAATCTCAAGTTTAATGTGATAAAACGTTAATTTCTTTCTAAGAGTATTCAACCCCCCCCCCCCACGCCTGCTTCTCCAAAGATACAGTTCTCTGCGTCAGCTTGATAGATGTTGAAATTAGCGGTTCAATAATTACACGCACTCATTCTTTCTAGGTGTATGTACGGGTAGTGAAAAGGCTGGCTTGTAGTTTGAAGATGCTGCTAGCGATGGAATGAAGGCCGGTGGTGGTGGGGGTGCAGGATTTGACAACAGCTGCTCAAAATGTGTAGCCAAGTTATCGGAAAACATAATCAGACGTCAAATTATACACTTAAGTACTAGACGAAGATTCGTAGAGTTTAGGAGACGAGCTCTACAGTGGCTCAAATTGTTAAGTGTAATCTTATGGTAACTTGTTGACTTTAGAATAATTTCAATTAAAGTGTTATGAGTTTGAAACTAAGAGTTAAACGCTGTCACAGTCTATTATTTTTAATAAGGTTTTCTAAGTCCCACTGGGGAAAAGAAGTCTTAGTGAAGGAAAATTGTAGAAATAAACTGAGAAGAAAAAAATTTTAATTTGTTTCTGATGATGAATGCAGAAATTTGAGATGATTTCTCATGACATATGGAACTCTTTGGAGAGAAAGGAAAAATGTTATTATTGATCAGTGATGGTTTTAAGAAAAAACAGAAGATAGGTAAAAAGTATAATTGAAAAATAATTTAAATAAAAAAACAAAAGAATTGATTTAAAAAGTATAATGATTAAAAATAAATGGTTAAAAAGTATATTGATTTAAAATAAATGATTAAAAAAAGATGTAATGATTAAAAATTCTAACGATTAAAAAATCTAGTGATAAAAAATAGAGCGATTAGAAAAGTATGATTATTAAAAACTGGTGTAAAAAAAAAGATTGAAAATTTTAATGATTAAAAAAGTATGGCTGAAGAAATGTAATGATTAAGAAATTGATTGTTTAAAAATGTACAATTATTAAAAAAGATATAATGTTTAAAAAGTATAATATTGGAAGAAGTATAAAGTTTAAAAATTATATAACAATTGAAAAAGAAAATGATTTTAAGAAGTATAATGATTATAAAATTATAATTATTAGAAAAGTATAATGATTAAAAAGGAATAGTTATTTCATTAAGAAATCGATGGTTAAATAGTATAATTATTAAACACAATTTAATGATTGAAAAATGGATAATAATTAAAAAAGGTATGGCGATTCAAAAGGTATAATGAATAAAAAAAGCAAAATAATTAAAAAGTGTGATGATTCAAAAATTATAATTATTAAAAAACAAACAATTAAAATATTATAACGATTAAAAATATGTAATCATAGAAAATTAGAAACGTTAATTGTTAGAAATTATATAATGATTGAAAAGGAAAAATTATTTTAAAAAGTGTAATGGTTAAAGAAGCATAATAATTAAAACGTATGATAATTTAAAAAGCATGAGGATCAGGATGATGAATGATTAAAAACAATAATAATTGAAATATATCATAATTAAAAAGTGTAATCATTAAAATATAATAATTAAAAAGAAAATTATTTTTGAAAAGTATAATTATTAAAATTGAAAATTTATTTTAAAAACGTATAATGATTAAATAATACTATGGAAAAAAAACATAATAGTTAAAGAGTATGATGATTTAAAAAGTATAATGATTGAAACATAATAATTAAAAAGTTTGAATCATTAGTAATGCATAGCAATTGAAAAATATTTTTTATTAAAGAAGATATAATTATATGAAATATAATATAAATATATTTATATTATATTTTATACCCTTGGAGTCGTTGGGACCTAATTACTTAGTCCATTGTGTGCATTAAAGTGTCACTGAGTTGGTTTAGCTCTGAACTGCACTTTTTTGGCACACAATGGGTTAAATGGCCAGGTCACAAGGACCTCGATGGTTCAGAGAAAATTGGGAGAGGGGACCCACTGGAAGAGCTGTTGGGTCACAGATTGTAGCCTCCATCAATGCCATCCATCATGTTCTTAAAGGAAATATCTGTCCCGAGCACACGGGGCTACGGCTTAACATCCCATTTGATGGACGGTGGCCTTTCTAAGCACATCGGTTTCCCCTACTGACCGAGGTCAGGGCGGGGAGTTTTGCAGAGATAAATCTCAACGCTCACCCAAGTGAGGATCGAAGTTAGTAACTGGAACCGAGAGATAAATCAAGCAACCCATCCCAAAATACTGAGGCACAATTCCTTTCAAAGAATCTCTAACTAAATATGAAGAGATCGATGCAAACAAATTCGAGGGATTTGCAGGACAAGCAAACACGAAACGTAGAAATATCGACACGTGTGGATGACACAACCTGTCATTTTTCAGATGCTTTATGAAAAATAATTTTGGAAAACGCTTCCAAATCCCTCACGCAAACAAAAAAATTTCCTTTTTACAAATGAGGATTTTCGAAAACTTTAAAATAAAATAAAAGCTCGGTAAAATGGTAGAGCCACTCAGACCCACGTCTGACTTTGCCTTCAAAAAATAAATAAATTTGTAGAACGTAAACAGAGAAAATATCATTCTTCTAGAAAATTCTTTTAAGAACCGAAAAACAATAAAAATGTTTGTGAAGCGCTCTCTTTCTTTGCTTCATCCTCGATGGAAGCGAGTCTTAGAAGGCCGCAAAACACGAGCAGATCCCTAGAAGACTCTTTCACGCGTCACGACAGACAAGCAAGTGTCCAGTGTGTCAATTGTTCCAGCTCGTTCAGCGTGCGCTGTCAGACAAAGTGAGGACACTCAATAGCCCCACCTCGAGACGAAGCGTTAGGAGGGTGGAGGGGGGGGGGGGGGATAGAATTGAGCGAAACGTCCGATGCACGTGCTGCAAGTCAAGGAGTGAAAGAAAATGTCCTTCGTAGAGTGATCGAAGGAATATGGCTCTGATGTAGAGCTGCGTGCAGAAATAAAAACGGAGAAGCGATTAATCAAAATGACACCAAAGAGTCGGCAGATTGTCTTGAGTCAGTCTGGCCGTCTAATAAAAGATAAAAAAGAAATAAAAATTAGAAGAGTAACATATCTCTGAAGAATATGAGAGGATCGTTTTTGCAAGGGAAATGAAGGTTTTCAATTGATGACTTTATGGACACCTTTAATAGTAGAGGATTGGAACTAATGGATGGTTGGGAAAATAGAAAAAAGCATGTTTCAGAGATGTCATTGATTTGATGTGCTTATCTAGGCAAACTATATATAAATTATAATTTTCATACTTTGTGTATACTACAAAGATTGGTCTTACAATGTTTCCAAAATGTAGAACAGTCTTTAGTAGGTTGGGTTGTTTTACCTCTGAGCGGCACTTTTTTGCACACCACGGGCTAAATGGCCAGGTCACATGGACCCCGAAGTCTCAGAGAAGGTTGGGGGAGGGGACCCACAGGAACAGCTGTTGGGAGACAGATGGTAGCCTCCCGTCAAGGCCATCCAGCGTGTTCTTTAACGTGCACAGGGTATGACTCTCCCATACACGGGTCACGGCTTAACGTCCCATCCGACGGATGGTGGCCTTTCCAAGCCCATCGATGTCCCCTACTGACCATGGGCGTGGCGGTGAATTTTACAGAGAGAAATCTCAAAGATGACCCATCTGGGACTCGAACCTGGGAAATACAGATTACGAGCCTGGCGCGCTACCAACTGAGCCATCCCCGCCCCTTCCCGCCCCGCCCCTCTCCGAGACAAAACACAACAAAATAAACACCATATGAATTTTGGAAATCCAACCGACAACGGATCCTCCAATAAATTCCTTCAGAGAGAAGTCTTGTTTAACACTGGCCCCGACCTCGTTTCACATTTAGCCCTCGAGTTTGTTTCACATTAAGAGTTCGAGATCGTTTTCGTATTGACCCCCTCTAGCTCGTTTCGCATTTAATCCTTCGAGCTCGTTCCGTATTGACCGCCTATAGCTCTTTTCGCATTTATCCTTCGAGCTCGTTTCGTATTGACCCCCCTATAGCTCTTTTCGCATTTATCCTTCGAGCTCGTTTCGTATTGACCAATATAGCTCTTTTCGCATTTATCCTTCGAGCTCGTTTCGTATTGACCCCCCTATAGCTCTTTTCGCATTTAATCCTTCGAGCTCGTTCCGTATTGACCCCCTATAGCTCGTTTCGCATATAGCCTTTGAGGTCGTTGCGCATTTAGCTATCTCGTTTCACACTAACCCTCGAGCTCCTTTCGCATTACCCCTCGAAATTCTTTTCCACCGAAGGCGTTAATTGTTCTATAACATTTATCCAGCATACAATTAATGATTCACCAAAAGCTCTCTACTCTGCCTTGCTGACAACGGATTCTGAAGCAAAAATACCACACCGGCATTAAATAAAGAACTCAGATGAACAAATCCAGTGAATGAGATTTAACAGGCATGGCATTCAACCATTCAGTTCAACAAGGGAGTTGTATGATGGTTGCGTAATTGAGCACAGCGATTATCCACACAGACTTCATTGCCTGTGCTGATGTTGCCGCCAGTGAGATTGTGTTGTTTTCAATGCTCAGGGGCAGCTTCAAAAGTAATTAAACAGCGGTGTCGACAACAAGGTACTTGTCGTTACAGTGTCGGACAAGCCAGTTTCGGGCCGAGTAATTATGACGCTGTTCGCAACAATACCGCCGCGAATTATCCTCCATTTTTGTTGCTATGGTAACGATGGAAAAATCTGTGGAGCGCAGAGTTCCTATTGTGGATATTATTAATACGCCCGGAATAAAAGTATCGCTGATATTGTAAAAGGTGTGAGATATTAATTTTGTAAGCACGGGAAGAGGGAAAAGGGGGTAAAGATGGGAGGGGGGGGTTGTTTATTAAGATTTTTAAATGATGACTTTGATGTTAAGGAGAGGCGGCTTTTCTGGGGGTTGGTAGAAAATATGATTGTTGATTATTTCATTTTCTTTTCTGTTAGATTATACAGTTTGTTGCGAAAAGTAACCGGACAGTTCCATGTTAGATGAACGGACTGGGTTGTTTTACCCCTGAGCGACACTTTTTGCACACAATAGGCTAAATGACCAGGTCACAAGGACCGCGAGGCCTCAAAGAAGGTTGGGAGATGGGACCCACTGGAACAGCTGTTGGGAGACAGATGGTAGCCGCCCATCAAGGCCATCCAGCGTGTTCTTTAATGTGCTCAGGGATGGCTCTCCCTCACACAGAATCACTGATTAACGTCCCACCCGACGGACGGCAGACTTTCTAAGCCATTGGTGAAAGGACGGGAGTTTTGCGGAGATAAATCTCAACGCTGGCCCAACTGGGACTCGAACTGGGAACTTCAGATTACGAGCCTGGCGCGCTACCGACTGAGCCACCCCCGTCCCCATCGATATGGAATGCCTTATTTTTTAGAATAATATCGATACAAAACGCATTGGTTTTAGGAACATATCGATTGTAAAAACGCATCGCTATGGAACACATATCGATTAAGAAACTATATAAAATACATTGTTTTTGGAAGCATATCCAATCAACCACGTTGATTTTGAGAGCACATCGATATATAAAATTAATCGATTTTTAAAGCGCAATGATATGAAACACGTGAATTCAAAAGCACATCGATGTAAAATAAACTGATTCTGAGGACATATCGATATAAAGCTTTTTGTTGTTGTTGTTGTTTTTACCTCTGAGCGGCACTTTTTTGCACACCATGGGCTAAATGGCCAGGTCACATGGACCCCGAAGGCTCAGAGAAGGTTGGGGGAGGGGACCCACTGGAACAGCTGTTGGGAGACAGATGGTAGCCTCCCGTCAAGGCCATCCAGCGTGTTCTTTAACGTGCACAGGGTATGGCTCTCCCACACACGGGGCCACGGCTTAACGTCCCATCCGACGGACGGCGGCCTTTCCAAGCCCATCGGTGTCCCCTACTGACCGTGGGCAGGGCGGGGAATTTTCCGATATAAAGCACCTTAATTTTGTGAGCATATGAAGAGGAAAACATTTCGATTTTGAAAGCGCATAAGTGTAAATCACATACAGATACTGAGCAAAAGTAATGGAACATATTCCCATGTTAAGTCAATGGAGCGTCAAATTCGTAGATCCGTAATTTCTACAATAAGCTTTTTTATTGGAAAATAGGAAAGTCAGGCGTAAGAAACTTGTGTAAAACTGACAGTTTTTAAAAGAACTATTTGCACAATATTCTAAAACACATACTTATTTTATTAAATGGTTTCAATAATACTTTTTTAAGTTTTAATTAAACTTTAATTTAAGTTTTAATTAATCTGAGGCGAATTCTTGCGATTGACATCTTTGTTATCCAATATTCAAACTTGTATAAATCTTTAAGTACTGAACGGATATTGTTCAAAATCGAATTTTAATCAGTTTAATTAATATATTTATTTTCTGCCACATGTTTCCATAAAAAATTTATTTAACCAGTTACATAGTCTCAAATTTGATTCTCTATTGACATAAAAATGGGGATGTTGCCATTTTTATATCCATTGCCTGTATATATTAATCCTGTGAGAATTTAAACATTAAGAAGGGAAAAAAATTACAATTTTTTTTCACGTAAAATTAAAAGGTTCCTGGCACTTGTATACAGTTGCTCAAAAAAATATTCGAACACTATAGTTGATTACAGAATTCAGAAAAAGTATCTGGCAACGATTTTTTTTTTTTTTTTTTTTTTTTTTTTTTTTTTTTTTTTTTTGAAATCAGTGATCTGGCAACCTTCGTGTAACACGAAGGTTTCCAGATCACTAATTTCTAAAAAAATCGTTGCCAGATGTATTTTCTCAAATTTGTAATCAACCATAGTGTTCGGATATTTTTTGAGCGATTGTACATTTTACACCATTACTTGTATTAATACTAATCACCCTCCTTAACTCAACCCAGCCACTTTATCTCTTTGATCAGCTGCAATAGATAAGTTGTCTGAATTTAAAAAGAAAAATTACGTATTTAATTAGTTTAATTAATCAAAATCCGAACAAACGCTTGAAGCACTCTAGTTGATAAAGTTGAAATCCTAACATTTTTCTTTAAAAAAAACGATATTGTTAAAACAGCATAGACTGAAATCTATTCAATTTCTATATTAACTCTGAATACAATTCCTCCTTAAATCATCCAAATCTTTTCTTTCTTTTTAAATTTCCGTACACAATTACTGCAAGTAAAGAAAAATCTCTATGCAGATTCGTTATTGCTTTCTTCAAACGCTGCATAATGATAATAAAGATCCAGACTGCTCTTCTATCTCAACATAAAGACACAGAAAAAGATTTAAAGTGAAAAAAAAAATCATATTTATCATTAAAATAAGCATCAGCTTCTTTGTCAAAACATTCCTCTACTTTTGTGAATTCATCTAACAAATAAGGCTACGAAACAAACAAACACAGTCAACATTGTTAACTTGCGTAACGGTCGAGAAAGAATAGCGCAATGCGAAAGAATGCTAAAGAATATCTTATTGAAAATCTACTCATCCATTGAGAAGATATGCTATTAATATTTTTTTACTTCCTTTTAGAGTGCAAAGGTTACAAGAAAATCATCAGACTCCTTATGTCCAGAGATAAATAAATACAACGAGCTCATTAAAATGCTCTGTTACTTTCTGAATAATCATCATTTTTTTTTATCATCTGAGTCGTTATTACGACTATTTTATTACTTTTGCGTTTCTCACACAAACTTGCTCGAAATACAAACAAGAGTTAATGTTTATCTTGGTAAGTCAATTATCACAGCATTAAGCAATGTCGAAAGAAGAAAGAAAACATTTCTCTCGACTAGGATGATAAAACAGTGACTAAAATTTGTTAACGTTGCTATAAGTCTCTCTTTAATCTCCTGGGATGTAAATGTATTCAAATTTAAAAAAAATAAAGTCTCAGTTCTCTAGATTTCTTGGGTTTTCTAACCGGTCCGCAGAAAAGTCTAAATAACGAGGGCTTTCGTTAAAAGTTTCCATTGTTTATCCTACGAAATCACGACCTAGTTAATTACGACTGCGTTTCTTTCTTCCAGTTAATTAGAATTGCAGTTTCTTTATCTATCGTCACCATGTTTGTTTTTCTCTCTGGAATTTCTCTTACTCCCGGAGTGATTCGTCTGCTGATTTGTGTTCGTCAGAAATTGTAGCTCGGTTTCTATCGATTAGAACACTTCAAAACTGGGGAGGTGGGCGTAGGTTGGGCTGTTTTACCTCTGAGCGGCACTTTTTTGCACACCATGGGCTAAATGGCCAGGTCACATGGACCCCGAAGGCTCAGAGAAGGTTCGGGGAGGAGACCTATTGGAACAGCTGTTGGGGGACAGATGGTAGTTTCCCGTCAAGACCATCCAGCGTGTTCTTTAACGTGCACAGGGTATGGCCTTCTCCCGCACACGCGGCCACGGTTTAACGTCCCATCCGACGAACGGCGGCCTTTCGAAGCTCATCGGTGTCCCCTACTGACCGTAGGCGGGGCGGGGAGTTTTGCGGAAATAGGTTGGGTTGGGTTGTTTTACCTCTGAGCGGCACTTTTTTGCACACTATGGGCTAAATGGCTAGGTCATATGGACCCCAAAGTCTCAGAGAAGGTTGGATGAGGGGACCCACTGGAACAGCTGTTGGGAGACAGATGGTAGTCTCTCCCACACACGGGGCCAGGTGGGTGTAGAAAAAACAAAATGAGGGGGAGGAATTGCGTGAAAACTTTCCATCAAGCGTTTTAATTTGTAGAAATAAATCGAGTTCGTTTTAGTGGGGATCAGGTATTTGCATTACAGAGCGATTGTCGACAATCGATTGACAGCTCTCTGTTGAAAGCGATTGTGATGTTTGAATAACTGTGTTTTGCAACGTAACAATCGATATAATGCTCTCTGTCAAAAATACAGGCAACCTTCACGTAGCTTTCTAATCGTTGAGGTTTTCATCTCGTAATCGTTGATATTGTCATCTGATAATCCTTCAGGTTGTCATCTGCTAGTCGTTGAGATTCTCATTCACTAGTCGAGGTCGTCATGCGCTAATCGTTGAGGTTCTTATTAACTAGTCGTCATGTGCTAATCATTGAGGTTCTAATCATTGAGGTTCTCATTCACTAGCCGAGGTCGTCACGCGGTAGTCGTTGAGGTTCTCTTTCAGAATCGTCGAGGTCGTCATGCGCTAGTCGTTGAGGTTTTCATTACTAGTCGTCGAGGTCGTCATGCGCTAATCGTTGAGGTTCTCATTCGCTAGTCGAGGTCGTCACACAGTAGTCATTGAGGATCTCATTCAGTAGTCGAGGTCATCATGCACCAATCGTGAGGTTCTCATTTACTAGTCGTCGAGGTCGTCATGCACTAATCGTTGAGGTTCTCATTCACTAGTCGAGGTCGTCACGCGGTAGTCATTGAGGTTCACATTCAGTAGTCGTCGAGGTCATCATGCACCAATCGTGAGGTTCTCATTTACTAGTCGAGGTCGTCATGCACTAATCGTTGAGGTTCTCATTCACTAGTCGAGGTCATCACTCAGTCGCCATTGAAGTTCTCATTCAATAGTCGAGGTCGTCACGCGGTAGCCGTTGATGTTCTCATTCACTAGTCGAGGTCGTCACGCGGTAGTCATTGAGGTTCTCATTCACTAGTCGTCGAGGTTATCATGCGCCAGTCATGAGGTTCTCATTCACTAATCGTCGATGTCGTCATGCGCTAATCGCTGAGGTTCTCATTTACTAGTCGTCGAGGTCGTCATGCGCTAATCGATGAGGTTCTCATTCACTAGTCGAGGTCGTCACTCGGTAGTCGTTGAGGTTCTCATTCATTAGTCGAGGTCATCACGTGGTAGTCATTGAGGCTCCCATTCACTAGTCTTCGAGGTCATCATGCGCTAATCGTTGAGGCTCTCATTAACTAGTCGTCATGTGCTAATCATTGATGTTCTCATTCACTAATCGAGGTCGTCACGCGGTAGTCGTTGAGGTTCTCATTCACTAATCATCGAGGTCGTCATGCGATAGTCGTTGAGGTCGTCATGCGCTAATCGATGAGGTTCTCATTCACTAGTCGAGGTCGTCACTCGGTAGTCGTTGAGGTTCTCATTCATTAGTCGAGGTCATCACGTGGTAGTCATTGAGGCTCTCATTCACTAGTCTTCGAGGTCATCATGCGCTAATCGTTGAGGCTCTCATTAACTAGTCGTCATGTGCTAATCATTGATGTTCTCATTCACTAATCGAGGTCGTCACGCGGTAGTCGTTGAGGTTCTCATTCACTAATCATCGAGGTCGTCATGCGATAGTCGTTGAGGTTCTCATTCACTAGTCGAGGTCGTCACGCGGTAATTGTTGAGGATCTCGTTCACTAATCGTTGATGTCGTCATGCGCTCTCATTCACTAATCGTTTAGGTCGTCATATGCTAGTCTTTAGGAATCATTCATATTTAATTCATAGTCTATTAGTCCTAGTTTCTAAAAATGCACTCTAAAACTATTTGATATAAAGAGATGCATTATCAACCAGACAACTGTATTAGCCAGTATCTGGCGGTCAACGGCGTTAGATGAGTTCAAATACCGTTGACTGGCAGATAATCATAATCAGCTGTCAGCGGGGGTCGTCATCTTCTAGACATTGAAGTTATCATATTCTAGCAATTGAGATTGTCATCTATTAGGTATTGACGTTGTACTTAGTCGTTGATATTGCCATCTGATAGTCGTTATATTGTCATCTTCTAGTTATTGAGCTGGTCGTCTGCTAGTCGTTCAGATTCTCGTAAACTAATCATTGACGTTTCATCTGTCAATCATTAAGATTCTCCTCTGCTAATCATTTTGGAGTTTTCATCTAAAAGTGGTTCATCAGTCGTTGAAGTTTCATCTTCTAGTCAATGAGATTCTCTTCTGCTAGTTATTGAAGTCGTCATCTGCTAGTCATCTAGGTTCTCATCTGATAGTCGAGGTTGTCATCTGCTAGTGGTTGAAGGGGAGAAAGATGTGATGGATGCAGATGTGACTAAACTTTCAAGATTCGATCCTAAGGATAATTTGATTCCTAGATCTCGGGAGAAAATACGGAATTTGGAATCTCTCTTGTCCTTCAAGGTGAAATAGATTTCAAATTTCGATCTAGCATCATCTACATATGTTGGTTGGTTCTGCCTCTGAGCGGTAAATCTTTTGCGCACAATATGCTCAATTACCAGGTCACAATGACAGTCCATTGGACTGCAGTTACGACACACACGGAAGACCATCATTGAGGGCATTTTTAAACGAGCATAGAATATAACTCTCCTGCACACGGAATCACGGCTTAACGTCTCATCCGACGGACGGCGGCCTTTCCAAACCCATTGGTGTCTCATTTCTAGAGAGAGGGGGTTTAGCGGGAATAAATCCCAATTCTGGCTCAGTTGAGACTCGAACCTGGAAACTGCGGATTTTAAACCCGGTACGCTGCCGACTGAGAAGACCTCCTCCCCCTTTTCACAAGGACCTCGAAGGCTCAGAGAAGATTATGAAGAGGGGACCCACTGGACAGCTGTTGGGTTGTTTTACCTCTGAGCAGCCCTTTTTTTGCTCGCAATAAGTTAAATACCAAGGTCACAAGGTCCCCGAAGGTTCAGGGGACCCACTATACAGCTGCTAGGAGGCATGTGGTAGTCTCCCGTCAAGGCCATCCAGTGTCTTCTTTAACGTGCACAGGGTATGGCTGTCCCATACACGGCTTAAGGCTCCGTCCAACAGACGATGGCCTATCCAAGTCCATCGGTATCCCCTACTAACCGTGGGCAGCGCGGGGAGTTTTGCGGGGTTGGGGGATACACTGGACCGATGTTGACAGGCATATGGATACCACTCATCTGGCCCAGGGAGGGCGAACTAAACCAGAGGGTCCGCCCTACCCACACCCCTCAAATTTTGATTGTCTTCTACCAAATCTCAAACTTGTGTACCTTGTTTAAAATTCAAAACATGTGTCTTTGTATAATTTTATTTTAGCCCCATAGTCTATGTCCGACCACTAAACATAGATTTAATAAACAACTATTAGTAATTTATTCCATATCGAATAATATTTTAGCCTTTCCTGTATGGTGTGGAATATTTTAGTAATTGGGAAATCCTACCCAAATCTTATTCTTAGATTCCCCCACCCCCTGGAATTATAATTCTTAGACCCTTCCCCCACATCCAAACTAAAATATCGAACCTTCCCCGAAATCAAATCCTGGGTCTGTACCTGCATGGGACCATGGCTTAACGTCCCACCCGACGGACGATATTCCTTCCAAACCCATCGGTTGCTCGCATCGAACCGAAAATAAATGTTATATCAACTCTTGCATGAAAATTAAATTAACACAAATGTTCTCCATGTTCCGATTGTTGAGGTTGATAACGTGTCAGGTTCGCCATCTGCAGTTCCCAGGTTCGAATCCCAACTGGGCCTGCGTTGAGAATTTTTTTCCGCTAATTTACCCCCCCACCACCACCACCACCACCACCACCTCCCCTCGATCATAAAGGGAACACCGATGGGTTTGAAAACGCCGCCGTCCGTCGGATGGAACGTTAAGCCGTGTGCAGGGGTAGAGCTATACCTTATGCACGCTAAAGAAGAACACGCTGGATGGTCTTGACGGGAGGCTGCCATGTATCTCCCTAACAGCTGTCAAGTGGGTGCCTTTCACCCAGCCTTCTCTGAGTCCATGAAGTCCTTGTGAATTGGGGTGGGCTCAGTCGGTAGTGCTCCACGCTCGTAATCTGCAGTTCCTAGGCAGTTCCCAGCTTGTCCAGCGTTTAGATTTATCTCCGCAAAACTCCCAGCCCTGCCCACGATCAGTAGGGGACACCGATGGACTTGGAAAGGCTGCCATCCGTCGAATGGGACGTTAAGTCGTTTTCAGGAGTAGAGCCATACCCTGTGCACACCACAGAAGAACACTCTAGATGGCTTTGACGGAAGGCTACCATCTGTCTCCTAACAGTAGTTCCAGTAGGTCCCCTCATTCAACCTCCTCTGATCCCATGAGTTCCCTGTGACCTGGCCATTTTACCCCATTGACTGCAAAATAGTTCCGCTCAGAGATAAAAACAACCCAACTCTATATCCCAAAAATTCTTTTAAAGGCGTCGCCCATTCTTCCCCGCCATTCAAATTCCATTCACTTACATGCCATTCAACAGCGGAATTTCCGGACGAAAACACATTTCTGCTCGAGGGTGATTCGCGCAGTCCTCGCACGTTCCATTCTTTTCCTCTCCCGCCTTCAAAAGATAAAAAAAATTCAACGAAGATTATAAAGAATCAAGGAGGAGAAAAGGATAAGAAAAATAAAGAAGTCCCTTGCGTCCTTTCTTCAATCTCTTCTGCATTTTACGTGAAAATTTTTACTTGACAAAGCCACAGTGACTCGATGTATTCCTTCAATCCAAACGCCACTCTATCGAGAGTATTCACCCTGGAGCACGGGCACGTACTTTCAGACAAATAACTAATCTCGACACCTCGTCGAGCTATCAAAGTTCGCTTTCAAAACTTCCGAACCAATAGTAAAATCACGTCTACCTCGAGTTTCATCTTCTACTCTGAATTTCCCTCCCCACCCATTCCCCTAGACCCCTGGTCCTGCAGCAACCAATCACCACCTCCATCTTGCCGTCCTGCGAATCTAGGGACCACGTGAACGGTTTACCCAATCACACTCTCGAATGGGCACGTCCGGAGAAGATGAACGCATCCTTTTGCTCCCGGTCCTCTCTGAGGATGGAGAGCTTCTTCCTCTTCCACGTGCTCTATTCCATCCGTTCTCTTGTTGTTGACACGATGCGACAGCATCTGACACAGCATCACCGAGATGCAGTCTTTGAACCACTAGCAAAATCCTGCAGTAAATCAGTCCCGAAACTTCCTTATTCTCTCTGCAATATATGGCTATATTCACTTTTTCAACGGTTTAGTGTTGAAACAACTTTGTTTAACAAAGTCTAAAAGCAAAATTGTTGCCAACAATGGAAAATAGGGTGTGTGTGCAGCGTCTTAACACAAGACTAATACAATTCATTGAAGGTTCAAGCTTTTGAGATTTCTTCATGCGCGAAAACTTCAAATCCAGTACACAAGTTTCAACTAAAGTTAAATGTACAGTCGCTCAAAAAAGTATCCGAACACTATGGTTGATTACAGAATTCGGAAAAAATATCTGGCAACGTTTTTTTTTAGATATTAGTGATCTTTTAGAAATTAGTGCCACGTGACACGAAGGTTGTCAGATCGCTAATTTCTAAAAAAAAAACGTTGCCAGATATTTTTTCTGAATTCTGTAATCAACCATAGTGTTCGGATATTTTTTGAGCGACTGTACACTTTATTAATTTCTTTCCTTTTAAATTAATAACCAATAGAAAAAATCGTGGAAGCAATAAAAATAAATTTAAATAAATGCACACTCAAACAGCTGCTTGTCATATAAGTCTGACAGGAGTTTATACGCCATAGTAGAAGGCCTCTGGGTATGGCGCACCTCAGCAGAAAGCCAACACAAACATCTATACCTCATCCGGAATTCGAACCCAGGTCCCTTTGATCAGGGGCGGGGGTGGTTCAGTCGGTAGCGCGACAGGCTCGTAATCTGTAGTTCCGCGCCGTGCCCACGGTCAGTAGGGGACACCGTTGGGCTTGAAAAGGCCGCCGTCCGTCGGATGGGACGTTAAGCCGTGGCTCCGTGTGCGGGATAGCCATACCCTTGCACGTTAAAGAACACTCAGAATGGCCTTAACGGGAGGCTACCATCTGTCTCCCAACAGCTGTTCCAGTGGGTCCCCTCTCCCAACCTTCTCTGAGCCTTCGGGGTCCTTGGGACCTGGCCATTTAGCCCATGGTGTGCAAAAAAGTGCCGCTCAGAGGTAAAACACCCCAACCCAACAGTTGTTCCAGTGGGTCCCCTCCCCCAACCTTCTCTGAGCCTTCGGGGTCCTTGGGACCTGGCCATTTAGCCCATGGTGTGCAAAAAAGTGCCGCTCAGAGGTAAAACAACCCAACCCAACAGTTGTTCCAGTGGGTCCCCTCCCCCAACCTTCTCTGAGCCTTCGGGGTCCTTGTGACCTGGCCATTTAGCCCATGGTGTGCAAAAAAGTGCCGCTCAGAGGTAAAACAACCCGACTGTTACTGAAACTAAACGTAACCATTCGCCATCAAATGGTTCCTCCCAATATACAGCTCCCCCGCTGATTATGTTTCCTACCTGCGTTTCCTTTACCTGAGTTTCAAGGGAAATGACGTCATCTATCTCATTTCCAGCAACTACTAATCTGATTTGTTGAACAGAGTCCACTCTTTTATGAACAGACGATCGAATTTGCAAACAACAGTCGTCGTCGTTCACCAGGTAAACAGTCGCGTGGCCTTGGCACAACACCGCCCGGCCGAGGAAAATTGGGTTATCCAATCAAGTAATTCGATTCGGACTCTTTCTGAATGTTCGGACATGGACCTGTGATTACCTACGATTACGTTCGACAATGTACTCTGATTAGCCATCGTTTCTGGTCTTGTTGGCAAATGAACGACGGTAATGTCTTGTTTTGGAAACGAGTTGATTCAAACTCGCCCAACCAGAAAGTGTAAAGGAAAATCGGTGATTCGGAGTTGACCGCAGAATTTGCTTTTCCTAAACAGCGATGTTTGACGAAATGCGTGGTGCGTTTGTTTCTGTAGTTTTGTTTCGGTGGTTGGTCTTAATGCAGAAGTCGTTTAAAGGTTATTGGGATTAAATCGCTAAGTGATTGGAGCAGAAATTTGTACCATATGTAATCAAGGTGTAATGTGGTTTGCGAATCTGCCAATAGAGGCAGGATATACAGGGTGAATCTGAAAAAGTGGGCAAAACTTTACGGGGTGGTAGAACGCAGCTATACGAGCAATATTCGTCATAGAAAGTATGGGCGGAACGCACACGGCGAGCCGCTAGGTGGCGTTGGAAATGGTATAAAAGGGTCGGTCCTCGCACCCAACGGCATTTCTACCGTGGATTGCCGAGAGGATGGCTGGTTATACTAACCACGAAATGGCGGATATGCACTTTGTGTACGGTGCGGTGGACGGGAATGCAAGTGAGGCACAGAGTATCTCCTTTCCTTCTTGTGTTCATTCTTTAAATGTGACAGTGGAAAACTACCTTTTAACTTCTCACCGCTTGCGTTCCGACCATACATTCTATGACGAATATTGCTCGTATAGCTGCGTTCTACCACCCCGTAAAGTTTTGCCCACTTTTTCAGATTCACCCTGTATATCTACTTTCGGTTCAAGAGCAGAAAGCATTAAAAAATTAAAACATTGAGACTTCTGAGCCCTGCCCACGGTCAGTAGGGGGCACCGATGGGATTGGAAAGGCCGCCGTCCGTCGGATGAGACGTTAAGCCGTTGCATCGCGCGCAGGAGCGCCTACCCTGCGCACTTTAAAGAACACGCTGGATGGCCTTGACGGGAGGCTACCATCTGTCTCCCAACAGCCGTTCCAGTGGGTCCCCTCCCCCAACCTTTTATGAGCCTTCGGGGTCCTTGTGGTGTGGCCATTTTAGCCCATGATGTGCAAAAAAGTGCCTCTCAGAGGTAAAACTACACAACACATCTGAACTGCACATTTTTTCACACAATGGGCTAAATAGCCAGGTCACAAGGACCCCAAAGGATCAGAGAAATTTGGAGGAGGGACACACTGGATAGCTATTAGGGAATGGATGGTAGCCTCCCGTCAAGGCCATCCAGCGTATTCTTTAACGGTATTGCTCTCTTCCGCACACGGGACACGGTTTACCGTCACATCCGATGGATGACGGCCTTTCCAAGCCCATCGGTGTCCCCTACTGACCGTGGGTAGGACGGAAGTTTTGCGGAGATAATCTCAATGCTGGCCAAACTGAGACTCGAACCTGGGAACTGCAGATTACGAGCCTGGTGCGCTACCGACTGAGCCACCCCTCTGAGCGGACTTTTGTGCAAACGATGGGGTTAATGGCCATGTCACAAGGATCCCAAAGGTGTACAAAACGTTAGGGAAGGGGACCCACTGGATAGCTGTTAGCAGGCAGATGGATTCCTCCCGTCAAGACCATTAAACATGTTCTTTAGTACATCTCAGAGGCACCTTTGTCCACACAACGGGCTAAATGGCCAGGTCACATGGACCATGAAGGCTCAAAGAAGGTTGGGGGAGGGGACCCACTGGAACAGATGTTGGGAGACAGGTGGTAGCCTCCCGTCAAGGCCATCCAGTGTGTTCTTTAACGTGCACAGGGTATGGATCTACCGCACACGGGGCCACAACTTAATGTCCCATCCAACGGACGGCGGCCTTTCCAAGCCCATCTGTGTCCGTACTGACCGAGAGTAGGGCGGGAGTTTTGCGGAGATAAATCTCAATGCTGGCCCAGCTGGGACTCGAACCTGGGAACTGCAAATTACGAGTCTAGTGGACTAGCGACTGAGGTTTATGCAATATATGATGAAATAAATGATATATGATTTTGATATGTCAAATTTCTTCCGAAAGTTATTTCTTCTTATGTCATTCCATTCGTTGTTCACATTTAAAGTTGCATTGTAATATTATTTAATACAACAAAGGTGGGGCGAGGGTGGGTCAATCGGAGCGCACCAGACTCGAAGTTTCGAGTCCTACATGGGCCAGATTTGAGATTTATCTCCGCAAAACTCCCCCGACCTGCCCTCGTTCAATAAGGGACACCGATGTACTTGGAAAGACCTCGTCCGTCAAATGGCTTTCTCCGTCAGAAGGCGTGACGCCTTCTGACGGAGAAAGCCATTTTCTGTGCACGTTAAAGAACACGCTGGATGGCCTTGATGGAATCTACAATCTGTGTCGCACAGCTCTTCCAGTGGGTCCCCTCTCCCAATTTTCTCTGAACCATCGGGGTCCTTGTGACCTGGTCATTTAACCCATTGTGTGCAAAAAATTATCGCTGAAAGATAAAACAACCTACAACAAGAGAAATATTTCAATCGAGATCCTATCTAGCACAATAATTAGAGCAGTTTTAATCTCTTTTTTTTTGCGTATGACTCGAAATTTCTCTTGAGGTTGTATTTAGGAATAATTGGACACACTCTAACCGTGCGCAGGAGGTTGTCACCGTGCGCATACATTTGATAATAACTACTCGACGAGTAGTACTTTTAAAAACAACATTCATAAATATTTGAAGGAATTTCGAAACCATCGTTATTTCTCAGTTTCTGAGAAACCTTTTCTCAATCCTCCCAAATTAAGGAAGAATAATGTTTAGATTCTTCGATTCATCTAGTGCCATCCTTTCACCGAAGGGATACCTCTCTTCTCCAGAACCCCAAGCCGAAGAGGCATTTGCATTTAATGAGCTATTTCTGAATTAATGCGATGAGTAATTAATTCATTAATTTAAATACGGGATTATACAAATATATCTCACATAACGATTTCAGTCAAAGCTTCCTTAATGAAATATTAACATATTTCCATATATTAATTTCGTTTTTGCTTAAAAGAGACGCGAGAGAGATCGGCGACCAATGTTCGTTCCACCCCCTCTGGAAATGGAATATTTGTGTTCAAGGAATCGTTTCTTTTGTGTTGTCTAATCATGGTTCAGCTTTCTGAGTCGATGATGATTTGCCCTTTCCGCTAAAAGTGGGAACTGCTCATCATGATGAAGGATAGGATCTTGGATTATATTTGTTTCCTCCCGCGTTTCCACAATTCGGGAGGCAGGGGAGGGGGGGGGGAATTTCCTGAATTATCTTTACGATCTCTCTCCCCCAACATTACGGCTGATGGAATAGATTCAAGTGTTTCGGTTGTTTAATTTCTGAGTCTGTAGAGCGGAAGTTTGCTCTGTGGATAACGTGCGTTGTTGGATTGTTTTACCCCTGAGCGACACTTTTTTGCACACAATGGACTAAGTGACCAGGTCACAAGGACCTCGAAGGCTCAGAGAACGTTTGGGGAGGGGACCCACTGGAACAGCTGTAGGGTGACAGATGGTAGCCTCCCGTCAAGGCCATCCAGCGTGTTCTTTAACGTTGGGTTGTTTTACCTCTGAGCGGCACTTTTTTGCACACAATGGACTAAGTGACCAGGTCACAAGGACCTCGAAGGCTCAGAGAAGGTTTGGGGAGGGGACCCACTGGAACAGCTGTAGGGAGACAGATGGTAGCCTCCCGTCAAGGCCATCCAGCGTGTTCTTTAACGTTGGGTTGTTTTACCTCTGAGCGGCACTTTTTTGCACACAATGGACTAAGTGACCAGGTCACAAGGACCTCGAAGGCTCAGAGAAGGTTTGGGGAGGGGACCCACTGGAACAGCTGTAGGGAGACAGATGGTAGCCTCCCGTCAAGGCCATCCAGCGTGTTCTTTAACGTTGGGTTGTTTTACCTCTGAGCGGCACTTTTTTGCACACCATGGGCTAAATGGCCAGGTCACATGGACCCCGAAGGCTCAGAGAAGGTTGGGGGAGGGGACCCACTGGAACAGTTGTTGGGAGACAGATGGTAGCCTCCCGTCAAGGCCATCGAGCGTATTCTTTAACGCTGGATTGTTTTACCCCTAAGCGACACTTTTTTGCACACAATGGACTAAGTGACCAGGTCACAAGGACCTCGAAGGCTCAGAGAAGGTTTGGGGAGGGGACCCACTGGAACAGCTGTAGGGAGACAGATGGTAGCCTCCCGTCAAGGCCATCCAGCGTGTTCTTTAACGTTGGATTGTTTTACCCCTGAGCGACACTTTTTTGCACACAATGGACTAAGTGACCAGGTCACAAGGACCTCGAAGGCTCAGAGAAGGTTTGGGGAGGGGACCCACTGGAACAGCTGTAGGGAGACAGATGGTAGCCTCCCGTCAAGGCCATCCAGCGTATTCTTTAACGCTGGATTGTTTTACCCCTAAGCGACACTTTTTTGCACACAATGGACTAAGTGACCAGGTCACAAGGACCTCGAAGGCTCAGAGAAGGTTTGGGGAGGGGACCCACTGGAACAGCTATTGGGAGACAGATGGTAGCCTCCCGTCAAAGCCATCCAGCGTGTTCTTTAACGTGCACAGGGTATGGCTCTCCCGCACACGGAACCACGGGTTAACGTCCCATCCGACGGACGGCGACCTTTTCAAGCCCGTCAGTGTCCCTACTGATTGCGGGAAGTTTTACAGAGATAAATCTCAACGCTGACCCAGCTGGGACTCGAACTTGGGAACTGCAGATTACAAGCCTGGCGCGCTATCGACTGAGCCATCCCCGCCCCGAGCTGTGTGCCAGGATAGTAATCTGCAGTTCCCTGGTTCGAGTACCAGCAGTTCCAACATTGAGATTTATTTCCGCTTTTTTGCCTGCCCTTCGGTCAGTAGGGACTTTTTTGCCTGCCCCTCGGTCAGTAGAGACAAATATGGATGCACTCTTGAGCTCTACCAAACATCAAGTTCGATGTTGAGCCACACCAAACATCAAGTTCTTTCTTGAGTCACACCAAATATCCGGCTAGATCTTGAGCTCCACCATATATATATATCAGATTCGCTATTAAGCTCCGTCAAACATAACGTTCGATTTTGAACACCACCAAATATTAAATTCAGTGTTTGAGCCCCAAATATTAAGTTCAATTTTTAGCTCCCCAGATATCAAATCGAGTTTTTAACTTCTCAAATATCAAGTCCCACATTTTCGCCACCCAAAATTCGAGTTAATTTCTAATTCCAATCCCTATCCATACCCACGTCGTCATCATCATCATCATCATCATCATCATCATCCTCAAACAGCCATGGGCTACGGAGGTCCAACCAGACCTCGCAATTTAGTTCTCCAAACATATCTGTCCTGAGTTACATCTGCTGCATCTCTCCACTGCACACCAATTCTAACAAGGTCCTGTTTGACATTGTCTGCCCACCACATCTTAGGTCTCCCCCTCCTTCTAAGGCCTCTAGGCACATTGTTCATAACCCTATTCGCCAATCTGTAATTATTCATACGGGCAACATGGCCAAACCAGCGGAGTCTCTCTCTGCACAATATGCTGCATAAAGGAGGTTGCCGACTCCTTTGTCTAACCTCATCGTTAGTTACAAAGCTGAACCACCTAATGCCCAAGATACTGCGTAAGCATCTAGAATCAAAAGCATCTAGTTTCCTGTTATCTTGTTTACACAGCGTCCAAGTTTCACTACCATAACTAACCCTAGAAAGAACAATACCATTATACTGTCTAATTTTAGTCTTTAGGTGTATACGCTTATTTCTCCACACTCTCCATAGATTCTTAAAAGTCCGGCAGCAATCCCTATTCGCCTGTCAAAATCGATTTTTTTCTCTCCTCAAAAATGGTTTCATTTTTGAGCACAGAAAAGCCATTTTTATCTCCCCTCCCTTAAACATTATGAATTTCTCTGTCACTGTACGTCAAATTGCTTTCTACCCTCCCCCTTCCCCCTCCCCTACTCGAAATGTCATTTTACCCCCACTCCTGGAGATGTAGTTACCGACACACCGAATTCTTAGTCTTAGGGCCCTTTTCATCTGACATTTTAATTCCCTTTTGAAAGAGGAAAAAACAAGCCAACAAGGAAACAAGAGGGAATTGAATAACTCAGGGGACATATTTATCTAAAAAAAAGACCTGTTAGTCCCATTCTTTCATTTTCAACTAACAAGACAAGGTAACATTTGTCGCCCCCATTTTCTAAGGGAATTTCTTCTCCGCTTCCACGAAAAGCTTTTAAAACCGCTAAAGCAAATTGCGAAGTTCTATTAAAATGTGCAGCAACACATCGCACATCCGTAGCAACCGTCTCTGAATGGAATCTGGCGAAACGTTTATTCAAATGCACGCCCTCCCCCCCCCCCCAACCCTTGTGTTACGTAAAGACATGAAAAGAATTAGCAACAATGGACCTGTTTTAAAAGGACTTTGTTAATTATTTCTTTCAGAGAAATCTCTCAACCTATTTCCGGGATTTTATTCTCAAAACAAGTCTTTTTTTTTTCTTCCCCTGCTTTTGAAACAAAAAAAAAGTCTTAAAACTAGAAAGAGCATTAGACGCTTATTGCTAGGGGGTTTTTCTTTCTTTTTGGTTACTTATTTTTCTGTTTTATTATCTGAGAAATGGGTTAGGAGCAAGAACAAGATTCTAAGTGCACCGGAACTCGAAAACGCATAATTACACGCTAATCAGCAGAACACAAGGAGGTATTCAAAGCACTGAATAGAAGAAACTTGAATTCACTCACAAACGAAGACAACACAGACGAAGAGATATATAATCTAATCTCTTTTACGCTACATTTTTTTATTCTTTTTGTTCTTAAGTCAATGCCATTTGTTGGGGAACAAACACTCTGGGATATAATCTCATTTCGGTACCATTCTTTTCGCCAGCTGTGAGAAAAATAAGAAAATATTGCCTTGTTTGTTTATATCTTGGAACGAACAGGAACGAAAGAGGGAATAAAGGAAAACTATTTAAGCTCTCCAAAGACGTTATTTCATATAAGAATCTGCTTTACTCATACAGTATTTAGCTCTCGTTTCAACAACGTAAATAAAAACAATAGAGTGGTTGTTCACTCTGTCTTGTCTTCTTTTACGAAAAAAATAAAAGAGAGAAGCCTTCAGGGGAAAAATTCTTCTTCCACAGACGAAAACTTGAACATTTCCAGGAGTTTTTTTTTTATTATTTTCTGCCGAGCTTCTACAAAGAAACTTTGGAGGTTCCAAAAATTTCCGAAACTCGGTAAAGATTGACAAGAGAAGAAAATGTCCCTAGGGGATCGAGAGGTAAAATGGAAAAAAAAAAGAGTTTTTATCTTTTTCGATTTTATGTCTGCAGTATAAGAGAGTTTTTATATAAGGGAAAATTTTGGTTCGTATTAAGGTGTTTGTAAATATATTAATGATGCCCCCATTTTATTTTCTTTCATATTTCTCTATACAGACATGATCAAAGGTTTAGCAAATCATAAGAAATCTGGTTTTGTTAGTGAGAAGTCCTGTAGCTTTTGAAATTGTTTTTTTTTTAATGGAATTTGTTGTTATACCTCTCATCGGCACTTTCTTGGGTGCATTCATAATGGTCTAAATTTCCAGGTCACAGGGGCCCTAAGAGCTCAAAGAAGGTTAGGCACCCACTAGACAGGAAACAGTGCCTCCCGCCAAGTCCATCCAGTGTTTTCTTTAATGTAAATGGGTGTGGAATTGGTTGTTTTACTTCTGAACGGCACGCTTTTACCCAATGGGCTAAACGTCCAGATCACAAGAGCTCAAAGACGGTTAGGGGACTCACTGGACAGGAAACAGAAGCCTTCGTCAAGGCCATCCATTGTGTTTTTAATGTGAATTTGTTGTTTTACTTTTGAACGGCACTTTTTTACACACAATGGGCTAAATGGCCAGGTCACAAGGGCTCAGAGAAGGTTAGGGAACCCATTGGATAGGAAACAGAAGCCTCCCGGTAAGGCCATCCAGTGTGTTTTTTACCCATTCGAACCTGAATTATTTTTATGAGAAATTAAAAATATTTGAGGATGGTTAATGTGTTACAAGGATCTAAATAAGACAAAAAAAATTGGCATTTTTTTTTTATTTTGAGTGATTTTGAGAATATTAGTTTCTCTTTTTATCATTTGAATTAGAAATTGTATATCTATGTTCGTATTGTTCGTACAAACTTTTGAAATAACTGTGCATAATTAGGCACACAGTGTTAATGTAAAAGTGTATGGCTCTCCTGAACACAGCGCCACGTCTTTGTGTCCCATAAGAAGGAGGGCGGCTTTTCCAAGTCCATCAGTATTCCCTTTCTCACAGAGGGCAAAATGGGAATTTAGCAGATATAAATCTCACCACAGGAACAGTTGGGACTCTAACCTGGGAACTGTAGAATACGTACCCTTTGGGTTGCATTTTTTACCTCAGGGTTTCAATATTTTGCACTCAATATTCAAAGAATAAATATGTGATTCTTAAAATTTAGGAAATAGGATTTTGCGAGTTTGTTCTTCCAAACTTTTCTTTCCAAAGAAAATATTGGTAAATTCATATCTCAAAAGAAAACATGACTTTTAACTTATTAATTTAATAAGAAAACTACAAACACATTTTTTTTTATTATTTATTCTTCGAAGTAAAACTTTACATACGTATTTTGAGGCAAAAGGATTTACATTGCTGATAATAATTGCGAATCATTAGACAACTTAGGAGAGGAGAAATATTTTTATCGTAATCGATTTTCTCTATTGAAATTGATAGCATTCTTAACAAATAATTTTTATTTCCTTTGTTTTTTAAATATTTCGAAAACTTCAAAACAAACATTTTAATGGGTTGTTAAAAAAATATAATTAGGTTATAATTCACAGTATAATTTTCATCACGATAAAAAAATTTTTAAAGGAAAAATTAGTAAATTCATTTTCATGAAAAAAAAATTTTTAATTTTTTTTCTCTATCAAAGAAAGGAAATAAAAAAATTGAGTTTTCATTGTTTTTTATTGTTGTGAAGGAAGGATATAAAATTTTAAATTTTACTGCTGTAAAGAAAATAATTTCAGTTTTTATTTTCCGACAAAAATATAAAAAAAATTATCTTCTTATAAAAATTAAAAAAAGTTATACAAGTTTTGTATTTCAAGGAAAGAAATAAAGATTCAAATTTATATATTCTTTTGAAAAATGATATGAAAATTCAAGATTTTATTTAATGGAAAATTTTTCAAGTTCCAGTTATTTGGAAGAAGAAAAAAATACAAAAATTCAGTTTTACAAATTTGGCTTCAAAATTAAGACACGATGTTCATTTACTCTTAGTCGAAAAGTGCTAATATTTCTTTGCTTAAAATATTAGGACTTTATTAATCTTGTGTAAGTGAATTTAACATCTAGGGTTTTGAGAAGAATTTTGAAAAATTTCTAATCAAGGACAACCATATAAAATTGTTAAGAATTCAAGTTCTGAATTCTAAAGAAAGGAAGAACAAATTTAAATTCTTTTTATTCTAGAGAAAGGAAATAATATTTTCAGTTTTTATTGTTTTGAAGAAAGGAAATAGAGATTTGAGTTTTCACTGTTGTAAAGAAAGGAAATAATAAGTTAAATATTTATTGTTTTAAAGAAAGGAAATAATTCAAATTTTCATTGTTGTAAAGAGAAAAAATAATAAGTTCAATTTTTATTGTTTTGAAGAAAGGAAATAGAGATTTGAGTTTTCACTGTTGTAAAGAAAGGAAATAATAAGTTAAATATTTATTGTTTTAAAGAAAGGAAATAATTCAAATTTTCATTGTTGTAAAGAGAAAAAATAATAAGTTCAATTTTTATTGTTTTGAAGAAAGGAAATAGAGATTTGAGTTTTCACTGTTGTAAAGAAAGGAAATAATAAGTTAAATATTTATTGTTTTAAAGAAAGGAAATAATTCAAATTTTCATTGTTGTAAAGAGAAAAAATAATAAGTTCAATTTTTATTGTTTTGAAGAAAGGAAATAGAGATTTGAGTTTTCACTGTTGTAAAGAAAGGAAATAATAAGTTAAATATTTATTGTTTTAAAGAAAGGAAATAATTCAAATTTTCATTGTTGTAAAGAGAAAAAATAATAAGTTCAATTTTTATTGTTTTGAAGAAAGGAAATAGAGATTTGAGTTTTCACTGTTGTAAAGAAAGGAAATAATAAGTTAAATATTTATTGTTTTAAAGAAAGGAAATAATTTAAATTTTCATTGTTGTAAAGAGAAAAAATAATAAGTTCAATTTTTATTGTTCTAAAGGAGAGAAATAAGAATTTAAATTTCTGTTGTTGTAATGAAAGGAAATAAGAATTTTTATTTTAGTAAAGAAAGAAAATAAGATTTTTTTATTTTTATTTCGGTAAAAAAGAAATTTTTTTCTTTAAAGAAAGAAAATAATAATTCGAGTTTTCATTTTTTTAAATTAAAGGAAAAAAGATTTTTCGATTGGTTCACGAAAGGAAATCAGAATTCAATTCTCTCTTAATTTATTAAAAAGAAATCATAATTTTAGTTTCTGTTACATTTATAAAAATAAGAATTCAAATTTCTATTATAATAACAAAAGGAAAGACTAATTTCAAATTTCTATTATAATAACAAAAGGAAAGAATAATTTCAAATTTCTATTAAGAAAAATGAATATGAATTTAAATTTCTCTAAGTTTAAAGATTAGAAAGCTTAAGCATTACAGAAAAAAAAATGTCAAAAAAAATTTATTAACTATTCACACTTCACAGATGTATAAATGATTTCTAATAAACATATCTTCCTAAGAAACACTAGGGGGGGGGGGAAACGAATTTTACTAAAAATACTAAATATTTTGTTTTTTGTATTCATTTTTATAATTATTTTACTAATTTCACCTCTCGAGCAACAAGATCTTGATTCAAATTCCTTATTTGGTAAAGAAAAATCAATGAATTCTCTTTCACTTGAATTTTGATGGAAATTCCAACAGCCATTTAACTTAGATTTTACAAATATTTATCTGACTCCTATTGAATCAGCTCAGAATATTTTTTTTTCTCTATGAATTAATCACTCGAAACACGATTCTAAAATTCATTTCTGTGTAAAAAAATAAAGTTGCCCAGTTTACTAAATTGCAATTACTCTTACTAATATTTTAAAATATTCTAAATTTCGATATACACAGAACCGAATTGAAGAACACTTGGTCTTGGAGACAAATGAACTCTGGGTGTCCTATTAATAGAATTGTAAATTTGGCCCGCACCCAGAACGTTGAAATGTTTTAAAAAGTTTTTCCTAAATATTCCGTGCTGAAACATGAGGGGGGGGGGGGGGGTATCTTATCACCGAATAACCAGTTGGCATAAATGGACGACTCAATGCCACTGCCTTCAGCGCCACCTTTACCAATCGGCTTTGAACTGAACCAAATTTCAAAATTTATGGATATCTTGCTCTCCCGTTCTGTACAGTCGCTCAAAAAATATCCGAATACTATGGTTGAATATGGTTCTGAATTCTGTTATCAACCCTAGTGTTATACCCCTTAAATAATATCAGGTGCACCAAAAATGAAAGCTTTATTTCTTTTAAGAAATCGAAATATTGGTGCTTTTTTTTTCGATAATAATTTCCTTTTTTTTTTTTCTTTTCTTGTTTTTGGGTATCCTTAGTTCTATGTGGTGTAAAATATGCACAAGTTCTTATTTGCAACTGCACTCATTAATCAAATTCTCAACATCTATTCTGTCTTGAAACATTGATTCATTTTCTTTTGTCCTCCATTGGAAACATTTTGCCCCTCCCTAAAACAAATTTTTTCTTTTTTAAAAAACAAATTTTCCCCTTTATAAAACAAGTTTTTTTCCTTCCTGGAACAAATTTTCCCCTTCCTGAAACAAATTTTCCCTTCCATAAAACAAATTTTTCCCTTCATAAAGCAAGTTTTACTTTCATGAAACAAATTTTCCCTCCCTAAAACAAATTTTTTTCTTCATAAAGCAAGTTTTCCCTCCCAAACTAAATTTTTCCTTCCTGAAACAAATTTTCCCCCTCCCTAAAACATTTTTCCTTTCATAAAACAAGTTTACCCTCCCAAATTTTTTCTTTCTGAAACAAATTTTTCCTTTCCTAAAAAAACAAATTTTTGCCTTCATAAACAAAGTTTTCCCCCTCTTCAAAACAATATTTTTCCTTCCTGAAACAAATTTTTCCTTTCATGAAACAAGTTTTCCCTCCCAAAACAAATTTTTCCTTCCTTAAACAAATTTCCCCCCTTTCTAAAAAAAATTATCCCTTTCCTAAAAAAAAATTTCACCTTCATAAAACAAATTTTACCCTCCCCAAAACAAATTTTTCCTTCCTAAAACAAATTCTCCCTTCCCGTCCCTGAAAAAAAAATTTTACACCAACATCCATCTTTGAAATCGAACAGTTTTTTGGTTTTAAAAGCAATTCCAGACTACTGGTTCATTGTCTGTCTCTATTAAAGAAAATAATGATAACAGTTCTGATAAATATTTTTGTTATAGTATCTGATGAAAGTTTATTATCTGTCCTTTATTCCAGTCTCCATTCTGGATGTTTTTTTCAGTATTTTCTGACCTCGAACGAGCTGTTGATGCTGTCATCTTGTCTCTGTTGTCTATAAACGTAATAGCAGAAGAAAACTGTCACTCCTAAGGCTCCAAGTCCGGCCACAACTCCAAGACTGACACCGGCTATTGCACTTGGGCTCAGGTCACCTAAGGATAAAAAGGAATCGTGTTATCATTGTGTGGTTGGTTATTTTTGGGGGGTTTTATGGCGTAAGGGCTACTGAGCCGTGATCCTTTCAACAATATAAGGCAGTGGTTCTCAACCTTTTATGCTTCACGTACCCCCTGGAAATAAAGTAAACAACAATGGAAATAAAGTAAAACATATCAGTGGTTCTCAACCTTTTATGCTTCACGTACCCCCTGGAAATGAGTATGTAACTGGTCGTACCCCTTGTATAGATAGATAAAACTATAGTTATAGTATAATAATGGGAATAAAATAAAACATATAAATATATACAGTCGCTCAAAAAAATATCAGAACACTATGGTTGATTACAAAATTCAGAAAAAATATCTGGCATTTTTTTGAGCGACTGTACACATTAAATTTTGTATTTAGCTTACATCTAGCGACTTTTAAGCTCTCACGGCATACCCCAAAATATTTTACCGCGTACCCCACGTTGAGGACCCCTAATATAAGGTAAAAGAATACACAGATAAAAATCATTCGTAAACCAAAGTTAAAATCAAAATACAAAAGGAAATAACCTGGGCCAGATTTTAGGCTGTTTAAACTCTGAGCGTAACTACTTTGCACACAATGGACTAAATTGTCAGGTTACAAAGACCCCGAGAGCTCAGAGAAGATTCTGGGGAAGAGAACCCACTGGACATCTGTTAGGAGGCAGATGTTAGCCTCTCGTCAAGGTCATCCAGCTTGTTCTTTATAACGTATACAGGGTATGGCTCTCGCGCACACGGAAACACGGCCCGTGTGCGCGACACTGGCCCAGGTGGGAGTCGAACTTGGAAACTGAAAATTACGAGCTTGGCGCGTATCGACTGAGCAACCCCCGCCCCTAGGGCCAGATCTAGGGGGATATTATTATTAAACTTGTGTATATCTGATGCATTTTTCAAGATATTTTTAAAGACCACTAAAATGGAGGGAAATGTTATACTGTTGTCAAAATCAGTGTCTCCCCCTCCCCCACTTTTATTTTTATGGTTCAGTTCAGTTGCTTGCATACCCCCCCCCCCGCTTTTATTTTTATGGTTCAGTTCAGTTGCTTGCATACCTCTCCCCCCCCCGCTTTTATTTTTATGGTTCAGTTCAGTTGCTTGCATACCTCTCCCCCCCCCCCGCTTTTATTTTTATGGTTCAGTTCAGTTGCTTGCATACCTCTCCCCCCCCCCCGCTTTCATTTTTATGGTTCAGTTCAGTTGCTTGCATACCACCCCGCTTTTATTTTTATGGTTCAGTTCAGTTGCTTGCATACCTCCCCGCTTTTATTTTTATGGTTCAGTTCAGTTGCTTGCATACCCCCCCCCCGCTTTTATTTTTATGGTTCACTTGCTTGCATACTTCCCCCTCCCCCCCATTATTTTTTTACAGATCCCTGTCTGAACACAATATAAACAAGAAAAACGTATTACCGTGGACGTAAAAAACTACGAATTGCTGTTATTAAATTTTTTTCATTAATTAATTGGTTAAACTATAAAGTAAAATTTATAACAATTGCTGATTCTTAAATAGTACCGATATCTATGAAACCTATATAACATTAAATGTAAGATATTTAATCATTTTTCTAAAGAGTTATGTGCCATCCAGCGTGTTCATTAACGTGCAAAGTGCATGAACTCTCCCGCACAGGGACCACGGCTTTCCGTCCCATCCGACAGACGTTGATCTTTCCAAGCCCGTCGGTGTTCCCTTCGCAGAGGGAAGAGTATTTGTTTAGTGGAGATGAATTTCAATTTCTACCCTAGTGGAAGGCCGCCGTCCGTCGGATGTAATTTAAAGCCGTGGCTCCGTGTGCGAGACCACTATATCGTGTTACCACGTTAAAGAACACACTAGATTACCTTGACGGTAGTCTACCATCTGGCTCCTAACAGCTGTTCCAATGGGTACCCTCCCCCAACCTTCTCTGAGAGTTCGGGGTGGGGGTGGCTCAGTCGGTAGCGCGCCAGGCTCGTAATCTGTTAAGCCGTGGCACCGTGTGCAGGAGAACCATACCCTGTGCACGATAAAGAACATGCTGGATGACCTTGACGGGAGGCTACCATCTGTCTCCCAACAGCTGTTAAAGTGGGTCCCCTCCCTCAACATTCTCTGAGCCTTCGAGGCCCTTGTGACCTGGCCGTTTAGCTCATTGTGTGCAAAAATGTGTCGCTCAGAGGTAAAACAACCAAAGAAACTACAGATTCGGAGTCTGACGCTACCGACTCCACCTCCCCCCCCCCCACCACCACCACCAGTCCAATAGCTATTCCAACTACTAAGTAGTAAACATGATTTAAAAATTAGCATTACAGTACATGAACAACTTTTGCTGTGACTTTTTTCATTGTCATTTGTTTACATTTAATAAATTGAATCGTTATTTACATTTGTAACCACTAACACTATCCTTCAGTCATTAATAAATGCTTACTGGTGTAAACAAGTTCGATTTCTAAATGCTTAAATGTAGATGAAATGCACTTCTCCAGAATTTCTCAACTACTTAAGTCGCTCCAAAATATATCCGAACACTATGGTTGATTACAGAATTCAGAAATATATCTGGCAACAATTTTTTTTTAGAAATTAGTGATCTGGCAACCTTCGCGTCGCGAATGTTGCCAGATCACTAATTTCTAAAAAAAATCGTTGCCAGATATTTTTTCTGAATTCTGTATGTAATCAACCATAGTGTTCGGATATTTTTTGAGCGACTTTACCTCTCTAAAATGCGGCATTTCTCAATATCATTTTAAGCTCGTTGACCATAACTCTTATCTTTATTCAGCTATCTGTAAGTCTCCATGAATCAACTTTAAACAAATTCAAGCAATCTCCCCTTCCATGTCGTGAAGAAATCAAATTTTTAAAATATGGTCCTTCCCACTTAGCCACTTAAGCCATAATATCCCCCCCTCCTACACTGTGACTTTTTTTTTTCCACTAACAATATACGACATCCAATAGCAGTGAAATAACTTATATACAACTTTCATAGAACTTGGGAAAATGAAACAAAAACTTATGTATGGACAATTCTCGTAGCTCATTGGTTCATTCAGCTGTCAATCAACAAGCGAGCTTTGAGGTCATTGGCTGATTGACAAGTTATTGATAACTCAATCAGCCAATGAGCTATGAATATTATCGAATTGCGTGAACTCATTTTCTCAATGGCTTCTGAGGTTGCCATACACATTTTGCACCTGTTCTGTTTTTGAATTTCAAATTTGACTATCAACAAATTTTTCTTTCCAACAGTAATTTTCAATTTATTCAAAACTTCCTGGAGATACTTACCCTCTCTTTCTCCTGCTGTCTTCCTGGCAAAATTGAAACTGCCTTTCTGTTGACAGACAGATAGATCCCATGACAACGTCACTGTAACAAGAAAAAAAGCAAGCTCAAAGTTTGAAAGTAATTGCCATATTATTCTTTGTTGGAAAACATAGAAATAAATTCAGAATAACTATCCTTAAAAAATACTTCTTAAATTTACATTTCCCTATCAAAATATTGGAGAATTTCCATGTTATTCCAATGGGAATCTAACTTCGAAGCTCCGTAACTTCTAAAATATGCATTTAGTAGGAAAATATGACTCAAGATAAAGATCATAATCAATTCTATTTAAAACTCGATTTTCAACAATATTCATTCGGTATTTAAAGAGTTATGGAAGCTGGAATATTTAACAATGAAATATTTTGTTTTATGAAAATCATTCATAATTGGCTTAATATTCAAATAATCATTACAAGAACTTCAAATGTGTATTTATCTTTCCCCCAAAGTATCCTATAAATCAGTGTCTCGCAAACTGTGTGCCGCGAGAGATTTTGAAATTGACACTAGATATTCCAAAGATTTCATTTTGACTTGACTTGTGTTATCGACGTGCTATCGACGTGCTTTAATAAAAATCTTTCAGATTTTATCAACTGGGATCTTCTAAGTATTTATCAAGCTTTTTCAAAATTTTGGTATTAATTTTTGATTATTTCAAGCCATAGAATGGACAAATATTTAAAAGAAACACCGAGTTATGAATTAAAGAACGAAAGCAAATCTTCAAGTAAAACCAGCGGATGACTTCAACAAAGCGCAAATATAATGACGATTATATAGAGTTTGCTTTTATTCTTTTTTAGGTGTGCCGCGGAAAAAAAAATTAGATTCAGTGTGCCGCGGAAAAAAATTAGATTCAGTGTGCCGCGGAAAAAAATTAGATTCAGTGTGCCGCAGAGTAAAAAAGTTTGCGAGACACTGCTATAAATGTTCTGTCTGGTTGATATACGGAAAGAATGCACTCAATTTTTTTTCGATTTCTTTTTCATTATATTGATTGCTCATTCTTGATATGTGTAAATGGGCATTTTAGTCCATTGGGAGAAAATCCTTCACCTATTAGGAGAAAATCCTTAACCTCTCGGTATATGCGTTTGCATTGCTCTCGGTATAAGCGATTGTATTGCTCTCGGTATACGCGATTACATTGCTTTCCGTATACGCGATTATATTGCTCTCGGTATATGATATCGCATTGCTCTCCGTAATTGCGATTGCTTCGCTCTTGGTATACGCGATTCCATTGCTCTCCGTATATGCGATTGCATTGCTCTCTGTATACGAGACTGCTTTGCTCTCGGTGTACGCGATTGTATTTCTCTCGGTATACGCGATCGCATTGCTCTCTGTGTACGCGATCGCACTGCTCTCGGTGTACGCGATTGCACTGCTCTCTGTATACGAGACTGCTTTGCTCTCGGTGTACGCGATTTGTATTTCTCTCGGTATACGCGATCGCACTGCTCTCGGTGTACGCGATTGCATTGCTTTTGGTCCAAGCTCTCTTGATGCCTTTTCAAGCGAACTAGTCTGTATCTGGAAGTTAAAAATAGAAAGGTTCAATGGATATAGAGTTTAGACTTGTGAAGTGTTTTGGTCACAGTGGAAAGAAAGAGCTTCCTCTCTGCGGTTGCAATGAGGTCTGAAGGCAGAAATGATGCTATTGCTCTCTCGTTCCTTCGGGACAATAGTATAATATAGCGATCACCTTCAGTATTGCAACCAGTGGCGTACTGATGATACAGTACACCACTGGTTGGAAATGCTCTGACCCAGTCGTCTGGCCATTACAAATTGGCCTTTGTCAAACTCACTTAGGTCCGCTGCCTTTCCCATCTGAAAACCAAGAATAACTGATTAACAGACCTCGTAGATCGTATAATCATATTCGATGTACCGAGTAATAATCATATCCATCATAAAGGTATGCCTATTTGGCATGAGTAAGAACAAAATATATAAGTAAACCACCCTTAGGTGGACCCCTAAGGGCAAACATAAGAAAAGCTAAAAATAGCAGTGAAATTGTATAAGAAATCTAAAATGGGTAGGTCTCCTCAGAGAACGTTACCGTTTTAGGCCTCTTGTACTTGTTCAAAACAGTATGATCGTAAAGAATCAGAGAAGAAATAATCTTATTGGGATTATTGCTTACAGCCTCAAAAAATCTTTTTGGGATGCGTTTTATAGGTGTATATATATGGTCGATGCTCAGGTTTTTATGAAGTTGTCTGTTAGTGACAAACCAGGGGGCATCGACCGCAGTTCTCAAAATCTTGTTTTGTAAGACCTGAATCTTACGAATATTGGTGGGTGTAGTATTCGCCCATATGGGTGAAGCATAGAGAATCACCGGTCTGATGATCATAGAGTAAAAGCTTATGAAAAATCATTAAAATGGTGATTAATAGACCTCACTATCAAGTGTTTATCAATATAGTTTCATGACCTTCACACGGGCCGTCATTTACCTGCATTTGCTTCCATTTTGTTTTGGCTCTTTGGTGTATTACACTAAACTTCGTTAAAAAAACAATTTGAAATAAAATTTTTCCAAACTCAAAGTGTCTTACAAAAGTTCACGCAGGATCTCTATAAGATCTTTAAATTTTCGCCAACATAAATCTCTCTCAACGTACCTTCGGGGTCCATGTGACCTGGCCATTTAGCCCATGGTGTGCAAAAAAGTGCCGCTCAGAGGTAAAACAACCCAACGTTAAAGAACACGCTGGATGGCATTGACGGGAGGCTACCATCTGTCTCCCAACAGCTATTCCAGTGGGTCTCCTCCCCCAACCTTCTCTGAGACCTCGGGTTCCTTGTGAACTAGCCATTTAGCCCATGGTGTGCAAAAAAGTGCCGCTCAGAGGTAAAACAACCCAACGTTAAAGAACACGCTGGATGGCCTTGACGGGAGGCTACCATCTGTCTCCCAACAACTATTCCAGTGGGTCTCCTCCCCCAACCTTCTCTGAGACCTCGGGTTCCTTGTGACCTGGCCATTTAGCCCATGGTGTGCAAAAAAGTGCCGCTCAGAGGTAAAACAACCCAACGTTAAAGAACACGCTGGATGGCCTTGACGGGAGGCTACCATCTGTCTCCCAACAGCTATTCCAGTGGGTCTCCTCCCCCAACCTTCTCTGAGACCTCGGGTTCCTTGTGAACTGGCCATTTAGTCCATGGTGTGCAAAAAAAGTGCCGCTCAGAGGTAAAACAACCCAACCCAACACTCTCAACGTGAGACAAGAGGAACACACTGTACCGGAAATTTGTGGATTTCCCATTCAAACGTAAACCACGTTGCTCTAACGGTCACTTCGAAGTTTGTCTTTGTTCAACGATAAACAGCATTCTAACAGATAAAATATCGCTTGTCACAGTCACCAAAGCACACAGGGCTGCATCTTCCATTGCTTTGTCAGACATTCCTGATCACCTACACTGCTGTGATGTCATTCTTAACAAACAACGGCCCACCAATAAGAACGAACAAAGCAGGCGCGAGAGATAAGCAGAGATGTTGCCAGATACCAACAGCTGCATTTTGCTACACAGGAGATGTGGCCCTTCACGGTGCTCGGAGCAAAAAAAATGGTGTTTGAAATAAGTGCCTGTAGGAAGTAAACGATTTTTGATCGCTGTTGTGTTTTCTGCTTTGTAACATTTTCTTACAACTCAGGAAGGTCGCTATAACGAAATTTACTCTATTGTTAATATAAAGGTTAAATGAAATAAGAATCGTTAAAATCAAACGACGCTTTTATCTCTAAGGGCTGATTTCAAACACAAAATATGCAGTCTTATCAGAATATATGAACACCCACCATACATATACTATGGTAGGTGGTCATATTATTCTGATACGACTGGGGCGGGGGTGGCTCAGTCGGTAGCGCGCCAGGCTCGTTATCTGTAGTTCCCAGGTTCGAGTCCCAGCTGGGTCAGCGTTCAGATTTATCTCCGCAAAATTCCCCGCCCTGCCCACGGTCAGTAGGGGACACCGATGGGCTTGGAAATGCCGCCGTCCGTCGGATGGGACGTTAAGCCGTGGCCCCGCTTAACAGGAGAGACATACCCTGTGCACGTTAAAGAACACGCTGGATGGCCTTGACGGGAGGCTACCATCTGTCTCCCAACAGCTGTTCCAGTGGGTCCCCTCCCCCAACCTTCTCTGAGCCTTCGGGGTCCATGTGACCTGGCCATTTAGCCCATGGTGTGCAAAAAAGTGCCGCTCAGAGGTAAAACAACCCAACCCAACTCTGATACGACTGTGTAAATGTTAGATAATTTACATATTATGTCAATGACCATCTAAATTGAAAGCTCTATAACTTCTAAAATGTGCGTTTTAATGGGAAAAGATTTATTATTTAAAAAGTTGTAAACTTGGAATATGAAACAATATATTAAATTTTTTTTAAATCATTCAGAATTTTGTAATATTGAAACAATCATTACACAAACTGAAATGTGTTTATTAAATTAAATGGTTTGAAACAATACTTATTATTTATGTTTTAATTAATTTCTGAGGTAAATTCCTATGACGCATTGAACGATTGAAAATGAAGATTAAAGTACACTGGTTTCAAAACATTAAGCAACAACTGTATGTTATGTCAATTGGAAGTTAACGTCAAAGCTCTATTACTTCTAAAATATTTTTTAATATAATAGCATATAAAAATCTTTTTCAAATGTATCAATATCTCGATTTTCTACAATGTTCGTTCGGTATTTAATCAGTTATGAAAGTTTTAATATTTAACAATAAGAATTTCATTCACAAAAATTGACTTCAGAAGTTAATTAAAACTTAGTAATAGGTATTGTATCAAAGCGTTTAATAAAACAAATGTGTATTTTAGACGTAGTGGGAGGTGGAGGGGTTGAGACAATTTTCACAACTCTCCTGCATTTTACCATGTAACTTCCAATTTTGCCAACTAGCCATAATTTCACAGAAATAATCCCAATATTTACATCTCGCCTGAATTATAGCAAAAGTCAGTGTGAATTTTTCCCTAGATTTGGCTAACTCTCCTTATTTTCACATAACCAATCCCAATTTTACATCTCTCCTAAATTTGTCAAGTCTCTTCAAATTTTTAAAACTCCCCAAGATTTTGACAAGTTGTTTCGTTTTGGCCCACTCTCCTTAATTTCATAAAATCAATCCCAATTTTCACAACTCACCTGCATTTTGCCAACTCCCCTAGATTTTTCCAGGTTGCCCCGATTTTCCCACCTCTCCTTAATTTCACAAAAACAATCTAAATTTTTACATCTCTCCTGAATTTGCCAAATCACTACAAATTTTTCATACTACCCAAAATTTTGTCAAGTTTTCTCGATTTTGTCAACTCTCCTTAATTTCACAAACCTAATCCCAATTATCACAACTCAACCGTATTTTACCAAATGGATTCAATTTTGCCAACTGCCCTATATTTTCCTAAGTTTCCTCGATTTGTCCAACTCTCTTCAGTTTCATAAAACTAATCCCAATTTTCACAACTCGCCTATATTTTACCAAGTGGATTCGAATTTTGCCAACTCGCCGTAATTTTACAGAAAAAATCCCAATTTTTACATCTTCCCTGAATTTGCCAAGTTACTTCAAATTTTATCAACTCTCCTTAATTGCACAAGAAATGCACAATTTTCACAACTCCCCTGTATTTTACCAAGTGGCTTCGAATTTTGCCAATTCTCCTAGATCTTGCCAAGAGTTCTCGATTTTTCCAACTTTTTTTAATTTCACAAAACCAATCCCAATTTGCACTACTTTACCAAGTAGTCCTCTAGATTTTGCAAAGTTGCCTCGATTTTACCATCTGTCCTTAATTTTGCAAAAACTATTCCAATTTTTACATCTCTCCTGAATTTGTCAAGTCACTTCAAATTTTTAAAACTACCCAAAATTTTGACAAGTTTTCTCGATTTTGCCAACTCTCCTTAATTTCACAAAAAATCTCAATTTTCACAACTCGCCCGTATTTTACCAAGTAGATTCGAATTTTGCCAACTTCCCTAGATTTTGCCAACTCTCCTTAATTTCACAAAATCCATCCCAATTTTCACAACTCGCCCACATTTCACCAAGTGGATTCGAATTTTGCCAACTACTCTAGATTTTGCCTACTCGCCACAATTTTACAGAAAAAAATCCAAATTTTTTCATCTCACCTGATTTTTGCAAAGACACTCTGAATTTTGCCAACTCCCCAAGATTTGTCAACTCTCCTAGATTTTGCGAAGTTGCCTCGGTTTTGCCAACACGCCATAATTTTACAGAAAAATATTCCAATTTTTACATTTCACCTGAATTTTGCCAACTCTCCACGATTTTGCCAAGTCACTCCGAATTTTGCCAACTCCCCAAGATTTTGCCAAGTCGTCCCGATTTTGCCAACTCACCTGTATTTTACTAAGTGACTTCGAATTTTGCCAACAGCTCTAGATTTTGCCGTCTCCATTTTCCCAATTGCCCTAAATTTGCCAAGTTGCCTCGATTTTGACAACTACCCTACATTTTGTTAACTCTCCTTAATTTTACAAAAAAAAAAGATTACGAATTTCACTACTCACCTAGATTTTACGAAGTCGCTACGAATTTTGCCAACTCCGAGTTATTTTGGGGAGGAGTCCCCCCCCTTATAGCTACGCCCCTGTGTGTGACCCAGGTGACCTGTCAACATCTTCACCAACCAGGCAAACAACAGCTATCATCATCAGGGCCGATTCAACAGCACAAGTGGTAGTGGGGTGGCAAAATTTTATGGTAAGCATAATATATTTTTCTGACTCTGTACTTAAAGTAAAAAGCCAGCTAAATCAGATGGTTTCAAAATTACTATGCTCGTGTGGCTGAATGGTTAGCTCGTTTGGATACTGATAAAAGGAACCTGGGTTCGAGCCTCAGATATGGTATGGATGTTTGTGTTGTCTTTCTGCTGAGGTCTCACCTTCCTCACAGATTTTCTCTAATGACGTATTAAAACTGACAGGCTCCTATGAGACCTCTGTAGCAAGCAGCTACTTGAGGCGTAAAAAGTTATGTAAAGACCTTAACAACTGGATAGGTTTGCTCTAATTTCAACTCTGCTTATCCTCACCTTACCCTCGATGAGAAAGGGGACATCGATGAGCTTGGAAATGTTCCCCATCCATCAAATAGAAACGTTACGCCGTGTGCAGGAGAGTCATTACCCTATGCACATTAAGAAACACGCTGGATGACCATAACGGGAGGCTACCATCTGTCTCCTAACAGCTGTCCAGTGGGTCCCTTCTCCCAGCCTTCTCTGAGCCCTTGAGTTGACCTGGCCATTTAGCCCATTGTGTGCAAAAAAGTGCCTCTCAGAGGTGA
This sequence comes from Ryuthela nishihirai, assembly GCA_038380435.1. Classification (NCBI taxonomy): domain Eukaryota; kingdom Metazoa; phylum Arthropoda; class Arachnida; order Araneae; family Heptathelidae; genus Ryuthela; species Ryuthela nishihirai. Next base: position 40,685,725 of record JAWZYU010000034.1, on the reverse strand, counting down.
AACAATACAACTATAATTTCAGCTGAAATAAAAGGAGAATAATGTAAAAGTACTAAGGTCTTTGCATAATTTTGCGAATATGCTAATTTTGAAACTCTCCCATTTAGCTGTCATTTATTTCGAATGTGGAAGTAGAAAAATGTACTCAAAGACATAAAACTGGTAAGGTCGTTTGAGGAGGCAAAAAAAAGAAATTCCCTTGAGCTGGCAAAAAAAATTCTTTGGAGGTCTGCAAAAATAAAGTTGCTTGGAACGGTAAAAAAAATTTAACCACTATAAGCCTTAACTGGCATATTGGTTAGGCAGCCAGTGACTATTCCAGCAAGGCAAACTTTGTGTACTGTGTTAACTCTAACTGAAGCAGTGGCTTCGGTCTTAGTAGGGCATGTCCTTGTATGAGATGACCTGTAAAAGCTAGGAGTAGCTTCTACGATTCTTATACAGTACTGTGCGAATTAGTTGAGACAAACGAAGCCTGGAGAACCTCTTCGATCCGGCCACATCCAGCAATCTCTCAAACACCCACCCAAGGTCATGTTTTGGGGATGTTTCACAGCTTCCGGGCCACAGACGCTTCACCCCATTGAAGGAATGATGGACAGCAATAAGTACATAGGCGTTCTGGAGGCGAAAATGGTCCCAACACTGCAGAAGCTGTTTCCTAACGGCGATGAGGTATTTCAACAGGATCTGGCTCCATGCCACAATTCTAAGCTTTTTAAGAGCTTCTTTACCTAGCAACATTTGAAGGTTGGAGTGGCCAGGAAATTCACCCGATCTAAACCCCATTGAAAATTTGTGGGCCATTATTAAAGCGCGCATATCTAATATGGATTGCACGATGAAAACCAAAATGATAGAAAGTGTCATGAAAGTGTGGTACCACGACCCTGAAGTGAAGGAGATGTGTGGAAAGCTAGTGGCATCAATGGTTGAGAGGGTGGAAGAAGTAATTAAAGCTAAGGGGGGTCACATTCACTATTAACTACACTATTAAACAAATAAATATTTTAGTTGTGTCTTTGTTACTGCATTTTCCTTTTGTCCCAACTAATTTGCACAGTACTGTATGTCGCAAATAAAAAAAACAACACTAAATTTGCTTCAGGGCGACAAAATATCTTGGGTTAGATCTTTTCATCATCTTCCCATATTGAGATAAAAAAACTTTTAAATAAAATATTCTTTCCTTTTTCTCTCTCTATTATTTCTTTCTTTTTTTTTCTCTCTCTCTCTATTCTTCGTTTCTTTCTCTTTTATTTCTTTCTTCTCTTATTCATTTCTCTCACTCTTTCATTTCTGTCTTTCTCTTTTTTATTTCTCTCTCTTATTTTTTTCGTTCTTTTCTCTCTTTACCTTATTTCTTTCTCTCGTTGGGTTGGGGGTGACTCAGTCGGTAGCGCGCCAGTCTCAGAAACTGCAGTTCCCAGTTTGGCCAGCGTTAAGATTTATATCCACAAAACGCCCTGCCCACGGTGAGTAGGGGACACCGATGGGCCTGGAAAGTCCGCCGTCGAATGGGACGTTTAGTCGTGGCCCCGTGTGCCCGAGACCCATACCCTGTGCATCTCAAAGAACATGCCATATGGCTTTGATGGGAAGCTATCATCTGTCGTCCAACAGCTGTTCCAATGGGACCCCTCCCTTAACCTTCTCTGAGCCTTTGGGGGTCCTTGTGACCTGGCCATTTAGCCCATGGTGTGAAGAAAAGTGCCGCTCAGAGGTAAAACAACCCATTCTCTCTCTCGTTTCTTCCTCTCTCTTTTATTCATTTTCTTTTCTCTCCCTCTCTAATTTATTTATTTTTCTCCCTCTTTACTTTAATTACTTCTCCCTCACATTTATTTATTCATTTATCTTTCTCTTGCTAAACTGAGTAATAGGTTTGGGAAATATCCTTAAAAATACCACGCTATACTAATATTGCCAGTAAAAATATGGTTTGTAGTGTTCTTGCAACAATTTTTTTAGAAGTTAGTGATCTGGCAACCTTCGTGTACGTACAACCATAGGGTTCGGATATTTTTTTGAACGACTGTACCCCACGTTGAGAACCCCTGTTCTAGCAAATCTCGAAAATGAGTGCAAGTCTATGCATGACTGGGGTGATTTGACTCAGTAGGTACTGCAGTTCCCAAGTTCCAGTCCCAACTGCTCCAACGTAGATATTTATCTCGGTTAACCTCCATTCTTCCCTCGGTGAGAAAGGACACACAGTTGGCCTTGGGAAGACCGCCATCCATCTGAGATCACGTTAAGTCGTAGTCCCCGTGTTCAGGTGAGAGCCATATCTTTCGCAAGTTAAAAATGTTCTGAATAGCCTTGATGGGAGACTTTCATCTGTCAAAATAATTCTCCAGGGGACTCATCTTTCTCTGAGACTTTGGAGTACTTATTACTGGTCGTTTATTCTATTATGTGTAAAACAAACTTGAAAAAATCAGGGCTTATTCACAAGAAAATGTTTCAATTAACAAGTTGTACGAGTATGTGGAATAGTTCTGTTATTGAATTTTTCCAAAAATTGACAGTAACAAGGAGTTTGAAAATTTACAAGGTATCAGGCCCAGATTTGGGGGAAAATGAAAGGGGGAGCCAACTTTTCTGAGTGAAAGCGGGGGGGGGGGGGGGGGGGGGGAATTCGAGCAGGACCGAACTGGAACGATTTCCAGTATAATTTTTTTTCTTCTCCGTATTAATGGTCTTTTAACTTTTTTTGAAGGGGGGGAGGGTGAATGGCTCTGTCGGTTAAGTGCAATGATCGTAATCTGCAATTCCCAGGTTCGAATCTCAGCTGGGTCGGCATTGAGATTTATCTCCACAAAACTCCCCACCCTGCCACTGTCAGTAGGAGTCGCCGATCGGCTTGGAAAGGTCGCCGTCCATTGGACGGGACGTTAAGCCGTGGCCGCGTGTTCAAGAGAGTCATACCCTGTGCACATTAAAGAACAAGTTGGATGGCTTTGACGGCAGGCTACCATCTGTCTCCCAAAAGCTGTTCCAGTGTGTCCTCTCCCTCAACCTTCTCTGAGTCTTCGGGGTGCTTGTGACCTGGTCGTTTAGCCCATTATGTGCAAAAAAGCCCTCTCAGGCTCAACAACAAAACCAACAACTCAACCAAACTAATTTTTTGAAAAAACGGTAATATATACGTTTATTGAATATTTTTTTCGCTTCCTTTCATGTTACGTTTATTGCCCTCTCCCCCTCCCCATCCTAGCTCCGGCCATGAAAAATACAGATTCATATTAAGTACCTGAATAAAAATATTTCATCGTAAAATATGTAATAATACAAATTCTTCTCCTACCATGTTTTCAATCGATAAATTTTGACTTTATTTATGATAGTGGCATATCTTTTAAATTCTGTTAGATAGCGTCTGGTTTTATTAAAGACAGAAAATCTTTGGTATGCTTGTGAATTTTTCCTGCAGTTCGTAATTCTCGGAAATTAATTATAATGATTAATGCTTAACCGTGTTGCTAAATAAGGAGAGTCTCTCTTGATTGTAAAATCTTTATTAAAACAATATTTTAAGAAAATTGTTTACTTGCACGATTTTCAACTGGTAGGAAAAATACTAAAACATTTTTCCTTCTTGAAATTTAATTTCCATAATTGTGCGAAAACAATTTGCTTTTAACATGTTTACAAAGTAATTTATCAATTTATTGATTTTTAGTTATTAAATTAGCTGCTAGGTTAATATGTACCTATGTATATATCTTTTAAAATTTCTTGTAAATTCCTTTCATGATTTTAATTCTGTGAACGTTGTTTTAAACGTTGATTCGAATTTATGACTACGAGACTGTTATGATGTTATTATGTTATGACTGTTTCCATAAGTTCTAAAAAAAATTAGCCTTGAGCATATGTTGTAAATTTGGGTTTGGCTTTAAAACGTCATAAACAGAAGCTCGGGGAGAATTTGAGGCCATAGCTTCAGACAGCAACGTAACTAACGCAGCAGATTGGAGGTTTAACCCCCCCCCCCCCCCGGGGAAATTTTATTTTAAATGAATAAATCATTTATTAATTTATAATACCAAAATTATTGCCAGAGTCTTTCAATCCGTTTCCAAAAAAATCCTAGCTACGCCACTGACTGCAATATACGTTTCGAATCATAAAATTACAGCCGAACATTTGGCGCAATTGGTCTGATATTTAGCATACATTTCCTGCTGCTATAACTCAAAATGCCTATTGAATGGAAACGAAATGCTTCACATGATTCTTCACCAATTGTCGTTTCGACATCCAAGCCAACCTGACAACAACTAAGATATAAATGCAGCAAAATACAATATAGATTTTATTTTTCACTTCTGAATCTGGCCACAATTGTAAATTTCGTCTCCAGTTTTCGTTGTTTACTGGTGCAGCACTTCTTCAGTCTTACAGTACGGAAAACTGATATCATTTAATAACAAAATACGATTTTAATTATCTTACCAAGGACGACCACAAGAAGAACAAATCTCTGCGAAAAATCCATTTTGAATTTATGAAGACGATTCGCAGAATTCTAGCAGAAGAAATAATACAAAACTCGAAATGATAACGTTTGTCTTCTACCTAAAACATGGACGACCAGGTAATGCTCCTTTACTGCTCCAATCACCTAAATCGACCTTTAACCCACAATATCAGTTGTTCACCGTTTTCTGCAGATTGTTGCTATGGGAACGGCTCTATCTTGTGAAAATATACGTTTTGAAATACAGAAAGGAAGTTAGTAGTTTGTTGTTGCTTTTGTTCTTTTATTTCTTCCTGAAAATTTATGTTTAGAATCATTTCTAATTTGCAAGATAGGTTAAAAAAATCTTAAATTAGAACTTTTGTTCATGAGATAAATTTAGATGAATAATTATTAATCTGTTTATTAACTACTTAAGGTAGTTATCATGAGAAATGCATAACTATTTTTTTAATCGTAACGTATTAATGTAAGAGTTATTATTTTGCAATCGACCATTTTTTTATATTAACCTAAGAACACAAAATGTATAAGAACGATTCAATGATGAAAGGGTGATGCGGTTCATGATCAGGATGTTGAAATTTTTGCTTAAGCTTAAAATGGTAAATTTCCAGTTCCGGAATTCTCGGGCAACCGATATAAATTTGAAACTGAACATATGAACAAAGAATGTGGAGGTAGAAGAAGTTCAGCTTCCATAGAGATTAATGTAAAATCGAGTATCGTGCATTTGGCGTAGGGGTGAAACGAACTTTACAGGGGACGAACACTTCTGTAATACCGTCAACTTCCATTCTCTTCGCTTTTCCTATGTAGGAATTACAAATTGATAAATTACAGAGTATATTAATATCAATTCTGTTCCCTGTGTTGTTAGTACCTAGAGAGCTTCTAATTGTAATAATTTATTCTATAAATAGACTTCAGGCTTAATTGAAATATTCTCTATCCGTTCAATTTATAACTGTTGGTTCAACAAAAAATAATTCCAATGGAGAAAATAAACCATTATTAAAATCACGATATTATTTTTTTTCAAATACAAAATATAGTTGCTTTTTTTTTTTCCTCTTTTTAAATATAAATTTTTTGATGCATAGTTCATTTGCCCCTTTAATGTTTGTTTCTCAGCTCAATCAAATGCACGACACGAATCGAACACCGCTTGAGGTCGCCACTTACGCTTTGTCAAAGATGAACTTCTTTATCTTATACGTTCTTTGATATGAAGTTAAAGCAAATTATTTTAATACAGTGATAGTTGTCCCTGATGCCACTGGCGTCGTCTTTCACGCATTGCTACATTTACGTTATGCACACACACACAATTTCATTACTTCCGAGTGTGATAAAATCGTAGAATGACGTCTTATACTTCACACTACTTAAGCTTGAAGGCTTGGATAGTGCGTTGTATAAATGGTTCTCGTTAAAGAGGTTGGAGGACACAAACCTCAGGAATAATGTCAGAAGAAGGATCTCGGGAATAATGCTTCTCAAGGAATTTTATGAGAAGATGAAAATAACGGAGCATTGTATATTTCTCAGGGATGGCTTCAATATTGATTAAGTGTGAAAATGCGTATAAAAGATATATTTTGATATTTGTATTAAGTGCATTAAACTTCATTTTCTTTTGTTTTGTTTTACTAGCCGTCCCGTGGCCTAGTGGTTAGCGCGCTTGGCTGCTGATCTAAAGTTTGGGTTGTTGGGTTGTTTTACCTATGAGCGGCACTTTTTGTCACACAATGGACTAAATGGCCAGGTCACATGGACCCGAATGCTCAGAGAAGGTTGGAGGAGGGGACCCACTGGAACAGCTGTTGGGAGACAGATGGTAGCCTCCCGTCAAGGCCATCCAGCGTGTTCTTTAACGTGCACAGGGTATGGCTCTCCCGCACACTGGGTCACGGCTTAACGTCCCATCCGACGGACGGCAGCCTTTCCAAGCCCATCGTTGTCCCCTACTGACCGTGGGCAGGGCGGGGAGTTTTGCGGAGATAAATCTCAACGCTGACCCAGCTGAGACTCGAACTGTAAACTACAGATTACGAGCCTGGCGCGCTACCGACTGAGCCATCCCGCCCCACTGATCTAAAGGACCTGGGTTCGAGCCCCAGGTTAAGGCATGGGTGTATGTGTTGTTTTTCTGCTGAGGTCCTGCCATCCTCTCAGATCTTCTACTGTGGCATATAAACTGAAAGGCTCCTGTCAGAGCTTGAGGGGGTATTTTTTTTTATTTACTTCATTTTTATTATCATTATTTCTAACTACATTTTTATTTCAACTAAAGTTTGAATGCAAGTATTTGGTTTTGCTAAAGTACCAAGCTGAAAACACCGGTTCTAGTGTGATCACCGAAGTTAAGCAGCTTTGGGCGCAGTCTTAGTACCTGGGGGAGGGTGACCACGTAGGATACATCGCGTGCAGTTGGCAAAAAAATCTGCTGAGGACCCGCCATCTTCACAGATCTTTCTACTGAAGACTACAAAGACTTTTTTACTAAGAGAGTTAAAAAAATAAATATCTCCTCAAACAGCTGCTTGTCACAGAGGTCTGACAGAAGCTGTTTGAGGAGATATTTTTTTTTAACTCTCTTTGGTTTATATTAAAAAAAATGTTAATAATTATTAAAATTTTTAATCTCATCCATGAAAAACGCAAACAAGAAGTACATTTCTTAGACGACAAAAATTAAAAGTTAAAGCGATATTTGTATGCGAATTATTATTAAATATTTGTCTTGCTTGCCAGCATAAACAAATGGCTGAAGCATTTCCGTTTCCTTTTCACATCATTTAACACCTAATGAGACAAAATAACGTTGGCGTACAGAAGACTCGAAATCCTACCAAAGACATTAATTCAACGCCCCTTTTTTTAATTCCCATTACTCATAGGATTCGTTCAAGACTTCCATTAGCAGAAAAGTTTCGTTCGAGTAAGCACAATACAACTTCCAAACGAAAACACACCACTGATTGTAATGTAACAAATGAAATAGGACTTCTTTCAATTACTCTCACAATTTCTCAAGTTCAGTTTCACGAGTTTTCTTTTTTGCAGTCTAATTCCTAAATCGTTTATGCATTCGAACGATTTTTTTTTTTTAGAAATTAGTGATCTGACAACCATCGTGTCACGTGACACAAAGGTTGCCAGATCAATAATTTCTAAAAAAAACGTTGCCAGATATTTTTTCTGAATTCTGTAATCAACCATGATGTTCGGATACTTTTTTGAGCGACTGTAGGTGGTCATATTATTTTGATACTAGATCGTGTGGGCTCACTCACGGAAATATTGAGCGTGTGCAGTAACTGCACACGCTCCAGTTTGCTGTGAACGGTAACTGGAGCATGTACAGTTGCTGTACACGCTCCAGATATTTTTCCTGAATTTTGTAATCACGTGACACGAAGGTTGCCAGATCACTAATTTCTAAAAAAAAAACGTTGCCAGATATTTTTCTAAATTCTGTAATCAACCATAGTGTTCGGATATTTATTTGAGCAACTGTATTACATTCTTCTTCTTGTTCTTCTGCGTTTGAGCTTATGCTTAGAGCAGGGTCCGCATTTTTTTTTGTATTCTCGCTCTCCACTCCTGGTGAGTCCGATGCAAGATGATGCGACTTGGAATACCTCAATCGACTTGTCGCATAGTCTGACGTTGAGGACTCTGAAGAATGCGAAAGTTTTAATGAACATTAGAAGTGTTTTTGTTATTTTATTTCAGAAATTTGAAAATTCGATGGTTGAATGTGAAGAAACATTTCACTGACAGCAACTATCTGCTTCCTTTTGTGGGGCGGGGGTGGCTCAGTCGGTAGCGCGCCAGGTTCGTAATCTGTAATTCTCAGGTTCGAGTCCCAGCTGGGTCCGCGTTGAGATTTATCTCCGCAAAAAACCCCGCCCTGCCCACGGTCAGTAGAGGACACCGATGGGCTTCGAAACGGCGCCGTCCGTAGGATGGGACGTTAAGCCGTGGCCCCGTGTTCAAGAGAGTCATACCCTGTGCACGTTAAAGAAACGCTCGATGGCCTTGACGGGAGGCTACCATCTGTCTCCCAACAGCTGTTCCAGTGGATCCCCTCCACCAACCTTCTCTGAACCTTCGGGGTCCTTGTGACCTGGCCGTCTAGCCCATGATGTGCAAAAAAGTGTCGCTCAGAGGTAAAACAACCCAACGTTAAAGAACACGCTGGATGACCTTGACGGGAGGCTACCATCTGTCTCCCAACAGCTGTTCCAGTGGATCCCCTCCACCAACCTTTTCTGAGCCTTTGGGGTCCTTGTGACCTGGCCATTTAGCCCATGGTGTGCAAAAAAGTGTCGCTCAGAGGTAAAACAACCCAACGTTAAAGAACACGCTGGATGGCCTTGACGGGAGGCTACCATCTGTCTCCCAACAGCTGTTCCAGCACATCCCCTCCACCAACCTTCTCTGACCCTTCGGGGTCCTTGTGACCTGGCCGTTTAGCCCATGGTGTGCAAAAAAGTGTCGCTCAGAGGTAAAACAACCCAACGTTAAAGAACACGCTGGATGGCCTTGACGGGAGGCTACCATCTGTCTCCCAACAGCTGTTCCAGTGGATCCCCTCCATCAACCTTTTCTGAGCCTTCGGGGTCCTTGTGACCTGGCCATTTAGCCCATGGTGTGCAAAAAGGTGTCGCTCAGAGGTAAAACAACCCAACGTTAAAGAACACGCTGGATGGCCTTGACGGGAAGCTACCATCTGTCTCCCAACAGCTGTTCCAGCACATCCCCTCCACCAACCTTCTCTGACCCTTCGGGGTCCTTGTGACCTGGCCGTTTAGCCCATGGTGTGCAAAAAAGTGCCGCTCGCAGGTAAAACAACCCAACCCATAAAGCTTCCTTTGTCAGAGGGTCGTGAGAAGAACAACTTTTTCGTTTTAAAAAATGAAAGGCATATTTTTTATGTATAACTACTAATAAAATTTTACTATTTGCATTTTCAGAATCATCCATTAGTTCGAATTAAAACATTTAAAGAGCGCCAAAATAGGTAAAAATTCATTCTTCTTTTTTGAAAACGAAATTTCCACATTCCCCAGAGGCGACATGCGTTCTTCCAGTTATATTGTGCTATTACACATTTCCAACGAAACTGCGAAAGATACTGAAAAGGTTTTATAGTAGCAGACGAGACTGCAAAAAAAATGTAAAGCCGAGAAAAAATCCTCCTTTGAACTATCATAAAAAGCTTAAAAGATTTTAAATTCATCCATGGCGAATCATTATCGAAAGAGGCCTGATACATTTTCCGGACGACAGGTTCATGTAAGTCATGTAAGATTTTCTTCAAATTTTAATGTTAAATAAAAGATTCCTGGATTTTCTTTCGCCAAAAAGATATTTACTTGCTGAGATATTAATATTTAAGAAACATGAAAAAAAAATCAATTTTCGAATGTTTAAATAATGTAAATATCTTATAAATATAATATCTCAAAACTGGGATTTTTTTTTTCTTTTCATTTTGAAGTAGTAGTCTTAGTGGGCATTTTTAAGACAAAAACAGACTCAGTTAAATTCGATTTTCAAAATGGTGAACAATAAAATATTAAAAATCTGAAAACACAAACCTGAAAAAGTCTTTGTTTTTTTTAAATACGCAAACAACGTAGTTCTACTGCATTACTTAATGGTTCTAACCAGGTCCAGATCTATAAAATAAATATCCCTCAAGCAGCTACTTGCCACAGAGGTCTGACAGGAGCCTGTCAGTTTATATGCCACAGTAGAAGATCTGAGAGGATGGCAGGACCTCAGCAGAAAACAACACGAACACCCATGCCTTACCCGGGGCTCGAACCCAGGTCCCGTAGATCAGTAGCCAGGCGCTCTAACCACTCGGCCACGGGACGGTCTGAAAAAAATTTTCTTCCGACGCCGTATTTGAACTCGCTACCTCAGTGTCGATAGCTGGAGCGTCAGATCTAGAAAACAATAAAGTGAACACACCAACAAACAAGTCATAAACCACGAAATGCTTGGGTTTGGCGGCAGATGACCTTAGTTGCCCTTGGCCATAAAACCCCAAACGAATCAACCACGAAATGCCAAAAGGGCCAAAACAATCAAAAATTCCACTTCCATGAGTTAGCAATAAAACATTCTTTAAAAATAAGAAAAAACACAGCCAACAAATAATTTATTATAATGCAATTAAGAAACTTTAAATGATCATTTATTTAATGATTAATACAACTGGCATGACAAACGTTTTTACATCGAATGAAAAGGAATATATAAATGTATGATAATATTCCTACGGAGTCTTGATACTAAACTGCGTTTACACGAAAAACACTTATTTAAAGTCTAAAAACATGTCTCATATTAAAGAGGTATCACAGGAGTGTTCTTGCACCTGTACTAATAACAGTTTCCAAAACGAACCACATTTATTTTCTCCTTTATTTATACATTTTCTTCGGTGGCAACACTTTGAAAACCGTTTGGTCTCTTCCTGTGAAACGAAGACATCATCTGTTAAGAAAAGTCTTGTTTGTAACAGACATTCACCAAAATATAAGACAATAGCATTTCATCTACACTGCTCTACCAAAATACTAGAGAATTTACATATTATGTCAGATGTAAGGAGATTTAAAAAAAAAAAGATCTGGGTTGGGTTGTTTCACCTCTGAGCGGCACTTTTTTGCAAGCCATGGGATAAATGGCTAGGTCACATGGATCCCGAAAGCTCAGAGAAGGTGGGGGAGGGACCCACTGGAACAGCTATTGGGAGACAGATGGTAGCCTCCCGTCAAGGCCATCCAGCGTGTTCTTTAACGTGCACAGGTTATGGCTCTCCCGTAAAGGATGCCGCGGCTTAACGTCCCATCCGATGGACGGCAGCCTTTCCAACCCCTTGGTTAAATAAAGATCACAATTAAATCAATTTAAACCTCAATTTTTCAACAATGAGCTCTAGTGATAATTGTCTCAATCTCTTTAGGAACAGTATGTCGAAAAATAATGGGATACCAATAGAATTAGCCTGCATGTTCATATTAGGGACTGCAAAAAATAAGCCTCGAACTCGTAAATTTTCTGACCAATTCTCGTGCATAGCCACTTCCTATACCCTTCCACGTTCCATAGAAGGAGCGTCGACAGCTAACGCGAGGGGACCCGGTGTAAAGTGCATGACGGAGCCCCTTCGTGTGTGTGTGTGTCTAAGTCATGTACATATGAAGGTTAAAAAGTATCAAGTCATTTCTGAAAAAATGGCTATATTTATTGAGAAAATGATGTCAACAGTTTAATGAATATAAATATATATGGTTAATTTCGATCCTGTTAAATGGTACCTTTAATTTCGATTTTTTTAAATGGTACCTTAATTACGATCCTGTTAAATAGTACCTTAATTACGATCCTGTTAAATAGCACGTTAATTTATGATCCTGTTAAATAGTACCTTAATTACGATCCTTTTAACGGTACCTTTAATTACGATTGTTAATAGTACCTTAATTGCCATCCTGTTAAATGTATCTGTAATTAAGATCCTGTTAAATAGTTACCTTAATTACGATCCTGTTAAATAGTACCTTAAATACAATCCAGTAAAATGATAGTTTTAACTAAGATCCTGTTAAATGTACCTTTAATTACGATCCCGTTAAATAGTACTTTAATTGCGATCCTGTTAAATGTACCTTTAATTACGATCCTGTTAAATGGTACCTTTAATTACGATCCTGTTAAATGGTACCTTTAATTACGATCCTGTTAAATGTACCTTTAATTACGATCCCGTTAAATAGTACCTTAATTGCGATCCTGTTAAATGTACCTTTAATTACGATCCTGTTAAATGGTACCTTTAATTACGATCCTGTTAAATGGTACCTTTAATTACGATCCTGTTAAATGTACCTTTAATTACGATCCCGTTAATAGTACCTTAATTGCGATCCTGTTAAATGTACCTTTAATTACGATCCTGTTAAATGGTACCTTTAATTACGATCCTGTTAAATGGTATCTTTAATTACGATCCTGTTAAATGTACCTTTAATTACGATCCTGTTAAATAGTACCTTAATTGCGATCCTGTTAAATGTACCTTTAATTACGATCCCGTTAAATAGTACCTTAATTGCGATCCTGTTAAATGTACCTTTAATTACGATCCTGTTAAATGGTACCTTTAATTACGATACTGTTAAATGGTACCTTTAATTACGATCCTGTTAAATGTACCTTTAATTACGATCCCGTTAAATAGTACCTTTAATTACGATCGTGTTAAATGTACCTTTAATTACGATCCCGTTAATAGTACCTTGTGGCCGAGTGGTTAGCACGCTTGACTACTGATCTACGGGACCTGGGTTCGAGCCCCAGATAAGGCATGGATGTATGTGTCGTTTTTCTGCTGAGGTCCTGCCATCCTCTCAGACCTTCTACTATGGCATATAAACTGGCAGGCTCCTGTCAGACCTCTGTGGCAAGCAGCTGCTTGAGGGGGTATTTATTTTATATTTTTTAATTGCGATCCTGTTAAATGTACCTTTAATTACGATCCTGTTAAATGTTACCTTTAATTACGATCCTGTTAAATGTACCTTTAATTACGATCCTGTTAAATAGTACCTTAATTGCGATCCTGTTAAATGTACCTTTAATTACGATCCTGTTAAATGGTACCTTTAAGTACGATCCTGTTAAATGGTACCTTTAATTACGATCCTGTTAAATGTACCTTTAATTACGATCCTGTTAAATAGTACCTTAATTGCGATCCTGTTAAATGTACCTTTAATTACGATCCCGTTAAATAGTACCTTAATAGCGATCCTGTTAAATGTACCTTTAATTACGATCCTGTTAAATGGTACCTTTAATTACGATCCAGTTAAATAGTACCTTAACCGCGATCCTGCTAACATCGTAATTACGATCTTGTTCATTATTACCTTAATTGTGATTTTATTCATTCTGAAACACCAATCAAGTTTCTATTCATTAATACACTACGTAGTTATAGCAGCTATACGCACCACAAACATGCATTTGCCCCAAAGAGAGGTTTTAGAAAGAAGTAGATGTTAGTATCTGTGCACCTGGAAAGAGTGCGTCACGTCTGCATTGTTGCGTTGTTTCCTGTAGACGAAGAAGCAGAAGAAAAGTGTCGTCACCAATGCTATCACTCCGGCGATCACTCCAAAACTAATGCCTGCAATCTGGGTAGGGGACAATTCACCTGAAAGAGAAGAACATTGCTTAACTCGATACAATAATTGTTATCTCACTCAATATTTGAAGGGGGCAGGGGTGGCTCATTCGGTAGCGCGCCAGGCTCGTAATCTGCAGTTGCTAGGTTCGAGTCCCACTGTGTCAGCGTTGATATTTATCTCCGCAAAAACTCCCCGCCCTGTCCACGGTCAGTAGGGGACACCGATGGGCTTGGATAAGACCGACGTCCGTCGGACGGGACGTTAAGCTCGTGGCCCCGTATGTGGGAGAACTGTGCACGTTAAAGAACACGCTGGATGGCCTTGACGGGAGGCTACCATCTGTCTCCCAACAGCTGTTCCAGTGGGTCCCCTCCCCCAACCTTCTTCAAGGATCCATGTGACCTGGCCATTTAGCCCATGGTGTGCAAAAAAGTGCCGCTCAGAGGTAAAACAACCCTCTAACCACGGTTGGACGGCTTGACTATTGACGGTTGGACGGCTTGACTAGTTGGACGGCTTGACTATTGACGGTTGGACGGCTTGACTAGTTGGACGGCTTGACTATTAAGTTGGGCGCTTGACGGGAGGCTACCATCTGTCTCCCAACAGCTATTCCAGTGGGTCCCCTCCTCCAGCCTTCTGAGCCTTCGGGGTCCATGTGACCTGGCCATTTAGCCCATGGTGTGCAGAAAAGTGCCGCTCAGAGGTAAAACAACCCAACGTTAAAGAACACGCTGGATGGCTTGACGGAAGGCTACCATCTGTCTCGCAACAGCTGTACCACTAGTTCCCTCCCCCAACCTTCTCTGAGCCTTCGGGGTCCATGTGACCTGGCCATTTAGCCCATAGTGTGGAAAAAAATGGCGCTCTGAGGTAAAACAACCCAACCCAGCTTCTAATGTCTGTTGATTTGAATATATTCATCCAATAGCTCTGAATGAACTGACCGGTCGAATCCTTTTAAAAGCAAGCATCAGAACCGATTATAATAATGACACTATTCATGGCCTAGCTCTTCTGGAAAATATCTTCTCTGCTCAGTATACTTGTTCCTAGATATTAACTATGATTCACTGCTCCTTGTGGAGTAAAGTCCTATTCGTTCAGATTGATGCGCGGAACATCCTTAAACTCTAGTGAGAGTGTTTTTTAGGATCCCTTGCAACTTACTGGGAGATATTAGAGTGAAGTATTGCCTTCACTCAATCTGGAATTAAACTTTTTCTTCCGGGCATTTTTTGATCGATATGCAGGGCTAAAAGTTTAATTTCCACGAAGAATCGTGGAAATTAAACTTTTAGCCCTGCATATTATATACCAAGATATTCTTGTAGAAGTCATTAGCAAAAAAATTTGAACACAGCCGGCTGTTAATACGTTACCTATTCCTGTAGTCTAGCCAGCGCGAACTACAGTCGCTCAAAAAAGTATCCGAACATTATGGTTGATTACAGAATTCAGAAAAAATATCTGGCAACGATTTTTTTTTTAAGAAATTAGTGATCTGGCAAACTTTGTGTCACGTGACAAGGTTGCCAGATCACTAATTTCTAAAAAAAATCGTTGCCAGATATTCTTTCTGAATTCTGTTGGTTGATTACAGAATCGCTGCCAGATATTTTTTCTGAATTCTGTTGGTTGATTACAGAATCGCTGCCAGATATTTTTTCTGAATTCTGTAATCAACCATACTGTTCGGAAACTTTTTTGAGCGACTGTACAACGACAACCGGTGCTTTTGTTTTTTATAAACAAACCTGGGCTCGCCCTTGCAATTTAATTGTTATAGCTTTTTTCATTTAATTTTTTTAATTTATTCTTTTAATTTTATATTCAGATAACTGAATAGCGTAAAAAAATGCCCGGAAGTTCTGACTATCCGATGGGCTTGGAAAGGCCGCCGTCCGTCGGATGGGACATTAAGCCGTGACTCCGTGTGCAGGAGAGCCATACCCTGTGCACGTTAAACAACACGCTGGATGGCCTTGACGGGAGGCTACCATCTGCTCCCAACAGTTGTTCCAGTGGGTGCCTTCTCTGAACTTTCGGGGTCCTTGTGACCTGGCCATTTAGCCCATGGTGTGAAAAAAGCGCCGCTCAGAGGTCAAACAACCCAACCCAATACCATCCGACGGAAGGCTGTCTTTCCAAGCCCATCGGTGTCCCCTACTGACCGAGGGTCAAGACGGAGAGTTTTGCGGAGATTTATCTCAACGCTGGCCCAGGCGGGACTCGACCCTGGGAATTGCAGTTTACGAGGCTAGCGCGCTAGAGACTGAGCCCTCCTTATATTATACTGTCAGACTCCTGTCACACTTTTGCAACAAGTGGCAACTTAAGAGATAATTTATTTTTTATATTTGCACCTAAGGATAAAATACTTTTTAGGGAATAATTTTTCCCCGTGATTTCCTCCGCATAAAACATGTAAAAACACTGATTATAAAATATTTTATTTCTTCTTACCATCTCTTTCTCCTTTGATATTTATTGCAAAATCATACGGGGCACCTTGTTGGCCTCCGACCTTGAGAGCAGCATCTGGAAATATAGATATTTTTTTTAAACGTGTAAATAAGCATTTTGATGTACTTTTCAAATAAATGAAATTGTTACTTAATGTACAGTTGTAGGTTGTTTTACCTCATCGATACTTTTTTTGCACACAATGGGCTAAATGGCCAGGTCACAAGGACCCCGAAGGCTCAGAGAAGGTTTACAGAGGGGACTCACTGCAACAGCTGTTCGGAGACAGATGGTAGCCTTCCGTCAAGGCCATCCAGCGTGTTCTTTAATGTTGGGTTGTTTTACCTCGAGCGGCACTTTTTTGCACACAATGGGCTAAATGGCCAGGTCACATGGATCCCGAAGTCTCAGAGAAGGTTGGGGGAGGGGACCCACTGGAACAGCTGTTGAGAGACATATGGTAGCCTCCCGTCAAGGCCATCCAGCGTGTTCTTTAATGTTGGGTTGTTTTACCTCGAGCGACACTTTTTTTCCACACCATGGGCTAAATGGCCAGGTCACAGGGATCCCGAAGGCTCAGAGAAAGTTGGAGGCGGGCACCAACTGGAACAGCTGTTGAGAGACAGATGGTAGCCTCCTGTCAAGGCCATTCAGCGTGTTCTTTAATGTTGGGCTGTTTTACCTCTGAGCGGCACTTTTTTTGCACACAATGGGCTAAATGGCCAGGTCACAGGGACCCCGAAGGCTCAGAGAAGGTTGGGGGCAGGTACCTACTGGAACAGCTGCTGGGCGACACATGGTAGCCTCCCGTCAAGGCCATCCAGTGTATTCCTTAACGTGCACATGGTATGCTCTCCCGCACAATAAGTCACGGCTTAACGTTCCAGCCGACGAACGACTGCTTTTCAAAGCCCATTGGTGTCCCCTAATGGCCGAGTGTAAGTCGGGGAGTTTTGCGGAGATAAATCTTAACGCTAGCCAAGGAGGGACTCGAACCTGGGAACTTCAGATTAGGAGCCTGGCACGCTACCGACTGAGCCATCCCCCTCTCCCAATAATGAAAGGATATCCACTGGACAGCTACTAAGAGACCGATAGCCTGCTGTCGAGTCTATACAGCGTGTTTTTTAACATGCACATGATATGCCTCTCCTACTACAGTTACACGTTTATGCATTTAATGGGCTAAACACACAGGTGAAGACCCCAACGACTCAAAAAAGGTTAAGGTTGGGTTGTTTTACCTCTGAGCGGCACTTTTTTGCACACCATGGGCTAAATGGCCAGGTCACATAGACCCCGAAGGCTCAGAGAAGGTTGGGGGAGGGGACCCACTGGAACAGCTGTTGGGAGACAGATGGTAGTCTCCCGTCAAGGCCATCCAGCGTGTTCTTTAACGTTGGGTTGTTTTACCTCTGAGCGGCACTTTTTTGCACACCATGGGCTAAATGGCCAGGTCACATGGACCCCGAAGGCTCAGAGAAGGTTGGGGGAGGGGACCCACTGGAACAGCTGTTGGGAGACAGATGGTAGTCTCCCGTCAAGGCCATCCAGCGTGTTCTTTAACGTTGGGTTGTTTTACCTCTGAGCGGCACTTTTTTGCACACCATGGGCTAAATGGCCAGGTCACATGGACCCCGAAGGCTCAGAGAAGGTTGGGGGAGGGGACCCACTGGAACAGCTGTTGGGAGACAGATGGTAGTCTCCCGTCAAGGCCATCCAGTGTGTTCTTTAACGTGCATAGGGTATGTCTTTCCCGCACACGGGGCCACGGCTTAACGTCCCATCCGACGGACGGCGGCCTTTCCAAGCCCATCGGTGTCCCCTGCTGACCGTGGGCAGGGCGGGGAATTTTGCGGAGATAAATCTCAACGCTGACCCAGCTGGGACTTGAACCGGGGAACTACAGATTACGAACCTGGCGCGCTACCGACTGAGCCACCCCCGCCCCAAAAAAAGGTTAAGGAAACCCACTGGACAAACCATTAAAGAGATAGATGGTATCCTGCTATCAAAGCCATCGATTGTGTTCTTTAACGTGCACATGGTATGGCTCTCCCACATACTGAGTCACGGCTTAACGTTTCATCGGACGAACGGCGGCCTTTCCAAGCCCATCGGTGTCCCCTTTTTGATCGAGTTGCAATGCCGCTTAGATTCATATTTCAGGGTTAGCGGAAATAAGTCTCAAAGCTGACCCAGCTGGGACTCGAACCTAAGATATGCAGATTACGAGTCTGACACGCTATTAAGGCAATCCCGTCTGTGTATATATGATTTCCAGTTTGATATTGTTACGACAGAAGGAATCTGGCAACCGAAAGCAAAAAGTTTCAGCCAACGAATAAGAACGTTGGGAGAATTTGGAGAAGAAGAGTGGAGCGTTAACGGTTTTGTATTGTAACGGTCGTTGTGTTGTAACGGTCGGAGAGTTCGAAAATGGACGGTGAGCTGTGCTGAGACAGCGCACGTAAGTATCAAGAAGTAACTTGATGTGTTGTGTATACGCGGAAGTATAAAAGTGGGAACTTTTATGGCTAACTTCGAATGTCTACACGGACTGTCTTTTTGTTCGGCTAGTGTGTGAAAAGTTATTAGCACAGGACGAGAATTGGTTTACGAGTGAAGATCTTCGGGTGACCTGGTAAATCAAGTAAAAGGTAGTATTTAGTAAAATACATAGAGCTGATATTGTGTGCTCTACGCAGGAAGATTGATGACTTGTGCATGTTAATAGTTGATTTGTTAATAAGATACTTCATCCATATTTCCTTTGTAACAATTTACCTTGTATTGAATTTGGTTTTGAAATATAGCTTTTAATACTCAGGCTCAGTGGCTATCCATTTTTGTGATCCGCAACATTTGGTGTCAGAAGTGGGATTAATTTAATTGAATGCCTTTCACTAGAAGTATGGATGAGTTAATAAAGCTGATGACTGATATGAAAGCCGATATGGCCGCACAATATAATGAGTTGAGAACTGAGATAGTTTCTCAAAAAGATGACTTGAAAGCCGAAATGGCCGCACAAAATACCGAGATGAGAGCTGAAGTGGCTTCTCAAATTGACAAGATTACTGATCAGTGTAAGGACATTAAAACCGAACTTAATAAACAATGTGATTGTTTAAAGGTTGAAATTGACAGTGTAAAATATGATCTTGATAGTGTTAAGTTAGATTATAAACATGAAATAGAAATTGTAAAAACTGATTGTGAACGCCAGTTTCAGATTTTGAGAAATGAAATGTTACCTTCTGCTTGTGATAATAATAATTCTAGTGGAAATAATGTTATTACACATATCGCTAAAAATACAACTAAACCTTCTACATATGATGGTCAATCATCTTGGACAGTATTTAAAACACAATTCGAAGTTATCGCTACAGCCAATGAGTGGAATGAATTCCAAAAGGCCAGTTTTCTTGCAGCTTCCTTAAGAAATTCTGCTGCGGAAGTTTTGCAGTCTGTTCCAGAAGAAAAACGACTTGATTATCAAAGTCTAGTTTCCGCATTAGAACTAAGGTTTGGTGATAGTTATTTAAAACAATATTACGTGACTCAATTTAAACATCGCATGCAGAAAAGTGGTGAAACTTTGCAAGAGCTTGCTAGTGATATTGAGCGTCTAGCTAGATTGGCTTATAGTAACTGTCCACCAGAAATTCAAGATAATTTAGCTCAATTACAATTTATTGATGCTATTGCTGACCCTGACACTCAGCAATCTCTGAGGATGTTGGAAGGTGAATCCTTAAAGTCAGCTGTGGTACATGCTATGAAATACGAGTGCTCCAGGCTTTCCTCCCGAGCGAACAAACGTGCAGTGAGATTTGTGAGTGCAGAAGAAACTGTAGAAAAGGATAATGAAATGAAAGAACTAACCAAAGCCATACTATCCGTTTTGAAAGATATAAAAGGTTCTTCTTCAAAACCTACAACAGACCTCCAGTGTTGGAATTGTGGCAAGACCGGACACATTCGTACCAACTGCACTAGGAAACGAATGAGGAGTCCAAGTCCATCAACTAGACAACAAGATCAGGGAAACAGAAATTAGTCAGTCTTGCGGGGCAAAGGCTGGCAGTTGATTGGTTGGCCCCAGGGGAAGTCGCCCACGTTTCAACATTACATGGCGATAATAATGGATTAGTAGCTGATGGAGCCATAAATGGAATACCTTGCCGTATGATAGTCGACACTGGTGCAAATGTAACTTTACTCAGAACGGATATAATAAAGAAAATAATACCTCACCCAAACTTGAATACTACACAGTCTAGAATAAGCCTACAAACGGCCACTGGAGATCGTGCAAAAGTTCATGGAAAAATAGAACTTAATATTCGAGTTGGTAGCTGTCTGGTTCGCCATCCTGTTTACATCGCTGACATCTACGACGAATGCATATTAGGCCTTGATTTTCTTAAGAAACATGGATTCAACATTAGACCCAGTGATAACCTACTCATCTATGAGACAGAAGAGATTCCTCTGCTTAGCCGGACGTCTGATTCTTTATCAAGCGTAATTCCAATATTAGTGACGGAAGACACAGAGATCCCAGCACAAAGTGAAGTTATAGTCCGTGGACATCGGGCGGAGACTTCTGGGGCCTTCCGATTGGCAGTTACTGATACCTCTGGTAAAGGAGCTTTGGCTCATAACATCCTGGTTGCAAGGACTTTAGTCAGAATAGATAAAGAACAGATCCCTATCAGAGTGATGAACTGTAACAAATCCAATAGAATGTTAAAAAAAGGTGAGGAATTAGCAATATGTGAAGCTGTTACCTGTGTAACAAGTATAAATAAAATAGAAGTTACCGATTCATATCAAAACCATACCGACATCCCGTCTCATCTTACTGAATTATGGAGAGAAACAAGACAAATATTAACTGAAAACCAAGCTGCTAAGGCCGAGAACCTATTAAAAGAATTTTCTGACATTTTTTCTGCCACATCAAATGATTATGGCCGTACTAACCTGACAGAACATAAAATCAACACTGGTGATTCTCCTCCAGTCCATCTGCCGGCAAGAAGGCTTCCATTGGCAAAAAGAGAGGAGACGGAACAACTCATAAAGGACATGGAAGCTCAGGGCATTATAGAACCATCACAGAGTCCCTGGACATCACCAGTAGTTCTTGTCAAGAAAAAGGATGGATCTACACGATTTTGTGTAGATTATCGCAGATTAAATGACGTAACAAAGAAAGATTCCTTTCCTTTACCCAGGATTGACGATACACTAGACACTTTATCTGGGTCAGAATGGTTCTCAACATTAGATTTAAAGAGCGGCTATTGGCAAGTTGGTATACGTCCTGAAGACCGTGAGAAAACGGCTTTCAGTACAGGGAATGGACTTTGGCAGTTTAAGGTGATGCCATTTGGACTTTGTAATGCACCTGCCACATTTGAGCGACTAATGGAGTCAGTGCTCAAAGGCTTGTCTTTGGAGGTCTGCCTGGTTTACTTGGACGACATTATAGTTCTTGGAAGAACTTTTGAAGAACATTTGAGCAATCTTCGTCAAGTATTTGAAAAACTTAAGGCAGCCAAGTTAAAATTGGGACCGACAAAGTGTAAACTGTTCCAGCAAGAAGTTCATTACCTTGGTCATGTGATCACTACAGCAGGGATTAAGACTGATCCTAGTAAGATAGAAGCTGTAAGAGACTGGCCTCCACCACAAGATGTTCATCAACTTCGTAGTTTTATTGGACTTTGCACCTACTATAGAAGATTTGTCAAAGGTTTCTCCAACATCGCAAGGCCATTACATCGTCTGACAGAAGAGGGCCAGCGGTTTATGTGGACCACCGAATGCGATATAGCCTTTCAACAGCTAAAGAAAACTCTTTCCACAGCACCAGTGCTAGCGTACCCACAAACTGGAAAACAATTCGTGATAGATACTGACGCAAGTAACACAGGAGTTGGTGCTGTGCTTTCACAAGAACAAGACGGACAAGAGAGAGTTATTGCATACTTTAGTAAAACTTTATCCAAACCAGAGCGGAATTACTGTGTAACACGCAAAGAACTGTTAGCAATAGTAAAAGCAATAGAACATTTTCATCATTATCTCTATGGCCAGAAATTCCTTATACGTACTGATCATGCTGCACTTAGATGGTTATTAAACTTCAAAAACCCTGAAGGACAAATCGCTAGGTGGATACAACGGTTACAAGAATACGATTTCTCCATCGAACATCGAAGTGGTAAAATGCATAAGAATGCAGATGCTCTTTCCAGGCGCCCATGTATTGACAACTGTAAACATTGCTATAATGCAGAACTGAAATTTGGAACTAAAGAGATAATGCCCATAAGACAAATAGTATCGACACAAACAAACAGTGACACCCCTAACATCTGGAATCCAATTGAAATCAGGAAGGCTCAACTAGATGATGAAGACATAAAACCAATATTAGAATTGATTGAAAAATCTGATGTAAGACCTAATTGGGAGCAAATCTCGAGGTATAGTCCAACTACTAAAAGTTACTGGGCACAGTGGGATTCCTTAAAAATGGAAGACGGAGTATTATACAGAAGATGGGAGAATCCCACTGGACGGCTGATCCGTTGGCAGATAATCCTTCCTCGATCCCGAGTGGAACTTGTGATGAAAGATGTACATGATAGTGCCACTGGAGGACACTTCGGTGTTAATAAGACATTAGCCAAAGCCAGGGAACGATTTCATTGGTTGAAAAGTAGGGCAGACGTTGAGAGATGGTGTAGGCAATGTGAAGCCTGTGCAGCAAAGAAAGGCCCTAAGACTAGGAGTCGGGGTAAGCTGCAGACGTATAACGTTGGTGCCCCTTTTGAAAGAATAGCCATTGATGTAATGGGTCCGTTTCCTAGAACTGATGATGGAAATCGATATTTATTAGTGGTAATGGATTATTTCACAAAGTGGCCTGAGGTATATCCCATCCAAGACCAGGAAGCAACAACAGTGGCTGAGATGATAGTTAATAACTTCATTAGTAGGCATGGAGTACCTTTACAACTCCACTCTGATCAAGGACGGAATTTTGAATCCAATGTGTTTAAAGGCATCTGTCAACTATTAGGCATTCAGAAAACCAGAACAACTACCTTACACCCTCAGTCGGATGGTATGGTTGAAAGGTTCAATAGAACCATTGCTCAGCATTTAGCATTATTTGTGAACGACCACCAACGTGACTGGGATCGCCATGTACCACTCCTTTTGCTGGCATATAGGACGGCAGTGCATGAGACAACTGGACAGACACCTTCCATGATGCTTTTTGGAAGAGAGTTACGTCTTCCCTGTGACCTTTTATATGGTCGGCCCGAAGCAATGCCTGTGTCCACTCCACAATACGTACAAGAATTGCAACAACGACTAGAAGAAATCCATCACTCCGTTAGACATAACATCGACATAACAAGTGACAGAACCAAAACAAGATATGACAGTAAAATAAATGGAACAATTTTCAATCAAGGAGATCTTGTCTGGCTATACAGTCCACATAGAAAGAAAGGACTATCTCCAAAACTTCAGAAACCTTGGGAAGGTCCATATACAATAGTTAACAGGATTAATGACGTGGTATATCGCATTCGTCGACGTCCAGCTACAAAGTGCAAGGTGGTTCACGTGGATCGTTTGGCCCCGTTTCATCGAAGAATTGAAGAAACTTTGGAATCCAGAATTGTTCGGGACGAACAAGACCTAGGAAGGGGGCAGTGTTACGACAGAAGGAATCTGGCAACCGAAAGCAAAAAGTTTCAGCCAACGAATAAGAACGTTGGGAGAATTTGGAGAAGAAGAGTGGAGCGTTAACGGTTTTGTATTGTAACGGTCGTTGTGTTGTAACGGTCGGAGAGTTCGAAAATGGACGGTGAGCTGTGCTGAGACAGCGCACGTAAGTATCAAGAAGTAACTTGATGTGTTGTGTATACGCGGAAGTATAAAAGTGGGAACTTTTATGGCTAACTTCGAATGTCTACACGGACTGTCTTTTTGTTCGGCTAGTGTGTGAAAAGTTATTAGCACAGGACGAGAATTGGTTTACGAGTGAAGATCTTCGGGTGACCTGGTAAATCAAGTAAAAGGTAGTATTTAGTAAAATACATAGAGCTGATATTGTGTGCTCTACGCAGGAAGATTGATGACTTGTGCATGTTAATAGTTGATTTGTTAATAAGATACTTCATCCATATTTCCTTTGTAACAATTTACCTTGTATTGAATTTGGTTTTGAAATATAGCTTTTAATACTCAGGCTCAGTGGCTATCCATTTTTGTGATCCGCAACAATATTAATATTATTTTCCCCTTGAAGAATCCGTTTAACCTCAACAGACACTGTCTAATGCAGTGGTTCTCAACCTTTTATGCTTCACGTACCCCCTGGAAATGTATATGAAACTGGCGTATCCCTTGTATAGATAGATAAAAGTATAGTTAGAGTATAACAATGGGAATAAAATAAAACATATATATCAGTGGTTCTCAACCTTTTATGCTTCACGTACCCCCTGGAAATGTATATGAAACTGGCGTATCCCTTGTATAGATAGATAAAACTATAGTTATAGTATAACAATGGGAATAAAATAAAACATATATATCAGTGGTTCTCAACCTTTTATGCTTCACGTACCCCCTGGAAATGTATATGAAACTGGCGTATCCCTTGTATAGATAGATAAAAGTATAGTTAGAGTATAACAATGGGAATAAAATAAAACATATATATCAGTGGTTCTCAACCTTTTATGCTTCACGTACCCCCTGGAAATGTATATGAAACTGGCGTATCCCTTGTATAGATAGATAAAAGTATAGTTAGAGTATAACAATGGGAATAAAATAAAACATATATATCAGTGGTTCTCAACCTTTTATGCTTCACGTACCCCCTGGAAATGTGTATGTAACTGGCGTACCCTTTGTATAGATAGATAAAACTATAGTTATAGTATAACAATGGGAATAAAACATATATATCAGTGGTTCTCAACCTTTTATGCTTCACGTACCCCCTGGAAATGTATATGAAACTGGCGTATCCCTTGTATAGATAGATAAAAGTATAGTTAGAGTATAACAATGGGAATAAAATAAAACATATATATCAGTGGTTCTCAACCTTTTATGCTTCACGTACCCCCTGGAAATGTATATGAAACTGGCGTATCCCTTGTATAGATAGATAAAAGTATAGTTAGAGTATAACAATGGGAATAAAATAAAACATATATATCAGTGGTTCTCAACCTTTTATGCTTCACGTACCCCCTGGAAATGTATATGAAACTGGCGTATCCCTTGTATAGATAGATAAAAGTATAGTTAGAGTATAACAATGGGAATAAAATAAAACATATATATCAGTGGTTCTCAACCTTTTATGCTTCACGTACCCCTTGGAAATGTATATGAAACTGGCGTATCCCTTGTATAGATAGATAAAAGTATAGTTAGAGT
The DNA here is from genome assembly GCA_038380435.1 of Ryuthela nishihirai. Taxonomy (NCBI): domain Eukaryota; kingdom Metazoa; phylum Arthropoda; class Arachnida; order Araneae; family Heptathelidae; genus Ryuthela; species Ryuthela nishihirai. The sequence continues at coordinate 40,660,054 of JAWZYU010000034.1, read as the reverse complement.
ATAACAATGGGAATAAAATAAAACATATATATCAGTGGTTCTCAACCTTTTATGCTTCACGTACCCCCTGGAAATGTATATGAAACTGGCGTATCCCTTGTATAGATAGATAAAAGTATAGTTAGAGTATAACAATGGGAATAAAATAAAACATATATATCAGTGGTTCTCAACCTTTTATGCTTCACGTACCCCTTGGAAATGTATATGAAACTGGCGTATCCCTTGTATAGATAGATAAAAGTATAGTTAGAGTATAACAATGGGAATAAAATAAAACATATATATCAGTGGTTCTCAACCTTTAATGCTTCACGTACCCCCTGGAAATGTGTATGTAACTGGCATACCCCTTCTAGAGATAGATAAAACTATAGTTATAGTAACAATGGTTACTTTTAGTTTGTTACTAGATTTAGCGACTTTTGAGCTCTCACGGCGTACCCCAAAAAATTTTACCGCGTATCCCACATTGCGAACCCCTAATCTAGTGGAATGGAAGCCATATTGGTTTTCGTCAGTTGATCGTATTTCTTGAGCTACATTGTAAAGAATGTAGATACGTAGTAGTATTGTTACTTGGTAAATAAAGACCACATTCCTGGTAGCGATGACTCATAAACAAAAAGCTCATATTTCAGGGTTCAATATATATATACCAGAGATGAAAAAATCAGCGAAATGCTCTTTTGGGAAGGTTATTCGTTATTGTGAAACGAACAGATCTCTGGTTTGGTATTTGGCGTTCTGAAATTGTTGCTTCGTCAATAACTTTCAAACGATTGCGTGGGTCATTCTCGTCCTTAAATTCTTTATATCAGAGTACTTTCGAAGGCAGAAGATAAAATAAATCCCTAGAATGGAAACGACAAAAGGAAATAGGCCGAGACACAACGACCAGGAAACTGGAAATAATAAAACATGTCTATCACTTGTTTGTTGTGGCAGCCATAACTCATCTGGAAATCGTGGTAAACGCTTCAGAATTTGACAGTGTTTTGGGTTCTCTTCTTGGGGGCGGGGGTGGCTCAGTCGGTAGCGCGCCAGGCTCGTAAACTGTAGTTCCCAGGTTCGAGTCCCAGCTGGGTCAGCGTTGAGGTTTATCTCCGCAAAATTCCCCGCCCTGCCCACGGTCAGTAGGGGACACCGATGGGCTTGGAAAGGCCGCTGTCCGTCGGATGGGACGTTAAGCCGTGGCCCCGTGTGCGGGAGAGCCATACCCTGTGCACGTTAAAGAACACGCTGGATGGCCTTGACGGGAGACTACCATCTGTCTCCCAACAGCTGTTCCAGTGGGTCCCCTCCCCAAACCTTCTCTGAGCCTTCGGGGTCCATGTGACCTGACAATTTAGCCCATGGTGTGCAAAAAAGTGCCGCTCAGAGGTAAAACAACCCAACCCAAAAGTTTCGGGTTCTCGTCCAATATGCAGTGGTCAGTTTCATGTCGATATTCCAAAAGAGAGAAGGTGGGGGGGGGGGGGGGGGTGTCTTGTTAGAAGCAAAAATATTTATCATTCTATTCCTACGAAGAAAAGTAATCGCTGCTAAATTTAGTGTTGGCATTTTCTGAAGTTTAAGTGGCGATTTTTTTTCAGTTTAGGCGGAGTTGGACGCACTTCATTTAATCGTTTTTCCTTAATTTAGAACGTGTATTGAATCTGTACTAAGAAGTTGGGGGGATAGAGGGCTGGTTCAGATAGTGATTAATAAAGTAAATCCTCGGGAAGGATGTAAGCCTTGTGACAGGGAATCATGCTAACTCTAAACATGATGCAGAAATGATAGAGCTCTGAAAATTTGCACGTAAAGTGAATCCGGGTGGCAGATCTCGGAAAAAATTCCAGTTGGGTTGAGTTGTTTTACCTCTGAGCGGCATTTTTTTGCACACCATGGGTTAAATGGCCAGGTCATAAAGACCCCGAAGGCTCATTGAAGGTTGGGGGAGTGAACCCACTGGAACGGCTGTTGGAAGACAGATGGTAGCCTCCCGTCAAGGCCGTTCAGCGTGTTCTTTAACGTGCACGGGGTATGGCTCTCTCCCGTACACGGAGCAACTGTTTAACGTCCCATCCGACGGATGGCAGCTTTTCCATGCTCATCGGTGTCCCCTACTGACCGTGGTAGGGCGGAGAGTTTTGCGGAGATGTCTCAATGCTGACCCAACTGGGACTCGAACCTAAGAACTACAGATTACGAGCCTGGCGCGCTATCGACTGAGCCATCCCAACCCCAGGAAAAATTCGAATTCGACCTCCGAGATGTCCTTAAAGGTCGAATAGAGGTCAAACTTTGATCTACCAGTGATAGAAACGTGAAAATTGGTGTCTCGGGTTGTTTCGGGCTGTAAATGTTGGAAATATTAAGAGATTTCGGATTCTGAAGGTCTTTCGTGGTGAAATTTAGGTTCTATCGATGCTAGAGAGCTACATATTGGAAACTGGGAATATTTTGTGTCATCGATATCGGAGGGGCGGGGGTGGCTCAGTCGGTAGCGCGAGCCTCGTAATCTGTAGTTCCCAGGTTCGAGTCCCAGCTGGGTCACCGTTGAGATTTATCTCCGCAAAATTCCCCGCCCTGCCCACGGTCAGTAGGGGACACCGATGGGCTTGGAAAGACCGCCGTCCGTCGGATGGGACGTTAAGCCGTAGCCCCGTGTGTGGGAGAGCCATACACTGTGCACGTTAAAGAACACGCTGGATGGCCTTGACAGGAGGCTACCATCTGTCTCCCAACAGCTGTTCCAGTGGGTTCCCTCCCCCAACTTTCTCTGAGCCTTCGGGGTCCATGTGACCTGGCCATTTAGCCCATGGTGTGCAAAAAAGTGCCGCTCAGAGGTAAAACAACCCAACCAAACCCAACGTCGATATCGGAAATGTGAAATTTTGGATGCCCTGAGTCCTTCGAGGTCAAACGGGTGCTGGAGAGGTAAAAATTGGTGAGTAGGGCTATTTCTGACTCTAGAACTCGGAAATGAAAGGGATTTTCAGATCCGATGTTGTATTTGAGATCAAATAGGGGTCGGAGTGATCGGCTAAGAATTAAGAGGTGCTAGAGACATCGATTGATTCCTAGTATAAAATATGGGCAATATGACACTAAGCTCATAATTCTTAACATTGTGTTTACTTGCCTAAAATGGGTCGGAGGTGGCTCAGTCGGTACAGTGCCAGGCTCGTAATCTACAGTTCGCAGGTTCGAGCACCATCTGCAGATTGAGATTGAGATTTCTCTTCACAAAACTCCCCGCCCTGCTATCAGTCAGCAGGGGACACCGATGGGCTTGGAAAGGCTGCCGTCTATCGGACATTTCACAAATGTCAAAAGTTGAAGATAAATGCTTCAGCTTCCGTTCATTCTTTAAATATTAAACCAATATTGCCGGAAATATATTCAGAGGGATTTGAGCGACATCTACAATTTATCGCCAATAACAGTTTTTGCGTCAACGGTTTATTTTCATTGTTAGGGAGCTTTGAAAGTGGCTTTCCATTCACATAACATGGAAGTGTTCGGACACTTTTGGGGGGCGGGGTGGCTCAGTCGGTAGCGCGCCAGGCTCGTAATCTGTAGTTCCCAGGTTCGAGTCCCAGCTGGGTCAGCGTTGAGATTTATCTCCGCAAAATTCCCCGCCCTGCCCACGATCAGTAAGGGACACCGATGGGCTTGAAAAGGCCGCCGTCCGTCGGATGGACGTTAAGCCGTGGACCCGTGTGCGGGAGAGCCATACCCTGTGCACGTTAAAGAACACGCTGGATGGCATTGACGGGAGGCTACCATCTGTCTCCCAACAGCTGTTCCAGTGGGTCCCCTCCCCCAACCTTCTCTGAGCCTTCAGGGTCCATGTGACCTGGCCATTTAGCCCATTGTGTGCAAAAATGTGCCGCTCAGAGGTAAAACAACCCAACCCAACCGGACACTTTTTTCGTCATAGTGTACACTCAAAAAAAATGTTTTTGTTTTTTTCCTTATTGATAAATAAAAAGAAATATTGTGCTTCTGGGTGTAATTCAATTCCGAAAACATGAAAAAAAAAGATTACATTTTGTTAAAGAAAATATTTGTTTTTTGATGGCACGCCTGATATCGTTTAACAAAAATTCATTTTTCGATCACTTTTTCCAGGGAAGAGGGGGAGTCTTCTCTGAAAAGGACTTTTGGAAAAAAGCCCTTTTCAAAGTTTGATCTCTATTCAATCCTTTAATAGAGAAGACTCCCACTCTTCCCTGGAAAAAGTCCTTTTCAGAGAAGAAGTCCTTTCCAGGAAAGAAGTCCTTTCCAGGAAAGAATGGAAAAAGTCCTTTCCAGGGAAGAGGGAGTGGACACGGAAGAAGGACCCCAACACAGTGCTCAGCAGGTCGTTCAAATTGCTTCAACTTTAGAAACCCATTTAGCTTTCTGTCTGCTGTTGAAGTCACTCGAATTTGCAAGTTTGGCATTTTATCGTTGATGAAAACGAAATCGTATTCATATCAACACATTTATCAATTAATGATCGGTTTAAAAAAAATTAATTTCTTCTTTACCTTTTTTTTTTCCAGTTAAAGTTTGTAGTAAATCTGGGTTGTTGGGTTGTTTTACCTCTGAGCGGCACTTTTTTGCACACCATGGGCTAAATGGCCAGGTCACATGGACCCCGAAGGCTCAGAGAAGGTTGGGGGAGGGGACCTTCTGGAACAGCTGTTGGGATGGTAGCCTCGCATCAAAGCTATCCAGCATGTTCTTTAACGTTGGGTTGTTTTACCTCTGAGCGGCACTTTTTTGCACACCATGGGCTAAATGGCCAGGTCACATGGACCCCGAAGGCTCAGCGAATGTTGGGGGAGGGGACCCACTGGAACAGCTGTTGGGAGACAGATGGTAGCCTCCCGTCAAGGCCATCCAGCGTGTTCTTTAACGTTGGGTTGTTTTACCTCTGAGCGGCACTTTTTTGCACACCATGGGCTAAATGGCCAGGTCACATGAACCCCGAAGACTCAGAGAAGGTTGTTGGAGGGGACCCACTAGAACAGCTGTTGGGAGACAGATGGTAGCCCCCCGTCAAGGCCATCCAGCGTGTTCTTTAACGTGCACAGGGTATGGCTCTCCCGCACACGGGGCCACGGCTTAATCTCCCATCCGACGGACGGCGGTCTTTCCAAGCCCATCGATGTCCCCTACTGACCGTGGGCGGGAAATTTTGCGGAGATAAATCTCAACGCTGACCCAGCTGGGACTCGAACCTGGGAACTACAGATTACGAGCCTGGCGCGCTACCGACTGAGCCACCCCCGCCCCATAGTAAATCTGGATTCAGTTTAATATACTTACTCATTAATACGAAGACAACGGCTAAGTAATCGCATTTTGAAGACATTGGGCCACTCGGGTTTATTATTTTCCAATTTCTGTATAGGTTTTTCAAATCCAAACGAACTCACCCAACCGCAACCGCAAAATGTTTCCCTCTCACTCCTTCACGAGATGGCGAATTCGTCGCTAACTGTTGACTCGAGATCAGCATGTAAGGTAATAAAACAGCAACTTCGGTCATAGGTGGGTTTTATTACGAAGAGCGGAGATAGTTGCTTAGGAACAACTCAAAGTACACAATTTCTGTCATAACGGCATGGTGAACCCAACCTACAATGCCCACTGAAGTCTGTGTGTATGATGCTTTTCGTGAGGAACTTGGAATGTCGATGATATGATTCACATGACACTTTGAATTTCTGTAGCTCTTGTGAAACTTCGACAATCGTCATCGAGCTATAACGAAGTGTTTTTTTTTATGATAGGTATTTTCGGTTATAGATTCTTGCAACTAAAATTTCTACATTGATTAGATGTGGTCAACTTTTCTGTCCTTCATCGCCAAGCATTGAGTCCTTGAAAGTAGATGAGGGCCCAGATTACAAACGACTGCTTCAAGGATATGTGAGCTGGCGTATTATAACCATAAATTCGTATAATAAAATCAAGCAGATAAATAAATATTTAATAACACAATTGTGGGTACTTTTCGGTTATCTCCGGTCACATTTAGGGCGGAGGTGGCTAGATCGGTAGCGCGCCAGGCTCGTAATCTGTAGTTCCCAGGTTCGAGTCTCAGCTGGGTCAGCGTTCAGATTTATCTCCGCAAAAACTCCCCGCCCTGCCCACGGTCAGTAGGGGACACCGATGGGCTTGGATAAGACCGACGTCCGTCGGACGGGACGTTAAGCCGTGGCGCCGTATGTGGGAGAACTGTGCACGTTAAAGAACACGCTGGATGGCCTTGACAGGAGGCTACCATCTGTCTCCCAACAGCTGTTCCAGTGGGTCCCCTCCCCCAACCTTCTCTGAGCCTTCAGGGTCCATGTGACCTGGCCATTTAGCCCATGGTGTGCAAAAAAAGTGCCGCTGAGAGGTAAAACAACCCAACGTTAAAGAACACGCTGGATGGCCTTGACGGGAGGCTACCATCTGTCTCCCAACAGCTGTTCCGGTGGGTCCCCTCCCCCAACCTTCTCTGAGCCTTCAGGGTCCATGTGACCTGGCCATTTAGCCCATGGTGTGCAAAAAAAGTGCCGCTCAGAGGTAAAACAACCCAACGTTAAAGAACACGCTGGATGGCCTTGACGGGAGGCTACCATCTGTCTCCCAACAGCTGTTCCAGTGGGTCCCCTCCCCCAACCTTCTCTGAGCCTTCGGGGTCCATGTGACCTGGCTATTTAGCCCATTGTGTGCAAAAAAGTGCCGCTCAGAGGTAAAACAACCCAACCCAAATCCGGTCACATTTTCTTTGTGACTTTTTTTTGGAAAAAAATGGCAACTTTTTGATGGAGTCAGGAAGGTTAATGAGTAATTTAGGGGTGGGTTATTTGAGCTATAAGAATTTTTTTTGTTGTTGTTGTTGTCTCTGATGAGATTATTTAGTTTCGGGGGCTTTTTTTATAATTCGATCGGCAGTACACTTTCCGATTTTCATGTTTTTCGGTTTGTGTTGTCTGCGAGGATATTTAGTTTTTGGGGCTTTTTTTATAATTTGGTCGGCAGTGCACTGTTTCCGATTTTCATGCTTTTTGGTATGTGTTGTCTCCAATGAGATTATTTAGTTTTGGGGGCTTTTTTCGGTTATCTCCGGTCACATTTTCTTGGCGACGAAAAATAAACACCAAAGTAAACCAAGAACATCATCGACAATGAATCGCCGACCGGCATTATAAAAAAAAAACTCAAAACTAAATAATCTCATTGGAGACAGCACATACCAAAAAGCATAAAAATCGGAAACAGTGCACTGCCGACCAAATTATAAAAAAGCCCCCAAAACTAAATATCCTCGCAGACAACACAAACCAAAAAACATGAAAATCGGAAAGTGTACTGCCGATCGAATTATAAAAAAAGCCCCCGAAACTAATTAATCTCATCAGAGACAACAACAAAAAAAAAAGCATCTTATAACTCAAATAACCCACCCCTAAATTACTCATTAACCTTCCTGACTCCATCAAAAACTGCCATTTTTTCCAAAAAAAAAGTCGCCATGAAAATGTGACCTGAGATAACAGAAAAGTACTCACAATTTTAATTATTTTTAAAATGATCGTCGTCGGAGGAAAAATGCAAGTAGTTTTATTTAAAAAAACCCGGATAAGGCATGGATGTTTGTGTTGTTTTTCTGCTGAGGTCCCGCAATCTTCAAAGAACTACTTTGACGTATAAACTGGCAGGCTCCTGTCAAACCTCTATGGCAAGCAGCTGCTTGAGGGGGTATTTTTTTTATTTTCTGTTATAGATTCTTGCAGCCGTCCCGTGGCCGAGTAGTTAGATTAGCACGCTTGGCTGCTGATCTAAAGGACCTGGGTTCGAGCCCCGGGTAAGGCATGGATGTGTGTGTGTCGTTTTTCTGCTGAGGTCCTGCCATCCTCTCAGACCTACTATTATGGCATATAAACTGACAGGCTCCTGTCAGATCTCTGTGGCAAGCAGCTGCTTGAGGGGGTATTTATTTTTATTTATTTTTTAGATTCTTGCAACTAAAATTTTTACATTCCTATGATCGTGTATGGTCAACTTTTATGTCCCTTCATCGCCAAGCATCGAGTCCTTGAAAGCAGATGAGCAGGACCAGCACGAGGCGAGTTTAGCCTCGCGCTGGGCCAGCCCCGCGGTCCACGAAAAGCTCATCGTAAAAATCGAAATTTTGATGACGTAATTAAATATTTTTCGGCCAAAAATTATGTAATATTTATAATATACTCGGTGTTCCTATAAGATGTATGTTTTTTTTGGAACCCGGCCCTGCAGATGAGGGCCACAGATTACAAACGACTGCTTCAAGGATAAGTGAGCTGGCGAATTATAACCATAAAAAAATTGGTGTAATAAAATCTGCTTGAGGGTTAAATTTATTATTAAAAGAACCCAAAAAATGTGTGAATATATTAATGAGAACATTGCGACCGTTGTACTAATTTTCCTGCCCCAATAGCATGTTAAAAGTTAACCAGTCAGCTTTTTGTCATTGAGACTGGTTAATGGTTCGATCGTTAAACTAGTCCTATAAGAAGCATTTTTACATAAGGGCATTTTAAGCATTTTTATTTAAATAATATATATTAATTTAAATATTTAATTTAAATTTAAATAATACATATTTTTACTTAAATAATAAAGAAGTAAAAATACTTCTTATAAGAAGCATTTTTCAAAAGTGGACAAACCCTTTAACTAGGTAATGGACTGAGTGATCTTTGTGCTCTCACACAAGGAAACGTTATAAATAAAAGGAACTCCTCAATACCAGAATCAGTGGCAAGTACAGTTTGAACGTGATAAGTTTTGCGTGATTGCAAAAAAAAAAGATCGCACAGAAACATCCAAAGTTGAACAATGTGATGTATGCTGACGTTTTAATGTGACTAACAGGGTCGACTTTTGATCGAGTTTCTGGACCACGGCGACACCATCAACTCATGATATTGCAAAACTTTGGTTACCTAAAGGCAGGCAATAAAGTCGAAGTTCCAGGACCTTTTCAGTAAAAAGGTTCTTCACAAGTCACAGTAACAACCTTCAAGTATTGGGGGGCTATTTTCCTGTAAGGGGCGGGAGTGGCTCAGTCGGTAGTACACCAGGCTTATAATCTGCAGTTCTCAGGTTTTAGTCCCTGCTATGCCAGAATCGATATATCCTCAAAATCCCCACCCTGCCCTTGGTCAGTAGGAGACACTAATAGGCTTGGAATGGCCCACTGTCCATCAGATAGGATGTAAAGCTGTGGCCCCATGTGCGGGAGAGCCATACCCTGTGCACATTAAAGAACACACTGTGATGGGAAGTACGATGTCTCCAATTGTCCAGTGGGTCCTCTTCCCCAATCTTCTCCGAGTCCTCTTTGTGACTTGGCCATTTGGCCTGTTATGTACAAAAAAGTGCCACTCGGAGCACTCCGAGTTAAATAACCCAACCCGAAGGCTTAAGATGACCCTGGATATAGTTCTCTCACATGGGGCCTTGGCTTTACATCCCATCCGACAGACGGCAACCTTTCCCAGCCCATCGGGGTCCCTTACTGAGAACAAATGGGATTTTTGACACAGTTACAGTTGCGTCAAAAAATAAAGGCTCTATCACACGTCGACGGGAAATTGCACACCAAATACCAATTTTCTGTGAATGTAATGGTCGTTCGTGAAAAGTGTGAGGATTTTCATTGCTCTATATTCGACTGTTCACATACCCATCCGAGTGAAACCAAGCCTCGTCACTGAAATAAACACTGTCCAACACAATTCCATTTTCAACAAAAGAACAAAATCAATGACAATACCATAAACGTTTTTCATGGTCTGGTTCTTTCAGTTCATGAACAACACCAATGCGGTAGGCATGAAATTTTAACTTCTTTGTAGCCCTGAAAACAATAGCTGGTGACAGTCCAAACTGCGAAGATACCTTTCCAAGAGATTTTCTGGGTGAGGGAGTTAAATGCAGACACACATCATCAAGAACTTCGGCAGTTAACAGTGATGGCCGGCCTGGGCTCTTTCAATCCTGTACAAACCAGTGTCACGAAATTTATCAATCAAACGAGATATTGTCGACTTATTGGGAACTTCAGATTGAAGGAACTTCAACTCAAACTCCTCTCTCACACGTTTGTAAGATTTGTACGCACGTTAGTTTTTGGAAAACGACATAGCTGACACAACACAATGAATGCTTGAGTGAGACTAGAGCTTGACAAGGTCAACTGCTAAAGGCCGTTAACCTTGAGTAATGCCAACTGACTAATATTATGGCATAAAATGTACATGTGCATAAGTTCTACTCTCTTATATTTAGGGTTGCGTCCTTTTTAAAACACCCTGTATATAGTCATCAGCACCATTCAGTGTGTGTAAGCCGTTATTCACATCTTGCCTTCTATGCCTTGTGTGCTCTTATATCTGCTGTGCCTTGCCTGAATGGAATGATTTAACATCATAGCCGATATTAAATGCCTTTCAATGTGTCATCACTAAAGAGATGTCCGTCTTGGCTTCTGAGTTGGGTTGTTTTACCTCTGAGTGGCACTTTTTTGCACACCATGGGCTAAATGGCCAGGTCACAAGGACCCTGAAGGCTCAGAGAAGGTTGGGGAAGGGGACCCACTGGAACAGCTGTTGGGAGACAGATGGTAGCCTCCCGTCAAGGCCATCCAGCGTGTTCTTTAACGTTGGGTTGTTTTACCTCTGAGCGGCACTTTTTTGCACACCATGGGCTAAATGGCCAGGTCACAATGACCCCGAAGGCTCAGAGAAGATTGGGGGAGGGGACCCACTGGAACAGCTGTTGGGAGACAGATGGTAGTCTCCCGTCAAGGCCATCCAGCGTGTTCTTTAACGTGCACAGGGTATGGCTCTCCCGCACACGGGGCCACGGCTTAACGTCCCATCCGACGGACGGCGGCCTTTCCAAGCCCATCAGTGTCCCCTACTGACCGTGGGCAGGGCGGGGAATTTTGCGGAGATAAATCTCAACGCTGACTCAGCTGGGACTCGAACCTGGGAACTACAGATTACGAGCCTGGCGCGCTACCGACTGAGCCACCCCCGCCCCTTCTTAGCTTCTGACCAATGAGACCCAACTCATATCACAGAGTAGGCAAGGATGCCTTCTGATATATCTTTCTTGCATCTTACCAATACATCTACTGTCTGCCTCTATGACAGGTGACCTGAGGAAGATTTCATTTTATGCTAAGCCAAAATTTGTTCTTCACTATCTCATACAGTCTAGCTTACATCACTAACTTCGAATGAGAATTTTCTGCATTTGTGTCTAAATAAATATCTTTTTTCAAAATAATTAACTTTTATGGAGATTTCAAATTCAATTACCGAATTCTCTATTTGGTTACCAATATTAGATACCAAGAGGGAATTATTTCTAGTTACCCTGTTTAACAGTTGGGTTAAAAATCAATAAATATATAAATAGCAATTCCAATATATTTGCTTGTATGCAAATTATTAAAATATATATTTTTTAAAAAGTCAAATGTTAATGTATAAAAAAAAATCTAATTTCCCATCCATTATAAAAACAAAAATAAATACATAAATGAGATTTATTTCAAAAACAGCAACAGGCACAATCTACAATTAACTCCACACAAGATTCTTATTTTTTTACAAAGTCCCCTGCCCTTCTGGCATAAATATATCGTTCGCAGATGATATGAACCGCTCATCAGCAGGTGCTTTCTGCTCGCTCTTTAACAAGATCATTATGATGTGACTAGTGGCTGTTTGTCTACGTTCATGATCATGAGCAGAAAAATTCATTTAGTCTTTTTACATTCACCATGAAAAGTTTTCCTTAACTACATTTTATTATAAACGTTAGAAGTTGATTGGCTTCCCAAAATAGGCAGCTAGATTAGCTTCTCTAAATGCTTCTGACACAGTCTGAAAAATCAAAACAAAATAGTTACAGATAGGATATAAACTTTTGATACAACACAGTGAAACAGTATTGTAAAATTAAGCATTTAAAAATCATGAAAGCAAATATTTTTTAACAAGTTCACTTATTGAAAAACTTCAATCAACATGGACTTTTGAAAATATGTGAATTTTAACAATCAAAATTACTTATGATCCTTTGTTTAGGTTAATAAATGCATAACAAATATGAAGAAATTTAAATATGCAATAGGTTTTTTCTGGCAATATGTATCTTTCATTCTGAATTTCAAAGGTATTTATGTATCAATTATCACTTGTTCATCATACTTTTAGCCAATGGAAAACAATGTTGATATAAGAATTTTGTTTGCTTTAAAATTTTCAATTCAATCTTAATAATCAACGAAAGGCATACCTGAATACTAACACTTCTTTCCTAATAAGTGCAGTAGCCACTCCATATACTATATATTGCTTTTTATTATAGTCATATATCAATAACAAATCACATAGCAATTTTCAAATTAATAACAAGATCATATACTTTGCAATGCAAGCAAATATAAACATTACAATACTATCTGCAACTTATCAGCAGAACGTTTTTCTGCCCCTTATCATGTAAGCTGCTTATAAATCCTCTGCATGAGACTAGAAGTTTTACATTCTGTATCAGTCACTACTAAGCATCTAGCAACCTTAAGTATCAGAGACTCATTCGGAACACAAGATCACTCTGGGCAGAATCACCATTTTGCCCAGTGCATGGCAACTTGACAGATGTTTTTGTAGTAAAAGTGTAAATAAAAAAACAAGCAATTAATTCACTAAAAGTCTTAGCCACTTGCTACTTCACCCATCAGATGGAAGAGTTAAATACTGTGGTCTGGATACACATACACCAGGAGTAATCTGCCATCATCATCCCACTTTCACATCTTTAGTGAATGCATCCAAATTGCAAGATTTAGAAGCAAAAAGAAGGCAAAAATGCAAAGTAGTAAAGTTAAAAACAGATTTTGCTTGTAACTAAAAAACACATATCTTTATGAGACTCGAGCCATTTTATCTTTTGCCATTTGGTTTCTGCCTACAGCAATGGTGGCAAAGGAACCTTTGCAATAATAACAGTTTGTGAAGCAAGTCACTGCTCGGTCTAGCTATACCTGTTAAAGGAGCCTGAATGTATATATTTAAGTATTCATTGGTAAATAAGATATTTAGTCAGGAGGTTTTGACTAATTAGTGTTGTTATTTCACAAACAACCATCTTTTAGTCATGCTCACACCTAAACACTGTCTGACATTTAGTGTGCATCTTCTTCTGGACATCACATTCACACAATTACTACATATCAATGTTGCAGATCATCTTCTCCGTACTTAAAGCATGAACAATTGAATAAAATTAACTTGCCAAGACAGGATGTGCAGTCACTCAAAAAAATATCCGAACACTATGGTTGATTACAGAATTCAGAAAAAATATCTGGCAACGATTTTTTTTAGAAATTAATGATCTGGCAACCTTTGTGTCACGTGACACGAAGGTTGCCAGATCATTAATTTCTAAAAAAAATCGTTCCCAGATATTTTGAACACTGTGGTTGATTACAGAATTCAGAAAAAATATCTGGCAACGATTTTTTTTAGAAATTAATGATCTGGCAACCTTTGTGTCACGTGACACGGTTGCCTGATCATTAATTTCTAAAAAAATCGTTGCCAGATATTTTTTCTGAATTCTGTAATCAATCATAGTGTTCGGATACTTTTTGGAGCGACTGTACTTTTTCCTGATACTGCTAGCTTAACTCTTCTGTGTAATCTTCTTTTTTTAAAGGAAGAAGGTTCTTCCCTATACAAAGGACAGAGATAAAATAGAAGCTTACATTAGGCTTCTCCTGGTTTCTCATACAACATACAAACAACATAAGGACAATGCCCCACTGGTCTTAGTAATCAGGTGCGCTAACCACTAGAATGTAAACTTTTCCAGTGTAAAAACTGTTTCAACTAATTTTAATAAAGGACAGTACTTTTATCCACAAAAATAGTTTATTATATACAACTCTAAAATGATCAGAAATTATTCATATTAATAAGGAAAGATATATTAATTAATATAATTAACAAACTATATATTTAAACACAAAAAACTTACTGCTACTGGATATAGGTTTATTTTTATAACGATCTATTTTATATTGTTCTGCCTTAAAACTAGGATTATCTGTTTAGTTTTGCTTTCATTTCTTCTTATCATAGTTCTCATTTCCAAAGTATATGCCTGAATAATCAATCTTAATTGCTCAATAATATAATTTAAAACAGAGACAATCAAGAGTTTGCTGTGTTTTAATTTTCTCAAACACAATATTGGTTTGTCTTATATGCAGAGGTGGCGAAATTCAGATGATTTCACCATCCAGTAGTTTTTACCACAAGCCAGAACAAAGACATGTACCAACATGAGTGGAAAGAGGGGGGGGGGGGGGGGAATTTTTACCTCTTTTATATGCAATAAAAAATTAGCTTATTGAATTTACAAAAAAAGATGCACATGATGGGACAAAAGTGTAATAATAATCAATCATATAAATCATAGACTTCCTAGTATCGAAAGTAAGACCATGCCAGAAAATTAACTAACCATTGGTGAGTGGGCAAATGAATTCACAGTCTTTGTTATGTTTCACTCACTTATATCCGCATAATTTTAATACTGTTTTCTTATATCACAAATATTCACAAAAGCATAATATACAAAAGGAATACTTTTATCAAGTAGAAACTTGCACAACATGCAAATGGGATTCAAGGTGTTTTAAAAATAGTTTAGAAACAATTCTCTCTCATTGAATACTCAAGGAATCAAAAACAATAACTCACAGGATGTGCATGACAAACTCTTGCTACATCTTCACAAGATGCACCATATTCCATAGCCAATGCAGCTTCATTGATAAGTTCTCCCGCACTCTGAAATTAAAAACTGATATTTAAAATACACTCATACTATAAATACATACAACATAACTAAGGAAGGTTATGCACTCAACCAGAATACTTTTCTAAAATCTATCGTCCCATGGCGAGTGGTTAGCGCGCTTGGCTACTGACCTAAGGGGCCTGGGTTCGAGCCCCGGGTAAGGCATGGATGTATGTGTCGTTTTTCTGCTGAGGTCCTGCCATCCTCTCAGATCTTCTACTGTGGCATATAAACTGACAGGCTCCTGTCAGACCTCTGTGCAAGCAGCTGCTTGAGGGGGTATTTATTTTTATTTATACTTTCAAAATCAGTATAAAAATAATAGTGGCCTATTAATCATTATCCTAAGATTGGCAAATGAACTGATGGACAAATTTACACAATGGATGCTTCCAAGAGGGACTCATGGCTTTCTGAACTGACTTGTCATTTACAAAGTGACAGCCTCTTAAATGGCCTTTCAATTATCTCAAAAGATGGCAGTTGGAAGGTGTCAGGTCCAGACTATAGAGGGAGTAGGTTTTTTTCTCTCGTTCACATGGAATTAATTGCTGCACATTATTGAAATAAAATGCCACTTTCAACCATTTGTTTCTAGTGGTATGCAGGACAATATATGGGAAAATGTCCCAGACCTGTATATTATAGGTAATAGATGCCACTACTCATAACTTGGATACAACAGCAATTGGCATAATAAAATAAAATAATAAATACCCCCTCAAGCAGCTGCTTGCCAGAGGTCTGACAGGAGCCTGTCAGTTTATATGCCAAAGTAGAAGGTCTGAGAGGATGGCAGGACCTCAGCAGAAAACGACATATACATCCATGCCTTATCCGGGGTTTGAACCCAGGTCCCTTAGATCAGTAGCCAAGTGCGCTAACCACTCGGCCACAGGACGGCACAATTGGCATAAATGTGCATAATCTGATTGTACTTATGACATGAAGTACGACCCTTATACATCATAAAAAAACCTTATACTGAATTCAAAAATCATGCTTTTTGTCTCCCACCTCAGATAAAATTTATTCAGCTTGCTCTTGCACTAGCCAAATTTCCATTGACTGCTTACAGCTCCAGTAGTCACCTCAGAATCACTGGCATGCACTGTATGAAGTGGTGTCAGATATTACGTACTAAGCCTTACCAGTTTTACACATCTCTAAGGGCTATGAAAGTGTGGCACCAATCTTTAATTAATATTTGCAGCAGAGGAAAACTTAATTCTTGATCTAGGTGGAATCTGAACTCAGTGATCTGCTAGTTACATGTTAATTGATCTTATTATCTAAGCTACTAGGAGACCTTCTAGCTTAATTTTAGCTATGAAAAGCCTTTGGGGCAATTTTTATCTAATATTCTGATTCAAACGTATGGGAGAACATATAAACAATTCTTTGAAACAAGCTAATTGTAGTCTTAAAATTTAATAAAGCACTACCTTTTATACCATTACATATGTGTAGTGAATCCTAGCTTAAATGGATTAATTAGTTCCAAACCCTCTTAACACATTCGGAATTTCATTTTTTTTTATATTTACAGCCTTTTTTTAAAGAAGTTTGCATACAGAAATAATTAATTGCCTATTTATGGCTGAAGATTATAAGATATAAGTATTGAACCTGAAATGCCCTAGTTTTAATTCAGTGCCAAAGTATAAAATCAGAACAATAATGTTCTAGATCAGTGTTTCCCATCCTGTGGTCCATGACTGCAGTGTCAATAATATAAAATTTTTCATCTTTAATCTAATTTTCAACCACTGCTGTCGACTACTGAGAATAGAGAAGATAAAGTTGGAACTGAAACCAAAACCCGAACTGCTGCATATGTGAGAGTGGGGAGACCAATCACAACACAACAAAATCACGTGATAATGTTTGTTAACATCTAGTCCATCTTGCAAATGAGTAGACTTTAGTTATTGTGGATGGTTTTAGTAGGGATTCATTTTTACGTTATTTTTTATCCCTTCCATTGAAAATGCATATGCAAATTAAACTGTTGGATATTTTAAAAAGAAAACATGTTGATGGACAATGAAAGATGTGAAATCAGGCTGAGTGTTGTGTCCGCAACTCAAATGTGATTTGGGAATGTGGTCCTCTGGTGTAAAATGGTTGGGAACCACTGTTCTAGATAACACTGAGTGGTGTGATAATTGTATAATTTCCAGAATATAATAATCAATATGAAACTCACATAAGTTAATATGTTGTCTTTGACCATTTTGGTCAGCATCATATTATTTTCTTTGTGGGAACATTTAGGCAAAGTCAAATTAAATTTTTGATCAGAATTCATAAATGTGCAGAACTTTTTTTTTTGTCAAAAATGATATTAAGCAAAAAATGGAATTCAGCTAGATTTTGTACTAGCAAATTCAGCATTAGTTATTCTGATATAAGTGAGGGTAACTTCTATAATTTGTTGTGGAAAAGTTAATACAGTGGACCTTTGTTATAGCGCTGCTCGCTATACCGCGCACTCGGTTATAGCGCGGGCGATGTTCGCGATAAGTTCAAACATGTTTATACAGGTCCGTGCGGCGTAAGTGAGTATCGCATTTTATTGTTACTGCGTATTGAGTAATTGTGTATCTATTGAGTTCCTGCATGTATTTTGAATAGTGTTTAATTATTGTATGCATGATGAGTAAAAGAAAAGCTTACAGTGTGAAATTTATTGTGTCGCCACCGCGCCGCTCGGTATAACGCGGTTCACCTTATAACGCGGGTGTTGTTTCCCGCCCGACATGCGCGTTATATCGGGGGTCCACTGTACCATGTTTCTACATGCCTATATTGTTGCATTTTCAGTTTGGGCACTTCCACCTTACTAAACCAGAAATATTCCTTTCAATTTATTACTGTAACGAAATCCTTGTCCCATTCAGAATTCCATTCCAACGAACACAGCTTTATCTGAGTTCTACTGTTCAGGTAAAAGAAACATCAAATTGCACAACATAAATGTACAAAAGCTAAGCAGTTATTAAAAGTAAAATTCTTGTAGCAAACTGCTATTGTGCAAAGAGTGTGTGGACACGGAGTTGGTAGTTCCAACTGTAATCAGACATAAAATTTCAGTATTGCCAATGTGAAAATTTCATATTCCTAACTCACAAAAAATTTGTCTTTTAGATGAACACGACAGTAGCATTTATAAGCAGAAGAAACTTTGTTTGACCAAAATGGGGCTAATATGTGACTTCTTGATTATAAACCATCTTCTTTATTATCTGAGCAAATGGGTATGATGCATTTTCTAGCTTAATTTTGGCTATGAGCTGTTGGGTTGTTTCACCTCTGAGCGGCACTTTTTTGCACACCATGGGCTAAATGGCCAGGTCACATGGACCCCGAAGGCTCAGAGAAGGTTGGGGGAGGGGGACCCACTGGAACAGCTGTTGGGAGACAGATGGTAGCCTCCTGTCAAGGCCATCCAGCGTGTTCTTTAACGTTGGGTTGTTTTACCTCTGAGCGGCACTTTTTTGCACACCATGGCCTAAATGGCCAGGTCACATGGACCCCGAAGGCTCAGAGAAGGTTGGGGGAGGGGACCCACTGGAACAGCTGTTGAGAGACAGATGGTAGCCTCCCGTCAAGGCCATCCAGCGTGTTCTTTAACGTGCACAGGGTATGGCTCTCCTGCACACGGGGCCACGGCTTAACGTCCCATCCGACGGGCGGCGGCCTTTCCAAGCCCATCGGTGTCCCCTACTGACCGTGGGCAGGGCGGGGAATTTTGTGGAGATAAATCTCAACGCTGACCCAGCTGGGACTCGAACCTGGGAACTACAGATTACAAGCCTAGCGCGCTACCGACTGAGCCACCCCCGCCCCTAATTTTGGCTATGAAGATTCACTATTACTTCTATGGAATGTTTCAGTCAAGTGCTGCAGGAGTCAGTTGTGTGCTACAGGAGAACACATAAAATGTCACTTGGAATGACGCTAATTATAACGTCCAACAATTTCAGCATTATCTGTGGAAAATTATATGTTAATAACTTGAAGCAATTTGAACTGTAAAACATCATTTGTAAGCACAGAAAAATTAAAATGACTTCAGCTTCTGTCTCGGTCAATTATCAGTTTTTTCTATGCTTATAAATATTGCTTACTTATAAGCATAAGCATTTACTCCCTTAAACTCTATAAAAAAATAACCTTTTTATTTCCAATACTAAACAGAAATACAAAATTCACTTACCCAGCCAATCAAATGAGCCCCCAATATCCTGTCTGTGGCTTTGGCAGCAATAATTTTTACAACACCATCTGTTTCGGCATTTGTTTTTGCTCTACTGTTGGCTGCCAGAGGAAATTTACCTATTTTGTAGTCTATGCCCTAAAAAAATAAATTTTATTTCAAAATAACCTAACACAAGATTTCTTCCTGTGCAATGTGCTAATCAGCACCTAAATTTTTTAAATTATTTCCTTCATTTATAATCATTTTGCATAAAAGTATGGTTTACATGACACTAAATAATTAAAAAAACAAGAAAAATGTTAAAAACACTTAAAATTATTACAGTTTTATCCTTATAATATCTTTTCACGTTTTAACGAGTTTATTACAGCAAACAACAATAAATGACATTAATATCATCTAAAAAAGATAAAAATAAGCTCTAAGGTTGTACATAGTTAACTAGTGCATCTTCCAGGAGCATCTTCCAGTGCATCTTCCAGTTTAGTGCATCTTCAGTTTTTAGTTACATCTTCCAGGAGCATCTTCCAGTTAGTGCATCTTCAGTTTTTAGTGCATCTTCCAGTTTTTAAAGTATCAGAATGAAGTCTGTGTAATAAAGCAGTACTCCATTTTTGATATTTCAGTCTTGAAGTAAACTGACACTTTATAGCAAGCCAGCTCTAGGTATGATGGCATATCTAAACAAAATCCATTGAAATTACACTACCCCTCCCCTCTAAAAAAAAACTTCTTTCAAAAATGTCTAGATAAAAGTATCTAAACATTCTTACAACATGCTTCATCAAGAGGGGGCAACTGGAATGTTCTGTCAACCCTCGGATAGATACCCTAAGAAGAAAGAAATCGGAAGGAGAAATCTATGTCAGTGCACCATATAAAGTATCTCCTGATATTTCATCATAGACAGAAATTTTTGGTTCTCTTGGATTTACTTTTACCTTTACACATAAGTACTAAACACTTCAAAATGGAAAAGTCGCTTGCATTAAATATGCTCCATGACCAATTAAGGTTCTGAATCTTTCTACTAATATATTGATGAAAACTGATAATTGAGAAAGCAGCTTTAAAATTTTGGCAGCCTAGTGTATTGCTTACCATGCGTATTACCTAGAGCTGGCCCTACTTCATATTTATAAAGCATCATTAAGATTGATGTAGAACACTTGGCTACTGATCTAAGGGACCTGGGTTCAAGCTCCTGGTAAGGCATGGATGTTTGTGTTGTTTTTCTGCTGATGTCCTATCATCCTCACAGACCTTCTACTACGGCATATAAACTAACAGGCTCCTGTCAGACCTCTGTGGCAAGCAGCTGCTTGAGGGGGTATTTATATTTTTATTGGTTATACTATATTCTTGTGGTCACTACAAATTACTGTTATTATCTTTCTCAAACTAGAAAGATATAATATTAAAATTCCATTCAAGATTCAAGGTGTAAGTTCATGGTGAAATTAGTCTCCAATGAGGGGCTCCCTACATCAGTCACAACAGGAGGATGAGATAGCAAGGGTAGAAGGAACTGCCTCTCAGCTATCTCTTGTAAATATTAACTATACTAATCTTGTTAAAGTAAAAAGACATTAGACCTTGTAGAAGAGGCCACTGTTCTGAAAGAAATCAGTGACCAGTCACATGCGAGTACGCTGGAGCTTGAAATTCTGTTGTTCCTCTTTAACCCTTTAACACCCAAGAAATCTGAGAAAAGGGAGGGGGTAGTAAAGACAAAGAAATAGCACTATTCAGACTAGTCCATTTCAAAATCTCGGCCGCTTTGGATCGTTCTGGGCGTTAAAGAGTTAAGGTACCTAGTAGACCCTTCTCTCACTGCTCCTAACCTTGGAGACCTCTGCAGATCTGAGGATACCCTCCTTCATCGTCTGCGAGTTGGGGTCATCTACAGCAACTCTACGATTCACACTCTCAGTAGAGCTTACAGTCCAAACTGTGCTACACGTAGCACACCTGAGATTGTATCTCACATACTGCTCAACTGCAATGCTGAAAGAGAAGCTTTGTTCTAGGCGCTTCAGGCTATTTTGACCACCGACTACTCCATCACCTCCCTTCTTGGTAAAATTCCATATTTAATATATAAAAAACTTACTTCATTTTTGACATCCTCTTCTGTTTTTCCTACCCAGGCCACTTCAGGGTGTGTATAGATAACAGAAGGAACACAATTATAGTCTATATGTACAGCACCACCTGCAATTCCTTCTACACACACAATACCTGTAGAACAAATAAAAGAAAATAAAAAATACATTACATAATCTGAACAAAGAGATCTGAAATAGACAAAAGCTGCAAAATGCTCTGCAAAGTTTTATAAAAGTCTGAATATACTCAAATAAGTTTTAATCTTTCCTTTGAGGTTTTAAATATTAAAACAATTACAATAATTACCGTTCTTGCTTAGTTCTACTGTTTATAAACATCAATTTAAGGACCATATATTTTTTTTTACTTTGATGTATCTGAAAAAATTAGGTTGCTTTTTGATAACCAAAGTTCTTTGCTGACAGAGTGACTTACTTTCCTCTACTTTTGTATTATCTGTCTAGACAGCATCTCTCTCGACTTCTTTCTATTGAACTATATTTCTCTCAAAGACCTCTTTTTTATCATTGCATCCACCACACAACCTCTCCATTTCTTCCTTGGCTTTCTCGTTTTTCTCTCAGTGAGTTCTCATTTCCATATTATTATTCTATTCATATGCCTATACTATCAGTTCATATGTATATATCTGTGCCTATACTATCAGTTCACATGTATTTATATATATATGCCCATATTATCTCCATCTCTTTTTCTCAACATTATTTCCAACATTTTCTTCTACTTCTACAATTTTTTAATTTCTTTATTTCTCATTTTATACATCCTTCTCTTCTGCACACATCTCCAGAAATCCACTTCAACTGCTCATTCCTAGATGCTAATCTTTCTGTTCTTCTAGAATATGCTAATTCTTTTGAAGATGCTAATCTTTCCTGTATCCACGTCTTTGCTCCGTATGTTAAAATATTTTTTAGAACTTTATGAAGAAGAAAAAAATATTTTACATTTTTCTTGATATACTTCTACCTTATAAAACTGAATTTAGAATTCTTATCATTTTCTTTGCCTGTTCTATTCTGGCTCTCATTTCCTCCATGAATTTAGCAGACAACCCTTTAAGGTCCAATTTTTTGCCCTGTTCCTTCCCATAGGTCCAATTAATTTTAACCCTTTCAAGTCCAATGTTAGACTCAAACACTGCTCAGAACAGAGAAAATATCAAAATCTGAGTCTAGTATGGGACTCCAAAAACAAAGGATAAACTTGTTTTCCCTAATCTATCACTCGTCTAAAAGAGAGAAAATGAGGAACGACATTTTGAAGACGTTTCAATATATTTAAAGAATTTTTTTTTACCCTACTTTGAGAAGATGATAAACAGGCCTGGTAGGCGAGATGAGAGGATTCAATAAATAATTATTTGGAAAAAATTATTGCCAATGGTGTGGGATGTGTCCCATATGTATTTACTATGGATTGATTTTTCAAATAGTACTTAAACGTGAATCACTTCCTCATTAACATCTGATTCTTTAACAATTGGAAAATAAGTTGCCTTCAGTGACTATAGGTGACACACCTATACTCAATGAAGACATGTCTTTCTCTAGAATCCAAAATATGCCACATTAGGATTTGGGTTGTTTTACCTCTGAGCAGACACTGTTAAGAATGTAGGGTTTACCCCCCCCCCCCCCCCCAAAAAAAAATCATAAAACTAATTCAAAAATTTATATATTTCTTATAAAAATCAATATTCAATTTACTTTAACCCATTTTCTTGGACATACAAGACCATCTCATATCTGCTGCACAAGGATTTGAAGTGGACTTACAAAATGGTCTCATGTCTATTTCCATTTCAATCTTGTGCACAAAGTTTATAATTTTCTTTGAAAGTGTCATTAGCTATATGCTTTACAATATTCTAAGATGCTAAGAAAAATTCCTCAAAAGAACAAAAATTAATAAAAAAAAACATTGACCATATACATTGTATACTACATTTGTATGAAATATGTCCATGCCAGTGGATTAAAAGAAAGGAACAATTTTTTCCTCAGTCATTTAATCTCTTATTCACAAAAAAATAGGTAAATTCTCATTAGATATTTAGACAGTGAGATAGAGTTAATCTGAACTTACTCCAGCTAGAAATTTTATGATTATCCTCAACCTTGATAAATAAGATGAAGAAAAATGCACATTTTCAACTTCTTGCTTAAATATCTTACCATCCTCTTGGCTTTAAAATATTTTCATAAACTTATATTTTATTTACAATTTTTGAAAGAAACACAACTAACTAGAGTACTTACCTTCGTCTTCAGCTTTATGTGCTAACATTGGACCAGGAATACAATCTCCAATGGCATAAATGCTAGAATTATAAGCGTAGTCAACTAATTTATCAAATTATTTGGAAAACTCCCAAACATGTTTTCATCTCATTATATAACAAAATGAAAAAGGCAGAAATGTTTCCTATTTCAATTTAAAAAATGAACAGAAATCTTTTCTTGTACTTAACTAGGGAATCAGCATTTATTATCAAAAAACACATGCTACTTTAACTAATTTAACTACTTTACATGCTACTTTATTAACATCAAAAGACAATCTGCCCTCATATTTAAAATACATTTTCATTTCGTCTTAAAATGCATTCATTGTGCTACATGCAACTAAAGATGTTATAAAACAGTTAATCAGAAAAACTAAAATTCACAACCTTTGATCTAGTTGCCAGTAAACAGCATCAGGACCCATGACAATGAAAGTACTTGTGACAATATAAAAATAAAAGTTATAAACTATTGCACTTCTTAAATTAACTATTCAAAACTTGATAAATTCCTTCAAACACTCAATATTTTACAAGTTTATGTTGATATCCATGGACACTGCATTTCTACATGCTTTGAACATATCATTGGAAGGGAAGTAGAGTTTATTAAATCTTTTTACTGTTAATGTCTTCAAAAAGTTTAATAAAACTCTAAAACATGGGGTGGGGTGGCTCAGTAGGTAGCGCACCAGGCTCGTAATCTGTAGTTTCCAGGTTCGAGTCCCAGCTGGGTCAACGCTGAGAATTATCTCCACAAAATTCCCTGCCCACAGTCAGTAGGGGGCAACAATGGGCTTGGAAAGGTCGCCGTCCATCGGATGGGACATTAAGCCGTGACCCCATGTGCGGGAGAGCCATACCCTGTGTACATTAAAGAACACGCTGGATGGCCTTGATGGCCATCCAGCGTGTTCTTTAATGGATGAATGACCTTGACGGGAGGACTACCATCTGTCTCCCAACAGCTATTCCAGTGGGTCCCCTCCCCCA
This sequence comes from Ryuthela nishihirai, assembly GCA_038380435.1. Lineage (NCBI taxonomy): Eukaryota > Metazoa > Arthropoda > Arachnida > Araneae > Heptathelidae > Ryuthela > Ryuthela nishihirai. The sequence goes on along the minus strand of JAWZYU010000034.1, from coordinate 40,635,509 downwards.
ATCTTCTCTGAGCCTTCAGGGTCCATCTGACCTGGCCATTTAGGCCATGGTGTGTAAAAAAGTGCCGCTCAGAGGTAACCCAACCCAACCTTAAAACACTGGCATTTGGCAGAGGCATCTGACTCTGGTATTCACCATTAATTTAACCAGACAAAATGAATTAAATGATTAGTTTGAGAGTGCTCCATTTGAATTGTCCAGAGATTAACTTTATCTTGAGTTGAAGTGACATCTTACCATCAGTAAATGCCTACCTGTGCAGACATTAAATATAGGACTGGTTTTGCAACTACTCTGACAACAACAATAATCAGCAACCTCCTTGCGCATATATCACCCTACAGAAGAATAGATGCATTATATCAGCTACTGCAACATGGATTGCTAATAACATCTCAGCTGTTTACAGCATCAACAATACTTCAACATATCATAATTCAACTATACAGAGTTCTGAAGTCACAAAAGTGAACATTCAGCATGGTATGACATGATTCTGCTATACTACATCCAACTAGTGACCATATCCAAGTCTCTTGTATTTTCACACAATATCTCTCATGCTTAAGGCATATATTGCTTCATTAAAATAATCATGTTCTAATTTGAGAATTTTAAGTTGTTTTACTTCTGAACAACACTATTTTGCACACAATGGGCTAAATAGCTAAGGTCACAAGGATCCCAAAGGCTCAGAGAAGGTTGGGAAAGTGGACCCACAGGACAATAGTTGGGAAATTGATGGTAGCCTCCCTTCAAGACCACCCAGCATGTTTTTTAAGGTGCACAGGGTATAGCTCTCCTGTACACAGGACCACAGCTTGATGTCCTATCTGACAGATGGTGGTCTTTCTAAGCTCATCAGTGTCCCCTACAGACTGAAGGCATGGTGGGGAGTTTTGCAGAGATAAACCTCAATGCTGACCCAGGTGGGACTCTGGCAACTGCAGATTATGAGTCTCGCAAGCTACCGAGTCATCCTATTTGAGCATTAAGCTACATCTCCAAGGATAAGTAACCAAGGCAGAATAGGATCCTTATAACGTTCCCAACATTAATCCCAAAGCATTTCAAAAATACTTTTGGTGTAATGAAGGAAATAAACAATTTTTGGATTTTTAAATGTCAGTGTAAACAACGGATATGATTTGTAATTATAAATACACTGATCATGTCTTCCTAAATCTAAATATCTGTCTTGAAGTAAAAAATTTCACATTTTTTAATGCTCAAATAGTAAATTTATACACTGCACTATACAGCAAAATATCATGTTGTTGATAATGATGAACAATAGAGAAGCTAAGGTAATTGAAGATATATTTATCAAAGTTAATAGATATCACAGCTGTTCCAGCTTGGATAAGAGATTAGGCCATCATTATATGGAAATAGCTGCAGGTAGAAAGCTATCAATATACTGGAGGTGCTCTTCATCACCCTTTTATCCAAAGATCTTTACATTATATTGGTGAGGAACTCAGTTATCTTAGAAACAAGGGATACATTTCAGGTCCATATCACCGAGACGGTTGTCAAACATTATAAAGTATCTCAATAATACACAGCTGAAATACTGCCACTATTGCAGTAATACTTCATAATACACTTCTATTTTATATACTTCTTTTTTACTTCTACTTTTATGTGCTTCTGAATTATATAAACTGAATCATACATTCAGTAGATACATTAATACTAACCTAGGAACAGATGTCTGGAAGCGACTATTTACAGTCACTCTTCCTTTCTCATCTTTCTGAATTCCCAGTTCCTCAAGACCCAAGTTCTCTGTATATGGTCTTCTACCAACACAGACCAAAAGCACATCACAATCCAACTAATGGGAGAAAAAAGCATATTTGATTGAAAAATCACAAACTTTCAGATTTGAAGAATTTTCATTTATTTTTTTTTAAATGAAATAAAGCCATATTCTGTAAATTCTGAAGAATACACTAGAAGCCTTTTCCTACCAAATAATATAGTAGTCCAGTGGGTGCCTTTCCCCAATCCTCGGGTGGGTTGTTTATCTGAGTGGCACTTTTTTTTTTGTATTCTATGGGCTAAATGGCCAGGTCACAATGACTCCACAGACTCAGAGAAGATTGGGAGAAGGAGATCCACTGGATAGCCATTAGGATACAGATGTAACCTCCTGTCAAGGCCATCCAGCACATTCTTTAACATGCACGAATATGGCTCTCCTGCACACTGGATCACAATTTAACATCACATCCACAGATGGTGATCTTTCCATGCCTATTGGTCATCCCTTTCTCCCTGAGGGTCAGTGGAGGTTAGTGGAGATAAATCTTATTGTATCCACTAATAATTTCCACTCTATAAATTGATTCAAATATTTAGAGGAAAAATTGTCTCGAGCCGGGTGGGATACGAACCCATGACCAGAGCATCTGACATGTTATCAGGAGGTCGTGGGTTTGTATCCCACCCAGCTGAAGACAATTTTTCCTCTAAATATTTGAATCAATTTACAGAGTGGAAATTATTAGTGGATACTTAATGAGTTGAGTTTAATAATAATTATTTGTTGATTGCATACTAATAAGACATGCATTCCATCTAAGAAAAGCCATTAAAAGGCGCCTGAACATTCCCTACATATTAGGAAAGTAGGTTGAAAATGTTCATAACATCAGTTAGAGGAGATCTTGATCGGCAGCCAGTAGCTCAGTGGCCCAGAGCACCTGACATGTTATCAGGAGGTCGTGGGTTCGTATCCCACCTGGCTCAAGACAATTTTTCCTCTAAATATTTGAATCAATTTACAAAGTGGAAATTATTATTGGATACTTAATTAGTTGAATTTAATAATAATTATTTGTAAATCTGATTGCAGGTACAGCTGGAACTCAAACCTAAGAACTGTAAATTATGAGCCTGGTGCACTACTGACTAAGCCTCCCCAAACACACACTAATCCTGTCTTGGGGGGGTCCTCATGACCTGTTAACACACTGTGCAACGAAACATGTACTTTATAGATAAAATAACTCAATTTTTACTAACTGAAATCAAGATTTGAATTCTTGGAGATATCAATAATTCGTTTATATTAAAAATCTCTAAGTAATGCACATTATAAAAACATTTTAAGATTATTTTTCAGCATTCAGCAGAGAAAACTGATTACATAACTTGACTACTACAGAGAAATACATAAAACTGAGACACTGCATCTCAACATTATTACAGCCTAAAAATATGAAATACTATTGTAGACTAATTGTAAAACAGTAGACACTGCCAAACAAAATTAAAGAGTCGACAATGGTTTGATTTAGCAAATTATATGATAAAAAAAACTCAATGGATATTATATAAAAAATAATAAATACCTCCTCAAGCAGCTGCTTGCCACAGAGGTCTGACAGGAGCCTATTAGTTTATAAGGCATAGTAGTATGACTGTGAGGAAGGCGAGACCTCAGCAGAAAGACAACACAAACATCCATGCCTTATCCAGGGCTCAAACCCAGGTCCCTCTGCTCAGTAGCCAAATGTACTAACCACTCAGTCACTGGGACAGCCACATGGAAATTAGTAGGGTCTTTAATGTGCAATGTATACGAGCTATTTAAATGACTATGATCAGGTCTAAGTTTTTGTAAAGGTTAAAATATAAATACTTCCAACTACTTTCCCTTCTACTACTAATAGATCAGTGGCAGCAAGTTATTGATTCCATATTCCCTTTCCTGACATGACTTTCCACCAAGTGTACATTTACACAACGATAACTGGAATCAGTTGTAACTTTATTTTCAGTTAAACTGCATATAATAAATGTCACATATGTACCATAAGAGTACTTGTAATTAGGATGTCAACATTTCAGGGATGGAAATCCAGAGAATTAGTCAATGTCCTCATTTCAAATGGAAAAAAAATTAATATATTTCAATAAGTTCTAGTTATAAAGAAATTTAAAATATAATTACATATTTTAATTTTCTTATAATTTATTATAAGAATAATATTTATACTATACATAATATAATGTAATAATATTTATATTTATTATAAGAATATATTAATATTTCTAATAAAAATTTTTGAAATTTTATTAGAAGCAATATACTCTTAAGTGATTTTATATTTGACTGGAGTAATACCATTCAAGTGATAGAAGAAACTAATACAAGGTAGTGTATATATGGTAAACATAATCATTATACCCATTAGAGGCTGAAAATATACAGTGGAAATCTGCTTCATACCCATAACAGTTGATGAAAAACGGCAACATTAGCCACAATATATCCACTTTAAAATTCAATTTAAAAGATACTCATTAAGAATAAGATAGTCATAATGGATTTAAAAAATTGGAACACAGATGATTGTCAGACTGATTTTAATAGGTTCCCTTGTACTTCTATTAAGTCATAGAACAAGCTCATGAAGATTAAAGTTCTGCAACCCTATCCACAACTAACTACATAAAAAATTATACTACAAACCTGCTTTGGAAACCACAGATTCACTAGGCAATGCTCAAATGCTATAATTTTTGACACATTTCATGTTAAAACTTTAATTTTTAATTATTCCTATGTTACCATAATAAAAAAAAAGCTTCAAGCATGAAAATGGCATAATAAAGACCATTATTCAGTTATTAAAATTACTCAACATTAAACTAGATCAACAATTCAACAGTTCAAATAAATTTCAAATTTAGTATGCCTTACAGTTTTGATTCTGAATTAACCTACAAATTTATATTTATTCATCTAAAGCAGGGGTTCTCAAGGTGGGGTACACAGAAAAAAATTCTGAGGTACGCCATGAGAGCTCAAAAGTTGCTAGATCTAGTAACAAAGACCCTAAGTTGGCATTATTATATTATAACCATAGTTTCATCTATCTATATAAGGGGTATGCCAATACACATTTCCAGGGGGTACGTGAAGCATAAAAGGTTGAGAACCACTGATCTAAAGGAAATGATTTCATTAAACATGAAAGAAATCCAAGAGCTAACATACCTCTTCTTTTTTACTTGGGTCTTTAGCATCTTCAACGTTGACTTTGATCTTATCACCAGTTTGAGTTGCACCAGTTACTTTGGTATTCAACTTTATTTTAAGACCTTGCTTTGTTAAAATACGTTGGAAATTCCTAGCAATTTCCAAGTCTATTCCTACACCACCAATGTTTGACAAAAACTCTACTGCAGTTACTTCAGCTCCTAGCCTGGACCAAACAGACCCCTAAAATTATCATAAGATATTTAAAATTGTTAATTATCTTGCATACGGACATATAGAAAATAACTGAAATTCTAATACAGGAATCACATAATGCTCTATCACATAATATAATTATTCATTAATATTTCAAATTTGAACTAAAAATAATTTTATTCTATTCTAGTTCAAATTCAAATTTAATTCAATTTTCTTCAAAGTTATTTTGAAACATATATAATGCAGATGGTACAAATTACAGTTCTAAAAATGAAAAGGTCTGCTTAAGCAGGCTTGTTAAGTGCTGTATCTTATTAAATTATATCTTATTAAATTTATAATAATTAATTATTATTATATTAAATAAAAATATTATCTTATTAAATTGTGTACTCAAAATGTCGAGAAAATCTCGAAGTTTCCTTGTTATGATGGCATAGAGTTAGTATCATATGGAGGCACCATATGATACTAACTCTATGCCATCATAATGATATGTCATCTCAAGCCAAATTTGCAAATTGTTGGATTGGTAGAAGTGGACTAATCTTGTGGGCCTTTAAGAAGTCCTGATTTTGACACCAATGGACTTCTTATTTATGAGATTTAATAAAAAATACTGTTTATCGCAAAAAAAATCTGAATTTATATTATTTAAAGGAAATGATCACTGCAGTTGTTGCAAGTGTTACACCAGAAATGCTGAGCAGACTATGGACAGAAGTTGAATATTGCATGCATTGGTGCCACACAATGATGTCTATCAAATGCAAAACAAAACTTTCAGCATTTCTTGATATTTTGTACACATAATTACTTTTGTTACTTAATTGTTTAATAAAACAGCACTTTAAAATATGGATATTCTTTTATGACTCTGTATATTACAATTATATTACAATTGACTCTGTATATTACAATTATTACAATTGACTCTGTATATTACAATTATATTACAATTGCAATTTTCTTACCAATTCCAGACCTATAACTCCAGCACCAATAAGTATTAATTTTTCAGGTACTTTTTCCAAAGACAGAGCTCCAGTAGATGACACAATCTGTTTTTCATCAATCTGAAACACAACAAATTACATCTAAAAATCTAACATTTTATTTGAGTAAGGATATTAACATGCATACCTACAGAAACATAGCTCATGTGATCAGTGAAAGCCTACTACTATAATTTGGTATGATGACTATATTGCAAATATATATAATTGGTGATATCTATAATAATTTATTTATATATTTATTATTAAATTATTGAACATTTTTGTGATTTTAATTATGCCTTGTTTGTCTGCTTGTGACTGTGGGATGGTAATTTTAAAATGTAAACATACCTTTGTTTTGTTCAAGTACAACAGCAAGAAGGAAACAACACACTTGATAAGTTTGAAGTAAGCAAGGCACTTGCTACCAGCAGAAGAGTTAAAGTTTTATGCAGACCATCTGCCGATACAATTGGCACAGAGGTGATATGTAGATGTCCAAGGAGGTCTGTGCTACCTTGCATCTGCCCTGAGGCATAGGGAAAGCTATGAGACTGAAGTAGATCACAAGTAGAAATGAAAAATGTGCATCTTTCAGAAAGTAAAGAAGCATTTTCTCAAAGAGGGATTGACAAACTACCACCATGCTTAGATTAGAGAAACGACCATAAGTTGATATCATAGTAAGATCTATGAATAATCCAAGTTGAAGTTGAATTACGACATGGTATACCATTTGTATCTGCCAAAATAACTGTGTGGAATCATCTGACACCTTAATAAGAGGTGTACTGCTAACAAAAGTGGGGTCACATGAAACTATTATATAAATGTGATATAAAAATTATCTAAAAGTGTATTAAATGCTTAAAAGTGTATTAAAAGTGATTGATGATTAAGGATAATTATATGAGTTATTGATAATCAGGGTAAATTAATATGAGAGGTGTGAAAAGTAATGATACTAGACCTTAGGGCATATCTGTTCTATTCACCCATATCTCTTAATACAATCCTCAATCCTTATGAGTTTGAAAAAAATTTTAAAATCTTAGTAACAGCTTTCATCGTGAAATTAAATAATAAGAAACTTGGAAAATACACACTTAAATATACTCTTTCACCTCGTTACATTTTATGGTAATACTGAAATATTATCTAGATGCATGAGTTAAATTAATGAATGACACAAAATCATTTCAATTTTTACATCAAGGTTTAGTTAAATCAAGTCAGAGTCAATAGCAATTTTGGCATTGAAATCACCAAGTACAAAGGTAATATCTTTTACTGACAGAATTGAAAATATCATGAGACTTCCTTAAAACCTGTCTTCTTACTCTCATCAAAGTCCTTGGTGGGGAACAGCAGCAGATAACATCCAGTTTTTAATACTATTTTAAAATTTAATGAGAAGAAATATTTCACAATTACAGCAATATTCTTAAAAAGCATCAATAGCATTCCTGCTAAAGCAGTAATTTTACACCTTTCCTAGGCTTGTCATCTTGGCAATCTAAAAATAAGAATCTAACGTTAGTTTCAATACTTTCACCTTTACCTATTTATCTGGTTTCAAGGTCCTGGTATGACAAGTTTATACTCTGGAATTCTTACATGAGGGCTTCTAAAAATAATCTTAGTGTATGATCCTCACATTCCAGCTAGCTGAGGGCAGAAAATGGGATTTTCACTATGTTAATGCATTTCCATTTTTATGGAATTTTTACAGGAACTACATTTACTGAGAGAAGAAGATCAACAATATCAAACTGCTCTCTAATTGCATATAAGGGCAAAAACTTGTTCTCTGTTCACCAAGTGCTTTACCATACTGGTAGGACTATCAGATACCAAAGTGAGCCTTTACATGCTCAGAAAAGCTGCCCTGTCTAGTTTAGGGTCAATTATATTTCTAGAAGGTGCAAGTATTTGCATCTCTTTTTAAAATATGCAACCAGCTGATAACAGGCAGTCTGTGTATTTTAAGATACACACTAAGATACAATGTTCACTTTAAGATGGCAATCCTAGAAATATATGGAAAACAAAACATAGATTCTTGCTCAAAAGGGGTCCATTAGTGCTCAAATCCATTCTTCACAAATCATAATCAGTTACTAAACAGTCCAAGTGGTTTAAATGATCAGCACAGAAATCCTCCAAAGGTCATCATTCTTTAGCAGAGTGGATAAAAAATTTTCTTAAAAGTTCATCTGTCATAACATGTTTAACACTCGTAAAATGTCATAGAAATTTAAAACTTTATTTCGAATTTTTGTCTATAAAAAAAAAGCTTATTTTGGAAATTAAAGAGTTTGGTTTTCCATTCATTCAGTATAGAAGTATCTGATTACTTTTGTTAGTACAATTTATAACAATATTATATTTTTGTTCCAATCAAACATATAGAAATAATCATTATTATTAAATAATATTTTAAAATAAACTTTAATGTTGGCTGTTGAGATCATTGTATAATACAGCAAAATAAAGAAGTATTTTTCACTTATATGAAATTGGTTTTTACCTCAATTCCTGGAAATGTTGTTACCTCTGAACCAGTAGCAATTAAGATATTTTTTGCCTTTATTACATCTGTTGAACCATCATTCTTGTATGCTGTTACTTCATTCTTTCCAGTAATTTTACCGTGACCTTGAACATGTGTGACCTATAAACAAAGCATTTAAACATAAGAACTAAAAGAAATCAAATATTTATCATAATTTATTAAATAAAACTAGCTAAATCTATATAAAATACTTATGCTCTAACATGCATTATTTATATCATAACTCACCATAAAAACACATATGGATGCCTAACACACACCTTATAATATTGAGGACAATTATATACATTCCAAGACAGTTCAGATCTATTCTACCAATTACAGGTAATTTTTGAAAAATTCTCATATCTCTGCAGCAAGTCAATAAATTCTATTTAATTCAGTATGACTTCTCACATCTCTGCAGCATGTCAACTAATTCTATTTAATTCAGTATGACAATTTCCTTTCCAATCTGAAAACACATTTTAAACATTTTTAATCTCTCGGTTCTAGTAATACAATAAAATGTTGTTGTAACAAATGACAGAGTAATGAAATATTAAGTATAACGAAATTTTATTTACAACCCCAGCTAATTTACTATTTATTTCTACATAAAATTGTTTTATTTCAGCAAATACCATTCTAACAAAAATATCAGTTCAATAAAATAATAATTTATCCTGACACAAAAAGCATGATTACTATAATGAAATTTGTAAGAATACTTAACAATATGTACAACACACATTTATAATCTTTGCATGTTTTAGTTTATAGCATCTGGCAACACTCCAATGGTTTAAATACTGCGAACTGTCTCTATCAAATCAATGTGCTATGCATCACGTGCTATTGTACCCAGCATACATTTTGGCCTATCTCACTGCATTCAGCATAGACACTCTCTAAACAGCATATTTTATCATTTGTTAAATTCAAGTTGTTATATTTTTTCATTATTATTATTGTTTTAGTTAAGTTCTAAAATTAGCTGCATGTCTGCATACAGTATAATATGGTAGAGGAGAATGAATAAGAAATAGTAATGTAAGAGAAGAAAGAGCCAATGTGGTATGTTAAAAGTGTTAAAATTCCAAACAATAAAATGGAGAAAGTTGGTTTGAAGTTTAAATTGGATTTATTTAAGTAAGGACTTAAATTTTTAAAGTAACATAGAGTGGAAAGGGAGAACCCCACATATGAAACTTGGGACCATGCAGTCAAATATTTGGGTAATTATGTTTTGAATGCATTAAATAGAAGACAGCAATTTTTCAACAAACAAGGGTGCAGCACATGCTACTATTTGAAATGCCAATTGGAAATCTGTCAAGTGCTACACCAATGTACATTATTAATGGCATTGCCTGAATGGAACACTGTTGTAAGCTCAATTTTCCAGATATAAAAAATGTTCCTAGCTTCAAATGTGATTTTTTTTTAAATCTTAAAACAATGAACTAATTTATACAAAATTCTGAAATCATCTGACCAAAAATCATCATAGCTCTAGCAGTTTCAGCGATCTCATGATACAAAGAAGCAGTGTCCATACCTACATATATTAGTGCATAGATATATAGTCAAGAAATTTTACAAATATTTATTTTCTGAAGTTTCAGAAAATAAATATGTTTTCAAGGCAATATGCCACTGGGTGAAAAGTTATTGACTTAATCTTGACTTTCAAAAATATTTGTTCAATATTTCAAAGAGTTATAAAAACTCAAACATTTAATATATATACAATTCCTGATAATTTTTCCTTGTAAATTTAAAACAGTAACAGTTACATCCAACTATTTACTTTCAAAGTTCAACTTCTGTGATGATACATAATAACTGTAACAATGCTTATAAATACCACCTGGAATAAAATTTCCAAAGTGGTGAAGTGCTGTTATATATTCCAGATTTCTTTAATGATTTTGCCTGAATGTTTATTGGATTTTAGGTTAGATTTAAATTTGAACTTTCTTACCATTTTCTTTTATTCTATCATATAAAAGTTATTTTAGAAAATTTGCTACTCAGAATGTGGTAGCATGTCCTGTTAAATATATCAGCATAATGTACAAATAATACCTAGAAAAAGTGAAAATGGCCAAGAAGTCAGAACAGCCAACAACCTATTGAATAGCAAGCCAATATTTCCTCTCTTTAATAATAAAATTTTCACTCTTAAAAGTATTAAACTATTGCAGCTGATTACATTTTGATACTTGAATGCCTTTAAAACAGGATTATTTGAATGCAGTAGTTCAGATTAATGCAAAATATAGGTTTCTTGACCCTCACAATTCTGGACATCTAAAAAGTTGACAATTTTTACCAAGATGAAAACTGAAACAACAAACCTTACTTTGTTTTGCTTGAAAAGATGAGCAATTCCTGATGTCAAAGATTTTACAGCACCACTCTTTTGTTCCATCATTTTATCTAAATTTAGTCGAACACCATCACCTGGAAACATTTGAAAACAAGGTTAAGTATAAAACTTTCTCTCTATATGACATCTTTGCTATCTGTTCTTACTAACATCCAAATATTTATTTTCATAGAATTTGCAAAATATTCTGTAAAAACATTTATAAAAGGAAACTTTTTTTTATGATGCTGATAAGTGGAGAAATTTTTAGTGTTGGCTAATATTTTAACTCTATGACATTGTAAAGTAACTAAATACTAATTCTTGCTAATGAACTGGAATAACTTCAATATAATAACTTAAATTTACTGTAAATTTTGACAATAAATGCTCAAAATTATAAATTCTTCATTGTACATTGCTATATACAATATACAATGCAGAATTTATAATTTTGAGCATTTATAGTTTACACCACACACAGATGTCAATGATATACAGGGTGCCCAGAACAAAATCTACTAATAAAAAAGTAAGATAATTCACTGTTTGATGTAGTGACAAACATGCAAATTGGGGTAAAAGGCAGAAAAATCAACCAAGTTTTAATGAACTTCAATAAATTTCCCACAAGTTCCCTTAGTGACATGACAGATATCTAAAACAGTACTCCACTTCTCGCCAGGTAATTTCAAGCATCTGCAGAGAGATTGTTGACCAAGCAGTGGCAACTGCCACTATAAGTCCACCAAATCTGTTACTGGAGTTTGGTGGACAGTACTTTTAATGTATCCCCAAAGAAAGAAATCAAGAGGGGTTACATCTGGGAATCTAGGAGGCTATTCTGCAGGGCCTCGCTGTCCAATTCAACTATCAGGAAACTGAGCATCCAGATGATCCCTCACATGTGCAGCATAATGTGGAGGAGCTCCATCTTGCTGGAAAAATCCCTCTGGAAGCTGGGGATGGCAAAGTTATCCAATATATCAGGTACACATTTCTATTTATGCTATTCCTGATGCAGGAATAGGACTGTTGTATCCAAGCTCCCTCACTCACAATTCACAAAACCTCCCTCATAACAGAGGTTTTGGGGACTCCATCTTCAGCAGTTATGTTTATTGGCCCTTCCAGAAACATGAAATGTTAATTCGTCTGTAAATACCACCCTTTGGAGAAATGTCTTCCGTGTATATCTTGGAAAGCATCATCGTAAACACAAACTCATACCTTCTAGGGCTGTCATTTGGTTTCAGCTTCTATATCATTTGATTTCGTAGGCATTAAGACACCCAACTCTTCTGAACATCGTGGACACCTAATTCTCTGCTGTCACAGCGAATGGATTTCCTTGGACTGTGTTGGAATGTTACACAAATGTGATCAACTTGTTGGTCAGACGCTTTCTTACCGCTCTCACTTTTCTTTACAAGTAAGCCTGTTTCACCTTTCTTTACAAGTAATCCTGTTTCAAGAAACTTTTTGTTCCATGCTGTTTGTCTGATGCCATGCCATTGTGTCTTTCTGGTGGTTCTTGTTGGTATTTTTGTTTGAATCTCCTCTGCACTGTCACTGGAAACTTGAATTTGGCATGCCAATACAGCACTCAACTTTCTGCTGCACTGTGGACAGTGCCATTTGTTGATCTTTAAATCTCAGGTTAAAAAGTAATCAATGGCCTTTGAATTACTTCATATATATATATCTTTAAGAACTTCTTACTGGAGGTTTTAGGAAATATTATCAAATTCATGTTATTTAGGGAATTCCAAAAATATATTACTTCCTAAATGAATATGACAAATAATCAGCATTGTGATAAATTAAACTTTTGTGAAATGCTAAATCATTTTAATTCCTATTAGTAGAACAAAACAATATTAACTTACATTCAATGCCTCTGTTCTTCAAGTCTGAATGAGCCATGTGGTAAAGATGAGAATTGTGAAGAAGTGCTTTTGAAGGGATGCATCCCACATTTAGGCATGTACCTCCTAATGTATCATTCTTTTCAACACAGGCAGTCTGTATAACATTTAAAATGTACAATAAGGTTACTACATTTTGCAATGTAAATAAGCTTTAAAATAATACATTATTTTAAAGTAACAACTAATAAGTTGATGCAAAAATATGATTTTACATCACTACTTCAAATTGTGGATGGTCTTCAATAAACATATGTTTAATCATATGATAGAGAGGTCAGAGCTATATTTTGTGAAGCAAGATGCAGATTAATTTAGAGGTCTCATAACTTCAAATTTTAATTTTCTCCATAAATGACATCATATCAATGAAATGACTATCGACTTTTAATTCACCGTGTTTTTTTTTTAATTGTTATTCCATAATACAAATATATAAACCCATATTAAAACCATATGATTTCATTCTACTACATATTTACTTTTCTTATCTTGTGTAACGATATCTGTTTGATACTGATCGGCTATACACCTTATGGAAATTCTTTTCTTATGCATGTAGAGTCATTACATGGAAATTCTTTAAAAAGTTGTAACAAAAATTTCATTGCACTTTGGCTTCATCCCTTACTTGAAATATTCAACCTTTCCAGTCCCATTTTTTTTCCTATTTGTGTGCAAGTAGTTTGGTCTACATTTGTAAACAATTTATGCAAATTACAATGTGTTCCTTCTTCATAAATTATTTTACAATCTTTATTTTTTTTATTACTCCCTAGAGATGGAAGAAATCTTTAAATCAGAGCAATGTTTAGTAAACCTTGGCATAGATTGGAAAAGGTAAAAAAATGTTACTCAAGATGAAATTTTACTTCCACTATCTTAGTCATTCATTAAATGAGAATAGTTTAGGTCTTTCCAGGGAGCTTTAGTGCATAAAAGTGACAAAAATATATTACTTCTTGAGCACTTTTAAGGCTAGCAGGTAAAAAACATACATGAAAATACAAAATAATGGGGTAACATCATATGGTGAATTTCCACAAAATGGAAACCCAAAATGGAAAATACAGAAATCCTCAAATGGTAAAAGTATATTACCACCTGAAAGGTAATCCCCATTATCAAAGATATTAAAAATATACATACCTTCAGCCCAAGCTGGGAAGCTTTAATAGCAGCAACATAGCCACCAGGTCCAGAGCCTATTACCACAAGATCAAATTCACCTGAAAATAATTTGAAATCATAAACACAATGGCCTAAATTTAACAAAGGTTTTCTGAATTAACCAGTTAAGCTATTTATACTATACATATTTCAAATGCATATAGCATCATAGCAAATTTTGATATAATTAGCTTAATACCTTCTCATTTCTTAACATAAGTTAAACAATAATGAATACTTAAGGTTTTATGTAACCAAAGATCTACTAAAATAAGATCATACAGAAAAAAAACTTTATCAAATGACTAAATAATAATTAAGAGCAGAAAAACTCATATAAAAGCCATATATGTAAAACTATTGAAGAGTAAAAGCTTGCAAATCTGAAGCTTGATGCTGAACTTATTTCATATAGTTCAGTATTCCACACAATATAGAAACAAAAATTTTAAAAAATTCAAAAGAATAAATTAAAAATATTTAATTAATAAAGTTAATAGCATGGTCAAGTATAGTACAACTACATATCATATTGTGTAAATAATTCATGTAACCTAGTTACAACAAATTCTTATAATGCCACTTACTTGTACCATGCAAATTAGTGATGTAAAAGATAATATGGTGCCATACATTGGCAGAGTGCATATGGTGAGATAGTAATGGGTAATGTCCTTGGATCATTAGGACCAGGCTAAGGTCCAGTTGTTTTACCTCTGAGCAGCACTTTTTTTGCATATGATGGGCTAAAGGACAGATCACAAAGACCCCAAGGGCTCAGAGAAGGTTGGGCAAAAGGGACCCATTGAACAGGAGACAGATGAAAGCTTCCTGTCAAGGCCATCCAGCACATTCTTTAATTTGCACAAGGTATGGCTCTCCTGATCTTGAAAACATTTGAAGGGGAAGAGGGGGGGGGGGCTAGAAACATAATTAAGCCAAAAAAATGTAAAAGGAGGATTATGAGACTTGATTTTCCAATACAGTATAACATTTCCCCCTCCTTTTCACAGAATATTGAAAAAATTCTTGAAAAATGCATAAAATATAAATAAGTTTAAGAATTTTTCCCTCTTTTTACCCTTACTCGCATTCTAAGGTGGGGGAGGGGGGAATGGCCCCCATCCCCCCAGATCCGACCCTGCTCCTGCACATGAGGTGATGACTCCCCATCCAACAGATGGTGGTCTCTCCAAGCAAAACAGACCAGGCTAGGAGTCAAGGATGGCTGAGCAATATTGAAAGAAAAAAAAGATTCTTTTATTATGAGGCTAGAAACAAACCATTAAGCAGACTTCTTTCAGACATTTTGTTTACAAATGTAATCCATAAATCTATTTCAGGTAACAATGTGAAAAAATATGGGCCTTTTGGTAAAAATCTTGGAAAACTGAAAATTCAGATAAATTGTGTTCCAACATAGATAAATGTTCACAGTTAAGGCCATCCCTATTAATTTCAATATTAGTGATAGCACATGGAATATCTCAATATGAGGGAAATTAAAATCACAAATACTTAATATGTGCTAAAATCTCAAAAACATAATTATTTTGCTTTAATTTTGATTGAATTAGAGCCTGCTTTTGTGCATTTCAGAATATCTGAAATTCATTCTTCGCTACAACTTATATTCCAAATATAATATTTTAATATTAGAAAATATCAATGGCACTCATTTTTTTATGCAATAAAATATATAAATCACAATACAATAAACTTCTGGTTATCTAGTATTCAAACATCCAGAATTTTCATGCAACCATCATAAATTTCAAACTGAACATCTGAACTTTGTACAGCAAATTTCTGTGCATGTGGTAGTTCTCCTGGGTGACTCTAGAACATAGCCAGTAAAATACACTGCACATACATAAGCATGTAAAAAAATGACTGATAATATTGATAATACAAATATATTGATAATAATATGACTGATAATATTGAATATAAAAATATTGATAATACAACACCGGGGGACTCTAGAACATAGCCAGTAAAATACACTGCAAATACATATGCAGAAGTAATTTTTTTTTTCCGAAATTAAAATTTAGAGTAATTTTATTATTTTTGTGTCTCAGATAGTATATTTTTGTCTTGTGTATGCTTTTCTACTGAGTTTACTATGGGTAGTCAGCAACATCTAAGAGCTAAAATTACAATTTTCTCAGTGGTGGTTTTCAGTGAAGCAGTTCCCGAAAGTTTTGTTAAGTTCATAGATTTAAACATTCATTAAGTGTAAATATGTGTGTAAAAAACAATTATATTTTAGATATTTACATTTATATTAAGGGCAATTAACTTCTGGTTTTATTATCATTGTTTTTAACTGCATTTTTATTTCAACTAAGGCTTGAATTCATGATTATACCTCCTGTATTTGTTACAAAACAAATATTTCTCATGCAATCAGTAACCCCCATTCCCCAGAAATGCCAAATAACAGGAGTTTACTGTACTTAAAATGTTCACTGTCTGATATTTAGCAAATGTTGTTGTTGTTCAAACTATATAATATAGTCTACTATAAAAGATGTTATTTGTATTTTATTTCCATAATAAAATCTGCATTAGTCTGGAAAACAAACAATTCAACATAGTCAAAGGAAAAAAAAAATGTTTCACAGAATTGAGTTATTACCTAAGTCACTTGCAAGGTATCTTTTCTGAATTCCTGATAAGAATGGTAGATAAGATGCTTGAGATTTCTTCTGAATGCTAACATTCTAAACACACAAAATATATGTCATTTTACATTACTAAATAACAGAAAGTTAACATTTTACAGAAATAAAATTCTGATTGTAAAAATGTGTCAGTAAAGAGGAAAAAAAGCTGTACAAATTGATTAGGAAAAACAATAACAAAAGGTAAATACTATTTTACAACTAACTAACACTAAATGAAGAGATCTGATAAATAAATTTAGGTCTAAACACATACTTGTGTTTATAATTTATAAAAAAAGGTAAATAATAAATACCCCCTTAAGCAGCTGCTTGCTACAGAGGTCTGACAGGAGCCTGCTATTTTATACACCATAAAAGGTCTGTGAGGATGGAGGAACCTCAGCAGAAAAACAACACAAACATACATGCTTTACCAGGGCTCAAACCCAAGTCCCCTTAATAAGTAGCCAAGCAGTGCATAAATATAAAGAATGTTTGGGAACAGCAATTATTTAGAAGGGAGTCCTGTTGCCATAGTTTTCTTAGCTAGGTAATCCATAAAAGTAGTCTAATTTCTTGCATAATCTCAAAACCAAAATTCTATTCTCACCTTATACAAAAAATTCTATAAAATTTATAAAACACTCTAAAAACAAATTATTTTTTTTAAATCCCAATAACATGCAAAATTATAAACAACACATAAATGATCTACACTCTAAAAAGCCCCAGGGTTTGAATAACCCAATAAGCTAAAACAATCACACAAAAACACACAAAATCATAAATAATTCACTGCCAATGCACCCTTGAAAAAAGTCCCAGGGGTTAAATAATACACCTCCAACCTACACTAAAAAAAACCCAACAAGCTATATAATAAATAACACATTGGATAAAAAAAAAATGAGATAAAATCATCAGAAAACACATATATATAAATCATCCTAATAATGCCACACAACATACATCACTATCTCCAATTAACATTCATAATCCACTCACACACTACAGCCAAAACTATAAATATTAATAGACATAAAATATTTTGAACTCATCTGTGTTCTATATTAATACAACCACCATAATTAAAATAAAAGCTAAGAAAAAACATGATTATGTGTCAAATTTTCCCCAATACCATTTGAATGAATCAAAATCCATCATATATCACTACACTTATTTATATTAATACATCCACTCACTCCTATCACCTAATTCATACATCACAATATGACATTCCATCATATTCTTATGCCTCTATCAACTCAGTATTCGAAACTCTGTAGAATAAACATTAAGACAACAGTAGTATCCCATGATAAAAAGAGTCCCTTAAAAAAATGTTTCTAATTCCATACCTAATTTTAATTCTGATTCCTTTCTAATATCAGTTTAGATATTCAAAACACACCAATTTACCATAATCTCAATCACCCAAACTCATTAATCACATCTCACACCATAATGGATTTAATTGCCTCTGACATCATTTATCATAAATCTAATGCATTGTACAGAATAAATTGCTAGACAGCAGCACCACTTAAGTTAGTTCTCTCCAAAATCTCAAATATTAAAGTTAATATGTAAATCAGTAGATGAACGCAACAGAAGCTGGATAAAGACTGCATTGCAATTAAAGATAGTTCGTCTGTTCATATATTACAACCATAAAAATTCATGCATGTGTTCGGTTTGTTTACTAATGACTGGCACTTTTTCTATGGCTTAATGAACTAAATTACACAGTCAAAAGAAAACAATGTGCTACCAATCCACACTGAAAAAAAAGGGGGATAAAACAACTTGTGAAAGCGCACAAAATCAGAAGCAATGCACTGCCGATCCACCTTTGAAAAAAGCCCCAGGGGCAATAATGCACCTCCAATGAACTAAATTACACGGTCAAAAAATTTGATGCTACAAATCTTTAACACCAACTCTACAGTTCCTTAACATCAATTCCGATGAAAATAAATAATTTGCCGTCAATCAAAAATTATGAACTGCAACATATGAAATGATTGAGAGGTCATTTGGTTGCCTCATAGAAAATTATATTAGGCTTACTACAGAAAAAAAAAAAATTTAAATCCTTAACCAATGAAGTGAATTTTTAGACCAAAGAATGATTTTACATACATCAGAAAATATAACAAAGATGACAGAAATATAAATACCCTAATCAAAGGTGAAATTTTGGTCCACAAACCGGCTTGCATTTTACAGACTTTTATGTTTTCTATATAACAGGCAGCCAAGGACGTCTACGTAGCGGTTGCCAGTTTCCTAAAACCAGCACCATGTAGTAAAATCCTGGATAGAATTATAAACAAGAGAAAAACGTAAAACATGCTTTGCAATAAAAAAAAAATTAGGAAATGATTGCTTAGAAATATCATCTGGAAAAAGGAATAACTATTCATATATAGTAAAGTGGGACTAGTTAATGCATTGGCAACAAAACCGTGACCCATGCTCAAGATTGCCATTTTAGTGGCAAAGAAAATGAACCTCTTGCAAGAATTCCTATCGAACTAGGCTAAATATTATTGCATTGGCATCAAGTGAAATATATCTCATGGCAGATAAATCTCGATAATGTGGAACAAATGCTTTTTCCCATTCTTTCCATGGGTACCCTACTGCTTTTTATTTCAATTTTGAATGATGGAATTTATCTAAAAAAAGATTGATTCGCAATATTTCTTTACTAGAGATGTGGAAATTAAATGTATCTGCATAGATATGGGAAGTTATGAGCAAATAGAAAAGTTTAATTGTCTGTAAAATACGTTTTATCCTATTTAAGTATAACTGAAATAAATATCGACTATCGGTCAAAAATTGAATTTTGAAAAGCAAAATATAACTACTTACTAGGAAAAAATTTACTACTTGCTTCCACAGCTATAATGGGACAAAAAAAAGAAGCGCAAGATTTTTACCATCGTGGTGACGAAGCAAAACCCTATTTAGAGGTATTTTATCAAAGAAACTAAAATGAAACTCGCAAAATCTAGAGGTCCTGTATAGTAGAGTCTGACTATTACATTTTCCTTCTTCTTACACTGGACCAGCCTCAGCCGCCTTATGATCTGGTCCAAGTAGACATCTCAGTGATTCACTGCCAATGGTTGATTGAGTGACGTGGTTTATGGGGGCCATGTTTTGTCGTACCGTGAGACGAAAGCCTACGAGTTAGTGTGTGTACCAAGTTAAATCTTCTCAGTTGTTATAGTTTTATACATTTCTACCACTTTTTTTGTCTATAAAAGCTGTCATATTTTATGAATACCTCACTGCGCTGCATTTGGGTGTAATAATTTCATCATCATCATCATCATCATCATCATCATCATCATCATCATCATCATCCTCAAGCAGCCATGGGCTATGGAGGTCCAACCAGACCACCCAGTTTAATTCTCCAAGCATATCTGTCCTGAGCTACATCTGCTGCATCCGGCCACTGCACACCAATTCCAACAAGGTCCCGTTTGACATTGTCTGCCCACCGCATCCTAGGTCTCCCCCTCCTTCTGAGGCCTCTAGGCACACTGTTCATAACCCTATTCGCCAATCTATAATTATCCATACGGGATGATAGCAGAATTTTTTAAAGTTAATGACACCATAAAGTTAACATAACTGTAGGAAATTTAATACATAAAACTGAAAAAAAAAATCTAACCTGTGCAGTAAGAACCTTTTCACAATGAGAATGTAAAATTTCAACATAATTCTTCAGACGTTCTGCATCTTGCTCAAAAAGTGCAACCATGGAGCGAGTCTAGAATACATGATTTAAAAAATTAAATTCTTGCATAAACCTAATTTTAAAAAATTACTATTGACAACTACTTTTTCAAGTTTTAAAATATTTCACATATATAATTTACTGTATATTAATCTACCACATTTCTAAAACATCATCATCATCCTCAAGCAGCCATGAGCTACGGAGGTCCAAGGTGCAGTTTAATTCTCCAAGCATATCTGTCCTGAGCTACATCTGCTGCATCCGGCCACTGTACACCAATTCTAACAAGGTCCTGTTTGACATTGTCTGCCCAGCGCATCCTAGGTCTCCCCCTCCTTCTGAGGCCTCTAGGCACACTGTTCATAACCCTATTCGCCAACCTATAATTATCCATAGGGGCAACATGGCCAAACCAGCGGAGTCTCTCTCTGCACAATATGCTGCTTAAAGGAGGTTTCAGACTCCTTTGCCTAACCTCTTCATTAGTTACAAAGTTAAACCACCTAATACCCAAGATACTGCATAAGCATCTAGAATCAAAAGCATCTAGTTTCCTGTTATCTTGTTTACACAGCGTCCAAGTTTCACTACCATAACTAACCCTAGAAAGAGCCAAACTATTATACAGTCTAATCTTAGTCTTTAGGTGTATATGCCCATTTCCCCACAATCTCCATATATTCTTAAAAGTCCCCGCAGCAATACCTATTCGTCTGTTAATCTCGTGTCGCACATCACAAGTATCTGTTACGTAGCTCCCAAGGTAATTAAACTGTGACATCTGCTCAAGACTGCAACCATTCAGATTAACTGAATCACAACCTGCCTGACCAATTTTCATCACTTTAGTTTTCTCTCTGTTTATAACCAAACCTACTCTACTACCAGTCTCATCAACAGCTCGAATGAAAGAGTTCATCTCATTAACATCATTTGCCAAAAGGGCTAAATCATCAGCATAATCTAAATCAGAAATTTTCGTATCTCCAGCCCATTTAAGGCCAAAATCTTTTCCTCGAAGCGAATTTCGCATAACATAATCAATAACCAAACTAAAGAGAAAAGGAGACAAAATGCACCCTTGTCGAACACCAGACGTAATGCTAAACCAATTGCTACAAGACTTACCAACTCTCACACATGACTCACTGTTATTATAGAGAGCTTTCATTATGTTAACTAACTTGTCTGGTATACCATATGATCTCACAATCAACCACAAATTATGACGATCAACAGAGTCGAAAGCCTTTTTGAAATCAACAAAGCTAGCAACCAAAGGTTTCTGAAACTCTAAACATTTCTCAAGAATCTGCCTAAGTGAAAATATCTGATCTACACATCCCCTACCACTTCTGAATCCACATTGCTCATCACGCAATTGCCTGTCAACCAGATTCTTAATTCTATTAAGCACAATCATGGAAAGAACTTTACCTGGAACAGAGAGTAAGCTGATACCCCTATAGTTATCACAAGAACTGCGATCACCTTTTTTGAAAATAGGGATAATAATAGCTCTGGTAAAATCTTTAGGAACCATGCCTTTATCATAAAAGTTATTCAAAATTTCAGTCATCCAAGTGGTAACCAAAACATTCCCAGCTCTGAGCATTTCTGTAGTAATTTCATCTACCCCTGGGGATTTATGAAGTTTAAGTTTAGAGATAGCCAAACTAACTTCAGATTGTGTTATAGGGCCAACATTAAAGCTGCCAATGCATCTATCATTATTACAAACAATGGGAGTAGAACTAACCACATTGTTTAGAACATCACTGAAATGCTCAGCCCACCTAGCCATGACAGAATTCTCACCTTCTATAACCTTACCTTGTTTATCCTTCAATCCTTGTATCCGTTTTCTACCACATAAAACATTAACTATCTGGTACAGCTCTCTGCTGTTGTGCTGTCTAACTGCTTCCTCAGCTTTGTCAGCCAAGGTATCAAGCCAAAGATTTTTATCAGTAGCTAACTGATCCTTTACACGTTTATTAAGCTCTCTGTAATCTTTTCTATTAGGACTGGTAGGGTACTGATTAAGGACATTCCTGCAGTTCCTTCTTTCTGAAATAAGCTCAATTGCCTTATCACTTAAATAATTATGCCTCCTCTGCTCCTTTTTTCCTAAAAGAGTACTGTTAGTTTCCAAAAAAGCCTGTTTAAAATGGCCCCATTCTTCCTCAACTTCAGTATTAAGCAAACCATGACTGTCATAATGACTAAGTAACCTATCATGGTAAGCTTTGGCTATAACTGGGTCTTTTAGAGCATCAGTATTAAAAGCAACTTTTTTAACCGTAGCAGAACACTTTTTAAGTTTAAGTTGCAAGACACTTTTAACAAGGTAATGGTCAGATCCAATTTCAGCTCCCCTATATGCCCTGGTATTTGTAACAGAACTAGCCCATTTGCTGCTAATTAATATATAATCAATCATATTCCTATGCAGCCCATCAGGTGAAACCCATGTGTATTTATGTATGTCGCGGTGTTTGTAATATGTGTTAGTTATTCTGAAACCATTGAGTTTACTTACCTGTAGGAGACGTTGCCCATTGCCATTGCAGCTACCAATACCAAAAGGGCCTATTACTCCTCCCCAAAGGTCAGAGTCGGTACCAACTTTGGCATTGAAGTCACCAACAACGAGGGTAATATCTCCTTTCTTGACAGAATTCAAAATATCCTGAAGTTGTCCGTAAAACCTATCCTTCTCATCTTCATCAGAATCCTCAGTGGGGGCATAACAGCAGATAATATTCAAGTCTTTAATGCTTGTCTGAAATTTTGCTGTAAGAAACCTTTCATTAATGCACTCATATCCTAGAAGAGCATCACTAGCATGTCTGCTGAGCAGCAGACCCACGCCTTGGTGATGCTTTCCATCCTCCCTCCCTGTAAAGAGAAATTTAAAGTTATTTTTAAGTATCTCACCTTTACCTGTCCATCTGGTCTCTTGCAAGCCTAGAATATCTAGGTTATAGCGCTGGAATTCCTGCATGAGGACATCAAGAGAATAATCTCTATATAATGTCCTCACGTTCCACGTTCCTGCAGAGAGAAAATGATTAGTAGGATTTTTAAAGAAATTAGGTTTATTGAGATTGGTAGGGCCAACAATATCAAACGGCCCCCTGATCGCAGGCATGGGGCAAAGACCCGTTCCTCCTCCGCTAAAGGCTGAAGTCACCGATGCTTTTAGGAACTTCAGGCACCACCTTTTCAAGTGGACTTTTTCAAGAGCCACATGGCCTGCCTGAGACGCATTACTCCAGTTTAGGCTTGACGATGCCCAACTAGCAAAGTAAGATTCAGGTACCTGCGATGGCCTCTGATTAGGATTATCCACCAGCTGATATAAGGTATCCCATGCCTCTGTTCACTTAGAGCTGGCAACCCAGAAGCAAACAGAAAACACAGCGCAGACTCTCCCTCAACAGAGGCCCACCAGTGCAGCAAGCCCAGGATCCATAATCAAACTCAAATCCATAAACAACTCCAGTCTGGTAGGTATTTCACTCAATGAAAAAAAAATGAATATTTTTTCCGAGAAACTCCATCATCATCATCATCATCATCATCATCATCATCATCATCATCATCATCATCATCATCATCATCATCATCATCCTCAAGCAGCCATGGGCTACGGAGGTCCAACCAGACCACGCAGTTTAATTCTCCAAGCATATCTGTCCTGAGCTACATCTGCTGCATCCGGCCACTGCACACCAATTCTAACAAGATCCTACTTGATATTGTCTGCCCACCATATCCTAGGTCTCCCCCTCCTTCTGAGGCCTCTAGGAACACTGTTCATAATCCTTTCACCAATCTATAATTATCCATACGGGCAACATGGCCAAACCAGCGAAGTCTCTCTCTGCACAATATGCTGCTTAAAGGAGGTTGCAAACTCCTTTGCTTAACCTCGTCATTAGTTACAAAGTTGAACCACCTAATGCCCAAGATACTGCGTAAGCATCTAGAATCAAAAGCATCTAGTTTCCTGTTATCTTGTTTACATAGCGTCCAAGTTTCACTACCATAACTAACCCTAGAAAGAACCAAACTATTATACAGTCTAATTTTAGTCTTTAGGTGTATACGCCTATTTCTCCACAATCTCCATAGATTCTTAAAAGTCCCGGCAGCAATACCTATTCGTCTGTTAATCTCATGCCGCACATCACCAGTATCAGTTACATAGCTCCCAAGATAATTAAACTGTGACACCTGCTCAAGACTGCAACCATTCAGATTAACTGAATCACAACCTGCCTGACAAATTTTCATCACTTTAGTTTTCTCTCTGTTTATAACCAAACCTACTCTACTACCAGTCTCATGAACAGCTCGAATGAAAGAGTTCATCTCATCAACATCATTTGCCAAAAGGGCTAAATCATCAGCATAATCTAAATCAGAAATTTTCGTATCTCCAGCCCATTTAAGGCCAAAACCTTTCCCTCGATGTGAATTTCGCATAACGTAATCAACAACCAAACTAAAGAGAAAAGGAGACAAAATGCACCCTTGTCGAACACCAGAAGTAATGCTAAACCAATTGCTACAAGACTTACCAACTCTCACACATGACTCAGTGTTATTATAGAGAGCTTTCATTATGTTACCTAACTTGTCTGGTATACCACATGATCTCACAATCAACCACAAATTATGACGATCGACAGAGTCGAAAGCCTTTTTGAAATCAACAAAGCTAGCAACCAAAGGTTTCTGAAACTCTAAACATTTCTCAAGAATCTGCCTAAGTGAAAATATCTGATCTACACATCCCCTACCACTTCTGAATCCACATTGCTCATCACGCAATTGCCTGTCAACCAGATTCTTAATTCTATTAAGCACAATCATGGAAAGAACTTTACCTGGAACAGAGAATAGGCTGATACCCCTATAGTTATCACAAGAACTGCGATCACCTTTTTTGAAAATAGGGATAATAATAGCTCTGGTAAAATCTTTAGGAACCATGCCTTTATCATAAAAGTTATTCAAAATTTCAGTCATCCAAGTGGTAACCAAAACATTCCCAGCTCTGAGCATTTCTGTAGTAATTTCATCTACCCCTGGGGATTTATGAAGTTTCAGTTTAGAGATAGCCTAACTAACTTCAGATTGTGTTATAGCGCCAACATTAAAGCTGCCAATGCATCTATCATCATTACAAACAATGGGAGTAGAACTAACCACATTGTTTAGAACATCACTGAAATGCTCAGCCCACCTAGCCATGAGAGAATCCTCACCTTCTATAACCTTACCTTGTTTATCCTTCAATCCCTGTATGCCTGTCCGTTTTCTACCACATAAAACATTAACTATCTGGTACAGCTCTCTGCTGTTGTGCTGCCTAACTGCTTCCTCAGCTTTGTCAGCCAAGCTATCAAGCCAAAGATTTTTATCAGTAGCTAACTGATCCTTTACACGTTTATTAAGCTCTCTGTAATCTTTTCTATTAGGACTGGTAGGGTACTGATTAAGGACATTCCTGCAGTTCCTTCTTTCTGAAATAAGCTCAATTGCCTTATCACTTAAATAATTATGCCTCCTCTGCTCCTTTTTTCCTAAAAGAGTACTGTTAGTTTCCAAAAAAGCCTGTTTAAAATGGCCCCATTCATCCTCAACTTCAGTATTAAGTAAACCATGACTGTCATAATGACTAAGTAACCTATCATGGTAAGCTTTAGCTATAACTGGGTCTTTCAGAGCTTCAGTATTAAAGGTAAATTTTTTAACCCTAGCACAACACTTTTTAAGTTTAAGTTGCAAGACACTTTTAACAAGGTAATGGTCAGATCCAATTTCAGCTCCCCTATATGCCCTGGTATTTGTAACAGAACTAGCCCATTTGCTGTTAATTAATATATAATCAATCATATTCCTATGCAGCCCATCAGGTGAAACCCATGTGTATTTATGTATGTCGCGGTGTTTGTAATATGTGTTAGTTATTCTGAAACCATTGAGTTTACTTACCTGTAGGAGACGTTGCCCATTGCCATTGCAGCTACCAATACCAAAAGGGCCTATTACTCCTCCCCAAAGGTCAGAGTCGGTACCAATTTTGGCATTGAAGTCACCAAGAACAAGGGTAATATCTCCTTTCTTGACAGAATTCAAAATGTCCTGAAGTTGTCCGTAAAACCTATCCTTCTCATCCTCATCAGCATCCTCAGTGGGGACATAACAGCAGATAACATTCAAGTTTTTAATGCTTGTCTGAAATTTTGCTGTAAGAAACCTTTCATTAATGCACTCATATCCTAGAAGAGCATCACTAGCATGTCTGCTGAGCAGCAGACCCACGCCTTGGTGATGCTTTCCATCCTCCCTCCCTGTAAAGAGAAATTTAAAGTTATTTTTAAGTATCTCACCTTTACCTGTCCATCTGGTCTCTTGCAAGCCTAGAATATCTAGGTTATAGCGCTGGAATTCCTGCATGAGGACATCAAGAGAATAATCTCTATGTAATGTCCTCACGTTCCACGTTCCTGCAGAAAGAAAATGATTAGTAGGATTTTTAAAGAAATTAGGTTTATTGAGATTGGTAGGGCCAACAATATCAAACAGCCCCCTGATCGCAGGCATGGGGCAAAGACCCGTTCCTCCTCCGCTAAAGGCTGAAGTCACCGATGCTGGTAGGAACTTCAGGCACCACCTTTTCAAGTGGACTATTTCAAGAGCCACATGGCCTGCCTGAGACGCATTACTCCAGTTTAGGCTTGACGATGCCCAACTAGCTAAGTAAGGTTCAGGTACCTACGAAGGCCTCTGATTAGGATTATCCATCAGCTGATATAAGGTATCCCATGCCTCTGTTCCCTTAGAGCTGGCAACCCAGAAGCGAATAGAAAACACAGCGGCAGACTCTCCCTCAACAGAGGCCCACCAGTGCAGCAAGTCCAGGATCCATAATCAAGCTCAAATCCATAAACAAGTCCAGTCTAGTAGGTATAAATGGTCAGCACCAGGACCCTGTGAAGTTGACCACTCCTCAGCAGGGTTGAAAAAAAAGAAAAAAGTGGCCGTAGATGACTAGATCAGCAGGCCATACTGAACTGGCAGCCCTCCCCTTCCGTTCCCTTCCAAAAGAGAATATCTCTTTTGAAAGGTACTAACGGCCTGCTCCACGAGAAGGCGGGGTCGGACATTAGGTGCTAGACCTGGCCGGTTCTGTGCATCATCACTAGGGATTGGTACACAGCTCTCCTTCCAGTTTACGCCTAGCTACCATTTACAGACCATCAGAAGACGGCACTCCACACTCCATCAGAAGACGGCAATCGGCTGCAAAAGTGAAATGAGCCAACTGAAAACCAACACAATTTCTGTTAAGGCTCGTTTGAAAAACGAGCTAATGTTTTCACTTTCTCGTCTGCCTATGTCAATATTTGTTTCTCTGTCTGTCCGTCTCTCTGTTAACTGTTGTCTGTCCGTCTATAGACAATCATTTTTTTTACTTTTAGAGCTAAATGAAAAATTCTTTTTGGGTTGGATAGGAATGGAACAAATACTGCGATTAGCAATGTCGAAAAATTTCAATGGCTTTAATAGCGCCCTCTAGCGATGGGAAAATATAGACAATGCTAAAATTTCAAAGGAACATTACAAAACTATTTACACTGGAAATCTGAAATTTTGGTAGTATAGTTTTATGGTCAGAAGGTTCACAAATGGAAACAAAGCTTTGCCGTCTTAGCCAAAAGGAGGTGCGAAAATGAAACTTTTCTTAAGAGATAAACAAAACAATATATATATTTTTACAGGCACTAAAAAATAGTAATGATTTAAACAATGTTTTATAATATCAGCGTTACCTCTAGACGTTTAAACGTCTATAAATCAATAAATGTTTTTTGTGAAAAAAGCCGGTGTTAGTTCAACAGGTTAGAATACTCTGAAAAGTTTCTGGAGAGATGCGGGCTCGAATTCCGTATGCAAGAGAATTTTTTTTCCACAAAAATATTAATATTTACATTTTTCGAATCCCCATCAATGGAATTTCCAGTGATAGAGAGTGCTAAAGGCGGTATATAAAAACTCGAAAGGTGACCTCTAGCGGCGGAAAAAACTTTAAAATACCAAATCTTTAAATAAATGTTGCAAACGATCTATATTTGCTAGAAACTTAAATTTTTGGTCATAGAGTGTAAAGGTCGTGATTTACCAAAAGAGTAACGACTTGTCCCGTAGATTAAATACAACTTTTCTGCCTTAAGAGATAAATGAAAAACTTTTTTTGCACATTACAGGTACTAATAAAACACTAATAGTTTATTTTCTCATCAATACAGTAGTTCGAATTTCCACTGTCAGATGGTACTGAAAGTGTAAAATAACTAGAAGAATGCATATCGCCTCTGGTGCATATGGGAATCTCATTTTCAAAGAGAATGAAGTTCTTCCTTTGCCTACTTTTTCACTCCTTAGGAGTTTTAATTATTGATGTTCGTGTTGTTTTTCTGCCGAGGTCCCACCATCCTCATGGACCTTCTATGGCGTAAAAAATGACACGCTCCTGTCAGACTTCTGTACAAACAGCTGCTTGAGGGGTTAATTTTTAATATATGATGAGGGAAATGCACATAGTAGTATTTTATTAATAATTATAAAACATAAACAGTATTTGTCTTCTTTAAAAAGTTGGTTTTCTCTCACTCCTCTGAAAATAGTGGACTGATCATTGCTGTCAGTGGAATTTCTACCATAACAGATCTCTACACGCCGAAATTTCTACCATAAACAAATCACTTGAAATATTCGTTAAAAGTTTTGCAGTTTCGATATTTAGTGATCTCTAAAGATAGAAATTAAAACTACCTTTGAAAATGCGAATTACATTTCATTAGTAACCAACTAAAAAGAGATTTCCAATTATCTTTTGAAACAAAACCGTTCCGTTTCTTACCTAGCTTTTGCTTAGGGTCAACTCAAAGTCGTCAATGGAATTTTCAAGACTGTCACATTCCAGGACCAAAATTTCAAATTTATAGCATAACTGCATCATTTACAATATTCGTTTTAAATTTTGGAATTTTTCGATTATTTTTCCACCGTTAGAGGGCGCAATTATAGCTTTTGGGAAATTTGCAAAATACAAATTGTAGTATTTTATCAAAACCTATCCAACCAAAAAAGAATTTTTATTTCTAAAAACATACACTTTTCTGTTAAAACAAAAAAAGTTGCATTCACCCCCCCCCCCCCCCCCCGAGTCTAAAGGGTCAAGTGATTGTTGCCAATGGTAACTTCGTAACCTTCACATTTCAACACCAAAATTTCAAACTTTTAACATAATTACATCGTTTGATACTTTGGAATTTTCAAAAATTTCCACCGTTAGAGGGCGCAGTTATATTTTGGGAGATTCGAAAAATTCAAATCCTAATATATCATTAATACCTATCTAACACGAAAAGAATTTTATATGATCTGTATAAATAAAAAAAGTTCGATGTCTACAGAAGGACAAACAAAGCGAAATTATTTTTTTTTAAAGCCCTAAAATTTACTTTTTCTTTTTTAGCCGTTTTCTAAAGTGCTTCCAATCACGAATACTGAAATCTGTATAAAATATTACCCTACCCTTTTCCTTAATCCATAAATATCGTGCAATACCATTCAGCTACGCACGCTAAACAATCCGAGCGACGACAAAACATGGCGTTCAAATTTCAGATGACCAACCTCTACCTATATAGGGCCTCTAGCAAAATCTAATGAAAAACGAACTAAAGAACCATTTTCTTGGCGAACTTGTCCGACAGTTTTTTATATATTTTGCCCGAAGTTGCCATCCGGAAAATGTTGGTAGTACGTATTGGGTAAACATATCCGAATATTACTTTCAGAGTAAGTTTTATATGATCATTCGCGAAGTTAAAAAAAAAACCATAGTATGTTGGTTTTTAGCTGAGGTTTAGCCATCCTATTAGGTAGTACTTGGTTTCAAAGATATTTGAAATTTCTCTGAAAAAAAATTCTGCAGAAAATTTTTTCTTAATCATTTATTAGCTGCAAAAAAATATATATGCGTGTTTAATATACATTTAGTTTTTAAGCTGACGGTCTAGTTACATTCTAAAAGACTGGCATGGCTCCCTTGCCCTCACTAGATCCAGTACTATATACAAATATTTATTATAATTATGCACCAATCTTTAGATAAAAATAAATCTCTTTATTTCTTCAAACTATTTAACCTTTCTAATCATTGTAAAGTCAGTGCATGCATGATTAATGCAGAAGTCACCTAGACCCTGGCCAGTCAAGACCACACAGACTGCCTAAAACAGCCAATTTTTTTGATTTGGTAGCATTGCATTGGTCCTCCACATAAGCTTTCATTTGATACAAAATCGGTATGATCAGGGAAAATCTGTTTTCTGTTTACCTATGGGTTGCCAGCCCAAAGTGAGCTGAGGCATACCTTATATGCTGGTGGATATTCCTGATCAGAGGTCATCGAAGGTATCTGAACCTTTAACAGTTGGGCATCGCCAATCCTACCCTGGAGTAATGTGTCTCAGGCAGATCGGTTTTTATCTACATTCTTCAATAAACTCAGTTTCTTTAAAAATCCTACATTTTCTCTCCACATGTACGTGAAAACATTGCTTATTTTCTTGACGTCCTCACACAGGAATTCCAACGTTATATCCTAAATATTCTGGGCTTGCAAGAGACCAGATGGATTGGTAGAGGTTAGATACTTAAAACATAATTATAAATTTCGATTTTTTCAGGAGGGAGCATGGAAAGCATCTCCAGGGTGTAGGTTTACTTCTCAACAGACACACCAGTGATGCTCTTCTAGGATATGACTGCATTAATGAAAGGTTTTTTACAGCTAAATTTAAAATTAAGATTAAAGACTTCAATGTTATTTGTTGTTATGCCTCACAAAGGACTTTGATGAGGACAAGATGAGTTTTATATACAAATTTTTTGCTAGGTGACTTCAATACTAAAGTTGGTACTAATTCTGACCTTTGGTCACGGGTGTTAGGTCCCTTTGGAATCAGTATTTCCAATGGCAATGGGGAACGACTCCTACAAGTAAGCAAACTTAATGGTTTGAGAATAACTAGCACATACTACAAACACCGGAACAATCATAAATACACATGGGTTGCATAGGAATGTGATCAATTATATATTAACAGCAAATGGGTTGGTTCGGTTAGAAATACGAGATTCCATAAGTGAGCGGAAACTGGAACTGATCTTTTTTTTTACTTGCAACATTTAGTGCAGATATGAATCTTAGAAGATATTCCTAGCTTTTACGGGCCTTCTCACACAAGGCCAAGCCCCACTAAAACCGAAGTCACTGATAACCGCTGACTCAGAGATAATGTAACACATAAGGTTTGACCTGCTGGAATAGTTGCTAATCTTAAAACTGAAGCTTAAGAAATGTTGTGCTAAGCTTAAGAGAATTAACTTTAACACTGAATGTCTGAAAGATCCAGATGTAGCCAAAGCATACTATGATACACTATTTATCATTATTACAATCATGGTTTTTTTTCCTACCAATATTAAGAATGGGATCAATTTAATCAGGTTTTTCTTGAATGTAATAGCACTGTTTTGGAAAAAGTTATTTGAGTTATAAAGCTATGGAGCTTAACCATCCAGTGGCTTGAAAGTATTCTCTTCACAACAGCTGTCCTTCAGTGGTACTGACGTGGTAGCAAACGTAACACAACCGTTAAGCCTTACTCTGGCCCTTGCAAAAGAAAGATAAATGCGTAACACCAATAGGTTTAATTCTGAAAGGAATCGCAGGAATAATTTGAATAAACTCCCTGCTAGTCCTAACAGACAGCATTACAAAGAGCATAATAAATGTGTAAAGGATCAGTTAACAGCTGATAAGAACCTTTGGCTTGATTAGCAAAACAGAGGAAGCGGCTAAACAGCACAATAGCAGGGAGTTATACTAGATATTTAATGTTTTTTGTGGGAAGAAACGGATAGGTTTACAGGGATAAACGTGGTATGGCTATTGAAGGTGAGGTTTTCGTCATGGCTAGGTGGACTGAACATTTTAGATGTTCTAAACAATGTGATTATTTCTACTCATTGTTTGTAATGAGGATAGATGCATTACTGGCTTTAATGTTGGCCTAATATCACATTCTAAAGTTTCTTTGGTTATCTCCAAATTAAAACTGCGCATATACACAGGGATAGATGAAATTACTACCGGAATACTTAGAGCTGAGAACATTTCTATTTGTCACATGGCTGACCGAAATTTGCAATTTTTTTTTTGGTGGTGGTGTTCCTTGGTATTTTATTAAAGCTATTATCCCTATTTTTAAAAAGGGTGATCGTACTTCTCACGATATTTATATGGAATCAGTCTATTTTCTATTTCCAGGTCAAGTTCTTTACATTGTTGTGCTTAATAAAATTAAAAATTTGATTGATGGACAATTGCGTGATGACCAGCATATGGATTCAGAAGTAGTAGTGGATGTATCAAATATTTTCACTTATACAGACTGTTTAGAAACCTGTGGTTACTAGCTTTATAAATTTCAAAAGGGCATTTTTTCTGCTGACCGACATAATTTGCGGTTGATCGTTAGATCATGTGAAATAGATGACAAGTTAGTTAACACAGTGAAAGCTCTCTATAATAACAATGAATCGTGTGAGAGAGTTGGTAAGGTTTGTAGCGATTGGTTTAGCATTGCTGGTGAAATTACACAAGGATATATTTAGTCTTCTTTTCTCTTTAGTTTGGTTATTGATCATGTGAAATTCTTTGCAAGAGAAAGATTTTGGCCTTAAATAGTTGAGATTTTAAATTTTCTGATTTAAATTATGCAAATGATTTGGCCCTTTTGGCAAACAATGTCGATGAAATCAATTCTTTCATTAGGGCTATTGATCAGACTGGTAATAGAGGCTTGGTGAAAAATCAAGAGAAAACTAAAGTGATGAGAAATGGGCTGGTAGATGGTGCTTCAGTTGCTTTGAATGGTTGTACCCTTCATCAAGTGTCTGTTTAATTATCTTGGGAGCTGTTTAACCGATACTGGCGATGTGCAACATGAGATAAAGAGAATAGAGATTGCTGCTGGGACCTTTAAGAATCTTTGAAGTGTGTGGAAAAATAGGCATATTCACCTAGACTAAAATTAGGCTGTATAACAGTTTGGTTCTTTTAGAAATAATGAAATTTGACCCTTTGTAAGCAAGATAACAGGAAACTTGTTGCCCGATTCTTGATGCTTTTGCAGTATTTTGGGCATTAGGTGGTTTAACTTTGTAAGTAATGATAAGGCTAGGAAAAGAAGTATGCAATCTCCTTTGAACATTTTATTGTGCAAAGAGAGATTGTATTGATTTGCCCATGTTGCCAGTAAGCATTGCTGTAGATTGCAAATAGGATTATGAAAATAGCTTGCCTTAAGGCCTCAGGAAAAGAGGGAGACCTAGAATATGATGGACAAATGTCAAGCACAACCTTGCTAGAATTTGCCTGCAATGGCCAAACATGTTTAGAGAACAAATTTACAGTTTGGTTGGGCTCCATTCTAAAATATACATTTTAGACGTTTGTGTAGTGATTATTTCAGTATTAGACAATTATGAATGAATTTTACAAAACAATATAATTTATTGTTAACTATTCCAACTTTCATAACTTTTTCAGTACTGAATGCATATTGTTGAGAAAGATTTAATTAGACTCGATTATGATCTTTAATTACATACTATGTATAATATTAATTTGGTAAAAAAAATCTGTATTACTTATTAAAATCGCTACACCCATTAAATGCATATTTTAGAAGTTATAGAGCTTCTAAGATAAATTCCCATTGAAACAAAATGTAAATTATCTAATATTTTGGTAGGCCAGTGTATAAAAAGAGTTCAAAATTTTTATATTTATTTATTTTTTCTTTTTTGATGCACTAATTGCACTATTTAGCATTGTTAATAATATATACAGGCTGGTGAATCGCATTTTTGCAGCTTCAGTTTTAAAGATGCCAACATCCTGTAGATGGTGGCATCTTTAAATCACTTTCCATTATATGGGAGATCAAACACCAACTTGTATTTTTCATACTTATTCAAATGTATGTAGTATTTTTTCATACTGATTCATAATAATATCTGATAAAAAAAAAATTCTATTAACACATTCTATAGATTTCATCCTCACAAACTACTAGCATGGTCTATTGTGAGCATCAAATACCAAGAATTAACTTTCAAATTTTCATTTAGAGAAAATTTAAATTAAAAAGATATTAGAACACTATCAAATTAAAATAGCTTTTAATGTTTTGAGTTAACCGTTGTCAAATTTCTACTTAATTACTATAATGTGACAAATTGTATAAAAAAGAAGTTATTGGAAGTATTCATTTAGGTTAATATGAGAAAAGTAAATATGAAATCAAAGACTTTCAGTAACTTTGTAATACGATTTGTCATCAGAAATGCAACAAAGGTTATGTTTATCATTAAAGACTATTTTAATTTGAAAGTATTGTGAAGCCTCTTCATTCAAGTTTTCTTTAAATGAAAACTTCAAAGTTAAATCTTACTGATTTGTAATGACTATGATGAATATTATAAAAAAAAATTGATCACAACTGAAACCACTATGAATATGTGCACAAAGGTTTTGTTCAATTTGCACAACCAACAGACCAGTACTGAACATGTAGCAAATATCCAGTGAAAAGTGCATTTAAAAATGTTAAATTAAAACTTAACAAATGTTTATTAAATGTTTACATATCTTCTCAATGTTAGTATTTCAAAATATGATGCATTATGTTACATTATATTTTATCTTCCAAAACATGACTGATTATTTACATAAAAGATTTCAGTCGTTTTTCAAACAGTCTGTTTCCTTCTTTATGCATTTGAAGGCTACTACTGAAATCTTCTAAGCCTCTTTCAAGAATGCTTACTCCTACAGATGTACTAAAGTTATCAAAAGCTCCAAGACATGTATTTTTTGACAAAATACTCTCACTAAAATGCATGTTGACTGTTGAAATGGAATCTAAAAAAATTAAATAGATTTATTACATTAAAATTTAATAGGATTTAAAATAAAATTTACACCAAACAGAATGCTAAATTTCACTTTTAAAGATTTTAATATAAATAACACAAATATTAACATACATTGATGTGAACAATACTAATCAGTAAAATCAGAACAAAATGCAGTAAACTCTTATTTGCAAACTGATTTTCCCCTTTCAGATTAACTGGGAGCTCTTTAATAAATAAAAAATAACACCCCTTCAAGCAGTTGCTTGCCAGAGGTCTAACAGGAGCCTATCAGTTTATATACTACAGTAGATCTGTGATGATGGTGAGACCTCAGCAGAAAAACAACACAAACATCCATCCCTTACCCAGGTCTCGATCCCAGGTCTCTTAGATCAGTAGCCAAGTGCACTAACCACTTGGTCATGCTTTAACCAACATTAAAACTAACTTATATCTTTGCATTTTAAAAGCATTTTCAAATGCACGTTACACTTGAAAAAAAAATTAAAATAAATATCCACTCAAGCAGCTGCTTGCCACTGAGGTCTGACTAAAACTAATCTTAAATGTAAAACACAATAAAATATCAGGAAAAAAATACTACCATGTTTAAATATACAAGATCTCTTCTCACTCCAATGTCCAAGAACACCTGGACACTGGTTTTAATTTCAGTTTTCACTTTTACTTGTTAGATTTCATAATTTTATCTCTAAAAATTCTGATTCTAGCTAAGAGATGTGATCATAATAACAGAAGAAATAAACTGTACTAAAAAGGTTTTTTTTTATGTTTGATTTTAAAAATGATAAAATTTTAATATCCAAGATTATATTAAGCATTGTGGTTTGCATATTTAGAAGTAGTGTCTTCCATAGTGCATTCTTAGAAGACCCAAATTTGATATTACATGATATACTCGTACAAAAATCTAGCAAACATGGTATTTTGCACTAGGTAAGACATGTTAAAGAAACCAAATTTATATTAAACATGTTAGAACACACTATACCCTAGTCTTAGATTAACCTAATTGACTTTATTAAAAAACAATTGACCAAATTAAAAAACAATATGAATGAACTTGAATAAAAATAAAGTCAAAAGTCAAATAATTTCAAATATCACATTCATTTAATAGTCCAGTTCCTAATATATATATATTAAAATATGTTAAAAGTGGGCTTTCTGATAGGATGGCTCATTTTACATGTAGTTGAGAGTTTCCTCCTACAGAGATTGCCAAAATCTTAAAAATGTCACAAAGATTTAATTTGCTGAAAAGTTTAAGATGAATAATCATTGGATGTTTCAAGACTGGACACTCCCAAATGGGCAAAACCAGATGTCTAGATGTTAGCGATTCTGTCATCCATAGATTCTGCACAAGGTTTCAAGTGATGGGTAGTTTTACCAGATCAATTAAAGGATGCCCAAGGGGTACAAGTGAAAATGAGGGCAGGTACAATCATCAGCTTAAAGACAGTCAACATTGTCCCAACTGCAGTTATTGGAATCCTCATTGTATGCTACCATTATCAGTTGAAGGCTTCACAAATTTGGTCTCTATGAGGCCATGCCACAAAATGTTTTCAAGTAGTGATACTTGCAGCCATAGCAATTTTTTGGCAGCCACATTTACAAATGCTCAATAGTAAAACATGCTGTCATATTGATAGTGTTTTTCTTGGCATGTAAGAGCTTTTTTTTTTGTCTTATAGCAATAATCGACTGTTTTGATTGTTCTTAATTGAACTTTCTTTCCACACAAATACTTAAATTTCAGCCATTTTTAATATTAATAATTTTAGTTGAAAATCAGTTTACAAATATATGAAGTCATTTCTTGTTTCATTTGCATCATTAAAATCTATTAACATACAAAGTTTAGGCACACTAATGTCAGAGTCATAACAAGGATTACTAAAATGAAAACAGATATAAGAAAGAGAGTATATTACATATTATTATACACCGAAGAGCCAAAACATTATGACCAGCACATCTTTATGCAAATCGAAGCAACTGCTGGTAAATGACAGCATGTCTGAAGGCCATGGAATGGTATAAATCAGTGTTATTCTTGTTCTTCAGATGGGAAAGGCAGTGGACTTAAGTGAGTTTGACAAAGACCAAATTGTAATGGCCAGACAACTGGGTCAGAGCATTTCTGGGATGGCAAGGTTTGTGGAGTGCTCACAGTCAGCGATGGTTAATATCTTCAAAGAGTGGTCCGAGGGAAAAACCATGAGCCACTGGTAAGGTGCGGGCCAACCAAGGCTCATCAATGCTAGAGGTGAGTGAAAGCTATCTCATATGGTATGAGCCAACAGAAGGGATATTGTGGCACAACTCACCCATAATTTGAATGCTGGTGACGGAAGTAATGTGTCACAACACACAGTGCATCGAGCCCTGCTGAAAATGGGGCTGTATAGCTGCAGGCTACTCTAAGTGCCCATGCTAACCTCGGTTCACCGTCCAAAGTGCCTACAATCGCATGTGAGCATCAAAACTAGACCTTGAATGATCGTAAGGTCATTTGGTCTGATGAATCTCGTTTCCTGTTGCACCATGTGGACGGCAGGATACATGTGCATCGTTTACCTGGGAAAGTGTTGGTACCAAGATGCACCTTAGAACGAAAACAAGCCTATGGAGGAAGTGTAATGCTTTGGGCAATGTTCTGCTGGGAAACCCTGGGTCCAGTCATTCATGTGCAAGAAACTATGATGTCTACCACCTATCTAAACATCATTGCAGACCAGGTACATCCTTTCATGGCAATGGTATACCCCTCTACTAGTGCCTTCTTTCAGCAGGATAATGTGCCATGCCACACTACCCAGATTGTTTGAGAATGGTTCATGGAACATGAGAAAAACTTCCAGGTATTAGCATGACCTCCAAACTCTCCAGACATCAATTCAATCGAGCATCTGTGGTTTGTGTTGGAACAGCATATTCCAATCTGCAGTGGCTCAACCACACAACTTACAAGAGCTAAAAGATCTGCTGGTAATGTGTTGGTACCAGATACCACAAGACACCTTTAGAAATCTTGTAGTGTCCATGCCTCACAGAGTAAGAGCTGTTTTGGCGGCACGTGGAGGACCAACATCATATTAGGCAGGTGGTCATAATGGTTTGGCTTTTCAGTGTATATTTTCATATCAGAGAACAAAAAATACCACATAAAAAGTATGTGGTAACCAGTGATTTGTATACCACAGTCAATCCAACCCACAGAAGGGAGCATCTAAATTATTGTAAAGAATATGTTACCCAAATCCAAGAAGAATGAAAGTAATGCTCACAGATAAATGCAGTGTTTTAATCCAGAGTGATTCTAAACATTGACAAAATCTGATGATTCCATCACCCCACAATCACCCTTGAGAACGACACAACCAGTGGAAGTAATGTCGTGGTTTGGGAAGGTATATCCATGGGTATCATATCTACTTCTATGTTCTTTCTGTTGACACTATGACTACAATGATGTACAGCAGGCTTGCACAAACTCTGGCTCTTTTAACCATTTTATCTGGCCTGCATTGAAATTGAAAAATACAAAATATCTTTTTTCGGTTCTACTAAAGTGAATAGCGTTTTGATAAAATGAAAGATGAAAATTTGAATAGCATCATAAAACTAGCTACAACATCATTAAAGCCAAATGCTCAGCGCTCATTTCTGCGATCCAGTCCCATCCTTTACGTATTGTGTTGACAAGCCAATTTCATTTTTAATGTTAAAATAAACTTTACATTAGCATTTAATTTTTTTCTCATATTATTTTGCACCTATATATATATGACAAATAAATTGTAAAAGACAAAGTAAAACTTTTTTGATTCTTTTTAATGCACTTCCTCCCAACTAGTGGCCCACAGCAAACAAAATATTTTTCTATTTGGCCCAATGCCAAAAACACCTATGCACTCCTATAGTACAGATGAGGTTTTGGAGATCTATGCCTATATATGTGGATGAAAGATGAGAGAATTTCATCCTGTAGGTTACATTGTTTCACCTCTGAGTGGCACTTTTTCATAAAAAATGGACTAAATGGCCAGGCCACTAGGCTCCAAGTGCTCAGAGAAAGTTGCAAAAGGGGATCCACTGCAGCTGTTAGAGGACAGATGGAAGCCCCCCATAAAAGCCATCTGGTGTATTCTGTAATGTGAACAGGGTTTGGTTCTCCTGCATATGAAGCCATGGTTAAATGTCTCACCAGATGGACCACAACCTTTCCAAGTCTAACAGTCCCCTTTCTCACCAAGAGTAGAACAGGGATTAACAGAGAAAATTCTCAGTGCAGGCCCAGTTGGGGACTCAAAAGTGGGAACATTATATTGCAAACCTGACATGCTACCAACTGAATTACTCCCACCCTGTTATCCTGCAGGACAATAATGCACGACTTCACTTTGCAAGACTGACTAATAACTGGAAGTAAGTGGTATCAACCATATGGAAAGGTCAGCTTGTTCTCCTGACCTTGGTCTGATATCATAGTGGTTGGTCATATAATATTAGGCATCAGCCTGTGGATGGACATATACAGATGAGGCCATGGTTGCAGCCAGAGTGCTAATTTAGAAGTTGCTCTTGTTGCACATAAAAAAAATCCATTATTTAAAAAACTAAATTTTTCCTAAATTGCAGATATAGTAAAGTTACAGGTTTGACTATCAGGAATTCATATATGGGATCAATAACAAATAAGATAACAGAATGCTGCATCAATTCTTATCTATTTCCCCTTTAATGTAACCCTTTAAATGTAACTGCTTTGATTAAAACATAAATTTCTCAATGCTTTCTATTTATTTGATGAAAATTGAGCACTTTTTAACCACTATCATGCTACATCAGGAGTGGCCAATAGGAATAGATTGTCAATCCCTATCTTAGAGTATGCTTGGGATGTTCTACAGAAGAATGTTGTGTACCTCAAAACACCTTGCCAACACCCTTGAAGAGCTTATATACATTCTAGTGGAGCAATGGTCATTGCTATTCCTAGCATTCCTGAACAATCTCATTAAGAGTAGGATTTGGGTTGGGTTGTTTTACCTCTGAGCGGCACTTTTTTGCACACCATGGGCTAAATGGTCAGGTCACATGGACCCCGAAGGCTCAGAGAAGGTTGGGGAGGGGACCCACTGGAACAGCTGTTGGGAGACAGATGGTAGCCTCCCGTCAAGGCCATCCAGCGTGTTCTTTAACGTGCACAGGGTATGGCTCTCCCGCACACGGGGCCACGGCTTAACGTCCCATCCGACGGACGGCGGCCTTTCCAAGCCCATCGGTGTCCCCTACTGACCGTGG
Organism: Ryuthela nishihirai; assembly: GCA_038380435.1. Taxonomy (NCBI): domain Eukaryota; kingdom Metazoa; phylum Arthropoda; class Arachnida; order Araneae; family Heptathelidae; genus Ryuthela; species Ryuthela nishihirai. The sequence continues at coordinate 40,594,414 of JAWZYU010000034.1, read as the reverse complement.
GCAGGACGGGGAATTTTGCGGAGATAAATCTCAACGCTGACCCAGCTGGGACTCGAACCTTGGAACTACAGATTACGAGCCTGGCGCGCTACCAACTGAGCCACCCCCGCCCCATAAGAGTAGGAGACATGTATTGCTTGTCAGGTGATTAACTCACTACTGACAACTAGAATATTTCATAAACACTACCTATACATTTTCTAGAAAATACAAATCATAACATAAAACAGAAATACATCTGATCAATCACTGGCATATTTATTGGGACTCTCCTTTTAAGGCTAACTATAAATTTATTTAAAATTCCCTATTCCTCTATTCAATTTAAGTTCTATAAAAATTTTTGCATCATATCTGTCACTGCAATAAGAGTTAATATTTCAGTCCATACATAGTAGGGCTACCCCTTACTATGAATGGATTGAAATATTAAATCAGTTACTTTGGATCAGTTTGGTACATTAGGCTAATAATCTACAGTCCCAAGGTTCAAGAGTTGAGATTTATCACCACTAAACATCCACTCTGCCCTTAGTAAGAGAGGGGACACAATGGATTTAGAAAAGCCATTGTCTATGGGATATAAAGCCTTGGTCCCATGTGCACTCTGCCCTTAGTAAGAGAGGGGACACGATGGATTTAGAAAAGCCATTGTCTATGGGATATAAAGCCTTGGTCCCATGTGCAAGTTAAAGAATATGCTGGATGGTCTTGACTAGAGGCTGTCCAGTGGGTTCCCTTCTCCAACCTTCTTTCAGCCTTTGTGACTTGGCCATTTAACCCAGTGTGTGCAGAAAAGTGCCACTCAGAGGTAAAACACCCCAACTGATGTGTACTATTTTTAAATACTTTGCTTCCAGAAACAAATAAGATCTATTATTATTATTAAAGTAAGTGATCAAATAACCTAGCTGAAGCAATTGCCCTTCATAAATTTTGCTTTCTAGGAATGAAGAGAAAGCTTCAGATTTCTCCTTCTCATCTCCCAATACATCTTGAAGCTTCAGGGATGCTTGCTTAGCTGACGCTTCAATTGGATCAACAGGAGCAAGATGTAAATGTGACCAGGACCATTTTAACTGTGGCTTCTCTGTTTCATATTCTGGGGAATGAAAACATTTTATGATGCATATAACAAACATGCTGCTTAAAAATATTATTACACAATTTATACAATCATTAGAACTGATGCATTACAGATTAAAAATGAGACAGATTAAGTCTGGAAAACAAAATTTACATTAAACCATACATGGAATTTTGGAAGGAGGGGATAGTAAGTTGGTGGTTTAAAGAGTGGGTCCATCCCATTGCATAAATGTTTTAAAGAGGATAATCTTCCATTTAAAAAATCTAACAGACAAATCTTACCAACCCTGAAAACATAAACCTATTTCACATGCACAAATCATAACATCCTCTAAAAATCTATTAAATAAACAATCCAGATTCACACAAACACTTTTTAATATCAAAATGATACTTCATATGCCAAATTAAAAAAAATGTGAATATTGAAATTAAAAAACCAAGTTATTTGCATAATAGTAAGTAGTCCTTCACATATTCAAATTATATTTACTATTGGAAGCACTCCTTATGTGCAGCCCTGATTTACTTTCAACCAATGACATGAAAGATATCTTTTCTAAACGATTACTTATAACTCAGGAAAGGAAAGGAAATGAAAACTAAGAAACAAATATTCAATTTTGAGTCAGTTCACAATTTCTTACTAAAACTGTAAGTGTATTTCTTTTCTGTAATTATTACTGATAATAAATACTGGCATTCAGAATTCCATTTTCAGTTATTTCATATCAATTCTTATTCAGCTATATAACACATTACCATAAGAGCTATCCTTAATTATTTTAATAAAAATGAGTGAACTGCATTGTGTGTGGACCTAAAATTAACTAATACTTTGAAGAAACGAATATGGATAACTCATGCATTCAGTATAACAGAGCAAATAATGCAATGAAAAGTTTTTTTTTATCCCCATTATACCCACAAACAAAACATGTCACTATCATAATACCAATGCTATACTTTCCAACCTATTCAATACATGTTTAAGAATGAGACTATGAAACATAATTGTTGGCCATTCTATGGGCAATGATACCATGGGTTCTTTTTTGTGCCAAATAAGAATATCAAATTGCATGAAATATGGTTCATATTTAATTGGCATTTAAACAGTTTTATTCCAATAATTTTTTTTCCTTCATTTACCAGTTAGATATAAAAAATAAGAACTCAATCATTCAATACATATTATAATTCCATTAATGCAACAAAGCTAAAAATATGAACAAAACATTTAATAACAAACTTTAAATAGGGAAATAGAAACCAGTAGCATTCAATTATAACATTGAGCAAAAACAACAGTTCAAGTACCATATATATGATGTTTATACAATTATAAAACTCACAAAAATGTACCAATGAACTAACCTAAGTCCAATGAAACATCTTGACGGTATTTGTGAGTTGGTTCTGGTATCATATCCTGAGCACTGCATACATTCACATCTGAGATATCATGAAGTTTACGGGAGAAGGAATCATTAGTGGCCTCAATTGAAGAAGTGGATGTTTCTGATAAAATACTACGCCACATTAAGTTTTTTGGGCCTGATTCATCCAAGTTACTGCTGGAGTACTTTCCATTGGAGAGTGTATCTGTTTCTGTTAGAAAAAAAAAATTAATGTTAATATTCAGCTTTTGGAATGAAATGTTTATAAATGGTATACTTATGTGATATACAAAAGCGCTCAGTGGTCACTTTATTAAGAATAAACCATATGACATCAATAGGAAATAAAATTCAGAGGTAGGAAATATTTTGAAAAGGATATTTTATGGGAAAATATGACTGTGAAATGAATTTAAAAATCTCAATACAAATTTCAATTAACTTTGCAGACCAATTGCATTAAATGATATTACAACTGTTCAATGTTCTATCTTCCTTAACCCTAACAGGATCCAACCTGAAAAACTGGATTATATCCACAGGTCTCCTATTTTTGAAATGTGCTCACTCCACAAAAATATTAACTTTAGTACTTCTTTGCCAAATAACCAATGAATAGAAATAGGTCATATCAAATTAAATAGCATTTAATTCTGGATTTTATGAAAATAAAATATTTAACAAAATGAGGAATATATTAATTTAAATACGATTTTTTCAGTGATTATTAAAAAAAAATTCTTTCTGAATAACAGGAAAACAAATATTTATTTGAAACAAGAAATTTCTTTTCTGTATATATATATATACACATACTTTTTTGTCAAATAAGCAATTAACAGAAATAGGAATGCTAATGATTGCTATGTGCCAAATTAAACATAATTTACTTCTGAATTAAACCTGAAACAAGAGGATCGTTTATTTTTCTAATTTTCTTTTATGTGGTACATTTAAAAATTAGAGTTAGTGATGTACAAGATAACTGCACAATTACTCCTTGACTGGTGTCTTTTTTTCATTTGCAACGACCACCACATATTTTCTGTCTGGCTATTGTACTCTGAAGATCATCCTATCTTACAAGTTAGTAATCTACTACAAGTCAGGTGCACCAAGGGTATAAAATTTCTAATATTCTCAAAGTAGAAGAGCCATTTTTTTTTTCAATATACCCATGAACTAATTTTTTTTATTTATTTTTTTTTTCAATTTTGCCATGAGAAGGGTGGTGATTAATCCTCCCTTAGTTTAGAAGCCGAGAAGACCCCCAGCCTTGACAAACTGTATTGTTATCCACAGACTCATCATCACACATCAGATCAATGTAAGTTCACATGAAAGGTTTGATTCCATAGGTGGACAAAACAAATGTTATATTAAACATTAAAAATATGCATGCAAGAAGAGGAAAGGGCTCACTATAAAAATTTATCCAGAGTGAACACATACACACACACACACAATCAAGAATTTCTATAATAATTACTTACTATTATCTAATTGTGAAGATTGTTTCACAGAAGATATCCACATTGCTGACAGATTCAAGTTGTTCAATTCTTCTTGAAGGTAGTGGACCATTAAATCTTTTCCGGAGGACTTTAAAAAGAAATGGCAACTATTAGAAGTAAGAATTTACTGGCCTTTAGAAAAAGAATGCAGAAGTCTAATATTTATTTTATAATATATTCTTAAATATAATAAATATATTTAACCATAACCCATTATTCACTGCTGATATATTTACATCAAATTTCATTATTTTTTGTCCTCAATAATTTCATATCTGTTAGTCAAGAATTTCTAAATTATACTTATATTAGGATATTTATTCACAAGTCAGTGAACGTCATTTTAAGTTTATCAAACATTTAAATTAAATTTCATATTCTGAGACAACCATGAATTTATTTGTTAGTGATAAAAACTTCATGAGCCACTGAATTAATGGCTGAAACACTGCAGATAGAACTACACTAGTGCTCAAAAGTTAAGCAACGAACACAAAAACATGAATTACAAACGTCCTTCACTGGATTTCAATGAAACATATAGATGAAGTTCGTGATCACATATCCCACTAATACCTGAAAAACAAAATGAATTTCTGTGAATATTTAATGAGATATTCAAATTAAAATATTACCTCAAAATGGCATGTAAAAGTTCAATGATAACATATCTTTAATATGGTGTGTAGTCACCTCAGACTGATCAGGCTGCAAAATGACTCATGCTGCAAATCAGGGTGTCAATAACGATTTGAGGGAGTAATTGTTATTCATGCAGATCAAAGCTCCTGGAGGATCCTGGAAGCTGGATTGTGACTGGCAATGCATCATCCTATAGTGTCCCAAACTTGTTCTATTGGATTGTCAGGTGATTGGGAAGGCCAGTCCATATGACTTATGGTTATGCTCTCAAGGCATTAGTCCACCAAGCAAGCATTATCATGCATTAACATGGAATCAGGCCCATTGTTGTGAGAAATGGATGAATATAAGGTTTGAAGTTTTCATTGCGATACCTTACAGCTGTTACAGTCGTCCCACCTGGGAAGACATGAAGGTCTGTGCAGCCATTGAGAGTGATGCCTGCTCACACCAACACACCACCAGCTCCAAAACTGTATCTTTCCTAGATGTCAATGGGATGATATCTGGTTCCAGGCTGTCCACACCAATAGTAGTTGGGAATCAGTTAGCAGACTAAATCAGGATTCATCGGTGAACAGAACATTGCCCCATTGATGATGAGTCCAGTTGCAATATTGTCAAGACCAATTCAATCTGGCTCTGCTCTGCTGGATGTCAAAGGGACACACACAACTGGTTGTCTTGCATAAAGATGACCTGAATGAAGCCTTCTGGACACAGTTTGCAGGGATGCAGCCTGTCCCATGGATGCAGTGAGGTCAAAAGTCAGCTGGCATGGTGTATGTATTTTATGGCACCTTGCATTTAGGAGCAGGTAACAGTCATCCCTAGTCAATGTGGCCCTCGGATGTCTAGGAACAGGTTTTCTAGTGATGGTTTGGCTTGTTTGAAATCAATTCCAAAGGTGGCTTACAATGCTACGATTCACATTTACCCACCTGGCTACCTCAGACTGACACTGTCTGACCTTGAGCATCCTGAGTGCTCGCCACCTCATTTCTTCACTCAAAAGGTTTCTTCTGGTCATTTTCTAATAGTTGGCTATCTCAGATGTTGTATGTTAAGACTCTAACACAAACTAATATGCACATACAAATGAGGTGTTATTTATACTGACCTGTTTTGCATGTGCGACTGTGTTTAATTCAAATTTCGTGTGCAGATTTGAACTTAGCATAATTCTTTTTGTAAAAATTCTGTCTTAATATAATAATAAAAATTATTTATTGTCAATTATCGCACAAGATATGCCAATTTTTGAATTTGTTAGTTAACCTTTGGCACCACTATACATGTCATGCTGTATAAATAAACATTCAATGCTTTACACACACTTTAATTCTGTGCTGTAATATGTTTATACTTAAACATATTGTACAGAATTAATAAATATGCATATGCAGTAAATATATGTTTACAATACTGTTATGAATTTCCCAAACAGGCCAAAAAATGAACTATTCACAAGTTTATCCACATAAATAGCTAAATAGAACAATGCCAGCAACAAATGCATTATAAAAATACAATGCATTAGAAGTACTACGACTATTCAAACAAGCAATACATGATCACATATTTTTACACTGTCCAAAAACATTGTAAACTTATAAACTGTAGGAAAAATTCTGCTCTTACATAATGTTATTATTAAATTTATGAACTTACTTGGTCTATAAAGCATACACAACACAAAAGATATTGTGCACATGCATAGATGATGTCAGCCCATGGAATAAATTGATGTTTAATCTTATGCTCTATTTGTTTAACTTTATGAAGATAATGGCTTACACTGCAAAGAAAATAACACACTCATTAATAAAATCCCAATTTATAATCAAACAAAATCACACATATAATTTATCATTGTCTATTATCCAAAAGCAAAGGAAATTAAAAATGTGAGGGGGGGGGGAATTAAGAATTTATAAAACTCTTAATGCGATCATAATGACTACTTAATATCAATGGGAATATAATACATTATACATTATAGAACAGATGGAATACCCATTCATTGTGATGACAGTCCAGTTCATGGGAATAGGCAAGTGTGAAAAAACCCACCAATCTGCCTCACAAACTCTGACACATGGCACCTGGTTCAGAGTTCAATCTGTTGATCAAGTTGCCAGAGCCAGTTGTCTGTAAAACCAAGACAAGGACAATTTACACTTGTTAAGTAAAGCTATGAAGCAAAGCATGAGGTATATTCCTTGATTCAAATCTAGGAATCGTGACAGAACTCAAACCAACTGGCAACTTCAGTATGTCTTTAAAACACTGTTCTAAACTGTGTATCTATACAGTAGTATCAGTCTATTACTTTTGAGTTAATAAAAAAATACAATATGTTGTTCCATTTTACATTGCAAAGTTTTCAATTCTATGGCTTTTCCTCCTATGGTTACTTTCACTGCCTCGTGTTTCCATTCTGCTGCCTTGTTTTCTGTTTGTGCTGTTGGTAGCTGGTATGATGCTGTCGATAACCAGTTTCTCAGTAATTTTAATGCATTATGCATTTTTATTTATGGCAATCAAAACTTACAGTCCAATTGTTACAGGTTACTAGCCTTTGTATAGAACAGAGGAGAAACTCATTCACAGTGATGATACAGTCCATGCAAGTGTGGAAAAAAAAAAGTTCACAATAACCAGGAGAGTTTAGGAGAGGGAGCAGTCTGTTTTGTTTTTCGACACAGTAAAACGAACCTAGGAACATATGCTTACAAGCACGGCAAGCTACTGACTGAGTCAATCTCCATCATACTTATATTATCCAATAATAATAATAAAGGAAATCAGTAAAAAAAAAGATAAAGACATACCTCGAAAATAAATTACTGGTGTCTATGCTTCCTAGAGATGCTACTTCCCTTACATAAAGCCATACATCAGCATGCTCTAGGGAAGCACTTTTAAATGGTGGCAGTATAAGAGAGTTTATGATTTGTTGTCTTTCCTTCAAATTAGCTGAACTGTTCCATCCAAAATGAAGTTGATCTGAAAGAAAAATAGATTTCATATAACTATTTTTTAACTGGTGAAGCATTGTATTTTTTATACACTAAGTAACTACCATTTTTGAGTCGTTTCAAATTTTTAGAGGAAAATTTGTCTTCAGCCAGGTGAGATACAAACCCAGACCTCCTGATAACATGTCAGGTGCTCTGGACTACTACACTACTGGCCACCGATCAAGAGCTCCTCTAATTGATATGAACATTTTCTACCTACAGTTTATCACAGATATGAACATTCTCTACCTAGCTTACTTTATCTGCCACTTGTGGCTAGATTGCCTGAACAGTGCCTACATGTTACATAATGGAATATGTACTGTAGGTAGAAAATGTTCATATCATCCATTAGGGGAGATCTTGATTGGCAGATGGTAGCTCAGTGGTCCAGAGCACCCAACATACTACAACACCAGATAGATAAAACTATAGTTATAGCATAACAATGAAAATAAAACTTTGTTACTAGATCTAGTGACTTTTGAGTTCTCACAGCGTACCTCAAAATTTTTTACCACATACCCCATGTTGAGAATCCCTAACTTAGTGTAAACCAAAAAGTCGAGTTTATTCAATATTTAATCAACTGTATACTTGTAATATATACTTTTCATCTATATGACATTTATCTGCCACTTGTGGCTAGATTGCCTGAACAGCACCTACATGTGACATAATGGAATTTGTACTGTAGGTAGAAAATGTTCAGACCATCAATTAGAGATCTTGATCAGCAGCTGGTAACTCAGTGGTCCAGAGCACCCAACATGTTATCAGGAGATCGTGGGTTTGTATCCCACCAGGCTCAAGACAATTTTTCCTCTAAAAATTTGAATCGACTCAAAAGTGATAATTACTTAGTGTATACCAAAAAAGTCGAGTTTAATTGTATTTTTAAATAAAAGCAGGTATGTAATTTAGCAACATTAAAGAAAATATTTTAAAATGTGCATAATTTTAGTGTAATAATTTAAGAAAATAGAAAAAAAAAAAGAGATACTGAAATTTATAATTTTTACCTATGGTTGCAGACAGGATTTAATTACAATTTCCATACTATATATCTCTCTGGCAGATATAACTTTTGGCATGACAATATTTTTTGCATAAGATTCCATTTGATGTCATCATCATCAGATTTATAATAAAACACCTTGTAATGAGTCATGAGTTCGTAAACCTCATGAGTCACTAAATTTACAAAAAAAAAAAATGGTAGATTACAGTGTTAAGGCATAAGAAATGAATTTCTCTCTTTGCATTAAATCCATCTATTATTCTCATATAGTTAATTATAAACTTTATAAAAGTGATTAAAAAAACATCACAACTATACATTTGTTTCTTTGATTTCCATTAGTATTGAACTTTACATTACCCCTCCAAATGTTTTTTGACTATATGCCAGATGGGCTAGTATATTACATATTGAAGTTTCTAGGACTGATTTTATTATTGCTGCAAAAAACTCGACTATCATTACCTGCATATTACCAACGAGTTCCATGTTACTCTACCAGTCCTGGACTAGAAAAAATTAAAAGGGGGGGGGGGGGAAGACATGGATTTCCATTGCAATGTTAACATTTTCCTGTTTTAATGTCCTTTCTAAAATGAGTTAAAAAATTAAAGGTTTTTAAATTTTTCTCATGAACAATGTGTGAAATATGCACAAATTTATTAATTTTTGGCCTCTATTACCCTTACTAGCATTTTCAAATTGAAGCCCCCCCCACACCCATTAGATCAATCTTTATATATAGCTATATTTCCATGAAATATTATATAACCCAATTGTATCTTTAAACAGAACTTAAGGACAAAAGGAAACAAATTTCCTTAATATTTGAAGTGTAATTAAATACAAACTAAAAGGAATTAAATGTTACAAGAGCAAAATACCATATGGACAATTTTCTTCAGCTTTAAATATAGTGAAAATTATATGACTATTAAAATTAATGTGCATCTTCCATCACTCCAATAGAAATTTTTATGAGACATTTTTCACACAAAAAAAACTGGACTAACCTCTACAAGGAACTTTATTAACATATAGATATCACAATGAAATAGCCTCCCCATGATATTTAACCTCAACCTACAATAATTGAAATTTAAAAAAAAATTCTTGCAACTTACCTGATTTAAATAGTGTATCTTCCATTTCAGGTGGAGGCCATGAAATATGTTCTAATTCAGAAGAAGAAGCAATGGTAGCCAATTTTTTCATGACAGCATTGTAGAATGAAACTGTAGCATATGGATTCTGAGATGTATACATAAAATATCAATATTAGGAAAACAAATTCCAGCATTCTATACTGACATTATGAAGTCTGACTGAAAAAGTTCTAAGACTTCAGTATTACAAAAGACACAGTGGAGGTATTTGATCAAGATGATGAATAAGCATGAGTCATCACATTCTTGGGACGAGCTGCTTCCTCCTCCACCAAACACCAGTACTGAGCAGTGCGTGTTCATGTTCATATGTGTTGTGGGCTTCTGTCACAATTGTAATAGATGCTCCTGAATACCACCACTCCACTCTAGAATGTTTGCCTCCCCCCAACCCCCCCATACTATCCCACTCTTCATATTCTCCTGACATTGCCCCATGTGACTGTTTCCTCTTCTCAAAATTAAGAATAAAGCTGAAAAGATGAAGGTTTTGATGACATTCCAACTACTCAGTAGAATTCAAAAGTGGAAATCAATGGACTTGCAGCTGAAGACTATCAGCAATGTCTTTAGAAGTTGCAGGAACATTTACTTATCATCAGGAAGAGACTACTCTGAAGACCATTTATAAAAATGTTGTACATATATATTTTTTTAAAAGAAATATAAAATCTTAAAGCATTTTCGATCAGACTTCATATATACTTTTCATTACATACAGTATTTCCTGATTATTGAAATATATATAAAGTCGAAAACACTTAACAAGAAAATGGATAAGACAAAATATAAGTTACTGTAAAACTAAACTACAGAAAAACTTTGGTCTGTTCTGGCAATAATACTTTTACATGCAAAAATATTCTTTTTAATGTAAAATGGATGACACAAAAAAATTATGTAAAAATTTTTTATGGTCCGAAGAATAAAATTCTATTCAAATTTCCCCAAATAAAAAGCAATTTATACCGGATCAACAAGTTAATCTCACCTTTGTTTGATAACTTCTGAACAGCTTCAAATTTCTCACTATTTAGTTATTTAACAATGGCTGTAAATACACTAATGTGTTTTGGATTCAATGCCTGGGAAGCATGCTAATAATTTTATGGAGTGAGTGTAGTTCAGTCAACAGTGCACCAGGTTCATAATCTGCAATTCCTAGGTTCGAGTCCCAGCTGGGCCAGCATTGACTTATCTCTGCAAAACTCCCTGCCTACAGTTAGTAGGAGATACCAATGGACTTTGTAAAGGCCACCATTCTGTTGGATAGGACATTAAACTGTGGCCCTGTGTGCAGAAGAGCCATATCCTGTGCACATTAAAGAAAATGCTGGATGACCTTGACAGGAGAGCTCCATGTGTCCAGTGGGTCCCCTCTCCCAGACCTTCTCTGAGCCCTTGGGGAACTTGTGACCTGACCATTTACCCCATGGTGTACAAAAAGTGCTGCTCATAGGTAAAAAAACAACCCAACCCAGCTAAATAACTTTGTCTGCCAATATGGGTGTGAGCAGGGGGGACAGTTGCCAGCCTGGAAAAATTGATAAAACAATTAATTTATGTTGATGTCAGATTTACAAAAAAAATATATATTTTTTGCCATAGCAAAATATAATTTTTACCTTTTTTACACTTTCTTTTGTTTTGAGAAACATATTATTTCCATTTATTAACATCAACATCAATATTTCATAAATTTTTACATGTATTTTCAATGATAAATTTCCCTTTTTCATTTTGCTTTTGGGATGATGTATGAATGATTGCTACATTCACAACTGCACACATCAATGAATGGCTTGACCTAAATATTTCTATCTTCAAACAACGATTAGTTCCCCCCTCCCTCAGTGAAAACATTTGTGCTGATGTCCAAGCCTATGACCTGAAATGGGTCTGCTTCTATTAAAAGGAGAAAAGAATCAAACCACCTAATATCCTGGTGCTGAGCAAGAATCTGAAATCAAAAAAGCATAAAATTTTCTGTTACTTGCTTGTAGAAGGTAAAAGTTTCACTACCATAGCATATATCTTGTTGGTCAACATAACCTAAGTTTATCTTTAGTGTATGCACCTATTATTTTTTTCACATTCTCCAGATTTTTAAACATTACAGCAGCAATGCCATTCTTCTGATGACCTCATGTTATACATTACTAGTTCTGTCACACAAACTCAAAGATAATTAAACTTAGAAACTAACTCAAGAGCACAAACAGTCAAAAGAACTAAAGCACTACCCACCCAGTCATTTGCATAATTTTAACTACCAGTATTTATTAACATAGTCTCTTAGCAACTTTAATAATAGAGTTAACCTTTTTAACATCATTTGGCAACAAGATCATAAGAAAATTGATGAGTTTCACATGGCTTACATTCAAATATGATTATGTATTAATAGTAAATGGGCTAGTTCTATTAAGTTTTTCTGATCATACATGAGAACTGAGGAGTATATTTCTTGCATTAGATACAAAAATGAGCCTCAATCAGTACATAAAATTAAAAACTCACTTGTTGTAAATTTCCTTCCTTTTGCTTTTCTGCAAGGTCTTGATAAATAATACCAAAGATCTGCACAAGGCCATCCTCTGCATAATCTTTCAAGTGCATTGTGGTGAGATTGGGAATTAGGGGGAATTTATCTACCAGCCAATCTACAGCAATTTTTAACTGAAACAAAGCATACATTCTACATTCAGTGCCAATGTAATTTTAATGTTCATATAGCATTTACTTCAAGTATAAATGACATTAAAGAAATCTTAGGAATAATTCAGAATACTGCAAAAATAAACAAATATGAAAAGATAGTGCATACTTATTAACACATATATGCTAATATTTGATTTAAACTGGGTACATAAAAATTTTCAGGGGTACCTATTTTATGGCCAACTCAGCAGGAAAAATATTGAATCTCATAAAAATAGTGGCTGTTGCATGTTCACATACTAAACAAAATTTCAGTCTAAACAAATTAAGAAAAACAAGGATAAAAGTGAGATATACATAAAAATAAAATAAAAAATGCATTAACACTGTTTGAATGACACAATCATTTAACTAGATGATATGATGGATCCTACAGGATGGAGTGACATACATACCAAATTCCTTATACTAGCAAAATTGTCACTGCTGAACTGTTTATTGAAAACTGCAGTAATTGCTGAAGATTGTGTATTTGAAGTTACAGTCCAGAAATGGAAGAGCTTTTGAATGGTAATTATGCAAACATTGCTACACCACTGATTGCAACTAGAAGAGATCATTGTAGTTTAGCTGATAATATGTGCCAGATGGACTTTCTTTTACTGTGAACAATTCTGATATTAAATAAAGATGGCCTTCTTTCTGTTGGAGTAACAGTTCCAATGTTAAGCTATATGTAAGCTTTGCAGTAATGCTGTACATTTACCATTGGCTTTGCAGGTCACTCAATCTTGAGATTCAAGTTAAATTTTTTTAAATCCTTAACAAATAACTTTCATAAAAGTATAATCCATGTTAATATTGACTCTTATGGCAATATTCAACAGACAGTTCAGTTGTGACAATATGCTACTCAGTTGCTATCCTAAAGTTAGCCATGAGACTTTAGCACTTATAGATAGCCAATAATCCTAAACTATCACCACTGCAATGGCTAATGGATTGCGTTAGTATAAAGAATTTGGAAAGCATGCCACTGCATCAGCAGATATTCATTATCTCGTCTAATTAAATGATTATGTCATGCAAACAGTGTTAATTAAAACAGTGTTTTTAACTTTTGATTTATATATGTGGTGACATAAGTTAATATATTATTCTTAAGTGCAATCGAAATGTGTTGGGCCACTGCAGGCAGAGATAATTATCTCATTTGTCATGGAATAGACTAATAGATGATGGAAATTTCTGGGAGTATGTTCAGTTATGGTACCTGAATATTATTAAATTCAACTATGGGTTGTTACCCATAGTTGTGTTCCTCATATGACACAAGGATCATTACCATATTGGCCTTTTCTGCTGCAATACCAGAAATATTTTGTGTGGCAAAGATCTGGATTTTGACTGATAAGCAAAAAGATGGCAAAACTTTTACACAACATCTGCATTATCCCAACTTATTGGAAGATTTGTCATTTGAAAGCAGAATCACCATTGAAAGGTACACTTCATCAGAGGTAATTTTGAAATGTCATAATCCTTGGGCATTGTTTCTGGGGTATCAAGGATACTGATGATCCTCAGCAAGCCATCTCATGTGCCACATGTTGTCACCTTTAGCTTGTGATGTTTCAGTTATGGCAGATGGATTCACAGCATCATGTTGTTATACTATACACATACTCTATCATCAGCATCGTGAAACAGGAATCATAATTCAGTTGACTAGAAGACTACTTTCAAGTTCTGAAAATGTTCAGTTTCAACATTCTGTTTGACATGTGGTTTGTGGTGAGTTTAAGATGTCTATGCAGCCTGTTTCATAGATTTATGAATGGTCAGATTAAGAATCTCATTATATGGAGAACATGGAAGTCGGTTGTACCATGTTGGGCAATTATAAATTCTCCCAGTGTCACCCAAAGCAACAAATGTACCATTCACTCACCCCATGTGTCATTTTCATTTTCCACCACATCTTTTATGATTGCTATTTATTTTTTCAGAGTTTTTACCACACTTTGCACACTGCTGGTCTGTAAATAGTAGCTAAGAAGAATTTGGGAGGAGAACTATGTGCCAATTCCTCTGAAAGATGCATGGAATAGCAAAGTCAACTTTCATGTGGACATAACAGTCATTCGCAAATGCCCTATAAAACACAAAATATGAAAAGAGCCAAAAAATTAAGCTTTGATAGGATTGAAATCCAACCCATGAATACCTGATAACATATTAGGTGTTATTCCTAAATGAACTATTATACCAGACTTAACTCCACAGCTAAGAGTGATAAAGGGATTTCTGCAATTAGGAGTTCTTCATGGCGCCTTTCTATCGAGAATGGAACACATCTAGTGTACACATATTTCTATTTTAGTCAAGCATGAAAATTCATTGGTATGCAAGAAATTCAATAACCCACAACAAGCAAATATTCTATAAAGCACAGAACAAGTATTTTCAGTTTCTATTCCTTAGAAAATTATATTTTTTAATCAACTCTTCACTCACAGACCATTAGTACATTTCATTATGAGAGATTTCTGTTTCTAATGAGGTATAAACCAGTTTTATCTATTAATTTGATCTTCTAACATCCTTATTTATTATATTTTCCTTGTCCTGATGGTGATTGGCCAACGAGTGTCTCTTTTTCAATAACAAAATAGAGAGGAATCTTTTTCAAAGCTGATATAAAACAAAAGAAAACTAAACTCTTGTTAGCAATTCATTTGGATGGTTGATGAATACACACTTCTTCCAAGAACAAGGCAATGATCCATCAGACAGACAAAGTCAAACTTTCATAGTAGGCTTAACACTAGATTACAGATCATTACTTCTTATGGTAGGTATTCATATTTTAATGACACTTGACATACAGACATGCTTACTAAAAGTTATGAAACTCACTGATATTATTTACACATGAAACTCAGGCAAAATTAAAAAAAAAAGGATATATTTTCAGTTATATTTATTTAAGAATGGTTACAATGTTATCCTCTAACATTTGTATCAATCATACAATATACTTTAAAAACTTCTGGCATTACATTATACCTTCCTACTAATTAATGCATACATTATTAGTTATTATATTCATTGGCAGTTAGAATCATAGGTTTACAAAACAAACTTTGGAATCTTTTGCCAATTCCAAAGTTTTTTAAAAGAATTGAAAAAAATATTTTTTTATCAAAATATTGTGCACCAGATCTGTAGATCACACTTTCCACATGCATTGTGAGACCAGAAACTATATTTGTATATATTTTGCAGATTTCTGTTTGGATTATTTGATAGTCCTTGGATAAAATATTATTTTTATTCTAAAGTTCACTATACACATTTTTATAATGCAAGAATAAATATCATTTAATGACATAGTCAATTGTTTATTAACTATTACCCAATCTGGTGTTGGACAATATGCTATTCAGAGGTCTTCAAACTATGGTATGTAAGCCAAATTCAGTCTGTAATCATACAATGAACTAAAAATTTAAATACATTTTTTTTGACAAATACATTATTGAATTTAACATGAAAAAAAGTTGATACATAGTTCTCATTACAACTAAAATGTATGTGATTTGTTTAGTACTGACTGTTTCTTTCATGTATTATTTGCAACTTGTTTTTTATATTTTTATTCAAATAAATTCTTTTAAACTACTCAATTAACATTTTTATTTGATTTTTCCAGAGATTTTCATTGCTGTGTGCAGCTTAGTTCATAAAAATGATGTGTGATCTTGATATAAGCTACTTTGTCTTTACTGCCTGCATGCCATTAAACAATCACCAATATGGCCATCCGTAAAAATAATTTGGGAGATCATTGTGCTAATCACAAGTTCTTTTTATGTTTACAACATTATTTTTTGACAGGGTGGACTTATTTTTTATTGTTATCCCCAACTTCAATTACCAAATAATCATTAAACAGTGATAATATAGATTATTAATTTTACAAAATATCTCTGAATTATACCTTTGCATAGAACTACAAGAACTTTAGAGGAAAAAAACTAACCTGCTCAGAAGCTTTGAAATAATCAGAATTTAAATCAAGAAGAGATAAATTATACTCTGATAAGAGTTTCTGATCTTTCAAAACACTCATATTCAAACATGTCTCTGAAACATGAGAAGTGATATTTGAACCAACAACAAAGCAATAAAGTGGCACTGCTGGGACTGATGACTTTGTTCTTAACAATTTCATCAACTGAGGTAGATATTTCATATGTACCTGAGGAAAAATGAAGTAAGCATAGAGTTAACATAGACATTAACATTTAAACGTAATTTATCAAGACTATTTTTCACATGCTGAATATTTTACACTTCTAATAATATTCTCTCTGCAACAGGGACATATTCTATATCTTCCCAAATTCTAGTATGGCAGAATTTTTTAGATTAAAAAAAATGACTTTTTCTGTGTATTAATTTGTCTTTAACCCTTCCAGAGTCTAGCCCGGATGTACACATACGGAGAATCTAAGTTGCGAGTGTCGATGCCGTATGCACACGGTCTTAGTACAACAAAAATATATCGATTTTTAAAAAAATAAAACTTGCCGTTGAAATTTTTATATATATATATATCTTATAAAAATATATAATTCAGGCTTCAAAAATAATATTTTGTTTTTTAATTTGTTGCATATTTTACTAAACTATAATATAAATAATTTTATAAAGCCATCTGATTGCCAACTTTTAGAAGCACTAAACGGTATTGCCGATTTGCTTATTAACATTCCTATTTGCTGAAACAACCTTCTGATTTATAAGCTCACAAGTTTGATTTGAGCTACTATCAACAAATGTTTCCCTAAAGTTTCGAAAATCTCCTAAAAATTAACAAACAAACTGCTATTTTTAAAAATGGTAGATTTTGGAAGTAATTACAAAATACATACCACCATTATTTTTTTCAGTTTCACACTCTTTTCTGTCAAAAACCTAGTCAGTATTCCCAAGTTATTTTTATCATTTTCCCCTGCATTCTATATATCTTTCCCGCCTTCAAATCGAAACTAAAAGTAAACACGTCCTTCTTAGAAATTCTGGTTGCACCTGCATTTAATTAGTTATGCTTCACTGAGGCAAACAAGCCACAGTTGGCGATGCAATCTCTGTTGCTTGTGCTATGTGTTGTTTAGTTTTGGTCCAGCATATTGGATACTCTTTGTCAAGTTAGTATTTTTTTATATTTAAACTTTAGTTTTCATTTCAGTAGATTTATTTTCGGAATTTAGTGATCTTTTGGCAGATCGATAAGTATCGATTTTTTCATAGTTATGTTATATCATATGGCCAGCCTACAACTTGTGGTAACATCGCATTAGGCTATATGTCAATTTTTATTTTATTATTTATTACTTTCCCAGTAAAACTTTGAACTAGTATCATTTTCTGAAAATAAACGAGTTTTTGGATATGAAAGCAAATTTATTTCTATAGATTTACTTCTGTTAGTTAGCGATCTTACGATCGGCTGATTTATCAATTTTTCCAAGTTATGTTAGATTGGAGGCCGATTAAAAGTTGTTGCAGATATTTTATTTAACAGTCCATTAGGTTATATGCAATTTTTATTTTATTATTTCTTGTTTTCTTAGTAAAAAAACTTTGAGCTTGTACCATTTTCTGAAATTGAATGCCTTGTATACGAAAGCAAAATAGACTTCCGTTGCTACAGAAATCGGCCATCATTTGGGAGGGCAATTTCGGGAAGGGCTAGTTCTTGGTGCACAAACCTTTCTGCACTTAGCCAAGATCGCCAAACTTCAACACCCAAAGAAAAAAATTCATAATGTTTAATAAAAAAAAAGCAGCCAAAGAAATTTTTTTTCCATTTCATAACCAGTTCAGAAAATTCCATGAATATGAGAAGGCCAAGTCACATTGTATAACACTGGCTGTGTTTAAAATATACGATACTGAAAAGAATCATTAAAAGAAATAAAAATCATATTTCAGGTGAATATTATTCGGGAGGAAATTTCCTTTCGATAAATATATAATTTAACTATTTTTATTCAGCAGGTTTTCCAAAATAAAGCCTTAATTGCATAGTGCGATCTTTTTTTTTCACCATATCACATTGAAAAAGGTGTATTAAAATCAATATGCTTGCAAATTTATTTATATTATTTATTTTCATAAAATTCGTAATTAAATTCTGTTTAATTTCATATATAACATGATCTATTTCCGTTGATTGGTTATTTTTTTTTTAAATTCTAAAGTTGACTTGTTTATTTGACTCAGCACAATTGGCTCAAAACCTGAAATTTTCTCAAAGTATGGTACCGAGAAAAATATTTATTTAAAACCCAAAAAAAATTTTTTTTTGTTATTCAGAAATATATAGTCATTCTATTCATGTGCATTGTAATCATTTTTGTCTATTAGTTTTTTTTAAATAAATTTTTATTAGTGTTGCCAGATGCATTTTTTACTACATGACTCTAAAAAAGTCCTATTAAAATAAAACATATGGTCTTTTTTGTTAAATACTTGATTTTCAGAAAATCCAGAATTAAATGCTGATTAAATTTGCATACAACATGCCATAATTCCTTTCATTAGTTATTTGACAAAAAAGTTCTAAAGTTAAAGTTTTTTTTTTTGGCTGAGCATAGGCAGAAAATAGCTTGGCCCCTGGATAGAAACCTGTTTTTCAGCCTGGGCCCTGGAAGGGTTAATTGCTTATTAAGAATATTTCTACAAACAAACAAACAAACAAATAGCCTATTGTACCTACACAAAATTGTTTCTCCCACCCCTAAATGAACTTATCCTTCACCTTGTGGAAACACATTCTAAATGCATGCTCTCTTATTCATATATTAAAAAAAAAACTCCCAATTTAAGAGGGATACTCTGCAACATTATTGCTTTTGATCAATTTGATTGTTATTAATTTTACAAAACAATTATTATAATTTTATTTTTATACCAATCTTAATTCTAAAATTTCTTGTAAACTTCAATAACTGCATTCTTTTTATACAAATTATAATTTTATTTTTATACCAATCTTAATGCTAAAATTTCTTGTAAAGTTCAATAATTGCATTCTTTATACACAAAATATTTTAAAATCATGAGCAATAATTTATTAGTTCTCACCATGTTGTCAGCAGATTCAAATGGCAGAACAAACAATACACCTGATATTCCTTCCAGCAACCCATTTTTCTTCATATTTTTCAGATTATCAGCAAAATTTTCAGTGCATAAAGAAACAGTTCTTATGCACACAGCTACATTTTCCTTTCCCACACCACACCAATATAAGCTGCATAATTTGGACTGAAAAGAAAATAACGTGAAATGTAATTTTGCTACCTTTAACAGCATTATTATATACAGGAAAAAAGAAATGTTCAGAATTCCTAAACTTATATATTGGAATCAGCAATCAAATTAAAACAACACAAAATTAATCATGTACTACAGCCACTATTTTTATTTACTGCTGGGTTGTTTTATCTCTGAACAGCACTTTTTTGCACACAATGGGATAAAATGGCCAGGTCACAAGGACTAAGAGACTCCACTGGACAGCTGTTAGGAGACAGATGGTAGCCTCCCATCTAGACAATCTAGCGTATTCTTTAACATGCATGGCTCTCCCACAAGTGGGATTACAGATTTACATCCCATCCAACAGACTGTGGCCTTTCCCAGCCCATCAGTGTCCCCTACTGACTAGAGGTAGGGTGGGCAGTTTTGCAGAGATAAATCTCAATGCTGGCCCAGCTGGGAATCAAACCTAGGAACTGCAGATTATGAGCCTGGAGTGATACTGAGCCACCCCTATCCCTTTTATTTATAGTAATACATTTATGTTCATTGCAGCATGCTTAAATCATTAAAAAAATACCCTTTAAGCAGCTGCTTGCCACAGAGGTCTGACAGGAGCCTGTTAGTTTATACACCATAGTAGGTGTGTGAGAAAGGCAATACCTCAGCAAAAAAACAACACAAACACAGAAGAAGAAAAAAAATCTATAAAATCTTTTTATATACTGAAATGTTATTAAGATTTTTTCAATTATGTGAATTCTCTTTTCTACCTGTCAGTCAAATTTCAGCATTTTATCTCTATCTAGAAATTAACATGACATTCCACTAATGCTTAAAATCTACCTGATGGTAATAAACATAGGATTGTTACCATGTTTATTAACAAGAGTTTAATTTTTATGAATCCACTGAATCAGTTTTCAGTGGATTCATAGACATCTATATTTAAATTAATCCTTGTCTTATTATTCTATTTGTACCAGAAGGAATCAGCCATGGTATAAAAATGATTTTAAAAAAAAGTGAATCATTTTACAATTTTAAGCATTCCCAAATGCCCTCAAGTGAACATAAATACAAATAAGTAGAGTACATTGGAACTGACAGGTTGAAAATTTATTACTTAACTATAATAAGGACATATATGCTTAACCAGAATGCAAAGAAATGAATCATTTAGCAAAATGAAAAAAACATTGCATTGTTTTCAACAGAGATATCAAAGTCCAGTGCACTTGTAATAAAAGTACATAACCGAAATATAGTACTATGAATAGTCCATATGCATATATGGACACTCATCTACATACAGCTCTGGCTATGATAGATGCAAGTGTCCTTGAATCCTTCCTTTTTGCATGTAGAATATTTATTTTTGTAAAAGAGAAGAAGGTATTTCCCTACACAAAGGACAGAGATAACCTATGTAAAAGCTTTACTAGCTTGTCCTGGTTTCTAATACAATATACAAATTCTTACACCAGGAGATGCCCACTGGTCTTAGTAATCAGGTATGCTAACCACTAGACCAGGAAAGCTTTAATTATATAAAATAAATGTATTACTATGAATAGTTCTAGACATTTATAGACATTATGCATGCAGCTTGTCTACATGTAGGCTTACAATATGTGCAAGTGTCCTTGAGCACTTTCTTCCTCTCCTATATTCTACTCCTAAACAGTGAGCATTCAAGAATACAACTGACTGAAGAATATCATTCAATTAATTGCATTCTGGAAGTGTGTGCAATATTTCAGATCATTTAAATACTTCCGTTCAAGAAGATATTCTTGGCATCAGATTTCTTCCAATAAGGTGTGGTTTCTTTCTCTTATTTTTAAACTCCCAAAACAGCTACATTTGATCACCACTTAACAATGAGAAGGTAGTCATATAACAAATGCTGACAATTTCCCATATTTTTTCCAACACTAATAACACTGAACATTATTGTGAAACAAGTTGGGACTCTTTCCTAGGACATTAAAATGAGGTAGAGACTGTATGCAGCTACTTTCAGCAGGATGGTACTATGGTGCCCAAGTCCCACATCTCCATGGCACTTATATGCACTGTGTTCAGAGATAGTTTAATTTCAGAGAACATTTGGTCACTGAACTCATCCAATCTTGGTCTCCCTGATTTCTACCTTTGGGGAGCAGTAAAAGCATCAATCTATAAAGCTAATCTTCAAATCTCATTAATCTAAAGAGAGCCATCACTAATTTCATTACAAATATTATTCTTGCTAAGTTGGTGCATGTTTTCATTTAAAAAAAAAAATCATATAGATGCTTGTCTATAAGCACATGAGAACCATTTTTAGCTTTTGCTGTAACATGTAACCATACTAAGTAAATAAATGTGAAATATGCGTCAGAAAAACAAATTTATGTCATTACAGGTGCACAAGGCCTTTTGAATCACCCTGTATAAAATAAAATACATACTGTTAAATGAACTGTTACTTTGCTAAAATAATACACAAAACCTTTTTATTATTGAGTGGTAATTTGCTGCTATCCTACTTAAAGCTAATAGTTAGAAATCCACATAACAAACAAATTAGTACATTTAAAAAACTTCAATTTAATATTCAGTGTTTTATAATGGTTTATAACTTTTCTTATTTTAGACAGTATGAATGTTCGATTTTCATGTATTAGAACACCCAAGAAGTTAATATCTGCAGTAGATTACCATACTGTATTTTACTGCTTTGAGTTTACTGAAGTGTTTTACTCATGGTTTTTAAAAGGTTACTGATTAATTGCAACATTTATACTATTAAAAGTCAAGTAACAAAGATCAGGAAAAAGTTGCATCAGCTTAACCTTTGTCAATTAATCGTTAGCAATTAAAAAGTTTAATTATGAGAAAATTCACATGATCCTGTTCTTCACAGTGTACAGCAAACAGTTTGAGAACTATTATATAATATATATGTGTCACAAAGAAAGCATCATCATATATTAATGAATACTTATTCCACAGCATGATACAAAAAGCAAAACTTAAAGTGAACAGCAAAATTTTGCAAATTAAATTATTTTAATTATAATTCTACCTTTACTCACCCCAAATCCATCATTTTGTTTCACATACCCTTTTGTAAACTTCGCACATAACCATTTTGAAAACATCGACCAATTTTTGTTGTTGTTCTCAGGAAAAACAAGAAGAAGTTTCCAAGAAACAAGCTTACTTGTATGATGTGAATGTTGTTTTACTATATAATGATCAAAGGTTCTAGAAAGGTCAAATGGATACCATGATAATTCCTCTTTAATGATATTAAACAAAATAGCAGCATCTGGAAAAAAATGAGCTTAAGTATAAGTTAACTTAATACAAAACTGCAATTTATATTTATTCTAGAAAACAAATGTTAAATCAGTAACTAGCATGCAAATAAGAAAGGTAATTAAAAACATTTATTCATTTTAGCTTCGTATTTTTTTGATAATTTCATTAACCATCTTTGTGCATACTGTAGTAAGAAACAGGCTTAGACCGAGAAAAAATTCGAGGGGAACAAGAAACACAATCATGCTGGAAAACTGTAAAGGGAGGTCCAAGAGACTAGATTTCTAATGCAGTATAACATTTCCATTCCCATTTCACAGGTTTCTAAAAAATTTCTTGAACAATGCATAAAAATACAAAAGTTTAATAATTTTTTTGCCTCTATTAGCCTTAACCACCATTCTAAAAGTGAGGAATGCCCTTGCATTTATAGGGGTGCATTTTGCATGTTCTTTTCAAAGCCAGATCTGGCATTGGTCAGAACATACAAAATGATACAAAAAAACAACAACAACAAATATTAAATGTTCGAATTTTGCAAATCTTAACTTTCTTCAAAGGTTCTGAAAATCATTTGTACCCAAAATCGCATGTTAGTATACAGAACCCTTTTTAAATGCTGAAACAGATTTTCTGCTTGTACTAAAACCAGTGCAGAGGATGGTAGTCAGAAAACTACTGTAAAGTACTAAGTTGAAAGGAAAAAAAATCCCCAAATAAAATAATCCACTTTTTGATATTTTTTTAGAATTCAATCTAAAAGTTAATGAACCAAATTTCAAAACAAAAAAAAAATTACTTGTTGATTTATTTATTCAATCAGTTGACAAATATATTAAATAATTTCACAATGAAGTTGGCATGGTCACTTTGACAAACTGACAACATCAGACGTTTTCTACACAATGCAAATGCTTCAGAATGAAATTATCCATTAGAAATGCTTGCTGAATTGTTGCCATTTAATTATATAATAATGAGCAATTTGTGTATAAAAAATTGTCGTATAAAAAATGAGCAATTTGCTCCTTAATCAGTTGGTAATTTTTTTATGATTTGAAAACTGTCCTGTTTTAGGTTAAATCTGTTACAATATTTTTATTTGGAACTGTTTTTCCTTTTGGTATACAACATGCCCTAGTTCTGCTCAATAATTATTACAAAGAAATAATTATTGAACAGAATAATTAAAACACAACCTGATACTATGTACCATATATTTTCAAAGTTACTCTGGATATAAATGTAATAAACAAGTTTTAGTACAATTACAGCAGATGCTGAAAATGTCCACCACCAAGACAAGCATACACCCTTTTTTACAGTGCTTCTTGCAACATTTCAAAGAGTTTGCTCATCAATGCCAACAACAGTGTTCAATGTTAAAGTTCCTCCATGCTTCATGGGTTATTGTGATAGATTCTTTAAGATATTCCCATAGAAAAAAAAAATCAGGCGGTGTAAGGTCTGGGGATCATGGTGGCCAAAGGCCACTCCCAACAATGTGCCCACCAAAGAAGTTCAGCAAGAAAGCTGTTGTCGTGTTCACGATAAGAGCAGTTGCTCCATCATGCTGAAACTAGCAATCCCTTTCATTATCTTCCAGAAAAGCAATAAATTAGTCAAAAGATTTTGATAACATTCCACATTAACTATCTCTTCAAAGAACAATGATCCAACAATTCATTTTCAAGATACACCAATCTTTAATGAATGCAGAGGAATTCCTTATTAAGATACACATGGTCAAATGCTTCACAAACTACAGCAAATGATTTGGATGCAATGTAATGCTTAAGAATGAACACATGTTCTGCTCATGAATACACCATGTTGTTGCTTTCAGAACTACAGCACAAATGGTAGCCAGCAGCAGCTGAGGGAAGATGGTGACCTTGTACAAAGTGATGTGAAGAACATAGGAAAAGTCCATTACAGTATGTGTTGGAGAAGAGGAGGGGGGGGGGGGGCAGCTTCATTTCTATCAGAGAGTTCTTTTCTTCTGCTCTTTGTGTTGTATTTTAAACAATACTCTGTACATTGCTTAGAAAATAAGTTTGATTTTTACCTTTATACTTTATTACTTCTTCAGCTTTCATTTTAACTCTATAATTTTTATTTACTAGATATATATTAGTACACAAAACAGTATTTTTTAAATCATAATAACCTTAAAACTAAAACTGTTTTATGTCCAGGAACATTGCTGTGTTTAATGGAGTAGTGCAGAGCAGAAGTAGTAAACTTTATTAGATATGCATATACATATGGTGTACCAGACAAACTGCTTCCAGTAGCACCAGTGTTCACAGAGTGTTGGATGCATGTGCATTTACTTAATTAGTATTTTATATTTTAACACATTTTGTCTTTTTCTACTGATAAAATTTTTTTACAGTTATAGTTACATTTTTAGCAAATAAGGAAGTATTACAAATTTTTGCTCCTAATTCAGATATCCTATTAATATTTTCAGGGAATCAGATGATATGAATTTCTTTGTTTTCCCAATCTTTTATCAATCACTTGAGATTATGAGGTCTTAGAAACAATAGCAATTTCCATGGCTTGGAAATCAGCAGCAACAATAGAAGGGTGAGATATTTCTGCAATGGGAGAAGAGGAGGAGGAATAATTCTCTTCCACCACTATACCATTTTTAAATCCACTCTCTGAAAACATTACATTTCTAAGAAATCATTTGTCCCCATATTTGAATTAAAATATTTTTAAAAATTTTAAAGCCTCCATCCTTTCAAAAATCTTTATTTCATCACTGTGAGGAAATCAATTTTTAAGGCTTAGTGCATTTAACTTCCAATTGCTTTGTCATGAAGACCACCAAACTGCAAACAGCAAAGCAGAAATTGGCAGTAATGCATTGCAAAACATGTTTGTGCCTATGAATGCAGATTGCTAAGTGACATTGTGCATCATCATCATCATCATCCTCCTCCTCAAGCAGCCATGGGCTACAGAAGTCCAACCAGACTGTGCAGTTTAATTCTCCAAGCATATCTGTCCTAAGCTACATCTGCTGCATCCGGCCACTGCACACCAATTCTAACAAGATCCTACTTGATATTGTCTGCCCACCATATCCTAGGTCTCCCCCTCCTTCTGAGGCCTCTAGGAACACTGTTCATAACCCTATTCACCAATCTATAATTATCAATACGGGCAACATGGCTAAACCAGCGGAGTCTCTCTCTCTGCACAATATGCTGCTTAAAGGAGGTGCAGACTCCTTTGCCTAACCTCATCATTAGTTACAAAGTTAAACCACCTAATACCCAAGATACTGCGTAAGCATCTAGAATCAAAAGCATCTAGTTTCCTGTTATCTTGTTTACACAGCATCCAAGTTTCACTACTACCATAACTAACCTTAGAAAGAACCAAACTATTATACAGTCTAATTTTAGTCTTTAGGCGTATATGCCTATTTCTCCACAATCTCCATAGATTCTTAAAAGTCCCGGCAGCAATCCACATTCGTCTGTTAATCTCATGCCGCATATCACCAGAACTGCTATATAGCTCCCAAGGTAATTAAACTGTGACACCTGCTCAAGACTGCAACCATTCAGATGAACTGAATCACAACCTGCCTGACCAATTTTCATCACTTTAGTTTTCTCTCTGTTTATAACCAAACCTACTCTACTACCAGTTTCATCAACAGCCCTAATGAAAGAGTTCATCTCATCAACGTCATTTGCAAAAAGGACTAAATCATCAGCATAATCTAAATCAGAAATTTTAGTATCTCCAGACCATTTAAGGCCAAAATCTTTCCTTTGCAATGAATTTTGCATAACATAATCAATAACCAAACTAAAGAGAAAAGGAGACAAAATGCACCCTTGTCGAACACCAGAAGTAATGCTAAACCAATTGCTACAAGCCTTACCAACTCTCACACACGACTCAGTGTTATTATAGAGAGCTTTCATTATTAACTAACTTGTCTGGTATACCATATGATTTCACAATCAACCACAAATTATGATGATCAACAGAGTCGAAAGCCTTTTTGAAATCAACAAAGCTAGCAACCAAAGGTTTCTGAAACTGTAAACATTTCTCAAGAATCTGCCTAAGTGAAAATATCTGATCCACACATCCCCTACCACTTCTGAATCCACATTGCTCATCACGCAATTCACTGTCAACCAGATTCTTAATTCTATTAAGCACAATCATGCGAAGAACTTTCCCTGGAACAGAGAGTAGGCTGATAACCCTATAGTTATCACAAGAACTGCGATCACCTTTTTTGAAGATAGGGATAATAATAGCTCTGGTAAAATCTTTAGGAACCATGCCTTTATCATAAAAGATATTCAAAATTACAATCATACTAGTGGTAACTGAAACATTTCCAGCTCTAAGCATTTCCTTAGTAATTTCATCTACCCCTGGGGATTTATGAAGTTTAAGTTTAGAAATAGCCAAAATAGCTTCAGATTGTGTTGTAGGGCCAACATTAAAGCCACCAATGCATCTATCATCATTACAAACAATGGGAGTAGAGAACTAACCACATAATTTAGAACGTCACTGAAATGCTCAGCCCACCTAGCCATGACAGAATCCTCCCCTTCTATAACCTTACCTTGTTTATCCTTCAATCCTTGTATGCCTGCCCATTTTCTACCACATAAAACATTAACTATATGGTACAGCTCTCTGCTGTTGTGCTGCCTAACTGCTTCCTTAGCTTTGTCAGCTAAGCCATCAAGCCAAAGATTCTTATCAGCAGCTAACTGATCCTTTACACGTTTATTAAGCTCTCTGTAATGCTTTCTATTAGGATTAGTAGGGTACTGATTAAGGACATTCCTGCAGTTCCTTCTTTCTGAAATAAGCTCAAGTGCCATATCACTCAAATAATTCTGCCTCCTCTGCTCCTTTCTTCCTAAAAGAGTACTGTTAGTGCCCAAAAAAGCCTGTTTAAAATGGTCCCATTCTTCCTCAACTTCAGTAGTAAGCATACCATTACTGTCATAATGACTAAGTAACCTATCATGGTAAACTTTAGCTATAACTGGGTCTTTCAGAGCTTCAGTATCAAAGGTAAATTTTTTAACTTTAGCACAACACTTTTTAAGTTTAAGTTGCAAGACACTTTTAACAAGGTAGTGGTCAGATCCAATTTCAGCTCCCCTATATGACCTGGTATTCCTAACAGAACCAGTCCATATGCTGTTAATTAATATATAATCAATCATATTCCTATGCAGCCCATCAGGAGAAACCCATGTGTATTTATGTATTATGTTTGTAATATGTGTTAGTTATTCTGAAACCATTGAGTTTACTTACCTGTAGGAGACGTTGCCGATTGCCATTGCAGCTACTAATGCCAAAAGGGCCTATCACCCCTCCCCAAAGGTCAGAGTCAGTACCAACTTTGGAATTGAAGTCACCTAGAACAAGGGTAATATCTCCTTTCTTGACAGAATTCAAAATATCCTGAAGTTGTCCGTAAAACCTGTCCGTCTCATCCTCATTGGCGTCCTCAGTGGGGGCATAACAGCAGATAACATTCAAGTCTTTAATGCTTGTCTGAAATTTTGCTGTAAGAAACCTTTCATTAATGCACTCATATCCTAGAAGAGCATCACTAGCATGTCTGCTGAGAAGCAGACCTACACCTTGGTGATGCTTATTATCTTCCCTCCCTGAAAAGAGAAATTTAAGATTATTTTTAAGTATCTCACCTTTACCTGTCCATCTGGTCTCTTTCAAGTCTAGAATATCTAGGTTATAGCGCTGGAATTCCTGCATGAGGACACCAAGAGAATAATCTCTATATAATGTCCTCACATTCCACGTTCCTGCAGAGAGAAAATAATTAGTAGGATTTTTAAAGAAATTAGGTTTATTGAGATAGGTAGGGCCAACAATATCAAACAGCCCCCTGATCACAGGCATGGGGCAAAGACCTGATTCCTCCTCCGCTAAAGGCACCGATGCTGGTAGGAACTTCAGGCACCACCTTATCAAGTGGACTTTTTCAAGAGCCAAGTGGCCCTGCCTGAGACACATTACTCCAGTTTAGGCTTGATGATGCCCAACTAGCTAAGTAAGGTTCAGGTACCTGCGATGGCCTCTGATTAGGATTATCCACCAGCTGATATAAGGTATCCCATGCCTCTGTTCACTTAGGGCTGGCAACCCAGAAGCAAACAGAAAACCCAGTGGCAGATTCTCCCTCAACAGAGGCCCACCAGTGCAGCAAGTCCAGGATCCATAATCAAGCTCAAATCCATAAACAAGTCCAGTCTAGTAGGTATAAATGGTCAGCACCAGGACCCTGTAAAGTTAACCATTCCTCAGCAGGGTTGAAAAAAAAAAGATCAGTAGGCCATACTGAACTGGCAGTCCTTTCCCTTCCGTTCCCTTCCAAAAGAGAATATCTCTTTTGAAATGTACTAACGGCCTGCACCACAAGAAGGCGGGGTCAGACATTAGGTGCTAGACCTGGTCGGTTCTGTGCATCATCACTATGGATTGGTACACAGCTTTCCTTGCAGTTTATGCCTAGCTACCATTTAAATCCATATTATTAAAGGATTAGCATTTTAAAAAGTGCTATGTAAAAGCATGACTGTTCTTTTTCAGGGAAGTCTATTACAATATTTTTATTCAGAATTGCTTTTTTTTCTTTGGTATGCAACATGTTATAGTTCTGTTCAATAATTATTATAGAATAAGATTCATATCGAAAAAAAAAAAGTTTTATTGCATTGTTCTAAAAAAAACTTTGAAATCGATATACTTCTTTTGGTTAAATATTTTGCTTTATTACTATTCAAAATTAAATGTTCTTTCTATTGGTATATAACATGACACACATTGTTCATTAGCTGTTTCAGAATAAGATTCCAAAGTTCTTTTTCTTTCCTTGCTGAAAACATGAAAATCAATTTGGATACCAAATGGAATTCATTGTTTAAAACTCATCACTTTAAGGAATTTAAAGCTATTACAATTTCTATATTTGCGAGATTATAGAAATTTAATAATTATATAAAAATATATTGATATAAAATAAACACACACACACATATATAACTAAAAAAAAGTGTTAAAATAAAAAAAATTGAAAAAGAAAAACTACAGTTTAAGCTGAAAGCAAAATTTTTGTGGAATATAAGTGACTAAAATGTTGAAAATTGTTCAAGCAGGCTGTGCTTGTTGTTTTGAATGGTTGCACTCTTGAACTAGTGTCTTAGTTAATTATTTCAGGAACTGTGTAACACATACTAGGGATGAGTGGCACGAGATAAACAGAAGAATACAAATTGCTGATGGGACTTTAAGAATCTATAGTGAGTGTGAAAAAACAGGCATATATACCTAAAGACTAAAATTAGGATAATGATAGTTTAGTCCAGTTTAAAGTTAGTTATGGTAGGGAAACTTGGACCTAGTCTGTCTAATAGTATGTATGTACATATACAAGTCGTATCAGAATAATATGACCACCTACTAGGTATTATCTATTGTAGGTGGTCATATTATTCTGATACGACTGTGTATATGCATATGACTCACTGAAGTGGCACTGATGGTCAATCAGGGTTAAACAAGCGTAAATATTTTACATATATATATAGTGTACATGGTCCAAGCTCTATGATGGTGCACAACCTAATAAAATATATTCATTCCCAATATTTCCCTTATTTATCCTCAATATTTCTACTACATATTTTAGAGTGCATTTATCTATTTGATCAAGAATTCCTTCTAAACATTAAGAGGTATAACCACCAACTTTCAATATAAGCTACCTCTCATCATAACTTAAAGCAGCATAAGTTTGGATCTCCAAATTTATTTCATCTTCACTCCACTCCCCCAAAAGTGAGGAGATATCTAAAGAAGAGCTATAATTCAGTATAGAGCTTCTTGTCATTATAACTTAAAGCAATGTATTGGTTGGCCTCCCAGCTTCTGCTCCCCCTTCCCCCATTACAATTTTTACAATAAGAATTTTGTGAAAAGTTTGTTGAATACTTTCTCATATACACAAGTGCAAGTATTATTTCTTTAAGCAAAAGTAAATTGTGGACAGCTTCATGCTCAATTGTACAGCGGACCACAAATGATTGAGACCCCAAGCAGTAATTGGCAATGTATACCTCAGAATATTTTAAGAAAATAATCAAATCAGTGAACCATTATCACCTACTGTATACAAAAACAATTCTACAAAATACCCTAATAAAAAAACTATAATTGACACAAATATTTTAAGAATGTAAATAAAATAGACACATACACAAGTGGCACTGAGCTTAAAATATCATTTAGCACTTGGCCATTTTCATGAATTCGTTAAAAAAAACTAACCTAGAAAATGAGAAACTCTTTTCTTTTTCTTTGCCACAGATATAGTTGTCTGAAAATTCACATTTGGCCTCTTTAAATTTCTTTGCATAGGCACAATAGGACCACTAAGAAACATGTTTCTAGATGTCTCTAGCTTCCTTCTCTTAATGCAAGCCCTTTGCCATCTGGAAAAGAAAAAAAAATCTACTATATGACTGAACACATGAAATGCTACAGCTACAGTACCCTCCCATATCCAAATAGCTTAGGACTGAACCTATTTCAGATAAATGAAAGATGAACACTTATAAAGTAAAATAATTCCGCTGGATGTGTGCTTAATTATGAAAACAAGTGAAGTAAATACTTGTTTGACTATAGTTTCTTTCAGAATTAACATATTTTTGCAAATTTGAAATATCATAGGAATGATTACATACATTTGTGTATTTTTTAATTACTTAGGTAAAAAAATACCAGCTTAGAACAGTCTGTAAAATTAACAGCACCGTACAACTTTGCTGCAATCAATGCAAGTGCATGATGCAATTTCAGTTGACATCATGTAAAAGGTTTAAGAAGCAAGTTATAACAATAATTTAGCCCAGATTCCAAAAATTCAAGATAAGTTTATCTTTCAATTTTCCTGATAGATATTAAGTTAATTGGACACCTGGTAATTAATTCAATCAACTGCCAAAAAAAAAAAAGCATTTTACTAAAATATATTATCTTTAATGCAATTAGGCTGTAAGAGCCTTAACTGGTGATATCTCATCAGAGACTCTAAAAAAGATTCTAAACTTTAATTTCTAGTCTGTGTTTTACATTCCAAGAATTACCTCTGCTTAAATACTATTTATATCCCTATTATGCGAATACAATATTACAAACTGCTCAAGATTGATAATTGGGAATTGGGAGAAAAAATCTTTTAAATTTTGAAAATGAAAAAAAAAAATCCCCAATATCAAAATTATAACTCAGGACAAAAAAAATATTCAACACAACTTCTATGCAGCAAAATGGATACAGATCACAAGTGTCACAGGTCAAGAAGCTAACTTACAAACCACTAAATCACATCTATTCAATGAATAATCCACAACCTTTCAACATAGTCATTTTATTAATTGTTTACTAGCATCATGACATGGCAAAACAACTGCACAATACACCAAGTTTGGCTTACATCAGTGGCATGTGCCACTTACACATACCCACAGTTTCTTTCATAGCTGTGGAAGTGAAATAGCTTAACTTTATTATTTTAATGTGGTAAATTTAGTCAATAGCACTTAGTTTTGTATTAGAAACATTTAAAACAATTTCATGTACCCAATATGGTATGAACATAAAACATTCAAAACTATTGTAATAGTAAAAAAAAATAACAGTATTATTACTACTGTTTGTATTTCTATAATTACAAAGTTAAAAAGGACACTAACTCAAATAGCTTATATATGCTGTGGGGAAAAAAAACACCACCTTAAACAGCAGCTCACTAGTTTGAATATAAAATGATAAATAAGCTCATAAGATAAAAATCTAAAAAAAAAATAACATTTCATACTGAAATACTTCAAAACTTTGAACTTACTTGATTAGCATTTTACGTGCTCGCTGTAACTCTGTTTTTCGTTTTGCTTTTTTCACTAAGGCTATCCACTTTTCTTTTTCATTATAATGTATTTCTTTTGCTACAGATTTAACTATATCCTCTGTGGTGAAACTTAAAACATCTAGAAGGATTGAACTGCTAAGGCAATCTAAAGTTTCTTCTTTTAGCTTATCATATTCATGCCTGTTATGAATGGAAACATAGAGCTAAATGAGTGATTAATAAATGTAAGTATTCAATATCAATTTCAAAGCAAACAAGAATATAATGATAAATTGAGGATTAATGTTTAAGAAACTTTGTAACAAAAAAAAATCATATCAGATCCAGGATGACTTTGAACCTACAACCAACTTGGGTCCAGTGCCCACATGAGTTAACATAAATTTTTCTATGCAAATAAATTTCATTCATCAATCATCATCTAAAGGACTACATGCTTGCATGTTATCGATACACATATAGCGCAAAAGAAATTACTTTTTTCAAAACTTTTTAATTATAAATACATATTTCATAGAATAAATAAAATTAAAATCTTAAAAACAGATTAGAAATATTAATAATATTTTGATAATAAAAAACGAGTTAATACACACAATGTATCATAAAGGTGCAAATATGAACCAATGTAACAGCTCTCAAACACAGACTATTATTTGTTCATTTGAAGTTTGAAATTGTAGTTTCATTAAGGATGTCCTAAAGATATCATTTAAGCAATTTCCTCAGATGGTGCATAATTGAAAGATTGGAAAGCTAAAAGAGTCAAGCTCACATTTCAAGATGGCTTATTCAAGATGGCTTCATATCCTAGTAATCACTAGGATATGAAGAAATTAAGGAGATAAAGACTAGTCTAAGAAACTAAGAAAACCAAAAAGAATGACAGAATGCCAAATGATATTGAAGTCCTCTGTGTTCACAGAAAGAACAATATCAAGAAGACTTGATGACTGAGGTCTCTGTGTATGTTATGACTAGTGCTCTTGTAACCCTTTGATCCCAGCCAATAGACAAGCCCATCACAAATAAAGCTTTGGTCAAGGAGAGGTTAGATCTACGTTTTGCAACTATTGGGAAATTGGAAAAATGTTTTGAAAAATTCAGTTTATTACTTATAATGACCAAAAATTTTATGTATGTAAAAATTTACACCAAAATATTATGAAGTGTATAATTTTGCAATTCAGAAAATTAGTCACAAATAATGAAAATATAACTGAAATCTATGGGGCTGCATTATTCTTTGAAAAAAAACCATTTTTTGTACATGAATATTATTAAAATGGTTGAAATAATAAGTTTTTTATATCAGAAAATATTGGGGGTTTACCTCTGAGTAGTACTTTTGTGCACACAATGGAATAAATGGTCAGGTCACAAGGACTCCAAAGCTCAGAGTTTGGTAGGAGAAGGGAAATTTTTGGATAGCTTGTTGCACACAGATTGGCGTTTTCTGCAACTAGTGTTTTGCCATTTTTGCCCTCCCTGTTTACCCATTGCCATTTTCACAGTTGGTTGAGTCACATAACCCTTAAAAACAGTATCAACCAAACACAGCTGCAGCTTTAGTTGGCAACCGCCAGCAGCAATAAAGTTATTTTTACTTCAATCCAACATAATTGTAACATTGAAAGTCATGAGAACACCAGAGGATGGTATGGATATAAAGTAAATGGAAACTATGTGATAAAGCAAGAGTGTCATGTAAGTCACAAGAACATAAAACTGAGTGCACCCAGAGAAGAAACAATGGATGTTTAGAAAGCACAGCAGCAGAAGAGAAACTTTTGTGGTCTGAACTATGGCGGTGACAATATGTGTTGCACACATCACCCCTTTAAGAGTGGATGAGGGAATACACCAACAGGCACAGATGCCTGGGCAAACAAATGCTGCAACAATGCTCGTCATCCCTCAACAAGCGGTCTGCAGAAGCCCAGAATCAGATGTCACAGCAGGAGTAAGTTCATAGCTGGTAATCATCAGTAGTTTCAAGGAGGATGGGGTAGCACCAGAGCTGTTGGGGTACCGCACCAATCAGTTAACTTTCGAAGCACACATTCCCTTTCTTTGTTAAGGCAGGCCCTTTCAATTTTTTTTATCAACTATTTAACCACACTCAGTGAAGAAACCCTAGCCCCAGCTTTTGGAAATTGAAGCTCACAATAATGCTATAGTTACCATCATTGCTTGGAGAATCGCAGAAATTGAGAAACTTTCAACTCACTATAGGGTCTGCCTGGGATTTAGCTTCATGATCCCCAAACACATTACCATCAAAAGGCCAGATAAGTGCCACCATTTCAATGAGACAGCAGTTTATCCACAGCCAGTCTGCAAAGTGCCTGTGCCTCCAGGCAAGAAAGACATTAGAGAACGGATCAATTTTGAGTCATCCACATTTGCTAGTAAAGTCCTTGAACAATCTCATAGAAGAAAAGCACTAGGGCATCCTCAAAGAAAGCTGCCTTACCAGAAGCATATTAGTTAGTGAATGGAGTGTAAACCTGTGGACTTGTGTGAATGGTAGCCCAGATATTGCATGAGGCATTTGGATGCACCTTTTAAAGTGACTCAAACACTGTGAAAGTGAATAGTTGGTAAGGGTCTTTATATCTATAAGCCTTAGTAAATATATATCTAGTTCTTAGGTTAAGTAGAAGTTAATGGTTAGGAGTGTCTTACTTTTCATGTGATTATTGAATTGTCTTAAGCAGAAGTTAATATCAGACAGAAGTGTATTGTCGTGCATTTGTTTTCAGCCATTAGGTGAACATCAATCATCTAAAGCAGTGTTTCCCAAATAGAGCGATACCACCCCCTGGGAGCGCTGGAACAATCCAGGGGGGCGGTAGTAACCTCAGGTGCAATTTGGGGGGGGGGGAAGCATAAAGAAAGAAGGGAAGATAAGGAAATTTTGAAAAACCGTTCATACGTTTCATCTGTTGTGTAACATAGAATTAAAGTCATAGTAATTACTTTATTTTCCAAATAAACACATAAAATTATCCTTCATTATCTTAATTTTTGGCGTGTAATGCGAATGTCACTATGGTTGATTTTAATAAATAATTTCATAATTTCAAGTTTTAAGGTGTCTTATTTACATCTTTCTTTACTATGTTGTAGGACATAGGTAGAAATATAGATACATAAAAGAACACAAATTTGTCACTGCATCTTTCTGTTTGTTTGCTTAAAGAAGGTAGATTTCCAGGGGGGCGCTGAGTAATTTTTTTTCTGAAAAGGAGACGGTAGGACAAATAAGTTTGGGAACCTCTGATCTAAAGGATAACAACTGTAAACTACATTGTAATTGACTATTATTTGAAAGACTTCCCTTGTGTTTTTGAAGCTTTAAATAAAATTGTCAATATTACCTCTTAAATTTACTTGCCAGATTCATGTGGTGATTTGATAGTGTACTTTTTACTTGTCCAGTGAAAGGGGTTTTGCAGAGCTAAGAAGCCACCTATCTAAAAGAAGGATAGGAGAGGATATCAGACTGCTATAACACTGTTGCTTAGCCTTGCGAGTCTCTGAAGCTTGAGCTACAGGGCTACACAACACAATCCACTTTTGATTACACGTTAGCCTAAAGTCCCATGTGATGCAACCTCTGGGAGCATGGACAAACTGTTAAAAGATAGATGGAAGCCTCCCAAAAAGGCAATCCAACACATTCTTTAACATGCATAGGGTATAGTCTCAAATGCACACATAATTGCTACTATGTTGTTAAACATAAATAAGAATTTTGATACATCTAACAAATCATTTGCATCTGCTATTGTTCAGCTTTTGATTCCAGAAGTTATGTAAGTATCATTATCATTTGTACATCATCTCTGTGATATAATCAAATACGAGGTTAGTAAATTCTCTGCAATTTAAAACTGAAATATTAGTTGAAATTTATAAATTCATAGAAACACACTTTCAGATGTTAGTAACAGAAATTATCATAAAACATACTGGACTAAATTAGTTACAGTCTTCTGCACAACTTCAGATTCAATTTCTTCACTAATAGTTTTCATGGTATTTTCTTTTCTTTTCTCAGTCTCCCAAGCATCTTTTTCAGCATTTTCTTTCTGATTTAATTCTTCATGCATAATTTCAGAGCAAATGTCTCTAAAAGAATAGAACAGAAAGAGAAAAATAAATATTTTTCTAATCTCAACTATAATGTGTATTGATTATATTTGCAGTCTGTTAAGTATATATTTTAAACACCAAAGCCACAAACTTATTATATAAACATATACTCATATATTATTATTTCAATGGTATATAATTTGTATACACGGGATGTATAGTAATTACATACCATCAGAACAGCATTGGATTAAGAACTGCTAGTCTGATAAGATCAGCCTCATCTGGATGGTAGCAGGATTATTTCATATTATATAAACGTTTAGCTTATCAATGCAGTCTAACTACAATTTTGAGGAATATAATTTTAGCATATTCGAAGTTGGTTGATAATTTATGTTTGATATTACTTGGGATATGCAAGTTTTTGCAAGTTGTTCGAAAAAGAATAATGATGTTTCTTAATTCTGGTTGAAAATGGCCCTGTAGCTATGTATTTATTCTTAGGAAAGATTTTCCCAAAAGGATTCTTTACTTTTATAAGGTAATTTTTATATGGCATTTAACATAAACACAAAACTCCTCTTTCATATACTCTCCATGCAATGAATAAAGGAATATAAAGAGTTATGCAGTTGTAAATGTGTATTCTGTTTATTAACTTATAACCCTTTCCAATTATATTAGGTCTGCATATTAATCTTGAAATTTCAAGGTGAACTCAATGAAAACCAATGTAACATACACTATGCATACTAAAAAATATATATAAAACTTTTTATACAAGAAAACTGCTGAAATTTCCATTTTTAACTTTCTGAAACTAAAATTTAATTTTAATATCTATGAAAGGCCACAAACATTATCTCAAGAGACATATGTTGTGCAGGCATGATGTAGAGGCAAGTTAGGAAGACCTATCAAGGGCACCTTATCAAGGGCATCTGAGCTCAACACAGATAGAGCTCTTTTGCATACAGAACCACAGTCTTGTTTAACATTTTCAACCATTGAAATTGACCTCCCACAGGAAGACTTTCTGTGCTAAGGAAGTCCTTTTTTGCTTCCATATTCCAAGACTGCATTCATTTTCAGGAAATGATACAAGATCAAAAATATTTTACTGCAAAACAAAGAAATAATAAAAGAAAAATTAACTTATAACCTAATGCAACGTTAAATAAAATATCTGCAACAACTTGTAAACTGGTCATCCAATATACATAACTTCAAAAGATCACTAATAATCTATCGATAGCTCAGCCAACCGAAAGATCAATAATAATAATCTATCAATAGATCAGCCAAACGAAAGATCAATAATTTATGGAAATAAAACTTTCGCTACTTTCCTCCTCCCCCCATCTACAGAAATGAAAATGAAGGTTTAATTATAAAAGGACATATACTAACTGGAGGTATGGTGATGTTATCTAATGTGCAAGAATAGCTCTCGCTGTACACAATCCACTACGTAGGCACTTGACTCAAGTTGGGTTGGGTTGTTTTACCTCTGAGCGGCACTTTTTTGCACACCATGGGCTAAATGGCCAGGTCACATGGACCCCGAAGGCTCAGAGACGGTTGGGGGAGGGGACCCACTGGAACAGCTGTTGGGAGACAGATGGTAGCCTCCCGTCAAGGCCATCCAGCGTGTTCTTTAACGTGCACAGGGTATGGCTCTCCCGCACACAGGACCACGGCTTAACGTCCCATCCGACGGACGGCGGCCTTTCCAAGCCCACCCACTTGACTCGGGTGTGTTCCAGCAATTAATCAGGTCATGGCACCTTCACAACAAGCTCTGGCTAAGAAGGATTTTTTACTTAGTTTTTTTATAGTTTTGATTTGAATTGAAGTTGAAGAAAATTTTTAAATGGCATTTTCTATTGTTTTAAATTCTAATTTTTTTGTTGTATTAAAAATGAATGTAGACATCTTAGGCCTCTTGTTTTAGATTCTATCAACGTCTATATTCGTGGAGGACCCTGGAAGGGTTAATAGTGATTGGACTTTCCTATCCCAAAAGTTACAGAGATCACAGAAATGGTGAGTTCTTATATCATACAATACACTAAATTACTACTTACTTAGAAATTTCACCCAAAACACTTCCCATGATAGCCACAGCAACGTTTTCTTCAATTTGTATCATTACTTGTTTCTCAGTTTCTTCTTTTATCACCTCTGACAGTAACTCTTTACCTACATCATATATAATCTGTTCCTTCTGAAAAGATAAAAATGCAATTCAGATGCATGTTGCTGACATTGCTTTTATAAATATATAACTTTGTAACTTAACATACACAAAAGTCTAAGTTATATATATATATGCACAAAACTATAGATAGCCATACCTAAAAACTAGACTATCATTATTCCTTACAATTTTTAAAATGACAGCATTAAAACTATCACAAGTATATTGAATTACCACAGCTGCTAACCTTACACAATGAAAATTATGATTTTGGAAAAATGAAAATTCGGAGCAATTATGAGAACTTAAGTGGACTAATAAATTCCACTATTTTTCTGAAATTTATGCAATACATCAATTATCAATCAATGTATAATGAATACCTACTGATTATTGGTGTTGATTATTAGCAATTATGTGAAATTTTAATAACAGCAAAAAGTATGCAAGCCGCAGATTTTAGCCATAGCTCACATGAGCCACCATTTTCCATGCTTCATACTGAGAATTGCAATTGCTGGAACTGCAATTCTCAGTATGAAGTTGCAATTGTTTTGCCAAAATTGCCAAAATGTTTTGTAATCGCAAAACATTTTGGGTGATTGGTATTTGATGTTATTCCTTCTCTACTGTAGTGTTAATCTATGCAATACTTGGGTTCAATTATTAACCCTTTATGTGTCAGCACCTGATTAATCATTTTAATTTACTAAATTCCAGTGACCTGAAAATAATACATCATTTCCGTATTACAAGTTGAAATTGAGGTGGAAATCAGCAATTTCTTTAGCTGCTTTTAATCAAATGTCAAAAAAAGATATTAAATCTTTTTTTTTACCCATTGATCAACTTTAAAAAATGATAAATTAAAAAAAAAATCGATTTGTAATATTCAGTAGCAGAGTAGCACAAGAAATATCCTGTAAATATGGGACTCATGAATAGTCAGCTGAAAATATTGAGTTTTGCTGTGAATGGGACTTGAAGTCACAACTCCTGAATATATACCAGGTGTTCTACAGAAAACCTGTCCAAAAGCCCTTGTGGATTACAACTGAGAAACACTTTCTTAAAATGCCTAAAAAACTAAATGCTTTTCCCATCTAAACCAAAATTACTTCTGTTTTAAATTCATATGAGAAAATAATTTTATGTCACATAAGAATATTAGAAATATCTTAAGATTTCATTATAGGCAACAAAAATGAACAATAACACTCCTATACTTGGACCTATTTAATTTCCCTGTATCAAAACTTTAATTAAACACAATTTCATCTATTTGTATCATTTATTTTCCAGTTTTACGTCTATTTACCTAAGCCAATTTATTACAGTGCTAATATAATGTATTTACACATTAAGTTCAAATACCATTTTTAAACTTACAGAATGCTTATGCTTTATCATATAAAAATGCATTTATTTTAAGGCAATGAATATTAAAAGTGAAATATTTAACTGTAATCCCATTGGATCCAGAGAAATACTTCAATTAAGCATCCTTTATATGGGTCTGAGAAAAATTCTTTTAATAGCCGATTCTTTTAATTCTGATGCAATGCAGATGCATTGTGTAATCTGGTTTGATTTATGCCTTCTTTAAGTATCAAATGCTGACTGCTTAGATACTTCTTCCATAGAGTAAGCTGAAACTGTACAAAATGTTTTGTTTCTAACATATATATATATTTATGCTTACTATTAAAATAATGTAGTTAGAGAATAATTTTACTTACTTTTCTGATAAAGAAGTCAACATCATTAATATCAATAACAGAATCATTATTTTTCTCTTCATAATCATTAGCAATAGTTTTATGCAATTTTACATCATCTTTTGGAAGATCTGGCTTGAAAAAGCCAAACACTTCTGATACATTGCTGACAGTGTTTTGTACTTGCTCTAGTTGTGACTTTCCAGAAATTTCTTCTACAGTCATCATATCCTGTTCATTTTTTTCTGTATAAGATGTTATATTTGACATAGTGTCCTCTTTAGATTCTTTACTCCAGTTATAGTCTTTGACTGTAAAATGACTTATATATGAATATATACATATATATATATCAATTTAATACTAGCAGTTTACAAATAATTTTTATACTTATTTGATTACAACCAGCATTTGAAGCAATGTACATTTCACAAAAATACATGGGATTATAATAAAATATTAAAATCTTGATTACATGTGCTGCAGAGACTTCATTATTAAATACTGTGTAACAGATTCCCATTGCATCTCAGTCATAGTAGTAATAGTGCTATAAACACATTCTTTTATAATAGTTAAAAGCATTTCTTATTTTTTAGTATTAAGTATGTAATCAGAGGATAACTTGTAAAATAGTATTCATCTTTCATATAGTATTCTTATGTGTTTTGCAAGTTGTGTTTTAATATTTGTATCAACAAGAACTATATCTTAAGTATTCTCTGTAAGTCAAATGATCTATTTTAAAAATAATAAAAAGTGCCATGTTTTTATTCAGCACTTTAACAGCAGCACACCACAACCATTCATAAACTGTTCTAAGCTACAACAATGCAGCCAACCAAAACCTCTTGCAGCTATAAATAGGTCAGATACCTACCAGCTGTATAGCATACCTGCAATTGTTATGATGGGTAAACACTGTGTCCTGAGCAAGTTCAATCATGGGCAGATAGTCAGTGCAAGAAAGATAGGGTGCTCCATATCTATGATTGCAGAACATCTGAAATTTCCACGTGCAATCATCATGTGTGTACAGGACTACATCTAAATTGGCAAAACCTGCAGCCACCAGGAAAAATGTGGCCATAACTCAGCCACTGATATTCAAGGTGAGCACCAACTCTCCCATATTGAAACATCAGAACAGAGGACCACAGTGCAGATGATAATGTCAGCATTCAATGACAGGGCAGCTTCAAAGGTTTATCAAAGACCATTCAATGTACGATAGCATGGCTGGGCTATGGCAGCCAATATCCACATCAACTACCTTGTTAAGAGCACATCACTGGACTATGAGGCTGCAGTGGGCAAAGGAACATAACCAATAAAATGTGTAAGACTGGAAATGGGTAGCTTGATTGAACAAATTGAAGTTCTAGCTACAACATGTTGATGGGAAGTTGTGTATGTGGCATAGTGGCCCCAACTATTAAGTCAGGTTGTTACAGGCAGGTAGACATGTTGGGTTGTGTTGTTTTACCTCTGAGCGACACTTTTTTGCACACCATGGGCTAAATGGCCAGGTCACAAGGACCCCGAAGGTTCAGAGAAGGTTGGGGGAGGGGACCCACTGGACCAGCTGTCAGAAGACAGATGGTAGCCTCCCGTCAAGGCCATCCAGCGTGTTTTTTAACGTGCACAGGGTATGGCTCTCCCGCACACGGGGCCACGGCTTAACGTCCCATCCGACGGACGGCGGCCTTTCCAAGCCCATCGGTGTCCCCTACTGACCATGGGCAGGGCGGGGAATTTTTGAGGAGATAAATCTCAACGCTGACCCAGCTGGGATTCGAACCTGGGAACTACAGATTATGAGCCTGGCGCGCTACCGACTGAGCCACCCCTGCCCCCAAGTAGATGTGATTAATGTTCTGGGGTGTTTTATTATTAGAGTGATATGTCCTCATTTTCCATGGACAATCCCTGGATTAAAGGCTCTGTCTCCAATGAATAAATGTCACTGGAAACATTCCCAGAATTCGGTTTTAATATTTGTCAAATATTAAAATAATAGTAC
This sequence comes from Ryuthela nishihirai, assembly GCA_038380435.1. Taxonomy (NCBI): domain Eukaryota; kingdom Metazoa; phylum Arthropoda; class Arachnida; order Araneae; family Heptathelidae; genus Ryuthela; species Ryuthela nishihirai. The sequence goes on along the minus strand of JAWZYU010000034.1, from coordinate 40,551,233 downwards.
AGCTTGAGCAGATTTTTACCAATAGTGAAAACAAATTTTCATGTCTCTTGTGAAATCTTTATGGGAAAACTTGCTGAAAATGAAAATATTTTGCAGAAAATCCATTTTTATGAAAACAACACACAATAACAGTGATTTTTGTTAATTAACCAATAATACAATAACATTGATTTTTGCTAATTTGATATTTAACAAAATAAAATTTCAATAATAGCGTTATTCAAGTTTCATTTTGTGAATCTAGATTTTTTTCTACTAGGTTATTGTTATGTGCAATAATGTATAAAACATGTTCTAAATAAAAAAGTTGTGTTACTTTGTAACACAATAATTTTACAAAAAGTAAATTGTGCAGATTGAATTTTCAAAAGTCCCCAGATCGTCTTTAAATGTGGTCACCATAGTTTATGAGGCCACCTTGTACCTTGTACCTACTGAGACTTCCATCACCACACAAGGCTATGTTTAAGTACTCACTGATCACCTACACCTGTGCATGGTTATCCATTTCCCACAGCAGGATGCCTTTTTCAACAAGCCAACACCGTCTCATCGCTACTGTTTTATGAAGGATTGGTTGGAGGTCCAGTGTGTTAACAACCCTTGGTTCTCTAACTCTGGATATGAACCCTATTGAGCATCTGTGGAACAAAGTGGAGCAATGCATTCAAGCCCAAAACCCACCACCAGCAACTCTCGGCACTTTACAGACAGATGTCCTGGAATCATGGGCTGCAATACCACCTGAACATTTCCAATACTTGGTTGAGTCCATGCCATGACGTGTTGTTAATGTTGTGAGGGCATGCATGACATGTTGTTAATGTGTGAGGACCAATACATTATTAGGTGGTTGTATAAAATAAATTGTCCTTTCAGTGTATAGCTAACAAAACACTGTGTTATTTAATGCATTTTTAATCAACTATTCAGCATTTGGTTAGAGCAACTGATTATTAGGACAGAGAAAAACATCACAATAGACATTTAGCTTTTTATACTTTGGTTTCAAAATATGGTTTTCCTGGAGCCATGCATTATCCCCAACTGTTTTAAGCAGTGCAGTTTGAAAAGGTAGGAATCAAATATTATACAGAACATTGAAACCTATCTTTACAGACCTAGCCCACAGCCCATCGCCAATAAAAATGTCACCATAGATATACGTAATTTATTGTTTTATGGTCCATGTTCCCAGTGGCTGTGCTACCTCCTTTCCTAACAACAATTCTCACTGCAACTATCTGCAAATCAGAGTTTACCAATGACCTTCTACTTTGAAATACAAAACATAAAAAGGAGGTGCTTTCCTCTGTAGCTGCAGTATTTAATTGTTGACTGCATAATCTAGTTGCCCTTAAAAATAAACTGGGATTTTACAAAATGAAAAAATAAGAAAAATAATCCAATTTAATTAAAAAAAAGTGATATTAATTAAGAGATCTTACTCTTGTTTAAATATAATATTTAAACACTCCACTTACTGGATTGTTTTCTAAAAGATAGGAAATACAGACTCACAACATAAGAATTATATATAGTCAAATGATTTCTTGTGCCCATATTGCAATATAAGTATTTTTTTTTTAATTGGAGAAAATAGCTCCTTAAACAAAATTTTAAGTGCATTCTGAAAGGAATAGAATTCAGAATTTAGATTCAAAGTTAAAGAATTGTAGTCTGTTTTAATATGCACATTTTATGGTTAATTTTCTACTGTACACTATTATTTTAAGATAACTGAAATAAAAGAAACAGATTTTCTTAGTGATTTATTCTAAATGAAATATTATCTTATTCTCAACCCACCCCCAAAAACTGAATTCTCGGACTCCCCCAAAATAAAATTCACAAACCACCACCATCTCCACTCCCCCAAAACTAAATCCTGGGTACATGCCTGCTTCAAAATTTGGCCAGGCAATATACTTCATTTTATTATCTACTTAAGATAAAGTTTAGTTTTCCTTTTTCACTCTACTGAAACCACTTGAAATTGAATCACCATGAACTATCAACACCTCGAACATGGAATTCAGCCACCAGCTAAGTTCATCGTTCAAAACTCAGAGTTTTAAGATTTAATAAAGATTAACCCTTACAGTGTCGGGTTTCTGAAACTGAACTCACTGTAACAGCCATATTTATTTTGAAGTGTTTTCAGAAAATAAAATAAACGACTTTAGAACCTCATCCTGAAGTAACTAAAGAACAGAAATAAGTCATGTTATATACCAAAAGAAAGATCATTTAATTTTGCTTAATAAAATGGCAAAAATTCAAAGAAAACAATGGTAGGTTAAATTTTTTAAGCATTTTTTTAAAACATTGCAAAATTTTACAGTATTTTTTCCACTTCATAATTAGTAAAATTTCAAAAATATATATATTTTTCTGTTTATTCTATATTAATATAAACAGTTCATAATATTTCATTTATTGCTTAAATCTTTTATTTATTTAGTTTTTTCTAAATTATTTAGTGAATTATGAATATAATGCATATTCTTAGTTTTTTGATGATCAGCAAACTCTAAGCCTAAGTAAAGCAATGTCATGAAAAATAATTTTGCTTTAAAAACTAGATAATTTAAAAAAAATGAAAAATATATCAGAAAAGTAATAATGAACTACGAAATTTAAAAAAAAAAATGTTTCAAAGCATTTAAAGTTTAATCTATGCACTGAATTTGAGAACGAGTCACTTTATTTTGAAATTGCATAACTGCTGTGGAAAAGTTTAATTCTAAAATTCCGGCAGCAATTTTGGTTAAAAATCGCAATTTCCTGACCTTAATTTGCTTATATGTTTTAAATGTAATCGAAAGTATTGATAAATAAAGTCCTACCATTTAAAAATCGTATTTTGAGTAATCCTAATGCTTGTTCTGATTGCTGCCATTATATATCGCTAACTGTTTCACTTTTAATCGTTTCTTTAATTATTGTTCATAATTGCAGTATCCATTTGAGAAGCAATAAAAGATAATTTTAGAAGCATTAAAGTCAATTAAAAAAGTCTTTAAAATCGAAAGTCTGCTAAAATATTGATCGAAAGTCAATGTGTGTAGTTTCTGGATAACACAATATCTGGTAAAAAAAATCAATAGCCTTACATTAAAAGTTTAGAAAGCATTACAACTCTAGTACAGCTATAAATAGCAGAAAGGAGCAGGAAACACAACCAATCGATAATCTAAGCACATCATCATCATCATCCTCAGGCAGCCATGGGCTACGGAGGTCCAACCAGACCGTGCAATTTAGTTCTCCAAGCAAGTCTATCCTGAGCTACATCTACTGCATCTGGCCACTGCACACCAATTCTAACAAGGTCCTGTTTGACATTGTCTGCCCACCGCAGGTCTGTAAATGGTAGCTAGGTAGTCACTGGAAGGAGAGCTATGCACCAATCCCCTGTGATGATGCATAGAACCGGCCAGGCCTAGCACCTAATGTCCGACCCCGCCTTCTCGTGGTGCGGACCGTTAGTAACTTTCAAGTTCTTTGTTCACTTTTAACTCAAGTTTTTAGTTCACTTTTAACTCATTGTGCGGACCGTTAGTTACTCTCTTGTGGAAGTGAACGGAAGGGGAGGGCTGCCAGATTAGTGTGGCCTACTGATCTGGACAACTATGGCTACTTTTCTTTTTTTCTACCCTGCTGAGGAGTGGTTAACCACACAGGGTCCTGGTGCTGACCATATAAACCTATTGGACTAAGCACAGTATGGCAGAATAAAGGCATGAACTGAATCAGCACTACTTAATGCTATTTACAGTGACTGAACATGCACGTCTGACTCAAATAGATTTATTTTTAAACTTTATCATAATTTTTTCAAGCAGAATTAACGAGTAAAAAACTTTATATCAAATTTTTTTACTCAGATTTAAATGTTATTTTCGACATTTGATTAGAAATGGTTGCAAAAAATTTCAAATTTCTATTCGTAAATTTTTTTTCTACAACTTTGTACTATGGGAGTGAAGCTTCGGTCTATGACCAACAGAATGGGAAAGATGAAAGCGATTCTTTGGGTTGAAATATGGTAAGGGTTAATACATAATACCTTTGTGATGTAATTACCTGGGAGGGTGACCACCTGGGTAACACCATGTGTAGTTGGCAAAAAATCTGGAGGATCCACAATCCTCACAGATCCCTCTTCTATGTCATATTAAACTGGCAGGCTCCTGTCAGACCTCTGTGGCAAGCAGCTGCTTAAGGAGATATTTATTTATTTATTTATTTAATGTAATCAATCATCTATAAACCTTGACTATTTGGAGAAGTATAATTTGTATTAGCTGAGGAAGAGAGCTCGCTACATATGCATTGTTTACAATATAATAAAAAAAATATTAATTACATACCTTGATTAACAGTATCTTCTTCGGGCAAGCTCTCATGAGAATGATGTGTGTGGTAATGGCGTGCTAAACAACCTTTTGAAATGTAAGTCTTTGGACAAAAACTGCATTTATAATTTCGTGGTTTTTCTGTAGCAACTCCTAAAAATGAAAAATGACTTTAAAAATATATAATAAATTTAATAATAATGAACCTATATATATATCTTGTTATGAACAATATTTTTAAAAAAATAAATCAGCTAAAATGTTTCATCAAAATTAAGGAAAACAAAACTATCTGAATGTTCCTAACCCTAGAACTACCAATCAGCTCAATTAAACCCAGATCAGATGTTCAGAAAGCCCAAGCACAAACTATTTTATATAGAAAATGAAATATTGAGACAACAAAAACAATTACTAGGTAGTCTTTTAATTTCTGGTATCTTTGATGAAAGTCATTTTTATATAGCCCATATTGTCAATAGCATAGATCGGTATTATTATTACAACTTCATCTTTAGAAAAAATTCAAAAATATATTTTTTTTTCTGTTTTTTCTATATTATTTTCATATAAACAGTTCATAATATTTCAATTATTTTTTAATCTTTGATCTATTTGGTTTTTCTAAATTATTTAGTGAATTATGAATATAATGCATATTCTTAGATTTTTGATGATCAGCAAACTCTAAGCCTAAGTAAAGCAATGTCATGAAAAATAATTTTGCTTTAAAAACTAGATAATTTAAAAGAATGAAAAATATATCAGAAAAGTAATAATAAACTACGAAATTTAAAAAAAAAAATGTTTCAAAGCATTTAAAGTTTAATCTATGATTGAATTTGAGAACGAGTCACTTTATTTTGAAATTGCATAACTGCTGTGGAAAAGTTTAATTCTAAAATTCCGGCAGAAATTTTGGTTAAAAATCGCAATTTCCTGACGTTAATTTGCTTATATGTTTTAAATGTAATCGAAAGTATTGATAAATAAAGTCCTACCATTTAAAAATCGTATTTTGAGTAATCCTAATGCTTGTTCTGATTGCTGCTATTATATATCGCTAGCTGTTTCACTTTTAATCGTTTCTAATTAATTATTGTTCATAATTGCAGTATCCATTTGAGAAGCAATAAAAGATAATTTTAGAAGCATTAAAGTCAATAAAAAAGTCTTTAAAATCGAAAATCTGCTAAAATATTGATCAAAAGCCAATGTGTGTAGTTTCTGGATGACGCAATTTCTGGTAAAAAAAATCAACAGCCTTACTTTAAAAGTTTAGAAAGCATTACAACTCTAGTACAACGAAATATATATCGTGACAATCCCGGTGCGCCGCAGTACTGTGACTGCATATCACCATAAGGGAGTTGTTACTGAAACCACTATCGACTAAAAAGGTTCCTGACCTTTTAAGCTTGCCTTACATTGTACCTGCCTACAGCGGGAGAAGACCTTATGTGAAGAGAAAAGCACTGCTTGGGATTTTATAGCCTGCCTGAAGATATAATCATTGAGGTGTAGTGAGAGTGGGATCTTTAAAATTTTTGAGTGCTGCCTAGGAATATGCCCAACACTCACTGAATTTTGTCCAGAAACTTGCTAACATATAAAATAAAAGATGGTATCTTTTGAATTTTGAGCCAGAAAATAAAAAAAAGTCCTAACTTTTTGAGTCCTCTGCAGCAGAGGCTCTTAGGCACTTCCATCGATAGGCCACACCTAATCGGGGATCCAATCCTTTTGGCATGACCTTCAACTTTGTCCTCTCCATCGAGCCGGGGAACCACAGCCCGCTCGCCGTCTCGGCCTTAACCATGCCGAGGCATCTTCGGGGACACCTGGCCAGTAAACCGGAAAACCCAGCCGGCGGCCCTCCAACAACCCCGACAAAGCTGTTAGCCTACTGGGGCTTACGTGACTGCAGCACCCGGACCCCACTTCGCAGAGGAACCCAAGTTCCTCCACTGCAAAAGCTATATATGGCCAAATATTATTCCATGGGACTCTTAGTTTGGCTCTTCCATTGATAGGTCCGCTGGCCAGGGTAGTCACTCCCGGCCGCGAGCTTCCAACTTCTACCTCTCCATTGTAAATGGGCCGAAGCCCCCCAGTGAACATCCGTTAACCTCGATATCACAGAGACCGCATCGGAGAGCCCATGGACGAGTGTACGAAGAGGTGCCCAGCTCAGTCTGCAGTACTCCCCAATGAGCCTGCAGAAGACAGGATATTCCAAGCCCTGTCTGAGGCCCTTAGAACAGCCCCTCAACCGGGGCTGCAACCCCCAGCGAACAAGTCAATAAGCTGACTGGACCGACCCAGCCAAGGCAGTCCGCCAGCTATAAATAGCAGAAAGGAGCAGGAAACACAACCAATCAATAATCTAAGCATGGTATGGCAGAATAAAGGCATGAACTGAATCAGCACTACTCGATGCTATTTACAGTGACTGAAACAAATCTGACTCAAATAGATTTATTTTTAAACTTTATCATAATTTTTTCAAGCAGAATTAACGGGTAAAAAATTTTATACCATATTTTTTTACTCAGATTTAAATGTTATTTTCGATATTTGATTAGAAATGGTTGCAAAAAAATTCAAATTTCTATTCGTAAATTTTTTTCCTACAACTTTGTACTATGGGAGTGAAGCTTCGGTCTATTTCCAACAGAATGGGAAAGATGAAAGCGATTCTTTCGGCTGCAACATGGTAAGAGTTAATTTATAATTCCTTTGTAATGTAATCAATCACCTATAAACCTTGACTATTCGAGGAAGTATAATTATTATTAGCTGAGGGAAGAGAGCTCGCTACATATGAATTGTTTATAATACAATAAAAAATATTTAATTCATACCTTGATTAACAGTATCTTCTTGAGGCAAGCTCTGCTGTGAATGATGTATGCGATAATGACGTACTAAACAACCTTTTGAAACATAAGTCTTTGGGCAAAAACTGCATTTATAATTTCGTGGTTTTTCTGTAGTGACGCCTAAAAATAAAAAATGACTTTAAAATATATAATAAATTTAATAATAATGAACCTATATATATATATATCTTGTTATGAAATAAATTATATATATATATATCTTGTTATGAAATAACCCTAGAATTACCAATCAGCTCAATTAAACATAGTTCAGATGTTCAGAAAGCCCAAGCACAAACTATTTTATATAGAAAAATTGAAATATTGAGACAACAAAAACAATTATTAGGTAGTCTTTTAATTTCTGGTATCTTTGATGAAAAGTCTTTTTCTATATAGCCCATATTATCAATAGCATAGATCAGTATTATTATTACAATATGTGCAGATTGGAGAAAAATAGGTGTTTACACCTAAAGGCTGAAATTAGACTATATAATAGCTTGTCCTTTCTAAAGTTAATTATGGTACTAAAACACTTGGACCTTCTTTAAGCAAAATAATAGGAAGCTTGGTGCCTTTGATACTAGATCTTATGCAGAATTTTGGGAATTACATGGTTTGATTTTGTAAGTATTGATGAGGTTAGGCATAGGAGTCAACAGTATATTGTGGAGAGAGAAATTATGTTTGTGCATGTGCACTCGTCCTCTCCATCGAGCCGCAATAATCTAAGCACGGTATAGCAGAATAAAGGCATGAACTGAATCGGCACTACTCGATGCTATTTACAGTGACTGAACATGCACGTCCGACTCAAATAGATTTATTTTTAAACTTTATCATAATTTTTTCAAGCAGAATTAACGAGTAAAACATTTTATATCATATTTTTGTACTCAGATTTAAATGCTATTTTCGATATTTGATTAGAAATGGTTGCAAAAAAATTCAAATTTCTATTCGTAAATTTTTTTCCTACAACTTTGTACTATGGGAGTGAAACTTCGGTCATATGCATGACTACAGATTACATTCTGAATGTTCTTTACTTTCTAAAAGCATTATTGTGTCAATGATTGTTTAGCCGACAACTTGTTTATATCATTAGGCAGGCAGCCTGAAAGGAATGAATTGACACATGCACTCATCCATTTGTCACCCATTCATGCATGTTTGGCTATCTTCCCCATACGCATGACTACAGATTAGAGAACAGGTTATGAACACTGTGCCTAAAGTCATCAGAAAAAGGGGAAGACCTGGGATGCAGAAGGCAGACAATGTCAAACAGGACCTTATTAGAACTGCCCTACAGTAGTCAAATATATCAGCTATAGTTCAGGACAGGTGTTTGGAGGACCATATTACATAGTAGGTTGAACCTCTGTAGTCAATGGCTATTTGAGGATTGTGTACATATGCAGATGCTATTTTACTTCAAAACATTTTTCCTAAGTAAATAACACTGTACTAAAATGCGTGGCAGCATAAGAAAATTTTTCAGATATTCTTGATAAAATAACAAAATAGGCACATACAGGAAATGGAAAAAAATATGGAAATAACAATGTAAACTCACTAATACAGTGTCGGACCATGACGTGAGTCCAGTGAGTGTATATACATCATGGCAGAGTCCATCGTGCGAGTCTGTATACTTCATGGCAGAGTCCATCGTGTGAGTCTGTATACTTCATGGCAGAGTCCATCGTGTGAGTCTGTATACTTCATGGCAGAGTCTGTTATGTGAGTCTATACATCGTGACAGAGTCTGCCACGTGAGTCTGTATACATTGTGACAGAATCCACCAGTGTCTGAAAGTCAGCAGAAGGGATACGATACCATTCGCCCACAAGAAATGTAATCATTTCCTGCTAGTTTGATGGAGCTGGAAAATGCTGCCTGAGATGTGCGAGTCTGTATACTTCATGGCAGAGTCCATCGTGTGAGTCTGTATACTTCATGGCAGAGTCCATCGTGTGAGTCTGTATACTTCATGGCAGAGTCTGTTATGTGAGTCTATACATCGTGACAGAGTCTGCCACATGAGTCTGTATACATTGTGACAGAATCCACCAGTGTCTGAAAGTCAGCAGAAGGGATACGATACCATTCGCCCACAAGAAATGTAATCATTTTCTGCTAGTTTGATGGAGCTGGAAAATGCTGCCTGAGATGTCATTCCAGAAATTTGATATCTGGTGACTGAAGTGGCCATGGTATGTAAAAAGGTTCAGTCTTATGCTCCTCAAACTATTGTGTGACCACATGCTCTGTGAATTGGAATATCGTCATCCTGAAAGACAGTTCTCACCATGAAAGAAATGCTGTACCATTGGATGAAGATGATCATTCAGGATTGCCAAATAGCAACTGAAATAGTTTCCTTCTAATGAAATGAATGCATCCAAACCATGCCATGAGAAAGCACACCTTTACAGAACTGCTAGAACCCTTAGAAGTAGGAAACAAGCATCAGAGTTGTAAGATTCTTCAGACCATATCACATTCCTTCACCACTCAAGTCTCCAGTGCTTGTGCTCTTTGCACCACTGGACACAACATCATGCATTGAAAGGTGCAATGATTGACTTGTGAAATACATCTCAACCATGATACTATAAGTACTACTTCTTATGAAACTAGCCTCTTGCATCCTACATTGAAATCTGTGCACAACTGATTAGCTGTAGCTCACTGATTTCACTTTGTGCACACTAATACTCGAATGTCACAAATCTTCAGTATGAGCTTTTGCCCATTGTTGTCTTTTTGCAATGATGACTTCCTCTTAGATCTCATGCAGACATGACCTTGGAAACAGTTCTTCGTGAAACATTAGAGTTCAGTTGTTTTAGTGACCAAAGTTCCTGCCAAATGCGCTCAACAATCATGCTACTTTCAAAATGCTAAGGTCTTCTCTCAATGATACAGTACTTATAATTATGTAGTTATGCCTGTTTAACATAAACCAAAGGCTTTCCACAAACCTTGGTGTTTCCATTTTTCTGTCCATTATCTGTATAACTATGAGCATCTAATGAATGAATTCAAAAGAAAATATTTTTACACCCCGCTCTTTCATTTTTCATAACTCACAAATAAGTATCGAAATCTCAAAATTTTTGTCATATGTGACAATGCTAATACTTATATTTGGAAGATGAAAGTTTATAAATGAAAAGAATCAAACGATCAAAAGGTATGGTTCTCCTGAACATAGGTCATAGCTTAATGACCCATTCAATGGATGGCAGCTTTTACAAATCCAGTGGTATCCCCTTTCTCATAGAGGCAGAATGGGAGTTACTGGAGAAAATTCTCAATGCTGGTGCAACCAGGATTTGAAATTGGGAACATCAGATTACAATCTTGGCATATGCTACTAACTGAGACAACCTCCACCACCAAATCAATCCTGAAAAATGAAACAATGAGAGTGGTGTTGAATATGATGGAAGAGATTGAGAAATTGAAAAGGAACAATCTGTTCTATTAGTACCTTCTGAATGCTCACTAAACTCAGTATTTTACTTTGTAAACTGATTACCTTAAGGCAGAGAAATTTTGCTTAAGTTTCTAGGAATTGAGTTAAAATAAATCTACACTGATGTTCAAAAGTTACCCCAGGTTATGTCAATGTAAAGCTAACTTTGAAGCACATAACTTTACACTTTTTAAGTGGGAAATGTGACTGAATAGTAAAAAATTCAATCAAATTTATTCCAAATCTTTTTTTTCCCCAATATGTTCAATGTTTAAAGTTGTAAAAATTTAGTCAGAAGTTAGAAGTTCAATAATAAAGGATTATTTCAAACTATTCAATAAAATAAGTGTATTTTAGTATTTGTGTACATAATTACTTTAATTTTCATCAATTTTGTATAAGTTCTTCAGGACTAGCATTGCTAATGTTTTATATTAGCACATTTCCCATTGAAATTTAACAGGTGGTGTAAAAAGTGATTTTTAACTCAAACTCATTCTATCAGAGATAGATTCTTGAATTTTTAATAAAGCATCAGGAAAACCATGCGAAAATTCTGAAACTGGGCAACCATATATTTAAGAAAATACAGTGTTGGAGCTCTAAATCCATTTAACAAAAAGAAATAAAACTCTCAAACAGAACAAGTTGGAAAACTGCCAGGTCATATGCATTGCCATGGAAAGCTGATGGCATATACCTCACAATGGGTGCTTGGAACAATTTATACACTACAGGAAATAAAAAATGCAACACTTGCAAGAAGTTATGCAAATGTGATGAAATTTAGAGACACAGTAATATATGGAAATGAAGGGAAATGATTATGTTTGCGGGATTATCGGACAGGCGCAAGCTGACATCACAGGTGCTGAGCAGTCAAATGCAGATAATGGTAATCAAAGCTCCCTGGTTGACAAAACACTGTGGAAGTTGTTCTACACTGCTAAAGATGACCTTACACAGACATCAACAGCTGTTCCAACAGTTAACAGACTTTGAGCATGGAAGAATCATCAGCCTTACAGAAGCTGGTTTGTAGTATAGAGATGTGACCAACAAGGTTACTATATGACAGGACCACCATTTGTGACACATAGTATTGCATGACAGATTCGCAACTACAACACAACTACAAAGGGGGTGGCAACAGGTAACACATCAAATACCTACCAGGCAGACAGTAAACAAGAGGCTTTTACAGTTTTCACTGCGAGCCTATCATCTAGCAGTGCATTTGCCGCACACATTTGCCCACATGCAAACAGGTCTTCAGTGATGTTGCCTCAGACAGAACTGGAATGAACAAGAGCAGAGTACCATGGTGTTTAATGATTAATCTCGTTTTTGTCTTGGTCAGCACAACGGTAAACGATGTGTTTACCATCATCCAGGAGAAAGGAATGCCACCCAGTGCATGTGACATCATCACACAGCTCCAGCACCTGGTGTCTTTGGTCGGACATCTCAGTCAGAACTGGTCATCATAAGGGGATCTCTAACTGCCCAACAACATGTTACCAACATTTTGCAGTCAGTGTTTGTCCCATTTGTTCAGCAGCACGGAACCTTTTACCAGCAAGATAGCCACAAATCCCCACAAAGCCAGCATATCACCACAGTATCTACATGAGCAAAACATTCAGGTACTACCATGGCCAGTACACTCGCCAGACCTTTCACCTATTGAACAAGTCTGGGACATGATGGGCCGACAGCTCCAACAACAACCAAGAGGTGCGCTTACCACTGTCGCTGAAATGGAACAGCAACTTTGTGCTATTTGGCATTCTATTCCTCAAGAGGACATTATAGAGCTGTACCATAATCTTCCCCGCCATGTTCATGAATACATTGCTGCATGGGGTGGTTCAACATCATACTAATTATACCTTTACTGGGTACAAAAAATAATATGGAAGTGGCAATTTTCCATATTCTTTTTTGATAATGTAAAGTAATCACACATTTCAGTGTATGCTAACAGCTGCCTGCCTGCATTTCAATAAAATGGCATTAATCCTTCCAGGTGTTGCATTTTTTTTTTTCTGTAGTGTATATTATTCATATAGATTGCAGCTTCCTTGTCTTTAAATATCAAGCAAAAAGAATTTTTGAAATCCAAGATTTAGACGAAACTGAGTGAGATCTGCAGTTTATTTTTAGTCACATTTTACTACAAAAAGTTTATTTCAGAAGCTATAAAGCTTCAAATTTAGCTTTCCATCAACACAAGGTAGAACATTAAATTTTTGACACAAATATATTAGGATAATATATAAAAATGTTTCTTAAATAAGTAAGTCTTGCTTTCTAAACAGTTTTAAATAATAATTGCAATTTGTGATGATAATACATGTATATATTTCTTGAAAAGAGCAATGCTTCAATTTAGTTTGTTGCACATCTGCCTGAATAATCTTTCTGGCTTCAGGAGACTTTTAGTAAATGTTCTGGTTGCAGAAAATTAAAACCATAACATTTGATGGAAAATCTTGTTTTCAGCTATGAATATATGGCCATCATAAAATAAAATGCTTCTTACTAAAAAGATTTGTATCAATTATGACTACACTTATAACAAATATATTTTAATGAACTATGTTATTTATTTATACCTTTTAATAAACAAATATTTCAATATAAATACTTTTGCTACAGTATATACACTTCAGTATTATTCCACAGTTGATATATTGGTTTTTCATGGGTCAATAAATAGTAATTCAGAAAGTGTTGCTCTAAACCAATAAATACCCATCAAGCAGCTGTTTGCCACAGAGGTGTACAACAACTTCAGTATTATTCCACAGTTGATATATTGGTTTTTCATGGGTCAATAAATAGTAATTCAGAAAGTGTTGCTCTAAACCAATAAATACCCATCAAGCAGCTGTTTGCCACAGAGGTCTGATAGGAGCCTTTAAGTTTAGTACACCTAGAGATCTGTAAGGAAGACACAACCTCAGCAGAAAAACAACACAAGAAAAAAAACGTCCATACCTTATCTGGGGTTGAAACCTATGTCACTTTGATTACTATCCAAAAGTGCTAACTACTCAATGACCAGGACCAGAATATGTTAAAAATATGACAGGAATAAACTGTTTTATTCCCCCATTATAAATCCCCAGTAATGTTTGCAAAAGTAAAATTTTACAAAGACTCCTGTTTTTAAAGACAGAAATTTCATTATTTGGTATTGTCAGTTAGCATCAATAGATTAAAGATATATTATTTGTCCATGTATGACACATAAAAATATTGATAATTTCAATTTCATTTGCCAAAAATATAATTATTATTCTGCCTATTAAGCATGAAATAATGCTAAAAACAAATCAGTAATAGAATATTTTGCAATACTAAGCTGTATAACAGAATTGGAATTTATATATCTTGGCTGTTTGAGTTAATGAAAATTTATAATACACTGATTTTATGTCTACAATAGGAAAGCATTTAATTTAAATTCACCTTGAGTATCCTTCTCATTAGGCAAACTCTTATGGGTAGGATGAGAGCGATAATGACGCATTAAAGCGTCTTGCTGACTATACAACTTTGCACAAGAGTTGCATTTAAAATTTTGTTGTTTTTCTGTGACTCCTAAAATATAAATATTAAATTTAAATTAGTTAAAAACAAAACAAAAAATTAGCAAAACCAAAAAAGAAAATATTAAACATTTTATAAATACCAAAATTTTAAATAATTACTTGTATTTAGTCAAAAAGAGCAATTTAATTAAGAAATTAAGCTGAAGACAATCAAAATTTATTACATATCTATAAATGTTAAATTGGTTTTTTTTTACCTATAAGCAGCACTTTTGTGCACACAATGAGCTAAATTGTAGGTCCCAAAGACCCCAAAGGGCTCAGAGAAGGCTGGGAAGGAAACCCACTGGACAGCTATTAGGAGACAGATAGAAGCCTCCTGTCAATTCCTGCACATGAAGCCATGGGTTAACATCCCACTGACTGACAGTGAACTTTCCAAGATTATTGGTATCCCCTTTGTCAACAGGGGCAAAATAGAAGTTAACAAAGAAAAATTTCAATGCAGACAGTGTTGAGATTCGAACCTGGGAACTACAGATTATGAGCCTAAAATTTAAACTGTAGGACAGGCTAAAGCAAGAATGGAAAAATCCGTAACAAATATGTAAGCTGCAATTTTCATTTCGTGCAAAAAGAAAAACTCAATCAGCTAATAATAACTTCAGAGCATTTACAGTTACAATAAATTGTATCACACTCAATTAAAACAATGCAAATTGCATTGTTTAATAACTTTTGACAGCAGTGGTGAATATTAGTGGAAATTGAACATAATATTTAAGTTACTTGGCATGTTTGGCTCAGACTAACTAAACTACCATAGAATGATATGTTTACAATTAAAGTTTACATAGTAGTTTGAAACTTTTATGCTTTATCTCAACAGTAATGAAATTTAGCAAAGAAGCAATCAAATTACTGTTGCATTGTCTTATAAGCAAGGAAACCAATGACAAATTTACAATACTAAGATAAATAAAGAAGAAATAATTAATATTAATGGTAAAGAATTAGAGAAAAAGTACCTTTCATTATTTGATCTGTGGTATCAAAACCATCTCTTAAAAGCCCTTGATTATCAAAACTATTGTAAGGCTGATACGCAGGTAATGGATTCACAGGTAATAGGCCCTTATTCATTATCTAAATGCAACAGAATATAAAGCAATGTTTAACACAAAAAACTATTTATGATAGAAAAACAAATACCATATAAAATCTTAACATAGTTAAGAGAATCCAAAAAGAAAAAATAAATGAATGAAAATAATAATAATAAAAGTGTTTACCAAATATCAGATGCTCTTTATTTAAAATGTGTTCCATGCAAAAGCTATCACATAGTATCAAAATTGTATGCACTAAATACACAATTATTAAAAATAATGATGTACTAATTTCATTTACCTTGCATCTTTCTTCTAAAGTATTTTCCGATTTCCTTGTGATTATCTTTAATAACATATACCACATACTCAATTCTAGAATTATCTTTATTATAGAGGGAAGGGGGAGACTATGTAACAGTATTGTAAACCCTCAACAATCACAAGAGGTACATTCCTTTAAACTCTCACAAATGATGAATTCACAAATGTTGACACTATAATTCAATTAAAAATGAGGGCTTATTGGAATCTTCCAATGGTCTTGGAAAGGCCACTTCATGGTTCAATGAAATGTAACAGAGAGTTAAAAGCCAAATTTTAAGGCCATAAGAAGCCTTGCAAGGGCAAAACATGTTACCTGTTTTAAACATTGGGGATTTTAACTTTTGTTCATTAAGTTAAAAGCATTTAAGCTGCATTAACAAATCTCTAATTTTACCAACAATGAAAAAAGTTAAATGTAAATTGAAAGCTGGATAACCATATCTGAAGACTAGTATTGGAGTAAAATGACTATCTTCAATAGCATTGCCACTAAATACAATAACACTGGCAAAATGTCACAAATATTGTTAAAGTATCACAAATACTGCTAACGTATCATCACTGACAAAGCAACACAGGCCAAATTACAACTCAACTATCAAAAGGACTGGTATCCGGAAATGACAGCAAACAACCAATAGCCAAACACAAAGATCATCACAAGTGTCATGGAGTGGCCAACTATGCCATGCGAGCCAGCAAATATAGCCTACAGTTGTGGTAATGTGCTTAGAGACTTCCATCTTTACTCTTAAGAACTTTCATTTGGTATCAATTGACATAGTTGTAGAAATGTGCTTTCAGATATCCAGCTTTAAACTTAAGAACTTTTATTTGGTAAAAGACTCTTAAAGTATAAGTAAATTACTCTAAATTAGAATTACTACTATTGCTGAAGTAGCAAAAGATATATAGTAAACTCTGCTGAGTTGCAGATACTTGCTCATAAAGCATTTTTCTTATATAGTATTATCATGTTGTATTAAATGAGTGCAAAAAATATTTTTCTTAACACAACACTAAGCAACAATTTTTCCTCTACAGGCTAATGTAGTGATTCCAGCACCAGTATCATAGTACTAAATAAAATGGAAGCATATTTTAACTGTTAATTTAACACATACTTAACTGCTATCAATGAAACTACAGAAAAAAATCTTACACACTACTACTACTTAAGCACTCAAAACAAAACTCAAATATAAAAAAGTATTATTCATACCTCTCCCACAGATGTTTTTCTCTTGCTTTCAATCACTTTGTGTGCTCTTGTTATTAAAGAAGATGCAGGAACAACAAATGCTGATCTGTCCAATAATACATAATTTTCATTTGTTTTAAGTCCTAACCACTGACAAAATTGGATTGGTTCTTCAGTATCCTCAAATTTTAGCATATGAACCAGATCTTTAAGAGGATACTGCAAAGAAACGATAGCATAATTATTAAGCTAAGGCTTTAATTACATTCAAAATATATCATTGCTTTGTTTAAAATTAATTTGAAATTTAAAAGAGCAAAATACATCACAGAAATTAGAAGTTCAAAAAATACTATTAAGTTTTTACAAGAAAAAAGATTTTAGCAATTGCTTCCAAATTCCTCCAACTAAAAATTTTTTTTTTTAACTTTACAGAAAAATACATTGTCTAAAATTCAAATCAAATTCATGACCAAAGAAACAAATGATAAAACACGGTGTAAAATGAACAGCAATATAGGTAATGCCAAAATATGAATTGGTGTGTACAGAAAAATATTGTTTCTGATATAGAAATATATTTACTCAGAACCTTATAACAATCAATGCTTATATTTCAAAGTATACACCACATTTTCAATAGTTTGTACTTATCATTCTGCAAAGTGTTCAATCCAAGCACAGTACCATGCCTTTGGCTTAGAGGTGAAGAACTCCTGACATCTGTGTTCAACCTCATCTGAATCAGTGAAGTGTCTACCACGGAGAATAGGTGACATTGCTTGAAACAAGTGATAATAGAAGGAGCAAGGTGAGGGCTGTACACTGGGTGTGGCAGTAGCTCAATTCCATCAAGTTCGTGAAGATTTACCTAGGTCCAAATTGCGGTATGTAGCTTGGCATTGTCCTGCTGAAGGAGCATCCTCTTTCGGTTGGTTAAAGCTGAGTACTGTTGCTTCAGTTTGTCATACATCTGGTCCACTAGCTCGGAATATAGTTTGGCACTGATAACTCAGCCATCTGGAACAAGTTCAAAGTGGATCCCTCCCTCAAAATTCCACCAGACACATAGCAGGACTTTTTTCTCAAACAGCCACGTTTGGGGACAGGTAAAGCTGGTTCACCTGGGTACAACCACTGGTTGGAAGTGTATGGACTATGCAGGTCAATCCACTTCTCATCCCCAGTAACTATCACTTGATGAACCAAGCATCACACAATTTCTTGAGCAGTTCCTTGCAGACTTCAATGCATCGTTAAACCTGAGCTGGGGTCAATTCATGTAGCATCTTTCTTCATCATCTGTAGACCTTTACAAGCTTGTGCAGGTAATCAGCAATGGTTGATTTGGAAATTCCCAGTTGGCTGACAATTTGTGGGGTGCTGGTTATTGGATTTGCTTCAACAGCTATGAGAAGGGCATCCAAATCAACCACAGTGAGCCTTCCCTAACTTTCTTCCTCTCCACGCTCATGAACATTTGCACTGTCCAAGTGGCATGGATAGATGATACACAAGGCCAAATTATCCCATCTTGGATGTTTGAGCCTTATGGCTCATACATCCAAGCTCCACTCGGACAGTGCAAATCTAGTTCAACATTTTCGACTTCTTGAGGTGAAGAATAATGAGGTGCTAGCGGTTTTGATTTGTTATCTTTCTTCATTTTGTTTACAAAATCTTCTAATTCTTCCCACTCACTCATTTTCTTTGGAGGTTCTTATCAATAACAGTTTCATTGTCACCATTTTCTGTCATCTAATCAACAACTTCTTGACACCAGCCCTCATTACTACCTATCTTCCCATTGCTTTTCACTCATTTGTCAGTTTGTGTGTTTGCCAAAACAGTTGTTCCAGCATATCTTTTGAATGCGATGGTCAAACTTAATGATTTGTGTCAAATCAAAGCTTATGACACTGGGAGTGTCATGGGCTATAAAAAAATGACTCCCCATGCTTTCTTCCTCCTTAAAAAAGGAATATGAAAACTATTGTTCCTTTGTATCCCCAGAATGCCAGTGCCAAAAGCAGTAAGCTATACATCAAATGAAACCTTGTGACATGGGGAATATCAGGCTATAAAAAAATTGACCCCCATGCTTTCTCCCCCCCCCCTAAAATGGGGATACAAAGGAAGCTATTCCACTATATCTTCAGAACATGACAGCCAAAAGTAACAAGTTATGACTCAAACGCAAGCTTGTGACATGAGGAATGTCAAAGGCTATAAAAACTTGCC
Organism: Ryuthela nishihirai; assembly: GCA_038380435.1. NCBI lineage: Eukaryota > Metazoa > Arthropoda > Arachnida > Araneae > Heptathelidae > Ryuthela > Ryuthela nishihirai. Next base: position 40,532,061 of record JAWZYU010000034.1, on the reverse strand, counting down.
TCAATACTTTCTTCGCCCCTAAAAGAGGGGAAATATGAAACCATTAACTATATCTACCAAATGCAAGGGACTGCAATTACGAGTTAAGTGTCAAATAAAGGCTCATATAAGGACCATCATAGACGATTTTGAATATTTCTCTCCCCTCCATCATTTTCCTCTCCCAAAAAGGGGGCTGGACCTTAATGAGTTATATCTCATATTAAAGCTTGTCATGTCTCCAATGCCAAGGACTACTTAAACACAAACTCCAAAAACAGTGGAGGAGGAAAAATGTGGTCAATGTTTATGAGTCATATATCATATGAAAATTTATGAAGGTAGGTGTCTTTAATGACAAAGAAAAAATACAAATAATTTTTTTTAAATACATACCTTCCTATATGGGTCCTAAAAAGTAGCAAATAAACCTGAAGCATATCGATCATGCAATCAGTCACTGAGTTCATATTCACTTCAAAAGAAGATAGGATGCCGATTTACCTACTCAACAAGATTGCTAGGTGCCCCTCTTCCTTTGAAGTGAATACGAATTCAATGATTGATTGCACCATCAATATGCTCGTTTTATTTTCTACTTTTTAGAGTGCATGAGAAAATAGGTATTTTTTTTAATATTTTAATTTACTTATATTTTTATGTATCTTCTTCTATATCTCCCGAAGCTAAATCTGTGATATGTTCTTTGACCATAATGGATTGGAATAGAAATGTTAGAATGATTACATTTTAATTCCTGAATTAACCAAATGATAATTATTCTTTTTTTAAATGCAGAAATGGCCATTCCATTGGCTGAGTGGTTAACATAGATGGATGCAGAGTAAAAGCACCTGGGTTATTTATATATAACAAACAAACATTATTTAAATTTTCTGTACACAACATAGCTTTAAAACCAGTTTTGACATGTATTATTAATAGATTAGTTTTACATTAGCAATGGAAACATTTTTGTGGAATTTTATTTACTGTTGAATAATTTTTCTTCCAATGTATATGAATTGTTTTACTGAAAATTTAATCATTTTAATCATTTGTATAAAATTTTTTGATTAATTAATGCAGCATACTGATTAATCAAACTATGCCCTAGAAGCCACCAACACATCAACAGAGGATAATCAACAAATCTACTACAGATCACAAGTTATAAATCACTCATTATCTGCTAAATAGCAGAAATATGGCTCTATCCCTAATATGATAGGCAATATAATTGGAGACCATTAATATAAGACCTCATAGTCTCTATAGGTTAATTCCTTCTAGCTAAGACTATTTCAATAGCAAGTAGATATTAATAGACTCACCTGTTCAGTACGGTTAGGTATACAATATGCTTTCAGAATCACTTGCAATGCTCTTATGCGCACTTGAGAAAAATAACGATGCATGATACAAGCATTCAAATAAGAAGCATCCTCAACAAGTTTAAAGAATTTAATATAGTTATTGCTGTTTAAGGCAAAGGCAGCAGAGACAGCAAATCTCACTTCAGTAGAATCTCTAATATAGGCTGGCAGTTGCTGGACTTGCCTGTAATGAGTTATAAAAAACATTAATTATCACATAAAATATATTCACTTATCTATGAAGATAAAATAATATTGATACTGATAAAGACTTTTCAACTGCAAAAGTAATGCTGTGGGAGCCAAATGCAGCATGCTCTAATATGATCATGATGCTCATGCATAACAGTCTCTTTAAGAATGTTTCTGCAACAAAACTGCATGAACCATTTGGGTGTTTCATTCTCATTTGGGATCACTAATGAGGTACATAGCTTTCTGATATTATGACATTGGCTGCACTTTCTACAACTTACCACATGTCAAACCACATTTATTACTGACTTTTTTCCTCAATATAGCAATTTTTGAAAAGAAGAATGTTAAAAAACAAGTTAAACTTTGAAATTTACCTATATTTTATAATGTAATTTCTAGTCATTTTATGTCTGATGAAGTCCTAATAGTTAGGATGAAATCGATCACATCTTTTATATATTCTGTTGTACTATTTGACAATCAACTCATCTTTTAATTTTATACATCTTTAAGTTAGTGTACAAAAATTAGTAAGTATAAACTTCTAAAAAAGTTGTTTAGCCTTCCTATTATTCCATCACACTATTCAATAAGAGACTCTGCAACATCAACTGATAAACCAACTATAGTGAAACAAAGGGACTATCATATATATTTAAGAATGTTTTCTTCGTGAACTATTTCTGTGTTAATTTCAGTGCTGCATTCTTTCAAGAGAATAATAACTCTCATTTATTAATGAACATTAACATTTTAATGAGCACATCATTCAATCTCATTTCAACTTTTAAAGCTAATAAACATGCCAAAAATAAAAAATAAAACCCTGAAAAACAATGTACAGTCTATTCAAATGTTAACTTGCACTGCCAGAAGAGTAGTATTGTCGACCATACAAAAATTTTCATGCAAGTAATGTAATTTAAATAACAATAAGAATTCGAATATTTCCACATGTGAAATACTAGGCATATAAAATGCTACACAATTGTAGTTACATAAAAAGTAGTACGAGTAGTTTAATGCTGTATATAAGTCTACACATAGAATAAATGCAGAAGTATTTGAACCATTTTCCTCCACTGCTGTCCTACATTTTAGCTTTCATTATATGGATTTAAAATGCTACAGGTTATTATGTACCACTTGGAGAATTAAACTGCGCGGTCTGGTTGGACCTCCGTAGCCCATGGCTGCTTGAGGATGATGATGAGGCCCCAAAGAAATTAATTGTGTGGACCAGTATATTCATCATTGCACAATAACATTTAACTCTCTAACCCACAAAATATAGAGAAGTAGAAATTTTTCACTTGCAGTATTCATGAAAATAGATGCAAAATTGGAGAGTGCTGTGACTAAAATACAATAAAGCATAAATTAATGTGAAAGTGCAGTGTTTCCAAAATCAATCAGGACATAAAGAGTCACATCCACAAGTAACTATATGAAAAATTTTTTCCTGCAAGTGTCATTACTTAACAGTCATCCAGTGTTTTTCATCAGATGATTGTCAGGGTTAGATTGTGGTGTAACCTTCTCCCTAGCTAGTTTTTAGGCCAAGCAACACCACATGCATGCACCATACAAAATCCATTTAAGGAACTTATTGAGTAGAGGATGTTTGTAAAATGCTTCCAGGTCTATAAAAGTCAACTCAAGAAACTATCTTTTCCTGCTCTGTATTGAAGTATAATTGAAATGAACAATTTAAAACAATTTTTTCCATTTCTAAGTGTTTTTATTGAACATTACAATTGCTTTTACAGAAGGATTGAAGAACATATGGTCTGTCACCTGTAATGTTGATAACAAATGTTGTCAGCCTAATTTTAATTACTTGGGTAATAATAAACCAATACTCTCTTTACAAAAAATTTAAATATAATACTCATCCATCCTCTCCCCACTGATAAAAACAATCTGCTATGAGAAAGTCAAAGTCTCCACATTTAGCGACCTGAAATATGATGTACTGCAGCAGTCATGAGTAAGTTTATTCCTATGTTTTCATTTTCTTACAATCCAATTTTCATCTAAACAGTAATTATGACATCCAGAAAACAATAATTTCCCATTGTGTTTTAGCTTTAAAAATCATAAGTTATACATTAACACTTTTTCTCTCCCAGCAGAACAAAAGGGTACTTACTCTGCACCCACATATTTCAGGGTTGGGGGTTGGGTTGTTTTACCTCTGAGCGGCACTTTTTCTGCACACCATGGGCTAAATGGCCAGGTCACATGGACCCCGAAGGCTCAGAGAATGTTGGGGGAGGGGACCCACTGGAACAGCTGTTGGGAGACAGATGGTAGCCTCCCGTCAAGGCCATCCAGCGTGTTCTTTAACGTTGGGTTGTTTTACCTCTCAGCGACACTTTTTTGCACACCATGGGCTAAATGGCCAGGTCACATGGACCCCGAAGGCTCAGAGAAGGTTGGGGGAGGGGACCCACTGGAACAGCTGTTGGGAGACAGATGGTAGCTCCCGTCAAGGCCATCCAGCGTGTTCTTTAACATTGGGTTGTTTTACCTCTGAGCGGCACTTTTTTTGCACACCATGGGCTAAATGGCCAGGTCACATGGACCCCGAAGGCTCAGAGAAGGTTGGGGGAGGGGACCCACTGGAACAGCTGTTGGGAGACAGATGGTAGCCTCCCGTCAAGGCCATCCAGTGTGTTCTTTAACGTTGGGTTGTTTTACCTCTGAGCGGCACTTTTTTGCACACCATGCGCTAAATGGCCAGGTCACATGGACCCCGAAGGCTCAGAGAAGGTTGGGGGAGGGGACCCACTGGAACAGCTGTTGGGAGACAGATGGTAGCCTCCCGTCAAGGCCATCCAGCGTGTTCTTTAACGTTGGGTTGTTTTACCTCTCAGCGACACTTTTTTGCACACCATGGGCTAAATGGCCAGGTCACATGGACCCCGAAGGCTCAGAGAAGGTTGGGGGAGGGGACCCACTGGAACAGCTGTTGGGAGACAGATGGTAGCCTCCCGTCAAGGCCATCCAGTGTGTTCTTTAACGTTGGGTTGTTTTACCTCTGAGCGCCACTTTTTTGCACACCATGGGCTAAATGGCCAGGTCACATGGACCCCTAAGGCTCAGAGAATGTTGGGGGAGGGGACCCACTGGAACAGCTGTTGGGAGACAGATGGTAGCCTCCCGTCAAGGCCATCCAGCGTGTTCTTTAACGTTGGGTTGTTTTACCTCTCAGCGACACTTTTTTGCACACCATGGGCTAAATGGCCAGGTCACATGGACCCCGAAGGCTCAGAGAAGGTTGGGGGAGGGGACCCACTGGAACAGCTGTTGGGAGACAGATGGTAGCTCCCATCAAGGCCATCCAGCGTGTTCTTTAACATTGGGTTGTTTTACCTCTGAGCGGCACTTTTTTTGCACACCATGGGCTAAATGGCCAGGTCACATGGACTCCGAAGGCTCAGAGAAGGTTGGGGGAGGGGACCCACTGGAACAGCTGTTGGGAGACAGATGGTAGCTCCCGTCAAGGCCATCCAGCGTGTTCTTTAACATTGGGTTGTTTTACCTCTGAGCGGCACTTTTTTTGCACACCATGGGCTAAATGGCCAGGTCACATGGACCCCGAAGGCTCAGAGAAGGTTGGGGGAGGGGACCCACTGGAACAGCTGTTGGGAGACAGATGGTAGCCTCCCGTCAAGGCCATCCAGTGTGTTCTTTAACGTTGGGTTGTTTTACCTCTGAGCGGCACTTTTTTGCACACCATGGGCTAAATGGCCAGGTCACATGGACCCCGAAGGCTCAGAGAAGGTTGGGGGAGGGGACCCACTGGAACAGCTGTTGGGAGACAGATGGTAGCCTCCCGTCAAGGCCATCCAGCGTGTTCTTTAACGTTGGGTTGTTTTACCTCTGAGCGGCACTTTTTTTGCACACCATGGGCTAAATGGCCAGGTCACATGGACCCCGAAGGCTCAGAGAAGGTTGGGGGAGGGGACCCACTGGAACAGCTGTTGGGAGACAGATGGTAGCCTCCCGTCAAGGCCATCCAGCGTGTTCTTTAACGTGCACAGGGTATGACTCTCCCGCACACGGGGCCACGGCTTAACGTCCCATACGACGGACGGCGGCCTTTCCAAGCCCATCGGTGTCCCCTACTGACCGTGGGCAGGGCGGGGAATTTTTGCGGAGATAAATCTCAACGCTGACCCAGCTGGGACTCGAACCTGGGAACTACAGATTACGAGCCTGGCGCGCTACCGACTGAGCCACCCCCGCCCCACATATTTCAGGAACTTCTTTTTCAGAACCTTATATTATTAAGCAAAAATCACATTCCCTCCAGATAAAATACATCCTTTTAATTTGCTTCTTCCCCCCCCCCTCTCCCAATGTTAAGCTAGTTTAATGCTTGTCCAATCTTTTACATATAGGTGCTTATTTTGCAAGAGTATTTTGATATTATTTTACAATATTAACAATATGTATTAAACAAAATTTAGGTAGAGTGCTCTCCAGTTATAGCTCATGAGATAATGAAGACCCAAAACCATCTGCAGAAGACACTGACCTTGACTGAAATGGAAATAAACAAAAACATCTGATATAAAACATGCTATATGGACTACTGAAGAAAATAAAAAAAGCCCAGGTAATCAACAATATAAAACAAACAAATCATTTATTAAAAATTGTTTATCACTCTGTGGTAAATTTTCTGTGGAAAGCTGAATATCAGAAGATCTACATTACATTTGAATTCAGAGTACCTCTGATAATGTTATAACAGGAAATATTAATAATGGAAGTAACATTTTAAACATGAATGACAATCATAGTGTTACCTGTTAACTCTTTAATGTTTATAAATCAATAAATATTTCATGGAAAAAATTTCACTGACATACAGGACTTGAACCTGCATCTCTCCAGAAACATGCCAGAGTATTCTACCATTGCCAGCTCTGATTTTTTTGCATGACAGAGAGTTTAAAGTCTTAAATTAGCAGAAAAAAGATAGAGCTTGCATTAGTTCAATGGTAGAATACTCTGGCATGTTTCTCGAGAGATGCAGGTTCAAGTCCCATATGTCGAAATTTTTTCCACAAAATATTTATTACTGAAAGTAACATTTGAGAACTTTAAAACAAATTAATAATTTTAATAAGCAGTATTAGTCAATCCTTATTAAGAAATTGAAAATTGAGTAACTCTAAAATTTGCACTGAATGAAATGTGAAATGAAGAAATAAAATTATATTCATATACGAACCTCAAAGTGTCGCCTTCATTTAAGCTCAGAAGGATATCATATGACCGGAATTCTGCTTCATTTGGGCACTTTACACCTTTCAACAGCAAATCATGGTAAAGATGTTTTAAAGTTTGCAATGACTTCGTCAGATTCTCATTGTTGATTTTGGAATCAAATACAGACATATCTTCTTCGCAAAGTGCCTCAGCACAATGAATATGAAAGCGAGCACATTTTTCTACAAGATCCACACACAGAATGTCACAAAGGTTTTGTTGGGTAATATCCTGAAATTAGGAAAATACATATGGGGATCTAAATTTTAAAATTACACTTAGTTTCAGAGAAATATAATGTATGATACAGAAAATAGTTCAAGGGTTCCTCCAAATGTGTAAGTGGTTTAGATTGCCCTGGCCTAAAAGTACAAGAAAGAATACAGAATTCTTAAAAATAGAATATTTTTAAAATTTGACACATTATGCACATATAAATAATTTCACTGCCACTTAAAACTAAAGCACAACCCATAAAGGCTTTTTATTAGATTCTGTTGATATATTTATTAGGTTGACTTGTAGTCTCTTACAATGGTATCATGATCTTGGCTAAATAGGAATTAATTACGTTTTTCAAAAATTTATTTATTTATTTATTTCACTTCATTAACATTTTAGGGGTAAACTTCCTATGGACAAAGCTGCAGGATATCTGTAACTCAGTTGAACAGTAGTACGTCCCCAGGGGAGAAAGGGTCAAGTCACAAGGGCTGATATTGACCCCAGAGGGTTGGTATATCTCCAGGAAGTCAAAAAGCAGGCTGTTGTGGAAGACCACAGTTCTAGTACTTATAAAATTTAATAATACATGATTATTGGCTGTATTAACAATTAACAACTATTCTTGAGATGGGCTATTATCACTCATTATTGCATATAGCTAAATTGCCTCGGAGTGCAATTTTCTTGTAACACATGGTTTTACTCCTATACTATGTACAAAAATGCCATTTTTTAATCAGTTACCTAGTATGTAAAGTATCCCTTGAGCTATTGCCTTGGGGTTGGGTTATTTTACTCTGAGCAGAACTTTTTAGCACACAATGGGCTAAATGGCCAGATCACAAGGACCCCGAAGGCTCAGAGAAGGTTGGGGGAGGGGACCCATTGGAACAGCTGTTGGGAGACAGATGATAGCCTCCAGTCAAGGCCATCCAGCATGTTTTTTAATGTGCACAGGGTATGGCTCTCTGCACATGGGGACATGGTTTAATGTCCTATCTGGCAGATGTTGGCCTTTCCAAACCTGTCGGTGTCCCCTACTTACCGTGGGTAGGGCAGGGAGTTTTGTGGTGATAAATCTCAACACTGACCCAGCTGGGACTCTGGCGTGTTACCGACTGAGCCACTCCCCACCCCAAGCTCTTGTCTTGGCTGGTGCAGATGACAGCTGTAAGATGGGGGTATAAGCCCCTTCTTTCTGCTCATGTAGTGTATCTGTTAACTAGACATAGATTTTCACTATGTCACCATAGCTGTAGTTACCATTCCTGATATCATTGATACTCGTTGATGTCACTCCTTTGCTGATATTGTAGATGCATACAGAATGTCAAAAGGCATTTGTACTATTTGCAATCATATTTTCTTACTAAGCTCAGGAACTGTCATGAGCTGATACATTATCTGAGCACCATTCTCAAGAATTAAAACTTTCACCACAATTAACCCAAATGAACATTAAGATATTTAAAAACTTTAAAATCCTTCCTGCAACTAGTTTCACCCAACCTCCATCTCGGGGTATTCAGGATATATCCTTGAAACAGCTATATAATTAAATACTTGTTTTTCACAGTTAAAAAGCATATTGGAGTATTTATTACTTGTCTCTGTGTGTCATTTACTACCATCATTGTAATAAAAATTAAGTTAAAATCTTTAATTCTCTATGACACTGTTAGATGGTTTTAAGCACTTCAACAAATGTTCTATGCTATCAAGTATCAAAAGTTATTAAGCAGATTTTTATGTACCATACCGCAGAGGATGGGTAGTAAGAGCAACTTCCAGGATGCTTACTAGTGGCAAGTTTAATCTTTGATGTTCTTTTCAGCAAGTGACATCTCAGTAGAGTTTGAGAAGGCAATGAGGGGATGCTTATAATTTATTTGCAAAGGTTTAGTGAAGGAAATAACCAATAATACTTTTAATAACATAGCGTGCTTAAAAACTTCCACGACAAATTTTGCGCCCTTATTTTGGGTGCATTGTCAGGTGGGAAGTGAGCAGTTTTAGATATTGCATGAGAGACAGTTGGTTGTTGAGTGCGGGGGAGGGGTGGGGTGCCATAACCCCACACCCTATTTCCAACCTACTTCATTTGCAGATCGCATTATGGCCACCTGCACATCTGCCAGCTACTCTGAACCTCAGAGCTGAGCCACTGACAATGCAATTTATGGCACCCCATACCTCCCCAGTGCTCAACAACCAACTGTCTCTCATGCAACATCTAAAGCTGCTCACCTTCCACCTGACAATGCACCCAAAGGAGCAAAACATGCATTGTGGAACTCAAAGTTTTTAAGAACTCTATGCTACCAAGAGTATTATTGGCATTTCCTTCACTAAACCTTAAGTAAATAAATTATCAGCATCCCTCATCGCCTTCCAAACTCTACTGAGACATCACTTTCCTCTTACTACCCATTCTCTGTGGCTACATAAATTTCTGCTTAATAACTTTTGATATTTGATAGCATAGAACATTTGTTAAAGTGTTTAAAAAATTTAACAGTGTCATAGAGAATTAAAGATTTCAACTTAATCATTTTATAGATGTTTACCACATAATAACATAGTTTGCTGCAGTGGTATTAGAAATGTGGCAAATTACTATTTGTTCCTGCTAAGAGTTGATCATTAACCAGAACTAAATGTTACAAAAAGAACCATTTTTCAGCATGACAATTGTTGGGTTGTTTTGCCTCTAAGCAGCAGTTTTTTTTTTCCACGCATTGTGCTAAATGTCCAGGTCACAAGGACTCCAAGGGCTCAGAGAAGGATGGGGAATAGGATGTATGGAACAGCTGTTAGGAGACAGATGGGAGCCTCCTGTCAAAGTTAACTAGCATAGGTTATGGCTCTGTTGCACACAAGGCACAACTAAACAATCCACCCTATGGACAGCGGCCTTTCCAAGCCCATTGGTGTTCTCTTTTCCACTGAGGTTAGGGTGGATATTACTGGAGATATTATCAATGCTGGCACAATTGCAACTCAAACCTGAGAACTACAGATTACAAGCCTGGTATACTACTGACTGCACCACTCCACCCACACACCGTTGCACAGCCAAGACTTTTGGTGGAAGAAGGGTTTAAAAATTTTTAATGCAAACTCATGAATAATTATTTCTTCGAAATACAGTTATATTGAAGAAGATTTAAATCTCCCTTAGGTTAATAACCTTAGATTAATAACCTTAATTCCTTTAGGTTAATAATCTCCTAAAGGTTAATAATTCCCATTGGCTTCTTTTCCATCTTCCTTCTGCCATCACACTGCTACTCATTTTTAATTAAAAGAATCCTCTTTATTTTCGAAACCTCATTCAATCACATGATATAAGATAAGTAGGATTAAAAAAAATAAAAAATCAGATAAGATGAAGATGTGATAAAAGACTGAAAAGATATGTTTTTCAAGATCAATATGTTGTACGACTTAATCAGAAATAATTAGCTAGATATAGCCATTATTCAAAATACAAAAACTAATTTATAAAGAAGACATACAAGCTAATAAAAAATAGTACAGTGGATCCCCCCCCCCCCCACACACACACACAGTGAATTTAATTCATTCCATGAAAACTTTCACTAAGCGAAAAATTCATTGTAAATTGGGGAAATGCAAGGCTAATCTGTTCCAAGACCATCATAAGTTCACATTTTTTATCTTAAAAAACATAGTTTATATTATTTAAACATTAATTCTTGACAAAGAACATTATAAGAACATGATAAAATATAAAAATTAATAGAAAGTAAAAGAAGCAATGAATAAAAACATAAAATATTACATCTGTAGCAAGCACACTTGTTTTGACCCCTTTTTAGACTTCTCAATGATTTATGCATGTATTGCTTTTTCTCAAGGGTTATGCTTTCCTATTCTTCTTATCCTTTTGCAAATTACCTTTACAGACCATTACAATCAATATTAATTCACTTTTAGATTTAAAAAAAAAATTGAATAAAAGCACAGGCTTTAGGAGAGCCCTTTCCACAATCAAAAACACTGCTAACAATGTAAACAAAGGAAATCAAGCTCCAAGCATTCATATATGGGCATTGCTAATTAGCCGAGTCTACTAAGTGCATTCTGATTGGCAGAAATTGGCAACTGTGTGACTTTGTAAACAATTCATTATGCAGGGAGAATTCGTTATGAGTCAATGGGAGCACATGTGAGGCAATTCATTACGTGGAGGTACACTGTACTTCTAATGTACTCCTAAGAGCACATTATGACAACAACCCCAATAAAGTGTTACATATTTCAGAACATATGAAATTGTATATGATAAATTTTGATAAGGCTATAAAATGTTTTAAAACATTTTTGTATGTCTGTATGCATAGATTTCACATTTCAGCTACAAGAAAGCATCAATAAAACATTATTTGGTTAACCATGGTACCTGCAACTGAATTCATATTGATCACATCTAACGCATAACAGTATCAATAACAAACTACAATTTAAAATATTTAAAACTTGGCAAACAGCAGGCTTAATAATAATTTAAAAATAAGAAAGGGTCATGTCTAAAAGTTGCCAAAAATACTTATATAAAAATTACACTAAACTGCATTTGCCACAGTGAGGCCATCTTTTGTGGTAATAATTTGTTTTGTACAAATATTCTCAATCCGAACTAAATATTCCATACATTACTGGCAGCCTAATTTTAGAGGGTATTTTTTACTGAGAGGAATAACTGAAGTAATGCATAAATAAATATGGTATTGTAAATCTAACTCAGTTTGGTGGATCTTTACAGTCAATTAATTCTTTTTATGGCCAAGAGTAAGTCTTTAAAAATGATGATATATTCTTTGGTGTAAAATTCACTATTTTAAATAATGTGCAGAGATCACTAGATTTTATTTGACAATTCAAGTAAAATTTAATATTATTGAAATAAATTCCATAATATTTTTGTAGGTGATCAATGAAGGTTTAAAAATACAGATAAAAAGAGTTATCAAGGAATTGCTCATCAGCATATGCAAGCTAAAAGTTTGAAAGTTAGTAAAAGAGAATGAAATTAATTGCTTCTAAAAAATATTGTGCATATCAATAATATTAAACTTGTAAAATATTAAAAATGACTGATTTGTGGATCATCATTTAAATTAACAAGCATCCATTTCATCAAAGAACATTGCAAGAATTCAAAAGCTTATGATTGACACAAAGAAATTATATTCCAATAGATTTCAATTTTAGAGTTCTTTGAATGAAAAGGCAACAAATTAGTTAGCATTAATTATATGATGCAATTATATTATTTATTACAAGAACTTCTAACGATTATTTGAAAGCACAATTTGCTTCAATTCTTTTTAAATCAAATGTGTCAAAATTCTACACAATCCCTAAAACTTAATCCAATGTGCAAATGCAAAAATTGCTCTTTTAATGGTCTTTCAAAGCTATCAGGAATATATACTTATATTACTTGTTAAATAGTAATGATCCATCATATCAAATGCAATTCTTTATGGATAGAAGACATAGTTGGGTTGGGTTGTTTTACCTCTGAGCGGCACTTTTTTGCACACCATGGGCTAAATGGCCAGGTCACATGGACCCCGAAGGCTCAGAGAAGGTTGGGGGAGGGGACCCACTGGAACAGCTGTTGGGAGACAGATGGTAGCCTCCCGTCAAGGCCATCTAGCGTGTTCTTTAACGTGCACAAGGTATGGCTCTCCCGCACACGGGGCCACGGCTTAACGTCCCATCCGACGGACGGCGGCCTTTCCAAGCCCATCGGTGTCCCCTACTGACCATGGGTAGGGCGGGGAATTTTGCGGAGATAAATCTCAACGCTGACCCAGCTGGGACTCGAACCTGGGAACTACAGATTACGAGCCTGGCGCGCTACCGACTGAGCCACCCCCGCCCCATAGAAGACATAGTAAGCAACTGTTATGTTTAAAGAATGTGTAGAAAGAACAAGGAAAGAAGTGAGAAGTTTGCTTTAAGAACAAAGTGAGAAGGCTGCTGAAGTATAGCTTAGAGAATACAAGTGAATTCAACAAAACTACTAAATACAGCCATAGGAACATTAACTTTCTGAAATTGCAGCATTTCATATCTCTCATTTACTTGGATAAAAAAAAAATCATTATTTTTCATCATAATGCTTAAATCATTGAGACAGAAATATTATTAGCAATTAAAATTTACTGAATAAAAACAAACAAGAAATCAGACAAGCTTAGATAACACTTCTGGATTAAGAATAAGTAATCTGCATTTATGTGGCTCTTTATTCCTACCAATATTAATAACAAAACTTGAATTTATTATTGTCAGAATAATAATGATAAATTATTTAAATCCTTAATCAAATGTTCAGATTAAAAATACTGTTACAAAGAATCTCATCAGAAATGAAGTTGGTTGTTTAGGGTTTTATGGTGCATTAGCATCTAAGCTATAATGTGCATCAAGAGTGAAGACAGATGCAATAAAGACAATAAACAGCTTTGTTCAAGGATATATATATATAGACAAGGTGTATTCAAGTTATATCAGCAATTTATTTTTTAAACCTCTTTTGGTTCACTAAATCCACACACTTTTGATGTCATTAGTAGCTGCATTATGATGATTAATATTTACCTTCAATGGCATATTTGTCTACATATTAATACCATATGGCAAATTCATGCTATTTATTAGAGGTATGCCATCCCAAATTTAAGATTTTTGTCCCTTAACCTTTTCACAGCAGCTGGGACAGCACCTGTCCCAGCACATTTCTGTCTGCTCAGTGGCTGGGACCAAATGCCCAGAAGCAATGAAGGTGGCAACACTTAAGATGATTAACTAATGGATGGAGGTCATTGGAAACTGGGAGAGGTGGCTCAGCTCTTCTTACCCCACTGCAAGAATTTGGCAGGAAATGTGCCGCTACAGCAGAGAGATCTCAAAGGACAGAGTGGCCAACTAAAGGTTAATGTCACCTGTCGTTAAGATGTGAAAGCACACAATGGACAAAAGTTTATCTGTGACATAATATCAAAACTAAATAACCAGTTAATAATAATTAAGAAAGCTAAAGTGAAAAGATAAGTATGAATGATATTATGAACCAAAATTATTTGTGCCTACTAAGATTTAACCTCTACTTACTGCTGGAGTGGTAGCATTTCTTACTTTTTTCATTGCATGGAAAAAAAATCTAGCTCTCAAAATAAATTTAAAAAAAGCATCAGAGAACAGGAGATAATGGAAGAGAGCTTGAGATAGATGATAAATGGTGAGAAAGATGACCATTTTTAAGTGTCTAGAATTATCATTCAGGAGTACACCCATGGAAGAAATGAGAGCAAAAATGCTAAATTCAGTTTCATTGAACAAGTGTATATACAAAAAAAAAAAAATCACACAATTGTAGAGAGTATTCTAATATATGGATTAGAGATATGGATGCTGGCAGAAAGACTAATATCTAAGATAAGAGCAATCAAAATGGATTTCAGGTGATGAGTATGGGAAGCAAAAATGGATAAACCAGAGAAATACCAAGTGGATGGAAAGAAATAGTGAGAGATGATGTCTCAAACAAAGGCAACCCTAAAGAATAGCCTGGGGAAGTGATCTTAGTCTGAAAGAACCTTAGGTCATATTTTAATAATCAAACTTCATGTCATTTTTATGATACGAAATAAATAAATTTGTGAACAGATTATGTTTCCAAGAGATATTATGGGCTTCCCACTTTCTGAATTATCATTCAAAGATGTTATATGCAATCTAGAACACTTCCAATGTTGACAGATGAATTTCAAATCTTTCCATTTATATCTCAAGGATCAATGACAACATTATAAACTTAAAAAAAACTATAAAAATCACTTAAACTAACCTTTCTGATAGCACGAGTTCTATTCCAAATAAAATCATACCATTCTCCAACTGATGTGCTTGAATCTTCAATTTTATTTATTATATTACATATTAAATAGTCCATGGTAAGCATTAAAACAGTTGGTGGTCTCAATTCATGAGGAAGAGGTTCTTCTTGATCTGCTGATGATCTACTGTATTCCTTCACAATCACTTTATGTTCTATACTCTTTGAAGAGTGCTGTAAAATATATATATTTAATGCTCATTCAAGCAAAACATTCCTGCAAAGAAATTGCTACACTAATAATATTACCATTCATAAGTGGTGAAGTATACATAACAATTTTAGTAAACTGTGTTCTGATTTGAATGTAACATTGGGAAGTTAACTTACATTAAATTTATTTGTACCAGTGGCTCCAAAGCAATTTAATTGCAACCATTTAATATGCTAAAACATCATAAAGGGCATTCAGGGTTAAACACCAAAACAGAGTTGATGGCCTATGAAAAGGATTTCTGACGATGCAAAACATAGCTAGACCAATATCTACAATATGGAGGACATTCGAAATGTTCTTGCATGTCTGGGTTGGGTTGTTTTACCTCTGAGCGGCACTTTTTTGCACACCATGGGCTAAATGGCCAGGTCACATGGACCCCGAAGGCTCAGAGAAGGTTGGGGGAGGGGACCCACTGGAACAGCTGTTGGGAGACAGATGGTAGCCTCTCGTCAAGGCCATCCAGCGTGTTCTTTAACGTGCACAGGGTATGGCTCTCCCGCACACGGGGCCACGGCTTAACGTCCCATACGACGGACGGCGGCCTTTCCAAGCCCATCGGTGTCCCCTACTGACCGTGGGCAGGGCGGGGAATTTTGCGGAGATAAATCTCAACCCTGACCCAGCTGGGACATGAACCTGGAAACTACAGATTACGAGCCTGACGCGCTACTGACTGAGCCACCCCCGCCCCTCTTGCATGTCTGTAGATTTGCACTCATTCCTCTGATGTTAATGAGCTACAACTTGTTTGAAAGCTTATCTAAATTTGTCATTACAGGTTAAAAATGAAGGTTGTGTCATTTCTCTCTTGACTGGTGGCATGCAAAGTTCAGTGCGAAATCTGTGTGTTGTTGCTATGGAACCTACTAAAGATGGAGAAAGATTTTACATTTTCACAAAGATGCAGCTTGGAGACGACGGGAAAAAATTAATGTTGATTTATCACAAGTATATGGGGCACTATTACAAGATGGATGTGCAAATTCATTGAAGGATGATAGAACTTTGAAGACCTCCCTTGTGCAGGAAGACTGAAGGAGGACCATCACTACTATTTGTGAACTTATTAAGGTAAACCCACACATCACTGTTCAGATAATAAGTTTAGATATCAGTGTATCGATTGGCAGTATGGAAACAATTATTCATCAATATTTAAAGTTCTGAAAGATTTGAGCCAAATGGATACCCACAACTGACAGAATAGCAAAAAAGGGCTACAATCATCGACTTGTGCAAGATTTTTTTAAAGGAGGATGCAAGCTACTTCCCTACACAAAAGATGGAGATAGCATAGAAGATATATTAGACTTATCCTGGTTTCTCATACAGCATACAAACACTCACACAAGGACATGCCTCGCTGGTCTTAGTAGTCAAGTAAGCTAATCACTAGACTAGGTAGGGTCTAGTAATCTGGCAATGTTTGAACCTAGTAGCCTCAAATGGTTCACAGACATTGTCACAGATGATAGATATGATTTTATTACTATACAACTCCCAAAAAGATCAACAACTATGTTTGGGTGCAGAAGATGAACCATGTCACCAAACCTTTGAAAAGACTTTTGCTCAAGGAAGAGGATGTTCACAATTCTTTCCAATTCCCAAGGAGTGGTAGTCATGGACATCTTATCTGAAAAAATTATTATAAATGGCTAATACTAACCAATAAAATGGTTAAGGACATGAAGGAGCAGGGTTGAACAAGAGGCATGTAAAGGGTTCTCCTTCTTTATGACAATGCCAGTGCTCACAAAACCCAGCAAGTTGTGGACTAACTGGAGCAGGAATCTTTGTTTGTATGTTGTATGAAAAACCAGGACAAGCCGAATATAACTTATAGATTATCTCCTAGAAGCTATATTAAGCTTGTCCTACATAAAAAAAAATAAAAAATAAAGTTGGCACTGATAAATTAAAATTGTTGGACACTATAATTGGCCACTTTGAAAATCCTTTCTTTAGTGCTATGAGCTTCTGGTATCATTTCTTCAATTAGCAACTAGATTGTCAGTTGTTTCTCAGCAATAAAACATTTAGAAAAATTCTAGCAGCCAATTTTAAAATGTCAACAATTTTTGACATCTTCCATAGGCTAGTATTGAAGAGGTTAAACAACTGTTATAATCAATCAGTTCAATTACAGTTTAAACAATTCGGCTGTCAGGTTGTATTGCATCTGATGGTTAAATTTTTGCTTAGTACCAAGTTCATTTGAAGTTGACTACTGACTCACCATGTAAGAAAAATATGAAGTGGCCATAGAAAAACAACAGACTGATAGCCCTTCCGATCACAAAAAATATATCCTCTATAAATACCCATTGTGACACTGTAAAACCTTTGGGTAACCAAAGAGATTGACGCCTGCTTCCTGTTGTTACAATAAGGTCTGAATGCTGAGATGTAATCTAATAAGGACCTATGGCTCCTACCCTATAGTCCAACGTATTGTTCATTTTATAGGATTGTAATATGAGATACCCATGGCAAGGTCCCCTGAAAAGTGTTCAGCTTATCTGAAATTGTTCCTGAGACTAGAGAGAATGGGGTGGTTGACACCAAAAACCTGGCCACCTCCATAACAGAATGCCCTGCTTCCAATCTCCCAACAACCTTCCACTGTTCCGAATATCTAATGTTTCTTTCAGTCATACTGAAAGTGACTGAAATTCTGATCTGTTATTCTAACAGATCAGAACTTTCAACCTGAAAAATATAGCCTCACAAATTTTGATACTTTTAGAGGCTGCCTCATTTGCACAGTTTGTATTACACTGAATTTTCATGTCAATATTTAGTATTGGTGCACTATTATTGCATATTATAGATGCAGTTCCATTTTTCCCCCATTTTTTACTAGTTTTAATATTCTTGTTTTTGTGATCTTTGCAATAATTTTGACTACTAGTGTATATTATCTCAAAAGCAACTCATCCAACATGAGTCAAATATTAATTTTTTTTAAGCTCACAAATACTTTTGTTCTGTGGGAACAATTGCCTGGAGTTAATATAAAACTGAAACATGAATTAAACTTATTTTCAACAACCAACATAAATATGGGGAAAAAATAAACATATAAAAAGTATTTCTCAAAAACGTATATTTACCGTGGAATCTAAGCTTTTCTTTTGTTCAAATACTGATAAGCAATTGTTCTCAAAACGACTATATCGCTCTTTCTCAGGGCACATGTCAGGACATGTGCCTACAATAGCTATAGCTGTAGTTATATCTGACTGCTTCTGTTGACCTAAAAGAATACACATATATGCATCCATAAACATTAAAAGCAAAATTACAATTTAATATAATAAGCTTAGAGTTAGGTTATTTTACCTCTGAGCAGCACTTTTTTGCACACAATGGGCTAAATGACCAGGTCACAGAGATCCTGAAGGCTCAAAGAAGGTTGAGGGAGGGGACTCACTGGAACAGCTGTTGGGGGAGAGATGGTAGCCTTCATCAAGGCAATCCAGCATGTTCTTTAACATGTACAGGGTATGGCTCTCCTACACATAGCCATGGCTTAATGTCCCATCCAATGGACAACAGCCTTTTGCAAGGTCATCAATGTTCCTACTGACCATGGGCTGGGTGGGGAGTTTGGCAAAAATAAATCTCAATGCTGGTCCAGCTGGGAACTACAGATTATGAGCTTGTGTGCTACCAACTGAGCCATTCCTGCCCCTAAAGAGCTTAGCATGTGAAATTTAAGTATATTACACTTGAGTCACATTTAATATTACAGTGCATTATAGTTGCATGTCAGTCAAAAAAACTAGAAATCTTAGCATTGCATATATGGCATTAAACAAATACTCTTTTCAAAGATTAAAATATATATTCAAAGATCAAATTAAATATTTTAAGATTATTAGAATTTGTGAAATGAAAAAATAAAATAAAAAACATTAATATGTTTTTGAATAATTTAAACACATATTTCTTTTTACAAATAAATGCAACATATGCAAACATTAACTTCTCCGAATGTGTGCATGGGCAAAAAAATTTCAGCTGAAAAGCATTTATCTTTTAATCCATCCATATTAGGAGTTACTACACCTCAATACCTTCTATTTGAAATTTCCCATACAGTTACAGACCACTTTGATATCTCTACAACCTATTGCTGATGAGTATGACACTAAAAACAGAGAAAGCAATTTACCCTATCACAACTCCACAGAAGGCAAAATTAACATGAATGAATAAAACCAATTATTTTATGTTTCGAGACATTGCAAAATTATGCTTCTAATGTAGGCTTTAAAAAAAAAAAACTGTTCATTTCATTTTGACTTGCATAAAAATTGCCTATAAATTTTTTGCTCAGAACAAAAATTTAAACAGAATTATATATTTTGGGTTGATTTACCTCTGAGCAGCACTTTTTTGCACACCATGGGCTAAATGGCCAGGTCACAAGGACCCCGAAGGCTCAGAGAAGGTTGGGGGAGGGGACCCACTGGAACAGCTGTTGGGAGACAGATGGTAGCCTCCCATCAAGGCCATCCAGCGTGTTCTTTAACGTGCACAGGGTATGGCTCTCCCGCACACGGGGCCACGGCTTAACGTCCCATCCGACGGACGGCGGCCTTTCCAAGCCCATCGGTGTCCCCTACTGACCATGGGCAGGGCGGGGAATTTTGCGGAGATAAATCTCAACGCTGACCCAGCTGGGACTCGAACCTGGGATCTACAGATTACGAGCCTGGCGCGCTACCGACTGAGTCACCCCCGCCCCCCAAAATTATATATATTTCATAATTATTGATAATATATATTCATCACATATAAGCTCACTGGACAAAAAATTAGTCATATCCCACCATAAGAGGGTTATGTCCATTCAACAGCAACAGAGGGTGCACGAGTAATAAACGCGTCCTACAAATAGCTGTGCCGTGCACTATGGGGTTCATACAGTGACAAGGAGTGGTTGTATGCCACGTGTGTGTTAGTCGCTCCGTGAATCATAGGTTGTGCCAAAGACGTGAATGAGTGGCAAAAAGGT
The DNA here is from genome assembly GCA_038380435.1 of Ryuthela nishihirai. Lineage (NCBI taxonomy): Eukaryota > Metazoa > Arthropoda > Arachnida > Araneae > Heptathelidae > Ryuthela > Ryuthela nishihirai. The sequence continues at coordinate 40,511,815 of JAWZYU010000034.1, read as the reverse complement.
GTTATTGCATTTGGTCGAGCCAAAGGGCATAGTATACAAGAAATTGCTGCCTTTGCAAGTGTGTCAAAACATACTGTCCATAGGGTCTTCCAGCAGTGGCGTACATCACAGTCCACCATTAATTGTCGCCAGAATTGTGGCAGAAAGACTGTGCTCACCAATAGGGACCGCCACAGTGTGTCACACACTGTTAGGGCAAACTACTTTGCAACAAGGCAGAATTGCTCCAGTCAGTCAATGCAGACCTACAACAAGCTGTTTCTGAACGAACACTCTGAAGGGAACTGCATGCCATGGATATCTGGAGCAGAGTCGTGGAAGAGATCCAGCTCTGCACAAGGCTGCATGGCTACAGTGGGCAAGGCACCACAAAGACTAGACTGTTGACTCTTGGAAGCGTACGCTCTGGTTGGATGAGTCATTCTTTTGCTTGTACTCAAATGATGTGAGACAACAGGTACATCGTAAGCCACATGAAGCTTTCCATGCGGATTGCGTATAAGGTTCTGTTCAATCTGGAAGAGGTTCTGTGATTCCTGGGGAGTTTCACATATGAGGAAATGGGTCCTTTGTTTGCAGTGATGTCACACTTGAACCAAAAGGGCTATATGGAGCTACTGGATGACCACATGTTGCCTTTTGTGCAGCATCTCCACAGTGAACACCAGAAGGATACCCTAGTCTTTCAAGATGACAATTGTCGTGTGGACAGGGCTCAAAGTGTGTCGGATTGGCACGATGAGCATTCTGAAGCCTTCAAACATCTCGACTGGCCTACCAAATCCCCCGATTTGAATCCCATAGAAAATTTCTGGGACTATTTGAAGCAACATGTGAAGTGCCGTCCCAGCCATTCAGCCAATTTGGTCGAACTGTGGCATTTGCTGCTGGAAGAGTGGATGAATATTGATATGCACTACATCTGCACACTGGTGGCATCCATGCCCAGGATTTTGGCTGTCCTTTGGTCGCATGGAATTTGGCTGAATGTCACCTAATAGCATTACACGCTATTAGATGACATTCAGCCAGGGGTGACTAATTTTTTGTCTGATGAGCTTATTTCACAATTATAAGAACTGCTTTAAAAAAATTGCAAAATCCAATAACTAAATATATCTGTAACAATAGTGTGTGATAAAATGCCAGGCATATTTTATATAACTCGGCATAAAGCATCAAGGTTTGGGTAAAAAATATCCATAGTGCTTGCAGCTGTTCTTATAAACTTTCATTTTGGATATTCTCAGAAACAAATTCATATGGAGAAATGTCTTGTTAGTGTGGTGGACAAAGGCCCTCACAGCCATATCTTCACTAAACATCCATGTATACAATTTCATCAGTTAAACGAGTTGTTGCATTGTCTTACTGAAAATATGCACAGACTTTTCTTCTTTCAACAGTTTACAAATAGGTTAGCATTATGTTGCAAAGTATGACACATATGATGGAATTAAATTATCTTAAATTATTAATTAACTAATTATTAACTTAATTAATGTCTAACATAATAGAATAAACAAAGTGGTGTAAAATCAAATTCATTTATCACTTGTAAAAAAGAATGAAAAAGTCTTTGGAAATCAAGATGAAAATAATATTAATACTCTTTTTTTTTTAATAATAGCTAGTCAATTCTATCCATCCCAATGGCCAAATGGTTAGCAAGCTTGGTTACTGATCAAAGGGACCTAGGTTCGAGCCCAAGGCATGGATTTTGTTTTGAGCAGTCTTTCTTCTGAGGTCCCACCTTTACTTTTGCATCAGTTTAAGAAATCTAGTTATAAAATAAACAGTTTGATGTATTATTTATGCTTTAATTCTACACAAAAATTTTAGAATACGCAAAAAACTTACGCAATCGTAGCAACTTGTCCCTTGCATCAAGCATGCGATATCTCTCTGCTGATGTATGGACTGCTGTTTTCAGCAGTGCCAGAAGAGCCTCTTCTGAATAAAAAGAGAAAAAAAAAACAGATTCCAATTAATGAAAACTTTATAATTTCTTAAGAAAAAAATTAGCAATTTATCTGAGATCACTTTTAGGTTGAACTAAAGAGTAGGTTAAATAGGGCTATTCTACATCTAAGTGGCCTTTTTGTCGACACAATGGGCTAAATAGTCAGATCACAAAGACCCCAAGGGTTGGATAGGGTATGGGAATCCACTGGACAGCAGTTAGGAGACAAATGGAAACCTCCATCAAGGTCATCTAGCTTATTTTTTAAAGAGCACAAAGGTATGGTTAACCTGCACCTAGGGCGATCTATAGATGGTCTTATGTGTAATGATATGATGTATAGTTGCCCATGTGTACTTAAAGACCTGTCTAAGGTGCTCAGTCTTATTAAATTCTGTGTTGATTTTTTTCAACTGAGTGATTTCTTATTTTATGTGAAGTGTATTGCAATAATGAATATAATTACCTTTGTGCTCCAAAATGGAAATAAAATCATTATTATATTTGATATATGGCAGCTTTTGCCAACTAGTTTATGCTCCTTTTCTCATTGAGGGCAAAGAAGAATTAATGAAGAAATCCTCAATGCAGACACAGTAAGAATTCAAACCTGGAAACATCAGGTTATGAGTCTGGTATGCTAGTGATGGAGCCAACCCCCACCCTCTAGAGATCACAAATAACATTTCTGACTCCAAAATTAATACAAGCAGTAGTGGCAGAAATTTCTATTAATGTAACTCTATCAAAATTTAAAATATTTAAATTTCCATTAGCATTTATGTATATTCCTGCCTTGCTAAAATAGTTTAGATCAATTATCAATCACTAATTTGAAACTAAACTCCACTGCTTTAAAAAAAATGTAAAAACATGCATCTTAATATGAAGTTGATTTTTTGCATATTTTTAGCATTATTGCATATGAATAGCTTGAGCTGTACCTTAAAGAGTACTTTTCATTAGGTTATACTTCATACAGTGCTGAAATTTCACCAACACTTAAATTGAAAACTTTCAAAATAATTCAATAAATAGTTTTGTGGAAAAAATGATGTAAGGCAACTTTTTTAATATTTCACCAAGAAAGATGGTAAATAAATGAGTAAGTCATTCACATTATGGCATTATTAATTAATTAATAAATAAACAGTAAATTCATAGTTACCTGTTGGCCTTTATAGTCAATAAATCAATAAATAGTTTTATGGAAAAAATTAGTTTTGTTAGCATGTGGGATTTGAACCTGCATCTCTCCAGATATGTGCAGGATTCAAACCCACACATCGGCAAAACTCACATTTTGAACGAAACTATTTATTGATTACAAAGTCAACAGGTAACTATGTGGATTTACTATTTATTGTTTAATTCAAAATGATTTTTACAAAGTGCTACAATATGACTTTATTAAAAGATTTAAAATTGAAAATAAGAAATAAATAACTACCACCAGCATTTTGAAAAGAGTAAAATTGTGCTGCCAAAAATTATGTTGATCTACACTGTCTGGCCAAATTATTATGAACATTGACCTAACACTTCATCATATGTATCACGGTACAGTTCCCAAACTTCAAAGTTTTCAATTCTCTGCAGATAGTTCTCATTAAAATGGGTTTTGAAGTACTGCTAACAGTCATCTCTCTCAGCTGATGAACTGTAGCAGCTGTTTTGCCATACAGTTCATGCCAACAAGCACCTGTCTGTCAAAGCCTTTTTTCTCCTGCATTTGCTATGATTGGCAAATATATATATATTTTTTAGAACATTACCATTTTTATACAATTGGGATATTGTGCCCAGTGATTTTCCATCAAGTTCCATCACCTCTGTTATGGATGCTCCAGTCCATTGAGTTCCAATAATGAGCCCCTTTTTGTCAATACATTTACAGCTTTGGCAGGACTTCATAATAACATAAAATATTTATGTCTGTAAGAAATTTTGCATACATTTCCATTTTCATGGTACTTCACACATGATGCAAAGTTCATAAAAATTTGGCCAGGTAGCGTATGTTCTTGAAGTACTGAAATTATTGCTAACATTATTTTTAAATTTATTTTACATCTAGAACTATTGTGCTTGCCAGTTTTTTATGCAACAAAAGTATTCTATCAAGCATATCCAGATTGCTTTCATACAGCAGCAGTCAGGCTCATAATCTGCAGTTCTCAGGTTCAAATCTTATTTGGGACAGAGTTGAAATTCATTTCTGCAAAATCCCCATCCTAACTTCAATCAGTAGGAGATACCAATGGATTTGGAAAGATTGCCATTCATCAGATGGGACATTAAGCGAAGTCCCAATGTGCAGGAGACCCATACCCTGTGCATGTTAAAAGAAACACTGCACAGCCTTGATGGGAGGCTGCCATCTGTCCAGTAGGCCTCCTTCCCTAATCTTCTCTAGTCATGGAGGTCCTTGTGTCCTGGCCCATTGTGTGCAAAAAAAAAAAGCCATTCAGAGGAAAAACAACTCAACCCACAAAGTGGTATTTTCATAGCCAGAAATGCTAAACTAATGCAGCTCAAGCATAAGCAATATACAATCGAAAAAAGATAGTAATATGAAATACAGTGGATTGCCGATTATCTGTATGCATCTATTTGCACTTAGGTAGATAGTGAATTAGGGTGGACAAGAAATTACCTGCACAGGGCTCTAATCATCTGTGCTTGAATAGGTAAGACAGTGCTACATCAACAAAGATCTCTCCACTGTTGACACAATAGTGTAATTCAGTGCAATAGTATCCTTACTGATGATGATATTACAATTATTGCATAAATACACTGGTGTTCACGAAAATCAGAAATCCAAGGATTAATCAGAACATACCGATATTTGGAGATTCAATGTAGCTTTATTGTAGTAATAAATGATCACAATGATCAGAGGTAGTCTTAGCAATGGCATAGAGCATGAAGTCCAAATTGCAAAAAAAGCATTGAATTGTTACTGCCAACTTTGGAAGATGTGTTACTGACCTCCACTGTTGGGCCAAGACCATAGACAAGGTACAGCAATCTGTTATAGATATCTTCCAAAGATGGCGATCTCTGTGGGGTTGTCTGTGAATGAGGTCCAGAAATTTTCTGACATGTTTTTTGCTTATCTTCAAACCATTAAGTCCCACACAAGCCACAACTGCCTTCTCTCATGCAAACAATAAGCCCTCTGTTGAACTCACCTGAGGATGTGGAGCTTGCATCAGTCTGTGCAGCATATCTTAACAATACATACACAAGAACTAATAAGCTAAACATACCTACCACCCCTTTAAATACCTGCGGGAAGAGTCCAGTCACACCCTTTCCAGAATATTCTCATTGGCCTGTAGCCAACATGACTGCAATGATGACCTTGAAACTCTAATCACTTCTTCTGTAGTAGGTGCTAAACATGCCCATACAAGTCACAGGCCTTACCTTATTCCTTCTCAATGTTCTGGTTTTCATGAACAGGGTAATTATCAACAGACTTCAGCTTGCATACAAATACATTTACTGTTAATTATGTTTACCTCTTTTTCATAACATGATGTTTTGCAGTTTTAACAGGTTTAAAAAACTTTCCATTTTCTCCTTCCTACCTCTTCATAAAGATATTATATCAGTGTAGGTGATGATCATGATATTTACATCTTTCTTACCCATTACTAGGTTAGAAGAATAATAATAATAAAGTCTAGACTCAAAATTTCTTACCTGAATTATCTGAAACTACTGGAGTTTTAGAATTTTGTTTCACTTTTAACTTTGTCTCTTTTTTTGGTAATTTTGATTTTAATTTCTTTTTCTTTTGAATTTCTTCGGGACGACATAATATGGCATGGTCTTCTTTCCCTTCTAGCATAGCTTTTAGCTCTTCATCTAATTCTGAAGTACTACTTTGCATCTCTGCCTTTTCTGTGAAAAAGAGGAGCTTAGTCTTCAGTATAAATCTAAATATTTTTACACCCTAAAAATGTTATATTTAAACTATGCATTTGCACCATATATATTTTAAGGGGATAATGGTAAGATGTATGGATTGAGTGAAGAATGCCCTAATAGCCGTATATATTTGGTAGAAACCAATAAGAAAAGCCACACTTTAGTTTGAAGTTATTTTTCCCAACAGTTAATTATTACAAGAGTAATTCTGGAAGCTTGTTGATAAAAAGGTAAAATTCAATTTTTTTTTTCAGATTTTGCAGAGTGATGCAATACGGAATAAGATATGGTATATGGGTTTATGAGAAAAAGCCATATTTAGGATGCATTTTGAAAGCACTGTATAAGAGTATTATGAAATGAAGCTTTTGGCTGGATTCATATTCATATGGAAATTTTAATAGTAGAAATTTTGTTAAGTGTGCAAATGTGACTAGTGTCATCTGATAACAAAAATATTATCAATATAATTAAACCAGTCAATTATATTTTAGCCTTTGATTCTCATGCTCTGACAGATATTTCAAATGATAAAATTTAAATTAAAAATATAAATCACAGTGACATATTCATCATTTAAAAGTACAGATCATGAAGATCTAAACCAAATGTCAAGTATCCACCATCGGTTCTGCAAATTTCAATATACTTAACTAAAATAACATATCACTCTAGCAAATATGGGTTTCTTGTTTTCATACAGCATGCAGCACCTTCAAACAGTACAACCTAGGACTAATGGATGATTGGGAAAAATACAAATAGTATTATTAGGTTGGTGCAAAAATAATGGCCAATTTCATTTTGCTCTCTTCCTTATTGTTAATTGTGAAATAAAAACTATATATATTTTGGTTCATGTTACGTATCATTTTAAAGCTTATTCTTTGCTTAATCTATTAGGTTGCTGCCTATCAAATGACCGATTTCACAGATGCATGAAGTTTTCAATGTTTTGAGGACTGAAAATGTTGCTAGATAGCACTTGTGAACATTACATTAAATTGTGAAGCCTGCTTATGATAATACAGTAGCCATTTCACTATTAGATATTGAGGTAAGTGGATTATAAGAGCTTAAAGGGAACAATGGATCAGAGTCAAATTCGCATTCTTTTCTTATACGAGTTTAAACTGGGATACAACACTGCTGAGGCAACTCACAATATCAATGCAGCATTTGGGGAAGACACAGCTAGTGAATAAACAACACACATTGATTTGAAAATTTTCAATCCTGCAACATCAGCCTTCAAAATAAGCTGCATGGCCGACACAAAGAAGCAATTGATAATGATCAATTGAAGACTTTAAACACACATCAAACTATACAAGACATTGCATGCAAATTAGGCTGCATTATTCAATAGTTTCCTGGCACCTGGAAGACACTGGGAAAGTGAAGAAGTTGGATAAATGGGTTCCACATGAATTAACAGACACTCATAAGGCAGATCAACTTGAAGTGTGCACTTCCCTTCTCACCTGAAAGCAAAGGGATCCATTTTTGCATAGGTGTAATGTGTAATGAAAAGCGGGTCCTATACAACAATCATCGACGTTCTGCTCAATGGCTGGATGTTGCGGAAGCATCTAAACACACACCAAGCCTAATCTTCACCCAAAGAAGGTTATGGTGACCGTTTTAGTAGTCTGCAGTTGTTATCCATTACAAATTTCTAAAACTGGGTGAAACAATAAATGTATAGAAATATTTTTCAGAACTCCAAAAAAATGCAGGGTATTAGGCAAGAAGCAACCTGCAATGTCAACAGACATGGTGTCTGACTGCTTCATAATAATGCTCGACCTCACCTCTCACAAATAATGGTCTGGAAACTCCATCAGTTACAGTATAAGTTACACTTGCTCATCCAGCATATTCACCAGATCTATTGCCAACTTACTACTATTTCTTCAAGCATCTCGACTACTTCTTAATGGGGAAAAAAACATTCAGCAATGAGATAGAAGTTAAAAATGTCTTCGAAGAATTCATCGCTTCCAGGTACTCAGATTTTTTTTTACCGACGGCACACATGTGTATATATATTGAATCTGCTGGTGCATATTTTGATTAAGTTATTTACAAAGTTATAGCTGTTGAATGTTTCATTAACAATTCAGCCATTTCATTTACAACCTAAGATCTAAGCTAACATTGTTTTCAAAGCTTAATTTTTGTTATTTTCAGTTGTCTCAAAGTTATGTTGGAAAAAAGGAATTCTGTAGAATTTTGTTGCATGAATTCAAATTTGGTCACAATGTGACCCAAATAACTTAATGCTGTTGAAGCATGAGCCAAGAGATGCACTTCTGAACACTCAATGTGGCATTGGTTCAAATAGTTTCGTAGTGAATACAAGTTTGAAGATGAGGAAAGTTGAAGACATCCTCCTGCCTTAATAACAGCCAACTGAAGACAATTAACGAAGCAGACCCTGGTAAAACCACACGAGAGATTGTGGAAGACTAAACATTGGTCACAGAACTGTGGTTCGGCATTTGAATCAAATTGGAAAGTGAAGAAACTTGATAAGTGGATTTCACACAATTTGAATGAAAAAAAAGGTCATTATGGAGTGTGCTGTTCGCAACTTTTGCATGACAAAAACAATCCATTTCTCGACCAGACTGTGAAGTGACAAAAAGTGGATTCTGTATGACAACCATCAACGATCACCACAATAGCTCAATCATAATGAAGTGCTAAAATACTTTCCTAAACCGAAGTTGTACCAAAAGGTTACAGTGACTGTTTGGTGGTCTGTGGTGGCATCATTCACTACATCTTTATGAATCCAGGTGAAACCATCACTGAGGAGAAGTATTGTCATGAACTCAACAAAATGCACCAGAAGTTGGATGATAAACATCCAATACTGGTTAATCAAATAGGTCATATTCTTCTCCATGATAATGCTCAGCTGCACATTGCACAAATGATGCTCTCGAAGTTGAACGAATTGAGCTATGAAACCCTGCCCCATCCAACACATTTACCTGACCTGTTGCCAACAGATTACCATTTATTAAAGCATTGCACAACTTTCTCCAAGAAAAGATCTCCAACAATTGTGGGGCAACAGAAAATGCCTTAAAAGAATTTATCAACCTGAACTCTGGATTTTTATCAAAATGGCATAGATCAACTTGTTTCTAATTGGGAAAAATGCAGAGAATAATGTCTCCTACTGACTGAGAGCAGGGTGGAGGTTTTGCAGAGATAAATCTCAACACTGGCTTAGGTGGGACTTGAATTTCCGAACTGCAGATTATGACCATAGCACACTACTGACTGGGCACACTACTGACTGACTAGGACCCCCCCCCCTCCCCAAGGTGTAAGGGAACATATTATGCTGTCAGTGTAAATTTCTTGACCATTACACTTGAACACCAAAATTTCTAGTGTAAATAGATAGTTTGAAATATTTGTTTAAAACATTTGACTTGACTATTTCCACTGTTTAGAGCATTGGGAGATTAAGAAAATGTGAATTGTAATATTCATCTATACCTAGCCAAGCCAAAGTGAATTTTTGATTTATCTCCTGAAACAAAATAGTTGGAATGTCTACAGATGGATAACAAAGTGAAAATATTAAAAATCGTCTTTTAGAAATGAGATAATTTTTTTTTAAAGGTGAAAAGTTTTGCATCATGCAAAGGTGTTTTTTTTTTACCTACTTGTGAAAATTTAGGAAATAATCTGCATTACTTAGGAGCATCAAAATTTTTCTAATCAACAGCACAATAAAATTACACTATCCTGGAATACCAAAACTTCCTTAATATTAAAGGATACCTACCACTGATGCACTTAATGGGTAGTACTATCCCCTCTCACATAACTGATAGGCATTGAAATCTGCCTGCAACTTCTGGTATTTGATTACTTTTTAGTTAGATATGTATTTTGCTTGGTTTTTACCTTTATCAGTATTATAATGAATTAATGTAATTTGAATTTGTCACACTGTGTGATTCAATATTTTTATTTACACTTTGGTGCTTTAAAAGATTAATGTGAACAAAGTAACTATTTTGTGATTGAGTTTTCCAAAATGATTTATCACCACTGCATAAAGGAAGAAGGAAGCATACCAGCATCTTTTGCATGTGAAGATTTTTGTGTCCAAAAGATATCAACAGATGGAAAATCTGGAGTTATAACAGATCCATTGCTTTTTGCAGATTCTGCAGCATCCTACAAGAAAATATTGTTAGAAATTATTTTCTGCATATTCCAATGTTTACAATTTAATAATACAATATTATTCTGCAAGGTTTTTTTTAACAAGCCTCAATATCAAATTTTACATATTACAAACCTACTTCAGTATCATATGCTATGATAACAGAAGGAATATCAACATTTCTTCAACAACTTAAAGAAATACTTCCTTATTTCAAATAACAAATAAGTAATTTAATACCTGATTTCGATATAATGGATAAAAAAATATTAATCAGTGTTTTACTAATCAATTTTATATTAAGTGTAACTCTGGAAAAACACTTACATGTGAATAAAACTTTACAACAGCATAATTCTTGCTTTGATTACAGCTGATCCTCTTAACTTCACCAAACTGACAAAAATGTTTCATCAAAACATCTTTATTATTAATGTCAGGATGAATGCCTTTGCATATTATTGAAGTTATTTCTAGAATTTCTGAAACTGAAGCAATTCTCCTTTCTTTATGCTTTTCACTACCACTGTGTAATTTTCCTGTCTTCCTGCAAATAATGTCTGGGAAGAGAAATTAAAATTTTATATTATTTAACAACATACAAAATTAACAAAACTTTTATTCTATTCATATGACCTTAACTCTATTGTATTTGACTTTAGTCGATATCAAAAAATAATCTTCTCCATTTACTGTGCCATTTGACTTTATTACCTGTGGAGGGCGATTGTTGAAAGTTTGAATTTTTACATATTTACAATTGTGTCAATGTTTCACAATTTGAAGTAGTGTACTATAATCAAGTGTTTGGTAAATATAATAGTCTGTATATGATGCATATGTAAAGCAAATTCAGTGATTTTTTTTTTTATATGCATAATAACCTAAATCTCAGGAGTTCAATAAAGAAACTGACTAATCGAATTACTGTTCCATTACTCTGAATATGAATGGTGCTATGAATAGGTTCTAAATTTTATTGCTCAAAGGCAGATATTTTTCAGTCATTTTAATGAATGGTGTGGCAATGAAAATGAAGAGGGTGAAATAAACAAATATGGAGATAGTAATGTCATTCAAAGTGTAAGAAATAATGCTCAACTATGAAAGAAAGTGTATGTAGAATCGGTACCTGTTTTTACAGGAACACAAAGTGTAAAGGCCTCCTCGGTTGTTACCCTTTGAGTGTTTCTCCAAAACTTTTTCCTTAGAAATAAATGACTTACTGGCAAAAGAAAAAAAAAAGATTATATGATGTTACATCTTGACAGCATGATGCAATACCGACCTACATCAAATTACTGGAAAAAAGTTACAGCACGCAAGATCAGAGCTCTTGTTGTTGTAAAAATGGGAATGGTATTGTGCCACAAGCCTACTTTAGAGTCATACTTCCAGGGCACATAATGGCTACCTCACACTCCTAGCATTTTGAAAATATTTCACAGACATTAGTATCAACTTCTTCAATTCTTTCTACATTTTTGTGACATCATAGGGTAACCCCAAAAAGGGCATAAACTATTAGGAGACAGATGTTAGCCTCCCATTAAGGCCATCCAATGTTCTTTAACGAGCATAGGGTATGGCTTTCCCAGACATAGGGACCACAATTTAATGTTCCATCTGATGGACAGCAGCCTTTTTTTTTTTTATTGCACAAAATATGGCTAATAGTTGACCCTACCAAGGATATGTATGTGTATGTTTTTCAAGGTAGTCAATGTCAATAATAGTCAACGTTTCATAAAACTAGAATCAAATAATTCTCATAAACATAAAAAGTGCAAAACAATTACAAGATTTAAAAATTTTCAGATTTTTATTTAAAATTACATTTTTTCAGGAAAGCAGTGAAAAAAAATAGTGCTGGAAAAGGGTTAAGTTATACATTTCTCACAATTTAAGAATTACACTATTAAAAAAAAATAAACCCACTTAAAGAGCTGCTTGCCACAGAGGTCTGACAGAATACTGTCAGTTTATACACTACAGTAGAATGTCTGTGAGGAAGGTGGAACTTCAGCAAAAAAAACCCACAAATATTCCAGGTCTTTTATCAGGGCTCGAGCCCAGGTCCCTTTGATTAGTAGCCAAGCACTCTAACCACTCAGATTAGATATGGAAAAGGTTCAATAACTAGCATGTACAATTTAGTTTTCTAAATATATCTATACAGTAAATGCAAAATCTGCTGCATTTGGCAATTGCAAGCCAATTTCCAATATAACTCCTGTTTGTCGCAGTCCATTCACCTCACTGAACATTTGGCATTTCTTCATAAGCCATTAGTCATGTTGTTCATAACTGTTTGCTGATCTGACTTAGGCATGCAGGCAACATGAATAAATTGAAGATAGTGCACCAAAGTAGTTGATTATTATTTACATCATCAAACCAACTTATTAACTAATACCAGTGGCATAGTATGAAATTGAAAAATGGGCAACTAAAAATGAAGTATACTGCTGTTTATAAGTTTCATTTCTTATTTTGATTCCCCCTCCCCTAAATAGTCCTGTGGAAAAAATGAGTTTTGCCAAAGTGTTGAATTCAAAACCACATCTTTCCTGTTTCATGCTAGAGTGTTCTAAGATCACTAAACTAACACCAGCTCTGTCATTCATCTACTAATGTGACTTATCAATCTACCTATCTTTATCACTACTGGCACCATCTATGATTGGGTAAGGCAACTTCACTTTTAATATTGCACTAAATAATAAAAATAATAAATAACCCCTCAAGCAGCTGCTTGCCACAGAGGTCTGACAGGAGCCTGTCAGTTTATATGCCATAGTAGAAGGTCTGAGAGGATGGCAGGACCTCAGCAGAAAAACGACACATACATCCATGCCTTACCCGGGGCTCGAACCCAGGTTCCTGAGATCAGCAGCCAAGTGCGCTAACCACTCGGCCACGGGACGGCTATATTGCACTAAGATGTAAATATTTAAGTAAGTCATTCATGCTAAAGCATTATTAAGAATTAAACAATAATAGTAAATCCACAGAGCCAACTGTTGACTTCTAAGTCAATAACTAGTCTTGTGGAAAATGACAGTTAGGGTTCGTTTAGTAGTCTTAGAATATTCAGTAGTCTTAGAATATTCAAAATTAACAGTTTAACAGCTGAAATACCTTAATTGCCCCATTTCTTATTCGCACCGAATAATAAATAAAATCACACATTTTTCAAGTTTTAGGACTAGTAGTTAATCACATAAATTTATTATATTAAGAATTTTGGAATGCTCAGTTTTGTTCACTTTCATTTAGAAATAATACAATGAAAAGGAGTAGATCATTCATTTCATCATGATATGGATTCATATGTCAAAAATGGTATTTTAAGCAGGAACTCAACTAGCTCACTACACTCACAACTTGCAGCCACAGCCTTTCAGAGAGTTTCAGAGAGGCCTGGATCACTAGATTCTAGGTTGAGTTGTTTTACCTCTTAGCAGCTCTTTTTTCCCACAATGGACTAAATGGCCAGGGACCTCAAGAGCTCAGAGAAGGTTAAGGAAGAGGAACCACTGAGCAGCTGGTAGGAGATAAGATGATAGCCTCTTCTCTAGGCCATCCAGCATGTTCTTTAATGTGCATAGAGTATGGCTCTCCTGAACACAGGTCTACAACTTTTCATCCCATCCAATGGACATAGCTTTTCCAAGCTTCAGATTCTGAGACCTATGCATTTTAAAAATGTGAAAATCATCAAAAGCCCAATGTGTTTAAATTTTAAGCCCCGTGATCTTGAGACCCAAGTCAGATGGCTATACAAACACTTATAGATTGAGGCATTTTCAATCAAACTTTTAAAGCAGGACACATGTCATTCAAAAATTAGATGAAAATATTCAAAATTCTTATTCTGAACTACTCAATATCTGTATGCTTTATATACTAAGTATCTAAATATTCATAAAAACAAATGACACTCAACCTTGCTGCATCATAGAATTGTGGGTGAAATGCTCTATGATGCAAATGTCTTGATATGGATTCTGCAACAGTTTAAGCATTTTTGCAATGGATTATGCCTTAGTAGAAACTCATATAAACAATCCTCAAGCAGCATAGGCTATACAGGGCAAACTGACACGTACAATTTAATTCCGAAAATCTGTCTAAACTGAGCAACAGCTGTTGCATTTTGCAATTGCAAGCCAATTCTAACAAAGTTCTGTTTAGCACCATTTATCCACTTCATTCAACATTTGGCTTTTCTCCACAAGCCTTTAGGCACATTATTCAAATCATTAACACTAAATAGCATGAAGATACTTTATTATTTCCAGTTAACTCAGCGCAATACAAAAAGAAATAGTTGCCACCCATAGATCATAGATGGCACCAATGGTAGGCACCAAAAATCATCAGTAAAGAGTTTAAAGTCTTAATAAATTAGTGGAAAAAAGATGAGCCGGCATTAGTTCAATCGGTAAGAATACTCTGGCATGTTTCTGTAGAGATGCGGGTTCAAGTCCTGTATGACAGTGAAATTTTTTCCACAAAATATTTATTGATGTATCAACATTAAAACGTCAACCAGGTAATGCTGTGATTGTTACCTATGCTTATACACATCATAAAAAAAACTGCCCCACTCAGGAAGAGAGCTACATCCATGCAAATTAGTATGGAAGCGCAAAACAGTGATATATGCAAATGAAGGGAAAACCATGGGTCTGGCTATATTTAAAATGCGGTCAGAGATTCAGTTAGTTGTATAGAAGATTGGCATGGGGAAAAGTAGACAGTGCAGAATAAAGAAACCAAACCTAACCTGTAAATCTGGTTATCATTGAATGGTAATACAATTTGTATCTTATAAACAGATGTTTAATAGCTCAGCGAGTTTTAGTGAGGTTGCATCATAGTTCTATGTGAAGCAGGATGGTCTATACCAGGGGTTCTTAATCTTTTTGTGCCATGGACCCCTTTGGCAGTCTGTTGAAGCCTATGCACCCCTTCTCAGAATAATGTTTCTAAATACATAGGATTACAGAGGAAGCAAATTATATTGAAATGCAGTTATCAAAATATTAAAAAAAAAACTAATTTGTGATATAGTAATATATGTGCTTCTTTATTAACACATTAAATAACAAGACAATACATTTAAAATATAGGCATTAAAGTTAAATTTTATTATTTTTAAAGACATATCAGTGTGAAGACTGTTGTTGCTTGGCTTGAATAAGAACATTAAACTGTGGGTGGTCTTTAACAAGGCAACATGCATGTCATGTTGAGCATCCAATCGACTACAATTTTTTGTTTTGATGGTTACAAGTGTTGAAAATCCCATTTCACAAAGATATTGTTGCAAACAGAATTAAAGCTTCCAAAGCTCGCTTTACATGACGAGGATAGGCTTCTCTCAAGGAATACCAGAATTCTTCAAGGCTTTTGAGTTAAACTCCAAATGTAGTGTTGTTTTGTCCTAAGATCAATTTTTTGGCTAGGTCAACATCTTTGGTATAGTTTATATCAGAAGGAAAAGGATTGCGGATCTGTGGTTCAAATTTAATGCCATCAAGGTAGAAATAACTTTTGAAAGTATTCTACAGTGTTTCTAAGTGTTTGTAGATTTCTATTTTCAAAGAAATTTGCAGAGAATTTTATATCTCAACTCCATCTTGGTAAAGCACTTCCTCCAGCATTTGAAAGTTTGCAAGGATGTTGACCTCTACTCCCTTCGATATAGCAGCTTAGCCAAGAAAGCTTACAATTTTCAGTAGCATCCATGATGATGACTTCAGCACCTTGAATTAAAACATTTATCTCATTCATATTGTTAAAACTATCTGTCATAAGCCAACCCATGGATAAAATCTTTCTTTCAGTGTTCCAGGAGTGGGTTTTTGTTTTCTTTCAGAAAAAGTGAAACTTCTGCCCTTAGTTCGAACAAGTACTTCAAGATTTATCCTCTTGAAAGTCAGCAAACTTCTGTGTAGTAGAGAAGCACTTCATATTCTGCTCCCATTTTTTGACAAAATCTTTTAAAAATATACGATGTTTCAGAGACTTGCTTCTGATAAAGTTGATGATTTTTATTCATGGAAGAGACTTATTGCAAGTGCATGTCTGTACAAAAAGCAATGAATGACGACAATATGAGGAGCTTCATTTTTCACTAAAGTAGCAAAACCAGATGTATTACTAAACCTCGCAGGAGCTCCATCTGTGCAAAGAGGACAAAGCTTTTCTTTCCAATCAAAGTTTAGTTTAGCAAAAAAACATCATTTTGAAAATGTTGACGGCCTTTGTAGTTTTCAAAAGGGACTTGCAAAATAAGAATATCAACTAATAAATCAGCACTTTAGCGTCGATTTAAATTTTTGAGCAAAAATTGTCTTAAGCCGGGTGGGATACAAACCCACGACCTCCTGATAACATGTCAGGTGCTCTGGACCACTGAGCTACTGGCCGCCGATCAAGATCTCCTCTAATTAGCACTATGAACATTTCTTTTATGTCACATATATACAGGGTGAATCTGAAAAAGTAGGCAAAACTTTATGGGGTGGTAGAACGCAGCTATACGAGCAATATTCGTCATAGAATGTATGGTCGGAACGCAAACGGCGAGTCGCTAGGTGGCGTTGGAAATGGTATAAAAGGGTCGGTCCTTGCACCCAACGTCTTCGCAAATGTGCGTCGGTCCCTATCCCGCAGGTGTGAAGCCTGCATTACAGCTGCGGCAGCTCTTTTGAGCAATTTCTTTGAGCATGTACCTCAATTACATTCCTGTTAATAAAATGTTTTCTGAAATATCTCCTCTCCTTCTTGTGTTCATTCTTTAAATGTGACAGTGGAAAACTACCTTTTAACTTCTCGGCGCTTGCGTTCCGACCATACATTCTATGACGAATATTGCTCATATAGCTGCGTTCTACCACCCCGTAAAGTTTTGCCCACTTTTTCAGATTCACCCTGTATATGCTATTCTGGACAGTTTACCCACAAGCGGCCTTCAATTTGCCAATAGATGGAAGCATATGATTACAAGTATGCAGATAATAAACAATGAAATAAACTCGACGCATTCCATATCAACTAATAAATCAGCACTTTAGTGTCGATTTAAATTTTAGAGGAAAAATTGTCTTGAGCTGGGTGGGATACGAACCCATGACCTCCTGATAACATGTCAGGTGCTCTTGACCACTGAGCTACCGGCTGCCGATCAAGATCTCTATTGGCAAATTGAAGGCTGCTTGTGGGTAAACTGCCCAGAATAGCGTATATATATATATGACATAAAAGAAATGTTCATAGCGCTAATTAGAGGAGATCTCGATCGGCGGCCAGTAGCTCAGTGGGCCAGAGCACCTGACATGTTATCAGGAGGTCGTGGGTTCGCATCCCACCTGGCTCAAGACAATTTTTCCTCTAAAATTTAAATCAATGCTAAAGTGCTGATATATTAGTTGATATGGAATACGTCAAGTTTATTTCATTGTTTAAAATAAGAATTCTTTGATGGCATCAGCATGCACATCGCAAAAAAAACACAAGGCTACACTGGCTACATTGAGAGATGTCTGTAGTTTCATCCAATAGCATACTGAAGGGAAATGGTGAGGCTGCCAATTCCTCAATGACCTGCTTCAAAATATTAAAAGAAATATCAAATATTCTAGAACTTATTACATCATTTGACAAGGGAATTATTCTCTCCAATAGTGTGGGGCTTCTTTTGTTTGGCAATATGGTAAGCAACTTTAGAGGATGCTACAAGAAAAGGTTTTTGTGAAATGCAAATCCAAGTTTTGGGAATGTCCCAGCTTTTCGAATTGAGCTTTCTTCACACAAAAAAACAAGCATCTTTAGATGCATTTTCAGGATGGACAGATGTCAGGTGCTCTTTTACTTTTGCTGGCTTCAACTTCCATTACCAAAAATACTGTAGCTTTTGTGTCCAGACACGTTTATTAATGCAAGTGAAACCATATAATATGTAGTCTTCATCATACTTCCTTTCCTTCAACATTTGAAATGTCAAAGATATAAATAATATTATTATAAATAATAAATAATATAATAAATATAAATTGGGTCTGTAAAAAATATAAAATAAATAAAGCTAGAATAAAATATTTGATTCAGTTGACATTTTTTGATACTCAATATTTTTATACAGTTTTTAAGTAATTTGTTTGATAAATCTGCATAGAAATACTTAATTAACATACAAATTACTTAAAGTGCAAGATATACAGGAAAATTATATGACAAGTAAAAAAGGCAGGTTTTACAATTTATTCAAAGTTTTAGCACTTTTAATGGCTTTTAACCCTTGGATAGAAACACAGATTACAGCAGCAGCTCAAGTGTCCTTCCTGGAATTTGGCCATTGTTAAGCATGGAGTCATTTGACTTTCTGTACCTTCCTAGAAACAATGGTTCTCATTCACAAGGTAATTTTTCAAATGTGCGAATTTGTGTATTATTATTCCCTGAAAATCTTTTCACGGAATAATAATACACAAACACCACTTGTACAATATACTGCATGTGCATGCCTTTACTTCATAACACAGACAGTGTACAAAAAGGAAGTACAAAGAGAAAAACAAATAAAAGAACCTATGCTACTCACAGAACTTGCAACACTGTGCATGACCCATATCACTGCACAATCTGTTAGCAATAATGAGAAGTTACTTTAAATAACACACTTCAACAGTTATCTCAACTGTCAGATGTGTCTGAACTTACCTGGTCACCTATCTGTGTTACAAATGGCCACACCGCCTTACAGAGAGTTAAGAACTGTCCAGTTTTGCAAAACTTTAACAAATAATGAAAATGACTCGCTTTCTTCCATGTATTAATCAACAAACAATTGTAGATAGGGAATACTGGAAAGCAACAGAGATGAGAACACCAATGTGAGAGAGAACATGTGACTTCACTGTTTGGTGGCTGATCGACTACTAGGCAGAGAGTTGTCCAATAGTTGGCCAGCTATGTCACACAAGCATCTGTAGATAGGAAGACTGCAATCACGTGTGATCTAGAAGCAGGTCTAATAACTACCATAATTTCGAAGCAGTGATCAGTGTAAATGATATTTCGAGATATCTGCAAACAACTGTAATGTGATATGAAAATATCTGTGATTTCTATTAGTGACAAAGTCTGTGTTAATACTACTACTGTGGTTTGTTGCCTATATTCATAATTGAAGGAAATACTAAATTTCAGTTAGAGGTTAGTAAAAATAAGGATGTAAGTTAAGAACCCCTGGTCTACATGTAGAATTGCAGCACATTTGGAATGTGATGTGCAAACAGTTGGCTATTGCTGGCAGTACTGGACACAGAAAGGAATTTCAATTGTCATTCAGGATCAGACCATCCTTGAGTGACTATGGGTCATCAGCAGAGTCACTGGATGGCTGTCAGTATCTGAAATGCAACTGTCTGGCAGATATCCAGTGACTGAATGATGGGGTACCTCTACTATTGGTCAGTACCATTCATGAATGCCTGCAAAAAGCTGGTGTACAAGGTAGGCACCCTTTCCTTTGCATACTGCTCACTTGTAGCCACAGGCATGCCAGATTGCTTGGTGCAACAAATGAGCTGATTGATACGATGAATGGGATATATCATAATTCAGTAGTAAAGAATCACAGGATAAGTGATGTAGACACGGAACTCATGAAATGATGAGCTGAAAAAATATATCATGTTCAGCGATGAGGCCAACATCTGCCTGGGACAGAAGATGGCTGCACTTGGGTGTGGCAATGCACCTGTGAAACAGTTTTCATATAATGTATTGTTGAGTGCCATACAGAGGCCAGTGCTGGGATCCTGGTGTGGGGCACCATCTCTTGTGACAGTAGGTCATCTCTCATAGTCATCAAGGGTAACTTAACTGCCCAGCAGTATATGGATACCTTCCTCTGCCCTGGTCTTGCCACACCTGCAGAGCATGTCAAATGCCACATTCCAGCATGATAATGCCAGACCACATATTGCATGCACTGCTCAACAGTGCCTGCAAGCTGCTACCATGGTGAAGTCATCACCAGATCTATCATTAGTTGAGCACATCTGAGACATCAAGAAATGGTGTCTGAGAACAGAACTCATTCCAGTGCATAATGTGACAGAGCTTCAGGTTCAAATGCAGCAAATCTAGAGAACCACAGGACCAGGACATTATTATTACTAACCTTTTTGATTCACTTTCTAACAATATTTGTGCTTGGATTGCCGTGAAATGCAGCCACATCTTGTACTGATGTTACCCTAATGTCCACGTATCTGCCTAACAGGTTTCAAATGTGATCATTTGGGCCTATGCATAGAGGTTATTACTATGCAGCCTATGTATACTAGTGGTTATGCATACAGTGCAAAGTGATGTGCTAAAAGGTAGTCATAATTGAAGACCTATCTTTTAGCACATCACTTTGCACTGTATGCATGACATTCCTTCTGGGTGGGGTAATTTTTTGATGAGTGTATATATTTACTTACATTACTTGATGCAAATCTTTTTTTTTATATAAATATATATTAATAATACATTAAAAAGAACTTGCTAAATTCTTTAGAAGTAAAATGCTCAGAGCCAGGGCTTGATTGGAGGGGAGAGAATGTAAGGATAATTGGAGGCAAAAATGATTAAACTTGTGCATATTTCATGCATTTTTCGATAAATATTTTAAATACCTCTAAAATGGTGGAAAATGCTATACTGCAATGGAAATTCAGTCTCTTGCTCCACCCCCCTCCTTTAATGTTTTCTGGCTTGACTGCCCTCTACCCACTCTATTTTTTTCTAGACCTGGGCCTGCTCATAGCTATTGTAAACACAACCAGAGGAACTAATTCTTCTGGCAAGTTATGTGTACATAACTAAAACTCCATAAGTTTATCTTATGCAACTTCAATGCAAAAGAAAAACACAGCTTATAGTAGAAGAAAAGCAAAGTTTAACACATCAATAAAAAAAACATTTATTTACTGTATTAGATAATGTCATTTCACACAGAAAGAGATCCATTCCCACAATCAACTTTTCAGAGTCAGTGCAAAAAAGTCCCCAATTTGTTCTAGTTTTCTAGCAAAAACTTCACATCCCCTGCAGGCCTACACCTTAGTTTGAGAAATTTAGCTTATCTAGTCTAGTGGTTAGCATATCTGACTACTAAGACCAGCAAGCATGTCCTTGTGTGTTTGTATATTGTATGAGAAACCAGGACAAACCTAATATAGCTTTAAGGTTATATCAGTCCTGTGTAGGGATAAACCTTCTTCCTTTAAAAAAAAATTGTACATTATTCAAAAAAATTTCCACAGATCAAAAAGCTAACATTGCACTACTATCACACCATATACAACACAATAGGGGCAAGTGTCCCCACTCCTTTCCAGTCTTTTGTGTACAAAATACAAATTTCTATGGCATTCCCATGGAAATGGCTTTACATTTTTTGTTTCATTTCTTAGATGAAACAAAAATTAAAACTATTTTTGAACATGGCAAGATAGTTCAGGCTCAGGAAAAAAATCTGGAATACATGATGAGAAAAAAGAAAAAAATGTGAAAATAGGGTATGAAAATTAATTTTGTATAAACTGAGTAAAGTGAAATAAGAGACAGCAACAGAAAGGACTTGAAAATTGAAGGGTATTGAATAAAAATCCTGTAATCTTATCTGCATTTTCACTCTACTGCAACCTCCTAGCAAGGAAAAAATTATTAAAAAAAATATTCCCTCAAGCAGCTGCTAGCCACAGCAGTCTAACAGGAGTCTGTCAGTTTATACGCCATAGTAGGTCTTGAGGATAGTGGGACCTCAGCAAAAAATCAACACAAACATCCATGCCTTTCCTGGGGTTCAAACTAAGATCCCTTTGATCAGTAGCCAAGAGTGCAAACTACTTGGCCAACATTATAGTGGCCAAGTAGCTACTAACAACATTATAGTTATTAAAAGAACTCCTACTATAAATGTAAAGAATTGGTGCTGGAAGAATATGGGAAAAGTGAAAGTGATAAGAGTAGAACTGAAAAAGCTAGAAAGCCTATTAGAATTTTACACTCAGTTGCATATGAGACAATTTCAACTATAAAGATAGAAGAATTTTAAATTCTATTATTGAAAGTAATTCATCAATGGATGCAAAACAAAAAAAAAAAGGAAATGAGCTGCTAGAGAATGTGCTACCATAAAACCAGATTAGATAAAATTAGAAATGAGGAAATTTTAACCAGTATGAATATTAGCCCTTAAAATGCTGGAAGACACTGCAGTTCTCAGAGCCATATACAGTGTCATATCCATTGGGAACTAAGTTTCTAAAATAATATGCTCTAAGTATTTTTCCCCTATAGAAATCAGCCATTTTAAACAATTTTTAATCAATACTGAAAAGTTACATACTAAATTTGATAATTAACATAAATCTGATGATTTAGATATCCAATAGTTGCAAAAACTGGTGAAAAAAAAGCATACAATTATAGTAGTAACTGTCAATACCACAAATGAAAGTACAGAATATAACAACTATGATGAAACTTTCAGCAGTACTGTACATATATAATTATCATGTTGTGGGCAAACCTGTGTATATATTATTATGTAGAATTAAATGCTCTTTCTTTTAAGATATACCATATCATATTCTGTTCATATTTTTTATTGCAGTTTGTATAAAGATAACTATATAAGCTCACTTCTGTTACTGTAATTTGTTTTGATCAGTCTGTTCCCTTATATCTTCAGTGACATAGGGCATTTAAATGTACCTTGAAATTGAATTAAAATCTGTTTTAATTTGTGAAAGCTCAACATTTTCTCTTTAATGACATATCATATGAAATTCGATAGCTTTTTATATATTTACATCACAGCAGTTTGATGCCACAACTGTAAGGGCTATACCACATAAAGAAATAGTGGCATGAAAAACAAGCATCTATACCACATATAGAGACTAGAACTGAAGGATTAAGAAATCTGCAGTCTTATTGTCTGAACTCAACCTTTAGTTTCCAAAAGTATATCCCTTTTACATGCAGGCAGGCTACAAAATTGCCTCATTTGTGCTCATTACTCTATTACCTAACGAAAATGTTGACTTTTCCCCTTTCAGTTTTCTCACCACTCTAATTCATCATGCGTGGTCTCTGATACACTGACTGCAAGAGTTTGTAGTTGTATCTTGGTTTAAGTTCATGGTATATTCTCTTTCTTGGTAACCTTTATGCATGAGGGTTCTTAATTCTTCTACCAGTTCCATTTCAACATTGCCAAATGGTATTGAGGGTATAGGTATTAATCTCACATTTCTGCTGAAGTATTACTTTTCACATGCTTTTATATGAGACTACATTTGCAAGCTTTCACACTTTGCACACGACTACATAATTTGCATTTAGGTTGAACTCTGCTTCCCCTCAATACTTTTGCTAAAAGGTCCTTTTTCCTTCCTATTGTGTTCATTGTGTGAATAAAATCTAGTAAACTTATAAAAATGCAATGGACCCAACTACATTTATAAAAAAAACACCAACTCCATTGTTTCAAGATTAAAAACAGATATTGATCTCAGAGGAAAACAAATTAGGAGATGAATGATAATGTCTTTATTTTCTTTACTGGTTCCTTATGGAGAACCAGCAAAGAAGTGACTGAAGCACAAAAATCTATTCTTGAACTAGAAAAACTGGTTTCCAACATATTGTCTACAACTCTGGGGAGAATCACTTTCTTGTCACAAATTACCTCTTCTGGTGATGGGGGAAAAAAACCAGTTTGCCCAGATTCACTATACAAGCTAGAAAACAGGAAACTTTAATCACTGTTATTTAATAATATAATTAAAAAAAATTAGAATTACAACTAAAATACGCAATTGTTAAACTTTTTTATGAAATAGTGTGGCTAACCTTTTTTTTTCTTCTGTGTATGTTGAAATATGCAAAAACAATTGCCCGATACTGATTCATAACATTTTTAAAAAAGAAGCACATAACTTGACATGAAACTACAATCCAAAACAAGAAAATTGCTGCTTTTA
The DNA here is from genome assembly GCA_038380435.1 of Ryuthela nishihirai. Taxonomy (NCBI): domain Eukaryota; kingdom Metazoa; phylum Arthropoda; class Arachnida; order Araneae; family Heptathelidae; genus Ryuthela; species Ryuthela nishihirai. The sequence goes on along the minus strand of JAWZYU010000034.1, from coordinate 40,487,649 downwards.
CTGACAGCAAACCAGCTTCTTCAAACACTTAACAAAGAATTATTTGCCTAAAAACTTAACAAAGAACCTCACACTTCCACCCATCTATACCTTCTAGAAAAATTATCTCTACATAAACAGACAATAAATAATAATATTATCACTCTCCACTGAATTCAATGAAGTTGGGATGAGCAGTAATTTTTGCAAACAATCTCTAAGCACAACTCAAAGCAGCCTTTTTTGGACACATTTGGCTAAATGGCCATGTTACAAAGATCCCAAGGGCTCAAAGGTTAAAAGGGACCCACTGGATATCTTTTAGGAGACATATGGAAGCCTTCCATCCATCCAGCATGTTCTTTAACCCTTCCAAGTGGTATGTTCTTTTAGGCATTAGCAAAACATTTTGAACTCTTTTTATGTTTATAAAATTGTGCTATTTTCAAAAGTTTTTAATGAAATTATTATGATTAGAAATCATATTATATGAAATAATTACAATTAAAAATAACATTTACCAAAACTATAAAATACTTCAATTTTTTTGAATATATATAGAAACATTCATCACATGATATGCTGGCCACAAGCTCAAAATTTTCTAGGAATGCCACTGAAGGGGTTAAGATGCACAGAGTATGGCTCTCCTGTGCACAGTATACAGGGCCTGAGGGATACAGATAGCAAGGTTACTGAATATGAACATTATTTCACCAAGAACTTAAAACACCCTAAACCTTAGAATTATGTGGTGGCAAGGTGGGCTGAACATTTTATATTCTGAAAAATGCAGCTGGTTCTTCTCTCCTTTTTTCAATGAAAATAAACACATTACTAGCTTTATTATTAGCTCTATATAATGATCTTTGGCAATCTCTAAATTAAAATTACACATATCATCAGTGTAGATGAAATTACTACTGAAATGCAAAGAATGATTCTGCTGCCCCATGGTTAACTGAAGTATTAAATATTATTTTTAATGACAAAGGTGATGTTCTTATGAATTTTACTAAAGGTATAATTCTTATTTTCAAAAACGCAAATACAGGTCTTGTGATAATTACAGGGTCCACACTCTACTTTCTGTTTAAGATAAATTTCTTTGCATCATTATGCTTAATAGAATTGAACATCTGCTTGATGCACAACTTTAGGATGAATAGTGTGGCTACAGAAACAGCAGGGGCTTCATAGACCAAAGGTTTTCCCTTAGACACTCTTGAGAAATTATTAGTCTAAAAAAAAGTGATTACTAGCTTTGTAGATTTCAAAAACATTTTAGACTTATTAACTAACACAGTTTGTGGTTTTACATGTACCAAAATTTACACTATATAAAAATTATTCTATTAAATAGAATGTAATTTGAGGCTTAAATAAATTCAGCTGTCACTCACAGGTAAAGGACAAGAACTGTATTCCTGGCTTCTTGACATGTGGTGGTGTAATTGCAATGGAAGCTTCTATAGCAGATATTTATTATAAACATATTTGAAAGACTGAGATGAAGATTTGTGCATTATGAATATCTGCTACAGAAACTACCCAGTGAACTACATCACCCAATAGAAAGGAATAAGCTGGGAGAAGAAAAAGGCATATCCATCATTTGTGAATGAAAGCTGAACTAGCCTCAGACTACCCTATTTAATACACCAGTTTTTATATAGTGCAACATTTAATACATATAAGTAACAAAAAAAGATGATGGATTGCAATTTTTTTCAAATAATTTGTGGTTGATTGTGAGGTCTTAAAGAATAACTAAAAGGTAAAACTTACAACTGGAGCTCAACAAGGCTGCATTTCATCAACTTTTCTACCTAATTTGGTTATCTATTATGCTAAAAGGAATTCATTATAATGGAAATAGTAATTTATTTAAATGTAAATTAAATATTCATTATAATGTGAAAAGTTTTAGATGGTGTGAAGATTTTAAAATATCTGATTTGCACAATTAAAAGACCTTCTTGCTCAGAAAACAATTAAAATAACTTAAAAGTTCTCTGTCATTAAGCAATAAAATTTTGAAGTTTATCCATCAAACTATATTATTACCCTAAATGTCACCATGTAATATCACTTCGCTGAAGACAAAGCTCTGTCCTTGCTCTGAAAAGTTTCTGATTGGTCCTATTTGACACTGTCCACTCACCATATTTTACATCTTCACCCGTTTTTACTGAGTTTGTGCCTAAAAACTTTTTAATAGGCAAATAATTTGAAGGATAAACTTTAAAATTTTATTGCTCAATGACAGAAATTTTTAAATTATTTCATTTCTCTGATTTGGATTATGCTGATAATTTGGCCCTTTTTGGCAAATAGTGTCGATAAAATTAACTCTCTCATTAGAGCTTTTAATAAGACAGACATTAAGATAGGTTTGGTGATAGTTAGAAAACTAAAGTGATGGAAAGGGGTTAGGTGAATGTGCTTCAGAACTTTCGAACAGTTGACTCTTGAACAAGTCCCTCAGTAGTTGTACGACAGTTACGGTAATGTGCAACAATGGGTAAATAGAAGAATAGGCACTTTGTGATGGTTTACCCATTCACTTTTACTTTTCCTTAACCAGTTTTACTTTATGCTATAATTATCATTTTGGGGTTTTAAGTTGAATCATCTTTCTCTATGTCTCTTCTGTTAACAAGTTGCGATTACATAACTCCACATTTTAATTTGACAGACGCTAAATGCATGCAGAAGGACATGACCACTTACATCATGTCCAGAGCAAGCACACAATCCTCATATGCAAATGTGGCTTCCCACATGATAATACATGTCACAGTTTTGCATGCCAGAAGTGTATGGCAGAGTGATAGCAGGTCACAGAGTCAGTTGTGAGAGTTGCTCAGTGAGGAGCAAATTAGCTTTTGTGAAGTGGTGTTTCTTTTTTTTTGGGGGGGGGGGTAAGTCTAGATTTTGAACAAACATTTAATAATTTTATAAAATTTGCTTTGACTTCCTTTTTTTTTCTCTTAAACAGAGTTTGATCAGAAGTATTAATTAAATCAACCTATTTGAAGACAATAATCAATTTAAGTTCTTTTTTTCGTCTAACACATTTAACAAAGAACCCTTGTGTAACTTGTTGGCAATATTAATTGCCTGGCACCTGAGAATTTAATCTATCCAGCAAAGTAAAGTTAATATACTTTGGAGTGTTGAAACTTCTGCTGGAGCTTTTAACACTTCGGTCCAATATGAAAAACTGGAATGAGTCAGGAGACCTATTATCATCAGACCTTTTTTCAACGAAACGAAAAAAGAAACTAAAACTAATCATATTTTATAATAAATTAATAACCTTTTAAAACAAGATAACACGAAATTTTATACTTTAATTTTATATTATTATGCAGAATCTTGGGTAGATCAAGATTCTTATGCAGAATCTTGGGTAGAATCAAGATTCTTATGCAGAATCTTGGGTAGTAGATGGCTTGAACAATGGTAGGTTTAGATGGATTAATCAAACATCTTTTAAGGGAAAAAGGTACTTCTCAACACAAAGGATGGAGATAACCTAGAAACTCTATTGAGCTTGTCCTAGCTTCTCATAAATCAAACAAACACATATGCAGGACATGTGCGCTGGTTATGTAGTACGCTAACCACTATACACCTTTCAGCAACATTTTATGTTGAAAGAGATTATGCTGAATTGGTCATATTGCCCAGTCAGAACTACAGATTAGCAAACAGAGAGTTATGAACAGTATGTCTAAACACCATTCAAGAGGGGGGAAGATCTAAAATGTAGTGAGTGGACAATGTCAAATAGGGCCAATAGTTGTAGCTCAGGATAGACATTTAAGAAAACAGATTACACATAGTGTAGTACTTTCACACTCCTAAAAACTCCAAAACTATTGAAATTCAAATATAGATATCCCCCAACTTATGCAAAGTTGCATTTCCAAGATTGGTAGAAGGAGTTAGCTCAGTTGGTAGCACACCAGGCTAGTAATCTTCAGTTCCCACATTCCAGTCTCAACTGGGCCTGCATTAAGAATTTCTCCACTAAACCTTGTTTGTCCTCGGTGAGAAAGAGGGCAGTGTTGGATTTGGAAAGGCTGCCATCCATCAGATGTGACATTATGGCTCTGTGTGCAAGACCCTGTGCATTTTAACAAGCACACTGGATGGTCTTGCTGGGAGGCTGTCTCTCAACGGCTGTCCAGGAGATCCCCTTCTCCTTTATCAGCCTTTGACATCTTTGTGCCCTAGCCATTTAGCCCATTGTGTCTATTAGTGCTGCTCAGAGGTAAAATGACCTAACAACCCAATAGTGGTCACATAACTTGAAATTGTGCAATTTGAAATTTTTTCACATTAGCAATAAGCCTTAACTGGTCAGGGAGTTAACAATTGTTCCAGCAAGGCAAACTTCGTGTCCTGTGTTAGCTCTGCGTAATGAGGCTGTGGTCAGCAGTGACTACAGTCTTAGTAGGGCATTTCCTTGCATGAGAAGGACTGTAAAAGCTACAAGTAGCTTTTAGGATTCTTCTCTGTCCTATGTGTTGTAAAAAAAATAGCCTTATAAATGGAGGTTGCTTAACTAAACTTTGTCTAAATTCCTTTCTGCATAAAATTATCTTATTTCTATTTATTACTATCTTTGACTGTCCATGGTGATCACATGAGAATATAGCTGATGAAACAGACAGGTTTATAGATGCTTCCTGTGTGATTTTTGATGCTCATTGAAATATATTTGGTACCCTATTCTGATGACAATTAGTAATTTATTCACAATTTTTACTTTCAGTAAATTTTATTACTTCTTTTGTTTTAGTGCCATATATTTTCATTGCAAAATATGCAACTTAATTAACATTAATACCATTCATTTTAAAAATATACTTACAAATCCTAATTCTTTTGAATTAAACAAATAATTCCATTATTTTTCAGTCTTCACTAAAAATTTCAGGAGGAAAAACTATCAGGGTGATGTTTTGCTCATTTGTGTTTATTTATATAAGGTTGATGTAAAACCAAATTAACACATAATTCATGTAAGTTGTTGGATAACTGTAAAGTCCTAAATTTTAACTCCTAGCCAGGAGGTGGAGTATCTCCTCAAACTTCCCACATCTCTGACAAATTCACCTTACTCTGGCATTACTCTGATTCCTTTTATGGAATCAAGCCTTTTAAAATGTGGTGTCATCTACTGGCTAATACACAACCCATAAATTTTCCTTTATTTGAAATTCTCCACAAATCCTCCCTTCTACAATTTTTTCTTTAAATATCCTGAACTTTCACACAAATTTTTTCCATCATTTGATGTAAGAAATTTTGGCAATTTGATGTTTGCTGATTCCAGACAAGGCTAGGAATCAATCCTGGGACTGCCAGCTTGGTAAAATATCTACCTATTAGACTAAATGTACTATCACACAGTCCAGTTAAGGATATGCTGTTAAGAACTTAATCTTTCACTGTGACAGAGGGACTGCTCTAGCAGTCTGACTGGGTCCTGGCAACCCATGGCTGCTTAACCTTTATAGTGCCAGTTTTTTTCTCTAAAAATTCAACTTAACTTCTAAGTCATATTATGAAACAGCTAATGAATGAAATAGTTCACATTACATACTAAGAGAAAAAGCATTTAATTCTGAACAAAAAATATAAAAATTGAAAGGAGAAAAATGTAGATAAGCATAAAAAAACACAATGCAAGGTCATTTGTAATGATTTTTGAAAATCATTTAATCAGCTCTTGGCTCTGTAAAAGTTAATGATTATATACCATTAGATAACTTTGCTAGAAAAATTGTTAACTCAAAATATTTTCTACAATTGCATATCTGATGTATACAAGCATTTACGTCAAATACCATTGAAATATATGGTGGCTGGTGGACAAGTCTGATTGAATTGACATGAAATGACCCACATTGTATTCTTAAAATCAACAGTGCTGTTCAGGATAAAAAGGAGCATAGGAGGCAATCATTTGCATGTGGAGATAACATATTCTGATTCATATCATGATATGATGATTCATATTTCTGAGTGGATGATTCATATTTCTGAGTGAAACAAGTGCAAGAATAAACTATATCTAAGCACTCCTTATTTTAACATAATCATTACAGGGAAGCTCAATAATCAGTGACATATCATTCATTGAAGAAACAGAAGCCACCCCTTAAAATTCTTACAAGCAAAAATACATGACAAATATTTTGATATAAAAGAATTTTCATAACTTAATAAGTTCATTTTAACACCACTTTTACATTCATATGTTTAAATTTCATTGTTATAATATCATACAGGGCCAGATCTAAGGGGGAAAAGGGACCATGATTCTCCTCCTCCCCCTTTTTCAGAATGGTAAAATAGTAATAGGGGCAAAAAATTATTAACCTATTTATATTTCATGCATTTTTCACAAAATTTCTTAAAGACCTGTAAAAATAGAGGGAAAAATGTTATAATGCATTGGAAATCCAGTTTCTTGTTGCTCCCCCCCCACCTCGATTTTTTTCCCTAGATCCAGGTCTGACACTGTATGATAATAGAAGTGCCAGTTTACCAAGATACTAAAATTAAAAGCACATGAGAAATATCATCTTAACTGTTACTACATTGGGCATCATATTGCACAATGCATGTTCCAGACTCCACTAGTCAAGCAGTTTTGGCCTATATGCAGAAAGAATAAACAAGCCAGAAGGTGAATAAACAAGGAAAATGCAACAGCAGACAAAATTGACATATCAGATAAATGGTGTTTGAGTGTAGGAGAGGGGCAAAGATGAAGAACAAGAAAAGCTAAAATAAATATATTTAGAAATAAAAGAGAGGCATTTGATTAAAATATGAAGAACTGATAATGTAGTGTTACAATTTGCACACAGTTTGGTCACAAGCTAAAGAAGAAATGAAAGAGTTAAAATAGCTATGACCTATAAAGTACAAAGAACTGAGCAAGTACAACTTCCTCCTTGTGATTCCTGCAAAAAGGAGACTTTTAAACTTAAATAACACTGGGTAACACACGAAAAGGCTTTGAAATGAAAATAGCCAATCTTTACTAATTTCGAGGTGCTGAACACGAAAATGACAATTTCTCGATTGGCTCTTGTTTAGGAGAGACAGAAATGGTCATGTATAAACGACTCAGTCCGCATCGAGTACATAGGTAACAATTTCGCAATGCTGTATTTTAAACTCCAGATTGCAACATATTGCATCAGCTGACCATATGCAGAACACCTGGAGGTATTGCATCATTGTCTGATGCAATATAGTAGTCATGACATCGTGGCTTTGTGATCGCGGACAAAAGATGATGCAATCATTAGTTGTAAGTGACGTCTCGTTGGGTGAGCAAGTCTTTTGAGTTACTCCCATTTAACCCTGAGTCATAAGCAGGGCCGGATTAACCATTAAGAAAAATAAGCACGTGCTTAGAGCATCAGGAGAAAGGGGGCACCACAAAAATACACAGAAAAAAATTAGGACTTTTGAAACAAAAAATTCCACGAACAGCTAAATATTTTAGTACCCATTTTTTTTTGAAAAAAACTGGGAACGTTGACTTGCAACTAGAACCACGTTCCTTCCATGGACAAAAAGGTAAAATCTAATCCCCTCCCTTGACCTTCAGCCTGCTTCACACTGAACAAATGGTGGCTGTCTCTCACTCTTTAACAACTTCTCATAACAGCACGGGTCTGTTGGCAAGTAGCCAGCAAGTTTACTCGAAATGGAGCCAATGCATTCAAGTGCATAGTTAATAGTCAGAACTCCAGTCAAAAAGTGTCACAAAAAACGTCACTTCAACTCGCTGTGAATGGCAAGCTACATTTGTGTTATTGGCAGTTTAGTTGTTTCAGAATATAATTGGCTACTTAAGAATATATAAGGGAAACGTTTCTGTATGAGAATGCTATTCCTGGAGCTGAACTATATAAATAAACATCTAATAATGACAAAAAAATTTGACTGCAAGCTGTAACAATATTTTAAAACCACCAAAATTAATTACAGTCCCATAATTAAAAATAATGCTTACAGTCGATTGGTCGTTCATAATATATTATACTATGAACATGGAAAATTTTTCGAAAGTTGGTGTTCACAATTGACAGGTTTGACTGTAATTTATAAATCATTATGTTAATTAGAATCAGGGTCACATTTTGCTTGTTAACAATTGGGCAGCATACATACAGTCTTTACAGTATCTGACAGATGTCCTCAATAATAATAGTTTATCTTTAATTATCATTTTTTTTCAAAATTAATTTTTAAGTATATTTCAGTGTTTTAAAATTTCTAAATGTAATAAATAAAGTACCCCAAAATTAAGAATTAACAAAAAAAAAAAAACATTTTTAACATGTTTTGTAAAATAAATACGCAGTATACAATAATATTTTGATCAATATAAATTATTAAGCATCAATCAGTATCATATCAAATTAATTTTGTCAGTATAATTTTCTTTTTAGTCAGTTAAATTATATGTTTTGTCAGTATAAACAATATAATTACAGTAATATTTTTGTCAGCGAAATTAACTATTAAAAACGGAACTAAACATTACAAAATGATAAACTAATTATCAATTAATCTATTCAACATATTGTGTTCATGTAAATTCAAAAATTTCCTTAAAATTAGTCCTAACACGAGAAAATGACAGCTTTTTTATTAAGAATTTGACATTTAACCATCTATTTTAAATACTGATAAATTGTTAACTTTTTTGTACAGATCATTGTAATACTGACCATAAATTGTATTTAAAATACTGATCATCAAATTTATTGTCATTATTCATCTATAATTTGAAAAGAAAAAGAGAATTTCTTATACGTTTGTGTCATAAAACATCGGGGGCAAAAAATATGAAGCAGCTACAAAAGAAATGCTATCAGATGTGAATTACAAGCTAACTCGAAAATGTAACAGAAAGAAGGTACCCAATGACAGTGATGAATCAGAAGTACACCTGAATGCGAGACAAATTTCGTATAAATACCTATTATATAATTATTAATACACTACAAACTGAGATGAGAAGAAGAGGAGAGGTATATAAAGTAATAGCAGAGAGATTTTCGATACTAAATGATATCCATATAATGTCACCTTATCATCATTTGAAAGTGAAAGGTAGGAGCGGGGGTGGCTCAGTAGGTAGCGCGCCAGGCTCGTAATCTGTAGTTCCCAGGTTCGAGTCCCAGCTGGGTCAGTGTTGAGATTTATCTCCGCAAAAATTCCCCGCCCTGCCCACGGTCAGTAGGGGACACCGATGGGCTTGGAAAGGCCGCCGTCCGTTGGATGGGACGTTAAGCCGTGGCCCCGTGTGCGGGAGAGCCATACCCTGTGCACGTTAAAGAACACGCTGGATGGCCTTGATGGGAGGCTATCATCTGTTTCCCAACAGCAGTTCCAATGGGTTCCCTCCCCAACCTTCTCTGAGCCTTCAGGGTCCTTGTGGCCTGGCCATTTAGCCCATGGTGTGCAAAAAAGTGCCGCTCAGAGGTAAAACAACCCAATTTGAAAGTGAAAGGTATTTTCAGGGTTGTGAAAAGCTGATTAATGCTTACCCAGAGGACTTAAACAATAATTTTGCAGTTGAGCTTCAGCAGTTTCATTCTTATGTGTGGCATAAATTTAGTGCAACAAAAACTGTAAAAACAAATTTCACTCATGCAGAACTTTATAAAATAATTGTAGAAGACAATATTGAGTGTGCCTTTCCAGATGTTGATATTGATTCCGCATATTCTTAACATTAATGATTACCAATTGCTCAGCTGAGCATTCATTTTCTCAGTTAGGGTATATAAAAAATCTCAGCAGAACAATTATGCAACAAGGCAACAAGTATAGAAACAGATGTGTTACGTAAAATTAGTTTTGAGGATGTGATCAAAGACTTTGCTGCTACTAGAAAAAGTAGGAGAAAACTTTTTTTTTAAATAAAGTGGATGTTTACAAATATAAACATTATATTCTATCTTAAGTGTAAGTTTCGTTTAGAACAATAAAATTTTATTTTACGATTTATATTTGTTTATATTTTGAATATTGAGTTAGATATAATAAAAAACAAATAAAATAAATACCCCCTCAAGCAGCTGCTTGCCACAGAGGTCTGACAGGAGCCTGTCAGTTTATATGCCACAGTAGAAGATCTGAGAGGATGGCAGGACCTCAGCAGAAAACAACACGAACATCCATGCCTTACCCGGGGCTCGAACCCAGGTCCCGTAGATCAGTAGCCAAGCGTGCTAACCACTTGGCCACGGGACGGCAGCTATAATAAGGGGGCACCAAAATCATTTAAGTGCTTAGGGCCTCTAAAGGCCTTAATCCAACCCTGGTTATAAGTACAACACAAGTGATCCTTGCAGTTTTAATCCAGCAGTAGCGATGCCTCATAACTGTGTTAATAGTGAAGATATATTTTGTTACATTTGCAGGGAAGTGACATTTGCAAACCAGAAAAGGGCCATCACTCCAATAATGAAAGCGAAGTATGAGTTTTATTTTGGATGCAAGATCAGGGACCAGGACAAGGCCTGGGCCCTGATATACCTGGGCCCAGTATGCAAGACCTGGGCCCAGTATGTGTGCAAGAAATCTTCCGAAGTAGCTGAAAGGCGAAAAAGTGGCGATGCCATTTGCTGTTCCTATGGTTTGGAGAGAGCCAAGCAATCACGCAAATGACTGCTACTTCTGCATGGTTCCACCTGTTTCTGGAGGCATCACAAGGAAAAACAACTGGACAATAGCGTACCTAAATATACAATCTGCTCTCTGACCAGTTCCACACAGCGAAGGCCTCCCCATTCCCGAAACTCCAAAAGAATTTTCCATCGATTCAGACGATGAAGAGGGAGGCGAACCGACGTCGAGTTCTCCACAGCCTTCTGTGTCTAATGATGATCCAATATGTCTGCCATGGCACGTCATTTGTGCCACACATTCTCACCACAGAAGAAATGAACAATCTTGTTCACGATCTGGAGCTGTCCAAGGCCAAAGCAGAGTTACTGGGATTAGGACTTAAACAATTGAATCTTCTCAAGGAAAATGTCCAAGTGACTTCGTTTCGAACTCGTCATGAGCAGTTTGCCCCTTCAAAAAGGAAGAAGACCTTGTGTTCTGCTCCAATGTAGATGGCCTCATGAATGCCCTCAGAATCAAACATGACCCTCAAGAATGGCAACTATTCATAGACTCCTTGAAATTGAGTCTCAAGGCGGTGTTGCTGCATAATGGAAACCGACTTCCATCCATTCTCGTTAGACACGCTGTTTACATGAAAGAAACTTGCAACAACTTAAAACAGCTGTTGAACTGTCTTCAATACAACAAGTATGGCTGGTGTCTCTGTTGTGACTTGAAGGTGGTGGCCCTGTTGATGGGTCTGCAGCTGGGATATATGAAGTACTGCTGTTTCTTATGTGAATGGGACAGCCGAGCAAAGACTTTGCACTATGTGAAGAGAAATTGTTCTCAGAGAAAATCTCTGAAGGTCGGAGAGAAGAATGTGGAACATCCAGCACTGGCAGAAATGCACAAAATCCTGCTACCATCCCTACACATCAAACTCAGTATGATGAAAAACTTCGTAAAAGCAATGGATTGGACTACATCAGCTTTCAAGTGCTTGGTTGATAAATTCCCTTGACTCAGTGAAAAGAAAATTAAAGAGGGTATTTTTGTGGGTCCTCAGATCTGTGAGCTGTTCAGAGACCAGATGTTTGACAACCTGCTTCAGGGTGACGAGAAAAAGGCATGGAATGTGTTTCATCTGGTATCAACTAAATTCCTCGGGAATGTCAGGGCAGACAACTACAGAAACTAGTTGTGGAATGTTGTCTCTGTATCATAAACTTGGCTGCAATATGTCCTTAAAGATCCACTTTCTACATTCCCACTTAGATTTCTTCCCTGACAACTGCGGCATGGTTAGTGATGAGCACAGTGAACGTTTTCACCAGGACATTGTAACGATGGAGAAAGGACACTAGGGAAACTGGTCCACTTCAATGTTTGCTGACTACTGTTGGACACTCAAAAGAGATGATCCTGAGAAGCTGTACAAGCAACGGACAAAGTGACGTCAAAAGTAGAAGCAGAGTTTTACTGATACATGTCATAAGTACGTATTACTCTATTATATAAGAAACTATTGTGGATTTCTCAGAAATCATAGCCAATTTTGCATTTTCATTGTCATATTTGTGTTCAGCACCTTGAAATCTTTAAGAAATGGCTACTTTTGTCTCAGAGGCATGACTTTTACGAAAATTTGTTGCCCAGTGTAAATATGCTTAATTCAGAACAATTTAACTCTGCTCTAAGCAAGATCTTTGATGCTGATCCAGAACTGGAGTCATTCTGTCAAGCAGAATGAGGATGATATTTCAGTGAATTCAAAGCATGTAGCAAGCCAAGACACTGTAAATGGCACATATTCTCAGCCAGATGACACAGCAATTATGTGGTCCAAGGCAAGAAAGACAGCATGCAGCTGCATTAAAGATGGTAATTTGAATGGGATCTGATTTGTTATGATAATGTCACTGAAAACACCACTGATCCCACTGAGGATACAGACTTTGAGGCATTTCAGCAGAAAGGCAAGGAGGCTAAGTGTGGAATATGGTGGCTGGCAGAGTGTTGCTGTCAGACTCAATCTGATGTAAAGGTCTTCCTTTTTGTAAGGTGAAAATTTTCAGGAAGAAGAAACAGTAAGCCATGGTGAAAGTGGCTGCAATGACAACTGGGCATGCAAACTGAAAGAAGAATGGCAGTCAGATGATTAGTATAAAGGTAGAGTGAAAAATACACTGGTTTCCATAAATTAAAGAAAATCCCTATTGTTAAGTCAATGGGAAGCTAACATCAAAGCTCTATAACTTCTAAAATAAGTTCTTTTATTTTGAAAAATGTGATTGCAGATAAAGATCTCAATCAAATAAATTAATTCATTGAATATTTAATGAGTTATGGAAGTTTGAATATTTAACAATAGCAATGCCAGTCTTACAAAACTTATACAAAACTGAAGAATAGTAAAAGAATTCTTTACACAAAGTTCTAAAATGCAAACTTATTTTATTAAACACTTTGATGCAATACATATTATTAAGTTTTAATTAACTTCTGAAGTCAATTTTTGTGGCTGGCATTGTTATTGCTAAATATTCAAACTTCCATAACTCATTAAATACTGAACGAATATTGTTGAAAATCGAGATATTGATTTATTTGAGATCTTTATCTGCAATCATATTTTTCAAAACAAAAAAGCTTATTTTAGAAGTTACAGAGCTTTGATGTTAGCTTCCCATTGACTTAACATAGGGATTTTCCTTAAATTATGGAAACTAGTGTACAATCCCAAGAGGATAGCCTGCAAGGATCACAATTTGCATGAATAGTGTTGGGGCAATTGCTGATTCCAACTTGAACCCTATGCAAAGAAATAGGTTGGAACAACCTCCTGGATAACATTTAAGTGAAAATGATGAGATTCAACATAGAAACAACAATGCAATTCCAACTGGTTATGATTGGATAACTTCATTAATTTTAACATTTCTTGTTCTCTCCTTACACAAGATGCTCTACAACAGCATCTTGTATAAGGAGAGAATACATCAGTTTAGCATGCTGCCCAAATACAGAATCATAGATTAGCAAATAAACTTATGAATAGCATTTCAGAAGTCTTAAGGAAAAGGGGCAGACATAGAATGAATCAAGTGAACAATACGAAAAAGGACAATAAAATTTGCATACACAGTGTCACAAGAAAGTAATGAAACTGAAATAAAACATATATATATGAAATATTAGTATCATTCCACAAGAGGCTACTGCAAACACACTGAAGTGTGACATCAGTAATTCTATTAACCATAACCAGTTAGAACTGCATTGTTGTTTCATTTGGGCATTCTTTGTGTATCATGTATTACTGCTATAAGGTACATAACTGCCGTAAGTTGAAATGTTCAATTATCCCCCTTATTTCCCTGACCTTCAACAGACGTTTTTCTCTGTTTCCCAAGTTGAAACTGAGACTGAAAGGTCACCAATTTGATACAGTTGATGATATTCAGAAGAACATGATATCAGAACTGAATACCAACCATCACAGCAGATGAGTTTTCAAATTAGTCTGGTTGACCTCCATAAATTTTAATAAAAAAAAATACCTTCTCAAGCAGCTGCTTGCCACACAGGTCTAACAGGAGCCTGTCAGTTTAATATGCCATAGTAGAAGGTCAGAGAAGATGGCAGGACCTCAGCAGAAAAATGACACATACATCCATGCCTTACCCAGGGCTCGAACCCAGGTCTCTTAGATCATTAGCCAAGATGCTCTAAAATTCTGCACACATTGTCAGGTTAGAGGCCTTTTTAAATATTTTTTTGTTCATGTTTTTTATGCTAGTTTGGATTTCAACAAAAAGGGCATATGCTACGTGGAAGGCCCTCTGTCCCAGCATCTGGAAAGTTAATTGAAGTAGCAGTGTTCGGGGGACAGGGTCATCCCACGGCTAGCGTCCGCCGACAAGTGACTCTGGACCCGGAGGCGAGCGATCTTGCCAGATGGCCGAAGCAGAGAGAGAAAGGAAAAAAGGGTTTGGCAACGAGGAGAAAGGAGAGCCAGTCGAGGGACGAGCGCGGAAAGACGCAAAATTGAAAAGCTGGTGAGTGCCAACTGGGATTAGCAGTACGTAGGCTCTCGGGAAAACAGCTGAACGGGGATAGTAAGCTGGTTTTGTAATTCATAGTAAATGAGTGACGAGTCTGTTTTTCCTGATCAGTCAATGTAATTCATATCAATAAAGGATAGTTATTGTTTACCAAGGACTAAGTTGAACCATTTATTTGGGAAGGAGCCTCAGTATCAAGTCCCTTCAATTGCAATAAGATCTTTGATTTTTGTTCTGAAAGACCCTTTCACCCGTCGCGTATTGAGATCGAACCGGAGGGACATTTCTAAGTGATCCCAATAGACACAACCGAAGAAGCAACATCACAAAGTGGCACAGCCGCCAGTACGCAACAGAGGTGAAAGTAGCAGCGAAGGGACCTGAAGAGTTCTGCATCACGATCGAGCTGTGAAAAAAGCTGCGAAGGCGAAGGAAGAGTTTCGACATCAATTGTGAGCTGACCAGAACAAGGCTGATACTGCTAAGAGTGTCCTGCAGTGTGCTTCAGGCGATAGAATAGCTGTGAAGGTATCTGAAGAGTCGTTCATCACGTTCGAATGTGGAAAAAGCTGTGAAGGTGACAGAAAAGTTCCACATCCACTGGGAGCTGACCAATGCAGGGCTGATACTGCCAAGAGTGTTCCGACTGTGTGCTTCAGGTGGCAGACTGAAGAGGCAGTTTGTTCCTGTCGTCACATCGGAGGTAAGTATCCTCTTACTCTAGGGGTGAGCAGTTAGATACGGCAGAGGCCTGTATGAGCTAAAATGGAGCTTAGGAGCGGTCGCGATAGGGAAAGGGATGAGTTAAGGCGAGGCTACACAGACACAGCAAGGGATAGCGCGCAGGGTGGTGCTTCAGGGAGTGACCTGGGAAGCGAGGAGGTGACAATAGACAGAGAGTCTGATGCTGCGGAAGACATGAGAGGGTTGAGGGATTATGGCAATGACAACGATACGGATATGCTGCGGAACGGGACCAGAAAGCAGAGAGCTAAAGAAAGGACTGGAGATGATTTTGAATTAGAAAGGATGAGGTTAGAGATGCAGCTGAAAAGGGAAGAGAGAGAGGCGGCAGAAAAGGAAAAGGAGAGAGAGACAACAGAAAGGGAAAAGGAGAGAGCGGCGGCAGAAAGGGAAAAGGAGAGATAGGCAACGGAAAGGGAAAAGGAGAGAGAGCATGAGTATAGAATGCTGGAATTGCAAATGAGGAATGCAAACGAGGAGAGGGGTGATGTGCAAACAGTGGCAGTTTCTAGTAATCCAGCAGATGCGCGACTGGCTAATTATATAAAATTATTGGGAAATATGTTAGCTGGAAGCCCTAAAAACCCAGAAGAGGTGATAAATCTCTTTGAGACAGCGGAAAGGGGATTTAAGATATATGAAGTACCAGAGGAGTTTCAAGGCAAAGTCATCATTTCTTTTTTAGACGGTAAATATGCAAATCACGTTTTTCGAAAATTAAGTGCAGAGGATTTTGCTAATTATAAGAAAGTTAAAGAGGCTGTATTAAAAGAGTTTAAGCTCACTCCCTCTGCATACAAGAGAAAGTTTGAAACTATCACGAAAGAACCGAATGAGTCATATAATCAGTTAGCCTCGAGACTCAGAAATAGCTGGGATTACTACGTCTGCAGTAGGAAGGTGACAAAATTTGAGGAGCTTATGGACCTGATAGTGTCGGATAAGTTACGTGATAGCCTTCCTCAAGACACTCATGCTTACGTAGTACAGAAAGAGGCGGAGTCATGGGCAAAAGCAGACGAAATAGCAACGTGGGCAGAAATCCATCTAGCCAGTGTAAACGGAACGGAAGAGGTCCTAACTTTTAAAGAGGTAAGGCATAGACAATATGCAGAACGTGCTGTTTCCCCCCAGCAGAGGATAGACTCAGAGAGAAATTATTCGAGCAGAAGGTATCAACCGGCAGTTAATTTAGCTGAATATAGAAATGTCCCAAAAGTAAGGAGGTGCCATAAATGTAGATCTGACGAACATTTGATGAAAGATTGCCCACTGAGAGCCGAACTCAGGTGTACCAAGTTAGCACCTTGGATCAGAATTCTGAAGATGCTTGTGAGGCAACGATAGGAAGGGTTACCACACATTCAAAACCAAGTCCAAGCAGACGAGTAATGGAACAGAGAAAGATACGTATCCCAGTAGATTATAAAGAGGTTCGAATCAGAGGTGGCGACAAGACAGCTAGAGCAGTCGTGGATTCGGGGGCAGACCTGACAGTTATCAGAAAGGGGATGCTGAATGAAGAAAAACACCCGGTAAAAGACCATCTGTTGTTGCATGGACCGTTTGGTGATGCCAAAAGGGCAGAGGTAAAAGAGCTGCCTTTAAGTTTGACTGATAGCACAGACAATAGCACTGGGAGTGGCAGAGAAAATAAAGTGCTATGCGCATTAGTAGCAAATCTGCGGAAGGAGGTACTTCTGAGTGTGGAAGCATATAGTAAGCTAATTAGAAAGAAGGAGAGAAGGCCTGTAACTGGTAACCCCAGGAAGAAAATCCACGAGCCGTTGGCCAATACAGGAAGCTGCTATGAAAGAGGTAGAGAAATTCCAGTTAGAAAAAGGGAAATGTATGCTCCATGGAGACCGTCCAATCAACGCCGTCCTATCTCCCAGCCCAAACATGTGCAGCAATCTGTCAGACTCGATGTCTACGATGATCAAAATTATGCAGGGGAGGGGGCGAACATCGCAATTGGAGGTAACAATGGGTCAGGCCGACGCCAATGTTGACGACTTTCAGCCTGTAGAGTCAGAGGGTACGTACGGGAAGATGATATCTAGGTAGTCACGAAAGGTGTGCATAGCCTTTCACATGGGATGTAACCTGTGGACGAATCAACACCGCCAGTACGGCATACCTTCGTCAAAGACAGTTATTAGTGAGAGAATTAATTTATAAACTGTTTACTCTTGGACAACTACTTCAGTCACCAGGTTTTTTTTGGTTTGAATCAAAAAGAAAATATTTAGACTCAGTGCACTGGGATATTCCTAGAAGTCTTTTATATTTAGGTGTAGTGTACATAGATGTGCAAAAGATGTGCCAATTCGCAGAGAATTTATAGAATTCATAAAGCGACTTCGAACTCTGAACTTTATGGCATTGAACTCTCAGGCTTACGCGAAAATGAACTCTAATTTTCAGCGTTCAACTTGACTTTTTAGTCAGCAGTTAACAGGACTAACTACTGACTTCTGGCAGGGAGGTGTCAGGCTAGAGGCCTTTTTTAATATTTTTTTTGTTTGTGTTTTTTATGTTAGTTTGGATTTCAACAAAAAGGGCATATGCTACGTGGAAGGCCCTCTGTCCCAGCATCTGGAAAGTTAATTGAAGTAGCAGTGTCCGGGGGACGGGGTCACCCCACGGCTAGCGTCCGCCGACAAGTGACTCTGGACCCGGAGGCGAGTGATCTTGCCAGATGGCTGAAGCAGAGAGAGAAAGGAAAAAAGGGTTTGGCAACGAGGAGAAAGGAGAGCCAGTCGAGGGACGAGCGCGGAAAGACGCAAAATTGAAAAGCTGGTGAGTTCCAACTGGGATTAGCGGTACATAGACTCTCAGGAAAACAGCTGAATGGGGATAGTAAGCTGGTTTTGTAATTCATAGTAAATGAGTGATGAGTGTGTTTTTCCTGATCAGTCAATGTAATTCATATCAATAAAGGATAGTTATTGTTTTACCAAGGACTAAGTTGAACCATTTATTTGGGAAGGAGCCTCAGTATCGAGTCCCTTCAATTGCAATAAGATCTTTGATTTTTGTTCTGAAAGACCCTTTCATCCGTCGCGTATTGCGATCGAACCGGAGGGACATTCCTAAGTGATCCCAATAGACACAACCAAAGAAGCAACATCACACACATGTAAGGTTATTATGCTCATTAGCATAAGTCTAAGTCATTGTTATCGCCTTGAGTGATCCCCCTTAGCAAATGGCTAAAGGTATGCAAATTGTAAAATCATATAGAGTTTGCTTATAGCAATCAAGATGACAGCAGTTATAGCAATTAGAAAGGAAAATGGAAGCAATGCAAAAAGAATGACAAAACAGAAATGATAAAAAATAAGAAACACATACATATACAGGGTGAATCTGAAAAAGTGGACAAAACTTTACGGGGTGGTAGAACGCAGCTATACGAGCAATATTCGTCATAGAATGTATGGTCGGAACGCAAGCGGTGAGAAGTTAAAAGGTAGTTTTCCACTGTCACATTTAAAGAATGAACACAAGAAGGAGAGGAGATACTTCAGAAAACATTTTATTAACAGGAATATAATTGAGGTACATGCTCAAAGAAATTGCTCAAAAGAGCTGCCACCAGCTGTAATGCAGGCTTCACACCTGCGGGATAGGGATCGACACACATTTGCGAAGACACTAGGCATTTCCCGAATATCGCCGGCAACAACGGCGATCCTGGCGACTAGATCCATATCGGTTTCAATGGGGCACTCGTAGATTAGGCTTTTCATATGGCCCCACAGGAAAAAGTCCAAACACGAGAGATCCGGCGATCTTGGTGGCCAAGCTATGGGACCACCTCGACCAATCCATCGCCCTGGGAACGTTGCATGTAAAGTGTTCCGCACATCTAAGCTGAAGTGTGCAGGCGCACCGTCATGCTGGAACCACATTCTCGACCTGCTGGGGGTTGGAATCGGACGCAGCAGCTCCGGCAACACCTCTTGTAGGAATGTGTTACACGATTTGCCGTCCAGACGGTGTGGCAGGAGGTATGGGCCAACCAAATGGTCATGGAGGATCCCTGCCCAAACATTTACGGAGAACCGCTGCTGGAATGAGGACGTGTGGCATGCGGGTTCGTAGATGCCCACGTGTGTGAATTGTGGGTATTCAAAACGCCCTCACGGGTGAAAGTGCACTCGTCCGTAAACAGAATATGTGCACCAAAATCCGGCTGCGCTGCATTCTGCTGGAGGTACCAACGTGCGAAATCGACACGTGGCTGATAGTCCGCTGGTGACAACGCTTGTACCCTCTGCATACGATAAGGGTGCATTCCTTCCTCCTGTAGCACACGGCAAACCGACATTTGGAACACGTGTACTGCACGGGAAACCGCTCGCGTGCTACATCCCGGTCGCTCTTCCACCCTACGCAGAATGTCCTCTGCAAGTTGCGGCGTCCTGACACTCCTTTCACGCCCTGTGTCTTGCTTGGGCGCGTCGAAGGATCCCGTTTCACACAGCCGCTGATGCAAATGCTCGAAGGTTTTCCGATCTGGAGTGCATCTCATCGGAAACCGGTCGCGGTAACGTCTCTGTGCCTCACTTGCATTCCCGTCCGCCGCACTGTACACAAAGTGCATATCTGCCATTTCGTGGTTAGTATAACCAGCCATCCTCTTAGCAATCCACGGTAGAAATGCCGTTGGGTGCGAGGACCGACCCTTTTATACCATTTCCAACGCCACCTAGCGGCTCGCCATTTGCGTTCCGACCATACATTCTATGACGAATATTGCTCGTATAGCTGCGTTCTACCACCCCGTCAAGTTTTGCCCACTTTTTCAGATTCACCCTGTATACAATGAAACAAATAAGTCTTGGTGCTCATTTGTACTCAAACAGCTCTTGTCCTAACAATTTACTTTCAAATCAGATTTTATGCCTCATAAGAACAGGTACATTTACAGTATATCTGAATGTAATCACAAGAATGGCTTTTTATATATTTATAACTTGACCAGTTAAGGAATCTTTATATACCTCAATTTAGAATGTCTTGAAGAAACATTTCAGAAATCTGGCTTTAGTTGATAATTCCCATCAAGGGAGCATTAATAAAGAACATCTCAAGCAATTGCATGTCACAGAAGTCTGATAGGAGCCTGTCAGTTTAATATGGAATAGAGAAGATCTGTGAGGAAAGCAAGATCTCAGTAGAAAGACAACAGAAGCATCCATGCCTTCTTACCTGGGCCTCGAACCCGGGTCCCTTTAACTCTGTTCAGTAGCCAAGCATGCTAATCACTCAGCATAAATATACTAAAAACAGCATTACAATTAAACATATCCAAAGAGTCCTTGTTTTACTGAAAACAGCAATAATAAAATTAATGATGTTCTTGAAATGTAATTATTGTGTACCAGTGTCAAATGGATTAGGGCTAATTCCATCACCATCAAAACTTCTGGTATTTCATTTAGAGATGTTCTCCTCTATTCCCATTCTCTTCTTCATACCGATTTCTTAAACTTTTTTTTTTATCTCCAAAGGATATTAGCATTAATGTGTCAATCTCACGGGAATAAAATGATTAAGATAATTTAATCATACGAGTTACGTTTGATAAGGACAAATATATACCATTCACCTATTTCTTTGGCTTTCTCTTGGCTAATCAGTTCCTTTAGACTGTTAAAACTGTCATTTTTTTTTTTCTTTTTCATACTTATGCTAAGAATATAGACATCTAGATCTTTGTAACTCATATGTTTCTCTTACAATTATACAATATCCATACCATCAGCAAAATTCAAATTCTATCTCATTGATTATTGATATTAAAAACTACAGCACTAACAAGATGGCACTGTTTTCATACTGTATCTACCAATAAGGCATACTGCACTCCAAATAATAAGAAATGAAAACTCAGCTCTAAAAACAAGTTTGCTGCCACTTGATATACATGTGCTGCTTGTGGGCAAAGTGTGCATCACATGAATGTATGTTATTAAGTATCATTAGTCCCATCTGAAACTATCAGCATTAGCCATATTCTCCCTTACCTCAATACTCCAAGATTGAGGTTCAAGTTATCTGTGTGGCAAGACTGCTCCTCATCCCAGTGGCTTTCAAATATGGATATCAAGACAGCACCAAATGTGTCAATCTGCAGAAATATAAATGGCCATCTCCTGAGGACCACAAGGCTCATTAAGTAAGAAATAAAGAACAAATGGTTAGGGTCACATGGGAAAATCCTGTTATAGTTAACTGGCATACAATTTAAAATATAAGAAGTAAAACTTCCATGTATGAAGATCATGTCTTAACATCCCATTGAATGGACACTCTTTGCAAGCTATTAAAATTCCTTTCACCACAGAGTAAAAAATAAATACCTCCTCAAGCAGCTGCTTGCCACAGAGGTGTGACAGGAGCCTGTCAGTTTATATGACATAGAGATCTGTGAGGAAGGCAAGACCTCAGCAGAAAAACAACACAATCATCCATGCCTTCCCAGGGCTTGAACCCAGGTCCCTTTAATCAGAAGACAAGGTAGAGTACAGATAGCAAAGTAATGTTCCAATACTGAAGAAGCTGAAGATAAAACTTATAATCTCATACACTGTCTCATATACTATCAATCTGGTTACCTACTCTTGAGATTGCTTAGAAATTTGTCAGCTTTAGTACTCCACTATGTTGCATTCCCAAAACAAATGTTTTAACTTAAAAACACTATTTTCTAATACAAAAAATTCCTGATTATCCATGGGTTAGAGATATCTGGGGTGCAAATTATTCAAGACCTGTCTACAATTTTATGATACAAGATTCTTTTCAAACAAAAAGCAAATTTAATCCAATTTATAGAGAATTTTTATTTTTTAAATGAAAGATCAGGGAAACAAAATTATTGCTGTGTCTTAACTCTTTGACTTCTACTGCTGCATTTTCACACTTTCATTTACATGTCTACCATATTTCTGAGGCATTTTTGTTATATTATCATTATTTTGGACATATAGGACAGAGAAGAATCCTAGAAGCTACTCGTTGCTTTTACAAAGCTTCTCATGCAAGGATATGCCCATTACGATCGAAATCACTGCCGACTACTACCTCAGTAAGAGCTAACACAACAAAATTTGCCACGCTAGAGCCAGTCACTAGTTCCCTAACTACAGTACTGTGCGAATTAGTTGGGACAAGCGAAGGAATGCTAAGTCCCTTCTGCTGCAGAGTCTAAACTGCTGCAAATCTAAATGTGTTCATAACCTACTGCTGCAAGTCAAACTTGCACATGTCCCTGCAATGGATATATATATATATAATTAATATTAATATAAATTATATATATATATATATTAATATAGATGCTTCCACAGTACATCGTCACCTTCTGGAGTGTGGCCACTGGGCTCGACGCCCCTCCAAAAAGCAGATTTTGATACCTGCTATGAAGCAAAAAAGGCTATCCTGGGCAAAGAAATATCGAGAAAGGACTGTGGAGAATTGGAAAAAAGTGATATTTTCCGATGAAACCCACTTTGGGGTGCATGGGTACAAGTCAAATTTCGTCCGCCGCTCGCCTGGAGAGCCTCTTCGATCTGGCCACATCCAGCAATCCCCCAAACACCCACCCAATGTCATGTTTTGGGGATGTTTCACAGCTTCCGGACCACAGACACTTCACCCCATTGAAGGAATGATGGATAGCAAAAACTACATAGACGTTCTGGAAGCGAAAATGGTCCCAACACACACAAAAATGGTAAACAACACTGTTTTCTAACGGTGATGGGGTATTTCAACAGGATCTGGCTCCATGCCACAATTCTAGCTTGCTAAGAGCTTTTTTACCCAGCAACATTTGAAGGTATTGGAGTGGCCAGGAAATTCACCCGATCTAAAACACCATTGAAAATTTGTAGGTCATTATTAAAGCACACATATCTAAGATGGATTGCATGACAAAAACCAAAATGATAGAAAGTGTGATGAAAGTGTGGTACCACGACCCTGAAGTGAAGGAGATGTGTGGAAAGCTAGTGGCATCAATGGTTGAGAATGTGAAAGAAGTAATTAAAGCTAATGGGGGTCACATTCACTATTAACTATGTACACTATTAAACAAATAAATATTTTAGTTGTGTCTTTGTTACTGCATTTTCCTATTGTCCCAACTAATTTGCAGTGTACTGTACTCTACCAGTTAAGGACAATTAGTTCTACAGTCTGAGTATTTTAAGTTCTATACAGACCACAATGAAAAGGTTATTTAAAAAGTATTTAAACTTAGTCTTTATGAAATAGGTCTCTTTGAAAAAGATCTCTTAAGTTTACTCATCAATAGTATCATTAATACTTACTTTCATTTCTCTCCCTGGTTACTAATTTATCCTTCTGTTCATTATGTTTTACAGCTGGTGAGACTTTACTAGATGATCGTTCTTCCTTCTTTTGAAATGATGACTTTTGCATATGAGAAACCTTTTTAGCCTCACTATATTCAGAATGCTGTGTTTCAGTTCTCTGTGGAAGAGGCATAATTTTTAAAGGAAGTGTATTCTTTTTCGCTGTTTCCTTTTCTAATGCTTTAATGAAAGAAAATGAACAAGTAGTTCCTGTTTTCCCAAACAAAGTAGGTGTAGGTTGAGGGTCTGCTTCTTTTTCAGTTGATGATGCTAAAGAACTGGTAGGATGGGCAGTGGATACTGTAGTAAAAGATGATGGCTTTTCAAATGATAAAAATGGAGACTGGCCAACTGATGACTGCGTAGAACTTTGAGTTCCAAAAGTGAAAGTTTCTGGTATTGTCTTTGCAGTATCTGATGAATCTTCAACATTCTTTTGGGATGCTGCCATAATGCTTGTAAACTGCACAGGATTTGCTGATACTGAAGTTGCTAATGCTGGAAAGGAAGAAAAGTTTACATTAGGCTGTTTTAACATCGGATTAGCTAAATCTTTTTGTAAAGGTTTTTCAAAACCTGTTGATGAAAATGAAGAAGTTACTGGGGTCTGTGAACTGTCAAGTGAGTTTTCATTGAACTTCCCAAATACAGAAGTATATTTGCCAGCATTTTCCTTAGAATTATCATCAAATGATGAACACTGACTAGAAAAGGAAACGAAACCTAATGAAGGTGGCGTAGAGGTTTTCTCTGGAAGTTCAGGGCTTTGTGTAAACAATCCAAATGAAAATGTTGGTTGGCTGGCAGATACAGAAGTAACGTTCTGAGATCCAGAAGAAACAAACAAACCTAGAGAAAAAAATAAGAACTATCTTAAAAATATGTAAAATATAATTATATATAAATTTAAAAAACAAAGAATTTGAATTATCTCATTATTTGGAATTTTTGAGTTTTCCTGCAGCCCAGTGGAATAGACAAAAAAAAACACATGCAGAAGTGAAGAATAAAAGAAACAGTCAATTACATTATATTCATTATTTCCAATTACATTTATATAAATCATATAATTGGGCTAAAGCAATTATTTCTAAATATATAAAGGGTCACATTTTAAGTAATCTTATAGGGATTTATTTGCATTTTTCCACTCATTGGCAAAACTCGTTTTTTTCGCAAAATTATTTCTTGAATTATATGTCAATAGGTTATCTGTGAATTTATTGTTGATTGATTCTTTCATTAATAACACTTTAGCATGAGTGACTTCTACATTTAACATCTATATACTGAGCAATATTGGATAAGTTGCCTTTCCTGATCATAGATAGCACCATGAGCAACAAGGTTGGCAAGATTTAAAAGTCACAACTAAGTGAATAAATGACAGAGCTGGTTATAGCTTAGTAATTAAAAGCACCTGGCATGCAACTGGGAAGCATGGGTTTGAATCCTACTCATCAATGAAACTCATTTTTCCACAAAATTATTTCTTGAATTAACTCTTTGCACTCGAGAGGTGACCCTGAGTTGCCACTTGGTTTGATGCAACAACTCGAAATGGTGACTGAGGCGATAATAACTGGTTTATAAACAGAGATCCTTTGTACTCGAGAGGCGACTCTCAGTCGCCACTTGGCTTAATGCAGCAACTCAAATGGTGACTGAGAAGTGAAAATAACTGTTTTATAAACCGATACATTTCCTCTTTACATTTTAGATGTGTAAATCTAGTGTCTATGTGCACTTCATAGTAGTACAGCATTGTGTTTAATTAAAATTATTATTTTAAACTTAGTCAGTTATAAAAATGGAGCCAAATGATGAAATTAGTAGCAGTGAAGATGTGTTTGATTTCACGTTGTTTATGTATGATTTATTTTTATGTTAGCTGCAAAAAAATTTATCATATTTTGAGCAAAAAAACTTCAAGTTGCTACTTCCCTATACTGAAAAAACTTTCAAGTGCAAAGTGTTAATATTGTGGTTATATTATTTAAAGGTTACATACCAAATTTCACTTTTAGTGGCTTCATTTTCTGCTGAATATGGCCATGTTCTCTACACTAGCATGAGATCATAGTAGTCGAGCCAAAGTAATAAGCAACATTTCACTACCATGACTATGACAGAATGTATTATTTGTGGAATGCATAGAATGACGTTGCGGAAACACTTGTTTGAGACTCTGCTCTAGGGTGATATTCTTTCAGCAAATTCTTTTATGATGCTGGAGGTAAGGGGAGAAGAGAAGGTTGTAATTACAGAAGAAGTTGTTATTATGATATACACCTCTAGGTATGCTATTTAGAATTTTGTTTTGGGTGGTTTGATGACATTATTGATCAAAATGTGGGCATATTTCTTCCTTCTGTTACGATGCTTATTGGTTGCATTTTTCAAATTTAATTTGGAGTTCTTTCAATTGTGGTTAAGATCCTTCTGTTAATCAAAAGAACTAATAAGCGAGAAAATAACACAACAGGCATGCCAAAAATATTAGTTCAATTACTATCATTCCATTTTAAGGCAAATTCAAACATTTTAATTTTGGGTAATTTCCAGAAGTTTTCCAGAAAATCCGTTTTGAACACTGTGACTTCATCTACTTGCAAAAAGTGAAGTTACTAATAAGTTTCATTTTATTAACCAGTGGTAGGTTGGGTTGTTTTACCTCTGAGCGGTACTTTTTTGCACACCATGGGCTAAATGGCCAGGTTACATGGACCCCAAAGACTCACAGAAGGTTGGGGGAGGGGACCCACTGGAACAGCTGTTGGGAGACAGATGGTAGTCTCCCGTCAAGGCCATCCAGCGTATTCTTTAACATGCACAGGGTATGGCTCTCCCACACACGGGGCCACAGCTTAACATCCCATCCAATGGATGGTGGCCTTTCCAAGCCCATCGGTGTCCCCTACTGACCGTGGGCAGGGTGAGGAATTTTGCGGAGATAAATCTCAATGCTGACAAAGCTGGGACTCAAACCTGGGAACTACAGATTACGAGCCTGGCACGCTCCTGACTGAGCCACCCCCACCCCACCAGTAGTAGGTAATTCCATTTTGGTCATATTACTGCATGTTTCCTCTTTTCCCTGATTACCAACTTGCTATTCAAGTTAAATGCTCTTCTCTAACATGATGTTTTTTACACATTTATTTTCCACAACTATATACATTATATTAAAAAAAAACACATTATATATCTTTCAATTTGGCAAAATAAATTCTTAAATTTTATTTGTAATACTTAATATGGCTTTTGCATCCATAACTCATCAAAATAATTTTTGAATGTTCATTTGCAAAAATATGTATTACAGGATACAATGAAAAGAAGTTCAGTGATAAATTATCATAGAAAATCATTCTACAGACAAGAAACACTTGAAATTATTAGTTCAAAAAATTGTGTTGCCAGTCAGGATAACCATCTTTTTATGAACAAACATTCAAGGCCAGTTACACAAATGGAGACATAAATTAATTATTAACAATCAAAAAATGTATATATGTTAGACAAAGGTGTACCTACTCGCAAGTTAAATGTTCAATAATACAAGGTCTCCTGGAAGAAAAGAAGTAACATAATTTTGATTTTTCATACTGATAGTTTCAGTAGAGTTCTTAATTTATTACTGTCTTATGGCATATTAAACTGACAGATTCCTGTCAGACCTCTGTGTCAAGCAGATACTTGAGGGTGTATTTATTTTACTGTTTCATCATTATATGCTACTACTAAATCTTATGAAATTCTAATTATACTGGTTGAAACTGAAAAAAGAACACCATTAACAATTGAAGTGTAATTTATTAGATTTATTTAGTAGAAACAACTTGTTGAGAAAGGACGTGATCACTAGTGTGAAGTGATTCAATGTTTATTTTACTTTAAATGAGTTACATTTTACAGAAGGCACATTTTAATAAGGTGTTGAACCTCCTTGAGCAGCAATACAAACTTCCAATCTGGCATGCAATCGGTCATACAAATGTGGATATCATGCTGGGGGATACCATTCCATGCGCTTTCAACTTGGGCGCGTAATTCAACGATGGTTGTTGCCAACTGCGGTCTGCGGAAGAGTTTTTGTCTGATCCAGTCCCACAAATGCTCGATTAGAGACAAGTCCGGAGAGCGTGCTGGCCAAGGGAGTTGGTGCACTGGCTGAAGAGCATGTTGAGCTGCCCGGGCGGAGTGTGGGAGGGGATTATCCTGCTGAAATATTGCATTTGGGATTACACTCAAATATAGCAGAACGACCAACTGTATGATGTTGCTGACTTATGTATTGCTATACAGTGTACCCTGTACAAACACCAGACACATGAGAGTGATAGCTAATCGTTCCCCACACCATGATGCTCGACATGGCCCTGTGTATCGCTAGTGGATGAACGATAGAAGAAGCTACTCACCTTGTCACCTTCAGACGTGTAAATGACCATCAGACACTCCTAAAAAGAATCGGCTTTCATCACTGAAGACCACAGACTGCCATTCTTTCCTCCAATGAACTCGTTCTTGATACCACTGCAAACGTGCACAAAATGACAGTGGTAATTGTGCCAGCGGCACGCATGCCCGTAGTCCTGCTTCCAAAAGATGATTGCATATCGTTCTTGTAGACACCCTTGGTACGACACAGGATTGAATTTGTGACACTGTAGCCACCTGCTCTGCCACCACTGCCCTCCTGATATGCCGATCCTCTCATGCATCTGTAACTCTGTATTGCCCGGAACCACGTCTGCGAGTGTGCGAATGCTCTTCTGACCATCGACACCACCATTATACCACTGCCGATACATCTCGGCAGTGGTACAATGCACACAACACAGTGTGCAATTTGACAAAAAGACTAACTTGCTTCTCGAAGACCCACTATACGACCTCGCTCAAACTCTGCTGACTGAACAAATGTTGTGCACCTGCATCGTCCAGGTGTGGTAGCTTCTTCAATGAGCACTGAACAACATGACACAAGAAAACTAACTTCTTTCTTCACGCCCTAGTTCTTAAATATGCGCTGCATACATTTGCATGTTGTTGTCCTCAGTGATGTCATTACTTCACCCAACGACTTTCAATCTAGGATCACAGTTTCTGCTGCCCTCAACTATTAACATATTATAATATGACATTCCTAAAGAAATTCCTTCTGGGTGTTCTTTTTTCAATTTCTATCAGTGTATTTCTCTGGGCCACCAACAACATAAAAGAACAGCTAGTCAATGTCTGACAGCTGATAGATTCTTTCATGCAATTAATTGATATCTAACATATTCTAATTTACTTTCCTTATTCTCACTAATGGTTGATATTATGTGCAACATATTAATTTTCTGTAGGTGGTAAAATGGATAATTAGAGGAGTATTCCACTAAAACCTAAGAAATTTTCCAAATGAAATATATAAATCTTGTGTTTGGAATCTTGACAGACTTGCACACTAAAGAATACACTGGATGGCCTTGATGGGGGCTTTGTCTTCTAACAGCTGTTTTCTAACCAACTGCCTCTGAGACTTTGGGGTTCTTGTGATCCAGCCATTGTGTGCAAAAAAAATGTGGTTCATATAGTACACAATTCAACTGACAAGTCACCACATCTTTGTGGCAAGTTGTATGCCTCAGGAATAATTTATCCTCCTTGTTTACAATAACATAAGCCAATCTATGGCTTTAAACCTAAACCTTACACTACCCCAACTTTGAAAATCCAGTTCACAAAGCCTGCATATATGAAGTCATGAATGATAAACTCCATCATTAGTACCACAAAATAAATATTTTTTTTCTAAATATTAAAGTTTGAACAAGCATTTTATATGTATGTGTAAAAATAAACTTTCAGAGCTCCTAAAAATGCTAATTTTTTTACATTTTTTCCTCAATTTGATGTGTCAGAAAATAAAAAGCCTTTTCTCTTGTTCAAACTGCTATTAGCACAGTCCAGATTACACTACCTCCATAGCTGCTATTCTATATTTCAAACATTCCTCCCACTAGTTGGCTGAGAACTCCAGTGAGTTAATTGAGTTATTTAGTAAACATCTGGCCATCTGTGTTCTCAATAGAACGAAGTCAGATGCCAAAGGAATATTTATTTTATTGGAGGTTTTCAGTGATCTGCACAAAAATACAGCCATATATGTTTTCGCATCATTTCAGCATATTTTGTGATTAAAAACCATTTAAGCATTTTTAAATTATTTCTATCTATCATCCAATCTTTTACATAAAGAATATGAAGAGAAAAATCAATATTTCTTTGATCATGTGATCGTAGAATTATGTCATAGATATAATGGTAGCTACTTCAGGAGATACTTTAATGGTAGCTTTGGGTTGGGTTGTTTTACCTTTGAGCAGCACTTTTTTTGCACACCATGGGCTAAATGGCAAGGTCACATGGACCCCAAAGGCTCAGAGAAGGTTGGGGAAGGGGACCCACTAGAACAGCTGGTGGGAAACAGATGGGTAGCCTCCCGTCAAGGCCATCCAGCGTGTTCTTTAATGTGCACAGGGTATTGCTCTCCCACACACGGGGCCACGGCTTAATGTCCCATCCGACGGATGGCGGCCTTTCCAAGCCCATCAGTGTCCCCTACTGACCGTGGGCAGGGCGGGGAATTTTGCGGAGATAAATCTCAATGCTGACCCAGCTGGGACTCAAACCTGGGAACTACAGATTATGAGCTTGGCACGCTACCGACTGAGCCATGCCCGCCCATTAATTACTACTTTAGGAGACATCTGGTAAGAACATTATAACAAAAAATTTAACTTTATAAAGATAGAACTTTTCAGTACTTTTTTAATTAAATTGAAGTAATTTCATAACTAGCATTCAGAATTTGCATTTTTTCAAGTTTTTTTTTTCAAGTCAAGTTTTTGGCATTTTCCTAAGTTCAACTTTTCTGCAGTAATCAGTATATAATGGAAATTGATCTGGAAGGATTCAATCTCATATTTCCGAAGTTAAAATAAACCATATTTTCTTTGAAATACTTTTATCAAATTTCTTTACATCTCTTTATCACTTTTTCAGTTATTTATTTTTCAGTTTTTATTTAAATATTGTTTTAAAGCAAAATAAATTTTTGCAGCATGGCTACCTTAGTCTTAAAGTTTGCCAATCAGGAAAAAATTCGACATTGTATGTTGTTTGCATAAATGATCAAATAACTTTGTAAAAATTAAATAAAGATTTAAATAATAATAGAAATATGAATTATATATATATTAAGGTAGTAGTTCAGAAAATATAGAAAATTAATTTTTTATTTCTTTTTCTGAATTGGAAATGCAAAAAATACTTTATAAAAGACATATGTTTAAGTCACAGTGTTGATCAAAAATTATTGAATAGTAAAACCTTGCAATTTTCTTATTTATAAAATTTTACTTATCTGCCTCTTTTTTTTTAATTTTTGTCATTTTCTTAACTCTAATTAATATGGTATAAAACATGATCTATTTCTGTTTATGGGTTTGTTTTTTTTACTCTAAAGTTGACTTATTTATTTGACTGGTCACAGCTGGTGAAAAGCCTGGGCTTTTCTCAAAGTATAGTACAGTGAAAAAAATTCCAAAAAATAGAGTAATTTTCTTCATTTAAGAAAAAAATTATTTCCTTCTTATTCATAAGCAAATAGCCTTTCTATTGATATGCATTAAATCATTTTTGTCACTTAGTTTTCTTTTAAATTATATTTTCATTTGCATTGCCAGATGCATTTTTTTACTCTATAGCTCTATAAAAGTCCTATTAAAATGAAACCTTTTTGTTAAATATTTTAGTCATCTTTTTCGTTAAATACTTTATTTTCAGAAAATCCAGAATTAAATGCTGATTAATTCGGCCACAGGGTGCAATTTAGTTTTTCTGGCCTGTTACTTCATATATCAAGTTTTTATTTATATATATATATACACAAGTAATAA
The DNA here is from genome assembly GCA_038380435.1 of Ryuthela nishihirai. Taxonomy (NCBI): domain Eukaryota; kingdom Metazoa; phylum Arthropoda; class Arachnida; order Araneae; family Heptathelidae; genus Ryuthela; species Ryuthela nishihirai. Next base: position 40,455,846 of record JAWZYU010000034.1, on the reverse strand, counting down.
TTTGAAATTGGGCAAAATTCTCCTTGCTGGGGACATTATGCCTATCAAATGCAATATAATAACTATTATATTCACAGAAAGTGTTAGACTCCTGAAATTCTTCACAAACAGAAAGCCCATGGTATCAGCCAAGGAATATATGGATGTTTAATCTTGCACTCTTTATGTTTAACTTTACAAAGATAATGGCTAACACTGCACTCATGGGGGCCTCAAAGCAGTCAAAACTTGATTTTTTTAAACATTTTATTGAGTAATATATTTCACAATCAGTATAATATACTATTTATGTATACATTTCATGCTTTTTTCTATATAGATACCAAATATGATGTTTAAAATAATTGAAAGTTCTCTGTCGTAGAGCAATAAAATTTATGGTAAAAATCCTAAGGAGTACAAAGTTATCATATACAATTTATAACATAGAAAAATATGAGTGAACCCAAAAACCACATTGTTTGTCTGGGCCACTAAAGGAAATTAATACAAAAATCAGTAACGACTTACTCACTACAAAGATTACAAACAATATGTGCCATTTTTCCGATATACATACAACACAATTTTACTTTATATTTGATTATTTAACATAGGTGCAACATCTTCTAAAGAAAAGAGAAAGCTTTTTAAATTATTTTTAAACATATTAAAATTTTTTTCACTTCTAATTTCAAGAAGCAACTGATTGAGGATTTTAGGTGAGATATATGAATAATGCTTATGGGCAATTTCTTTTTTGGTCAAAGGAACTGAATATTTTGGAACTTTCTCTCTGAAGTTGTATAATCCGACTGAATGTGAAAATTAAAGCAATTTTGCTTAAAAATTATATCATCACTCTAAAAACAAATATATGTCTAATTGGTAGAATTTTTAGCATAGAGTAATGATTGAAATTGCTTAAAATATCAATGTTATTTTTTGCAATTAATAATTTTGTTTTGCAGAGACACCATAGGTTTAAAAACAGAGACATAAGTTCCACTCCAAGAAACTATACCGTATTGAAATGCTGCTTGTATCCATGAGAAGTTCAATGTTCGCAGCATATTAAGATAAACTTTGTATTTCAAGTGGTGTAATTTGAAAAGTTTGTGACGTCCTTTACTTGTGATGTAGTCAATATGTCTCTTCCATTTTAGATTATTATCTATGAAAATGCCTAAATATTTAATGCTCTCAACCTGTTCTATGTCATCACAATGGCAATGAATATGCTTATAGCATTGAGGTGAATGCAGTTTAATGACAAAAGTATTTACAGTATTTTGGTTATTTTTCAACTTGTAGAAAACAAATTTAGATTCTTATTAATTGAGAGTTTATTATTTTCGAACCACATATTAACTTTCTCAAGAAAATTATTGACATTGGACAATAAATCTGTAATAGTTTGGTTACTAAATGTTAATGCAGTGTCATCTGCAAAGATAGTAATATTACAATTAATGTTCATTTCACAAAGGTCATTAATATAAATATTAAACTACAGGGGGACAAGAACAGAGCTCTGTGGAATGCCATATTTAATTTATTAGGATTGCTGAGGCAGTGTTTTAATTTAACTAATTGATTTTTATTTGTTAAAATAAATTAAAAAAAATAAATACCCCCTCAAGCAGCTGCTTGTCACAGAGGTCTGACAGGAGTCTGTCAGTTTATATGCAACAGGAGAAGGTCTGTGAGGATGGCAGGACCTCAGCAGAAAAACAACACACACATCCATGCCTTACCCGGGGCTCAAACCCAGGTCCCTTAGATCAGTAGCCAAATGTGCTAACCACTCAACCATGGATGGAAGGAGCCTTCCAGATCAGTTATTTTAAACATCATATTTGGTATCTATATAGAAAAAAGCATGAAATGTATACATAAATAGTATGTTATACTGATTGTGAAATATATTACTCAATAAATGTTTAAAAAAATCAAGTTTTGACTGCTTTGAGGAGTTAGGATTGCTGAGGCAGTTTTTTAATTTAACTAATTGATTTCTATTTGTTAAGTAACTGATAAACCATTCTAGAGCAATCCTTCTCATACCTAAATGCTCCAGTTTTTTTCAAAAGCAATGAATGTGTAATGGTGTAAAAGCTTTTTCAAGATCTAAAAAAACTGATAGAGTTAAATTTCCTTGGTCAATTAACTTATAAATAAAATTAGTAAATAACAATAATGCATGATCAGTGCCCTTACCCTCAGTGAAGTCAAACTGATTTGACAAAAAGAAATTTATTTTATTTAAATAACTCAATACTCTGAATTTTACTAGTTTTTCAATGAGCCCAAGATCTTTAACCAGTTACCAAGAGTCATATATCTAAATAATTTTATTGAGTTTAATTACTGATTATTTATTGAGATAAATTTATTGAATTTAAAGAATGTCTGTTAATCAGTAATCCTGAGAAACCCTCAATTTATAAAAAAAAATTGTGTTCATTTTTGGGTTATCATGCTCATCTATCTCCACACAATTTGTTTTAACTGTTGTGCACAGTCTCATTATTAAATAATTTCAAATTTTCTATTTCAATATATGAAATACTGTCATAACATTTTATACATATACAGGGTGATTCAAAACTCTTGGGCCAAACTTTAAGGGGTGATAGAACACACCAAAACAAGCACTTTTCATCATACGATGCATGGTTGGAACTCAAACAGTGAAGCGCTAGGGGTTAGCAGTTACTGTGTCAGGAAATGAAGAAGAGGTTCGAAACAATTTCAGAAATTACAGAACAGAAAGTACAGAATTTTATTGAACAAATTACAGAAACTGCTCAAAAGAGCGACTGCCAACATTAATGCAGGCTTCACACCTTCAAGGTAGTGATCGGCATACATGGGCGAAAACACCAGGCATTTCTTGTACAGTGGCAGCGGCAATAGAAATCCTGGCAACAAGGTCCTCATTAGAATCGATGGGGCTATCGTAGATGAGGCTTTTCATATGGCCCCATATGAAAAAGTCCAGACATGAGAGATCGGAGATCATAGTGGCCAAGCAATGGGACCACCCCGACCAATCCATTGTCCTGGAAAATCCAAGCTGAAATGGGATGGTGCTCCATCGTGTTGGAACCACATACGTGTTTGAATGTTTGATGGAACAGGGTTCAGTAATTCTGGCAAGACTTCTTGTAAAAATACAAGGTATGTTCTCCCTTTCAGTCGGGCTGGCAGAAGGTATGGGCCAATCAAATGGTCATGGAGGATTCCAGCCCAAACATTTATGGAGAAACGCTGCTGGTACGAATGTGGACATATGGCGTACGGATTACTGTGATAACAGTAATCCGCATGCCATATACATGTGAATTGTGGGTATTAAAAATGCCCTCACATGTAAAGGTGCATTCATCAGTGAATAAGACATGTGCATCAAAGTCCAGTTGTGCTGCAGTCTGCTGCAGGAACCACTGTGCAAAATCCACACGAGGCCGATAATCTGCAGGTGTCAAGGCGTGCACCCTCTGTGCATGGTAGGGGTGTAATCCTTCATCTCATAGAACTTGCCACACCGTCAATTGGGGCACACTTACGGCATGGGAAATTGTTCACGTGCTACATTCAGAACAATCTCCAACCCTATGTAGAATTTCCTCTGTAACATGTGGCATCCTCACACTCCTTGCACGCTCTGTATCCTGCAAGCTGCTGACAAAGGAGCCCGTTTCGCACAGATACCAGTGCAATCACTGAAAGGCTTTATGATCAGGCATGCTATAGATATAAATAGGTTTTTTACACTTGACCTGCAAAGAATAGCTTACCTGCAGGAAATACAGATGAGCATTATTATTATTTTCGTATAAATTCAGCTAGGTCTCAGCAGATAAGCTAAGCATTTCTACCATGGACTGCAGAACCGGGAGTGCTTTCCAACCAGATGTGTCTGGTTGGAAAGTGCTCCCGGTACAGTCTTTGGGTTTCCCTCGCATTCCCGTCTGCAGCTACATACGTGAAATGCATGTCCATCTTCTCCTGATTTGTAAAACAATCCATCTGTTCTGCAATCCATGGTAGAAATGACGATGAGTGTGAAAACCAGAGCTTATAAGTGTTCAGTGGAAAACACCCTCTAGCGCTTCACCGCTTGAATTCCGACCATGCATTGTATGACGAAAAGTGCTTGTTTAGGTGTGTTCTATCACCCCTTAAAGTTTGGCCCAAGATTTTGAATCACCTTGTATATTACTGTCATAACATTTTATGTACGAAAATAATAATAATGCTCATCTGTATTTCCTGCAGATAAGCTATTCTTTGCAGGTCAAATGTAAAAAAACACTCTTTATATCTATGTTTTGTGAGATGATAATGATCAATATACTTTTCAATTAAATACTCCCTCAAGCAGCTGCTTGCCACAGAGGTCTGACAGGACCCTATCAGTTTATATGCCATAGTAGATCTGTGAGGATGAAAGGACCTCAGCAGAAAAATGAGGCATACATCCGTGCCTTATCTGAGGTTCAAACCCAAGTCCCTTTGATTAGTAGCCAAGCACACTAACAAGTTGTATCCTTTAAACTATTTGCATATCAAAATAATCCCTATTTACAATTTGATTCAAGTCGGATATTCCATACTCCTGATCAGCAATGGCAAGTAATTAAATAGTTACAAAAATGTGATCATTCACTTAGTAGGTTATCAGAAAAAATGGTTCAATAATAATAATTTCTTTCTTTTTACAACTCATAGGACAGAGAAGAATATTAGAAGTTACTCCTAGCTTTTACTGGATTTCTCATACAAGGACATCCTTACTAAGACAGATGTCACTGCTGACCAATGCCTCAGTTAGAGCTAACACAGCACACAAAGTTTCCTTTGCTGAAACAGTCACTAGCTCCCTAAACACTATGCTAGTTAAGGATTTAATACACAAACTGCCGAATTTAAACAAAGTATTAGGATCAATTAATTCGTATCTCGATTTGCCTAATTTCAGTCTACCATTATATGGATACAGCTTTAAATTTTGTACTTGTGAATACGAAGCTGCTTTAATTGAACAATACGATATAATATGGAAACAAAATTACTTACCACAAATTAAAGCATAGCATGGAAGAAAAGAAATGGTTACTATTAAGATGAAACTAGGGTAAATTCAGGCCATGTGGTTTCTAAAGTATGGTAGTTGATGTAATAAGTGGACAAGATTTTGAAAATATACTTGCTGACTTTGCAGAAATAATGATGATACCATAGACAATGTATTGGACAATAGTAGTTTCCAGCCAATCATGGACTGAAATAGCATTTTCACTTTTAAATTACCTATGTTCAAATGGTTTCATCAATAACATTTTTACCATTTAATATTTGTTCATAAATATTTACGCAATTGAACACTGATATTTATTTAGTACTGGAGATTTTCAGACATCTTTGACATGTGCTTAAAAATAAGGCTTCAAAATGTAATCAATAACAGTTACTTCTATGTACACTGATATTAGGAAAGTTATACTTGTGTCAGTTTGTTTACATGTAACAACTTAGGTGGAAGGGAGTATAAATACTCTGTGTCACTTTAAAGTCGTATAAAAGCTATAAAGGCAATGTGGAAAGCAAAGTCAATATGCAAGTGCAATATGAGTAAAATGGATCAACTGACCAATTCTGAAAGGTGGCTCATTATTGGAGCACAATGGGCAGGAACATCCATAACAGAGATGATGAAACTTGACATAAAATCGTGGAGCACAATATTCCAAGTTTATGGAGAATGGTAGGAATCTCAAAAAAGGCTGCCAATTATGGCAAATACAGGAGGAAAAATGCTCCGAGACTGGGATAGATGTTTGTTGGCATGAACTCTACAGCAAAACAGAGCAGATACAGTTCATCAGCTGAGAAATGGCTGAGAGAATTACTTCAAAATCCATTTCAATAATAACTATGAGCTGAGAATTGAAAACTTTGATATTTGGAAAACTTACCATGATACGTACGAAGTATTTGGTAGGTGTTCAAGATAATATGACCAGGCAGTGTATATTACTATAGAAGCTGAAAGGAGTTTTACGACTTAAATTCCGTTATTAAAAACTGAGAATATTACGCAAAATTACTAGAAGTAGCAAATAATAATTCTGCATTTTCCTTTACATTTCTTAAACCTGAAATTTTTAAATACTGTAACCAAAAATTTTTGATTAACGAAATGTAAAAATGCTAAATAATTTTCTTTAAAACGTTATTTTCTCTACATTATAATAGAATGGAAAACATTTTAATGAAATGAACTAAAATTTAAAATTTACCTCTATTGTCGTGATCATTTTGTGACATTTTTCCTTTTCAAGTAACTTCCATCATTGCAAAAAACCTTACAAACAAGCCGCCATGATGTTTAAGACAGTCACAAAATCTCGTTTAAACTCGTACTGTTCGAGAGTGTTTAATGTCCCTACGAGAGTTTTCGTAAGCAACGAGAAAATAGGGTACATGTAACGCGGCGTCGGAGCGTTTGATTTATCTGATTGTTTTTCTATAGATTAATCACCTTAGATAATGGGTATGTAATCAGCTTTTTTTTCACGTGTTTACTGCATTGCATCTCGATGGAACTTAATTCCATAAGTAAAATGAAATAACGAATGTTAAAAATTATTTTTTTAAATATAATTGTTCGCGCCATCCCAAGAAAAAACGACTAGTCAATAACAGAAATAATAAAGATTAGCAGATAATTGCTTTTTGGCTTAAATTGGATGGTTTAGAATACGTATTGAAGTATTATAATCAAAATTTGAAGGGTATATGTTTTTGAAGGATTATTATTAAATAAAATTCTTTGTTATGGAAGCCTTTTTGTTTCTCCATAACGCTATTGGAATCGTTTTATTCGTTTGTACTTTCATGTTGATCCAAAGATGTCGATCTACATGAAATACTGTAAGAAATCATTTTCAGAAAGAAACCATGCAGTCCTATTTTTCAACATTTCGTATAATTAAATCGTAATTTGTCATGTTATTTGGTTTGCGGGATTAGGCTTAAGGTGTTGTATCCTAATATTCGAGATTATAAAGATTTCAATTTTTTGCATCCATGTTCGTATAGTGTATTTTTAAACAATTATTTGTTTTATTGAAAGCATAATAAAAATTAAGTCGTCTACCAATTATCTTTATGTGTAAAATTATATTTTTGTACACAAGCTGTAATTTAATAATGTATATATATATATTTTTTGTAAATAAATGTATCGTAATAACCCTTGACATTTTCAGGAAAATTATGGGAAAAAAATAGTAAAAGTAAACTGATTTGAAATTGCATATTACTTTACCTATCATGATTTTTTCATGTTTATTATAAAAAAAAAATTTGTGGAAAAGTCAACAGGTAACGCTGTGATTGTCATCTATGTTTATTACTCAAAGATTGATTGAATTGTAAAGTATTAAATATATATGCCAGTGGTTCTCAACCTTTTATGCTTCACGTACCCCCTGGAAATGTGTATGTAACTGGCGTACCCCATGTATAGATAGATAAAACTATAGTTGTAACAATGGTTTAAAATTTAACAAATATTAAAAATAACCTTAGGGTCCTCAGTTTGATAGGAAAGCCTGATCTCGGTGTGATGCGTTCTTTCCAAGCGTAACTTCCTAAGTCTGATTTGGCTGATAAGCAGTGATGTTTGGAGATTTGGATGGATTTCTCACACAGCTAATATTGATAAATAAAAAAGTTAAATTCAGATGTTGGTTCCTTGCTTTGTACCTAGATGGCAGCATGAATAAAGATGATAAATGAAGGAAAATTGTTAAATGTCCAGTAGACTTTAGTAGAAGAAAAAGTATCTCACCTTTAAGATTAAGGAAGTTGGTAGTCACAAGCATGTGACTCGAATAAAAAAAAGTGCAGTTACAGTCTTCTGATGGCTCCCTTCCACTTCACCTATGTATGTATAAGAGTAGTATTCATCATCACCCATGATGATGAATGTACCCCGAGTTATAGCATCTACATAATTTGAGATGTTTGGCCTGTAGAGGCCCTGTATTCATTATAACTGCATATTTGAGAGATTTGTATGGTGATGATGAAGTTTTTAGATGATGATGAGTATAGAATTTGAGGAATTTGTAGGATATTAAGTTTGAAGAATTTTAATTGGATGATAGAAGGATGGAAGATAGAGGTGTAATTTTGGGTGAATGTGTCACTATATTTAATGTAACAAATATAAAATACCTTTTTACATTCATATAAGCAATAGCACTTATGAAATTAATGGGTCTATTTCAAGGTATTTAGCCACTTATTATGCTTTTGAAGTATGATGATATCAGTTGAGTACAGAGGAAAAATTGTCTTAGCCAAATGGGATCTGAACCTATGACCTCCTGATAACATCTCAGGTGCTCTGCTAAGCTACCAGCCACTGATCAGTCTCTCTATTGTAGATGTTAAGCCCATGCCATAGGTTGTTCGCACATAGCTGTCTTAACTGCTGTTGAAGACTTCATAGAGCACTCCTATGCAGGTGCACAAGACCATTCACGCCATTGTTGTGACTTTGTATAGCTTTTTTTTTTTTAATTTTAGAGCAGATCTCATATACAGGCCACTGCTCTAAAAATAAAAAATATCAGGGTCGCAGCAGTGTTGTGACTGATCTTGCATGGGAATGTTCTATGAACAGTCTTCATTAGCAATTAAGACAGCTAAGGCAACCTATGGCATGGGGTTAACATCTACAATAGAGGAGAGATTGATCAGCTGCCAGTAGCAAAAGGAACAGAGCACCTGACCTTATCAGGAGGTTGTGGGTTCAGATCCCACCCAGTTCAAGGCAATTTTTCCTCTGTCCCCAATTGACATCATCATACTTCAACAGCATAATAGTGGTTAAAATACCTTGTAATTATAGAAGGCTATGAATTATGTCCCTATTTTTTGTACTTTTTGCATATTTATCAGTAATTTGTGGTAGTGTAGTATGAGTGGCAACTGTTAGATTAGGTGAGACAATGTAAATGTGTCACTGATACTCCAAAAGCAGTTTTGTGTAGATCATTGGGTGATGCATCAAGCATTCTCATTGAACTCATAAGTATTTGATAGATAGCTAATCTTTAAGAACCTTTGATGCATCAAATATGATATTGTAGCTTCACCCACTCGAACAGTTGCCCATCATTTATACACCCTTTTTATAGCCAAGAGTATTTTCTGCTAATTGTGATTCAGTTGTGCCCCACAATAAGAATAACTCGCCTAAAAGTTACTGTGAAGATGGGAGCACAGCTAATACCTGGAGAAGAATATATGTATATATTTAGAAGCAGTGTTTTTTGCAGTATCTTTTTACACAGTTTTAGTTATATAACATTTTCCTCAAACCCTTAAATCTGTGCCTGTGGACAGTTTTTGTGAGTCTTTTAATTTCAGACTTTCAAGGATTGAACAGGGATGCTACAGCACCTTTAGGACTCTAGTGATTTGATATCCATTCGACATGCTGACTTCTCTCGATTTTTTTTTATAAAAACTTCATGAACAGTTTTTCCTCAGTAGATAGCTGAAATTGAGGGTGATAAATCTAGATAACCTTCTGGAGTTATAAGCCAGACATTCTGGACCACCAAAAGACTGATACATGAAGCTGTTTGCATGTTATGTAGCAATAAGACACACTGATTTTCACTCTGACAAAAGACTTTGGTAAGATTCAACTAGCAGCATTAAATTTCTTTAGTGACTGATATTTTTATCAGAAGATATTAGTTTTTTTTTTTTCTTGATAGTGAGTGTTGCTAATTTGTTGAGCAAACCATTGCCAAGACTGTATTACCAACCCCTGTAGGGGACTAGCTCAATGACTTCTACATACAATGAAATGTCAGTGTAACGAATACCAGAGTAATGAAATATTCAATAAAGCAATATGACAGAAACTCTTTGATTTTACTGGGTTTGATTTTTGGTATCTGAACAGTAATTTATAGTAAGTTTCTTTTGTTATAAATATTTTGTAATATGCAATTTTACAAGGATCAAATGATTACAAATACAACTCGGTTAGACTTGTGGAATACAAAGAAATCAGTATCTTGTGTAGCCACCTTGAGTGGCAATAACTGCTGCTACATGATCCGGCATTGAGAGGATGAGATGTTGGATTTGGGGAATGTCGGTCCATGCAGTTTTGATACGTAGATAAAGTTCATCTGTTGTAGCAGCTGCTGCTGGATGGTGTGCTAGTTGTTGTGTGATCAAGGACCAGACATGTTCAATTGGAGACGGATCTGATGAACATATTGGCCAAGGCCAATATGTCACCTGGTGGCTATCCAGGAATTGTTGGATAATGCATGCCACATTTGGTCGGGCATTGTCCTGTGGTAAATGGCACCAGAGAGCCTCTGAAGATAAGTTACGACCACAGGCTCCAACACCTCAGTGATGTAACGCTGGCTGTTCAAAGTACCGGTAATGTGTACGAGGCACATGCATGAGTGGAGTCCAATGGCACCCATAACATCAGGGACCAGACCTGTATGGAACTGCATCATGCATGTCTCCTGAGCCTGTTACCGCCAGATACAGATTTGTCCATCATCGTGATGCATACTGAAGTGGAATTCGTCTAAAACGACGATGCAGTGCCATTTTCACATCCATGCACGACGTTCTTGGCACCATTGCAGTCACATATGTCAATGGCAGCTGAAGCAATGGCCACCTAGCAAAGGTGCCCCAATGCTGCAGACAAAGTCAAACCATATGTGCGGATATATAATGTGCGGCTTTATAAATGTATGGATGGATTATATATGTGCAGACACTGGTTGATGTGCAACATACCCTAACTGTTGAGCTAAGGTGTTTGATGTGGCTGTATGGTCATTCAAAACCATGCACACGAGATGTCTGTCCTCTCATTCTTTTGTGTGACGGGTCGTTGAGATCCCTCACATTGGTTAGTTCGTTCCTCCTCTACCCACTGACACCATATTTTCATCACTGTGGCAGCATTCCATCCAACATGAGCACCAATGTCTCTGTATGATAATCTGCTTTCCCATAATTCCACAATTCTTCCTCGATCAAAGTCAGAAACCTGATCGTATGGATGCCATGTTCTTCGATGGGGCATACTTGATCCTTTGGTGCGCAAGAACTGCAAGCAAACACAATTCCAGTGCTTTACACCTGCTCTTTGTAATCTCTTATACCACTTCCAGGGGGCATTACTGCCACACATGATGTGCGTATGTCATGCACTTTGAATCATTTACATGTTCTCCCATGGGCTTACCCATCTTGCATATTTTGGGACAATCTGATGAGTTCTTCCTGGTGTTGCACTTTTTAATGGTCAGCAGTGTATATTAGCCATTTGTTGAGTGATTCTTGATGTCCAGTTCATATACATAAACTCTGTACTTTCCCCACTGAGTTGACTTTGAACATCACAGAATATCCTCTGAACTGTTTTTTGTCTCAGTTAAAAAAGATAAATTTTTATGAGGTTTCCAAAATCTTGTTTGCTAAATTCTCATTTTGAGTTTTATTCGTTTTGCCATATTTTAGGTGTATCCCACCCACTTCATTTTCATTGGCAGTTGATCTTGAAAATTCATCATGATGTCATCTTTTTCGCTTGCAATTTCTCTCTCAGTCCTGAGAGAGAGCTTTTCTGATCTTTCTCATATTGTGAAAGTCAATTGTGGATGTATTAGTTTCTAAAAATGCACTCTATAACTGTTTAACATAATTAAAAGTCCTTAAAAGTTCCATGGGTGAATATCCATACATTTTTTTTTTTGTAGGATGGCAGGTTTTGTTGCAAAGGCTTCATTCTCTGGGCATGTTATCCATTCACAGTTTTGTTTAACATTGCATTTTCCATCCAAAGGCAATACTAACACATTAAATCTGCTGTAGATCTATATCTTTTAAAGAAACCTTTAAAATCAAAGAAACCTTGATATTATATTCTAGTTTTGGCATCCACAAAAGGCAGAGATTTTCATATTAGATGTATTTAAAGGGTTCTTGTGTGCAGGTGACTGGTAATTTTGAGCCATGGACTGGTTGATGTTTCTTAGAGTTTTCTAATTTCTTTGTCTAGTAATTTCCAGAGGTGTGGGGGAGGCATTATTTCATCATTGCAGCAACTATTTCTATTTTTGTATATGGCATATATTTCCGAGAAATTAAGTTCATATTCAGTTTCGTGGGTTTGCTAGTATTTCTGCTTTTTGAAAATTTGGTATTGCATTTTGATGTGCTATAATTCAGAAAGAAAGAACTGCAGGAATGTCCTTAATCAATACCCTACTAGTCCTATTAGAAAGGATTACAGAGAGCTTAATAAATGTGTAAAGGATCAGTTAGCTGCTAATAAGAATCTTTGGCTTGATGGCTTGGCTGACAAAGCTGAGGAAGCAGTTAGACAGCACAACAGCAGAGAGCTGTACCAGAGAGTTAATGTTTTGTGTGGTAGAAAACGAACATGTATACAGGGATTGAAGGATAAACAAGGTAAGGTTATAAAACAGGAGAATTCTGTCATGGTTAGGTGGGCTGAGCATTTCAGTGATCTAAACAATGTGGTTAGATCTACTCCCATTGTTTGCAATGATGACAAATGCATTGGTGGCTTTGTTGTTGGCCCTATAACACAATCTGAAGTTATTTTGGCTATTTCTAAACTTAAGCTTCATAAATCCCCTGGGGTAGATAAAATTACTATGGAAATGCTTAGAGCTGGGAATGTTTCAGTTACCACTTGGTGACTGAAATTCTGAATATCTTTTACGATAAAGTCATGGTTCTGAAGGATTTTACCAGAGCTATTATTATCCCTATTTTCAAAAAAGGTGATTGCAGTTCTTGTGATAACTATAGGGGTATCGGCCTACTCTCTGTTCCAGGTAAAGTTCTTTCCATGATTGTGCTTAATAGAATTAAGAATCTGGTTGACAGTCAATTGCGTGATGAGCAATGTGGATTCAGAAGTGATAGGGGATGTGTGGATCAGATATTTTTACTTAGGCAGATTCTTGAGAAATGTTTAGTTTCATTAACATTTGGTTGCTAGCTTTGTTGATTTCAAAAAGGCTTACGACTCTGTTGATCGTCATAATTTGTGGTTAATTGTGAGATCATATGGTATACCTGACAAGTTAACGTAATGAAAGCTCTCTATAATAACACTGAGTCGTGTGAGAGTTGGTAAGTCTTGTAGCGATTGGTTTAGCATTACTTCTGGTGTTCGACAAGGGTGCATTTTGTCTCCTTTTCTCTTTAGCTTGGTTATTGATTATGTGATGCGAAATTCACTTCAAGGGAAAGATTTTGGCCTTAAATGGACTGGAGATACGAAAATTTTTGATTTAGATTATTCTGATGATTTAGCCCTTTTGGCCAATGATGTTGATGAGATGAACTCTTTCATTCGAGCTGTTGATGAAACTGGTAGTAGAGTAGGTTTGGTTATAAACAGAGAGAAAACTAAAGTGATGAAAATTGGTCAGGCAGGCTGTGATTCAGTTAATCTGAATGGTTGCAATCTTGAGCAGATGTCACTGTTTAATTATCTTGGGAACTATGTAAGAGAAAATGGTGATGTGCAGCATGAGATTAACAGACGAATAGGGATTGGTGCCGGGACTTTTAAGAATCTATGGAGATTGTGGAGAAATAGGTGTATACACCTAAAGACTAAAATTAGACTGTATAATAGTTTGGTTCTTTGTAGGGTTAGTTATGGTAGTGAAACTTGGACACTTTGTAAACAAGATAACAGGAAACTTGATGCTTTTGATTTCAGATGCTTACGCAGTATCTTGGGCATTAGGTGTTTAACTTTGTAACTAATGATGAGGTGAGGCAAAGGAGTCGGCAACCTCCTTTAAGCAGCATATTGTGCAGAGAGAGACTCCGCTTGTTTGGCCATGTTGCCCGTATGAATTATTATAGATTGGCGAATAGGGTTATGAACAGTGTGCCTAAAGGCCTCAGAAAGAGGTGGAGACCTAGAATGCGGTGGGCAGACAATATCAAACAGGACCTTGTTAGAATTGGTGTGCAGTGGCCAGATGCAGTAGATGTAGCTCAGGACAGACTTGCTTGGAGAACTAAATTGCACGGTCTGGTTGGACCTCTGTAGCCCATGACTGCTTGAGGAGGATGATGATAATTTTTGCAATTGCTGTGGTTTCTTTCCTATTTTTAATATCTCATTTGTGTTCAGAGAATATCTTTTCACATGAGCATTTGGTTTTCCTGAGTAAGGTGTTGTTTGTATTAATGATAGGAATTTTATATGTGCCTGCTATTTTTAATTTTTTTTATCTCTATCATTCTTAACTCTATTCATTATGGTTTGTGTTGCTCCTGTTGGTACTTTATATTGATGATGGCTTCATGATTCTGTTTTAGGTTTTTCGTAACCAGAGTTTGTTTGATATGCTGGCTGTGTATTGAAGTTGATTTTCTGATTGTGCTGGGGCAGGATGAATATCTTTCTTTTTGACTGATTTTGCTCCCTTTCCTATTTTTTCTAGTAATTTTTCATGGTAATGTGCTTGCCTTGTCGAAGTGTAGATGGCATTTCTTTCTTTATGATAAGTTCCTTTGTCCTTTGAATATCTATGATTTCTGATAAAAGCTGATTTTATTGCACTTTTTATATGTTGTATTGTGTGTTCTGATTCGAAGTGGGTTTATGGTATGCTGCTGTTTTCATGGTGATTTTATATCTGTGAAGTAGGATATCCAGATAAGGTAGTAATTGATTGTTTTTTTATTTCTCTATAGTAAATTTTATGATTGAGTAAATAATGTTTTCCATTTTTTTCTTGATTTCTTTCAGGGTATCTGTTTGGGTGTATATTGATCTATTCTATATTGAAAATACATATATGTTATTGTCATAACATATATGTATTTTCAATATAGCATAGAGAGGACCATCATTTCTATTTTGTGCATTGCAATATCGAATCGCATTCCTGAAAGTGGGAACTCATTGGGGCTCATGCTTATTATAATCTTACTATTTACTTTAAAATAATTATTATCCATTACAAGTTTTAAAGCTTTCGTGGTAAATTTGTTATCTATTGGTAGTGAACCATATGGTTCCTATAATCTTTTTTGTATGAGGTCCAATACTTCTGTAAGCAGGGTTGTTGGGTAGAGTTATATGACGACATCCATAAAAGTCATTCAGCATTAGTAATTTATTTTAAGCTTTTTAATATTTTCCACAAAATGATGTGGTGCTTGGACATTGTATTCAGTTGGATGGTAATGCTCTTTTAAATGTTTCAGCAGCTCTCTTTCATGTTTGATGGTTAGTGAGGCATATTTCCTTACAATTAAAGTTATTTAATTCTCCATGACAATGTTAAATGTTTTTAAGCACTTCAACACATGGCCTATGCTATCAAGTATCAACAATTATTAAGGAGAGATTTACATACCATGCCATAGAGGATGGGTAGTAACAGGAACTTGCGGGATGCTTTCGGTGACAAATTTAATAATCGATGTTCTTGCTGGCAAGTGGCATCTCAGTCGAGATTAGAAGAAGGATAACGGCTGCCAATGGTCTACCTGCCTTGGTGAAGGAAATAACCATTTATACTTTTGATAGCATAGAGTGTTTAAAAAAGAACTTTTTCATATACTAGATGGGGCTGCTCTTCCTTCTGCAGTAATTGTATAGTATTTCATTACTGTAAGACAAAATATTTTATGAAAATAATTTATTTTCTAACCTCTTTTGCTCAAAATATGCATTATTCTGTCAAAAGAATTAATCGGGGAACTAAAAAGTATTCAAGAGCAAAACCCAAAATGGATATTTTTTTTGCCTACAAAAGCAACCCAAGAACCATTCAGCTGTGAAACTCAGCACAAAGCTTGAGAATGAAGAGACTTTGCACAATTCCACTCCTGTTGTTAGCACTATATTTAAAAATCAGCTTTGCACCTCTCATTAGTACAAACAGTATGGAAGCCTCAATTCCACCCTCTGTGGGCAGTTATACCCCCACCCTCTCTACCCCACCACCCCTAGGAAATGGGCAATATTCAACATCATCTGTTGAGCGAAAATTGGTGCAGAATTGCCTCTCACTTCACCTTTAAAGGTCTTTATTAGCAAAAAATGTGGATGAACCACATACATATCCAGATCAAGTGCACACAAGACTCGGAACATTTGTTAAAAATTTTGAAAGTGAAAAATCCTATTTCACATTTATAAATTAGAGTGAGAAAAACATCTGAAAGTAATTCATTTAAAACCTACCAAAGGGTGTCATCATTTCTATAAAAAAAATTTTAAAAATTACCCTCGCCAGCAGATGCTTACCACAGAGGTCTGACGGGAGCCTGTCAGTTTAATACATCATAGATAAAATCTGTGATAAAATGATTTAAAGCTCTGTTATTGAGCAATAAAACTATTAAGTTTATCCTTCAAACTATTTGCATATTGAAAGTTTTTAGGAACAAACTTGGAAGCTTTTCAGAACAAGGACATTGCTCCATCTTCAATGAAGTGACAAAAAATTATCAACCAGTCAGCTTGCTTTCTTGCAGGGGAAAGTTATTTGAGTGCATAATAATAAAAAAAATAAATAATAAATACCTCCTCAAGCAGCTACTTGCCACAGAGGTCTGACAGGAGCCTGTCAGTTTATATGCCATAATAGAAAATGTGAGAGGATGGCAGGACCTCAGCAGAAAAACAACACGAACATCCATGCCTTACCTGGGGCTCAAACCCAGGTCTCTTAGATCAGTAGCCAATCACGCTAACCACTCAGCCAATACTGAACTGAATTGACTCATATATATATTTTCGCACACAAAATCATTCCTGATACTCACTTTAGATTTAGAAGGAATTATTCTACTGTCCTTTAAGTTGTTTAAATGTTAGGAAAGCATTTGATAAGGATTTGACACATTTCCAAATTCCCCTTAAAACTCATTTAATCCTATTTTATGGATAGAGCATTTAAATTCCAAGTTAATGATACCTACTCCATGGGATGAATAATTGAAGCAGAGGTGCCCCAGGGATCACTACTTGGGCCCATTTTCTTCAGTATTTACACGACTTTCTTTCCTGGGAGAAGATTCAAATTGCAGTGATTGAGAAGAGCCAAGCAGTGTACTGCTTGGCTCTTCTCAATCCAATATTTGCAATCAGTAAAACACAATATGACGTAGGTAAGTTAGAGAAGCGGTGCTTCAGATGGCACATTAAAATGAAAGCTGACAAAAGTCAGTCAATTTTGTTTATGCTCAAGAACACTAGCAACTTTCAACCAGGGCTAAGTGTGGGGATATCAACTTGTTGGGCAGACCTAGCCTTGAGTGATATTGTCCCTCAACTTTCAGAATACTAGTAGCTCAAAATAAAGTGAAAAATTATTAAATGTATATGGGTGGGGGTCAGTCAGTAGCGTGCCAGGCTCATAATCTGCAGTTCCCAGGTTTAGAGTCCCAGCTGGGTCAGCATTGAGACTTATCTCTGTAAAACTCCCCGCCCTGCCCACGGTCAGTAGGGGACACTGATGGGCTTGGAAAAGCCGCCGTCCGTCAGATGGGACATTAAGCCGTGGCCCAATGTGCATGAGAGCTATACCCTGTGCACGTTAAAGAACACACTGGATGGCCTTGATGGGAGGCTATCATCTGTCTCCCAACAACTGTTTCAATAGGTCCCCTCCCCCAACCTTCTCTGAGCCTTTGGGTCCTTGTGACTGGCCATTTAGCTAGTGGTGTGCAAAAAAGTTCTCAGAGGTAAAGCAACATATTAAATGTATTTATATTTCATACATTTTTAAGAAATTAAATATTAAAACAGAGGGGGAAATCTTATTCTGGAATGGTGACTTTTATTTATCTCAAACTATTCCTTTAATCTAATGGAAAATTTTTTCAACTGTAGTAAAGGAAAATTTCAGAAAATTATTTTGTTTTTGGTTACAGCAAAATTTGTTAATGATGTTTTAACTAACAGTTCACCTTTGATTTCATAAGAAATAAATAAATACCCCCTCAAGCAGCTGCTTGCCACAGAGGTCTGACAGTAGCCTGTCAGTTTATGTGCCATAGTAGGTCTGTGAGGATGGCAGGACCTCAGCAGATAAACGACACGAACATCCATTCTTTATCCGGGGCTCGAACTCAGGTCCCTTAGATCAGCAGTGAAGTGCGCTAACCACTTGACCAATGAAGTAAAATTTATACAACTTGCACAAAAAGCCACGTAAAGTAATTTAATTCTCTTTATTCTAAATATTACGAGGCACAGTAGGATCACACTCTCTAATAAACCACAAATAAATACTGTACAATAAGTCTCGATGCCCGATTCTGCTACGATTCACCAGTGCACCGCATTGAGTATTACATTTGTTGTATACATAACTCTGAGCATGACAATATGTCGCTCACCAAGTCTAGGGTGCGGACATTTTATGTATTATCCCAGATGTTACTATACCATCCTTAAATATTACCTTTTACTTAGTACTATCAACTAAATACTTCCTTTAAACTATCTTAAAGAGTACTAGTTATCAAATACAAAAGGTCATATTACCACAGACTTGACTATGACACTGTTAAATGTTTTTAAGCACTTCAACACATGGATTATGCTATCAAGTATCAATAATTATTATAGAGAGATTTACGTACCATGCCGTAGAGGATGGGAAGTAACAGGAGCTTCTTGAAATGCTTTTGGTGAGAAATTTAAAATTCGACGTTCTTGCTGGCAAGTGATGTCTCAGTGGAGATTAAGATAATGATGACCGCTGCCAATGGTCTACCTGCATTGGTGAATGACATAATTATTTATACTTTTTGATAGCATAGGGTGCTTAAAAAGTTTTAGATCCACGACACATGTTTCGCGCCGTTCCTATCAGCGTTTCATCAGGTGGGAAGTGAGGGACTTAATGCAGTAGAGGCAATTGGTGAGTGTGGGAGGGGTGGGGTGCCATAAATTGACATGTCAGTGGGTCAGCTCCGAGGATCAGAGTGGTCGGCAGAAGTACGGGTGGCGGTAATGTGATCTGCATGTAACGGAGGTTAGGAGAGTGTGGGATTATGGGAAATTGCTAAGATATGTGTATTTTGAGGGAAGCATCACTTTCTGGGTAGTAGTTCATCTTTATAATGAGTGGGGTACTTTTAGTGAATTAATAAATTTGGTAAACTGAAAATTGGGGTTAAGATAATTATGTTATTGAGGGTCTGAATAATGGTTTTCGTATTGGTATTACTATAGGGAGTTTTTGTGGGGGGGGGGGGGGGGTACATTGATCACCGATTTTAGTAGGTATTATGGAGGTGTTTTAAAGGGTTAGGTGGGTGTGTATTATTGAAGGTGGCAAATGGGGATCGACGAGGAGAGTGTTTAGGGGGGCATGGAATTTCCGAGGTGTATGTTATATCCCCTAAGTATCAGACACCATGCTGGGGGGAAGGGGACAATATCTGTGTTGCAGAGTTTGGTCAGTTTTACGTTGATGAGGATATTTTCTGTGACGGCTAGTTGGAATTTGGTAGGTGGGGATACTATAATTTTAGCGGAGTGAAAATCAGTGGGCAGATTGTTTTTGGTGATTGCTTGAGATAGTGTGGTTTTTTGGAGTTTATTTAAGATGTCGTATTTGTGCTCTTTAAGTTGGGTGTTAAATGGGTGTGAAGTTTTACCTATGTATTTGTCTTTGGGGTAGATTTTACCTGTGGGGTCATTGAGTTGAATGTAGTAAACTCCGAGGAGTTTATTACGCCCCCCTAAACATTCTCTCTTATTGTCGATCCCCATTTGCCACCTGCAATAATACACACCCACCTAACCCTTTAAAACACCTCCATAATACCTCCTAAAATCGGCTATCAGTGTACCCTCCCCCCCCCCCCACACACACACAAAAAAACTCCCTATAGTAATACCAATACAAAAACCATTATTCAGACCCTCAATAACATAATTATCTTAACCCCAATTTTCAGTTTACCAAATTTATTAATTCACTAAAAGTTCCCCACTCATTTTAAAGATGAATTACTACCCAGAAACAGTGATGCTTCCCTTGACATACACATATCTTGGCGATTTCCCATAATCCCACACGCTCCCAACCTCCATTACATGCAGATCACATTACCGCCAACTACTCCGATCCTTGGAGCTGACCCACTGACATGTCAATTTATGGCACCCTACCCCTCCCCTGTGCTCACCAACCAACTGCCTCTACTGCATTTAGTCCCTCACTTCCCACCTGATGAAGCGCCAATAGGAACGGCGCAAAACACGCGTTGTGGATCTAAAACTTTTTAAGCACCCTATGCTATCAAAAAGTATAAATAATTATGTCATTCGCCAATGTGGGTAGACTATTGGCAGCAGTCATCATTATCTTAATCTCCACTGAGACGTCACTTGCCGGCAAGAACGTTGAATTTTAAATTTCTCACCAAAAGCATTCCAAGAAGCTCCTATTCCCATCTGTTATACACTCCTTTTTGGGGTAAGTGTATATAAATGGCAAATGACGTATAATGGGTTTTAAGACTAAAATAAGACACCAATTGAGTTAGGATTAATATAATATTGTTTATTACTATAACTTCACATCGCTTCTACGGTTAAAACCGTTCATCAATCGGCAGTACGGTCTTAAATTCAAAATGCTTTCATGGCTCACATCAGTCATTAACATTGTAGTAATTGAATCATAATTTCATAAAGATTTGTAGTGTATATATATATAATTATCGCTCATTAACGTAAGATAATAATTCTCTAACATATGTCGAATAATGGCCACAGAATCTGCTTGTGCATAATCACAATCGGCCTTCAACCTTGATTGAATGTGTATAATTGTCAAATAGGAAATACTTAACTATAATATTTCTAAATTTAAAACATTACTTCTTAAATGTAACATAATGACAACAGGTTAGATGGAAGTTAATCCATACCTAGTCCCGTAGAATGCTCTGCACTGCTGGCATGGGTACTTTTGCTGGTTCAGGGCAATTTCACTTGTTCCTATGGCCCAGATGTAGATGATGGTAAACCTTGGGCACAGCACTCTGCATGTTCACAATGAGAATCGCACACTCAGTAAAGAAATCTCCGAGTTGACCTTACTAGAGAGGGGATAGAGTCATCATAGTATTCAAGTCCTCTCTCTCTGTCTTCGTCTATCTCTAGCTAGTTCGTTGCTTAGTTGGCAAGTTGGATAGCTCTCTTTTGTGGTAGCTTGCCTGTGTGTTTATATTGCTCTCCATTCACCTTTCATCTGTTCTCCTGTGTGTGGTTTGTTTGTGAGGTCAAGTGGTCTGTCTGGTTCTGCATGCTTATCATGTTTGTGTGGAGCTCTGTTCACGTGTTGGCTTCTCTCACTGTATGTTGGGGGAGAGGAGGAGAGTGACTATAGTTCAAGAGTCGAAGTGCCCCGAGTTCACTGGACTGGTTGGGTCCCAAAGGTGAAGTGTTGTTGTTTCCTAAAATCATATGTCGAGCGAGTGTGTTTGCGTGAGTGAAATGAAAGGGGAGAAACACTAAGATCTCGCCTAACTTCTAACTTGTGCTATACGTGATGGGAAATGTTGCGGGTCCCGTTATAAGGGAATGCCAATAACATTGGCTCTTCCTTATAATCATGATTAACACATCCTCTACGGCATGGTACGTAAATCTCTATAATAATTATTGATACTTGATAGCATAGTCCATGTGTTGAAGTGCTTAAAAACATTTAACAATGTCATAGAGAATTAAATTGCTTTAATTACCCACTGTGTACCTCTACTATAATTTTGTTAACTTTAGTCTGTTCTCCACTCTGGATAACTAATTGCAAATCAAATTACTTATAACCCCCATGCATTGAAACTTAAGAAATATGCACCAATTCACAACATAGTAATCTTAATAAACACACACAAATCAAAGTATATAAATTTCGGATATACCCATGTGTATCCTTCTTCAGCAAAGATAGTTTTGAAAAAAACAAAAAACTATAGAAAGTCTGATTTCGATAAAAATGATTATTTTTGAAAGTCATGGAAATAAAGCATGTTTGAGTCTATAAAACTCATTAGGAAAAAACTAGAATGAAATAAATACAATATATATGTTACCAGCAAAGTGTGAAATTTGGCATTGTATAGAATGCTGAAAGTGGAACTTCAAAGTATGAAACGCTTAGATTTTCACATATTTCCTAGGCATTCTATAGAATGCCAAAAGGCAAATCGGCAAAGTATAAAATACTCCTGGCAGTGACGTTTAATGTCGCAAGGCGAGTCACGTGACTTTCGATGCTGGCCTCAGAGAGCCAGAGCACTCAGTCCAATCCGAAGTGACCAGTAGATGTCCCCCTAGGTCCCCTTTAGGCCCACCCCGATTGCCAGATCTGCCAGTCCCTAGTTTCGGTGAAAAAGAGCGCCATAGTTGGTCACTTTCGATACCAAAAAGACACCCTTCCAGTCAGAAAAGCACCCCTTAGCATTGGAAGAGTGTAAAAGAGAGTTGCCCCAATGGGACCCTAAAATTTGAGAACCGTAGCTGCCATAGAAAGAGAGTTAAGGTCAAAAAACAGATTAAAAAAAGTCATCAAAAAACGACATATCACAAGCATCTTGGAACTCCACTGAAATAGATTTGACAAGTAGTAAAGTGAAATACTAGTATCCTAACTCGAATTGCAAACTTCAAATATTCAACACTTGACTGATTCGTTCTCACTTGGCTTCACCTCGTTTGGGGCATTTTTTATACTGCGGACGAAGGATTCATTGCAGGTTATGATGTTAATATTTTGTGTACTCTTTGCTTCAATATCGAGAATGCTGTCGAAGGTAAAATTCGATCTAAATTGAAACTGGGAATGCAGGCCAAAAAAATTAAAATGGATACCGAGAAAAAATTAGCTCCTTCACCTTTGGGGGCCACTGCGCGAGTTCCTACCCCAGACATCGACAAGGGACAGCCGCTTCCACTCAGTCCACGGGTAGTGGCCAAGAGTTCATGAGGTATACTTGCAAGACCCAGTGCCGAAATTCGAAATGCTTTTGTATGAAAAAGGCAGTTAAGTTTAATTCAAAATGCCATTACAGTCTATCTTGTACCAACAAGTAGTTCAGCACTGGACTTTTTCTCATTTTGTAGAAAAAATTCCGTATTTTACATTTTCACATACATCTTTTCAATAAAAACCTTTTTCATACTTTGCCTAAAAACGTCATGCATTCTATAGAATGCCTAGTATTCTATGCAATGCCTGCTTTTCACACTTTGCCGGTAACATATATAAATTTTTCGTAATAGTTGAAACAGTAAATCTCATAACACCAGAAAGAAAACCCTCAAGCAGTTGCTTGCCACAAAGATGTGACAGGAGTCTGTTTATTTAATACACCATAGGAAAGTGTAAGATAGCAAAAAGACAATGCAAACTTCCAAACCTTACCTTGGGCTCGAACCCAGGTTGAGTTGTTTTACCTCTAAGCAGTATTTTTTTGCACGCAATGGGGCTAAATGGCCAGGTTTCAAGGACATTGAAGGCTCAGAGAAGATTAGGGGAGGGAACCCACTAGGTAGCTGTTATGAGACAGATGGTAGCCTCCCATTAAGGCCATCCGTAAGCATTCTTTAGCGTGCACAGGGTATGGCTCTCCTGCACACTGGGCCACAGCTTTACGCCCCATCTGAGAAACAAGTCTTTCCAAGCCCATCAGTGTTCCATACTTACTGAAGGCAGGGTGGGAGTTTTGCAGAGATAAATTTGAATGCTGACCAGTTGGTCTTGAACCTGGGAACTGAAGATTACAAGCCTAGCATTCACCGATTGAGCCGCAGGTGGTGCTCGAACCCAGGCCCTTTAGATCAGTATCCAAGTGCACTAGCCACTCAGCCATTGGGACAGTTATTAAATCTCATAGAGGATAACAATTACTTCAAGGTAAATCAAAATGACAAAGTATATAAAAAAGAATTTGTAACTCTTATAGGATCACCTTTAGCAGGATTATTTGCTGGTGTGATAATGAGATAATCAACCAATAGTAAATACATAAAGTTTACTATTGACACAGAAATCAATAAATAGTTTTTGTAGAAATAATGAGTTTGCGGGACTAGAACTCACATCTCTCCAGATTTTTGCCAGAGTTTTCTAACCACTGAACTGGAATTGGCTTGTCATCCTTCCACTAATGTCACTATATCTGTCATCCCACACGTGTCAAATGGCGCCAATGTGATCGGAAATGGCAACTTCCAATGTTGCCTCTGAATAACATGTAAATAAGAAAGTAATTGACACTCAAGGCATTATTAATGAAATCAACCAATAGTAAATATGCAGATTTTTATTATTAACACAAGTCAATAAATCAATATTGGTTGATTATTTCATTAATAATGTCTTGAGCATGAGTGAGTTGAACATCTCCTTAATTTAATGTGAGTACATGTATTCAGATAGACATGAATGCATATATACTGACACACAGAAAAAGTATCCTTGAGTGTCATGGACCATAAAAGTCTAACCAGACTGTAATTTAGTTCTCCAAATACATCTACTGAGCTATGGCTGCAGCATTTGGACACTATAGGCCAATTCTAACCATGGAGATAGTAAAAGATGAAGGCATCCTATCACCTGAAAACTAACCAAGCATTACCATATTTTTCCTGCTTGTAAGCATGTATTTGCTGAATTAACAAATGAGAGATTGTGTAGAGTATTGCAGCAGAAATAAAGCTGCAGAATAGATAAAAGAAATAGTATTTCATAGGTAAGAAGTGATAGTTTTTTTTCCATAATTTGTTAACTTTTTGTTATTTTTAATTATATTGGAAAACAGCATAAGCTACTGCTACTATTGCTATGTAAGCTCATCGGACAAAAAAATTAGTCAATCTTGGCTGAATATCACCTAATAGCGCCTAACGCCTCCAAGTGACCAAAGAACAGCTGAAATCCTGTCTGGAGCAAATGCCGCAGTTTTGCCAGATGGCTGTGATGGTGCTTCATTCGTTGCCCCAAATAGTCCCACAAGTTTTCTGTGGGATTCAAATCCAGTGATTTGGCAGGCAAGTCAAGATGGCAGCAATTCAAAGGCTTCAGAATGCTCGTGCCAACCTGACACACTTCAAACCCTGTGCACGCGACAATTGTCGTCTTGGAAGACTCGGGTATTCATCTGGTATTCACTGTGGAGATGCTGCACAAAAGGCAACATGGTCTTCCAGTAGCTCCATATAACCCTTCTGGTTCAAGTGTGATGTCACCGCAACCAAAGGACCCATTTCCTCATATGTGAAACACCCCCTGAACATCACAGAGCCTCCTCCAGCTTGAACAGAACCTTGCACACAACCTTGCATGGAAGGCTTCATGAGGCTTACAATGTACACTTCACCTCGCATCATTTGAGTACAAGCAAAAATGTGACTCATCCGACCGGATCACATGCTTCCAAGAGTCGACAGTCCAGTCTGTTGTGCTGTGCCCACTTGCAGCCTTGTGCAGAGCTGTTAACATGGGTCTCTTCCATGGTACTCTGCTCCAGATATCCATAGCATGCAGTTCCCTTCGGAGTGTTTGTTCGGAAACAGCTTGTTTGTAGGCCTGCATTGACTGATTGGAGCAATTCCTGCCTCGTTGCAAAGCGATTTGCCCTAACATTGCAGGACACATTGCGGCTGTCCTTATTGGTCAGCAGTCTTTCTGCCAACAATTAGTGGTGGACTGCGATGTATGCCACTGCTGGAAGACCCTTTGGACAGTATGTTTCGCCAACCTGCAAAGGCAGCAACTTCTTGTACACTATGCTCTTTGGCTCAGCCAAACACAATAACATCTTTTTGCTACACAACCACTTGTCACTGTATGAACCCCGTAGTGCACGGCACAGCTATTTGTAGGATGCATTTATTACTAGTGTGCCCTCTGTTGCTGTCGAACGGAAGTAACCCTCTTACAGCAGGAGACGACTAATTTTTTTTCCAGTGAACTTATATCTATATTGCTAAAATTACTGCTGGTTTGAAATATTCCAGCTCTGCTTTTTTTCTGGAGGGGATTGTTGCATTGCTTTTATTTGATATGTAATTCATTATGATAAATGTCCAATTTTGAGCTCAACAACACTGTATAAAATTGTAGAAAAGTGCAAAATTGAAGCAGAAAGGTAATAAAAAATATTTTTTAATAATGTATTGAAATAGAATCTTTTCAACTATAAAACAAATTTGATTTTATTAGACAGTATTTGTAGAAATAATTAACAAATTTGATCATGTTCAACTACTGTTTCTGCAAACACTTCAAACATAGAATAGAAACAAAAAGAAATGAAAAAAGAAAAAAAAACGTAAATTCTTATGTACCTAATAATAATGTTTTCACCTACAGGAAATATTGTGATTTATTTGTGCCAGTATTCGTACAAAACATTCGCATGTGATGACAACTGACTTTCAGTGCTACTTTCAGGTTAACAGTGACATGTCAGTCACAGCTACATTAGTCACTTATGCTAACTGATAGTAAGGTCCCTCTCCCTAGTCTTAACTCCATGATTCTAACGTGGTCCTGTTTAGCATAATCTGCCCACTGCATCCTAGATTTCTCCCTTTTTTTGTGGCTTTTAGGCACACTATTCATAACGTTATTTGCTAATCTGTAGTTTTGCATGCAGGCAACATAGCCAAACCAATGCAGTCTCTCTCTGCACAATATGCTGCTAAAGAGGGGTTGCCGACTCCTTTGCCTAACCGCGTTTTTGCTTACAGTCAGAGTTTCACTACCATAGCAAACTTAGAAAGGGCCAAACTGTTGTATAGCCTAATGTTAGTCTTTAAGTGTATATACCTGTTTTTTCTCTCTCCTTAGATAAGTCCCATCAGTAATTCCTGTTCTTGTGTTTATCTTATGCTGCACATTGGTATCTGTTACACAGCCTCAGAGATAACATGGGACACTTGCTGAAGTGTGCAATCATTTGAAACAACTAAAGCAGATTCTACCTGGCCTATTTCCATCACTTTTAATTTTAATTTGTTTTATAACCAAACCTATTCTGTTACCAGTCTTATCAACAGCTCTAATACAAGAGTTAATCTCATCAACTTCATCTACCAAAAGAAACAAAATCATCAGCATATTCTAAATCAGAGATTTTCAAATATCTAGACTAAGGCCATTATCTTCGCCTTGCAGTAAATTCCACATAACAACTGGTAACCAAACTAAAAGTAAGGGTAACAAAATGCACCCTTGTCGAACTCCGGTAGCATTCCTATACCATTGTTACCAGTTTTACTAACTTGCACATGACTCAGTGTTATTACAGAGGGCCATTATAATGCTAACTAGATTGTCAGGTACGCCATGTGATCTCATGATCAACCACAAATTTTAACAATCAACAGTCCAAAGCCTTTGTGAAATCTATGAAGCTAATAACCACAGGTTTCAGTAAGTAACGATGAGGTTAGGCAAAGGAGTCGGCAACCTCCTTTGAACAACATTGTGCAGAGATAAAGACCATTGGTTTGGCCGTGTTGCCTGTATGCATAACTATAGATTAGTGAATAGGGTTATGAACAGTTTGCCCAAAGGCCTCAGAAAGAGAGGGAAATCTAGGATGCAGTGGGCAGACAATGTCAAACAGGACCTTGTTAGAATTCATCTGTAGTGGCGAGATGCAGCTCAGGAGAGATGTGTTTGGGGAACTATATTGCTACGAACCTGGTTGGACCTCTGTAGTCCATGGCTGCTTGAGGATGATGATGAAATTAGATTATTTTTTTCCATTTATCATTGCCAATAATATATCAGTTTTAGAGACCTGCTACATATTTTGATACCTCAAAATATTACAATAATTAAAAGAAACGTTATCAGAAAAGTAAATGAAACCTTTAGTTTATTGACCCTTATAGTATTTATGCTATTTTTTTTTCTCTCTAAAAATGCTACTCAGAGCCTCATTATGAGTCCCAGCTGGGTCAGCTTTGAGATTTATCTCTGCAAATTTCCCCGCCCTGCCCATGGTCAGTAGGGAATGACAATGGGCTAGGAAAGGCTGCCATCCATCGGATGGGATGTTAAGCCATGGCCCAGTGTGCAGGAGAACCATACCCTGTGCACATTAAAGAACATGCTGGATGGCCTTGACGGGAGGCTACCTTCTGTCTCCCAGCAGCTGTTCCAGTGAGTCCCCACCCCAACCTTCTGTGAGCCTTCAGAGTCTATGTGACCTGGCCATTTAGCCGATGGTGTGCAAAAAAGTGTCGCTCAGAGGTAAAACAACTCAAAAAATCTCATTATGAAACAACTAATGAATGAAATAGTTTACATTACATACTAAAAGAAAGCATTTAATTCTGAACAAAAAATTAAAAATTTAAATGAAAAAAAAAATGGTAGGTAAGCATAAAAAAGTACATTGCAAGTTCATCTGTAGTGCTTTTTGAAAATGATTAATCAGTTTCTAATACTTAAAGGGTTATTGAAAAACTAGATTTTATAAAGTAGTAAATATAAAAGTAAAATACAAAACTTATCAAAATATTTTGGATAATAGGGTACAAAGGAACAGTAATATACAAGAATGCAAAAAGGGTAATTTCACATGAGTTTAACATTTGCATGTGGACAGATTTAGCTCAAATATGTTATTATATCATGATTTATTGGCAAAAGTAGTAGAAATTTTTTTTTTTTATTTTTTTAAAAGTAGAATGAATTGTAAATGAATGAGGTAATAAAATGAGGAAAACGATCTAAAAATAATTAGCATACATATATATAGTTCAGGTACATCTATAATAATTTAAGGAAATGCATCTGTGGCAGCCATAAATCATTGGTAAATTGCCGTAGATATGTCAAAATATGATCGATTGTCATCTAATTGCAGTGGCTAGTTTCAAATTGAAATTCAGAAAGGGAGCTTACATATACTTACAGACAGACAGAGACAGACACACAAAATCCTCATGCAGCCTTGAGCTATGGAGGTCCAACCAGACTATGTAATTTTGCTCTCCAGACGTCTCTTTTGAGCTACCGCTGCTGCATTTTGCCATTCTAGGCCAATTCTAGCAAGGTCTTGTTTGACCCATCACATCGTAGATTTCCCCCCCCCCTTTTTTTTCTGTACCCTTAGGCACACTGTTCATAATCCTCTTTGCCAATCTCCAGCTATGCATACGGGCAACATGGCCAAACCAATGCAGTTTCTCTCTGCACAATATGCTGCTCAAAGAGGTTACTGCAAAATGCCATGCTATCAGTGTTGTTAACACTTCATTTAATCTCTTTCCCTTATTACACCAACATATATATGTGCTAAGGAGGTTGCCCCCCCCCCTCCCCTAACCTCTTAGCACATGTTTCACATGTATATATGTTAGTACTCACAAACCTAACCTGGGGCGGGGGTGGCTCAGTCGGTAGCGCATCAGACTCCTAATCTGCAGTTCCCAGGTTCGAGTCCCAGCTGGGTCAGCGTTGAGATTTATCTCCGCATAACTCCCCGCCCTGCCCACGGTCAGTAGGAGACACCGATGGGCTTGGAAAGACCGCTGTCCGTCGGATGGGACGTTAAGCCGTGGCCCCGTGTGCGGGAGAGCCATACCCTGTGCACGTTAAAGAACATGCTGGATGGCCTTGACAGGAGTCTTAATTTTATTTTACAATAAAATACTGCCTCTAATTACTACTTACTAGTTTTATTACCACTATTATTTAAAAAAAAAATGAATGCAGTTCTTGTGATAATTACAGGGGATTTGGGTTGGGTTGTTTTACCTCTGAGCGGCACTTTTTTGCACACCATGGGCTAAATGGCCAGGTCACATGGACCCCGAAGGCTCAGAGAAGGTTGGGGGAGGGGACCCACTGGAACAGCTGTTGGGAGACAGATGGTAGCCTCCCGTCAAGTCTCTCAACAGCTGTTCCAGTGGGTCCCCTCCCCCCAACCTTCTGTCTCCCAACAGCTGTTCCAGTGGGTCCCCTCCCCCCAACCTTCTCTGAGCCTTCGGGGTCCATGTGACCTGGCCATTTAGCCCATGGTGTGCAAAAAAAGTGCCACTCAGAGGTAAAACAACCCAACAAACCTAACCTTTAGTGCAGTAAAAATCAGAATATATAGATTATATCTTATAAGTGAGACCAGGGCCAGTACCAGGTAAATTTCAGCTAGTATAGCAATATATGATCATTTTACCAAAGTATTTGTTATCCAAATTTAGTAATCAAAGTTTAAGTTCCTTGTTGATTCTTAATCCCAAAACTTTGCAAAATATTTCTCAGGAATCTAAGTGAAAAAAAATTATCTCATCCCCTAACACTTATGAATCACACTTGTTCATTTTTTCAGCCAAATTTGTTGTTTTCCATCAACCAAATTCTTAATTCTGTTAAGCACAATAATGTGAAGAGATTTACCTGAAACAGAAAGTAGACTAATTCCCCTGTTTTTGGGGCGGGGATGGCTCAGTCGGTAGCGCGCCAGACTCGTAATCTGTAGTTCCCAGGTTCGAGTCCCAGCTGGGTCAGCGTTGAGATTTATCTCCGCAAAATTCCCCGCCTTGCCCACGATCAGTAGAGAACACCAATGGGCTTGGAAAGGCCGCCGTCTGTCGGATGGGATGTTAAGCCATGGCCCCGTGTGTGGAAGAGCCATACCCTGTGCACGTTAAAGAACACGCTGGATGGCCTTGACGGGAGGCTACCATCTGTCTCCCAACAGCTGTTCCAGTGGGTCCCCTCCCCCAACCTTCTCTGAGCCTTCGGGGTCCATGTGACCTGGCCATTTAGCCCAAGGTGTGCAAAAAAGTGCCGCTCAGAGGTAAAACAACCCAACCCAAATCCCCTGTAATTATCACAAGAACTGCAATCATTTTTTTTTAAATAATAGTGGTAATAAAACTAGTAAGTAGTAATTAGAGGCAGTATTTTATTGTAAAATAAAATTAAATTTCAGCCAGCCTTGTTACAACAGAAGAGTTCTAAGCTGTAAGCATCATTAGTAATTTCGTCTACCACTTATGCAAACATTATTATTCAGTTTTAATTTAAAAATAACCAAAATAACTTCAAAATGTGATATAGAGCCAGCATTAAAGCCAGTTAGGCATCTATCTTCATTACAAACAATAAGAGTAGAGCTAATTATATTGTTTAAAACATCTCTGAAATGCTCAGCACCTAACCATGACAGAATTCTCGCCTTCTATAACTTTACCTTGTTTATCCTTCAATCCTTGTGTGTCAATCGTTTTCATCCCATACAAAACATTAACTATCTGTTACAGCTCTGCTCTCTAGCTGTTTCCTCTGCATTGGCAGTTAAGCTATCAAGCCACAGATACCAATCAGCATTAAACTGATTCTTTACATGTTTATTAATTTCTCTGTAATGCAATCAGTTAGGACTAGTGGAGTGTCGATTTAGATTATCCCTGCAATTCTTTCAGAAATAAGCTCTATAGTCTTGTTATTCAAATGACTTTGTCTCCTCTGCTTATGGTTACCAGATGCCAGTGTTCTAAATGGAGGACATGCTTTCAATTTGTGAAATAAAATGTTTTTTTCCTACTTAGTTTTATTTCAAATACAAACTAACAGTTCAGTCAGAAAAAGACATAATTCTAATTATTCAGTACACTTCAAATATATGTGATATGAGCCAATTTTTATTCATACTTTATAAGTAATCATAAGTTATTTTGCCTTAGTGCATAGTGGTTGGAAACTATTATGCACTAAGTTTTTATAACTATATTTTGATTGGCAAATAGCATAGTGGTTGGAAACTATCTTCTGTTCCAGAAGGTGGTTTCTATTTACTCTGAGGTAGTGGTGAGCAGTAGCTTTGGTCTTGGTAGAGCATGCTCTTGTGTCAGAAAGCTTGTACAAACTAGAAGCAATTCCTTCCCTGTCCATTTTCTAATGTTATTTGTTAAGACTAGTAGGCTGTTGATTAAGGATATTCCTGCAGTTCTTTCTTTCAGAAATAAGCTCCAGTGCCTTATCTATCACTCAAATAATTTTGGCTCCTCTGCTCTGTTATACCCAAAAGATTATTGTTAGTTCCAAGAAAAGCCTATTTAAAATCTTCAATAAAAACTTCAATAGTAAGGAAACCACAATTCTCACATGACTAAGCAACCTATTGTTGTAAATTGTGACTGCATCTGGATCTTTCAGAGCTTCAATGTTAAAGGTAACTCTTTTAACATTAACACTGCATTTTTTAAGTCGGTTGCAAGACACTTTTAATAAGGTAAGGATCGAACCCAATTTCAGCTCATTCTAGGACTAGGATAATGATATTGATAATGGAACTGTTAACATATAATTAATAACTTTCGTATGCAAAATATCAGTTGAAACCCATGTTTATTTATAACCAAGTGTTCGTAATAGGTGTTAGTTATCTAAAACCATTAAGTTTACTTACCTATAGCAGATGTTCTCCATTGCCTTTGCAACTACCAATGCCAAAAGGATCTATCATGCCTGTCCAAAGGTCAGAGTTACCCAACTTTAGCATTTGAAGTCACCTAACACAAGAGAATATCTCCCTTGAAAGAATTGAAAATGTCCATAAAATGTATCTTGTTCTCATCAGTCCTTGGTGGGCAGCATAACAACAGTTAATATTCAAGTCTTTAATCCTGGTGGAGAAGCCCAGTTGGTAGTGTGCCAGGCTGTTCATCTATTTCCTAGGCTCAGATCTCAGCAGTGAGATTTATGTCTGCTAAACCCTCACCCGTCTTCAGTCAGGAAAGGGACACTAATGAGCTTGGAAAAGATGTTATCCATTGCATGGGATGTTAAGCCATGGCTAGGTATGTAGGAGCCATACCCTGTTCACATTAAAAAACATGATGGATGGCCTTTACAGGAGACTTCTATCTGTCTCCTAACAGTTGTCCAGTGGGTTTCCTACCCCAATCTTCTCTGAGCCCCCGATTTCCTTATTCTATTTTGTTTAGCTCTTTCTGTGTAAAAGAGTGCCAGAGGTACAACAACCTAACCCTTTAATCCTAGTCTTGATAGCTGAGTGGCTAGTGCTCTTGGCCACTGATAAAAGGATCTGGGTTCAATCCCTTATATCCTTGGGTAAGGTGTAGAAGTTTCTTTTCTGCATTATCTTTCTGCTGTCATGTCTCCTCACAGATCTATGTGGCATAATAAACTGAGAGGCTCCTCTCGGACCTCTGTGGTATCTTCTTGAGGGGTAATTTTTTTATTTCACTGTAGGAGATCTTTCGTTAATGGAACCATATCCTAGAAGAGCATCACTGGAATGTTGTGCTGAGAAACAAACCTATTCCTTACAGATGCTTTCTGCCCTCCTTCCATGGAAAGAGAACTTTAGTTATTTTTAAGTTTATGGATTCTTACATGTCCATCTACTCTGTTACAAGTACAGAATATCTTGGTGATGTAAGTTCTGAGTAAGTAATATGAAACAAAAAATACTTCTTGGCCAAGCAGAGGTCTTCAATTTCTACTGACATTTTTTCACTTTGTATTTATTCCCCAATAATTCAAACAGTTTTCACCATGATTTTGATTTTCGATTCTTTACCATCCTGGTAGCCAAGTGGTTTGCATGCTTGGTTGTTGATATTGATGGAACCTGGATTTAGAGCCCTAAATAAGGTACGGATCTTAAAATAGTAATACCTTTTTTAAAGTTACCTCCACTATCACATAGGTATAATAATAGATTGAGATCCTTTATTGAAAGCCATATCTAATTAATATTATGTTGTTGGGACACAATATAAGAATTTTCTTCAGTCTCTTTTCAATAACCCACGCATAATAGGGAATATAGCAAGACAAATACACTGCTGGCCATTGAAAGTCGTCAGATTGTCTGGAAATATACAAAATGGGTAGCCCATGGGGGAACATGTAAATGATTCAAAGCACAGTTCTTGCACACTAAAGGATAAAGTATGCCCCATTGAAGAACACGGCATCCATACAACCAGGTTTCTGATTTTGATCGAGGGAGAATTGTGTGATTATGGGAAGGCAAATTATCGTACCGAGATATCAGTGCTCATGTTGGATGGAATGCTGCCACAGTGATGAGAATATGGTGTCAGTGGGTATTTGTTATCCAAATTTAGTAAAGGAGAATTGTGTGTTTTTCATCAACCTAGGAAAGGAGAAATGAGGAACAAACTCACCGTCATGAAGGATCTCAATGACCCTGTCACACAAACGAACGAGAGGACAGACATCTCTTGCACATGGCTTTGAATAATCGTACAGCCACATCGAACACCTTAACTCAACAGTTATGGTGTGTTGCACATCAACCAGTGTCCACACATACGGTTCGACATCTTCTGCAGCATTGGGGAATCTTTGCTAGGTGGCCATTGCTTTGGCTGCCATCGAAGATGCGACTGCAGTGGTTCCAAAAATGTCGCACATAAATGTGAGAATGGCATCACATTGTCTTTTCAGATGAATCCCGCTTCAGTGTGCAGCACCATGATGGACGAATCTGTATCTGGCGGTGACAGGCTCCTTGATGTTATGGTATGGGGTGCCATTGGACTCCACTCACGCATGTGCGTCGTATGCATTACTGGTACTTTGAAAAGCCAGCGTTACATCACTGAGGTGTTGGAGCCTGTGGTTGTACTTCATCTTCAGGGGCTCTCTGGTGCCATTTACCAACAGGACAATGCTCGACCACGTGTGGCATGCATTGTCCAACAATTCCCAGATAGCTACCATGTGACACTTCTGTCTTGGCCTGTGCATTCATCGGATCTGTCCCCAATTGAACATGTCTGGGCCATGATCTCATGACAACTAGCACACCAGACACCAGCAGCTGCTACAACAGATGAACTTTGGCTACGTATCAAAACTGCATGGACTGACAATCCCCAAACACACATCCGACTTCTCATCCTCTCAATGCCGGACCATGTAATAGAGGTTTATGCCACTCATGGTGGCTACACAAGATTCTGATTTGTTTGTATTCCACAAGCCTAACCGAGTTGTATTTGTAATCATTTGATCCTTGTAACATAAGCATATGTATTCACTAAATATGGATTTGATATCTCTTGTCATTCCAGGTGCACTTTTAATGGCCAGCAGTGTATATATATATCTAAGCTCTTTAATCTTCTAAAAGCCTTTAATAGTAATCATCACGTAAAACAATATACTTACAAGCATCTTTTCATGAATCACCTTGTATGATTTACACAAAACATATAAAAAAAAACTTATAACATTTTGCATAACCTTTATGCATTATCAAATGAAGTGTTTCTTTTCTGTGCTGTCTTTCTGCTGAGGACTCGCCTTCCACACAGATCTTCTCTAGGGTATAATGCTGGCAGGTTCCTGTGAGACATTTGTAGCAAATGGCTTCTTGAGGAAATATTGTAATGACCAAAGTTACAAAAGAAAAAAATTCCAAATGTTATTGCTGACGTTTAAAATATTTGGTTCAGATTACCATATTCACAGTTCTAAACTACACTTTTTTCATTAAGTAGTGTGACTTAGATTTGACCAGATTTTTCATTTGTAATTTTTAACAATGATGTGATCATTGTTATCATCAATCCTGCCTGATGCTGGGACAGAATGGTATCTAAGATACTAATTTTAA
This sequence comes from Ryuthela nishihirai, assembly GCA_038380435.1. Lineage (NCBI taxonomy): Eukaryota > Metazoa > Arthropoda > Arachnida > Araneae > Heptathelidae > Ryuthela > Ryuthela nishihirai. Next base: position 40,420,098 of record JAWZYU010000034.1, on the reverse strand, counting down.
AAATATTTTGTTAGTTTTATTTATGGCCAACAATCTCAATAGCATTTTCTGTTTGTCACTTTATAGTTAATGTGCTCACCTGGAGGTGGTTTGATTTCAGTTAGCATAGTGGATCAAAAGCAATAACAGTATTACTAAGTGATTACAAATGAATGTAACAATTTTAAATATTCATTATGCAAAAACTATAAATTCATTATCAGCAAATGTTACAAATTACATAAGTTAAATATGACTATCATGAGTCACCTTACCTACTTCCATTTTATATTGCAGTTCATCCTATTACACCCAGTCTCCAGCTAACATGATAGATGCATTCTTCAAAAGTATATGTAAAGTGAAATTGTGTTAGACCTGAATTTTTCATAAATAATGCAAATGGGGGGGGGGGATATTTTCCAGAATCATGTTTGACATATTTTTAATTTTATTCCTTTATTATGATTATACTTTGGTTAATGCTTTGTGTTTCTATGTATATATCACCCGTTTAACTCATTTTTACAGAAAAGAAGCAATGATAAAGTGTAGAAACAAAAAACGGCTAAGTGCAGTTTTACTTTAATATACATAATTATAGATGATTGTTGAGTAATGAAGATTGAAAATGAGAAATTGGTTCTTGTAAAATTTGTTGTCAAGTAATGACTTTTCAATACATAGATTAAACCCTTTTGCATTGATAGAACAATGGTTAAGATTACTACTTTTACTATTAACCATTTAAAGCCCAAGTAATCTCAGAAAATGGTAGAAGGCAGTAAAGATAAGGAAATAGCTCTACTTGGGCTAGTCCATTTCAGATTTCAGGCACAGGGCTGGCTCAGTTGGTAGCATGTCATAATCTGCAGTTCCCAGGTTTGAGTCCCAGCTGAGCCAGCATTGCAATTTATAATTGCAAAATTCCCACCCTTCTTTTGGTCAGTAGGTGATACTGATAGACTTGGAAAGGTCCATCGGATGAGACATGGCCTTCGTGTGTGTGGGAGAGTCATATCTGTGCACATTAAAGAACATGCTGGATGGCTTTATGGGATGCTACCATCTATCTCCCAACAGCTGTCCCATGGGTCCCCTCCCTCAACCTTCTCTGAGCCCTTGGGTTCCTTGTGACCTGATCATTTAGTCCATTGCATGCAAAATAGTGCTGCTCAGATGTCAAACAACCCAACCCATTTCAAATTTCATCTATTTTGAGCTGTTATGGGCATTAAAGAGTTCAGTATTGACTCTTAACCATTATTATATCAGTGCAAAGCTGTTTAATATTGTAAGATTATCACTGTTGTTATTACTTAACTGTGTTTGCAAGCATGTCTACTCAACACACAACAAGTTATGTGATCTTCAGTCAGGGTGAATTTGTATATGCATACATGTGATCTGTCGGCAACAATTAAAATGTTCTTTATTTGCAAATATATGTGTTAGCTGTTTAAACACAAAATGTTATAGGTAAATGCAGTGGTGGGATTCAAAAATTTTAACAAATGGTTCCTACTCTACTTACCCCCTCCACCCTGACAAAAATGAAAGCAAAATATATTCCTTTAAATACTTTCAAATTTCCAAATTGCTCCTTGATTATCATCATAATTTTTTTTTCTTTTTTTTACCCTATTTTCATCTGCTGTGTAGTTATTCTTCAGCAATGTTTGAACTGATGGATTCAGGACACAGGAATCTAACAAAAGGCCATTCAAATTTGCCACATTTTAAACTGTAAGATAGCTTCTTTTATCTGAATATATAATATTCATTGTCGAAAACGCTCTTTCTACCTCCGTACAATTAATTACATCAGTACTTGATATTTTTAGCCTTTTGTACAGATTTTAGTATTATGATTATTATATAACATTTTCCAAATAGTCAGAAATCACTGTTGATTTCATAATTAAAGAGTTATTGAATTCACTCAATTCTTCTTCTTCAATGTATATAAACATACATGATTCTGCTTCAAGTATGTTTTACTATTCCATGAATTTTATTATCAGTATTTTATGCATCATTTCTGGATTTTAAATGGTCACAATTCATCAATTGGGCTTTCATATATTTAATTATTGCATCTAATAGTTTTTGATGAGGTAGGCTTCCATATTTTTAATTATTGTTTCTAGTAGTTTTTAATGAGGTAGGCTTCCATATTTTTAATTATTGTTTCTAGTAGTTTTTGATGAGGTAGGATTCCATGTATTTGATTTTTGGTAAAATTATTATCTTTAAAGGCATCAGTATTTGAATCAATCAAATTTATGATTTTGTTAACTTTCTTTTCAAAAGTTTTCCATTTTTTTTGAGCATTTCATAAGCCAGCTCTTGTTATATTTAAATTTCTGGCTTGAAGGGTATTAGAAATTAACAAAATTTCCTGCAATATATCTACCATTTTTGCTAAATCATCTAAGAAGAATTTGTTGTGAAGATGATTAGCCATTCCTGAATATTTTGTGTTTGATGAAAAATATTTGTATAAGCTGGGTAAGCACACCATACAGCAAGTGTTGATCTTGAGCTGCAAGTAGCCCATCTTGTCCCCAAAACTCTACCAATATTTATAATTTCTAATCCAAGTGCTTCCAAAATGTTGAGAAAAGTTCTGTTTGATTGGTGAAAAATATCATGTAGATTTTATCTATGGACATTTTGAAATGATTCACTTGTTTTATTTCAGCAATAGAATCGTTTAAAACAAGTTGTGGGCAATGATTCAAACAATGTCAAATGATGATATTAGGAAACTCTTTTAAAGGTTGGTGCACACTCCTGATTTGTGACCAAACAGCACACTTGCATCATCAGAACAAAATGTGACCAAATTATTTTTCAAATATACAGTATCAAATCAACTTTTTGTAAACTCTTTAACAAATTTGTGTATATAGTTTCAGCATCCTGTGCTACAAATTCAACCAAATCAAGGAAAATTGTTGACCAAAGATCAGAATCTTCAACTTTTATAAAAAAAAAATATGACTACTTATTTACTAGATACAATTGAAGCTTCGTCAGTGATGATACAAAGTTTAATTTTTTTTTAGATTATTTTAGTAAATATATCTTTTTTTTTTCTGATGCAGTGTGATCAACTATTTTAATGGCAGTTTTGCAAGAATGGAGTCTTGTCCCATGTCCAACCAATTTTTTTCTTGTAGTTAAATATCATTTTCAATGTTAGAATAGCCTACTTTTTTCTATTTTGTAAATTGTATTAAAGATTTTACATGTAGAGCTGGTATATTTTTGATTCATTTTTCCTATGCATTTGATAATTGCATTGTCTGCACAATCTTTCAGTTGTTGTAAGCATATTTTGTGTGCCTTTGATGAAAAGTGTTCATTTTCTTTTGGAGAAATGCTTGCTGGATGGTTTTATTTTTTCCAGATCCTTCAACATTGGAGTTACACAATTCTGTTGATACATAAATTCCCTCTGTTTTTATTAAATCTATTTTTGTGCAATAATTTCAACCAAGGTTCTTGTTGCGAACAAATAAACCATCATATTTTTTCTGGAATTCCTTTACCTGCTTTGTGCTCCAGCAGTTAGGAAAAACAGTTGCTGAAAATTCATCTCCAGTTTGAGCAGTATTAGATGTGGAAATTGCACATATTAAATGTGGAAACTGCATCCCTGGTTTCCACATTATTAGATGTGGAAGCTTCATCACTTGTTGCTGTTAAATTTTTACTTTGATCTTCATTTGAATTTATAGATTTACAGGATTATGGGATGTTAAGCTGTGGCCATGTGTGCAGGAGAGCCGTACCCTGTGCACATTAAAGCACGTACTGGATGGCCTTGACAGGACGTGTCTCCTAACATTTCTCTAGTGGGTCCCTCCCCAAAACTTCTCTGAGCCCTTGGGGTCCTTATGACCTGGCCATTAAATCCATTGTGTGAGAAAAAGGGCCACTCAGAGATAAACCAACACAACTATGATTAATAATTTTCTTAACAAAATTCTTCATATTCAAGAGTACTTAGAGTTTCTACTATTTGTAGCATGTAGTGTTTTCAATATTTTGAAATCAAGCTAAGTTCACAATGTATGTGATTTAATAACTAAGTTGTAATGCAACAGTAACAGAGTATGTAAAATCAGATAATTATCCTGTGGTCGAGTGGTTAACGTGCTTGGCTACTAATCTAAGGGACCTGGGTTTGAATCCCGGGTAAAGCATGGATGTATGTGTCATTTTTCTGCTGAGGTCCCACCATCCTCTCAGACCTTGTACTGTAGCATATAAACTGACAGGCTCCTGTTAGACCTCTGTGGCAAGCTGCTTAAGGGGGTATTTATTTATTATTATTTATACAGGGATGGCCAGTGGAGGTCAACCATGCACTAACTAGGTTTTTTTTTCCGAGCTTGCCATCTTTGACTAATATTCTGACTTCATGAGAATATCTTCGTTGTGATATATATATATAGTGTCTACATACTCATAGTAGAGTGTTTGGTTATAATACATCTGATCAGTATGTGCAAGATGCATGAAAATTGCCAAGTTCCTTGTTGGATTTAAATAGCATGTGGTGAACCCCAACCACATAACTGCATGGGAGACAGTCTACTACCACATCCTTCAGAACTTTCAAAAAGTAAAATACCCTTCAAGCAGCTGCTTGCCACAGCGATCTGACAGGAAACTGTTGATTTAATATGCCATAGGGACGATTTGTGAGAAAGGCGAGACCCCAGCAGAAAGCCAACAGAGAAATTTCCATATTTTAGGCGAGCATGAAATTTCAGCTACCTTAGCTTAACTGGTAGATCATCTGGTATGTAACCAAGAAGTCCCAAGTTCAAGTCCAGAAGGCAGCTCATGTGTTTTGTTTCATTTTTCAAGCTTGTCTATCTTTGACTAATATTCTGACTTCACAAAGTATCTTATCTGAGATTTTAAATTGTTGTCATTATTTTGTGAATAAACTGTTTTTAAGTTTTAGACTGTGACCCCCACCTTACCAGTTACATTCCATTTTTTTCCCTGGTGTTCTAAAGCAAACATTTGTCTTCTGTGTTTTTAACAATGCAAGAGATAGTACTTACAGTCCAAAATAATCTAAATTTCCAGATTTCTCTAGGAGAAATTTGTATTATAACAAATTATTATTATATAGCTATTCAATGCATATACCTACCTAAAGACAGCTTGAGGAAATCCACAGAAATTTTACTATATCTGCCCTAAATGTCTGTTTTATTTCCTACATTCAAAAGTAATCGAGAACAGATTATTAATTTAATTGAAAACATTTAGTATAGTCATCCGTGAAATGCAGACTTTTACTGTGCAAATGTAAAATGAGGCTCATATCAAGCAATTATATATTAATAGGGATATTTCTTAAAGTTTTCCTTTATATCGCTATATAATATAAATTTTCTTTATGCAATTTAATAATCCGTTTTAAGCTAAAACACCTTGTAATGGAGCTCATCTTTATATTCATTAGTACAACATTTTCCTTTTCTGATAAAAACCTTGTCATAATTTTTTTTTTGTTCCAAATATATGTGCAAGAAAAAAAATTTTAATTAACCACTTGAGGACTAATAACATCTTTCACATAGGATATTCTTACAGGCCTAAATAGTTCTGTAACTTAAGTGTTTTACTTTTATTCTTCCTCAGCAGTTTCAAAGTAGCATCAAGGATTGGGTTCTTTTACTTGTGAGTGACAAGTTTTTGCACTATGGGCTAAATTGCCAGGTCACAAGGGATCACAGATGGTTGGGGGGAAGAGAACTCACTATACAACAGTTAGGAAACAGATGGTAGCCTCTTGGCAAGGCCATTCAGCATGTTCTTTTGCATGCATGGATATGGCACTCCTGCACATGAGACCATAACATCCTATCCAATGAAGAGTGACATTTCCAAGCTCATCAGTATCGGCTTTCTCACTTGGGGGGATACAAACCTGGAAACTGCAGATTGTGAGCCTAGCACTACCAACTGAGCCAACCCCCACTCTGGTAGCATCAAGCTTCATGTAACAACAAGAGTATAACATTTGCTAAGTTTCAAATTGATGTCATTGCTAGATCTGGGGTTGAAACTTATAGACTTCAAGGAGTTAGATGATCATAGCAAAAATAAATGGAGTGCATTGATTTATGTGCCTCTTATATGCCAAAAAAAAAACTGAAGTCACACTGACTCCATCATGCCAGCTACATAAAATTCATCTCAAAGGTTTAAATATGCTCTTTCCAATTTCAATTTCTCTGGGTAGAATAATGATTTTGAAAGGAGTGGGGTATCCTGTTACTAAAAAAAAAACATATTACTATAAATTAATTCAGTTTGTGTGACATATACTTTCCCTCCTTTTTAATCTAAACTTTCCCGCATTTTTATTTGATTCGCACAGTGGCACCATCTATTGGGAAGCAAACAACTAAGTTGTCTCAGAGATGGAATTTAATATTTGTCACTCAAGCTCATGGTGTTATATCAATAATTCAGTGTCCTGTAGACATGGAACACATGAAATAATAAGCTGTAAAAAATTGATTTTGTTGTAAGTGGGATCCAAACCCACATCTCCCAGTAATTGGGCAGACATGCTACCCATTACACCATCAACGATTAACATTTTCTTCTTCAGCTAGTGTGACTTATAAACTTTCCCACCCAACGGCAAAGCCAATTTTTTTCTTCAACTTATTATTTCATATATTCCATGTCTACAGGACATCTCCTGTGATACTTTACCAAAGAACGTTACTATAAGCTTAAAAACAAAGATTAATTTAGTTTGAGAGATGTGAGTGGCTCAGACTGTAGCTGGACAGTCTTGTAATCTTCACTTTCCAGTTTCAAGTTCCACCTTGCCAGTCAGATATGGCACCCTGTACGCAGGAGGGCCATACCCTGAGCATGTTAAAGAACATGTTGAATGGCCTTGACGGGAGGCTACCATCTGTCTCCTAATAGCTGTCAAGGGAGTCCCCTTCCCACAAAGGGGCAGGGCGGCTCAGTCTGCAATTCCGAGGTTCTAGTCCCACTTCTGCCAGCTTTGAGATTTATCTCCACAAAACTTCCTGGCCTGCCTTCAGTCAGTAGAGGAATATTGCTGAGCTTGAAAGGCCAATGTCTATTGGATTCAACAATCTCATTCAAATTGATCTGCACCAAGGAGTGCCAAGCATTGAGCCATTGAAGCAATCAAGTGCTGTGATTATTAACAACACACATTAGCATAAAAATGCTGATCATAAAAGGAAAGTAGTATAATACTTAAAATAAATTAGGTAAATAAAATAAGATTAAGTAAATTTAATAATTTGGAAACAATTCTAAGTATTAAAAATTATGAAAGATCATTTGAAAAACAAAATTAACAGATATGCATTTGGAAGCATCTGTTCACACCATGAATACACAACTATAGGAAATTCCTGAAGGCCACCAGAGTCTTAAGAAATTGGTGAAAAATACAGCAACTGTTCAATGATCTTATTTAACAAATTTATTGTCAACAAATACAACTGTCCCACATACATACACATGAAACACCAATCACTAAATATACAATACACTAGTACTGTCTGTTGTTTCTTCTGGTGATATCCAGATAGAATTATTTTCTTTTTTTCCTAGTTTGAACTCGGTAGGATTATAGATTACACGTGGAACACCAATCACTAAATATACAATACACTAGTACTGTCTGTTGTTTCTTCTGGTGATATCCAGATAGAATTATTTTCTACTTTTTTTCCTAGTTTGAACTCAGTAGGATTATAGATAATAAATTTTCTTTAATGGTTCATTTAAAACTTGCTGTTTTATGTGTCTCAAAACATTTGACACATTCCATGTTCTTTAGCATAGCCAATAATATGTCAGAAGTAAATGCTTTTGCATAAATCATCATTAAACTCAAAATGTTTTGGTTTGATTTCAATAACATTTTGATTAACATTTGTTGTTTAATACTGGTATAGCACTTTTATTCTTGAAACCTTTTCCCTTTCTTTTTTAGAAAGATAATTTGTACAATACTAGTGAATAACTTTAATAATTGTGTATATAACATCTTTATCAGCTCAAAAAAGCTATGCTCCATCCATTCATATAAGTAAATTATATTTGCACATATGACAGATATGATTGTTATGTTGCACATATGACATGAATATGTCATATGTACAATTTTTTGTAAAATGTAAGGGGTAAATTCCTCTCTTGATCCTTATTTTGGCATTTGTAGCTGAAATACAATTTATGGCATTTTAGTTATCTATATTTTTCCTCTGTACAAAGTGTATGTTTCACCAGGCAATTATTTTGGTAGTATAGTGAAATTTGTGTTTAAATAATTAATACATTTACATTGTAAAAAAAAATAGCCTAATTTTTTTTTTGTCATTTTTTCCAGATGGTCTACCCCTTGGACATCGGAATTTATCCCTTCCTACGGAATATGATTATCATCAAGCAATGGCTCAGCATGCTGCTGTGGTATCAGCAACTAACAATTCAGGTCTACATCCAGCTATGGCACAGTTGCCCATGATGGCCACAGGACTTAACCTTTCTGTTAATTCGGCTAATCAAGCCCTTTCATCAGGAATTCAAGGATCAATGTCTAACAGCAATGCAGGACATCACTTATCACATGCTCCACTAGGAAATACTGGTCATTCTGGTGGTGGAAAATCAAAATCAAAAAAACCCAAAGTGAACAAAGATGGTGTCCCAGCCCCTAAACGTGCTACAACAGCATATATTAATTTCACGCAGTGGTACAGAGAAGACCAAAAGAAAGTTGGAAGACAGATTCCTAAAGTAATTAGATAAATTCCATTTTCTTTGCATAAAGCAGATTAATGTAGGAAAGCACTTTGATTTGGATGGATGTGACAAATAGATTAAAATCTATACTTGCCTGTAATCTGGAATTCATTAAAGCATCTTTCTAGAAATTTATTCTTTCTGAACAGAGGAGTTAGAAATAAAAGAAATGCATTCCAAAAAAAAAACAGTGACTTTATTAATACACTTTCTAAAATAGATTTCAATAAAGCACTTTTTTATTTCTATCTTATCCGAATTAGTTGTTTATTTTCTTGGAATATGTCCATCAGATATGCAAATGATTCATTTGGAATAGAAGTAAAACTGCATTTTAGAGATCCCTACTATATAATTTTTGGTTATTTTGTTTTATGTGATATGTGATGGAGCAAGTAAAAGTTTTAAATACTGTTTAATTGAGAACCAGATTAGAGTCTAGATGTACTTCTTGTCTGTTTCATTTGTTGTGCAATTGATTTGTTTGGAAGAAATAGAAGGAGGAAGAAATCAGGGACCTGGATTAGAGAGATTAGATATAATTCTTGTTTGTTTGGTTTCCTACACTGCATTCATTTAATATGCTATTAATTCATTTGGAAGAAATAGAAATAAACTGCACTTGATTGAGTTCCAGATTAGAGAACCTAGACATAATTCTTTGTCACTTTGGTTTCCTAGAGTGAACTGATTTGTTACAAAGAAACAGAATTTATAAACCTGTATTATTGAAATCCTATATTAGAGAGAGTATCAGTAAGGTTATTGGTTCTTTTTCTTGTACATTTCTTTATCATTCAGAAGGAACTAGCTTTAAAAAAATCTATTTGATTAAAATCCATTATTTAATTCCAAATTATAATGATTTTGGATATTTATTTGCTCAACTGCAGATATTTTCTTTTGCCATTAAGTTTCTTAATTGTAAGTTACCCTTATTCATTCCTTGTTTCCACCCAAATGAAGTAGCCCTGTCTGAGTTACAGCAATCCCTCATCAACCATGGATTTGAGATAACATGGTTTTCTATTTGCACAACAAAACTTGATGATCCATGTTTTTTTTTTTTCTTTACCTATACGTGGTTCAGTGTGGAAGAAGCCCTTAGAAAGTGAGGAATGGTTAAGAATTTCTAAGTATGCTTGTCTCTGCACTTTGTGTTGTAATGTGTACTCCCTGAAATGCAGATTTTGAACTTCCCATTCAAAATTAGGGTGCCACAAGGGGTTTCTCCTGCACTAGGGTTGGGTTGGGTTGTTTTACCTCTGAGCGGCACTTTTTTGCACACCATGGGCTAAATGGCCAGGTCACAAGGACCCCGAAGGCTCAGAGAAGGTTTGGAGAGGGGACCCACTGGAACAGCTGTTGGGAGACAGTCACCTCCCGTCAAGGCACAGGGTATGGCTCTCCCACACACGGGGCCATGGCTTAACGTCCCATCCGACGGACGGCGGCCTTTCCAAGCCCATCGGTGTCCCCTACTGACTGTGGGCAGAGCGGGGAATTTTGCGGAGATAAATCTCAACACTGACCCAGCTGGGACTCGAACCTGGGAACTACAGATTACAAGCCTGGCGCGCTACCGACTGAGCCACCCCCGCCCCTTCTCCTGCACTAGAAGAGAAGTGTGTGGGGAGACTGAAAACAAAAGAGCACAACAATTATTGCTTCCCCCTCCGATAGATTATGGGAGTGAGTAGTGCAGAGGAAGGGAATTTGTTTTACGCTCCATCCTCTCAAATGACACCCTTGTCAGTAAAACTATATTGTTTAAGGACGTCATTGTTTCTCAGCAGATTTTATTTTTTATTAAGATTAATTTTTTCTTAATTTTTTAATGTATTTTTGGTTTATTTTCATAAAGCAGAGCAAGTTTTTTATAATTAAATTTTACTTTACCATTTTATGACCTCTAAACATTGCCAATATAAAATGAAGATGTGACCTAAAAGGATGGTCGACATTTTAATATTATTTTGTTGTTGTTCCCATCTTTTATTCTTATTTTATTTTCAGTCTTATCATTGTTTTATATTGGGTAAATGGAAGTGAGTGGGATTTGAACCCATATGGGTTCAAATCCCACTCACATCAAAGCAATTTTTTTTTTTTTCAACTTACTATTTCAAGAGTCCCATGTCTACGGTCATCTCCTGTGAAACTTTACTATGGGAAATGAAGTTTTACTCTTTATATATATATTGCTATATTTATTGTTTTCTTGTAACCCACTATTTTCTATTGGACTTTATATTAGTCTTGCCAATTGTGATTTGCCAAGCACTATACTTTTCAGGAATGTAACGTCACAATTAATGAGGTATTACTGGATATAAACACCACTTTTTATTATATATTGAAAGATAATCAAATTTATTTAAATATCAATTTCCAACGATGTTTGAAGAATGATGGAAGATGAAACATTTAACAAGTTAAGAAATATTTTTGCTGTAAAACTTCTGTGCTTCTAGTATTGATTTCACAAATTTGCTCATTCAAAAAAATTCAAAATTGGCAAAAATGAACATAATTATTATGTGAACTGCTAAAACAGCATATATGAGATTTAAAGTTAGTAAAGTGTAGTATTATAGTTATTGGTTTTGTTTTAACCTGTGTTTATTAACTTCAGAGCAATTATTTAAACTGACATTGTTGCTGTTAAATGTTCCAAATTTTTCAATTTTAAATACCAAATATTGTTAAAAATGAAATAGATTTCATTAAGATCTTTAAATTTTTTCCATCACATTTTTTCATAAAAAGCTTATTTAAGAAGTTACTGAGTTGTGTATTTGAATTGCTATTGACATAACAATGGAACTGTATCTAATAAAGTGGCCACTGAGTTCATATTTTAGACCATTCATCAAAACATTGACTTCCTGTATTTTTCAAAATGTTGATTTTTCCAGTACTTGTTCACTTCAATTTGTAATGGGAAGACAGATTTCACTCACTCTGTTTGGCAAGGCATGATTAAACATTGCTTAGTTGTGGCTTTTTGTTTGTACATGATACTGCAATGCTCATTTAATAATGGCAGAAGTATTGACAACTCATAAAAAAGTTTTAGAATTCATAGCATAAAGTAGTTTTAGATTTCAATTTGGATTCTCTTTCAGGCATGGACATGAATTTTTAATTATGTACATAGTAATTATGTTATGTGAACTTTGAGATTGGGTGGTCAAGTATTTAGAAAGGTTTTGGAAAGTCTGAAATTGGAAAATAGAAGTTGTTTTAAACTCAAACTCTGGTTCTGTTTTAGGTAGGACTTGAATTTTTAATCTATATGCTGTTGCTTAGTAGATATATAAAATTTGGAACTGAGTAGTCAAGTATTTTGAAAGTAAGAGTGCCAAAAAACTTAGTTTCAAATGCCTACCAAAATTAAAAGAAGTTGTGTATTGTTTTTTTTTACCCCATTTTATATAACTATGAACAATTAAAAAGACCTTGCTCAGAAATTAATTAAAATAATATTAAAGTTCTATGTCATTGAACAATTTATCCTTCAATCTATTTGCATGTTAAAAGTTTTTAGTAAAAACTTGGAAGCTTTTTGGAGAAAGAACAGCGCTCCGTCTTCAGTGAAGAGATACTATATGGTGACGTTAGAGCTGTTCAGAGCTTTTCACATGTTGTGAAGGGTGATTCCAGTGTCTTGGGGGCAGATGAGGTTGTTATTTTCAATGGCCTTGGATGCATATGCAAGCAGTGTGACATGCTCCTAGTCTATGATTGCTGCTGCTGCAGATAATAGGGACCCAGGAAGAGTAAAAGACCATACTGGATGGCTATGACGGAACTCTGAGCTCTTGGGTGCTTTGTGACTCTGTTATTTAGCCCATTGTGTGCAGAAAAATGTTACTCAGAACAGAACAACCTAACCTTCTAGCAGCACTCAGTTCCCAAATCTTCAGCTAAGACCTTGTAGCATTTTCTTATAATAGAAGATTGAAGAAGTATAACTAGCAATAACATTTTTTCCAATCTCTGTCTTGTAAAAAATAACTAGCTCTATTTTTATTCTATCATATGATCTATGTGGTGGATGCAATGTAGTTTATTCATATTGTTATCAACATCAATAAATTTGATATACCTGTAATTATCAATATATTTGGAATCTTGAAATGGTTTATAAATATCTAGTAAGAATGTACTTTTGTTATGAAGGCCACTATTTTTATTTGTTGCTAATCACAAATAGTTTGTTTTTCAAGCTATTGTCTTTTGCATGGAGTATGATATATATTTTAGCCATTAAATCAGTAACTCTGAATAACAAACTTTTATTTGATGTTTATCTCAGTGCATTATTGTCATCACTGCTTGGTCTGGTATTGCTGTTTATACCAGGCAGGGATTGGCTGAGTCAGTAGGGCTCCAAGCTTGTAATCTGGTGTTCCCAAGTTTGAGTCAGCATTGAGATTTATATCTGCTGAACCAACCCCCACCCTTCCCTCAGTCAGAAAGTGGGCATCAGTGGTCTGGAAAGACTCCCATCCACTGGATGAACATAAAGCCTCCATGTGCAGGAGATCCAGAATCTGTGCACTTTAAAAACACACTATAAGACCTTGATCAGAAGCTACCATTGTCTCCAAAAAGCTGTACATTGGGTCCTCTTCCCCTAACCTTCTCTGAGCCATGGGGTCCTTGTGACCTGGCCATTTCACTCATTGTGTACAAAAAGTGCCACTCATAAGTGAAACAACCACCCTATTTATACCTCTTTAGGCACAGTGCACTTTAATGATTGACTTTTTATTTTAATCATTAAAGGACAATGGATTCAGTCTCTATAGGACTGTTACTGTATGTTTCAATGCATTTCATTTACGAAAACAAGCATATAGAAATGATCATTGATTGTTAATCATTACACTCATCTTTACTTGAGATTTATGTAGAACTTAGCCTTTGTTATGTATATATATAATTTACCTTTAGTGTACCTATTTTTTATAGACTTACTGAACTTGTTTCCTATGATAGTGTATTGTGTAATCTACCCCCTAAATTATTCTATTTTATATCTTTACAGTGTAGAGTTTTACAAACCTTTTTAAATACTTTGCACTTTTTTTAAAGTTAATTTTCTATTTATTGCAGTTTGAGTGGTATGGTCATTACAAATATTTTATAAATTTAAATTACACATTTCTAATGCAGTAAAAGTCAGAACAAATAAACATTATATTGCAAATGATTGTTTTACAGATTGGAGAGTTTGGAAAAGAATGTGCTGGCAAATGGAATTCAATGACAGAGGAAGAGAAGCGCCCATTTTTGGATTATGCAGCACGAGACAGAGAAAGATATAAGACAGAGGTATAGTGCAAAAGAATTTGTTCTGGTGTTATTTTATTTTTATGTGTTCTTCCAAGTTGATGCCATCAATCTTCATAAAAAAGTGGTTATTGAGGAAAGTTGTATTTAATGGAGGGTGCACTTTTTCACAAGATAAATATTCTCATCTCAGTTTCTTCGGGTACTGAGTTTACAGTTGTTGGAATTGAAGTAGTAAATACTTGGAAATTTTTGGTCACATTTTCAGAAAACATTGCAGTATGAAAAAAGCTGATTAATTTATAATCAATTTATTAATCCTTAAAACACTAAATAATAATTGACAATCTCTGAGTTACCTGTTGACTTTTAAATGTCTATAAATTAATAAATGTTTTGCGGAAAAATTTTGACAACATACAGGACTTGAACCCACATCTCTCAGAAACATACCACAGTATTCTAATATAACTAAAGCCAGTTCTGTCTTTTTTTCCACTAAATATTACTTTCACTCTTTCTGAACCCTGGCATGTTTCTGGAGAGAGGCGGGTTTGAGTCCAATATGTCGGCGAAATTTTTCCCGTAAAGCATTTATTCATTTACAGACTTAAAATGCTAGTGTTTTTGCAATGAAATTTCACTGATGGCCAAATTCATTTTTGAGTAGTTTCGCAGAGAAAAAAAGATCCTGAAATAGCTAATAAACACAAATGTGAAGTGTTATATATCAAAAGAAAGAGCATTTCATTTAATTCTAAATAGTAAAGCAAAATATTTCCTCAAAGTGTATTTTCATCATCATCCTCAAGCAGCCATGGGCTACTGAGGTCCAACGAGACCATGCAATTTAGTTCTCCAAGCATATCAGTCCTGAGCTGCATCTGGCCAGTGCACACCAATTCTAACAAGGTCCTGTTTGACACTGTTTGCCCACTGCATCCTAGGCCTCCCCCACTTTCTGAGGCCTTTAGGCACACTCTTCATATCCCTATTTGCTAATGTAGAAATATCCATACCAGCAACATGACCAAACCAACGGAGACCCTCTCTGCAGAATACGCTGCTCAAAGGAGGTTGCCAACTCCTTTGCCTAACCTCATCATTAGTTACAAAGCTGAACCACCTAATGCCCAAGATACTGCGTAAGCATCTGGAATCAAAAGCATCTAGTTTCCTGTTATCTTGTTTACAAAATGTCCAAGTTTCACTACCATAACTAACCCTAGAAAGAACCAAACTATTATACAGTCTAATTTTAGTCTTTAGGTGTATACGCCTATTTCTCCACACTCTCCATAGATTCTTAAACGTCCAGCAGCAATCCCTATTTGTCAGTTAATCTCATGCCGCACATCACCAGTATCGGTTACATAGCTCCCAAGATAATTAAACTGAGACACCTGCTCAAGACTGCAACTATTCAGATTAACTGAATCACAGCCTGCCTGACCAATTTTCATCACTTTAGTTTTCTCTCTGTTTATAACCAAACCTACTCTACTACCAGTCTCATCAACAGCTCGAATGAAAGAGTTCATCTCATCAACATCATTTGCCAAAAGGGCTAAATCATCAGCATAATCTAAATCAGAGATTTTCATATCTCCAGCCCATTTAAGGCCAAAATCTTTCCCTTGAAGTGAATTTCGCATAACATAATCAATAACCAAACTAAAGAGAAAAAGAGACAAAATGCACCCTCGTCGAACACCAGAAGTAAGCAATTGCTACAAGACTTACCAACTCTCACACACGACTCAGTGTTATTATAGAGAGCTTTCATTATGTTAACTAACTTGTCAGGTATACCATATGATCTCACAATCAACCGCAAATTATGACGATCAACAGAGTCAAAAGCCTTTTTGAAATCAACAAAACTAGCAACCAAAGGTTTCTGAAACTCTAAACATTTCTCAAGAATCTGAATAAGTGATAATATCTGAACCACACATCCCCTGCCACTTCTAAATCCACATTGTTCATCACACAATTGCCTGTCAACCAGATTCTTAATTCAATTAAGCACAATCATGGAAAGAACTTTCCCTGGAACAGAGAGTAGGCTGATACCCTTATAATTATCACAAGAACTGCGATCATCTTTTTTGAAAATAGGGATAACAATAGCTCTGGTAAAATCCTTAGGAACCATGCCTTTATCATAAAAGATATTCAGAATTTCAGTCATCCAAGTGGTGACCGAAACATTCCCAGCTCTAAGCATTTCTGTAGTAATTTCATCTACCCCTGGGGATTTATGAAGTTTAAGTTTAGAAATAGCCAAAATAACTTCAGATTGTGTTATAGGGCCAATGTTAAAGCCAGTAATGCATCTATCATCATTGCAAACAATGGGAGTAAAACTAACCACATTGTGTAGAACATCACTGAAATGCTCAGTCCACCTAGCCGTGACAGTCCTCATCTTCTATAACCTTACCTTGCTTATCCTTCATTCCCTGTAAACCTGTCCATTTTTCTACCACACAAAATATTAACTATCTGGTACATCTCTCTGCTGTTGTGCTGTCTATCTGCTTTGTCAGTCAAGCCAAAGATTCTTACCAACAGTTAACTGATCCTTTACATATTTATTAAGCTCTCTGTAATGCTTTCTATTAGGACTAGTAGGATATTGATTAAGGACATTCCTGTAGTTCTTTCTTTCTAAAATAAGTTCAAGTATCATATCATTTAAATAAATTTTCCTCCTCTGATTCCTTTTACCTAAAAGAGTACTGTTAGTTTCAAGAAAAGCCTGTTTAAAACAGTCTCATTCTCCCAAAACTTCAATAGTTAGCAAACCATGACTGTCATAATGACTAAGTAACTACCATGGTAAGCTTTAGCTATAACTGCTCTTTCAGAGCTTTAGTGTTTAAAGGTAACTTTTTTTTAACCTTAGCACAACACTTCTTTAGTTTAAGTTGCAAGACACTTTTAACAAGGTAATGGTCAGATCCAATTTCAGCTCCCCTATATGACCTGGTATTCCTAACAGAACCAGCCCATTTCTGTTTCTCAATATATAATCAATCATATTCTTATGCAGCCCATCAGGTGAAACTCGTGTACTTATGTATGTTGCGGTATTTGTAACTAGTGTTAGTTATTCTCAAATCATTAAGTTTACTTACCTGTAGGAGATGTTACCCATTGCAGCTACCAATACCAAAAGAGCCTATCACCCCTTCCCAAAGGTCAGAGTCAGTACCAACTTTGGCATTGAAGTCACCTAGAACAAAGGTAATATCTCCTTGACAGAATTAAAAATATTCTGAAGTTGCCCTTAAAACCTATCCTTCTCATCTACACCAGCATCTTCAGTGGGAGCAAAACAGCAGATAACATTCAAGTCTTAATGCTTGTTTGAAATTTTGCTATAAGCACCTTTCACTAATGCACTCATATCCTAGAAGGGCATCACTAGCATGTCTGCTGAGAAGCAAACCTATGCCTTGGATATGTTTATTATCTTCCCTCCCTAAAAAGAGAAATTTAAGATTAGTTTTAAGAATCTGACCTTTAATTGTCTATCTAAATTATAATGGTGGAATTCCTGTGTGAGGACATCAAGAGAATAAGCTCTGTGCAGAGTCCTCACATTCCAACTACCTATGGAGAGAAAATGGTTAGTGAGATGTTTATAAAGAAACTATGTTTATTGAGAGAGGGAATGCCGACAATATCAAACAGCCCCCTAATCGCAGACATGGGACAAAGACCCATTCCCCCACCACTAACGGCTGAAGCCATCTACGCTGGAAGACTTCCTCCAATGTAGAATTTGATGATGCCAATAGAAGCAAAGAGTTCAGGTGCCTGCGATGACCTCTGCTCAGGATTATTCACTGGCTGATAAACATATCCCGTGAATCTATTCACTTGGGGCTGTCAACCCACAAACAAACAGAAAACACAGCGGAAGATTTTCCCTTCACAGAAGCCCACCAGTGCAGCAAAATCAGGATCCATAATCAAGCTCAGAGCCATAATTCCATTCATGTTGGTATATATGGTCAGCACCAGGACCCTGTGTGGTTGACACTCCTCAGCAGGGTAGAAAGAAAAGTAGCCAAAGTTGTCCAGATCAGTAGGCCACACTGATCTGGCAGTCCTCCTCTTCCATTCACTTCCACAAGAGAGTATCTCTTTTGAAAGATACTGATGGCCTGCACCACAAGAAGGCAGGGTTGGACATTAGGTGTACGCCTGTCAGTTCTATGCATCATCACAGGGGATTGATGCATAGCTCTCCTTCCAGTGATTACCTAGCTACCTTTAACAGTGTTTTAGAAAGATCCGGTAAATAATGTTTTTATTTGTCTTGATTTTAATCTTAATTTAAAATAACTGCAGATCATAGCAATGTCAAGTTATACCTTGAAGTAAAGAGCATTTAATTTTGAATAAAAATAATTTATCTGAAATGGATATATTATGTTTTTTATCTTTTTTTATGGTAGTTCAGGCAAAGTCTCTGAATGAAAAATGTAAGAAAAAGATATTATTCAGGAAAAACTGATAAACAGAATTATGTCATTTATATACCAGTCTGTCAGATGGGACATAAAATTCTGGCCCCACATGCAGGTAAAAGAACACATTGGATTAATATTATGAGGTTTCCATCGTCTCCCAACAGCTGTATACAATTTTTTCCCCTAACCACCTTGGAGTCTTTGTGACTTTTGCCATTTAACCAGTTGTGTGCACAAAAGTTCCATTCAGAGGTAAAACCAACTCGATACATCCTATGAATATCCACTTTCAAACAAATCATCAATCACCCTATGGGGATGGGCATTAACATCTATTACGATAAAGTCAGTGCTGAGAGCACTCCTGAAAAGCTTCGCATAGGTTTCAAGAATCTCAGGTCTGTATCACTGGGTAGTCAAAGTGTTCTTTGAAAAATGTGCTCTGTGTGGCCACTCATCATGACGCCAACTTAGACCATCACACTACCACCATTTGGAGTTACCTCCAGATGGACACAGAACACAAGAATTGATGCTCAAACTAAATTTGGGGTCATCTGCAGTGAGCACACTGCCCACCAACCTAGGCTCCAAAGATAATGTATGCACCATTTCAAATGAACTCTTTTGTTTGTTGAAAGGGTGTAGGAAGCACAAATCATTATCTTTCTACTTATAGACCTTGTTCAAACATCTTCCTTGGGGCAGGGCTAGCTCAAACAGTAGCACACCAGGCTTGTAATCTGCAGGTCTCTGGTTCGAGTCCAAGCTGGGTAAGCATTGAAATGTATCTTCACAAAACTCCCCACCCTTCAGATGTGACATCAAGCCATGGCCCGAGTACAGGAGAGCCATATTCTGTGCATGTTAAAGAACACACTGGATGGCCTTGACAGGAGGCTCCTGTCTGTCTCCCAACAGCTGTTCCAGTGGGTCCTCTCCCCCAACCTTCTCTGTGCCCTTGGGGACCTTATGACCTGGCCATTTAGCCCATTGTGTGCAAAAGAAGTGCCGCTCAGAGGTAAAACAACCCATACATTTTCCTGTATGTAGGATATCTTGAAATTGCCCTTGTGACTGCTGACAGCTCGTGGGACAGTTGCCTAGCTGTCACTTCCCTTTATCGTCTTGCTGTTGGAGGCAAAATAGCAGTCTTCCTGAGAAGATGGAGCCTGGTTGAGGTTGTACTGCTATCAGTGGTATACCCAGAAAGTTCTGTTAAGGAGTTTGAGTCTATGGGAAAAAGTTGGCATGTTGGATTTTTGGGTGTTGCAGTAAAAAATATATATTATTCAAGCCTCAAGAGAGGGAGGGGCTTATTAATTTGTACCCTCTTGAAACTTCATACCCCATCCATCAAACAGTTTCAGTGGTGATTGTAACAGCCATCATTGACATCACAGAAGTTGCTGTGATACACAAGATATAGTCCAAGCTGTTCACATTTAGGTTACTTACTTTTTTATTAGTTTAATTTAGGATGGTATAAGCTGGTGTAGTGCTGATTTTGTTTTGGTTTAAAATGATTGTTGATATTTATAGTTTTAAGGTTATAAATAACTTTTATTATATAGGGTAGTGTTATTCAACCAGTGTGCCACAGCAAGATCCTGGTATGCTGCAGAATTCTTCAAGGAAAGCTTGGTATTTCCAACTGAAATTAATCTTTTTATTGAAACGATCCAGTGTTCCTTCGTGTGTTTTTAGTCAAAATGAGCTTTGTGCCTAAAATTGTGCAGAATACTGGTAAAGAGAATAAAACAAGCAGCTTTGCCTTCCATATTTATATATATGTAACCTTTTTTTTTTTAGATGGCAATTTACAAGCCAGCTCGGGATCAGAATAAACCCAAGCGCCCTGGCACTGCATTTATGCTGTTCATGGGTGATCTCAGAAAAGAAATGGCTGGTAAAGAACCTGAAGGAGGTGTAGCAGCTTTGGCCAAACTAGGTATGTAAAACATTGCCTCTTTACATGATTAATCACTTAAAAATTACACTTGCAGATACATGTTGTACTTTTCATGTCAGTAGCTGCCAAGCTCGTAATCTGTAGTTCCCAGGTTCGAGTCCCAACTGGGTCAGCATTGAGATTTATCTCTGCAAAGTTCCCCGCCCTGCCCACAGTAAGTAGGGGACACCGATGAGCTTGGAAAGGCTGCCGTCCGTCGGATGGGATGTTAAGCCGTGACTCCGTGTGCGGTAGAGAGCCATACCCTGTGCACATTAAAGAATGCTGGATGGCCTTGAAGGGAGGCTACCATCTGTCTTCCAACAGCTGTTCCAGTGGGTCCCCTCCCCCAACCTTCTGTGAGCCTTCGGGGTCCATGTGACCTGGCCATTTAGTCCATGGTGTGCAAAAAAGTGTCTCTCAGAGGTAAAACAACGCAAACCAATCCTTTCTGCAACTTTGGTTTTCAACTCATAATATGTCCCTAGTTGGGCTCCACTTGTGCTAACAAGATTTGTAACAACATGCTTCAAACAATTTTGTGGTGATTATAACAGCCATCATTGACATTAAATTTCAGCTAAATATAATTTTTCCAAACTAAAAAATAGTGTGGCAATAATTTTTCAAAACAATAAGGGAAATATTGGTAACTTAAATTTCAGAGGAATAATTTCGTGATTTTAGAAACAAAAAAAAGGCCACTGAGATGTGCATTCATCAATCTGATGCACTTTTGTAAATATTTTAGGAAAGTGGCTTACAGGTGAGTGATTGAACAATCTCTTTCAAGTGACTTTGTATCCACCTTAAGTAAAGTTTGGACTACATGACAAATAATGTTTCTGTTCTGTGCATGATGCTTATAACCTGAATTAACTAAGTGTAAAAGGATTATTCCTTAGACTTACCTTTTCACTTACAGAACATCAATTATTTTTGCCTCCTTTCTTTAGCTGGTACATTGTGCAAGAACTTGATTTAGGTATCAGCTTTGTGATTGTCTAGATACTTTAGTGTGATTTTAATCGTTAATTAAATTTTATCATTCACAAATTTTCAGGAAACATAAACAATACTTTGAGCCCTAAATTAACCCTGTGTGCATAATGAGTGAGGATCAGTTTTCTGTAACAAAAAAATTGCTTTACTGATTTCAAACTATATTCTTAAGCGAGTTATCCTGTTCTGCTTATATACTAAGAGTGTCTTTTAAGTCATGATTTAGCTGAAGAAATTTAGACATGCAGTATATATCTTTTTAAAACAGGATGTTACTATACTATAACAACCACAACATATCTAGTAGGATAAAAAAAAAACAGTATGGAAACCACGAAAATGTATTTTACAAAGCTTGCATATTTGGCTGAAACGCTTAATGAGACAATTAATACAACAAAAATATAAGTTTTAAGCTAACTTTTATATATATATTTGAAAACAGGCATTTCATGCCTAAATAATGCTAACCATTCCAATTTGTTTCTCAACTTAATGCCTCAGAAAGTAATATATGCTTCAGTCTTTCAAACTTCAATTAATGTAGTCCAAATCTTGGCATAGTTATGACTTCTGACTTATTCAACACCAATCTCCACCATCAAATTCCCTTCTCTTGACCATATTATGAGGCTGGTTGTGGATTCTCACCTCTCTCCAGATCAGTATACATCTGCTGTCTGATTGTAAAGAAAATCTTATTCTTAACAGGATGTGACTTTATTGTTCTTGGGTTCAAGTTGCATGGTTGTGACACTAGTGAAGCCTTCTGGTTGCAGTTGAGAAAGATAGCTGCTTTCTTGTGTCTGCAGTGAGATCAGAAGTCAGAAGTAATGCTGTTGCTCTCCTGTTCTATTGGAAGCAGTAGTCCAATAAAGCGGTTTTCTTGAGAGATCTAAACATTTTCTCAGGCATCATGAAGCAGTCAGCTATTCCAGACTGCCATTGTAGCATTTCAATTTGAAATGATCAAACATCTATGAAAGTGCTTTTATACAATACCTGTTTTCCATTATTCTATGATGTACATGATTTACATGTTGTTGTTGTTTTTTTCCCCAAACTGCACAAAAAATTATTCAGCTACATTGCAAATCATTTATTTATCTCTAATGATTTTTTTTAATACAAATTTTGGTGAACCATGCTTAATTTGATGAACAATATAATTTATCAGAATTTATATCTTGCAGTTTGTTTTTTATATATTTAGCTTTTGTTTTTTGTTGTAGGAGGAGAACGGTGGAGAAACATGACTGAAGAAGATAAACGTAAATATGTCGAAAGACAGAATGAAGAAAAACTGCGTTATGAACAAAGTATGGAGGAATACAGAAAAAAGGTGATTTCTGAATGATCATGTTTCCCTTCTATTATTCATAACATGTAAGCCTTACCCAGATAAAAGTGTGGCAAAAAAAATATACTCATTAAAGGAATTCATAAGATGTTACAGAAAAGGGAATTTGGAAATGAAACTCATCTCTTTATTTGTTTTACAGGTTCTTTTTGTGTCACACTGTGTTGTTCATGAAATTAATTTACTGACTATAAATAAAATTAAGCTCAAACATCATCTGAAAAAAATATGACATCCAAATTATATATGTCATCTTTTTTTTTATACCCTCATCAAAATTATTACTATAACTCATAAAATTCTGGATTAAAAATAACAATTATGGCAGTACATCAATCTAAAGCAAATCATATACAAATTAAAAGTAAGTATTATAGAAAGTATCATTCCAGAACAGGCAAAAGGATGCGGAAATATAATGCCTTCAGTTTATATCAAGATGGTAATTTGCAAATGAATTTGGCTCATTGAACTTATAGTATTTATTTTGTAATACTCACTAGTGAGATGGCTACTTTTGATTTATTTTTTAATGAACGTTTTAGCATTTTCTGTTAAAATGTGACTGACTGATTATCCAGACTTGAACTTTCAAATACCCAACTCTGATATTTATGCTGAAAACTATGAAAAGAAAAAAAATCTATGATGAAGAAACTGAACATGAAGAATTAAGGAATGGTCAATACTACTGTTTTTTGGAATACTTGAGTAATTTCAGTTAACTGTGTTGATGCCAACTACATATTTCTTACATTTGTAACTAAATACAAATATAATTTAACTAAATAGTTATAATACTAAATGAAAATTTGTTGTAATAATAAGCTTACAAAGTTGCATTTTATAAGCCACAGATAATGTTATATCTGCATTATAATCCTGTTTTAATACCTGACAATCATTAATAAAATGGAGCATGCAAAAATAATATTTAATGATTTGCTATTGAAGAGCTATGCAACCTAATGTGCTGCGACATTATTGGCTGTGCTTCTAGTGAATAATCTCCATGTGGTGTAATTATCCCTAGGATTAGTAGGAGAATGAGATATATGTAATTATTAGGAAAATGATAACAGTCAGAAATTAACTTTTTTGTTGATGATATAAATGGGGCAATAACATAAATTTCAAGTTCTTAATATTTCTTGCCAAGATAGGAATGAATCATTTTCAACTGAATTAGCAGGAATTAAAGCATGCATTGTATTCAGTGAGAAAACAACTTTTAAGCTGTAACAATGCTGAAGTATTGACATAAAGGAAGTAATCACAAAAATTATAGAACATGGTAAAATTATTCTATTTATAAAGTATAGAATTTCTTCTGCTTATCTGTTTTAGAGAAGTCATTGAAAATACTTTTGGAAGCATGACTTTGTAGCTGAATTTTCTTCTCAACAGTGAACCAATAAATTAGGCCTTTGCATACTTTGCTAAACCAAAATTGCATATGAACTTGACATGCAGAAATTGTATTTGATAATGTCATTCCATTTAAAATAAATGAATGTATCAGACAGTTCATGTTTAATATAATTCAATTGTTGTACTTCATTGAATTCTGAAGTTGTTTTTTGGCATGAGATTAACATTTTTGCCTTATTCAGAATTAAATTTATGGTTCTGATGTGAACTATAGTCAAGTATTCTTATCAATATTTAATATCTAACTGTCAAAGGCAATTGCAGTTTTTCCAGTGATTGAAGCAAGTCATTGTATTTTACTATCTACATTCACAGGTCTGCTGTCATGAATGCATAAGTTCACATATTCATTATGCTACTACAATTTAAAAATATGGCAGCTTCGATTTTCATCAAAACCACTTAGCGTTGGATGCATATGAATTAATTATATGTATATGGACTTTTATAATGCATTTAATGTTATAAGAACAATTTTATCTCTGTCAGAAAGCATTGATGTTTCCTACACCTGTCGTTTAATTGTGAGTTAAACAGTGTGGTGGATCATAGATAATTTGTATTTAGTTGTGATATTTTTACTTGCAGACATGAAGAAAAGTAATTCCAACTTGAATTTAATTCACTGCTCAGAGAAGAATATTTTTTGTTTCACTAAGCCTGCCTTTTTCGCAAATGTTAAAGAAAATCACAATTATTTCTGTTCAGATAATAATGTGTCAAAATAATATATCAATGTTCAACATTACATGAAGAGACTGTCATTCAGCTTGCTAATGAATAACACCAATGTTTTATTCTTTGCATAGAATTTTCCATAATTTAGTAAGATTTTTGCTGTGTTGTTTTCTCATATTAGCATATAACTGAAATGCACCTGCATAAAAGAGACTGTTTAAATAAATTAAAAATCTTTTTCACTTTAGTCTCCTCAAAATTGATCACCAAGCTTTCTCTACTACCAGCATCATCAACTTCTGCAGGTAGGCGGATCAGTCTTCAAGCGTAAAGTTGTAGTAAAGTTAAAAGTAAAACAGCAATTGCTACAAATTATCCTAAGTCAATTAATTATGTTGAGAAATTGTTACAGCTTCATCAAAAAGTTCACAAAGCTAGAAATTAACAGTTCTCTGAAACTAAATTCTGCATCTACCAGTTATTACTGTTTTTCATTTTTTTTTTATGTCTTGGCCACATGCAGCTAATTCCATTAACCCATAAAGTTCCAAAGACATTATAGTTCCAAAATAGTCTTGCTGCAAGTTTATATTTTTTTCTGAACAAATACCCTTCTAAAGGTTTTTTCAAATTAGCCAAAAAAATTTTTAAATTGCATATTGTATAATAACATAACCTAGTTATTTTAGTTTTCATGTTGAAAACACTTCAAAATAGCCCATCATTTTAAGGGTTAAATGTGACTATAGAAATTTAGCTGAAAATGTCATGATTATTACCATGTAATTTACAAGTGTAATTGCTATAGATCAGAATAAAACAAACAAAAAGTTCATTTGTCATTCAGCATGATATTAGGGTGTCACTTGCAGATTTGAACGTTTCCTCACTCATTATTTGTTCCCATCTGCCAGATTTAAGGGTATGAATGTGAATCCATGCTAAAATATATAGTTTTTAAGAGTCGAAACTGCTAAAGCATATCTATTCTTTATTTACTTAGAAATATCCTTTTTTTTTCTGTATTTGAATAAAGATAAAGCAGTCTAATATTATTGAGTATACAAGCCTTAACTACAAAGCATTTAATTAAAGCTTTCATATGATGATTTTAAAATAGGCATAATGAAAAACAAAATGTACTAAGATGAAGTTATTTGACCCTAATAAAAGTCCCCTTCTCAGTCTTCATTAAAGGACTATAATGTAGATGACACAAAGTAGTTGGTTCTGTAGTCATCAATCACTTGATGGAAAATTCACCAACACAAAAAAGTATATGATGTTGCCAACTAACACTGATTTCATAATGTGAATTCTCCAGAAAACCAACATGACATCTGCAAGTTCCACCTTGTGTAGACTGAAGAAAAACTCCCAATGAGCTTGAAGTTTTTATATTCAGTTAGACTTTTTTTTTTTGGTCAGCATGACAGATTCTTTTATGCTTAAATTACTAAGTTAAAATTTTTACGTGTATGCCATTTTCATAGTTTTGTAAATCCCATATTCTGTCACATCTTTCCTTCTCAGTAATGTCCACAACCCTGTCCTGTAACAGTGCTTTGAAATAATTGAAGTCTATTGTATATGTATCAAATCTATTCAGTCTAGAACCAAATAAATATATTTTTATCTGTTCCAAAATTGCTGTTAGTTTCATCATCTGCTTTGGCTTTATTTTCATATTCTAGTTTGTTTTTTTTATCGTGTTAGTACTGCTTTACCCAGGTGAGACACTATATTAATAGATTATATTGTAGCAAAAATAACACAGCCTTTGCAATTTTTCTCTGCACAGGCTGCTTCTATAGGTATCAGCACAAAATTAGTTCAAAATATAGGCAGCAAGTTATAGCAGTGGTTAGAACTTTTATTACAATGATCATATATACTGATTGGTAGTCTGTAACAATATAATCTCTGTTAAAATAATTCTTTAAATGTTAAAATACGATTGCAAAAGAGACTTAATCTTAAATTTTAGGTAATGTTCATATATGTATGTATTCACTCATAAATTTTTTAAATCTTCTTTGTGTTAATGCAGAATCTAAATTGTTCTGTATCATCATTACACAGTTATTGCCAAAACATAAGTTGGGAATAATGACAATCTTATTGAGTAATGTCTTGGTGATAAGCTTTATTGACTGCATAATTGCAAGATTGATTTAGAAATTTATGCTGTGAAGGAACAGAATTTTATCCATAATATACCCAGGATACATATATTTTGACATCTGGTAACACTATTTCTTCATTTAAGGTAAATGGCCAAGATAGTTAAGAAAGTTTTTTTCCCCCTGCCGAATGCATTTGTTGGAAGTAAACTATTTTGCAAAACCTCTGTAGTTTACATTTACAAATAAAAGACTGGTTGGTGTTGGTAGTTTCTTCCACAAGAGAATCCTTTTAGTGTGGAGATTGAAAGTTCATATATAGAATTTTTATGGTAGTTTATTTTATCTGAAATTTCAAAGGGAATTACTTCTGAACAAAGGATAAAGTTCTGTGATTGTTTATTTTTAACTGATATATATCTTTAAACCTTCCAGTCTCCATTGTCTGCAGATGTTGATAAATTATGAAACCACAGACCAGAAATGTAAAGTGACAACTAATTTGCAGCACAGAAAACTTCATTTTCTTTTCAAATATCTAGTGTAAATTTATATATATGTGTGTGTATATATATATACACACACACACACTTGAGAACAATATGTTTTAAACTTAAATATGCCATGTTTACCCTTTTACCTTATTGTAAAATATGAACAGTAGTAATATTTGGTTATTGCTTAAACATGTAAACAGTGGCTGGGCCACCAGATCCATTCTCAGGCTGGGTTGGGTTGTTTTACCTCTGAGCGGCAATTTTTTTGCACACCATGTTCTAAATGGCCAGGTCACATGGACCCAAAAGGCTCAGAGAAGGTGGGGGAGGGAACCCACTAGAACAGCTGTTTGGAGACAGATGGTAGTCTCCCAGCAAGGCTGTCCAGTGTGTTCTTAACGTGCACAGGGTATGACTCTCCCGCACACGAGACCACGACTTATCCCATCCAATGGACATCAGCCTTTCCAAGCCCATCAGTGTCCCCTACTGACCATGGGCAGGGCAAAGACATTATCAGGCTGGACTCTGGAAGGGTTAACTATTAAAACATTAAATTTAAATTTGTGTACTTGATAAACTTTTTTTGTCTTAAATTATGCTCATTGTCTGGTTGCAACATATCTAACTGTGATTTTGAGATCAATATTGATAGAATATAATTCAAATGAATTCATTCATTCGAAAATTTATAAAAAGACACTTTACATTGAACTTGTTTTTCTTTTTGCAATTGTTGCTCTCCATGCTATTGGAAAGTTTTACAGTTCAATTATCACCATTCACAAAAAGAAGAGAAGCAAATATATGATAATAAAGTCACTGTGAAGTGTGTTACTTAAGTTAGGCAGTCCACTTGCTCTGTTTGCTCTGTTACCACTTCCACCTATTGGTGCCATAGATGCTCATTTGAATCCAACTGCTTGGAGATGTCTTTGGCTGATTGAGTTTTTAACACTTTTCACACACTCTGCATTAATTCCATGGTACTACTATGTTGATATGTTTTGAAATTGTATGTGAATATGTTCATGGATAGTATGTGAAAAGTTTTAAAAACTCCATTGGCAAAATATATTCTCCAAGTGGCTGAAACCAAGTGTGTCTGTGGCACCAACAGCTGGAAGCAGGAATAGAGCAAGTGGACTGCCTAAACTTAAGTGTGCACTGCACATTGAGTTTATGACTATACATTTGCTTTTATTCTCTTATGATTGATGACTCCAAGCAATAATTGAACTGTGAAACTTTTAATAACTTAGTAGCATGGATAGCAACAGTTGCAAAAAAGACAAGTGCAATGTAATAGTATATTTTTACATATTTTGGGGTTGTATAGTATAACACTGTGTTATATACTTGATTTCAAATCCATTCGTATTTTAATATATTTTTGAGGGTTGATATTGTAAAGAATAAACTTGAAGGGGAGGTGCATTTTTATGTTTCTTATACAAATATTTTATGCATAATTCAACATAGTGAGAGAAGTATATAAGGGAATGTCATGAAATGTAATGTAAATGTAAACTTTGCAGTGCAGAAGGAAAAAAAATACATGCATATTTAACATGTGGGCACCCAAGCAATTTTTCCCAAATTTTTTTTTATTAAACATTTTCATATTGCAGCTGCCTATTAAATTCCACTCTTTTATATTCATTTGTGCTGTAATTTACAAAAAATTTTAATTGCTTCATGTGATCCACCAGTAATTCTAATTCTATACAGGCAAATAAAAATTAATGCTGCAGTACTGTATGAAATACTCTGGTGATTATTACAAAAATGTAAGACAAATAACATTTTGTCTACGGCGTTAAATTAGAAATTCATTATTTCTACTTTGTGAAGACAGCCTCCATTTAGATGATAATTGTTGTGTGACTCCTTGGTGTCTCTCACAGTATTGAAATTGATTCTCAGAAACCCATTGTTGACCCTCATAGGAGCCAACATGTTAATTAATGCAAATTAGGATTGCTACAGATGACTGTGTTTGTGGTGAGTTTATTTCTGTTCCAGCTAGCTGGACACTAACTTTGGTTCCAATTTGTTTTCACCATGCCATCGTCATAATTACAATATATGGGTGATTGTGTAAAGTGGAGTAATAGGTAAAATGGATGTGGGTCAAATCCAGAATGAGATATCTGAGGCTTGAAATGTACCACAAAATCTCAAGACTTTGGATACAGTTTCAAGAAACAGGAGAGGTCGGTTGTAGATCAAGACAGACTACTATCTGTCTTTAACAGCAACATTGCATAGGGAAATGACAGGCAACTGTCTCACAAACAAAAACATTTATTCAATGGCACTAACAAGGACAACAGTTTCAAGACTATTGTTTACAGGAGGCTACATAAACGAAGTCTGTATTTATTAGGATCAGTGGTTTAGGTCCCCCTTACCCCTTCAACAGAAGAGATCATTTAGGGTGGTGCAGACATCACCTTTGTAATCCAAATCCGTGGCCAGATGTGCTCTCCATGGATGAGTCCAGATTTAGTTTGAACATTCCAACCTGTGTGCATCTATATAGAGCAAAAAATTTGCCACAACCACTGCAACATCAATGAAAGGAACCATTTTGGTGGCAGTAGTGTGATGGTTTGGGCTGGTATCATAGTACTTGGCAACACAAAGCTTCACATCTTTCAGTTAGGCACTCTGATTGCACAGCAATACAAAGATGAAGTTCTTGCACCCTGGTTCATTTTTATGGATGATAATGACCTTCCCCATAGAGTTTATGTAGTTGGTGATTTCCTTGAAAGTGAAGATATTCATAGGCTTGAGTGGCCAGCCAGATCCATTAACAACCCGGAAACCCACCACATACACACACAGATGTCTTTGTAGAAAAGTATTACCTACCATAAGACTATGAAAACACAAAGTAAAATTCAAATATGTAATTTAAATCCTTACGAGTGAACATGGTGAGTGATAATAAATAATAGATTTATTTCACAATTATCACTGTTGGGAGATTTGTCTGCTGTGTTACAGCTACAAATGCTAAAACGATAAAATGGTAATAGTAGTTCATTTTAGATGTGTAGTTAAAGGCATAGGTATATTTACTGCTATAGGACAATAATCCTTGGCTAGTACACTCGCTGTAGTTGCTGCTAAGGCTTACTCTCGGTCGTTGCAGTGCTCTAGTCGTTGGTTGGTTGCACCAGTCCAATAGCATTCCCAGGTGGTCGTTGGCATTGTCCACTGATGCACAGAATGTTCATCTGTTTAGCACATTGCAGAGGTGATTTTCTAAGCATGCTACAAGACGGCGTGCTTTGAGGTGCAGTTGCAGAGGAGATGTTCTTCCAGCTTTAACTGTGATGTGTGGTAGAGGATCATCTACTGCTGCTTTACACGTTTGTCATGTTTTTGAGCATAATGCATTTCGTCAGTCTACTTTGCCGACATCTTCAGATGCTATCAACTCCTTGGCAGATGTGGTGCCTAAACTTAATTGATATAATGCAGTCCCTCTAGCGGTGCTCCGTAACTTAAACCGAAAATTGTGTAATAGCAAGTTCCAGGCGGGTGGGAGAGTGGCCAGATTGGTGTTGCATAGTTCTTTTTAAAGATTTATAATTAAATTTTTCATGTAGTTTAATTGAAATTTTGTGGGTGGAGGTGCTATTATTTTATAATTGAGCGGTCAGTACTTGGGGGAGGGTGACCACCTGGGAACACCGCGTGCAGTTGACAATTTTTTTTTTGCCGTCCCATGGCCGAGTGGCTACTGATCTAAGGGACGTGGGTTCGAGTCCCGGATAAGACATGGCTGTTTGTGTAATTTTTCTGCTGAGGACCTGCCATCCTCTCAGACCTTCTACTATGGCATATAAACTGACAGTCTCCTGTCAGACCTCTGTGGCAAGCAGCTGCTTGAGGGAGTATTTATTTATTTTTTATTAGGTTGTTTTGAATTATTGTTTGTGTTAGAGTTGTATGGCCTATTTTTTTCTTACTGTCTGTTTCATGTTCGATAATGTCAGTTTCATGTTTGCATTACTGAACATGAAACAGAAATTAAGAAAAAAAAATGGGCCATACAGCTCTAACGCAAATAATAATTCAACACAAACTAACAGCAACTAAGCTCAATTATAAAATAATAGCATCTCCATCCACAAAATTTCCACTAAACTGCATGGAAATTTTAATCATAAATCTTAAAAAGGAAGAACTATACAACACCGATCTGACTCTCCTCCCACCCGTCTGGAACTTGCTATTGCACAATTTCTGGTTTAAGTTATAGGAGCACCATTAGAGGGACCACATTATATCAACCCCATCTGCTAAGGAGTTGATAGCATCTGATGATGTCTGGAAAGCAGATCAACAGAATGCATTATGCTCAAGAATATGTGTCATCAGAAGATGATCCTCTACCACACATAACAATTACAGCTGGAAGAACAGTGCCAACGAGCACCACAGCAACCGAGCATAAGCCTCAGCAGCAACTACAGCAAGTGTTGTATCCTCCCATAGCAGTAAATATACCTAAGCCTTTAACTGTATAACACCTAAAATGAACTATTACCATCAAATCGTTTTAGCATCTCTAGCTGCAACATAGGAGAAATAAATCTCCCAACAGTGATAATTGTGAAATAAATCTATTATGTATGTAATTGTAGAATTTTTTAATTAATTGTGTTATTCTCAATGATGTGTACATGATTGATATATACAGACATAAAATCATCTGTATAACAAATTCATGAATTGTATAATAGCACTATATAGGGTTATACACACCTTTATTTTATGGACATACCCTGAGATGCCAGTTTATTAGTTACTCCTACATAGTAGCATGCTACACCACCTTTGTCCTTCAGAATAGTCCAAATTCATCAGGGCGTGGAACTTACAAAATGCTGGATGCATTGTGCAGGAATTTTGTACCATGCAGAAATTGTATTGTGCAGTTGCTGCAAATTTTGCAGCGATGCAGTCGATGCTACGCAAAGACTACCTCAACGCAAAGATTCTTGTTAGGATTTTAGATCTAGGGACTATGCAGGCCAATGAAGCAGGGAAAACTCATTGGCATGTTTCTGGAACCATTCAGTGACAATAAGTACCTGTGAGCAGGTGCATTATCATGCTGAACATGTCATTCCAAGTGAGGACAAAGTATAGTCATATAGGGTGAAACTTGGTCAGTGACAATGTTCAAATATGCTGTGAGATTAAGATGTCATTCGGGTATCAAGGGGTTCTAATGTGTTCCAGGAAAACATTCCCCACATCACCAGCCTGTATCATTGACATCAGACAAGATGGCTCTATGGCCTTATATTGCTTTCATCATGTTCTGATCCATCAGCATGATGCAAAAGGCACCTTGATTCGTCCAACCTAAGCTACCTTTTTCCACAACTCAATGGATCAGTGTCGATGCTCCTCTGCCCACTGGAGATGTACTTTCATGTTCTTTGCTGACAACATCGGCACTTCACATGGTCGGCTGCTGTTGTAGCTCTTTCACAACCAGGTCCGATATGTGGTGCATTCGGAGATTACTTCTGTACACCAATGTTTAATTCTGTGATTTGCTTGGTTGTGGCCTGTCTGTTTGCTTGCATAATCCTCACCAGTCTCCTTTGACCCCACTGATCCACAAGCTGTTTTCATCCACAGGATCGTCAATCACTGGCAATTTTTTTCTTTTTGCACCATTCTTGGTAAACCCTAGAAATGGTTGTGCATGAAAAGCCCAGGAGGACAGTCATTTGGGAAATGCTAAAACCTGCACTCCTCCTAGCACTAACTATCATGCCTAAAGTTGCTCACATCATTCATTTTGCCCATTCAAATGCTCAATCCAACTTTAACTGATGCTTGAAGTACTGGTCTGCCTGATTTATACTACACACTGCTGTTACATGGTGCATTATATGTTGGAATGAACCATTTATATGATGAGGGGTGGTGTACCTAATAAACTGACATCTCAGTGTAGTTGTGTGTTTTGGTATTTAATGGTCCATTAGTTTAATACACCAAACAAGAATGAAAATACTAAATATGTACCAAAGCAATATAATAAAATGAAGCCATGTCTATTAAATATTTTGTTTCAAACTCAGAATACATTTATTCAGTGGCAATAGCCAGGATATTTGAAAGTGGAGAGATTTGAGAGATTTTGTTAATATAAATTGATGAACTAAAAATAAAATTTCTCCAAGGGTACTATTCCCCATTCCTTAACAATTCCATTGCCTTTATTTAATAATGCTGATTTGATAATGAAATGACTATCTATATTACATTCCGCTCAAGTTTTTAGAACTAATAAACATCTACATTGTAACACAGGCATTCATATTACCTACCTTGACATTATGTTTGGGAAACTACACTGTATGCTTTCAATAGCTTTTGTAAGCTCTGATGCCATCATAGAATACTCTTCCAACTTTAGTTTTTGTATTTTCCCTGCAAGAATGTCAAAGTGATAGTGCCAAGACTAATGTGCATATTTTCAATATAGTAAGAATCAAATAGTGATTACTGTGGACACGGTAAGTAAACCTCAAAATTTTGCTAAAATGGTGAAATCACAGTATAAATTATGCAATTTTATCCAACATTTACTTCTCCTAAATAGTGAATGTTTGTGCTTTTTTCCCAGAGTACTGAAAGATTTCTTGGGAAAACAGGTTATTATTGTTGAACTCATGGCAAATCTGTATTAGAATAGATGAATCGCATTTTAGAATAATAAAAACTTGAGCAATTTGATGTTCAATCAGGCATTAAGCAAGTATAAATCATATTTTAATTATGTGTCAATTGTTATATGGGTTCCTAAATAATAATGTTTCTTTCTGCAGCAGAGTTCTGCAAATATGCCACCAGTGAAGCAACCTCGTTTGGAAGAAGCAGCTCATGACAGTTCTGACAGCTTAGAAGTACCTGCAGGAGCTTCAACATCTCAGCTGCCACAGTTGTCACAGAACACTTCCAATTCTGCTTCCTCATCTCCATCTCCAACTTCTAATACTCCTACCCCAGCATCCCAATCTAATAGTACCTCTCCTCCACCCCCTACTCTTAGCCCTGGCCCTACTGGTGCAATGCAACAGGCCCCTAGCACCCCAACCTGTGCTGCATCCACAAGTGCAATGTCTGCATTGTCTTCTCTTGCATCCCCAATGTCTTTATCTCATGCAATGGCCATGGGTTATGCCCAGCATACTCTTTCCAATTTCGCTCATGCTGGTGGGATGTTAGTTCCAAATCCTAACTACAGTCAAACACACCCACACACCACCATGCCATCTTCACCGTATCTTCCTGCTGCAGGCTCAACTTACAGCCAGGCTCATTTACAAGGGCCATACAGTTGGAACTGAAGTATTTTAAAAATGACATGTGTTGGCTTTCAGCCATTAGAACAACTTGTCCATTGTGTTTTCAAAGAAGACATTAATTTGGCAGTTTTTGTCATGCTCTCCCAATCTTTTAAATGCTAGATGGTTTTGTGTTTGCTTTTGTAATTCTTGTTCAAAAGCCTTAATGTGGAAACAGTTGTACTTAATGTGAATAGTCTCTTTTAGAAATAAGATTAACTTTGCTTCTGTCTAAATGCTTGAAAATGAAAAGGGGGAAGAAAGCAGATCTGAAAAGCAGTATACTGTGCGCACAAATCAGAACACAAATGATGCCAAGAGATTGCATTTCATATCTGGTTGTGTTTATCTTCTGTATCATAATAATGTACCATTTTGGTATGTTTCTGAAACAGCAGGCATGTTCTGAACTATGCCCACTGGCAAAAGCCAGAGTAAATGCACACAAATATTTGTTTGTAATATTATTGTGATGAGCATAGCTAAAGGTTCACATGTCTAAACAAATGCTGATTACCTTAAAGCTACTGTTACCTGAGCAGATAATTTTGGCAGTAATTTGTTTCCTAAAGTTGACATTGTTCAGATCCTTATTATCACTTTGAAGTGTCTGCTTGATAATGAAACTTGCATACAATATATAAAGCATAGCACTTAGTGCTGTAGAGCCTTTATTTGTGCCACACCAAATTGCAGTTGACATTAGAGCTATTTGCATTTGTTTTAATCAGCTTTGTGGTGATTACCAGAAATTTGTCACAAAATTCTTGTTTCATTAAATATTATGTAGAATTGTGTGTATAGCTTGTTCTCAAAATGTTACATAAAACAAGTGAATTTCTTAAGTGTTTAAATTTCTAGCTTACTATATATGTGATGTGCATGGTGATGGCTGTGTAAATGTTTATTTTTTCAGAAGGTTTGATTTTTTCTCATATATATTTTGAGAAATTCTAAATTATTATTATTTACCCAACTAATTTGCATATTTTTTTACTATTCTCCTTCATTTGAAAACGATATTTTAAAATACATGCAGAAAATTACAAGATTGTAATGCTAGATACAAACACAAGACTAGTTATTCTTTATATATAATAAAATGTATGGGCAATGTCTGTTACCTCATTACATTCAAATTGCAGCTATTATTCTGTAATTGTGTTAAGAAACTGAATTACTTGTTATGAGTTTTAGTGAAGATGTAAAATGTCCTACTCCATTTTGAAGCCCAGACTACAATGCACCATTATTTTTTTTGTACATCATTTAATCTACCATTTCAACAGTTTTTATAACTGAAACTAATAAAAGAGTTTGCTAATTTTTAGTATGGTTAAGAGTTATTTTGCAAAGTTTGCTCTTAGATGTAAAGTAAACAGAATTAAAAAGCATTGATCATTCTATAAGAAACTAAACATTTTCAAAGAGCTACCAATTAGACACATCTAAATAGCTAAAGTGCATATAGAACATTAAAATATGTATAGTGGTGTGTTAAAGGTAACAGCAATTTACTTGATTTTGAGTGGGTTCATTCATGTACTAATAATTGTACATTTTACTCATTGTTATTTGGAAATGGCTATTCATCATTTACTTTTTTTCACTTTCACCATTCAGTTTTATGTCCTCAAGCATTTTCAGGCCTTTTTAACATTTGAGAATTTTATTCTTGGAAAAAAACTTTACTCTTGCATTTGATGAGATCATAAAACTGCAACTCACTGGTAACATTTTATCTGAGCATCTGATTTTATCATGCATGTTTATATGATGCCATTCATTTAATGTACTTACATTTAAATTTTCATTTGACTGCATGGTCTATTTTCATTTTTTGTGATTATGAGGTATGGAGGCACTTATCATAATTAACACTGCTGTGACTCCCATTTTGAATGATTGTGTGCAAATAATCATGATGTTAAAGCATGCCAGGTAACTTCATATTTTACTCTCTTGAATCAAAAATGCTAGAAATATACAATATAAATCTGAAAGTATCTTTTATGATTTTTTTCTTTCATGAATGGCAGAAATATAAATGACTGTGATTCATGACAAGGTGAGTGAACGCAAATTGTGTAGTTTATAAAACATTTATTGTTTATCAAATTAATATCTATATTATGCTTTTACAGCTCATTTTATATTTAGTTTGCATTTGTGAATTTTAATATAGATTTGAAGTTAATTCAGATTTCTTTTAAAAGAGCTAGTTATAATTTTCTTAGTTAAAATCCTGATATTTTGTATGTGTATCTGAACTCTTGATTCAAACTTCAGATTAATTTGATATCAACAGAGCAACAATTATTGGATCAGACACAGTGGCAGCTGATGCACCAAATTTTAGTAAATTATTTAAAAATTTAAAAATATGACTATGTAAATATTACAGGAAGGATTGCCACACTAATTATGTAAAAAACCTGATTGACAAATAAATAATACATTGTTTCATCAACTGCAGTATCTGGTTTCAAGTTTCATGAGAAAATGAGGCTGTTATTAGCACACTGCAGTGTGATGCAGTATCATACATAGCAGTGCATGGATGAGTACTTACATTGCTGAAAGATGAAAGGATTTCTAGTAAAATATAATCCAGATACGTTTAATTTTGGATTTATGCTTAATACAGATAGAAAAATGGATTAAGTCCATTAATTTTAAAAGGAGGCGTAAATCATTTCTGATTTAAAAAAAAAACATACAATGGAAATATTAGGAAAAGGGCCCAGGTGTAATACAGGTTCATGAAGGCAATTGGTGTAATAAAGGTTCATAAAACTGGGACTATGGCAACTTGTGTGCAAATGCAAAATGTTTCCTATGTCGCTTTCATTGTGCAATTTTGCTGAAAACGTATATGGTACTCCCAATTTTTTTAAAAGTGAAAAATTTTAATAAAAAATATAGATATAATGATTTAATAATGGTAATACTGATCTAAGGGACCTGGATTCAAGCCCCGGGTAAGGCATGGATGTTCATGTTGTTTTTCTGCTGAGGTCCTGCCATCCTCTCAGACCTTCTACTCTGGCATATAAACTGACAGGCTCCTGTCAGACCTCTGTGGCAAGCAGCTGCTTGAGGGGGTATTTTTTTTTAAAGAAAATTAAGTGCTGTGAGAATTTAGGTATATAAGGAATCACTTTCCCTGACCCCAAATTTTACATAGACTCTGGCCTTTGTCAACCATGGTTTCTTCATCTAGGCGGGGTTAAATGGGTTAAATCAGCAATAAAATGCCCATTGATAAGGGACTACTATGTCGTATAATAATTTACAATGATGAATTGCGTTGATTGGCTAAAATTTTAAATACTTCTCATTAAGCTCAAGCAGTTTCAAATTTTGAGAAAAGTCAATATTAGAAGTTAAAAACAAAGGAACATTTTAGACGTGATAATTATTTATCTGCAATTCCATAAATACATCTCTCTCTATCTTTTTATACCATATTTAGAACAAATTTGAAGACTAATGCTAAATGTAATATACTTTATAATTTTAATTAAAACTGTTTTAGAAATAATTTTAAGTGTTTTCTTAAGCTTTTGTCATTTTGAATTTTTTTTTTTCCTTGATCATTGTGGGGTTAGCTATGAAGCCTGACAGTAGTCTGTCAGAAATACACACCATAGAAAAGAATAGAAGGTGACAAGATGCTGAAAAGCCAACTTCATCCATTCTACCACTCTGTTTTGAGTATGCTTTTCCACTGTTATTGCAATCACTGTGATACCATTTCATGGCAATTTGTAATATAAGGCATTAAATGAAACAATAGTATACAAAGTTAAAAAGTGCTTTTTGTCATTTTTTTATTAGTAATTTGCCACTTGTAATTTGTTATTCAGGTTAAACCCTTCACATTTCCTATCTCCGCAAAATTTCCCGCCCTGCCACGGTCAGTAGGGGACATCGATGGGCTTGGAAAGACCGCCCTCCGTCAGATGGGACGTTAAGCCGTGGCCCCGTGTGCGGGAGAGCCATACCCTGTGCATGTTAAAGAACACGCTGGATGGCCTTGACGGGAGACTACCATCTGTCTCCCAACAGCTGTTCCAGTGGGTCCCCTCCCCCAACCTTCTCTGAGCTTCGGGGTCCATGTGACCTGGCCATTTAGCCCATTGTGTGCAAAAAAGTGCCGCTCAGAGGTAAAACAACCCAACTTCACATTTCCACATTTGGTTCACCTATAATTTCTGCTTATTGCAATGTTTAAATTAAAAAAATGGTTGGATGGGGAAAATGATATCACTATCCTAAGTGTGCACTCTTTACATTTTGCTACTTTCATAGTGTTAACCTTAATTGAATAATCCAAATGCCATGGTAAATATCACAAGAAATTAGAATTATATATTAGTTTCTGGATTCAAATTATATATTAGTTTCTGGATGTTAATTTGTTGGAGAACGCCATAAGATTCCTAAACAATTATCTGAGGTGACGACCTTTCATGATCATATTCAAAATCAACTGCTGTAAAGCTCAATTACCCTGTGGTTAGCCAATCTCCCCATTTTGTTGTAGAGTGTTGTTGCCTTCTTCAAGGATGTTATATGAGTATTAGAATTGTATTTAATCCTTCCTGATTATTTTCTGTAAGACAGACATTTTAAAAAATCTTTGATAACCATATTACAAATATATCTCACACAACATCCAATAGCAGTGGGTTGTTTTAACTCTGTTCGACAATCTTTCATCTTTTCCTGGACCACTTTGTAAAAGGGGCCTTGGCCGCTTTATCATCTGGTCCAATCGCAGAATTCGATTTTGGGCGCTGTAAGCGTCGAATGGCAGGACCAGGACCGTAAAGTGCTGGTTATCCCACATTACCTCTGAGCAACACTTTTTTTTTTGCACACAATTAACTAATTGCTGGGTCCCAAGGGCTCAGAGAAGGTTGAGAGAGGAAACCCACTGGACAGCTGTTATGAGACAAATGACATACTCCTGTCAAGGCCATTCAGCGTGTTCTTTAATGTGCACAAGGTATGACTCCCCTACACACAGAGCCATGGCCTTGCATCCCATCTGATGGACAGTGGCCTTTCCAAATCCAGTGGTGTCCCCTACTGACCAAGGGCATAGGGGTTCCAACAGTAAACATTACATACTTTGCAACTGTTAGTATTAAGTTATAAAAATTAGCCTTCATTAAAGTTTGTGTATTAAGAATCTAGATGTAATGGTAATTTATGTTCCTTTGTGATTGTTTTTTAGATTGTATGGCATACCTGACAATTTAACATAACAATGGCTCTTTATAACAAAAGTCGAGTGAGAGTTGGTAAA
Source organism: Ryuthela nishihirai (assembly GCA_038380435.1). NCBI lineage: Eukaryota > Metazoa > Arthropoda > Arachnida > Araneae > Heptathelidae > Ryuthela > Ryuthela nishihirai. The sequence continues at coordinate 40,379,737 of JAWZYU010000034.1, read as the reverse complement.
ACTTATAGCAGTTGGTTTAGCAGTGCTAGTGGAGTTCAACAAGGGTGCATTTTGTCTCCTTTTCTTTCTAGTTTGGTTACTGATTATGTAATGTGGAATTATTTGCAAGGAAAAATTTTGGTGTCTTAAATGGTCTACAGATTGCGAAATTTCTGATTTTGATTTATGCAGATGATTTGGCCTTGTTGGCTAATGATATTGATGAGATGAATTCTTTCATTAGGGCTGTTGATGAGACTAGTAATAGAGTAGGTTTGGTGATAAACAGAGAGAAAACTAAAGGGATGAAAATTGAGGTGCTTCAGTTGCTTTGAACAGTTGCACTCTTGAGCAAGTGTCTCAGTTTAATATTCTCGGGAGCTGTTTAACAAATACTGGCAGTGTGCAGCATAAGCAGAAGAATACAGATTGCTTCTGGGACTTTTAAGAATCTATGGAGAGAGTAGAAAACTAGGCATATACAGCTGAAGACCAAAATTAGTCTGTATAATTCTAGCATTAATTAAGGTAGTGAAACTTGGACCCTGTGTAAGCAAGATAACAGGAAACTCAATACCTTTGATTCTAGGTGCTTATGCAGTTTCTTGGGCATTAGATGGTTTGGCTTTGTAAGTAATGATGAGGTTAGAAGGAGTTGGCAAATTCCTGTGAGCAGCATATTTTGAAAAGAAAGACTGCCCATATGCATAGCTACAGGTTAGTGAATAGGGTTATGAACAGTGGGCCTATAGGGAAAGGGGGATGGGCAGGATGCAATGGCAGACATTATCAAACAGAATGTTGCTAGAATTGGGCTCCAGGGGCTAAATGCAGCAGCTGTTGCAGAACAGATATGTTCGAAGATCAAAATTGTAGTTTTGTTGGACCTCAATAACCCAAGGCTACTTGAGGACTATGCATATATATATATTCCTTTTATAAGAAAGGCAAAAGAATTTTCACTATCAATCTAATCAATTATATGATCAAGTATTTATTATAGTTCAGCTTCACATCAATTACTATGTATGAATGCTCTAAATATAATGGCAATCAATATTTAAATGTTATATAATGGTTAATTTAAAATGAGTTGCATTTAAATGTAAGAAAGGAAAACTACTTATGAACTCTTAAATTCTTTAAGTTCTGATTGAAACCATTTTTATGTAATTATGAGAATAACTTTTTTTTTTCTTGAGTGGGAGGAGGCAAAGCAGTCGTGTCATGATGACTTCTTTGGCATCTGAATCACAGCTGAGTATGCATTAGTGCATAAGCCATTATTAAGTTCTAGAGAGCTTTGAGCAAATTATTTGTTTTGCGAAAAAATATTTACCTGTGATTTTATATATTGTACTGCAAAATATTTATGCCTCTGAATTGGAAAAAACAACAATTATAATTAATATTTGAAATGTGTGAATAACTACTTCAAGCATTTAAAATTCATATATATTTTCTGTTTTAAGCATTTTATTCTAAAGAGCATATAGATACTATTTATAAACAAGGTGTACCAATCAGTCAATACAAAGAAAAAGTTGCCAATCCTGTAAGAATATAACTTATAAGTTTGTATTCCAACCCAGCTCATAGTAGTTTTTCAGCAAACTTTAAAATTTTCCTAAAATAACATGCTATTCTAATAACTGAGCAGATAACATGAATGCAGCACAAAGGAATCTATGTTCAGATCCTGAGTATGTTAATGGTTGTTATCTTGTGGTGAGGTCTGATAGTATTGTCTTTCTGGTGATGTTCTCTCTATTTTGTGTTTTACTGACAGTATTCCATCAGACCTCTATGAGGTCATACTATTCTTCTGCGGAAATATAATTTAGCATTATGTCCTAGATTTCCCACTATTTGAATTTAGATTTCTATGTATGAGAATTCAGACGGTACTGATGTTCTTATGCTTGAGTTGTTCTTTATATATATTTGTGCCATCTGTATTATGTGAAAATGAGTTTTATTAAAGTTATTTTAGCACATTTTTTTGGCAAAGATAGAAAAATTATTTAGAAATTCTCAATTCTTGCTAATTCATATTTTTAAGTGCCATGAGTTAGATAATTTTAAACATATAAAAAAATTAGTAAAGAAATTTACTTTGGCCTCTATTAATGAGCCACAAACACAGTTCCATTCCATGCCAAATATATTTTAATTGTGATTACTGTGTAAATTCACTGTTTTCTGTATATTTTGAAAACTATACATATATATATATTGTGTATATAAATGTATTGTATCATTTTGCACAGTACTTGTAGTTGTGTGTGTGTACAAATGCACTTGATGTTACAAGTTTTAAACAAGTAGCATATTTGCACATGCATTATATAATGAAATACTTTATTATTTTCTTTTATAAAAACTTATAGTATATACTTCACATTAATATGAATGTAAAACATTCAGAGGTAACACATTTTATATCATACCAAAGTGTTCTTTGATATATTTGTTCCTGTATGTTTCCTTATTTCTTATGCAAAAGTAATTATTACTTATTTTTGCATATTTTTCTTCTTAATGATGTTCATGATGTTTGTATATAGTGCAGTAATTCAAATGTTTAGAAATGCTGTTATTGTTTTGATACAGTGAAGTAGAAAAATATGTAAAGTCAACAACAGCACATGCTCTGAAATTAGGATTTGGAGTTAGTAAAAATCACTGCAAAATATAGTAAATTAAAAACTTTGTTTACTTAGTAACACAGAAATTTATTCATATTTATTTATTTATTTTTGATATTTGTAGATGTAGATATTAAATCATAAAATGAAGAAATGAATGCGAGCAAGAAATATGGTCAAACCAGCTGAACATATTTGTAGTGTCAAAATTAGTATTTCTATTTTGAGCTCAAATGCTGTGCAAGATGCTGTTTTTCATTTTTAGCAATGTTTCATAATAAATATGTAGCACAGAAACTTTGCATTTACTTTCCTTCATTATCCTTTTTGTCAACATTAAAAGCAACATATTATCACAGTTGTAGTTTAAGTGGTTTTTTATTATTATTGTTTATTTGTAAATTTTTAGATTTGTTTATGATATGTGTTCATTTTGTATTTTGCATACAAAAATATCATTTTTTAATTTAGATTAAAACTGTTTTTAGAGTTTTATGTTTTTAAAGCATAAATCAAACATGTTTTAGGTGCTACTTTTGCAGAACAGACTGGTATAGAAAATAATAGCCTGTAGCCATTATGAAAAACGCCTTAATTTAATCATTTCTTTTTTCTTTTTTTCATGTCAAATAAGCAAAATGCCCTCTTCTTCCATTTTATTTTTTCTTTGTAGTTTTTTGTATAAATAATGTCAATTATAATATCTATAACCTTCATACTCACCTATTTTTCTAACTTAGCTTTTAATACAGTTTGTTCATCACTAATACAGTTCTCAACATAAAAAAATTATTGGTTGTCATATCTTTGGTAATATGATACAGTCAGTTCTCGATTTACACATTTTTGGAATAACACACGCTGTTGTTTTCCTACCTTAAGATAAAGGAAAATGTAAAACCTGAACCTCACTTGTCTATCTCGACCCAACAACTGCCAATTGATGAGGAGACATGTACACCTTTGCCTACTCAGTCAGATAACCGCTTAACTCTGTAACTCCCACCACAACCAGCAGCAGCATTGTTATTTAATAAATGTTTCAACGATAGCACTCTGCATTAGAAAAAATTTCACTAAATCATTATTTTCCTATTGCTGTAATGTCTTTATTATTGTAGCAAATACTCTGTGGTGAAAAATAAAACAATGGAGGAAATAGATGTATGAGTTTTGAGGCATCGCTTCCACCTTATCCCTAATGTTTCCTCTTCTAATAGGAAAATTATGCTTGATTTATTTGGCCATTTTTAACAATGCAGCCCCCCACATAAATTGAGAGCCTGCTTGTATTTCAATAAAAAGGATATTTCTAGCAGTATCTTTACTCAGATGTACATCTTTTTTGTTAAGAAAAATCCTTTATGTTTTTGAAGAAATAGCACACATAAAAATTACTTATAATGCTGCACAAATCAGTGTTTGGTTCCTTCATCAAGGCAGTTGTAAACAATAGTAATAAAAAAGTTCATAGCAGTCATTTGGCTTTGAAGCTCTCTTATACAAGTACTTTCTGTCTAAGAGATACCATAATTGATTTTACATTGTTATCATGACTAAATTGTTTTAGATGGTAAAGCCTTTAAATTTTAACTAACATAGATACTTGAGTATGTATTGACCCCTAGTTTTGGGCCTTGGGAAGCCAGAAAATGTGTAGTGACTCATGTATTAGTCAATATTGAAAATTTTGCTTTGAGGGCATAGCCAATGTTGGTATGGTAAATCTTGTATATTTCGGCATAATAAAATGGGTGAACTGTGCAAAACTATTTGATCCAAAACCTTTTTTGACGGTAAATAAATGGAATATTTATATTAATCTATTTTATAAAATGAAAGATACTGTTTATCACTTACCTTAATATTAAATGATTATGCAACTGTTTGACAAGCAACCCATAAAAAATTGTTTTAAGATATTAACCTAAATATTGCTTTGTACTTTTTTGATTTTGAAAATGCCCAAAATTTCTTGCCTTATACTCAAGTATCTACAGTAATAAAACTTACTTCCTGTTTCTTATCATTTTATATATGTATTTCACATTAGGCTGTTACTATTTGAAAAAAAGTGTGCTAACTATAGAACACTATAAAAAAAACTAGTTTTAAAATTTGCATGCATATCTGAAAGCTGTTCTGATGATGTAGTATATTTGTAGGTTTGTGATAATGTACTAATAAAAAGCATCCATTTTTTTAAGCAGTGGAGAATAGCTCTCTTCCATTTTGCTAGCCTTTCTATTTTCACTGCAAGTATAATTCAGTTATACAATACACCATTATAAAAGAATACCTGGATTTTAAAGTGTTAATTAAAAAAAAAGAATAAATATCCCATTCAAGTGGCTGCTTGTCACAGAGATCTGGCAGTAGCCTGTCTGTTTATACACCACAGAGAAGATCTGAGGGGAAGGTGAGACCTCAGCAGAAAAACAATACAAAATCCACTCCTTATCCATTAGATTTTATTAAATAACAAAAGTAATTGTGTGTGTTAGTTTCCTTGTTATGGCAGAGTGGAGTTAGTATCACATGTGATGTTTTCAGTGCGAAATCACTGGATTTGTAGAGGTGGACCAATCTTGTGTCTCCCAAGAAGTGGGGGCGAGGGTGGCTCAGTCGGTAGCGCGCCAGGCTTGTAATCTGTAGTTCCCAGGTTCGAGTCCCAGCTGGGTCAGCGTTGAGATTTATCTCCGCAAAATTCCCCGCCCTGCCCATGGTCAGTAGGGGACACCGATGGGCTTGGAAAGGCCGCCGTCCGTCGGATGGGACGTTAAGCCGTGGCCCCGTGTGCGGGAGAGCCATACCCTGTGCACGTTAAAGAACACGCTGGATGGCCTTGACGGGAGGCTACCATCTGTCTCCCAACAGCTGTTCCAGTGGGTCCCCTCCCCCAACCTTCTCTGAGCCTTCGGGGTCCATGTGACCTGGCCATTTAGCCCATGGTGTGCAAAAAAGTGCCGCTCAGAGGTAAAACAACCCAACCCAACAACTCCCAAGAAGTCTTGATTCGATACCACTGGGTTTAGTTTTTGAAGGGTATATTAAAAACATTGTTTATTCCAAAAGAAATTGTAATTTACAGCATTTATAGGAAAGAATCATTGCAGCTTTTGCAAATGTTACACATGCTACACCGATTATAGACGGAAGTTGAATATCATACTACCAGTGGCACTGCGGTGAAGTCTCTTGAATTCAAAATGAAACTTTGAGAGTTTCTTGGTTTGTACACACAATTACTTTTGTTATTTAATTATTTAGTAAAATATAGCATTTTGAAATATTGGTATTTTTTTATACTGACCCTATATATAAGTAGGAAGCACCAAAAATGTTAGGGAAGTATTTTCATTATGTATTCTCTTTTCATTCTATGGTAAAGAAATATTTTTAATAGGATTCTTATGTGACACAAACATGAAATGTCCTTTCTGTTCTGAGAAGTATGGTAACCATTAGTTTATACAGAATATAGTAATCAAGCACATTTAAAGATATGTCAGTTAGCAATATGTAAGAAATAATTTAGCTGTATGGTTTGAAAATTGAATTTTATGAATAATTTTAATGCCAAATATCAGTTTCCCAAATAGTTGAAAGAAATTTTAATGTTTGATACATTTTAGTAAAAGGAAAGTCATGTTAAAGATATTGATACACTTTCCATGTTTACAAATATTCAATCAGTTTCAGGCAAAATAAATAAATTAAAGCAACATATATGCAACAAACAAAGCTTATTTTAAAATAAATGAAATTCAAAGTTAGTATAAGTCAGAAGCATAATTCAAAGAAACACTTATTTGTACTTTTTTTTTATCCAATTTTTCTCTCCGTTATTAATCCATGAATAAAGAGTAGGAACTTGGTCATAATTTAGTTAAATTTGCTAATGATTAGTGTTTTCCAGCTCTTCTATTAGGTCATCAACAAACTGATGTGAAACTGAAAATAGTACAGCAGCTCAGAGAAGTAATACCATGGGGTCTGGTGAGTAACTTCACAGAGGAAGCTAAATTTCATTGTTATTTTGCCTTCAGCTTAAATACAATGCCTAAATTTTTTGAGAAAATAATACTGCAAACCATTGTCAATAATTGGGAAAAAACATTAGTTTCAACCCTTTTTACACTACAAATTTTTTTTTTATAAAGTTTACCTTTAATATCACACACTTTTAATATTTTCAGTGGTTGGTAATTTATATTTTTTACTCATGCTGCTTGTATTAATTTGAAGACGTACTATTAGCTGCTTTTGCCGGTGAAACTGCATTCAAATAATTTAAAATAAATGATAATACTAACTATGTGATAGAATTTCTGGAAATCTGTAGCATTAATGTGACATTAAAAATTAATTAGGAGGGAGTGTCTAAAAGAATTCGCTAAAAATTTTAAGGTATTTGTTAGTAATTCTTTAATTTCATGTTTTCTATACTTAATCATTAAATAATATTATGCATGTCAGTATATATAGCTAAATTTCGAAGTTGTATTAGTAATAATGCTATTTAAACATGAATTCACAGCTCATTGATTTAATGAATGTATATCCACTATCAAGCTGTTTTTTTTTTTAAGATAACAGGATAAGATGGGTGTAGAGGAAAAATTGTCCTGAGCCAGGTGGGATCTGAACTCATGACCTCTTAATGATACGTCAGGTGCTCAGACCAGTAGCTCAGTGGTCAGAACAACTGACATGTCATCAGGAGATCGTGGGTTTAGATCTCACCTAGCTCAAGACAATTTGTCCTCTACACTCATCTTCTGTTACCTTAAAAAACCAGCTTGATAGTGGATACACATTCATTGAATTAATAATGCAATATAGGTAGTTTAGTCAAATAAGAAGAAATCATGAAATTTCTTCAAATGTTCCTCATTAACTGTATAAAAATAACTTTTTTATTGTCTGATATGTGAATTTTTTCAATACCTGCAATCATTGGTAGTGCAACTGCTTTGAGTTGTAGGATGTGCTGTTTTTTGGTCTTAAGACATTGGTTCTTGACTAGGGTCACTTAAAAAATGTTTTGGGAATGATACTAATGGTTGAGCAATCAAAATAGATTTTGTTTTTTACTTTGTGATTTTATTTTGTTATTTCAGTTATGTTCATATAAAGTTTTTAATGCATTGATTTGTGAATTTTTATTTCAATGTGAAGTGGGGAAGCTCGATTTATTTTTAAGGGTGGTATGAATGCAATGAACTGAAAGTGGGGAGACCTGAAATTAGCAGAACTGGAAATGGGGTGATGCAAATGAAAAAAAGTATGAGAATCACCGATCTAGTAAGGGAATTAGTGACAGTTAGTTCTTGGAATGTGGATAGAAGCTACTGCATACACAGATGAAGGCATTTCTGTTCAGGGTAGTTGATCTGATAATCTGCTCAGTCATAAGGTGGTGAGTAAGTTTCTCCTGCTTTCCCCTATAATAATTTTATTTCAAATGTTAGAGTAATAGAAGAATATTTGGAGCATATTTTGTACCTTTATAGATGTATTCATGAGGATACATTAATTTCCATGTTTCAGCTTTTCATAATATGAGCCCCGAGATGCCAAGCTTTAGCAACATTTTCCAGTGTAAATTCAAACGTTTTTTTTTTTCTTCTGACTGGAATCACATATTTTTTTATCTAAAAGTATTTAAGTTAAGTTGTTTTACCCCTGAGTGGCACTTTTCTGCACACAATGGGCTAAATAGCCAGGTCACAATGACCCCGAGTGCTCAGAGAAAAGTACTTCAGTAAAATGCATCTACACCTTGTCACCAATTACTGGATAAGAAGCAACAGAACTTTCTTTTAATTTTAATATTCCTCCATCTTTGAGATAATATCAATTCTATTAGATTATGGGCTCTGTTTTGCTTTTTACTTGTTTCTGTTTTAAAGCTATTATTTAAATATTTTATAGCAATTTTTATTTTATGTGAAGGTTCTGGACAATTCACAAAATTGAGCAATAAATTAATAAAAATGCAAAGTACGAATTTTTTTATCTTTCTTTTCCCCTATTAAAGGGAAAATTTTGTTACTTTTCATTTTAATTTCATTAAAAGCTTTTTTTTAATTAAATTTTACCATTTATTTCTTATTATTCCAAAATATTCATTTTGAAATCCTATTTTTACATAAACCTTTCACTTATTTAATTTTTGAGTCATATGCATTTTGGGTAAATTAGTTTACAAAATCAGATATGCATGTTTATTTGAGTGATATAAGTTTTTGGTAACTTCACTTAAAATTCTTTTTAATTATTTTAACTTTTTCTCAATATTTCAAAGCACATTTCACAATGTTTCTGTTATTTAAACCCTTTGTATAAAATTGCTTAGATAAATAATTTTACTTCAATATTTTACTTCAAAATTACCTGTGTTTATTTGAGTGATGAGTGATAAATATTGATCTGAAATTGGTGAAACAATTTTAAAAATAAAAATATAGTGAATTGTAAAACTAAGACAAGCATTTTCATTTTTAAAACAAAGTGCATACTTTTCTAAAATACGAAAATTACTTCCAAAAATATTTTTTTCCTTTAATTCTTTTTAATTCTTTCAAAAAATAGGATATAGCAAAGTGGATATATCAGTTTCTAACACATTAAAGGTTGCTCATTCATATAATTTCAAAATCACATTTTTTCTCTTTTACAATGCATAACATCACATATGATAAATAGTAGTCTTTCCAAGTTCCTATGATATTTCATATTTTCCCCAAGAGTTCAGAGAGGTGAAGGTTAATGCTGAACAAATGGGATGGAAACTTGTGAATCTCAGATTGTAAACTTAGTGCTCTATCAATTTAGTTACATGCTTCTCCACTAGTAACAGTGAAAAGTTCTCTAATAAGTAGTGAAATGATAGATAATTCTTTTACAGCTTTTGTGTTCCTTTCAGAGATGCTGCATTGCATCTTGGATTGTGACCTGACATGGCATAGCTCACCTTATCTTCTCTGTCTTTCTTAGAAATAACAGAATTTGCTGTTATCACCTTTCCCACTCTCTTTTTCCTCGTACAGGAATGGGGGCTCAACAGACCTAAACTTTAATTTTACTAATACTACTGAATTTGATTGCATGAAAAAAACATAAAAATACTGCTGAAAACCTTAAAGTTTAATTTTATTTCAAGAAAGAAAATAGATTAAATATTTAGGCAAAGACTGTTAAGGTGATTTTAGGCTTAGGAAGACACTGTTCATCTGTTAACTGACGAAAAATTCACAGATAAGGAAATGGCATGTTCCAGATTTCACTATTGCAATTATCTGGGGAGGGTGGTAGTACATCTGATGGCGATCCCTGGTCTCCTTTTTTGCTGAATTGAAATTTTGTTTATCTTTCTTATATATTTAATATATCCTAAAACTGAAATATCAGTTGCTTTTGGGCACTTTTTTGCAATTCCACATTGTTACTTTTTCCATCCCCTTAATATTTCATAAATTCACTTAGCTTCATGATCTTAATACTCGTGTCCTATATATGGTTTGCACTATAAATAGACTTCATTGTATTATGGCTATAAATCTCAGATACATTATGCAAAAAGTTAAAATTAGACAGATTTCATAGAGCAAATTTGCTACTTAATAATGAGTAGATCAATATTTTTATGGCTTCTAAATGCCCATCTTTCTTTGTTTGCCATTATGGATGTTGGGTTGGGTTACCTCTGAGCGGCACTTTTTTGCACACCATGGGCTAAATGGCCAGGTCACATGGACCCCGAAGGCTCAGAGAAGGTTGGGGGAGGGGACCCACTGGAACAGCTGTTGGGAGACAGATAGTAGCCTCCCGTCAAGGCCATCCAGAGTGTTCTTTAACGTGCACAGGGTATGGCTCTCCCGCACACGGGGCCACTGCTTAACGTCCCATCCGACGGACGGCGGCCTTTCCTAGCCCATCGGTGTCCCCTACTGACCGTGGGCAGGGCGGGGAATTTTGCGGAGATAAATCTCAACGCTGACCCAACTGGGACTCGAACCTGGGAACTACAGATTACGAGCCTGGCGCGCTACCGACTGAGGCCCCCCCCCCCCCCCCCCATTATGGATGTCAAAAATGACTTAAAGACTAATGTATACGTAATATTTAAGGTTCATGCCAGCAGGATGACATTGCTGAAGGCATCCATTTTATCATTAGGTCTTCATTATGAGGATATTTGCCTGCACTCTGATGGTTTATAAAAGCATCTTTTGTCTGAGAACATTTAAAAGAATTGTCTATATACCCACAAGGATATGATCATGGTGTGTATATATCTTGTCACTTTTTGCTATAGTTCTAGTGAATAGCATTTCTTGCAGTAATATTCCCTTTTAAATGAATTTCTTTTTGGAAAGTATAAAAAGGTGAGAGAATATATGAAAAGCAGACTTCCCTTACAAGATAAATTACGTTGTTAATAGCTGTTCTCCTTTAATGTAACGTTGTGGTTAAAATGCATTCACGGAGATTTTTTATGTAAAATTCTTATTTATATATGACATGGTAATAACCTTAATTACTGGAAGTTTCAGTTGTTAATGACATGTGAATATAATCGAGACAATTTCTTTGGGACTACCATATTTTCGTTTTGGTCACCAAAATCTGATTTCTGGCATCAACCTTAAAAATTCCATTTTATGAACCTGCAAATAATTGATTAGCCAAATTTAAATAACTTGTTCAACAGAGCAATTCTTGTGTTTATGTGTGATAAAATATTGAACTGTTGCTTTTATTAAGTATGTTGCAGTTTGAAGGTAATTGCAAATGAAAATAGAAAAAAAACTTAATTCATTGACGAATCTTTTCACATCTCATGTATGGTGTTGGGAAAGGTGTGAAGCCACTTGATTTTTCCAGATAATCGCAAGTATGTTCTGTTAATTTGAGATCTCTGGATGTAGCTGGTTTGATGGCCAAATCTAATCTATAAAATTTCACTCGATATGAAAAAAAAAAACTTATTCTGGGCAACCTGTGTCAATAAGCATCTAAACTGATTTGTCATGAAATCATCTGCAGTGAAATAGTTAAGCTATGAAAGAATGAATACTAGCATTTTCAGAGTCTTGTAAGAAGAGAGAATTTTTTTAATCCCCTCTAGAGTTTACTAGGGGGGGGGGAATTTTAGGAAGTTTCAACCAAGGTTGTCGTAAAGAATTCCATACTGAGGTAAGATGCTCTTTAAAGGTTAACCCCAACAGGTAGGGTTTCATGCAAACTGCTTTTTCTCCCAGTGAAAATTTAAGGAATAAGTGGAAAATATTTTTACAAAACTGTTTTGTGTATATAAATTTCTAGACTAATTTTTTTGACACTCTCCAGAAATGAAAATTTTTTGTTGAAACAATAAACATTTAGTGTTTTACTTTGTCTTATGAAGCAGCTCGCATATCTTAAATGAAAGAAGTGCAATTTTAACTTCTCTAAATCACAAAATGTGTCATTAGTACAAAAGTTCAAACCAAAGTGCTACTGGCGTTGTTGTTCTTTTATGTTAGCATAAACATTATCATAATGTTAAACTAGTTATAAATATTCTATTTTTAAATTTTTGTACAATTCTTTACAGTTTATTTTTGAAAGTATTCATGGTCTGCAATTGATATGTTCAATAGTAATTTAACATTGATATGTTCAATAGTAATTTAACCTCATAAACAGACTTTGTACGAGTTCTTTTTAGTATCATTTACACCTTTTATTTTTATTTAAAACATTAAGTAATTAGAAAAGATGTGAAAATTATTTTCAAAAAGTTTTAAAATGTGATTCTGATGCAGATAGTTTTTTTTCGTAATGCAATATTCTGTATATGCTGCACAATATTTATCATTTGATGCGACTAAATGGTGTAAGCTTTAACCATTCTTAATTGGTGTCTGAATATATCCAGACAGTTTATGGATATGTCCATCAGATCACATCTATTTGTGGGCTTTGAAAACTATCCATTCAGAAGCAGCTTGATCAGTTGCCTGCGTTGTGATACACTTATTATGGATGGAAACATGAATAGCATTGAAAGTGAAATTTATCCGTTTTTTTTTTGTGTGTGTGTGTTTTTTTTCAATTATTACAATTTTGATTGTAAAGTTATTAATTAATAAATCCATCTTTTTTCTGACATCAAAAAGAACTTAGATATTAAGAATAGGTTCATTAATAATTATAATTCCAGTGTTCTCTAATCAAGAATCAAGTTATCTTAAGACTGAAATATTTGTACGTTAAAATCTAAAATATGAATTAAAGGTTATGAATGTTCAGTTAATTGGTTGACAAAAAAATTACAAATATATCAAAAGCTATAAAGAAATGCTGTAGTCGGTGAAATAAATTGTACTTTTTTTTTCTATCCTAGTAGTTGTGTCTAAAACAGTGGTTCACATTGTTTTTATTTAATGTATCGCAGAACAGTAAAACATTTTAACAAACAGTAAGGAATTGTGCGTATTTCAATTATCACATGATATGCAGTCATTTTTAGTGCATAGCCTACACTGACATTTTATTAAATATTGGGTTAGGTTAATTTCAATGTTTTGGTTTGCATGTTCATTTTATAAAAATTTCTCACATTCTTCATACAGAAAAGAAGCTTTGGTAAACTTGCAGAGTCCTTCTGTATGTGATCACAGAATAGGGAGGAACAGATGTTGAACTTTAGTCAACAATGCCACCAACAACCACGAAATGTTCATTTTGAATTGAAGAAGCAAATTTCCAATGCTATGTTTGGAAATCCTACTTTACTCCTAACGTACGTTTTGTGGATGGTAAATGGCGAAACTATGAATTCTGCATTTGGGATGCAATTAATACTATGATTTACCTTTTCCCTGCTTTCTGAAGAAAGACTGAAAAGTGCAACTTTTAATGATATATTTGTAAATTTGTGTCACATGTGCTGTATTGCCAATCTTTTAGTTGTCTTTATGTTCATATCCTAGCAGCTTTGTGTAGCCTTTAGTAGACTACATTCTATAAAGTTATTTAATTCAGTTATATTGAACCAAATCGATTGTTATTGGTTTTAGCTGGGTGAAATAAAAATGATTACAGTGATTGTAGTGACAGTCCAATCTAAGTGGAGTTTTAACTGTTAAATTTATTCTGTATTTTAGAAATAAAATTCTTTCGAGACTAATATCTCAGATTTTACAAAAAATGGCAATGGCTAATAAACATTCGATTAAACGAATTTTAACGGTAATGAAGTTTAGAAAATTAAAAAGAAAAGTAAATCAGAATTTATACTGCTATTTTTGCATCTGAAGTAAAAAAATGCTATGTATATGCATAGATATAAATATATATAATGTGTGAAAAGAAATTAAATACTGCTCGAGGATCAAAAGAGTCGCCTGGAAGTGCTTAAAAGTTTTTATTAACATGTATAAGAAAAAGGTTAAAATATGGCTCAAGTACATTGGTATCTTATTTGTTAGTTCCAAACTGAGGAAACAACTGAAAAGTGGATAAATAAATAGCTCAGTAGCTTTTTGTCTTCCACTTATGATACTAAGTCGAGCTTTAATTGCCCTGAGCCCAATGAGTTCGACATCTGTTCCTCCATAATCTGTAGCAGTGTTCTCAACCTTTTATACTTCAACTTACCCCCTGGAAATGTGTAACTGGCGTACCCCTTGTATAGATAGATAAAACTAAAATTATAGTATAACAATGGGAATAAAATAAAACATATATCTAGCGACTTTTGAGCTCTCACAGCGTACCCCACGTTGAGTACCTCTAATCTATAGAGTATGGTGTTCATTTGTGGCCCTTTGTATAGGAGAGCTATAGCGCTTTGTACAAGTTACAAAAGATGTTGGAAGGTCACGAAGATATCTGACTAGCTTTAAAAACTTAAAAATTGTTCTTAACCAGCCTCAAATCTTCATTTCACTTATACAGATTTCCCTTGTATTATGTAAATTCAAGTCTCTACCTCTGATAAAATCTAAATTCGAATTTAAAACCACTTTTTATTTTTCAACTTCAACACGCCATTGGATTTCAGTAGGAAATCTGTTAGTTAGACAATGGTGCAAGTACAATAAACTGGAAAACTGTAAGTCATGTATTGACAAATTATATTCAGGTAACATTTTTATGTTTTAAGCTATATTGAAATGCCTTTGGTACCTGAACCTAAAAGTATTGAAATGCTTGGGGTTCCACATTGTTTATTGACTAAAAATGGTGGTTTGCTATATTTGCCAATTAAAAATATGTATCACCAATGACTACAGTTCAAGAACTACTGCTCTTAAAAATTAAACAGTCTGATATTTTTCCATACATCATAAGTCCTACTAATTCCCCCTAAGTAAAAAATATTCCTGTTAATTATTAAACTACTGTTCAGTTTTTGTTTGAATACAAAATTACTTGAATCTGTTTCAACCAATAGCCACAATTCAGAATCTGCCCAATATTTTCTGTAGACCTTTTAATAAACAGGGTGGTTAGCGCGCTTGGCTACTGATCTAAGGGACCTGGGTTCGAGCCCCGGGTAAGGCATGGCTGTTTGTGTCGTTTTTCTGCTGAGGTCCTGTCATCCTCTCAGACCTTCTACTATGGCATATAAACAGACAGGCTCCTGTCAGACCTCTGTGGCAAGCAGCTGCTTGAGGGGGGATTTATTTTTATTTTAACAGTAGTGTGGGTCGCAGTGGGAAAACTGCAGGTTACACTTGGACAGTTCTCCTAAGTAAATGGCGAAACAATGTTAACATTTGTCAAAAAATGATCTATGTAAACTTTTGCTCAACTTCTATGTTTCATGTTTTACCCGCTGCTTCCCCATTTGTTCCTGAACAGAAACCTTGTGTTTAATTTCCATGTTTTACATAAGATCGTCCATAAATTGCATAAATGATAGTCATTGTTTAATCCTTTGTGCTAGGCAATTTTTTTTGTATGATAATTTGCATAGCATGTGAGTATTATGGTAGTAGTAGTAGATAATTGTAAGTTACAGTATACCAAATTATTTTTTTATCGTCAGGAAATTAATTTTTTTTAATCATTTTAGCGTTTACATGACGCATCACCTACACGCGCACACAGCGAATGCGCTATATCAAAACCACCAATATCTTTGTCATGAGAAAGCAAATAAATGCTAATTTCATGATAAGTACACCATTTGGGTGTTATACTTTATGTAATTTATGGACAACTCTTGTATCTCTTACATAATTCTGCCAAATAGTTTTTGGGATTTCTTTTTAAGTTTTTCATGTTATAAAGTTGTAAACAAATTCAAATGCTTCTATTCAACTTCTTTATAGTTGTGGGAAGTGCTTTATCCGGTTATTTTATATCGTTTGTCACATTAAACAGGAAGAGCTATTGATTACCATATCCATATTGTTGTCACTTGCAGAAGGCTAAGTTTGATGTAGTACTTATTATGAGGTGTATGTATAAAAACCTAGCTACAATATTTATTTTATGTATTTGGAATATTTTTAGTGTGTATTATATAATGTATGTATTTTTTATATTGGTGTTCGTTTTAATTTGAAGTAAGGTAAAGGAAGTTGTTGCCCATTTTAAAAATATTTTAATGCATTTTATATTTTTCAAGAAAGCCATAACTCTGTTTACATTTAGGGTTGTGTTAGGTGTAGATTTTTTTCCCGCCATTATATATGCAGTGCTTAAAATGTGTAAACGGTACTTCATATTCAGTATGATAAACATGTTTGCTTTTTTCCCCTTTAATTATAGTGGTTTTATAAGTATCAAACTTTTACAATCACTTTCCTCTGTTAAAACGAATGTAAATGGTGAAGCATATTATGAGACTGATGCTGCTTGGTTGTAACAGAACATCAACAAGTGCAGTTAAATGGACTTATTTAGAGTCACGATCATCAGTTGTAATGGACAGTGACTTGTAACAGATTACTCTGATCTTGACTAATGTACATACTGCTGTGTATCTGAAAGAATTAGCTAAAGTAATAAAAATAGCTTAATTATACAAAGGAAAAACCCTCTATTAATGAAATTTGGGACCTGACAGATTTCCGTAATAAATAGGGAATTTATCTGCTCGTTTGACAACTTTTAAGCTTTCAAATCTGCATGTGAATTTTTTTTTTTACAGTGTTGACAATTATTACTAAAAATGATTGCTTATTAAGTATTCAAGTATAAAGGAACATTTTAAATTTGATGTTGACTTCTGAGCTGCATGTAGGTTGTGCTATCAATTTAAGAAGCCATTCAATGCCATTTGAAAAGTGGAGTTGAAGAAATACCCTGGAGTGATTATGATTTAAGTGTTAATGAAAAACAGTTCTAATAATGAGAAAAGAAAAATGCATATGATAAGTGCCATGTATTTTCTGTCTTAACCAGTGGCGTTGGTAGCTACATAACTATGAGGCACGAAAGAAGTGCATTTTACATACATTCAGAAATAGGCAGCTGTATCGATAAGCATATTTCTAGAAGGGAATACTTCCCACTTCTCAACATATGTACCTTCCGTATTTCCTGTTATATTCAATGCCAAACAATTTTCTGCTAAGTTTCGATATGAAAAAGTTTAATATCTTTGATCAGTGCATCACTAATTCTTTTCTTTTAGATTAATAGTAGAGCATGTATTTGGAAATAGGTATGAGAGAGTCAGTATTGTCTTGAAATCGACTTAGGACATATATGGCACCGAATGAATGTGTGATATCGAATTAAGGTTATTGATATTTTTGGCTGTCTAGAGTAAATATTTTTCATAAAAAATCAAAAAGTATATAAAGCTGAATTTTATCTGATTTGAGTGTCCTCGTATATTAAATTTCTTGCTTTGAAATATATATTTATTATAAGCTGTTTGAAAATGAAATATTTTTCAATGTTTATAAATGAAAACTTGAATACATTGTTCGCACTCGACCTTGCATTCAGTTACCTTTTATAAGCACATTAAAGAAAGCAGCAAGAGACTCTCCAAACTGGATAAAGCCTTTGTTTTTTTAACTTTCCTGTTGTGAACTGTTCGCAGAGAAATCTGCATTTGAACATTTGTCTCCACGCTCATTTACTTCGCACCGTATCAATGAAACTGTACATTGGTGTGAAAAGTTTATTAAAAAAATTGGAATTATAATACTTATTAACCATAAAAACTAGGCGATAAAAAATTTATAAAATTTTAGTTGTATTCGAAATATTTTTTTTCACAATATATATATTAAATAGTATGATATGAATCGATTCAATGAATTCTAAGAGAAGCTTTAGATACGGCGAGAATGATTACGTTGCACTGATCAGATTTTTAAGATGTTTTGAAGTCTCATTCGAGTTTGATATTTAGAAAAACAAGCTTTTTCAGTTTGATTAAGAATTTAACAATTTGCAGTGCTGAAGTTTAACGAAGTGGAAAATATAAGTTGGCCTTGTTATCGACAGTACTGAAACTAGATTGGTGCGAGAGCAAATTTAGTGTTTGAAGGTGACATTATTAAGAGTGGTAAATTAAACTTGGATTTCGAGATGAATAAAAAACTTTGAGCACTGTCACTGCCTTGTCTTTTCAGGGATGCTAATGAAGTTCTAAATGAAGCAATCCGCATCATTTTCAATAGTTTTTTTTTAGAATTCTCTTAGATTTGAATTTGTTGTCTCCTTTGCTGCTTACTAATTATGCATCATTTTTTGTATTTATAAGTGTATTTTATCGCTTTGTACTCAAAAGTATTACTGTTTCTAATATAAAGTCTAACTAGAGAAAGTTGCATCCTGTTTCAGAAATTGGATAAAAACTAAGTACATTCAACATATGTTTGTGTGTATATATATATATCTTCATGGTCTACATTTACGATTTTAAATTAAGAATTAGAGTTAGCGTAAATTTTATATTCAATCATCCCAGTTCTTCTGCATCTCAGTATATACCAAATTTAATTGTATAAGTTGTATTTGAAATGTGTCTACCTGAAGTTATTAAGTATTCATCCCCTTTATGTTTATTCCACTGTGAAAACCTACATTTATCACCATTCGGTATTTAAAAGTCAGTCGTTTCAGTTTTTATGCCATCTGTGGAGCATTAGGTTATTTTAAGTTATTCTGGTATTGTGATATAATGTTCATTGTGTACCAGAAGTTCATGGGCATGTTCTAAATGCTTACAAACTTTAATCTGTATTAAATATGTATTCTATAGAATGAGGTTGTGCGTTACTTGTAGGTATTATATGGCACTAACATGTCAAAGAAATTATTGTTGCACTGCTGTATTGGAACATTGGCAGTCTATGTTGATGCTGTATTTCCAACAAGCTTGTATAGCGCGCAGTACATTATGACTGTTGCTGAAAAAAATAAGTGCATACAATATTTTAAAAAAATGACACACTCCATTCCCTTAATCTCTTACAATGGAAGTTTAAAAAAAACGCTAATTGGTAGAAGTCTTGGCACATTAGAAGTGGTTAATTGATGATTTGCAAGTTTAAAACTTGCAATGGCAGCAAAATGGACTATGTCGCAAAGACTGGCTTTTTACATTTAGAAAATTTTGTTTTTCCACGGAATGCTGTTTGCACATAGTTTGTTCACCTAACTGTAGTTGGCTAATCAAGACTAGACATTCTTCCACAGTTTGTTTTCACATTCCATGTATTTGTGAAGAAAATACTGTATTGGGCAGTTTTGAACTCCATGCGTTGCAACTAAAACTTACTGGAAATTATATCAGATAACTTAAAGGAGAAATGCATTAGACGACTATTTCTGTACAAAACCCACAAAACAGGTATTTGGAAGTATGCTATTATCCAAATATATCAGTACTTCACATGAAAAAATTATTTTCATCTGTTTCATATTTGAGAATTGTATCTTAGGTTGACTATTCATACATCTGGTCACAATATGCGAAACAAATTTTCATTATTATTTTATTAATTTTTTTTAATCAATCGTTATAGTTAGCTTAAAGTTATTCCTGAAAGGGACCAAATAACGCACATTTATTTTTCATTTGCTTTTATTATTACCATTCAAACCACCAAAGCCTCACTTCCACGGTGTTGTTCTTTTCGGATATGGAGTAGGTCATAAACTATAACCGACCGCCGAGTCTGTGATTCCCAACTACCAGTGGAAACACTTCGTGCATTGTAATTCATATGTGTCTAAATGTTTGTATCTGGACGGTGTGTGACTCTCCCACAATAAGGTTTTGTTGCCATTTCCAATGTTTGTGGGTCAACTATGTATTTGCCAAGCAACTCTCACTCATTTACAGCCATTTCCATTTGTCAAGGTGTCGTGTTGCCATGTTCCCAACTTTGAAGCTGTCTTGTAAATGTGCAAAATGAACTTGTAAATAAAGGCGGCATTTGCCGGTCTTCCATATTCTGTTTCTGCTTTTATTGTGTATTTTCTCTGTCTTATGCATGTACCTACAATATTGGGAAATACAGATGAGTTCGGGTTCAGTTACAAATTACAATGTTGCTTAATTCAAAATAAGTTTAACCACTAAGTCAGCATTTGTTTATTTTCTTTCAGAAATTTCTAATGGAGGACCCTTAGGGTTTAGAATGATGTTACTAAAGAATTTTAGGTTTTGACGAATAATTTTTAATTTCAATTACCTTGATTATTTTAAAAAGTGCGATGGTCTGTATTATGATAAAAGTCCGTATATTTTTATACATATTTTTATGATTGGGTTTGAAAATCAGCCCAAATTCATCTCTAGTATGGGTCTTAAGTCTAATATTTGACTGATGCAATTAGGCATGCTGTGCCTTTACGGGAAGATTTATTGTCCAGAAACAATTGTCGGTGAGGAATTCTGTGACCTCATAATTGAGGAGTTAATTGGCACGAAAAAATGGCAGGACTAAGTTCAGTTCTCTCTAAAACTATTCAATTACCTCTTCAATTGTTATTAGAACGCAGAATATTTCCTGTGTATTACCATTATCAAGTTATGGAGCTTTTCATGCAGTCATTCTCTTGGGTTAATGGAATATCTTGATAGAGATGGGATTTTCTTGTGCACAGTTGTGACAGAACATAAACATATTCTCTATATTGAAAATACTCAATTTTGGTATTGTTGCGATATCTTCATTGAATCTACCTCCAAATGATATAAATTTATTTTGCATTTGATGGTGAGGGGACTGCCCTGTAAGGATTCGATTACGGTCAGGGTCGTAAACGTCCGCCTGTATGTTGCCTATGCACTGCAACCCATACCCCTGGAAAGGAGGATCTTGGTGGTTGCTTCCAAGTCCATCTTAAAGAAATGTAACATTAAGGCTTTCAAGTGCATTAACTCTGCGCGTTCCTGCAAGAGATGTACCATATTTCTTCAATTCTAAGACACTTTTTTTCCCATATAAACGTCTCTAAAAACGGGGTGCGTCTCAGAATCGCAGTTTTTTTTTTTATTTTCCCGCGCTTTGCACACGTTTTGTTTTTAAGCGGAAGTAGCGCCTCCAAGTTTGACCGTTATCGCATTCTCCAATTCCATTGGAGAATAAAGTGGCGTGGGTATTTTCCCGCGCTTTCCAAATTTGAGAAGCTACCGTTATTTCATTACAGCGGAGCTCTGTGAGTGAATTATAGTGACTTGGAACCGGTTGTGGCTGACACCTTGGTCTTTGTGATGCCCAACCAAACATTAAATTTTGGAGAATCTCTGACCCACTCCAGATTTTGATGTGGATGTCCCTCAGCCCAAATCCTGCAATTGTGCCTGTTGACAGGTCCACGTGTGTGAAACCTCCCTCATTGAACAAAATGTTACTCATGAGATCTCGTTTCACGGCTTCCAAAAGATCATTACACATGGCCGCACGAGCTGCATAATCCTCCTCATGTAGCTTATGAAGCATCTGCAGATAACGTTTTTTCAATGTGAAACATAGGGTTTTCCAAAAAAAACTGCGTCACATCAAGCTCCCTGCTTAGTCTCGTTAATTCACGAGGGCTATGATTGATTGCATCGTCGATGCGTTCCATAGTTTCTGATAATGCAGGAGGTCGGCCAGTACCTTTCTCATATGAACACTCCCTGTCCTACGAAATTGTTCACCAGGGATCTGATTGCTACCCTTGTTGGCGGTGGTTTATGGAATTTACGAGTGAACTCTTGTCTCACTCCTTCGAAGAACATCTCGCAGACGCGCCTCAACTACTGCTATTCTTTCTTCAGTCGTCAGCACGATTCACAAAACCTGGAACAGAAAATGATCAGTCAGCGTTTTCAGGAAAATAGTTACTTTATAAACACCCTGTATATAGTATAAGTTTAATAGTGTTTTCGCCTCCGTTACTAGCATTTTCAAAAAAGAAATCGTGGCCCCCTCTGCTCCTTCCCTAGACCATGTCCTGATTCGTAATTCTCTTGTATTTTATTATACTAAAGTAAGCTGTATACACCTTACTTAGGGTTATCCTCTCTCTCCATCATTGGGGGGCGGAGGTGACGCAGTCAGATAGTGTGCCAGGCTTGTAAATCTGCAGTTCCCAGGTGAGAGATTATCTCCACTTCCTGTGGCCGAGTGGTTAGCACGCTTGGCTACTAATATAACCATCCCGTTACCAAGTGGTTAGTACGCTTACTGATCTAAGGATTGGATTGTTTTACCTCTGAGCGGCACTTTTTTGCACACCATGGGCTAAATGGCCAGGCCACAAGGACCCCGAAGGCTCAGAGAAGGTTGGGGGAGGAGACCCACTGGAACAGCTGTTGGGAGACAGATGGTAGCCTCCTGTCAATGCCATCCAGCATGTTCTTTAACGTGCACAGGGCATGGCTTAATGTCCGATCTGACGGACAGCGGCCTTTTCAAGTCCATCGTTGTCCCCTACTGACCGTGGGCAGGGTGGGAAAATTTTGCGGAGATAAATCTCAACGCTGACCCAGCTGGGACTCGAACCTGGGAACTACAGATTACGAGCCTGGTGCGCTACCGACTGAGTCATCCCTGCCCCTAGTGATCTAAGGGACCTGGGTTCGAGCCGTGGGTAAGGCATGTATGTATGTGTCGTTTTCCTGCTGAGGTCCTGCCATCCTCTCAGACCTTCTACTATGGTATATAAACTGACAGGCTCCTGTCAGACCTCTGTGGCAAGCAGCTGTTTGAGGGAGTATTTTTCTATTATAACGCCCTACCCCACACACAAAGTTGCCTCGACGGGAAAGGGATACTGAAGAACTTGGAAAGCCAGTAATCCTAGATAGCCATGGCCCCATGTGCGGGAAAGCCATATCGTGTGCACATTAAAAAACATGCTGAATGACCTTGATGGGAGGATACCATCTGTCTTCTAATAGCAGTGGGTCCCTTTCCCCAACTTTCTCTGAGCACTTGGGGTCCTTTTGATCTGGCCATTTCGCCCATTGTGTGCAAAAAAGTGTCGCGCAGAGATTAAACAACTAAGCAACTCTCTCCATTAACTTCGGTAGACAGGAGAGAAAAATGTTGGTATGAAACTGCCTTAGTTTCGTATTCGTTGTTGGTTGGGTTGTTTTACCTCTGAGCGACACTTTTCTTGCACAACATGGGCTAAATGGCCAGGTCACATGGACCCCGAAGGCTCAGAGAAGGTTGGGGGAGGGGACCCACTGGAACAGCTGTTGGGAGACAGATGTGTTCTTTACCGTCAGGCCATCCAGTGTGTTCTTTAACGTGCACAGGGTATGGCTGTCCTGCACACGGGTTCGTTGTTGGTATATTATCAAGTTCTTATAGTTTCTAAAACTAGATACTGCATACAAAGTAAAGATGATTTACTGGTTTAAAAGTTTTGTTAATATCTATATTTCATAAAAAAAAAAAAACCTGTACCCTCTTTTTCACGTATGAGATCTCAGAGAAAATAGTGATTAAGCATTCAGCTAATAAATACGATTTGTTTCTTTACACTAGGTCTCAGTTTAGATGGAATGAAGTTCATCTCTGTATAGTACAATCAACTGACCCAGCCACTTTATTTTCTTACCTGATCAGATCATGCCATTATGGTTTAGAAATAAGCAATTTCTCCATATACAACCCTTACTTCGCCAAAAATAAAATGAAATAAATAAATATCCCCTCAAGCAGCTGCTTGCCACAGAGGTCTGATAGGAGCCTGTCAGTTTACACGCCATAATAGGTCTATGAGGATGGCGGGAGCTCAGCAGAAAAACAACAATGCCTTATCCGGGTCTCGAAAGAAGGTCTCTTAGATCAGTAGCAAAGCGTGCTAACCACTCGGCCATGGGATGGATCCACTTCGCCAAAAGATTCGTTTAATTCTTACTTTTTCGTTACAGATTAATTCGGCTTCCTGTAATTTTGAAGGAGTCTAACATGACGTCATATGCAACCTGACCTTTTTATCTGAAACAGAAATTCATTAAAAAAAAATACCCCCACAAGCAGCTGCTTGCCACAGAGGTCTGACAGGAGCCTGTCAGTTTATATGCCATAGTAGAAGGTCTGTGAAGATGGCAGGACCTCAGCAGAAAAACAACACACACGTCCATGCCTTACCCGGGGCCTCGAACCCAGATCCCTTCATTGGGCCAGAAATGCTTTGCTTCCAAGTTGGAGCACATTTTGAGAATGCAAGTAAGAAAGCTTATTAAGTTAGTTTTTATTCCAGTTATTATAGCACACTAAGTAATCGAGAAAAATTATGTGAATCTACATCAGAACAAGTGTCCGAAATGATCTCTCTGGGCAGTAATACACGCCTCACTGAAAGTCCTGGAGTGTTCCAAAAGTCTCCTTGAGAATGCCAGTAAGGATAATGGAAGCAAAAAATTAATACTTATGCATTTTCAGTGGAATTAAAAAAAAACTCTTAAATGAAAGGGAAATATTAAAGTTGGTCGCTAATGTTTGCCAAAATGCTTTTACATACAATAAATGAAGTTCATCGCTGTGAAGCCAATGACGGATTTGTGGACTGACAGATTGGTTTTAAATATGCATTGCTCAAAACTTAAGACAATCCTTGTTGCTTTCTTAGTTAATTAAACTGAAAGCAACTATAAAAAATCAAAAAATCAAAGACTTTATTTATTTCTGTGCACAAAATGAAATGCAATAAATTCATTACAATAAAATATTTCGGAATCAAATGGTATGTGAACATTTAATTGGCTAAGATCTAAAGCTCATGTACAAACTACAAATTTGTACAATAAATTGGTTTCTTCTGCACCACAACGAAATGCTTTTTATTCTAGCTTCCATTACTGACGTCACAGCGTTAAGTACTTATGGCCAATAAGCGTCCGCTGTGATCATTGTGCTGGCATAAGTTGGCAAGAATGGCAGTAGTGGCAGTTCTTCTTGTATTTACTCTGCTCTTGTCAAATGTAGAATCCATCAATAGTAAACCTCCAAGGATTTATGATATATTATCTCTCATTTATCAGCTATGTTGTAAGTATTCTTTTCAATAATGTCAACTGTTATTAAGTTTCAAATTTAACATTCTTTAATTCACACTTAGGTGCATATATAAAGTCCAAACGATAATTTTATCTTAAAATTTTGTTTACGTTTGTTTTGTTTAAAAAATTATTTCTGTTGTTTTGAGAGAGATAGAGCATGAGTGGCAAAATCGCTTGCTAATTGTTTCGAAAAGAATTAATTTTTTTAGACGTTTTGTTTGGAATTTATATATCGAAAAACCGCGTCTATTAAATTAGATATTCACATTAATACATTTATGACATATCTCTTTATTTCAAATTTTGATTCGTAAACTAGGTAACTTTTTCCGAAGTTCAATTGTTCAATAAACTGATAAGATTACAATGATAGAACTAAAAATAATAAATACCCCCTCAAGCAGCTGCTTGCCACAGAGGTCTGACAGGAGCCTGTCAGTTTATATGCCACAGTAGAAGGTCTGAGAGGATGGCAGGACCTCAACAGAAAAACAACACCAACATCCATGCCTTACCCGGGGTTCGAACCCAGGTCCCTTAGATTAGTAGCCAAGCACGCTAACCACTCTGCTGCAAGTACTAAATAGTATAATCGCAATCAGGGACGTACGCAGAATTTAGTTATGGGGGGGGGGGGTGCGAAAATGACTTGAGTCAATGTTTCCCAAATACTAAAATATTCCATCGGACAGGAAAGGTAAAATTATATTCTTTTTAAATAAAATTTCATTGCTTTTTTTCATATCTATATTTAGTGTCGGACATACGATGTACTATGGGGTAAAAAATAAAAATTTCCAAAGGCAACGATTTTGCATTTCAAAGCAGGTAGACAAGTTTGAAATTTCGTATAAGGGGACTGAATTTTCGGGAGGGAGGAACCCCCTGATTCCCCTCCCCTGGGTACATTCCTAATCAATCGAAACAGTTAAAATGGTTACGAAAACGTATTCAGAGCTTAAACATACATACAGCATTGTTGTCAGGTTTTACATTTCTAATGATTGCCGCAAGGGTACGGGCTAATCCAAAAACTTAAGGATACCTAATATTTTAGAGCAGTGGTTCTCAACCTTTTATGCTTCACGTACCCCCTGGAAATGTGTATGTAACTGGCGTACCCCTTGTATAGATAGATATATAACAATGGGAATAAAATAAAACATATATATCAGTGGTTCTCAATCTTTTATGCTTCACGTACCCCCTGGAAATGTGTTTGTAACTGGCGTACCCCTTGTATAGATAAATAAAACTATAGTTATAGTATAACAATGGGAATAAAATAAAACATATATATCAGTGGTTCTCAATTTTTTATGCTTCACGTACCCCTGGAAATGTGTATGTAACTGGCGTACCCCTTGTATAGATAGATAAAACTATAGTTATGGTATAATCCTATCCTAACCGGCTCTCACCCAGGTGGCCCGGGTTCAATTCCCGGTACCGGAATTAAGTTAGCCGTCCCATGGCCGAGTGGTTAGCGCGCTTGGCTACTGATCTAAGGGACCTGGGTTCGAGCCATGGGTAAGGCATGGCTGTTTGTGTCGTTTTTCTGCTGAGGGCCTGCCATCCTCTCAGACCTTCTACTATGGCATATAAACTGACAAGCTCCTGTCAGACCTCTGTGGCAAGCAGCTGCTTGAGGGGGTATTTATTATTATTATTATTATTATTATTATTATTATTATAGTATAACAATGGGAATAAAATAAAACATATATATCAGTGGTTCTCAATCTTTTATGCTTCACGTACCCCCTGGAAATGTGTATGTAACTGGCGTACCCCTTGTATAGATAGATAACACTATGGTTATAGTATAACAATGGGAATAAACTAAAACATATATATCAGTGGTTCTCAACCTTTTATGCTTCACGTAACCCCCTGGAAATGTGTATGTAACTGGCGTACCCCTTGTATAGATAGATAAACTATAGTTCTAGTATAACAATGGGAATAAAATAAAACATATATATCAGTGGTTCTCAATCTTTTATGCTTCACGTAACCCCCTGGAAATGTGTATGTAACTGGCGTACCCCTTGTATAGATAGATAAACTATAGTTCTAGTATAACAATGGGAATAAAATAAAACATATATATCAGTGGTTCTCAATCTTTTATGCTTCACGTAACCCCCTGGAAATGTGTATGTAACTGGCGTACCCCTTGTATAGATAGATAAACTATAGTTCTAGTATAACAATGGGAATAAAATAAAACATATATATCAGTGGTTCTCAATCTTTTATGCTTCACGTACCCCCTGGAAATGTGAGTTTTAGTATTTGGGAAACATTGACTCAAGTCATTTTCGCACCCCCCCCCCCCCCCATAACTAAATTCTGCGTACGTCCCTGATTGCGATTATACTATTTAGTACTTGCAGCAGAGTGGTGTATGTAACTGGCGTACCCCTTGTATAGATAGATAAAACTATAGTTATAGTATAACAATGGGAATAAACTAAAACATATATATCAGTGGTTCTCAATCTTTTATGCTTCACGTACCCCCTGGAAATGTGTATGTAACTGGCGTACCCCTTGTATAGATAGATAAAACTATAGTTATAGTATAACAATGTTAATAAACTAAAACATATATATCAGTGGTTCTCAACCTTTTATGCTTCACGTAACCCCCTGGAAATGTGTATGTAACTGGCGTACCTCTTGTATAGATAGATAAACTATAGTTCTAGTATAACAATGTTAATAAACTAAAACATATATATCAGTGGTTCTCAACCTTTTATGCTTCACGTAACCCCCTGGAAATGTGTATGTAACTGGCGTACCCCTTGTATAGATAGATAAACTATAGTTATAGTATAACAATGGGAATAAAATAAAGCATATAGATCAGTGGTTCTCAATCTTTTATGCTTCACGTACCCCCTGGAAATGTGTATGTAACTGGCGTACCCCTTGTATAGATAGATAAAACTATAGTTATAGTATAACAATGGGAATAAACTAAAACATATATATCAGTGGTTCTCAATCTTTTATGCTTCACGTACCCCCTGGAAATGTGTATGTAACTGGCGTACCCCTTGTATAGATAGATAAAACTATAGTTATAGTATAACAATGGGAATAAAATAAAACATATAGATCAGTGGTTCTCAACCTTTTATGCTTCACATACCCCCTGGAAATGTGTATGTAACTGGCGTACCCCTTGTATAGATAGATAAAACTATAGTTATAGCATAACAATGGGAATAAACTAAAACATATATATCAGTGGTTCTCAACCTTTTATGCTTCACGTACCCCCTGGAAATGTGTATGTAACTGGCGTACCCCTTGTATAGATAGATAAAACTATAGTTATAGTATAACAATGGGAATAAAATAAAACATATATATCAGTGGTTCTCAATCTTTTATGCTTCACGTACCCCCTGGAAATGTGTATGTAACTGGCGTACCCCTTGTATAGATAGATAAACTATAGTTCTAGTATAACAATGGGAATAAAATAAAACATATATATCAGTGGTTCTCAACCTTTTATGCTTCACGTACCCCCTGGAAATGTGTATGTAACTGGCGTACCCCTTGTATAGATAGATAAAACTATAGTTATAGTATAACAATGTTAATAAACTAAAACATATATATCAGTGGTTCTCAACCTTTTATGCTTCACGTACCCCCTGGAAATGTGTACGAAACTGGCGTACCCCTTGTATAGATAGATAAAACTATAGTTATAGTATAACAATGGGAATAAAATAAAACATATATATATATCAGTGGTTCTCAACCTTTTATGCTTCACGTACCCACTGGAAATGTGTATGTAACTGGCGTACCCCTTGTATAGATAGATAAACTATAGTTATAGGATAACAATCGGAATAAAATAAAACATATATATCAGTGGTTCTCAATCTTTTATGCTTCACGTACCCCCTGGAAATGTGTATGTAACTGGCGTACCCCTTGTATAGATAGATAAACTATAGTTATAGTATAACAATGGGAATAAAATAAAACATATATATCAGTGGTTCTCAACCTTTTATGCTTCACGTAACCACTGGAAATGTGTATGTAACTGGCGTACCCCTTGTATAAATAGATAAAACTATAGTTATAGTATAACAATGGGAATAAAATAAAACATATATATCAGTGGTTCTCAACCTTTTATGCTTCACGTACCCACTGGAAATGTGTATGTAACTGGCGTACCCCTTGTATAGATAGATAAAACTATAATTATAGTATAACAATGGGAATAAAATAAAACATATATATATATCAGTGGTTCTCAACCTTTTATGCTTCACGTACCCACTGGAAATGTGTATGTAACTGGCGTACCCCTTGTATAGATAGATAAACTACAGTTATAGTATAACAATGGGAATAAAATAAAACATATATATCAGTGGTTCTCAATCTTTTATGCTTCACGTAACCCCCTGGAAATGTGTATGTAACTGGCGTACCCCTTGTATAGATAGATAAAACTATAGTTATAGTATAACAATGGGAATAAAATAAAACATATATATATATCAGTATTTCTCAACCTTTTATGCTTCACGTACCCACTGGAAATGTGTATGTAACTGGCGTACCCCTTGTATAGATTGATAAACTATAGTTATAGGATAACAATCGGAATAAAATAAAACATATATATCAGTGGTTCTCAATCTTTTATGCTTCACGTACCCCCTGGAAATGTGTATGTAACTGGCGTACCCCTTGTATAGATAGATAAACTATAGTTATAGTATAACAATGGGAATAAAATAAAACATATATATCAGTGGTTCTCAATCTTTTATGCATCACGTACCCTCTGGAAATGTGTATGTAACTGGCGTACCCCTTGTATAGATAGATAAAACTATAATTATAGTATAACAATGGGAATAAAATAAAACATATATATATCAGTGGTTCTCAACCTTTTATGCTTCACGTACCCACTGGAAATGTGTATGTAACTGGCGTACCCCTTGTATAGATAGATAAACTATAGTTTATAATATAACAATGGGAATAAAATAAAACATATATATCAGTGGTTCTCAATCTTTTATGCTTCACGTACCCCCTGGAAATGTGTATGTAACTGGCGTACCCCTTGTATAGATAGATAAACTATAGTTATAGTATAACAATGGGAATAAAATAAAACATATATATATCAGTGGTTCTCAACCTTTTATGCTTCACGTACCCACTGGAAATGTGTATGTAACTGGCGTACCCCTTGTATAGATAGATAAACTATAGTTATAGTATAACAATGGGAATAAAATAAAACATATATATCAGTGGTTCTCAACCTTTTATGCTTCACGTACCCACTGGAAATGTGTATGTAACTGGCGTACCCCTTGTATAAATAGATAAAACTATAGTTATAGTATAACAATGGGAATAAAATCAAACATATATATCAGTGGTTCTCAACCTTTTATGCTTCACGTACCCCCTGGAAATGTGTATGTAACTGGCGTACCCCTTCTATAGATAGATTAAACTATAGTTATAGTATAACAATGGGAATAAAATAAAACATATATATCAGTGGTTTTCAACCTTTTGTGCTTCACGTACCCTCTGGAAATGTGTATGTAACTGGCGTACCCCTTGTATAGATAGATAAACTATAGTTCTAGTATAACAATGTTAATAAACTAAAACATATATATCAGTGGTTCTCAACCTTTTATGCTTCACGTAACCCCCTGGAAATGTGTATGTAACTGGCGTATCCCTTGTATAGATAGATAAAACTATAGTTATAGTATAACAATGGGAATAAAATCAAACATATATATATACACATTAAATTTTGTATTCATAAATTACATTTATCGATAAACACAAAAAAAATGACATTTTTTGCACAGCAGTGTTGCCAACTTACCGACTTTGTTACTAGATCTAAGGACTTTTGAGCTCTCACGGCGCCAGGCTCGTAATCTGCAGGTCCCAGGTTCGAGTCCCGCCTGGATTGAGATTTTTCTCCGCGTAATCCCCACCTGCCCTCGGTGAGAAATGGGTCATAGATGGGCTTGGAAAGACCGCCGTCCGTCGGATGAGACGTTAAGCCGTGGAACAGTCGACGCGAAAACTCTACCCTGTGCATGTTAAAGGACACGCTGGATGGCCTTGACGGGAGGCTGCCATCTGTCTTCCAACAGCTGTTCCAGTGGGTCCCCTCCCCCAACGTTCTCTGAGCCTTCGGAGTCCTTGTGACCTGGCCATTTTAGCCCATCGTGTGCAAAAAAGTGCCGCGCAGAGGTAAAACAACCCAACATTAAAGAACATGCTGGATGGCCTTGACGGGAGGCTACCATCTGTCTCCGAACAGCTGTTCCAGTGGGTCCCCTCCCCCAACCTTCTCTGAGCCTTCGGGGTCCTTGTGACCTGGTCATTTAACCCATGGTGTGCAAAAAAAGTGCCACTCAGAGATAAAACAAACCAGACCCTAAACTCCATCAAGCACGTTACATAACGCGCACAGGACCTGAACTTACATTTGCGATGATGCGAATGTCTTTGTAATTGGGTAAAAACCTTTCACCATAATAGCTCTGTGCTCTCAGTCAGTATGTGAAACTGTCTCTGCGCCACTGATGGCTTCGGCAGTTGTCATCTAATGACATCCGTGGCTACGATACGAACAGAAGTTGCTTTCGCATCCTGGCGACCTTCAATGCAGTCAAATTTGCGAACGGGGGGGGGGGGTCAGTTGGCAGCGATATGTTTTTCTCTCCACAAAAAAATATTATTGATTTACACTTCCTTCGAAAAAGAGGGGGGGGGGGGCTCAGTCGGCAGCGCTCCAGGGTCGTAATCTGTAGTTCCTAGGTTGGAGTATCATCTGGGCCAGCGTTGAGATTAATCTCCGCCAACCCGCCCTGCCTACGGTCAGTAGGGGACACCGATGGGCTTGGAAAGGCCGCCGTCCGTCGGATGGGACGTTAAGCCGTGGCCCCTTTGGATTGGATTGTTTTACTTCTGAGCGGCACATTTTTGCACACCATGGGCTAAAAATGGCTAGGTCACAAAGACCCTAAAGGCTCAGAAAAGGTTGGGGGAGGAGACCCACTGGAACAGCTGTTGGGAGACATGGTAGCCTCCCGTCTAGGCCATCCAGTGTGTTCTTTAACGTGCACAGGTTATGGCTCTCCCGCACACGGAGCCATGGCTTAACGTTCATCCGATGGACGGTGGCCTTTTCAAGCCCATCGGTGTCCCCTACTGACCGTGGGCTGGACAGGGAGTTTTGCGGAGATAAATCTCAAACGTTGACCCAGCTGGGACTCGAAACTGGGAACTGCAGATTACGTGCCTGGCGCTCTACCGACTGAGCCTCCCCCCCCCCCCGTGTACGGGATAGCCATACCCTGTGCACGTTAAAGACCACACTGGATGGCCTTGACGGGAGGCTACCATCTGTCTCCCAACAGCTGTTCCAGTGGGTCCCCTCCCCCAACATTCTCTGAGCCTTCGGGGTCCATGTGACCTGGCCATTTAGCCCATGGTGTGCAAAAAAAGTGCCGCTCAGAGGTCAAACAACTCAACGTTAAAGAACACGCTGGATGGCCTTGACGGGAGGCTACCATCTGTCTCCCAACAGCTGTTCCAGTGGGTCCCCTCCCCCAACCTTCTCTGAGCCTTCAGGGTCCATATGACCTGGCCATTTAGCCTATGGTGTGCAAAAAAGTGCCGCTCAGAGGTAAAACAACCCAACCGAACTCTCCCGCACAAGGAACCACGGCTTGACGTTCCATTAGACGGGCGGCAGCCTTTCCAAGCCCATCGGTGTCCCTACTGACCGATGGGGTTGAAAAGGGAGCCGTCCGTTAGATATGACGTAAAGCCGTGGTCAAGTGTGCCGGAGAGTCATACCCAGAACACGTTAAAGAACACGCTGGATAATCTTGATAGGATGCTTTCATATGTCGTATAGCAGCTGTCCAGTGGATTCCTTTACCCCACTTCATCTCTGAGCCGTTGGAATCTCTGTGATCTGGCAATTCAGTGTCTTTCAGAGATAGGGGCGTGGGTGGCTCAGTCGGTAGCGCGCCAGGCTCGTAATCTGTAGTTCCCAGGTTCGAGTCCTATCTGGGTCAGCGTTGAGATTTATCTCCGCAAAATTCCCCGCCCTGCCCACGGTCAGTAGGGGACACCGATGGGCTTGGAAAGGCCGCCGTCCGTCGGATGGGACGTTAAGTCGTGGCCCCGTGTGCGGGAGAGCCATACCCTGTGCACGTTACAGAACACGCTGGATGGCTACCATCTGTCTCCCAACAGCTGTTCCAGTGGGTCCCTTCCCCCAACCTTCTCTGAGCCTTCGGGGTCCTTGTGACCTGGCCATTTAGCCCATGGTGTGCAAAAAAGTGCCGCTCAGAGGTAAAACAACCCAAACAACAACGTTCAGAGATAGAACAATCCAACTCATCCTGGCCTACTTACCACTGACACATGAAACGAGATGACGACGAAGCCCATGTAAAGTCGGTGCCAATCCCCAACAGGAAAAAATGGCGCCGCAGGGCCGCCTCTCGACATTCTGATGAGGATGCTGAGCCAGATGAGGAAGTCACTTTTTTTACCAATGTCGCGTGCAGGTCACTTTCATTGGTTTTGAGGAGAGCGCTGTGTTTCGCCACCCACCAAAGCCCTCTCGCCGTGCTAATGACCACAGCGATTTGCTTGGCACTTAAAAGGTTTCTCGGCGATAAATAAGGGAACAGGCCGGAAACCTCTCGGGAGAAACGGCTCGGGCGTGCTATCTCGTGGCGAGTGAGCGTGCGACCGTCTCGAGTTCGAATTCTGAAGGAGGAATTCAGTTTATATGCCAGAGTAGAAGATCTGAGAGGATGGCAAGACCTCAGCAGAAAAACAACACATACAACCATGCCTTAAATCCGGTGCTCGAACCCAGGTCCCTTAAGATCAGTAAGACACATGAAACGAGATGACGACGAAGCCCATGTAAAGTCGGTGCCAATCCCCAACAGGAAAAAATGGCGCCGCAGGGCCGCCTCTCGACATTCTGATGAGGATGCTGAGCCAGATGAGGAAGTCATTTTTTTTACCAATGTCGCGTGCAGGTCACTTTCATTGGTTTTGAGGAGAGCGCTGTGTTTCGCCCCCCCCCAAAGCCCTCTCGCCGTGCTAATGACCACAGCGATTTGCTTGGCACTTAAAAGGTTTCTCGGCGATAAATAAGGGAACAGGCCGGAAACCTCTCGGGAGAAACGGCTCGGGCGTGCTATCTCGTGGCGAGTGAGCGTGCGACCGTCTCGAGTTCGAATTCTGAAGGAGGAATGCAAATTAGCAATTCGTCTCGCGACGTTGTTCGTCTCCTTAGGTCGTTAAGTGAATTAGTAGAAATAATTCGCAGCGAATGAGACGTATTTAAACGTTTCATCCGGGTGGTTTTGAGAAGGATTTGGGTTGTTTTACCTCTGAGCGGCACTTTTTTGCACACCGTGGGCTAAATGGCCAGGTCACATGGACCCCGAAGGCTCAGAGAAGGTTGGGGGAGGGGACCCACTGGAACAGCTGTTGGGAGACAGATGGTAGCCTCTCGTCAAGGCCATCCAGCGTGTTCTTTAACGTTGGGTTGTTTTAATTCTGAGCGGCACTTTTTTGCACACCATGGGCTAAATGGCCAGGTCACATGGACCCCGAAGGCTCAGAGAAGGTTGGGGGAGGGGACCCACTGGAACAGCTGTTGGGAGACCGATGGTAGCCTCCCGTCAAGGCCATCCAGCGTGTTCTTTAACGTGCACAGGGTATGGCTCTCCCGCATACGGGGCCACGGCTTAACGTCCCATCCGGCGGACAGCGGCCTTTCCAAGCCCATCGGTGTCCCCTACTGACCGTGGGCAGGGCGGGGAATTTTGCGGAGATAAATCTCAACACTGACCCAGCTGGGACTCGAACCTGGGAACTACAGATTACGATCCTGGCGCGCTACCGACTGAGCCACCCCCTCCCCCTTTGAGAAGGAAGATATCTCCCTAGTTTCTTTCTGAAATGAATCGTCGTATTTTAACTGGGCGTTCTTGGAAAATTTGGTCGTAATAATTATATTTAAAAGAAAAAAAAAACATTCGCACAAAGAGCTTGAGAGTATGATTGTCAGAAGTGAGGTCGTGGTCAGTTTTTCGAGCCCCAGCACTAACCATTTTGGTAATTGCTGAGGAGGAGCCCAATTTGGGGGGAAATTTTATCTGACGCATCATAAGAAACAAACAGAAACGTATGCTGCAGATCATTTATTTTATTCTTATATTATTAATTGTAATCATTTTATAGGGCGGGGGTGGCTCCGTCCGTTTGCTCGCCAGGTTCGTAATCTGTAGTTCCTAGGTTCGAGTCCCAGCTGAGAGCATTGAGATTTATCTTCCCGAAATTCCCCCGCCCTGCTCACGGTCAGTAGGGGACACCGATGTGTTTGGAAAGGCCGCCGTCCGTCGGATGGTACTTAAAACCGTGACCCCGTGTGCGGGAGAGCAATACTCTGCGCACGTTAAAGGACACGCTGGATGGCCTTGATGGGAGGCTACCATCGTCCTCTAACAGATGTCTAATGGGTCCCTTTCCCTCAACCTTCTCTGAGCCCACCTGGCCATTTAGTCCATTTTGTGCAAAAAAACTGCCGCTCAGAGGTAAAACAATCCAACCATTTACATTGTTATAGTTCACCATTGCTAGGATATTGGGAAAAAAATCACTGGAGTGGTTAGATGCAACAGCGATAAATAATATAGTAAAAATATTTAGGGAATTGTGCAAAAAATATATAGAGACATACACAGTCGTATCCAAATAATATGACCACCTACCTAATAATGGGAATAACCACCCTTCGCCTGGATTACAGTGGGGCGGGGGTGGCTCAGTCGGTTGCGCGCCAGGCTCGTAATCTGTAGTTCCCAGGTTCGAGTCCCAGCTGGGTCAGCGTTGAGATTTATCTCCGCAAAATTCCCCGCCCTGCCCACGGTCAGTAGGGGACACCGATGGGCTTGGAAAGGCCGTCGTCCGTCGGATGGGACGTTAAGCCGTGGCCCCGTATGCGGGAGAGCCATACCCTGTGCACGTTAAAGAACACTCTGGATGGCCTTGACGGGGAGGCTACCATCTGTCTCCCAACAGCTGTTCCAGTGGGTACCCAACCCTCTCTTGAGCCTTCGGGGTCCATCTGACCTGGCCATTTAGCCCATGGTGTGCAAAACAGTGCCGCTCAGAGGTAAAATAACACACAACCCAACCCTTACTACAGCACCTCGCGAACAGCCCACGAAGTCTGCTGTTTCCGAGATGCTTCCACCCTTGACGTGGTAGTTAATGGATCATTCCTTTTTGAACGTCCGTCAAAAATCACATTGGATCATGTGAGCTCACAAAGACCTGGATCGTGTGGACTCACTCACGGAAATATTGAGCGTGTGCAGTTACCGTTCACAGCAAACTGGAGCGGTTGCGGTTAATGTTCGCAGCACATTGGATCGTGTGAGCTCACAAAGACCTGGATCGTGTGGGCTCACTCACGGAAATATTGAGCGTGTGCAGTTACCGTTCACAGCAAACTGGAGCGTGTGCAGTAACTGCACACGCTCCAGTTTGCTGTGAACTGTAACTGGAGCGTGTACAGTTGCTGTACACGCTCCAGATATTTTTCCTGAATTCTGTAATCACGTGACACGAAGGTTGCCAGATCACAATTTTTTTTAAATAGTTGCCAGATATTTTTTCTGAGTTCTGTAATCAACCATAGTGTTCGGATACTTTTTTGAGCGACTGTACACTGTGATTCAGTAGTAGCATAAATGAGAGTTCTGAGCCAGTAAATGGGGCCAGAACTCTCATTTATGCTACTACTTGATTCCATGGGTGGTCATATTATTCTGATACAACTATGTATATAGAGAATTCTGTAAGTGCAGAATGG
This sequence comes from Ryuthela nishihirai, assembly GCA_038380435.1. Lineage (NCBI taxonomy): Eukaryota > Metazoa > Arthropoda > Arachnida > Araneae > Heptathelidae > Ryuthela > Ryuthela nishihirai. Next base: position 40,342,662 of record JAWZYU010000034.1, on the reverse strand, counting down.
CGGATCCAGGATGGGCTAATTATATTTTCGTGAACAAAAGCATTAAATTTTTTTTACCCACTCTTGCATCCCCCCCCCATCCGAACTCTGCTTGAAAAAACCCAGCCATGCTATTCTGTAATATGATATATAACATTTTTAATAAAACACACATTTAAAATGTTTTTTGCACTAGTCTTGGGGCGGGGGTGGCTCAGTCGGTAGCGTGCCAGGCTCGTAATCTGTAGTTCCCAGGTTCGAGTCCCAGCTGGGTCAGCGTTGAGATTTATCTCCGCAAAATTCCCCGCCCTGCCCACGGTCAGTAGGGGACACCGATGGGCTTGGAAAGGCCGCCGTCCGTCGGATGGGACGTTAATCCGTGGTCCCGTGTGCGGGAGAGACATACCCTGTCCACGTTAAAGAACACGCTGGATGGCCTTGACGGGAGGCTACCATCTGTCTCCCAACAGCTGTTACAGTGGGTCCCCTCCGCCAACCTTCTCTGAGCCTTCGGGGTCCATGTGACCTGGCCATTTAGCCCGTGGTGTGCAAAAAAGTGCCGCTCAGAGGTAAAACAACCCAAACAACAACCCAACGCACTAGTCTTATGGCCGAGTGGTTAGCACGCTTGGTTACTGATCTAAGGGACCTGGGTTCGAGCCCCTGGTAAGGCATGTTTGTGTGTGTTGTTTTTCTGCTGAGGTCCTGCCATCCTCTCAGATCTCCTACTCTGGCATATAAACTGACAGGCTCCTGTCAGACCTCTGTGGCAAGCAGCTGCTTGAGGGATATTTATTTTATTTTATTTTTTTTCAATGTATTACTGCAGTGGATAAAATGCAAGTACATTTTCTACTTCGTGAAATGTTTTTTTTTTCTTAATATTTTTTTCCATTTTTTCTATCAGCTGTTGACGTCATAGAGAGGAAAAGGAGCCTTAACTGCACGGAGACTTTTCTTGACGCTGAGGTAAAAAGAAAAATCTTCCAATCTGATTTCTAATTAAAAAAAAAATACAGTTAAATACTCTCCTGTCTCTGTATATAATAATAATAATGTATAATTTCTATATAAAAAGCGTAGCGCCCCAGACTCGTAATCTGCAGTTTCCAGGTTCGAGTCCCAACTCGGCCAGCAGTAATGGTGTTCCACTATGTAACCCCCTCAGAGCATAAACAGTCCCCTGACCTTGACGATAAGGGCCACGCACACTGGAAGTGACGTCACCCTGTCACGCGATCATCGATTGCATCATTTTTCTGGGTCTTTTGTATGATGTCACTTCTGGTGGGCCCTTATCGTCAAGGTCAGGAGACTTTTCAAGCCCCAAGGGGTTGGAAAATGGCACACCACTACTGCCAGCATTGAGATTTGTCGCTGAAACTCTCCGCTTTTTCCTCGGTCAATGGGGCGGAGTGGCCCAGTCGGTAGCGCGCCAGGCTCGTAATCTGTAGTTCCCAGGTTCGAGTCCCAGCTGGGTCAGCGTTGAGATTTATCTCGCAAAATTCCCTGCCCACGGTCATTAGGGGACACCAATGGGCTTGGAAAGGCTGTCGTCCGTCGGATGGGACGTTAAGCCGTGGCTCCGTGTGTTGGAGAGCCATACCCTGTGCACGTTAAAGAACACGCTGGATGGCCTAGACGGGAGGCTACCATCTGTCTCCCAACAGCTGTTCCAGTGGGTCCCCTCCCCCAACCTTCTCTGAGCCTTCGGGGTCCTTGTGGCCTGGTCATTTAGCCCATGGTGTGCAAAAAAGTGCCGCTCAGAGGTAAAACAATCCAATCCAATGTACAAAAAACTCACTCAGAAATAAAACAACCCAACGTTAAAAACACGCTGGATGGCCTTGACGGGAAACTACCATGTGTCTGCTAACAGCTGTCCAGTGGGTCCTCTCCCCCCAACCTTCTCTGAGCCTTCGGGGTCCTTGTGGCATGGCCATTTAGCCCTTTTTGTACAAAAAACTCACTCAGAGATAAAACAACCCAACGTTAAAAACACGCTGGATGGCCTTGACGGGAAACTTGACGGGAAACTGCTAACAGCAGTCCAGTGGGTCCTCTCCCCCCAACCTTCTCTGAGCCTCCGGGATCCTTGTGGCAGGACTATTTAGCCCTTTTGGTACAAAAAACTCACTCAGAGATAAAACAACCCAACGTTAAAAGCACGCTGGATGGCCTTGACGGAAAACTACCATGTGTCTGCTAACAGCAGTCCAGTGGGTCCTCTCCCCCAACCTTCTCTGAGCCTTCGGGATCCTTGTGGCAGGACTATTTAGCCCTTTTGGTACAAAAAACTCACTCAGAGATAAAACAACCCAACGTTAAAAGCACGCTAGATGGCCTTGACGGGAAACTACCATGTGTCTGCTAACAGCTGTCCAGTGGGTCCTCTCCCCCCAACCTTCTCTGAGCCTTCGGGGCCCTTGTGGCATGGCCATTTAGCCCTTTTTGTACAAAAAACTCACTCAGAGATAAAACAACCCAACGTTAGGGGCGGGGGTGGCTCAGTCGGTAGCGCGCCAGGCTCGTAATCTGTAGTTCCCAGGTTCGAGTCCCAGCTGGGTCAGCGTTGAGATTTATCTCCGCAAAAATTCCCCTCCCTGCCCACGGTCAGTAGGGGACACCGATGGGCTTGGAAAGGCCGCCGTCCGTCGGATGGGACGTTAAGCCGTGGCCCCGTGTGCGGGAGAGCCATACCCTGTGCACGTTAAAGAACACGCTGGATGGCCTTGACGGGAGGCTACCATCTGTCTCCCAACAGCTGTTCCAGTGGGTCCCCTCCCCCAACCTTCTCTGAGCCTTCGGGGTCCATGTGACCTGGCCATTTAGCCCATGGTGTGCAAAAAAGTGTCGCTCAGAGGTAAAACAACCCAACCCAACCCAACGTTAAAAGCACGCTGGATGGCCTTGATGGGAAACTACCATGTGTCTGCTAACAGCAGTCCAGTGGGTCCTCTCCCCCCAACTTTCTCTGAGCCTTCGGGGTCCTTGTGACATGGCCATTTAGCCCTTTGTGTACAAAAATCCCAACCAGATTCGGTGAATTTCATATGTACAGGCGCGGACTGGCAAGGGACCTCATAGAAGCAGGATTATTTAATAATAATAATTGGTTTTTTACACAAATTCCACAGACTTGGGAAAAATCTATTTTATATTCCAAGTGCGAATTACTAACCATGAATAAGTAAGTATTCAAATTATGAAAAAGAGACTGAATTTTGCTATCGCAGTTTCCCCCTGCTGCAGCTGCGTCCCCTGAAAAATAGTGCCAGTCCACCCCTACATATGTACAGTCGCTCAAAAAAAATAACCGAACACTATGGTTGATTACAGGATTCAGAAAAAAATATCTGGCAACGATTTTTTTTTAGAAATTAGTGATCTGGCAACCTTCGTGTCACGTAGGTTACCAGATCACTAATATCTAAAAAAAATCGTTGCCAGATATTTTTTTCTGAATCCTCTAATCAACCGTAGTGTTCGGATATTTTTTTGAGCGACTCTACATACGAATAGCCAATGTATTTACAAAAGCACAGCTCATAGTTAAAACAATGTAACCGTCACTGTTGTAGAGTTTTAACTTTCTTTCCATTTCCGTTGTAGGTGTCCAGCATATTACATCACTGTCTGACCCTTCGTCACGTGAGACGTCACATCAGAACCGACGATACAGGCGACGAAGTGGAGCGCATGTGCAGAGAGTTCACATTGGTGGACCAATGGCTGTTGAAACACAACAAGCCTCCAAGAAAGCTGACGAAGGTAAAACTTAACCTCGACGGCAGAACCTCAAGTTAAGCTTCTGATGTTTGTTTCTTTGATTATTATCTTGTTTTTAATAACTCGTTTTTAATTAAAAGGATAATAATTAATTATCCTTTTTGGGTTAGTATTCATATAATATTAGATTCACACTTTTCAAAATTCACAAACTTTTGAATTGCGTCCTCTAGCGGTGAAAATTTTTTTAACGAATATTGCAAACGATATATTTACACTGCAACATTGAAATTTTGGTGTTTGGAATGTGAAGGTCATCAGGTGACCTTCCGATTAGGAATGGAAAACGCAAATTTTTGTTTTAAGAGATAATTGTTATTTTTGCAGGCAAAAATTCTTTGGGGTTGAATATATTGAATAATTTGGATGAAAAGTAGATTAAATATTACAATTAGCAATTTTCGAATCTCCCAAAAATTTAAATTGCTCCCTCTAGCGGTGGAAAAAGTTCTAAATCGCAAAACACTAAGCGAATATTGCAAACGATGCATTTATGATAAAAACTTTAATTTCGGTGTTCAGAATGTGAAGGTCACGGGGTTTGCAAAGAGTTGACCCCTTATGTCCACGGTCGGTGGAAAAACGCATTTTTTTTTGTTTTAACAGCTAATTGAGAAATTCGTTTTTTAGTTGCTTAGGATGTGAGACAGAACAACAAAAAATGTGGAAAATGCGTTGAAAGAAAATTGCAAGTTAGCTATTTATAGTCGAAATTTGAAATCTCGGTGGCGAGTGTATTTCGCTGACAGGAGCAATCTCTCTCCTTTTCTCAAATTCTTATTTCGTATATGTACTAATAAAATACCCATCATCCACTTGTTCGAATTAAAACGTTATTCATCGTCTACTCCTGTGTTAAGTGAGTTGGGTAGTTTTACCTCTGAGCGGCACTTTTTTGCACACCATAGGCTAAATGGCCAGGTCACATGAACCCCGAACGCTCAGAGAAGGTTGGGGGAGGGGACCCACTGGAACAGCTGTTGGGAGACAGATGGTAGCCTCCCGTCAAGACCATCCAGCGTGTTCTTTAACGTTGGGTTGTTTTACCTCAGAGCGGCACTTTTTTGCACACCATGGGCTAAATGGCCAGGTCACATGGACCCCGAAGGCTCAGAGGAGGTTGGAGGAGGGGACCCACTGGAACAGCTGTTGGGAGACAGATGGTACCCTCCCGTCAAGGCCATCCAGCGTGTTCTTTAATGTTGGGTTGTTTTACCTCTGAGCGGCACTTTTTTGCACACCATGAGCTAAATGTCCAGGTCACAAGGACCCCGAAGGCTCAAAGAAGGTTGGGAGAGGAGACCCACTGGAACGGTTGTAGAGAGGCAGATGGTAGCCTCCCCATCAAGGCCATCCAGCGTGTTCTTTAACGTGCACGGGATGTGGCTCTCCCGCACACGGGGCCACGGGTTAACGTCCATCCGACGGACGGCGGCATTTCCACGCCCATCGGTGTCCCCTACTGACCGTGGGCAAGGGCGGGGATTTTGCGGAGATAAATCTCAACGCTGACCCAGCTGGGACTCGAACCTGGGAACTACAGATCACGAGCCTGACGCGCTACTGGGAAAGCCATCCCCTGTGTTAAGTGGGTTTTGCTTCTTGGGGTTCTTTTATTGTAACCACTTTTGCATTTTCCTGATGAAAATGTTGAAGAAAAGCTTTTTCTTTTTCTCTCTTATTCCAGGTGATCAGTATTGCAGCATTAGGAAGAATAGTCTGTGTGCTAAGAGGAGTTCAGCGCCCTCTAGAGTTGTGGAGCGCAGCATTTGCGGTGAGTGGATTAAACTTTGGGATTGAGTTACTCCTTAAAGATGCTCTAAATACGATGCATTTTTTTTTTAAACTATAATTTAAAAAGGTAAAAAAATATTGCCATTTATCATTTGATGTATAATACCCTGGTGTCCAAAAGTTGAGCTTAATTGACAAAATGGATAAAACGAAAAATACGATAGGATAGAATGGCATGGGCGACATAGTGCAGATGGAATATGGAAGGAAGAGACAGATGCACGATGTAACTGACATACAATAGAGGATAAAATGGAGCAATACAACTGGAGGAGTTATTTGGAGACGCATTTGCTCGTTCACTTCGACACGTCGTGTCACTTCGACGTTGCATACTGTTGACGAGAGCAGTAAGAAGGTCCCGAGGCATTAAGTCCCGCTGATGTACGAGAGCAGTAAGAAGGTCCCGCTGATGTAAGAGAGCAGTAAGAAGGTCCCGAGGCATTAAGTCCCGCTAATGTACGAGAGCAGTAAGAAGGTCCCGAGGCATTAAGTCCCGCTGATGTACGAGAGCAGTAAGAAGGTCCCGAGGCATTAAGTCCAGCTAATGTACGAGAGCAGTAAGAAGGTCCCGAGGCATTAAGTCCCGCTGATGTACGAGAGCAGTAAGAAGGTCCCGAGGCATTAAGTCCCGCTGATGTACGAGAGCAGTAAGAAGGTCCCGAGGCGTTAAGTCCCGCTGATGTACGAGAGCAGTAAGAAGGTCCCGAGGCATTAAGTCCCGCTGATGTACGAGAGCAGTAAGATGGTCCCGAGGCATTAAGTCCCGCTGATGTACGAGAGCAGTAAGAAGGTCCCGAGGCATTAAGTTCCGCTGACGTACGAGAGCAGTAAGAATGTCCCGAGGCATTAAGTCCCGCTGATGTACGAGAGCAGTAAGAAGGTCCCGCTGATGTAAGAGAGCAGTAAGAAGGTCCCGAGGCATTAAGTCCCGCTGATGTACGAGAGCAGTAAGAAGGTCCCGCTGATGTAAGAGAGCAGTAAGAAGGTCCCGAGGCATTAAGTCCCGCTAATGTACGAGAGCAGTAAGAAGGTCCCGAGGCATTAAGTCCCGCTGATGTACGAGAGCAGTAAGAAGGTCCCGAGGCATTAAGTCCCGCTGATGTACGAGAGCAGTAAGAAGGTCCCGAGGCATTAAGTCCCGCTGATGTATGAGAGCAGTAAGAAGGTCCCGAGGCATTAAGTCCCGCTGATGTACGAGAGCAGTAAGAAGGTCCCGAGGCATTAAGTCCCGCTGATGTACGAGAGCAGTAAGAAGGTCCCGAGGCATTAAGTCCCGCTGATGTACGAGAGCAGTAAGAAGGTCCCGAGGCATTAAGTCCCGCTGATGTACGAGAGCAGATCGGATCTCCACGAGAATTCTGCGAGGATGTTGACCAGCTGAAATCAGTCTCCCCATTGTTCCCACACATGCTCTATAACAGGGATGAGGAAACTATTTTCTCTGCGGGCCATTAAAATGCTTTCCCTGCTTATTAAAATGTTTTTTTTATGACTTCAACTTTGTCAATTCGTTCTGGACCTACTAATCTTTAATAATTTGAGTGTTTTATTAAGTCTTGCCGGCGGGTCACAAAATATCATCTCGCTGGCAAGAGCTTCCCTATCCCTGCTCTATAGGGTTGATGTCCGGCGAATATTCTGGCCATGACATACGCTGGATGTCTTAATTTCTAAGGAAATCATCCATTGTAACAGCCTTATGTGGACGCGTGATATCGCCCATATCGGGGGTGGCTCAGTGGGTAGCGCACCAGGCTCGTAATCCGTAGTTCCCAGGTTCGAGTCCCAGCTGGGTCAGCGTTGAGAGTTATCTCCGCAAAATTTCCCCGTCCTGCCCACGGTCAGTAGGGGACACCGATGGCTTGAAAAGGCCGCCGTCCGTCGGATGGGACGTTAAGCCGTGGCCCCGTGTGCGGGAGAGCCATACCCTGTGCACGTTAAAGAACACGCTGGATGGCCTTGACGGGAGGCTACCATCTGTCTCCCAACAGCTGTTCCAGTGGGTCCCCTCCCCCAACCTTCTCTGAGCCTTCGGGGTCCTTATGGCCTGGCCATTTAGCCCATGGTGTGCAAAAAAGTGCCGCTCAGAGGTAAAACAACCCAACGTTAAAGAACACGCTGGATGGCCTTGACGGGAGGCTACCATCTGTCTCCCAACAGCTGTTCCAGTGGGTCCCCTCCCCCAACCTTCTCTGAGCCTTCGGGATCCTTGTGACCTGGCCATTTAGCCCATGGTGTGCAAAAAAGTGCCGCTCAGAGGTAAAAACAATCCAATCCAAAGTTATCGCCCATAAAGAGGAATTGTGGGCCTACAGCATCCCGAAAAAACTTCATGTAGGATTCGAGGATTTCGTCTGTGTATCTGAGGCCAGTCAAAGTTCCTACAGGAAAGACATCGAGTGGCTCGTAGCCATGTGACATAATGCCACCCCACACCAATAAACCCCCACCTCTGTAATGGCGCATTTCTCTGGATTTTAAAGGGTGATAACGGATTCGGAGTTTTCTCCAGATGACAACAACCCGATGATTATCACTCTGTAAACTGCATCTCGATTCATCACAGAAGAGAGCATTGTCCCATTGGTTGGCAGTCCAATTCTGGTGTTGTCTGCACCAGTACTGTACTTCGTCTCCCATACAGTCTCTGTTCATGAAGCCTCGGTTTCGTTTGCCTAGAAACTGTTCGTCCACTAGCCACAGGCAGTTCGAAAGTGAGTTCTTTCGCTGGCATGTGTCTGTAACATCTGGCTGATAGAGTAAAATAAAGATGCCATAATAAGTGATGGAGTATATAAGGATGCCATAATTAGTGAGAGAATATAATAAAGATGCCATAAGCAGTGATAGAGTTTCCGAGGCTTTTTTAATAAAGATGCCATAATCAGTGCTGGAGTATATAAGAATGCCATAACCATTAATAGAATATAATAAAGATGCCATAACCATTAATAGATTATAATAAAGATGCCATAAGCAGTGATAGAGTATAATAAAGATGCCATAACCATTAATAGATTATAATAAAGATGCCATAAGCAGTGATAGTATAATTAAGATGCTATAAGCAGTGATAGAGTATAATAAAGATGCCATAAGCAGTGATAGTATAATTAAGATGCTATAAGCAGTGATAGAGTATAATAAAGATGCCATAACCATTAATAGATTATAATAAAGATGCCATAAGCAGTGATAGAGTATAATAAAGATGCCATAACCATTAATAGATTATAATAAAGATGCCATAAGCAGTGATAGTATAATTAAGATGCTATAAGCAGTGATAGAGTATAATAAAGATGCCATAACCATTAATAGATTATAATAAAGATGCCATAAGCAGTGATAGAGTATAATAAAGATGTCATAAGCACTGATAGAGTATAATTAAGATGCTATAAGCAGTGATAAAGTATAATAAAGATGTCATAAGCAGTGATAGAGTATAATAAAGATGTCATAAGCACTGATAGAGTATAATAAGATGCCATAAGCAGTGATAAAGTATAATAAAGATGCCATAAGCAGTGATAGAGTATAATAAGATGCCATAAGCAGTGATAGAGTATAATAAAGATGCCATAAGCAGTGATAGAGTATAATAAAGATGCCATAAGCAGTGATAGAGTATAATAAAGATGACATAAACAGTGATAGAGTATAATAAAGATGCCATAAGCAGTGATAGAGTATAATAAAGATGCCATAAGCAGTGATAGAGTATAATAAAGATGCCATAAGCAGTGATAGAGTATAATAAAGATGCCATAAGCAGTGATAGAGTATAATAAAGATGCCATAAGCAGTGATAGAGTATAATAAAGATGCCATAACCATTAATAGATTATAATAAAGATGCCATAAGCAGTGATAGAGTATAATAAAGATGTCATAAGCACTGATAGAGTATAATTAAGATGCTATAAGCAGTGATAGAGTATAATAAAGATGTCATAAGCAGTGATAGAGTATAATAAAGATGTCATAAGCACTGATAGAGTATAATAAAGATGCCATAAGCAGTGATAGAGTATAATAAAGATGTCATAAGCAGTGATAGAGTATAATAAAGATGTCATAAACAGTGAAAGAGTATAATAAAGATACCATAAGCAGTGATAGAGTATAATAAAGATGTCATAAGCACTGATAGAGTATAATTAAGATGCTATAAGCAGTGATAGAGTATAATGAAGATGTCATAAGCAGTGATAGAGTATAATAAAGATGTCATAAGCACTGATAGAGTATAATAAAGATGCCATAAGCAGTGATAGAGTATAATAAAGATTGTCATAAGCAGTGATAGAGTATAATAAAGATGTCATAAACAGTGATAGAACCATAATCAGGGTTGTAATCAGGTCACAATAGTAAAGATTCCATAACCAGGGTTGGAACTGTCAAAGATGCTGCAAGCAAAATTGTTTTTCAAAGAGAGACTCGAGGTGTTTTCCCGTCAAGCTACCAACCACGCCCCCCCCCCCACCTTCTCAAAAATCCAAGTGCTCTTATATAGTGCCTGTTTACAAAGTACTCTATTCCTTCTGTTTCATACATTCAGTGGTATTGTCTTTCTAATTGGAATGCTTGTTTTCGTAATTGTCGGCTAACCTGAAATCTCCTTTCTTTTCAGGAATGTTTTCCTACGACGTGGAACAACCCGAAACGACTGATACCAGAGATCGAGTGAGTACTAATAAAAAAAATATTAAAATAATGTTCCATTAACAAATTGCTATTTTTTTTCAGTATTTCTCAGTTAAATATGTGATTAAGGTTGTCAGTTCTATCGTCAACTTAATTCCATCTGAAATATTAGTTTTTTTTATAAAACTTTGTTTCATTCCTTACCTGTAGATTTTATTTTGTTAGCATAACTACAGGATTATATTCTGAAAGATTGGGTTGTTTTACATCTGAGAAGCATATTTTTTGCAAACCATGGGCTAAATGGCCAGGTCACATGGACCCCGAAGGCTCAGAGAAGGTTGAGGGAGGGGACCCACTTGAACAGCTGTTGGGAGACAGATGGTAGCCTCCCGTCAAGGCCATCCAGCGTGTTCTTTAACGTGCACAGGGTATGTCTCTCCCGCACACGGGGCCACGGCTTAACGTCCCATCCGACGGACGGCGGCCTTTCCAAGCCCATCGGTGTCCCCTACTGACCGTAGGCAGGTCCGGAAATTTTGCGGTGATAAATCTCAACGCTGATCCAGCTGGGACTCGAACCTGGGAACTAGTCAGTGTCTCCCGCGATTGTTGCACCTGGACCTGGCGCCATCTGTGATCAGGAACGGTAATAATAATTGCACTAAGATGATTTATTAACTTCAAAGTCAACAGATAATTCTGTGAATACTGTTTATGGATGAAATCATCAAAAACGCTATTAGCGTGGGTGACTTAATTGTTTAAATACATCTTACTCAGTGCAATGTTAAAAAAATAGTTGCCTCCCCCGATAATAGATGGCTCCAAGTGTAGCAATGACGGGAGCTTGATAGGCCAGATTAGTGGGAAAAAAACGGAGCACGCGTTAGTTTATAAAAAATAAAATAAATAAATACGCCCTCAAGCAGCTGCTTGCCACAGAGGTCTGACAGGAGCCTGCCAGTTTATATGCCATAGTAGAAGGTCTGAGAGGATGGCAGGACCTCAGCAGAAAAACGACACACACATCCATGTCTTACCCGGGGCTCGAACTCAGGTCCCGTAGATCAGTAGCCAAGCGTGCTAACCACTCGTCCACGGGACGGCTAAAAAATACCCCCTCAAGCTGCTGCTCGCCACAGAGGTCTGACAGGAGCCTGTCAGTTTATATGCCATAGTAGAAGGTCTGAGAGGATGGCAGGCCCTCAGCAGAAAAACGACACAAATGCTCTGCCATGTACTTGGAGAGAACTGAGGTTCGAATCCCGCATGTCGGCAAAACATTTTTTTTCCAGAAAACTATTTATTGATTTATTGACTTCAAAGTCAACAGATACTCTGTGGATTTACTATTTATTGATTAAATTTCTCTAGTGGTCGTTCGAGAATCAGTTTCCATGCAATTCTTTAAAACATCTTCATCGAATGTATGAGGCTGGTATCGGCTCTGTATGAAATGGAACAGTCTCGTAATCTGCAGTTCCCAGGTTCGAGTCCTCCTCTCATCCTGCCCTCGGTCAGAAATAGTGCATTGATGGACTTGGAAAAGGCACCGTCCGTCGGATGAGATGTTAAGCCGTGGCCCCTTGTACGGGTGAGCCATATCCTGTGCATGTTAAAGAACGCACTGGACAGCCTTAATGGGTGGCTCCCATATGCCTTCCAACAGCTGTCCAGGGGGTCCCCTTCCCTAACCTTCTATGCGTGTTCTTTGGGGTTCTTGTGACTTTCCAATTAAACCAATGTGCGCATAGAATTGCTGTGCAATGATAAAACAACGGGTTGGGTTGTTTTACCTCTGAGCGGCACTTTTTTGCACACCATGGGCTAAATGACCAGGTCACATGGACCCCGAAGGCTCAGAGAAGATTGGGGGAGGGGACCCACTGCAACAGCTGTTGGGAGACAGATGGTAACCTCCCGTCAAGGCCATCCAGCGTGTTCTTTAACGTGCACAGGATATGAGCTCTTCTGCACACGGGCCACGGCTTAACGTCTCATCCGACGGGCGGCGGCCTTTCCAAGCCCATCGGTGTCCCCTACTGACCGTGGGCAGGGCGGGGAGTTTTGCGGAGATAAATGTCAACACTGACCCAGCTGGGACTCGAACCTGGGAACTACAGATTACGAGGCTGGCGCGCTACCGACTGAGCCCCCCCCCCGTTAAGATTTTGAAATATGATACTAACTTAATTGTTGAACAGTTATTTGATTATTCATGTGGCTTAATTATTGTTATTACCCATAAGACATCAGTCCGAAATGAACGTTATCTACTTTCAGAGATATAAACCGCATTCCTGATAGCGATTCCTCTTCGCTGGCATCCCTTGGAAAAAACAGAAAGCTCTTTAGGATGTCAAATCTCTCCGTCGCAGTGATACCGATGGTGCATGGTTCGGAGGACTTTCCGGCGGAAGTGAAGTCACAACAGAAAACATCGACAGCGAAGACAACCCAGTCCAATTATCTGATCCCTCACACATACGCGACGCCCATCACTGCAACAACAATGGCGACTCAACCGATCGAACGACACGATGATTTCACGAATTCGTCACCTGCGACGGAAGTGCCGACTCCACCGATGAAACAAGATGATGATGATGATCGTTCGATGTCATCAACAACTGCAACCAAACAAGATGATGATGATCGTTCGATGTCATCAGCAACTGCAACCAAACAAGATGATGATGATCGTTCGACGTCATCAGCAACTGCAACCAAACAAGATGATGATGATCGTTCGATGTCATCAACAACTGCAACCAAACAAGATGATGATGATCGTTCGATGTCATCAACAACTGCAACCAGGGTGGCGACTCTCCCGGCAGATCCAGATGAAAGTTACGAAATGTCTACCTCGTTTCAAGAATATCCTGCAACTCAGACAACGGAAACTGGTATCCTACGGTAACAACTAAAGGAAATTACCATGGAAACAGTTGCTAAGGTTACTGAAGTGATGAGATGACCGTTCAGTACACCGTGTTAAAGTATCTCACACATGTCTCATTGTGTTTTTTAGTAATACATGGGTGGATGGCTAGTGATCACATATAAATAAAAAAAAAATACCCCCTCAAGCAGCTGCTTGCCACAGAGGTCTGACAGGAGCCTGTCAGTTTATATACCGCAGTAGAAGGTCTGAGAGGAAGGCAGGCCTTCAGCAGAAAAACGACACATACATCCATGCCTTACCCGGGACTCGAACCCAGGTCCCTTAGATCAGTAGCCAAGCGCACTAACCATTCGGCCAATCGTAAATTAAATCTCCATTTCTTTAGAAAATTCGTTTTCTAGTTGCATACATATTTTAAAATTGTAAATTCGCGGGAAATAAAGTCCCCAAATATCCAGGTTTTTCATAACCGCGATTATACATTAACAAATGTTTTAATATGCGTCGGATAACCGTTAACCGGTAAAAAAAAATGATAAAAAAAAAAAATCAATGGCAATCCAATAAAAAGTATTTTATTTATTCAGTTAATGATTATAGTACAGTCGCTCAAAAAAGTATCCGAACACTATGGTTGATTACAGAATTCAGAAAAAATATCTGGCAACGATTTTTTTTAGAAATTAGTGATCTGGCAACCTTCGTGTCACGTGACACGAAGGTTGCCAGATCACTAATTTAATTATTAATTAGTGATGATCACTAATTTAATTTAGATTAGATTAGTCAGATCACTGATTTAATTTTTAACTAGATTAATTAATTTTTTTAATTAGATTAGTGCCAGATCACTAATTTCTAAAAAAAATCATTGCCAGATATTTTTTCTGAATTCTGTAATCAACCATAGCGTTCGGATATTTTTTTGAGCCACTGTACTTGTTCAGAAATAATGCTTTAATTAGCATCGTAAATAACATGCTCAATTTTCAATATATCATTCTATATTTGCTCCCAAAAGGAATTTTTTTTTTTTCAAATTACAAAAATTGTTGAAGTACATATTACGGTCCCTGGATGATTGTCCATGGGTGATTTGATACATGTAGTTAAAATTTAACAGTATCAATATTGTTTATTGGGAGATTCCATAAGGGATTACATATATTGATGTTTACTCAGAAATGTGAGACTTTATTCGCAGAAAATATGTATAAAAAGTTACTTTCTGATCCTGAAGTTTTTTTTTTTACACTAGCCATTCTTGTACAATTTTTGTTTGCCGTGTTCTTTGTATGTTTGTATCATCACTAAGTTTTAAATGGTTAATAAAAAAATAACTTTTGAAATGTTTAACGATGTATTCTGTTGTTACGATCGCTTATTTCGAATATATCGTTGCCTTATTGGTGTAACGAGGGCTCAGAGAAGGTTGGGGTTGGGTTGTTTCACCTCTGAGCGGCAGTTCTTTGCATACAATTGGCTAACTGGCCAAGTCACAAGGTTGGGTTGGGTTGTTTTACCTCTGAGTGACACTTTTTTGCACGCCATGGGCTGGTGACATGGACCCCGAAGGCTCAGAGAAGGTTTGGGGAGGGGACCCACTGGAACAGCTGTTGGGAGACAGATAGTAGCCTCCCCGTCAAGGCCATCCAGCGTGTTCTTTAAGCTGTGTAGGGTATGGCTCTCCCGCACACGGAGCCACGGCTTAACGTCCCATCCGACGGACAGCGGCCTTTCCAAGCCCATCGATGTCTCCTACTGACCGTGGGCAGGGAGGGGAATATTGCGGAGATAAATCTCAACGCTGACCCAGCTGGGACTCGAACCTGGAAACTACAGATTACGAGCCTGGCGCGCTACCAACTAAGCTATCCGTGGCGGGGGTGGCTAAGTCGGTAGCGCGCCAGGCTCGTAAACTGCAGTTCCCAGGTTCGAGTCCTAGCTGGTCAGCGTTGAGATTTATCTCCGCAAAAAATCCCCGCCCTGCCCACGGTCAGTAGGGGACACCGATGGGCTTGGAAAGGCCGCCGTCCGTCGGATGAGACGTTAAGCCGTGTGTGGGAGAGCCATACCCTGTGCACGTTAAAGAAAACGCTGGATGGCCTTGACGGGAGGCTACCATCTGTCTCCCAACAGCTGTTCCAGTGGGTCCCCTCCCCTAACCTTCTCTGAGCCTTCGGGTCCATGTCACCAGCCCATGGTGTGCAAAAAAGTGTCGCTCAGAGGTAAAACAACTCAACCCAACAAAGCTGTCCCCACCCCGACAAGTCACAAGAACCCCGAAAGCACAGAGAAGGTTGGGGGAAAGGAACCCATGGGACAGCTGTTAGGAAACAGATGGTAGCCTCCTGTCAAGGCCATCCAGTGGGTACTTTAACGTGCACAAATCAAAGATCCTCAATGGCTATCACAGTATTGGGCTATGAGCCCATATCTGCTTCACCTAAACTAAGATTAGGGTGACTAGAGTGTAAATTCTATCGGCCAAGCCCGAAATGGATACCATTTTGATAAATAGCTTCCATCCCCTCAAGCAGCTGCTTGCCACACAGGTTTGACAGCAGCCTGTCAGTTTGTATACCACAGTAGAAGATCTGAGAGGATGGCAGGACCTCAGTAGAAAACAACACGAACATCCATGCCTTACCCGGGGCTCGAACCCAGGTCCCGTAGATCAGTAGCCAAGCGCGCTAACCACTCGGCCACGGGACGGTCGGTTAAAAAAAACACAGGCTATGGTTCTCTCACAGAAGATGACACGGCTTTACGTCCCGTCCAATGTTGGGTTCAGTTGTTTAACTACTGAGCGGGGGCGGGGATGGCTCAGTCGGTAGCACGCCAGGCTCGTAATCTGTAGTTCCCAGGTTCGAGTCCCAGCTGGGTCAGCGTTGAGATTTATTTCCGCAAAAATTCCCCGCCCTGCCCACGGTCAGTAGGGGACACCGATGGGCTTGGAAAGGCCGCCGTCCGTCGGATGGGACGTTAAGCCGTGGAACCGTGTGCGGGAGAGACATACCCTGTGCACGTTAAGGAACACGCTGGATGGCCTTGACGGGAGGCTACCATCTGTCTCCCAACATCTGTTCCAGTGGGTCCCCTCCCCCAACCATCTCTGAGCCTTCGGGGTCCATGTGACCTGGCCATTTAGCCCATGGTGTGCAAAAAAGTGCCGCTCAGAGGTAAAACAACCCAACCCAACTACTGAGCTGTACTTTTGTTGCACACCATGGTCTAAATGACCAGGGACCCAAGGGCTCAGAGAAGGTTTGGGTAGAGGGGACCCACTGGACATCTGTTAGGAGACAGATGGTAGTCTTCCATCAAGGCCATCCAGTCTGTTCTTCAACGTGCACAAAGCATGGGTCTCCCACACACGGGACCACGGCTTAATGTTCCATCCAATGGCCGACGGCCTTTCCAAGCCCATCGGTGTTCCTTAGTGACCGAAGCCAGAGAGGGAGAATTTTGCGGAGATAAATCTCGACGCTAAGCCCAACCCAACAACCCAGGTTGTTGGGTTGGGTTGTTTTACCTCTGAGCGGCACTTTTTTGCACACCATGGGCTAAATGGCCAGGTCCCATGGACTCCGAAGGCTCAGAGAAGCTTGGGGGAGGAGACCCACTAGAACAGCTGTTGGGAGACAGATGGTAGCCTCCCGTCAAGGCCATCCAGCTTGTTCTTTAACGCTGGGTTGTTTTACCTCTGAGCGGCACTTTTTTGCACACCATGGGCTAAATGGCCAGGTCACATGGACTCCGAAGGCTCAGAGAAGCTTGGGGGAGGAGACCCACTAGAACAGCTGTTGGGAGACAGATGGTAGCCTCCCGTCAAGGCCATCCAGCTTGTTCTTTAACGCTGGGTTGTTTTACCTCTGAGCGGCACTTTTTTGCACACCATGGGCTAAATGGCCAGGTCACATGGACTCCGAAGGCTCAGAGAAGCTTGGGGGAAGAGACCCACTAGAACAGCTGTTGGGAGACAGATAGTAACCTCCCGTCAAAGCCATCCAGCGTGTTCTTTAACGTTGGGTTGTTTTACCTCTGAGCGGCACTTTTTTGGACATCATGGGCTAAATGGCCAGGTCACATGGACCCCGAAGGCTCAGAGAAGCTTGGGGGAGGAGACCCACTAGAACAGCTGTTGGGAGACAGATGGTAGCCTCCCGTCAAGGCCATCCAGCGTGTTCTTTAACGTTGGGTTGTTTTACCTCTGAGCGGCACTTTTTTGGACATCATGGGCTAAATGGCCAGGTCACATGGACCCCGAAGGCTCAGAGAAGCTTGGGGGAGGAGACCCACTAGAACAGCTGTTGGGAGACAGATGGTAACCTCCCGTCAAGGCCATCCAGCGTGTTCTTTAACGTGGACAGGGTATGAGCTCTTCCGCACACGGGGCCACGGCTTAACGTCCCATCCGACGGACGGCGGCCTTTCCAAGCCCATCGGTGTCCCCTACTGACCGTGGGCAGGGCGGGGAGTTTTGCGGAGATAATCATCACTCGAACCTGGGAACTACAGATAACAAGCATGGCACACTACCGACTGTCATCCTCGCCCTCATTTTTTTTTAGAAAACGATATTTAAATAGATATCATTGAGATTTTTAAATGATCTTCAGTCACATTTTATTCGTAATAAAAGGGCTTACTAAAGAATCAAGGGAGTATTCACCTCTAACGTCGAGATCACATTAGAAGAAAAATCGTCTTTTGCCGGGTGAGATACGAACACAACGATAACATGTAAGTCAAGTGCCAGTGATTTAGCTGCGGGAGGTGGGGGTTGTTTTACTTTTCAGCGGCACTTTTTTGCACACAATGGGCTAAATGGCCAGGTCACAAGGACCCGAGGGCTCAGAGAAGGTTGGGGGAGGGAACCCACTGGAACAGCTGCTGGGAGACAGATGGTAGCCTCCCGTCAAGGCCATCCAGCGTGTTCTTTAACGTTGCGTTGTTTTACCTCTGAGCGGCACTTTTTTGCACACAATGGGCTAAATGGCCAGATCACAAGGACCCGAGGGCTCAGAGAAGATTGGGGGAGGAAACCCACTGGGACAGCTGTTGGGAGACAGATGGAAGACTCCTATCAATAGTTATCCATTGTGTTCTTTGACATGCTCATGGTATGGCTCTCCCGCACACGGAGCCATGGCTTATCATCCAATCCAACGGACGACGACCTTTCTAAGCCCATTGGTGTCTCCTATTGAGTGAGAGCATCGCGGGTAGTTTTACGGGCATAAATCTAAATGCTGGCCCAGGTGGGACTCGAACTTGGGAACTGCAGATTAGGAGGGTTGGGTTGTTTTAACTCTGAGTGGTACTATTACTGCCCTTAATGTGCTAAATGGCCAGGTCACAAGGACCCCAAGTGCTCAAAGGGAAGGGGACCCACTGGTTGCGAAGACAGATGGTCATGGCATGTTCTTTGACGTGCGCAAGGTATGGCTCTCCCGCACAGGGAGCCAAGGCTTAACTTTCCATTGAACGGATGGCGGCCTTTCCAAGCCCATCTGTGTCCTCTTTCTGACTGAGGGTACCGTGGTGTAGCGTCAATTCATTGCAACGTCAGTTCATCGCAGCGTCATTCCATCGTGACGTCAGTTCATCGCAGCATCAATTCATTGCGACGTCAATCCATCGTGACGTCAGTTCATCGCAGCGGCAATTCATTGCGACATCAATCCATCGTGACGTCAGTTCATCGCAGCATCAATTCATTGCGACGTCAATCCATGGTGACGTCAGTTCATTGCAGCGTCAATTCATTGCGACGTCAATTCATCGTGACGTTAGTTCATTGCGACGTCAACCAATCGTGACGTCAGTTCATCGAGCATCAATTCATTGCGACGTCAATTCATCGTGACATCAGTTCATCGCAGCGTCAATTCATTGCGACGTCAATCCATCGTGACGTCAGTTCATTGCAGCGTCAATTCATTGCGACGTCAATTCATCGTGACATCAGTTCATCGCAGCGTCAATTCATTGCGACGTCAATCCATCATGACATCAGTTCATCGCAGCGTCAATTCATTGCGACGTCAATTGATCGTGACATCTGTTCATCGCAGCGTCAATTCATTGCGACGTCAATTCATCGTGACATCAGTTCATCGCACCGTCAATTCATTGCGACGTCAATTCATCGTGACATCAGTTCATCGCAGCGTCAATTCATTGCGACGTCAATCCATCGTGACGTCAGTTCATCACAGCATCAGTTCTTTGCGACGTCAATTCATCGTGGCATCAGTTCATCGTCGCGTCAATTCATTGCGACGTCAAACCATCGTGACGTCAGTTCATCGCAGCATCAATTCATTGCGACGTCAATCCATCGTGACGTCAGTTCATCGCAGCGGCAATTCATTGCGACATCAATCCATCGTGACATCAGTTCATCGCAGCGTCAATTCATTGCGACGTCAATCCATCGTGACATCAGTTCATCGCAGCGTCAATTCATTGCGACGTCAATCCATCGTGACATCAGTTCATCACAGCGTCAATTCATTGCGACGTCAATCCATGGTGACGTCAGTTCATTGCAGCGTCAATTCATTGCGACGTCAATTCATCGTGACGTTAGTTCATTGCGACGTCAACCAATCGTGACGTCAGTTCATCGAGCATCAATTCATTGCGACGTCAATTCATCGTGACATCAGTTCATCGCAGCGTCAATTCATTGCGACGTCAATCCATCGTGACGTCAGTTCATTGCAGCGTCAATTCATTGCGACGTCAATTCATCGTGACATCAGTTCATCGCAGCGTCAATTCATTGCGACGTCAATCCATCATGACATCAGTTCATCGCAGCGTCAATTCATTGCGACGTCAATTGATCGTGACATCAGTTCATCGCAGCGTCAATTCATTGCGACGTCAATCCATCGTGACGTCAGTTCATCACAGCATCAGTTCTTTGCGACGTCAATTCATCGTGGCATCAGTTCATCGTCGCGTCAATTCATTGCGACGTCAAACCATCGTGACGTCAGTTCATCGCAGCATCAATTCATTGCGACGTCAATCCATCGTGACGTCAGTTCATCGCAACGGCAATTCATTGCGACGTCAATCCATCGTGACGTCAGTTCATCGCAACGTCAATTCATTGCGACGTCAATTCATCGTGATATCAGTTCATCACAGCGTCAATTCATTGCGACGTCAATCCATTGTGACGTTAGTTCATCGCAGCGTCAATTCATTGCGACGTCAACCAATCGTGACGTCAGTTCATCGCAGCGTCAATTCATTGAGACGTCAATCCATCGTGACGTCAGTTCATCGCAGCGTCAATTCATTGCGACGTCAGTTCATCGCAGCATCAATTCATTGCGACGTCAAGTCATCGTGACATCAGTTCATCACAGCGTCAATTCATTGCGACATTAATCCATCGTGACGTCAGTTCATTGCAGCGTCAATTCATTGCGGCGTCAATCCATCGTGACATCAGTTCATCGCAGCGTCAATTCATTGCGACGTCAACCAATCGTGACGTCAGTTCATCACAGTATCAATTCTTTGCGACGTCAATTCATCGTGACATCAGTTCATCGCTGCGTCAATTCATTGCGACGTCAATCCATCGTGACGTCAGTTCATCGCAGCGTCAATTCATTGCGACGTCAACCAATCGTGACGTCAGTTCATTGTAGCGTCAATTCATTGCGACGTCAATTCGTCGTGATATCAGTTCATCACAGCGTCAATTCTTTGCGACGTCAATCCATTGTGACGTTAGTTCATCGCAGCGTCAATTCATTGCGACGTCATCCAATCGTGATGTCAGTTCATCGAGCATCAATTCATTGCGACGTCAATTCATCGTGACATCAGTTCATTGCAACGTCAATTCATTGCGACGTCAATCCATCGTGACGTCAGTTCATCGCAGCGTCAATTCATTGCGACGTCAATCCATCGTGACGTCAGTTCATCGCAGCATCAATTCATTGCGACGTCAATCCATCGTGACGTCAGTTCATCGCAGCGTCAATTCATTGCGACGTCAATTCATCGTGACATCAGTTCATCGCAGCGTCAATTCATTGCGACGTCAATCCATCGTGACTTCAGTTCATCGCAGCGTCAATTCATTGCGACATCAATCCATCGTGACGTCAGTTCATCGCAGCGTCAATTCCTTGTGACGTCAATCCATCGTGACATCAGTTCATCGCAGCGTCAATTCATTGCGACGTCAATCCATCGTGACATCAGTTCATCGCAGCGTCAATTCATTGCGACATCAATCCATCGTGACGTCAGTTTATCGCAGCGTCAATTCATTGCGACGTCAATCCATCGTGACATCAGTTCATCGCAGCGTCAATTCATTGCGACGTCAATTCATCGTGACATCAGTTCATCGCAGCGTCAATTCATTGCGACGTCAATCCATCGTGACTTCAGTTCATCGCAGCGTCAATTCATTGCGACGTCAATCCATCGTGACTTC
Organism: Ryuthela nishihirai; assembly: GCA_038380435.1. NCBI lineage: Eukaryota > Metazoa > Arthropoda > Arachnida > Araneae > Heptathelidae > Ryuthela > Ryuthela nishihirai. The sequence goes on along the minus strand of JAWZYU010000034.1, from coordinate 40,321,051 downwards.
AGTTCATCGCAGCGTCAATTCATTGCGACGTCAATCCATCGTGACATCAGTTCATCGCAGCGTCAATTCATTGCGACGTCAATTCATCGTGACATCAGTTCATCGCAGCGTCAATTCATTGCGACGTCAATCCATCGTGACTTCAGTTCATCGCAGCGTCAATTCATTGCGACGTCAATCCATCGTGACTTCAGTTCATCGCAGCGTCAATTCCTTGCGACATCAATCCATCGTGACATCAGTTCATCGCAGCGTCAATTCATTGCGACGTCAATCCATCGTGACATCAGTTCATCGCAGCGTCAATTCATTGCGACGTCAATCCATCGTGACATCAGTTCATCACAGCGTCAATTCATTGCGACGTCAATCCATCGTGACATCAGTTCATCGCAGCGTCAATTCATTGCGACGTCAATTCATCGTGACGTCAGTTCATTGCGACATCAATTTATTGCGCATCAATTGGTCGCAGTGTTAGACGTGGTTTTATTGATTTCCTTCATCTTTAGATTGCTCAAATGAACTCTAGAAACAATAATTTAGAATTTAAAAAGGTTAAACATGCGTCAGAAATTAAATTTAATTAAATTTACCTCAGAAATTAATTAAAGCAAGCATAACAAGGATTATTTTCAAACCATCTAATAAAATATGTATTTTAAAAGTTTGCCTAATATTGAAATAATCATTAATGATATTTATAAAAATAATTTATTGTTAAATATTCCAGCTTCCGTGCCTCTTTAAATTTTGAACGAATATTGTTGAAAATCGAGATTTAAATAGATTTGATTGTGATCTTTAATTTATCATCAGCTACATTTTTCCATTAAATGCATATTCTAGAAGTTATAGACCACCAAAGAAATATATAACCAATAGCGCATGTATATCCATTGTAGAAACAAACCATTTAATATTAAAATTAATTATTTTAATGAGAATTGGCGTGAGATTTATCTCCGCAATATTCCCCGCCCTGCCCACGGTCAGTAGGGGACACCGCTGGGCTTGGAAAGGCCGCCGTCCGTCGGATGAGACGTTAAGCCGTGGCCCGTTTGCGGGAGAGCCATACCCTGTGCACGTTAAAGAACACGCTGGATGGCCTTGACGAGAGGCTACCATCTGTCTCCCAACAGCTGTTCTACTGGATCTCCTCCCCCAACCTTCTCTGAGCCTTTGGAGTCCTTGTGACCTGACCATTTAGCCCATGGTGTGCCAAAAAGTGCCGCTCAGAGGTAAAACAACCCAACGTTAAAGAACACGCTGGATGGCCTTGACGGGAGGCTACCATCTGTCTCTCAACAACTGTTCCAGTGGGTCCCCTCCCCCAACCTCCTCTGAGCCTTCGGGGTCCATGTAACCTGGCCATTTAGCCCATGGTGTGCCAAAAAGTGTCGCTCAGAGGTAAAACAACCCAACGTTAAAGAACACGCTGGATGGCCTTGACGGGAGGCTACCATCTGTCTCCCAACAGCTGTTCTAGTGGATCTCCTCCCCCAACCTTCTCTTAGCCTTCGGGGTCCTTGTGACCTGGCCATTTAGCCCATGGTGTGCCAAAAAGTGCCACTCAGAGGTAAAACAACCCAACGTTAAAGAACACGCTGGATGGCCTTGACGGGAGACTACCATCTGTCTCTCAACAACTGTTCCAGTGGGTTCCCTCCCCAACCTCCTCTGAGCCTTCGGGGTCCATGTAACCTGGCCATTTAGCCCATGGTTTGCTAAAAAGTGTCGCTCAGAGGTAAAACAACCCAACGTTAAAGAACACGCTGGATGGCCTTGACGGGAGGCTACCATCTGTCTCCCAACAGCTGTTCTAGTGGATCTCCTCCCCCAACCTTCTCTGAGCCTTCGGGATCCATGTGACCTGGCCATTTAGCCCATGGTGTGCCAAAAAGTGCCGCTCAGAGGTAAAACAACCCAACGTTAAAGAACACGCTGGATGACCTTGACGGGAGACTACCATCTGTCTCTCAACAACTGTTCCAGTGGGTTCCCTCCCCAACCTCCTCTGAGCCTTCGGGGTCCATGTAACCTGGCCATTTAGCCCATGGTTTGCTAAAAAGTGTCGCTCAGAGGTAAAACAACCCAACGTTAAAGAACACGCTGGATGGCCTTGACGGGAGGCTACCATCTGTCTCCCAACAGCTGTTCTAGTGGATCTCCTCCCCGAACCTTCTCTGAGCCTTCGTGGTCATTGTGGCCTGGCCATTTAGCTCACTGTGTGCAAAAAAGTGGCGCTCAGAGGTAAAAAACCCAAGGAGAATTTGCTTAATCGAATTTGGACTTCTTGTCCTATATACATTCTTTTTCGCTTTTGCAAAATTAATTAATTTGTCATCAGAAGCTTTGGGGCCGGACAAAAAAGAAATGGCTGGCCGTAATTTGCCCAGGGCTGTTCTAAGTAAAGTGTTCGAAACTCGATGATTTTTAACTCTTACCCTTAGAAGTGGGGGGGGGAGGGAGCGAGATGCATTTTATTTGTTTTAAAAGATAATTGTTTATTTTCAGAGATAAAAATTATTTTTGAGTCGGATAGGTATTGATAAACTGTCTTCGATTAGAAAGGAAACACCAATGGGCTTGGAAAGGCTGCCATGTTGGATGGGTCATTAACCCGTCGATCCGTGTGCAGGAAACTCATATCCAGTGCATAATAAAAAACACGCTTGATGGGAAGATTCAGTCTGTCTCGTAACAGTTGTCCAGGGGGTCGCTCAGAGGGAAAACAACCCTCTGTTACTATGTTGGGGCATAAAATATATTAGTTTTAGTTACTTCACATAACAATAGATCAGCAAAAAAAAAAGCTCGATAACTTCTAATATATGCATTTAATTTGAAAAATGTGACTGATGATAAATTATCGATCATAATCAATTCTATTTAAATCTCGCCTTATCCAAGAGCATCGGTGTCCCCTACTGATCGTGGGCAGGGCGGGGAGTCTTGCGCAGATAAATCTCAACGCTGACCCAGCTGGTACTCGAACCTTGGAACTGCAGATTACGAGTCTGGCGCGCTACCGACTGAGCCATCCCCACCCCCTTCTGTAAGGTCTGAATCTTTTTGAGGTCATTGAGCGGTTAGCGCGCTTGGCTACTGATCTAAGGGACCTGGGTTCGAGCCCTGGGTAAGGCATGGCTGTTTGTGTCGTTTTTCTGTTGAGGTCCTGCCATCCTCTCAGATCTTCTACTGTGGCATATAAACTGACAGGCTCCTGTCAGACCTCTGTGGCAAGCAACTGCTTGAGGGGGTATTTATTTATTTTTTTATATCTTTAACAGACACAAAAATAATAACTTTTGGTATTATTAATGTGGAGTACTCTCAATCTTTTTGAGGAAATCTTTTAAAATAGTTTTCCTTCAACTCGAAAAAACGTTTTAACGTTATTTACTGGACTCTTTATAAACTAAAGGTATTTTTCTCATCAGATATTTGAAGTCATTAAATGTGATGCAACTTAGTTGAAATAAATTTATACAGAAAAAAAGGAAGATTTTCAAACTATATATCTGAAAAATTACTCACACTTGTCAAAATATGATTAAATCCACAAAAATACTGATTACACTTTAGCAATTGTACTACTATCCGAGTTGAAGTACATGTTCTATGAGATTTACCAGTTTTGTGACAAAATATTAAAAAGTTGCTTTTAACAGTTCCATTTGAGTAATGTCATAAAATGGCAATTTATTCATTATTTCGATTGTATGTTTGTGAACTACTTCCGCTTTTGGCATTAGTGGGCAGAATTTATTTTTTTGATAGTCAATAACGGATATTTTTGGTTGTGTACTTATACAGTATAAGCTTCTATAAAGTCTTCCGACTTCATGCATTGAAATGCATCCTTGACGGCCACTGCCATCTGGCGGCCAAGGTTCGAACTAGTCGGAACCGTTTTTTATTCTTATTCTGCTGCTGAATTTGAAGAGGTGAATATATACCGTATATTTCCGCAGATAAGACGATAGTTGAATCATAAAAAAAGACCCCCAAAATCCGGGTCGTCTTATAGGACAGATACAAAAAAAATTAGATTGAAATTTATATAAATTGAAACCATTATTACTACAATTTATCGAAAAATCTATCATATTATTTAAATACGCTCCGTCCCGTGGCCGAGTGGTTAGCGCGCTTGGCTACTGATCTACGGGACCTGGGTTCGAGCCCCGGGTAAGGCATGGATGTTCGTGTCGTTTTTCTGCTGAGGTCCTGCCATCCTCTCAGATCTTCTACTGTGCATATAAACTGACAGGCTCCTGTCAGACCTCTGTGGCAAGCAGCTGCTTGAGGGGGTATTTATTTATTATTTATTTTATAAGATAATACATTACATTGTAATAGTAAATAATACATTACATTGTAATAGTAAAATAATACTAAAACAAAATAAATATTAAAAGTTATGTTTATTGAGCTACTGAGGAAAAAACGGGCAAACCGTAATTATTTACTAGTACAGAGTAGGGTATGTCCACAAAATAGAATAGCCCATACGACGCTTTTGTGAATAGTCAAGGTCATTTACCCGAATGCCCGAATCAGTGCGAATGTTTGCGAATAGGACATAATTCCGTATACGCTATACAGTATTATTATCCAGATGATGATCGCCGATCGAAACTAAATTCATAGGCCGTTGAGAGTTTGGGGGTCGTCTTATAGGACAGATATATGCTAAAACTATAAAACTTTGACGAAAATTTATACCTCGTCTTATCTGAAGGTCGCCTTATCTGCGGAAATATACGGTATATATAAATTCTGAATTTGAAGAGGTGAATATATATATCTAAATTCTGAATTTGAAGAGGTGAATATATATATCTAAATTCTGAATTTGAAGAGGTGAATATTTAGCCATTTGCATAACATTGAGTTTGATCGAAAAGTGTCTGCAGCACAACATTTGATAAGATTATTTTTTTATGAACTTATTTTCATAAAACTATTTGCATAAATGTACAAACAATATTTATATTGCATTTACTATTATTATCCACAGTTTTACGTTAGAACGACATCAATTTCTCTTCTGCATTTTAGCTACTTAAGTTCCTCAACTCCACGAGCCAAAGTTACTTTAGTTTAACCTCAATTATAAAGCTTTATAAGACAAGTTATAAGATTGCCCAGTAAAATGTTTATGATTTTATAAGATTTGTTAAATTGTTTATGTCATTTTTTGTGTTTATCGATATATGTAATTTATGAATGCAAAATTTAATGTGTATATATATATATGTTTTATTTTATTCCCATTGTTATACTATAACTATAGGTTTATCTATCTGTACAAGGGATACGCCAGTTACATACACATTTCCAGGGGGTACGTGAAGCATAAAAGGTTGAGAACCACTGATATATGTGTTTTATTTTATTCCCATTGTTATACTATAACTATAGGTTTATCTATCTATACAAGGGGTACGCCAGTTACATACACATTTCCAGTGGGTACGTGAAGCATAAAAGGCTGAGAACCACTGCCTTAATAAGAAGTTCGAGTCCCAATTGGGTCAGCGTTGAGACTTATCTCCGCAAAATTTCCCGCCCTGCCCACGGTCAGTAGGGGATACCGATGGGATTGGAAAGACCGCCGTCCGTCGGATGGGATGTTGAGCCGTGGGCCCGTATGTGGGAGAGCCACACGCTGTGCACGTTAAAGAACACGCTGGATGGCCTTGACGGGGGGCTACCATCGGTATCCCAATAGCTGTTCCAGTGGGTCTCCTTCTGCAATCTTCTCTAAGTCTTCGGGGTCCTTGTGACCTGGCCATTTAGCCCATGGTGTGCAAAAAAGTGCCGCTCAGAGGTAAAACAACTCAACCTTAAAGAACACGCTGGATGGCCTTGACGGGAGGCTACCATCTGTCTCCCAACAGCTGTTCCAGTGGGTCCCCTCCCCCAAACTTCTCTGAGCCTTCGGGGTCCATGTGACCTGGCCATTTAGCCCATGGTGTGCAGAAAAGTGCCGCTCAGAGGTAAAACAACCAAACGTTAAAGAACACGCTGGATGGCCTTGACGGGAGGCTACCATCTGTCTCCCAACAGCTGTTCCAGTGGGTCCCCTCCCCCAACCTTCTCTGGGCCTTCGGGGTCCATGTGACCTGGCCATTTAGCCCATGGTGTGCAGAAAAGTGCCGCTCAGAGGTAAAACAACCCAACGTTAAAGAACACGCTGGATGGCCTTGATGGGAGGCTACCATCTGTCTCCCAACAGCTGTTCCAGTGGGTCCCCTCCCCCAACTTTCACTGAGCCTTCGGGGTCCTTGTGACCTGGCCATTTAGCCCATGGTGTGCAAAAAGAGCCGCTCAGAGGTAAAACATAACATAACGTTTGTTCCACCTATGATGATTGAAAGATTTAAAAAAAAAACTGTAATCGCTAGAAGGAACCATGGGTATCTGCAAGAAGGACCGAGCTTTGCTACTGAAGCTCTTTCACCAAAGCGGCAGGAATGGCACCGCTGCATTACGTGAATATCATCGTCTGAAAGATATAAGGAAAGGTTGTTGGGTTGTTTTACCTCTGAGCGGCACTTTTTTGCACACCATGGGCTGAATGGCCAGGTCACATGGACCCCGAAGGCTCAGAGAAATTTGGGGGAGGGGACCCACTGGAACAGCTGTTGGGAGACAGATGGTAGCCTCCCGTCAAGGCCATCCAGAGTGTTCTTTAACGTTGGGTTGTTTTACCTCTGAGCGGCACTTTTTTGCACACCATGGGCTAAATGGCCAGGTCACATGGACCCCGAAAGCTCAGAGAAGGTTTGGGGGAGGGGACCCACTGGAACAGCTGTTGGGAGACAGATGGTAGCCTCCCGTCAAGACCATCCAGCGTGTTCTTTAACGTTGGGTTGTTTTACCTCTGAGCGGCACTTTTTTGCACACCATGGGCTAAATGGCCAGGTCACATGGACCCCGAAGGCTCAGAGAAGGTTGAGGGAGGGGACTCACTGGAACAGCTGTTGGGAGACAGATGGTAGCCTCGTGTCAAAGCCGTCCAGCGTGTTCTTTAACGTGCACAGGGTATGGCTCTCCCGCACACGGGGCCACGGCTTAACGTCCCATCCGACGGACGGCGGCCTTTCTCAAGCCCATCGGTGTCCCCTACTGACCGTGGGCAGGGCGGGGAATTTTGCGGAGATAAATCTCAACGCTGACCCAGCTGGGACTCGAACCTCGGAACTACAGATTACGAGCCTGGCGCGCTACCGACTGAGCCACCCCCGCCCAACATGAGGAAAGGACCTTTTTTCGCTAAATGGATGAAGAATATGATACAGAAATTCGAAGAAACAGGCGAGTTGGATGTGGCTCTGGGTAGTGTCAGGTGGCCTGTTGCAGAAAGTAATGTTGAAGACGTCACACCTACCGTTGCAGAAATTCAGTCGCAATCAGAGCTACCCGTAGTTAGTGCGAGACAGGTATCCCGGCAACTGCAACTTCCGTGGTCAACTGTTCGTAAAATTATACGGTCCATCCTGAAATGATATCCTTATTAAATTCATAGGGTGCAGCAGCTGCAACCACGTGACCCCCGAACAGTGCACCAACTTCGCTTTGCGATTTCTGGTGAGGATGCAACTCGACGACACAGGAGGAATTTTCTCGTTAACCTATGTAATGTTTTGCCTTAGAAAGTCTTATGGACCGATGAGGCTCATTTTTCCCTACATGGAGCAGTGAGTTGGGTTGTTTTACCTCTGAGCGACACTTTTCTGCACACCATGGTCTAAATGGTCAGGTCACATGGACCCCGAAGGCTCAGAGAAGGTTGGGGAAGGGGACCCACTGGAACAGCTGTTGGGAGACAGATGGTAGCCTCCCGTCAAGGCCATCCAGCGTGTTCATTAACGTGCACAGGGTATGGCTCTCCCGCACACGGTGCCACGGCTTATCGTCCCATCCGACGGACGGCGGCCTTTCCAAGCCCATCGGTGTCCCCTACTGACCGTGGGCAGGGCGGGGAATATTGCGGAGATAAATCTCAACGCTGACCCAGCTGGGACTCGAACCTGGGAACTATAGATTACGAGCCTGGCGCGCTACCGACTGAGCCACCCCCGCCCAACATGGAGCAGTGAATACGCACAACTGCGAATATGGGGACCTACAGATCGGCATGCTGTGCTCCTACACTCCGACTATGTAACTGTATGATGGGGATTTACCGCAAACTATATAATAAATACCCCCTCAAGCAGCTGCTTGCCACAGAGGTCTGACAGGAGCCTGTCAGTTTATATGCCATAGTAGAAGTTCTGAGAGGATGGCAGGATCTCCGCAGAAAAACGACACACACATCCATGCCTTATCCGGGACTCGAACCCAGGTCCCTTATATCAGTAGCGTTAACCACTCGGTCATGGGACGGTTAAGCATGCAAAAACAATGCACCATTGGCTGTAAAGCAAGTTTTACTCTCACGACATTGTTGTTCAGTGGATAAGCAAGCAGAAAGCGATGCAGCCAGATCAGTTTCATTCCAAGCTACCTAATCCCACGCATAAATTTGTTGTCCACCTGCAATATATGTATTCATTTCTGCTGACAGTAGAGAAACTTGATACCAATGCACAAGGCTTTCTTTTCCTAACCAAGTACACCTTCTTGGGAAGCTGTCAAGAATCTCAACTTGTAACAGCAAGAAAATAGATATTTTTGGGTAACTTCACGCTCAACTCCGGAAAGAAGTTTTTTATTCCTTGTTTGATAGGTTTTAAGTTTCACGATATCGTTTCCAAAGCAACAAGACCTCGAAAGGTCGGCTTGACATAATCTGTATAAGTAATACTACCTCAGTCACTTCAACGTTGAGATTCCATTGTGTGCACTGAGGTGGAATCCTTAGGCCTTTGTAGTGGCTCAAGTGCTGCTAGTTACGAGCCATTGATTCTTCGTTTGGTGAATTATAACCTCAGCCACACATGTGTAAAAAGCCGTATGTTATGCTAGCCAATGTTTTACATGTCTGTTCCTGCTTTTTTATTACTTGGACGAAGTACAATCGACAGGTTGTGCTTTTCAATGAAATGTTCCCAAATGCTATCAGAGAAATTGCTTTGAAAGAAAAGAATGTGTGCTGGAATGTGTATGTGTGTACTAACTAAATTATATTTGATACTAGTGTAGTACTAACTAAATTATATTTGATATATTGAAATGCAATGGAAAACATGCTGTGAGAGCAATATACTACAAAATAATCTCTACGAAAGAAATTTAACGTATATTTGAGTTTAGTTTTTTTTTTTTAAATTTGTAATTCTTTTAATTGTTGGATTGGTTTGTTTTACCTCTGAGTGGCACTTTTTTGCACACCATGGGCTAAATGGCCAGGTCACAAGGACCCTGAAGGCTCAGAAAAGGTTGGGGGAGGGGACCCACTGGAACAGCTGTTGGGAGACAGATGGTAGCCTCCCGTCAAAGCCATCCAGTGTGTTCTTTAACGTGCGCAGGGTACGGCTCTCCCGCACACGGTGCCACGGCTTTCAAGCCCATTGGTTTACCCTACTGACCGTGAGCAGGATGGGGAGTTTTGTGGAGATAAATCTCAACGCTGACCCAGATGGGACTCGAACCTGGGAACTGCAGATTACGAGCCTGGCGCGCTACCGACTGAGCCACCCCGCCCTCTTTTAACTGTTTTTTCCTACAAGCATCGGGGTGGCGGTGGCTCGTTAGGTAGCGTATCAGGCTCCTAATCTGTAATTCCCAGGTTCGAGTCCCTCCTGGGCCAACGTTGAGTTTACGTCTGCAAAATCCCTCGGTCAGAAGGGACACCGATGGACTTGGAAAAGCCACCGTCCGTCAGATGGAACGTTAAACCATGTGTGTGGGAGAGCCATACCCTGTGCCATTAAAGAGCACAATAGATGGATTCATTTTGGGGGGGGGGGGACGAGAATTCAGTTTTTGGGGGGCCGAACAGGAAAGGTTAAAATGATATTCTATATGAAATGCGATTTTATATTGTTGATCAATTTTTTAATGTCGGACATAAAATATGGGGTTGAGATAAAATTATACAAAGACAACCGTTTGGGATTTGAAAGCAGGTAGACAAATTTGAGATTTCGTACAAAACCGGATTTTCGGTGGGTGAGTGGAGGTGGGAGGGGCAGGCCCACCCCCAACCCATCCTGGTATGTCCCTGACATCGTACTTCAAACATTAGCAGATGAACCAAATTAATTTTTGATTGAGAACGTTAAAATTATAAAATGCCGCAATTTGTTGAAATATGCAGAAGTGGAATTCCTGAAAATACTTATTTTATGAATTATCGAAGTTTGTTTTTCATATTAATAAATAAAAATAAATAACATGCTTCTAAAAACAAAAGGAAAAAAAATTACATTAAACTATGGAAGAAAACAACACCACTAATTTTGATACAGTTGACATTATTCGACAAAGTTTTTCGATCAACTTTTCCAATGGGTGGCAACTACCCCCCCCCCCCCCCCCCCACACACACACACACACGTCACTTCTTATTTATGTTTAGTTCATTCCTTAAAAATGTTTCCCAAAACTATAATCCTTAATTTCATCCTAAGCTATCTCCCTGAAGTAATGCAACCTCCTGAAGCACTGGCTGAACCAGTGACGTAGCACAGATAACAATCAGCGAGTTTAAATCGTGTCCTGCAGCACTTCATTAAATGATGTCACGAGGAACCTGCTTGTCACTGTGTATGGGTATTAAGGAACAGCTAAATCACTACAAGAACTTTGCGACGGATGCTACAGTTGTTTATTTGAAGGCTGAGACTGGCTTTGCCACAGGACTGGATCCTGTCGAGGCTCGAGATATTTCTAATTTCTAGTCATAAATCAAGTATCCGTATATGGCAACATTGAGATTCTCGTTCCCATTTATGAGCAGCATTTGCATTTGTAAGGTGTTTTGTGACAGCCATAACTAATCGGAAAATCATGGAAAACGCTTCAATTTTTCACAAAACGTTTCTGATTGTGGTCCGGGTTGCAGTAACAAATTTCAAGTGAAAAGTCCAAAAGAGAGGCTTTCTAGAAGCAAATATATTTAACATTCTATTCCTACGGAAAACGGTAATTGCTGTCAAATTTCTTGTTGCCATTTACCGCTCCCTAACTGTGAATGTAAGAGTGTAAAAACGTTTAAATCTGTCGTCGTTGCCAGATTTAACACATTTCCAAAGGTATTAACACATTTCCAAAGGTATTATTATTTTAAAACCTCATTGCAGCTAGGGGCTTGATTTTTCACCTAACACGAGGTCAGGCAGGGGGAACCCGTATACGAAATTTGGGACTTTTCGGTCAAATACTTCGCGAATCTCAGAATACCAAAATCTGTCGAAATAAAAATATCTATAGCTTGCGAGAAAGCCACAGGCTATGACAGTGCGTGTTGAATTAGTAGTGACATTTTCAACACCGGGAAATTCTTCGTGTTGAAACTGTGCTAAAATTGGGGGTGGGGATGTAAAAAAACTTAGAATGTAGTAAAAAACAGAATATGCAGAATAAAGCTGAGACTCGAGAAGTGACAATTTGTGTAGAAACGAAGCCACGGGGCAAATATGAACCAGATTATTTAATTAACCACCGGGGGCACACGACTGAAGCTGGGGAGGAAATTTTGATAGTGTGGTCAAGTATCACGGGAGTCATAAGGTAGCAACCTCTGTCATAAAGGAAATAACAAATCTCGATAGTTTAGGTACAAATTAAATCACGGGTTATGAGAGAGATCGCTGACACCCAAACAAGCTTGGGTTGTGAGCAACAACCTAAGCGAACGCCGGGAAATTTAGTGTTGAATCTGCGCTACTTTTTTGTAAGGGGGGGGGGGGGGTTATACTTAATAAAACATAACTTTAGTGCGGTAAAAATAAGAATATACAGATTAAAAGTGACACCCGGGCAGAACCGGGTGCAGTTCAGCTAGTAAGCACTATAGTAATGAGAAAATTGTTCGTGGAGGTCGTCTGGAAAATATATTTGATCCTAGCAAGCCCCCCTTTTGGAATTTCGATTTGAAATTTGGTACTGAAACCCGGACCAAAACCGGGAATATTTTTTTGAAATTTTGAAACATGTACCACCATTCCCCGATGAATTATGGCTACCACAGGCACAGACAAATAGACACCTTTTAGTACAGAATCGTATGAAGAATACACTAGCAATAAAAAAAGAATTCAATGTTCGTAATTTACGTTATTCCTTCGAAAATTCAGCAGAGATGATATACGGAGCTAAGAAGACGACGTTCTTCATTCTATACGTCATGGAATCAGTAATGAGAATTTTCCCATTGGCTCCGTAAAGAGGTCAACGTGAAATATTTCCTTCTTCTGAAAACTGTAAACACCTTCACAATAAGTAAACAGTTGTTTCCGCTCGTAGTCATGATTTATTTTTATTTTGCAAAAGACTAGCAAGATAATAAGTTAACTTGGTTTTTCTAGTAATGATTTTTCTGGCTGCAAAAGAAAGAACCGTCAGCTTCTTCAGATTTGGTGCAAAAAATTCGTTTTGATTTATTTATATGAGGTTAGCCTTCCACTGATATCTCAGATTTTCTTCATCGGGTATATATGTAGAAATGAAAGTCGATGATCGTTTATTTTATTCTTATATTACTAATTTTAACCATTAATTTTAACCATTACTAATTTAACATTTTCTAACAAAATTTAGGGGCGGGGGTGGCTCAGTCCGTAGCGTGCTAGGCTCCTAATCTGTAGTTCCCAGGTTCGAGTCCCAGCTGGGTCAGCGTTGAGATTTATCTCCGTAAAATTTCCCGCCCTGCCCACGGTCAGTAGGGGACACCGATTGGCTTGGAAAGACCGCCGTCCGTCAGATGGGACGTTAAACCGTGGCGCCATGTGCGGGAGAGCCATACCCTGTGCACGTTAAAGAACACACTGGATGGCCTTGACGGGAGGCTACCATCTGTCTCTCTACAACCGTTCCAGTGGGTCTCCTCTCCCAACCTTCTCTGAGCCTTCGGGATCCTTGTAACCTGGCCATTTTGCCCATGGTGTGCAAAAAAGTGCCGCTCAGAGGCAAAACAACTCATCACATTTCTTGACAATATCTAAATTTTTGAAAAGAAAAATTGCACGTCGTTGAAGCACAAAAGTTTATATCACGTGTCCCACTTTGACGAATTGGAACGCACGTAGAACTCTCCGTTGTGTTGATGCGATGTAAATGTATCTGTTGACAGCGAAGTGGTTGTTTTGCTTCAATGCCAAAGAATGTTTGTTCAGTGGACAAGCGTCTGCACTCGTACAACGAATCGGTCGCTTGTAGAAGTGGGTCGACATGTCGTCTGAGCCACAGGTAAACGAAGACTCAGTCGTGTGGAAGGAAAAAGGATTTGTAAGTGCCTTGGGGGGGGGGGGGGTTATCAGTAGAAACCCAAAAAAAGCGGTTTTATTTTTTCCTTTTTTTTTGGAAACTGAAAATTTTGAGCTTCGGTGGTCTTATGAGCTCGTGAAAAACAAGCAAATATTTTTATTTTGTCGCGTGTTTTTAGACATTCAAGCTGTTTTTGGTATATGTCCTTTTCACTTTTTTGTACTGATTTGTTTATGTGTTTTAGAAAATAGTGATCCGGCAATCTTGTGTGTCACGTGATACGAAGGTTGACAGATCACTAATGTCTTAAAAAAAATCGTTGCCAGATATTTTTTCAGAATTCTGTAATCAACCATAGTGTTGCACACAATGGACTAGATGGCCAGGTCACAAAGACCCGATGGCTCAGAAAGTTTTGGGGAATGGGACCCATTGGACAGGTGTTGGGGGACACATGGAAACCTCTCAAGGACATCCAGCATGTTTTTTAATGTGCACAGAATATGTCTCTCTCGCACACGGGCCGCAGTTTAACGTCCATGCGATGGACGGTGGCCTTTCCTAGCCATCGGTGTCCCCTTTCTGACTAAAGGGAAGAATAATCCAAGGTCCAGGTGGGACTCGAACTTGAGAACTGTAGATTACGATCTTGGCGTGCTATCGACTTAGCCACCCCACAACCCTGAATCCAGGGGTGGGGGGTGGTCAGTCGGTAGCGTACCAGGCTCGTAATCTGTAGTTCCCAGTTTCGAGTCCAGTTGGGTTAGCGTTGAGCTTTATCTCCGAGAAACTCCCCACCCTGCCCACTGTCAGTATGGGATATCGATGGGCTTGGAAAGGCCGCCGTCCGTCGGATGGGACGTTAGCCGTGGCCCCGTGTGCGGGAGAGAGCCATACCCTGTGCACGTTAAAGGACACGCTGGATGGTCTTGACAGGAGGCTACCATCTGTCTCCCAACAGCTGTTACAGTGGGTCCGCCTCCCCAAACCTTCTCTGAGCTTTCGGGGGACCATGTGACCTGGCCATTTAGCCCATGGTGGGAAAAAAAGTGCCGCTCAGAGGTAAAACAACCCAACGTTAAAAACACGCTGGATGGTCTTGACGGGAGGCTACCATCTGTCTCCCAACAGCTGTTCCAGTGGGTCCCCTTCCCAAACCTTCTCTGAGCTTTCGGGGACCATGTGACCTGGCCCATGGTGGGCAAAAAAGTGCAGCTCAGAGGTAAAACATCCCAACCCTTCGCCCAACCTTCTGAGCCCTATGGGTTCTTGAACCTAGTCATTTAGCCCATTGTGTGCAAAAAATTCCTTATAAAAATAAAACCCAACCCATAATTCTGCGAACCTACCTCCGTTATTTGCAATAGGTTTTGTTTGAAGAAGTAAGAAAATTATCCAACGCTGATAACGCTACATTGCTGAAATCGTTCTCTGTGCAGCCGTATCGAAAGTTTTTGCTTTGGCACAGGTCGTAGACCAGCAGTAACCCTGGTAAAGCCTCTACAAGAGGAGGCATGTTACCGGAGAGGCGCCTTGCTGATAAAGCCAAGTTCAAAGAGCACACAGGCGTTGTACGAGAAAGTAATCTCCACCAATATGGCTCGACTTTGAAATAACTGAAGATAAACATCTCCCCTGGAAGACAGACAACCAGGCAGTAATCGTTAGTAGTTTTTTTAGCACACTTAAGATGTAGGGTTGTTGCAAAGCGAGATTAATGCGACTCTTCTACAACGATCCTTAAAAAACAACTATACAGTCGTTTCTCAGAATAATATGACCACCTGCTATACATATATTATGGTAGGTGGTCATATTATTCTGATATGACTGTGTATATAGCATCCGAGTTGGGTTGGGTTGTTTTACCTCTGAGCGACACTTTTTTGCATACCATGAGCTAAATGGCCAGGTCACATGGACCCCGAAGGCTCAGAGAAGGTTGGGGGAGGGACCCACTGGAACAGCTGTGGGAGACAGATGGTAGACTCCCGTCAAGGCCATCCAGCGTGTTCTTTAACGTTGAGTTGTTTTACCTCTGAGCGGCACTTTTTTGCACACCATGGCTAAATGGCCAGGTCACATGGACCCGAAGGCTCAGAGAAGGTGTTAGGGGAGGGGACCCACTGGAACAGCTGTTGGGAGACAGATGGTATCCTCCCGTCAAGGCATCCAGCGTGTTCTTTAATGTTGGGATGTTTTACCTCTGAGCGGCACTTTTTTGCACACAACGGGCTAAATGGCCAGGTCACATGGACCCCGAAGGCTCAGAGAAGGTTGGGGGAGGGGACCCACTGGAACAGCTGTTGGGAGGACAGATGGTAGCCTCCCGTCAAGGCCATCCAGCGTGTTCTTTAACGTTGAGTTGTTTTACCTCTGAGCTGCACTTTTTTTGCACACAACGGCTAAATGGCCAGGTCACATGGACTCCGAAGGCTCAGAGAAGGTTGGGGGAGGGGACCCACTGGAACAGCTGTTGGGAGGAAGATGGTAGCCTCCCGTCAAGGCCATCCAGCGTGTTCTTTAACGTGCACAGGGTAGGCTCTCCCGCACACGGGGCCACGGCTTAACGTCCCGTCCGACGGACGGCGGCCCTTTCCAAGCCCATCGGTGTCCCCTACTGACCGTGGGCAGGACGGGAAATTTTGCCGAGATAAATCTCAACGCTGACCCCAGCTGGGACTCGATCCTGGGAACTACAGATTATGCGCTACCGACTCAGCCACCCCCGCCCCAGGTCACAAGGGGACTTCATGGGCCTAGACAAGATTGACAAAGGGAACCCAGTCAACATCTGTTAGGGGACAGATGGAAACCTCATATCAAGGTTTCGGTTGATTTGTTTTACCTCTGAGCGGCACTGTTGTTGCACACCATGGGCTAAATGGCCAAGTCACAAGGACCCCGAGGGTTCAAAAAAGGTTGGGACCCACTGGACAGCTGTTAAGAGACAGATGGTAGCCTCCCGTCATGAACCTTCCCTCTACACTGAGAGTCGGATGTGGCTCAGTCGGTAGTGCGCCAGGATCGTAATCTGCAGTTCTCAGGCTCGATGGCCAGGGTTGAGATTAATCTCAGCAAATCTCCCCGCACTGCCCTTGGTCAGTAGGGGACACTGATGGGCTTGGATAAGACCACCGTCTATCGAATTGAACGTTAAGACGTGGTCTGTTTATGGGAGAGCCAGGATCAGGATCATAATCTGCAATAATAAGGATTCGAGTCCCAGTTTGGTCATTGAGATTTATCTCCGCAAAACTCCCCAAACTGTCTACGGTCAGTAAGGGAAATCGACCGGCTTGGAAGGGTCGCCGTCCGTCGGATGGAACGTTAACCCGTGGTTCCATATGTGGGAGAGCCATACACTGTGCACGTTAAAGAATACGCTGGATGGCCTTGACGGGAGGCTACCATCTGTCTCCCAACAGCTGTTCCAGTGGGTCCCCTCCCCCAAACCTTCTCTGAGCCTTCGGGTCCTTGTGACTAACCCATTGTACGCAAAAAAAAAAGGTTTTACGTCTGAGCCGCACTTTTTTGCACACAATGGGCTAAATAACCGATCACAAAGACCCCAAGGACTCAGAGAAAGCTGGGAGAGGGAAACTATTGGATAGTTAATGTTCCTTTGTTAGGGGATAAATGGGAACCACCCGTCAATGTCATGCAGCGTGTTCTTAAACCTTCAATGGCCTCGACGTTCTTAACGGACCACGGATTAAGTCCCATTCGACGGACGGCGTCCTATCCAAGCCCATTGGTGTCCCTACTCACCGAGGACAGGGCGAGGAGTTTTGCGGAGATGAATTTCAACGCTGGTCCAGCTGGGACTCGAATCTGGGAACTGCAGATTACGAGCCTGGCGCGCTACCGACTTAGCACTCTACACTCTGCAAATATTGCAGGAAAAAAAAGTCACCTCTTCCTCTGTTAAAAAAAAAATCCTAATATTAAAAAAAAATTTAATGTGCACAAGCCCTGAAGGAATTTGGAAGCGGGGGTGGCTCAGTTGTTAGAGCCCCAGGCTCGTAATCTGTAATTCCCAGGTTCGAGTCCCAGCTGGACCAGCGTTGAGATTTATCTCCGCAAAACTCCCCGCCCTTCCCACGGTCAGTAAGGGACACCGATGGGCTTGGAAAAGCCGCCGTCAATCGGATGGGACGTTAAGCCGTGGCCCCGTGTGCTGGAGAGTCATACCCTGTGCACGTTAAAGAACACGCTGGATGGCCTTGACGGGAGGCTACCATACTGGTTCCCAACAGCTGTTACAGTGGATCCCCTACCCCAAACTTCTCTGAGCTTTCAGGGTCCTTGTGACCTGGCCATTTAGACCATGGTGTGCAAAAAAGTGCCGCTCAGAGGTAAAACAACCCAACAGTTGTTCCAGTGGGTCCTCTCCCCCCAACCTTCTCTGAGCCTGCAGCTGGGTCAGCGTTGAGATTTATCTCCGCAAAATTCCCCGCCCTGCCCACGGTCAGTAGGGGACACCGATAGGCTTGGAAAGACCGCCGTCCGTCGGATGGGACGTTAAGCCGTGGCCCCGTGTGCGGGAGAGCCATACCCTGTGCACGTTAAAGAACACGCTGGATGGCCTTGACGGGAGGCTACCATCTGTCTCCCAACAGCTGTTACAGTGGGTCCCCTCCCCCAACCTTCTCTGAGCCTTCGGGGTCCATGTGACCTGGCCATTTAGCCCATGGTGTGCACAAAAGTGCCGCTCAGAGGTAAAACAACCCAACCCCAACCATTTCTGAGCCTTTGGGGTCCATGTGACCTGGCCATTTAGCCCATTATTTGCAAAAAAGTGCCGCTCAGAGGTAAAACAACCCAATCCAACCCCCAATCTTCTCTGAACCTTCGGAATCCTTGCGACCTGGCCATTTAGCCCATTATGTGCAAAAAAGTGCCGCTCAGAGGTAAAACAACCTAACCCAGAAGTAGTAAAACCACTTTTTAAATCAAAATCCCCATCTTTGCAATAGAGCGATCACAATCCCTATGTAGGGATTTTTGTTTCGCGTAGGGAATTTCCTCCTTTCGTCATCACCGAGCGGCAGGCGTGCCGGCGCCACGCGCTGCTAGTCCAACAAGTGTGCACCTAGGCTCCGCCCCCAGGCCTCTGCGAAACACTGATAGCAAGCGAAGGGTGGCAGAGTACGTCCGTGCGGCGAGGAACGGATACGATTCCTCCGCCTTTCGTGATTTGATTTCGATCAGTGATAGTTTATTCTTTTCCCTGTTCAAATAAACTTCAGCTGTTGCCATACCTGAAATTCCAGAGAAGTGTTTTAATGCCATCTCCAGACCAACTTACTTCAAGTCTTGGGAATTCCAATACGATTACTGTTAATTGCGGAAGATTCTCTGGAATCGAAGGCACCGGATGGTAAGTGTTTAAAGTAAATACTATGCTGGTTCTTGGCCGCGATAAGCTTTCCTTGAAGCTTGGTTTTTTGTTGTTTGACTCTCGATGCATTTTATAAAAAAAAAATACCCCCTCAAGCAGCTGCTTGCCACAGAGGTCTGACAAGAGCCTGTCAGTTTATATGCCATAGTAGAAGGTCTGAGAGGATGGCAGGAACTCTGCAGAAAAACGACACATACATCCATGCCTTACCCGGGGTTCGAAAACAATAGATAAATACCCCCTCAAGCAGCTGCTTGCCACAGAGGTCTGACAGGTTGGGTTGGGTTGTTTTACCTCTCAGCGGCACGTTTTTGCACACCATGGGCTAAATGGCCAGGTCACATGGACCCCGAAGGCTCAGAGAAGGTTGGGGGAGGGGACCCACTGGAACAGCTGTTGGGAGACAGATGGTAGCCTCCCGTCAAGTGTGTTCTTTAACGTGCACAGGGTATGGCTCTCCCGCACACGGAGCCACGGCTTAAAGTCCCATCCGACGGACGGCGGCCTTTCCAAGCCCATCGGTGTCCCCTACTGACCGTGGGCAGGGCGGGGAATTTTGCGGAGATAAATCTCAACGCTGACCCAGCTGCGACTCGAACCTGGGAACTACAGATTACGAGCCTGGCGCGCTACCGACTGAGCCACCCCCGCCCCAGGTCTGACAGGAGCCTGTCAGTTTATATGCCATAGTAGAAGGTCTGAGAGGATGGCAGGACCTCTGCAGAAAAACGACACATACATCCATGCCTTACCCGGGGTTCGAAAACAATAGATAAATACTCCCTCAAGCAGCTGCTTACCACAGAGGTCTGACAGGAGCCTGTCAGTTTATATGCAACAGTGGGTCTGTGAGGATGGCAGGACCTCAGCAGAAATAACACGAACATCCATGCCTCACCCGGGGCTCGAACCCAGGTCCCTTAGATCAGTAGCCAAGCGCACTAACCACTCGGCCACGGGACGACTGATGCATTTTATCCTGGTAAAATTCATTTACGTGAAAGTATTTTCCTTTAAAGCTGATCTTTTTCGCTTCTGCATTAAATATTAATTCGGGCATGTACATTTTATTGTTTGATATTATGTATCCATAGACATCAGAGATCAATTTTGGGCTCAATTTTTCTGCCGCGATCTCGAATCATTTCGACAATTGTTAAACCTGAGCCCAATTTGGGGTTGGGTTGTTTTACATCTGAGCGGCACTTTTTTGCACATTATGGGTTAAATGGCCAGGTCACATGGACCACGAAGGCTCAGAAGTTTGGGGGAGGGGACCCACTGGAACAGCTGTTGGGAACCAGATGGTAGCCTCCCGTCAAGGCCATCCAGCGTGTTCTTTAACGTTGGGTTGTTTTACCTCTGAGCGGCACTTTTTTGCACACCATGGGTTAAATGGCCAGGTCACATGGACCCCGAAGGCTCAGAGAAGGTTGGGGTAGGGGACCCACTGTAACAGCTGTTGGGAGACAGATGGTAGCCTCCCCTCGAAGTCACCTAGCATGGTTTTTTGACGTGTACAGGGTATGGCTCTCCCGCACACGGAGCCACGGCTTAACGTCCCATCAGACGGACGGCGGCCTTTCCAAGCCCATCGGTGTCCCCTATTGACCGTGGGCAGGGCGGGGAATTTTGCGGAGATAAATCTCAACGCTGACCCAGCGGGAACCCCGATTTTGGGGACAACATTTCACTGACTAAGCATAACACATGTCTGTCGTATGCCATGATTTCGGAAAAAAATTAGTGTAGGGCGGGAATTACTCAATCTAGCTGGGAAACGTAAAAGAGACCCCCTGAGCCTTCGGGGTCCTTGTGACCTGGCCATTTAGCCCATAATGTGCAAAAAAGTGCCGCTCAGAGGTAAAACAACCCAACGTTAAAGAACACGCTGGATGGCCTTGACGGAAGGTTACCATCTGTCTCCCATAAGCTGTTCCAGTGGGCCCCCTCCCCCAACCTTCTAAGGCTTTCATACGCCGCCGTCCGTCGGATGGGACATTAAGCCGTGGCTCAGTGTGTGGGAGCGCCATACACTGTACGTTAATGAACACACTGGAAGGCCTTGATGGGAGGCTACATCTGTCTCCCAACAGCTGTTCCAGTGGGTCCCCTCCCCCAACCTTCTCTGAGCCTTCGGGGGTCCATGTGACCTGGCCATTTAGCCCAAGGTGTGCAAAAAAGTGTCGCTCAGAGGTAAAACAACCCAACCTTCGAGTATGTCACCTTCCTCTCATCGGCAGTTCTCGACCTTTGGCGCCCTTGTGACCTGGCATTGAGGGGCAGGGTTGGCTCAACCTGTAGCGCGCAGGATTGTAATCTGCAGTTCTCAGGTTCGAGTCCCACCTATGCCGAAGTCGAGATTAATATCCGCTCACTTCCGTTATGCTCTGTCAGCAGAGGACATCGAAGGGCTTGGAAAGGCCGCCGTCCGTCTGATGGGACGTTAAGCCGTGGCCCATGTGCGAGAGAGCCTATTTAGCCCCTGTGCACGTTAAAGAACTATGCTAGATGACTTTGAGGGGAGGCTACCATCTGTCTCATATCGGCTGTCAAGTGAATCCCCTCTCTCGACTTTCAATGAGCCCTCGGAGTCCTTGTGACCTGGCCATTTAGCCCATGGTTTGTAAAAAAGTGACTCATAGATAAAACAACCCATACCATAACTTAACAGAAAACGCTTACCATCTGGCGGGGGTAACTCAGTCGATAGCGCGTCAGGCTCGTAATCTGCAGTTCCCAGTTCGAGTCCCAGCTGGGTCAGTGTTGAGAATTATCTCCCCAAAACTCTACGCCCTGCCCACAGTCAGTAGGGGACACCGATGGGCTTGGAAAGGCCGTCGTCCGTCGGATGGGACGTTAAGCCGTGGCCCCGTGTGCGGGAGAGCCACATCCTATGCATGTTAAAGAACACGCTAGATGGCCTTGACGGGGAGGCTACCATCTGTCTCTCTACAACCGTTCCAGTGGGTCTCCTCTCCCAACCTTCTCTGAGCCTTCGGGGTCCTTGTGACCTGACCATTTAGCCCATGGTGTGCGAAAAAGTGGCGCTCTGAGGTAAAACAACCCAGCCTACCATCTGTCTCCTAACAGACTTCTGGTATATCCCCAGTTGCAATTCTGAACCTTTGGGGTCGTAACTACCTGGCTATTTAGCCCATTTTGTAAATATAAGTGGGTGAAAAAAACCCATCTAATCAATGATTCTCCAATTTAACCTTCCATAAAAGGGGGGCGGGGGTGGCTCAGTCGGTAGCGCGCCAGGCTCGTAATCTGCAGTTCCCAGGTTCGAGTCCCAGCTGGGTCAGCGTTGAGATTTATCTCCGCAAAATTCCTCGCCCTGCCTACGGTCAGTAGGGGACACCGATGGGCTTGGAAAGGCCGCCGTCCGTCGGATGGGACGTTAAGCCGTGACCCTCTTGTGCGGGAGAGTCATACCCTGTGCACGTTAAAGAACACACTGGATGGCCTTGACGTGAGGCCACCATCTGTCTCCCAACAGCTGTTCCAGTGGGTCCCCTCCCCCAACCTTCTCTGAGCCTTCGGAATCCATGTGACCTGGCCATTTAGCCCATGGTGTGCAAAAAAGTGCCGCTCAGAGGTAAAACAACCCAACGTTAAAGAACAAGCTGGATAGCCTTGACGGGAGGTTACCATCTGTCTCCCAACAGCTGTTCCAGTGGGTCCCCTCCCCCAACCTTCTCTGAGCCTTCGGAATTCATGTGACCTGGCCATTTAGCCCATGTTGTGCAAAAAAGTGCGGCTCAGAGGTAAACAACCCAACAACTCTTCTATCTGTTGCTTCCAGTATTGCCCAAAAGACCGATTCTTATTTGTTAAGCATTTCTGTTTCCCGTCGTCTGACGTAAGTAAAAACAAAAAAAAAGAATCTGAAAAGTTGAGACGAGGTCAAATGGACGACATAAACGTCGCAGCTTTATAAGAGTTGTGAACTTGAATTTTATCAGCGATCGGCTATCATCTGTTTCGTTGCTTTTACATCATCAGGATGAACAAATCCCGAAATCTCTTTATCGGCGCGATCCTTGAGCTCTTGGCAGACGTTCCTGGCCAAACTGCAGAAACAGTTTGAAACTCTGCCAGATGGAAATGGCGTCATTGGTTTGGGAATCGGTTGGGTTGGGTTGTTTAACCTCTGAGCGGCACTTTTTTGCACACCATGGGCTAAATGGCCAGGTCACATGGACCCCGAAGGCTCAGAGAAGGTTGGGGGAGGGGACCCACTGGAACAGCTGTTGGGAGACAGATGGTAGCCTCCCGTCAAGGCCATCCAGCGTGTTCTTTAACGTGCACAAGGTATGGCTCTTCCGCACACGGAACCATGGCTTAACGTCCCATCTGACAGACGGCGGTTTTTCCAAGCCAATCAGTGTCCCCTACTGACTGTGGGCTGGGCGAGGAATTTTGCGGTTGCGTTGTTTTACCTCTGAGCGGCACTTTTTTGCACACAATGGAGTAAATGGCCAGGTCACATGGACCCCGAAGGCTCAGAGAAGGTTGGGGGAGGGGACCCACTGGAACAGCTGTTGAGAGACAGATGGTAGCCTCCCGTCAAGGCCATCCAGCGTGTTCTTTAACGTGCACAGGTTATGACTCTCCCACACACACGGGGCCACTGCTTAACGTCCCATCCGACGGACTGCGGTCTTTCCAAGCCCATTGGTGGCCCCTACTGACCGTGGGCATGGTGGGGAATTTTGCGGAGAAAAATCTCAACGCTGACCCAGCTGGGAGTCGAACCTGGGAACTGCAGATTACGAGCCTGGCAGGAAAAAAATTAGGCCAAACTCGATTAATTGCGTACAAGCTGAGTTAAATTATGTTCATTTTGCGACTAAATTGGTATCAATTAAGATAAAATTGCGATAAGGATACGCTAAATCTTGTTCCTTTATGACCAAGCTGTGCAAAATCGGGTCAAACTGAGAGCAAGCTGGGTCAAATTGTGTCCTTTTATGGCCAAACAGTGTTGGAAAATTACGACCAAGCCGGACTGTCCATTTTGCGCTCAAACGGTTCTAAATTCGGATCAGATTGAGACCAAATTGTGTTCAAAATGGGGGCGGGGGTGGCTCAGTCGGTAGCGCTCCAGGCTCGTAAACTGCAGTTTCCAGGTTCGAGTTCCAGCTGAGACAGCTTGAGATTTATCTCCGCAAAACTCCCCGCCCTTCCCAGGGTCAGTAGGGGACACCGATGGGCTTGGAAAGGCCGCCGTCAGTCGGATGGGACGTTAAGCCGTGGCCCCGTGCGAGGAAGAGCCATACCCTGTGCACGTTAAAGAACACGCTGGATGGCCTTGAGGGGAGGCTTCCATCTGTCTCCCAACAGTTGTTCCAGTGGGTCTCCTCCCCCAACTTTTTCTGAGTTTTCGGGGTCGTTGTGACCTGACCATTTAGCCCATGGTGTGCAAAAAAGTTCCGCTCAGAGGTAAAACAACCCGTGAATGCATTTGCCCGTAAAAAATTTGTCTCAACCTGAAGCATTTTTACATTACCTCTAAAATAATTATGCCCACTTAGAAAACATTTTGTTTCTCCTATTAAAAGCATTGCCTCACCATGAAAGCATTTCTCCTCTAAAAAATGTCCCTAGGTTAAGAGCATTTTTGGCCCCATTCCCCGAAAAAATATCTACCAAAGGTGAAAGCATTTTTGCCCCTCACCCTGAAAACTGATGCTCTACATTAAAAGCATTCTCCTCTTTTGAAAAAACTTCTGTAGCACCGTGAACGCATTTGACCCACCAATAAAAGAATTTTACTCGCCGTGTAAACATTTTGCCCTCTGCTGAAAAAATTATTCCACACCATGGAAGCCCACGGTGTGGCATAATGTGTTCTCCCTATGAAAAACATTTACTCCACAGTGAAAGCATTCCTCCCTATGGTAAAATTTTACTCCCCTGTGTAAACATCCCCACCTACTACGGTAAATTTTACTCCACAATAAAACCAACCCCCCCCCCCCCCACCTGTGGAAAAATTTTGCTCCATAGTGAAATCATTTTCCCAATTAAAAATTTCTCCCAACCGTAAAGTATTCCCTTATGAAAAAAAATGTTCCTGAGCGAAAGCCTTCTCCCTATGAAAATATTTCCGCCGCAGCGA
Source organism: Ryuthela nishihirai (assembly GCA_038380435.1). Classification (NCBI taxonomy): domain Eukaryota; kingdom Metazoa; phylum Arthropoda; class Arachnida; order Araneae; family Heptathelidae; genus Ryuthela; species Ryuthela nishihirai. The sequence continues at coordinate 40,296,131 of JAWZYU010000034.1, read as the reverse complement.
ATGCATTTGCGCAATACAAAAAAATTTCTTCACCGTGAAAGCATTCCAACATGTGTAAAAGAATTCCATATTGAAAGCATTTCTCCTGTGGAAAAAATTTCCAACTTGAAAGCATTCCCCCTGTGGAAAAATTTCCATTTTGAAAGCATTTTCCCTGTGGAAAATTTCCATTTTGAAAGCATTCCCCCTATGGGCAAAATTTACATCGTGAAAGCATTCCCCCATGTGCGAAAAATTTACATCGTGAAAACATTCCCCCATGTAGAAAAAAATTTCCATCTTGAAAGCATTCCCCTATGGAAAAAATTTCCATCTTGAAAGCATTCTCCCATGTGAAAAAAATTTCCGTCTTCAAAACATTCCCCTATGGAAAAATTTTCATTTTGAAATCATTCCCCTATGGAAAAAATTTTCATCTTGAAAAAACATTCCCTCTGTGGAAAAATTTCCATCTTGAAAGCATTCCCCCTGTGGAAAACATTTCCATTGTGAAAGCATTCCCCCTGTGGAAAACATTTCCATTGTGAAAGCATTCCCCCATGTGGAAAACATTTCCACCTTGAAAAATTTCCCACGTGGAAAAAAATTACAACTTGAAAGCATTCCCCATGTGGGGAAAAAATTTTCATCTTGAAAGCATTCCTCCTGTGGAAAACATTTCCATTGTGAAAGCATTCCCCCTGTGGAAAACATTTCCCTTGTGAAAGCATTCCCCCTGTGGAAAACATTTCCATTGTGAAAGCATTCTCCCATGTGAAAAAAATTTCCGTCTTCAAAACATTCCCCTATGGAAAAATTTCCATTTTGAAATCATTCCCCTATGGAAAAAATTTTCATCTTGAAAAAACATTCCCTCTGTGGAAAAATTTCCATCTTGAAAGCATTCCTCCTGTGGAAAACATTTCCATTGTGAAAGCATTCCCCTGTGGAAAACATTTCCATTGTGAAAGCATTCCCCCATGTGGAAAAAATTTCCTACTTGAAAGTATTCCCCCTATGGAAAAAATTTCAATCGTGAAAGCATTCCCGCTGTGGAAAAATTTTCAGCTTGAAAGCATTCCTCTTGTGGGAAAAAATTTTCAGCTTGAAAGCATTCCTCTTGTGGAAAACATTTCCATTGTGAAAGCATTCCCCCTGTGGAAAAATTCCATTTTGAAAGCATTCCCTCTGCGGAAAATTTTCAATCGTGAAAGCATTCCCCCCATGTGGAAAAAATTTCCATCTTGAAAGTATTCCCCTGTGGAAAAATTTCCATCTTGAAAGCATTCCCCTGTGGAAAAATTTCCATCTTGAAAACGCTCCCTCTGTGGAGAAAATTTCCAACTTGAAAGCATTCCCCCTATGGAAAAAAATTTCCATCGTGAAATCATTCCCGCTGTGGAAAAATTTCCACCTTGAAAACATTCCCCCTGGGGAAACTTTCCACCTTGAAAACATTCCCCCATGTGGGAAAAAAATTCCAACTTGAAAGCATTCCCCCCTGTGGAAAACATTTCCATTGTGAAAGCATTCCCCTTGTGGAAAACATTTCCATCTTGAAAACATTCCCCCATGTGGAAAACATTTCCATCTTGAAAGCACTCCCCCTGTGGGGAAAAAAAATCCATTTTGAAAGCATTCCCTGTGTGTAAAAATTTCCACCTTGAAAACATTCCCCCATGTGGAAAATTTTTCCAACTTGAAAGCATTCCCCCTGTGGAAGAATATCTATCTTGAAAAATTCCTCCTGTGGAAAACGTTTCCATCTTGAAAACATTCCCCCATGTGGAAAACGTTTCCATCTTGAAAACATTCCCCCATGCGGAAAACGCTTCCATTTTGAAAGCATTCCCCTGCGAAAAAATTTCATTTTGAAAGCATTCCCTCTGTGAAAAAAATTTTTTTATCTTGAAAACATTCCCCCATGGGAAAATATTTCCAACTTGAAAGCATTCCCCTGTGAAAAAATTTTCATCTTGAAAGCATTCCCTCTGTGGAAAAAATTTTCATCTTGAAAGCATTCCCCCATGGGGAGAAAATTTCCAACTTGAAAGCATTCTCCCTATGGAAAAAATCTCCATCGTGAAAGCATTCCCACTGTGGAAAAATTCCCACCTTGAAAACATTCCCCCCGTGTGAAAAAATTTTACGACTTCAAAGCATTCCCCTGTGGAAAAATATCTATCTTGAAACCATTCCTCCTGTGGAAAACATTTCCATTGTGAAAGCATTCCCCCTATGGAAAACATTTCCATTGTGAAAGCATTCCCTTGTGGAAAACGTTTCCATCTCGAAAACATTCCCCCATGTGGAAAACGTTTCCATCTTGAAAACATTCCCCCATGTGAAAAACGTTTCCATCTTGAAAACATTCCCCCATGTGGAAAACGTTTCCATCTTGAAAGCATTCCCCATGTGGGGAAAATTCCATTTTGAAAGCATTCACTCTGCGGAAAAAATTTCCATCTTGAAAGCATTCCCCCATGGGGAAAATATTTCCATCTTGAAAGTATTCCCCCTGTGGAAAAATTTCCATCTTGAAAGCATTCCCGCTGTGGAAAAATTTCCATCTTGAAAGCATTCCCACATGGGGAAAAAATTTCCAACTTGAAAGCATTCTCCCTATGGAAAAAATCTCCATCGTGAAAGCATTCCCCTTGTGAAAAAATTCCCACCTTGAAAACATTCCCCCATGTGAAAAAAAATTCTAACTTGAAAGCATCCCCCCTGTGGAAAAATTTCTATCTTGAAAGCATTTCCCCTGTGGGAAATTTCCATTTTGAAAGCTTTCCCCGTATGGGCAAAATTTCCATCGTGAAAGCATTCCCCCGTGTGCAAAAAAATTCCATCTTGAAAGTATTCCCCCTGTGGAAAAATTTCCATCTTGAAAGCATTCCCCCTATGTAAAATATTTCCATCGTTAAAGTATTCTCCCATGTGGAAAAAATTTCCGTCGTGAAGCATTCCCCCTATGGAAAAAATTTCCATCTTGAAAGCATTCCCCCATGTGGGAAAAATTTCCGCCGTGAAAGCATTCCCCTATGTGGAAAGAATTTCCACCGTGAAAGCATTTCCCCACGTGGAAAAATTTTCCATCGTGAAAGCATTCCCCCATGTGGGAAAAATTTCCGTCTTGAAAGCATTCCCGCTGAGAAAAATTTTTCATCTTGAAAACATTCCCCATGTGAAAAAAAATTTCCATCTTGAAAGCATTCCCTCTGTAGAAAAATTTTCATCTTGAAAGCATTCCCCCTATGGAAAAAATTTTCATCGTGAAATCATTCCCCCATGTGGAAAAATTTTCATCGTGAAATCATTCCCCCATGTGGAAAAATTTTCCATCGTGAAATCATTCCCCTTGTGGAAAAAATTTCCATCGTGAAAGCATTCCCCCATGTGGAAAAAATTTCCACCGTGAAAGCATTCCCCTATGTGGAAAGAATTTTCACCGTGAAAGCATTTCCCCACGTGGAAAAATTTTCCATCGTGAAAGCATTCCCGCTGAAGAAAATTTTTCATCTTGAAAACATTCCCCCATGTGAAAAAATTTCCATCTTGAAAGCATTCCCGCTGAGGAAAAATTTTCATCTTGAAAGCATTCCCCCTTATGGAAAAATTTTTCACCGTGAAATCATTCCCCCATGTGGAAAAATTTCCATCGTGAAAGCATTCCCCCATGCGGAAAAAATTTCCATCGTGAAAGCATTCCCCCATGTGGAAAAAATTTACATCTTGAAAGCATTCCCCCTGTGGAAGAAATTCTCCACAGTGAAGTGATTCTCGTACAGAGAAAGTTTTGCTCCATCTTAAAAGCATTCCCCCTATGAAAAGATTCACCCCACAGTAAAAACAACTCCCTATGAAAAATGTTTGCTCTAGTTTGAAAGCATTCTACCTATGAATAAATCCCACCGTGAAAGCATTCCTCTATGAAAAAAAATTTGCTCCACAATGAAAGCATTCCCCTTGTGGAAAAAATTTCGCTACCGTGAAAGCATTCCCCATAAGAAAAAATTTCCCCCACCGTGGAAACCATTCCCCCTATGGAAAAAGTTTTGTTCCACAGTGAAAAAATTTCTTTTTCGAATGAGTTTTTATTCCTCGCCTCGATGAAAAAAAAATCGCTCCGCAGTGAATATATTCCCCTATTAGTTTTTTTTATCTCTACAGTGAAAGCATTCTTCCTATGAAACAAATTTCTTCATCTTGAAAACATTCCCCTATGAAAAAAGTTTCTCCACAGTGAAAGCATACGCCTATGAGAAACTTCCCCCACCTTGAAAGCATTTCCTTATGAAACAATTTTACTCCACCGTTTAAGTATTCCCCGTGTAAAAAAACTTTTGCCCTCCCCATGAAAAAATTATACCCCACAATGGAAGCATTCCCCCCCTTGTAAAATATTATCCCACCATGAAAGTATTTTTACCTCTCCGCAAAATTCACCGCCCTGCCCACGGTTAGTAGGGGACACCGACGAGTTTGGAAAGTCCGCCGTCCGTCGGATGAGAAGTTAAGCCGTGGCTCCGTGTGTGGCAGAGCCATACTCTGTGCTCGTTAAAGAACACACTGGATGGCCATGACGGCAGGCTACCATCTGTCTCCCAACAACTGCTCCAGTAGGTTTCCTCCTCCAACCTCTGAGCCTTCGGGATCCATGTGACCTGGCCATTTAGCCCACTGTGTGCAAAAAAAAGTGCCGCTCAGAGGTAAAACAACCCAACCCTAATTTTACCTTTCCCCCCCTTCTTAAAAAATTCTTGTTGATTCCTCTGCACCCTCCCCCAATTCCTTTAAGCCATTCTCCTCCAGTTCCTCTTCCACCCTCCTCCAATTCCTTTAAGTCATTCTCCTCCAGTTCCTCTGCCACCCTCCTCCAATTCCTTTAAGCCATTCTCCTCCAATTCCTCTGCCACCCTCCTCCAATTCCTTTAAGCCATTCTCCTCCAATTCCTCTGCTACCCTCCTCCAATTCCTTTAAGTCATTCTCCTCCAATTCCTTTAAGTCATTCTCCTCCAATTCCTTTAAGCCATTCTCCTCCAGTTCCTCTGCCACCCTTCTCCAATTCCTTTAATCCATTCTCCGCCAATTCCTCTGCCACCCTCCTCCAATTCCTTTAAACCATTCTCCTCCAATTCCTTTAAGCCATTCTTGTTCTACTTGAACACAGATAATCGCGAAATTACTCTAATTTGATTGGCTAATATTATTTTAAGAGGCACGAGCTGGCCTAGTTAAATCAATTTAACCCTGTCACGTGTTATTTCTGCATATACTGACTGAAAAATAAATCTACCTGTCTCGTAATGGATTTGTTGCGGAAAAAATTGCTCAGACGGAACTTGAACGTTAACAAAGTTGAACAAGAGACAGTGAAGCAATTGATAGAACAACTTCAATATCTCATTAATAAGATTATGTAGGAAAGAAAAAAAGGAAATCAGGGTAACAACTTCCCGAACGTTGCAAATAAACACAGACGAGCAGTCGTCTTTAATGCAACAATCACTTCCTGGTTTGTTGGATGGCAGTGGCTCAGTTCCTGGTTCGAGTCCGAGCTGGGTTAGCGTTGAGATTTATCTCCGCAAAACTCCCCTCCCTCGGTCAGTAGGGGACACCGATGGACTTGGAAAGGCCACCGTTCGTCGGATGGGATGTTAAGCCGTGGCCCCGTGTGAGGAAGCGCTATAACCTGTGCACGTTAAAGAACATGCTGGATGGCCTTGACGGGAGGCTACCATCTGTCTCCCAACCGCGGTTCCAGTGGGTCTCCTCCCCCAACCTTCTCTGAGCTGACCGTTTAGCCCATGGTGTGCAAAAAAGTGCCGCTCAGAGGTAAAACAACTAACCAAAATGTTCTGAAGCTAACTAAATTCTTTAATATTTAGCCCTACCTACTACTTTTTATATTAAAACCCTACGTACTTTTTTTTATCCAATCATTTAATATAATGCTTTAATAATATGAATAAATTTTCATAGTGGTCCTCAGGAACGGATTGAAGGTTCTGTGCTGAGCCCGAGGAAGTTTTTCAATAAAACGGCCGATCTTGTAAAATGCTATTCATTTGATTATTTTTTACATATATTTTAAAAACCTTCCATATGTTTTATTTCTATTTGCTAGATATCGATTATTTGCTCATCGGGAATATTCTTACAGAAAAATATTACAGAAATCAGTCAATAACTATGTTATTTAATTCGTGCAAAACTATAATAATTTCAAATATTATCATAGAAAGTAATTCCAGGCAAAGCCGACACGTGTGACGTCATCGGTGGCAGATATTGGCAGTTTCCCGTAATTCTGCAGCTGTTAAAGCGATCACTCCCGAATTTGGTGGGGTAGTTACACTTAGTTCTGACCGTCTTGGTATCACAGATAGGGTTCCTAGCTTCAGTGGGTCGGGAGTGATCCCTAGAAAGACGTCAGAGATTTCTGGGGCGCTGCCGTCGCCTACTTTGTGAATGCAGTTATCGATCGACGTACGTTTGGTGTGAATGAATTTAATTTCGAGCCAAATGCTTGGAGTGGGGATTACTAGTTCCACTATAATACCAGTAAAATAGGATACGGATTCATTTGGTTATAATAATAATAGTTTTAAAATGATACTTTTTATGAACAGAAATCATTGTACAGAGTGACTCGGTGAATGATGGCCCACTACCCCGTTGATCCACCGAGGACTCCTTCGATAAGTATGGGGCGGGGGTAGCTCAGTCGGTAGCGCACCAGGCTCGTAATCTGTAGTTCCCAGGTTCGAGTCCCAGCTAGGTCAGCGTTGAGATTTATTTCCGTAAAACTCCCCGCCCTGCCCACGGTCAGTAGGGGACACCGATGGGCTTGGAAAGGCCACCTTCCGTCGGATGGGACGTTAAGCCGTGTGCGGAGGGAGCCATACCCTGTGCACGTTAAAAAACACGCTGGATGGCCTTGACGGGAGGCTACCATCTGTCTCCCAACAGCTGTTTCAGTGGGTCCCCTCCCCCAACCTGGGGCGGGGGTGGATCAGTCGGTAGCGCGCCAGGCTCGTAATCTGTAGTTCCCAAGTTCGAGTCCCAGCTGGGTCAGTGTTGAGATTTATCTCCGCAAAATTCCCCGCCCTGCCCACGATCAGTAGGGGACACCGATGTGCTTGGAAAGGCCGCCGTCCGTCGGATGGGACGTTAAGCCGTGGCGCCGTGTGCGGAAGAGCCATACTCTGTGCACGTTAAAGAACACGCTGGATGGCCTTGACGGGAGGCTACCATCTGTCTCCCAACAGCTGTTCCAGTGGGTCTTCTCCCCCAACCTTCTCTAAGCCTTCGGGGTCCTTGTGACCTGGCCATTTAGCCCATGGTGTGCAAAAAAGTACCGCTCAGAGGTAAAACAACCTAACCCAACCTTCGATAAGTCAATCCGCCCCTGGTGGCCCTGTATAAGAAAAATAAATTCAGATATGTAGATAACAAAAGCTAACTTGCTTTTAACAGAAATAACCAAACCACTCTGCTTTTCCTCAATTAGTGTATTAATGTTCTGAAGTTTAATATTCATCTGCAGATCAAAGGCACCATTAAATGACGTCATTATAGGTTTCCTAATCCTTGTTTACGCAAACCACGCGCAATACAAACTTGTAGATCAACTATTTTTTTCTATCTCAAGGCTGTAGGGCTCAGAAACAGAAATCTTCCTCACATTAAGACATTGCGTCACTCAAAATATTTAAGTATTCTAAGAGGTTGTTTTTGCTTAAAACAAAATCCCATGTATTCAGAAAATTATGATCTCCAGTTTTCATTTTTTGAAATTTATTATTTCCTGCTGTTCTCGTGACGTTTTGCAGTCAAACGGTTAATGATGATCTATAACCGTGGTAATTTCATTTGCGTTTCTTCAATTTGTTTCCTGGGATTGGCAACAGTGCGACCGTACGCTTTCAGCAAAAACTTTGACTTTTTCATAACAGAGCAAAAATGATAAGATACCTTTGATGTCTAATGCTTAATTTTGAAAACTATTTCAAAGAGCCTTGTGCAATGTTCCGGAAACATTTTCGTTCACTTTACGGCAAAGAAATTCCTAAGCAACTTTGCATCACACTAGATTAACCCTTTCAGGACCATAAGGTACCTAAGAGTAAATATTAGTATGTAACTGTTTATTTTAGTTTGTTTAGACGTAAAATAAATAAAAATCATAAGAAAAATACATAACAATGTGTAGTTTTTTTGGAATTTTATGGGAAATATTTTTCCCAATGGACTATAAAGGTGTAACACAAATTATAGTTAGGCTTATTATGCAATGTTTTTTATTTATTGGTTTATTAGAACAAAATGTTAACTAAAATAATACAAAATTATGAAATGAAATTACTATACAAAATGATGTGCTAATTATGATATTCTGCGAAGCAATTTCTTTTGGTTGTGAAGCAAAGATGGACATTGCACAGATGCAACATTATTGCAAAGATGGACATGGACTAAACGTTCCCGTCTACGTAATTGCGTTCGGCATACGTTCTATTTTGACATTCTGTATAAAAAAATGCAGATAAGGTTATAATTAAAGACGACAATCACCAATTTTAAAATGGGAAAAATGTTTCCCTTGGTCGTGAAAGGGTTAAAAAAAAAACGAAATAAGGCATTTTTTTTTTTCTGCCGGAAGTTATTTTTGTATATTAGGAAGTTATTCTTGAGCATTTTTCCTACAGGGATGTTAAGAGAATTTCCATGTCATTCTGAAGAACATAATTAATTCTATTTTAAAACTCCATTTTCGACGTTATTCGCTCAGTATTTAAAGATATACATAAGCTGAAATACTTCACAACAGTAATAGGTCATAAAACTAGATATTCCTATTTGAATTAATGATTTACCAAAAGTCGGTAGCGCACCAGACTTGTAATCTGCAGTTCCCACGTTCGAGTCCAACCTCTGCTAGCATTCGGATTTATCTCCACAAAACTGTACGCCCTGTCCGTGGTCAGTAACCGATGGGCTTCGATAGACCGACGTCCGTCGGATGCGACTTTAAGCCGTGGCCCTGAGTGTACGCCCTGTCCTTGGGCAGTAGGGAACAACGATGGGCTTGGAAAGACCGACGTCCGTCGGATGGTACGTTAAGCCGTGGCCCTGAGTGTACGCCCTGTCCTTGGTGAGTAACCGATGGGCTTGGATAGACCGACGTCCGTCGAATGGGACGTTAAGCCGTGGCCTGTATGTACGTCCTGTCCTTGGTCAGTAGGGAACAACGGTGGGCTTGGAAAGACCGACGTCCGTCGGATGGGACGTTAAGCCGTGGCCGCGTGTGCGGGAGAGCCATACCTTGTGCACTATGAAGCCTATTTATATCTTGAAGATAATGATCACGCTGAAATCATTTTATATGTTGCAGCGGGAGTGGCTCAGTCGGTAGCGCGCCAAGCTTGTGTACGATTAAAGAACACGCTGGATGGCCTTGACGGGAGGCTACCATCTGTCTCCCAACAGCTGTTCCAGTGGGTCCCCTCCCCCAACCTTCTCTTGGCCAGGTCACATGGATCCCGAAGGCTATTTAGCCCATGGTGTGCAAAAAAGTGCCGCTCAGAGGTAAAACAACCAACGTTAAAGAACACGCTGGATGGCCTTGATGGGAGGCTACCATCTGTCTCCCAACAGCTGTTCCAGTGGGTCCACTCCCCCAACCTTCTCTTAGCCTTCGGGATCCATGTGACCTGGCCATTTAGCCCATGGTGTGCAAAAAAGTGCCGCTCAGAGGTAAAACAACTCAACGTTAAAGAACACGCTGGATGGCCTTGATGGGAGGCTACCATCTGTCTCCCAACAGCTGTTCCAGTGGGTCTCCTCCCCCAACCTTCTCTGAGCCTTCGGGGTCCTTGTGACCCCAAGCTATACCTTATGCACATTAAAGAACACACTGGATGGCCTTGACGGGAGGCTACCATCTGTCTCCCAATAGCTGTCTCCCAATAACTCCCCCAACCTTCTCTGAGCCTTCGGGGTCCATGTGACATGGCCATTTAGCCATTGTGTTTAAAATAGTGCCGCTCAGAAGTAAAAGAACTCAACCGGAATTTTTGTCGCCCCAAAAACTATGGCGCAGTGAGGCGCGAGGTTACAAGGTTTCTGAGCGTCTCGTTTATTTGACTTGCGTTGATCAGAATGCGAGCCTGGCGCGCTTTCCTCTCTGATACCTTCTTCACAAGATTCTACCTTATTCCCATATATTTTGGGGCGGGGGTGGCTCAGTCGGTAGCGCGCCAGGCTCGTAATCTGTAGTTCCCAGGTTCGAGTCCCACCTGAGTCAGCGTTGAGATTTATCTCTGCAAAATTCCCCGCCTTGGCCACGGTCAGTAGGGGACATCGATGGGCTTGGAAAGGCCGCCGTCCGTCGGATGGGACGTTAAGCCGTGGTCCCGTGTGCGGGAGAGCCATACCTTGTGCACGTTAAAGAACACGCTGGATGGCCTTGACGGGAGGCTTCCATCTGTCTCCCAACAGCTGTTCCAGTGGGTCCCCTCCCCCAACCTTCTCTGAGCCTTCGGGGTCCATGTGACCTGGCCATTTAGCCCATGGTGTGCAAAAAAGTGCCGCTCAGAGGTAAAACAACCCAACGTTAAAGAACACGCTGGATGGCCTTGACGGGAGGCTTCCATCTGTCTCCCAACAGCTGTTCCAGTGGGTCCCCTCCCCCAACCTTCTCTGAGCCTTCGGGTCCCTTGTGACCTGGCCATTTAGCTCATGGTGTGCAAAAAAGTGCCGCTCAGAGGTAAAACAACCCAACGTTAAAGAACACGCTGGATGGCCTTGACGGGAGGCTACCATCTGTCTCCCAACAGCTGTTCCAGTGGGTTCCCTCCCCCAACCTTCTCTGAGCCTTCGGGGTCCATGTGACCTGGCCATTTAGCTCATGGTGTGCAAAAAAGTGCCGCTCAGAGGTAAAACAACCCAACGTTAAAGAACACGCTGGATGGCCTTGACGGGAGGCTACCATCTGTCTCCCAACAGCTATTCCAGTGGGTTCCCTCCCCCAACCTTCTCTGAGCCTTCGGGGTCCATGTGACCTGGCCATTTAGCTCATGGTGTGCAAAAAAGTGCCGCTCAGAGGTAAAACAACCCAACCCAACAGTTGTTCCAGTGGGTCCCCTCCCCCAACCTTCTCTGAGCCTTCGAGGTCAATGTGACCTGGTCATTTAGCCCATGGTGTGCAAAAAAGTGCCGCTCAGAGGTAAAACAACCCAAAAAAATTATTATTTGGGAAAATGATCCCATTTCCTAAAAAAGCTCGGTAGAAAGCAAGATTGCTTTGATGTGTAAAGAATAAGAAACAGATCACACTGAATTTTAATAAGCTACCAAAAAAAAAAATTGAAATATTCTTTCTAATGATGTCAATTCAATTCTGTACGCCTTTTAGTTTTTCGACAATAATTTTTTTTAAACCACACAAATCATTTGTAAACACCCTGTAACGGAATTTGAATGTTGTTAATCTGTTTTTTTTTAACAAAACTGAAGCTCCAGAGAGAGTTAAATTACAATAATTGTTACGCAAGAGTCCAAAAGCCTTGAGGAGAGACGGACGTGGTTGTCATGGCAACTGGGGCAGCGAATTCAGAGTAAATAGAACTGGATTCGCAAAGGAAAGAATGCTCAGTCTCCTCATTCGCATAAAGATTCGGCTCCGATAGCGACAGCTGTTTCCCTTGCGGCAAGTCAGCGATATCGCACGAAACCGAGCAATTTACGACTCTAGGAACTTGGACATTGTATCAACATACGGGTTCTATTAACGGAGAGAAATATTTTCGACTTTATATTCACTTCAGAAATTTTGGTTGAGTTGTTTTACCTCTGAGCGGCACCTTTTTTCCACATCGTGGGCTAAATGGTCAGGTCACATTGACCCCGAAGGCTCAGAGAAGGTTGGGGGAGGAGACCCACTGAACAGCTGTTGGGAGACAGATGGTAGCTTCCCGTCAAGGTCATCCAGCGTGTTCTTTAACGTTAAATTGTTTTACATCTGAGCGGCACCATTTTTCCACATCGTGGGCTAAATGGCCAGGTCACATTGACCCCGAAGGCTCAGAGAAGGTTGGGGGAGGAGACCCACTGGAACAGCTGTTGGGAGAGATGGTAGCTTCCCGTCAAGGTCTTGGGTTATTTTACCTCTGAGCGCACACCATTTTTCCACATCGTAGGCTAAATGGCCAGGTCACATTGACCCCGAAGGCTCAGAGAAGGTTGGGGGAAGGGACCCACTGGAACAGCTATTGGGAGACAGATGGTAGCCTCCCGTCAAGGTCATCCAGCGTGTTCTTTAACGTACACAGGGTATGGCTCTCCCGCATACGGAACCACGGCTTAACATTATATCCGACGGACGGAGGATTTTCCAAGCCTGCATCGGTGCCGCCTGCTGACCGTGGGCAGGGCGGGGAGTTTTGTGGAGATAAATCTCAATGCTGACTCAGCTGGGACTCGAACCTGGGTTGGGTTGTTTTACTTCTGAGGGGCACTTTTTTCCACACCATGGGCTAAATGGCCAGGTCACATTGACCCCGAAGGCTCAGAGAGGGTTGGGGGAGGGAACCCACTGGAACAGTTGTTGGGAGACAGATGGTAGTCTCTCGTCAAGGCCATCAAGCGTGTTCTTTAACGTGCACAGGGTATAGCTCTCCGGCACACGGAGCCATGGCTTAATGTCCCATCCGACGGACGGCGGCCTTTCCAAGCCCATCGGTGTCCCCTACTGACCGTGGGTAGGGCGGGGAGTTTTGCGGAGATAAATCTCAACGCTGACCCAGCTGCGACTCGAACTTGGGAACTACAGATAACGAGCCTGGTGCGCTACCGACTGAGCCACCCTCGCCCCTCTTCAGGGAATGGAGAGTTATTAATGAGGAAATGGAAGTGGAATATCTAGAATTGAAGAATTGAGAAATATATGCACTGACTACTAGTTGTTGGGTCGTTTAACTATTGAACGACACTTTTTTGTGGGGCAGGTTTTCACTCTATGGACAGCGCTCCAGGATCATAATCTGCAATATTCAGGTTCGAGTCCCAGTTTGGTCATTGAAATTCATCTCCGCAAAACTCCCCAATCTGTCTACGGTCAGTAAGAGAAATCGACCGGCTTGGAAGGGTCGCCGTCCGTCGGATGGAACGTTAAGCCGTGGCTCCGTATGTGGGAGAGCCATACACTGTGCAAGTTAAAGAACACGCTGGAAGGCCTTGACTGGAGGCTACCATCTGTCTCCCAACAGCTGTTCCAGTGGGTCCCCTACCCCAACCTCTCCGAGTCTTCGGGGTCCTTGTGACCTGGCCATTTAGCCCATGGTGTGCAAAAAAAAGTGCCGCTCAGAGGTAAAACAAACCAACGTTAAAGAACACGCTGGATGGCCTTGACGGGAGACTACCATCTGTCTCCCAATAGCCGTTCCAGTGGGTCCCCTCCCCCAACCTTCTCTGAGCCTTCGGGGTCCATGTGACCTGGCCATTTAGCCCATGGTGTGCAAAAAAGTGCCGCTCAGAGGTAAAACAACCCAACGTTAAAGAACATGATGGATGGCCTTGACTGGAGGCTACCATCTGTCTCCCAACAGCTGTTCCAGTGGGTCCCCTCCCCCAACCTCTCCGAGTCTTCGGGGTCCTTGTGATCTGGCCATTTAGCCCATGGTGTGCAAAAAAAGTGCCGCTCAGAGGTAAACAAACCAACGTTAAAGAACACGCTGGATGGCCTTGACGGGAGACTACCATCTGTCTCCCAATAGCCGTTCCAGTGGGTCCCCTCCCCCAACCTTCTCTGAGTCTTCGGGGTCATGTGACCTGGCCATTTAGCCCATGGTGTGCAAAAAAGTGCCGCTCAGAGGTAAAACAACCCAACGTTAAAGAACACGATGGATGGCCTTGACGGGAGACTACCATCTGTCTCCCAATAGCCGTTCCAGTGGGTTCCCTAGCCCAACCTTCTGTGAGCCTTCTTGGTCCATGTGACCTGGCCATTTAGCCCATGGTGTGCAAAAAAGTGCCGCTCAGAGGTAAAACAACCCACAACCCATCTATAGGATGGCCAGACATTTCCGTCTTCCGGGAACAGTGAGCTGATGAAAAGTTCTAACCCCGATGAATAAATACCCCTTGGATATGTTTTAAGTAGAGTGAAATCCTCATTATAACACTAATTTCGCGAGATGATTGTAAAACTTATTGACCAGATTTAAGGAAACATTATCTGGGGACTTTTAAGAATTAAATTTATTCAGCATATTCCTTAGCGTGAGCAGGTATGGCTCTCCCGCACACGGGGCTCCGACTTACCGTCCCATCTGACTGAAGGCAGCCTATCCAAATCCATCGGTGTGCCCTACTGACCGAGGTTACGGCAGAAATAAAATAGAACTGCAAACTCGAAGAGGAGAATCCTTCGAGTTTTTGTTATATTTTGTTTCTTTTAAGTGCAAGCAGAGGAAGATTCTCCTCCACGAGTTTTTGCAATTCTATTTTGTTTCTTTCTGGTGCAGGCAGGGGAATACTCTCCTCCACGAGTTTTTGCAATTGTAGTTTATTTCTTTCAGGTGCAGGCGGGAGAAGATTCTCGTCCACGAGTCTGCATTATATTTTGTTTCTTTCAGGTGAAGACAGGGGGGAAGATTCTCGTCCACGAGTCTACATTATATTTTGTTTCTTTCAGATGAAGACAGGGGAAAGATTCTCGTTCACGAGTCTGCATTATATTTTGTTTCTTTCAGGTGAAGACAGGGGGGAAGATTCTCGTCCACGAGTCTGCATTATATTTTGTTTCTTTCAGGTGAAGACAGGGGGAAGATTCTCGTCCACGAGTCTACATTATATTTTGTTTCTTTCAGATGAAGACAGGGGAAAGATTCTCGTCCACGAGTCTGCATTATATTTTGTTTCTTTCAGGTGAAGACAGGGGGGAAGATTCTCGTCCACGAGTCTGCATTGTATTTTGTTTCTTTCAGGTGAAGACAGGGGAAAGATTCTCGTCCACGAGTCTGCATTATATTTTGTTTCTTTCAGATGAAGACAGGGGAAAGATTCTCGTCCACGAGTCTGCATTATATTTTGTTTCTTTCAGGTGAAGACAGGGGGGAAGATTCTCGTCCACGAGTCTGCATTATATTTTGTTTCTTTCAGGTGAAGACAGGGGAAAGATTCTCGTCCACGAGTCTGCATTATATTTTGTTTCTTTCAGATGAAGACAGGGGAAAGATTCTCGTCCACGAGTCTGCATTATATTTTGTTTCTTTCAGGTGAAGACAGGGGGGAAGATTCTCGTCCACGAGTCTACATTATATTTTGTTTCTTTCAGATGAAGACAGGGGAAAGATTCTCGTCCACGAGTCTGCATTATATTTTGTTTCTTTCAGGTGAAGACAGGGGGGAAGATTCTCGTCCACGAGTCTGCATTGTATTTTGTTTCTTTCAGGTGAAGACAGGGGAAAGATTCTCGTCCACGAGTCTGCATTATATTTTGTTTCTTTCAGGTGAAGACAGGGGGAAGATTCTCGTCCACGAGTCTACATTATATTTTGTTTCTTTCAGATGAAGACAGGGGAAAGATTCTCGTCCACGAGTCTGCATTATATTTTGTTTCTTTCAGGTGAAGACAGGGGGAAGATTCTCGTCCACGAGTCTACATTATATTTTGTTTCTTTCAGATGAAGACAGGGGAAAGATTCTCGTCCACGAGTCTGCATTATATTTTGTTTCTTTCAGGTGAAGACAGGGGAAAGATTCTCGTCCACGAGTCTGCATTATATTTTGTTTCTTTCAGGTGAAGACAGGGGGAAGATTCTCGTCCACGAGTCTGCATTGTATTTTGTTTCTTTCAGGTGAAGACAGGGGGAAGATTCTCGTCCACGAGTCTGCATTATATTTTGTTTCTTTCAGGTGAAGACAGGGGGAAGATTCTCGTCCACGAGTCTACATTATATTTTGTTTCTTTCAGATGAAGACAGGGGAAAGATTCTCGTCCACGAGTCTGCATTATATTTTGTTTCTTTCAGGTGAAGACAGGGGGGAAGATTCTCGTCCACGAGTCTGCATTATATTTTGTTTCTTTCAGGTAAAGACAGGGGGAAGATTCTCGTCCACGAGTCTGCATTATATTTTGTTTCTTTCAGGTGAAGACAGGGGGAAGATTCTCGTCCACGAGTCTGCATTATATTTTGTTTCTTTCAGGTGAAGACAGGGGGAAGATTCTCGTCCACGAGTCTGCGTTATATTTTGTTTCTTTCAGGTGAAGACAGGGGGGAAGATTCTCGTCCACGAGTCTGCATTGTATTTTGTTTCTTTCAGGTGAAGACAGGGGAAAGATTCTCGTCCACGAGTCTGCATTATATTTTGTTTCTTTCAGGTGAAGACAGGGGGAAGATTCTCGTCCACGAGTCTGCATTATATTTTGTTTCTTTCAGATGAAGACAGGGGAAAGATTCTCGTCCACGAGTCTGCATTATATTTTGTTTCTTTCAGGTGAAGACAGGGGGAAGATTCTCGTCCACGAGTCTGCATTATATTTTGTTTCTTTCAGGTGAAGACAGGGGGGAAGATTCTCGTCCACGAGTCTGCATTATATTTTGTTTCTTTCAGGTGAAGACAGGGGGGAAGATTCTCGTCCACGAGTCTGCATTATATTTTGTTTCTTTCAGGTGAAGACAGGGGAAAGATTCTCGTCCACGAGTCTGCATTATATTTTGTTTCTTTCAGGTGAAGACGGGGGAAGATTCTCGTCCACGAGTCTGCATTGTATTTTGTTTCTTTCAGGTGAAGAAGGGGGGAAGATTCTCGTCCACGAGTCTGCATTATATTTTGTTTCTTTCAGGTGAAGACAGGGGGAAGATTCTCGTCCACGAGTCTGCATTATATTTTGTTTCTTTCAGGTGAAGACAGGGGGGAAGATTCCCGTCCACGAGTCTGCATTATATTTTGTTTCTTTCAGGTGAAGACAGGGGAAAGATTCTCGTCCACGAGTCTGCATTATATTTTGTTTCTTTCAGGTGAAGACAGGGGAAGATTGGCGTCTTCAACCCTGAATCCCCTCATCGAATCAGAAAGCGATTTCTCAGCAGCAAAAGTGTATTCCATCATCATTGGTTCGAGGAGAAACGTCCACGTCTGCCCACCCTGGTTCAGGGCTGGAACTGCAGAGGTAAGTACACTTGTACACTGCTCGGATAAAAAAGATCAAAGCATCCCAATTAATTCCGGATCTAGAAAAGGAATAAAGTTGAAGGCGGGGGGGGAGGGGGGGAGTTAGGACGATACGTGACTTTCATTGCAGTATTTTTATAACGTTTTCTCCTCTTAGTTTTTTTAAAAGAACTATGCATGAAGTATCCACAAGTTTAGTGCTTTTTCTTGCTTACATTAGACTCACTAGCATTCTCAAAGGGAGGGGGGTTGGACGCAATCCACCAAAAAAAGATAAAGTGGGGGGGGGGGAGAAAGAGACTAGATGTCCATTAGAATTTTCATCTATAGAGGTCTTGAAAAATGAGTGAAATATGCACAAGTTAAAATAATATTTGCCCCCATTTAAATTTACTAGCATTCTCAAAAAAAAAGGGGGGGGGGATATGAGGAGCCACTTTCCCCTTAACTCATATTAACTTCAATGGAAGATAAGGCACCAGAACGAACTTATCACTTCATCCAAAATTGCCTGTGTCCTAAGGGGTCGGGAGGGGTGGGCTCAGCCATTAGCGTACCAGGTTATAATCTGCAATTACCTGGTTCGAATCCCAGCTGGGCCAGCGTTGAGATTTATCTCCGCAAAACTCCCTACCATGCCCACGGTCAGTGGGGGACACCGATGGGCTTGGAAAGGATGCCATCCGTCTGATGTGACGTTAAGCTGTGTTTCGATGTGCTTGGAGAGTCATACCTTGTGCACGTTAAAGAACACGCTGGATGACTTTGATGGAAAGTTACCATCTATCTCCCAACAGCTGTTCCAGGAGACCTCCTCCCCCCCCAAACCTTCTCTGAGCCTTCGGGATGCTCATGACCTGGCCATTTTATTCCATTGTGTGCAAAAAAGTGCCCAAAAAAGTGCCCATTGTGTGCAAAAAAAAAGTGCCCAAGGTAAAACAACCCAAAGTTAGAGAATAGGCTTGGATGGCCTTGATGGGAGGCTGCCATCTGTCTCCCAACAGCTGTACAGCGAGTCCCCTCACCCAATTTTTTCTGAGCCTTCGGGGGCATTGTTACCTGACCATTTATCCCATGATGTGTTAAAAAGTGCCGAAGGTGAAACAACGTCACCCAAACTCTAACTTGGGGAAACTGTAGACTACGAGCCTGGTGCAATACCGACTGATCTAACCGACTTCTCTTAGATCCTGGGGCGGGGGTGACTCAGTCGGCAGCGTGCCAGGCTCGTAATCTGCAGTTCCCAGGTTCGAGTCCTAGCTGGGTCAGTGTTGAGATTTATCCCCGCAACTCCCCCCCCCCACCCCCCGTTCTGTCCACGGTCAGTAGGGGACACCGATGGGCTGGAAAGATCGCCGTCCGTCGGATGGGACGTTAAGCCGTGGCCCCGTGTGCGGGAGAGTCATACCCTTGCACGTTAAAGAACACGTAGATGGCCTTGACGGGAGGCTACCATCTGTCCCCCAACAGCTGTTCCAGTGGCTCCCCTCCCCCACCTTCTCTGAGCCTTCGGGGTCCTTGTGATCTAGGGGCGGGGGTGGCTCAGTCGGTAGCGCGCCAGGCTCGTAATCTGTAGTTCCCAGGTTCGAGTCCCAGCTGGGTCAGCGTTGAGATTTATCTCCGCAAAATTCCCCGCCCTGCCCACGGTCAGTAGGGGACACCGATGGGCTTGGAAAGGCCGCCGTCCGTCTGATGGGACGTTAAGCCGTGGCCACGTGTGCGGGAGAGCCATACCCTGTGCACGTTAAAGAACACGCTGGATGGCCTTGACGGGAGACTGCCATCTGTCTCCCAACAGCTGTTCCAGTGGGTCCCCTCCCCCAACCTTCTCTGAGCCTTCGGGGTCCTTGTGACCTGGCCATTTAGCCCATGGTGTGCAAAAAAGTGCCGCTCAGAGGTAAAATAACCCAACCCTTGTAATCTGGCCATTTAGCCCATGGTGTGCAAAAAAGTGCCGCTAAGAGGTAAAACAACCCAATCTCTGAGCCTTCGGGGTCCATGTGACCTGGCCATTTAGCCTATGGTGTGCAAAAAAGTGCCGCTCAGATGTAAAACAACCCAACGTTAAAGAACACGCTTGATGGCCTTGACGGGAGGCTACCATCTGTCTTTCTACAACAGTTCCAGTGGGTCCCCTCCCCCAACCTTCTCTGAGCCTTCGGGGTCCATATGACCTGGCCATTTAGCCCATGGTGTGCAAAAAAGTGCCGCTCAGAGGTAAAACAACCCAACCCTCTGATATCCTTGAAACCTCATTAGCCTATTGTGTGCAAAATACTACTCAGATATAAAACAATCGAATACGCTATTGCAGGCGTCGGCAACCTATGACCCGTAGGTCACCAAGTGATTCATTTAATAATTTCAAGTGACCCACTTGAGTTCTGCAAATAAAGTATAATTAATTATACTCAAGTGGGTCACTTGAAATTATTAAATGAATCACTTGGTGACCCGCGGGTCATAGATTGCCGACGCCTGCGCTATTGTATTTTCTCCGAAAGGCCCCAACCATTTTCTCCAGGAAGAAATTGCGTATCTATCAACACCACCCACCAGGAAAAATAGGGCCTTTTGTGCACCTAATTCCCCTTAAGGAAAGATGTTCTGTTTTTATTCCTTACCCTTGTCTGTCTGTATATCTGTCTCTTCCTGTTTTCACTTAACGAACCGGACGAGAAGAAATGAGCAGCGCCACCTGCGGTAGTCTACAGCAGCTCGAATTACTTCCGGATCTCCGCAGGGGTTCTGGCAGACGATATCCATCGCCAGAACAACACCTAACAGATGTTTCTGTCAGAAGATTTCAAGCTGCTTTTCAAATGGGCTTATACACTGCCCTGCCTAAAATATTACAGTTGGGTTGGGTTGTTTTACCTCTGAGCGGCACTTTTTTGCACACCATGGGCTAAATGGCCAGGTCACATGACCCCGAAGGCTCAGAGAAGGTTGGGGGAGGGGACCCACTGGAACGGCTATTGGGAGACAGATGGTAGCCTCCCTTCAAGACCATCCAGCGTGTTCTTTAACGTTGGGTTGTTTTACCTCTGAGCGGCACTTTTTTGCACACCATGGGCTAAATGGCCAGATTACAAGGGTTGGGTTGTTTTACCTCTGAGCGGCACTTTTTTGCACACAATGGGCTAAATGGCCAGGCCACAAGGACCCCGAAGGCTCAGAGAAGATTGGGGGAGGGGACCCACTGGAATAGCTGTTGGGAGACAGATGTTAGCCTCCCGTCAAGGCCATCCAGCGTGTTCTTTAACATGCACAGGGTATGGCTCTCCCGCACACGGGGTCACGGCTTAACGTCCCATCCGACGGACAGCGGCCTTTCCAAGCGCATCGATGTTCCTTACTGACCGTGGGCAGGGCGGGGAATTTTGCGGAGATAAATCTCAACGCTGACCCAGCTGGGACTCGAACCTGGTAACTACAGATTACGAGCCTGGCGGGCTACCGACTGAGCCACCCCCGCCCCCTAAAATATTAGAAATTTCCACGTTACATCAAAGGGAATTTAAGTTCGAAGCTCTATAGTTTCTAAAATATGCATTAAATGGAAAAATGTGACTGAAGATAAATAGTCCATTTAAATCTCGATTTTTTTAATAATATTAATTCAGCATTTGAGTTATTGGAACTGGAATATTTCACAACAGTTGTTTCAAACCATTTAATGGAATAAAAATTTAAAAATTTTCGTGTAGATTATTTCAAATTAGACAATGAATTATTTTTACAAAGCAAGATAGGTTGATTGGGTTGTTTTACCTCTGAGCGGCACTTTTTTCCACACCATGGGCTAAATGGCCAGGTCACAAGGACTCCGAAGACTCGGAGAAGGTTGGGGGAGGGGGACCCACTGGAACAGCTGTTGGGAAACAGATGGTAGCCTCCCGTCAAGGCCATCCAGCGTGTTCTTTAACGTGCACAGAGTATGACTCTCTCCCGCACATGGTGCCACGGCTTAATGTCCCGTCCGACGGACGGTGGCCTTTGCCAAGTCCATCGGTATCCCCTACTGACTGTGGATAGGGCGGAGAATTTTGCGGAGATAAATCTCAACGTTCATTCAGCTGGGACTCGAACCTGGGAATTACATATTAAGAGCTTGGTGCGCTACCGAATGAGCCATCCCCGCCCCGAAACAAGATAAGTTATTGTTAAGTACAGTCGCTAAAAAAATATCCGAACACTGTGATTGATTACAGATTTCAGAAAAAATATCGGGCAACGATTTTTTTAGAAATTAGTGATCTTGCAACCTATGTGTAAGTACACGAAGGTTGCCTGATCACTAATTTCTAAAAAAATCGTTCCCAGATATTTTTTCTGAATTCTGTAATCAACCATAGTGTTCGGATACTTTTTTGAGCGACTGTAGGTAATCATATTATTTTGATACTAGATCGTGTGGGCTCACTCACGGAAATATTGAGCGTGTGCAGTTACCGTTCACAGCAATCTGGAGCGGTTGCGGTTAATGTTCACAGCACATTGGATCGTGTGAGCTCACAAAGACCTGGATCGTGTGGGCTCACTCACAGAAATATTGAGCGTGTGCAGTTACCGTTCACAGCAAACTGGAGCGTGTGCAGTAACTACACACGCTCCAGTTTGCTGTGAACAGTAACTGGAGTGTGTACAGTTGCTGTACACGGTCCAGATATTTTTCCTGAATTCTGTAATCACGTGACACGAAGGTTGCCAGATCACTAATTTCTAAAAAATCGTTGCCAGATATTTTTTCTGAATTCTGTAATCAACCAGAGTGTTCGGATACTTTTTTGAGCGACTGTAGTAGGTGGTCATATTATTTTGATACTAGATTGTGTTGGCTCACTCACGGAAATATTGAGCGTGTGCAGTTACCGTTCACAGCAAACTGGAGCGTGTGCAGTAACTGCACACGCTCCAGTTTGCTGTGAACGGTAACTGGAGCGTGTACAGTTGCTGTACACGCTCCAGATATTTTTCCTGAATTCTGTAATCACGTGACACGAAGGTTGCCAGATCACTCATTTCTAAAAAAAATCGTTGCCAGATATTTTTTCTGAATTCTGTAATCAATCACAGTGTTGGGATATTTTTTTTGAGCGACTGTATTCCAGCTTCTGCAACTCTAAATAGTGAACGAATATTATTAAAAAACGAGATTTAAATAGATTTCATTATATTCTTTATCCTCAGTTACATTTTTACATTAAATGTATATTTTAGAAGTTATAGAGCTTCAAAGTTGGATTCCCATTGGAATAGCATACATATTCCCGAATGTTTCGGCAAAGCAGTGTATCACAGCTACAATGACCGTGATATATGGAATATGGTGGCTCAATCGGTAGAACGCCAGGCTCGTAATCTGCAGTTCCCAGGTTCGAGTCTCAGCTGAACCAGCGTTGAGATTTATCTCCGCAAAACTCCTCGCATTGCCCAAAATCAGTAGGGGACACCGATGGGCTTGGAAAGGCTGCCGTCCGTCGGATGGGACGTTAAGCCGTGGCCTCGTGTGCACGAAAGCCATGCTCTGCGCATTAAAGGACACGCTGGATGGCCTTGAGAGTCCACCATTTCTATATTAACAGCTGTCCAGTGGGTCTCCTCCCCCAACCTTCTCTGAACCTTCAGGTTCCTTGTGACCTGGCTGTTCAGCCCATTGTGTGCAAAAATAGTGCCGTTCAGAAATAACACAACCCACAACCCAATTCAACAAATGTGCCATGGCTTAATATCCCATTAGATTGGGGACGGGGGTGGATCAGTCGGTAGCGCGCCAGGGTCGTAATCTGTAGTTCCCAGGTTCGAGTCCCAGCTGGGTCAGTGTTGAGATTCATCTCCGCAAAATTTCCCGCCCTGCCCACGGTCAGTAGGGGACACCGATGGCTTGGAAAGGCCGCCGTCCGTCGGATGGGACGTTAAGCCGTCGCCCCGTATGCGGGAGAGCCATACCCTGTGCACGTTAAAGAACACGCTGGATGGCCTTGACGGGAGGCTACCATCTGTCTCCCTACAGCTGTTCCAATGGGTCCCCTCCCCCAACCTCTGAGCCTTCGGGCTCCATGTGACCTGGCCTTTTAGCCCATGGTGTGCAAAAAAGTGCCGCTCAGAGGTAAAACAACCCAACCCATTAGATTGACGGCTGCCTTTCGAATCCCGTTTGGTGCCCCAACTGTCCGAGGGCAGGGGTTCAGCGGAAATAGATCTCAACGCTGATCCATGTTGTGCACATCAAAGAACACGATGGATAGATTTGTTGGGACGCTACCATTTTCCTCCTACCAACTGTACAGTGGGTTTCTTTGCCCCAACATTCTCTGAGCCCTTGGGGGTCCATATAACCTGGCTCCTTATTGCAAACAAGAATATATTTTGGGCAGAAAAGTGGCGCTCAAAGGTAAAAGAACCCAGCCCAATCGAACTGCTGTACAGTGAATTCTCTTTTACAACCTTTTCTCATCCCTTGGTGTCCGGGCGGGAGTGGCTCAGTCAGTAGCGTGCCAGGCTTGTAATCTGTAGTTCCCAGCTCGGTCAGCGTTGAGATTTATCTCCGCAAAACACCCAGCCCTGCCCACGGTCAGTAGGGGACACCGATGGGCTTGGAAAGGCCGCCGTCCGTCGGATGGGACGTTAAGCCGTGGCCCCGTGTGCTGGAGAGTCATACCCTGTGCACGTTAAAGAACACGCTGGATGGCCTTGACGGGAGGCTATCATCTGTCTCCCAACAGCTGTTCCAGTGGGTCCCCCTCCCCCAACCTTCTCCGAGTCTTCGGGGTCCTTGTGACCTGGCCATTAAGCCCATGGTGTGCAAAAAAGTGCCGCTCAGAGGTAAAACAACAGAACTGTTCCAGTTGGTCCCCTCCCCCAACCTTCTCCGAGCCTTCGGGGTCCTTGTGACCTGGCCATTTCACCCATAAGTACCCTCCCCCAACCTTCTCTGAGCCTTCGGGTTCCTTGTGACCTGGCCATTTAGCCATGGTGTGCAAAAAAAGTGCTGCTCAGAGGTAAAACAACTCAACCCTTGGTGTCCTCGTGATCTGGCCGTTTAATCCATTGTATTCAATTTTAAAAATTCCCATATTTAAAACAACCAGACTGGGATGGATGGTTAAAAACCTCGAGTCCTTAGCATTCCTGAATCTCGAAGTTGCTCGAGTCGTGAAAGTACTTGAGAAAGGTTGTCTGCTCTCTGCAGATTATCTCGTTCACATTTATCTGAAGAATAGACGATAGATTGTAACCTTTTGTTTCTTTCACCTTGCGAAGAGAGTTGAGGACTAGACTCGGGTATTGTCTCTTGTTATCAGCAACAGATAAGAGAATTGTTTCTTGTGAAAAGACTATTGTACGTTGATGCCTTTTAAAGACATTTCTCCACAGATAGCAAATCTCATATAATGCTGCTACGTAAGAACTAAAGATTTTATGTCATTCTTATGTGACGGTATCTGTAGAAATCAGGCATGCGCAAACCACAGTGCTCGTCGATGCATCTCTGAGCATCACAAATCAAACTTCTCTGAACCCTTGGGGGTCCTCGTGACCTAGCTATTTGGCGCATTGTGTGCAACAAAAATGACAATCAAGTGGCAAAACCACAACCAATGTTGGACGCCGCGATGTTTGTTAAGCCTGGCTTTTTTTTTTCGTTACATTGCTTGTTGAGCCTGTCTTTTGGCGCCACGGTGCTTAGAAAGCCTGTCTTTTGGCGCCACGGTGCTTAGAAAGCCTGTCTTTTGGCGCCACGGTGCTTAGAAAGCCTGTCTTTTGGCGTCACGGTGCTTAGCAAGCCTGTCTTTTGGCGCCACGGTGCTTAGAAGCCTGTCTTTTGGCGTCACGGTGCTTAGCCTGTCTTTTGGCATCACGGTGCTTAGCAAGCCCGTCTTTTGGCGCCACGGTGCTTAGTAAGCCTGTCTTTTGGTGCCACGGTGCTTATCAAGCCTGTCTTTTGGCGCCACGGTGCTTAGCAAGCCTGTCTTTTGGCGCCACGGTGCTTAGAAGCCTGTCTTTTGGCGTCACGGTGCTTAGCAAGCCCGTCTTTTGGCGCCACGGTGCTTAGCAAGCCTGTCTTTTGGTGCCACGGTGCTTATCAAGCCTGTCTTTTGGCGCCACGGTGCTTAACAAGCCTGTCTTTTGGCGTCACGGTGCTTAACAAGCCTGTCTTTTGGCGTCACGGTGCTTAGCAAGCCTGTCTTTTGGCGTCACGGTGCTTAGCAAGCCTGTCTTTTGGCGTCACGGTGTTTAGCAAGCCTGTCTTTTGGCGCACGGTGCTTAGCAAGCCTGTCTTTTGGCGCACGGTGCTTAGCAAGCCTGTCTTTTGGCGTCACGGTGCTTAGCAAGCCTGTCTTTTGGCGTCACGGTGTTTAGCAAGCCTGTCTTTTGGCGCCACGGTGCTTAGCAAGCCTGTCTTTTGGCGCCACGGTGCTTAGAAAGCCTGTCTTTTGGCGCCACGGTGCTTAACAAGCCTGTCTTTTGGCATCACGGTGCTTAGTTAGCCTGTCTTTTGGCGCCACGGTGCTTAGCAAGCCTGTCTTTTGGCGCCACGGTGCTTAACAAGCCTGTATTTTGGCGTCACGGTGCTTAGAAGCCTGTCTTTTGGCGCCACGGTGCTTAGCAAGCCTGTCTTTTGGCGTCACGGTGCTTAGTTAGCCTGTCTTTTGGCGTCACGGTGCTTAGCAAGCCTGTCTTTTGGCGCCACGGTGCTTATCAAGCCTGTCTTTTGGCGCCACGGTGCTTAACAAGCCTGTATTTTGGCGTCACGGTGCTTAGAAGCCTGTCTTTTGGCGCCACTGTGGTTGCCAAAACTGTCTTTTGGCTCCACAGTGTTTCTTAAGCCTGTTTTTGGCTCCACAGTGCTTGTTAAGCCTGTTTTTGGCGCCACGGTGCTTGTTAAGCCTGTTTTTCGCGCCACAGCCTTGTTAAGCCTGTTTTTCGCGCCACGGTGCTTGTTAAGCCTGTTTTTTGACTCCACGATGCTTGTTAAGCCAGTTTTTGGCTCCACAGTGCTGGTTAAGCCTGTTTTTGGCGCCACAGTGCCTAATAAATTTATTTAAATATAAAAAAATTACCCGTTAAGTATCTCCTTCACAAAGATTTCTCACAGAAGCCCATCGGTTCAATTCTAGATCAATCCAAAGCGATAGAAAAAAATCTCTGAGATCTAGGACGAGCAATGAGCAGGGCTCGAATCCAGGTCCTTTTGATTGACTGCCAAGCACTCTAACTAGTCGGCTACCTAGACGATAAATTTAGATAGATCTCTATTTTAAAAATAATTGTTCTTAGTTATGTTTCAATCTGCTTTTCCAGTTCGATCGAGGGGATGACGCCATTTTGGCGCCTGACATGGAGTCTGACGTCAGTTTGCTGAGGTTAGAATCGTCTGCCAATCTGCCAAATCCAGTAAGTGAATCAATTCTGTCGTCTGCTTAATTTATTGTTTGTGTCCGAGATTTTATTTGGGAAATGATATTAGGATCATTTTTTTTTTCTCTTTTTATTGAAAGTTTAGGACGAGAATACCTCAGTCGGTAGCTCGCCAGGCTCGTAATCTGCAGTTCCCAGGTTCTAGTCCCAGCTAGGTCAGCGTTGAGATTTATCTCCGCAAAACTCCCCGCCCTACCCACGGTCAGTAGGGGACACCGATGGGCTTGGAAATGCCGCCATCCGTCGGATGGTACGTTAAGCCGTGGCCCCGTGTGCGGGAGAGCCATACTCTGTGCACGTTAAAGAACACGCAGGATGGCCTTGACGGGAGGCTACCATCTGTCTTCCAACAGCTGTTCCAGTGGGTCTCCTAACCCAACCTTTTCTGAGCCTTCGGGGTCCATGTGACCTGGCCATTTAGCCCATGGTGTGCAAAAAGTGCCGCTCAGAGGTAAAACAACCCAACCAACCGAACACGCTAGATGATTTTGATGAGAGGCTACACCTGTGTCCAACAGCTATACAGTTGGTCCCCTCCCCCAACACTAACGCAACCTTCCCTGAGCCTTCGGGAGTCCTTGTGACTTGGCCATTTAGCCCATCGTATGCAAAAAAAGTGCCGCTCAGAGGTAAAACAACCCATCCCAATCCTCTTTAAAAATATAGTTTTAACTTTTGGTCCTTTTCTAATTCTAACGACATTTAATTTTTGAAAATTTAGCTATTGTCAGATTTAAAAAAATATTAGAAAAGCACGTTTTAATATCATTGACAGAAAATTGCGAGAGATTACAGAGACAAAAGATTCCAAACACTGACGTCATTGCAATGAAGAAACGAGAATTCCCCGCATCTAGCGCGTGGCGAGTATCAAATCGATTCCTGTTACTTAATGAGTGATAATGATATGAATAAAACTTCCTCTGATCACCAATCAGCATTTCTCCCCTCCCCTATGATGTCCAAACCGCCCCCCCACCCACATCACCGTCATTGATAAGCATTACCAAGCAATAAATAACCGAAGTAGCCTTATGACGTCATCATGACCTCATCTGTCAAACTATTACGATGAATCATTTAATCGCATTTGGAAGATTCAGGAATGCAACCATGGAGATAGCTCCTGGAGAATGACTGCTATTAAGTAATTTACTTATTCAGTAACTGCCGATCAGTCTTTACTTTTATACTCTTAAATGCAGAAGTACAAAAGCAAACTATTCTGAATTAAACTTCAACCTTTTATTGAAATCATTAAAATTCTATTACGAAACATTCGAAGTTTCGTATTTTGAAAACTTGAGCAAAATGGAAGATATTGGAATTTTAAAAAAATTTAGCAGCACGATACATACTACGTAATATCTTATTACGTCAGTTGGTTGCTAATTATGTAGATAGGCCTCTTTTTTTCAGAGTAGGACGAGGGAGAAAACCCTGGGTGTAGAGAATAATTATAGGTATTAATATCTTTTTTGAAGGCTTTGTAATTTTCTGCCTTCAGATGGCAGCACAGGTGTCATTCCCAAAATCATCAAAATCTTACAAATACAAATCACGGTATGTCTGAAACTTGAATATAAAATAGATGGCACTACCCATTCACAAGCTTTCTTTGGCATAAAAATCAATCCGATCAAGCCCTTCCGGTTTAATTTTTCTCTCTTTTAGGGAAGGTAAAAAATGGAATTATTGCGAGCCCCGTATGATACTCTACACGTCAAAAGTTTCTAAACCAAAAACCGAAATTGCCTCTCTCAGATAATCGAACTTTTCAAATGATTTCGTACCCACCAGAGTCCCTCGGACACAATTTGCCAGGGATATGTAACTTTATAAAAAAAAAAAGATAATTAAATATAGTCTGAGATGCCCAAAAAATTGTATAGATGCTACGAAAAATAATTATTATCATTGAAAAATATTATTTCTTAACGTATTAAATCTTTTATTAATTAACATAATATTCTTATTAATTTTTACATTTTTCGAATTAAGTTAATGATTGTAATTTCCGTTTTGAATTATTAGTTTTTGAAGCTTTCATTTCAACAAAGAATCTCGTGTCCCGCTCGTGCTTATTTAGAACGATTTCAATATCCACGGTCTCTCGCGCTCTTGACTCAACAAACTGAACAAATGACTTTCACGCGAAATCAGAAAGAACTTAGTTGGATGCATTCATTATTTCAAATTTATCGGTGGCAACAGCTATTTTGAATAACTCTCAACCTTAATGTTAAATCATGAGAAACCAGAAATTAGTTTGATACATTCCTTTTTTCGAATTTGTTGCTGGCAACAATTATTTTGAATAACTTTTCACCGTTAATGCTAAGTCTATGGGGATCTTGAGAAATTCAAACCCGCCCACCCCAATTTTAGTTGACCCCAGCAGGTTCGCAAATAAATTATATTCTTCCCCTGGGCGAAGGGAATGTTTAGCAAAGTTTGGAGCCTCTAGCTTACAGACAAACTTCTTTATTAGATTCGAATAACGTTTGGGAGATCAGGTTAAATTTAAACTAACATAAACAGTTGCAAAATGTTTTGAATTCTGCAATATATATATGTTACCGCTAAAGCTCGAAAGCCGTTAATATGCACATTACCTAGCTAATCTGCAGATTAACTGATTTGCTCCGTTAACGTGCGGAATCAAGAGTTTTCCGCATTTTTACCTAGGTAATGTGCACATTAACGGCTTCCGTATCGTTAAAGTTCAAAAGTTTGTTTCTCTCATAGTGGTGAATCTTTTGAATATGAATCTTCGTGTCACGTGATTCACTCGTCCGCATTATAAAAAACGCCCCGGATGAGCGGAGGCCAAGTGAGAACGAATCGGTAAAGTGATTCATTCTTGATAACGAATCACTAAAATGATTCGTTCTCACTTGGCCTGCTCATTTTGGGGGCGTTTTTTTATAATTCGGACGACTGATTCATGTTGACAGAGGGATGACCCTGGTTTCAACTCTACTCTCGGACACTAGATAAATAACATTATGTTAATTTAAGCGTACAGAAACGTTCCAGCAAAGATCTTATTTTCACTTTAACGAGTGCCTAGTAGGTAATGTGCAGATTATCCAGGTAATTTGCAGATTACCTAGGTAATTTGAGAAATGAAACAATTTTCCGCACGTTAACGGATCACCCTAGTTAATCTGCACAATACCTAGATAATCTGTAGAATAACTGATTTCTGCACTTTAGCGGTAACATATATATGCAAATATATTTAAGAATATGGAAAAAGTATTTTTTAATTTTCAGGTTGTAAGGCCGAATTTTAATACAAATATTTCCTCACAATCACAATATCCAAAAGATATCTAAGATGACCAATGGATTTCAAATGGTCATCTTAGATATTTTCTGAATATTACCTGGAGAATGTGATTGTATGGACAAGCATTTATTTTTTTGTCCTTATAATGATGCCTAAACTAATAATATATGACTCACTATTTGTTTTTTGTAAAGAAGTGACTTAAAAAATATAGAATAAATGCAAACAATATCATTTGATTTTATTGTAACGATATGACGATTATAATATGACACCTTATATTTTAACATTTGAATTAGGGTTGATTTATACTGGGATTGATTATAGCATCAAATATCCAACTGGCTTGGGTTGTTTTACCTCTGAGCGGCACTTTTTGTGCACACAATGGGCTAAATGCCAGGTCACAAGGATCCCCAAAGGCTCAGATTGGATTGTTGGATTGTTTTACCTCTGAGCGGCACTTTTTTGCACACCATGGGCTAAATGGCAAGGCCACAAGGACCCCGAAGGCTCAGAGAAAGTTGGGGACCCACTGGAACAGCTGTTGGGAGACAGATGGTAGCCTCCCGTCAAGGCCATCCAGCGTGTTCTTTAACGTGCACAGGGTATGGCTCTCCCGCACACGGGGCCACGGCTTAATATCTCATCCGACGGACGGTGGCCTTTTTAAGCCCATCGGTGTCCCCTACTGACCGTGGGCAGGGCGGGGAGTTTTGCGGAGATAAATCTCAACGCTGACCCACCTGGGACTCGAACCTGGGAACTACAGATTACGAGCCTGAGCTACTCTGACCCCCAGGGGAGGGGACCCACTGGAACAGCTGTTGGGAGACAGATGGTAGCCTCGTGTCAAACCCATCCAGCATGTTCTTTAACGTGCACGGCCACGGCTTAACGTCCCATCCGACGGACGGCGCCCTTTCCAAGCTCATCGGCGTCCCCTACTGACCGTGGGCGGGGAGTTTTGCAAACATAAATCTCAACGCTGGCCCAGCTGGGACTCGAACCTGCGAACTGCAGATTACGAGCCTGGCGCGCTTCCGACTGAGTGCTCCTGCCCCAATATCCAACTGGTATGCCACCATTCGTGTATAAGTGTTAATGGTGTGAACATGCAGGAAAATTGGAATGGAAAATTGGAATTGGAATTTATGGTGGGGGCGAGGGGTGGCTCAACTGGTATCATCGCACTAGGCTTGTAATCGGCAGTTCCCAGGTTCGAGTCCCTCCTGAACTAGCATTGAGATTTATTTCCGAAAAACTTCCCATCCTGTTCTCGGTCATTAGGGGACACCGAAGGCCTTGGAAAGGCCACCGTCCGTTGGATGGTATGTTAAGCCGTGGTCCATTGTCCATGAGTTGTCCACCGTGGTCCACTGTCCATGTTAAAGAGCAACTGGATGGCCTTGAGAGGCCATCGTACGTCTCTTAATAGCTGCGCAGTGAGTTCCTTTCAACCTTTTCTATGCCCTTGGGGGGGGGTCTTGTGACTTAGCCATTTAGCCCACTGAATGCAAAAAAAAAAGTATCTCTTAGAGTGAAAATAACCCAGTTACAATCGCATATGCTCTTCACAGTATTGTTTTGTACGTGATTTAATAAAAGATTCAAGATAAATTCAAGACATTCCTCTCTTTCAGTTGGTGGAGCACGTGGGAGCATTTGATGACGTCTTTCCGCTGAGCGGAGCTGACAGCAAGTCGTCATCCTCTTGCACCGACGAAGTGGCGAGCATCAAGCAGGAGCCTCTCTCTGATATCACTCTCTGTGCTCTGGCGAAGGATAGACAGAAAAAGGACAACCACAATATGAGTGAGTTGGGATCTCTTCTGATCTAATGCAGATTTCGTTGGGAGACCATCTCCGGTTGGGGCGGGGGTGGCTCAGTCGGTAGCGCGCCAGGCTCGTAATCTGTAGTTCCCAGGTTCGAGTCCCAGCTGGGTCAGCATTGAGATTTATCTCCGTAAAATTCTCCGCCCTGCCCACGGTCAGTAGGGGACACCGATGGTCTTGGAAAGGCCGCCGTCCGTCGGATGGGACGTTAAGCCGTAGCCCCGTATGCGGGAGAGACATACCCTGTGCACGTTAAAAACACACTGGATGGCCTTGACGGGAGGCTACCATCTGTCTCCCAACAGCTGTTCCAGTGGGTCCCCTCCCACAACCTTCTCTGAGCCTTCGGGGTCCATGTGACCTGGCCATTCCCCGCCATGCCCACGGTCAGTAGGGGACACCGATGGGCTTGGAAAGGCCGCCGTCCGTCGGATGGGACGTTAAGCCGTGGCCCCGTGTGCGGGAGAGACATACCCTGTGCACGTTAAAAACACACTGGATGGCCTTGACGGGAGTCTACCATTTGTCTCCCAACAGCTGTTCCAGTGGGTCCCCTCCCCCAACCTTCTCTGAGCCTACGGGGTCCATGTGACCTGGCCATTTAGCCCATGGTGTGCAAAAAAGTGCCGCTCAGAGGTAAAACAACCCAACCCATCTTCGGTTCTTTAGGTTAGATGGGTACTGTGAGTGATTCTCAAAATCCTGTAGATCGTTTCGAATTGTTACATATGACAGACATTGTAAGGGCAGGTATTTCTAGACATCTGATGCTAATCGGATGCCATTATCTTCAATCAGAAATCTTTGGTTGTTGTTGAGTTGTTTTTTTTCTAGGAGCTGTGCGGGGGTTTTGGATTGGATTGTTTTACCTCTGAGCGGCACTTTTTTGCACACCATGGGCTAAATGGCCAGGCCACAAGGACCCCGAAAACTCAGAGAAGGTTGGGGACCCACTGGAACAGCTGTTGGGAGACACATGGTAGCCTCCCGTCAAGGCCATCCAGCGTGTTCTTTAACGTGCACAGGGTATGGCTCTCCCGCACACGAAGCCACGGCTTAACGTCCCATCAGACGGACGGCGGCCTTTTCAAACCCATCGGTGTCCCCTACTGGCTGTGGCAGGGCGGGGAAATTTTACGGAGATAAATCTCAACGCTGACCCAGCTGGGACTCGAACCTGGAAACGACAGATTACGAGCCTGGCGCGCTACCGACTGAGCTACCCCTACCCCATGGATAGAAAAGAATGGGGACAAATTGTACTTGTAGCGAAGAGCGTTGCAGTCTCATATAGCCAAAGAAGATATCGGAAATTATGTCAAATTTAGATGTGTTGGGTGCTTTGAGGTCGAAGGTCAAATTTCGATGTACCGGTGCTGGAGGGGGAGGCTCAGTTGGTAGCGCGCCAGGCTCGTAATCTGTATTTCCCAGGTTCGAGTCCCAGCCGGATCAGCGTTGAGACTTATCTCCGCAAAACTCCCCGCCCTGCCCATGGTCAGTAGGGACACCGACGGGCTTGGAAGGGCCGCCGTCCGTCGGATCGGACGTTAAGCCGTGGCCCCGTGTGCGGGAGAGCAATACCCTGTTCACGTTAAAGAACACGCTGGATGACCTTGATGGGAGATGTGTTGGGTGCTTTGAGGTCGAAGGTCAAATTTCGATGTACCGGTGCTGGAGGGGAGTCTCAGTAGGTAGCGCGCCAGGCTCGTAATCTGTATTTCCCAGGTTCGAGTCCCAGCCGGATCAGCGTTGAGACTTATCTCCGCAAAACTCCCCGCCCTGCCCATGGTCAGTAGGGACACCGACGGGCTTGGAAGGGCCGCCGTCCGTCGGATCGGACGTTAAGCCGTGGCCTCGTGTGCTGGAGAGCAATACCCTGTTCACGTTAAAGAACACGCTGGATGACCTTGATGGGAGGCTACCATCTGTCTCCCAACAGCTGCTCCAGTGTGTCCCCTCCCCTAACCTTCTCTGAGCCTACGGGGTCCATGTGACCTGGCCATTTAGCCCATGGTGTGCAAAAAAGTGCCGCTCAGAGGTAAAACAACCCAACGTTAAAGAACACGCTGGATGGCCTTGACGGGAGGCTACCATCTGTCTCCCAACAGCTGTTCCAGTGGGTCCCCTCCCCCAACCTTCTCTGAGCCTTCGGGGTCCATGTGACCTGGCCATTTAGCCCATGGTGTGCAAAAAAGTGCCGCTCAGAGGTAAAACAACCCAACGTTAAAGAACACTCTGGATGGCCTTAACGGGAGGCTATCATCTGTCTCCCAACAGCTGTTCCAGTGGGTCCCCTCCCCCAACCTTCTCTGAGCCTTCGGGGTCCTTGTGACCTGGCCATTTAGCCCATGGTGTGCAAAAAAGTGCCGCTCAGAGGTAAAACAACCCAACGTTAAAGAACACGCTGGATGGCCTTGACGGGAGGCTACCATCTGTCTCCCAACAGCTGCTCCAGTGTGTCCCCTCCCCCAACTTTCTCTGAGCCTTCGGGGTCCGTGTGACCTGGCCATTTAGCCCATGGTGTGCAAAAAAGTGCGCTCAGAAGTGAAACAACCCAACCGGGTGTTGGAGAGATAAAAATTGGTCCAATAAGGATTTCGAGTGCTTAGTATTTCACACAATATGTCTCTGTAGCGCATTATGTGGAAGTGAGGCAGTATTTAAAATATTTTCATCTTTTTCCTTTTCTAGTTGAAAGGAGAAGAAGATTCAACATCAATGACAGGATCAGCGAGCTGGGAACGCTTCTGCCCAAAACAGACGACCAGTAAGTAGAATGATCCTTTTGATAACGAATTAGTTTTTTTTGTGACCAAAAATAGCATTTGAATCTTTACTGATGTCGCATCCTTACCCTCACTGATGTCGCATCCTTACCTTCACTGATGTCGCATCCTTACCTTCACTGATGTCGCATCCTTACCTTCACTGATGTCGCATCCTTACCTTCACTGATATCGCATCCTTACCTTCACTGATGTTGCATCCTTACCTTCACTGAAGTCGCATCCTTACCTTCACTGACGTCGCATCCTTACCTTCACTGATGTCGCATCCTTACCTTCACTGATGTCGCATCCTTACCTTCACTGATGTCGCATCCTTACCTTCACTGATGTCGCATCCTTACCTTCACTGATGTCGCATCCTTACCTTCACTGATGTCGCATCCTTACCTTCCCTGATTCCTGATGTTGTTCTACAACCCAACGTTATCTGTATTTCCCAGGTCGCATCCTTACCTTCACTGATGTCGCATCCTTACCTTCACTGATGTCGCATCCTTACCTTCACTGATGTCGCATCCTTACCTTCACTGATGTCGCATCCTTACCTTCCCTGATTCCTGATGTTGTTCTACAACCCAACGTTATCTGTATTTCCCAGGTCGCATCCTTACCTTCACTGATGTCGCATCCTTACCTTCACTGATGTCGCATCCTTACCTTCACTGATGTCGCATTCTTACCTTCACTGATGTCGCATCCTTACCTTCACTGATGTCGCATCCTTACCTTCACTGACGTCGCATCATTACCTTCACTGATGTCGCATCCCATACCTTCACTGATGTCGCATCCCATACCTTCACTGATGTCGCATCCTTACCTTCACTGATTCGCATCCTTACCTTCACTGATGTCGCATCCTTACCTTCACTGATGTCGCATCCTTACCCTCACTGATGTCGCATCCTTACCCTCACTGATGTCGCATCCTTACCCTCACTGATGTCGCATCCTTACCTTCACTGATGTCGCATCCTTACCTTCACTGATGTCGCATCCTTACCTTCACTGACGTCGCATCCTTACCTTCACTGACGTCGCATCCTTACCTTCACTGATGTCGCATCCTTACCTTCACTGATGTCGCATCCTTACCTTCACTGATGTCGCATCCTTACCTTCACTGATGTCGCATCCTTACCTTCACTGATGTCGCATCCTTACCTTCACTGATGTCGCATCCTTACCTTCACTGATGTCGCATCCTTACCTTCACTGATGTCGATCCTTACCTTCAGTGATGTCGCATCCTTACCTTCACTGATGTCGCATCCTTACCTTCACTGATGTCGCATCCTTACCTTCACTGATGTCGCATCCTATACCTTCACTGATGTCACATCCTTACCTTCACTGATGTCGCATCCTTACCTTCACTGATGTCGCATCCTTACCTTCACTGATGTCGCATCCTTACCTTCACTGATGTCGCATCCTATACCTTCACTGATGTCGCATCCTATACCTTCACTGATGTCGCATCCTATACCTTCACTGATGTCGCATCCTTACCTTCACTGATGTCGCATCCTTACCTTCACTGATGTCGCATCCTTACCTTCACTGATGTCGCATCCTATACCTTCACTGATGTCGCATCCTATACCTTCACTGATGTCGCATCCTATACCTTCACTGATGTCGCATCCTTACCTTCACTGATGTCGCATCCTTACCTTCACTGATGTCGCATCCTTACCTTCACTGATGTCGCATCCTTACCTTCACTGATGTCGCATCCTTACCTTCACTGATGTCGCATCCTTACCTTCACTGATGTCACATCCTTACCTTCACTGATGTCGCATCCTTACCTTCACTGATGTCGCATCCTTACCTTCACTGATGTCGCATCCTTACCTTCACTGCTGTCGCATCCTATACCTTCACTGCTGTCGCATCCTTACCTTCACTGATGTCGCATCCTTACCTTCACTGATGTCGCATCCTTACCTTCACTGATGTCGCATGCTATACCTTCACTGCTGTCGCATCCTTACCTTCACTGATGTCGCATCCTTACCTTCACTGATGTCGCATCCTATACCTTCACTGATGTCGCATCCTTACCTTCACTGATGTCGCATCCTTACCTTCACTGATGTCGCATCCTATACCTTCACTGATGTCGCATCCTATACTTTCACTGATGTCGCATCCTTACCTTCACTGATGTCGCATCCTTACCTTCACTGATGTCGCATCCTATACCTTCACTGATGTCGCATCCTATACCTTCACTGATGTCACATCCTTACCTTCACTGATGTCGCATCCTATACCTTCACTGATGTCGCATCCATACCTTCACTGCTGTCACATCCTTACCTTCACTGATGTCGCATCCTTACCTTCACTGATGTCGCATCCTATACCTTCACTGATGTCGCATCCTTACCTTCACTGATGTCGCATCCTTACCTTCACTGATGTCGCATCCTATACCTTCACTGATGTCGCATCCTATACTTTCACTGATGTCGCATCCTTACCTTCACTGATGTCGCATCCTTACCTTCACTGATGTCGCATCCTATACCTTCACTGATGTCGCATCCTATACCTTCACTGATGTCACATCCTTACCTTCACTGATGTCGCATCCTATACCTTCACTGATGTCGCATCCATACCTTCACTGATGTCGCATCCTATACCTTCACTGATGTCGCATCCTATACCTTCACTGATGTCCCATCCTTACCTTCACTGATGTCGCATCCTTACCTTCACTGATGTCGCATCCTTACCTTCACTGATGTCGCATCCTATACCTTCACTGATGTCGCATCCTATACCTTCACTGATGTCGCATCCTTACCTTCACTGATGTCGCATCCTTACCTTCACTGATGTCGCATCCTTACCTTCACTGATGTCGCATCCATACCTTCACTGATGTCGCATCCTATACCTTCACTGATGTCGCATCCTATACCTTCACTGATGTCGCATCCTTACCTTCACTGATGTCGCATCCTTACCTTCACTGATGTCGCATCCTTACCTTCACTGATGTCGCATCCTTACCTTCACTGATGTCGCATCCTTACCTTCACTGATGTCGCATCCTTACCCTCACCGAGGTCGCATCCTTACCTTCACCGATGTCGCATCCTTACCTTCACTGATGTTGCATCCTATAACTGATCAAAAATCACTTCACCTTAGTTCCTAAACGAAAACTTAGCTCAGGATGTGCTCTTCTATTCATATCTCGCATCAGAGATTACTTCCAATGACTGATTACAGTCACCGCTGAGTGCCTTACATGCAAAGTTTGTTGTGTTCTGATTCCTTTTGACATGGTTCCAGAGTCTATGATCCAACACTAGAGGGGCGGGGGTGGCTCAGTCAGTAGCGCGCCAGCTCGTAATCTATTGTTCTCAGGTTCGAGTCCAGCAGGGTCAGCATTGAGATTTATCTCCGCAAAACTCTCCGTCCTACCCACGGTCAGTAGGGGAGACCGATGGGCTTGGAAAGGCCACTGTCCGTCACATGAGACATTAAGCCTTGGTTCCGTGTGTGGGAGAGCCTTACTCTGTACACGTTAAAGAACACTCTGGATGGCCTTGACGGGAGGCTACCATCTGTCTCCCAACGGCTGTTCCAGTAGGTCCCCTTCCACAACCTTCTCTGAACCTTCGTGGTCCTTGTGACACTTACCCCATGGTGTGCAAAAAAAGTGGCTCCCAGAGGTAAAACAACCCAACGTTAAAGAACACGCTGGATGGCCTTGACGGGAGGCTACCATCTGTCTCTCAACTGTTCCAGTGGGTCCCCTCCCCCAACCTCCTCTGAGCCTTCGGGGTCCATGTGACCTGGCCATTTAGCCCATGGTGTGCCAAAAAGTATCGCTCAGAGGTAAAACAACCCAACGTTAAATAACACGCTGGATGGCCTTGACGGGAGGCTATCATCTGTCTCCCAACAGTTGTTCTAGTGGATCCGATGGGCTTGGAAAGGCCGCCGTCCGTCAGATGGGACGTTAAGCCGTGGCCCCGTCTGCGGGAGAGCCATACCCTGTGCACGTTAAAGAACACGCTGGATGGCCTTGACGGGAGGCTACCATCTGTCTCCCAACAGCTGTTCCAGTGTGTCCCCTCCCCCAACCTTCTCTGAGCGTTCGGGGTCATTGTGACCTGGCCATTTAGCCCATGGTGTGCAAAAAAAGTGGCGCCCAGAGGTAAAACAACCCAACTCTGACCGGGCTCGAACCCAACTCTCTTAGATCAGTAGCCAAGCACGCTAACCACTCAGCCATGGCACGGCTACCCAGCTTATAATTTCAAATCAGTTTTTGCTCTGTGTATATCAAAATCTGGATTGCAAATTCTATAGTGTTCTTTCCACTTCCAGGTATTACGAGCTGGTGAAGGATCTTCGCCACAACAAAGGAACGATCCTGAGAGCTTCAGTGGCATACCTCCGGTGTCTGAAGAGAGATGTTGACAGGATCCCCAACATCGAGGAGAAGCAAAGGCAGCTAGAAGTACAAAACAGAAAGCTTCTTTACAGAATCCAGGTAAGCCTGAAATTTCCATTAGAGTTCATTGGATTGATTTTCACCTGAGCAGCACTTCTTTCCACTCAGTGTGCTATAAATGCCTGGCCAGGTTACAAGAACACCAGAGTTCAGAGTTGAAGGAGACCCACTGGGAAGTTGTTAGGAGACAGATGGAAGCTTCTTCTGTCTCCTTGGGGCTGGGGTGGCTCAGGCGGTAGCGCGCCAGGCTCGTAATCTGCAGTTCCCTGGTTCGAGTCCCAGCTGGGTCAGCGTTGAGATTTACCTCTGCAAAACTCCCTGCCCTGCCCACAGTCAGTAGGGACACTGCTGGTCTTGGAAAGGCCGCCATCCGTCGGATTGGACGTTAAGCCGTGGCCCCGTGTGCGGGAGAGCCATACACTGTGCACGTTAAAGAACATGCTGGATGGCGTTGACGGGAGGCTACCATCCGTCTCCCAACAGCTGTTCCAGTGGGTCCCCTCTCCCAATCTTCTCTGAGCCTTCGGGGTTCTTGTGACCTGGCCATTTAGCACATGGTGTGCAAAAAAAGTGCCGCTCAGAGGTAAAACAACCCAACGTTAAAGAACACGCTGGATGGCCTTGAAGGGAGGCTACCATCTGTCTCCCAACAGCTGTTCCAGTGGGTCCCCTCCCCCCAACCTTCTCTGAGCCTTCGGGGTCCTTGTGACCTGGCCATTTTGCACATGGTGTGCAAAAAAAGTGCCGCTCAGAGGTAAAACAACCCAAAGAACACCGATGAGCTTGTAAAGACCGTTGGATGGGACTTTTACCTTGGTCCTGTGTGCTGAAGGTCTATATTCTGTGCACGTTTAACACGCTTGACGGGAGTCTTCAGTCTGTCCCCTAACAACCATCCAGTGGGTCCCCTTCCCCAACCTTCTCTGATCCCTTAGGATCCTTGTGACCTGGTCATTACCCTATTTTGTGCAAAATAAAGTACCACCAGGGTGGTAAACAATCGAACTCAACCCTACCTTTCTTTAAGTTCATATGAATTCAGTAAGTGATTTATTCATTTTCAAGTTTTATTTTTCATTTTTTAGGGCGTATATTGAAGTATAAGAAATTTTTAATTCATTTATTTTATATATATACTGACCAAAGTGACCTTGGTTCGAGCTGCAGGTAAGCCATCGGGGAGGCGATGACTCAGTCGGTAGCGCGCCAGGCTCGTAATCCGTAGTTCCCAGGTTCGAATCCCAGCTGGGTCAGCATTGAGACTTATCTCCGCAAAACTCCCCGCCCTCCCCAGGGTCAGTAGGGGGACACCGATGGACTTGGAAAGGCCGCCGTACGTTAAACCGTGGATCCGTGTGTGGGAGAGCCATACCCTGTGCACATTAAAGAACACACTGGATGGCCTTGAAGGGAGGCTACCATCTGTCTCCTAACAGCTGTTCCAGTGGGTTCCCATCCCCAGCCTTCTCCAACCTTCTCTGAGCCTTCGGGGTCCTTGTGACCTGGCCATTTAGCCCATGGTGTGCAAAAAAGTGCAGCTCAGAGGTAAAACAACCCAACGTTAAAGAACACACTGGATGGCCTTGACGGGAGGCTACCATCTGTCTCCCAACAGCTTTTCCAGTGGGTCCCCATCCCCAGCCTTCTCCAACCTTCTCTGAGCCTTCAGGGTCCTTGTGACCTGGCCATTTAGCCCATGGTGTGCAAAAAAGTGTGGCTCAGAGGTAAAACAACCCAACATTAAAGAACACACTGGATGGCCTTGACGGGAGGCTACCATCTGTCTCCTAACAGCTGTTCTAGTGGATCTTCTCCCCCAACCTTCTCTGAGCCTTCGGGGTCCTTGTGACCTGGCCATTTAGCCCATGGTGTGCAAAAAAGTGTGGCTCAGAGGTAAAACAACCCAACATTAAAGAACACACTGGATGGCCTTGACGGGAGGCTACCATCTGTCTCCTAACAGCTGTTCTAGTGGATCTCCTCCCCCAACCTTCTCTGAGCCTTCGGGGTCCTTGTGACCTGGCCATTTAGCCCATGGTGTGCAAAAAAGTGCCGCTCAGAGGTAAAACAACCCAACGTTAAAGAACACGCTGGATGGCCTTGACGGGAGGCTACCATCTGTCACCCAACAGCTATTCCAGTGGGTCCCCATCCCCAGCCTTCTCCAACCTTCTCTGAGCCTTCAGGGTCCTTCTGACCTGGCCATTTAGCCCATGGTGGGCAAAAAAGTGCTGCTCAGAGGTAAAACAACCCAACGTTAAAGAACACGCTGGATGGCCTTGACGGAAGGCTACCATCTGTCTCCCAACAGCTGTTCTAGTGGGTCCCGTCCCCCAACCTTCTCTGAATCTACGGGGTCCATGTGACCTGGCCATTTAGCCCATGGTGTGCAAAAAAGTGCCGTTCAGAGGTAAAACAACCCAACGTTAAAGAACACGCTGGATGGCCTTGACGGGAGGCTACCATTTGTCTCCCAACAGCTGTTCTAGTGGATCTCCTCCCCCAACCTTCTCTGAGCCTTCGGGGTCCTTGTGACCTGGCCATTTAGCCCATGGTGTGCAAAAATCTGCCGCTCAGAGGTAAAACTCAGGTAAGCCATGGATGTTTGTGTTGTCTTTCTGGTTTTTTGTGAAATATTCGTTAGAAAATTCCAAATTTTCAAACGAATATTGCAAAAGATATACAGGGTGAATCTGAAAAAGTGGGCAAAACTTTACGGGGTGGTAGAACGCAGCTATACGAGCAATATTCGTCATAGAATGTATGGTCGGAACGGAAACGGCGAGCCGCTAGGTGGCGTTGGAAATGGTATAAAAGGGTCGGTCCTCGCACCCAACGGCATTTCTACCGTGGATTGCCGAGAGGATGGCTGGTTATACTAACCACGAAATGGCGGATATGCACTATGTGTACGGTGTGGCGGACGGGAATGCAAGTGAGGCACAGAGACGTTACCGCGACCGGTTTCCGATGAGATGCACTCCAGATCAGAAAACCTTCGAGCGTTTGCATCGGCGGCTGTGTGAAACGGGATCCTTCGTCGCGGCCAAGCAAGATGCAGGGCGTGAAAGGAGTGTCAGGACGCCGCAACTTGCAGAGGAAATTCTGCGTCGGAGCGACCGGGATGTAGCACGCGAGCGGTTTCCCGTGCAGTACACGTGTTCCAAATGTCGGTTTGCCGTGTGCTACAGCAGGAAGGAATGCACCCCTATCGTACGCAGAAGGTACAAGCGTTGTTACCGGCGGACTATCAGCCACGTGTCGATTTCGCACGTTGGTACCTCCAGCAGAATGCAGTTCACCCGTGAGGGCGTTTTGAATACCCACAATTCACACACGTGGGCATCTACGAACCCGCATGCCACACGTCCTCATTCGTTCCAGCAGCGGTTCTCCGTAAATGTTTGGGCAGGGATCCTCCATGACCATTTGGTTGGCCCATACCTCCTGCCACACCGTCTGAACGGCAAATCGTATAACACATTGCTACGAGAGGTGTTGCCGGAGCTGCTGCGTCCGATTCCAACCCCCAGCAGGTCGAGAATGTGGTTCCAGCATGACGGTGCGCCTGCACACTTCAGCTAGATGTGCGGAACACTTTACATGCAACATTCCCAGGGCGATGGATTGGTCGAGGTGGTCCCATAGCTTGGCCACCAAGATCGCCGGATCTCTCGTGTTTGGACTTTCTGCTGTGGGGCCGTATCAAAAGCCTAATCTACGAGTGCCCCATTGAAACCGATATGGATCTAGTCGCCAGGATCGCCGTTGTTGCCGGCGATATTCGGGAAATACCTGGTGTCTTCGCAAATGTGCGTCGGTCCCTATCCCGCAGGTGTGAAGCCTGCATTACAGCTGGCGGCAGCTCTTTTGAGCAATTTCTTTGAGCATGTACCTCAATTACATTCCTGTTAATAAAATGTTTTCTGAAGTATCTCCTCTCCTTCTTGTGTTCATTCTTTAAATGTGACAGTGGAAAACTACCTTTTAACTTCTCACCGCTTGCGTTCCGACCATACATTCTATGACGAATATTGCTCGTATAGCTGCG
This sequence comes from Ryuthela nishihirai, assembly GCA_038380435.1. NCBI lineage: Eukaryota > Metazoa > Arthropoda > Arachnida > Araneae > Heptathelidae > Ryuthela > Ryuthela nishihirai. The sequence continues at coordinate 40,253,087 of JAWZYU010000034.1, read as the reverse complement.
TTCTACCACCCCGTGAAGTTTTGCCCACTTTTTCAGATTCACCCTGTATATGTGTGAAGACAAACTGTTCATTATTCCTAACATTGAATTTTTCATTATACAGATAAATAAATGTATATGTTCAAAAATTGGAAATGACATCATATATTAAAAGATGTCATGAGTTGTGAGTTAGGTTTTTTTTTTAAGTTTTTCCCTTAGACCCAGAGGGGATAGGAAAACACACCTTTATAGTTTTAGCAGATAATCGTTTGTTTTTAGAGAAAAATGAAAAATTCTTTTTGGGTTAGATAGGAATTGATAAAATATTATGATTCGCACTTTTTAAATCTTCCCAAAATTATAATTGCGTCTCCTAACGGTGGAAAAATTTGAAATTCCAAACAAATATTGCAAACGACGTACTTAAGCTAGAAATTTTAGAATTTGTTGGTGGAATGTGAACGCCATGATGTTTCTATTGGCAACAATGAATTGACCTCACAGACCCAGGGGGTGGAAAAGAAATTTTTTTGTTTTAACAGATAATTGTATTTAGAGATATTAGAGATAAAGGAAAAAATCTTTTTAGGGTTAGATAGGAAACGATAAAATATTATGATTCACACTTTCGGAATCTTTCGAACAATAATTGCGCCCTCTAACGATGAAAAAGTTTGAAAATTTCAAATGAATATTGCAACGATGTATTAATGATCGAAATGCGAAATTTTGGTGTGGAATATGAACGTCATGAAGTTTCCATTGGAAACAAATGAAAACGATAATAAGAAAATTCTTTATTTAATTGGTACTAATGAAATATAATTCGCATTTTTCAGTTTAGTAGTTTTGATATATATATCTTTACAGATCACTGAAATGATGACATCAGAACGTTATCAGAACAGTATGATCAGCAGAGATGTTATCATAACAGTATGATCCTAAAGAATCGGAGAAGAAATAATCTCATTGGGATTATTGTTTACAGCCTCAAAAAATCTTTTTGAGGTGCGTTTTATATGTGTGTGTATATATATATATGGTCGATGCCCAGGTTGGGTTGTTTTACCTCTGAGCGGCACTTTTTTGCACACCATGGGCTAAATGGCCAGGTCACATGGACCCCGACGGCTCAGAGAAGGTTGGGGGAGGGGACCCACTGGAATAGCTGTTGGGAGACAGATGGTAGCCTCCCGTCAAGGCCATCCAGCGTGTTCTTTAACGTTGGGTTGTTTTACCTCTGAGCGGCACTTTTTTGCACACCATGGGCTAAATGGCCAGGTCACATGGACCCCGAAGGCTCAGAGAAGGTTGGGGGAGGGGACCCACTGGAACAGCTGTTGGGAAACAGATGGTAGCCTCCCGTCAAGGCCATCCAGCGTGTTCTTTAACGTGCACAGGGCTCTCCCGCATACGGGGCTACGGCTTAACGTCACATCCGACGGCCTTTCCAAGCCCATCGGTGTCCCCTACTGACCGTGGGCAGGGCGGGGAGTTTTGCGGAGATAAATCTCAACGCTGACCCAGCTGGCACTCGAACCTGGGAACTACAGATAACGAGCCTGGCGCGCTACCGACTGAGACACCCCCGCCCCGATGCCGAGGTCTTTATAAGTTGCCTGTTAGTGACAAACCAGGGGGCATCGACCGCAGTTTTCAAAATCTTGTTTTGTAAGACCTGAATCTTACGAATATTGGTGGGTGTAGTATTCGCCCATATGGGTGAAGCATAGAGAATCACTGGTCTTATAATCAAGAGATGTTATCAAGTTTTACAAATATGTATAAAATAGTAATTTTAAAAATTAGCTAGAAATTTTCACTAAATTCTACTAAGTACGTCGTTTGCAATATTTGTCTGGAATTTGCAAATTTTTCCACCGTTAGAAGGCGCAATTATAAATTTTGGAAGATTTAAAAAGTGCGAATCATAATATTTTATCAATTCCTATCTAACTCAAAATTGCGAAAGTGCGGATAATTGCATTGACAACAATAATCTACCCACTTGGAGTTGTGGGAAATGCAACATTTTAGGTTTAATGATTAAAAAAGTTTTAGGTTTAATAATACTTTTATGTTGTATAATTACTAATGAAATATATTTGCATTTTTCCCATCAAGCACTTGCTCAAATTAAAACTTTTAAGGAATGAAACAGTAGGTAAAGGAAAAACTTCTTTCTCTTTGAAAACGAGATTCTCATGCCCACTTCTAGTAGGGCGGGGGTGGCTCAGTCGGTATCGCGCCAGGCTCGTAATCTGTAGTTCCCTGGTTCGAGTCCCAGCTGGGTCAGCGTTGAGATTTATCTCCGCAAAATTCCCCGCCCTGCCCACGGTCAGTAAGGGACACCGATGGGCTTGGAAAGGCCGCCGTCCGTCGGATGGGACGTTAAGCCGCGGCCCCGTGTGCAGGAGAGCCATACCCTGTGCACGTTAAAGAACACGCTAGATGGCCTTGACGGGAGGCTACCATCTGTCTCCCAACAGCTGTTCCAGTGGGTCCCCTCCCCCAACCTTCTCTGAGCCTTGGGGGTCCATGTGACCTGGCCATTTAGCCCATGGTGTGCAAAAAAGTGCCGCTCAGAGGTAAAACAACCCAACCCTCTTCTAGTTTATTAATATCCCAAATTATGTACCTTTCATATTAATAAACCAGAGAATAGAATCAATATTTTAATTTCTTAACCGTTTCTTTTAATATGTTTCAGGAACTGGAGAGAGAACTGCAAGCCCATGGAATATCAATGAACGGGAATGCATTGACTCCTCATTCCTGTGAAGATTCATCCTTGTCCACTCTAGTCAGTGGTGGAGCGAGCCCCTTTGATGGTCCCTGCACGGCCTATCTCTCCACCACAGCAGGGATTGGACTCGAACTGAAACAAGAGACTTTTACGATCAGTCCTCTTCCTCCTAGTCCTAGCTCTGTTCTTAGTTCGGCACCGAGCTTCAGTCCTGCTCATCCCTTTGGAGATTATGAAGATCTGATGGAAGACGATGCCGTGGGAGGAGATCCAATGCTTTCATCGCAGACTTATAGACAAGACGTGTTCTTTACCGAACACAGCGATCTCCTGTCTTGAGAATTGTGAGTGTTAGAAACACACGTGCTGGCTCCTTTTCTTGAGAATTGTGAGTGTAAGGACCACACGTGCTGGCTCCTTTTCTTGAGAATTGTGAGTGTTAGGACCACGCGTGCTGGCTCGTTTTCTTGAGAATTGTGAGTGTTTAGGACCACGCGTGCTGGCTCGTTTTCTTGAGAATTGTGAGTGTTAGGACCACGCGTGCTGGCTCGTTTTCTTGAGAATTGTGAGTGTTAGGACCACGCGTGCTGGCTCCTTTTCTTGAGAATTGTGAGTGTTAGGACCACACGTGCTGGCTCCTTTTCTTCAGAATTGTGAGTGTTAGGACCACACGTGCTGGCTCCTTTTCTTGAGAATTGAGTCCTAGCACCTCCATGAGAATCGGGAGCCCTAGCGCCATCTGTGCTGGATCCTTTCCTTAGAATTTGGAGTCGTAGGTCCATCCGTCAAGCTTAGTCCTGCCATTTACATGTGTGTCTGAAAAAACTGCATTCCGTAATTGTGTGCTTTTCTAGTCGTCGAAGAAACCGGTTTTACTTGACTCTGAAGATGAGTCAGTTATATTTGATGTGTAGCCAACAAGGAATTTTTTTAAGTATCTTTATTAGTGAAACAAAATGTTGGGGGAAAAGAGACCAATCACCTCAAGTGTACTTATTTTAAAGACTGTTTTGTGTACGAGAATGTGTTAAACCTGATTATCATAAAAATAAATCTTTATATTAAAACAAGGAGTCTGTATGAAACAAATACATACCGTATTATTATTAAGTTAAAGAATAGCCACATAAACAAAAGTTGGTAATATCTTGGGAAAATTCTTAGTCTATGTATTTGTTGCCAAGCCCATGTTTCATTGAAGTCTGGGGCGGGGGTGGCTCAGTCGGTAGCGTGCCAGGCTCGTAATCTGTAGTTCCCAGGTTCGAGTCCCAGCTGGGTCAGCGTTGAGATTTATCTCCGCAAAATTCCCCGCCCTGTCCACGGTCAGTAGGGGACACCGATGGGCTTGAAAGGACGCCGTCCGTCGGATGGGACGTTAAGCCGTAGCCCCGTGTGCGGGAGAGCCATACCCTGTGCACGTTAAAGAACACGCTGGATGGCCTTGACGGGAGGCTACCATCTGTCTCCCAACAACTGTTCCAGTGGGTCCCCTCCCCCAACCTTCTCTGAGCCTTCGGGGTCCTTGTGACCTGGCCATTTAGCCCATGGTGTGCAAAAAAGTGCCGCTCAGAAGTAAAACAACTCATTGAAGTCTGCTGATGTTCCATCCAATATATCTAGAAGATCGAGAAGGACGCTTAAGAGCTCGCGCTAATTCTAACTATGATGCGGAAGTGGTAAAACTTTGATTCTGTCCTTAGATATCGATAAGAATTTGAAATCGAATCCTACAAGGTCTAATAGAGGTCATATGGTTCCTCACAGCTGCCTAAAGAAGGCAGTTGACCGTATGATCCACCGCCCGTCGAATGGCACGTAAAACGGCGACTGTGTGAGGGAGAGCCATACCCTGTGCACGTTGAAGAACACTGAATAGCCTTGAAGGGAGGGTACTATTTGTGTCCTAACATCTGTCCAGTGGGTCCCCTCCCCCAACCTTCTCTGAGCCCTCGGGGTCCTTGTGACCTGGCCATTTAGCCCATTGTGTGAAAAAAAAGTTCCAATCAGAGGTAAAACAAACCAAACCATTAGATTTTGAACACAAAATTACATTTCATTAAATAAGTAGCAAAAGTAACACTTTAAATCAAGGGTGGCCACCCCTAAACTTAGCAAAGACCCACCAAAAAAAATGTATTCTTAATTAAAAAGCAGCAAAAAATTCTAAAAGCATACATTTGAAATGAGTTAACGAAGAGGAAAAAAATATTTTTAAAGAATCAAGAAAATGCGTTTGATCGAAAAGCAAAAATATACTTTTCCAATGAATATTATGAATTAACGAAGTCATTCAGTTATTGTGCCTAAAAATGTTTAGTAAAATAATTGGGATTCAGTATTACAGGCAAAACTAGTTTAGCGGTACTTCGATTCAAGTTATTTCGATATAGCGCTTTTTTTTTTTTAAAGAAAATTCTTTCGTTTTTTTTAGATTAACGGATATCTTATCACCATTCTGACAATGGTAATATTATTTAAAACGAAAAAGAACCATGATTTATTTAAACCCAACACAAATTTTTATGAAGATAATACAAGATGCATTTGAAAATTTGAGTGAGAACGAACTCGATTTCGAAAACTCTTGTGTAAATGGTGGAGTCTGATATCTTTAATATTATGGTGGGGTATTAAATGCTTTATCACCTTATACTGAGGGGCGGGGGTGGCTCAGTCGGTAGCGCGCCAGGCTCGTAAACTGTAGTTCCCAGGTTCGAGTCCCAGCTGGGACAGCGTTGAGATTTATCTCCGCAAAATTCCCGGCTCTACCCACGGTCAGTAGGGGACACCGATGGGCTTGGAAAGGCCGCCGTCCGTCCGTCGGATGGGACGTTAAGCCGTGGCCCCGTGTGCGGGAGAGCCATACCTTGTGCACGTTAAAGAACACGCTGGATGGCCTTTACGGGAGACTACCATCTGTCTCTCAACAGCTGTTCCAGTGGGTCCCCTCCCCCAACCTTCTCTGAGCCTTTGGGGTCCTTGTGACCTGGCCATTTAGCCGATGGTGTGCAAAAAAGTGCCGCTCAGAAGTAAAACAACTCATTGAAGTCTGCTGATGTTCCATCCAATGTATCTAGAAGATCGAGAAGGACTCTTAAGAGCTCGCGCTAATTCTAACTATGATGCAGAAGTGGTAAAACTTGATCCAGTCCTTAGATATCGATAAGAATTTGAAATCGAATCCTACAAGGTCTAATAGAGGTCATATGGTTTCTCACAAGCTGCCTAAAGGAGGCAGTTGACCGTATGATCCACCGCCCGTCGAATGGGACCTAAAACGGCGACTCCATGTGCGGGAGAGCCATACCCTGTGCACGTTGAAGAACACTGAATAGCCTTGAAGGGAGGCTACTATTTGTGTCCTAACATCTGTCCAGTGGGTCCCCTCCCCCAACCTTCTCTGAGCCTTCGGGGTCCTTGTGACCTGGCCATTTAGCCGATGGTGTGCAAAAAAGTGCCGCTCAGAGGTAAAACAACCCAACACAACCTTATACTGAATTGCTAAAGGAGAACTAGAAAAAGCCTAAACTTCTTTAGACAATTTAAAGCATCAACTTCAGACAATTTTTTAAAAACCTTTCACTCGCTTGTCATATATTCTATTGAAACTGTTGAATTTATCAGATTAGGTTTGGATTTTATTTTGAATGCAAATATAAAAGTGAAATGATTAAATAATAAATTGTAGAATTTCTAAATAAATGGGTATAATTACACATATTTCTTAATTCAGATTGTGTTTGAAAATTAACACATCATATGTGTATTAACTTACCTTCGGAATACTTAATAGTGCAAATAAAGTACAAAATAATGCTACGCTATAATGCTCAATACTGCTGAACTTAAATTTGGGTTGTGTTGGGTTGTTTTACCTCTGAGAGGCACTTTTTTGCACACCATGGGCTAAATGGCCACGTCACATGGACCCCGAAGGCTCAGAGAAGGTTAGGGGAGGAGACCCACTGGAACAGCTGTTGGGAGACAGATGGTAGCCTCCCGTCAAGTCCATCCAGCGTGTTCTTTAACGTGCACAGGGTATGGCTCTCCCGCACACGGGGCCACGGCTTAACGTCCCATCCGACGGACGGCGGCCTTTCCAAGCCCATCAGTGTTCCCTACTGACCGTGGCAGGCCGGGGAATTTTGCGGAGATAAATCTCAACGCTGACCCAGCTGGGACTCGAACCTGGGAACTACAGATTACGAGCCTGGCGCGCTACCGACTGATCCACCCCCCGCCCCACTTAAATTTGGGATAAATGTGTATAATACAAATGTGATCTGGATGCAAATTTGGAGAGTTGTTGCCAAGGAAACAGTTGACGAATGAACGAAGCTCAAAGCATTTCTTGTTGAAGAGAACAATGCAGATGATGAATAGCTGTGGGCTAATTTGTCGAAATGTTACTGATGTGGTAGCATAAATTTTGAGTCTGATAATGGGAGAAAATGATTACATAGAGTTGATGGTTCTTCTAAGTGCTGTAGCTTCAGCTCAGAATATCGATACTACTGTTGGTAGTTTTTCGCTTATGCAAGTTGCTCGTGAAGGATAGAAAAGGCCATTTCCAGTGTGTTGATTAGACATCGAAGCACCCCTTCCAATGCAGACAGCCTCTGGCCATTTTTTTGCTTCTGTTCAGAGTAGAAATATTATTTGATCATGATAGTCCGTTGTGAAGATACCTGCTGTAAACTAATAGAGTTGATAAGAATTTTGTAAGGTAGACAAATCCGTGGAGGAATTGCAGGCAGCTATCTGATTGGAGGAGCATGTCGTGTAATGATCGAGCATGAGTTAATAGAGGAGTCTTCTGTTTTCATTGAGGAACTTTTTAAAAATTGTGGCTGACGGTAGATTGTTCTTAGAAGCGATGGCAATAGCATTACTTTCATAATACTCGGACATAAGACGAATCAACGAAAGGTAGAATTGTAAAAATATGGCTTTTGGTTAACCTGTTGCTGATGGCAGAGCTTCCTGATATACAGAAATCATAGAGTAGTAAGTGGCGCCCTCTCATTAAGATAGGTTGACGAAGACTTGCAAGCTCTCGAAGTAGCCAGTGGCTTCGTCACAAACTATCGAGATTTTGATATCCAGTGATTACCGATGAACTTGACCTAACGGTCCCAAATTTCATACGCTGGTTCCTTTGACCCCTGACCCTGGGTTGGGTTAAAAAATCGGGTCCCTAGCAGCAACGGGACGCTTTAAAATACCTTTGAAAATCTGGCAACGGCAGCCGATTTAGAAGTTATTGTGAATCTTTCGTTCAAAATTAGAAAGCAGAAAATGGCAACAATAAATTTGGCAGCAGTTACCGTTTTCGGTAGGTAATGCAGGGTAAATATTTTGACTTCTAGCAAGCCCCCCTTTTGGAATATCGACTTGAAATTTGGTATTGAAATTCGGACCACAACCAGAAAGTCCGGTACGAGACACACACACCTTTTATTATTGATATTCATATATAATCAATAATTTCTAGGTCACATTTTGGCAAAAGGCAGTTCTCAATCTGAAATATACAGAACTGAAAATCAAGATGTTCCCACACTTTTAAAGTTAGGGGGAAATGAGAATTACAGCCTGCTGCTAAAGGTGGCGTTTCCAGCGCCACCTATAGCATATATTGATATTGACTATATGTCCATCTGTGCCAGCTCGTTATTCTGTGGGCCAGATACATGTTAAAATAAGGACAATCTTTTATAATGACCCTGTATTATAAAGAATTGCATTGAAGACTCGAATAACGTCAGATAAATTTGTTATTATATATAAAAACATATCGGAATATATATTGTATATATATTTCGAAATGTTTTTTAAATTCTTCCAACTTTTATTAAGACGCATTTATAGAGAAAATGCCACGATGAGCATAATATGTAAAAGATGCGAAGACTGCCTATCATAGCTAGCAGTCGAACGTTAGCTCATTCAATCAAAAGCTGCCACATGATCACGCAAAACATATTCAGACATCTTCTAAATCAACATATTTGAGAACACCTTTCCCATTATAAAATAAAAATAAATAAATACCCCCTCAAGCAGCTGCTTGCCACAGAGGTCTGACAGGAGCCTGTCAGTTTATATGCCAGAGTAGAAAGTCTGAGAGGATGGCAGGACCTCAGCAGAAAAACACGAACATCCATGCCTTACCCGGGGTTCGAACCCAGGTCCCGTAGATTAGTAGCCAATCGCGCTAACCACTCCCACTATATCATTGATATATTCGTTGCTTTCATCTATGCGTCGCTTCGCCTCAAAGTTGGAAGTTATCATACAGAGTATTTGACGACCCAAGTTTCATTCGAAACCATTTACAGATCAAAAAGGAGAGACGAATACAGATCCAAAAATTATTTCTCTTAGGTAAAATTAATTTCTGTAAAGGGTAAAAAAGATGTAGAAAAGAATACACTGGATTACCTTAATTGGTGGCTTCTGTCTCTCAATATCTGTCCGATGGGTTCGCTTCCCCCAAATCATTGGAGTCTTTGTGATCTCGCTATTTAGCCCCTTACGTGCAAAAGCGACAATTAGGTTCGATTGTTTTACCTCTGAGCGACACTTTTTCGCATACATTGGGCTAAATGACCATGTGACAAGGACCCCGAGGGCTCAGAGATGATTTGGGAGAAGGGACCTACTGAACAGCCTGTTAGGAGACAGACGGTAACCTATTTTCAATACCATTCAGCAAGTTCTTTAATGTACACAGAGCATAGCCTCATCCGACTGACGGCGGCCTTTCCAAGCCCGTCGGTGTGTCCTATTGGCTGAAGGCAGGACAGGGAGTTTTGCGGAAATAAATCTCAATGCTGGCTCAGGTGGGACTCGAACCTGGTAGCTGCAGATTATGTCTGGCCAGTCTGAACCATCCCAGCCCCATTTCCGAAAATTAAATATAATTTCATTTTTACGTATGATGAGTGAATCATGGACGTCCCCAGAGCGATGGGGAAGGTTGAGTTGTTTTACCTCTGAGCGGCACTTTTTTGCACACCATGGGCTAAATGGCCAGGTCACAAGGACCCCGAAGGCTCAGAGAAGGTCGGGGGAGGGGACCCACTGGAACAGCTGTTGGGAGACAGATGGTAGCCTCCCGTCAAGGCCATCCAGCGTGTTCTTTAACGTGCACAGGGTATGGCTCTCCCGCACACGGGGCCACAGCTTAACGTCCCATCCGACGGACAGCGGCCTTTCCAAGCCCATCGGTGTCCCCTATTGACCGTGGGCAGGGCGGGGAATTTTGCGGAGATAAATCTCGACGCTGACCCAGCTGGAACTCGAACCTGGGAACTACAGATTACGAGCCTGGCGCGCTACCGACTGAGCCACCCCCGCCCCGATGTTTTACCTTTGGGAAGCATTTCAGATTGTGTGCATAAAATGAACTATACCATGGATGAAAAGGATCCTAAAGTATCGGAGCTCTTGGGAGATGGAAATCTCCCATTGATCTATTTAACTTGTTCTTTAACCAGCAAGCGTAAGGCATTTATACCTGTAATGTTCTCGTAATATGCAGTTTTCAGGTTCGTGTCCTACCTGGGTCAGAGAGAAAATTTTTCTTCGATAACCCCCTCCCTCGGTTACACGTCAATTGATCGAGTATCAATTCCTCGCAGTGTTAGACATATTTTATTGTTTTTCTACATCTTTGTAGAAATGAATTTCCAAAGCCCATTGGTGTCCCCTTTCTGACCGAAGCCAATACCTATTCAACCCAAAAACAATTTTTAATTTCTCTGAAAATAAACTATTATCTCTTAAAACAAATAAAATACATCTCCCCTCCTCCCTTTCTAAGGATCAGAGTTAAAAATCATCAATCGAGTTTCGAATTTAGAACAGCCCTGGGCAAATTACGGCCAGCCATTTCTTTTTGTCCGGCCCCAGAGCTACTGATGACAAGGTTGTTTTACCTCTGAGTGGCACTTTTTTGCACACCATGGGCTAAATGGCCAGGTCACATGGCTCCCGAAGGCTCAGAGAATGTTGGTGGAGGGGACCCACTGGAACAGCTTTTGGGAGACAGATGGTAAGTCTCCCGTCAAGGCCATCCAGAATGTTCTTTAACGTGTACAGGGTATTGCTCTCCCGCACACGGGGCCACCGCTTAACGTCCCATCCAACGGACGGAGCCCTTTCCAAGCCCATCGGTGTCCCCTACTGACCGTGGTCGGCACGGAAGCTGGAATATTTAACAATAAATTATTTTTATAAATATCATTAATGATTATTTCAATATTAGGCAAACTTTTAAAATACATATTTTATTAGATGGTTTGAAAACAATCCTTGTTATGCTTGTTTTAATTAATTTCTGGGGTAAATTCAGTCAGCCCGTCCCTTGTCGACGTCTGGGGTTCACATCAATTTTACTCCATTTTAATTCTGACACATGTAAGAAATTATTTTGCTTTTGCAATGCCAATGTCTAGAATCGGCTCTGGTTCGCTGAATATAACCCATTTTTTATTGATAATGTAAACCAATTCGTTTATCCTTACTTCTAACACCAATCAGAGGCATACGAACGTGTTGGCATCGGGGCAGTTGCCAAGGGCGCCAGAATCACAGGGCGGGGCTGGGGCGGCACGAGCCGTTCCACGATATCTGACATTTATGTGCAGAATAAAATCGAATTATTAGCCGCCCGTAGTTCGTTGAATTTAATAGGTATTGTTTATACCGTCGTATCGTCAAGACAGCATATTATAATTTTTCGTTATTTCCTATAATTTTTTTTTCCTTTTATCGGCGGACAATTAGCCGCCCACTTCCCCTACATCGCCCTTACCACAAAACAGCTTTGGGGCGCAATTTCGAACTGTTGATATTGCTTTTACAAATCATGCCGTTACAAAATAAAATTTTGTTACATAGGTATCTTTTTCTTTGAACGGGAGTTGTGTAGTTTTACCTCTTAACGGCACTTTTTTGCACACCATGGGCTAAATGGCCAGGTCACAAGGACCCCGAAGGCTCAGAGAAGGTTGGGGGAGGGGACCCACTTGAACAGCTGTTGGGAGACAGATGGTAGCCTCCCATCAAGGCCATCCAGCGTGTTCTTTAACGTTGGGTTGTTTTACCTCTGAGCGGCACTTTTTTGCACACCATGGGCTAAAAGGCCAGGTCACATGGACCCCGAAGGCTCAGAGAAGGTTGGGGGAGGGGACCCACTGGAACAGCTGTTGGGAGACAGATGGTAGCCTCCCGTCAAGGACATCCAGCGTGTTCTTTAACGTGCACAGGGTACGGCTCTCTCGCACACGGGGCCCCGGCTTAACGTCCCATACGACGGACGGCGGCCGTTCCAAGCCCATCGGTGTCCCCTACTGACCGTGGGCAGGGCGGGGAATTTTGCGGATATAAATCTCAACGCTGACTCAGCTGGGACTCGAATCTGGGAACTACAGATTACGAGCCTGGAGCGCTACCAACTGAGCCACCCCCGCCCCCATCCTATAGATGAAAAGACGTCGAAAGAGCCCTACAGTCGAATCGAAAGTTTTATGAACCCAAAGTGTAGATAGCGTAATAAGAGGCGCAAATATTTTGCAGGAACTTTGGTCTCACCTAGTCGAGAGATAATTACTGTGGAGATGTTACGAATATAAATTGCTTAACTGGATTTTAATCATTGTTATTTACAAGGCTGGTAGAGAGTTCAAGGATACAAAACTATGTTCTCTTTTTCTCTCTGAAAAATTCTATTCTATTCAGCAATTTCGAAACTTAATTCGGGTGCCCAACATTTCTGGTAGGTGAACCTGGCTTGTTTTTCCTCTTAGTGGCGCTTTTTTTGTACACAATGGGCTAAAATGGCCAGGTCACAAGGACTCCGAAGACTCAGAGAAGGTTGGGGGATTGATTGGATTATTTAACCTCTGAGTGGCACTTCTTTGCACACCATGGGCGAAATGGCCAGGTCACAAGAACCCCGAAGGCTCAGAGAAGATTGGGGGAGGGGTCCCATTAGAACAGCTGTTGGGAGACAGATGGTAGCCTCCAGTCAAGGCCTTCCAGCGTGTTCTTTAACTTGCATAGGGTATGGCTCTCCCACATACGGAGTCCACGGCTTAACGTTCCATCCGACGGACGGCGACCCTTCCAAGCCGGTCGATTTCCCTTACTGACCGTAGACAGTTTGGGGAGTTTTGCGGAGATGAATCTCAATGACCAAACTGGGACTCGAATCTGAATATTGCAGATTATGATCCTGGAGCGCTGTCCATAGAGTGAGTTGGGTTGTTTTACCTCTGAGCGGCACTTTTTTGCACACCATGGGCTAAATGGCCAGGTCACAAGAACCCCGAAGGCTCAGAGAAGATTGGGGGGAGGATTCCCACTAGAACAGCTGTTGGGAGACAGATGGTAGTCTCCCGTCAAGGCCATCCAGCGTGTTCTAACGTGCACAGGATATGGCTCTCCCGCACACGGGGCCACGGCTTAAAGTCCCATCCGACGGACGGCGTCCTTTCCAAGCCCATCGGTGTCCCCTACTGACCGTGGGCAGGGCGGGGAATTTTGCGGAGAGGCGCCAAAAGACTAGCTACGCCTCTGCCAATCAGAGTTACTGCTGAATGCCGATTAATAAGTCTAGGATTGGCTGTGGTCCCCTGAATATAACCCAATTCACGTTGTTTTAAATAATTCATTCATCCTTCCTTTGAACACCAATTAGAAGATGAAAAAGACATTAATAAATACCATATATATCGGGAGAAAAATTAAACACACTGCAATCGTTTCAAAACTTTATGAAAAAACTAATTTACAATATTCCTTTTTACTTAGCAATAAATTTATAATTACACTAGACAGCTCAACTACTACATATTCTTTCATAAATTCTATGTACTGTTAAAAATTGGTACATTTCACATTGATGATTAACTTTGTGACTTTAGCTATAGCTGAAATGTGATTTATGTACATAGCTGTAACCAAATTTGTTGGAACGCGAACAATGGAGACAACAAATCATTTAACACTCCAATTTCGAAGCGCTAATATGACATCGAAAATATAAAATGCTTAACACACTCAAATTCTATTGTAAATATAAAACTAACAGTGGCAAAATTTATCTACAACAACGAGTATTCATTTAGTTTACAGGCTTTGTGCTGTATAACAACAGATCCGACAAAACATTTATGCCACGTGCTATTTCTTCACTCACATTTATTTACACTAGGCAAATGTTGCCTTTTATGACGTTATACAGGTACTTTGACTTGTGTGGTACAAATAGCTTTAGCAGCAAATATATGTAGCAAAAAGGTTTTCAAAAGTGTTCTTTTTGTGCTTATGCTGCCAGGCAGCTGGAGTGACAGGAAGGCCGGGCTTTTAAACAGCAGACAGTTTAGGAAGTTTAGCACCGACTGAAACACACTAAGTACAACAAGAACAGTTAAAAAGCTTCAAGGATGTTATTACTATATTATTATGCATCGCTTACCAAAAACAGGCAATAAAGCTTGTTTATACATTTTTTTAGAAAGATGTGAAACTCTGAATAATCAAGATATATTTTTAACTTTATGTTTCAAAAACTCTCTTTAAATATCCAATTTAATATATCATAAAAATTATCTAAGTGTTAATAAGAATACCAAAACACTGAATTCAGAGGGCTATGGGTTGTTTTACCTCTGAGCGGCACTTTTTTGCACACCATGGGCTAAATGTCCAGGTCACAAGGTCCCCGAAAGCTCAGAGAAGGTTGGGAGAGGAGACCCACTGGAACGGTTGTAGAGAGACAGATGGTAGCCTCCCGTCAAGGCCATCCAGCGTGTTCTTTAACGTGCACAGGGTATGGCTTTCCCGCACATGGGACCACGCCTTAACGTCCCATCCAATGGACGGCGGTCTTTTCAAGCCCATCAGTATCCCCCTTACTGACCGTGGGCAGGCGGGGATTATTTGTGGAGATAAATCTCAACGATAACCCAGCTAGGACTCGAACCTGGGAACTACAGATTACGAGCCTGGCGCGCTACCGACCGAGCCACCCCCGCCCCAATTCAGAGGGCCCAAGTTGTTGGTGATGCAGCCAGAATATCCCAACTGGTGAATAGGGAAGTTGCTGAGAAATGAAAGGGGTAAAAAAAAAATCAAAAAAACCCTCGCTACAAATTCATAAAACTGATAGACCTCCATAATGTAAATGAAATGTATGTAAAGTGACAGATCTCTAGATAATAATTCAGTAGTGGCTGACTTTTCTGTGAGCAAGGGTAGTATTGAAACTTCACTCTAAATTTTGATCTCGTAGGTGTGTGATAATATATGCCGTGATTTTGTTCACATATGCATCATTAATAAACAAATACAGCAAGGGACCCAAAACTTTCTGAATTTTCGAGATTTCGGGTCCTAATGCATAAAAAAAAAGAACACAATGTAAATAACAAATAAAAACAATAAAAGTGTAATAAAATACAAATGATTTAAATGTTTGCTAGTATAATTTTTATATTTCTAAAGTTAGGTCCATTATTCATTGCAACTGATAAACATTACGTTCAAATTGGACATCGAATCATTTTTAAAACATTAAGATTAAACGATTTCTTAGCCTTTAAAAAATAGAAAAAAAAATAATAACCAGTTCTTTCCTCAAAAACTTTTAATAATTATTTCCAAGTACATAGTTTAGAAAACATTCCGGATGTCAGGCTCTTCCAGATTTTGGAATGCAGGATTCGGGGTTCATTATTGTACAAAGTAATTGCAAATTAGCTTTACAATTTTACACATTTATGACTCTTTGTCACACAAGGAAAACAAATGACAGCGAAGATAAATACATAAAATTGGGTTGTTTTACCTCTGACCGGAATTTTTTTTTTTTACACACACCAGGTCACAAAGACCCCGAGGGCTCAGAGAAGGTTAGGGGAGACCCACTGGACAGATGGTAGCCTCGCATCCAACATGTTCTTTAATGTATATAGAGTACAGATCTCCACACAGCGCCATGGCTTGCAGTCCCATCCGCCAGATGGCGCCTTTCCAAGCTCATAAGAATACTTGGTCCTACTGACCGAAAGCAGGGCGGGGAGTTTTGTGGAGATAAATCTCAACGCTATCCCAGCTGGAGCGCAAACCTGGGAACTCAGATTACGAGTCTAGTCCACCCCCTCCCAAGAAGAACAAAGTTCACAGATGTTCCATAGATGCTGGAAGTGATGTGACAGCAATACAACGAAATTCAATTTCCGTCTACATTCTACGGAGCATACCAAGAGTAACTCGGACAACAGTAATCCTGTTCTGCAGTTCAATGAAGATCTGTGTCAATAAGAAATGATCTTTGATTAATCTGCAAGATCAAACCTGGGAGTAATAAAGCTGTATCTTGGATTAATCTGAAAGATCAACCTGGGAATATCAGAACTAGATGTAGATATACAGTTTAAAAAATCAGTTTCTTATACTGAAAAAAAATTAGCAGTAAAACTTACTAATAGTAAAAATGCAGATTTGGTTTTTTTCTTTCTTTCAGGGATTTTCAGTGTTTCGTTCTCTAATTTGCTCAACAGAGAGATTCACCAATAAATTATAAACTGGATACTAAATTAGAAAGTTTTTGCCCATAATTAGGTACAAAATGTATTTTACTTAGATTGGAAAAACATAGAAATTTATTAAATACTCTAACATTCTATGTCAAAATTCTTTTAAGCTTATGTGTTTGAAACTGAAAATTTATAAGTGCTGAAAAGTATGCAGAAAACTCCAATTACATTACAAGCATGTTTAACAAGTTGGCAACACCTACATGTTGCTTTTATCATCCGATATAAAATCGTTCACATTATGGCCGATTCTTTTTTTCTTACAAAATCGCGTAGAAAAGGGATAAGAAATTCACTATAAACGCCTCAAGAGTTAAGATCGTTCATACTATGCTCTAATACAGTGGTTCTCAAACTTTTCGAGTCTGCGGACCCTCTAACAAACTTTTTCGTGACTGCGGATCCCCTAACTCAGACTTTTCAAATCTGCAGACTCCAGCTTAAACTTTTCTAGTCTAATGATCCCCCTCAGGGGCGTAGCCATGGGGGGGAGGCTCCCCCCAAAGTAACTCGGAGTTGGCAAAATTCGAAGCGACTTCGTAAAATCTAGGTGAGTTGTGAACATTTGTAATTTTTTTGTTTTTGGAAAATTAAGGGGAGTTGTCAAAATCGAAGCAACTTGGCAAATCTAAGGCAGTTTGGAAAATGGAGAGACGGCAAAATTTAGAGCAGTTGGCAAAATTCGAAGCCACTTAGTTGGGTTGTTTTACCTCTGAGCGGCACTTTTTTGCACACCATGGGTTAAATGGCCAGGTCACATGGACCCCGAAGGCTCAGAGAAGGTTGGGGGAGGGGGCCCACTGGAACAGCTGTTGGGAGACAGATGGTAGCCTCCCGTCAAGGCCATCCAGCGTGTTCTTTAACGTGCACAGGGTATGATGGCTCTTCCGCACACGGGCCACGGCTTAACGTCCCATCCGACGGACGGCGGCCTTTCCAAGCCCATCGGTGTCCCCTAATGACCGTGGGCAGGGCGGGGAGTTTTGCGGAGATAAATCTCAACGCTGACCCAGCTGGGACTCGAACCTGGGAACTACAGATTACGAGCCTGGCGCTCTACCGACTGAGCCACCCCCGCCCCGAAGCCACTTAGTAAAAACAGGTGAGTTGACAAAATTCTGAGTGACTTGGCAAAACCTTGGGGAGTTGGCAAAATCGGGACAACTTGGCAAAACCTTGGGGAGTTGGCAAAATCGGGACAACTTGGCAAAACCTTAGGGAGTTGGCATAATTCGGAGTGACTTGGCAAAATCGTGGGGAGTTGGCAAAATTCAGGTGAGATGTGGAGGTGAAATTCTTTCTTCGATTTTAGTCAACTATCCTGAATTTCACAAACCCAATCCCAATTATCACAACTCGCCCGTATTTTCCAAGTGGATTCGAATTTTGCCAACTGCCCTACATTCTGTTAAGTTTCCTCAATTTATTCAACACTCCTTGATTTCACAAAACAAATCTCAATTTTCACAACTCGCCTATATTTTACCAAGTGCATTCGAATTTTGCCAACTCCCCCAAGATTTTCCAACTCTCCTAGCTATTACGAAGCTGCCTCGATTTTGTCAACACGCCATAATAAATAGAAAATTAATAATTATAATTATAATAATAATTTAGAGAATAACGATTTCAATTTTTACTTCTCACCTGAATTTTGTCAATTCTCCACGATTTTGCCAACTGCCCCTATTTTTGGCAACTCGACATAATTTTACAGAAAAAAAATACAAATTTTCACATCTCACCTCAGTTTTGCCAAGTCACTCCGAATTTTGCCAACTCGCCATAATTTTACAGAAAAAAAAATCCTAATTTTTTCATCTCACTGAATTTTGCCAACTCCCCACGATTTTGCCAAGTCACTCCGAATTTTGCCAACTCCCTAAGATTTTGCCAACTCGCCTGTTTTTACTAAGTGGCTTCGAATTTTGCCAACTGCTCTAAATTTTGTCGTCTCTCCATTTTCCAAACTGCCTTAGATTTGCCAAGTTGCCTCGATTTTGACAACTCCCCTTAATTTTCCAAAAAGAAAAAAATCTTGGGGAGTTTGAAAGTTTGAAGTGATTTGGCAAATTTAGGAGAGATGTAAAGATTGGGATTAGTTTCTTGAAATTAAGGAGATTTGACCAAATCAAGGCAAAAATGCATACTGATTTGCTACAATTCAGACGAAATGTAAATATTGGAAGTATTTCTGAAAAATTATGGCTAGTTGGCAAAATTGGAAGTCAAATGGAGCGAAAATCTACGCAAGTTTGCTCAGTTGGCAAATTTTGCTCCAGTTGGAAAATTTTGGACTTCTCCCCCCCCCCCCCCAACCATATTCCTTGGCTACGCATCTGATCCCCATAAATCAATCTTTTCAAGTCAGCGGACCCCCTAACAACAGACTGCCGACTCAAAAACCCTTCACCCCTCCTCATTTAAATTATCTGCATATCAACTTAAACAAATTCAAATAAAACATTTAACATATTTTAATGCCTGTACCATGTGTGCAAAACGCCCATACCAGTTACAGTGAAAATTTCAGCTGTCGTTTAATGACAATTTTTTTCTAACATACGAGAAAGACAAAAATAATCTGACTCAAGCCCTGGAAGCGCGTCGTGGACTCCTCTCATATTTATGGGGGGCGGGTCCCGAAGGATCTGCCCCTCTGGGGAAAGACTAGTGCTCCATCTGCACGGGATAAGGACCACACTTTGAGAACCACAGGTTGGGTTGTTTAACCTCTGAGCGGCACTTTTTTGCACACCATGGGCTAAATGGCCAGGTCACATGGACCCCGAAGGCTCAGAGAAGATTGGGGGAGGGGACCCACTGGAACAGCTGTTGGGAGAGATGGTAGCCTCCCGTCAAGGCCATCCAGCGTGTTCTTTAACGTGCACAGGGTATGTTTCTCCCGCACACGGAGCCACGGCTTAACGTCCCATCCGACGGACGGCGGCCTTTTCAAGCCCATCGGTGTTCCCTACTGACCGTGGGCAAGGCGGAAAATTTTGCGGAGATAAATCTCAACGCTGACCCAGCTGGGACTCGAACCTGGGAACTAAAGATTACGAGCCTGGCGCGCTACCGACTGAGCCACCCCCGCCCCAAGAGAACCACAGTATTAGAGAAATATTGATGAGGCTTGGTCCTTCTGGCCACTAATAAAGAACCGCCCCTGATCAGAAGTACGCAGTAAGGAGCAGCATTAACTTTTCTGCAGACTTTTGAAAGTGCACAAAAAGAACGCCAGGCTAGTCCCTTAAATACAGTCACCATTATCTTTCCTGCTGATTGCAGAGCCTTAAACGTCTTTGTTTCGGGTAATCCGGGATCTTTTTTAACACATATGCTTAACTAGGTGAACGGTTATTGTATTGATTCAAACATTGATTCAAACAGTGCAATAGGCTATAAAACGTATTCCTTTACACTTCTGTATGTTCAAAAGTTAAAAGTATTAATTCACAAAAACTTAATTTAGAAAAAGATTTTCTAATGCTTATAAATAATTTTTTTTTAAATTATTCAACATATATTTCAGACATTACTCGCGGACCCCAGTTTGGGTTGGGTTGTTGGGTTGTTTTACCTCTGAGCGGCACTTTTTTGCACACCATGGGCTAAATGGCCAGGTCACAAGGACCCCGAAGGCTCAGAGAAGGTTTGGAGAGGGGACCCACTGGAACAGCTGTTGGGAGACAGATGGTAGCCTCCCGTCAAGGCCATCCAGCGTGTTCTTTAACGTGCACAGGGTATGGCTCTCCCGCACACGGGGCCACGGCTTAACGTCCCATCCGACGGACGGCGGCCTTTCCAAGCCCATCGGTGTCCCCTACTGACCGTGGGCAGGGCGGGGAATTTTGCGGAGATAAATCTCAACGCTGACCCAGTTGGGACTCGAACCTGGGAACTACAGATTACGAGCCTGGCGCGCTACCGACTGAGCCACCCCCCCCCCCCCCCCAGTTTGGGAAACGCTGCTCTAATAGAATTTTTGTGTCTGTGATTAAGCATCCATGGAAACAAAAGGGAAGAAGTATAAGGAAAGCATTTCTTCCTTTTTGATTCTGTAATGATTGAAAACATCTATCTATTGATTTATAATGATGTAAAAAAGAAATCTACGACATATAGGTCAAGATATTTTCACAATAGGTATCAGAATGGTGTTCTGGTCCATTATTAGCATTGTTTTCCCCATATATTAATGTCACACTGCTCCACATTTGTGTGCCTTTTTTCTAGAACATTCTTTCGTGATCTCGGATCTGGCAATATTAAAGCAGGATGTGGTTCTGATATCTCTTATATCACTTAATAGCATAATAATTCGTCGCTCTGTGAGTTTAAACCTTTATATTTAATGTTTTAAAGATTTGCTTAATTCCTTAGATATCTTTCTTGCCCATCTCGAGAACTACTTCATTAAATCTTTGCAACTTTGAACTAGTCGTTTAAGTTAAGCCTAACGTTGGTAAGCTCGGCGTGCCTACTTTGCTGTACTAACTTTTGTCGTGCTAACTTTGCAAATTCCTCAGCAATGGAAGGCTTGTGTGCTATCTGTGGGAATGAAGTTCTAGAGACGACTGACAAACGCTCAGATTCCATCAGATGTAAAGGGGCCTGTAGAAGCCAATTTCACTACTATTGTGCAAATATTACAGAAGATAACTTCCGCAAATTTTCTGCAGAACGCAAAAACAAATGGAAGTGTATGAAGTGCAAGTCTTCTGATGCTTCCCCTGCCAGGTCGCAAGATATTGTGTATGCTGCGTCAGGTGCTTCTTCGACTTTCGCTGAATCCTTGGAGAGAGATCAAGGCTTCAGTTCCGAACAAATGGCATCAATTAAATCTTTAATATACCATTCGGTTAAACAGGCAATGATTGAATGCATGGGTGACCTGAAGAACAATATCGTGGAATTTACCAAATCATTAGATTTTTTATCAGGAAAATATGATGAATTACGAGATAAGGTTGAAAATGTCACTCAGGACTTGGTTCTCTGCAGACATGAAAATAAGAATTTATTAGCTAAGAATCAGAAATTGGAAAATACGATCGAAAATTTATCAGAAAGGGTAAATGATTTGGAACAGGAAAGCAATGTGTGCAACTTAGAAATTCAAGGTATACCCGAATTATTACAAGAAAATGCAAAGAACATCGTAGGGAAAATTGCTAATTTCCTAAATGTTAACTTTAAATCCCAAGAGGTACTGGAATGTTTCAGAATTGGTAAAAAGGAAGAGACTTCAACACGTCCACGTACAATCTTAGCAAAGTTTAAAGACCGAGCCCTACGAGATGCTTTTCTTGACAAAGTAAAAGGACATCGTGATCTGAATACCAAAGATGTAGGTATTGTTAATGAAAAGCATATAATCTACCTCAACGAACATTTGTCAAGATTTTATAGAGATCTCTTCCACAAGGCAAGAAGAGTCAAAATAGAAAAACAATACAAATATATATGGGTAAAAAATGGGAAAATATTTCTAAGAAAGGAAAACGGAGCACAATGCCGCCTTGTTAAATCTGAACGAGATTTGTTATCATTGTAAGTATATATATTTTTTTGTTCACAGTGAAATATCTTTCATCTTATAATGGCTACACCTAATTATGTTCAGTCTGAAAATCTCAGTCTGATTTATGGTAATTGCTTTAATAAATCAACTTTTTCTATTTTCTCACTCAACTGTAGAAGTCTGTATAAAAACCTTGATGAGATCTTGGTAACTTTAGAAAGTAGTAGTTTTCTATTTGATTCTCTTGTATTTGTGGAAACATGGCAAAATAACAATATTCCACATATCAATGGTTATACTGGTGTAGGTTTGGGAAGAGAGGCTCGCAAAGGTGGAGGAGTAGCACTTTATTTCAGAGAAAGCTTTTCTTTCAAGATATTAAACAATTTGTCAGTTATTACTGATGATTACGAGATTTTGCTTGCTAAATCAGGAAATCTGATTGTGGGCAGTATTTATCGACCACCTCAGGGTGATGTACAATTATTTCTGTCACATCTAGAATTTGTTTTAAACTCATTACTTAAACTGAAATCGATCTTTATATTAATGGGTGACTATAACCTTGATATTATGAACCAAGATAAAAATGTATTAAATTTAATAGACCTAGTTAATTCATATGATTGTTTTGTTTTAAACAGTGGATTACCAACTAGAGTTGGAAATCAAAGTTCTACACTAATTGATTATGGAATTTCGAATGTAGATTGTCAAAATGGAGTTCTGATGTCAAAAATTACAGATCATTTCCCCACATTTTTTCTGGTCCAAAGGACAAATTTTCAAATGCTACCTAGCAGTTATAGATATAGAGAAATCAATGACAATAATATTCTGCAATTGCAATATAAATTAAATCGTATTGATTGGCAATTCCTTTACTTAATCAGCGATGTAAATGAAGCATATAATTATTTCATAAATATTTTTATAAATCACTATAATAAATATTTGCCCACGGGTATTAAGAAGTTCCAAAGGCCAAATAAATATGCTCCTTGGATGACGAAAGATCTGAAAAAAATTAATAACTAAAAGAGATAATTTATACAAAAAAGCAAAAGAAACCCATTTAGAGGATGACAGTTCTGCATATAAAGAATTTCGTAATTTCGTTACTGCCCAAATCAGACAAACAAAGAACGCCTATTATAACAGTAGATTTGATTCTAGCAAAAATTCTAAACAGAAATAGAAATATCTCAACGATGTTTTGGGTAGAAATAAATGTAAGTCAATAGTAGGAGACATTTCTTCTGATGATGCAATTATTGCTGATGACTATGCGAAGTCCAATGCCTTCAATAGCTATTTTCATGATACCGTTAACGAATTGATACTGAATCAAACTGAAAAATTTCATGGCAAATATAAATATCAAATTGAGTGCATAGACCAGACATTTTATGTCATGCCAATTGTTACTCAAGAGATCAGTAACATTGTGAATGATCTAGGAGCTGATAAGTCACCAGGTATAGATGACATAAATATTAATGTAATTAAAAAGATTATACATACAATAAAAGAACCTTTGTGCTATATATTTAATTTATCAATAATAAACGAAGTATTCCCGGATAAACTGAAAATTGCCAGAATTCTTCCCATACATAAATCAGGTGATAAAGAAAACATAGAAAACTACAGACCAATTTCAATTTTGCCAATCTTCTCGAAAATCTTTGAAAAGCTAATTTGTACACGTATGACTAAATTCCTAGATAATATGAAAATTATCACACAACAACAATATGGTTTTCAAAATAAAAAATCTACTCAGACAGCCATTGCAGATTTATATGAGCATATTGTCAATCATTTGGATGCAGGTCACATTGGATTAGCTGTATATCTTGATTTTACGAAAGCATTTGACAGTATTAACCATGAAATTTTGTTAAAGAAAATTGAATTTTATGGCCTGAGAGGTAAAATAAATAACTGGTTAAGAAGCTACTTATTTCGGTGGAAAGCTCTTGTAGAAGTAAATGGTAGTATATCAGATGAACATTTTATTTACAGAGGTGTGCCTCAAGGTTCGATTCTTGGTCCGATCCTTTTCCTACTTTACATTAACGACTTAGCAAAGTTACACATTAATTCAAAGATGTTATTATATGCTGATGATACAAGCATTGTCGATTTCAACCAAGATTCTGCAAGCCTGATTAGCAGTGTTAACTACTCTCTAAATATTATATCTGAATGGTGCAGACATAACAATTTATTAATAAATGTCAAGAAATCCAAATACATGATTTATAAAAATAAAAACAAAAATATCGATGAGAAATGTTTCGATGTGAAGATTAATGAAATTAAGCTAAAGAGATGCACTGAATATAAATTCTTAGGAATATGGATCGATGAAAATCTGAACTGGTCATTTCACGTAAAGCAGCTGAGAATCACTCTGTCAAGGAATATTGGTATGATTGGTAAAATACGTCATCTGGTTAACAAACAAATTTTGACAAATTTATACTACTCTTTCATTTATTCTTATATAACATATGGAATCTTAGTCTGGGGTAATACTTTTGACTATAATCTGAATGCTATATATCGTCTTCAGAAAAGAATTGTTAGATATATTGTTAGTAAAAGATATTATGATCCCGTGGCACATTTATTTTCTGAGGTTAAAATTCTTAATGTCTATAATAATTACAAACTGATATCAGGAAACTTTGTGTATTCGATTACAATGAGATTGATTAAATTGGATAGATTTAAAGACTATTTTCAGAGTCTTTCGAATTTTCATAATTATGAAACACGTCATAGAGAGGATCTGAGTATACCTTTGTGTCGATTGTCAATTGGGCAGAGATCTATCAAATACAATGCAGTAAAAATTTGGTCTGAATTTCCTGATGATGTTAAAAATGCAAAATCTTTAAAATTATTTAAAATCAAATGTAGAACGTTTCTACTTACAAAGCAATGAAACCTTCTATGTATCAGTGTAATATGTCTCATAACCATTTGACCTTTTATACTATTGAATTATTGTGCTATTTGAATTATTGTATACTTTACTGTTGTCATAATTGAACTTTAAAGGAAATAGGGAGCATTAACTAAAAATAAGGGTCAGCTTACTATGCTCTCCTTTTTTGTTTCGCCTTTCCTATTAAACACCAATATTTAATATGATTGTTATTTACTTTTTCTGATGCAATTGATATTTCTCAGCTATTTCACTTCTCAATTTTTTCATGTATATATTAATTGTTATTAGATAATTATGCTATGTAAATGTATATTGTATTGACTGGCGGAATAAAATAAAGATTATTATTATTATTATCTGATAAACACAACAGTTCATCTTTTACCAACATAAGATTGGAGGCAGGGGTGGCTTAGTCGGTAGCGCGCCAGGCTCGTAATCTGTAGTTTCCAGGTTCGAGTCCCAGCTGGGTCAGCGTTGAGAGTTATCTCTGCAAAAATTCCACGCCCTGCCCACGGTCAGTAGGGGCCACCAATGGCCTTGGAAAGGCCGCCGTCCGTCGGATGGGACGTTAAGCCGTGGCCCCGTGTGCTGGAGAGCCATACCCTGTGCACGTTAAAGAACACGCTGGATGGCCTTGACGGGAGGCTACCATCTGTCTCCCAACAGCTGATCTAGTGGGTCCCCTCCCCCAACCTTCTCTGAGCCTTCGGGGTCCATGTGACCTGGCCATTTAGCCCATGGTGTGCAAAAAAGTGCCGCTCAGAGGTAAAACAACCCAACCCAACATAAGATTGAAGCAAAACATTTCACAACCATGTTGCGAGTTCTTTTTAACTTACTACTTTAAAAGTAATATTTTTGGTTATAAAATTATTTTAAACATATATTTACATTTCAAATATGAGATAAAACAGTAAAATATATCTTAGGAAAGGAATGCAATTTAGATTGAATTCAGATATTTCAAACTTCATTTCTCCACTCGATCATTCATTCAACTTCTGAAATGTATAGGATGACATTTGTTACCCTTTCAAAAATAACTGCTGCAATCATCGTCACATTTGTAGTTGATGTTCACAGCAACTTTTTTTTGGTACCTCAGTGACTGATACAATGGCAAAAGGAACTGCAGATGCTTGAGAGTTTAAATCTGCATTATGCCTAGAAATTGGTCAAATTAAAAATAAGTCACAATGAAAGGAATAAATCTCGAAGTAAAAGAGATAAAAACTGATGCGAGATACTATTTATAAGCCTGACGAGGACAAATTTAGTAAGGTCTCAGTTTACACATATATTGAAATGTGTTGGCTTAATCATTTTCAGAATTTAGATTGTTTACTTGGCACATAAATTCTAAAATTTTCACCACATATTTTTCAGTTCATTCTATAGAGAAAGCAACATAAGTAACAGGAATCAAATTCATGCTGCAATAGCATAATTACACTAATATTTAGAAAACGAAATGAGTATTTTATCAGAGTATTATATCTAATTTCAGTGGAATAGTTTATTTTATGAATGTTTTCATGGGTTGGGTTGTTTTACCTCTGAGCGGTACTTTTTTGCGCACTATGGGCTAAATGGCCAGGTCACATGGACCCCGAAGGCTCAGGGAAAGTTGGGTGAGGAAATGTTGAAACTGTATATGGGAAAGAAAGTTGCTCCTGTATATGGGGCCACAGCTTAATGTCCCCCTCCGACGGACAGCGGCCTTTCCAAGTCCTCGGTGTCCCCTACTGACCATGGGCAGGGAAGGAAGCTTTGCGCATTTTTTCATGTTTCACTGGCTAGGTTGTTGTTGGGTTGTTTTACCTCTGAGCAGCACTTTTTTGCACACCATGGGCTAAATGGCCAGGTCACAGGGACCCCGAAGGCTCAGAGAAGGTTGGGGGAGGGGACCCACTGGAACAGCTGTTGGGAGACAGATGGTAGCCTCCCGTCAAGGCCATCCAGCGTGTTCTTTAACGTGCACAGGGTATGGTTCTCCCGCACACGGGGCACGGCTTAACGTCCCATCCGACGGACGGCGGCCTTTCCAAGCCCATCGGTGTCCCCTGCTGACCGTGGGCATGGCGGGGATTTTTGCGGAGATAAATCTCAACGCTGACCCAGCTGGGACTCGAACCTGGGAACTACAGATTACGAGCCTGGCACGCTACCGACTGAGCCACCCCCGCCCCTTTCACTGTCTAATTATTATATATATTTACAAGGACTACCAGCATATAGCATGTAATAATACTTGGGTTGGATTGTTTTACCTCTGAGCAGCACTTTTTTGCACACAATGGGCTAAATGGCCAGGTCACAAGGACCCAAATACTCAGAGAAGGTTGGGGACTCACTGGAACAGCTGTTGGGAGACAGATGATAGCTTCCCATCAAGGCGATCCAGCATGTTCTTTAACGTGCACAGGGTATGGCTCTCCCAAACACAGGGTCACGGCTTAAGTTCCCATCCGACAGAAAGATGGCTTTCCAAGCCCATAGGTGTCCCCTACCGACTGTGGGCAGGGTGGGGTATCTTTACGGAGATAAATCTCAACACTGACCCAGTGGGACTCAAACCTGGGAACTACAGATTACGAGCCCGACGCGCTACCAACTGAGCTACCCCCGCCCCCAAAACAGTGGAGACTACATTGTGATAGCAGCATACATAAATCTCTAAGCAGTCAATTTAAATTGACCCTGTGTGTATTATAAATTCCATGCAGTTATGCAAAAAGTGATTTTTTCTTAATGATACATTTTTGTATTTTTCTAACTTTTATTGACCTCTCATGGGATGCCAAGCACTCACATGCTCCTGGCTGGGAACTACTGATAAATGTAATTTTATCCAAAGAATGTGCAAATGATGCAGCAATGGTGCCATTATCAAGTTGGCCCTGGCCACAAGTATTGCCATACAAGAGCCTTGTACTATGATGATTCTCATCATGCAATTTTCATACATTTGAAATAGTCATATGAAATGTTGCATTTGACAGACTTTTTATTGCTTCTTTTGAAAAAAAAATCATGGTGTGTTTTTAATTTCACAATAGTACCTGACTGGAATGTTTTAAAAATTATACAGTACATTTTAAAGATTTATTTTTCAGTTTAAATCAAAGTTTTATTAGTACCAGCATCTGCATTATGCGATTGTTGAGAAATGTCTCTTTCCCTTCTACTTCATTCCCTCCACCAAAAAAGCCCTCCAATAACATTATAAAAGTATTCTATCAATATGGCTACCCTCTGCAACACAGATGCTTTGGCCATAAAATAGGCATTCCATATCATCTTGAAATTTTGTTGCAATGATAATAGCATGATGATTATTTTCATTCTTATTTCTAGAAAGTATTAATCAACTTTTCCAGTGATATCTGACCAAATTCTAAAATTCATGATTCATATAAGGTAATTTTAATTAAAATTATCCTATATGAAGCATGAATTTTAATTTTAATTAAAATTTAGTATCAGTAATCCTCAAATAAATAACTTAATTCAAGTAATATTTTTTGCTGAAAAAAATTGAGTTTTACTGTAAGTGTGACTCAAACTCACATCTCATGGTTAATGCCAGGTGTTCTAATCACTAAATTATCAGGATCAAGGAGTTCCCATCTGGGCTTTCGTGTTGTCTTTCTGCTGTATGACTGTTTTCGGCAAGAGCCATCTGTGACACAAGATGATCTGAGGAACTCGGACCAGAGCATCGTAGGATGCCATGATATGAGATCTGCTGTGCTCTTGCAGTGAGAAGGGGGGAGTAGTGCCCATCAGAAAAGAAAGGGACTTCTGACTGTCAAATGGGTTGGAGGTAAAGTGAAGTGCTATGCTCTGGGAGCCAGCATATTTGAAGGACTTTTAAATAAAGTCATATCAGCACTCAGTGAATGTGTGACTGGATGTCCTCAGTGAGATGGTGGATAAAGGATTGGGTTGTTTTACCTCTGAGCGGCACTTTTTTGCACATCATGGGCTAAATGGCCAGGTCACATGGACCTCGAAGGCTCAGAGAAGGTTGGGGGAGGGGGACCCACTGGAACAGCTGTTGGGAGACAGATGGTAGCCTCCCGTCAAGGCCATCCAGTGTGTTCTTTAACATGCACAGGGTATGGCTCTCCCGCACACGGGGCCACGGCTTAACATCCATCCGACGGACGGCGGCCTTTCCAAGCCCATCGATGTCCCCTACTGACCGTGGGCAGGGCGGGGAATTTTGCGGAGATAAATCTTAACGCTGACCCAGCTGGGACTCGAAACTGGGAACTACAGATTATGAGCCTGGCGCACTACCGACTGAGCCACCCCCGCCCCCATGTGGATTAAGGATGCACCCTAGTAAATATGTATGTAAGTAAAGTGTTGCTCATTAAACATCATATCTAATCAAGAGATACCTAGTTCACAGTTTTGTTAATGAGCATTTAACCACGGCTTGAATAAGGTCCACTGAAGACATTCTGTTGACAGATTCTCTTGAATAAAGAGAAGGTGCGACAATCAGCACTAACTTCTTTTTCATCAATTTGTGACTATAAATTGAAAAGGAAATATGCTGAAAAAAAAAAGTTAGCTGCTGATAGTCTGATGGCTAGAACACCTGGCACGTAATCAAGAGACGTGATTTCGAGTCCCATTCATGGCAAAAATTAATTTTTTTATGAAAAAAAATTCTTGGATTCTATGAATTGGATTGGGATATGAAATTCAAAAAATATTTCTTGGATTCTATGTTTACAGGTAATTTAGTGCCTCTACTATTAATAACTCTCAAATTTAAAATAATTAACTTAACTCGCACTACGAGAGAATCTTATTTCTAAATGATATTGAATAAGCATAAATATGAGCTGTATGCTGAAAAATTTCTCTTTCTAATTTATAAGCCAAATAAGAGATATTCTCCATAGTGGAGCAACTTTCAACCATGTCAAACAAGTATTGGTTTATTGCTATTCGCCAACAAATTATTTTAACTTGCCAATGGTGAGATGGCAAGCGGAAACGTTTTGTATTGATATAGTATATTTCATAGTTATTTATCAATTCATTGCAACTACATTCAGTTTCATTTGAAAATAGGCTATTCAATTTTATATTGCTTGCTTTAATAATGTAAAATATATATTATGAAATTTATCTTTTGCTTACTTGAATGCGATTCTTAGTGTGGAAACTAAGCAACTGATTATGCATGCTTTCTCCATTACATACGTGACAATGTACAAATTTCAAAGTATTTAAGTATTAATTTGCTTATTATATTTCCACAGAAACATGTCAAAAAATTTAACAGACAATTTCTTTTTGCCTTAAAATAATTGAAGAATAAGCTGAAAAATATTCTGTTTCAGCAGTTGTGGGACCTGAACCCATAACCTCCTAAAATGTGCTTTCACGATGCTATCAACATATGGAGGATAGGACATAAAGAACGCCCACACAGAGATGTTATTTTTATAGTCAAACACAGTAACAACATGTTCAGATTTTTCAGCTAACTCTTTAATTGTTATAGTCCACAAAACAGTTATATAAAAAGACAATGGATAGTTATTGTGTCTCCCATTCCAACTGATAGTGCCACAAGCACCTCACATTGCAAAATAAACTTCATTAATTTTCCATAGCTGAGATTGAACTAAGTGGGTTGGCTTATGTATCAAAGGCATCTGATATGCTTTAAATAAGCTGTGGGTTCAGGTCTCATACTAGCCAAAACTCTTTTCCCCAGCAGATCCTTCAAATGTATGTCTATTCCAGTGATTCTCAACCTTTTATGCTTAACGTACCCCCTGGATATATATATGTAACTGGTGTACCCCTTGTATAGATTGTTATACTATAATTATAGTTTTATTAATGGTTATTTTTACTTTGCTACTAGCTGTAGTGACTTTTGAGCTCTCACGGATATCACAAAAATTTTTACCATGTACCCCATGTTGAGAACCCCTAGTCTATACTATTCTAAAATATTATCCTAAAATAAATTTCCCTGCCTTCATTAGGTGCTATCAAAAGTCACAAAGTTCCAATAGAATGAAAGGACAATTAGCCTCCAAAGAATGAGGGTTTAAACCATATGACTCTACTCGCACTCTGGTATGCCACTGGCTCCCAATGTTGATTTACACTAACAGACTTCTGTCAGATCTAAAATTATATTTTAATACTACTTATGTATAGCTTTACAATTGGTTAGGAAATGGATATCAATGAAAATTGACATTCTATTCCTTAGATTTAATAATCCTAGAAAAAAATATGAAACACAATGTGCTAAAATGACAAAAGTGCTTTTGGTTAAAATAATGACTGCTACCAAACATCAAGATTAGTTAAAATACCTCAAGGAGAGTGCTTAACATGGTAAAATTGACTAGAATACACCAAAATTAGTTCATACATTATATAAATCATAAAAACATATTAATTGCTTATTGATATAACATTAATTACTACTACAAGATAAATATGATACAAAACTCACATTGTAAATGACCCTATCACCTTTGTGAAATTCTTCCATTACAGAAATTAATCAAAAATCTTAACGCACAGGTTTGTTTGAAATACAGAATGCTCTCTCTGAACACTAAGTTGTGCTTTACTAAAAAGGCCTTAGAGTGGAATTTAAATTGTATGGAAAAAGTTTTCTCCAAAAAATATATACATATGCAGATTTTTGCTTTGCAAAAGCTTTTGTGCACTATAGTAAAGCACTAAACAAGATAATGATGGAAGATATGTACTATATTAGCTATGTGTATTATACATAAAGCAAACTATATATACAGTA
This sequence comes from Ryuthela nishihirai, assembly GCA_038380435.1. Classification (NCBI taxonomy): domain Eukaryota; kingdom Metazoa; phylum Arthropoda; class Arachnida; order Araneae; family Heptathelidae; genus Ryuthela; species Ryuthela nishihirai. The sequence goes on along the minus strand of JAWZYU010000034.1, from coordinate 40,221,440 downwards.
TGTGTGTGTTTCTAATACCTATGATACAGTGAAATCTCATTACACTATATTGTAAGAAGAACATAATCACACATGAATATGAATAAAATATTAAAAGGACAAGTACTAAAGAATTATAGAGGTTTTCATTAATTCAACAAACAGAAAGGTCATCAAATTTACATTGAAATCCAATAGGAAAGATAAACTATTAATAAAAGATAGATATTTTTGAAAGTCTGGATTATTTTATATAAATATACATTAGAGACAAAATATTTTCAAAGCAACTTATTGGAAAATTTTTAATTTTTTGATACACAAACACAAAAATTGTTTTCAGATTGTAACACTTGTTCTTCATTTATTTAATCTATTTGGCACTTTTTACACTACAGTGAATAATATGACAAGAATCCATTAAAATTTTTTTCATTAATATTTCAGGAACTTTTCTTATGGACTATACAGCTTACTAGCTTCTCTAATTTTAAGCTTTTCACTTACTTAAATGGTGGTAATTTTGAACTGATTGCAAAAAACAATGAGACTATCATGATTGAAGTTGCCCATACATTTGAACTGCAGTTTAAAATTATACTTAGAAGTAATTGGGCAGTTTTAATATTTGCGATTTCTAACCAGTAGTTCATGGATGATATAGACACAATGCTTCACAAATTATGGAATTTGGCACAGGAATAAAATTTGCCAAACAAACATGTATCACAAATTTAATATTTCAAAAAAGTAGTAAATTGTCATGGCTGATACTCAAGTATTTTTTTTACATGATAATTGACAGAAGAAGAAAAAAACTCGCAAAAGAGCATAAAATCTTTTGACCAAGTGATACACTAGGTACAGAATCACTGATTGCATACTAACTACTCTGTACAGTGAGCGACTGTATTGATTGATCTTTGTGTTTTAAAACCAAATAAAACATTTCAATGCACAATTAACCTTTGGAAGGTACCATGAAGTCAATATGACCACAGAGGTTTCATAATTACTGCTGTAAAAATATACTGCAGGAAACTGCAAACAACTGTGTTTGAAACATGCCTTTTATTAACTATATATTTTGAATGTGCGAGTCATTTGGATTAGGTTGTTTTACCTCTGAGCAGCACTTTTTTGCACACCATGGGCTAAATGGCCAGGTCACATGGACCCCGAAGGCTCAGAGAAGGTTGGGGGAGGGGACCCACTGGAACAGCTGTAGGGAGACAGATGGTAGCCTCCTGTCAAGGCCATCCATGTTCTTAACATGCACAAGGTATGGCTCTCCTGCACAGAGCTACGGCTTAATGTTCCATTCGATGGACAGTGGCCTTTCCAAGCCCAGCGGTGTCTCCTACTGACTGTGGGCAGGGCGAGGAGTTTTGCGGAGATAAATCTCAACACTGACCAAGCTGTGACTCGAACCTGGGAACTACAGATTATGAGCCTGGCGCACTACCGACACCCCCACCCATGTGCGAGTCAAAACATATTTGATAACAAGACCAGATCTAGGGGGTGAAAGGGGAACATGCCCCTCCTCCCTTTGAGAATTCTAGTAAGGGTAATAAGAGGCAAAATTTTTGAAAGTTGTTTATATTTCAAGCATTTTTCAAGAAATTTTTCGAGATCTCAAAAAAAGAGAGGAAAATGTTACATGCAATAGAAATACTATCTCTTGGCCTTTTTCTGCTTGATTGACTGCATAGCTTTTTGCATGCATCTTTCTGACTCCACAGCTCCACTATATTTTTCATTAAATAAAACATTAATATTTTTCAGCTACATTTATCTTATCTATTACTTAGCAGCAGGTATATAATGTAATTTATTCTTAAAAACCACCTAGTGAGTAAATTTTGCAGGTTGCTTCTAGATCTGCACTATTTGTCAAGGTCTGTGTTCTACTGTAGCATGAAAAACAAAATGTTTATGTAATTTAACTACAGATAACAAATAAACAGAGTTTGTTGCATTATACTGGTATTTGATTGGATCTAAATATACAAACATAAAAATCAAACATTTTGCAACAATTTGAAATCAAACTTTTTTTTTTTTACCAAATTTTGAGTTATACTAAAATAAAAACTCAATATCTTTTGTTATTTTAGTTCTATGCCTTCTCTGATAAAAAAAGAGAATTTAGCAACTTCCGTTCTTGAAGAATGTCAAGGACCTTCTCCCACACAAGATTGAGAATTATAGAACCAAACATTTTCTTCAGTGAAACATTCTTTGCCATTGACACAGAACACAAAATTACTAAAATTTAAGTAAACAGTTTAAACACAGAAACATAATAATTAGTGAACTGACTAGATAACAGTATTGACTTATGACAATTAATATGTATGAAACCCAATTCCAATTTCTATGCTTCATTTTTTGAAACCTCTTAATAATCAGCATTTATAAAGATACATAAAACAAACCACATAAATGTTACTTTTATGTTTTCAAAATAAAGAAAATTTTGCAGCTTAAGAAATTTTCAATTTCAGAAGCATTTTGGTCCCTAAAAGAATGTTTAATTGAAGATTTAACGTGCTTTTAAACTGTTTTCTATCATACAATACTTAAATATTTTGATAATGATTAATAAGGTATAAGGTATCCCTTCTTATAAATACAACTTGGGATTGCTTAATTCTTTCAAAGCAACCCTAAATCACTAGTAATTGAGTGAATATAGATAGCAATATTATAAAATTAATCTGAATAAAATCTCACCCTGGATTTCTTCATTTTATTCTTTGAAGCTAATTCATAATTGAGATTTATAAAACTATATAAAACATTTGTGATTCATACGCTTTTCAAAAAAAAGAAAATATGTAATTTGCTTAAGCATTTCTCAATTTAAGTGGTTTATTTGGTCCCTAAAAGAATGTTTTATTGAGAATGTAATGTACATTTAATGTATTTTTACAGTACAATAAAATATTTAGTTTGATAATGATAAATTATTAAGCTATCTCTACAAAGACCTAAATCTGAAATTTCAGAAATATTACCCCATTAGGTTTTTAACCCTATTATTACCATACTGGTCTAAAATGGCCAAGAGCTAAAATGGATTCATCCAATCAATGCTATCCCTTCCTCTTCATTACCTCCTACCTGCAATTTGGGCCATTTTGGTCTGGTTTGACAGAGAAAGGGTTAAAGTAGCAGTCATCTTAATTCAATATTTACAGTAACATCACTCCTCCTTAAACTCTCCTGCACACAGAGCCACGGCTTAATGTCCCATTCGATGGACATTTGGTGGTAATTTTGAAATTTCTTTCAAAATTACCACCAAATCACTCCCCTGCCCACAGTCAGTACTTGAAAGAATTATCCATCCATAGTAAATACACAGATTACATGTAGACTTCTTTTTTCAGATGTTTTTAATAATTGTGAAAGAATTATCAGGCAACTTCTAAATATATAATTTATTCAGTAAATTTTGATATAACAATAAATAATTTTGTTTTCTTGCTTGTGTTATTTGCCTCTGAGTAGCATTTTTGGCAAAGGATTAAATGGTCAGGTCACAAGGGCTCATAAAAGGTTGGGGAAGGGGATCCATTGGACAGCTGTTAGGGAACAGATTGTAGATTCCCATTAAAGCCATTCAGCATTTTCTTTAATGTGCACAGGGTATGGTTCTCCTGCACACAGGGCCACAGCTTTACATCTCATCCAATGGCAGCCTTTCCAAGCCCATGTGTGCCCCTACTGACCGAGGGTAGGGTGAGGGTTTAGTGGAAATAAATCTCAGCACTGGCTGAGATGGGACTCGAACCTGGGAACTGCAAATTACGAGCCTGGTGCACTCTTATGGCTAGCAATTTTTGTAATTAAATATTCCTGTTTCCATAATTCTTTTAAGTATAGAACATATATTGTTGAAATTCAAGATTTAGATCGACTTGATTTAAATCTTTATCTTTAGTCTCACTCACATAAAAAAATTTATTTTTCAAAATATTGAGATTTTCTAATTTGGTTACATTGGCATAATATGGGAATTCTCGAAAATAAAATTTGAATGTTGTAATTTGTAATAATTATAAAATAAATTATACAGTTGAAAAGACATTCAAGCATAAGGAAAACATAATCCAATGCAGTTAAATTTTTTGTTAATGAAAACTTTTCTCAAACTAATTTTGCAATTGTTTTATCTATGATTTAAAAAATGTTTCAAAATTGCATAAAAAACAAAACAGCTTTACATCATGGTAGTTTTAGCAGTTAATCGTGTTCAGATATAAACTTGTCTCTCTACATGTAATTATATTGTATGCTATCTACCTCTCTTCAAAAGGTAAGACAGTAAATTCAAACAAATTCAGCCTAAAACTGCCTCAGTGGTATCATGTTAGCTCATGGTGACATTGTCTGACAGCTCACAGCTGCCATTGTCTGAGTTCAAGTATCAGGATGGCATTATTGTACGTTTGTGTATTGCATGAGAAACCAGGACAACCTGACTGAGCATCTAGGTTACCTCATCTTTTATGTAAAAGAAGTTAATAACATAACAATGTCTTCAAATTGTTAGCACCACAATCCTTATTTCCTTTATCTACTGGTAGAAAAACAGCCGAAGTTTATATATTAGCTATATAAGCTAAAATATTACATATAACTTTTGATGTACAATTTAAGCTTGTTTGAAAGTACAATATAAACATTTTACAACTTTTCAGGTTTCTGAGCATTGTTGAGTTCTTATGATAATACATCTTCCAGCAGTGAGGGCACATCAATTTATGAAACAAATGCTTGTAGTATATACTCTTGATAAAATATATATATTTTGAATAGACTTTAAAAAAATAGATCAGGTGAATAAATATTATATTTAGTTAACTAGGAGGCCTTCTACCTTTCAAATAGTTTTTGAATACCCCTACTAAACTAAAACGAGAAATGTGCAGGAAAAAATATGCATGTATTAAGAATTAAAAATCTTAATATCAAATTACAAACATTAAACTTGTTTTTACAAGGTCATAAATGGCAAGTTTTCATACATTTTCACATAAGGATAACAATAAATTTTACACAGTTCCTAATACCTACTAAGGGACAGTGTTTAATTTTTTACAATATAAACAATCACAGTACAATCCAAAGTCCATAAACACTTTTAGTACTGTAATAAATTTAATATTCATAGATATTAATAATTTCATTACATAAAAAACACTGATATTAAACTGCATTGAAACAGAGTTTAATGTTTGCATGAAACAAATTATCATGTATATTATAATAGTAAAAAGTAATTAGAGAAGATATTTTTGAAATACTGTTTATGAATTGTTGTTTAGTTTATGAATTGCTGTTTTACTTAAATTTTACTTTAAAAAAATCCTGAAATAAATATTGAAAATAAAAAGGGTAAACATTGAAGTTTTTTCTTTTTATTTCATGTCATGCTACTTACTAAGTGTAATTTTTGAATCCTTGTGAAAATTTATGGATACACAGTAAACCTCTTCCTATCAATCTGGGAGGTGGGGGTGAAGCCCAACAAAACCACAAAAGAATTTTACTATCTATCATGCATTTAAATGAGAAAAAAAAGCAAAAACTTATAAAACGTTATAAACAGTCACCATACAGAAGAAAACATTCTTTATAGTGGCAAAGTGGTGATCAATGATAGGCACAATTTGAAGCAAATTAATACAGATTAATATCTAAATGTTATGAATATGGCTTATTGCATAGGTGGGCTTCAAAGAGGTAGTAAGGATAGAATTTTAGATAAACACGACCAGTATAGCATAAACACATGAATATTATGGACTGATATACTACAGAAGCTTCTAAAATTAACGATCTTGATGTCTTGAAATACTAACTTTACTCCTAATATTTTCACCTATATAATAAAATTTTGTTGGTGCAACATATAAAGCTTCCTAGGTTAATTGATTTAAAATTACAAAAGCCAAATTACAATGGTAATTTCAAAGTTGAATAACAGGGCTCATGGCCAAATGATTTTGTCTTTAAAATTACAAAATCGCATTCTTTAATTTCAAAATAATTTAACTTCTTCTGTGTGTGAGACAAAATCCACAGCATGTATTATTCTTGTAGAAAGAACCCAAGTGATGGCAACAAGCAGTTGGCAAACTAGGATTCAGTGGAATATCTGGAGAACACTGACATATCAGGTTGTAAAATTAGACTTTTAAGATAGAGAACTTGTATTTACTTGGCAAACTTAAGCCCTATGATAAAAGGAGCACAATTATAAACAGTGCATTTTCAAAGTTTATCATAGATATATATTATTATTGATGCAAAATATTTCAAACATTTATGTGACAAAATTAATTTCTAATGCCTCTATTTTGCTATTCAATGATAGCAAGATTTTCTTGGGGGTTTTGTGTGGTGGAAAACTGTACATTATTAAAATACTAAAATATTATCATAAAATCTAAAATTTTAAATAAATCTGAATATTTTGAGATAGGGGAAAGTGACAACCTCTGTCCTTATTATCCAATGATCATGACCCAGGTGATCTTACATACATTTTTACCACTATTATATGATGATCTAAATACAAAGAATGACTTAACTTTTAACTCTGATTTCTTAATCATCATCTAGATTCGGTAGCAAGTGGCAAATTGTAGAAAACTTTGTTTTTCCCAAAATTTAAAGCAATATGAAACCCTTAGACAATTAGACTTTACATCAGCACAACATAAATCGAACAAATTAATCTGTTTTGGATAGTGTAGTAACAATTTCTTTTTTATATTTTTAAAAGTTATACTTCATGGAAACACTGTTTAGAGCAGTCACAATTTAAAATGGTCCAATGTTAGCAAAAACTAAATATTTGCACAGAAAACAGAATTTAAACCTTGTCAGTATTATAAAATTCATTTTTAAATCTAATGGGTTAAAATTTCAAACTGCATGAATTATGATTAACATTTTTGAAACTAATGACCAAAATTAATTTATGGTCAAAAGATAGAAAATAAGACTTTTGCTGTATATCTTTATAATTGTTACACCCAATTTTTAAAAATATGTTAAATCTTTCTGTTATTCATCAAAACATTTTACTTAAGTTAAAAAAAAAACATTCATATTATGAAAATGTTTTAGAAAATATAATAATAAATGGCATTAATATCGCATAATGATAAGAAGTATTATATTTTGCTAAAATATAAATTCAATTACATTTTATTAGAAACTCATAAATTTAAGCATGGCACTTGGTTCATATTTAAAATATAAGCATCACCTTTTATTGTTATGAATAACAAATTCTTTTGTGCAATAGAGAAAAATACACTGCCATGCCATACAAATTATTATGAACACCTACTAATAACATGGTACAGTTCCCAAATTTCAAAGTTTTCAAGTATCTGTACATAGTTTGCATTAAAATGGATCATCTCTCAGCTGATGAACTGCAGCAGCTCTGTATTGCCATATAGTTCCTGTCAACAAACACCTGTTCCTGTCTGTCAGAGCCTTTTTTCCTCCTACATTTGCCACGATTGGTGGACATTTTTTGAGGCCATTGCCATTCTCCATACACTTGGGATACTGAGCCCTACGATTTTCTGCTGAGTTCCATTCACTTCCATTACAGATGCTCCTGCCCATTGTGCTACAGTGATGATCCCTCTTTTGAAGTCTGTCAGATCAGCCTTTTTACCCATGCTACATTTGACTCTGCTTTCCACCTTGCCTTTACGGCTTTTATAGACCTTCAGAGTGACATGGAATACTTACATCAGTATGAAATTTTGTATACAGTGGCAGTTTCATGGTAGTTTGCACATGCTATTGTAGTAATAATTGTTCAAAATTTGGCCAGGCAGTGTACATATATAGTGAATATTTTTAATATCACTAAAATGAGGGAAATGTTTCCTAACTTCATGTATTAAATATGGATGAAAATCTCTTAACATGATCTTTATCAACTTCTTTCAAAAGACAACCTTGATAACGGTTTATTGCAATGGCACCTAATGCACATTAACAATACAAAACTTAACTAGATATAGTCATGGTTTCTAAAAATTAAACAATTAAATTGTTAAGTATGTCTATAGATCACTTATTTTCCCAGAATGCAAGAAATATCTTTTAAATTTCTTAGATTGTTTTTTTTTCCACATTTGAAAAACCTAGTAATCCAATGGCAAATAAATTTAAGATTTTAATGAGTGAAAATCACTTTCTTTCTCTTTGCCATTGATACTCATGGCAAAGAATTACAAAACCACATTTATAACTTTCTGTATCACAATTTTTGTGTATAATACAATTTTGATACAAAAAAAAGTAAACCTATGTGTTTTAGTGTTGTCCACAGTTAATGGAAAAAATTAAAATAGAGAAAGGTCTCCATAACATGCAACCTGAGGGTCACATGTAACAAGCAAAGAAGCAAAGGTATTTTATGAGGCCCAAGGTAAAATTTAGAACATTTATATATTTACATTTATATTTAATATATTCCACAACCAAAAATTAAAAATGAAACAAATTCATACAGTTTAGAAGAATGAAAAAAGTTGGTCATCACTGTCATTAAATTTCTACATTCTTTCATCTAAAATATCTCTTTACCTGACATTTTGAAGGTGCTAGATAAGTCCCTCAGTACATCACATAATGTCAGCAATTTTTGAAGATTTGCAACTTAAAATAGACTGTTAAGCATGACAATTTAAACAATGACTCTTATTATAAGGACATTATTAACTGAGCTACTAAACCATGTAGCCCAACTTTGGTGTATATGTATATAAGCACATCTATTTCCAAATTTTATGCCTCTCTTAGGCAAACATTAAATTTCAGACAGCTTTTGATTTTAAAAACCTATTGGGTGTTTTCAGAATTTTCATTTTTGTTAAATTGTTCAATCAGTTTAATAATTAAAATAAATTGTTAATTGAATAATATTTTTTTCTTTAAAAATAAATTTTTTCTCAATTTCCAATCAAATTGTGAATTAATTAAAACCACAAATTTAAATATTAATCAGTCAAATAAACACTATGTACATGTTGTGGCATAAATCTTGAATGACAGATTTCGAAAGGTGTATATCTACTTTCAGTGACATACAGCCACGATTTTTTTCGAATGTGGCCTGCAAGTTACACTAGAGACCTCTGCAATAGAGGAATCTGTTATATATGTGGTCCCATTCTGCCCTGATGGTTATAGAGATGACTGGAGGTATCTTTCTAGTTACACAATTACTCTATCAATAGAACACAGGTACAATGTATTATCAAAGTTTTTTCAGTGCTTTTAACTTTAGGAAAACATTATATTGAAATGATTCATATTAGAAGACATATTCATTCTGTACAGTGTTAGATACTACTATATAGAAATATCAAATTGTATTTTTGCCACATTCATAATTCTGGACTCCAGTGATATTATAAAAAAAGCATTTTTTTTACAGATATATATATAGAATATTACACTTTGTATATATTTCAAATAATTTATACAAATTTTTCCCCTTTCTATATAATTTATTTCCTTATTATATTCATTTATAAAGGCAGTTTAGAATCAATTAATGAAGATAAATAAAGCATAAAATTAAACATTTTTCCCCATACTTTATAATACAAATATTGCAAATGTTGTTTTTAGATTTCTACACGAAAAGAAGCAAAGTTACTAGAAACCTTACAACTGATATTTTTGGATTTAACTTCTTATATTTCATCTAAAACATAAAAAGCTCGCATTTTCAAGGCAAAAGTGTCTGCAAGCCATTCAATTTTTACGGATCACCTGTCTCTGAGCTAGAAGCAACTGCAACATTTTCAGATTCATCTTTTACAATTTCTTCACTATCTCCTGTCTCACTGTTCATAATTGGTTCCGAGTTCCCAGGAGGAAGTTTTTCTGTTTGCTCCTAGAGAAAGAAAAAAAGTATAGTAGTTTGCAAAATATTAAAATCATTGCATTTTTTCTAAAATATTAACATACCTAAATCACTAGAGTTAAAGCAACAGCATAAATTATACAAATGATTCATATCTCATCAAAATATTTTACAATTCATAACTTTTCAAAATACTTAAGTCTTAGTACATTATTATTCTCCACTATATGCTTCTGACATGTGCAGAAACAAAATAGTTCTTGAAATATTATTAGACAATGTTTTTATTACAAACATGATCATTGGTCCATTTAAAAATGCTATAACAGTACGTAATAAAAATACTAAAACTAATTGTTGAAAAATATATTAAAAGCAGCTGAGATTAAATACCAATTCTTACTAATTTTGAGGATTTCAGAATATTTTATATCAAGTTTCCCATGGCCGAGTGGTTAGCGCACTTGGCTAGTGATCTAAGGGACATGGGTTCGAGCCCCAGGTAAGGCATGGATGTATGTGTCGTTTTTCTGCTGAGTTCCTGCCATCCTAACAGACCTTCTACTATGGCATATAAACTGACAGGCTCCTGTCAGACCTCTGTGGCAAGCAGCTGCTTGAGGGGGTATTTTTTGTTTATTTTTTTTTTATTACACTATTACAAGACTTCTGAGATATAGGGGGGATGAGACTGCAGATATAGCTTAAGAAATAACCCCTCAACAATCAAACGGATTCAACACTTGTTTAAGCTGTTTTTTTTAGTTCTACTTGCATGCTTAAATCAAGTGAATAGTGTGTGCATTACACCCATTTGTGTAAGTGTGCTATTACCCTTGCCAGAAAGTGGGTGATCCAACACAAGTATTCATCACAACAATGTTCCTCTCATTCAGCATTATTAGTGAAGCAGTTTTTAGCCCAAAACCAAATCACAATGGAATACCCACCATATTTGTCACATCTTGCCTGTAAAAACTTGCCATGGCACTTATTTGATTTCCCATATTTTAAATATTTTCAAATAAACCAGAAGACGAAAATGATATATCAAAATCCTACTACTGAAAAATTGCTTTTTATATATAATACATAAATAATTAATAGTTGAAAGCACTGTATTATATTAATGATGAATTACGAGAATTCTTGTTTTTTTATTCTGCCTAATGGTATTGAAAAATGGGAATGCTCATATTTTTCATTCTGAATGTTGCTATCCAAAAGTAAGAATTCCATTTTTATTCTGCACAGTGCTACTAGGAAACAAAAATTTCCACATTTCATAACCCTTTGCAATGACATTGATAGATCATATGAAATTTTATTATTTCTTTGGGATATTCTGTCAGGAAATGAGAATTTGCATGTTTCATGCAGCCACACTTGCAATGACATTGCTGATGGATCACAAAATTTTTCTTTGGGATTGTCTGTTGGGAAATGGGAATTTTTGTGTTTCACATAGCCAGTAATCCAATTGTATACATTTTTATGGTGTTAGGTTGTTTTACCTCTCAGCAACACTTTATTGCACATACTGGGGTAAATATCAAGTCATAAGGACCCCAACAATTGAAAAGCTTGGGGAAGTGACCTATTGGACAGCTGTTAGGAGACAAATGGAAGCCTCCCAGTATGTTCCATACTGGGAGGCTTCCATTGTATGTAAGGCCATCCAGTATGTTCTTTAGCATGAACAAATTACAACTCTACTGCACAAGTTATGACTCTCATGCACATAAGACAACAGCTTAGTATCCAATCCGATGGATGGAAGCCTTTTCAAATCCTTCAGTATCCCTTTGTTACTGAGAGCAGAATGGGAGTAAGTGGAGAAACTTCTCAATGCAGGCACAGTTGGGACTCCACCCTGGAAACTGCAGATTACAAGCCAGGCATGCTACCAACTGAGCCAACCACAATTCCTTTGATAAAATGTTTCAGGATTTCTCAATACTGCAAAAAGTATATTAATGAGAATGTGAGTTTATAAGATAGTACTGAAAGCAAAGCATGAGAAAAGTGAGCCAAAATGTTGGAAGAAAGAAGTATATACATTCCATATACAAGAAATGCAGACTGTGTGGTGCCCATGCCAAGTTAAGGGAAAAACCTACTACATCTAAAAGTTTTGCATGGTACTTTTGGATAAAGATAATGTTTCAATAAATATTACACTCTGAATTATATTAGAGTGCTCTAAAAACATAAACTGGATATTTTGATTCAACTGTTCAAAGATAAGCAAAGTTAGAAATTTTTAAACAAATGCATGTGTTAAATTTCTCTATGCCACAAAAATGTCCATTTGAGGGAGTAGTTTTCTTGCAATTTTGTTCAATCACTGATGTGTTAAGCACACACTGATATAAAAAGTGATTACAGACTTGTGATTTCTCAGAAAAAAAATTATTGAATCCTTTTATAACAAAATTGTTTTAAAAACAAAATAGCATAACTTTTTTTTTCAGCACAACACCAATGAATAGAAACAAATTGTTTTTTTTACAATGTTTAATACTTACTTTATCTTCTACAGCATTTTGCACCTTTAAAGAAAAAAATATTAAGTTGAACTATACAACTGATAAAATACAACTATAATGAATAAGTTAACATTTGCTATTCAAGCTAATAATTGATCACAGTCCACTTAAAAATTAAAAGAGACAAATACCACACTATAGAAAATGTTCATTTTTATCGACTACTATCACTATAATTTCATTGTTGAATTGTATAATGAAAAAGATAAATTTTAAAATCGGTTAAAAGTAGACAAAGCCCAAAATCAATACAGATTATTAACTACATAATCTCTTGACAATTGCAATTTCCATATCCACAATTAATGAATGATACATACTTTACCAACCATGATATCTGGTCTTAGCCCCCCCACCCCACACACACACACAATTCTCCAAAAAACAGTTAATTTTAATGCAATGTGATGTACAGCAATACATGGGTGAGTACTTATATTACCAGAAGACAAAAAAGGTACAGCAGAACTGGAGTACTTTAACATGGAGTAGATTTCTAGTACAGTATCATCTGGACCCCTTTAACCCAAATTTCAATGGTATACACACAGAAAAATGGATTATTCCATTGATTTTGAAAGGAAGTTGTACATATCTGATGGATTGTTATTTTTTCTTGCATGGAACTTTGGCTCTGTACTTCTTAAATTTAAATATGGATGGATATTTGGGAAAAGATCCTCTGGTCGGCAATGCCTCAGTTGCCATCTTCATTGCAGAATTCCCCCCCCCCCCCAAAAAAAAATCTTTTTTTTATTAAAAAAAGAAATAATGAAATTTAACATTAAAAAAGATGCAATAATGTTAATCAAAATAAAATGTTTAATAAATATAAAACTTTATGTCTTTCAAGGATCACTTTCCCTGACCCAAAATTTTACATAGGCTTTGACCTCCATCAACTGCAGGTTGTCAGGAACAGTCAGCCCCAGTGGTCTGCAAGGAACCACTGTTCGATTAAGACAGAAAAAAAAATCAATTAAGAAATAACTTTCATATATATTTGTCCCATAAAGTAAATACCCACAAACACACAGTATGAATAAAAAAGTTTGTACCAAAATTAAGATAATTTCAGATCCCAAAATACTATCATAGCAACTGCATAAATTCTATTAATTTCAAACAGCAATAATTTTCAAAAAATGTTCAGTTGATGATATATTCTATCTCAATGTTACTGTTACTTCTAGAATATATGCTTGAAGGCCACTGCCTAAAACAGATAGAAAAAACTCCCCTTTCTCTCAAAACAGCTGCAATAATATCTATGGCCATCCAAATATGAATTATGTGGCATTATATATGTAGAGTTTATTTTAAAAACATTACAATTATAAAGCATTAATTATTTACAGTTGTAAAAAATAAGTAGATTAAAAGCTCCTGATTATATTAAAAAATTCCATTATTTAATACTCACCACTTCTTCTTTTACTGCTTGCTCCTATCAATACAAAATAGTCCAGTTACTATTTTACAAATACTTGTGCCACATAATGTCACATAATATTTTATAAAATTATTTACAAATTAATACAACACTGAATATACTATAATTATTTGCATAATTCTCTCTTTGTCCACACATCCTACACCCTTTTCTTTTTTGTATATAGAGTTAAATTTATTAGTTCCTAAATTCTCACATCATTTACAATCGGATATCATTATAACTACTGACAATCAGGCTATAAATAAGATGCCTTTTAAAGACAAATTAAAGCTTTCCTACAATACAAATTAGCCATAAGATAGTAGGTTTTGTCTAGAGCACTAATTTATACTGTTTCTTTTGTTTAAAAAAATTAAGTTTGCAAGAAGCTAGTAAATGGTAGCTACAGACACCTTCACAATGCAGTCAGTCACTCCATGAAATTAGTTTACATTTTATACAATACAAATAGAATAATATAATAGAAACTTAGTATTTACAGTAATCTTTTTTTGTGACATCAATAGGTGGTTCAAAAATTGTAATGTAAAATTATCTGAGTAATTCTTGAACCACTTTTCAGATGCAGAATTCTGAGAAAAAGATTTGGAGGCTATAAGAGTATGATATTTTTAATCTTATTATTACTAACAAATCTTTACTACAGGAAACAACAGCATACTTTGAATGAACACTTTAACTCATTGAAGTGTATGATAAGTGAGTCAACTCCTGTAAAAAGAGTTTATCTTGCAGCAATAAAAAGTATGACTTCTTCCAGAAACTCCTGAGAGAAAAAATTATGATTAAGCCAAGAAATCTGAGTGCAGTTCTGGAAATCCATTATTTTCTAATAGTAACCAAATACGATATTCAACCAATCATGGCAATTACAATTTATGTGGTATATCATCATTCAACTGCCACATACATGATTATATCTCAATAATAATCATAAAGTACATCTAAAAAAATTACTTGCAGTACTTCTAAATACCTTTAAAATGCAAAAAGGTTTTGAGTGCACAGTACTAATGAAAATTCCAAAGTAGCATCTTTTTGCACACAATGGGCTAAATGGTCAGATCATAAAGTCAAAGACTCAGAGCTGGGTAAGTGAAAGGAATCTACTGAACAGGTATTATGAGACAGATGGAATTCATCAAGGCCATCCAGCCTTTGGTGAGCACTTGGATAGGAAAGTGCTCTGTCTTTCCCCGAGGAAATGGATACCATGGTTTTTCCAAGGGCATCACAGTCTCTTTTTTCATAACAGGCAGAGCAAGAGTTAGTTGAGAACTATATCAATGAAAATACAGTGGGGAATCAAACTTGAGAACATCAGGTTATGACTCTGTTGTGCTGAGCTAACCCATGTCCTGTCTGTCTTTATAAAATACCATAATGATCTGTGAAAAAGGCAAGACTCAGTAGAAAGTATTAGTGCTTATACAGGTCCCTTTACTTTGCAACTACACACTCTAACACTCAACCACAAGTTAAGATTTTATATTTGTCTCTGAAACTTGTGCTATCCACTCTGTTTATCTTGCAAAGTTTAGCAAATATGTGCCATGAAACATGTTTTGTGGTCGTGAAACGGTCTTCTAACAACATTTTCATTTCTCAAGTCTATTTTTGTCTGAGACAGGTTAAAAGGAACACAAAATTATTTAGTAGATAATAAAAAATACATCATTTAGGTATATAATGCAAAATAAATGATTCTACTCATGGTTTCCTATACATATAACACTGTTTAATACCATGATAGTTTCAACCTTTTCCTAAAAAAATGTTTGAATTGTGGAGATTACAAAAGAAAAGAAGGAAACGAATAGCTAACAATATAGGATAGCACAAGCTGAAAATCAAGGTGTGAGGAGTTGAGCTCCATGATTATCGTAAGACACACTGAACAGGTGGAAAATATAGGGAGCATGAGCAACTATGTCACAACTGATAGCTTAACAAGACAGATGACCATGTGCTTTGAAGTGGCCTTGATAATAACCCGAGTAGGGTTGAAACACGTTGGTCAGGTTTTTAAAATTTTTTAAGCAAATATGCATTTAAATGAAATTTTTAAATGCACTTTTTTACATTTTTGAATTGTATATATATATATATAATTTTAAATGCATATTACTTAAAAATTTTACGTCTGGGCTCTGTGATAAAATATAACTTTCGTGCACTTAAAAGACAACAAAGGAGTACAGTGAAGAAATTTGAAGGGCTATGGAATGAACTAGTTGGGAAACAGTACCACCAAATAGCAGTCATTTGAGGACACTAAAGGGACAATTACATCAGCTCCCTCCATCAAGTAGGAAGGCTGAGTGCTGTTCATCCAAGGAGCAATCAGATTGTGTCCTTTACATTAGTAGTGTTACTATGAAAAAAGAGACTTCCTTGAGGACAGAATTAAAGCTATTGTGGTATTAAACAGTACTAAACACATATATATAATACAAAAAAATTCAAAATTAATGTTAATTTGATAAAACTTACCAAGATTGATAAAACTTACCAAAAGAGCCTTCAATGCTATATTGGCTGCTGTTGAAAGACCACTGCAGATCTGAAGTTAAAATATTAAAATATAATTTAAAAATTAATTGAAATATAGTGCAAAGAACTAGATAAGTATTAAAATATTCTAAAGAAAAATTATTTTTCTATAGTCACCTAGTTTGTTAGTATGATTACAATCCTAATATATTTCATTTAGCTTCAATCTCGACGAATATAAAGACTTACATAAAGCTCTGAATTTCTACTAAGTAGAATATGATGCATTTAATTCCCTAAAATTTTTTAAAAAATATTCATAGCATTAATCATTTTAAACCATTGGAATGGATATTTTTCATGCAAATGCAGTATTAATATGGCCAATTTTTTTCTTAAAAATATATTAGTTCATTCTTGAGCAATTTTTCTTAGCATCTTAGAATATTGCAAAACATATTACTAGCCACATCTATGATGAAAAATGAATGTCATACACAAGAATGGAATGAAAATAGACAAGACCATCTTGAACATCCACTTAAAGTCCCCATGTGGTGAATATGCGATGGTCTTGTAGGTTCAGGTCAATGAGTTAAAAAGCCTGATGTAAACAAAAATTTATAAAATGTCAGTTTTATCCTTTCAACTGAATGAAGAAATTTTTTATTCACATCAAGATTTTCAAAATGGTTAATGATATGATTATATTTTAAAAGTATTTTTATAGGATTAAATAATTTATTATCCTACACACTGTGTTTCGATATTTCAACAGAAAGATCACATCATCATATGATAATGACAAATAAAAACAATACTATACATAACATGAACATAATAAAAAAATTGTCACATTAAAAAGAGATTACCATTACTCCATTAATTTAATCATGTTATTTGAACAATATATGTAATAATTAAACAATGTTTCTGTCTAACCAAATTTTTCCTATTATTTATTAATACAGAATTCTTAATTTTTTCTCCACCCATTTGTCACAGAGGTGTGACATGAGCTTGTAAGTGTAAACTGCTAAATTAAAAACCTGTGAGAGTGGCTAGATTTATGCAGAAATGAAATGTAATTATGACTTATTCAGTATTCAAACTTAGGACTATTTGATCACTAGCCAAATACACTAAGCACAATACTAAACTAGAAGCACACATATCACTTCTGGTGCATATAAGAATCTCATTTTCAAAGAGAAAGAAGTTTTTCCTTTACCTACTGTTTCATTCCTTAAAAGTTTTAATTTGAGCTAGCGGATGATGGGAAAAATGCAAATAGTATTTCATTAGTAATTATACAACATAAATGTATTCATCTTTAAATTCTTAAATCTAAAAAGTTGCATTTCCCACACCTCTCTCTAAGAAAAGTGGGGTAGATTATTGCTATCAGTGGAATATCTCTTAAAAACTACCGCTAATTTTTCAAATTTCTATTCTATACATATTATTTGTAAAAGTCAATAACAGCTCTGCTGTTTCATCATTTCAGTGATCTGTAAAGATATATATATATTGAAACTACTAAGTGTTTGAAAAATGTGAATTATATTTCATTAGTACCAATCAAATTAAAAAAATAGTTTACTAATTATCATTTTCATTGTTTCCAAAGGAAATTTCATGATGTTCACATTCCACCACCAAAATTTCATATTTCTACCATTAATACATCGTTCCAATATCCATTTGAAATTTTGGAAATTTCAATCTTTTTCACTGTTACAGGGTGCAACTATATTGTTCGAAAGATTTCGAAAGTGCAAATCATAATATTTTATCAATTCCTATATAACCCTTAAAAGAATTTTTAATTTATTTCTAAACACACCTTTTTAGTTTTACGTAAAAAGGTGTGTTTTCCCTCCCCCTCTGGGTCTAAGAGGTCAACTCATTGTAAGCGATGGAAACTTTGTGACTTTCACATTCCACCACCAAAATTTCAAATTTGTAGCATAAATACATCATTTGCAATATTCATTTGAAATTTTGGAATTTTCAACTTTTTTCCACTGTGTAATTGTAGCTTTAAAGAAATTTGGAAATTGCATATCATAATATTTAATCTATACTTATCCAACATAAAAAGAATTTTTAATTTATCTCTGTAAACAAAAAAGTTCGATGTCTACAGACAGACGACAAAACAAAACTATTATCTCATTTTCTTTGAAAATGAGATAAAAAAAACTAACTAGTAAGCTCAGTGGTTCAAAGTAAGTTTATAAAGCCTAATAAAAGATAATTTATTAACTTTATTTGAGAGCCAATGTTTTCATGACTAATGATATGGCAATTCACTATAAAATGGGTTTATAATTCTTCCGATATCTGACCATTCTAATAGATGCCCAAATGAACTTTAAATAATTGAAATTAGCTGTTTTTTGTTGTTAGAAGTATGCTCTAAATAAAGAGAAATATTCTTTGAATAACAGAATTAAGTTGGGAAATAAAATAGGAGATTCATTCTGAGTTTCATGAATATTATCCAATATTAAAATACACTGCACGACAATGAAATTCCCCACCAAGAAGGAGTGAGGGGATAGGGGTGAAATGTAGCACACACATAGCAATACATATTGGCATACCATGATTTAATTTGCAGCCACTTACAGCAGTTAGAAGATAAGATAATGCAGCACAACGTGACTGCCTCAGTAGGTGGTTGCACCATCGTGAACAGCAATACGGCGTGGCATGGAGTCATACAGTTGATGGATATGGTCCTGAGGAATTGCACACCAAGCAGCATTGATTTGCTCCCATAATTCATCGAGATTCTGCGCTGACCAATGAGAGGATTGCACACATTGTCCAATGTGGTACCACAGATTTTCTATTGGGGATAAATCCGGAGATTGTGCTGGCCATGGCAATACTTGAACATGTTGCAAACATTGTCTGGAGACCCTAGCAGTGTGTACAAGTGCATTGTCATGCTGAAAATGGGCTGCTGCATGCCTCCCAGGAATGGTAACAAAACGGGCTGCATAACTGCGCTAACGTATCGTGCAGCTGTCAGTGTTCCCGTGATGTGGACAAGAGGTGATCTGCTGTCATATCCAATAGCATCCCATACTATTATGCCTAGCTGACAGACGGTGTGCCAGTCACAAACAAAAGCTAGATCCATCCTCTCACCAGGTTGTCACCATACATGGACCATCAATCATCAGCACCCAGACAGAAATGGGATTCATCACTAAACACAACAGTGTTCCATTCGTGACCCCAGTTTGCAGACTTTGGCTTGGGTTGTTTTACCTCTGAGCGGCACTTTTTTTGCATACCATGGGCTAAATGGCCAGGTCACAGGCTCAGAGAAGGTTTGGGGGGGGGGGGGGCACTGGAACAGTTGTTGGGAGACAGATGGTAGCTTCCCATCAAGGCCATCCAGCTTGTTCTTTAATGTGCACAGGGTATGGCTCTCCCGCACATGGGGGCCATGGCTTAACGTCCCATCCAGCGGACGGCGGACTTTCCAAGCCCATTGGTGTCCCCTACTGACAGTGGGCAGGGCGGGGAATTTTGCGGAGATAAATCTCAATGTTGCCCCAGCTGGGACTCAAACCTGGGAACTACAGATTACGAGCCTGGCACGCTACCGACTGAGCCACTCCCACCCCCACGACTTTGGCACCAAGCCAAATGAGCGCTGAGATGGTTTGCAGTCAATGTAATGGTTGCCTAGAGCGCAGGTGTGCCTCATGCAACCTTCAGTTTACCATTTGGGTCATTATGGGGATGTCCATGGCTGCTGACACAGTCCATCGAATACTGCCTGCAGTGCTCTGTGGGAACGAACGAGCATGTTGAACAATGTGCCTACCAAGCCATGCTGATGTCTGTTGGATGGCACCACTCCCTCTGCGATGCACACTACAACCTTCATTTCACCACTGTTGCCAACAGCATCCAACAGTTCATGCATCCCAATGAACATGGGCATTGACATGACATGTAGTCCATCCAGCTTCACATAGGCCTATAATTCTTCCTCTCTCAAAAGCATCCAAATGGCAATAACCTGCCAACAGCATGTACCAGGCATTTTCGGCCTTTGCTGAACAATTTCCAAACGAAACTACCTAATCTCAACCATTCGCATGACTTCCACCTGAATAAGCACAATACAATCCCTGTTCCTTCTTGCACCTTTTATCTCTTAAGCCACACATCATTGGCTCCGGATTATCACCATCTGCATATCTCAACTGTGCACACCCACCTTCTATTCCATGTTTTTACGACGTCCTTCGGGGCACTTTCAATGTCAAACAGTGCATTTGTCTCCTAATTTCAAAGAATCACAACACTGTGCATATAATATTTAGAATCACTAAAAGGTCTACTTAAACAATCATTACTATTTATGCATGGACAAGTAGAATCTAGAATTGAAAAAAAAAACTTACTTCATCTGCTGATGGTTGAGCTTCAAACACGTGACAGTGAAAAGTTGGACTGCTGTCAGGGTGTGATTTTGACCTTGTAATAAATCCTAATAACCTAAATATTTCAAAAAACAAATGCTTAGTTTAAATGTAGTCAGTGGCAAAAGTAAAAAAAAAATTAAAATATTTCAAAATATCATCGGCTATTTTATTTATACCTGTTATTTTCTTTATGTGTCGTCCAAAATGATATGTCTTCAAGAGGAAATGTTGCTCTAATTGCTTGGTGAGAAGGATCTAAGATCCTATTGGACAATGAAAAAAGTATTATGAAAAAGAGTTACAGCATATAAATTAAGAAAGATAACAAGATTAAACTTATTGATAAACAAATATCATACACTTGGAAAGCTTTATTCTAGGATGAAAGAGCATTTAGTTATTTGCTTATTCTGTTGGTAATTAGTGTCTATGTAAAACTGAATTACAATGCAATAATGACCAAGGCCCAGGTAATATTTGAGGTCCTCCTCATGCTTTACAAAATCACAGAATTCACTCTACTTTGATAATCAGTGGGGCCCCTAAATGTCTACAACCTAGGTGGTATAAGCATTAGTCTGGTATTTTCTACATTGAAGTCTAAATCTATATCTTGACTTCAATATAGAAAATTCTCCCTCAGATTCTAGTATTCACTATTTACAGAAACATTTTTCTTGGGTCTATAATTTAAAGGCTAAGAAATTTTTCTTGAGTGATGATTTGCCTATAAAGTCAAGCAGATATATTATTTTTTAAACCTAGGAGCCAAACTAATTCTTAAAAGCCCAGCTATCAGATTATGCACCCAGTTAATGCCCTGTAATGGTAGCTAATAGACATATATTGGAAGGAGAACTATGTAAATATTGCATTACAATGCACAGAATTACACCCAATATCCAATCTCACATTTTTATGGTATAGCATTTAGTACCTTTCAAAGGAGATATCCTCTTCTGGAGGAGAACAGAAGGGGGAGGGGAGCAGATCAGTTTGCCCTATCATTATAACATGGAACATATAACACATGCAGTGATTATAGTAGGACAATTATTATGCAAGGAATCATAACAGAGTATATGTAATACCTAAATACAGTAAATCAATACAGCACACAAATTTAATATTTGACCAGCTATAGGGATTAACTACATGTGCAAATAAAGTACAGTTCTGTAACACACAAGAAAATAGATTTGGTGAGTTATATATATTTATATGGGTATTGGCATTTTTTAATCCATAACTAATGCAGTTATAAAATAGCTCTCATGAAAAAGAGAGGTGGGGAACTAATATGGCATGATTTATGATTTAGGAACAATACCGAATTATGATGCATTTGAGTCTCACTCACACAAAACTAAATTTTTTTCAGCTAACTCTTTGATATTCTAAGTCTACAGGGCATGCTAGTTATTATGCCTACAAGTTATTATTACTGAATTAATATGCGTTTTTTATAACTGTATAGTTCTTACTTGCCAAAACGTTTTAGTTACTATGGTAACCTATGTCCATGGATTCATTACCTGTAAATATACTCACCATTTTCAGCACTGTTTTTGTGTGATAATGAAAGATGTGATTGTTATGTCAAGCATTCCTTGAAACATACACTTTTTGAAATACAGCCTAATTTCCTGTATGTGGACTCTCTAATGTTATCCAATTATCTATTTATGTACTAGCTCATGTTTACGATAAATGATGATTTTAAGAATATCTTAAAAAGTCATAGCTTTAAATATATTTTCTTCGTATGAATAAGGGAGCATATTTTATAAAGTCTTTCTTATTTATATCCATAACATGCTAGTAAACAGACTACTCAAAGACAAAACCAAAAGCACTGTATGTTATTTCTCTTTATACCAACTACTTATAAAATATTTATTTAAATACCAATTCTTAAGTCAGTGCTGTTTTTGATAATATTAAGATTAGCAGATATTAATAAAAAGCAGTGCAGATTACATTATTCAGTAGTAAAAATATTGCCAGTAAAAATACAGCATTACTTTGGTTCGCAATGACACTGCAACTGCTGGTGTCTGGGTTTCAGTCCTAGGCTGGCATGGTTGTTTGTGTGCTGTTAGCTCTAAGGCAACAGTTAGCAGTGACTTATCCTTTAGTGGGCATGTACTTTTATGAGGTCTATACAAACTAGGAGAAGCTTTTAGGACCCCTCTGTCCTATATGTTGCAAATACAAAAAGAATACATCTGAAATTAATATCTTAATCATTTTATGCAGCATTTTAAATTTTAAAATGCATTTTTTTTTCCATTTCCATTATTAAAATACCTAGCATGGCATTAAAAAACTCCATTTATCCTCTGTGCAAAAGCTTATAATGAAGACATGAAGTCAAACTTCCAATGATATGATTAATACCATGTCTAGAATTTGAACTCGGATCCTTTTGCTTCACAGCCATATCAGCATCTTTTAAGGCAATAAATCTTACATTTTATTACTTCAAATATGTGTAAAAATGAGATATACAATGTTTATGTTAATACATGTTTTATGTAAAATCAGTGTTTAATTCACCAAAAAGTAGGAAATATTACTTTTTTTAAATAGGCTATTAATTATTATTGTTATTTAGAAATGCTGTTATTCAGAAATACTATTTTATGCTGAAGATGAGTTTCAGTCATTCACTGCCAATATTATTGATGGTGATATATGCTGTGATTTGAACCTCAAGTCATCAAAATCATAATTCACTGAAAATTTCTTCCAGTTACACTGCATAATCTTATACTTACTTGAGCATTTGATGAGTTATGACCATATGTGATTCATTCATCTTAAAAATATTATGAATTGCTCTTGCTGCCATTATGTGTCGAATGGTTTGGTATACTAGATATTCACCTTAAAAACAGAGATATAAATACATGTCAAAAAAGGATATACATCACTTACTGTCTTTCATATGTCTAACAAAAATAATATTTTTTTTTTCTAAACTGATCAATGTTGGGAGTAATAATCAGTTAACATTTTGATACTTAACCCTTTACACACATATTAAAAAATCCTGTTCTTCTCAGCCAGTTTAATGTATGTAATGGAAGTATAATATTGTGCTGGGTGGGTTGGGTTGTTTTCACCTCTAAGCAGCACTTTTTTATACATAATTGACTATATGGTCAGGTCACAAGAATTCAGAGGTTGGGAAAGGGGATCCAGTAGACAGCTGTTAAGATACAGATGGAAGCCTCCCTTACAGGCCATCCAGTATTTCTTTAATGTGCATAGGGTATGGCTCTCCTGCACACGAGGATATGACTTAATGTTCCATCCGACAGATGGTGGCCTTTCCAAGTCCAATAATGTCCCCTTTCTCACAAAGGCAGGATGGCAGTTAGCAGAGATATGTTCTGAGTGATTCCTGGTACACAAGTACAAACCATATTTTAAAATGCTGGATAGCTACCAACAAATTAGTGCAAAGGGATTCTCTACTGCCGGTTGAATAGTGACTGTCAAGCAATGCTCCAATTTTAGTTATTTTATTTAGCAAATAAGAAAATTTATTCATCATTATCCTGGAAAAAACATAGCAGATAAAATAATCTAAAACAGAAATTCAAGACATCACAGATTTAGGAGGGGGTGGGGAAGATAGTAATTTCTTGTTATACCAGCTTCAATGCAAGCTATTGAGTGTACATTTCTAGTTACATTTGTTCCTTTAAATATTAATTTGCATTCAAATAACTATAAATTAAATACAGGACATAGTTACTATATTCTGGAATATATTTTTATTGTTTTAACAGAATATATCTTTCTGCAGTAAAAAAAAGTGTGATTTTGAAATTACAATTGACAGGAAAAGTCAGAATGGACAAATTTTGTTATAATAACCATTCATAATGTTAGGTTGTAATTTATTATTATGATGCATGAAAATAATTTTTCTTTTGTCCTATTCACAGAAATCAAAACTATGGTTTATTTTTGCATTGGTGATGTTTGGATTTATTGGCAGCATATATAGTTGCTTTTTTTTGCTCTAGATGATATTTTTATTTGCATAAAGTCAATGTTTATGATATATTAGTCCAATATTGTTTTTTATTTGCATCCAATATGAGCAAATCTGAATGGAATTGATTATATCATTAACTGGCTTTCAATACAAAAATACCGGACACTGGCTGGCATTTATGAACAAATGTGAATAGTGCAATAAACCCAACTGTAATGAAACAACTTAAGTTTTTTTTATACCAAGTATAAAGATCAAACATGTTTTACACCAACATAAAACTGCTTCATAGATGAAGTAATTTAGTTTCATTGGATTGTGGCAGTTTGTAACATTGCTATTAATGTTGATTTAACAGTATTTTTTTTTTAATAAATGATGCAATGCTTCAATAAATTCATGCCTGATAATTTTTGTTGAAAATATTATCAGTAAACAAATAACGAACACCATTTATCACTTGATATTATGCCAAAGCAAAGAATTGGGTAAAAAATTATATTTATTCCAAATTCATATAAAAAAAAAGATATTCCTAATTTCTGGTTAAATAGCTTTTTTATTCAGAAATACAGACTATGTCTTATTTTTTCCCCAGCACAAACATCTTAATATTAAAACTACAATTTTTTTTAATATTTCCACAATTTTATGAACATTTTAAAATTAAGAGAAAAATTACCTTAAATTGGGTGGGATATGAACTCGCAACCTTCCTATTAATATGTCAAGTGCTCTGACCACTGAGTTACTAGCTCCTGACCAAAATTTTCATTAACAAGGATTATAAAGAAATTCAATCAACAGAAAATCTCATGGCTTTACATAACAGTTGGGGAATATTTCCTTATGTCATTTAGAATTATGGCATTTTCATAGCTAATCCCACTAATCTAGCATTATAATAGAAAACCACACGATTAACAATTCATAAATTGATGAAACAACTCAACATATTCAATATCTATTAATAAATTAGCACTTTAGTGTCAATTCACATTTTAGAGGAAAAATTGCCTTGAGTTGGGTGGGATATGAACCCATGACCTCCTGATAACATGTAAGGTGCTCTGGACCACTAAACTACCAGCCACCGATCAAGATCTCCTCTAATGAACGTTATGAACATTGCTATTATGTCTCTTATAGGTTATAGGCTATTATGTCAAGCAATTTAGCAACAAGCGGCTTTCCATTTGCCATATAGATGGAATGCATATACCATCCATGTAGATGGAAATCCATGTAGATGAATCCATATAGATGGAATACAAGTATGTTAGTAATTAATTGATGAAATAAACTCGACATACTCAATATCTACTAATAAATTAGCACTTTAGTGTCAATTCACATTTTAGAGGAAAAATTGTTTTGAGCCAGGTTGTGGGTTCGTATCCCACCTGGCTCAAGACAATTTTTCCTCTAAAATGTGAATCGACACTAACGTGCTAATTTATTAGTAGATAACAATTCATAGTCATTCATTTCCCTATTGATGGAAGAATATTTTAAGATGGCAGAAAAATTGTCTTGAGTATAAGAAGTATAAACTTACAACCTCCTGATAACAGGTCAAGTGCTGCCTCTGCATGTGATGCTTTCTCTTAATGTGAACAATCAGATTCTTTGTTAATGACTTATTAGCAACTTGAACATCAGCTGGTATCTCAATGATCAGAGCACTTGATAAATGTTTGGGAGGTTGTAGATTCAATATCATCACAGCACAAGTTTTTAGCAACTTAAAAACTGTTCTTCAATCTATAGGTAATTGACTTAAGTAAATTATTAATTATGCATTTCTATCTGGATCATTGTGTTTATGCTAGTAGCTGCAGTTTTGCTATAAGCGTGAGTTACAGAATTTATAACCATTCACACCAGCTATTTTAATTATAAGTGGGTACTACATAAGCTTTTCATTGAGGATCATAAATTGTGTTTAATCTGCTGAGAAGAGAACCAGAATTTATTGTATAGATCTGTGTTGAGAAAAAATATACAAATTGGAAATGTAAAAATATACTAAGAATCAATAATTTGCAATATACATTTTATTTCTACACTTTCCACTATCAAAATTAAAATATTCCTTCACATATAAATATTGGTCCTTACATATGCATGCTGTTTATTAGCACTAGCTTTTCTATCTTGTATATAAAGCTGAGAACAAAGTGTTTTTAACATAAATATAATACATTACAAATAGAGGAGCCATGCATGATTCAATTTTACAAGAGGCATGATTTAATTTTACAAGAGATAGAAATGTACACTTGTCAGAATGTACAGCAACTGCTCAAAATCCTGATTATCAGCTACTGTAAATTTACTCTTTTACTTTTTTCTTCTCTTTATTTATGATATTATTACCAGAATGTGCTTTTTCTATTTAGAAAAAACATATTGCTTGAATAAGATTTAAACGAGTTGCAAATGATTATCTCATTATAAAAAATGAAATAAACTCGACATGTTCAATATCTACTATATAGCACTTTAATGTCAAATCAATTTTTTTTTTAGAAGAAAAATTGTCTTGAGCCAGATGGGATACGAACCCACCTGGCTCAAGACAATTTTTATCAAGAGGTCGTGGGTTCATATCCCACCCAGCTCAAGACAATTTTTTCCTCATTAAAGTGCTGATTTATTAGTAGACTATCTCATTATTTTTAATTCAATGGCTTATAACATCTTTACATATAAACACACACAAATAAAGGCCAAATTTTGATTAGAATATCTGAATAACTCAAACTTATAATAATAAAATGGATTATAACTTTAAATTCTTAAAAAAAAAACATTTAGGCAAAAATGCTCAATAAAAGGTAGTGTTGAGCTATATTTAAAAACACTGTTTAAACAAAAGACACTCCCAAAAAACACTTTCTTGATTTAACATTTTTATTTAATAACTTCATTTACATGAAATTAGAATACAATGAATTTAAAAAATTTTACATTTTATGTCTAGTTAATTCTACGATATGAACAGGAATGTTTCCAATTGCAATGCAGTTAATTAGTATGCCTTTTATCAGTTAAGGCCTGATATTTATGTAACATTCATTTTAGTAAAAAGCTGTTCCCAAAGGAGTATACTTCTGAACAAAGGAAACTTTTTTTTTATTTTTTGGAGAAAATATTCTCCAAAAAATTTTCCTTTTGTGATTGTCCAAGAGACAGCTTATAACACCTTCTGATAGAAAAGTGAGTTGTAAATTCAGGTGGCAGGAAAGTGTGGTACAAATTCTCTCAAAAGGAAGGAAATAACTTCACAATATTTTTCAACTTGATGAAAACTCATTAAAGTTTAAAAGGAAAAGCAATGCCTTCTGAAATTTCATCTCCCTAGGCGAGTGGTTCTCAACCTTTTATGCTTCACGTACCCCCTGGAAATGTGTATGTAACTGGCGTACCCCTTGTATAGATAGATAAAACTATAGTTATAGTATAACAATGATTATTTTTACTTTGTTACTAGATCTAGCGACTTTTGAGCTCTCATGGCATACCTCTAAAAATTTTACCGCATACTCCTTGGGGGTACACATACCCCACGTTGAGAATCCCTACCCTAGGCCAAAAAAATCATAAAATAACCAGAGCAAAGTAGAGTAAATAAAATATAGACGAGTTGCATAAGTTCTGTGTAATAGTTTGTGAAGGCCTGATTTAAGGGTTAAACATATCACAAAGCTTATCTAGAGAGACATATTTTTTTATAGTCTTCTAATATAAAGCAATGTATTTTCTTTGCCTCAGAAAGAGCTATTTTTCAATGTAAATGTTTTTCTACTTGTTCTTTGTAATTACAATTAGGAAAATATATTTTACAACAGATTAATAATATGCAGTGTATTTTTTTTTTCAAGTTAAATAAAAAAAATTACAATTTTTAAGCAATGGATAAATTATTTGTAACTCGGTTAGGACTTCAAGAAAATCCACTAATTGCGTGTCAGCTATTCTATATTTTAAAGTTTCATCAGTTTGGTGAACACATAAAAGTGATAATAAGAAAAGGGTTTAGTGACTTTTTCGATTAAGAAGGGAAAGATATTGGAGTTTTATTTTTAAGATACTTTTAAAAAAGATCATAGGCTCATAGGTAGAACAGATGGCCACAATCAATATGGTTGATGCCTCACCAATACTTATGTTTATCTCATTGCTTAAAAGCTTTCAACAACAGCTTCAGAGTCTTCTTCAACAGCTACATTTTAAATTGAACCAAAGAAACAGGACTACAATTTACATCAATCTACATCATATTTATGGAAATTGAACTCTATAAATGCAATACTCCGTCAGCTTAAAGCACTTATTTTGTACCTCTGTCTCTCTGAACTTGCATCGAGCCTAGAAACCGGACAGCAAATACTCCTCTAAAGGCAGAACTTTTGTCTTTAGCTGATTCAGTTAACGGTGTAGTAGCTGACTGGTCATATGGGTTAGCTTTGCTACATAACACACAATAATAAAAAACAAAGTAAAAAAAAGTAATTATTTTATTCATATTTTTGTAATGCAGCACATATATTAATAAAAATAAAACTTTGCAAAATATCTAAAAATGGTTAATTATAATTAGTTTATACTCTCAATTAAGTTACAAATCACAATAATGTAAATATAATTTAATTTCACGATTAATTACTGTACAAAAAAAGTCTAGTTAAGATCAAATAATAATCTCAACTATAGGAAAAACATATCGCACATTCGAACAAAGAATGTTAGAACACCAGACATTAAAAACAAACATCCTACAATGGCTTTAGCGCAAACAATTTTGGATAATGATATTAAAATAGATAAAATCATATACAAATCTTTAGTCACACTGCAAACGAAATATCAACTCACTTACGCTGAAAACATGTGAATTCATGCAAATCAACATAGGATCTGCAACACAGAGATTCCACCCCTTCCAGCAGCATGGAATCTCCTGTTGCATGAGCAGATGCACAAAGAACATGAGCAATAAACATCTGACGTCAATGAGACATGCATTTAAGACAGCACATCGTAGTATGGAAGCCTGAGGAAGCGAGTATGTAAGATCTGGTGAAACAGTTGCTGATGGGGGGAACCATTGGTTTTAAAATTGTTTTAAATTTCTTTTAAGAATTTTAAAGAGTTTTAAGTTGATTTAAATTTAGGGGATGTGCAAGCAATCATTAAGTAATTCAGCATGAAATTGTGAGAACCTCCAATGAGGAATACAACCAGTGCTTGCTTAAAAGGACTGGTATACAGAAGCTGATATAGAGGTACAAGCATACCAAAAGTAACATCACTTTACAACAGACAGTAGCCACAAGTGCAGGAGCAACTTGTAGGAGTTGACTTGGGTACTTCCTAAGATCGGCCAAAAAACTTTGAACAACAACAGAAGAAAAATACAGCCAATCTGTGCCAGCAACTATTAACATCTTCATATTATGAACTGGTAACTATGGTTTTCCTTACTTTTCTATAGCACCTTTACAAGGAAAAGGCAAGCTTTTAGAATATGTCCACTAAGGACCTTAAGATCAGAGCATAAATGTTCATAGATAATGGTTACTAGATTCTTACGATTTGAATAGCACTCCTCCAGATCTTAACTATACTTTTTTGTACAGTAATTAATCGTGAAATTAAATTATGTTTATACTCTCTTGATATTTTTCTGTCTATACAAGGGATTTATCTTGAGTAGGAATTAAAAACTTATTCCCTTACAATAATTAAACTAAATCAACTAATTTATTTCTTATAGATAATCAAGCCAATATATTATCCTTTATTTCTGAAAATCAGCATATACATATATACACTCTCAATGGTCTTTGAATTATTATCACCCCATCCTCTGCTGACGAATGAACTATATAAGTGAAATAAAAAGAGGGCTGAGCCACCTCTAAGTGGCACTTTTCTGCATACAATGGCCTAAATGGCCTTTCTGCATACAATGGCCTAAATGGCCAGGTCACAAGGTCTCAAAGAAATTTTGAGGAACAGGACTCACTGGACGGCTGTTTAGGAGACAGATGGTAGCCTCCTGTCAAGACCATCCAGTGTGTTCTTTAATGTGCACAGGTGTGTGTGTGTGTGTGTGCAATAGTGACTGTCAAAGCAATGCTCTTGCTGTAACACTCCAAAAGTATGGTAAACTTCTTTACTTTGGACCTTTTGACTATTCCAAATTAAATTAAAACTCTGGAGAGTATATCAGACGCAAGGCAATATTAACTTGCAAAATAAAGTTAAATGACAATTCATTAGATATATGGGCGTTACTTATTGTGTAAGAAATAAAAAGATTGTCAAATTTTTAAAAGTTATATCTTAATCAAAATCAATTACACTGGGCAACAGACAAAAAGGCTTTGAAATGAAAATAGTCAATCTTTACTAATTTCGAGGTGCTGAACACGAAAATGACAATAATGAGATCTAGAGGCATCAAAAGGAAAAAGAAGTGGACAATAGCATATCCTAATATACTATCTGCTCTCCGACCAGTTTGAAGGCCTTCCTGTTCCCGAATCTCAAAAATAAATTTCCATCGATTCAGATGATGAGGAGGGAGGTGAACTGACATCAGGTTCTCCGCACCCTTCGGTGTCTAATGATGATTCATATGTCTGTCACGGTGCATCATCTGCATTACACATTCTCACCGAAGAAGAAATGAACATCTTGTTAGTGATGTGGAGCTGTCCAAGGCCAAAGCAGAGTTACTTGGATCAACTTAAACAATGGAATTTTCTTAAGGAAAATGTCTGAGTGACTTCATTTCAAACTAGTCATGAGCAGTTTGCACCTTACTTCAGAAAGGAAGATGACCTGGTTTTCTGCTCCAAAGTAGATGGCCTGATGAATGCCCTCGGATTCAAACATGACCCTCAAGAATGGCAAGCCTTGAGACTCTAAATTGAATCTCAAAATGGTGTTGCTGCAAAATGGAAATAGGCTTCCATCCATTCCAGTCAGACATGCTATCTGCATGAAAGAGACCTACAACAACCTAAAACAGCTGTTGAACTGTCTTCAATACAGCAAGAATGGCTGGCATCTCTGTTGCGACTTAAAGGTAGTGGCTCTGTTGATGGGTCTGCAGATGGGATATACGAAGTACTACTATTTATTATGTGAATGGGACAGTCGAGCAAAGATATTGCACTACATGAAGGGAAACTGGCCACAGAGGAAATCTCTGAAGGTCGGAGAGAAGAATGTGGAACACACAGCACTGGCAGAAACACACAAAATCCTGCTACCATCCCTACACATCATACTCGGTGTGATGAAAAACTTCGTAAAAGCCATGGACTGGACTGTATCAGCTTTCAAGTACTTGGCTGACAAATTCCCTTGATTCAGCAAAGCAAAAATTAAAGGGGAAATTTTTGTGGGTCCTCAGATCTGCGAGCTGTTCAGAGACCAGGTGTTCAACAACCTACTTCAGGGTGACGAGAAAAAGGCTTGGGATGCGTTTCATCTGGTGTCAACTAAATTCCTCTGGAATGTCAGGGCAGACAACTACAAGAAACTGGTTAAGGACATGTTGTCTCTGTATCATAAACTTGGCTGCAATATGTCCTTAAAGATCCATTTTCCCCATTCCCACTTAGATTTCTTCCCTGACAACTGCAGCATGGTTAGTGATGAGCACTGTGAACGTTTTCATCAGGACACTGCAATGATGAAGAAACGATACCAGGGAAACTGGTTCACTTCAATGTTGGCTCACCAGTGATTATTCTGAGCAGCTGTACAAGCAATGGGCAAAGCAACATCAAAAGTAGAAGTGGAGTTTTACCGATGCATGTCATATGTACGTATTACTCTATAAGAAACTATTGCAGATTTCTCAGAAATCGTAGCCAATTTTGCATTTTCAGGTCATATTCGTGTTCACCACCTTGAAATCTTTAAGAAATGGCTACTTTTATTTCAGAGGCGCAACTTTTGTGAAAATTTGCTGCCCCGTATCATCACTACTCAAGAGAAAAAAATAGAAAAGTCAAAATATTCATATAACAAAGTTTATTTCCGAAAAATCATGACTCACCATAAAAACTGCTGAATACAAATTAGTCTGAGCAAATAAAAGCTCATTTAAACATCTCCAAAACTGACAAACTTCTCAGCTAACATTGTTCTCTATCTCACTAACATTTTCTCATTGTGACTATCTCCAATATCATTACTCCATTACTGACTCTTAGCCTACTATCATTATTCTACTATCACCTCTACCTTCTATCACTCTAGTAACTCTTTGACCTAATCCCTTAGTATACATGCAGCACACAACTGACATGTGTGTTGCACACTGGGAAAAATATTTACATATTATGATCACACACTAGCTATGACACAAGAGGGGGGGAGGTCCTTAACACATGCATTAACGGCTATCAATCAAAAGTCAGAGTTGCGCATGTGTAACTCCTTTAGCTGATTAGAATGAGGGAAAATGATGGCCAACTAAATAATAATCCCCAAAATTATAAATATAATGTAAATAAAGTAAAACAGGTTATGGAAAAGTAAAAGTGAATGGGTGGACCATCACACTGCATACAGGGCCACAGCTCCATATCCCATATCACAGACAATGGCTTTTTCAAACCTATTCTTGTCCCCTTCCTGACTGAGGGCAGGTTGTGGGTTTAGTGAAAATAAGTCTCACAGGTGTGTCTTGAATCTGGGAACTACAGATTATGAGCCTGATGCACTACCAAAATAAAAGGAGATATAACATCAACAGTTGCAGCAATTCTGTTTGTAAACATGGGAATTAAAAAGTAACATAAATAACAGGCAAACAGATTAGCTTAAAA
Source organism: Ryuthela nishihirai (assembly GCA_038380435.1). NCBI lineage: Eukaryota > Metazoa > Arthropoda > Arachnida > Araneae > Heptathelidae > Ryuthela > Ryuthela nishihirai. Next base: position 40,187,711 of record JAWZYU010000034.1, on the reverse strand, counting down.
TTTAAAATTGGTATGATTATTGGTGCCAGGGTTGTGGGTGCCTCTATCTAAAAACATAATGCCTTATTGGTTATTCAGAACAGTTGGGGTGGGGAATGGCTCAGTCAGTAGCACGCCAAGGCTCATAATCTGAAGTTTCCAGGTTAGAGTACCAGCTAGGTCAAGGTTGAAATTTATCTCTACAAAACTCCCTGCATTGCCCACAATCAGTAGGGGACATGATGGGCTTGGAAAGGCTGCCATTCATCATATGGGATGTTAAGCTGTGGCCCCGTGTACGAAAGAGCCACACCCTGCACACATTTAAAGAACACACTAGATGGCCTTGATGGGAAGCTACCATGTCTCCCAACAGCTGTTCCAGTGAGTCCCCTCCCCCAACCTTCTCTGGGTCTTTGGGGTCCTTGTGACCTGGCCATTTAGCCCATTGTGTGGAAAAACATGCCACTCAGAAGTAACCCAACCCAGAACAGCTGTTGCAAAGGCATATGCAGATTGGAACATTGAAGGAAACACAACTATAAATCCAAGAACTGTGATGGGAAATATAGTCTATGAAAAGAGAGAAGACCTATCACCTTTCACAGGTCAACACATGCACATAAAGTTGAAACATTTATCATTTGGAATATCAAAGTAGATACCACATGACATTCACTCCTAATCACACAATACTGGAAACTGCAATTTTCAGAGTTCTGGGATCATTACACATGGCCCAAGAATGATTAGAAAAAAGTCTCTAATGAATTGTCTCCTTTTACACCACAAATATAGACAGTTATACATGTGGTGAAAGCATGAGCCAATAGATTGCATGTGCATTGTACAAACAGTGCAAACTGGTTGTGTTATGGCCTGGGGATACTCTATTGGTATACTCCTCTGACAGAGGTTCAACACTAAAGGGTATGGACTATTCAAACATTGTTGCAGACCAAGTACACTCTTCAATATTAATACTGTTCTACAATGGTGATAACTTTTCAACAACAATCCATGTCATCAAGCTTACACTGTACAGGAAGAGTTTGCAGAAAATTCAGATGGCTTCACCTCCTTACACTTAGTCAACTCCCCAGATATCAATCCAATCAATTATTTGTGAGATGTTGTGGAACAAGCAATTTGATGGCTGATATGTCTATAGTCACTGTTATTAAACTGCAAAATACTTTACAGTCAGCATGCTGATTATCATCATCATAACCTAGTAGCATCTACACAATTCAGATAGTTATTTGCCCAAAGAAGACCTTACAGTATTAAGAGGGTGCTAATAATTCAATGCCCAGTAAGTGTATATGTACAGCTTGCAGAATATTTACTTACTTCGAATGCGAGTCTTGAGATTTTGTTCTCTCTCGGTCCTCAGCAGGAGAAAACATGTCAAATTGAATAGGAGTCTCTAAGAGAAGATTATCCATAGGTGAGGATGGAGGTGTTGGTGGACTGCTTGCTTTTGCTACATCGCTAAAGGAATATGAAACACATATTAGATATTTTTCATTTAAAAGTTTCATCCATCTTAAGTTTTGAGAACTATTTTACCTGTTATCAATAAATTCCCCATTTTTCATTTACATGTGAATAATGTACATAACAGTAGTATAACAAACACAGAACCAAAAACTCAGATATTTTAATACCAAATTTTCCTTTGTCACACCTTAAAATTCAAATGAAGATCCTCAGAGATATTTTGAAACCTAGAGAATAATTGATTCTATAAATATAATTTTAAGCTATGCAAAAAAATTCTAATAACTGATATACCAATTTCATAAATAGCCATTATACTGTATTAAAGAAGCATCATAATACAAAAATATGGTTGTTGAATGAAAAATGATAAAAAGCATTTATTGTTAATATTTGAATTTAAATTATTTTATTAAACCATTGATGAATTTCTTTTTCTATTCTGACTGAAGTTCATTAAAGCAAGGTGACAAATTATTAAAAATTGCATGAAGTGTAGGCTTAAGCATTACAGTGAAAAGAACAAAGTCACAGATAAATATTTTTACTCTACTACAGAATGTAATTATCTATGACCTATTAATATACTGCTTATCCACTATCGTTACAATTTATTAAATTTATATCTACACCACTTTATTGCAGATAGCCACAGAAGTATGAAAGAGTTGAGTTGTTTTACCACTTAGTGGTACTTTTTTGCACACAATGGGCTAAATGACCAGATCACAAGAATCCCAAGGGCTCAGAGAAGGCTTGAGGAAGGGAGACACTGGAAAACTGTTAGGAGACAGATGGTAGCCTCCCGACAAGGCCTCAAGCATGTTCTTTAACTTCCTCAGGGTATGACTCTCACACACACAGGACCATGGCTTAATGTTCCATCCGATGGACAGCGATCTTAACCCATCAGTGTCTTCTATTGACCAAGGGCAGGGTGGGGAGTGTTACAGAGATAAATCTCAACTTTGGCCCAGCTTGGACTTAAACCTGGAAACTGCTGATTATGAGCCTTGGCACACTACTGACTGAGCCATCCCAACCCCAGGTCTGAAAGGAGACTGCCAGTTTTACTCCAGATGAGATCTTTGAGGAATGTGAAACCCCAGAAGAAAAACAGCACAAATATCCTCACCTTACCCAGGGCTTGAACCTAGGTCCCTTTGATCAGTAGCCAAGCACACTAACCACTTTGCCATGGGACAGATCTCATACAAGAGAACTAAAAATTATCATGATACAATTTAAACTGCAATAAATGATTGAAAATTAAATATATAAACCTTTCTTTGTTCTTACAAATATTTCAGGCTTCTCGAAGTATTTATTGTTAAAAACTAGTGCTCAAAATTTTGGTAAACTATAAAGAAATATCATTTTAGGAAAACAATTTATTTTAAGAATATGTATTAGTCAATATCTTAATTACTGTATGCTGTTGTGCATATATACTTTGTAAGCAACATGTAATTACATGATGCAGTGCAGGTTTAAATTAATCCTAAAATGATAATAGCAACAAAATACTTACCCATCATTACTTGTATTGCTTGAAGTAATACTTGGAACTTGGTGAAATTTTTCAACTGTATTTTGCTGTAAAAGAGACAAATGTGATTAACTAAAAATGTGCTAATATTCAAAGTTATTTAAAAATTCATATATAAAATCCAAATATATATATTTTGTTCTTTCTGTATTGAGTTGAAGATGAGCTATAAGACACTAATATAAACTAAAGGTAAAAAGCTCATATACATTTTCATTTACTTCTAGAACTTCTGACTTGCCAAACACAGGAACTTTTCTATTAAGTGGGAATTTTCATTTTTACACTTCAGTATTATTAAACTTCCACATCCAATATTTACCATGCTTTCTTAGTCTGCCATCTGAGGGGCCATTAAGCCATGATTCTGTATCAAGAACAGCTTCACTCATTAAAGAATAAACTGCATTACTATAATGGTACACTAATAATTAACTTCAAACTTGTATTTTTAAGATCCTTAAGCCAAAATGCTACTCAGAATAAGATAATTGAAGCTGCATTTAATTGAACACGTTGTTTATATGCTACTTTTATTTCTCTTCTTCAACAACAACAACAACGACGACGACGACGACGACAACGTCAATATTTCCTATTGGTTAAAGGCTGAAATATAACAGAGGCTAGTTAGCATTTAACTTTTTGAACCTTTCACTTTACAACTAAACTGAAGCTGGTAGCAATGCTTATTAAATTATTTTTGGTTAGGAAAAAAAACGACAGAATAAACAATAACAGAAATAGGTCATATCAAACACCAAAATAAAGAGCATTTAATTCTGCACAATAAACTGATATAATTCTTTAAATGGAGTATTAATATTTTCATATGGCTACCAACTAACATTAAGTTTAAAGAAATTTAGGCCTTAACTGGTGTAGTGGTTAGCATATTTTACTATTATGCCAATGGACATGTCCTTCTATGTGTATGTTGTATGGGAAACAAATACAAGCTTAATGAAACTTTTAGGTTATCTCTATCATTGTGAAAATAACAAAAAACAATGTTTATTCTATAAAGTGTAGAAAAGCTTCCAAACAAAATCTAAAACTAATATATATTATTTTCAAATGTTTATACCATTTGATCAGTATAGTGCATTAATATTATGGTCTGTGAGTTGCCTCCATTATTGAAAAGTGGCCTGCATGTTGCTTGCATTACAAAAAAAACGGTCCCCCAGAGAAAAAGGTTGAATGACCAATTTAAACACTTTAAAACACACTTTTCTGACTATTAAAAATAAAATTGTCAATATACTTTTTAAAAGGTTATTATATGATATTAAGTAATAATTAATTCCACCACAGAATTCGCTAAACACATTGTCACCCACTAAATCACACACAGATGGGTAAAGGATTAATATTTCAATAACAAAATTACACATTCTCACATATTAACAGAATTGAACTATGCAGGAAGCAAACAGAATAACAGTAATAGTTCATTGCAGGACTTTTTTTTTTTCAACTGGTCTGCATAGCAGTTCGACAAGTATACTGGTAAATATCTTTTTCACATTATAACCTGTTAGTTTAGTGAATACACTAATTTCAACCATCTGTTCGATTTTCAGTACTCCTGTTTGGTGAGTGTATCAGCAAATATTTTTCCAAAAAAAAAAAAAAGCCTTGGTTTATTGTATAAAATGTGCCTTTTCACTGTGAATTTCAAAACTAAAGTGGATGGAATTGATAGTGTGCCAGGTTTACAGACTGATGTTACCAAATGTGAATTCCCATTGGGCATTGAGATTTTCTCTAATAACCCCTGCACTACCTTTGATGAGAAAGGGGACACCAGAATTAAGACATGGACCTGAAGCAGGAAAACCATACCTATGCACCTTAAAGAACAAATCACATGCTTATAAGAGATTTCCATTTGTCTCCTAACAGCTAGCCAGTAAATTCTCTTCTCCTACCTAAGCTCTTGGGATCATTGTGACCTGGCCATTTAGCCTACTGTGTGCACAAAAGTGCTGCTTAGAGGTAAGCCTAACCAAAATTATGTAATAAGATGCAGAAAGATATCACATTGCTTTATTATAATTTTTGTTTTGCCATTTTGTATTAGTCACTAATGGTAATGCTCCTTTCAATTAATAAAGCTTCAAGTTTGTTACTTTACAATTTTTTGCATTAAAGTTTTTTCAGCAGGATAATTTTAATAATTATCACATATACACATGAAGATAAATTCTTGTAATTTAAACTCGCATTAAAAAAAATTAAGCAAAAACTTCTACCATCAATATTTATTATTCACTGCAATTTATACAAATAAATAGTGCTTGCCTGTGAAGTTTTGTCTTTTGAAGCTTGTCTTATGGGTCCAGATCGATCACGATTACTAAATGTTTCTTTAGAAATATTATTTAAAGTAGCTATCCATTCATCTCGTTCACGTTCATTCACTGCTTGAAGAACTATTGTTCTGAAATAAAATTTTGAAAATTAATGTGATTACTAATATATTTCATCATCATCATCTACCATATTAATTTTACAATAAAATTTCAACAAAGAATTTCTGGGACTGAAAATTTTTCATAATACAAAATTTCTTCATAGTAGTATTGTATTTCCATTTCTTGGTGGAAGAAGAAAGAATCTCCTCTTCAGAGTTCAAAAAGACTTTCTGAAGAGATAAACTCTTAAGTAATCAGAGAAATTATTGTCATGGTCAGCAGAGCAAATATATCTAGAAAAGTAATCAGTGTGTAAAGATGTTTTGCTACAATAAAAAACTGCAGCAACAAAATTATACTTTCTAACATTACTCTGAGTCTTGGACTCTTCACAAGTTGGCTTTTCAATTCATCGTGAAGTAAAACTATCACTCAGGATGTATACTTTATTATTTCAATAAATCAAACCCTGCAAACTAAGCTGACAATTAGCTTTATCTTAAAACGTAACTACTCATTTAAATACATTATGAACAAAAAAGTATTAGATCAAGAATGTTTTTGTTATAAGATTAATATTTATAATATCCACATTCAATTTGTTATAAGCAATTTATTGTGTAACAGAGTTAAAGAAATATACCTCTTTCCATTTGAAATCTGAAACACGTTGCGTCTGTCTTCTTGTTCAAGTGCCTGTGCAGCGACTGTTCTGTCAAGCTCCATCACTACACTGCCTGCCACCTGAAAATATTACAAGCCATAGTTCTTTCATCCATATTCAATTCGATTTTCAAGTTTATGTTAAAATTTATTTCATGTGAAAAAATAAAATGCACAATTTTCAAATCATCTGTATTATAAATAATGAATGCTCTAATTTAAACAGTTAAAAAACAATTCTTCATTAATAGCCAAAAACACTTACATCATCTTTACCCATGATCATAAGATGACCACCAAGAGTATATATATAAATATGTTCCCATTTTGTCACCATACCTGCAAATTTTCTGAAAAAAAATATATTAAAAAAATTAAAAATAAAATTTTTAGAAAATGCTTAATTTGCAAAAATGGCACTACTTCACATAAATATGAATACTGTGAAGGAAAAAACCCCTCATAATGTAATTATTAAGTAATGAAATACTTGCATTGAAGAAAATTTTCAAGCTGGCTGTGGAAACTCGGTAGGTCAATAAGTAGGTCAAAATGGTCGGTTGTATAAGTTGACCAGGTAGGTCAAACTTATACAAGAGAGTGGACCAAAATCATCATAACCATAGGGCCTGATTCTAAATTCAACAAAACCAGGAGCACTGTGAGTTAGACTTTTTGGCTAGTTTCAGAAAATGAAAAACTCCTCCAAAACAAAAAGGAAATTGTTTCAGAGTAACATTCTATTCATATTATAAAAAAAATATTGCTGACTATATAAAATGGTTAATGGTTACAAGACTATTTCAAAAAAATAAAAGATCCTTTATCAGTAAAATGGTATGCACACCAAATTTTTGGTAAACTTATCTTCCTTGGGATTTTAGGAACATTCATAATTCTACTTGCTAATCTGTCATTATATAGACAGAAACATGGTCATAATAATTCAATCTCTACCTATAGAGGAATAATATTTGATTCATGGGATGAATAAGTCAAAGTATGTGTTGCCTAGTATCAACTGAGACTACTTCCTTTTAAAATAAATGTATCAGAAATATTTCTTCATCTTCTCATAAACGTTTGAATGAAATGATAAAATATATGAATTAGCAAACTTTTAAACACTTCTTTCTATAATGTTAATAATAAAAGAATAGCACAGAAAAAAGGCAAAAGGAATACATACGTTTTAAAAAACAAATAACCACTTTTCTGTGTAAGACTAGTATTGGGTGGGATATAAGGCATGTCTACTGGTGGTTCAGCATAATATAAATGTTGACTCTGCTGCTCAATTGTATCTATTAGTTCAACTGTATGCTGAGTTTCTTGTCCTAGTTCAGCTTGAACACTGTAATATATGATAAACACATTTTGTAAGAAACAGTTTTAAAACTCCTTGAATTTTTAGTCCTTATTATTTAATACTCAAATGACAAATGGAAAATAAATAGCACAAACTACAAATTATTATAGAGGAATATTAACACTCAGGATATTTCTTTTGCTGATGAATAAAAAGTTTCAAGGAATGTAGTCCAGAAGTTTTTCAACTGTTTAAAAATTTTAGTCTATGGCAATTTTAATTTGCCATAGCCCACTAAGTAACAGTCTCTACTGAGCCAATCAGAATTTCATGATTGTGGGATCTGTTTGTTTGACAGAGTAACTGCTGACCAAAAATTACTCTTGACATGAAAGAGAAATGTACTTATCCCTTTATTTGTTCATTTCTTTGTGATTCCAATTACAGCCAAATGAATATCATCCATGTGACCTAAATTTTGGTAGATTGCTTATATTGTTAAAGGTGGGTTATTGCATTTCAATGAAATTAATCTGATTTTAAACTGGAAGTTGATTTAATAAATATTCCTTTTTCACATTATAATTTGCCTATAATAACTGTAAATTAGATTTTTCTTGTTCACATTATTTACAATAATGTGTATAATATTCAAATAGATTAAGTGGTATTTCAGTGCATTAGTAAGTAGTAACAAATCATTCAACATTTTAGTTATCACCTAAGAAAATGCTTTCCAGTTAACAGTAAATAATACATTATTTCACTTCATTGAACATTTTAGGGGTAAACTTCCTTTGGACAAAGAAAAAATATTTTTAGCCAATTTAGTTATCATGGAAAGAACTTAAGAAAAATGAATATTATTAACTACTAGTAGAAACTCATTGAAATCAATAAGTAAATTCAAATGCAACATTCTTTAATTTACTACATATGAGGTACACACATTATCTGTATTAATTTTAAAATGGACCTATGTCAAATCAGTTTTTGATGGTGAAGTTTTTTTGAAACTTGGCAAAATGGTTCACTTGGATCACATAGGTATACAATGTACACTGCCATACACCCTCCACTATAGCCTACTAATTTTACAACTTACAAAACTAAATTCTTCTTACAAAACAACAAACAAAACTTACAAAACAAAATTCTTCTTTCAAGAGGGGGGGCGGGAAAGCAATCCTCTCCTTTCACAGCTTTCATGTACAGTGGGAATGATCTGTTCCTTTTCTCTTCCTTTGTTCCACCCTACACATTAATTACATCCCAGATTTTTTTTTCTCTTTCTAATTTCTGTCTGCTTCCTTATGGTGGTCAACATTTCAGAAGGTTGGATGTCAGCAATAGGTCTGGCTCTTTTACTAGTCACTACTAAGTATTATCAGTAGAATGGTTGGTAAAACAATTATAGACCTCCATGAACCTCAAAATTAGAGTACTTAAATAAATAAATCTGTGTGTGGTCCATGACCTACTATTTACACTAATCTGTTAAAGCAGTAAAGCTTGGCATATTATATTAATTCAGCATTTACCACACAAAGTTGAACTGGTCAAGTAATTAGCATATGCCAAAAAATTTCATTCTAAGGTTTTAAATTCGTCTTGTTGGTTGGCTGATTTGAGGGTTTATGTGCATAAGGAACTAAGGCTACTAGATCATGAGATAAAGCAACAAGTCTTTAAACTATAAGCCCAGACAATGTATTGAATTGATTCTGCAATCCCAGATTTCACCTGCACCTCTAGCAGTCACACTAAAACTTAGAAAACAATGAAGAATTCAGGTAATTTCCAATCTCTCATTTTTCTAATACAGTACTAAGCAAAAACTTAAATGAAGGTATTCTACCAACACTATTCAATTTAAACAATGTATGTGTGGTTATACTTCTATATTGCTTAAACAAATTTTGTGATTGTTATATTCTCTTCCTTTTGTACTTGGTCTGTAACACTCACCATGGTAATATCAATACTTGAACTGAGGAAGATCAATGTAAATGATTAAATGTTTTTTTTTTCTTGATTTACTCATCTTTAGTTCTTATCCAGGAAAGATTTACTTTTTATTGGGTTTTAGATAAATAAATATTTATTATCTAATTTTCTCTTTTTTATAAATAATTTTATAAGAGTTTTTCTATGTACAAAAAACACAGTTCTATGTAACCAATACACAACATTGAGAATGCAAATCACAGTTATTTGTGAAAAATAAGCAGTGTATTGCAAGTCTAATTTTGTGCCTATAAAACATAAGTGGGCTGTTTTGCCTCTGAGCAGCACTTTTTTTGCACACAATGGGCTAAATGGCCAGGTCACAAGGACCCCAAGGGCTCAGAGAAGGTTCGGGAGAGGGGGCCCATTGGAACAGTTTTTGGGAGACAGATTGCAGCCTCCTGTCGAGACCATCCAGAGTGTTCTTTAACGTGCACAGGGTATGGTTCTCCTGCATATGCGGCCATGACTTAACGTTCCATCTGACAGACAAGCCTTTCCAAGCCCATCAGCATCTCCTACTGACCATGAGCAGAATGGGGAGTTGTGTGGAGATAAATCTCAACACTGTTCCAGCTGGGACTCAAACCAGGGAACCGCAGATTATGAGCCTGCTGTGCTACTGACGAGCCATCCCCACCCCATAAAACATAAGACTATATAATATAGAAACACAATATGAAAACTTATTTTAACCCTTTCAGTGTCCACATCATCTGTATACATTTGCAGAATCCGAAATGAGAGACCAAGGACATATGTATATGTTTTTACTAAAACAATCAATTTTTTAAAAGTAAAAATGCCATTGTCATTTATATATATATCTTATAAAAATATATAATTCAAGCTTGAAAAATCATATTTTGTTTTTTAATTTGATGCATATTATTAAACTACAATATAAATAATTTGATAAAGCCATCTGATTGCCATTTCTTAGAAGCACTAAACGGTATTGCTGATTTGCTTGTTAACATTCCTATTTGCTAAAACAACTTTCTGATTTAAGCTCACAAGTTTGATTTGAACTATTATCAATAAATTTTTACTTAAATTTCTGAAAATCTCCTAAAAATTAACAACTGCTGTTTTTAAAAATGGTAGATTTTGGAAGTAATTACAACGTACGTAACGCCATTCCCCCCCCCCCCCATTTCACACCATTTTCTGTCATAAACCTATTTCAGTATTCCCAAATTATTTTTATCTTTTTTTCCCAGCATCCTATGCATCTTTCCCATTCTTAAAATCAAAACTGGAAGTAAACGCATCCCTCTTCGAAAATCTGGTTGCAACTACACCTAATTACATTATGGCTCACTGAGGCAAACAAGAGGCAGTGGCTGACATGTGCTATCTTCATTCCGTGCACTATAAGTGGTTCCCATATTGTTTTAGTCCAGCATATTGGATAATAATAAATAAAATAAATACCCCCTCAAGCAGCTGTTTGCCACAGAGGTCTGACAAGAGCCTGTAAGTTTATATGCTATAGTAGAAGGTCCGTGAGGATGGCAGGACCTCAGTAGAAAAATGACACATACATCCATGCCTTACCTGGGGCTCGAACCCAGGTCCCTTAGATCAGTAGCCAAGCGTGCTAACCACTCAGCCATGGGACAGCTCAAATTGGATACCGTTGTAAAATTAGCATTTACTTTTTTATATTTAAACCTTAGTTTTCGTTTCAGTAGATTTATTTTCCGAAATTAGCAACCTTTTGGCCAATTGATAAGTATTGATTTTTCATAGTTATGCTACATCAGATGGCCAGTCTACAACTTGCTGCTGTGGATATTTTAACATCGCATTAGGCTACATGTTAATTTTTATTTCATTATTTATTACTTTTCCAGTACTAAAATTTTGATCTGGTATCATTTTCTGAAAATAAATGAAGTCTTGGATATGGAAGCAAATTCATTTCTGTAGATTTATTTCCATAAGTTAGCAATCTTTTTGGTTGGCTGATTTATGCTAGAGCAGAGACCGGCTTAAAAGTTGTTGAGGATATTTTATTTAACATCCCATTAGGTTATATGCAATTTTTGTTTTATTATTTCTTGTTTTCTTTACTAAAAACAGTTTGAGCTTGTACCGTTTTCTGAAAAGTCTTGGATACAGATGCAAAATTGACTTCCTTGCTACGGAAATCAGCTGTCATGTAGGAGGGCAATTTCAGGAAGGCGTCCCTTCCGTTAAACTCACTGTGAAAGTTTCACTCCCCCCCACTAGAAAAATATAATTTATTTAAATTACGAGTGTTTAAATTCATAATGTTTAATAAAAAAAAGCAGCCAAGGAAGTGTTTTTCTATTTCATGACCAGTTCAGAAAATCCCGTGAATGTGAGAAGTCCAAGTCACGTATAACACTGGCCATGTTTAAAATATACAATACTGAAAAGTCGTTAAAAGAAATAAAAATCATATTTCAGGTTGAATATATTATTCGGGAGGAAATTTCCTTTCAATAAATAATAATTTAACCATTTTTATTCATCAGGTTTTCCAAAATGAAGCCTTAATTGTATAGTGCGATCTTTTTATTCACCATATCACATTAAAAAAGGCATATTAAAATCAGTATGCTTGTAAATTTGCTTACATTATTCATTTTCATAAAATTTGTAATTAAATTCTGTTCAATTTGGTATATAACATGACCTATTTCGATTGATTGGTTATTTTTTTTTTAATTCTAAGGTTGACTTGTTTATGTGACAACACAATTGGCTAAAACCCTGGAATTTTCTCAAAGTATGGTACCAAGAAAAAAATTACAAAACAAGAAAAATATTTACTTGAAACCAAAAAAAAATATTTTTCATTATTCAGAAATTGCACATGAATAGCCTTTCTATTCATGTGCATTATACTCATTTCTAATATTTTTTTAAATAAATTTTTGTGTTGCCAGATGCATTTTTTACTACATAACTCTAAAAAAAAGTCCTATTAAAATAAAACTTGTCATCTTTTTTTGCTAAATATTTTATTTTCAGAAAATCCAGAAATGCCAATTAATTTGGCATATAACATGCCATAATTCCTTTCATTAGTTATTTGGCAAAAAAGTTCTAAAGTTCAATTTTTTGGGGGCTGAGTATAGGGAAAAAATAGCTTGCCTCTGGATGGAAACCGGTTTTTCAGTCTGGACACTGGAAGGGTTAATTATGGAAAACATATTATTTTCTTTGACAATAAAATCATTACTCTTGCATTGTTATAAAAATTAACTGAACAAAACTTTCTGCAATAAGTATTTATTTATATGAAAACCTTACCCTTGTACACTGGATCCAATATTTGAAAGAAAGGTGTCCAGTTCTGGAGTATTCATTGCCTCATGTCCCACCGAAAAAGTAGATCGAAGTGCATGAAGATACCCCAGCATTGGTTCCAAAAGAGCTATTTTCCGCTTATATTGCAGTGCATTTAGGTTGGCATAATAATGAAGAGACATCTAAAGAAATAATAACACACTTCAAGGTATATATCAATATATTAAATATATCAAGGTATATTCTATAATTTAACATTTTATTGATTCAATAATTTTAACAGTATCACTGTTAAATTATTGAATCAATCAGCAAGTATAAAAAGACTGGTGAATCCAATTAAGAAACATTATTAAGTGAAGCTATTAAATGTAATAAGTTACATGTAACTAATAATGTGTACATGTCACTTTGACATAAACTAGTTAAGTAAAATTTAAAAACATATTTTTTGACACATCCTTGGCAACTATTTTGTATTTTTTTAAATTAAGGTATAAATTTTAATAGCTTTATATTTTTGCTGAGTATACACATACAAATAGTGATGAGAGAGGTGAATGGATAATGCCCATATATATACAATTTCTAATTTTTCCCTTGAAGAATACAGTATATCGTTGGATGGCAATAAAACTTGACAGAACAGTGCTACCGTCTCTACTGCCTATAACAGTAAATGGTAAAGTTTTCAGTGCAGAATTAGTGTGTACCATTTGAAGAAATTTTGGCATTTTGTAAATTGATGATTAGATACAAGCAAAAACTCAATCCCAGGAGATAGCAGACAAAAGAAAGTCCTTCATCAAAAGGTTAACATATGCTAAATAACATAAGAATGAAATTAATAATTGCTGCACTGATGTATTAAAGCAAGAAAAAGAGTATTCCTCAAGTGGCTGAATTTTATATAGATTTATATGAACATTCACCCTTTAGTTTCAAGACAAAGGAAATCATGTTGAATGGGACATTTTTCTACATGCCATGGAACTCTGGTATTATTAACATAGAAAAATTACAAGTCTGTCAACTCTCAATTATAGATGAAATTTCACCTCTTTATCAATGGTAATCAGGATTATAAATTGAAAAACAACTAATGAGGGTACTGACTACTCAGAAAGGTATGATGGTTTTAGTTTGGAATTTTATAGACAACTAGCAATTCAGTCTATGGTGGGCCAAATACATCATGAGAACAGCATATTATGCAAAAATATACTAAATCCTCTGAACTTAGACATGAAGTGTAGTACATGCAGAGTAACATGGACCTAAGCATCCATATATAATTTTTTACTACAATTATAAGAAAACGTCTTCACACTCTACCTCTAGTTTCTACAAAATACATCATACAAAAATAAAGCAGAAACTAGTAAAGGTAAAAATATATTTAATATACAAATGAGTCATCTCTAATCTTGAATTTGCCTCCTAGTTGCAGCAATCACTCTACTTGTTCAGCTAAGAAATTGGTGTTTTTGCTCCTTAGGTAAGCTTATATACTGTAGGTTCAATTACAGGAGGGGCATCAGACTGCATATACACATGCATAAAAATCCTCAAGCAGTCATATGCTGTTAGCAACTAGATTGCAATTTTGTTTGCTAAACACATTCATCCTAAGCAACATTGTTGCATTTGGTCAATGATGGCCAAGTTTAATAAGATCCTGATACAAGATCTAAAAAGATCAACTGGTAATACAACAGGCACATTACCAGGGCATTTCTAATCTGTGTCTGAATAACAAATCAGGTGTTTTTCACACTTAGTAATTTTGTTTTTAAGTCATTTGAAATATCAGTGAGTTTAAACTTGAAATCGTGAATGGAAACCAAAAATAAATCTAAAATGTGCGTGACTTTACAATTTCACTCTATAAAATCCTCACAAATCTTTTTTTCTGAAAAACTCGACCACTTTTCTCTCTCATTACCCCAAACACTGGACGTGTAGCTCTTCTGTTCTTTACTTACATTGATTTATGCATTATGTGATGAAAATCTAACCAGATAAAGAAAAAGTATACTCAGTAACACAAAGAAAATGACTAAACAAAAATTAAAATTATTTGCATAAATAGCCTCAAAATACAAAACACAAGCAATTGTAATGAAAATTGAACTCTAGACAACTGGGTGTGTAGTTCTAAGAACTGCTGTCAGTGCTAAATTATATGCATAAACACCAGTTTGATTAGTTTTCCCAAAAAACTGACCTAAATTAGCCTGTAAAATTAGCTGTTCTTCAAGTAGGTATATTTATATGAATTCTGAGGTAATGGTCAACAAACTTGACTTCAGTTTTAGTGGAGGATGTTATTTTATGAGAAGTCTTGTGCAAGCTTAGCAGTAGCTTCTAGGATCTTTTTCTGACGTATATCAAATAAAAAAACAAAGAGTTACATCAAGAATGCTAAAAATGCAACTTTTTTCTAGCAATTTAATAATGGTGAAAAATTTAAGGGTTGGGTGTAACCCAAGATATTTTTTGATTTAGTAAAATATTTTGCATGCTTGTTCAGAAGCTTGATTGGCAACTTTTCTATCAGAAAATAAGTTTTTTTTTTTGCTGCAACCCAAGTCACAAGTTTTATGTAGCTTATACTCATACGGTTTTTCATATAAATGTATAACATCCATGCTACAAGAAGAATTCAAAACTAAGCTCTAGAACTCACATTATGTAAACCAATGTTATACCAATGAATAATTTTTTTAAATATTTTCACAATATGAAATACATATATATATATTTAAATACAGACAAAATAATTAACCTTAAAAGTGGAATTTTTTTTAAAGAAAGTAGCTCAACTTCAGAACCTTAGATTGAAGTAACTAACAACCAGAAATAATTACATTACCTTGTTACAAGCCAGACAAAGGAAGATTTAATTCTCAACAATAAAATATAAAAATCCAAAATTAAAAATGATAGGTAAGAATGAAAAACATATTCAGCCCCATCTGTAGGAGTTTTAAAATGTGAAGAATAGCCCTCAGCACTTTAAGGGTTAAGTGGACACAATTTCTATTGGTAATTTGAAACTTACTTGGTGAAATTTTTTAGTAGCCATATAAACCTCTTCATTTACATCCTGTCTTACTTTCTCATTATCACGTTTCTTAGGAGCCTTACAAAACTTTACAATTGTATGTTCCATTTCTATAAAAACAATAAAAAAAAGTTAAATCTACATTTACTGTATGTTTCAAAAAGTTTCTCTGTTTGATTAAGAACATTTAAATGGTAAGAACTAGCAGCACTAAATTCAGTATATAGCATCTTATCATAACTCAAAGCAACATAAGGGCTTGGCCCCTACTGTTCTTCTCCCCCCCCCTTATTTTGGGGAGATGAACTTCTAAATGGTATGAGCTACAGCTACCAAATTTAGTATATAGCTTCCTTTTACAATAACTTAAAGCAATATATGGGTGTGACCCCAACCTTCTGCCTCTCCCCATAAAAAAATGGCTAAGCTTCTCCTATATGGTACAAGCTAAGGCCAATAAATTTGATATACAGTTTCCTTTTATTTAACTTAACTATTTAAGTTAATCAGAAAAGAAGATAATTGAGTTATACATAATATACTGTAACTACAATATATTACGAGTCATCACAATAATAGTAGCAGAAAAGTTTGCTACAAATTATCCTTTCATTTCTTCCATGTACTATAATGGCTTCCTATATTTATATATATTGTTAATGCTTATTTAAATTCATAGAATATAACTTGACATCTTACCAGAGGATGCTATGCTAAACATTTCTGTCATTGTAAAAATTTCTGAAATAAAAAAAGGAGTGTATTACAGAAAGTCTACATATAGACTTGGAATATTTAAAATTAATTTTTTTAAGTCAAAAACAAGAATAATAACATTACTTCTAGGGAAATGCAAGTGTAAATTTTTAACGACAATTGAAGTCACAATACATACACTATATTGCAAAATGTGTCTGGACACTTTCATAATAAGTGAACAAATAGCCACATTCAAGTCTACCTAACTTTGAAAATAAGCTTTTTACAGAAAAAAGTCATTAGACATAAATTGAAGATCTCAGTCAGAGCTCTCTAAATCTCTATTTTCTATAATATTAATCTAATATTTAGAGAGTTATGGAAGCTATAATATTTAACAACAGATGTTATCACACACACTTCCAAAACATCCCCCCTCCCACCAAATTAACAAAAACTTCAAAAATTCTTACACAAAATTCAAATATCACATTTATATTGCAAACAACTTGTTATAACAGTTGTGATTTAACTGTTTGAGGTAAATTTTCAAAAAACTAGCAAATGTTACACTTCAATGTTTCAGCTTCCATAACTCTTTAAATAAATATTAGATTAATATTATAGAAAACAGATATTTAGAGAGCTCTGACAGAGATCTTCAATTTATATCTAGTGACTTTTTTCCGTAAAAAGCTTATTTTCAAAGTTAGATAAATTTGAATGTGGTTATTTATTTACTTAACATGAAAGTGTCCAGACACTTTTTGCAATATAGTGTATATTGATAATTAATATCAAACATTTTAAAATTATTTTCCCCATTTGCAAAAATACAGTTGTCTTGCAGTTCTAAATTGAAACTTCAGCTCTTCAACTTCAATAATGATATTAAATAATAATGTAATGAAGCCTGTATATAGCCAACTGCTTCTAATCTCTGTTCATCCCCTTGATACAAAGTACAAAACAATATTTTATTTTTCATTTTAATAAAAGCACTCAAAAAAACATTTTTTTATTTTACATTAGTTTGAGTAAAAAATTTTGAGAATGAATATTTGTGAGTATTCCTAAACATTAAAAATTTTGAAAAGCCTTATATAAATCGCGATTTTCAGTCATTGAAAATATTTTACAGCTATTTCCTGAGATCATCTTAATTTTATCATGAATTTATGCTATGTAAACATAATCACTTTAACATCTTTAAACATAATCACAAATACTCTGCATTGACTTTTTAAAAAATACCATTCTTTTGCAACCAAACTTTATAAAATATTCTAAATTTGAATTGCTTCACTGAAATTAATTGTTGAATATTTCAAAATAGTTTTCCTTTGATGACCAACTATAATGACAACTGCACTGAGTGCAACCAACTATGATGATAGATGACACCTTTCCAGTAGCAGGATTTTCCAGCTTGCAGAAAAATAACAGAAATTATAAGGGAATATATTTTCAGGTTTAGCATTTTTTTCCAAGCAGGTAAAAAATTACATTTTATTTTTTGGTGAAAATTTTCATAGTTAATTAAAAATTCTAAATATGACAATTTCTGTTAGGAAAAAATAAATTTACAATATGTGTTTTCTGATTGTTATTTTTTAATTAAAATATGTGCATTGTGGAATGGTTGCTATTTCCTGGTCACTAGAACCAGAAAAGCCAAGCTTGGACATAGGTTTATGTCATATCCAATGGACGATGGCCTTTCCAAGTCTAACAGTGTCCTCTTTCTGAACTGAGGGCAGGATGGAGGGAGGGGGGAGGTTAGCAGAGATTTCTCAAGGTGGGCTCAAACCTGGGAACTGCAGATTACAAGCCTATCATGCTACTAACTGAGCCCATTGTACAATGGGAATGGTTGATATTTCCTGTCATTAGAAAGGTGAAAATGGTAAATCAAGCTTGGGTACATGCAAAAATGGTTAAGAAATTACCTTGCCTAAGTATTGTTATTAATTAACATTGCCAGTGATTCTGAAATTCTCTTACATTTTATTACAAAGTACTCATGATCATGGGTCAATTCAACTTGTAATGATAACCAATGGTTATGTTAAAAGAAGATCAATGAAAACAGATTTGAAACACATATTTATGAGGATCATAAAATTAGTTTCTGGAAAAATAATTATTTGGCTAGCTACACCAAATTACAGATCACAAAGACAGGTTTTAGAATTTGATGATTTTTTCCCTCATTAGGGAGTCTTACCATTTTAGAATTATTTTTTTTTAGACTTACCATTTTAGAATTAATTTATCCTAGCTTTAAAGCACTTGAAAAATATTTAAATGCAAAAAAAATTCAAAATCTAAAACAAAAAAAAAGGACTGGAACAAAATTTTTAACTAGGGAAATTCAATTTATAATGGTGAAAAGGTTATCAGCACACACTTTGCAGAACTAGCATAATGCTCATAAATGTGAATTTATACAATTTGAAATAAAATTCCTCTGCATGAAATACATAGTTTACCATATTTTTATTTGTACAATTCTTATAGCAAAAAAAAGAACAAACCTGTAAGGTCTGCTTCAATGAACCTGTTAAGAGGAAACAACATGCCATCTCCCAGTTGAGATGCACATACTTGTTGCAGGGAACTCACCTAAAAAGTAGGGGGGAATGCTCTTACTATCCAAATATATTGGCAGTTGATAAAAGATATTGGTACAAATTAAATGTAAGCAGATCATCCTGCAATATGGGAAATGTATTTCTAGAAAATTACATGAAATAAGTAATCAGTGTTATAGGATTATTTAGGTTAAATGGAAAATATAAGAATACATTCCTGAGAAACACCCAAACTCCATATTTTTTCTAAAATTGCTCCTTTAAAAAAAAAAAACTAAACATGATGAAACAGACAACAAATAAAAACAATTACATTTAAATAAGAAGCCTTAAATATTTATACTTATCTTTGTTATAGTAGTGACATACATATTGGGGAATGGGTCATTTTAAACAAAATATGGGATTATAAAATGCCAGCAGCAATAATGGTTATGTATATGTAAGAAGATAAGGAGTATTAATCCTCCATAGTACACTTAAAAAATTTGCAAGTATGGTACATGGGTTCTGCAAAACAGACCCAATTTTAGTACAAACTGACAAAAAATATTAAAACTAGTATGAGAAAAATTGAAAGCTATCTATCAAATAAAGAGTTTTCATATAAGGTTTCGTTTTAAAAATATTGAGAACAAGACGTCATCAGTGTCTTTAGCAATAGTTCAATAAAATATTTTCATGTGGGTCCCTGAGACCCAAGTGCATTACTGGATAATTATGAATGATATTCTTTACCTTCTTACTTAACTACAGGTTTGATTTAGAAATATTTAGCTTAATCAGAATATTAAACTGACAGAACAGGGCTAATTCCTAAAGAACAACTATAAGCCTTTTTTTCAAATATTGAATTCACTTCTGCATGCTAGAAACATTTTATTATTTTAATATATTCAAATATTTATTAAAATAACTTACTTCATCTAATGTTACAGCAAATTCTCTTAATGTTGATTTCAAAACACTATCTGGATCAGTGTCTAAAGGAAAAGGCTGCACAAAGATATAAATTTGGTTAGGAAAAGATTTCAAATTTGTAAGAACATTTAACTAGCACACTGTATGAGACAAAAGGAATAAAACTTGGATAAAAAAAACAACTAAAAAATGTAAATGATTTTTTACCTATTTTTTTGATAATGAGTTAGGCTGTTTTATCTTTGAGTATAACTTTTTTGGCCACACTGGGCTAAATGGCCAGGTAATAAAAACCCAAAAGGCTCAGAGAAGATTGTGGTAGGGGGTCCACTGAACAGCTATTAGATGGAAATCTCCCATCAAAGCCATACAGTATGTTCGTTGGCATGCACAGGGAGTAGCTCTACTGCCCTTGCAGACAATGGCTTAAAGCCTGGCACACTGCTGAGTCAACCACCTCATCCAGATGCTTAGCAGTCCTTGGGTGTTACAATGGTTGATTACATAAACATTTAGAGATACAAGTTATAAATTTTCATATTAATATCTCAGTCATATCAATATCATTTCAACAGTTAAGGAATGTTTGAATAAATGTTACATCTGTTATGGTGATAAGCTGCATTTCTACCAAAAAAAACAACAACGAATATATGCAAATATGACAGACTTGAATGTTGCAAAAGTCAATTTATTAAAAATTCACATGCCAATGATGTCCAAGAACATGCTATTGCAGACTGAAACCTTTATTTCTCCTCTAGAAATAAAGAACATTCTCTACACCACTTTATTATTTACACTCCAATTGTATTCATCTACTTCAAAATTTTGTCCACACATTACTACACAGTGACTACAACATGTATAACTTCCTATCACCCATACTTCTGGAATTGAAAGAAACAAAAATAGTATTATTCTTTACATTGGCACTGAAAAATTACCTCACACTCGCAAGACATTATTTAGGCATCTCCATGCTGGGTAGTTTCCCATTATTGACAGATATACACTGGTTTCCTTAAATTAGGAAAAATGAGAAAAAATTGCAATAACTCACCAAAAAAAATTGTGCTATCCTCACCAAACTTGTTCATGTAACCAGTAATGTAATGCCGAGTGAGCATATCGTATACAAATTAGTCTAGGTTGCGTCAATTTGTGTAATTGGATAGCGGGATAAAAATGAGTGCTTTTGAGTGGACCATTATCTTGTGTTGTAAATGTGAGTAAAAAAATTTGAAATAGCCATTTTGTAAGAATGACCTCGGGACAACATTTGCCAAATGAACTTTGGTGGAGAGCTATTGGTTGGCTCAAAGCAGGCCAAAGTCAGTCAGACGTGGCATGATGGCTGAATGCAAGTTCTTCTATGGTCCATAGACTGTGGAATCAATTCCACCAAACAAACATTACCTACATTTTGAATCGTCCTTTCTTTGGGGCAAGAAGTGCAGGCTGGCCTGAGTGAAGCCACTACTTTTGGGCATTCAGATTGTTAAAAAAGATAAATTTTCTATCACACATAACAATTTCCTTGATGAAATAGTTGTCATATGGATTAGTGAGGAGTTTCCATCAGACTTCAATACAAGTTTTTCTTGTTCAGTGGTCAGTTAATGTGAAACACTTAGGCAACTCTTGGCTACCTTATCACTGCATTACAAATGCTGCACCATATTTGTTTGTAAGCAACCAAGTCAGAAGTCAACAGCTTGTGAGTGCTTGTTGATGTATCAGCTTCTACAGCGTTGAACAAAATTGCAATCTACTAATATTGGCCATCCCAAATGAGGCTTACTTTTGAGGCTCTTGTCACTGCCTTTGAACTTTTTAAACCAAGCTTAAGCAGCACAAATGGAGACTGACCCTCACCTTCCACTTCACATATTTCTTGGACCACTTCAGTAGCTTTTAATCCCTTTTTTTTTAAATTAACAACAAAAAGACATACATTCACATTGCATTTGCTATTACACATCATATGAAGTTTATAAGATCTTGAAATAAATGAAAAAAGAAGCAAAATTCTGAGCACTAATATTACATAACTCCTCCTCGAGAAAGGCATGTGAGAGCAGTGAAGAGAACAAACATTTGCACATCTCCACAAAGTCTGATAAGGCTTATCTGCAGAGAATATAATCTATGCTTAAAAAGTGTGTAAGTTATGGTATTTGTTCTGTTAGTTCATTTTGTTTTACCTTCAAAGTATTCCAGTAATGATGTAAAACTGCATAAATTTCAATACTTAACTCATACATTGTACTACGTTTCTAGAGATGGAAATTTAGACTCCAATACTTGTAATAGCTATGGACTGACACAGTTACTTTCTATTAGTACTGCAATCAGAGGTATGTAAATTCAATATGGTGATGGTGTTTTCCCATACACATTTTGCATGGTGAAGAAGACAGACTTATGAATCATCCTACTAGGAAAAACACTGATCCATGCTGCAGAAATTACACTAGTGTCTACTGTTTTCCATGCTTGTCTGTACTTCTGATTGGTTTTGTGGTTTTACACATAACTGTTCTGCTTATGGAGACTATCAAATAGCCAATAATTAATATAAATTTAAGGGTATTGATATTTTGATATACACATCTATATCAGTATCTAATTCTTTCTATCAATATCAACTGACATTCCTATGAATAAGATATGGCTAAATGACTTATCAACCACCTTTAATCAGCATGTTGTTAGAGGAGAGGATGCACATCTGCATGAATAAGTAGACTAGTGAAAAAAATTATTAACAGTATTCCTAAAAACTTTAAGCAATGGGACAAACTTAAAATGTCAGTATCAAAGTGCACCTCATTAGAATAAGTGTCAATGGTCAAATTCAGCATCTTCTTCACAGTGTAAATGTATTTAGAAAGCATATGCTTAGTCTGGTTGCACTTTCATAGCCTTTGAATGCTCAAAGATTTCCTGTCCATATGCATGATTCCCTTCAATTAAATCAACTGAAATAAGCAGAGTCAAAAACATTAGTGCAATTGCAACATTAGGTAAAAAGTTGTTTCATCATAATAAACTTTTCATTCGATTACAATGTACTATGCCTAAAGTAACCACTTATAATGCATGTATTATCAAACCTAAAGTACTACTTATTCAAAAAGCAAAATTATCATAAATTAACATTCAATTTTAGCATTATTTTTATACCAAAATTAATACTAGATACCATTATGTTATTACAGGATTAAATATAAAAATTAGCCAACATGTAATTCCAAAAGCAAGTTTTTACCTGAGTCTCATATGTTCTCAAATGTTGAGAAAGACTGGAAGTTGCAGCTGCTAATTCCCGCTGAAATGAGGAATAAAAAATAAAATGCATCATTATTGTGAATTTTATTTTCATTACAATGTGCTTCCTATCTCTAGCCATATATTATAAATAAAAAATAAATAAATACCCCCTCAAGCAGCTGCTTGCCATAGAGGTCTGACAGGAGCCTGTCAGTTTATATGCCATAGTAGAAGGTCTGTGAGGATGGTAGGACCTCAGCAGAAAAACAACACTGACGTCCATGCCTTATCCGGGGCTCGAACCCAGGTCCCTTAGATCAGTAGCCAAGCACGCTAACCACTCGGCCACAGGACAGTCGACATATATTTGATTAATAAAAAAAAGCATTTTATACCAAAAATACATTATTATATATAGTTGGAATATTTAACCCTTTCCCTATCATACCAGTCCAAATTGCAGCTAGGAGGTAGTGAAGAGGACATAATGCTAAGTCAACATTATGTGACTTAGTATTAAAAACACAGGAAGCTTGTAGTAAAAGGAAATAAGGAGGATATGGTTAATGAAAAGGAAGATAGAACAGCAGCAAATTATCAGTAATAGAGAATACATCAAACTATCATATCAAAAGTGATCTAACTGGACATTTGGGGAATGCACTCTATACATTTAAAATAAAACCTTCAAAATAATTTAATGAGAATTTTCAAAAAATATTAGTTTTTTAAGGGATCTCTTCCCATTCCTTTTTTATCTTGCCTTGTTTTGAGGTGTGTATGTCTGAATTTGTATTGAAATAAAATTTTTGTCCAGAACTTGTTTTATGAAAGGGTTTACAATATGTATTTTCTGAATTCTGGAAATAAATTACTCTTTCATTTACTGTATTCTCAATTATTTACAAACTTTAGGGATCAGTTTTGATTGTAAGGAGTATATTCTTCAAATATTTCTATTTTCAATTACAGCAGTTTTAACAGATCAACTACAGCTTTTCTTTTGCATATACCCAGTAAATGAAATGCTGCAAGTTCTCAAATTCCAACCAAATAATTCTTAGATCTCAATTAAAAAGACATTTTTTTTTTACATTTGGCCTACATATTTAAAAAAGATAATGATAGCAGAATTTTTTAAAGTTAATGACACCATAAAGTTAACATAACTGTAGGAAATTTAATACATAAAACTGAAAAAAAAAAAAATCTAACCTGTGCAGTAAGAACCTTTTCACAATGAGAACGTAAAATTTCAACATAATTCTTCAGAAGTTCTGCATCTTGCTCAAAAAGTGCAACCATGGAGCGAGTCTAGAATAAATGATTTAAAAAATTAAATTCTTGCATAAACCTAATTTTAAAAAATTACTATTGACAACTACTTTTTCAAGTTTTAAAATATTTCACATATATAATTTACTGTATATTAATCTACCACATTTCTAAAACATCATCATCATCCTCAAGCAGCCATGAGCTACGGAGGTCCAAGGCACAGTTTAATTCTCCAAGCATATCTGTCCTGAGCTACATCTGCTGCATCCGGCCACTGTACACCAATTCTAACAAGGTCCTGTTTGACATTGTCTGCCCAGCGCATCGTAGGTCTCCCCCTCCTTCTGAGGCCTCTAGGCACACTGTTCATAACCCTATTCGCCAATCTATAATTATACATAGGGGCAACATGGCCAAACCAGCGGAGTCTCTCTCTGCACAATATGCTGCTTAAAGGAGGTTTCAGACTCCTTTGCCTAACCTCATCATTAGTTACAAAGTTAAACCACCTAATACCCAAGATACTGTGTAAGCATCTAGAATCAAAAGCATCTAGTTTCCTGTTATCTTGTTTACACAGCGTCCAAGTTTCACTACCATAACTAACCCTAGAAAGAACCAAACTATTATACAGTCTAATCTTAGTCTTTAGGTGTATATGCCCATTTCTCCACAATCTCCATAGATTCTTAAAAGTCCCGGCAGCAATACCTATTCGTCTGTTAATCTCATGCCGCACATCACCAGTATCTGTTACGTAGCTCCCAAGGTAATTAAACTGTGACACCTGCTCAAGACTGCAACCATTCAGATTAACTGAATCACAACCTGCCTGACCATTTTTCATCACTTTAGTTTTCTCTCTGTTTATAACCAAACCTACTCTACTACCAGTCTCAGCAACAGCTCGAATGAAAGAGTTCATCTCATCAACATCATCTGCCAAAAGGGCTAAATCATCAGCATAATCTAAATCAGAAATTCTAGTATCTCCAGCCCATTTAAGGCCAAAAGCTTTCCCTTGAAGCGAATTTCGCATAACATAATCAACAACCAAAGAGAAAAGGGGACAAAATGCACCCTTGTCGAACACCAGAAGTAATGCTAAACCAATTGCTACAAGACTTACCAACTCTCACACATGACTCAGTGCTATTATAGAGAGCTTTCATTATGTTAACTAACTTGTCTGGTATACCATATGATCTCACAATCAACCACAAATTATGACGATCAACAGAGTAGATCGTCATAACATATGATATATATTTAAAAGAATTAAAGAAAACTTTTCATACTGATGCTAATTTTGATGTAAAAGCTTCTGAACTTTGTGTTCATACAAAAGAAAAATAAATTAAAAAAGTAACTAATTAGTTAAAAGGTTTATAAAAAAAAATACCTTTATAATGTTTAAGAAATGAAAAAAGAACTGTACTGTGTTATGTATCTGCTACAGAGAATTTTTTAATCTCCAATATCAATATTATGAACAGGTATCTAAAGTTACAAACTGACACAATTTTTATTACCAAAAACACAATTTCACATTACAATACAGTATAGACAGTACTCAAAACAGCAGTGGGGTTGTTATACATCTGAGCATCTTTTTTTGTGCAGTCTGGGCCAAATGGCCAATTCACAAGGTCAGGTTGCTTTACCTCTGAATGGCACTTTTTGCACACAATGGGCTAAATGACCATGTCATAAAGACTCCCCTCCCCAAGGGCTCAGAGAATGCTGGAGGAAGGGGACCCACTGGACAGCTTTTAAG
Organism: Ryuthela nishihirai; assembly: GCA_038380435.1. Taxonomy (NCBI): domain Eukaryota; kingdom Metazoa; phylum Arthropoda; class Arachnida; order Araneae; family Heptathelidae; genus Ryuthela; species Ryuthela nishihirai. Next base: position 40,161,384 of record JAWZYU010000034.1, on the reverse strand, counting down.
AGACAGATGGAAGCTTCTCATCAATGCCATATAACATGTCTTTAACATACCAGAGAATGGCTGTCCTGCACAAGGGGCCACAGCTTAAAGTTACTTTCAATAGACGGTGGTCTTTCCAGGCCAGTTCACAAAGACCCCCAAGGAAGTAGAGAAGGTTGGGGTAAGGGATGCACTTAAGAGCCATTAGGAAAAAAAATTAAAGCCTCCCATCAAAGCTTTCCATCTTGGTATGTTTCACCTTTGGGCAGCACTTTTCCACACAATGAGCTAAATGGACAATTCACAAAGAACCTCAAGGGCTCAGAGAAGGTTGGGAGATAGGACTCACTGGGCAGCTGTTATGAAACAGATAGAAAGTCTTGCATTAAAGTCACCAGTATGTTCTTCAACGTGCACAGGGTATGGCTCTCCTGTATGTGGGACAATAGCTTCAAGTCCCACCTGACAGAAGTTTTTCCAAACCCGTGTCCCCTTTCTCCAGAATGGGGGCTAACAGAGATAAATCTCAATGCAGTTCAAAGTAGTAGCTTAAGCCCTGTGAAACCATTATTGCCACTGTTTAATGTTTGTTTCACTTGTTTCTTAACTGAAATAAAATTTGAAAATACTGATTTAAAGTAAGTCAGCCACTAATTTATCAGAAATGTATTTCTAGGCTACATCATTATACCTCAACTCAATACTTCTCTTTGTTGTATGGCAAAAAAAAAAAATCAAACCTTGCACACTCTCAGGTATGAACACTAATATAATATTTCTTTTAATAAAGAACTACAAATTCTAAATTTTAAGACAACATTTAATGATAACATACCTGTGGATTATCTTCAAGAGCATCTTCAAGATGGATCTTTTCCAAACCAGGCATAGCGAAAAATATAGTTTACACCATAAAGGACTGGTAATTTTATGCTCAATTTGTCAGTAATTTCTTGTTTAAAAAGAGTTCTCCGAACCTTATAAAAGGAAAAAAATATTTTTAGTGCAAAGAGAAAATTGTAGCTCAAGATTCAGAAGACACCCCCCACTGATGGATTTTAGTGATTTTCCAAAAACTTGTCATAATGTGATTATGAGCATTTTTTTACTGTACTCAACTGAGTCACTCCCTCTGTGACCCTATACTTCTGATGGATTTTTAAAAATGCGGCTGCCAGATTAATATGAAGGATATTTATCATAAAATAATTATAAAAATTTATTATTATTCTTGCTTGCAATTGTCTAGTAAAGGTCAACATTTGAATCACTGTTAGTTTCCAAATAATGGCAATGTGGAATATGCACTGTTTGTGTTAATAAGCTTATATTAAAATTTTATAAATATTTAATCTTATAGTCATGAATTCTCATTTCATATGAATCCATCAGCTGCATTATATAAAAAAACTCCCCAAAAATATGAGGTCAGAGAGGGAGTGAAAGTCAAGTGTGGAATAAAAAAAGTCACTCATAATCACATTAGTACATCTTTGTAAAAATTACCCAGAAGGGTGTCTGTGGAACTTGAGCCAAAACTGGAAAAGCAAATGTACTACTGCATAAGCTAAAGAGGTAGATTTAAAATAATTAAAATATTTACACTCAACTAATATCGCCGAGTGGTTAGCACGCTTAGCTACTGATCTAAGGGACCTGGATTCGAGCCCCGCATAAGGCATGGTTGTGTTTGTTGTTTTTCTGCTGAGGTCCTGCCAACTTCACAGACCTTCAACTATGGCATATAAACTGACAGGCTCCTGTCAGACCTCTGTGGCAAGCAGCTGCTTGAGGGAGTATTTATTATTTTTTTTAAACCATTTTAAGAAATCACACAAGATGGCGTTAGCAATTGGCTTGATGCTTCTGATATTCTCATGGGATGGTGCATTGTTTCAGGTGTTATATACTGCTTGTCAAAAGTTAGGCTCAGATCAGTAAAATGTGCATATCTCATAACAGTATAAATAGTAATGCAAATTTAATCAAATTTCACATTATGATACAAAGATAAATAATGAAATAAACTTGACTTATTCAATATCTACTAATAAATCAGCACTTTGAAGTCGATTCAAGTTTTAGAGGAAAAATTGTCTTGAGCCAGGTGGGATACGAACTCCTGATAACATGTCAGGTGCTCTGGACCACTGAGCTACCGGCCACTGATCAAGATCTCCTCTAATTTAACGCTTTGAACATTTCTATTATGTCTATATGAGACATAATAGAAATGTTCATAGCGTTAATTAGAGGAGATCTTGATCGGCGGCCAGTAGCTCAGTGGTCCAGAACACCTGACATGTTATCAGGAGGTTGTGGGTTCATATCCTTCCCAGCTCAAGACAATTTTTCCTCTAAAACTTGAATTGACTTCAAAATGCTGATTAGTAGATATTGAATAAGTTGAATTTATTTAATTATTTATCATTAGCATACTTGTAACACATGCTTTCCATCTATATGGCAAATAGGAAGCCGTATGTGGCTAGATTGCCTGAATAGCGCCTATATGAAACATAGAAATGTTCATAGTGTTAATTTGAGATTTTGATCGGTGGCCAGTAGCTCAGTGGACCAGAACACCTGACATGCTATCAGGAGGTCGTCGGTTCATATCCCACCTGGCTCAAGACAATTTTTCCTCTAAAACTTGAATCAATTTCAAAGTGCTGATTTATTAGTAGATGCAAAGATAAAGCTAATTCATGAATATTTGAGCCAAAATGATTCATTTATGCCCTTAGAAGAATAACAACAAAGTATGTAAAAAGAGAGAGAGAGAGGTGGTTTTGAATACAAAATGTAGAGTCAATTAGTGATGTGCATCTCTAGCACTAATGCAAGGTATGGCCATGTTAATTCATTCCCTCAATAAGACAGAAAATGGGATGCAATAAAATCCATGGAGCAATAAAAGCAGTCCTGAGGTCCCAGAGGATTGAAGAATGGAAATATTTCTCCCCAGAGATATTCTAACGGATTGAGATCCAGAGAGAATGCAGGTCACTCCATTTGTTGGATATTTTCTTCAAGTTATTGGTTGGTCTGTCTTGCTTTGTGTAGATGGGCATTATCATCCATTGGAAGGAAATCATCACCTACTGCACCAGCACAAGACTTGGCATACAGATCAAGGATCTCATACTGATAACTCAGCACCAATCACAGAACTTCTATCAAACACAAGATCAGTATGGCCATCAATAGAAAACCTGGCCAACACAAGCAGACCTCTACCACTATATACACTTCTCTCAATAATGTTACAGGGATAGTTCTGGGTTTCCACCTTTGTCCAGATCATTGCGCGTCTGCTCTCTGAATGTAAAGAAAAATCGCAACTTGTCCATGAATAGGATGTGATGGCATTGTTCTCAGGTTCACATTACATGATCATGACATTCTTTCAAGCAGATCTGTCTGTGTTAAAGAGATGCATACAGTAGGTCAACAAGTATATACAGTCTAGCCTTATCGCAACAAGCATAGAGTCTGTGAGCCTTTCAGTCACAGTTGAGACAGATACCTGCCTTTTTGTGGCAGCAATTAGGGCTGAACAAAGAGACTCCTATTCCATCAGGACAGTACTACAGTACATCAGGACAGTACCAATAGAGAGATACTGAGTAACACTATAACACCCTCAAACAGGTGTTCTGATAACTGAGTTGTTTGAAATTACTGCCAAAAAATCTTGGGATAACAGAATGGTGGACAGTTGGGTTGTTTTACCTCTGAGCGGCACTTTTTTGCACACCATGGGCTAAATGGCCAGGTCACATGGACCCCGAAGGCTCAGAGAAGGTTGGAGGAGGGGACCCACTGGAACAGCTGTTGGGAGACAGATGGTAGCCTCCAGTCAAGGCCATCCAGTGTGTTCTTTAACGTGCACAGGGTATGTCTCTCCCGCACACAGGGCCATGGCTTAACATCCCCTCCAACGAACGGCGGCCTTTCCAAGCCCATCGGTGTCCCCTACTGACCGTGGATAGGGCGGGGAATTTTGCGGAGATAAATCTCAACGCTGACCCAGCTGGGACTCAAACCTGGGAACTACAGATTACGAGCCTGGCGCGCTACCGACCGAGCCACCCCCGCCCCAGAATCGTGGACACCAAGAATATGACCACCAACTATCCACCCTTCAACCTTCTAACAGCTCTCTTATCATTTTGATTTTGAGTCACCTAAACATTTTCTTTGAGGTATCATGAAACAATCAGCTATTCCAGACTGATAATGCAATACTTCAGTTTGAAATGATCCAGCATTTACAAAAGAAGTCCTTTTATAAAACATGTGTTTTACTTATTCTGTTATGCTATGTGTAATTTTCATATTTTTTCCAAACTACACATTAAATAACTAGCTAGATTAAAAAACTTTCATTTATCTCTAATGATTATTGTCTTACTAGCAACAACCCACCAAAATCTGACATGAAATGTACCTCCGCTCTCAAGTGATAACTTTCACAATTCTTGAGCTTCCCAAAACCTGGTATGTATTTCCCCTCTCCAATGATACCTTTTCCTGCCTAAGTTTGGTATGCAATTATCCTTTCATAATTTTTACAACACAGGCAACACAAGTGCCCCCTACTGTTATTGGGTTGTTTTACCTCTGAGCAGCACTTTTTTGCACACAATGGGTTAAATGGTCAGGTCACAAGGATCTCAAAAACTCAGAGAAGGTTGGGGGAGGGAACCTACTGGAACAGCTGTTGAAAGACAGATGGTAGCCTCCCATCAAGCATGTTCCTTAACATGTACAAGGGGCCATGGCTTAACATTCCATTCAACAGACGGCAGCCTTTGCAAGCCCATTGGTGTCCTCTACTGACCATGGGCAGGGCAGGGAGTTTTGCAGAGATAAATCCCTACTGTTGTCAGTTCCCTGTCATTTGCAAAGGGTTAAATCACATTCCACAATGGCAGGGCCTCAATCTTTTTACCCAACATGGAGCCACACAAGGGGGACCCATATAATTGCATGCACTTTGTAGAAAATTTGGGACCAATCGATCAAGTATCTGGTCCATCTTACATGGTGCTAAAATCTATCAGTAAAAGTTTCTAATTAGTTTGCATAATACAGTAATAAATAGGCACTTCTGACGTCGATTTCAATTTTAGAGGAAAAATTGTCTGAGCTGGGTGGGATACGAACCCACGACCTTCTGATAACATGTCAGGTGCTCTGGACCACTGAGCTATTGGCTGCCGATCAAGATCTCTACTTAATGCTATGAACATTCCCTTTATGTCACATATGGGCATTATTTAGGCAATTTTTAGCCATAGTGGCTTTTTATTTGCCAATAGATGGAAAGCATGTCTTACAAGTATGCTAATGATAATAAATATTGAGAAAAACTCAGATAAACTCGACAGTTCAACATTGAGTAATAAATAGGCACTTTTGACGTCGATTTTAATTTTAGAGGAAAAATTGTCTGAGCCGGGTGGGATACGAACCCACGACCTCCTGATAACATGTAATATGTTACTCCTATATGTGACATAACGGGAATGTTCATAGCGTTAATTAGAGATCTTGATCGGCGGCTGGTAGTTCAGTGGCCCAGAGCACCTGACATGTTATCAGGAGGTCGTGGGTTCGTATCCCACCCGGCTCAGACAATTTTTCCTCTAAAATTGAAATCGATGTCAAAAGTGCCTATTTATTACTTGATGTTGAACTGTCAAGTTTATCCGAGTTTATCTCAATATTTATTGCATAGTACATTTAAGCAAGCACTGATAACAGACCAGCAAAGAGAACATGCACAGTTCTCTACTGGTGTCAGTGCAGACACTCTGAGTCAACTTCCCATTCAGATATGAATCTTTCTTTTTCTCTGGTCTATAATAATCTACTTGCCTGCTTGCTTCACATTCATTGTTATTATTAATAAAGTAACAAAATTTACTTATTATTACTACTAAACTATGTAATATATATATATACAGCTTATACATAGAACAAAGAAACCTAAAAGCTCGTATAAATTACATAATTCTCATACAATCCTGCCAATATCTGTGCTCTATCTGATATTCTCTATAAGATACAAAACAAAAGAGGTGTGGCTTATGAAATCATTTAATCAAACATTAAAGATAATTAAGCTATATATTCTTATGTTCAATTAAATTATACTTCTTTGATTGATTAAACTGTAGCATTAGGTTGTTTTACCTCTTAGCAGCATTTTTTGCATGCAATGGACTAAATGACCAGGTCACAAAGACCCTAAGGGCTCAGAGAAGGTTGGGGGGAGGGGGACCCACTGGACAGCTGTAAGGAGACAGATGGCAGCCTTCCATCAAAGCCATCCAGTATATTCTTTAACATTCACAGGGTGTGGTTCTCTGGCACATAGCACTATGGCTTTACATTCCATCAGACAGAGGGCAATCTTTCCAAGTCAACTGGTGTCTCCTAGTGACTGAGGGCAGGGAGTTTTGCAGAGATAAATCTCAACACTGCCCAGGTGGGATTTGAACATTAAACTGTAGCCAGCTATATTAAATACCATATCTAGTTTGGGATTAACTCAGTTGATAGCATGGCAAACTTATGATCTGACATTCCAAGTTCCACTGTCAACTGTGCCTGCATAGAGAATTTTCTCTACTAACTCCTACATTGCCTTCAATAAGAGGGGTCATCAAATGGTTAGGAAAGGTTCATTAAATGGGATTTTAACCCATGTCACCTTTAATGAAGCCACATTACTTCTAATGTTATAAGGACACAGGATACAAGGTTACTAGCTGTTAATGGAGGAAATCTTTTTTGGTGGCCATTAGCTCAGTGACAGAGCACCTGACATTAGGAGATTGTAGATTCATATCACACATAGTTCAAGACAATTCTTTTTTGTCAACATCACATTTTTTCTTCATCTTATAGGTCTTACCTGTAGTTTATTGATCTCATACGTAATTTTTTTAATAAAACCATGCTGGTAAAATTGCACAAGCATTTCAAGTGGTAATTCAGGGCAGTATACTCTTAGTGGCTGTGCATTTTAGGTTTAAATATGGTTTTGACATTTTTAGTATAAAAGATTTCTATTTAAAAGTTCCAGCTGCGTGTATATACTTTTAACCCTACCTTTATCATCTGCCTCAAGTGAATGGAGTTTCCAACACATGAAATGTTCACCATGCAAGACGTAGAGTGTCTAGGCATTCTTCTTGTCGCCTATAGTAGTCATCAGATGTTACATTTTTCAATTATGAGAAGTGGGAATTGCATCATTAAGTTTCTGCTTGCTTGTGATGTTCAACTCAAAAATGCTACTGTACTCACTATATCTTTATTCTACATTTCAGGCTGCATGCATTTTGATAGAATGACAGAGGTAACATCAATATGCTAGAATGGTGTGTTCCCCCATAATATTTCCAATTCATCCACTAATCTCAATTGAATCTTTACCATATATATATTAGCAGAATTAAATCACCATGTCAATGGTAACTTTCTACTTTAAGCAAATTTGCATCCAGTGTAACATCAATCTAGGATATTTCATTATTATGTAAAGTTTGGCTTTGGTTGGGTTGTTTGCCTCTGAACAGAACTTCATTTTTGCACACAATGGTCTAAATGGCCTTTATCCAACCCTAAAAGATCCGTAGTTTTTCCCATTGTAATCAACACTACTGATGATTACTGATGAGCAGCAGTCTTAAATTGTTGTCCAGATCATGTGGTGATGCATGTGACCACATATTTTGCATATACGCTGCATAAGTGACATTTGACATATGTACATCTGCAAAAAGGTTTCTAATTCAGTGGCAGGTGTGCGTAGTTTGAATCTTCCTAAAGTTTATTATGGTAGAGTAACTTGGAGTCTTTGTAAAGAGGATAATGGGATTCAGATGAGGGATTTTGAGTCTTCATTCATTACAAAAATAAATATTTCCTGAACTAAGTTTGTAGTTATGTAATGTTTCATTTAGTTTGCTAGTATTTTCAACCAGGAAAGTGTGGGATTAATTATTATTCCAGTTAAATACGAAAATTTAAAGAACTGTAGAATTTTATCCTGAAATAAATACTTGATCATGTTAGAGAGCTTGATCATGTTATTGTACACAATGTAATTTGTTGATTTTCATGTTTAATTTATAAAAAAAAACTTTTAAAATGCAAATTTATTTTATTAAAAGTATAAAAACTTGCAGCATAGTTCTCTGGCAACTATGTCTTCTGGTACTTAAAGGGTTAACTAATAACAATAAATAATTATTGGTACAAATCCATAATTCCATGCAATATAAATATAAAAATTGGGTGGGTTGTTTCACCTCTGAGCAGCACTTTTTTGCACACAATGGGCTAAATGGCTAGGTCACAAGGACCCCGAGGGTTAGAGGGTTGGAAGAGGGTACCCATTGCATAGCTGTTGGGAGACATGGTAGCCTCTCGTCACAGCCATCTAGAGTGTTCTTTAACATGCACTGGGTATGGCTTTTTTTTTTCTACCCTGCTGAGGAGTAGTCAACCACACAGGGTCCTGGAGCTAACCATATATACCAACCTGAACGGAATTATGGCTCTGAGCTTGATTATGAATCCTAATTTTGGTGTACTGGTGGGCTTCTGTGGAGGGAAAATCTTCCGCTGTGTTTCCTGTTTGTTTGTGGGTTGACAGCCCCAAGTGAATAGATTCACAGGATATGTTTATCGCTGGTGGATAATCCTGAGCAGAGGTCATCACACCTGAACACCTGAACCCTTTGCTTCTACTGGCATCATCAAATTCTATACTGGAGGAAGTCTTCCAGTGTAGATGGCCTCAGCCTTTTGTGGTGGGGGAACAGGTCTTTGCCCCATGCCTGCGATTAGGGGGCTGTTTGAAATTGTCAGCATTTCCTCTCTCAATAAACATAGTTTCTTTAAACATCCCACTAATCATTTTCTCTCCATAGGTAGTTGGAATGTAAGGACTCTGCACAGAGCTTTTTCTCTTGATGTCCTCACACAAGAATTTCACCATTATACTTTAGATATTCTCTGCCTGCAAGAGACCAGATGGACAGATAATGGTCAGATTCTTAAAAATAATTTTAAATTTCTCTTTTCAGGGAGGGAAGACAATAAACATCACCAAGGCATGGGTATGCTTCTCAGCAGACATGCTAGTGATGCTCTTCTAGGATATGAGTGCATTAATGAAAGGTTTCTTACAGGAAAAATTCAGACAAGTGTTAAAGACTTGAATGTTATCTGCTGTTATGCCCCCACTGAGGATGCCGATGAGGATGAGAAAGATAGGTTTTATGGACAACTTCAGGATATTTTGGATTCTGTCAAGAAAGGAGGAATTACCCTTGTTCTAGGAAACTTCAATGCCAAAGTTGGTACTGACTCTGACCTTTGGGGAGGAGTGATAGGCCTTTTGGTATTGGTAGCTGCAATGAGCAATGTCTCCTACAGGTAAGTAAACTCAATGGTTTCAAAATAACTAACACTTATTACAAACACCACGACATACATAAGTACATGAGTTTCACCTGATGGGCTGCATAAGAATATGATTGATTATATGTTAATTAACAGCAAATGGGCTAGTTCTGTTAGGAATACCAGGTCATATAGGGGAGCTGAAATTGGATCTGACCATTACCTTGTTAAAAGTTTCTTGCAACTTAAACTTAAAAAATGCTGTGCTAAGGTTAAAAAATTTACCTTTAATACTGAAGCTCTGAAAGACCCAGTTATAGCTAAAGCTTACCATGATAGGTTACTTATTCATTATGACAGTCATGGTTTGCTTACCACTGAAGTTGAGAGAGAATGGGACCATTTTAAACAGGGTTTTTCAGAAACTAACAGTACTCTTTTAAGAAAAAAGGAGCAGAGGAGGCAGAATTATTTGAGTGATAAGGCACTTGAGCTTATTTCAGAAAGAAAGAACTGCAGGAACGTCCTTAATCAATATCCTACTAGTCCTAATAGAAAGCATTACAGAGAGCTTAATAAACATGTAAAGGATCAGTTAGCTGCTGATAAGAATCTTTGACTTGATGGCTTGGCTGACAAAGCCGAGGATGCAGTTAGACAGCACAACAGCAGAGAGCTGTACCAGATAGTTAATGTTTTGTGTGGTAGAAAATGGAAGGTATACAGTGATTAAAGGATAAACAAGGTAAGGTTATAGAAGGTGAGGATTCTGTCATGGCTAGGTGGGCTGAGCATTTCAGTGATGTTCCAAACAATGTGGTTAGTTCTACTCCCATTGTTTGCAATGATGATAGATGCATTAGTGGCTTTAATGTTGACCCTATAACAGTCTGAAGTTATTTTGGCTATTTCTCAACTTAAACTTCATAAATCCCCGGGGGTATATGAAATTACTATGGAAATGCTTGGAGCTGTGAATGTTTCCGTTACCACTTGGATGACTGAAATTTTTAATATCTTTTATGATAAAGGCAAGGTCCCTAAGGATTTTAACAAAGTTATTATTATCCCTATTTTCAAAAAAGGTGATCGCAGTTCTTGTGATAACTATAGGGGTATCAGCCTACTCTCTGTTCAAGGAAAAGTTCTTTCCATGATTGTGCTTATTAGAATTAAGAATCTGGTTGACAGTCAATTGCGTGACAAGCAATTTGGATTCAGAAGTGGTAGGGGATGTGTAGATCAGATATTTTCACTTACGCAGATTCTTGAGAAATATTTAGAGCTTCAGAAACCTTTGGTTGCTAGCTTTGTTGACTTCAAAAAGGCTTTTGACTCTGTTGATCATCATAATTTGTGGTTGATTGTGAGATCATATGGTATACCACACAAGTTAGTTAACATAATGAAAGCTCTCTATAATAACACTGAGTCGTGTGTGAGAGTTGGTAAGGCTTGTAGCAATTGGTTTAGCATTACTTCTGGTGTTTGACAAGGGTGCATTTTGTCTCCTTTTCTCTTTAGTTTGGTTATTTATTATGTTATGCGAAATTCATTTCAAGGGAAAGATTTTGGTCTTAAATGGGCTGGAGATACGAAAATTTCTGACTTAGATTATGCTGATGATTTAGCCCTTTTGGCAAATGATGTTGATGAGATGAACTCTTTCATTCGATGAAAGCGAGCTATTGATGAGACTGGTAGTAGAGTAGATTTCGTTATAAACAGAGAGAAAACTAAAGTGATGAAAATTGGTCAGGCAGGCTGTGATTCAGTTAATCTGAATGGTTGCAAGCTTGAACAGGTGTCACAATTTAATTATCTTGGTAGCTATGTAACAGATACTGGTAATGTGTGGCATGAGATTAATAGACGAATAGGGATTGCTGCCAGGACTTTTAAGAATCTATGGAGAGTGTGGAGAAATAGGCGTATATACCTAAAGACTAAAATTAGACACTATAATAGTTTGGTTCTTTCTAGGGTTAGTTATGGTAGTGAAATTTGGACACTCTGTACACAAGATAACAGGAAACTAGATGTTTTTGATTCTAGATGCTTACACAGTATCTTGGGCATTAGGTGGTTCAACTTGTAACTAATGATGAGGTTAGGCAAAGGAGTCGGCAACCTCCTTTAAGTAACATATTGTGCAGAGATAGACTCCGTTGATTTGGCCATGTTGCCTGTATGAATAATTATAGATTGGCGACTAGGGTTATGAACAGTGTCTAAAGGCCTCAAGAGGGGGAGACCTAGGATTATATAATGTGTGGTGGGCAGACAATGTCAAACAGGACCTTGTTAGAATTGGTGTGCAGTGGCTGGATGCAGCAGATGTAGCTCAGAACAGACATGCTTGGAGAACTAAATTGGATGGTCTGGTTGGGCCTCTGTAGCTCATGGCTGCTTGAGGATGATGATGGGTATGGCTCTCCCTCACATGGGCCATGGCTTAACATCACATCCAACAGACAGCAGCCTTTCCAAGCCCATCAAAAAAAAACAAAGCTATTGATTTGAAATTAATAAAATAAATATCCCCTCAAGCAGCTGCTTGCCACAGAGGTCTGATAGGAGCTTGCCAGTTGATACGCTATAGTAGGTGTGTGAGGAATGGTGGGACCTCAGCAGAAAAACAACACAAACATCCATGCCTTACCCAGGGCTTGAACCCAGGTTCCTTATATCAGTAACCAAGCACACTAACCCCTAGGGTGCAATAAACAAACAATATACATAGATTTGGGTTGTTTCACCTATGCGCAGCACATTTTTTCATACAATGGGCTAAATAAATGGTCAGGTCACAAGGGCTCCAAGGGCTCAGAAAAGATTGGGAAGATTGGGGAGATTGTAGGAGAACCCACTGGACATCTATTAAGAGACAGATGGAAGCTGCCTAGCAAGTGTGTTCTATAGCATGCACAGGGTATTGCTCTCCTGCACACAAGGCTATGGTTTTATGTCTCATCAGATGAACAGCAGACTTTCCAAGTCCACTAGTATCCTGATCATGACCAAGGGCAAGGTGGGAGGGAGGATGGGTTAGCACAGAAAAATTTCAATGCTGTCACAGGTGGAACTCAAACCTCAGAACTACAAATAATAAGCCTAGTGTGCTATTGACTGAGTCAACTCTGCCCCTCAAGGTAAGCATTTCATTGAGCATATTTTCTTACTGGCTACCAAAATAAATTGAATTCAATCAATAAAAACAAAGTCTTATTACAAAATTTTGTACTTTATATTCAACTAATAGATCATTTTCCATATATAAGCTAGAAAAAAATTATTCTGTCACAGAAAAAAAAATGCCTCATTTCATCCTTAAATTTTATTTTTTTAAATATTTTTATAGATCAAAGGGATCTGGTTTCGATAATGCCGTGTAAGGCATGGATATTTGTGTTGTTTTTCTGCTGAGGTTCCACCATCCTTTCAGACCCTTTCCTGTGGTAAGCAGCTGCTTGAGTGGGAATTTATTTTTCTTTTGATTGCTCATTATATATATATTTTGACCGATATATTTTTTTTGACTCATTATATATATATATTTTGACTGATATATATATATATTTTTTTTACTTTTTTTTTGACCAATATTTTTTTTTTGACTCATTATATATATATATTTTTTTGACTCATTATATTTTAACATGACTGAAAAAACACTGTCACACTTTGAACTGATCAATGAATTTTGTGATGAGTAAAAGATGTATTTATCAATAAATAGTAAATCCACTTATTAATTAATTCAATAATAACACTTTAGAGTGAGAGCCTTACTTATTTATTTACATCTTAAAAGCGCAACATTAAAAAAGTATGTTGCTTTCCCTGATCATAGATGGTACCAGCAGTAACAATGATGGGAGATCAATAGACCATATTAGCAGAAAAAAGGCAGAGCCGACATTAGTTCAGTGATCTTGGAACACTCTGACATGTATCTGGAGAGATGTGGGTTCAAATTCTGTATGTCAGAAAAACTTATTTTTTACACAGAACTACTTAATGATGTAATTATGTCAACCATGCAGCATGATGAACAAATAACAATAAAAAATTAATTCTGTTATTAAAAATAGATTTATATTATAAAAAAAGACAGAATTGGCACATTTGATCATATGATACATAGGTTGGGTTAACTTCTGAGTGGCACTTTTTTTGCACACAATGGCTAAATAACCAGGTCACAAAGACCCACAGAGGGCTTAGAGAAGGTTGGGGCAAGGAGACCCACTGTACAGAGGTTAGGAGACAGAGAGTAGCCTCCTGTCAAGGCCATCCAGCATGTTCTTTAACATACACAGTACTATGGTTAAATGTCCTATCTGAGAAACGGTGGCATTTTCAAGCCTCACATGATACATGAATACATGACACAGAATAAAATCAGTGATTACCAACCTGTGGTCTCCAGACTCCTAGTGATTTGTGTTGATATTTCAGAAAGCTGTATTGGGAATAATATATTTACCACAATTACACAACAGCATAAAGTTTTAATGCTTTTGGCTGAAAGTATGTCAATTCACTATGGCAATGCTAGTTATCTTATGCTAATCATAAGATGAAATTGATTTTTGATTACACAAAAAATTATGAAACATCAAATTTCTACACTTAAATGTTTCAACTCAAATTACAAAACAACCAATAAATGAACAACAGATAAAGAACTAGAGATATAATCCATTCTTGTGACTTTTAGGGACTCCTTGTTGAGAGGATCTATATTCTAGGGAAAACATATCAGTTAATAATGAAAAGAGTGTCTGCAGAAAATATTATACTTTATGGGGGGTGGGGAGTTATGGAAAAAATGAGATTTTGTAGGAGAATGAAATTTTATAAGGAGGTCCATGGCACCACAAAAAATGGAAATCACTGCACGAGATGTTTTGGGGATCGCAGCCTTCAATCTTTGGATGATCAAGTTTCCATTTTGAAAAGTGGCAAAAAGAGCAGATATGTTTTTTCTAGGAGTCATTTGTGAACAACTGGTGAAACCACTTTTTTTTTAATAAAAGCAAGTCCTCGTTTACAAGATGCAAGATCAGCAATGTATGCAACAACAAACATGTCAGAAGCCTCCAAATGCATGCATAATTACATCAACACATACTTTGAGGGCTTAAATAACGTACATTTTTTAAGGCAGCCCCCAATACACTCAAGCATATTACCTCACCCAAAGCCGTCTGAAGAGAAAGCCTGATGTCACATGACCAGCATGGCTAATGACATCAGAAGCAGGGGCCGCGCATCGTAGCTTTAAGTCAGCTGATCTGATTCATTTCTAATTCGATGTGCATGTTATTTAAATGATTTCATTTCCTGTATTAAACTGAATCAAATATCAATTATAAAGCAAATTATTATAAGTGCGGAGAATTTCATTCTTTCAGGAAATATTTTATTTTCACAGACATAAAAAAAGGTACTTTTTTTTTATAGCGGCCTTGGCAAGAAAGGGGAAATGGCACATTACCGATACACACAAGCAATTCATTCAATATCTACACTACAGAATTTATTTTTTTAATATATACATAAGCAATTTATTTAAAATAAACAACATATATAAACATACCCAAAAATTCCCACACATTGATAGCCTGTATCGCAGCTAACAGGTCATACTACTTAACAAATAAATTCTAATGTTCATTTCAGTATCGAAATTAATCATTCGTTTTTAATGCTGCTTTTGTGATTTCATTGGATTCCGACATTAACTGCATGGTATTGCAATTTCCATGTTGCATGGTGTATTTTTGATTAAAAAAAAAGGCCGATATTTGATTTTACAATTACCATAAGTTCGGTACTTTTCGGTTCGAGGTTGTCCAATTCGAGTTAGAATACTAGTATTTCACTTTACTACTTGTCAAATCCATTTCAGTGAAGTTAACAGATGTCAGTGATATCTAGTTTTTGATGACTTTTTGGAATCTGTTTTTTTGCCTTTACTCTCTTTGGTACTTTTTGGTTAACGAATAAAAAACACTTTACTGATTCGTTCTCACTTGGCCTCCACTCAATTGGGGCATTTTTATAATGTGGATAACAGATTCACTGGATACGAAGATTGGCACACAATTACGACTGGCGCCCCGTTAACCAAAAGGTATCGAACTTTTGATAATTGTTTCTAAAAGCAAATGTTGCTTATTTTAAATAACTTGCTTATGTATATATTAAAAAAATAAATTCTGTAGTGTAGATATTGAATGAATTGCTTGTGTGTATTGGTAACATGCCAATTCCCCTTTCTCGCCAAGGCCACTATAAAAAGTACCAAAAAAACTTGTTTCTCGATGTCAAAAACATTCAATAAACATATTATCTGAACATAGTTACATATATATTTTTTATTAATTATATTTAATTGTAAACAGTATTATAAGAAAACAAAATACACCTGAATTTTAAAGCATAATTTCACTTTTTTTTGTATTATTATTTGCTACATTTGCAAACATATTGGAAGAGATAAAAATCTATTCTCAAGTTAGCAAAATATATTCATACTAATTTCAGATAGGGTTTAACAATATTGATAAATATCACATATACAGTCTGTCACTAAAACTATGGTTATATTTCATATAAAACTTTTAAATTTCACATCATTTATGTTAAGAAGCCACTGAGATCAGAATTCATTCACAGCTGACCAATCATCTGTGCAAATCTATTATTTTATTAATCAGACCAGAATTATTTTCTTAATAAGATTTAAATCATTAGTATCACATAACTGAAACTCCAATACAAACACCAAAACGAAATACTTGTTTAACACATAAAAAATTTAATACAAATATTACTTCGAATTATTTGCAGCTAAATATATTGACTACACATACATCCAACAAAAAAAGTAAATATTTGAAACCCACATCAAAAATACCAATGATAACTCAATCATACTGTATGTTTCAAAAAATAGTTTGTGACAACTAATGTCTATCATTAAGACATACCAGTAGACAATGAAAATTAATAAGTACACCATGGGAGCACTATGTTAATGCCTTAAATAATTTATAAGAGAACACATAGGGATATAAAATATATTATAGATTTCAGTGCAATGTTGAGGATGTTCCACAATAACTAGAAATATAACCCATACAGCTTTTAAAAGAAAATGATAACATTCAATACCATATACTAATGATAGTAACTATAAGACAAATAAATATTTGAAATCTACATCAAATATGCTAATGATAACTCAATCGTACTGTATACTTAAAAAAAAAATAGTTTGTAACAACTAGTGTCTATCAAATGAGACATTCCAGTAAACAAGGTAAAATTAATAAGCACTATGTTAATTTCTTACATAGTTTGTAAGAGACATAAGAATGTAAGAAAAAATTATAGATTTCAGTGTAACATTGAAGGGTGTTCCATAATAACTAGAAATGTAACCCATGCAGCTTCTTAAGGAAAATGATAACACTGAATACCATATACTGACAATAGTAACTAAAAGACAAATATTTGAAATCACATCAAATATACCAGTCTATCATTGAGACATGACTGGTACACCAGTAAAATTCAACAGATAGACATATCTGGTATTTGATTAATCATTTGACCAAAATGCTCAACTTCCTTTTGAATGATTTCTTGGGTGCATATTTTGATTGTGTCTAATTATGCATATACACATTTCACGTTAATATAATTTTATGTAGCAAGTCTATTATTTTATTCCCACATAAACACTGAAAATCTGTGCTGAACACTTCCTTTTTTCAAAATCTGTTGATGCTTTCAATATTAATATTAACATATATTAATTGATTTTTGTGGTTTAGAAATTGCTGCTCTACATTACTGGATGTAAATGTTTCAAAAACAACATAATATTCCCACATGTATAGAAACTTCAATAGGATAATTTAGCTCTCCACAGTCACACATATTATTAGCTGCTGAGGAACATGCAATACTAAATCTCTTTTTTGTTGTTAAATGATTAACATAAGTTACACAAACATCTTTTTTGCATTGCGACATGCATACATATGATCCACTATTATTACTATGGTAGCAGAATAAAGAAATAGAACTTACATTTTGCATACAAAAGTAAAAGTTGCCTACAGCAAAAGACTACTAGCACATGTAAAATCAAGTCTCGTGCTTCCACTGAGCCTCTGCTCTGGTGGCACAGCACAAATCACGTGACATCAAGTTTTCTCTTCAGACAGCTTTGCCCCACCCCAAATCAGAAGATTCTGGGTTAACCACACACAAACACTGTATGATAACCCACTAACAAAATACCATGATATAATTTCACAATCAATATATAATTATAAAGTTATTGAATTCTCTCTATATCACTGTAATTAGTGGAAAAGTTGAGACAATTGGATGGAATTATAATCTAGATATTTACCTTGGTTTCTTCCTTGTGATGATTTCTGATGGATAGACGAGTTTATTTTCCTGTGGTGGATAGCATAATCCAGATATGCATTCACTTATATTCTTTATTTTTTGTTATCCGAGAGAATGCTGGTGCCAGTTTGACGTCAAAGCAGTTGTGCCTGTTGCAAAATAGCTACTTTGCCTGATGATGCATTGGAACAACAATGCAAAACACTATAATATTTGCTCTCCTGGAAAAATTGAGACATAAGCTGTACATTGATTCACATGTGCACCAATTGATGTCAAACTGGCACCAGCATTCTCTCAGATAACAAAATATAAAGAATATAAGTGAATGCTTATCTGGATTATACTACCCACCACAGGACAAGACTCTCATATACCCATCAGAAATCATCGCAAGGAAGAAATGATGGAAAATATCTAGATAATTCAATCCAAATGTCTCAACTTTTCCACTAATTACAGTGATATAGAGAAAATTCAATAATTTTTGATTAACACTTGACTTAAACATCTATCTTTTAATAATAACATTGTGATATAAAAAAGAATTATTTAAAACTCATTAATATAACATAGCCACCAAATTTACTCTAGTTAACTGTAGGTACCTTAAATATAAGATTTCTTAGAAGTAGTTTATCTTCTTCATAATACTGCAATATAGAAAACTATGCACGAAATAATTTTTACCATTAACCTGATCTTCTTGGGTTAAAAATTACATTTACATAAACGCGATAATCACTCGCTAACGACAGATTTTTAGACTAGCAGCAGCAACAAGATGATTAAAAACCTGTCATAAAAATCACAGCTAAAGCTTTAAACTATTACTATGTTCTTTTGCTGAACCTAAAAGCAATAACAATCTCAATATAGTTTTAAAAGATAAACATTAATTGCTCTGTCACTATTTTATCCACAATCTAACAGGCGACACACCGTTTATTACACGTGTTGCCAATTTAAAAATATTAAAACTATATTTCAGGAAAGAAAGTTAACAGGAAAGAGGGAGAAACGTACCTTTATGCGTAGTCTCTTATAATATAAAATATCGCCAGATGGCGAGACAATTTTTCCAGCCGTTTTTATATTAAAGTAGCGGGGGCGGGGGGGGGGGGGGGGGGAGTAAACTTCAAATTGCATGAAACTAGGTCCTGGGAAGGAAAATATGTTAGAATCTGTGCTTCTACCCTATACCCTGTTAATATTTTTAATTGCAAAGTAATATTTATGAAAACAAAAACGTACAAATTCCGATTTGAAAATCATAAATTAAGTAACTACGCCTCTGTCTACAGTAATATCAAACTAAAATATACGGTTTGATTCAATATTTTTTCACAAACAATGTATTTTATCCTTGAAATTTAAAAAAAATTGAAAATTTCAAATGAATATTGCAAAAGATGTATTTGTGCTAGAAATTTAAAATTTTAATGGTGGAATTTGAAGCTCGTGAAGTTTTTTTGAGAACCATGAGTTGACCCCTTAGACCGAGGGGAAAATGTAACGTTTTGGTTTAAAATTGTTTGTTTGTAGAAATAAAAATTATTTTTGGGTTGGATAGGTATGATGAAATATTCCTATTTGAAGGTTCGGAATGTCTCCAAAAGAGTGACCCTATATAGAAAGAGATTGTCAAACTACGATGTCGATTTCTATTGGCTGCCGCTATCAGGTGTCTCATTAACGCCATTTCTGGGTTCGATTGCTGGATTATTTCTTTAGTTCTGTGGTAGCTACAGATAAAGTTTACGTGTGTTGGTTCTTATTGAATATACACAACAGAACCAACACCTTGTGTTGAACACATACAGAACCAACACAAGGTGTTGGTTCTGTATTGGATTCAATTGCTGCTTTTAATGTCCATTGCCTATTAAAATCCTTATTTGTTTTCTTCGAAAAACTAAAGATTCTTAAGCTTGTTAAAATTCCACATTGTTCAGCTTTCGACTGTACTAATTCTGCAAAGAAAAGGAAATTGATGAAAGCGTCCCCAAAAGATTGCACTAGAAAAAGTATCGGCAGTTAAAGTGAATTCTGGAAACAACAGGTACTCTCATTTATCTGAAGTAGGTTGAATTTCATTACATCTTTAAAAACACGGATAATATAGTTTTTCTTAATATTCGAATCTGTCTCTACTGCCAAAGTATTACTAATTTTTCTGAATTGTTTGCAAGAACTCTGACTGTACCAAATCATCTGGAATTTTTCGTTTAGCTAGTAAAAAACGAAATTTCTAATTTCATAGCGTCAAATATAGCCTTTTTTTACGGATTAATGTCCTTGAAGATAAATGGAAACTCTCACTGAAATCATACTTTAGTCACATTGGTTGATATTTTAAAAGTTGTGGAAGTTAGTAGCGTAAACATTTTTCACATGAATTAATCTCAAAAGCTAATTAAAATACATTGACCCTTATATCCTTTGCTGAAATAAGTGTAATTTTGAAGGTTTAACAATGATTTTTCTTTTCGCACATTTTGAAGACAAAATGTTCCTGTGATGAACATTTAAAAGCGAAGTCGCTGTTAAATGTTCCAGCTTCACTAAATTATTGAAGAAATAATTTTGTAAATCGAAATTCCTATTAAAATTTCTTTTATAAAGAAATATGTCAGTGCAGGTAATCAGTGACATTATTTGCCGTAAAAACCGATTTTTAAAGTTCACTTCCTGAAATAAATGCTGCGTTAGAAATTTATATAATCATTCACTTGATTTTAAAAATGCTTGAAATAGTAACTGTAAACATTAAAAGAATGTTGTGAAAATCGAGAATGAGGAAGATTTGCGTGAGATCTTCAATTTATTTCCAGTGGCATTTTTCCGCAAAGTGGTTTTCACAGTTAAAGAGATTGAGTATGCTTCACTAAATGCACTGAGAAGCTATAAAGGAAAACCTTTGGCGAAGTCTACTGGCAAAAATAATAACATGTTCATAACGTATGAAAAATATTTTCGATGTACAAACTTAAAAAATGTCGCGCATCAAAAAGCATTGCTTCAGAAATATTAAAAGAAATTGGCTCACAAATTCAGCTTCCAAACTGTCATAATACTAAATAAATAAATATAAATAATAAATACCCCCTCAAGCAGCTGCTTGCCACAGAGGTCTGACAGGAGCTTGTCAATTTATATGCCATAATAGAATGTCTGTGAGGAAGCAAAAGTGTTGCAGGGCGATTGATAACTGCAAAAGTAAATTAATTACCAAACTGGGTAAGAGGCATTTTTTTCTAGTGATATATTTATATCACTAGAAAAAAATAGTGATCATAGCTATGGTTTTTCTAGTGATATATTTATAAACAACATAGTGTAATAAAGGAAGAAATTGATTTAGAATGTTCTAAGTTTCATTTTATAGCATTATTAGAGCCCAAATAAAAAATATTGCCATATCTTTTCAGGAATATTAAGCATTTTTACGTTATAAGTAAAAATTTAACATCTGGGACTGAATGTATGAAAGAACAGATTTTGCTTAAATTTCAAAAATTGATGAATTGTAAAATAATCGATCAATCAACATTATTATAAAATACTGGCAATAGAAAACAATCATCTGGAAAGAAGTCATTGCTATGATTTTAAACAAGAAAATCTTATTTTAAAACTGCTCCATCCCCATATGTGTGTTTACGAAGCTGTATCAGTGGCTAACTGACGCACTCGCAGAGCCCAGACATGGCGCCAATGAATGCCGTTTGCCAAACCTCTCCCTACAGAGGACCACTGCTCCAAAAGTTATAAATGCGCCCTTCAACGATGGAAAACGTGAAAATTTAAAACGAATATTACGAACGATGTAGTTATGCTAGAAATTATAAATTTCTTTTGGAATGTAAAAGTTATGAAGATTTTATTGGCAGCAATGAGTTCCCTTTGGGATGGTAGGAAAATCCCCTTTGGGATGGTAGGAAACAATGAGATAGAATACATAGATCATGCAGGTAGGAAGATAAGAGGAGGAGCCCTAAGCACTTGAAAATGATCCTTCGGCGACTGCGCAGCAACCATGTTGTTCTATTCAAAACATTGATCAGTAGTATATGTGAGTAACGAAGTGTTGCGCTATAAAAATTTAATTTTTTTCGACATTTGTATTACGGCAGCTTGTTCAGCTTACAGCTGCACGAATCGCCCTTCAAAAAAGGTACCAGGAATTACCTTTCATCGGTAAGTTTGTCATTTTTATAAAAGTTTAAATAATTATATAATGATACAAGCAACTTCTTGTTGAAATTACGCCGCTATGAAATCGGTTTTATTTCCTGTTACAAACCTCGATTCTTCACCATATTTTTTTTTATTTTCTTCGGATTGTACTCAGTGATAAATGTGAAGATGTACTTCTTATATTGATTGATTGATTTTACGTTACACTTATTTGAGAATTCCTTCTGCAGGTTTTCTCAGTTAAAAAATTTTGTTGGTTGTAATTGAATATTAGTGTGTATTCTATTTAATGGATGATGAATTTACATACTTTTAAATAGAGGTGATTAAAACATCAAGGAGTTTCTTTTTTGTTTTTTATTTTATTTTAGGTGGAAGTATTAGATATTATTTTGTTTAAATGTTTCAGTGTTTAAATTCCTCTCTCTTCATGATTTAATAAGTTCAGTGTAAGAAGGGAAAAGTAAATTACAATAAAGTATTTTCATATGGTGAGAAATATATTCTTTCTTTTTTTTTTTAAATTTGGATAGCATTTAAGGGTTTTGTTTAAATGCCCCCCTTTTTTTCTTGGATTGGAGTCTTATATATTTGAATTTCTTTTTAGATTAATTTAATGTATATGGTGTAAATTGTCACAGGTGAGTGACAGCGATCATTATTTAGGGTGAAAATTTTTCAAATTGTTTAAATAATTTTAGTTAAAAGAGGAGAGGAGAGTGTAATGCTTTTCTCCTTTTTGTTAATTCTTCTGATAGGGATCTAATTGTTCCTTTTAAGGTGAACACTGAATTTATTTAATTCTGTATGGATTTCAAATAGAGCGAGTTTATTGCTTAGTTATTTTATTTTTACTTTGGTTGAGGGGTAGGTTAGGCGTACATGAAGATAAGTATGAGAGACTGAGGAGTCAGGCACTGAGATGTTGGGTTCAAGCCACTGTCTGGAACGTTGCCTTTTTTTTAAATGGATATTATATTCCCTTCACCCTGTGGATATATTTTTTTTTTCTTTTTCTTATATTTTTTTAATTTTTTATTATTTTTGCTTAGTATAATTTTTAGTTGATTTTTTTTTGAGAGATTGTAATAATTGTGTATTTTGTATTGATTTTTAACTCTGGTTGAGGGAGGAGAATGAGCATGAGATGGGGGAGAGATGTGAAGCTGAGGGTACAAACATAGAGCTGGAGGATTCGAGCCACCATTTGGGGCGGTTTTTTTTTGTATAAATATATATATTTTTTTAGTTCTTTTTTTTTTACTTCTTATACTATTGGCTTTATTTAGTTTTGTTAAGCAAATTTTTTTTATTTTTGTGGAATGAGAATTTTTTTAACGTAAAACATCTATTTTCTGAATCTTACAAATGTGATTTTTTTGCAGTTTAAATGCTGCTATTGCATATAATGTTTAGTGTGTTATCCATAAAATGTGTTCTACTGTTTTCAGTGCAGTATAAATAAACTTTCAAAATCTGGTAATTGTTTGTTATTGTCGTATTCAACGAAATGCATAAATAGTTCTGCTATACAGTAATTCTGTATTGAAATATTCATTGCACTGAAAAAAACAATATAAATTCCAAATAGCTTAAATGGGCTTTCTCTTAGTCATAAAAAAATAATCTTCCTGTATATAACGCACAGTAAAACTGAATATAACACGTGAAAAGTTATTGTCACAGTTATTGTCAATAACAGTAAAACTGAATATAACACGTGAAGCGGCAGACGGTTTGTTTTGAATGCAACAATATGGCTACCGCCCTGCTGCCTAAGCATCATTTTCCTTAGACAGGGAAAGCGCGTTAGGGCGTCTCCTTATCTTCCTACCTCCATGACATAGATTAACCAACTGTTGTGTTATACAGCGCCCCCAGTCTGAAGCTAAAGTAAGTTCATTAATGCCCACCCTTTTCAGCATGTAAAAGTCAGCATGTAAAATATAGGCAATCATGTAGCAAGCGCCTTTGCTTAATATTTGTGTTTACATGCCTTAATAAAAAAGGGTTTCTATTTTCATTATATTGTGGTATCAAACGAAACATTTACTTTCAAAAAAAGTCTGGAAAAAACGCTATCTTTTAACTGATAGATTTTTTTATTAAATAAATATTTTCATAGGCTATTAAAGGTTCAACTAACATGACTGATTAGATTTTATCCTGAGAACAAAAACTTAACGTAATTTTCAAAAAGATAAATAAATAAATAAATAAAACGTTTAACTACTTAGGCTTAGTGCGTTAATGCACATACTTAACATTACGGCATACTTAACCTTGAATCTTAACCTGCACTCGGTCACATCTCTGATGATGATGTTATTCGGAGAGTTTGTCATCAATACGGGTATATTTTGTGCGGATTGTCTCCAGGTCACAAAGATTCCGAAGGCTGAGAGAAGGTTGGTGGAGAGGACCCACTGGAACAGATGTTGGGAGACAGATGGTAGCCTCCCGTCAAGGTCATCCATTGTGTTCTTTAACGTGCACAGGGTATGGTTCTCCCACACACGTAGCCATGGCTTAACATCTCGTCCGACGGACGGCGGCCTTTCCAAGCCCATCGGTGTCCCCTACTGACCGTGGGCAGGGCGGGGAGTTTTGCGGAAATAAATCTCAATGCAGTTGCAATGGGTAATATCACCTACAAATAAGCAAACTCAATGGTTTGAGAATAGCTAACAATTATTACACAACACCGCGATATACAAAAATACACACGGGTTTCACCTGATGGGCTGCATAAAAGGACATGAAAGTCTCCCTTAAAGGCCAAAAAGGACATGAAAGTCTCCCTTAAAGGCCAAAAACGACATGAAAGTCTCCCTTCAAGGCCAAAAACGACATGAAAGCCTCCCTTCAAGGCCAAAAACGACATGAAAGTCTCCCTTCAAGGCCATCCAGGATGTTCTTTAACTTGCACAGAACTCTTCCGCACATGGAGAGGTTCGAGTCTCAGCTGGGTCAGCGTTGAGATTTATCTCCACAAAACTCCCTGCCCTGCCCACGGTCAGTAGGGGACATCGATGGGCTTGGAAAGGCCGCCGTCCGTCGTATGGGACATTAAGCCGTGTGCGGAGAGCCATATCCTGTGCACGTTAAAGAACACGCTGGATGGCCTTGACGGGAGGCTACCATCTATCTACCAACAGCTGTCCCAGTGGGTCTCCTCCTCCAACCTTCTCTGAGCTTTCGGGATCTTTGTGACCTGGCCATTTAGCCCATGGTGTGTAAAAAAGTGCCGTTCAGAGGTAAAACAACCCAACAGCAACGGAGAATAATGCCTCGGATATAAGGAACCCAACACAGTTTGCCACCTGAAATATCAATTTTATCTCTAACCATTATTGCAGTCAAGCTTAAAGGCAGAGTTTTAAGAAAACGTGAAAAAGGAAACTTATTTCTTTTGCAATTCCTTTAATTTTTCATAGAAAATAACTGTACAAAATAACAAACAACCTTTTAAAAACATGTAGCTATGCAGTTCTTATAAACAACAACTTGGAAAATAGACAATCTTAATTAATAAAGTCAACTTTCGATATTCCTGTGTCTAATTTCAATGAAATCTTCGAGATGATAACAGAAGATGGCGAAGAGCATCTACCACTCGGAGGGGGCCTCGGGATAATGAGGAGGTGGAGGATCCTTAAGCACAATGTGGTGATGGTGATGTTCTGGGAGGCTGAAATATTGAAATAGAAAAATGAATTCCATACAGCAATTAAAAACACTAAAAAAAAGAAGGTATGAAGTTTTGACAAGATCGCTTGGCTACTGATGAAAGGAACCTGGGTTCGAGTCCCGGATAAGACATGAATGATTGTGTTGTCTTTCTGCTGAGGTCTCGCCATCCTCACAGATCTTCTGTATGGCGTGTTAAATTGAAAGGCTCCTGTCAGACCTCTCTGGCAAATAGCTGCTTGAGAGGAATTTTGGTTTCATCATTTACATACATGCATTGTTTTTGTCCTGCTACACTGAAAAGCAGTCATGAACAAACTCCGGCCCCAATTAAGAATTTCGTACCTATACATAAAAAAATAAATACCCCCTCAAGCAGCTGCTTGCCACAGAGGTCTGACAGGAGCCTGCCAGTTTATATGCCATAGTAGAAGATCTGAGAGGATGGCAGGACCTCAGCAGAAAAACAACACACACAACCATGCCTTACCCGGGGCTCGAACCCAGGTCCCTTAGATCAGTAGCCAAGCGCTCTAACCACTCGGCCATGGGACGGCTCCTATACATATGACAAGTAAAATATGAGAAACAAAGTTAAACATCTTTTTTTGTCCTTTTTATTGCACTTCCCTCTCCCAAATATTGTCCCACAAAAAACATATCATTCGATTCAAACCGATGTCAAAACCATTTGGGGTTGTTTTACCTCTGAGCGGTACTTTTTGCCCACAATGGGCTAAATGGCCAGGTCTCAAGGAGAAGGTTGGGTGAGGGATACCCACTGGAACAGCTGTTGGGAAATAGATGGTAACCTCCTGTCAAGGCCATCCAGAGTGTTATTTAACGTGCACAGGGTATGGCTCTTCCACATACAGAGTCACGGCTTAACGTCCCATTCGACGGACGGCTGCCTTTCCAAGACCATTGGTGTCCCCTACTGACCATGGGCAGGGAGTTTTGCGGAGATGATTCTCAACGCTGACCCAGCTGGTACTCGAACCTGGGAACTACAGATTACGATCCTGGCGCAATACCGACTGAGCCAACCCCCTCTTCACATCATTTGGCTATATGGAATATTATGAATGACATCACTCTGAGATGACTTGAAACTTTTTCGCTTAATGAGAAATTAAATCCGGCAGAAAAATATCTATCAAAAGTTGTAATCAGTGTTGCTAATATAGCTGTTTTGAATACCAAGTGGGTACAAAATTTTCTTTTGGCAATATAGAGTATTTTTTTTTTCAATCTTTAGTAATCTGGAAATTGGGTTATTTATTCATTTGTATCGTATGCAGGCCCGGATATAGAAAAAAATCGGGGGGGGGGGAGGATTTCTAGATTTCTGATGCAAATTTCGGCCTTAGTTTTGTATGTCTTTAAAAATTTTCTTTAAAAAATGCATGAAATATAAATAACTTTAATAATTTTTTTGCCTCTTTTATCATAGCATTCTGAAAGGGGGGGACATGTCCCCCCTTTCCCCCTCCCTTCTAGATCAGGTCCTGATCGTATGCAAATCATACTCTACGTCAGTGGTTCTCAACCTTTTATGCTTCACGAACCCCCTGGAATTGTGTATGTAACTGGCGTACTCCTTGTATTGGTAGATAAAACTATAGTTATAGCATAACAATGGAAATAAAATAAAACATATTTATATATATATCATATATCTAGCAACTTTTGAGCTTTCACGGAGTACCCCAAAACATTTTACCGCGTACCCTACGTTGAGAACCCCTACTCTACGTAAACATTTAAATCAAATAAATAAATAAATACCCCCTCAAGCAGCTGCTTGCCACAGAGGTCTGACAGGAGCCTGTCAGTTTATATGCCACAGTAGGAGATCTGAGAGGATGGCAGGACCTCAGCAAAAAAACGACACACAACCATGCCTTACCCGGGGCTCGAACTCAGGTCTCTTAGATCAGTAGCCAAGCGTGCTAACCACTCGGCCACGGGACGGCTAAATCAAAAACGAAATAATATTTACTGTAAAGCAAATTGCTAAAAAATTCGATTTTTATTGAACCCGATAATAAAAATGAATCCAAAAATGTTTTTTATAACTTACGGAAGGAAAAGTGGAAGCGGCAGTAGAATGAGTTTCTTGCCTTTTAACAGCTTCGAGACGAGAAAGGCTTTCAGTAGTTTCTTCTTGAGGGCCGCCGTCTCTTGAACCATCGTAGTACTCAAGAGCAGAGCCGAGAGAAGAAATACAACAGCAAGGGTCGAACTTTTCATTTTTCCTTTGTACTGGTCTGCAAGAATACATTGTAAACATCAGATGAAATGACATTACTAAGGAGAAGTTTGAGAAAAACTTCTTCTTGAATGGGTTGTTGTTTGGGTTGTTTTACCTCTGAGCGGCACTTTTTTGCACACCATGGGCTAAATGGCCAAGTCACATGGACCCCGAAGGCTCAGAGAAGGTTGGGGGAGGGGACCCACTGGAACAGCTGTTGGGAGAAAGATGGTAGCCTCCCGTCAAGGCCATCCAGCGTGTTCTTTAACGTGCACAGGGTATGGCTCTCCCGCACACGGGGCCACGGCTTAACGTCCCATCCGACGGACGGCGGCCTTTCCAAGCCCATCGGTGTCCCCTACTGACCGTGGACAGGGCGGGGAATTTTGCGGAGATAAATCTCAACGCTGACCCAGCTGGGACTCGAACCTGGGAACTACAGATTACGAGCCTGGCGCGCTACCGACTGAGCCACCCCCGCCCCACTTCTTCTTGAATGGAGTCGTAATTTTAACCAATAACTTCGTTTATTAAGATTTTTCAATGTTTCGAACCCTGAGAAAGACATGGGTTGTTGGGTTGTTTTACCTCTGAGCGGCACTTTTTTTGCACACAATGGGCTAAATGGCCAGGTCACAAGGACCCCGAGGGCTCAGAGAAGGTAGAGGGAGAGGACCCACTGGAACAGCAGTTGGTAGCCTTCAGTTAAGACCATCCAGCATGTTCTTTAATCTGCCTTCTTAGAGCGTCCTTCTTCCTTAGTGTGTCCTTCTCTGAGCCCTCGGGGTCATTGTGACCACGAGGACTCAGAGAAAGTCGAGGGAGAGGATCCACTGGAACAGCTGTTGGGAGACAGATGGTAGCCTTTCGTCAAGATAATCCAGCATGTTCTTTAATCTGCCTTCTTAGAGTGTCCTTCTTCCTTAGCGTGTACTTCTCTGAGTCCTCGGGGTCACTGTGACCACAAGGACTCAGAGAAAGTGAGGGAGAGGATCCACTGGAACAGCTGTTGGGAGACAGATGGTAGCCTTCCGTCAAGACCATCCAGCATGTTCTTTAATCAGCCTTCTTAGAGCGTCCTTCTTCCTTAGTGTGTCCTTCTCTGAGCCCTCGGGGTCATTATGACCACGAGGACTCAGAGAAAGTTGAGGGAGAGGACCACTAGAACAGATATTGGGAGACAGATGGTAGCTTCCCGTCAAAGCCATTCAGCGTGTTCTTTAACGTGCACAGTGTATAGCTTTCCCGCACACGGAGTCACGGCTTAACGTTCCATCCGATGGACAAGGCCTTTTCCGAGTGGGGGGTTGAGAATAAGATTTGATGGGGTTTCTCAATTGGTAAAATATTCTATCAGATCCCCTGTCCCCTCGGGTACGTCCCTGATCCAGTGTGTTCTTTAATGTGCAGAACAGGCAGCGACCTTTCCAATCCCATCGGTGTCCCCTTTCCCACAGAGAGAAGCGTGGGGATTATTAATGGAGATAAATCTCAACGTTGACCGTCCCGTGGCCGAGTGGTTAGCGCGCTTGGCTACTGATCTACGGGACCTGGGTTCGAGCCCCGGGTAAGGCATGGATGTTCGTGTTGTTTTCTGCTGAGGTCCTGCCATCCTCTCAGATCTTCTACTGTGGCATATAAACTGACAGGCTCCTGTCAGACCTCTGTGGCAAGCAGCTGCTTGAGGGGGTATTTAATTTTTATTTTTAAATCTCAACGTTAGCACAGGTGGGACTCGAATCTGGGAACTGAAGATTACAATCCCGGAGCACTTTCCACTTTGCCACACCATCCTTTCCAACGTTTTGAAATTGTCAGAAAATTCAAAAAAATTACATTTTGCCCAAATTAGTGTACACGGTGTGTTTGATATTATAAACTCAAAATAATTTAAATATATTTTACTAGGCGCTTTATTTTTTATTCAGGTAATTAGAAAAGCCATAAAGCTAAAAATTAAAAAAAAAATTAAAAAAGAGTTTTTTAAGAATTTTTTTAAAAGGTAAAAAGGCATTTTCTTTCAAAAGTGATTATAAAATTGTTTTAAGGCTTTAATTTCATTTGTGTTTGATGAATATTTCGGCGTCCATAAAGTTTTAAATACTTAATGAATATTGTTGAAAACTGAGATTTATATAGATTTGATTCTGATCTTTAATTTATATGAAGTCACATTTTTCCATAACTATGCATTTTGGGAGTTGCAGAGCTTCGAAGTTAGACTCCAATTGACATAAATGTAAATTATCTGATAGGGTAGTATAAAAGTTTCGGTTATTATTGATGTTCATTAACCTATTACAAGGAAAATGCAATAAATTGTTATTCTATGTTCGTTTGCCCAAATGTCACATAAATATTCAGTTCCAGTTTAAGCTAGGGTGACAAGATTTGGAGAAAAAGATCCGGGCTTTGAAAATTCAAAAAACAGACCAAACGTCCTCTGAGTGACCTTTGAAAATTCAAAGGACAGACCAAACGTTCTCTGAGTGACCTTTGAAAATTCAAAGGACAGATCAAACGTTCTCTGAGTGACCTTTGAAAATTCAAAGGACAGACCAAACGTCCTCTGAGTGACCTTTGAAAATTCAAAGGACAGACCAAACGTTCTCTGAGTGACCTTTGAAAATTCAAAGGACAGACCAAACGTTCTCTGAGTGACCTTTGAAAATTCAAAGGACAGACCAAACGTCCTCTGAGTGACCTTTGAAAATTCAAAGGACAGACCAAACGTTCTCTGAGTGACCTTTGAAAATTCAAAGGACAGATCAAACGTTCTCTGAGTGACCTTTGAAAACTCAAAGGACAGACCAAACGTTCTCTGAGTGACCTTTGAAAATTCAAAGGATAGACCAAGCATCCTCTGAGTAACCTTTGAAAATTCAAAGGACAGACCAAACGTTCTCTGAGTGACCTTTGAAAATTCAAAGAATAGACCGAGCATCCTCTGAGTGACCTTTGAAAACTCAAAGGACAGACCAAACGTTCTCTGAGTGACCTTTGAAAATTCAAAAGATAGACCAAGCATCCTCTGAGTGACCTTTGAAAATTCAAAGGACAGACCAAACGTTCTCTGAGTGACTTTTGAAAATTCAAAGGACAGATCAAACGTTCTCTGAGTGACCTTTGAAAATTCAAAGGACTGACCAAACGTTCTCTGAGTGACCATTGAAAATTCAAAGAATAGACCGAGCATCCTCTGAGTGACCTTTGAAAACTCAAAGGACAGACCAAACGTTCTCTGAGTGACCTTTGAAAATTCAAAGGATAGATAGACCAAGCATCCTCTGAATGACCTTTGAAAATTCAAAGGACAGACCAAACGTTCTCTAAATGACAACTGGATACTGAAGTATACAGAGCACGATTTCATGCAACTGAAGATAACGAGAAGGGTGAAAAAGTCACGTGATGCAGAAAGTTAACGTCGCATTTCAAAGTTGCCCCCCGTCAGGTGACCCAATGAGAGCTTCATTTCCTTTTGAGGCTTTCGTACAGAGACTTCAGAGTCGGGTTAAGAATATTTTGGCCCCCTTCTAAATCTGAAAATGAGGTCCCCCACCCCTCGATCATTGCCAAGTTACCTAATTGACAAATTCCAATTTATGCATGAGCAATTACCGCAGCAATAATAAAAATTTAATTGTTTTTCGAGAGAAAGAAAAGATTTGAGCGATTTGAAAATTGTGATTCTTTTTTATTATTACTGATAATTTCCTTTGCATTACATCTACAATTTCGCTCAAGAATTTAAAAATTTCAAAAATTCAATTTTAAATTATGTTTTTACATAATTTAAAAATATTAATTAAATTATAAGGAGCTGCAGAAATTTCAAATGTATCTTACAGTCCGGTGGTCTAGTGGTTAGCGTGCTTGGCTAAACTAAGGGACCCGATTTCGAACCCTGAGAAAGACATGGGTGTATGCGTTGTTTGTTTTCTGAGGTTTCGCTCCCCTTGCAGACCTTACACTATGGCGGTATAAACTGATACGCTCCTGTCAGATATCTGTGGGAAGCAGCTGCTTGAGGGAGAGTTTAGGGTTTTTTTATTATAGAGATCTCTCTGCTTCTTTCTTTTATTTGGATCTTTCTCAAAAATTTTAAATATTTCCCCCCTTAAAAGTGATGCCCTCCTTGAGGGTGAGACGCAGGGCCATGGCCGGGTTGGCTATTATGTTAATCCGCCCTGAGACTAACCCTGGGAAACACTGACATAGAGCATAAGTTGGAGGGACCTATGGTCATGATCATGTTAATTCGGCCCTGAGATATGATCAACAAAACTCACATTGGTAATTTTTGCAAGCCTTCCCATGTTGCAGTTTACTTCATTCCCAAGTAGGTCGATAAGGAATCTTGTCACAAGTGGTCGTTTCTCAGACTGTTGGGGCGGGGGTGGCTCAGTCGGTAGCGCGCCAGGCTCGTAATCTGCAGTTCCCAGGTTCGAGTCCCAGCTGGGTCAGCGTTGAGATTTATCTCCGCAAAATTCCCCGCCCTGCCCACAGTCAGTAGGGGACACCGATGGGCTTGGAAAGGCCGCCATCCGTCGGATGGGACGTTAAGCCGTGGCCCCGTGTGCGGGAGAGACATACCCTGTGCACGTTAAAGAACACGCTGGATGGCCTTGACGGGAGGCTACCATCTGTCTCCCAACAGCTGTTCCAGTGGGTCCCCTCCCCCAACCTTCTGGGTCCATGTGACCTGGGCCATTTAGCCTATGGTGTGCAAAAAAGTGCCGCTCAGAGGTAAAACAATCCAACCCAACTCAGACTGTTAAAAGAGTTATGGAACCTGATGCATTTAACAGTTTTACTCGTCCTCAAAAATATAAAAAACTAATCATTGCAGAAGTTTTCATAAGTACACTGATATTTGGAAACGGTTTGATATAAAAGTTGCGATTAATGAACTAAACGGGTTACCGGTATCTAGGATTTACGGTTATCTTTTGAGAACAATTCTTGCAATTGCGACGCTATCACTATGATTTTAGTTTCCACAACCAAATACTGAACTGTTACCAAAAAAATAAAATCAAGGTTTCAATAGCGATATTAGAGAAATTTTGAATGCCGTTTACCCAGGAAAATGTTTAATTTTAGAAGTTACCGAACTGGAACTTTGCTTTAGCTCAATATGCAGTGATAAAGAGTCCATGAAAAGAATTAGAAAAAAAAAAGGCCGGATTGGTGAAAAAGATGCTTCTGTAAAGAATGCTACTAAGGGTAATAAAGAGGCAAAAACGTTATTAAACTTATGTGTATTTCATGCATTTAAAATTTTTTTTGCAAATCTCTAAAACGAAGGGAAAATATTATACTGTATTTTCTTGCCTCCTCCGCCCCTTGTATTTTTTTCTAGATCTGGGCCTCATTAAAAATATAAGAGAAGCAATTTCTCCCTTTACATTCGGATTAAAAAAAAAAATAAATAAAAATACCCCCTCAAGCAGCTGCTTGCCACAGAGGTCTGACAGGAGCCTGTCAGTTTATATGCCAAAGTCTGTGAGGATGGCAGGACCTCAGCAGAAAAACAACACGAACATCCATGCCTTACCCGGGGCTCGAACCCAGGTCCCTTAGATCAGTAGCCAAGCGTGCTAACCACTCGGCCATGGGAAGGCAACATTCGGATTATTGAACAAATATTGCATTCAATAGTCATCAGAGGCCGTTGGACCTTTTAGTGAACTACAGAAATAAGTTCCTATAAATTGAATCAATTTATGACTACAGGAACCCGATCCCATGTATTTCTACTGAATTTAATTACTGGTTATAATTTTAAGAAATGTGCTTGCTGATTATGTTACGCTAAATGTTAAGGAATAGACCAATAGTTCTCAACCTTTTATGCTTCACGTACCTCTGGAAATGTGTATGTAACTGGCGTACCCCTTGTATAGATAGATATAACTATAGTTATAGTATAACAATGGGAATAAAATAAAACATATATATATATAAATACATTAAATTATGTATTCATAAATTACATATATCGATACACAAAAAATGACATTTTTACACAGCAGTGTTGCCAACTTAGCGACTTTTGAGCTCTCACGACGTACCCCAAAAAATTTTACCGCGTTCCCCACGTTGAGAACCCCTGTACTAGACTGATGTGCAATCTCTTTCCATTATACTAACCAACTAATGTCCATAAATTCAGCTTAACTGCATCATCATTATTAAAGTTATTGATCATTTAACATATTTATCTCATAATCTTTTCATAATTAATAATCCAATACAGGATTAAATAAACATTAAAATAACAAAAGCATTTCTGTTCCATTCAGATGGATTAAAGCAAGATATACTTACTTGGTAAACTACCAGTGTAAATCGTGAGCTGGCTGTTCTGTTATCCGTCGTCGTTCTACAGAATACGATTTCTAAGGTCCTCCCTTGCTCTTATATTGAGCCGATGTGCTAATGAGATTCTGCTATCACTATTTCGAAGCTGATCTAATTACAAGCCCCATACTGTCACATATGCATGGGGAGCAAACAGAATACCAGCACAGAACTTTCCTGGACTGGGAAACTTCAATTGAGTTTCAGATTTAATTAGATGCTCGCATTCACTGCAGGATGTTACCCTTTAATCTATATTTCGTCTTAGGAGGAGGCCCAGGTTTTATCACTGGCGTGGGAAGATTTTTCCTTTGGCATTAATACATCTTGTTAACCAGGCCAAGGACCTCCCTCAATACTTTATATCAGGGAGGATATGGGTGACCTTTGCCTCTAATCTTTTAGCAGAAATGTAGGCCATCGTTAATAATTAAGTTTTGCTTTCCAAGCACTTTAATTCTCAATGTAATATTGAATTAGTTATCGATAGAGAATTATTTGAACTTTGTAAATAAATTTTGCGATTCAAAGCGATATTAGGAATTTGGGAGGGAAATTTGTCCCATCTCTAATCAGCACCATTTTCTACACAATGAGCAGGGGGGGAGGCGTCAAGAGATTAGTTGCCCTCCCCCTTCCTCCCCCATCACCGTGGAAACAATTGATCAAAAATTCAAAATCTTGTTTTTTCTTACATTTCTTTTGTTTTCAGAATCACATTATTTACTTTCATTTATTAATGTAAAAAATTTATATTTTCAATAATGAGTTTCTTTTTACCCCATTGTTTCCGGGCATCCTTTGTGATATCATATGTATGATTGTCGTATTAACAACTGCGTTGATTAATGAATGACACCCTAAATATTTCTATGTTGAAACAAAGATTAGTTTTTCGGCCTTCTCCCTGAAAATATGCATTTTGACCCCCCTTCCCCCCGCAGAAAAAATTCTGCAGATGCACAACCAAGCCACCTCGATACAACAAGCCTAGATTGCAGTAACAGAAGACCTTAAAAATATAGTAGTTTTAATTATATATACTTTTCTAAAAATTCAACTGGTAGTTATTTATTTTTAAAAGTCTGGTAATTAATTTTATAATATTCTCAAATATCTTAATAAAATCCTAATGAATAAATTATTTTAACAGGTTTTAAAACAAACGGCTTTAACTTAAATTATAAACCAATTACATATTTATGCAAAATTAATTTCCCTCTTTTGTTCAAGGTTGTCCAGGCCTGGTATATCAAGGTGGTTTTGGCACAACCCATTTACCAGAACTCGCCCATCTGCAATTGTTAAAAAGGTGTTCTCAACGTGGGGGGACGCGGTAAAATTTTTTGGGGTAGCTCAAAAGTCGCTAGATCTAGTAACAAAGTAAAAATAACCATTATTATACTATAACTATAGTTTTATCTATCTATACAAGGGGTACGCCAGTTACATACACATTTCCAGGGGGTACGTGAAGCATAAAAGGTTGAGAACTACTGATATATATGTTTTATTTTATTCCCATTGTTATACTATAACTATAGTTTTATCTATCTATACAAGGGGTACGCCAGTTACATACACATTTCCAGGGGGTACGTGAAGCATAAAAGGTTGAGAACCACTGATATATATGTTTTATTTTATTCCCATTGTTATACTATAACTATAGTTTTATCTATCTATACAAGGGGTACGCCAGTTACATACACATTTCCAGGGGGTACGTGAAGCATAAAAGGTTGAGAACCACTGATATATATGTTTTATTTTATTCCCATTGTTAAACTATAACTATAGTTTTATCTATCTATACAAGGGGTACGCCAGTTACATACACATTTCCAGGGGGTACGTGAAGTATAAAAGGTTGAGAACCACTGATATATGTTTTATTTTATCCCATTGTTATACTATAACTATAGTTTTATCTATCTATACAAGGGGTACGCCAGTTACATACACATTTCCAGGGGGTACGTGAAGTATAAAAGGTTGAGAACCACTGATATATGTTTTATTTTATCCCATTGTTATACTATAACTATAGTTTTATCTATCTATACAAGGGGTACGCCAGTTACATACACATTTCCAGGGGGTACGTGAAGCATAAAAGGTTGAGAACCACTGATATATATGTTTTATTTTATTCCCATTGTTATACTATAACTATAGTTTTATCTATCTATACAAGGAGTACGCCAGTTACATACACATTTCCAGGGGGTACGTGAAGCATAAAAGGTTGAAAACTACTGATATATATGTTTTATTTTATTCCCATTGTTATACTATAACTATAGTTTTATCCATCTATACAAGGGGTACGCCAGTTACATACACATTTCCAGGGGGTGGTGAAGTATAAAAGGTTGAGAACCACTGGTTTAAAGAATTTTGTAATTTTTAAAAATCGCTGGTTTTACCTCCATGGATTTAGGGGTGGGTTGTTTTACCTCTGGGAGCCACTTTTTGCACATAAAAAGGGTTAAATGGCCAAGTCACAAGGATCCCGAGAAGGTTGGGGAAAGCTGTTTTGAGACAAATAGTAACCTCCAATTAAGGCCACCCAGCGTGTTCTTTAACGTCCACAGGGTATGGCCATCCCGCACACGGACCAAGACTTAACGTCTCATCCGACGGACGGCGGCCTTTCCGAGACCATTGGTATTGGCCCTACTGGCGGAGGGCAGAGAGAGTTTGGCGGTGATAAATTTCAGCGCTGGCGCGAAACCGACTGAGTCACTCGCGCATCGTCCATGGATTAAGTCCTTATGATTCGATTATATAATGTCAGCAAAGATTTAATAAAAAAAAATGTTCTCATGTAGCAGTCATAACATAGATTGGTTGGTTTGCCTCTGAGCGGCACTTTTTTGCACAAAATAGGCTAAATGGCCAGGTCACAAGGACCCCGAAGGCTCATTGAAGGTTGGGGGAGGAGACCCACTGGAACGGTTGTTGGGAGACAGATGGTAGCCTCCCGTCAAGGCCTTCCAGCGTGTTCTTTAACGTGCACAGGGCTCTCCCGCACACGATGCCTGGGTTTTACGTCGCATCCGACGGACGGCGGTCTCTCCAAGCCCATCGGTGTCCCCTACTGACCGTGGGCAGGGAGTTATGCGGAGATACATCTCGATGCTGACCCAGCTGGGACTCGAACCTGGGAATTGCAGAATTACGAGCCTGGCTCGCTAGACTGAGCCACACCCGCCCTTATCAATAATCACAGATATCTCATGATTTTTCAGTATAAAATGTCATAGAAATTGATTTCTGTGGGATAATATGCTTCAGCAGAAAACTAATAGCTTGGGGAAAGGAAATTTTTTCTTCACAATTTGAATCCTGGTCCATTTCTACATTGGTAGCCGGTAAAGGAAGATTACATATAAAAACCGAGTTAAACTTATTTACGATTAATTACTATATGAGACAGGCGAGTAATAATCAGTACTTTAGAAATAAAACATAAATAAATTTACCGCAGTTAAGCGCATACTTCTATTTTTTTTTACTTATATTTTGGCAATTATAAGCAAAGTTGAAAAAATTATGACTCAGCCCAAGCAGTCATTTTGGATAGGGCGGAGTTCGGAGAGCTTATTAGCAGAGGAAATAAAATTTATATTTATAGATTCTTTAAAAAACTGTTAAAATTCACCAGATTGTTACTGATTTTTGAAGAGTTAATAAATAATTTAAAATATTCAATAAATATTTTTAATAAAGTCGTAATAAATAATTTTATTATATCAATTTAAACTAAATATCTTTTAGTTAAATTTCGGACAAATTAAATCAGTTATAAATTTAATACTTTAAATTCCCTTCATTTGTTCTATAGCTATTCGATTCAGGTCTTATCTAAAAAGCCTTGCCCCGTTTTTACTTCTTTGTTATGTACTTTCTCCTTGCCACTTTCCCCTCCCGGCAAAAAGAAATTAAACAAATAAATTTTTATTTCCCAGTGTAAATACGTATAACACAGGCACATTTCTAGGAAATATTTTCGAGGGGGAACACTGGAAGAAAACTTTTCCATCTAGAGCAGCGCTGTCCAACTAGCGGCCCGCACAATGAATTTTGTGGCCAGAGAACAAAATCAAGTTTTCAATTGAAATTTTAAATAAATATCTGCAATCCACCTTATAATTTTTTGTCAATTACCTATCTACCAATTACCTATCCTATCCTTTTTTGGTCCGCGAAATATTGGTAAAAGAAAAAATGGCCCGTGGTCTCAGAGAAGTTGGAAAGCACTGATCTAGAGCAAAAGTTTTCAAACTTGTTTTGTCCCATGGCCGAGTGGTTAGCGAGCTTGGCTACTGATCTAAGGGACTCTGGGTTCGAGCCACGAGTAAGGCACGGATGTTTGTGTTGTTTTTCTGCTCAGTTCCTGCCATCCTCTCAGACCTTTTACTCTGGCATAGGGGCGGGGGTGGCTCAGTCGGTTGCGCGCCAGGCTCGTAATCTGTAGTTCCCAGATTCGAGTCCCAGCTGGGTCAGCGTTGAGATTTATCTGCGCAAAATTCCCCGCCCTGCCCACGGTCAGTAGGGGACACCGATGGGCTTGAAAGGCAGCCGTCCGTCGGATGGGACGTTAAGCCGTAGCCCCGTGCGCGGGAGAGCCATACCCTGTGCACGTTAAAGAACACGCTGGATGGCCTTGACGGGAGGCTACCATCTGTCTACCAACAGCTGTTCCAGTGGGTCCCCTCCCCCAACCTTCTC
Organism: Ryuthela nishihirai; assembly: GCA_038380435.1. Lineage (NCBI taxonomy): Eukaryota > Metazoa > Arthropoda > Arachnida > Araneae > Heptathelidae > Ryuthela > Ryuthela nishihirai. The sequence continues at coordinate 40,122,290 of JAWZYU010000034.1, read as the reverse complement.
TGAGCCTTCGGGGTCCATGTGACCTGGCCATTTAGCCCATGGTGTGCAAAAAAGTGCCGCTCAGAGGTAAAACAACCCAACCCAACTCTGGCATATAAACTGATAGGCTCCTGTCAGACCTCTGTGGCAAGCAGCTGCTTGAGGGGGGTATTTATTATTTTTTTGGACTAAACGTACTCGTTCATAAAAACCAAATACTTTTCCCTGTATAAACCAAGCTGAAAAAATATTTACAGTGTATGCAATTTACGAGTATTTTGATACATGAATTTCAAAGATGATTTCTGTCGAAATGAAACATGTATAAACTGTTAATCTCAGAAGTATTTGATATTCTAATTAATCTATTTCTAGAGAACTAAAGAATTCCCGTAGGGAACTATTGTCTAGTGTAGGGATTCTCAACGTGGGGTACGCGGTAAAATTTTTTGGGGTACGCCGTGAGAGCTCAAAAGTCGCTAGATCTAGTAACAAAGTAAGAATAACCATTGTTATTCTATAACTATGGTTTTATCCATCTCTACAAGGGGTACGCCAGTTATATACACATTTCCAGGGGGTACGTGAAGCATAAAAGGTTGAGAACCATTGGTCTAGTGCAATATTTCTTCTTTGCTGCTAGAAAAGGGTCAGTCGAAAATGCACTAGGCTTAATCGGTGGCTCCATGTGCTGGAGAGTTATACTCTGTGCACTGGATGGTTTTGATGGGAGACTACCCCATTCCCCAACCTTCTCTGAGCCCTTGTGACCTGGACATTTAGCACATTGTAGGCAAAAAAGTGCCGCTCAGACGTAAAACATCTCAACTGCTAGTAAGTATACAGTCACTTAATTAGCATTAAAAAAATCGTTTCCTAAATCTATTTTCTTTTTCTTTTTTTGCCTTCTTAATATTATGTAGGAGTCGGACCTCAAAAGACCCCTTCACCCGATTACGTGCTTGTAATAGCAGTTCAAGTTAAAACTAAATTAATAGTTTTTGGACAATACACAAATAAAAGCAGATTGTTTATTCGTTCATCCTCTGGTCCTTGAGTTTTTCTTCTCCTTAATCTTTGTTTCAAGCTAGAGGCATAAAAGACAATAGATATGATACGACCAGCCATTTCATTGGGGTGGTGGTGGCTCAGTCGGTAGCCCGCCAGGCTCGTAATCCGTAATTCCCAGGTTCGAGTCCCAGCTGGGTCAGCGTTGAGATTTATCTCCGCAAATTGCCCACTGTCAGTAGGGGACACCGATGGACTTGTAAAGGCCGCCGTCCATCGGATGGGACGTTAAACCGTGGCTCCGTGTGCGAGAGAGCCATACCCTGTGCACGTTAAAGAACATGCTGGACAGCCTTCGACGGAAGGCTACCCTCTGTCTCCCAACAGCTGTTCCAGTGGGTACCCAACCCTCTCTTGAGCCTTCGGGGTCCATGTGACCTGGCCATTTAGCCCATGGTGTGCAAATAAAGTGTCGCTCAGAGGTAAAACAACCCAACCAGACATTTCATCACGAGTTATCTGGAAAAGAAACATCATGAAAATTTTCGGGAAAGATTTTTTTGCTAAGGTAAAAACTGGGGATTGTTTTTTACAGACCTGCGTGTTTTGTAATCCATAAGATCCTATTTTGCGCGTGGCATACTTTTAGAATACAGATCAACACTAATATAAGTCCAACAGAAAAATAATATTAAAGTGACGATCCTTTCACTTTTTTAAATACTCCCCCTTAACTTTGTTTCGTGAAAGCATATGTGCAAGGTCGTGTCATGGAAGGGGTCAGCAGGGTAATAAAAATTTGGGGGGCAATTTCATATAATCACAGGGTCAATTTTTATTATGTAAAAAATTAACCATTTGATAGGGCGAAAAATAACATGCCACAAGTGAGAAATTAACTAGATACGCTCCTGCCTTTGTGTATTACTACGCCTTCTTTATACAGCAAATCTTCATTTGAAGAAAAAATTTGAAGAAACCCCAAATTGTAATATACACGAATAACATTTTATTTCCAGTACAACTCGGTTGTTATTTCTCATCAGCAATGCGTAAAACCTCTCTTTCGATATGGAATCATACAGCAGCTTTGAAAGCATTGCTTGGCATCTTCAAAAGAGAAATAAACGTAGGTAATACTTCTAAAAGAAACCAACATGGCATATAACTATTCTTCAACGTTTCGTTTGCCCTTTTTCTTTCGACCTTTGACTCCTTTTTTGCAGATCTTCCAATTGGTGCCCATAGGCTGAGCAGAACTCACTTTGGCCACAGCATCTTTAACTTTAACGGGCTTTCTTGCAACCTGTGGCTTAGTCGCAGTTTTCTGGTTGCTTTCTACGTTTTTCTGTGCCTTCTGTTGACCTAAGGAATGACGACGGGCAACAAACTTTGGCGCGTACCTCGGTGGCTGTGTCGCAGAGGATGACGCTTGCTGAAGACGAAACAATGCAGTAATGTCTTTGGAGCTACTGGATGACGGAGGTGTCGACATCTTCGGTAACTGATTAAAGGTGGGAAGGGATTTTCGGTAAGGAATACCTCTGTTAGGAACTTTGTAAGTTGTCCCGTACCTCGGCTTGGCTGCCTTAATACGCAAAAGAAACAAACAATAAATTCCTTTCACTCACATTGATCATATTGTTACGACAGAAGAATCTGGCAACCGAAAGCAAAGTTTCAGCCAACGAATAAGAACTTTGGGAGAATTTGGAGAAGAAGAGTGGAGTATTGTAACGGTCGTTGTGTATTGTAACGGTCGGTGAGTTCGAAAATGGACGGTGAGCTGTTCTGAGACAGTGCGCGTAAGTATCAAGAAGTAACTTGATGTGTTGTGTATACGCGGAAGGATAAAAGTGGGATCTTTTATCGTTAAGTATCAAGAAGTAACTTGATGTGTTGTGTATACGCGGAAGGATAAAAGTGGGATCTTTTATCGTTAAGTATCAAGAAGTAACTTGATGTGTTGTGTATACGCGGAAGTATAAAAGTGGGAACTTTTATGGCTAACTTCGAATGTCTACACGGACTGTCTTTTTGTTCGGCTAGTGTGTGAAAAGTTATTAGCACAGGACGAGAATTGGTTTACGAGTGAAGATCTTCGGGTGACCTGGTAAATCAAGTAAAAGGTAGTATTTAGTAAAATACACAGAGCTGATGTGTGCTCATGCAGGAAGATTGATGACTTGTGCATGTTAATAGTTGATTTGTTAATAAGATACTTCATCCATATTTCCTTTGTAACAATTTACCTTGTATTGAATTTGGTTTTGAAATATAGCTTTTAATACTCACGCTCAGTGGCTATCCATATTTTTTTGAAATCCGCAACATTTGGTGTCAGAAGCGGGATAATTTTTTGAATGCCGTTAACTAGAAGTATGGATGAATTAGTAAAGTTGATAAATAGCTTGAAAGTCGATATGGCTACGCAGATGACTGTTATGAAAGATATGAAAGCCGATATGACTACGCTGACGACTGATATGAAAGATATGAAAGCCGATATGACTACGCTGATGACTGATATGAAAGCCGATATGGCTACGCTGATGACTGATAGGAAAGCCGTTATTGCTACGCTGATGACTGATAGGAAAGCCGTTATTGCTACGCTGGTGACCGATATGAAAGCCGATATGGCTACGCAGATGACTGATATTAAAAGTGATCTAGCTGCCCAAAGCGATAAAATAGGTGACTTGAAAGCCGAAATGGCCGCACAAAATACTGAGATGAGAGATGAAGTGGCTCCTCAAGTTGGTAAGATTATTGATCAGTTCAAGGATAGTAAAACCGAACTCAATAGACAATTCAATAGTTTAAATGTTGAATTTGTCAGTGAAAAAGTTGATCTTGATAGTGTTAAGTTAGATTGTAAACATGGAAAAGAAAAAGAGAAAGGCAACGCATATAAAAATGTGGATCTGCTACTGGAAATCAAGAATCGTAGAGATAGCGCAGATAATGCCTTTGACCACGCAACTACTGGTGATGCATGGCAGAGTGTCTATGTCGCTGGTGACATGTCTAGGAACTGTGAAGAACAATCACACAGATCAGAGAGCTGTGAGACTATACAGTACGCTTTGCACTTCAAAATACCTAGGTATACAAGTCTGGCACGATCTGAAGAGAGATCCACACGAAAGGTATTCTATTCCTCGCTGTCAGCAAAATGCGTCATGGACAATTATCACAAAGGCAGAGTAACGAGTGGTAATAAGGGGGAACGAAACAGAGTTTACGTTTCGCAGAGAGGTCCGAGTAAAGAAGAGGCGTCCATTCATCACAGATACAAAGTGCCATTCGACGTTACCGGGGAAGTCGGAGAAATTTTTCCAAAGCATATAACCACACTCGAATCGTTTATAGAAAGTGGGGATTTAAGAAAGAAGAATTCCGAAGAATGGCTTAGAAGCGTAACAGGAGATGCTAGTAAAGGAGCTTCAGGCAGAGACAGTACTTCAAAGACTAACTTTCTGGATGAAACTAAGCCTCAGAGTTACGATCAGAGAGAAGTGAATCCCTCAGATAATTTCAACGTAGCCACGCTGAATTTCTTTTCTGAACAGTCAATGTGCAGATTTGGACATTATAACCATTTAGATTATAAGGATATAGAAAAGTTTTATCACGACTACAAGAGCTCTAAAGTGGACAATATCATGTTACAAAACTCGTCGCTGATCTCCAGAATGAACAATTTGGCAATCATGACTGATGTTTCCCTGGCTAATTACAATGAGAGCTCCAAGAAAGTGAATTCGGAAGAAACAGCAAATATGACCTCCTCGGGTCATGTGTTTTGCTGGAGACCCAAGTGGCGCCATCGGATGGTAGATGAAAACAGCACAGGAGGTGTCGGCAACAAAGTGAGTCTTGTCTTGGCTCCTGCACTTGCTGCTTTAGGTCTCAAGGTCCCTATGATCTCCGGTCGTGCTCTCCAATTGAAGGGATATACTCTGGACAAATTGGAATCCATCCCTGGCTTCACAGTGGACTGCACTAAAGATAAAATCGAGCAGATGATGGAAGACGTCGGATGCTGCATCGTAGGACAGACAGAGGAGCTGGTGCCAACAGATAAGGAGATTTACCGCTGCAAGGATCTGATGGCTACCATAGATAGCGTTCCTCTAATGATATGCTCAATTGTGTCCAAAAAGCTGGCTGAAGGAGTGTGTGCTTTGGTTTATGATGTTGAATTCGGAAAAGGAGCTATTGATCTCATCAGTACAGAAGATGTTGCTGTTGATTTAGTTAAGAAAGTGGTTGCAGCATCACAAGCTCGTGGAATGAAGAGTTTGAGTTGTTCAGCTGTTATCAGCAACATGGATTCACCTCTTGAAAACTCTGTTGACAACTCTCTGGAAGTGATGGAAGCTGTTCAGTGTTTCCTTGGTAACGGATCCTTGGAACTGCAAGAGCTCGTCGAAGAGTTAGGAGGAGAACTTCTGCGTTTTGTGAACATTGTGGATAATAGGGTAGATGAAGCATCACGTGTCCGTAAGGTTCTGCATAACGGCAATGCTTTGAACAAGTTTCGTAACATGTTAATAGAACAAGGAGTATCTGAAGATGTTGCAAGCTGGCTATGTGAAGGTAAAACAGAAAAAATATTGCTAGCAGCCCGACACATCACTGATTTCATTTATACAGGAGAAACAGGTAAGGTTGTCGGATTAGAAGCTGCAGTCCTAGCAAGAGTATGGAAGGAGGAGATGGACCGAAGCGCTAAAAAGAATTATGGAGCTGATATAATTGTGAAGCACCTTGGGGATCAAATTGAATCAGGTGAAATATGGCTGAAGGTTCATCACGACAGTTCTGAATTAAGTGAAAGTCAACTGACAAAAGGGTCAGACTGGAGGATGAAACTCCTCCCTAGATTTTATGTCACTAATGACTTTCATTCCTTGTTACTGTTGATAGAAGTAAAAATCCAAAGAAGAAAACTTTTTACAGGTTTTGCACGAAAACTCTTAGTCGATTCTTCTCCCTGCAGAGACATAAACGTGTTCACAAGGGCTATAGGCCTTACACGTATTATGTTTGTGGACGAGGCTTCAGTCAGAAAAGAAATCTACGTCATAATGAGATTCGCTTTCATTTTGACACAGACGTGGTATATCGCATTCGTCGATGTCCAGCTACAAAGTGCAAGGTGGTTCACGTGGATCATTTGGCCCCGTTTCATCGAAGAACTGAAGAAGCTTTGGAATCCAGAATTGTTCGGGACGAACAAGACCTAGGAAGGGGGCAGTGTTACGACAGAAGAATCTGGCAACCGAAAGCAAAGTTTCAGCCAACGAATAAGAACTTTGGGAGAATTTGGAGAAGAAGAGTGGAGTATTGTAACGGTCGTTGTGTATTGTAACGGTCGGTGAGTTCGAAAATGGACGGTGAGCTGTTCTGAGACAGTGCGCGTAAGTATCAAGAAGTAACTTGATGTGTTGTGTATACGCGGAAGGATAAAAGTGGGATCTTTTATCGTTAAGTATCAAGAAGTAACTTGATGTGTTGTGTATACGCGGAAGGATAAAAGTGGGATCTTTTATCGTTAAGTATCAAGAAGTAACTTGATGTGTTGTGTATACGCGGAAGTATAAAAGTGGGAACTTTTATGGCTAACTTCGAATGTCTACACGGACTGTCTTTTTGTTCGGCTAGTGTGTGAAAAGTTATTAGCACAGGACGAGAATTGGTTTACGAGTGAAGATCTTCGGGTGACCTGGTAAATCAAGTAAAAGGTAGTATTTAGTAAAATACACAGAGCTGATGTGTGCTCATGCAGGAAGATTGATGACTTGTGCATGTTAATAGTTGATTTGTTAATAAGATACTTCATCCATATTTCCTTTGTAACAATTTACCTTGTATTGAATTTGGTTTTGAAATATAGCTTTTAATACTCACGCTCAGTGGCTATCCATATTTTTTTGAAATCCGCAACAATATTATAAAACAGGAAAAAGGGTAATCAGAGAAATTCGTACACATTTTAGAATATTAGAAGAACTAAACTTAACAAAAAGATTTAGAAATCTATTAAATAAAGTGGTAAATTAATTCAGTATTTACTGACAAAACTCCAACACTCAGTTCTCAGAATCTTACAACTGAAAATTCGTGTGAAGATATTTATTAAGAAAGCGCACAACGAGCGCCTACATAACTAAAAAGGAACAGGAATTCTGGCGAACTAGAGCCACAGAATTAACTGCATTTTGGATTATGTACATATTGATCACTTTTATACAGTATCTGCTTGCCTCTCTTTTCATCTTAATAATGTAGAAACTTTCGTTGACTTCTTTTTGTAATAAATAATGGGATACGAAAATCATGTGAGATAATTTTTGAATTTCACCCCTCAAAAAAAAAAAGCACGCTACGGAAAGAATTATGGCGGTAATACAGAATTCAGTAAGAGGATCTGAATGGGCTCACGGAATTTTCGACAACATCAATAGATGAAACGGATTATGCTCACTAGTTATCAAATCTTCAGGACTAAACGAGCACACCGAAAATCTGACGACAAGGATAGGGTCTTAAATTTATAGGGGGCCATATTTTCAGCGTTTCTAAAACGTAATCGCTTCCTGATGTTATCAGGTTCACGTCTCTAGTGTCTGCGTTAAACGCCCGCTGTACCCTCTGTGCTAAAAAAGATACCAATGGGCTTGAAAACCTCACTATTCATTGACTGAGATGTAAAGTTTAAGCCGTGGCCCCGTGCGCAGGAGAGTCAGATTCTGTACACATTAAAGAAGGATGACCTTGAGATAGGAGGCTTTTGTCTCTATCTTCCAACAGCTGTCCAGTGTATCCCCTCCCCCTCCCCAAACCGAGGCCATGGTATTCTTGTGACCTGATTCAAAGTGCATGGACGTCGGGAAGAATTTTTTTCGATGAAAGGGGCAAAAAAGTTACCAATGCTGAACAGAATTATTAAAAATATCATCATTTTCCGCACCTTTAATAATAATTTTAATATAAATTTTCCGGATATAAATTTTCCAATATAAATTTTCCGGAGGTTATGTTGTTTTACCTCTGAGCGGCACTTTTTTTTTGCACACGTGGGTCTGCTTCTCAGCAGACACGCTAGTGATGCTCTTCTAGTATACGAGTGCATTAATGAAAGGTTTCTTACAGCAAAATTTCAGTCAAGCGTTAAAGACTTGAATGTTATCTGCTGTTATGCCCCCACTGAGGATGCCGGTGAGGATGAGAAGGATAGGTTTTACGGACAACTTAGGATATTTTGAATTCTGTCAAGAAAGGAGATATTACCCTAGTTCTAGGTGACTTCACTGCCAAAGTTGGTACTGACTCTGACCTTTGGGGAGGAGTAATAGGCTCTTTTGGTATTGGTAGCTGCAATGGCAATGGGCAACGTCTCCTATAGGTAAGTAAACTCAATGGTTTCAGAATAACTAACACTTATTACAAACACCGCGACATACATAAGTACACATGGGTTTCACCCGATGGGCTGCATAAGAATATGATTGATTATACAGGGTGAATCTGAAAAAGTGGGCAAAACTTTACGGGGTGGTAGAACGCAGCTATACGAGCAATATTCGTCATAGAATGTATGGTCGGAACGCAAGCGGTGAGAAGTTAAAAGGTAGTTTTCCACTGTCACATTTAAAGAATGAACACAAGAAGGAGAGGAGATACTTCAGAAAACATTTTATTAACAGGAATGTAATTGAGGTACATGCTCAAAGAAATTGCTCAAAAGAGCTGCCGCAAGCTGTAATGCAGGCTTCACATCTGCGGGATAGGGACCGACGCACATTTGCGAAGACACCAGGTATTCCCGAATATCGCCGGCAACAACGGCGATCCTGGCGACTAGATCCATATCGCTTTCAATGGGGCACTCGTAGATTAGGCTTTTCATATGGCCCCACAGGAAAAAGTCCAAACACGAGAGATCCGGTGATCTTGGTGGCCAAGCTATGGGACCACCTCGACCAATCCATCGCCCTGGGAGCGTTGCATGTAAAGAGTTCCGCACATCTAAGCTGAAGTGTGCAGGCGCACCGTCGTGCTGGAACCACATTCTCAACCTGCTGGGGGTTGGAATCGGACGCAGCAGCTCCGGCAACACCTCTCGTAGGAATGTGTTATACGATTTGCCGTCCAGACGGTGTGGCAAGAGGTATGGGCCAACCAAATGGTCATGGAGGATCCCTGCCCAAACATTTACGGAGAACCGCTGCTGGAACGAATGAGGACGTGTGGCATGCGGGTTCTTAGATGCCCACGTGTGTGAATAGTGGGTATTCAAAACGCCCTCACGGGTGAAAGTGCACTCGTCCGTAAACAGAACATGTACACCAAAATCCGGCTGCGCTGTATTCTGCTGGAGGTACCAACGTGCGAAATCGACACATGGCTGATAGTCCGCCGGTGACAACGCTTGTACCTTCTGCGTACGATAGGGGTGCATTCCTTCCTCCTGTAGCACACGGCAAACCGACATTTGGGACACGTGTACTGCACGGGAAACCGCTCGCGTGCTACATCCCGGTCGCTCTTCCACCCTACATAGAATGTCCTGTGCAAGTTGCGGCGTCCTGACACCCCTTTCACGCCCTGCGTCTTGCTTGGCCACGGCGAACGATCCCGTTTCACACAGCCGCCGATGCAAACGCTCGAAGGTTTTCCGATCTGGAGTGCATCTCATCGGAAACCGGTCGCGGTAACGTCTCTGTGCCTCACTTGCATTCCCGTCCGCCGCACCGTACACAAAGTGCATATCCGCCATTTCATGGTTAGTATAACCAGCCATCCTCTTGGCAATCCACGGTAGAAATGCCATTGGGTGCGAGGACCGACCCTTTTATACCATTTCCAACGCCACCTAGCGGCTCGCCGTTTGCGTTCCGACCATACATTCTATGACGAATATTGCTCGTATAGCTACGTTCTACCACCCCGTACAGTTTTGCCCACTTTTTCAGATTCACTCTGTATATTAATTAACAGCAAATGGGCCAGTTCTGTTAGGAATACCAGGTCATATAGGGGAGCTGAAATTGGATCTGACCATTACCTTGTTAAAAGTGTCTTGCAACTTAAACTTAAAAAGTATTGTGCTACGGTTAAAAATTACTTTTAATGCTGAAGCTCTGAAAGACCCAGTTATAGCCAAAGCTTACCATGATAGGTTACTTAATCATTTTGACAGTCATGGTATGCTTACTACTGAAGTTGAGGAAGAATGGGATCATTTTAAACAGGCGTTTTTGGAAACTAACAGTACTTTTAGGGAAAAAGGAGCAGAGGAGGCAGAATTACTCGAGTGATAAGGCACTTTAGCTTATTTTGGAAAGAAAGAACTGCAGGAATATCCTTAATCAATACCCTACTAGTCCTAATAGAAAGCATTACAGAGAACGTAATAAACGTGTAAAGGATCAGTTAGCTGCTGATAAAATTCTTTGGCTTGATGGCTTGCCTGACAAAGTCGAAGAAGCAGTTAGACATCACAACAGCAGAGAGCTGTACCAGACAGTTAACGTTTTTTGTGTGGTAGAAAACGGACAGATATACAGGAACTGAAGGATAAACAAGGTAAGGTTAGAGAAGATGAAGATTCTGTCATGGCTAGGTGGGTTGAGCATTTCAGTGATGTTCTAAACAATGTGGTTAGTTCTACTCCCATTGTTTGCAATGATGATAGTTGCATTACTGGCTTTAATGTTGGCCCTATAACAAATCTGAAATTATTTTGGCTATTTCTAAACTTCATAAATCCCTAGGAGTAGATGAAATTACTACGGAAATGCTTAGAGCTGGGAATGTTTCGGTTACCACTTGGATGACAGAAATTTTGAACAACTTTTATGATAAAGCCATGATTCCTAAGGATTTTACCAGAGTTTTCCCTAATTTCAAAAAAGGTGATCATAGTTCTTGTGAAAACTATATAGGGGTATCAGCCTACTCTCTGTTCCAGGTAAAGTTCTTTGCATGATTGTGCTTAATTGAATTAAGAATGTGGTTGACAGGCAATTGCATGATGAACAATGTGGATTTAGAAGTGGTAGGGGATGTGTTGTTCAGATATTTTCACTTAGGCAGATTCTTGAGAAATGTTTAGAGTTTCAGAAACCTTTCGTTGCTAGCTTTGTTGATTTCAAAAAAGCTTTTGACTCTGTTGATCGTCATAATTTGTTGTTGATTTGTGAGATCATATGGTATACCAGACAAGTTAGTTAACATAATGAAAGCTCTCTGTAATAACACTGAGTCGTGTGTGAGAGTTGGTAAGTCTTGTAGCAATTAGTTTAGCATTACTTCTGGTGTTCGACAAGGGTGCATTTTGTCTCCTTTTCTCTTAGTTTGGTTATTGATTATGTTATGCGAAATTCACTTCAATGGAAAGATTTTGACCTTAAATGGGCTGGAGATACGAAAATCTCTGATTTAGATTATGCTGATGATTTATTCCTTTTGGCAAATGATGTTGATGAGATGAACTCTTTCATTCGAGCTGTTGATGAAACTGGTACTAGAGTAAGTTTGGTTATAAACAGAGAAAACTAAAGTGATGAAAATTGGTCAGGTAGGCTGTGATTCAATTAATCTGAATGGTTGCAATCTTGAACAGGTGTCACAGTTTAATTATCTTGGGAGCTATGTAACAGATACTGGTGATGTGTGGCATGAGATTAACAGACGAATAGGGATTGCTGCCGGGACTTTTAAGAATCTATGGAGATTGTGGAGAAATAGGCATATACACCTAAAGACTAAAATTAGACTGTAAAATAGTTTGGTTCTTTCTAGGGTTAGTTATGGTGCTGAAACTTGGACACTGTGTAAACAAGATAACAGGAAAGTAGATGCTTTTGATTCTAGATGCTTACGTAGTATCTTGGGTATTAGGTGGTTTAACTTTGTAACTAATGATGAGGTTAGGCAAAGGAGTCGGCAACCTCCTTTAAGCAGCATATTGTGCAGAGAGAGACTCCGCTGGTTTGGCCATGTTGCCCGTATGGATAATTAAAGATTGGCGAATAGGGTTATGAACAGTGTGCCTAAAGGCTTCAGAAAGAGGTGGAGACCAAGGATGCGGTGGGCAGACAATGTCAAACAGGACCTTATTAGAATTGGTATGCTGTGGCCAGATGCAGCAGATGTAGCTCAGGACAGACTTGCTTGGAGAACTAAATTGCATGGTCTAGTTGGACCTCCGTAGCCAATGGCTGCTTGAGGATGATGATGATGGGCTAATTGGCCAGGTAACATGGACCCGAAGGCTAGGAGAAGGTTGGGGGAGATGACCCACTGGAACAGCTGTTGGGAGACAGATGGTAGCCTCCCCGTCATGGCCATCCAGCGTGTTCTTTAACGTGCACAGGGTATTGCTCTCCTGCACACGGGGCCACGGCTTAACTTCCCATCTGACGGATGGCGGCCTTTCCAATCCCCAAGACCATCAGTGTCCCCTACTGACCGTGGACAGGGCGAGAAATTTTGCGGAGATAAATCTCAACGCTGACCCAGCTGGGACTCGAACCTGGGAACTACAGATTATGAGCCTAGCGTGCTACCGGCTGAGCCAATCCCGTCCCATTTTCCGGAGGAGGGAAACTAGTCTCTTCCTCTCCTCCAGCTGACGACCATGTCAATGTGTGCACGCAAATGCCACTCCGAGGTAAAACAACCAAACCCAAAGACTGCAACAATATCCTGACCTATCTATTGACTTAAAAAGCAACAAATTATTTATGACGATTATTTTCTATTGGTAATAAATGCCTAATATTGAAATCTGAGGTGCAGAATATTAAAAATTGAAATAAATGTTTGCGAATAGACTTTTAATTATAAGTGCTCTCGAAATTTACACAGCTCTCCCAACATGTAATGAAATACCTACCAAATGGTGCCTTTAACTATCTATGTGAATCTGCGTTTTCAACACTGCGATTACAGATCCAGTTAGATTTCGTTGAAAATAAATACAAAAGCTGGCTCTATGTTGAATCAGATTTAAGATATCATTTGGTTGTGATATTGATTGTGTTTTGAAACATCATCTATCCCACGGAAATGATTTATGAGAAATTAACATTTTCACACTTATAATTTTAGTCTTATAATAAAAGCAGAACAGAATAGGTCGAAACATTTTTTGTGACGTTTGAGTCCAAACCAGATAAGATTAGGAACCACTAATTAAGAAAAGAACTGGGCCACCAATGGTTATAAAGAAAAACCATGCTTAATATTTCCATTTCTTACAAAATTAAAGCACTGAATATTTAAAAGAGCATATAATAAATACATAATTTAATAACATACTGAACAATACATAATAACATACTGAACAATACATAACTTAATAACATACTGAACAATACATAACTTAATAACATACTGAACAATACATAACTTAATAACATACTGAACAATACATAACTTAATAACATACTGAACAATACATAACTTAATAACATACTGAACAATACATAACTTAATAACATACTGAACAATACATAACTTAATAACATACTGAACAATACATAACTTAATAACATACTGAACAATACATAGCTAAATAACATACTGAACAATACATAACTTAATAACATACTGAACAATACATAACTTAATAACATACTGAACAATACATAGCTAAATAACATACTGCACAATACAAAACTTAATGACATACTGAACAATACCTAATAACATACTGAACAATACATAACTTAATAACATACCGAACAATAACAATTAAGCTGATTACAATAATTCTGTAAACCTCAATATTACCTCGTAGTAAATGCATGGCCTAATGCTTCCGACCTACAGCTTACCTTTCCTTAAAGAAACACGGAGAATTTGGCATTTCTATAATGACTCTATAAAGTTTAACTTCCAATCGATTGCAAAGTGGTCTTGGTTATCCATGCTTCTCGATAAGGCGCAACGAAGACTTTTGCATCATTTAAACCAGGGAAGTCCAAGTTCTTTCAATAGTGGGCCACATGATTAGATATGTGCGGGTCGAATGAAAAGAGGCTTTATTCATACTTTTCCCTTTGTCAGTAGTCGTTCATAATGCATCAGAGGTTCGTGATGTAATTGCAGTGGAATTAAACAATGCGGTTTGGGTTGTTTTACCTCTGAGCGACACTTTTTTGCACATCATGGGCTAAATGGTCAGGTCACATAGACCCCGAAGGCTCAGAGAAGGTTGGGGGAGGGGACCCACTGGAACAGCTGTTGGGAGACAGATGGTAGCCTCCCGTCAAGGCCATCCAGCGTGTTCTTTAACGTGCACAGGGTATGGCTCTCCCACACACGGGGCCACGGCTTAACGTCCCATCCGACGGACGGCGGCCTTTCCAAGCCCATCGGTGTCCCCTACTGACCGTGGGCAGGGCGGGGAATTTTGCGGAGATAAATCTCAACGCTGACCCAGCTGGGACTCGAACCTGGGAACTACAGATTACGAGCCTGGCGCGCTACCGACTGAGCCACCCCCGCCCCTAAACACTGCGATTACAGGTTCAGTTACAGAGCAGTAGTGATGGGCAGGCTTATATTTTTTTGCAAATCTCAGGTGTGCTGCATGTTGGACGCTCTTTATATTTTTATTGATTTAGACTAACCTTTTTTTTTAAGGCTGTTCTAAGAAAATGTGACAGATGCCTAATCCGGTTAACATTTATCGATGTCCAAAATAGATTTACAAAATTGTTTATGTCTCAAATGTCTAAATATGAAAAGTGGGCAAACAAATAATTAACTCTGAGTGGTTAGCGCTCTTGACTACTGATCTAAGGTACCTGGGTTCGAACCCTGGGTAAGGCATGGATGTTCGTGTTGTTTTCTGCTGAGGGCCTGTCATCCTCACAGACCTTCTACTGTGGCATATAAACTTACAGGCCGCTGTGCTCCTGTCAGACTTCTGTGGAAAGGGGTTATTTATTTTTTATTACAAGTGTTTTATAATATCGTTAAAAAAATGAAACTGATAGCTGTAGAGAAATTTGGCTCTCCTTCTATTTATAGACACGAAAATTAAGCGGTTAGTTCCGAGCATGAAAAATATCTCACCTCGATACAATCCAGCGAAGAATATAAAGAGGGCAAAGGAAATGAGACTCGGGGATCAGTTAGCTGGCAGCTGTAGCCACAAACCTGTTTCACTCGGCGGTGGAAATCATTCAGAAAGCTGAACAGAGTGGGCTGTGGGTTAACCCGAGGCACTTCAATCAAATCATAAGGTCTCACACAGAAGACAGGGTAACTGAATTTCTATTAAGGTCGTATTTTGCATAATTCGTTTGTATACATTAACTGAAATCACTTTGCATCAATTGTTTTATAAATATTTAGAGGATCTACAAGACATCACATGAAGAGCATATGTAGCACTTTTTATATGGTTATTAAAACATTACTGAAATATTTTCTTCTAGAAAGAGTCAAGCCTCCCAATTTAATCAATTGAAAGTTAATGGGAATGAAAGACTAGCTTTTCGATGTTGTTTTACGGCCTCTCAAAATTTGGATTCTTCACATTGTCGATCTATGGCCTGTTTTCTATCCTGTTTAACCTTTAGCCGTCCGAGTGGTTAGCGTACTTGGCTACTGATCTAAGGGATCTGGGTTCAAGCCCCGGATAAGGCATGGATGTATCGTTTTTCTGCTGAGGTCCTGCCATCCTCTCAGACCTACTACTCTGACATATAAATTGACAGGCTCCTGTCAGACCTCTGTGGCAAGCAGCTGCTTGAGGGGGTATTTATTTAATTACGATCGATTAGGGTGCAATCAAACTTCACTAGCATGTTGGATTACCTCTAGGAACAATCGTGATTTATTTCGACTTGTTACACTATGAATATGGTGACAACATTTTCTGAACCGAAATTCTGGTTCTGTTACGTCTGAGCGGATTTTTTTTGCACACAATGGGCTAAATGGACAGGTCACCAGAACCCCGAAGGCTCAGAGAAGGTTGGGAGGGGAGACCCACTGTTAGGAGACATATGGTAGTCACCCATCAGTCATCCATCATGTTCTTTAATATGCACATTGCATGGCTCTCCCGCCCACGGAGCCACGGCTTAACATCCCATATGACGAACGGAGGCCTTTCCAAGCCCAGCAGTGAACCCTACTGACCGAGGGCAGGGCGCGGGTTCCGTGGAGATAAACCTCAACATTGGCCTAAGTGTGTCTCGAACATTCAGGCTACTGACCCTGGCAGGCTAGCGACTAAGCCATCCCCCAACTTCGGTTCACATGAGCCACCAAAAAGGTTTGTTTCCGAACCAAAATGTGGAATACATTATCCAATAAAGGATATTTGCTAATCTCTGACTCTATTTATATGAAAAGATTTATCCCTTAAAAAAGAAGATTCCTTTTGCAAATTCAGTAATAAATTATTACAGAAAAGAGCATTGTAGGCAAGAAATACTTAAAATAATTACTTGCAAGAAATTGGTTGTCCTGACTAGGTTAATATCAATTGCAAAAATACTTATACAGTATATCGATTTGTTAGAAAATAGAATCCCAGTCAGGACAACCAGTTTTTTTCAACTAATTATTTTTTGTGTATTATCAACACACTAAAAAAAAAAACCCTCAAAACTACAATGAAGTAACAATAAATAATAATGAAATGTTTACCGTCATTATCACCTCGTACTATTTGGGGCGGGGTGGCTCAGTGGTAGCGCGTCAGGCTCGTAATCTGTAGTTCCCAGGTTCGAGTCCCAGCTGGGTCAGCGTTGAGATTTATCTCCGCAAAATTCCCCGCCCTGCCCACGGTCAATAGGGGACACCGATGGGCTTGGAAAGACCGCCGTCCGTCGGATGGGACATTAAGTCGTGGCCCAGTGTGCGGGACAGCCATACCCTGTGCACGTTAAAGAACACGCTGGATCGCCTTGACGGAGGCTACCATCTGTCTCCCAACAGCTGTTACAGTGGGTCCCCTCCCCCAACCTTCTCTGAGCCTTCGGGGTCCATGTGACCTGGCCATTTAGCCCATGGTGTGCAAAAAAAGTGCTGCTAAGAGGTAAAACAGCCCAACCCACCTCGTATTACGGTGGTTCAGCTTTGCTGTCACATCGAGCAAGTTTCTATATTAGTGAACGTAATGCGGTATTTATGGGCTTTACCACTATACATATGTGCTGGATACAGAAGCATACATAAGACAGTATGCCAAGGCGGAATGGAGGTGCACAAATTGCTCATCACACCCATCAACGTGTGTTTGTGCTTTCAATAGTGCCATTACAATTTCTTTACAGTGAATGATCGTGTTTACAATTAACCTCGGTGGCGCAGTGGTATCGCGTTAATACTGTTGGGGGTCCGGGTTCGAATCCCTAGTGACATGGGCGTTTGTATTGTCATAACGTGCAGATAAGCTAGTAACTTTCAAGGGTCAGATATTAAGCGAACGTTTTCGTGAGTAATGTGTTTTGAATCTGTGATTCTACATCTTTTGCGGCTTTCAAACTTCTGAACTTATATTTTGATTGCAATGCTTGCTGACTTGCTTCATTCAATTATAATTTGTCAAAATATTAGAATTTCAAAGCATTTTAATGGTTTATGGGGACAACAGGTCAAATTTCTTGAGATCGATACTCGGAATTCAAAAGATTCGGGATGCTTAATCACCATAACTATAAAACAGTCCCGGATCTAAAGAATAAAAGATGAAGTCAAGTGATTCGATCGAGCCGGAAGAAAGTAAAAAGGGGGACGGGGAGGCAAGAGAGTGGAATTTCATTGCAATATAACGTTTTCCCCTTTGTTTTAGACGTTTTTCAATTTTTTTTTGAAAAGTTAGTTAGCTCGCTTGGCTACTGATCTAAGGGACCTGGGTTCGAGATCCGGGTAAGGCATGGCTGTTTGTGTCGTTTTTCTGCTGAGGGCCTGCCATCCTCTCAGACCTTCTACTATGGCATATAAACTGACAGGCTCCTGTCAGACCTGTGTGGCAAGCAGCTGCTTCAGGGGGTATTTATTTTATTTTATATATAATATGCATAAGTTTAATCATTTTTTGCCTCCATTACCTTCACTAGTATTCTCAAAGGAGGTGGATAAGCCACCCCCCCCTAAATTCCTTAATTGTGTAAGGTTCAATATTCACAGGAGGTACTCATCATCATCATCCTCAAGCAGCCATGGGCTACGGAGATCCAACCAGACCACGCAGTTTAATTCTCCAGGCATATCTGTCCTGAGCTACATCTGCTGCATCCGGCCACTGTACACCAATTCTAACAAGGTCCTGTTTGACATTGTCAGCCCACCGCATCCTAGGTCTCCCCCTCCTTCTGAGGCCTCTAGGCACACTGCTCATAACCCTATTCGCCAATCTATAACCATCCATACGGGCAACATGGCCAAACCAGCGGAGTCTCTCTCTGCACAATATGCTGCTTAAAGGAGGTTGCAGACTCCTTTGCCTAACCTCATCATTAGTTACAAAGTTAAACCACCTAATACCCAAGATACTGCGTAAGCATCTAGAATCAAAAGCATCTAGTTTCCTGTTATCTTGTTTACACAGCGTCCAAGTTTCACTACCATAACCAACCCTAGAAAGAACCAAACTATTATACAGTCTAAATTTAGTCTTTAGGTGTATACGCCTATTTCTCCACAATCTCCATAGATTCTTAAAAGTCCCGGCAGCAATACCTATTCGTCTGTTAATCTCATGCCGCACATCACCAGTATCAGTTACGTAGCTCGCAAGGTAATTAAACTGTGATACCTGCTCAAGACTGCAACCATTCAGATTAACTGAATCACAACCTGCCTGACCAATTTTCATCACTTTAGTTTTCTCTCTGTTTATAACCAAACCTACTGTACTACCAGTCTCATCAACAGCTCGAATGAAAGAGTTCATCTCATCAACATCATTTGCCAAAAGGGCTAAATCATCAGCATAATCTAAATCAGAAATTTTCGTATCTCCAGCCCATTTAAGGCCAAAAGCTTTCCCTTGAAGTGAATTTCGCATAACATAATCAACAACCAAACTAAAGAGAAAAGGAGACAAAATGCACCCTTGTCGAACAGCAGAAGTAATGCTAAACCAATTGCTACAAGCTTTACTAACTCTCACACATGACTCAGTGTTATTATAGAGAGCTTTCATTATGTTAACTAACTTGTCTGGTATACCATATGATCTCACAATCAACCACAAATTATGACGATCAACAGAGTCGAAAGCCTTTTTGAAATAAACATAGCTAGCAACCAAAGATTTCTGAAACTCTAAACATTTCTCAAGAATCTGTCTAAGTGAAAATATCTGATCTACACATCCCCTACCACTTCTGAATCCACATTGCTCATCACGCAATTGCCTGTCAACCAGATTCTTAATTCTATTAAGCACAATCATGGAAAGAACTTTACCTAGAACAGAGAGTAGGCTGACACCCCTATAGTTATCACAAGAACTGCGATCACCTTTTTTGAAAATAGGGACAATAATAGCTCTGGTAAAATCTTTAGGAACCATGCCTTTATCATAAAAGTCATTCAAAATTTCAGTCATCCAAATGGTAACTGAAACATTCCCAGCTCTAAGCATTTCCGTAGTAATTTCATCCACCCCTGGGGATTTATGAAGTTTAAGTTTAGAAATAGCCAAACTAACTTCAGATTGTGTTATAGGGCCAACATTAAAGCCAACAATGCACCTATCATCATTGCAAACAATGGGAGTAGAATTAACCACATTGTTTAGAACATCACTGAAATGCTCAGCCCACCTAGCCATGACAGAATCCTCACCTTCTATAACCTTACCTTGTTTATCCTTCAATCCCTGTATACCTGTTCGTTTTCTACCACACAAAACATTAACTATCTGGTACAGCTCTCTGCTGTTGTGCTGTCTAACTGCTTCCTCAGCTTTGTCAGCAAGGCCATCAAGCCAAAGATTCTTATCAGTAGCTAACTGATCCTTTACACGTTTATTAAGTTCTTTGTAATGCTTTCTATTAGGACTAGTAGGGTACTGATTAAGGACATTCCTGCAGTTCCTTCTTTCTGAAATAAGCTCAAGTGCCTTATCACTTAAATAATTCTGCCTCCTCTGCTCCTTTTTCCCTAAAAGAGTACTGTTAGTTTCCAAAAAAGCCTGTTTAAAATGGCCCCATTCTTCCTCAACTTCAGTATTAAGCAAACCATGACTGTCATAATGACTAAGTAACCTATCATGGTAAGCTTTAGCTATAACTGGGTCTTTCAGAGCTTCAGTATTAAAGGTAAATTTTTTAACCCTAGCACAACACTTTTTAAGTTTAAGTTGCAAGACAATTTTAACAAGGTAATGGTCAGATCCAATTTCAGCTCCCCTATATGCCCTGGTATTTCTAACAGAACTAGCCCATTTGCTGTTAATTAATATATAATCAATTATATTCCTATGCAGCCTATCAGGAGAAACCCATGTGTATTTATGTATGTCGCGGTGTTTGTAATATGTGTTAGTTACTCTGAAACCATTGAGTTTACTTACCTGTAGGAGACGTTGTCCATTGCCATTGCAGCTACCAATACCAAAAGGGCCTATTACTCCTCCCCAAAGGTCAGAGTCGGTACCAACTTTGGCATTGAAGTCACCAAGAACAAGGGTAATATCTCCTTTCTTGACAGAATTCAAAATATCCTGAAGCTGTCCGTAAAACCTATCCTTCTCATCCTCATCAGAATCCTCAGTGGGGGCATAACAGCAGATAACATTCAAGTCTTTAACGCTTGTCTGAAATTTTGCTGTAAGAAACCTTTCATTAATGCACTCATATCCTAGAAGAGCATCACTAGCATATCTGCTGAGCAGCAGACCCACGCCTTGGTGATGCTTTCCATCCTCCCTCCCTGTAAAGAGAAATTTAGTTATTTTTAAGTATCTCACCTTCACCTGTCCATCTGGTCTCTTGCAAGCCTAGAATATCTAGGTTATAGCGCTGGAATTCCTGCATGAGGACATCAAGAGAATAATCTCTATGTAATGTCCTCAAGTTCCACTTTCCTGCAGAGAGAAAATGATTAATAGGATTTTTAAAGAAATTAGGTTTATTGAGATTGGTAGGGCCAACAATATCAAACAGCCCCCTGATCGCAGGCATGGGGCAAAGACCTGTTCCTCCTCCGCTAAAGGCTGAAGTCACCGATGCTGGTAGGAACTTCAGGCACCACCTTTTCAAGTGGACTTTTTCAAGAGCCATATGACCTGCCTGAGACACATTACTCCAGTTTAGGCTTGACGATGCCCAACTAGCTAAGTAAGGTTCAGGTACCTGCGATGGCCTCTGATTAGGATTATCCACCAGCTGATATAAGGTATCCCATGCCTCTGTTCACTTAGAGCTGGCAACCCAGAAGCAAACATAAAACACAGCAGCAGATTCTCCCTCAATAGAGGCCCACCAGTGCAGCAAGTCCAGGATCCATAATCAAGCTCAAATCCATAAACAAGTCCAGTCTAGTAGGTATAAATGGTCAGCACCAAGACCCTGTGAAGTTGACCACTCCTCAGCAGGGTTGAAAAAAAAGAAAAAAGTGGCCATAGATGACCAGATCAGTAGGCCATACTGAACTGGCAGCCCTCCCCTTCCGTTCCCTTCCAAAAGAGAATATCTCTTTTGAAAGGTACTAACGGCCTGCACCACGAGAAGGCGGGGTCGGACATTAGGTGCTAGACCTGGCCGGTTCTGTGGTGCTTAAAATTATAGTACTAAACTAAACAGAACGAAATTCACTGCGACATTAATAAAAAGCATTGATTATGAACAGCAATCCTGAAACATATCTTTCCATACAGTCTAGTTTTCAGATTGACTGAAACCTGGTTCATTCACTCATATCAAACATTTTTACTTTCCATTAATTCTTCATAACTTCCATCGTATTTGCATGTTCTATTTTTAAAGGATACTGTAATAGTAGTAAACATATCAAACTTAATTTTTCAAATCTTGAGAAAAACTAATTTTCCTAAAAGAATATTTACTAAAAATTCAAGGTCTAAAAATTATTGACGTTGGTTCTGGTTATATTTTTATAAGTTTTAAACACCATCAAAGGATACGTATATGTCGTTCCGAAGCATCTTGAAAATGATACATTGTAATAAAGCACATTTTCTTCAGGAATATCTGGCAAACGGTATCCATACTGTTAGGAGAGAAAAAGTGTTAGTCAGCAGCAAGAATCCGAAGCAATTAAACATTATTAGAAACAAGTGTTTTAATATCTTCAGTTCCATGTTAATTCATTTGTTTCATATAATATATAGCAAGGATATGAAGTGTTACCATATTTTTCCAATGTTTCTTCATGTCTTTATAATTCTCGAAATTATTCTGAACAGGAATATATTTTGTTACAGATTTCACTAGTCCTTTTTTCATGCTGAAAGAGATGGGGTGGAAAAACATTAGGATTATAAATACTTAAAATCCAAGATTAAATATTTATGTTACCATATATATATAAAAAAATTGACATAATGATTTTAAACATAGGTTTCAAGATTAGAAAACTAATTGTGAAATGAGTGAGAGTAACATTATTGAACCTCTTTGAAGTTTGTTAATGTGAAACTTGGAACCTTTGCTAACAAGATAATAGGAAGCTTGATGCCTTTGATTTCAAGGGCTTATGAAGCATCTTGGGTATTAGGTATGTATGTTCAGAGCTAGATCTAGGAGAAAAAAAGGTGGAGGGGTGTAAGTAAAGCAGTCGCGCCGGAAAAACGGTAAAAGGGAAGGCCAAGAGATTGGATTTCCATTGGAGTATAACATTTTCCTCTCCATTTTAGAGGTCTTGAAAAATGCTTGAAATATGCACAAGTTTTATAATTTTTGCCCTCATTACCTTTACTATCATTCTCATAAGCCTTGGCCAAGTTCAGCAGCTATTGCTCAGAATAAACTTACGGAAGATTTAAATTATACTCTGATTAGACATCAGTAGCCTATGGTTGCTTGAGGATTATGTCTGAATATAATGTCATTTAAAGCCTTGCATTGAGAGAGTGAACAGAGTAATAAAACACGTCCTTGCAGATTTCTCATTCCTCATGTACGTCACGGTATTTTCATATAATCACGAGGCTGAAACGATAAATATGCAAATTTTATCCCAGACTTCTGAGGTTGTGCATATAAGGGCTGTTTAAATTTGGTGTCTTACAGCAGGGGTTAACTATGGGTAGTGGAGGAATTTGATTCAGCCAGCCGAAAGCTCGCAGCGCGCCTTGCAGTGGTGATCATAATCTAATAGATAAAACGGAACCAAAATCAGTTCCATCCGTCATGCTCACTGAGTTGAAATGTTGAATGTGGCCCTTATCATGAAAATTTCGGGGATCAACATCTTGAAGCTATAGCCAGCATGGTATAAAAAAAGCCCCCTCGACTTTAATAGAAATCTGATTATTAGAGAACATTTGGTTGGTACTACTGTCATTACTATAGAGCTTAAATTGTGCTTATTTCTTGATGAAAAGTTTTGAAGGTTATGCCTATCTCGAGAAGGGAAAACGATATCGACGGCGATGCAGGTTGGAATAGGCGAACAATAATTCGCAAAAAAAGAAGTGTATGAGAATGACGGAGGAAACTATGAGCAGAGTAAAACAACAGACGTGATCCCCATATATCAACAAAATCAAAGGGGCGGAAAATTTCATATTCCTTAAGCAGTCATACTGTTGTATGCCATGGCAGAATAGAATGCACAAACCGCTCATCACACCCATTACCTTACGCTTCTAATAGTGCCATTACAATTTCTTTATGGTGAATGATCGCAAGCCTACAATGCCACCTTGGTGGCGCAGTAGTATTACGTTGACACTGCAACTGCTGGGGTTCGAGTCTCGGAATGGCATGGTCGTTGTACTATCATAACCTACAGACAGGCTAGTAGCTATGATGGTCTGATCTTTTAAAAATTCTGAGCGGTTTCAAAAGTCAATAGTTCAGACTGTTTTATCTTGGTTTGGGACGCATTTTCCTGCCTTACTGGTTCTAGTGGTGAGCACGGTTACTTGTTTTCTGCCTTTTTAAAAGGAAAATAGCATACTTCTTTATAGTTTTTGAATAAGTGACGGAGCTAAACTATGTTTTAATGCTTTAACTACAAATGGAAAATATACGTTGGACCTAATATCAAATAAATTTGTTTCTTAGCTAAAGGCTTCAAAACCAATTCTTTACTGAATGTTATAAAAATCGTCTCAATGATATGCAAAAACTTTTTAAACTAATAATATTCAATAAAGATTTCGAATTAATTTAAAGCTTAATAATAAATCACTTATTTAATTTATTATTTATTTTCATGCTGTACATTTCAAATGTACCCACCTGGGTAGAACAAAACATTCTTCTTGCAAAGGAATCGTTTGCAAGGGGTTTGCATAACTGTTATTAGCAGTAACGGCGCTATTCTCAGCTGAAAGGTTACAAATGATCCGCTGAAAAAGGAGAGAAAAATCTTAATTTTTAACACAATGAATGCAATAAAGAGTCACAATTAATGCATTCGACAATTCACATTTTACAAAGTAGCGTAGTTTAGCATCTAAACTACAGATGAATAACTTTTCACATAATCTAAAAACCAGCTCTAGGAACTACAAACCTAGTATTACACCTCAATAAGAGACAAACTAACTTGATTGAGAGAATTATATTTCAAGTCAAATGAATACTATAACACAAAATAATATCCCTAAACTGTAGTCACTACGAAAAGGAAATCATTAATGGAATTTATTATACAATTAATTTTTTTTCTTTCGATTATCATCTCTAATCTAAACAACGAAATAATGCTAAACAACAGTACACCCATTCCTTGATTTACACGGTATGGATTCCGATGTTGTTGTTTTTTATATACACAGTGGTATGAGAATAATATGACCAACTACCATAGTATATGTATGGTAGGTGGTCATATTATTCTGATACGACTGTGTATATATATATATAGATATAATACATATTATGAAGTATCAGTGGCATAGCGTCAAGGGAGACTATTAGACTGTCAACGTAAAGTAAAAATCAATTAAAACGGTTTTAGTTGATACCATTTTTTTCCAATAAGACTATAATAAATTCCTTTAGTAGTAAAATCGTCATCTATAACAAGTTATGCTTACATATATTCTTTCGCTAAAACTGTATTCTTGCCACTGCAATGTAATATGTCTCGCGATACATTAATGAAATGAAATCGGTTTTGGACCGGCCAGCGAGATCTGACTTCTTTTAGACTGAATTCTTTTAGACTAGTAAAAACCGTGTTTTATCTCCTTTTTAGCAACAAGTTTAACTTTGTAGGCTATTATATATAGGCTAAATACAACTGATTAGTAAGTACACTGTTTCGTAAAATATCATATAAATACTGATTTTACAAAATAAAGCATTAAGTGTTGGTAAAAATGCTTAATTTCTAATTTGCATTCATTTCATAAATATCGTTCTTAAAAATTTCGTCTTCAAATTCGATTGCATACATCTACATTAACAATGAATATTTTTCTTGAACAGAAAGAAATGTCTGAGAAAATTAATCTAAAGTTATCTGAATTAGTGCAAATAAAGAACGAAACAATATTACATTAATGCTCATTATTACTGTGAACTAAATTTTAAATGAATGTGTATAAATAAAACTTTCAATGTACGCTTTAATATCTTATTATACGTACCAATACACCTCTTTTTTGTATAAGTTGTTGGTCTCGATTTCCACGTTTCAATTTACACTGTGATTTTTCGGAACCTATCTACCGTAACCTATGTAAATCGAGGGTTGGGTGTATATTAAATTTCAAACTGAAAGCATATACAGATAACTGAGATAATGGGCTACAATACGCGACTTCGAACGAAAAGTATACATTACGTCTAAGTGAAAATACAGGAAGTACCACAACAGTACAATGAAAAACTGTAAAAAGCAAAAGCCACATTAATGCAACTGTCTTTAGTAAAAAGTTGAATGTCGATACCCTTCATGAATAAGGCTTAGTAGAGGTGGCGTCTCATGGGTTTTGTCAGCCGAGAAGCACAAGCCTGATCGAAGAAGCTAGCAAACGAAATATTACCCCAGTGTGAAATATTATTTAATCGTAAAAGTGCACTTTATTCACTACATAAATAGTAATTAAAAAGAAATAAAACATAATGAAAGATTAAAATACTTCAGTAATTCCTTAGAAAACATTTGTGTGGTCCTAAAAATGTAATAACATTTCGGAACTCATAAATACAGCGTACGCTTGATTTAGAATGCAGCATTAGAAATTTTTTTTGGCACTAAATAAGTTATAAAAAAAATCATTTGGCAAATCATGCTACATTGAATATTTACATACATAGAGATAATTACGTATATATTAAAGGTAGAAGAAAAAAAAGCTGAAAAACGCAAATTTTAAAAAACCCTCAAGCAACTGCTTGCCACAGAGGTCTGACAGGAGCCTGTCAGTTTATATGCCACAGTAAAAGGTCTGAGACGATGGCAGGGCCTCAGCAAAAAAACAACATGAACATCCATGCCTTACCCGGGGTTCGAACCCAGGTCCCTTAGATCAGTGCCAAGGGCGCTAACCACTCAGAGTTGATTATTTGTTTGCCCACTTTTCATAGTTAGACATTTGAGACAGGAACAATTTTGAAAGTCTATTTTGGACATCGATAAATGTTATCCGGATCAAATCTGTCATTTTTCATTCACTATCTGTCACATTTTCTGAGAACAACCTTAAAAAAAAAAAGAGATTCGGCCACGGGACGGATAAGCAAAGTTTACGTAAAAAAAGAGTTCAACCATGACCAGATCCGAACTAGTATTATAGATTTACAAGTCAAAAACGGAAACGTTGTACTAAATGTTTCCTTCAGGTGGAGAGTTAAATTGTCAGCATTTCAGTACGTTAAATATCTAATGTTTTCTGTGCCATTTTTCATTTCATTTGTTTCACAGTGTGAAAACTAAGATCCTATTCTAACTTTCTTTCACTATATTTCAAATGCTTCATGGATTCTGGACATAATAATAATAGTATTTAATAGTTATTTCGTCTCCTGAAGAGATGAAAATTTTAGATTGTTTTCTTAAACCTCAGTTAACGCCTCACAGCACCAATTAACTAATTTAAATAAGCTAAATAGTGCCCAGCATGAAGGGAAAAATAATCTTTAAGAGAATTACTCTATCCAGTGGTGGCGGTTGGGGTATATAAGTTCACCGGCTTGAAGAACTTATATTTACTAAACAAAAATCCTCGGACATCAAAAAGCAATATCTCAAGCATATCGATTTCACCCGAATACCCCTTATTGGATTTCTGGGTACGCCACTGACCCCACTCAGAAGGAGTGTATGGATTCATCTGAAATCGAGTATTCGTGTACAATATGATGGAATATGCAAATAATTCACCTCTCAATGAAATCGTCGTAATTGGTAGGTAAAGAACAGTACATCTAGTTCGAGGCCTGTATAACAGCAGGAAAGCTCGTAGAATACCGCGACAACGTGTAAAGCAACAATACTCAGCAGAATGCCTTTGAGAAAGGTTGAATTGACGGATTCGGGAAGGTTGGCTTATCGGTGTTTAAATTTTAATCCATAAACAACTATCTTAGTTGCATGTTATCTATAGCAGGCAATGAAGACCAGACATATAATCATAACTTCGTAATTAAATAAAGATTAAAATACTTTCGAATTTGCAACTTCCAACTTCGGTGCATGTCGGCAATAATAAAAGACGAGATCGCCCCAAACTGGCCTATGAAACTTCGAATAATGAGGTAAGTAAATTACCAACCCATCTGTTGGTGGTCCTATTAGATATTCAGTACACTGGTGCATTAAGAGAAGGAACTGGATCTTCCAGCTGAAAAGTAGAAGCGCGTATTGCGAAGCTCAAGCAACTTGTCTAACAGTGCCTAACCATTTAATACATGGATTGGATTGGATTGTTTTACCTCTGAGCGGCACTTTTTTGCACACCATGGGCTAAATGGCCAGGTCACATGGACCCCGAAGGCTCAGGGAAGGTTGGGGGAGGGGACCCACTGGAACAGCTGTTGGGAGACAGATGGTAGTCTCCCGTCAAGGCCATCCAGCGTGTTCTTTAACGTGCACAGGGTATGGCTCTCCCACACACGGGGCCACGGCTTAACGTCCCATCCGACGGACGGCGGCCTTTCCAAGCACATCGGTGTCCCCTACTGACCGTGGGCAGGGCGGGGAATTTTGCGGAGATAAAACTCAACGCTGACCCAGCTGGGACTCGAACCTATTTAATACATGAACTTGGATCATTGATTAGTCAGAGAACTGAACTTTATTGTTTCATAAATTTTCTTTCCTTTATTACGATTATTATCAAATCCCAAGTCAGATATAATTGGCTAAGAAAACATTACGTGTATATTTTTCCCACATAAATGTAAAATGACTATTGTTAACTAGGCAAATGCGTCTAAAACAAATACCACAAATAGATTCACAAATTCCAGAGCTATTTCTATTTGCTCCAACTGAACTTGATATTCAAGTTATATTTGAGCAATTATGACATGCGTTTAATAGAATAAATTATTTTGCCGAATGGTATATATAAAATTGTACAAGAATTTATAATTGCCACTTAATGAATTTTTGCATGATCTTCAAAAATTTTATACTTATAATTACTCTTTATAATTACCATACTTCAGTATAATTACTTATAATTGGCAGTGTGAATAGATGTAATAGGTACAATGAAACATAATAAGGAATGTCTAAAACACAATACCAACCACTATTATTTGAAAAATAGCCTCTTGAACCCTTTGTTTTCGAACATGACAGTTTTCGCTCACCCCGACAACTAAGTTATATCGGAGACATATTTCGAATTTTTTCAAAATCAGAAAAAAGAATTTCAATATAGGCTAAGTTACAAACCTTGAGAGTTAAAATAAGTTTGGGATATATTAAAATTTCCGCATACTTAGGCATGTTGAAAACATAAAATTTTTGTTCATTTTCTGCGAAAAAGTACATATAAATTATAGCAAACACATGCTTTAAATATATACATTAGCATCTAATCATCTGTCACGCTGCTATTTATATTTACTCGTATTCAGAGCTGAAATATCATTGGCTTGGTCTCTTTTACAATATTTCTTTGTTGCCAAAAACTTCGGAAATAATTAAAAAAGAGTAATTTACATTGTGAAAAATCGATACCTTCATAATTGGCATCTTAATGCAGAGAGCTTCGAGATTAAGGTGAATTTCGCTTTCTGATACGATAACCTCCATTTCTGAAACATAAAAGCAAGCGATATGAGAATTTGTAATTGTAGCAGAATTTTTACAATGACAAAAGAGCTATATTACGATGACTTATACTTTACAAAGGAAAAAATAAAACACTTTTGCATAGCTTATACGCAGTAATGGAAACAGATAAACTTCACAACTGTCATATACATAATCAGTGGCATGTTTAGGGGGAAGATTTGGGGGTTTCAAACCCATTCCAAATGCATGAATTTCAGAAATTATTTTGCATTTTAATTTTTCTGAGACATTTTGAAACTCTTAAGCACTGATGCAAAATGTAACAATGGTGTCCATTTTCTTATTAGTTGCCTTTTTTAAAAATATTTACGCATTGATTACCTATATGATATATTGAAAAAGGAGTTGGAAGTATGTCTGTGCGTTAGCTGTTGAACGAAAAGGGTCATTGCGACACGCGTCAAAAGGACGCCGCCCTTCTCAAAAAGTAACCTTTGAAGTCAGGGTGCGATTCCAAGAGGGAATCCAGATTCTTGGAGAATCTTGTCTTTTTTTCTTGTGGTTCAGGAGGAACCACAGTGTAGGCAAAGGTGGTTATCCTTTCGCCGAGTTTGAGGTCTGTAAAGTGAGAAATTGCAGAGTGTGCAATTCTCCACCTCATTATATCATTTGCAGCAGCAAAGGCTCAAGGAGTTGAGCGGTGAATTTGATAGTAGTTTTGTGGATTCAGAAAGAACCACAGAGTGAAGCAGCAAAGGCTCACGGAGTTGAGCGGTGAATTTGATAGCAGTTTTGTGGATTCAGAAAGAACCACAGAGTGAAGCAGCAAAGGCTCACGGAGTTGAGCGGTGAATTTGATAGTAGTTTTGTGAATTCAGAAAGAATCACAGAGTGAAACAGCAAAGGCTCACGGAGTTGAGCGGTGAATTTGATAGTAGTTTTGTGGATTCAGAAAGAACCACAGAGTGAAACAGCAAAGGCCACGGAGTGGAGTTCATTCCCAGCACGTAGCTGTATATATTGTTAATAAATTGTGTCGTCCCTATATAACTCTCGTGCAGTAATTGATAGACCATTGTTATTCTTCATTCAACGCAGCAAAGTTGAGGTATACGGTGGCAGGTGCTTAAAAACCCGCCTACCACAGCCATTATTAAAATGCATTTATGATGCATGGACCTATGTAAATATCTCAAATGCCATCAGTTTCAAATCTTGTTGCCTTCATCTC
This sequence comes from Ryuthela nishihirai, assembly GCA_038380435.1. Classification (NCBI taxonomy): domain Eukaryota; kingdom Metazoa; phylum Arthropoda; class Arachnida; order Araneae; family Heptathelidae; genus Ryuthela; species Ryuthela nishihirai. Next base: position 40,091,683 of record JAWZYU010000034.1, on the reverse strand, counting down.
AAGATTCCCAAAGGATTCATTTATCTGCAGTCCATTTTCTTATATGTAATGTTGTACACAATCATTGAATTTATTTTATGTTTGTAATGCTATATATGTTTGTTTTGCAAATTCTCCCATATAGAGTCAGTGTAAATATTTACCTTCCATTTACCGCTATTAAATTAAATAAATAAAAAATAAATATCCCCTCAAGCAGCTGCTTGACACAGAGTCTGACAGGAGCCTTTCGGTTTATATGCCATAGGAGGTCTGTGAGGATGGCAGGACCTCAGCAGAAAAACAACACATACATCCATGCCTTAACCCGGGGCTCAAACACAGGTCCCTTAGATCAGTAGCCAAGCGTGCTAACCACTCGACCATGGGACGGCTAACTATTAAATTAATGAAATTAAATTAATTTTTGATTTCATCCAGTGTTTCTGACGCCCTAGATCAAAGCATTTTCGCATAACAGAATTGCAACACAGTTCCATAATTAACGTAATTTTTGCTTACTGAATTACCTATTACATTCAGATTAAATGAAATTTACAAATATACCTATTTTATCAGCATTATAAAAAGTATGTGTGCATCTTAAAAAAGTACGAAAAAATACTACATCAAATATTTCTGTTTCACAAATATTCGCAAAATAAGACATTTCGCTGGGTGATGATGACTTTTAATTTCGGCGTCTTTTTTTCATATTTTAAGAACAGGAAAATAGAAAACATTTAAAAATGGTGCCTTGACGATTTTAAACAATTCACCAACATAGATGTAAACATTTTGCTTTATAGCAAAGGGCAACAATTTTAAAGGGAGGTAAAAGTATTTGAACTTACTAGTGGCTCTTAAAGGTTCTTCAGACGTTAAAAAATCTCGACCTGTAAAATAAGTAATGCTTTTTAACTTCCCAAATGTCATCAAAACGAAATTGGTATAAGTTAATATGTATTAAGAAATTTCTGTATTAACTGCAATGCGAAATTTGCAGGAAGATACGCGAAAAATATACATTTTATAGAAAAGAAGAAATATTAAGTTTTCAGAATATAAAGCTTTTGAGGAAATGTTAACATTAATATATATATTAAAAAATAATATGCATAATTACATTTCTTAACAGAGTATAAAATTTTCATTTTATTACGATAAAAAGTATTGACAGAGGCTTAAATTCTGAATTAGACATACATAATTCTAATTATTATACTTTTGAAAACTATGAAAGAAACTACAATATCATATAAGTATGTATATTAAAATCTTATTTTATTAACTTAAATTATTGCTTTAGTAAATCAAAATAGCATTTCGATCGGTGAACACAGGATAGTGGGGATGTTAGTCATTTATTGTAGTAATATGTGAGTACACCCCTTTCCTGTTGCACGGATCACACAATGATATTTAGACCACCGTAACTTGACATGTTTCGACTATTAACGTCTTCTTCAGACTCTTAATATTCGAAACATGCCAAGTTACGGTGGTCTAAATATCATTGTGCGATCCGTGCAACAGGAAAGGACTTACTTCACATATTACTACAAGAAATGACTAACATCCCAACCATTATGTGTTCACCGATCGAAATGTTATTTTGATTTACTAAAACAATAATAAAACAGCTCGGACAGTGATTTAGTTTTAAATTTAACTCAGCTGTGTTAAATCTGTTACAGAGTATGTATATGACTAATCAAAATACCGGCGTTGCCACAGCAATTTTAGAATAATGGCGTATATACTTTCATTGATTTGACAATATTTTGGATTTACGAATCGTTCCTTGAAAGATCGTTTCTGAATAAAATCGAACCATGAACTGAAAATATCTTGAAACAATAGACTATGCCGCTCATGAGTATTAATTATTCGTTTTAATGCGGTCAGAGATGAGATCTCTTGCAAACATAAAAGTTTACTTTTTAATCTTTACATCTAGTAGACTAAAGTAATGCAGCATAGCCTCATGTAATCACGTTATTTTTCCTTACGACAAAGCTTTTGTCTTTTGCGTTTGGCGAAAAGTTAAAAAAAATGCTAAAAAATTACAAAAAAAATTTTGGTGCCAACAAAAAAACTCGGGAATTATTTTTTTTTTATAATATTAATTATAATTTTTCCGAATACAACAACCGAATTTAAAGAAAGCTCTAGAACTTCGTAAATTAGGGCTCGTGGTTAGATATGCCGTTCAAATGTACAAATGGCAGTGATTTAATTAAAATATAATAAATACTACAAGGAAAATCTGAGGTAAACTGCAGCAAGTGATGCTATCCAATTTTGGAGCTATTGTCGTTTGAAAATTTTTGCGCAGCAACTTCTGCCGTTTTGCAAGAACTCATTTATCTCTGTGAATAAGGTTTTTAATCAATGAAACAAATCAAGGACAACCAGCGGTTTCGCCTTACAGATTGGAACCTTTAATTGGTGATTCTTATGTCACTTGAGCTGAAAATTTTAATTGCAAAAACTTTCATATAGTGATAGCACCAATATTAACATTAGCAATGCATTTTTCGCTTTTGTATATCGTAAAAATTCTAAGTCTACCCTGGTCATGACAGAACACCTTCCATGTTCTCTCAAAGGTAACTCTTGATACAGAACTCAATAATTTCTTAATTAAGTTTTATGAAAAAATTTGCCAGAAGATAAGTTAAAGATTTCAGTCAGAGCTATTTCAATCACGATTTCGAACGATATGCATATTTTTTTAAAAGAGTTGTGGAAGTTGAAACATTTAGCAAGTTAGCTCGTTCTACGAAATATTATTCAAAATTGCCGAAAATTAACTTATTACGCGAACTGCTAAAAATACTCTTACAAGTTGAATATAACGGCTATTGCTTTCGTTTCAACTTGTGTTTATTAGCTTTTCAAATCAGTTATTTAAACTGGCATTGTTGCTGTTAAATATTCCCATTTCCGTAACTCTAAATACCGAACGACTATTGTTGAAAATCGAGTTTGAGATAGATTTGGCTGAGATCTTTAAATTATCTTCATTCACATTTCTCATACAAAGCTTATTTAAGAAGTTACCGAGTTCTGCATCAGAATTCCTATTCACGTAACATGGAAAGGTACCTAAAAAAGAGCTGTTGGGGGTATATAAGTGTTTTTTATTCTTGTACTTTTCAAGTGGTTTTCTCTTTTTTTATCTGACAAGTATCGAATCAATAATTATTATCAGTTACAACATTCTGAATACAAATGGAAATAACTTCAGAATCATACCCATAAATTTTTCCGGAGCAGAGGATAACAATGATATTTTTTTTTAGAAAAACGACTTTTCAGAAATTTTCATGCTTCTTTTCATTTGATCTGACGTTACTAGGGGAAAGGTACGGCACGTCCCTCATTTCAAGCATACTCTTGGTACTATGCTACTAATAAACTAATGCAAAAACATGTCTAACTAAATGCCAAATGCAAAAGAAAAATATATATTTCAGTCTCACCTTGAACTAAAATATTTCCTACGAGATTCCAAGATGGTGCCATTTTAGCAATAACTGTGTAATGCAAACACTCCTGAAACTCCTGACGAGACACTGAACTAGTTGCAACAACTTCCAGGCCAAGTCTCTGTAGCTTTCTCCCGAATTCTGCAGATTGGTAAAGTTTTTTCTGAAAGATATATTCCGATTTTATTTTTACATAATTCTTCTGTATGTAGTTATATACTAGTCAGCAAAAAAAGCAACTAAAACTCCTAATTATGAAATTATTTTGCAACAATATCTGGATTAAAAATAATGAATAAAAATTAAAGTTGTCTAAACTAAAACAACACATAAATACTCTAAAATATAAAACATTCATATAGAATTATGACGAAATTTTCTTATAAACATTTAGAAATTTTACGATCGGATAACTGTACCTGTAAATCGTAATTCAAATACCAATCTTCAAGCATTATAAATTTTTCAAAATAGTTTTCAAGAAATTAATTATTTATAAATAGTATTTTTCATTTTCCAAACATGTTTTTTTTCTAATGATTTCTTAATTAAAAATATGAAGTACACATTATAAAATCAAATATAATATTTCGTAATAGTAATATTAGCCACCTCAGGAGTTGATTCCGAGAATAACTTTCTCAACTTCATGATCAGATAGTATCTATTTTTCAGCCTTGAGAGCAATAAAGCGGTATAGTAGGATACTACTATTTGGCAATCCTAAAACTGACGAAAAGTTAATAATCAAATTTGAATAAACGTATTTAGTATATCGAATGCCTTTCATTTACCGAGGATACGCCACTATTAAAATCATACTACTAGAGCAGTGGTTCCCCCAACTTTTCTAATCGCTATCCTCCTTTACTACTGACAGAATTTTTGACGTCCACCATTGAAATTTCTAACACTTCCCCTTTATCATTGACGAAACCTGAAATTTACAACAGACACTTCGAGTCAGTCTGTTGCAAACTCTAAACCAAATTCTGTATTCTTTTGAGTATTTCCGCCAAAATAGGTCGTTGAAATTGGAGGGGAAACTTACCTAAAATAAATTAAGCTTCCGAAATTCATTTTCGATACAAAATTAAGTCTCCGGGTGCACTTTTCGGTCAAAAATCACAAAACTTCATAAACGACTTTCTCAAACACATAACAATATACCCTTCACTTTAGGAAATATTAAAAATGAGTATGATGAAAGATAATATCGGCATTAAAAACTAAAGCAATGCTACCAATAAGAAAGGAAATTTCAAAACTCAAATGACTGTAACTTCCTAACTGGAATAAATTATTATTATATTATTATAACACAAACAAAAAAGATTTACAATGAATTAAATGCAGATTTTTTTTTTCGTTGAGATATGTTGTTTTAGATGGTTTTTATTATTTTATTAAAACGTTTGTGAAATTTTAAGCTTTTTGGGCAAAAAAATAAAACATTTCGCAGAACACCAATTGATAAACACTTGTTCTAGAATTACTAGATTAAAATTACTGCGAATACTTACTTGCACCACGGTTTGGATCTGATGATAATTGTGCACCATTGGTGTAGCCAATACTGATAGTTCTGTAAATATCAATTCTCTGTAAATAAATAAAGGACTATTATAAGTGCAATTGGAAGTTGACTATAATTAACGTGCTGAGTTTCTTTTCCGTTAAAATTTCTAATATTCAAATTACAGAAAAGAAGGTAAAATTCGATAACGAGCATTAAATAAGAACAAGAGTAACCTCAGGCCTATGATCATGGGTGTTAGCAAGAATATTTCAGGGGAAGTGATGAGTTGTTTAAGGGGGCCAAAAAACAAATCAGTATTTCAAGATAGAAATATTTAGATCGAGCAGTTGCGCATACATCATGACATAATACAATTAAGAATGCAACAAAAAGGGGGGAAAAAGGGACATTTATTATCGTAAATACACGCAAAAATATTTTTCCCATATTAATAAATAAAAATAAATGATATACTTCTGAAAACGAAAAAAAAAAATCCCAGCTTTCCAGGTCACGGCACAACTCCATTTACACGGTAGCGTCCCCAAGACCACAGGGAAACCAAAATTCTACAACCGAAGTCACATATGTCAGCTTATCGTTAATTCACCAGGAATTACAGCTAATTATATAATATGATAATTTCCTGCATGAAAGAGCGCACTCCAGTTTTTCAATTGCTTTGGGGGAGAAGAGTTCAACTAAGTACGCTAAAGACGGTAATGTTAAATAAGTAAATAAAGGGCACACTTTACTGAGATTTTAAAATATTAATTTCTTATTACAAACCATTTTATTATGCCATTACTTATTTTGTTAGAAACACAAGGAGATAATTTTAACTCTCACACTTAAGTAGTTTTTTAGATAATGCAAAAATGGGAAACCTTATCAAACACTTGTTTTAACCTATGACCTAAATTAAACATAACTGGACTCGAACGCGTCACAAATCCTAAAAGGAATCACAAAAAATCTCTTTTATCTGCATATATATAATTCATTAATAATTATTTATATTAACTATTTTTTGTGATTTCAAATTAATTCCTTCCATTAACAGCCGGCTCGGCCATCGATATTTTTAACAACCAGTTCGTCCAACATATCTTTTTAAATTAGTTTGGTAATCATTATTTGCCGTATTACGTAGAAAATCACGGGATTTACTTTGCAAATCTGAGATCAGCCATACACTGTAACGTATCTAATTACTATAATTCTCAGTAACGTGCCGAATAAGGGTATGCTTGGGGTTATGACCGACCAACTCTGAGGCTTGACTATCATACATATTTGCTAAGGAACTCCTTGAGAATCAAAGACTCAAGCATGCCAAAAAAAAAAACAGTCGTCCCATGGCCGAGTGGTTAGCGCCCTTGGCTGCTGATCTAAGGGACCTGGGTTCGAGCCCCGGGTAAGGCATGGATGTTCGTGTCGTTTTTCTGCTGAGGTCCTGCCATCCTCACAGACCTACTATGGCATATAAACTGACAAGCTCCTGTCAGACCTCTATGGCAAGCAGCTGCTTGAGGGGGTATTTATATTATTTTTATTATGCCAAAAAACGCCCATTTTTAAATAAAATGTGACCCCCCCCCCATTGAAAGCTGCTGGGTAAGCCACTGCTCTCAGTAAAACTACCATGAACTGCGGAGTAAGAAAACATAATACGAAAGGAACAATGCAAACGTACTACACGTTGTGGAGGCTGCAGTTTTAATTCTTGTGATCTCTGCAAAAATAGACCCATCTACAGCTTTAAGTTAAGCAGAATTTTCGGCTATAAGCGCATATAAATTTATCCAAATTAGCGTAATACACTAATTAAACAAGTCATAATTAAGCTACTATTAACCATTTACCATTGATATATCATAACAATTGTGGCACTTACGAAATTACTCATACAGCAGTTGTAACGACATTGCTCATAATAAATCAGTTCTGAAAACAAATTTTGATATGAGGCTACATTTTCCTAGACATCTATATAATCAGAATGTTCCAACGTAACAAAAGGGAAGTGCTTCACAGATTGATGTCGAAAACAGAAAATGGCTTACTTCTAAATTTATATTTTGCTTACTATATTCGTTTATTTAGAAGTATTCTTTATATCAAAGTTTATATTTTGGTTAACATTCATTTAGGAATATGCTTTGTATCTAATTATATTTTTGGGCCAACAATCTCGCAATCGGAGACGACACTTAAAGATATATTTCGGTTAACATACTCATTCACGATTTACTTACCGACATTTCAATACCCTTCTGTGGAAAAAACTTCTTTTTTCATCCAAAACATTGCACTTATTAACCTGTAGAATTAAACTTAACAACTCATCAAACTCGGGTGTCTGAATAAAAAACAGAAAATTAACTTTTCCAGATGATGACATTTTGCCTACTAAATAATATTGCCGAGTTATTCAGCAAACTGCCAGATGAAAAGTAGTAATTTTTTACCAGACGTAAATTGAGCAAAATGTTTAAAATCCTCTTTTCACTTTTCAAAAATATTCCCTTGATATACAGGGAGGGGAGAGATTTAGTCATAAAAGCAATTAATTAGGATCTTCCTTTGCAAGTTATTGCAAAATAACTGATTCTGCATTTTCTTGTACGTAACTGAAAATCGTATTCCCTTCATGTATTTCAAACTTGCAAAACATAAATAAGTCGAAAGCACCAAATGGTCCGTTGCTTACATTTTGACTCGGAGACTGTTTACAAAAATGTAAGAAATTAAAAATTCTTTATCCTCGATTACGAAAATTTGCGAACTTTACTCTGTCCCTCCTTTAGGAGTATGTAGCATGTGTGTAGCATTTGGAACTGATAATATCAAAGCTGTTACACAAATTTGTCAAAATTTTCAACTCTACCAGTTAGCACTAATCACCTTATATTTGTTAAGAATTGCTGAAAAAAATTACTTTTAGTAGAAGTCGGACTCGAATCCATGAGATCCTGATAGTCTTTTAGGTTCTTTTACTATTTGAGATATCCTGAACGATCTGCCTGTATGTATGCGAATGTAGATTAGCGAATAGGATTATGAATAGTGTGCCTAAAGATCTCAGAAAGAGGGGGAGACCTAGGATGCGGTGGGCAATGTCAAACAGAATCTCGTTAGAATTGGGGGCCAGATGCAGCAGATATAGCCCAGGACAGATCTGCTTGGAGAACTAAATTGCACTGTCTGGTTGGGTCTCTTGTAACCCATAACTGCTTGAGGATGAAGTTGATGGTGCCTTCTAGTCATGAAAATAATTTAGCTGTTAACCGAAAGCTGAATTCAGCGGAATTAACTTAGTTGAAAAAACACTTAAAAGCATTAGGATGTCATGTATTTGGGATCACTCCACCCAAAATTCAATTTCTAAGCTAACTCTTCGTTTGTTCCAAGTTATTCAGGAATGTGATTTAATTACTACACTGGTTGACAGAATTAAGTGACAGAACATTTTTCAATATTTTAATTTTTACAAAATCAAGCGAGTATTCACTCTTAGTCCAACGTCGATATCACATTAGAGAAAAAATTGTCTTTAGCCTGGTGTGATACGAACTCCCGAATTTTTATCCTCAGAGTTAGTGAACACGTTGGTTATTGGGGTTTATGGAGCATTAGCAATATGCATTAGACCAGTTAATCGTAAAATAAAGTTAACGTGGTTAATCCATTCCATAGGAAATCGTAATTTTAGTATAATGCATGCACGATTCCTGTTTTCTTGAATGCTTTTGACACAATTTGTTTTTTCCAATTATTAATCTACACAACAATCGTAAGATAGTCACTTTCATAGCAGTAGTTTGCAATTTTCTTCTACCAGCTACTCCACATTTGAAGTTTCTTAATGGTTCTTTTACAATCTCATCGCGAATTTCCAGTATCGAAAAAAAGCCACCCAAATTTGGCACTAAATCAATATTACCCTCGAAAATGCGTTCTTGACTCCTTCAATTAGCTGAGCGTCTGCAGTACATGTTTGATTAGCTGTCTAAAATAAACATAAGATCTGAACACTAGGTCATTTCTTTCCGATAGCGTTCAGTGAGTCATGCATAAATGAACTCTTCAACCATCCTTTTATCAGTACAGGCACGTCCCGGGGAGGAGGGGGGAGGGGAATCCCACCCGAAAATCTTATACGAAAATCTCAAACTTGTCTACCTGCTTCGAAATCTAAATGTTACTTTGTATAATTTTATGCCCAACACTAAAAATTGATAAATAGATTAAAAATTAAAACTTTAAAATCTTATTTCATATAGAATATCATTTTAACCTCTTCTATTCAGTGGAATATTTTAGTAATTGAGAAATCCTACTCGTCTTATTTTCAGGACGCCCCACCAGCCCACCCCCGAAACTTAATTCTCGGTACTTTCATGTAACAGTAGACATCATGCAGCAAACAAGGAATCAAATGGCTTAGACGTATTACCTAGTGATGGTAAATAGGCTGGATGCTGTTTTCCTTTGCAGAGGTGAAAATCTCTCTTTTATTCCAAGTAAAAAAAATCAAAAGTTTCTTTTTTTTCCTGTCACATGTCACATATAATATAAAGATACATGTTTTTTTTTAGACACTAGTGTTATTACTATGTTAAACAATGGTCTACACCAGGGTCGGAATTTGACCTTCTGAGAACCTAAGCTATGGAAAATTTATGATACCCTGAGGTATACAAATTTAAGAGGTCACAAAAATTCGAAAGTTGAAATATATATACAGTATATATTGTTATTTTGACTGAAGGGAACGTTTAAAAATGAACATGAAATTGATGTGAAAACATTATTCTAGCAACGGTAAGTTAAGATGAAGAGTTTGCACAATAGATTAAATATAGAATAATTTTCGTAACAATAAAATTGAAATGCATTTCCTTGAGCCTCTAAGCTGTAGCTTAGTTAGTCCGGCCCTATTCCACACGTAGTGCATCATTTACGGCAAATAGAACCCTACTAGTACCGCCTAGGTCGAGAATTTCCAGGGAAAAGCCCAGATATAAAATTTTTAAAATCATGAATGTCGCCAAAAGTTTAACATTAAAAGAAATTTTTGCCTAATATCAGCACCGATGGGCTTGGAAAGGCTGTCATCCGTCGGATGGGACATTAAGTGTGCGGGAGAGCCATACCCTGTGCACGTTAAAGAACACGCTGGATGGCCTTGATGAGAGACTACCATCTGTCTCCCAACAGCTGTTCCAGTGGGTCCCCTCCCCCAACCTTCTCTGAGCCTTCGGGGTCCATGTGACCTGGCCATTTAGTCCATGGTGTGCAAAAAAGTACCGCTCAGAGGTAAAACAACCCAACAACCCAACCCTACTATCAGATACTAAAAGTAATTTTTCCTTAACATAAAAAATATTTTTAATCTCTTCTCAAGTCTATATATAGTATCCTCTGCTGAAGGTGTCGTTAGATATAAATAGGCTAGGAGACTAATTATTATGATTCATGCTAATTTAAATAAGATTAGTGAAATTCATGAGTAAATATTAAATAATACAGAAGCAAATCTCTCTCAGATTTGAAAAATTCCAACATGATTCTGTTGTATATCGTTTAGTTCATTCATGTACATATATATCACCTAGCTTTGCACGTTTTAACTCCTGATTTATGTTTCGGGTACTATCTAGCTTTGTACCAATGCCATCTTAAATCTCACCTGGGCCCCTAGTATAGGGGTTCTCAACGTGGAATACGCGCTAAAATATTTAGGGGTATGCCGTGAGAGCTCAAAAGTTGCTAGATCTAGTAACAAAGTAAAAATAATCATTGTTATACTATAACTATAGTTTTATCTATTAAATACACATTTCCAAGGGGTGCGTGAAACATAAAAGGTTGAGAACCACTGCCCTAGGCAAAAGTAAATTATGGGCCCCATTTTGTCTTTCGTCACGGTATGTGGTAATGAAAATGGGCCCCAAAAATCGCGGCATTTGTCCAGCATTTACCTATGCCAAAATATGGCGGTGCTTTACACGGTCATTAATTTCACTTTATGTGGTTTTGAAATAGTTTTCCTAGCATAAAAAGGAATCCAAATTTTAGCAAAATGAAAGTGTACGTTTCTCAACTTAAAACTGAGTAACAGTATTTTACCCACAAGAGAAATACATATTTCGTTTCCACAGCCAGCATATCAATTTGAATCTATAGCATTAGTACCTTTTTATTTATACAGGATGTTTCAAAAGTAGGCTTATAACTTTGAGGATATATAAATAAATAAAATAAATACCCCCTCAAGCAGCTGCTTGCCACAGAGGTCTGACAGGAGCCTGTCAGTTTATATGCCACAGTAGAAGGTCTGAGAGGATGGCAGGGCCTCAGCAGAAAAACAACACAAACATCCACGCCTTACCCGGGGCTCGGACCCAGGTCCCTTAGATCACTAGCCAAGCGCGCTAACCACTCGGCCAAGGGACGGCGAGGATATATACATTTATTAATAAATATTATATACAAATCAAATACATAGAAATGTATTCAAACACATCTAGTTTATATGTATCATGGAGACAGATGAAACTTTCAGATATGACAAATATCCGCATAGAACTCAACATACCCACTGATCTGACAAAATGTTTGGCTGCATTTCTATGTAGGGTTGGGTTGCTTTACCTCTGAAACTTTTATGCACACAATGGGCTAAATGGCGAGATCACAAGGGCCTAGAGGTTGAAAAGAGGGGACCTACTGTAGAGCTGTTGGGAGACAGATGGTAGCCTCCCATCAAGGCAATCCACCGTATTCTTTAACATGCACAGGATACGCCCAAGGCAATCCAGCGTATTCTTTAATGTGCACAGGGTACGACTCTCCCACACACAGCGCCATGGCTCAAGTCCCATGCGACAGATGGCAGATTTTCCAAGCCCATCAGGATCCCCTACTGACAGAGCAGGGCTGCGAGTTTTGTGGAATTAAATCTCAATGCTGGCCCAGCTGAGACTCGAACCTGGGAACTTCAGATTACGAGTCTGGCACGTTACCAACCTAGCCCCTCCTGCCCTGCATTTCTACGCATTTGATTTGTATCCATCATATAAAAATAAGTATATATATCATCGCAACATTGTAAACTTATTTTTGAACCACTATGCATTTCGTCTGCTGCACAGTAGTGTACATACAATGCACGTACTATTTAATTTATAAATGTTAAGTGCTAATTTATTTTGAGGGGAAAATTCATTTTACTTGAACAGTTCTGATTTATGCGGCCATTTCCAGAAATGAATATACCGTGCAAAGCAAGGGATGTGTACTGATAACATCAGATTCAAATTCACTATGATGTCTAAAATACTATTCAATAATTGGATATTTTCTTTTTATCTTTTCACGTACATGACTACAATTATTCTAATATTAGAATAAAATCTTAATAAAAACAGTATTTTTTACAAAAAGTGATAAATTGTTCACCTATATAACAGACATTATAGCAAAAGTATTTTCTTTATGCATAAAAAATATCAAAAGTTAAATTCTTTCACTGAAAATGTTAAAGTTCAAAGCTGAAGATGTGAATAATTATTATTAAATCATACCTTCATCGGAATCCATGAACGCTATTCTGCACTTGTGCTACAAAATCATGTTAAAAACAGACACAAATTCACCATTTGCCTATTTTCATTGTCTAATTGGTGTATTGAAGATAAAATTGTTATAAGTTCGAATCCAGGTGGCTGATAAGGTTTTTTCCATACTTGCTCAATTCTCAAAAATTCATTTAGATTTTCAATTAGGCAAATGAGAGTCCCACCAATTTGCCTCCTAAATTTGTACACGAGATTGCCTGGTTAATTTTTTTTCACACTTGACCAACTTTTCAAAGTAAAATGTCCCTTATGACTATCACTAACATGAGTTCCACTGTTTCAAATTCATTTACACTTAAATTTTTTTGTATATATGTTAAAATATTTCAAAAATTGTAAAAATTTTAGGCAAGATCGCCATTTTTATATAATTCATGGGCTATCTTGCAGAAAATTAAATACTTCAGTAGTATCATGGCAACTATATTTCATAAACTATAGTTAATGTTTCTTCAGATATTCAGAAAAAAATTATGTGAAAAAATTCTAAAAACCAGCTTTATTAATTATTAAAAATGTCACTCATTTTCATCCTTTTCATTTGATTTTTATATTTTCTATCCTATTATTTTTCCCCTTTTATACCAACCAGTTTTATATGCTGAAAATATGTTATGTACCTAATCCATCTGCATCGTTAATACAGTTCAACTTCAGCAATTTATTAATTCAGTAAACATCGCCTTGAAAAAACTTCAGATTTATTGCACATTACAAAATTTGGCAGGATAAATACTTTTTTGATTAATACTCTCTATTCTACATTTCTTTCCACAATTTTTGAAATCGTATTATAAATGGTAAAAATATATAATAGTAACTTTAAAACTGTTAACAAACATATGTTTTATGTTATCAAGTAAAATCCTCTGGAATAACATTTTGAAAATCTTTTATTATTTCCAACAGCTTTTGACGTGGAAGTGTACTATGAATACCAATTTCCTTTAAATCTTCTTCTGTTAAATACTGAAAAGCTTCGATATCCACCTGAAATGAAATATTTTTCATTAAATTTCCTATGTTTCATCAAATTACATATTCAGTCGTATCAGAATAATATGACCACCCACAAAATCACAGTGTACCTGCCCATGCACGTCACAGAGTACACATGACAAGGTCGATCACATGGAGATATAAGCAGCCGGCCAGGACAGATGAGCCATAGTTCATAATGTGAGCACAATGGGCGAAGATTTGACGGACGTTCAAAAAGAAATATCATCGGCTACCTCGCCAAGGGTGGAAGCCTCTCGGAAACAGCAGACTTTGCGGCTGTTTGAAAGGTGCTGTAGTAAGGGTGTACCACGAATGGACTGCTAGCACACCGAGTACCTCCAGACATCATAACTGTGGAGCCCCAAAGGCCATTGATCCCAGAAGAGAACGTCGCCTCCATTGACTGGTAAAGGGCAATCGACACGCAACAGTGCAGCAATTGACCACTCAAATGAATGCTGGGGCACCCAGGTATGTGTCCCTGATAACAGTAGAGCAAACCCTGTTATGCATGGGTCTCTGGAGTTGACACTGCATAATTCATTGCTGATGGACCATGTTAACCAAGGTCCATCAGCAATGACGCCTGCAGTTCGCACGGGATTACTGTCATTGGACAGTGGAAGAGAAAAAAAAGGTTGCCTTCTCCAACAAATCGAAGTTGACACACAAGAACCAACACCTGGACACGCTTGTAGGTCAAGTACAGGCCAGCGGTGGAAATGTGCATGTCTGGGGGTTGTTTTCCTGGTAATACCTGGGACTGCTGATACCACTGGTTGGGTCCTGAATGCCAATGACTACCTGTCCATCCTCGCTGACCACATACATCCCTTCATGTTGGACGTTTACCTTGGTGATGATGGTGTCCACCAACAGGGCAATGCACCCTTCCATGTTGCAAAAGTGGTGCGTGACTGGTTCCAGGAACACGACAGTGATGTCTCCGTTCTCCCTTGGCCGGTGAAATCGCCTGACATCAATCCCATAGAGCACTTGTGGGACCATTTGGATCGACAGGTTTGGTATGCAGACCAACAACCACGTCATCTCCTGAGGCGTCACAGGCACTGTGTCAACTTGGATTCTCAATATCCTTGTTTGTGGCGACCCAGGATGAAGATTATAGTTAGGTTTTGGCGAGTGCTGGACTTTATAGTACTGTTCAGCCCCAACAGTGGATAGTGGTAAACGTGGCATCTCCCAATAGATGTAGTGCAGTCTCTGAATTGCAGAGCATCTGGATTTTATCACAAATTATATTACCTGTCATCTCCGTAAGCTCCATGCTCTGCTGGAGTCCAAATGGGCACGTGTGCCTCATTGCATCCATGCAACGCTGTCTCGCTGTTGTCATCCGGTCCAAGGGTGATTATTCCCATTATTAGGTAGGTGGTCATATTATTCTGATATGACTGTGTATAATAGTACATTCTATTCTAATGTGAATTATTTGAATGCTTCCATGTTAGTGATTTAGAGCTCTGTAACTTAAACAATATGAAACTCTGTAACTAAATAAACTTCAAAAATGTATTACACTAAAAGGAAAGAGGCAATGTTCTGAAGTTCATCATACTACAAATTTTTTAATTTACAGTTTCAGAAATGAAAATTTGAAAATATTCAAAATCTCTGCATTTTAGTTAAAATATTCTGAAAAAAATTTCATCGCCGATATGGCAGGAATCGAACCCGCATCTCTCCAGATTCATGCCAGAGCGCGCTACCATTGCACCATGCCTAGGACAGTGAAATTTTTCAGAATACAACCTTACAATTCTTCACTGAGATGTGGCTGACACAGCGCCATCTATACTCAAGGAGATGCAACTTTTTGCAATCATCACTATTGAATTTCAGATGTTAATGAGAAGGTCGATAACACTCAAGCGTATATATGATTAAAAATCGATCCACAGTAAATACACAGATTACCAGTAGAGATAGACTTCAAACAGTTAAAATATTCTGAAAAATATTCTGATCTGGAGAGATGCGGGTTCGATTTGCGCCGTGTCGGCAATGCAATTTTTTTCAGAATATTTTAACTAATGTTTGAAGTCTATCTTTACAGGTAATCTGTGTATTTACTATGGATCGATTTTTAATCATATATATGCTTGAGTGTTATCGACCTTCTCATTAACATCTGAAATTCAATAGTGACGATTGGAAAAAGTTGCATCTCCTTGAGTATAGATGGCACTGTGTCAGCCACGTCTCAGTGAAGAATTGTAAGGTCGTATTCTGAAAAATTTCATTGTCCAAGGCATGGTGCCATGGTAGCGCGCTCTGGCAAGAATCTGGAGAGATGCGGGTTTGATTCCCGCTGTGTCAGTGATGAAATTTTTTTCAGAATATTTTAACTAATATTTGAAGTCTATCTCTACAGGTAATCTGTGTATTTATTATGGCTCTACATTTTAATTAGATTTTAGTGCAGATATGTTATTACATTATCTAATAATGCACAATTGCTGTATAAATTTTAATCTTAAAGTTAGAGAAAAAAGCTCTAGTAACCAGCATATTTGATTGACTGCAATCTCCACTCTGAGATCCATGTTGGATTTCTACTGTACTAAAAAGAAAACCTATTTCCATTTTAAAAGAGTAGTCCACTACTTAAAAATGCCAAGGACTTACCATCAATCTACTGACTCTGAGCCCACATAAGGCAGTCTATTGTTTAACTGTTCTTTGCTTCATAAAGGCTAGTTCACTACACTTAAATTGATTACTAGTACCAATAAGCAACTGGCAAACTAATGGCTTGATGTAAACATCAAACTGATCTATGCATGCATGAAAAATTAAAGGTGGGCGGTCCCAACTTATTGATGCCAGCAATTCATGCCAGTGTAAACCAGCCTTAAATTAGTGTTTGTAATATTTTTTCTACAATTAAAATGTATTTCCTTACCTCTTGATCTTTGAACCTTTGGGTATATTTCTGAAGAGATATTTGCTCAAGTAAAGATGACAGATCATCTAATATAGGAAAAAATTAAAAACAATTCAAAGTATTAATAATAAATCAAGGTTAAATAATGAAAACAATGTATTAAGTAGGACTTTGACCAGTGTTAGGTACCCTACAAAATATTAATTTATACCAATAAATGATATAATAATACTTATGAAACAAAGACATAAAATAATCTCTAATGATAGGAATAAATCATTAATATTCTGTTCTGCCATCTCATGGCCAAGTGGTTGGTGTGCTTGGCTACTGATCAAAGGAACATGGGTTCAAGCCCTGGGAAGGCATGGATATTTTTGTTGTTTTTCTGCTGAGGTTCTGTCATCCTCACAGACCTTCTATTTTGGTGTATAAACAAGTTCCTGTTAGAACTCTGTAGCAAGCAGTTGCTTGACAGTTTATATATATATATTGGGTTGGTGCACATGAATGTCCAAAATGAGAGTTCAACTTGCAAACCCTCATAAAAATAAGAAGCAATTACCTGCCTAGTCAAACTGGTATCGACACATTTCTGCCAACAAGTTACGAGGTTGTGGATCCCACAGCAATAAAACTCTGGAGTCTGTGAGGCAAAGGAGGTGGCAATGGTTTGACACACAGCTTGGTCATTTGGGAAGGTCTTTACCAGGAAATGATCCAGATGCCAGAATAGGTGATAATCCATGGGAGCAAGGTCAAGGGAATATGGAGGGTGCAGCAATGTTTCGTGGTCCAACTGGTGGACTTGTTGAACGGTCCTTTGGGAGATGTGGGTGCGCTTGTCATGTAACAGGAGGACTCCATTCCTGTTGACCAAAACTGGCTGTTTGGTATAGAGCTTTCCATACATCTACAGCATTTCAGCACAATAGTGGCCCGAACTGATGGCCTCACCTGGTCAGAGAAAAGAATGATGGATTACGCTGGCAGCAGACCACCATATGAGAGACAGCACTTTCCACTGGTGTAGGGGTGGCTTTGGACAATGTTTTAGTGGCTCTGTGGTTCAATCAATTGAATTTAAAAACTCTAAATGAAACATGCCAATAGTTGTCCATACATTTTGATTTTAGATTAGACAATATTTTGAAGAATCTACTTCAATGGAACTTTTGCAAATCAACATGGAACTATTGTACAGCACTTATGACAGTTATTCAAACATTCCCTTCAGTATTACTGTTCACTACATAATGCAAATACATTCTCATTGTTTATCAATACCATACTTAAGGAAGTGTTCTGAAATGATGAGCCCAACTTCCATTTCCCAAATATGCAAAATCATTGACAGATAATAAAACTGAAACTAGAATCATATGAGGAAACAAAGTGTAAGCATAGTATACACATTTTTAGATTGCTTCTCACCTGTGTTCTCCTCTTGTTTGATTACACTTTGGGCAGTAGAACAATCCATCTATAAAAATATAAATATATTACAAACTTTTAATATAAATTATAGATTCATTACTATAGATCAATATATTTAAGTAATAAAAAGCATTCTGAATAATTCAACCATGAAGCTCTATTCTTTTGTTTTAAATTGGCTGTTTTTTCAGCAATTTAAATTTTTCTAGCAAAATTTTAACTAGTTCTTAATTTAACCCTTTGCACTCAAAGGTTTTTTTGCTACAGGGAATTAGCAACTCGAAGTTTTTTTGCTAAAAAGTTGATGAAATTTTTTACAACTAACAAAAATACATAAACAAATACATAAACAACGTAAAATCAAACTCATCTTCACTGTTATTAATTTCATCATTTGGCTCCATTTTTATAACCACTAAAAACAGATCAGTTATTGTAGCCTCTCAGTTGCCATTTGAGTTGCTGCATCAAACCAAGTGGCAACTAAGAGTCGCCTCTCGAGTGCAAAGGATTAAATTTAATTCTACAAATTTGTAACTGAAAACTTGCTCAACCCCTGTAGTGTTCAATTTTAATAACTAACTTTCTTTGCTGGCTGAATCTTCTAACTAGAATAAAACATCTTAATCTACCACTTTGTTCTGAAATACTTACTTAACAGAAGAGTCAAGTTACATTTCACTTATTATGGAAACAATCATTCTGTATTTTATGTGAGTATAAAAGAGTAACATGAGAAGATGGATGGTTGTATAATAGATTATGAGATGTTTTTAGCTCAGTAACTAAGCTTGGACATGCAAATGGTTAAGACAGAGGTTCTTTAACTCAGGGTTGCAAAAGGCTCTTCCAGTTAGGCTTGACCAGTTAGCCTATAGCTACTGCTATTATTTGGGTCATGACATGAGTAGGAATTTAAATTTTAGATCATGAGTTGAACAGGTATTTGAAATTTGGGCTAAGAACAAAAAAGTTTGTGAAATATTGGGTTTAAGAGAATAAATCTGTCAAAGTGATGATCAGGTTTTTCTTTAGCTTTGAGAGTAATAAGGAGGTAAATTAGGATGTTATACATTTCAGAAAACGAATTTTAATTGTAGACTTTATTAACTGAAACTAATGGATAATTAAATAAATATATTTTACTAATTTTGATTAATTTATTTTAATTAATAAATCATTAAATTTTTAGTATATTGAATAAACATTCACTATATACTTTGCATTTGTGGAGTATAGGCTACTAGTGGTTACATACTTTATGAATAATAGCTGTTGTAGAAAAAGAATTCTTTGATGATGGTTCATGCATCCTTTCAGCTGAGCATGATGGTGAATATTTTGCATTGTTTCTCAAAGAGTAAATCTGACTTTGGGAGAAAAAAAGAACTTCAGCACATATCAATTTACAAAGTACAATTTTAAACAATTATCAATAATTTTCTGCTCCCAATCTTTCATGAAAACTACATTGATTACTTCATTCTCCCTTCACCCTTCCAAAAATGTATTTATATGTAGTATGTGATAGATACTTACATGTATAAATAAAGAAAACTCACTTAAAAATCTATTCTTTAAGGCCCTAGAGACCTTGCCATTTAGATTATTGTGAAGTAAAAAAACCTCATCTAAGAAATGAACAAACCAAATAAAATGTTTTCATCTAAAACCCATTCTAAATTAATAAGTTTAAATTTTCAACATCTATCTTTTTTTCATGACAATTTTTAACTTAAGAACTTTAATGTACTACATACTGGGTTGATGCCAAAGTAATGAAAAGAACATGAACCATGTGTTTGCCATTGTCAGGAAATATGCAACAGTCTTGTAAACAATGTAAAAGACAGTGCTTACACAGCTCTGGTATCTAATGACATTCTGTACTTATATTTATTCCATACAAATTGCAACAGGCATTACACAAGGGCAACACAAGATGTTTGTATTCGCTCCATCATGCTGTGCAAATTAAAAAATGGTATCGGTGTCTGAATGTTTGTGTAAACTGTGCAAAGCTTAAGCAGACAAAGTCATCTCTAAAAGCACCTGTTATTGGTGGTATAAAAAGTTCCAGTCAGGTGACTTTCAGCTCGGAAACGAACCTCTAAGCAGCTAGCCAGTGGAGTTGAACAAGGATGTTTAAAGGCATTGCTGAACGAAAATCCACTTTGAACATCCAGGGAATTAGTGTAGCTACAGAGGGCATTCAAAAAGTTCTTGACGCATAACTGTAGAATTGCACCCATTCCTCTGAAATTAATGAGCTATGACTTGTTTCAAAGCTTATCTAAACTTGTAATTAATTATGAGTTGAAAACAAAGGCCATATCATCATTCCTCTCTTCACTGGTGGTGTGAAAAGTTTGATCTGTGAAATCTGTGCATTGTTACTATGGAGCCTATTAAAGATGGAGATAGATTTTACATTTTCACAGGGATGTAGCTTGGGAACGACACAAAAAAAAATCATGCCAATTTATCACAAGTATATGGGGATCATACCTGTTCATATGGCATGTTATGAAATGGATACACAAATTTAGAAAAGAGTGTCAAAGCCTCGAAGAATCTCCCTCATGCAGGAAGACGGAAGGAAGAAGTTTATGAAAGAACCATCATGCTTGTTCATGAAGGAAAACCCATATATCACAGTTCAGGAAATAAGTTTAGATGTCAGTGTGAAAATAATTATTCATCAACATTTAAAGTTCCAAAAGATCTGTGCCAAATAGGTACCCCACAAGCTGATACAACAGCAAAAAAGGGATAGAGTTGACTAGTATAAGGAGATGCTGGCAATTTTTGAACCTAGAGGCTGCAAACAATTACAGACATTGTCACAGGAGAAGAGATTTGATTTTATTACTATACAACTCCCAGAAAGATTGACAACTATGTTTGGGTTACTGGAGATGAACCATGTCCCCAAATCCTCCAACATGACTTTTGCTCATGGAAGAGGACGTTTACAATTTTTTTCAATTCCCAATGAGTGGTAGCCATAGACACCTTACTTGAAAAAAATTACTATAAATGGCCAAACAACACTAACATCGTTTTGCCCAAAATGGTTCAAGAGACAAAGGAGAAGCATACAACAAAAGAGGTGTCAAGAGTTCTTCTTCGTGACAATGCCTAGAGGAACAAAGTTTCTTCTAAAAAATTGGATCGAGTAAGAGTGGTAATTCCCTAATCTGTGAACCAGAGAAGCCAAGAATATTCAAATTTAATTAAACCAAATTTACTATATCTCATGATCAATTTTAATGCAAATAGTAAGAGTGACAAATTTTAAAGCATATAACTATTATGAGCAATTTTAATATTTTAAGAACTAAAATACATTCTAAGCTTTAAAAAAAATAATAATTACTCTCATAACACAAAATACCTTTGCAATATCTTTCCATCTTCTGTTTCTTGTTGTGAAAACCCTACAATACAAAATAATTACATTATAAAAAATTTGCAACAAAAATATAAGTTGTAGCAAGTAATGGTCTTAAATAAAAAAAAAAGCAATGGGAACCATTATGCTTTCATAAATAAAAGCTGTATTTGAATTATAGACAACAGTTAAACTTGGTGTTTCACTGCCTATTACAATAGCTTAAAAATAATTATGAATAAAAGTAATGAACATAGCAAACTAAATAAGTGTAACAATTTCTAAATTAAATTAAAAAATAAAAATAAATTATCCTCCAAGCAGCTGCTTGTCACAGAGGTCTGACAGGAGCCTATTTGCTTAATATGCAATAGTGATGATCAATGAAGAAGGCAAGATCTTAGCAGAAAGACAACATAAACCATACTTTGTGGAAAAAATTATCTCATCATCGAAACTCATTTTTTCCACAAAGTATTTCTTGAATTAAATGTCAATACGTAATCTGAGAATTTATTATTGATTAATGAAAATCATGCCTCGTATGTAGCTTGAATCCAGGTCCCTTTGATCAGTAGCCAAGTGTGTTACCCACTAAGCCACTGGGACGGCCTAATTACAGTCTATTAATATGATTCAGCTTCTACAACACATGTGCTGGTCAATAACATTTTGAACACTTTTATGATGACATTTTATATATAATCATAACACAAAATGCAAAATATATAAAAATCAAATTTACCATTTCATAATGTTAAATTTGTTAAAATCATACATGTACAAATTTTTTATATCCAAAAAAATAAATACTGAATATAAAATTTAAAATGCTTTCATCAGTATAAAAAAATCAGGAATTCCATTTCCCATGACTGAGCCATGCATTACTGCCCAAGTCAACAATAAATATTTGCTAAAAGTAATAGTAATTTAAAGTGCTTTAATCTTTAAAGTGACACCATAGTTTCCAGAGAAGTTTGCAGCTAGTTTCTATATTTTTGCTAAAATAAATTTCCTTTTTAAAAGTTTATCAAATTAAACATGAAAATTAATAAATTGCATGTGTGTAATAAAATGACCAAGTTCTGTCAGTTATTTACTTTAGGATAAAATTCTACAGCTCTTTAAATTTTCATGATGAACAGAAATGATAAATCATCTGGCAATTTAAGGGTTAACCAACCTCACTAACTGATCTTTTGCTGTATAACAAAGATATAAGTAAACCATACATAAAAAAATTCACGGTGTGAATCACACATGCTGTTTAATATGGGGGTCATGGAATGTCACAGTGCTTAATGAAAGGACCCCTTGGCTCCTACAGAGAGGAAGAGGCTGGCCATGTAAATTTGGGAACTGCTGCTGTAGGGCATGAATGATAATGTCACCAGATTAATATGAGTGAAACATAAAACTATCTAACTAATCTGTTAGAAATTTTAATCTGATTTTTATTGCAGAGCAGAAAATTATTCATTATTGTTGGCTTGCTTAAATATGAGAATTCAATATTGAACTGCAGTTGCTTTAACCTATCCAGAGGTACTTATTTCACACCAATCACTAAAATCATCAATTGCACAAATGGCAAAATAGATCAATAACAATAGGTCAATTAAAACTTTTGGGAGATTCAGAGTTGCAGATTGTAATATTTCATCGATATCTACCCAATTCAAAAAGATGTTTTATCTCCAAAAACAAAAAATAAATGTCTGCATACAGATGGATGGGCAACAAAGTGAAAACATTAGTTTTTTGAGAATGAGCTACAATGGATTAAACATAAATTTATATATTAATAAACATTATCCTATAAATTTTCCTGATCAAATGATTACTAAATATTATGATCTAATACAAATCTATACTATTTACTTGGAATTTAGTAAATATAATTATATAGTTTACCTGATTTAGATAGTGACTGATTAGAAGGATGTGGTACTGAAAACTGGTGAGTTGAGGTGAGATTTTTGCTTTTATAATTTAATAATAATTTTGTTGGCTGTAAAGCTACTACTGGGCTTGAGCTCTGAAATAATATACATATATGAATGCTATACATACACATACATTTAACACTGAAACTTTGAAAAAGTATACAAAAATGCATAAATTAATATGAGCATTACACTGCTAAATAAGTAAAAACAAATATTTACAACTTTAAAAGGAAAGCAATCTCAGGGATACAACTATTAATCAATGTTCCCTCTAATTTTTAGAGTGTGTGTCAAAGAAATTTCATGTCTACTGAAGAAAGTTCTCATGTGCACAGAAAACAGTTCATCTGTGTGAGGCTATTGCTGAGCATTGAGTAAAAGGGCATGTTTTAGCAGCTGTGCGGCCATTCAGCTTAGAAAGAATAATGTTTGTTAATATTAAAATTAATTTTGCATTGCTTAATATTTTTTGTACAGATGTCAGTGTACAAGTATTAGAGCTATTCTTATCATACCTCATATGATCTGTCTTGAGATGACTTTCTTCGTGGATATTTCCTTTCCTTATCCATATCACTTACTGGGCTGGAAAGTAACGGTGGAATCACAGCTTCCATAGAGTGCTTTCTTAAACAGCCAGAGAGAAGCTAAAAAGAGTCAAAAATAGATTCGCAAATTATTTACACATTTCTTCACTAGACATATATACACTCAGTGCTCACTAAATTATGCCATCTCACTCCATGTTACATAAGTGGTTAGAAGCTCTATAACTTGTAAACTTAGTGTTTTCTGAGAAAATGCAACAGAAGATAAATTAAAGAACTCTATCAAATTCAACTAAATCTAGATTTTCAATAATGTTCACTTTACACTTAAAGTGTTATGGACTTTGAATATTTAACAGCAACAATGCGAGTCTGAGGAAATTAAAAAAATATCAAAAAATTATTTCCATTAACTTTTCAAATATATATCTGTTATATTAAATGATGAGAAATAATACTTCTTATTCAAATTATAATTAAATTCTGAGTTAAATTCTAATGTTAGGTATTGCTGTTGTTAAATATTCAAACTATTTAAAGAGTTATGGAAGATAACTCTTTAAATACTAAGGGAATACTGTTGAAAATTAAGATTTAGATTTGATTGAGATCTTTAATTTATCTTTAGTCCCATTCTGTCACAAAACTCTTTTTTAGAAGTTATAGAGCTTTGAAGTTAGCTTCTATTGACATGACATGGAGAGAGGTGGTCATAATTTAGTGAGCACTGAGTGTATACAGAACAAACAAAGCAGAGTTATCTCTAACTTTTAACAATTTAGTTCAACATGTATCAAAAATGCAAATAATGTACTTATCACACGAGATATTATACACAAGATCAATAAGACAGGAAAATTTTTACATTAGATGAAGATGATGCGATAAAATATGGTCACAAATATGCAGTTGCCTACTGTAAATAGTAGTGATATTTTCCAACCTTTGTCTCTTTTTTATCCTTACCTACTACTAGCAGTAGTATTTCTTTGTGACAAATACACAAATTTAAAAAATTAGCACTAAGATAGGCAATTAAAAAATGCAGAGTAGATAAAAACTAATCCTTTACAAGAGTACTCACTTATAGAGGAATCAATAAAAAGAAACATACAAATATAAGCACAACTTTCATTACATTTCCACAGCACTAATAATAATCATATCCTCGTAAACATTAATAGAAAATTAATACAATATTAACTTTGCTTTAAAACAAAGATTTAATATTATTATTATTTAATAATTGTAACTTATGTTTTAAAGTGCCACTGTTTCAATCAACTTAAAGAATTATAAACTTCGTTTCTAAAAAAACAAAATATTCCTATACTGCAGCTTTTTGAGTAAAGTATTGAACAATCTCTGCAAATACCTAGGTCAGGCCTACACAACACATAGCCCACAGACATGATCACACCTGTAAGAGAAGTTTCATCAGCCATAAAACAGTTTCTGTATTTGAGTGAAAGCCAGTCATTTCTTGGATTTTAAATTAAAAAGTGATTTTTGGTTGTTCAAAACAAAAATTTCAGAAATTTTCCCATGTAAGACTTACTTTGAACTTCAAAGGTGTGCACAGTATATTCCACCCATATTTCGTTGAGAACAGCTCTCTTGAAATTTCAAGATTAATATGCAGATCTGACATCTCTTGGTAAAAATAACTTAATGATAAATAAAGCATACATATAAAAATATATAACTCTTTATGCCCCTTACACTTCATTTGCGCATTAAATTTATATAAAAGAAGTGTTTTGCATTTATATTAAGATAAACAGGTCAGATCTAGAAAAAAAAAGTGGGAAGGGGGAAGATTGAGCTGAAATGAACTGTAACGCCATTCTGATCTATAATTTTTCCTTCTGCTTTAGTGGTCTTTAACAAACTTCTTCAAAAATATGGGCAATATATATATATGTTTAACATTATAACATTATTTTTTGCCTCCTTTCTGGTATACCTAGATAAAATTGAAATAATCATGCACTAATAAAACATTTATTTTATGAAATGCTTTGAAATAATACTTATCAATTGAGTTTTAATTAGTTTCTGAGGTATATTCTTACTGGGCTAGAATGTAAGGGTGGGTCTGAGGTATATTCTTACTGGGCTAGAATGTAAGGGTGGGATCACATTACCAAAGAGTGCTTTTTTAAACAGCCAGATAGATGCAATTCTTACAATTGGTATTGCTATTGTTAAATATTCGAAATTCCATATATCCTTAAATACTGAACTAATACTATTTAAAATAAAAATTATAAACTATATTGAGATCTTTAACTTCAGTCGCAATTTCCCATGAAAAGCTTATTTTATAGTCCAAAGTTAGCTTCCCACTGGCATAATAGAAATTCTCTAATAATTTGGTAAAGCTCTGTATTTGCCTTTTAAAATATTTTAGTTGTTAAAATGTTCTATTTTTGGTAAAAAATGGCTATATATATATATGAGAAAAAAAATGTGGTCTGCTAGATTAAGCATCAATTCTGACCCACATGACATTTCTTTTGTGCACTCCTAGTCTATATAATTGAGTATCCCTCACAAGCATTTTAACTTAAATATATTTCTCCCACACTTTCAAACTTTATCATATTTTACAAATCCACTAGAGAGGTATTAAAACTACAGTTTGCACCATATATGGCTTCTAGAGTATTCATCTGTAGCTTTAAAAAGATATTATGAAGTTGATAGCACACCAGGCTTATAATGCACAGTTCCCAGGTTTGAGTCCTACCTGGGTCAGCATTGAGATTTATCTCTGCAAAACTCCATGCCCTGTCCTTGGTCAGTAGGGGACACTGATGGGCTTGGAAAGGCCACGATCTGTCAGATGAGGTGTAAAGCCATGGCTCCATGTGTGGGAGAGCAATACCCTGTGTACGTTACACACACTAGCCTTGATGGGAGGCTACCATGTCTTCTAATAGTTGTCCAGTGGGTACCCTCCCCTAAACCTTCTCTGAGCCCTCAGGGTCTTTGTGATCTAGTCATTTAGCCCATTATGTGCAAAAAAAGTGCCACTCAGAAGTAAACTCAACCCAACCCAAGTCATAACTGTAAATAAGCCTATTCAAATGCCATTAACATTGTCTTACCACTTTTTTACTGGTAGCAACAGTTAATATCTAGTTTGATGAATGACAATAGAAGCAACATCCTGTCACAATTTTATAACTGTCAACGTATAATAACATATATACAGTTCACCTGCTTGAGGGATAACCCTAAATGTTATAATAAATCAAAGGCTTTTTTTTTAAAGAAATAAGAAACTTTCACATTACATAATACCTTGTTTGGTGATGATAAATTAGATAAGCTTAATCTTGTTCTCTGGAGTTTGGTAGCATTTTGTGCATTATCTTCAGTGGTAAATACATTTCCTTCAGGTGATAGAGTTTGATCAGGTAATTGAATTTTAGGAATAGCCTTAGGTACTTCAGTTGACTTTAATAGTTGTTTTGCAAACTTTAAATGATGAGTAACACCATCTATCCATCCCTATAAAAATAGAATTACACTAGTACAAAGAAATCAAAAGAATGCAATGTGCAAAATATATATTTTCTATATTTTTTTTAAATGGCAAGTATGACAAGTAGATGAATACAATATTTGTCATTCTAATTCAAATAATGGCAGTGAAGTACTGAATGAATAATACTGAGAATTTGATGACTGGATAGATTTGCTAGAGATAATGAGTGAGAAAACAAGGAGTGAGATGTAGGAAGCCAATAGTTTCCATTCACAATTGTGATCAATAACAATAAAATTCTCCTAGAGTTTTTATGATTGAGGTAGTAGTAAATTTTGAAATTCTGAAATAAAACAAAAAGTTGAGCATAATATTTTGAATTCAGAATCTGACAGTTATAATCATTTCAAAAATAAAAATTTCAACAATTTGAGGTACAAACAAGGCTAACTGAAAATACTATGTACCAGTGAGAGCTTGTAAGTTTTGTTGGTGGAGGTGCACAAGACAGATCAAAGAACATAGTAGAAGGAATGAAATATTGCTCCTAATATAAAATACTAATTAATTGTAAAGGTGTTGTTTTTTTTCCTGTGTGACCCTTCTGCTGAGGCCTCACCTTCTTCATAGATCTTCTTTGTGACATATTATACTGAGAGACCTGTGTCAGATCTCTATGCAAACAGTTGCTTGAAGGGTAATTTATTTATATTTTTTTTATTAATTACTTAAAACACTAATTGCAAAAGTGCCACTGCTTAAAATACTAATTATTTTTAATTATGAATTTCATTAACTGGGTGAGTGTTCATAATGAAATGAATAATCACAAATGAAACAACAAAAGATCATAATAATTTAGGAATTTTAGTGTAATTATGTGCAGTCCTAAAATAAAACTTTTTGTAACTAAACATAATAAATACAGTTTACTCTCATTTAGAATGTTTATTAGAATACAATTTTTATTAATAAATTAATATTTAAAAATTATTTGTTGTGATTCTACATTGAGTATTTACATATAGAGTGAGTCCAAAAAATTATGGTGATGTTTCAAGAACCAATGTTTATGAAAATAATAAATGTATTCAAGAAAGTAATAGTCGAATTGAAAGCATAGTTCAAATACTTTTGAACATAATCACAGAATTTCTGCATGTTCACCATTCATGACCCTGTATATGTTGAATTGTATTCCACTTCTTTCCATACACATTTCTTGAGAGATGGATTGGCAGGAGTGGTCCAATTCTATGGTCACTAAGGAGCCCTAATTTGACACCCCCTTTTTTATCTTCCTTTTTCTTTGTGGGACTTTGTAAAGAATTATGTTTACATGCACAAAATTCAAGACCTGAATCATTTGAAAGCCAGAATAAGAAAAGCAACTGAGCAAATAACAAGAGATATGCTGCAATGTGTATGGCAAGAAATGGAATACTGATTGAACACATGTAGGGTCACAAATGGTGCACATGTGAAAATTCACTAATTATTTTCAAAACTATTTGAAGTATGCTTTCAATTAAAATATTACTTCATTGAATAAGTATGTTATTTTTCTACACATTGGTTTTCAAAACTGCACCATTATTTTTTGGACACCCTGTATTTATTTATTTATTACAAATGGAAATAGAGGCAGGAAAATCAAAGCTTATGATAAAATCTTCAGTCATTGTCGGATTCAAACTGAAGACATTTCATTCAAATCTAAAATGAAAGCACTGCTCCAAACATTGTTTACACACAAGGTGTTACAATAACTTATTGTCATTTTAGCATGGGAAAAATAATTTTTCTTTTTCTTCCCTACTATTTCAACACTTTTACAACATCTCAACACAGAGTAGTGTTTTGGTTTTCTGAAACAATTAAAATTTCAGATTAGTTTCTAATCAGTTATACTTTGAAAGCATCATACATTCATTTAAAGGCTTTTCTTAAACGAATTAACTGTGATTGTGAGGATGTTAGAAATGCAGACTCTTACAAGAACTTTCAAAATATATCACTTCCAGAACAGGCACCCTCAAAGTAGGTCATGCCCTCACGCTGATACATCCAATCAACAATCACTTTTTCTTGATACATGTACAGCATAATTGCACTCATTTTTATATATCCATAGCCTGCCTTCTGCCACATGATGTCCTTCATATAATAAACTGCACTAAATATTGTTGCCCACTTCAACAATCCACTAATAGTGAAAAGTTAGGAGTTTTGTTCACATCAATTCTTTGGTGGAGAGGAAACAAGTGTTGCCTCTCTTGTGTTACACAAACAATAAATAAGTAATAATATATAGATTTTGAATTAGGGAAATAACTGTATAGTCAAAATCTATTCTTTCTATTTTCTTATTTTTCCAGGACGTGAATGTATTGTATGCTCCTTAAGACAACTGCCACTGCTTTGTAATAAGCTGAAATTGTCTTCTAAATTCAATTCTCATATAAATATTTCTATAGGAAATATATATTGTTAACAAAGAGAGCTAATAGTATTAGAAATGCCAACAGTATCAGGTTGGTACATAATGTTGCTTAGCATAACTAATGCTTTAACCCAGGCGTGTCCAACCCGTGGGCCGCTGTGGCCCTGGACAGCTTAATGCGGCCCACAAAATCGTAAAGTTTACGTATTTACGACATAAGCTTTCAACATGATTATGTGATTTTCACCCAAGTTTTTGATATCCCACTAGTTTTATGTTGCCCTTTTTTAATTTTATAATAAAAAACATAAGAAAATAAATGAAGTTTTATCTTTCATATACATTAACTATATTATACATTTTATGTGCGGCCCAAAACAATTCATCTTCACTCAATGTGGCCCAGAGAAGTCAAAAGGTTGGACACACCTGCTTTAACCCTTTGTGTTGACATTTAATCCTATTGCTTGCTCTATTTAAACTACATGGCTGAACTAGGCAGCACATTGCAGCAGCAGTTACTGTTTCAAATGGAAATCTCTCGATATTGTGATTACCTCATTTGGTCACGTTATTATAACTGCATTCTTCAGTTTTACTTTAAAGGAAATGAACCAAATCTGGATGCTGACACTGAGTATGAATCTAATTTGATATTCCAATACAAAGAATTAAATATCTTCAATGCAGATTATATTCCTTGCAAGGTTAAGATTGTCTTGAAAGTGTTCAGGTTATCTGGGCTGCTATTCCTATAATAATTTTTCATTTTAAGAGTCACATCAATGTTACTGCTACACAGAAGACACAGGATATATATGCTTCCTATTTCGAGGGGCGGGGGTGGCTCAGTCGGTAGCGCGCCAGGCTTGTAATCTGTAGTTCCCAGGTTCGAGTCCCAGCTGGGTCAGTGTTGAGATTTATCTCTGCAAAATTCCCTGCCCTGCCCACGGTCAGTAGGGGACACCGATGGGCTTGTAAAGGCCGCCGTCCGTCGGATGGGATGTTAAGCCGTGGTCCCATGTGCGGGAGAGCCCTGTGCACGTTAAAGAACATGCTGGATGGCCTTGACGGGAGGCTACCATCTGTCTCCCAACAGCTGTTCCAGTGGGTCCCCTCCCCCAACCTTCTCTGAGCCTTCGGGGTCCATGTGACCTGGCCATTTAGCCCATGGTGTGCAAAAAAGTGCCGCTCAGAGGTAAAACAACCCAACCCAACTTCCTATTTTGCATATATTTGTTGCTGTTTTAGAGAATGAGAAGAAAAACTATTCAAATTGTTCTTAGGTTTGTATTCAGAGAATTTTCTTCTTTTTTTTTCAGTTAGGTAAATAAAGAGAATGTGTTCTGTAATGTTTAAGTGACACCTCTTAGTTAATTATTTTAAAATTGAATTCTCACCTATACATATTTTAAAAGTAGAATAAGTTAGTTTGGTGCAATTCTCATTACTATTTTTATGGTATGTAATTTGAACATTGCACACAGATCTAACAAAACTTTAAATGAAAAAAATTAAAATAACCTAAAAAAAATCATTATTTATACCTTCAATCGTGTGTGTTGATGGCTTGCTTTAGGGGAAAATTTATCTAAAAGCCTAAATGCAATAGGAAAAATATGTCAATTTTTTAATATAAAAAAGCAAATTTTATAACTTACAATAAACAAACTATAACAATTCAAATAGATATGCTGTTTTGTTGTGTAAATTGTTTAAATAACAATATAAATGAATCACATTAAAATAATATATATTACACCAATTGATTCTAAAAATTCACAGATTATTTGAATTGAGGAAAACTATATTTAAATATAAGAAACTTATATTTAAATATACTTCCCTTTATACTAATTGCCAATTATCTACTTCTTGCATTTCAGTTACAAAGATTTCAGATAATGACATCAATAAGCATTTAAAATCTTATTTGCTAATGATATGAACAGAAGCATTTTTAATGCGAACACTAAAAGAATAAGCAACATCTTTAAAAAATAGCAATATTATATATAAATACCATGTGAAAGATTTCAACATGTTTAGAGCTTTGGATATACCACATTCAGATGGAACTAATTTCAGATGTCCAAAAGATCAAATGATTTTTGTTATATTAATGATTTGGTAATGATATCTAGTTACATTTTTCAGAATGAAAGATAATTTGCAATTGTATGTGATCTGGATTTACAAACAGAACAATTCCGTGAAGATAAGTTCCATAAATCATTATAAAGCTGGATATATGTCCATGATTTTGCTTTTAAAATCTTCCCAATATTCAATTCCATGACGACATCCTACGTTATTCCACCATTGCTTAGCACATCCAATTGGACAAGATACTGCTAAAACCACCTTTTTGTTGCCGGGCACTTCATGTAAACGGAAATGCTCTTCCATGGACTTGACAAATGTCCACGATGACAGATGTTTCAAACCGTCAAACCTTATCTCAGGTAAAGGCCAATTAACATAAGGACTATAGTTAATAGATGGATTGGCAACTCATCGTTGTGGCGGTTGATAATACTCTGTTCTATCACTTGCTTCTGATGGAACAGAAAATGGAACCTTACGTTCAAAGTTTCTACGTTGGTGAACTGACGTAGCATTGTCAGCAAAATTAGGGGTTGTTGTCATTCCCCTTTTCTCCCTAGGATCATTAAGCAGATTCATTAGCACTTCTGCTTCCTTCATTACATCCTGCAACCTACCCTTTATTCTTTCTAAGTTGGGAGTCATTATGGAAGAATCGGCCATATTACTAGCAGATGTGTTTAGCAATCTGCCAAAATTTTGAATTTTGGAAATTTTGAAACTTTTTTTAATCTTGAGCAGTGTTCAAAGGTGCTATACAACAATTTAATACTAAAGCTACAACTAAGCTTGCAAAAATATAAATTTGCTTTATCAAAAAATTTATCTATCGTGCCTGTGTGCATGTGTCTGGACACTTCTAATCTTTACATACAATAAATATCTTAACTATCGGCAATAACTGCGCTGAAACTTCAGTACCTTTGACTAACACACAAAAAGTTAAGCTTCTTGCTCAACAAAAATTTTCGGCTTAAGCTGCCGTTAAATCTATAAATAGTACATACAACTAATGAGCTAAAAAATTACTATCTTTGACAATCACGTTAAATAACATACACAATTTATACATAAATATACAGTCCCTGTTCGTGGCGCCACTTCTTTTCTTTGCCTCTGCAACGGGCCAAAGAATTGAAATACTTTTAAAGTTTGGGACCCTTTGTCTGATTCAATAATTATTCAAGCTCTGGATAGCTAAGTTGGGCACCAGGCAATAATTAACAAATTGCCAAAAAAAAGTTCAATTAGGGTTCGAATACCAGCGAGCATTACTTAATGAGTAGAATTCAAAAATTAAATGATTGTCAAAATTCTAATGCAAATTCTAATCAAAACAATAACGTTGCTCAAGAGAAAAAATAGTAAAGATTCAAAAAAGGTTTATATAACAAATTTATTTCCAAAATTATTTCAAACACTCACCGACAGCAATGAAGAAGATACTACATCATTTCTATCTACTCATCAACTGACTTCTCAAAGACTACTCCTTTCTCAAAACTGACTCCTGTGACTAACATGTTACGGTTTTAACAAGCGTACAGGCTTGGCAACACGTGGTTGTTACACCGGAAAAGACATTTGCATAAATTGACGAGTGCGCAAGCTATGACGAAAGAGGGGCATCCTTGTACACACGCTTTAGCGGGTGACAATCGGAAGTTCGGAGTTGCGCATGCGCAACTCCTATGCTCTTGGAAACGAGAGCTGTGATGCCAAAATGAAATAAAAATCCCCAAAATGATAAATATAACATAAATTAAGCAAAACTGGTTAAGGTAATGTAAAAGTGAATGAGGGGGCATTACACTCTACATATCTGATTAGCTAAAGTTCATCATAGTAACTACTTAACTACGATCAATGTGCTCCTGACATTGTACCTTCCATTGGAACTATCTGTAAGCTCTCCTTTATCTTGTAAAGGGGCTCAAGACAAAAGGAATAATATTTACCAGTTATTGGTGATGAACTTGATGAAGTCCGCTGGTACAGGTACAGGTGGAAATTAAATCTCTTCAGTTGTTCTTTGAGGATGGCCAGGTTAGTATACGGGCTTGCTATTATCACTCTACTATCAGGAGCACATCAAATGCAGTTAAGTAGCTACTATGACGAACTTTAGCTAATCAGATATGTAGAGCACTCCTCTTGACTTAATATTTTATTCTGTTAATGTACAGCAATTAATTGTGATAAATTAAATTCTATTAAATTAACTGTGAGTTGCAATTAATAAAAGAGATCGTGTTAGTTAAAGAAATAGTAATTCGGATCAAAAATATTTTACTAAAAAAACCCTTGAAATTGACACAAGGAGTGCCAAAATCTTCTGGCTGCTATAAAATTGATACACAAAAAATTATTGCATTACAATATATATTTACATGATTTGTGCATGGATATCAGCTTAAGTATCCTTTAGTATGATAAAGCAAAATTAAAAATTCAACCTTAAAAGGTATACCTATGATCATTAGGAAATTTTTTCATTTTAGAAACAGTTGGCAATGTCCTTGTTGATGTTACAGAATGGGATTTATATAAATCTTCTACAGGGTCTTCTTTACCAGCCAAGATATTAACAACATGACAATCAGGATCATCTATTAATTTAAACAACAGTATTAATCAGTCAAAAATTGAGCCATTACTGGAGAAAAGTTGATTTCTGGATTAAGCAATATACATATACTTCTCATAAAAGATTTGCTAAAATGATTATATCATACTATGCCAATATATTTTATTATTAAAATGTTTACAAATAATCACATGTATTGATAAAAATATGTACTATGAATTAAAATTCTGAAATAATACAATGAAACAACTTATCATTTCCAATCAAGTATTTTCATACTCCATTTGCATATTAAACTGACTGTAGTGGCCCATATTAATTTTTAATTATTTTTAGCAAAACAAAACTATAACTTTACTTTAGTGTAATGAACACAAATAGATCATATTACTTAGAAAAAGAAAGAATAATTTTATTATTAAAGGGGAGGAAATTTATCAGTGAAATTAAAACTTTACTTTGAGATAACTAATGAATAGAAATGCCATTTTGGATTTAAATTAAACAGCATATTAATCTAAAAAATAAAATATAAATTATTTATCTTTCACAGCATTATAGGATATTTAATAAACTATAAGTAGAATAATTTACACTAAATATGGTGCACTTTTAGAATTACTGCAAAATTAATTAAGTCTTCCTTTGCTGTAGGTTTATATTTATTTACTTAGTTACAAAAAATGGTTTTTGAAACTGCTATATATATATATCTAATGGACAATAAAAATAATTCAATTACAAAATAGCATTAAAATTAGAAAAATATAATTAAAGAAAATTACCCCCTCAAGCTGTTGCTTACCATAGAGGTTTGACAGGAAGCTGTCAGTTTAATAAGCTATTAAAAAATATCTGTTAAGAAGGCAAGACCTCAGAAGAAAGACAACACAAGACCAATCCATGCCTGATCCAGGGTTCGAATTCAGGTCCCTTTGATTTGTAGCTAAACACACTAACTATTCAACTGAAAGGGCAGTCAAAAACAAATGAAAAAAAAAAAAAAGCAAAAGTTAGTGGAGGATTTCAAATTATTTTAATAAAAAAACATTTAATTTTTGGAAACATTTCAAAAGTGCTTGAAAAGCTTACTGGCAACACTTCTGAGTACCATTTACAGCTACAATGTGAATTATAAATAGCAGCAGGGAGGATGGGGGGAGGGGCAAGGGGACTCTCCATGGCCCATTTGGTAGGAGAGCCATAACCTGTGCAAGTTAAAGAATATGCTGGATGACCTAGACAGCAAACTTCCACCTGTTTCCTAATGGCTGTCCATCGAATTCCTTTACCCAAACTTATGGGGCAGGGGTGGCTCAGTCGGTATGCATCTCCCATATTTGATCAACTGATTCAATCTGGTAATTTTCTTGGATGACACTCTAGTTTGACTACCAGATAAAAAAATTATCTGCAATGTTTTCAGATTATTATTTTTTCTGATAGTCAAACTCCTGAAATGGCAATGTTATAAACTACTTCCAATTGTCATAATTCAAATTTTTATTACTATAAAAGTCACCATAAATTAACCTAAATATTCATCACAGATTTGCCATTTTTCATCAGAAATTTTATTACTCAAGTTTCAACAACACTTCAAAAACCTATTTCTTTGTTTATTAGTGTTTTCCCATACTCGTGTGTGCATGCCGTGCCTTTGCAGATGTGGCAGGGGTAGGTTCAGTCAATAGCAGACCAGGTAAAAAATCTGATGTTCCAAGGTTCAAGTCCCAATTGTGCCTGAGATGAGAATTTTCTCTGCTAACTCCTGTTCTGCTCTCAGTGAGAAGGGACATTGATGGGCTCAGAAAGATGGCTCTCTGTCAGATGGAATATTAAGCCACAGTATTGTGTGCAAGAGATCCATACCCTATGCATGTTAAAGAACACAAATAGAAAGCTTTAATGAGAGGCTTTTATTCTCTTCTCCAAACAACTGATGTAAATACCCTTCCCCAACTTCCTGAGTCTTTGTAACCTGACTATTTAGACTTTTAGGTGCAAAAAAAAAAAGTTCCATTCAGAGGTAAAACAACTCAATGCAGACTTTGCAGATACATGGTGATGTCATACAGGGGGAAAGATGTATGTCATTGTTCAAAACTCTGAGAAATTTTTTAATTGCATTCATTTGAATCAATTGTAGTTTACCCTAGAAATTAAGTTTGACTTATTTAAGTAAAACATTAAACTTTCTTAATTCAATTATTTTACACAGATTAAAATCAGTATAAACTCCAACTTTCAATGAGTGATTTTTGAGTCGTGCAATCTTAAAAGTGTTAGCTCTTTTTTTACTCTCTTTTTTTCAAATGATCTCCATTTAAATGAAAATTTCATTTTTTAAATTCAGTAATACTAATTTTAACTTATGAAAAATAACTGATTATAGAAAGTTTATTTTGTGGCTGAGCACTGATAAAGAAGACTGATGGTATTCAAATTTATATTGCCTACACTGAAATTATGTGAATTGACTACACTGAAAAATCTCCAGTAAAGACAATTTAGTGAAACCATACAACAATCAGCTTAAAAGTGTAATAATATACTCAAGGATATTGTATTACTTGGAATTATATTTATGTTAATTTAATATATATTATATGAAAAGAATGCATTGACAATATTGTTAAACTCACATAAGAAAAATCATAAATAGAAAAAATTCGTATCTCCAGAAATCATGTGTACTATTTTATCATGTTTAAAACAATATACAATGCAAAAATAATATTTTAGCAAGAGAAAATAAACTATGTTCATTACCTAAAAGGCATGCCAAATCAAGTACTGTATAACCATTATTTGCTTGCATATGAACATTAGCTCCTTTATCCAGTAAATATTGAACAATTAAAATTTGCCTGTAAAAAAAAATGTAGTACAACTGATTAATTAGTATATCTACACAAGAATAAAACTTGATTACTATTCTACATGAGGGATGGTCAACACAAAGTTACCTAAGAGCCACTATTCTGAAATTTACAGACCAGCAAGTCAGGTTTTATTAATATATCTCATGTAAACTTCACAGACACAAAATAATATCTTTATTATTATGTTAAAACATGATGACATGGAAACATATAATATGTATTTTCTAGTTTGTGTTATGGTTATAATATTAGAAAATGAAACGAAAAACCTGCAGGCCTACATTCTATATGGAAGTCATTTAACATATAATTAATTTTAATAACCTTTCACTATGTATGTTATACAACTTAGCTAATTGTAAAGTTTCATGACAGTTTCAGTGATAATTTTAAATTCTAAAGAAAATTTGTTCAAGAACTATTTCCTGTAGCAATGCTTTGGCCAACCCACAAATGGTAGAGTCCCTGATCTACAATCATCAAACAAGTTATAAAAATTATTCCATGAAAAATTGAATCCATGAACTGGAAACTCAAGATTAGCAAGGTCCTACCAATATTATATAAACTGTTTATAAATATAATTTCAAATAATACAACATCCTTAAGTACATTATTACATTTTTAAGCTGATTGTTGTATGGTTTCACTAACCTGTTTTTACTGGAGATTTTTCAGTGTACTCAATATACACAATTTCAGTGTAGGCAATACAAATTTGAATACTATCAGGCTTCTTTATCAGTGCTCAGCCATAAGTTAAACTTTCTAAATTCAGTTATTTTACATGAGTTAAAATTAGTATTACTAAATTTAAAAAATGAAGTTTTCATTTAAATGGAGGTAATTTAAAATAAAAAGGTAAAAAAAGGTTAGAACTTTTAAGACTACACAAACACAAACACCACACACTGAAAGTTTGAGTTTATACTGATTTTAATTCCTGTAAAATACCTGAATAGAGAAAGCTTAATTTAATTCATGGTTGAACACTGACTGATAAAATTAAAGCTGCTGATGATTGAGTAAACTGAAAGATCTTTGATGATGATAGGTTAGACATCACAAAACTATCAGTATAAAACTGTAAAAACATACTAGATATTTCAAAGTTGAGATATATATTTTTTTATGTATCATTTGCATTACTCAGATATTACTGCACACCTATTGAATTCATACAATCTAAAGAATTTCCAATAGTTTGCCCCCATTTACTTTGTAACTCTCTACTGAAATATATTGTTTTGCTTGTTTCTGGTGATTGATCAATCACATAAGTTCTCATTTGTGTTTCTAATACTACATAATCCATATAAAACCATAATTGTTCAGAAATTCTTAAAACACAAAGGAATATCAATTTATAAGTAAAACACTAATGATATCAACTGTTTAATTACAAATTTATGTTAAAATGTTAATAAGTAATAATAATACCTGTAAAATACTGCTTGCATTAATGCAGTCCAGCCATTTGTTAAGTCTTGGGCATCTAAATGTGCTCCACTGGAAACAAGTAAATGAACAATATCAAAATAGCCTAACATGGAAGCCAACATTAGTGGTGTGCTTCCATCCTGTGCATCAACTCTATTGCAGCAACTTGGATCTTGTTGAAGAAGCAACTTCACTAGATAAATGTCTCCTGGGAAAAGAATAAAAAAACATGTTAAACATTATAAAAAAAATACAATTTCAATGATAAGAATTTTTATTTTTATGTTAATAAAACACTGCATTTAAATGAAATTTGCCTTAAACTGAAAAATATTAATTTCAACTTGTTCACTAAAGTTCCTAGTAGATTGCTGTGGCAGGTGGATGGCTGCTTAATGGTTGCATAAAATATCATCAACAAAAGTTCATTATATTATTCCAACTTTACTATATTTCAAATAAAATATTCTGAATTATTTAATAAACAGCAAGCCTAAAGTATAACTCATTGTCTGACATCTCATAAGGCACTCCATGCTTTCTCTTTAATTATAAAGAAAATTATTAGCACATTTCCTTCTATCTTGCTGCTGTCATAGTATGGTTTATCCAGGTACATTTAATATTGCTTTCCGAAACAGAGTTAATGAACAAACAAAACTATAAATGCAATTGCTTCTATGGCAGTTAAAATTTTACTCATTAAATATTTTAAACCCTAATAGTTGCAAATGGAAAAATATTAATGCTTGATCAGTTAAAACAAAACTTATAAATTTCTGGTTATTTGTGAGATGCTACTCTTGTAGGTTTAAGTCTCAAGTGGTCAAACACAAATTATTTTACACACTGCCCGTTTTGTGAATTATGGATATAATTTTTAAGAAATAGTTTATGCAATACAATTTATGTCAAAAAAGTTTCTGGTTATTTGTGAGATGCTACTCTTGTAGGTTTAAGTCTCAAGTGGTCAAACACAAATTATTTTACACACTGCCCGTTTTGTGAATTATGAATATAATTTTTAAGAAATATTTTATGCAATACAATTTATGTCAAAAAAGTTTTAAAATTGCATTACTTTTTCTAAGTGTAAGAATATGCACAGCACCTAAGGAAAATTGTAAAATTAAATTATACAGAGAAACCCAAAGCAATTTAATAGTTATTATGAAGAAAAGTAGCAGGATGTAAATGTCACCTTCTTAACACATGTATCAGCCATTTCTGAAATGATTATATTTTGTGACTAATATGTTTAGAAAAAGTAATGGAAATGTTCAATTACCATTTCTAACAGCTTGAAGAATTTCTGCTTCTTTGATATCACCTTTAAAAAAAGGAAAAAAATCATTAATAATTGGGAAATTTTTATAGATTTCTCATGAAGCATTTATTCTCTAAAAGAAACTAATAATACTATTACATGTGGCAAACAAAATCAAACTATATACAAACACCTAAGATATGAAACATTTTGTAGTTTTCATAAAATTATATACAATGTGGTCTAAATGTTGTCATAAATATGCTAAATTATAGTAAATATCCAAATTGTTAGCAATCAGTATGAAAGTCGTTTTAATTTGCTGATTCAGTTTAACTTTTTTTGGTCAGTTTCTTTGAAATGATTACTACTTCAATAATTCTGTGATTACAGATGATTCAAACATTGTGCAATCCCATATTAGAAAATAATTACAGAATTGTGCAATTTAATATAATATTGTAGACTTCTTGGGTACCAGAGAATCAAGAAACTGTTCATTGAAGTCAGCTTGAACAGTTAAAAATGATTTGGCTGTTAAATAACATTTGACTATGTATACATGTTCAGCCCGGGAAAATTTCATTATGGGCAACTAGTACAATACACGTCACCAACAAAGAACTGACAGTGTGAGAACTAAACAGTATTACATATGTCAGTGACTGTAAGGTTGCCAACATTAAAATCGGTATTTAATTCCGTTCAGTTGGAGCAAAATAATAAGCATTTAGATTTCAGGTTACATGAATTTCAAATCATTCTGTATTATACATTAGTTGGGTTCCCTCTCACACAGGGTAGGGACTGGCTCAGCCAGTAGTGCAACAGGCTCAAAATATTTTCTCAGGTTTGAGTCCCAACAGAGCCAGCATTGAGAATTTTCTAATATCTCAGTGTCTCAAAGTATTTTCATGATTTTATGGAATTCTTTTATATGTATTTTAGTTCTGTTGCATTGTTTAGAAATCATGAAAAGAGCTTATTGGAAAAAAAATCAGAAATTAACCAGTATTAACTTTCATTCTGCCCTCAGTGGGTTGTTGGGTTGTTTTACCTCTGAGCGGCACTTTTTTGCACACTATGGGCTAAATGGCCAGGTCACATGGACCCCGAAGGCTCAGAGAAGGTTGGGGGAGGGGACCCACTGGAACAGCTGTTGGGAGACAGATGGTAGCCTCTCATCAAGGCCATCCAGCATGTTCTTTAACGTGCACAGAATATGGCTCTCCCGCACACGGGGCCACGGCTTAACGTCCATCCGATGGACGGCGGTCTTTCCAAGCCCATCGGTGTCCCCTACTGACCATGGACAGGGCGGGGATTTTTGCGGAGATAAATCTCAATGCTGACCCAGCTGGGACTCGAACCTGGGAACTGCAGATTACGAGCCTGGCGCGCTACCGACTGAGCCACCCCCACCCCAGCCCTCAGTGAGAAAGTGAACACTACTGGGCTTGGAAAGACCACCATTCATCAAATGAGGTGTTAAGCCATGGCCAGAATTTAAAGGATATCTATCTTAAAAAATTCTCTCAAGTAGCTTCTGGCCACAGAGGTCTGACAGGAGCTTATCGTTTATACACCATAGAGACCTGTGAAGAAGGAGGGACATTAGCAGAAAGACAACACAAAAAAATCCATACTTAACCTGCACATTACCACTCAGCCACTGGGACTTCCAGTTAACCTATTATTTATTTACAAGTAAAAATATAAAATATGGTAGGGAAAGCAAGTTTAAACTTCTACTGTGCAGAAAGAAGTGCTGCTGCAATGAAAAACACCAGTTTACAATATTTGAACTGAAAGAGTATATATTCCCAACATTTATTTAAAGTGTGGGTTTATCTCAATCATATAATCACTTATCATGTAATCATTTATTTCTGAATATTAAAGTGAAAATATTAAAGTCAAAATTATCTTTTATTCTAAAACTAATACTACCAATAACATTGAAGATTTGGGATTATCCCGGGGACTATGAAAGTCTAAGAAGTTTATCTAGCAGCAGGTTTTAATCTCTTCCACCTTCCTCTCCCAAAAAGAATATTTGGCAATTTCAATCAAGATACAAGTATTTAAAAAAACAGATGGCATGACATGAACTATGTACAGAATATATTTTAGTAATATGTTCCTGAACACATATCTAGGCAAAGGAACCAACGATCAGTCTTAAATAGATGCTACAAATTTTCCTTAAACAATTAATTTCTTCCTTTACAAAGTAGTAGTTCCTTTACAATACTCAAATGCTTGTAAAGCTAGTTTAATTGGAAAACAAGCAGAAAACTATTGACTATGTACTTTAAACAGTATTCAAATTTTAGGCTACCAAAGATTAAAAATATCAAAGAAAATATGAATGATCATACTATGGCCATTTTCAAATTAAACTAGCTTTCAATTTTTCTACAAAGCAATACAAGACACAGTAGTATTTTTATAATAGTAAAAATAATAAAAAATTTCTTAGCAGTTTTGACTGGAAAATTTATTCAGGTAGGTGGAAAACAAACCATAACCTTCTTATAAAATCTCAGATGCTCTTATTGCTGGGTCAGGGTTTCTGTTCCAACCTAGCTCAAGATAATTTTTTTTCTCTACAGTCAAAATTTTCCACAGCCAATGAGTGCTAATTGCTTACCATTTGCAGGTTTAGTTATTGTTCTGTTGTCCAAATAAGCAATTACTTCTCTTTTGCTTTTAGCAGTTGCAACATCTAGAGCTGTTCTACCACAAATATTTGTTTTGTTTGCATCTCCACCCCATTCCACTATTATTTGGACAGTTTGCTTATGACCATTAGAGGCTGCCATCATTAATGGTGTCAATCCTTAAAGAAAAATGAAATATAAAATATTTTAATGCATATTTACTACTAGAAAAAAGTTCATAAAAACATTTTTTGCCCCTCAAAATTATAGGTATCTAAAGTAGGTGAAGGTATAGACAATTTTATTTGAATCTTAAAATACTTATTGTACCAGTACTGAATGTTCTGGCTAATGTGACAGATTATATATTTATAAAGAACTTAACTTTAATGGCTAATATATATTTATAAAGAACTTAACTTTAATGCCTAATATATATTTATAAAGAACTTAACTTTAATGCCTAATATATATTTAAAAAAAAAAGCCATCAAGTAATCAAAGTACAGAGAAATATAATCTGATTGTAATTAACTCTGAAGTTACTGTGAATGCTTAATAACATTGGTTCAATGTACAAATTTTATTTCTGACAATAGCTTAGTAAACAATAAAATATTATATCCTTCCATTAAACATCTTTTTATTATAGAAATAATTCTTTTTTTTTTTTTCCTTTCTGATTTTTCCATTTAGATACACTAGTAGTTTACATAAAATATTTAAAATTTTTTGATATACTATCAGATATTATTCTAGTTTTGATGTCTAGCTGAATTTTTCTATGAAAAAAAAAAAAAAACTTCCTGTGAAATGTAAAAATTTGCTTTCCATGGTCAATTAGATGAGATTTTGTTTTTACATAAGCTTAATAGAATGGTTTTAATATCCTATCACATAATGCAATGTTGTAATGTGCTAAATTTTGTAAATAATGTCTTAACTTGCAAATTCTTATGAAAATGGTTTCTTACAATAAGATGGGTTGGGTCATTTTTACCTCTAACTTGCACTTTTTTTCACACAATAGCAAAATGGCATAGCCATAAAGACCCCAAGGACTCAGAGAAGATTGGGGAATGGGATCCCTTGGACAGACAGTTGGAGACAGAGAACCTCCAATCAAGGCAATTCAGCATGTTCTTTAATGTGCACAGGGTATAGATCTCCTGAATACAAGGTCATGCTTAACATCCCATCTGATGGGTAGCAGCCTTTCAAAGCCCATAGGTTTCAGAGCCCTTTTTCACCAAGATCCAGGTGGGGATTAGTGGAAACAAATCTAAATGTTGGCACAGCTGGGACAAACCTGGGAGCCACATTATAAAACTGATCTGTTGCTGATTGAACCAGTCTCCACCCCACAATCAGATGATCATCTTTCCAGTTGCATTAAGTTGTATTCATCATAATGATTAGAAAAGATGAGTCTTATTATCCATAATGAAGAGCATTTAAATGCAAATATGATTTAAAGATAGGCGACAATCACAGGGTGTTACCTGGGTGACATTTCAACGTTAATATATCAATAAATATTTTGTTAGAAAATAAATATTGTTTTTTGATATTTAATAATTGTTTTGTTAGAAAATAAATATTATTTTTTGATATTTAATAATTGTTTCGCACAAAATATTTATTGATATATTGATGTTAAAATGTCACTCAG
Source organism: Ryuthela nishihirai (assembly GCA_038380435.1). Taxonomy (NCBI): domain Eukaryota; kingdom Metazoa; phylum Arthropoda; class Arachnida; order Araneae; family Heptathelidae; genus Ryuthela; species Ryuthela nishihirai. Next base: position 40,047,245 of record JAWZYU010000034.1, on the reverse strand, counting down.
GTATGCTCTGATTGTCACCTATGTTTAAATCATTAATAATGCTAAATAGCGTGAAGAGACATTATTATTTCCATCTTACTCAGCGCAATATAAAAAGAAATAGTTGTCACCCACTGATCATAGATGGCACCAATGGTTGGCACCAAAAATCATTGGTGAAAAGCTTAAAGTCTTAAATTAGTGGAAAAAAATGAGCCAGCATTAGTTCAATCAGTAAGAAAACTCTGGCATGTTTCTGGAGAGATGCGGGTTCAAGTTCAGATGTTCGCAAAAAAATTTCCACAAAATATTTATGATTTAAAGAGTAACTTATATCTTTCATGAAAACTACATCAGTGATTAATTTTGTCAAATTATGTAAAACAGAAAAATGATAAATGCATCGCTAAATGTTATCAGAAGTTTCAAAGTCTAACAGTTTTCTGAAAACTCTGTCACACTAAGTTAAACAAAATAAAATCTAAAAGTATATTAAAAGTACATCAGCAAGTTTGAAATATTTTATATATTTAGTATATAATGTTAACAGTGTTACATGATAGTGTGATGATATATAATGTAACAGATATCATTTAAACAAAGTTATAAATTCATTACCACAATAATGAAATATAGAGTAAATACCAATATAATAATCAGAGAATTGTAATTATAATTAATGCCAGAATTACAGAAAATAAATTTAACCATGTATAAATAAATGGTTAATTTTTAAATAATGAAAATTACACAAATTTAAATGTCTGAATAATATGTCATAATGTCAGATATTAGGTCAAAGTTTTATTTTGTAAAACCATTTAAATATTATAAACCAATATTTAACTTAACATTCAAAATATTATACCAAGAAAGTTGAGTTTATTTAATATTTAATCAAAATATTAATTTCCCCCTTAGTGTGGTAAATGGTAATCTGAAACTTCTAATTTCTCTTCCCATTAAACAAATCAAAACTTATGTTCTGGTAATAAAATAGAACTTGAAATCATAAAGCCAAAACTATTGAAAAATAAAAACTATTTAACATTTAAAAATATAATAATTAAATAAATAAAAATTGCAGTGATCAAGTATCTGATTCTACTCTATTTCTAGTACATCATGCTATTGGAGAAAGTGCCAGATTCATGACATCATTACTTCTCAAGCTGAAGTACAGTAGCATACCTTTACATAGCCTTGTGAAAAACATAATTTCCTGATACCTGTGATTGATGAGGCATGATTGACAGATGTTCCTTTATCCAATAAGAAACGGAGCACTGGGTCATGGCCTTGAAGGGCGGCAGCCATCAATGATGTTAAATCACACTCAGAGCCTCCACTACCAGGTAAAGTGTCACGATCCAAAACAGCTCCTGCTTCAAGCAGAATCTTCACAGCTGAAAGCTGTCCACTCCAAGCTGCAGCTACTATTGGTGTAAGCCCTTAATAAAATTGTACAAACCATGAATGACTAATAATTGATAAAATATTCAATCAATTTTTTATAGTAATATATTTTATTGTCATAAGAAAAACTGCATTTGAAAGATACAGAATAAAGAATTGGTCTTGTAACCTTTCTCTCTCCAGATAGTTATCTGTCTTGACTAAATATCAGCATTAAAATAACAAGAAATCAACGATTTCTTGTAGGCGATTTTTAGTTAAGGCTAATAGATACCTGGAAAAGAAAAAGTTAACAAAACCAATTCTTAAATCTGTATCTTAATGTGGATTAAAACAAACTGTGCAGTTGTGGATTGGTTCAATTTAAACTCTAAACAGATTTTTTTTGTAGAATAGATTGAATGACTAAGCCACAAGGATTCAAAGGCTTATGCAAAAAGGTAAGAATGCCCACTGCAAATAGTAAATATGTCACTTTCAAAATTTGGTATCCTTTCATTTCCCTCTGAATTTCTGATATTTTATTAGCTTTATTGTTCAGAATTAAATTATTTTTCATTTGGTATGTAACCTGACTTATTTCCATTTAAATGTTATTTCAGAATAATATTCTAATGTTTAGATGCTTTTTGGCTGAAAAAGGTTATACATTAACCCTGCCCTAAATGCATTTATTGTCTGAAACTTGAAACTCTAAGGCTTAGTACCAACAAAAGCCAAATAAGCAGTAAAAACCTCAACACTGGAAAAGCTGTGAAATGAATTGGAGAACTGTAGGTTACAAACCATACCCTACTGACCAAATCATTGATACATCATAGCCCCAGAAACTTTACAAATGAGATAAGAAATGACACAGAATAATGAATAGTATATTTATAGACAAAGTAAAATGTCATCAGGAGAATATTAAGTATTTGGAAGCTCTTGGGGTTCGAATTTTATAGTCCTTATACATATTTCTGTTCTGTTAATTATTAAGTTGAAATTATTATTGAAGTTCAGTATGAATAAATGAAAATAGATATAATAATGAAACTTAATTATAAACAATTTGTGTCCGACAGAATTTTTTTAATTTCTAACACCAGTTTGTGAGCCCTAGGGTAAATGCTTGTGCACTCACTTAGAAATCCACCCCTGGTTGTTCTTACAAGTAGCTTATAACACTAAATCAGGGTTTTCAAACTGTATCCACAGAATGCTTTAGTTCTGCAAAAGCTTGTATGGCTCTAGGAAAGACAACAGTTGTCAGACTTGAACACAACAAATGGAAATATTTTTGCCTAAAGTTAAAATATTAGATATGCTTCACAGTCCTTCCATTGCATCTGGTAATGTGTCTCAATTATTGCTAAAAGAAAGAGTCAACTATTTGATATATTCATTTACTTTGTTTCTTTTAGAACATTGAGAGAATTATTAATTATATAATCAATATAAATTTTGTTTCACATCATTTGGCTTACCACTTTTCATTTAATTTTAGAACAAAAAACAAATGGTTTTAATCAAATGCAAAAAATTAAAATGCTGAGGGTTCTAAGAGGAAAAAGAAATAATGTAATGGTTCAGTCACTTCAGAAATTGTGCAAATTCCTTCACTCCATTTAACAAAAAGGTTATTAGTAGCTAATAATCCTTAGCTAATAGTGGTCTTAAAAATACTTATACTTCAAAATATATTTTTCAGATTGTTTAGAAATGGGTCAACAGCCATACCAATCTGAAAGCACCGGTTCTCGTCTGATCCCCGAAGTTAAGCAGCTTTGGGCGCAGTCAGTACTTGGGAGGGTGACCACCTGGGAACACCGCATGCAGTTGGCAATTTTTTGCCGTCCCATGGCCGAGTGGTTAGCGCGCTTGGCTACTGATCTAAGGGACCTGGGTTCGAGCCCCGGGTAAGGCATGGATGTATGTGTCATTTTTCTGCTGAGGTCCTGCCATCCTCTCAGACCTTCTACTATGGCATATAAACTGACAGGCTCCTGTCAGACTTCTGTGGCCAAGCAGCTGCTTGAGGGGGTATTTTTTTTTTAATTTAGAAATGACTAAATTACCTTTCTTCTATTATAAAACAAAATCACCATTTTTGAAACAGATACATACCTAATTTATTGCAAACATTTACTTTTGCTCTATTCTTAAGCAAAATGGAAATTGCAGTTGTATGTCCATGTCTAGCAGCATGCATCAATGGTGTCCATCCATATTTATTTGGAAGATCAACATCAGCCCCATATGATAAAAGGAGACTGATTATTTTTTCCCAGCCGTTAGCAGCTGCAATCTGTAAAGGTGTCACTCCTTCATTGTTTTGGCAATTTGGTGACACATCTGGAATGAAATTAATAGAAGTAACAATACAAATCTAGTAACTTTTTTCATTATTTGGGGCACATGATAACACTTAAAACAATTATTAACTGCTTGAATAAGGATATTCATAGATTACAAACTATATTATTTTTAATAAGTTATGAGTGAACACAGTAAGAATAATTAAATTTTGTTTATTTCCACAGTATTTAGGTAGAAAGTAAGTATTCAGAAGGAAAAAAAATACATATTAAAATTTTATTTCCATAATATTACTGTTAAGATAATTAGTGTTTCCTGTGTTGCAATTTTTTTATGCTAAAACAATTCCACAATATAGATGAAACAGTTTTTTTAAAGCTATGCTTATAACTATAAAATATTTGAAAATGAACCAGAAAATCATTGGTGAAGAGTTTAAAATCTTAAAATAGTGGAAAAAAGATGAGCCGGCATTAGTTCAATTGGTAAGAATATTCTGGCATGTTTCTGGAGAAATGCAGGTTCAAGTTCCGTATGTCAGCGAAATTTTTTCCGTAAAATATTTATTGATATATTGATGTTAAAATGTCAACCAGGTAATGTTGTGATTGTTATCTATGTTTTAATACATACAGCAATGTATAATATTACTGAATTGTTTTAGCATCTAAAAGCTGCAACACAGGAGATAGTTATTGTCTTAGCATTACAGTAATATTGTGAAAATAAATCTTTTATTTCTTTTTCTGAATATTTACTTTGTTATTGCTAGCTGGGAAACTAATAAACAAAAGTATGCAAAGCTTTGCTTAATACCTAACAATGACATAATTTTTTGACAACATCATAGTTATTGAATCATAAAACAAGCAAAATAAATTATGTGAGTTAGATAGCAAATATCTGTATCATCTTATTAAAAACAATATTTTTGTTGGGGGTAAACTTTATTTAAACAATCTTATACACAACCTGTTAAATTACTGCTTTCCAATCAAGATTCTGCACTTCTCTAAATAACATTTTCATAATGAAGATGGAAATTATACTTATCAGTTATCAATTATTTTAATGTGTGGGAGAAATAATAGTGTAGTACTGAGCTCCTAGGTCTCTACAGAAATTTATCTGTAATGTTATAGTTCATCATTAAAAAAAACTTATTTTTAATAAAAAAAAATAATAAATACCCCCTCAAGTAGCTGCATACCAGAGATCTAACAGGAGCCTGTTAGTTTATATGCCATAGTAGGTATGTGAGGATGGCAGGAACTCAGCAGTAAAACAATACAAACATTCAATTCTTACCTGGGACTCAAACCCAGATCCCTTAGATCAGTAACCAAGCATGCTAACCATAAGTATATAGAATTTTAAAAATTTCAGAATTATATACTGTGATGTCTTAAAGGGTATATTTAACATAGCAACTATTAAATATAGAAAGCCATATCAGGTGCAGATCATCATAAATGTGTTTATGAAGGGTGTGGCTCTATGCACATCAAGCAACATAATCATTTTACAGACAGTAATGCTTATTTTCAGCGATGCCTCATTTTAAACCAAAGGTAGGGTATTCACAAGCAAAACCTCAATGCCACGCACCTTGAAATTTATTCAGCTGTAAGGTGAAAAACAATTTAAAGTATTGGGTAAAAACTGTCTTTAAATGGGTAGGTTGTTGGCTTCTTAATAACATGTCAGATGCTCTACTGCTGAACAATATGTATAGTTGTTAATAGAAGAAATCTTGATGAATGACTGGCACTCTCCGGATGATATGACTGTTGCCACTGCTTGGCAAAGTTTACTGATTTGCTTTTATCATTATTGCTTTCTGTGCAACGTGAATAGCAGACATTTTCATTTTAGTAATTCTCAGATTGCACATTTCAAACTGAAAGAGTATTTGGAATGCTACTAGCTTACAGAAATCTTTATTATACCAAAGTTTTTCATGATCAAAGTAACACTTACAAAATCTAGGCAAAAAGCAAACTATGCTGATAATTTTTCTTAAACATACAGTAGTTCAAAAGCAATAGCAATGATCACAAAATATTTGCATCAGTAAAATGAAATAGTGCAGCTGAAATTGTATCAAAGTTATGAAACCATACTAAAATACTGGGCATTCCACTTGGACATACTTAACATTAACTTCCTTTTCAATAACTTTAATTAAACCCCAAACCAAACCAATAACTTTCTACAAAAATATATTAAATATGTTTCAGCTCCCATACCTTGTTTTAAAAGTTTTTCAACATCAACAGCATCACCCAACTGGCTGGAATTTATAATTTTCAAAGTTGTATTCATAATTAAAATTCTGTGTAACCTAATAAATACAAACTAGTAAACATGCCACTAATAAACACCCATGTTTTAATGCAGTTAGTTAGCTGATTTGTTGCCTTCCTTCTCTTCGGAAGAAAGTATTATGCCATGTAGTGGCCCCCAATTGTCTAAATCAGTGGTTCTCAAACTTTCATGCCTCACTTACCCCCTGGAAATGTGTATGTAACAGGTGTACCCCTTATATAAATAGATAAAACTATAGTTAGAGTGTAATAATGCCAATTTAGCGACTTTGTTACTAGATCTAGCGACTTTTGAGTTCTCACGGCGTACCCAAAAAGAATTCACCGCGTACCCCACGTTGAGAACCACTGGTCTAAATAGTCGAGTCATATCCATGATCATACTAGAGCCCTAGATCACAAGAACAGCAAGCACTCACAGAAACTAAAGGAAGGGGATCCACTGGATAGCAGTTTGAAGACAGATGGGTCTCCTGTCAAGGCCATCCGGTGAGTTTGTGAGAACCATATTATTTTAAATTAGTTAATAGGTTATTCATTTATTGTAGTTTAGTTTTTTTTTATCCTGTAGCCGCATGTTGCTATTTAATATTTCAGTATGGCAATTTTATTTTAGTTCTAAAAAAATTGCGAAAAAAAAATGATAAAAAAAAAACTAAATTGCATTGTCTGGTTGGACCTCCATAGCTGCTTGAGGATGATAATGATGTTGGGAACTAACAATTCATTGGAAAGGAAGTCAACAACCTCATCTACTAACTAACCATGTAACTCATGTAATTTAGTCGAGAATTAGAAATGACAATGATTTAAGAAATGTATTAAAGCAAAATGGCTCGGCTGCTAAATGATGTTGAATATTGCTTGGCGCCGATCAAATCTATCCGGAATTTTTGAATAAATTTGGATCAGACTGCAGGACCTCTAGATCAGACAAAAGGTCCAATTTGAAAAGTTAATAATCTTTGGAGCGTTACAAAATGTGTAAAGTGCATTAGTAATCATCTTACACATATTTTAAAAATGTCAATTCAAAATGGTGTCTTCTCAGAAGAATTAAAGAAAGCAGTCGTGGTTCCTGTTTATAAAAATTGAAATAAAAATGTTATCAAATTATAGGCCAATATCTATTATTTCAATTTTTGGAAATATTTTCGAAAAGTTGCTTAAGAAAAGATTTACTGTCTTTTATTAAAAAAAAATTTTTTCTTTCCAATTGGCAGTTTGGCTTCAGAGAGGGTTGGGTTGTTTTACCTCTGAACGGCTTCAGAGAGGGTAAAAGTACAGAGGATGCCACAATTCATTTTAGTAAGTACATATATGATTCCTTAAAAAATAATTATCAAGCTTTATCTGTATTTTTGGACATACAAAAAGCCTTCAACACCATCTCCCATAATATATTATTAAATAAGATGGAACATGCCAGCATTACAGGAGTAGTACTAACATGGTTTAAAAGTTATCTAAAAAATAGAATACAAGTTATTAAAATAAATTATATTATTAGTTCTGAATTGAAGTCAAATATGACGTGCCACAGAGTTCTGTACTGGGGCCGCTTTTTTTTTTTTATTTTTTTTTTTTTTCAATTCAATTCAATTCAATTTTTATTCAACATAGATATGTATCAATACAAAAATTTATGAAATATACCCAGCTAAAGCAACTGAATACTTGAGCGCTGGTGTATAATTATGACAAAAATATAAATACAAAAAATTAACAAGGCAACAATTGATAATTGAAACAATCAATGATGTAGAAGTCAAAAAATTGGTTTTACATACAGCTATCATTCATTGTTTAGTATCCATTCAGAAAGAGATATATTAAATAAATATTTAGAAGTAATTTTCTTCATTGTATTTGGAATACTGTTGCATAATTTAGGCCCAATATAGTTTATATTATGGTTAGTAGCTTGCTTTGATATGCGTGGTATTTGCAATTTAAATGACGAGTCTCTAAGTGGTATATATGTCTGTCGAACCTGAAATAGATGTAAATTGAAATGGACATATTCAATAATTTTTAAAATGTAAATTTGAGACAGAGTCAGTAACCCCAACTTCTTTCTTTTTTTTTGATATATATTAATGATTTTTGTCAGATGAACATAACAGGGAGAATTACCAGTTTTGCTGATGATGTCATAACTTTTTGAGCTAAAAATATAATAGAATTTAAAACATTAATCAACAGTAAATTGAAAATTATTTCTACTTGGTTTAATTTTAATAAATTAACTTTGAATTTAAATAAAATGAAATTAATTTATTTTAGTTTGAAGAGCAGAATTATAGAAGATCTAGATATTAGAATTTATAATGATTCCTGCAACCACAATTTAGCTTGTTATTGTAAGCCTATCGAAATGGTTATGTAACTGGCTACTTAGGTATAAAAATCTATCATAAATTGAATTGGAAACCGTATGTGGATAAAATTAATATCAATGCTATACAAAATTTATTTCTTAACTAAATTGGTAGATGTGGAAATGATGATAATTATATATAGGTAATTCCTGCTAAATGGGGGAACCTATATTATTGCTATATGGGGGGAACCTATATAACAATTCTTAAACCAATAATCGTTATATACACCAGAATAATAAAAAGTCTAACGGAAATTATAAATAGGTCGTCTATTGTACATTGTAGATATGTACAAATAAATATATTGCCTTTAAGGTATCTTTATGTATACAGGGTGAATCTGAAAAAGTGAGCAAACTTTACGGGGTGGTAGAACGCAACTAAACGAGCAATATTCGTCATAGAATGTATGGTCGGAACGCAAACGGCGAGAAGTTAAAAGGTGGTTTTCCACTGTCACATTTAAAGAATGAACACAAGAAGGAGAGGAGATACTTCAGAAAACATTTTATTAACAGGAATGTAATTGAGGTACATGCTCAAAGAAATTACTCAAAAGAGCTGCCGCCAGCTGTAATGCGGGCTTCACACCTGCGGGATAGGAACCGACGCACATTTGCGAAGACACCAGGCATTTCCCGAATATCGCCGGCAACAACGACGATCCTGGCGACTAGATCCATATCGGTTTCAATGGGGCACTCGTAGATTAGGCTTTTCATATGGCCCCACCGTACACAAAGTGCATATCCGCCATTTCGTGGTTAGTATAACCAGCCATCCTCTCGGCAATCCACGGTAGAAATGCCGTTGGGTGCGAGGACCGACCCTTTTATACCATTTCCAACGCCACCTAGCGGCTCGCCGTTTGCATTCCGACCATACATTCTATGACGAATATTGCTCGTATAGCTGCGTTTTACCACCCCGTAAAGTTTTGCCCACTTTTTCAGATTCACCCTGTATAAACAATGATATATGTATAGAGAAATAGCAATTATCTTCAAGAAGAAATATGAGAACATCATTTGCATACAAAAGGGGAAACAGCATATTGTTCCATTAGTTAAAATGGAGATTGTATATAAGCATTCAATGTATATAGGCCCCAAAAATGTTCAATAGCTTACTTATGAATAATTCTTCTGGCAATATTTTTTTGTTCAAAAAAAAAGTTAAAAGTTTTTCTTATGGAGTTTGCAGATATTGAATTTATATACGTAATATACTAAGGTAAATCATGTTGTCAAAATCCTGAACCTGCTACTTATTTTGCATTTGAATTATTATATGTGGATTCTGCTAGTATGAAATTTTTCATGTGAGTATGTGTACATGTTAATATATTTAAATTTCTGTGTGTAGATTTATGTTATCTCTATAAAAGGTAATATGTAATATAACAACCCAGAAAAGCTTTGCTTACGAGTTGTTTATAGGAAAAACAAATGTATATTTATTTGTAAAATAAAGTTAAAGTTGATGTAAACCGTAACCTTAATTTGTAGGCATTTCTCTTTTTTGGTCGATGATTACTTCCTGAGATTTATTGGACGTGAAATAGTTAAAAATCTCGGCAATTGTCAAATGTGAAATTTAGGTGCTGAATTCACGCATAGAGATATTTGTACAACAACTTAAATCTTGTTGATCTAATATTATACTTCAAACAAAAATATTTTTATGGCCGTTGCAGTAGCTGTGATAGGGAAAGAGGTATGATGAACTTAATTTAAGCATGTATTATTTTGATGAACATATTGGCAAAAGTTTTGTATGAAACCCATCTTAGCTGAAGTATCACGGGATTTTGCCTTTACTATAAACTGGAAGGTAATTTGACTTAACTGAGAGAGAGAAATTTTATATTACCATCAATATTTTTCGTTCATACTATCTATGATACTACATTATTTTCCATTTCACACTCGATTACGGAAAGTGAACTTCACTTGAATTGCTGTAATTCAGTAATATTATGCTACAATTGTGCAAAACGATTTGATCTTTTTCATATGGTAAGAGCAAAGCTTACTATTTTTGATTCATTGTGTTGAAAAAGACATGCAGTGGGCTTGGAAAGGCCACCATCTGTCAGATGGGATGTTAATCTGTGACCCCATGTGCAGGCGATTTGTAGGCTTTTTCATATGGTAAGAGCAAAGCTTACTATTTTTGATTCATTGTGTTGAAAAAGACATGCAGTGGGCTTGGAAAGGCCACCATCTGTCAGATGGGATTTTAATCTGTGACCCCATGTGCAGGCGATTTGAAAAAGACATGCAGTGGGCTTGGAAAGGCCACCATCTGTCAGATGGGATGTTAATCTGTGACCCCATGTGCAGGCGATTTGTACCCTCTTCAATCTAAAGAAATATTGGATGGCCTTGATGGGATCCCAGGTTTGATTCCCACTTAGGGCAGCATTGAGATTCATCTCTGCAGAACTCCCTGCCCTTGTTCAGTGGTAGGGGACACCGATGGGCTTGGAAAGACTACTGTCCATTGGATGAGACATTAAGCTGCAGCCCAGTGTACTGCAGCAGAGGCATAGCTAGGCTTTTGGCACCCTTGGCAAATTTGTAATTGTTTGCCCTTGTTCAGTTATTGATAAAAAAAATACACATCATTTATATTATATATATTTATTGTCATTTTAATACAGTTATACGAATAAATATTCATTGCACATAAATAATTGTAAAAGAAATTGCAATTAATTATGCAAGTAATTAGTAATTTAATTTTTCCTACTTTTTCATTGTGAAGATCATTAATAATATCATCAAAATTAATATTTTGAGTCGGTTCTCACTCGATTGATAGGAAGCAAAGTGATGATGTACGCTCATGTCCTGATGTTGATCTTAACAGTCCTGGTGTTTATAAACATAATAATTCAATACAATGTATATATTGTAAACTTCTGTCCAAACGAAAAGATACATATGTAACAAAATTTTATTTTGTAACAATTGTAAAAGTAATATGAACAGTTAAAAATTACTCCCCAAAGTTGTTTTATGGCATGCGCGGTGCAGGGGAAGGGGAGGCTAATTATCCGCCGATAAAAGGAAAAAAATATTTTTGTAAGAAATAACGAAAATTTATAATATGCTATCTTGACGGTGTAAACAATACGTATTAAATTCAATGAAGTAAGGGCGGCTATTCATTCGATTTTATTTTGCACATAAAACATCAGATATCGTGGAACGGCTCATGCTGCCCCAGCACCGCCCTGTGATTCCAGCACCCTTGGCAACTGCCCTGATGCCAACACTTTCCTATGCCTCTGTACGGGAGAGACATGCCCTGTACACATTAAGGAACACCCTGGATGGCCTTGACAGGCTACCATCTGTCTCCCAACATCTGTGCAGCGAGTTCCCCCCAACCTTCTCTGAATACTTGGGAACCTTATAACCTAGCCATTTAGCCCATTGTGTACAAAAAGTGCTGCTCAGAGGTAAAACAACCCAAGCCTTGATGCAAGGTGGAATGTTTATAGCAAATAGCTGTCTAGTGAGTCCCCTTCCTCAAATCTTTGAGCTCTTGTGACCCTACCATTTAACCTATTATGTGCAAAAATTGCCACTCAAAAGTAACATGATGCAGTTGTCATTTCCAGTTCAGTGGTAAGGTTCATTTTGAATTAATTGCACTCACTTTACAAACTTTGAATATTATAGCAGGCCAAAAAAGTATCCAATTTCAAGGTAAAAATAAATTGTGATTTCAATGTAAAATCAAACAATAAAGAAAACTTTAAATTTTTATTTAGTACCAGGTTCATGACTCAGAAATAAATTTGTTGATTTTTTTTTGCGATAAAAACATTGTTGAAAAGCTTATTCAAACAAGCAGTCTTAGCAACATGACATGCATTCAAAACAAATGTACAGGATGATATTTTTCCCTATTGGAGTGCCTGACCATTTAGCCCATTGTGGAAAAAAAAAGTACCACTCAGAAATAAAACAACCCAACCTATTAGTATGCCTACTGTTTTTTAATTGCAGTCTAATGGAGAAAAAAACTTTAAATTTTGGCATCAGGCAGTTCATAACTACATAGATGATAATCACAGCATTACCTGCTGCTCTTTTGGCATTGATAAATCAATAAATTTTTTCTGCAAAATATTTATTGATTCCTAACTACATGACCAGCAATATCATTATCCACAATCTTCCATCCCTATGTCAATTTGATAATAATTTAAAATGTAGGTTGCTAAAGTGAATAATACATGTATAATTTTGGACTATGTTGATTAATATTTTATTTATTTATACTTCAGACTTTAATTATATGTTCCATGGCCGAGTGGTTAGCGCGCTTGGCTACTGATCTAAGGGACCTGGGTTCGAGCCCCGGGTAAGGCATGGATGTTCGTGTTGTTTTTCTGCTGAGGTCCTGCCATCCTCTCAGATCTTCTACTGTGGCATATAAACTGACAGGCTCCTGTCAGACCTCTGTGGCAAGCAGCTGCTTGAGGGGGTATTTATTATTTTTTTTTTATAAAATCAAAAAATAAATTATCTCAAAATTTTATATTTCAATAAGAAAATTGTGATATTGTAAAAGAACCCTTAGTGGCATCATGCAAACCCATGGATTGCAGACTTCTAATTCTCACTCTATCTTATATGCATTCACTTATGGGTTAAAAAAGTAAAATTTAAAGTTGAATAAGATGAATGGTATGGAAAAAAGTTTCACTGACATGCAGGATTCAAACTTGTGTCTCTCCAGAAACATGCCAGAGTGTTCTAAGACCACTAAACTAACATCGGCTCTATTTTAGAACACTTTGGCATTTTCTGGAGAGATGATTCGAATCCTGCATGTCAATGAAACTTTTCCACAAAATATTATTTATTGATTGAATAAAATGTTTAAAGTAAACATTTATTGTATTTAAAATGTTTTTATACATTTTGCATTTAATTTATTTGTAATAGAACTATCCTCTGTATATAAAGACTGTTTCACCTGGAAATGACTTGAAATTTCTCTATACTATTCATACATCTTTGGATGTGATTGAAGAAAAGGTTTCTTCTACAAACAAATCTGCTGGAGATCTAAGAGAACTATACCTAGGATTATTGTATCCCACAGAAGATTATAAAGTGTAAGTAGCAAAAAGAAGCATTATAGTAAAGTAATATTTTGTTATCCAGTAAAACCCCATTATAATGCAGGTTTTGTGAGATAAGAGGGTAGACCTTCATTATTGGCAAAGCCATAGTATTTTGGGATATTCTGTATGAAATAATAAAAAAAAAAACTGTTAAACTATATGCTTTATAGCAAATTTAATTGCAAAATTTAAAAGTATTCTGATTTAAATGCATACCTTATTGTAATTGGTATTTTTTTTTAAATAGTTTGATATTTTCTTTTGCCTCAACAATTGATGGCATTTCTTTCTCATATATGTCTTAAGATTTTGCATATGTAAAAGATGAAAATGATCACAGTCACTGTCTCTCCATTTAATTCATCACTGATATTATCCAATAATTTGCTTATTTAAGGATCACAAGCTCACACACCTCTTTGTCCTTACTGTCATCTTCCGATAAATTTTCTACTCTATTCAGTTCTGAACTGCAGCTGCAATTTCTTCATTTTTATAGTAAGTGGAGTTTTATAGCGAATACAGTGTCATCATCTTTGCGAATTTATCGTATAATTTTTATATGTTTTGTACTGGTTATAAAACTATGAATAACCATACCAAGGCCAGTTTTTCTTACACTACCACCTCTTCAGTTTAGGGTAGCACTGCTGCTAGGTGCATCACAGTAAAATGTGCTATAATGTTTATAAAGAAAATAAACAAAATCATTTTGGGGAAAAATGACTAGATCTGTGATGTATTCAAATCTGTGGCTTAGTGAAGCACATTATAAATGGGGTTTTACTGTATTTATAAACATCTGAAATCTCAAAAGAACTTTTTAATATTTTAATTTTCAAATTTTTTTACGTAAAAATTAGATGAACATTAAATACCAAGATAGGCTTAAAGAAAATGCCCCTTTCATCACCATCATCAATTAAAGCAAGGTAAAAAAAAATTACATTTTTTTTAAGTTTTATTGATTGCCATATTGTAAAGTTAATTCAGAAATAACATCATAAAGATTTGCAAATGCAAATAGTGAAAAAAATTATCAAAAACCTGTTAAAACTCAAAATTTTTGTTTAACAACATGTTGTTGCCCTAACCAATAAACTATGGCATCCAGTGATAATAGCCAAAACAATCATTGAATAGCAAAAAAAGTCGCAATTTTAATTGTTATACTTGAAACTGAAAAGAAATGTTATGCTAAGGTTAAAAGTAAATATTGAACACTAAAACCTGTGAGAAACTTTCACAACACTGAAGCTCTGAAAGACCTGAAAATAACTAAATCTTACCACAATAGTTTCACAGTCATTATGATAAATATGGTGTGCTTACAGATGATGCCTCTTATATGCCAGTCTGTTTCTTCCCATACAATTGAGAGATAAACATGGTAAGGTTTTACTATAATAAAAACTCCTAGGAAATCCAAAAAATTTAGTGACAGACAAGTTTCTTTCTTCTTTTAATGACATGCAAAAATTTGGGATGTATGCATTGTATTGAAATCATGCTTGCCATATTATTGATTGTTATAAAAGAAATTTGTGCTATTTTCAGGATATAAGATTGTAGCCCAATCATCATCAATATTAACCCTTCTAGGGTCCCCGACAAATGTAGACATTAACAGAATCTGAAATGAGAGGCCCAAGACATTTATGTTCATTTTTAGCATAAGAAAAAACTTTGATTTTAAAAAAACAGAAATTACCATTTGAAAATTTTCTTACATATATCCTATAAAAATATGTAATTCAAGCTTGAAAAATAATATTTTCGGCAGTAGTACAGATCACGGGCCTCAGCCGCCATTTTGTTTTTGACGCAACGTAACAAAACAGCCCTTTTAGTTGATTCCCACAACTCCCGAGACCCTAACCCAAACAGGGGTTTCTAGAAAAAAATTGTTTTTTTCGTTACCATAGTAATGTAAAACCCGAGTTTACGTCAAACGCAACACACCCTAACCACAGTGACATAAAATTGCATTTTAAACAAACGTAAAAAAAAATTAAATTACCGCAAAAAAACTCGTAACCGTCAATTACAGAATAAAAGCTCATAAAAGTTCCAAATCCAACAAAAATAAAACGATTGCCTTCCCACATACAGTAAACCACTTCCACCATTCCCCCTACCCTCTTTTCAAAACACAACACACCGCCGACTGAATTATAAAAAAGCCCCAAGACTAAATAATGTCCTCCAAGACAACATCATCATCATCCTCAAGCAGCCATGGGCTACAGAGGTCCAACCAGACCGTGCAATTTAGTTCTCCAAGCAAGTCTATCCTGAGCTACATCTACTGCATCTGGCCACTGTACACCAATTCTAACAAGGTCCTGTTTGACATTGTCTGCCCACCGCATCCTAGGTCTCCCCTTCTTTCTGAGGCCTTTAGGCACACTGTTCATAACCCTATTCGCCAATCTATAATTATTCATACGGGCAACATGGCCAAACCAACGGAGTCTCTCTCTCTGCACAATATGCTGCTTAAAGGAGGTTGCAAACTCCTTTGCCTAACCTCATTATTAGTTACAAAGTTGAACCACCTAATGCCCAAGATACTGCGTAAACATCTGGAATCAAAAGCATCTAGTTTCCTGTTATCTTGTTTACAAAGTGTCCAAGTTTGTTACAAAGTGTCCAAGTTTACTCCATTATCTTAAAGAGTTTAACATTATTTTTCTGAATCTGTGACTCATGAAGGAAAAATAAGTTATGAATGCACATACCGTAAAAAGTTGAATTGATGTAATATTAATAAATAATAAACAGTTTTTTCCCATTGAATAAAAAAGTACAGAAATATTTGTCTTTAATTCAAGTGGAATTTGTGCACATGAGTAGTTGTTTGAGTATGTGCCAGCTGTTCTTTTTTGCATGAACTGCTGTGTACTATCAGTTTTGCAATAAATCTTGGCTGTGAAGAATCCCTGATATAATTTTGCTAAATATTTAGGCCAGTAAAAGGTGCATCTGTGAGAAGTAATGGGATTATAATTCTTATTTAACTCTCATTAGAGTATCTCTACTGTTATAAAACTGAGAATGTTTAATATCATGTTAAAGTAAAAAGTACAATATACTTCAAGGAGACATTATACAAATATCTTCTCATAATTTTGAGCTGCAGCAGTGGCTTAAAGTGACTGCAATGTTTGGTGCAAACCAAAACAGGTATTCTTCATAACAAGTAGCCAATTAAGCTTGGCCCTGCAACTCAAAGTTTTCAATAATTTTTCTGAAGATGTTATTAATTACATAGCACAATTATGAAGCTGTTTCTGAGGAAAAATGATAGTTCTTAGAATATATCCATTTATTTTACAGGTATGGCTATGTAACAAATACCAAAATCAAGTTTGTTGTGGTGGTTGAATCTTCACATACTACTCTTCGGGATAATGAAATACGTCAGGTAAACATTATCTGTTACATTAGTAACATTTAAATCACAGCACTTCATAGTAACAACTTTTTGAACACTATCATGCTGTAGGTCAACGTGGGCATAGAGGGAAATTACATTGAGCCAGTGGGTGGATTCATATCCCACCCAGCTCAGCGCAATTTTCCTCTATGCCCAAGTTGTACGGCATAATAATGTTCGAAAAGTAATATTATCAGGTATATTTAGTAATGTGTTATTAACTTATGGCAGAAAAAAAGTTCTAGTTCTTAGTAGTAACATCAAAAGATAACTGTTGATGTTAAGTCATACATTAAACAAATGTGAAGCAAAATAGAAAAATAAACTTACAGTGTATATTCTCACTTAGGCATGTGTGAATCACCAGTCTTGACTCAGAGGATTAGGACAACTAATATATCTTGTCAATATATTTATGAAACTTACATGCTGCAAACAACCCACTACTCTATATATTTTTCAAATTTTAAAGGTATCTGTTATTTCATGAGATTTTTCTGTTGCACATAATTGGATTACATAAACCATACATTTCACATAATTGGATTACATAATCAGTAAGTTGAAAATATAATCCATTGGTAAATCATGTTATGAATAACTATTCAATCATCATCAGTAAATCAATAAATTGGTCACTAAAGACAAGTTGCTAGTTTTAATCAGTAATTGGTGAACTCAAATTAGTAAGGTAATGTTTTGACAGCTTTCCATATAGTGTAAATTAGAGTTTTTCAAACTAAGATTATTAGACTTAAAAGAATAAATTACTCCTCAAGCAGCCATTTGCCATAGAGGTCTTATAGGAGCCTGTCAATGCCATAGAGGAGATATGTGAGGAATGCCAGATTTCAGCAAAACAGCATCACAAAAAGAAACATCCACAACTTATCTGGGGTTTGAACCCAGGTCCCTTTGATCAGCAGGCAAGCACACTAACCATTCTACCACTGGAACAGTTATTAGAGATAAGGAAACTGTTAATAGTCTTATCCTCTCTGATTTCTATACCCAGTTTTGCAATTGATAGTTTACTTTCAAGCCAAGGCTGTGAGTGTTAAAATTAAATGGGACTAGGAGGTATTGTGATACCATTATCAACTTAACCTTTATTTTTATTGTTTTTGCATCATTATTTTTTTAAATCACTAATCTTGTACTTGTAAACTTTTGTTATTAAATAAAACCTGAAAAAAAAAATGGTGCATGGATGCCAGAAAATTGCATACTAGCATCAGTGAATAAAGAAAATATAATCTAATAAGATCAAAAAAGTTGCTTAATAGCTACCTGCTGCCCAGGAAGTATAAAATACATGTCCAGTTTTTAAACTTCTGTGGCCTGACAGCACTTCTGAACTTAGATAATTATGCCATTCCCATTTTTGTTACACACATGTAGTGCTTAAAAAAAAGACTGAAATGTAGTTCCCATTATTAGTGATGTATATGAAGTTTTACATGTGGAATAATAAGAGGAAATTATGTGCTACAAGACAGTGGCGCACTCAGGATTTAATTGGGGGGGGGGGGGGGGGGGGGGCCTGCTGGCCCGGCTCGGGCAAATGAAGTAAGTAGCGTTTGGTCTGCCCGATTCATTTGCCTTGTGTTCACAGCGGCCGTGACTCCCAAGAGCTACAGGGTATTCCCACCTTATATAACCACTAATTCATAAGTAGTATAGAAATAGAAGACATGACACAACATAAATATAAAAAAAGAATTTTAATTAGGAAAGATTTTTGGAAAATTTTCTATTTTTGGGGGGGGAGGTGTCAGGGCTCCTTGCCCCCCCCCCCTCTCTCTCTCTCTCTCTGGGTGTGCCAGTGCTACAAGAAAGGCAAAAGAGATTTTGAGCTAAGAAAAGAACTACTAAACTACTATTGATATTGCAGAAGAATGACTGACAATAAAGCTCTTGCAAGAACTGCAGTTAAAATATATATATCATTTGAACAAATAGAAGATAATTGCAGAGATGCATTTACACATAAACAATACCTGCAAACAGAATTCCATCTTCTCCATGGAGAATTCTTATACGAAATTATCAGTTTTAAAAATGTTGACAATAGCAGCAGCATGTAATTCCATACATTATGCCACATGGGCAATCATGCCACATGGGCAATCTGCACATGCCCCTAAGCATCCCCACAATCCAAGAACATCCATACATTTGTAGATGCCAATGAGTAAGTTCTGCTAAATGTGTATTTGGCAATGGTCATAGACCATTTTTTTCTCTACATTTGTTCTTGAACCCTATATACACTGCCTATTCAAATTATTATGAAGTACCATGGAACATGCCAATATATATGCAAAATTTCTTACTGACATAAGTATTCTACATCACTACAAAGTTCTATAAAAGCTGTAAAGTCATGGTGGAAAGCAAAGTCAAGTGCAACATGGGTGAAAAGGCTGATCTGACCGACTTCAAAAGGGGCTCATCATTGGGATGCAATGGGCAGGAGCATTTGTAATGGAGGAGATGGAATTCAGTGGAAAATCACAGAAAATATCCCAAGTGTGTAGAGAATGGTAACAATCTCAAAAAAAGTGCCAATCATGGCTAATGTTGGAGGTTTTCTGACAGGCAAGGACAGGCATTTGTTGACACAAACTGTATTGCAAAACAGCTTCTACATTTCATCAGCTGAGAGAGATGAATGTTAGCAGTACTTCAAAACTATTACTATTTTACGAGAACAATGGGCATAGAATTAAAAACTTTGAAATTGGAACTGTACCATGATACAACAACAAAGTATTAGGTAGGTGTTCATAATAATTTGGCCAGCCAGTGTGTATGTATCTTAAACAAATTCTTTCAATAATTGCTACTTCATGCTATTGTACTAAATATATACACAACATCTGTGTGAATTTTTATCATTTTCCCTTGTTTAATGGGATTATTATGGTTCTGTGTGGACTCTGGACATTAACTGCAAATGGTAAGCTATACTTTTGTGTTTACCATTGAACTCTTTGGCAGTTACTACAGTAATATTCAAGGCAAAGTCTGCACATCTCTTTCATATTTATTTTTAAACAGTGTTATAATAAACTCTACACTGTTGATCTGTTTAGACTTCCCTGCATCAAAATCGTTTCCAAAAAATTATACTGCATGAGTAAAACTACCAGTTTGGTATAAAAGAAAAAAAAATGCCACACACATATTGTGTTGTATTTTTTTATTACCCTTGCTTGATATGAATACCTTGGACAGCACAATACAAAAAAAGCTGTTATGTGTTCAGTGATCTTACTTTTCTAGAATGTAGTTCATGAAATTAAGGTTGAAATTGTTTTTTTTTTTTTGTTTTTTTTTCTAACACCAACATTTAAAATGACCCATATAGGTAGAGAAAAGACACTAATAGTTTTATTTGTGCTGTTATGTAATTGAGTTTTATCAATAATTTAAATAATACATAACATTAGTTACATTCTGAAATGTGTACTATTCTAGATGTTTAGAAAAATCCATGCAGCATACACAGATATGGTTTGCAACCCATTTTACATTCCAGGAGAAACAATCACTTCCAAGTAAGTAGTGATCAAAACATTTTGAATGCAAAATGTAATTTGAAATTATAGTTAATAGATTTCATTTTATTTTTATCTGTTGCATAAAGTTTTAGCTATTAAAGTAGGTTCTTAATGCAAATGGCATTTATGTTAAAGCAATTTTTTTTCTTCTATTGATCACAATAAAATGAAATGCAACTTTTAGATAGCATCCAAGTAGTCTCAGTTATCTTCACAATGGATATCATTCACAAAACTACCAGTACATTTTGACTCCTTTTTTCCTTATTATATGTCTAACATTTCAAATACAACATGAGATAGATGACAGAAGTTAAGGTAAAATAATTAAGATTGTAAAAAATTGCTTGAAAACTTTCATCTTGTTATCAAATGAAACTGGCTGATATTCTGATTAATCATCATGTTACATTTAGTGAATTTCTCTCCTTCAAATATTTGAATCATAGATGACAAAAGATGACTTGAGGTAATATTTAACATCATATAACTATTTCATAGAATGGTTTCATTCCAGAGCAGGTGCTCCCAAACTGTGGGGGACATACTCCCTGAGGATATGTGAAGACATTCTAAGGAGGGCAAGAGAGTATTAATTTTCTGTGCATTCCACTTTTATTGCTGACCTGAGCAATGACAAGATGAAGTAGCATTGAATGAGGTAATATTAATCTGAGAATCTACTACATATACACCTAGCTCTTGTAGTTACCCAAACTTAGTAAATGGTTCCTGGAAAAGGCCATGCAAATGAAAAATGGGTAAAAAGAAAGGTAATTAACACATACATATTGTAATGTAGGGCATAATAATATGAGATAAGTTTTTAATTTATTATAATCAAAAAATATTGAAAAACAACATTTTTTAAATACTGAGTGTAGTACATTCAATGTTTAAATATATGAAATGAAATTAAATAGCCTGATTTAGAATAATGTTTTAAATTAAAGACTTGACTGAACAGAATTTTTGGCTCTAAAAAAATACAGTATTGCAATTGGAATAATCATGGGCCATTGGTGCTGCATCTGCATCTGGAGGACTATGTGCTCAATGTCTTCCTTTCCAGGGAAGAAGTAGGTGATGATATTAAACTTGGAAATTCATTAAGTTCTTTCTCATAATCAGAAGACAGAGCACTGACACTTTCTTCAATGACTTGGAGGCAAAGAATATTGATGAAGTTGTAGATGAAAAAGAAGTCTGTGGACTTGGAAGTCTCCAGGCTTTCTCTGCCTTGGTTCTTTCATCAAGAAAGACTTTTTGGATAATTGTTTGGCTGCATTCCTCGTTCTGCACATTAGGAGATAATAGGTGTGCAAAAACCCTTTCATGCCTATTGTTATTTCTCCATTTTCTGCACTTTCGTCCTCGTCTAATAAGCTTTGAAGTACATTTTTGATCATATTAACCCTACAGTGTCAGAAACCTGACACTGAACTCACTGTGGTGAATGGATTTATTTTAAAATGTTTTCATAAAATAAAATAAACAGCTTTAAAACCTTGTACTGAAGTAACTGACGAATGGAAATATGTTATATACCAAAAAAAGAGCATTTAATTGTGCTTAATAAAATAGCAAAAATTCTAAGAAAAAATGGTAAATTTTTCAGCATATTTTTAAAACATTGTAAAATTTTACTGTATAGTATTTTAACAGTAGTAAAATTGAAAAAAAATCCGATTTTTATAAATTTTATTATTCTAATATAAGCAGTTAATATTTCTATTAATGCTTAAATCTTTTGTTTATTTATGTTTTTTTTTTGTTTTAATTTTTTTAGTCATTTATGCATGCAGCACATAATGCATATTCCTAGACTTTTAATCAGTAAACTCTAAGCTTAAGAAAAAACAATGTCACAAAAAATCATTTGCACAAGTTTCCTTTTATATAGCACAGCTCTTGAATTTGATGCATCAGCTTCACATTTCTTTGTTTCATAACAGGGACACAACAAAAACATTTTGCCCAAATCTTGCATCTATGAAAATATTTGTTATCTCTGAGAAGTGGGACATATTCTTCAAAAGTATAGCTCCTAGAAAACATAAATGGAGTGTGCATAAAAAAAGAACTGTGTATATTTTTTAGTGTTACTGGATATGTATATAAATATTCAGAAAGTTTTATGCTTATATTAGTGTATAGGCTACTATGGCAGAAGGCTAGATTGAGAGGCTGACATATGTTCATTTATAAATCATAATTAAATCCTGTTTCATAAAATCATATTTATTTATGTTTTTTTAGTTTTTTTCCCCCTCTTTGTGATTACCCGTATACTGTTTATGAGCAATTTACTTAAAATTACAGTTGATATTATGAAACTGATATAACTGTGGAGCTAAATACTTACCATAATTGTTGAACAGTAGTGTAGGCTACAATTTACAATTTCTTTCTTGTATCTGGCTATATTTTAAGCCCAGGCTACAAATTAAATTCGGTCAAGCTGAGGCCTGCATAATTATTACATAGAGTTTCTTTCAATTAATTTATGCATATGTGATTGCAAAATTAAGTTACACATAATGTTCTACTTTTTTATATAAAAGCTTTAGAAATCTTTATGTCAAATCTAATATTTTTCTAAAGTAACTATGCAATTCGATTTTAACTAAAAGGGAATCTGCACTACCAAACAAACATCTGGCATCTCTGTCTGAAACCCAGACACTATTTACAATTTCTATGGTATTACTCAGCTACTATTAGGCTCCAGTGTTTAATATGCTGTGCACTGTATTCCTTGTTCCTTGTTCTATTAGTGGTTTTTCTATATCATCATCAGTAGTGGTGTGATATCATTAATTGAAGTGCCAATATGTTGCTTGTAATATTCATTAATTATTATCAGTTTTATAGGAAACAAAGTATAATGATTGCTCATCTTGTCATTCATAGTATGTTATGTAGAATTTTATTATGTAATAAAATTAGCTTTAATAATATTTGTTATATTAAAATTCCCTTTTATGGGGGGAAAAACAAAAGCTACTTACTCGAAACTTACTTAGCATTAGAATATATAGGTTAATGCAAAATCCATTTTCTTGTAGACTGTCTTATGAAATATTATAAAACCAAATATACTTAATGCCAAACTCTTTAGGCTGTGCTCTGTACATCAGATTTCATATATCTGTTTTATTTTGTCATAAGACTTTTCAGAGTTATGGATTATTGGACTCTGGATGCAAGCTTCTGGTCATTTATTAAAAAGTTAGTTGTTTTTTTTCATCTAAAGTGTTTGGTGTAATGCAGTACATTATTAAAGAGTTTTATAAATATATAAGATTTAGTAAGCATTTAAAACATTTTGTGACCTGGTAAAACTTGACTACACAACCACTGGTTACATTCCAGTTACTTTAACATAAAATTATTAAGTCTCAGTTTTTCCTACTTTAAAAATTGTTTACTGATTTTCATTTGGATTGAGTTGTCTCAAAACAGACTACTTAAAGTAGTACATTTTGCTGTACAGTGAACTAAGTGGGCAGTTCCTGTGGGCTTAAAGGTTCTTAGTAGAGTTAAGTGATCCACTAAACAGCTGTTAGTTACAGATGGAGTCTCAAATTAAGCTCATTTAGTGTTCAGTGTGCATAGGGCATGGTTCTCATGCATGGAATCGTGCCTCAACATTTCATCCAACAGATATTAGGCTTTCCAAACGTACTATTATTCCCCTTCTCACTGAGGGCAGAGTATAGGCAACTGAAAAAAAAAACCACAATGTCAGCATAGTTGGAACTAAGGAATCTTAATTACAAGCCTGAAGTCCTCCAATAGTGTCACCTTACAACTTAGTAGACAGCAGCTAGATCAGTCTGCATGTAACAGTGGCTATGTAGTTCAGCCTTGGTCACAGAAATTTTGCATTTGCTTAAAACATCTTTATTCACCAGAAAAAATTCTTTGAGCGTTAATATTCCAATTATGGATAATTTATACTAATATATATATTGCTTCATGAAGATAATGTTTAGACCACCGAAATTTGTTGACTGCATATGCTCACATTTCAGTTTGGAGGAAAACTTCACTACTATGTAAAGTTTCAGATAAAGTCATTGTAGATTAAATTTCTCTGTTATTCAGGAATGGGCTGTCTTCTCTGGATGCACTTTTGACATCACCAAAAGAAAACTACACCCTCTCATTCAGTCGAATTCACTCAAAATAATTAAAGGTAAAATAAAGCAAAATAACAAAAATATTTGCATTTAAATCAAATGAATTAGACTAAAAAATAGCAATAATTTAAATTTTCTCTATTTGAATATTTAAGTTTTGAAAATGTACTTTCCAGCAGTTATACATTTTGTATTATTTTTTATTTTTTGAAGTTTAAGTAAGCGTGTTACTTTTTTCCCCTCAGTCGTCTCTTTATATAAAAATGTTCAGATAGTTAAATTCACAAATTATTGTTTTGAAATAAATGCAGGAGACCTAATGAATGAATTTATGATGCATAATACAGGGGTTATTTTACACGTATATGATTTTTACTATGTTTCCTAGATTTTACACTTGTTTGTGATTTTAAATGGGTCCTATACACCCATTATTGTTGTTGACTTATACACTTGTTATTTCTTTTTTATTTTTATACTCATCTTGTGCCATTTTGTTTCTGTGACTTTTAACTTTGGTTGTGGGTTACCTGACTTTTATCCCTTTATGTCTTTTTGTTTGGTGCAATATAGCCTTAGATACTCTTGCACCAAAAAAACTCCAAACAACCAAGCATAATACAGGGTGGTTATAATTAAACTGACAGTTTTCAGAGCAATGTAGAGAAGAATCTACTCAATGGATCACAGCGAAAAGTGGTGGATATCTTAATAAGAACATGGGGTAGAAAATTTATGAATAAAAAAATTAGTTAATGTTAGTGCCACCAGGTGGCGTGGGTGCGCTAAAAAAGTGGTTAGCCATTCCCCCGAGACCTTTTTCAAGCAACTGTGGACCATGCCGTATTACGTTTCCAGCACATTTTGCATACAAATGGTTCACATATTGAGAATCTTGATAAAGGTTATGTTTATTCAACTTGGTATTTTCGTTATTTTAACACACCCATGCCACCTTGTGGCACTAACACTAATTTTTTTTATTCGCAAATTTTCTATCCATGTTCAGGTATCAACCATTTTTTGCTGTGATTCGTCAAGTAGATCCTTCTCTACATCGCTCTGAGTACTGTCAGTTTAATTATAATCACCCTGTACATTAATCAAGCAATACCAGTAAAAAGCAAAAAATTAATTTACAATGCAGAATACTGGTTTCAAGTGATTATTTTTAAGCGTTCTAATTTTTGTAACAATTATACAATATAACAAACACTACTATTTATTTAAAGGCAAAATTTACTTCTCAGTACACATCAAGAGTTTAGGCTCAGGTATCCCTTCAGCAAAATGTATCGTAGACCTTCACACAACCAAAATTATCTCATTTCAGTTTGCCTGTTACTAACTACCAAATCTCATTATTAGTTTAACATTCTATCTCCAAAACTTGCACACACTGAAAATAATCACTTGTCTATTCAGGCTTTTTCTTTCTTAACAATGCTTTTTACTTTACTTGAGGTTTACACACGTGATGCCCTAGAACTCTGCATTTCCTACAATGAAATCTCACACTACTCAAACCACAGCACTGCAAATAAGATTTTTTTCCACTTCTAATTACCCAAGTAATGGAGAGTTATAGCAATATATAATTTGTTGGTTACTAATTGTTTTGCAGCACTAACTATTTGTAAAATCACCATTACACTGCAAAGTATAACATCTTGTTTATTTGCATTCAATTCTGCAGTTAAATACATACATGACTATTACACACAAAATGGACTGCCTATGTAGTTTTGTTGTGTAATAATTATGTATGTATGTCAGTCAGATTGAGTGGCAATAAACAAGATTTTGCACTTTACAGGAGTTTGGAATGTTTCCTCATTGAAAGTCCAAAAGTTACTCCAAAATATGCCATCATGCCCCAAATTAGTAAGATATCAAGGATATCGAAATAATCTGTAGGCTATAAAAAGGGATTTTTTTTTCACATTGCATGATCAGATGTAAAACAAAAAAGCTTTTGATTAATATTTACTAATATTTCAAAAAGCTTTGAAGATGTTAAAACAGTTTAATACTTGTGAATTTTGCATTCATTCACGTTTATCAAAATGCAAAAAAAAAAGGCAAACAATATATAATTATAATATTATAAATAATTTTATATTAATAAATTCATATCTGAGTATTTTTAGATATATATGCAAAAGACCAGGTTCCCCATCTCTGCTTTACAGCATAATAGTGATTTTATAAATTATAATTTGTTGGGTTTTAATTAAAAACTCTACGAAATATTAAAGATTAGGAATTCTAAAACTAGTTATTTTTAAATACTGTCTCACATTGTTTCGGGTTCACTTTGTCACAGTGCACCTACAAGATAAAAAATAAATTTGTGTTCATTTTCAGACACTAAAGAAGGGAAAATTTCCCTCACTACGACATAAAACAAAAGTATACTGTTGTAAAGTACGTAGTAAAACAATTTGTATTGTGACAAAATTTGAGATGAGATTATTCAAAAGTCATCTTTTTTCTATGAGAGCAACTTTATGCAACTAAGTATGTGTACATAGCAGTTCATATAAAATTCAGAAGCAAGAATTTGAATTTTAACAGACATATGTTATTAAATTCTTATAAGTGGAGTGTTTACATCTGTATAAAAATTTTTTAATAATTCCCATCACCACTCAAATAGTAATAAAAATTACCATACAATATAAAATATTAAAGTTTAATGTTTGCAATTAGTCACAGGTAATATATTTAGAAACATGACAATTTTGGATCTCAAGGTACACTGACTGAAACGTAAAGAGAGGGTTGTGAAATTGTGTGATTAAGTTCCGATAAAATATTCTATAGCAAAGGTCTTCAAGCATATAATCCAGGTTCGAGTCTCAGCTGGGTCAGCATTGAGATTTATCTCCGCAAAATTCCCCGCCCTGCCCACGGTCAGTAGGGGACACTGATGGGCTTGGAAAGGCTGTCGTCCATCGGATGGGATGTTAAGCCATGGCCCCGTTGCAGGAGAGCCATGCCCTGTGCACATTAAACATGCTGGATAGTCTTGACGGGAGGCTACCATCTGCCTCCCAACAGCTGTTCCAGTGGGTCCCCTCCCCCAACTTTCTCTGAGCCTTTGGGGTCCATGTGACCTGGCCATTTAGCCCATGGTGTACAAAAAAGTGCATCTCAGAGGTAAAACAACCCTACCCAAGCATGTATTGCTTTAGCTGCAGAAGTAGTTAATAAGCATCATTAAATAAGCCGTATACAGATACAAATGAGAAAATCTAAATATATCATTTTTACATGCAAGTTCTATCTTGTTGTTTTACCTTAGTGCGTCACTTTTGTGCACAATGGGCTAAATTGCCAGGTCACGAGGACCCCAAAAGCTCAGAGAAGTTTGGGGGAGGGGACCCACTGGAACAGCTGTTGCAAGAGAGATGGTAGCTCCCACCAATACCATCTAGCCTGTTCTTTAACATGCACAGGGTATGACTCTCCTGCACACAAGCCCACAGCTAAACGTCTCATGTTATGGATGGTAACCTTTCCAAGCCCATCGGCTTCTATCATGTACTCATGGCAATGCTCACAGACTTTAATTTAAAAGTAGTTCTCACGTTTCTAAAGGGTGGAAGCCCACGAAATTTCATAAGCTTAATGAACTACAATTTTTAAACTGGTCCCGTGGCCGAGTGGTTAGCACGCTTGGCTACTGATCTAAGGGACCTGGGTTCGAGCCCCGGGATTAGGCATGGATGTGTGTGTCGTTTTTCTGCTGAGGTCCTGCCATCCTCTCAGATCTCCTACTGTGGCATATAAACTGACAGGCTCCTGTCAGACCTCTGTGGCAAGCAGCTGCTTGAGGGGGTATTTATTTTATTTTTTAACACTGGATACGTGAGCAGAATAAGTAACTTCTAGTATTTTACTCTTTAAGGTTGGGAAAGTGCAACCTCTTGAAGACAATACTAAAAGTGCTTATAAAAATTCAGATTTTGTAAGAAAAATCGATTTTTGCATGGGAGTCTGTTCTTAGAACTTGGAGATATCCAACAAAATAACAGCATTCACAAAACAAGTAATTGATTTTAAGTTTATTGGTAACAAATTCGAAATTGTGCGTTATACAAAATGATAATGCTGATTATTCAGTCACACAGTATAAGCTCCTACACCTCCTCTATAAAATAATGGATTCCCATCAATCTCAGCATTAAATTTTCTCTTAGCTACTTTGTAGTATTAAACTTGGCATAATTTGGTGAATATTAATTTTATGAAATTTTAAACACATATACCGTTACACTGTGGGGTCCCAAAATTTAAAGTTATGTCACAATATTTGCCTACTATTAATTGTTGTTCATCAGTCCTTTAAATATTTATTTAAAACAATGGCATGCTTCAGTTGTGTGTTAGCGTTAACGATTTCTGTAATATTTTATTACAGGAAATTTGAAGATGTTATCAAGGGAATCATTACTTCAGACTGATCTGCATTTTTTTCTTTCTTTATAATTGCACTAACTACAAGAGGCAATAATAAAAACCCATTTGTTTTGTTTGTATAAAGTATATGTCAAATAAATTATGTATTTGTAATGAATATGTATGTAGTTCAAAATGCTTTTTATCGCTAGCGTTCTCAAATTGTGGGGTGCTCCCTCTTAAGAGGTACAAAAGAATTGTAGTGTAAAAAAGACAGATCGCCCGTAGTTAATATGAAATGCTCGTTTTCAAAGAGAAAAATCGTTTTCTGATTAGCGTTTTTAGAAGAGGAAATTTGAACTAATGAACGATTTGAAAAAGGCAAATGGTGGTTATTATTACCAATTAGAAATGAGTTTGGGTACAAATTTTCAAGCCCAATTAGGGAAAGAAACATTTCTCTAACGCAACTTATAATTTATACAGAAATGCGTGTTGCTTAACTGTTTTTTAGTATTAATGGACTTAAAATGGAGATTAGTATCATAGACGTTAAATTAATATAATCACATGAAGATCGAATTAATATTGTTTGGAACGGGAAACAAGAAATAATTCGTATAAACTGAAAATTCTTGAGTAACATCATTATAAACGTTAAAAGTGATCCATTAATAAAAGGGAGAAAATGCCAAGAAAAAAGGTGAATGGGCTTATTTTTTAGCTTGTTTTCAGAAAAAACGAGCTAATGTTTTCACTTTGTCGTCTGTCTTTCCATCTATAGACACCGAATTTTTTTGTTTGATAAGTCTTTTTGAGCTCGCTAGGTATTGATGAAATATTACGATTCGCACTTTCGGAATTTCCCTATAGTTATTTTTGCACTCAACTATGGAAAGATTTGAAAATTTAAAAATTTCAAACGAACGTTGCAAGTGTTGTAATTATGTTAGAAGTATGCAAATTTTGCTGGTGAAATATGAATGTCATGAAATTTAAATTGAAAACAAATTTCGTTTTTATCCTCAGAGAGGGTGAGAAAAAATTTAAAGGAATATTCCAAACGATCTATTTGAGCAAGAAACACGATATTTTAGTGTTGTGATGTTCAGGAGGTTTACATTGCGAACAACAACTTGTCCCTTTAACCTCAGGGTGGAGAAAAAACGCAACTTTTTTTTTTTGAGAGATCAATGAAAAATTCTTTTTGAATTGAATAAGCACTGACTAAATATGATTATTCATAGTATTCAAGTCTTTCAAGAAGCCTTAATTTACATTGTTAGAGGGGGGCTAAGTGTAGAAAATACGACTTAATATTGCAAACGATATATTTATGCTAGAAATCGGAAATTCTGGTGAATGTGTCGGCGACAAATTAAATCGCTGATATTCAATGTGTTCAGTGCAATTTTAATTAAAATTCGACCGGTTGCTCCTTATTTTTTTATAAATTTAGTACTTAATTTTCAACAATATTTTAATATATTAATAATTATATACAGTGAAAGATTTCCCACTTAACGCCAGAGGATAAAATTATATGGAGGGCGTTATTTCAGTAATATTTTCCTTACAGTTGGGTTGTTATCATGCAATCCATATTCGCCTGATTTTAGAAGCCAGAACTCTTGGTATCCAGGTTTGAATTTTACTTTGAGTACTTCGTTTGTCGTGAGTTCTAAGAGTTCCTCTTCCAAATTTGATGATTCTTCAGTATCTGTGTTTGCGAAAGGATCTAAAACCCAACTCGGTATATTCATGTGTAAAATATCTTGGAAACGCTCCGTAAAATCAACATGAAGAACTTCCAAGTGTTGACAGTAAGTAAATCTTCCGGTTTTGCAGACTGCTGATAATGTGGGAAAGTGGTTGTATTCACTTCTACCTAGATTTCGTTCGAATAGAAGAAGTTTTCCCACAAAAGCAGCTATGACGTTTTTTGTTTTAATTAAATTCAACTCATCACCTTGCAATTGTAAATTAACTTGATTAAATATTTTAAACAGGTCTGTCAAATAAGCGATGTCATTTTTTGACGTAATCAGGTTTTCGCGCAATTTTTCGTCTCTGTTTTCAAGAAAGTCCAGTACTGAGTCAAATAGATTGAAAAAACGATTCAGACAAACACCTTTAGAGAGCCAACGTACTTCTGTGTGCAGCAGCAAACGATTGTAATCTTCATCACTTTCATTACAAAGCTTACCAAATAATCGGTCATTCCATGAATTGCTTCTAATCTTATTGATTGCTTTAATAACGTAATGGAGCGACGTATGCAGATGTTCATTCAAATTTTTTGCACCAAATGCTGACGATGAATAATACAATGTACAGCGAGTACATTTGGTACTGCTTGTTTCAAATGCGCTATGAAACCCTTATGACGCCCTGTCATTGCTGGAGCACCATCAGTAGCAGCAGACAAAATATTGCAAATAGGAATTTCTTTCTCTTGAAAAAACTTTTGCATGGTATTAAATATAGATTCTCCCTTTGTATATCAGATCCCAAATTTTTAGCAAATAATAACTCATGAATTTTTTCTTCTTTTATAAATCGTACATATGATAAGAGTAGAGCTTCACTATTTGGTAGAGTTGATTCATCGAGTTGAATGGAAAATTTGCAAGTCTTTAAGTAATCACATAATGATATTTCAACGTCTTTTGCCATTTCATCTATTCTTCTTTGCACTGAATTATTACTGAGAGGAATTTTTTTGATGATATCTGACGGTGTCTTATAATGAAGAACAGTTTTTAATATCTCTTTGACTGCCGGCAAAATTAATTCCTCGCCAATTGTGTGTGGTTTTCCTGTTTTTGCGATTAACAATGAAACGTTATATGAGGCTCGTAGTCCATCATCATCTTGTTTAGAAGACGACGCAAAAGGTTTGACATAGTTGGCTGTTTTAAATATTGCTTTTCCAGTTCTTGAAAATAGGATAAATCTTTGTTCTTCTTATCAGCATGCATTTTATTTCAATGCTCTTGTAGCCTAGAAGGTTTCATAGCTTCATTTGAAAACACTTTTCGGCAAATTAAACACATAAGTAATGATTGGTTTGTAGGAGAGTACATAAATCCATATTTCAAATACTCAATACTGTACTGCCGGCATTTCTTTTTAGATGTAGATTCAGACATTTTCAAATACAAATTAACTTCTCAACAGATTTATAGATAGTTATAAAAATAATGTTTATAATGACTTCTAACACTTATCACTCACGACTATTTATCACGGCGAAGCACATAAAATAATAAAACATTCCTAGAGCTATCGCTTTTATAGATTTGATTTTGTGCACGCATTAACTTGTATGTTTGCGATGCCGGCGCACTTGCTCCGTAAACAAGTCATTTCAAGCTCCCATATTCTTGTCGAAACATATTAAATTGCATGAACCGCGTGTTTGCCTACCAACTTGCAAGGACTTGTCACCGTCAATCTATTCTAAACTAAAACAAATTAGGTATACCTAATGCTAATTTAAAAATGCTTATTAACGCGATAACAAAAATTTAGATAGCTAGATAAAATATTTATTCATGAAAACAGGTATTTTCAAAGTATTTTATTATATTAAAAAATTATCAAAAATATTAAATATAATAAATTTATTATTATTATATTATTATTACATCAAGGTTGATTTGCCTATCAGGACGGACACACATGTCCAACATAATAAGCCTGATATAATAGTGCATGTTAAGGTATTGAATGAGATTACAATTATTGATGTAGGAATAACATCTCAGGATAACCTGCAGACAGTAGAGGTTGAAAAGACGAGGAAGTATGATCTGCTGGCTAATGAGTTGAGCCTAATTCACAAGTGTAATGTTAATATTATACCTTATGTTCTGACGTGGGATGGTATTGTACCATAAAGCATACTCAAAGCAACTTGGAGTGGGAAAACATATTGAAGCTTATATCCAATCTGTGATCTTGATGAGAACTTTTGAAAGCATCTCAGTCGACATCAGACGTACCAGTACGCTAGTAGGCGGTAGCAGGGAACTTATTGTCCAAGCTGCAGTTGAAAAGCTGTACATGACGGATGAGGTAGTGGATGACCAGAATCACCAGGAAGACACACGACTTATTACACACGAGTATCTTATTAACCCCCCCCCCCCTCCAGTTTTCAACACCATACCCAAACACTTTCAACTCACCCCACAGCCTTTCATGGGCAATAACCATTCACTGAAAGTCGTCGTCCGTATTTTTATCATCTGCTAGCTGTTGAGAAAATTCCCCCCCCCCCCCCCGCCCCGTCAGGAGGCAAATTTCTGGAAATTTTAAGTGTACCATTTAGTCAAAACACTTGGCATTAAAGTTTAAAAGGAACCGCTATCGACAACGAAGAGAGAGTCTAATGTGGACACCTGGCAACGATCAGTAGCCCTCAAACAACATCCCGTCATAAAACAATCTACCAAGTTCCTTCTCCCTCCCTCACACGTATGCGCATGTTTAAATGCTTCCATAATACTTGCAATACATCTAGATCAGTGGTTCTCAACCTTTTATGCTTCACGTACCCCCTGGAAATGTGTATGTAACTGAAGTACCCCTTGTATAGACAAACTATAGTTATATATGTATGTTTTATTCCCATTGTTATACTCTAACATATATCTAGACTTTTGAGATCTCACAGCGTACCCCAAAAAATTTTACCATGTACCCCACGTTGAGAACCCCTAATCTAGATTTTAAATCCGTGAAAGCTGATCGCTCTGTTCCCACATTTCCAACATACTGAAACTGCCTTATTTGTTCTGCAGTTTTCATCGCTTCCCCATAATTTTTCCCCTCCTTTGCTAAGAGGGTGGCTTCTGAATGCTACTCGAAGGCAAACTCTTTGGGCTGCATTGCTTGTAACTGAAAGGATACTTACTATGTGCATCTGTTTTATGAAGTGGAAAAAAGGAAGTTGTTAATAAATAAAAACTTACGAGATTTTGGGAAAAAATATGTTCTTATGACCACCACTGGGCTACAGTTCATCCTCACTCCAATAGTTGGGTTGGGTTGTTTTACCTCTGAGCGGCACTCTTTTGCACACCATGGGCTAAATGGCCAGGTCGCATGGACCCCGAAGGCTCAGAGAAGGTTGGGGGAGGGGACCCACTGGGACAGCTGTTGGGAGACAGATGGTAGCCTCCCGTCAAGACCATCCAGCGTGTTCTTTAACGTGCACAGGGGCCCACATACGGGGCCACGGGCCACGTATACGGTGTATCCCGCATACGGGGCCACGGCTTAACGTCCCATCCGACGGACGGCGGCCTTTCCAAGCCCATCGGTGTCCCCTACTGACCGTGGGCACGGCGGGGAATTTTTGCGGAGATAAATCTCAACGCTTACCCAGCTGGGACTCGAACCTGGGAATTACAGATTACGAGCCTGGCGCGCTACCGATTGAGCCACCCCCGCCCCCACTCCAATAGAGATGCCCAGAAACTTAATACCATGTAAACAAGGGAAAGGTGAATAAAAATCCGTTTAACACAAGTCGGATTAACAAGAATAATTATCAATATCGGCTGTTTTGATTTCATCCGATACATTCGATTTCCGACATTTTTTTCAGAACATTACCCTTAAAAATTTCGTTTTATTGAAAGTCGTACCAGTAAAAAAACAGATAATCCTATAAAGCTTGGCTTCAGTAATCAGTTTTTTCATTTCCGTTTGCGACGTTTAATAAGTTAACATCTAAACAGTGCTACAAACTACCAGTTGCCACGCTCCCCTCTCCAGTTACTTGAATACTTTTCATTAAAAATACATTAGGAAATGGAATTTAATTCTCACAGCGTGTACATGAATATGAATGTAAAAATATTAACAGTAACTAACTCTACACAGAGAAACGTAAGATAACTTGCTGTTTAAATCATACAGTCCAATGGGACCGATTTCACAGTCAGCACAAATTAAATATTTAACTCCGTCCACTGTGTTGCTAAAGCCAACATTTTCAAAGGCATACATATTGTCAACACACCAGTACTGGTTTGTAGTTTCCTCTTGGACTTCACTTTTCTCAGATTTTAAATTCATTGCAGGTAACACAAACTGAAATCAAATAAAGTAATTAATTTACTACATAGGAAAAATATCCGACTAAATATTTCATACACTGATCAAGAATCCTAAAAATTTACATGACTTTTAGCTACTCTGAAATATTTTTAGTACTTTAGACAAACTAAACTTCAAATCCATCACTTCATCAAAAAAAGCCTACGTCTAGCAATTTTAATTCCATTAACCTTTAGACCAGACGTGTTCAACCCGCGGCCCAGGAGAGCTAGTAATGCGGCCCACAAAATCGTAAAGTTTACGTGTTTACTATATAAGCTTTCAACATGATTATGTGATTTTCAGCGAGTTTTTGATAACCCACTAGTTTTATATTGCCCTTTTTTTAATCTTATAATAAAAAACATAAGAAAATAAGTGAAGTTTTATTATTCATATAAAAAAAAATAAATACCCCCTCAAGCAGCTGCTTGCCACAGAGGTCTGAGAGGATGGCAGGACCTCAGCAAAAACGACACATACATCCATGCCTTACCCGGGGCTCGAACCCAGTACATTAACTATATTATATATTTTATGTGCGGCCCAAAACAATTCATCTTCACTCAATGTGGCCCAGGGAAGTCAAAAGGTTGGACATGCCTGCTTTAGACATTGTTTTTTCAAAACTAGTTTTTCTCTCAAAATCGGCAGTCTGTTTTAATTCTATCCCTCACATTAGAAAAGTCTGCCTACCACTCAGCTCTACTGTGGTCAGCAATCATTCTATTCCTGAACTCTGTAGACCAAGGCGAGGTGACCATGCAACTAAAAATAGCAGCTAATTGCTCAAATACGAATGTAAGAGAAAAGTGAGAGAGATCTCTGACGAGTTGGAATGTGTCATGTGCTAATGGGCTGAGCCCTCAGCTACCTGATGTGCAGTTAAAATGATTAAACGACAATGATGGGGAATAAAACTGTGGTAGAGATGTAAAATCAGTTTTTTTTTCTCATGGGTTGAGTTTATAATAAAGATGCTGTATCAGCCATAATGAAAACATTAACATATATTCCTAATTGAAGAGGGCAGCCTTGTCTAGATGTAAAATGACTGTGGTATTTAAAGCAGAAAAGTTTTACTAAATACCAAAGGGTTTTTCAAATTCTTCTTGTTTCTTAATAATGAAAAGCTCAATTCATCAGTTAGGACGTAAAGTACACTGAATGGACAAATTATTATATACACCTACCTAATAAGATACGAGTTCTCTTACCCCCTTTAAATAATTTTGACTTGCTCAGCCTTCCCATGGGTACCATCATGTGAATCAATAAAACACAAAATGTCAGTTACCCTGAAATATGCAAACACTCCGAATTACCTATTAAGAGAGTGATCATTTATACCCACTGGAATGATTTATAACTTTGAGCTTGATTACAGATCCTGGATGCAGTGGTGGGCTTCTGTTGAAAGTCTGCTGCTGTGTTTTCTATTTGCCTATGGGTTGACAGCCCCAAGTGAATAGAGGTACAGGATACCTTATATCAGATAGTGGATAATCCTAATCGAAGGTCATTGCAGGTACCCAAACCCTTACTTTAGCTAGTTAGGCATCATCAATCCTACCCTGGAGTAATGTGATTTGGGCAGGTCAGTTTCTGTCTAAATTCCGGTTCTTGAAAATGTGGTGCCTGAAGTTCCTACCAGCATGGGTGGCTTGAGACTTTATCAGTGGGGGAACAGGTCTTTGCCCCATGCCTGCAACTAGGGGGCTGTTTGATATTGTTGGTTCTACCTCTCAATAAAACGTAGTTTCTTCAAAAATCCTACTAATCCTTTTCTCTTTGCAAGTACATGGAACATTACGTAGATTATCCTCTTGATGTCCTCACATAGTAATTTCAGCATTATAACCTAGATATTCTAGGCTTGCAAGAGACCAGATACCTAAAAACAATTTTAAATTTCTCTTTTTGGGGAGGAGAATGGAAAGCACCACCAAAGTGTAGGTTTGCTTTTCAGCAGACACACCAGTGATGCTTTTCTAGGATATGACTGCATTAATGAAAATTGATTAGAGATAAATTTAAAACTTAAGATTAAAGATTTTAATTTCATCTATTGTTATACCCCCACAGAGGACTCTGATGAGGATAAGATAGGGTTTATAGACAACTTTGGGATATTTTGAATTCTGTCATGGAAGCAAATATTTCTCTTGTGTTAGGTAACTTCAATGTTAACTTTGGTACTGACTCTTACCTCTGGTCAGGGTTGGGTTGTTTTACCTCTGAGCGGCACTTTTTTGCACACCATGGGCTAAATGGCCAGGTCACATGGACCCCGAAGGCTCAGAGAAGGTTGGGGGAGGGGTTTGGTTTGGTTGTTTGGGGTTTTTTGGCGCAATAGCAACTAAGGCTATATTGCGCCAAACAAACGATAAAAAGGGTAAAAGACATGAAAACCCACAACCAAAGTTAAAAGAGACACAAATAACACATAACAAAAACGAGATGTAGAAAAAGAGTAAAAGAGAGCAACAAGTGTAAAATCAACAAGTATAAAATCAACAATAAGAATGGGTGTATAGGACCCATGTAAAAAACAACAGGTAAAACACAGGTAAAAAACCAGTAAAAAAGAGAAAATTCATAAACGAGTAAAATAACCGGTAAAGCGTAAAAAGTCGAAAACAGTGTTAAAATAGCAATGATCTGATAAAAGATGTCCGAGTGTAAGGGGCTCGGACGTAAAATCGTGAAAGTTAAAAAACAGACGTCTGTCAAGGTTAAAACAAACACAGTCAATTAAAATATGCTTCACAGTTAAAACGGTGTCACAAAACTCGCACTTAGGTACTGCGTCCGCCTTAAGAAGAAAAGAGTGTGTTAAAAACGAGTGACCTAAGCGGAGCCGAGCAAGGACAACTTCCTCCTTACAATTCCTGCGAAAACAAGACTGCCACGGTTTGACAATGGGCTTGATCTCGAAGAGCTTGTTACCAACCTGTTCAGACCAAGAT
The DNA here is from genome assembly GCA_038380435.1 of Ryuthela nishihirai. NCBI lineage: Eukaryota > Metazoa > Arthropoda > Arachnida > Araneae > Heptathelidae > Ryuthela > Ryuthela nishihirai. Next base: position 40,009,055 of record JAWZYU010000034.1, on the reverse strand, counting down.
CTCTGCCACTGTGCCCGGAGCTCGATGGTGAAACACTGCCGGAAATCCACATATGGAACCGGCAACGGAGAGTCGGACAGGGGCGTGGCTGACCTGGCAGCAGAATCTGCCAAATCATTGCCCCTGATTCCGACATGACCGGGCACCCAACAGAAGAGAATCGTGGTGGTGGCTGCCAGACGATGGAGCTGCTGGCGGATCTTGGAGAGAACAGGGTGAGGCCGATGCCTCACGGAGATCAAAGCCTGTAGCGAGCTAAGCGAGTCGGTGTAAAGCACACACCGACGATGATGCTTAGCTGCTATATGGTCCAAGGCAATGCTGATAGCATGCAACTCAGCAGTGAAGATGGAACACTGCTGTGGGATCTGGTCTGCAATGATTACATCACAGCAGACCATGGCTGATCCCACTGAAGTGCCGGACTTCGAGCCATCTGTGAAGACAGGCAAGAAGTCCGGGTGCGCAGCACGATGGCTGGCAAAGAGTTGCCGGTACACACAGTCGGGTGTAAAGGCCTTCTCCGTCCTGCACAGGGAAAAATCGCAGGAAGGGGAAACAGCGAGCCAAGGTGGAAGTGGCTCAGCTGTCGACTGTGCGATGCTATCGAGACTGGTGTTGATGTCTCGCAGGTAACCTCGGACACGCAAACCGAAAGGACGAATGGCAGTCGGCCGATTCTGGTATAACATTTCCCACCTGGGACTGAAAACGCAGTCCCAAGTGGGATGGCCTGGCAGGGATCGCAATTTTGATGCATACTGCAGGGACAACTGCTGACGGCGAATAGATAAAGATGGTTCATCGGTCTCAACGTAGAGACTCTGGACCGGTGAAGTGCGGAAGGCCCCCGTGCACACACGGAGGGCCTGATGATGGAGTGGGTCCAGCACCTTCACCACCGAATCCCGGGCGGAGTCATACACCTGGGATCCGTAGTCCAGTTTCGACCGGACAAGTGCACGGTAAAGGCGGAGCAAAGAACATCGGTCCGCCCCCCAAGAGAGGGAGGAGAGGACCTTGATGATGTTCAATGCCCGCGTGCACTTGGACCTGAGATGTCGAATATGTGGTAAAAAGGTCAATTTCCGGTCGAAGATGAGACCGAGAAACTTGGTCTCCGCCACAACTGGAATGATGTTACCCCCGAGCCGCAGCTCGGGGTCCAGATGAAGATTACGCTTGCGGCAAAAGTGCACACAAGCGGTCTTCTGTGGGGAGAACCGGAACCCATTCGCCGTCGCCCAAACCGAGAGATTGTTCAGGGCAGTTTGCAGTTGTCGTTCAATGACCCTCATGCTGGACGATGAGCAAAAGATGCTAAAGTCGTCAACATAGAGGGCATTGCCTACAGTCGGAGGAAGTTGCCGTGTAATGGAATTGATCTTGACAGCGAAAAGCGTAACACTCAGGACGCAGCCTTGAGGCACCCCCTGTTCTTGGGGGAAAGGCCGCAACAGAGTGTTGCCGACACGAACTCGAAAAATACGAGAAGATAAAAAGTTTGCAATGAAGATTGGCATGTGACCTCGCAAGCCGAAGCTGTGAAGGTCACGAAGAATGCCGAATCTCCATGCCGTGTCGTACGCTTTTTCGATGTCGAAGAAAATGGACACCAGGTGCTCTCTACGTAAAAAGGAATTCCTGATCGCCGATTCGAGGCGGATCAGGTGGTCTAAGGTAGACCGGTGCCTGCGAAAGCCACACTGGGTGTTGGAAAGAAGGCCGTGATGTTCCAAATACCAGGCCAGCCTGGTATTTACCATCCTTTCCAACACCTTGCAGACGCAGCTCGTCAACGCAATTGGACGATAATTGGAAGGAATCTTGGGATCTTTGCCTGGCTTAGGGAAGGCCAAGACGATGGCCTCCCGCCAGGAGTCCGGAAACTGCTCCTCGATGAAAATGCGGTTGAAGAGTCGGAGCAGTTGATCCTTACTCGATGGTGAGAGATGTTGGAGCATGGCATAATGGATATTGTCTGGCCCCACAGCAGATGCACGAGAAGTGTGCAGAGCACGGCGAAGCTCCTCCGCTGTGAATGGCCTGTTATAAGACTCCAGGCCATTCGAATGGAAAGACAGCGGAGAGCGTTCGGCCCTGCTCTTCTGGGCCAGAAACTCGGGGGAGTAGGAAGATAAAGAAGAGATGGAGGAGAATGACTCCCCCAGAACGTCGGCAATTGCACGAGGATCAGCAATTGCCTGTCCATTGTGCTCCAGGATCGAGAATGAGTGGGACGTCATCCCACTCATTCTCGATCCTGGAGCACAATGATGTGTACTTCCCACCCATCTTCCGGACCTTATCCCACACGACCTTAGAACTGGTCGTGCGGGTGATAGAAGATGTATATTTCAGCCAAGATTCCTTCTGGCTCTGGCGCCGGACGAAACGGGCTTTCGCCCTGGCGCGTTTGAATGCTTCGAGGTTGGGGGACGTCGGATATCTCCGAAACACCCCCCAAGCCTTGTTCTGAGCCTTACGAGCTGCGGTGCAGTCGGGATTCCACCACGGTTTTGGGAACCGTGGAAACCGAGTCGAGGTCTGAGGAATAGTAGAGGCAGCTGCATGGACGATGCAGTCCATCAACTCCGCCACTGCGACATTGATGGGCTCCTGGCTGACAGAGTGATCATCAAGCTCAGACAAGAGCTCGAAGCCACTCCAGTCAGCCCGATCAAGCCTCCACCGGGAGACACGCGAAGGGCTGCAGGGCCCCCCACGAGAGATGGTGCACACCACGGGGAGGTGATCGCTTCCATATGGATTGTCCTCGACCTCCCATGTAAAAAGTGGAAGGATCGAGGAGGAGCAGATGGTGAGGTCAATGGCAGTGAAAGAGCGGGTTGGGGAATGAAAGTAAGTACTGACACCGGTGTTCAACAGGGAGAGAGAAGGATCCAGGAGCCACTGCTCCAGGACCCGGCCCCTCCCGTTGGTGTCAGCACTGCCCCAAAGTGGACTGTGTCCGTTGAAGTCCCCCATGATGAGGAAGGGGGACGGCAGCTGCGAGACGAGGTCATCAAGGTCATCCCGGAAAACGATGCTTCCGGGTGGGAGATAGACAGAACAGACAGTCAACGAAAATCCCACAAAGAGGCGGATGGCTACCGCCTCTAAATTTGTGGTGAGGGGAATGACCTGGAATGGAGAATGGTTGCTCACGAGGATGGCAACACCTCCGTGAGCTGGACCATCTCCATCCCGGTCCCGGCGAACGAGAGAAAAGTGCCGGATAGTGGGATTGTTGGCTGTCTGCAAGAATGTCTCCTGAAGGCACACGCAAAGGGGTTGGTGTGCCCTCAGGAGGACCTTGATGTCGTCAATATTCCTCTGGAATCCACGACAGTTCCATTGAAGGAGTGTGGCCATCTCAGGTCTTAGAAGAAGTGGCGGACGACTTGCGATTTATTTTAACCGTCGCCAGCGACGGTTTTGGAAAATTAGGGCGGTCAGTGTCCATGTCCTCGGAGTCGTCCGAGAACACGGATCAGAGACCGCCGAACGAGGAGGTAAAATTTTCTTTTTGGGCCCCGGCGGGGGCCCCTTGGGTTTCGTAGGTCTTGCTGTCTGTGGGCGGGGAGGAGGGGGCCTTCCAGAGGTGGAAGGCACAGACACAGGAATAGAAACCGGTGTCGATGTCGAGGTTGACACCAACGTCGGCTTCGCCTGCTTCAAGAGGTACTTGGCAGCAGGCGAGAAAGATTCAGCTGGTGGAACGCTGATGTCGGTCTGCACCGCCACGGAAGCCATCTTGACGATGGGCTTTCCGGCAACCGCACCGGCATAGGAGACCTTGCCAGGTGGGGCAGGCGGTGCAGCGAGCTTTCTCGCCTCTGGATAGCTGATGTTATGAAGGGTCTTGAGGCGCTGTACCTCTTTCTCCTCCAGCCACTTCGGACAGTCGCGGGAGTACGCCGGATGTTCACCACGGCAGTTTACACAGCATGCCTTTTCTGCTGTGCAGTCAGGTTCGAGATGATCCTGACTGCCACAACGAGCACAGGTGGGCTTGCCCCGGCATGCGGTGCGGGCATGGCCAAACCTCTGGCATTGAAAGCAACGCAGAGGGTTGGGTATAAATGGCCGCACCTCGCAGTGTAAGTATCCTGCCTTGATGGAAGTAGGCAGGCGTGGTGTGTTGAAAGTTAGGATTAGTACCCTGGTGGGCTCTAACTTTCCATTACGGCGTGATGAAACCCGGTGGACTGCAATCACCCCCTGGGCAGAAAGCTCCGAGAGGATTTCCTCCTCAGAAACCTTGAGGAGGCCCCACTCGGAGATCACGCCCCGGGAGGAATTGAGCGTTTTGTGTGGAGTGACTTCGACTGCCACTCCACCAATCGCTGTAACCTTTAATAAAAGCTCCGAGTGCTTGGAGCACGCAGTCTCCACCTGCAAGTCACCAGATCTTAGGCGCTTGACAGATTTCGGCTCTCCCGCAAGACCTTGAATACCCTTATGTATAAAAAACGGGGACATGTCTCCAAGCACCTGATCACCCGTAGAGTGGATGATCAGGAACTTCGGAGACGGAGACACACACGAAGACGAAGGCAAAGACACAGAAGTTGGGGGTTCATGGCGAGCCCTCTTCGCAGCATTGATCGGTGAATTATGAGTAGTTGTACTCATGGTTGTTTTTGGGGAATTCAGTGCCCGTTGTCCCCACCCACCATGGAGTCCAACAAGGGGATGCCCAGTTGGGCGCCAGGGCTGCCCGGGCACCATACCCACACAGCCAGTGAGCCAAGCCCTCACTACAAAACAAAAAGGAAAAGGAAAAGAGAAATTGTGGGAAACTCGTCGGAGTTCCCACAAAAGAAAAGAAGCAACAAAGCAATAAAGTGTGAGGCAAGAGCTGGCCTCACAAAAGAAAGAAAACTACAAAATTAGTAAATGTGTGGGGAAACTCGCAAACCGTTGTCCGGACGGTGGACAAGGTTACTCACCGATCTGCATAGTTGACCCTAGCAGGACCAGCCCACCAGCCGATTGATCCTGAGGGGGCCGCACCAGGACCTCCCGTTTACCTGAAGCAGAGGCCAAAGCAGTGTATAGCAGCGGCCCCGGAATTCGCTGCCCAGCCCCGCGACAGACAGGCTCCCCAATGGCAAAACGGCCAAAGGGGACCCCACCAGTCATGAGCTGGGGAGAGAAGACGGGGACCCCTGAGCAACTGCCAGGATCCTCCTTTCCAGGGACACGGGTCTCCGCGCACGGCAAACACGCGGGCGAGCGTTTAGGACCCTGCGAAGGTAACCGAGCCAGCGGAACCTTCACAGGGTGTCCCCCTCACCAGGTTGGGGGAGGGGACCCACTGGAACAGCTGTTGGGAGACAGATGGTAGCCTCCCGTCAAGTGTGTTCTTTAATGTGCACAGGGTATGGCTCTCCCGCACACAGGGCCACGGCTTAACCGATGGACGGCGGCCTTTCCAAGCCCATCAGTGTCCCCTACTGACCGTGGGCAGGGCGGGGAGTTTTGCGGAGATAAATCTCAACGCTGACCCAGCTGGGACTCAAACCTGGGAACTACAGATTACAAGCCTGGTGCGCTACCGACTGAGCCACCCCCGCCCCACCTCTGGTCAGGAGTGTTAATCCCTTTGGCATTGATCATTCAAAAGGCAATGGGGAACATTTCCTATAGGTAAGTAAACTTAATGGTTTGAGAATAACACATACTACAAACACTGGGGCATTTATAAATACACATTGGTTTCACCTAATGGGTTGCATAAGAATATAATCGATTATAACACCAAATGGGTAGTTAGGAATACCAGATCATACAGGGGAGCCGAAATTGGGTCTGACCATTACCTGTTCAAAAGTGTTTTGCAGCTGAACCTTAAGAAATGTGCTAAGGTTAAAAAAAAATTAGCTATAACACTGAATGCCTGAAAGATGCAGATATAGCCAAAACATACCATGATAGGCTACTTAATCATTATGACAATTGTGGTTTGCTTACTACTGAATTTGAGAAAGAATGGGATCAGTTTAAACAGGCTTTTCTTGAAACTAATAGTAGTTTCAAGAAACTAATAGTAGTTTCAAGAAAAGTGTTAAAACTAAACTTGAAACTAATAGTGTTCAAGAAAGGGTTAACAGTTTTGTGTAAAAAGGCATAGAGAGGATAAAATTATTTGTGTGATAAGGCTATGGAGCTTATTTTGAAAGAAATGCAGGAATAATTTGAATCAACACCCTTTGTGTATTACCAAAGTTGAGAAAGAATGGGATTAAAAAAGGGAAAAAGGTACTCCCTACACAAAGGATGGAGATAACCTAGAAGCTACATTAGACTTGTCCTGGTTTCTCATACAACACACACTTACACAAAGACACTCCCGCTGATTTAGTAATCAGGTATGCTAACCACTATGCCAAGTAGGGCTAATTTAAGCAGGCTTTCTTGAAAGTAATGTTTTGAGTAAAAAGGAACAGAGGAACAAATCTGAGTGATAAAGCTAAGGAACTTATTTCTGAAAGAAGGAATTTCGGGAATAATTTGAATCATCACTGGGAAAGTACAGGAAAATCTCACCCTGTTTCTGTTATCACATTATTTACTGAAATTTCGAATATCTTGAATGATAAAAGTATTGTTCCTAAGGATTTTACCAGAGCTATTATGGTATGGTAATCACTTTTCTTGTGATAATTTATAGGGGTATCAACCTACTTTCTGTTCCAGATAAAGTTATTTGCACGATTGTGCTTAATAGAATTAAGAATCTGGTCAACTGACAACTGTGGATTCAAAAGTGGTAGCGGATGTTTAGATCAAATATTTCCATCTAGGCAGCTTGTTGAGAAATGTTTCGAATTTCAGAAACCTATGGTTACTAGCTTTATAGATTCCAAAAAGGCTTTTGACTGTGTTGATCAACATAACTTGTGATTGATCATTAGATCATATGGAATACCTGACAAGTTAGCATAATGAAAGCTATCTATAACAACACTGAATCATGTGTGAGCATTTGTAAAGCTAGATAATTTAAAAAGCAAATTTAACAGATAATGGTTGGTTGTTTTGGGTTTTATGGCGCATGGGCGACTAGGCCATAATGCGCCAACAGATAATGGTGATGTGCAGCTAAACACTAAAATTAGGCTGTATAATAGTTTGGTTCTTTTTAGGGTTAGTTATGGTAGTGAAACTTGGACCCTTTGTAAGCAAGATAACAGAAAATTTGATGTCTTTGATTCTAGATGTTTACACAGTATCTTGGGTATTAGGTGGTTGACTTTTTTAAGTAATAATGAGGTTAGGCACAGTAACTTTATTATTACTTACAAAGTCAAACCACCTAAGAGAGACTGTATTGGGTTGGCCGTGTTGCCCATATATATAGCTGTAGATAGAACAGGGTTATGAACAGCATGCCTAAAAACCTGAGGAAAAGGGGGAAACCTAGGATGTGATGGGTAGAGACAATGCCAAACATGACCTTGCTAGAATTGTCCTAGAGTGGCCAGTGAAGCAGCTCAGGACAGACATTTAGAGAACAAAATTGTTCAGTCTGATTGGACCTCCACTGGCCTTGGCTGCATGAGGATTTTTGTGTATATATGTGCACACATTTTTGTACTTTATACCATATGTGGGAAATTAATTTTTATATCATTGTGCTCCAAATAAGATATTCTAGTATTAATAAATTACTCATTTCATCTCTTCACAATGTAATTTAACATACCTCAGCAGTTACCAATGTAGCCATTTCAGAAACCAGAATTGTCGAAGGACATCTCTGACATATTATTTGCTTGCTGTTTTTCCCATCAGACGTTACTTGAATATTCGATGGAATTTCTGCTTTACTTGTATTCTTGACTTCCACAGACAAACAAGGTTCTTGACATTTAGTGCTGATGGAATCATGTGAAGGTCCTTCCATTTTAACTATACTGAAACATATTTAGATATTACTCTATTATATATACAGATATTCATATTCATTTTAACCACTTCCCTGATTATTCAGAGATATCTGAAGTTGATAATAATTTTTTGTAAAAACATATTTCAAGTTAATTAGTGCAAGTTTTTTCCTTCTATCCTTCATTATTCAACCAATTTATTTTTATTTCTTTTAGCAGGCAAATCAGCTGATAGACATTAATACACAATGTATTACTGTGGTTTTGTAAAACTCATGTTACATCTTTCTTATTCTACAGCACATGTCAATAAGATGATTTTTATTTCTACATCACATGCTTTAAGTTCCCAATCTTCTTTAGTTTCATCAGTGCACTGTAAATTAGCTGAAAGATAACATTTCACTGTTATGTCTAACAAGGTAAAGTGAACATCATTCTTTAGATATAAAAGTGGATTAAAGTTCATATTCTGAAAGCTGAGTGGATGTACTGAAAGTTCAATGTTGGATGTATCAAGTTCATCCTGCACCAACCCAATTCTCATTCAAAGGTATGTCACCTATATATTTTTAAGATTAAGATAATTTGTTGCAGTTTTTAACCTATTTTTAGGTATGATTTAATTGGTATCATAGTTAATAAAATATATATGCTGATCAAACACAGCAAAGCTAATATGCTTATATGGTGGCATCCAACCACAAATAAAGAAATATGTTTATTTTTTGGCACTTGTAGTTTTAAAACTTTTCCAGGTTAGCAATTTCACTGGTCATAATATCCAATAGTTTTCATTAAAAAAAAAAGAAAAATTAAAAAGCAATATTTTTGGGTATATTTTTTAGTAAACAGTCCATCAGGAAAGCAGTTAATCAACATGAGACAAATTTATTATGTAGTGGTAGCAACCACCAAAAAATGCCAATAAGTGAATAATTCTCAAACACTGTGTTGGGTTGTTTTGTTTTACCTCTCAGTAACACATTTTTTGCACACAATGAGCTAAATGGCCAGCTCACAAGGACCATAAGGGCTCAGAGAAAGTTAAGGGGAGGACAGCTGTTAAGTCCAACAGAACAGCTGTTAAGGGACAGATGGTAGCCTCCTATCAAGGCCATCCAGCATTTCTTTAATGTGCACAAAGTATGACTCACCCATAAACAGGGCCACAACTTTAGGTCCCATTTTGACAGCCTTTCCAAGCCCATAGGTGTGCCCTTACTGAGGGAAGGGGGGGGGGGGGAAGAGATAAATCTCAATACTGAACTAGGTGGGACTCAAACCTGGGAACTGCAAATTACAAGCCAGGCACACTACCCACTGAGCCACCCCTGTCCATCTCAAAATAAAATCTGCTTTTGTCTATTTAGCAAAATTAAAATTTATAATAAAATACTGTAAATATATCATAATATTAAATTTAAAAATTGAACAAGTTATAAAAATAGCAAACACGAAATGCAATTTGGTCACATAAGTGTTTGAAGGAAATAAATATAATTACAAGTTATATTCAAATATATTTATACATAGTATCACATAATAAAACATAACTATACATTAGGCTAACTTTGCCTGGAATGAGACAAAATAAAAAAAAATAGTCCTCAAGTAGCTGCTTGCTGCAGAGGTTTGACAGTGGCCTGTCAGTTTAATATGCCATAGAGATCTCTGAGGAAGGAGAGATCTCACCAAAAAGACAATACAAACATCCATGCCTTAATGAGGCTTAAACCAAGCTCCCATGAGTCAACAGCCAAGCACACTAACCACTCACCAACCAGGGAAGTTTGAATTTAGGTAAGAGTATTTTTAAATTGTGAAAAAAAAATAAAAAGTGGGAGGCAAACATTAAGAAATTGTTTTAAACAGTAGAAAACAGAAAAGTATCCAATACATACTTGTAAAGAATTATACTTTATTCCTTTGTATTCACAATAGAGTTTTAATTTTATATATTGTAATCCAGTGCCAGCCTAATTAGTTTTGGCACTCGGATGTATACAGGGTGATTCAAAACTTATTGTTCAAATTTCGTGGGGAGGTAGGGAATATGTCAGGAAACCGATTTCACATAGGAAAGTATGTCCGCAAATGTACGCATGCGTATGTAGAGGGTGCTGTGTGTACCCAACCAGTGTACAGCTCGCCCGACCACTCCCACTGTCATCAGTGTACGAGCTGACTTACTAGTGATAAGATGAATCGTTTTACGCATCAAGAGCTAGCGGATATGCATCTCGCATATGGGGATACACTGATGACAGCGGGAGTGGTCGGGCGAGCTGTACACTGGTTGGGTACACACAGCGCCCTCTACATACGCATGTGTACATACTTTCCTATGTGAAATCGGTTTCCTGACGTATTCCCTACCTCCCCACGAAATTTGAACGATAAGTTTTGAATCACCCTGTATACTGTGGGATATATATTGTGGAATGCAAACTTGGAAATAAATCTGAAGCAAGATTATACTGGACGGTAACAAATGGAGCTGCTTCTTGAGCTTAAGTTGTATCACATTAACGAGTTTGTTGAAAATTTCAAGCAATACCATTGAAATATGTCATCTCTAAAAATCAACGTAGTTCTGGACTGGTATCTGGAGTATTATACATATATATCAAAGGTTAATACTTGTGAACTGACAGCATCTGTGCTATCATCTATGATCATATCTATGTGTGCTTACATCTGTGACGAAGACAGCACCAAAGGGATCATATTACATCACTTAACCAGCTGCAGCCAGCAGGACTTTCAACGAAAAATGGTAATGTTATGACAATTGCTTTGAACCTTTATCGTGTTAAAGATTGCTTTAAGTTCTGTCATACGAATTGTAACAACTCTTACCATGACTATTCTTGAGATAGTCAGTGTGTAAATGTGATTGCTCCTAAGCTCACTCCCTTAAAAACAGCATAAATCGTGTATTAAATTTGTTTTAATGAAACAGTGCCGTAGGCACAGTGGAAATTTTTTATATCATTTCACACAAATACTAATTCTTTTTTTGAATAGTATTTCTAATTTTAAATAGTGACTTGTTCCAAAATCATATTTTATTAATTAGTAATACTACATGGGAGTGAGATGGAGAACAACATGAAATTTTGAGACCAAGTAGTCAAGTATTTGGAAAGCTGAGAGAGAGAGGGGGGTCCAAAACTTAAAAAAACATTCCAACAGTGAATAAAGTAGCACTTACTAATGAATGTTTGCATGTGAAATCAGCCTAAGTGTTACATCAACTTGCATTATTGTATGAAATTTGGTCAAAGAAAAATAAGGATAGCCTAAGATAAGAAATTTCAGAAAACAATATTTGTTTTTCCACTATTTGCTGAATCTATGGAATCAATATTTGGCAATGCATATCCCAAGGCTTTTCTTAATATGTCAAAATTTTAGGTTACTACCTTTTTTTCTGAAGAGTTATGTCAGCCATTGACATAAATACATAGTCACTTTTTAAAAGTAGATTACTTCCTTTTTATTATTATGTAGAATGATTTAACTGGATTTTGTTTAGTAGAGAACTGATTGTTCAAATGCAATGCTAGTATGCATTGCTATTGCATATAATGTGCTTTGACGACTTAACAGAGTCCATGGATCATTAATAGGACTGACAAGCTATATGGTGTTCCCCAGATTGGATTTGCTATTGTTGAGCTGTTTTACCTTAAATGGCCAAGTCACAAGGAACCCAAGACTCAGATAAGATTGGGGGAAGGGAACCCATTAGACAGCTGTTAAGAGACAGATGGAAGCCTCCCATCAAAGCCATCCAGAGTGTTATTTAACATGCACACAGGGTATGGCTCTCTTGCATACAGAACCACAGCTTTACATTCCATACAATGGACAGTGGTGGCCTTTACAAGCCCAATGGTGCACTCTTTCTAACTGAGGGCAGAATGAGGGTTCAGCAGAGATAAATCTCAATGCTAGCCCACATGGGGCTTGGTATTGGTACCTGGGATCTACAGATTGCGAGCGTGGTGCACTAATGAACTGACTGCCCACACAAACACACACAGTGTAGAAGATTAAACAAGTGCTGAAATGTATATTTCCACCTAAGTAGAACAGTAGCATCACATGGTTGGCAGTGTAAATGCAGCTGTCAGGGCTTGGGTTTGTGTCCTGCGATGGCATGGTTGTGTATGTGTTTGTGTGTTGTATGCAAAACCAGGACATGCCTGAATGAGCTTCTAGGTTATCTCTGTCCTTTGTGTACACCTTCTCATTAAAAAAGAGAAAATTACAGAAAGTGACAAATCACTGCAAAATATGTACTTTCAGTAAATTTAACTTAAACCAGTGTTGGGTTACACTGTTTTTCATCGGAGTCACCCCTCCCCATACAGTGAGCTACAAGGCCAGGTCACAAGTATCCCAAAAGCTCAGAGGTTTATGAAAGGGATCCATTAGACAGCTATTAGGATATTTATTATATTATTATATTATTTAATCTTGACAGGAAGGTTTGACCTTCCTGTCAAGATTATGTAGCATTCTTTAATATGCACAGAGTATGGCTCTCCAACAAATGGGATATGGCTTAGCATCCCATCCAATAGACGATGGCCTTTTCAAATTTACTAGTGTTGTCTTTCTCACTGAGGGTAGATGGAAGTTAGTAAAGAATATTCTCAATGTATACACTATTGGAACTTTAATCTGTTGGTGGCCTACGATTCTTTTGTTGGTGGCCTTTTTTTCTTTTGGATGGGTAACATGACGTCACGTGTGCGATTTGACAGTAATGTGAAGTTACATTTGATTGTTTTTGCCATTTTTGCTTGACAACTCCTTGGGATAATATGCCTATGTGGCTAGAGGAAAGTGCATATGTATAATATAGACGGATTTTTAATGATAGCCAGAATAGGAATAATAAATATGTTCCTGTTGTTTTTTCAAAATTTCATTAAGATATAATGAATAATAAGTTATTTAAGATATTTTGGAATTGAAATGATTTAATATTATGAGGGTTGTTGAGAGTGTTAGTCAACTGTTTTGTAATGTTATGGTCACATCATTTGGAAGTGGAAGTTCGGTAGCTTTTTATGGCTGTGTACAAGGGAATGTTTTTGTAAGTTGTTTGGAGTGAGGGGCATTTGAAGGGGAAGGGAGGAGTGGTTAACCACATTGAATTATTTAAAAAAAAATTTGTGTTTAGTATCATATAGTAGTACGTGTTTTGTTGTGAGTGGAAGAAAATGGCAAAAGTTTATAATGGATAATTAAGTTTCAAAAATGAGAGTTTTTACGGGGTGTTAGGGTTTTAGGAGATAGTTTTTGGTGAAATGTATAAAGTGAGTTTTCAGAGGATTCTTATGTAGTGTGGGGTGGATGGGTAGAGTATGCTTGGGGGAAAAATGTTGGAAATTTTTCCGTGTGGGACTGAACATGGCGGTATTAACGAACATATGTATTTCATTATAGTAGTTTGGGATGAATTGAGTGATTTTTAGTAATTACATGTAGTATGGTAATTATTAGTGTATTATAGTGATTTATTAATTTTGTTATATATTTAGGAGTCTTTTTAAAGTTATTTATACGATTTATTGTTAATATGTGGAAGCGTTTGGAAGCTTTTGATGTAGAAATTTTGGGTATTGTAGAATTGTCAGTGTGGAAAAATGGCTGTTTTTGATTAGTTTCAGGGGCTTTTTTATAATTCAATCAGCTCTGTACTGCTTCCGATTTTTATGTTTTTCGGTATGCATCGTCTCTATCATTTAGTTTCTTTTTTTTCATAATTTGGATCTGTGGTGTACTGTTTCCAATTTTCATGCTTTTTGGTATGTGTTGTCTCTGATGAGATTATTTAATTTTGGAGGCTTTTCTTATAATGCAAGTTGACAATGCATTGTCGATGATGTTCTTGGTTTTGAGATTTGTGTTCAATTTTATTAATTCTGGTGATTTATTTAGGTTAATTATTGTATGTGTGACTTGATTTATTAGTTTAGTTTGTGGAAATATATTTGTGGAGTGTTTTAACTATTGGGAAAAAGAGGGGATATTTCAGGAATTTGTAGTATATGGGTTAGAAAATGTGTTGTAGTTTCTTTATGGTTTTTTTTTTTTTGTCACATTGTGTTTGTTTACAACACAAAGTATCGTTACCATGGTAATGGTACTTTGCATTTGACATAAACTCGAATTACCATTACCATGGTAACGAAAAAAAAATCTTTTTTTTTTTCTAGAAACCCTTGTTTGAGTTAGGATCTGGAGGGTTGTGAGAACAAAAAGGACTATTTTGCTATATTGCATAAAAAAAAGGCAGCAGAGGACTGTGATGTGCACGACTGCCCAAGCAAATATGTTTCCAACTGAGCCCAACCCTACACCAGTGTAAACCATGGTTCTCTCAAAACACTCTATGCCATTATTAGGCTGTTAAAACACCTGTTAGTCAAGCAGTGTCAGCAACATTTGAAATGGTTAGAAAATGGAGTGTTCAGTGTTAAATTTCATTGTGATCTAACAGTTAACAAAGTAGACTGAATTCAAGCAACTCACTAATGATTTCACCTTAAAAAATTCCTAAATAGCTTGTCGAAAACTACATTACAGTTCTTAACTGTAAGGTTAAATAAAATCAGCTGTACCAAAAATTTATAATTACAACTATTTAAATTTTTATTTCGCAAAACTGAATTAAGCATAAACTTATACAAATACGTAAACTGCAAAGAAATATTTTTTAATTTTTTTTAAACCCATCATACATATTGCATACTAATGCATTTTAAACAGTTTCTCCTTGTATTTTTAATTTTTCACTTATATAACTGTAATTGTTTTGCAGTCATGATATGAAAGCAATTCCATATTTGTATTGGATGAATGTTTTACTGTTTTTACAAACTAGGTTCTGATTCCTTTATTACATGATATCAGACATGATTTAAACTTTTATTGGTTTAACTTGCAATTCAGCCAGTACTCTCTATGGTCTTAATGTACTCAGACCACAGCCTTATGTAAAACTACCTAATAGCCATAACTGAATGTATCCAAGCCCTAAAATGTTTCCAACACATCGTAAGTAATATCCAAGCCCTTAACTGAAACTCTTTTACCTAGAGAAAAATTTCACAATTTTTATTTATTCAGCATTTACCATTACCTAAACAAAATTTTTAGCAGTATTGACAGTATAGACAAGATAATTAAATTTTGGTTCCATTATCTCTCCTGCATATGAACTTCGGAAAGAAACAAATCAACATGACAGAAAAAAAAACAGTGTTGTCATTCAGTGAGCTCACGAATATATGATACGGTATCGTCACTAACTCGAACTACTAAACAAATGTCAAATAAAAAACGGGTTTCATAAATACAATCATTTGTAAAGTCTTCGATAACTTTCTAAATAAAACAATATTTACAGTTTATATATAATGACAGTCTTTTTTCGGTTACAAAGATTCAGTTAGATGCTATATACATTTCGAGAAATTGTCGCCGGTTGTATCTTTCTACGTATCTACATAGCAAGTATATTACTTACATAATCGACAAAATTACGAAATACCTAAAGACCTTTACGATCCAAATAAGGGCATCTGACTGTCTGGATTTTCTAAGACGAAGAACTCGAATCAGTTCACCGCACTACAACCTGCTGATGCATATTTCTGATTCACTGAAGCATTCAACCCCATCTTTAGACCTACATCATAAACAATGAACCATGTGAGCACGCAACTTCATCAAATAACCATGAGCCTAAGGCAATGGTTGTCACACCCACAATTCACGTTGTCAAAAACATGCTGTAGTATTGGTAGAGTTTATTTTTTTATAAAATAAGTTATTTAAATTTATTTTAAGTTAATTTTGATTATCAACAAGCAAAAGAAAAGATAAAAATTTTGTGGCATTTCAGCCAAATAAGATTATGTTAAACATATTCATAGATAAGAAAAGTGGAAAATTAAAATTCTTCAGCGCTTTGAAATTTCTATATTTATTGAAATTTAGAAACCGGCATCTTTTAGATACCGTCTTTTTAATTATTAGAACCACTGTCATTATCTAAACCAGTGATAACTGAACTTTTTGAAGTACCTAATATTTTCGAAGAATTGCGTATTGTTGTGGGGCAAAAATTTCATCGTTAAAGAAGAAAATTCAAAGAATGATAATCTTTCAACACAGCCAAATGGTTTTATAAGAATTACTACAGCACACTTAAAACGTTATCTTTTGCTGGCTGTTGAAAAAAAGAATTTGTTTTTCGACAGCTCTATTACCACGAAAGGCTTACATGAAAAGCTTGCGAGTATAAAGCGCCACAAACAAGGTATTAAGGTAGACAAGAGCTAATGGATGTTCAGAAAATGTTTTCTGTCGGCTCTGCCTCGAAGTTTTTTTTATCATATATCTCCCTTACGAAAGTCTCACTTGAATTTGCAAGTATAAATCGCCATTGAGAAAGATTCGATGAAGACAACAACTAGTGGATGCCGCGAAACTTTTTGAAAACTTGGCAAAAGCACCAAAATTCGGAAGTGGCTGGTGTGGGGGAAATTATAAAAATTACCAGACACACATATATTATCTCCAGATTGGGCAGTGGTAAAAAGCAGAGCCTGCTCAAACTGATAAGTGAGGTAAGCTGGTGGCACCAAATAAATGTTGGAAAAGGGGCGCTGAAAAGGGACTTATCAAGGTGGAAGCCAATGTACGCAAACATACCTTAAGCCAGTTCTGGTTGGTAAGACTTAATTTTTTCCGTCTTAATTAGGCATGTCCTTGCAACAGAAGGCCTATTATTCAAGTTTGGAGTAGCTTCTAGTATCGTATCTATATGTAGCAAATACAGAAACTTGATACATATAGATACAATATGTAGCAAATGAATTCAACATTTACCATTACCTAGACCTTCTACTATGGCATATAAACTGACAGGCTCCTGTCAGACCTCTGTGGCAAGCAGCTGCTTGAAGGGCTATTTATTATTATTATTAAACAAAATTCGTAGCTGTATTGGCAATTAAAAGAACACATGGACAACACAATTAAATTTTAAAGTCATAACCGCTAAATTTATAATGAAATTACCGAAATTACCTAAGTAAACTTTGCACTTTATAAACATATTTGCAAAATTTACATTAATTTGAATCACTTTTAGTTTGTTTCACTATCAGGTTACGAATTGTTCGTAAAACATTTGCTGAACTTTCACTGCTTTAGTGGAATGCCATTCACATTTTTAAATTCATGAAGGGTATACAAAAGTGTATGCCTGCCAGTTGTGCATAAAACTTCAAATATTCGCATATAATCAACGAATTTTTGAATATTAACTTAGGAAAGCCTTCGACCAATAAAACATAAAAGTCGAGAATCAGTACTGAAACTGAAACTGCGCTCGTCTGTAAAAAGCACATTTACTTGTTGGCCTGGGGCTCTAAAGGTAATTTTTTTTGCATCATATCAAATGAAATTTTCAGTTGAAGAGAGTGTAGGGGTGAGTCGGATACAAACCATTGACCTTTGTGCATACAAACCTCGGTCATGCAGCCTCTTGTACACAGAATCTTTTGAAACTGTTGTCCCTGTGACTTCTAACGGTTCCAATGGACGGTTCACAAAATATTGCATCTCATTTTCCAATGTTGTCTAACTATACTAGTTTCCATAAATTAAAGAAAACTCAGAAAAATTATGATAAACAAAAAACTATATGAATGATTTTAATGAAATTTGATGAAAGCATGAATTACAATGCTAGGTTTCAGAATAGCATAAAATATTTTAACTAGAAACAATTTTTCGTCAAAAAGTAACACAGAAACTTGTCCAAAAATGAGGTGTCAGAATGCAATGGGCAAAGTTCTTTAATAAGGAGTATGGTCACCCCTTACAACAATGCAGGCACGACAGCGGTGTTCCATGCTGCTTATGATGTGAATCAGCTCAATAGGGAGCAATGACCATTGTTCCTTTAAGCAGTAATAAGCTCCCCCTTTGTTTCAGGTGGCGGGTTGAGGGCAGAAACACGTCTCCTTAGACCATCTCATATATATGCCCAATCTCATATACATGCTCAATCGATTTAGGTAGGGAGATCGACCTCGCCACTTCATGTGCATAATGGTCTCCTCTTGAAGGTATTGTTTCACTAATCGAGATCTATGTGGACGAGCGTTATTGTCTTGTAAGATGAATGTTTCACCTATTGCATCAATGTAAGGATGTACATAAGAATCCAAGATACCATCTCTGTACCTTTGAGCATTGAGGTTCCCACTCTTCAACACATTGAGGTCTGTGCGTCCACCTAAGGAAATGCCACCCCAAACACACACGCTACCTCCGCCGCAACTGTCTCTTTGACGGATGTTACTGGGCACAGAGAGCGAGTACTTCGTTCTCTTCATATCAAACAATGTCCGGAATCACTCTGCAAGCAATATCTGGACTCATCTTTGAAGAGTGTGGACCTCCATTGCTCCTCTGTCCAGTTAACATGCGTGTGTGCCCAATTTAACCGCTCTCTCCTATGACGTGAGGAGCATATAAATTACGGGCCTTCTAGCGTACAGACCTCCCTCATGAAGATTTCTACGCAGAGTAGATGATACAACTCTTCCAGTGGCTGCTGCAAGAGAGCATCGTAGCTGAGAGGGATTAGACATCCTGCTAATTCGTGCTGTTAATCGCAGATATCGGTCTTGTACAGCGCAGAATCCATGCTAAGAAATTGATTCCACAGTCTATGGACCACAGAAGGATTCACATTTTAGTCATCACGCCACGTCTGACTGAGTTTGGCCTGCTTCGAGCTGGC
This sequence comes from Ryuthela nishihirai, assembly GCA_038380435.1. Classification (NCBI taxonomy): domain Eukaryota; kingdom Metazoa; phylum Arthropoda; class Arachnida; order Araneae; family Heptathelidae; genus Ryuthela; species Ryuthela nishihirai. The sequence continues at coordinate 39,990,311 of JAWZYU010000034.1, read as the reverse complement.
CAATAGTTTTGCACCACAGTTCATTTGGCAAATGATATCTCGAGGTCATTCCTAAAAAATGGCTATTTCGAATTTCTTTAGTCACATTTACAACACAAAATAACGATCCACTCCAAAACACCCGTTTTTATGCCGCTATCCGTTTACGCAAATTGACGCAACCTATATTAATTTGTATATCATATTCTGACTTGAGCCGTCCCGTGGCCGAGTGGTTAGCACGCTTGGCTACTGATCTAAGGGACCTGGGTTCGAGCCCCGGATTTAGGCATGGATGTGTGTCGTTTTTCTGCTGAGGTCCTGCCATCCTCTCAGATCTCCTACTGTGGCATATAAACTGACAGGCTCCTGTCAGACCTCTGTGGCAAGCAGCTGCTTGAGGGGGTATTTATTTTATTTTTTTATTCTGACTTGGCATTACTTTACTTATTACATGAAAAAGTTTGGTGAGGATCGCACAATGTTTTAGCGAATTATCACATTTTTTAAATTTTTCTTTATGGAATCAATGCATTAAAGGCAAAGAGCTGTCGTCTTCAGTAGTTGTGGCCTTGTCCCGTTTCTAGAAATTGTCTTCAAAGTCTTGAGAGCATGTTTTGTGATACATTTAAGGGCTTGGATATTTCAGTCAAAAATTTACCACTAGATATCAGTAATGACCAATCAATTTATATAAGCTAATTTCACATTACTCTGTGTTATGTACAATAATCCACATATTCTCTTTGTAGCATGATGAAAGCATATTGCTTCCCAAATTAATTCCAAGCTGCTAGAACAGAGGAGCGGAGGTGAGTCAATTGGTAGTGTTCCTGGCTCCTAATCTGCAGTTCCCAGTTTCGAATCCCATCTAGGCCAGCATAGTGATTTTTCTCCTCAAAACTCCCCACCCTGCCCTCGCTCAGTAGCTGACACCGATGGGCTTGGAAACTCCACCATCCGAAAAATGGGAAGTTAAGCCATGGCCCTTTTCGTGGGAGAGCCATATCCTGTGAATATTAAAGAACATGCTGGAAGGCCTTGATGGATGGTTACTATCTATCTCTTAACAACTCTCCATTTACTCCTCTTTCCCTAAACTTCTCTGAGCATAACTTTCGTTGTCCTTGTGACCTAAAAATTTAGCCCATTGTATGCAAAGGAAGTGTCGCTCAGATTTAAAACAACCAAACTCCAAAATCGAAATGAGTGGTGATCTCAGCTATACGTTACTTTATATAGTAGCAACCTTAATTTTCACGGGGCTTCATCCATGCATCTTCTTTATTTCAAAATTTATGTACACTCCACATTTAATACGAACTTACATACTTTATGAGATGGGAAATTATGCTTTAATTTCGAACAGTTATATATTGTATCTTTCTTCTGGAATTTCTGAACAAAATATTTTTATCAATGGTAACATAAATTTCTCGAGTATCTTGCTCCAATTATTGGAAAGTTGTTTTAAATTCCTTACTTCTTTCCTTTTTCGCAAAAGCACAGCACAGATGGAATTTTTGTGTTCGATAAAAATACCATTCATATGTCGAAATTAGGGTTTTTATTTTATAATTGACATTTTAGTGCTTGCCTGTACGTTGTGCATGTTTAAGTTTGACTAGCAATGCACTTAAACAGTGTAATTTTCACAAATGAAGAAAAATCCGGGTTGAAGCTTGTCCTGTTCGTTATGATGGAATTATTCGTGAAGAGACTGTTTTAAAATATATTTTATCACGACTTAGGGCACGAAAAATCGAATCTTCTACATCCGAAACTTAAGAAGAAACAATATTAATGAATATTTTTCGAAGTTTCTAAATGTTGGACGAAAACAACTTTTGCTGTTTTGGATTTCTGTTGTAGCTACGAATTCACGTGTAAGAATAATTGGGAGCTATGTATTTAATGTATTACTTAGATAGTAAAGGTGATCGTGTATATACACTTGAGGTAAGTAAATATATTAATTTGCGAACATAGTTTCGATATAAAATGCTATTCTGGTTGCAGCTGAAAAAGAAAATATAAATGCATACTAAATTTTGCTATGAAATTGAAATAGACTTTGAATAATTATTGTATATATTCACGTGGAAAAAATTATTTCCGACAGTGCGATATGTTGATGATTTACCTAAACTTTTTAAAAATTTTACTCCTTTTTAAAAAAAAATAATTGGGCATCAGGGCCCTCGACCGCCATTTTTTTAATGCAACCTAACAAAATGGCCCTTTTCGATGATTCTCACAACTCCCCAGACCCTAATCCAAACGGGTTTCCAGAAAAAGGATGTTTTTTTTTCATTACCATGGTAATGATAACTTTACGTTTAACGCAAAGTATCGTTACCATGGTAACGGTAATTTGAATTTAAACAACGTAACAAAAAACCCATTCTCCCCACCCTCTAAAAACAAACTTCACAACCATAAATTACTTAAAAGTAAAATTATCAAAAGAAAAATACCCCATAAACACAAGCCAAGACAACACTTGCCTTCCCACATATTACAAATTGCTACAATCTCCCCCCCCCCCCCGCTCAATTCCCAATAGTTAAAACAGTACATAAATATATTTATATTTTTGCAAACTAAACTAATAAATCAAGTCACACATAAAAAAACCTAAATAAATCACCAGAATTAATGAAATTGAATACAAATTTTAAAAACAAGAAAATTGTGAAGAGTGCACTACCAATTGGCATTATAAAAAGTCCTCGAAATTAAATAATGGGCTACGGTATGGCAGACACCCCACTGAGAGAGTTTGTCGATTTTCTGAAAACATTCTGTGACAAAAGTATGAGCGAACTATTCATTTCTCTGACTTATTTTTTTGGTGACTTTTACAATGCAGCTGACAGATTCACATGAAACAAGAAATCTTAATTTTTATGATTAAATATTTATAAAATTTTATTACAACATAAAAGTGGCGGAAACTAAACATGAGTGTGAAATATGAGAATAAAATAATTGTAAAAGTTCTATTTTGCATTGTTTCTTCTTATTGCTATCATTTCTTCGAAAACATCTTTTGCATCATATCAGCATTTACGCCTAAAAAGATATTCCAACAATCTATCTGCAAGGCATTCAATGTGTACACCAGTTTTGGTTATTCAAAGTTTCGGAGGCTGCCAACTAGCTTCAATTGCTTGCTATTAACTCCTGAATACAGATCTAAATTTTCAGTGTGATTCACAGTTTTGTGAACATAATATCCATCTTTACCGAGCAAATTGTAAGCTCTCGACTAGTCTGTTAGAATTGTTGTACCTTTCTCCATGTTTCATTATGAAAAGAATTAAAATGTCAGCAGATTGTTTATTTTCCGAGCGTATTTCTAGTCTAAATGCCTTAGATTCTCTCGCAATGAGGCCAAGTATCCATGCACCGTCCTTAATGCGACCAACATTGTAATTACTTCGTCTGATTTACACCTAATCAATCTGCACATATTTACCTACACCATCAACTTGGCCACTGTCCTGTATGCTTTCTAACATTTGGGCTGAAATGACTTCTCTGCCATATGAATACCAATCAGCGATGGTTTCTTTTGAAGTTGTTTTTGAGTCACCAATAGCACTGTAATTCATTGCAGTTTTATAATCAAAATCATGTGAAAAACGGTAACTACCTATACTTTTTCTGGAGAAAGCTTTGTATTAGAAAACCACTTATTCTTTGCTCACGCCACTGACCCTTCATACTTTCCATCGCTGTTCACTTTTCAACAGTGAAATTTTCCGGGCCCTAAGTGATTTCTATTTAGCTTCATCTCATGACTTTCAGAATACAGCATTGATGTTCGTAGCAATCCATTCTGTTTACACCATCTTATACAACTTTCTCTGTCTTTTTGTAACTTCTTTGAATAAACAGTGCATATTCTGCATTGCCATCATTAAAAACCTTCAAAACAACCAATAAAAATGGCTTCCATTACTAGCTAGGGCAACCAACAGATTAATGAAATTTTTATAATTATTTTTGAATAAATGTTTATGATAAATATTTAAAAGTTAAATTATGGAAACTCATTTCAAATGAATCCGTTGGTCGCATTATGAAAAAACCCACAAAAATATAAGATCACAGTGGGAACGAATCAGTAAAATATCACCATTGATCGAAAATGTTAACGAGCTATAAAAATGGTGGCCATTACTTCCCAGACATAATCTCGTATACTACATCCTACTAAACACAAAAATACACTCTAAAGAATTTATTTAAAAATACCCCTCCCACACACACAGTCACAAAAATTAATGAACTCCCACTTCCAAATAACCTGCCCATAACATTATAAAAGAACACTAACACTTTCAACAACAACCCTCCTAATATTAAATAATTTCAGTTCTTAAATAACATAATTTACCATTATTTTAATGAAATTGAAAAAAAATAACAAGGGGGACAGACTACCCCTTTTCTGCTTATTAAAAATTCCTCATAAAATATATCTAACACATATGCACTTACCTGTGACCTTAGCTGGCAAGGCATTCCAAGTTCAATGAACAAAAACGTCACATTGACATCAAATCATGCATATGACACATGACTGCATTACTTACATCATACATATGACACATGACTGCATTACTTACACAAAAGAAACAAATCATAGAATCATAGTCCATCAGTAACCCACAGTTACATCTCTGCAACATACTTTACGCTTCGACGTCATACATTTCCTGAGCAGTGCTGTCTGTTGGTTGAGGACTGAACAATACACTGACCAAAATAGTTGTTCTATGCTTACTGCCCATGATAATTGAATATATGCAAATATTCAAGTTGTAGTAGTTATAACAAAAACAGTCGTGCAGTTTGTGGACAACAGCTGCCATTTTCTTGATGCAGGTTAATGATAAGTTGTGTTTTTAGTAACCTCCTGCTCCCTACTGCCTACTGATGAAAACAAAAAAATTTGCTCTACTTTGTGCTATATATTTGAAAATTAAATCCAAATTGCATTGAAAAAAATGAAACAATTATATTAATAGCCTGCTTCTTTCTTGAAATTAAACTCTTAACTTTTATTCATGTTAGATGATTTTGACCCGGGGGAAAAAAAAAACTACAGGCCACAGAAAACATACCAACAGACAATCAATAAATCATTTGATACAATGAAACACTATCATACTCTATGTTATTCACTGAAGTTACTTTACACACCTTCCGAAATGTTCAGTTACCACTCGTGCTGCCATCTGGTGAGCTGAGCACTGTAAACTGCAGGTGTATTTTTTTTGTCTGTTAATTGGTTATTTTATGATGTTCATTATAAAGCCTATTTATTTATGGTGTTAAAGGCTTAAAGTACAACTTAAAGTAACTTAGGGGGAAAATGTTTTGGAAGTGTGGTGTGTGATAACATCTGTAAGCAAACTTGAGTTGCATGCTGTTAAATAATAAGGTTCAAGGTGTTGTAAGATCATGTTGAAATTAGCCTCCAATTAGGGCTCCCTACTAAAATTGGAATGATACAGAGAAGATTAGCATGGCCCCTGTGCAAGGATGACACGCAAAATCGTGAAGCGTTCCACATTTTTTTATCCAGCCGTCCCATGGCCGAGTGGTTAGCACTCTTGGCTACTGATCTAAGGGACCTGGGTTCGAGCCCCGGATAAGGCATGGATGTATGTGTCGTTTTTCTGCTGAGGTCCTGCCATCCTCTCAGACCTCTGAGGCAAGCAGCTGCTTGAGGGGGTATTTATTTATTTTATTTTTTTTACACCAGTGAAGTTTACAATAGAGTAGTGGTTTTCAAATGGTTACTTTGAAATTTTGTATGTTTTTTTTTAACTATGTATTTATAACCCATTACACCAAATTGCTATTCTTTTTCAAACAAATGTCATTTCACAATAACAAAAGTATCTTAACAGATTAAAAAAAAAAAGCCAGGAATTAATGTAAGAGTAAATTTGATTAGATGCTATTTCATGTTTCTCAACCATAAGATTCTGCTTTCAAAAATATTCAGTGACAAGTGCGAATGTATCAATGAGGAATAATGTTAAACTAAAGGTAAGCTATTGGCAATGACTGTGATGATCTATGAAAAGTGGATACAAGTGTCTCAGCTTTTGTGAGATAGTGTCAAACCTAAATGCTCAAATATATACATATATGCACACTTTTTCCACTGATGTTAGTGCAAAAGTTGTTAAATATTCATATAAAAATGATGTTTTTAAGATAAACACACTACATCACAAAAGTCAGAATGTCCGTAGGAGCATAATAAGATGTGTGACCTTATCTGGCAAGGCATTCCAAGTGCAATGAACAAAAACGTCACATTCACATCAAATCATACATATGACACGTGACTGCATTTACACAAAAGAAACAAATTGATGATCACAAAGGATGATGTCACAAAATGATTGTGACAAATTGATGTCACAAAGGTTACAAAAGAAAGCACTATTTCCTGAACATACAAAAGGCTGGCACAAGCTAATCAGAACACAACTTACTTCTAATATTCATAATAGTTGACTATCATGATTTCAGATATATTTATATCCATCATCAGATTTAAGTTGATGTTAGAGGGCTACATAAAAAAATTATATTTAAATTGCATAATAACAATATGATGCATGCATAAAAAAATAGTATTGATATTATGATACAAAGAAACAAAAGACAAATTAATAACTGAAGTATATTGGAAGCCTACCTCTATCAGCAATTTAATACCATTTAATTCTTTTATACCAAGAAAATATATTCTTCTATAAAAACATTACTGTATAGAGTAAATTGATACTACAACTATTATTATCTAAAGAAATTAATACTAACGGCAATTTTGTCAAAATGCTGGATATCCCATTCATATAGTCAGCAAAATAAAAAATGAAATATAGCTGTAAATCAACAATGATGTTTCCAAAAATAGAAATGTGAATGCAAGCAAGCTAAAAATACTCTAATTCTATACAGTATCATCCTACAATAAACTATCTCTTAAACAATATAATGCCAAAATAGAGCCTCATTAAATCTACTACCAGTGCATTAATTAAGACAGAGATTTAGACTCTATTAGTGATGGAGTTCACCTTTACCAACAAATTATAACAATGCCTCATTAAGCTTATACACTATATTGCAAAAAGTAACCAGACACTTCCATGTTAACTGAACGAATAGCCACATTTAAATCTACCTAACTTCGAAAATAAGCTTTTTACGGAAAACAAAGTCACTGGACATAAATTGAAAATCTCGGTCAGAACTCTCTAAATCTCTATTTTCTATATATTAATCTAATATTTAAAGAGTTACGGAAGCTGAAACATTTAAGTGAAACTTTTGCTAGTTTTGAAAATTTACTTCAAAAAGTTAAATCACAACTGTTATAACAAGTTGTTTGCAATATAAATGCAATATTTGAATTTTGTTTAAGGATTTTTGAAGTTTTTATCAATTTGGGGGGGGGGGGGGGAATGTTTTGGAAGTGTGTGTGATAACATCTGTTGTTAAATATTAAAGCTTCCATAACTCTTTAAATATTAGATTGATATTATAGAAAATAGAGATTTAGAGAACTCTGACTGAGATCTTCAATTTATGTCTAGTGACTTTTTTCTGTAAGAGGCTTATTTTCAAAGTTAGATAGATTTGAATGTGGCTATTCTTCCACTTAACATCAGTGTCCAGACACTTTTCCAATATAGTGTAAGTTATATAGGTATTACAAGATCTTTACAAGAAATAAAAGAAAATGAAAATGACATCAAACTACATAAATCTTTACTGTACTTGCCAATAATGTAGCAAAACTCATTTGTGATAAAGTTTTCAAAGTGTGGGAGTGGGCTCAGTACCGTGCCAGACTCATAATCTGCAGTTCCCAGGTTTAAGTCTCACCTGTGCCAGCTTTGTGAAATTTATCTCCTAAAAACTCCCTGCTTGGTCAATAAGGGACACAAATGGGCTTGAAAAGGCTGCTGGATAGGACGTTAAGTTGTGGTCCCATATGTGAGAGAGCCCTACCCTGTGCATGTTAAGGAACAGAAAGGATGGCCTTGGAGGGGAGTCAGTCATCTGTCACCTAACAGCTGTCCAGTGGGTCCCCTCCCCCCCCCCCCCCAACATTCTCTGAATCCTTGGGGTCCTTCTGACTTGACCATTTAAACCCATTGTGTGCAAAAAAGGGCTGCTCATAGGTAAAACAACCCAACTCAAAGTACAATATTATAACTAAAATATTACTGAAAACTTAATAATATATGTTAACCTTCCAGTGTCCAGCTGGAAAAACTGGTTTACATCCAGAGGCCAAGCTATTTTCTCCCTATTCTCAGCCAAAAGAAAAATTTCAATTTTAAAGTTTTTTGCCAAATAACTAATGAAAGGAATTATAGCATGCTATATGCCAAATTAATCAGCATTTAATTCTTGATTTTTCTGAAAATAAAATATTTGACAAAAATAACTTTTTTTTATTTCTGAATAACAGAAAAATATTTTTCTTGTTTAAAAATTTCTCCCATTTTGTAATTTTGTCATATAATTGATATAATATTATAAATATCATTGAGTGGTTAGCGCGCTTGGCTACTGATCTACGGGACCTGGGTTTGAGCCCCGGGTAAGGCATGGATGTTCGTATTGTTTTCTGCTGAGGTCCTGCCATCCTCTCAGATCTTCTACTGTGGCATATAAACTGACAGGCTCCTGTCAGACCTCTGTGGCAAGCAGCTGCTTGAGGGGGTATTTATTTATTTTAATAATATTTTTGCCACTGCTTGAGGGGGTATTTATTTATTTATTATAAGATCTGACTCGAACATACCTAAAATTAAGAAAGAGAGTTGTGTTCTTTTCTGTGATGTACAGAACTGACCAGGCTTAGCACCTAAAGTCTGACACTTACTTCTTGTGTAGGCTATTTGTACCTTTCAAGAAGATATTTTTTTCTGATTGAAAACAGGAGGGCTGCCACATCAGTGTGGTCTATTGATCTGGTCTTCTTTTGCCCTTTTTTATATTTTCCTACCCTGCTGAGAAGTGGTCAACTTCACACGGTGCTGACCATTTAAACCAACCAGACTAATGGCTTTGTGCATAGTTATGGATTTTGAATGTGCTGTACTGGTGGATCTCTGTTCAGGGAAAATTTGGTTTTCTATTTGTGAGATCAACCCCAAGTGAACAAATGCACAGGATACCTTATATTATTTGGGATGGTGATGATTCAGTCAGTTGTGCAGCAGTCTTGTAATCTAATGTTCTTGTGTTGAACTTATGAGGCTACAGCTCAGTCCATCAGATGGGAATTAAGCTATGGCCTTGTGAGCAGGAGGGCCATGGCTTGAATGTATTAAAGAGCACACTGGATGGTCTTCATTGGGTGGATCTGTCTCCTAACAGTTGTCCAGTGGATCATCTTCCCCAACTTTATCTGAGCCCTTGAGATGTGGCCATTTATAGACTTGTAGCGTAAGGACTACTAGCTAATTTTTATGATTGGAGTCTTTTTATAGTGTACAAGCATTTCTGAATTATTTATCTTTAAATTTAGGTTGTGGTGAGTGATGTTATTTTCAACTATAATAAAAGCATTAATTCACGTAGACCCCACTTATTAATTTGAAAATTAAAATTATGGGAGGGGGAGAATCATGTGCTTTGGGTGTCAGAACCCTGAAGTTTTTCCAAGTTGGAAATTTATCCTTGTGCAGTAAAATGGCACCATTCAGGGGTTGCTGCAAATCCAACAATTTTTCCAACTTATGTAAAATTCAGTATTTTCGTATTGTACTTTTACAGAATAAATTTAATTTCTGTTGTGTTCAGTATAATTTTATTAGATACTATGGCCGAGTGGTTAGCGCGCTTGGCTACTGATCTAAGGGACCTGGGTTCGAGCCCCAGGCCCCTTAGATGGTTGTATGTGTTGTTTTTCTGCTGAGGTCCTGCCATCCTCTCAGATCTACTGTGGCATATAAACTGACAGGCTCCTGTCAGACCTCTGTGGCAAGCAGCTGCTTGAGGGGGTATTTATTTATTTTTTTTATTATAAGAATTTTTATGCACATTAAATGTAATATTTTATAGTAATAGTTATTAATTCAATTTTTATATATTTCAGAAAGTTGATCCAAATGGTAATCCTACTTTCTCTGCTCACCCAGGTAATTTTTTATTTCTTGAAATATAAACCATTCTGGTACTCAAAAAAAATCAGTATGAGAGAGATTATAAAATTTTGTTTCTTAATCTTAATTTTTGATTATGTTTGGCTGCATGCAAACTTTAGTCAGTGCTTATTTTACTAAATTAATTTTTTTTAAAATTATTAATGAGATATGACTATAAAATTAAAAATGTGGCTATGTTAGTTAGTATTCAGTAATTTGAGATATTTTCAAATTCTACATTGTAATATTCAACTGAGGTACACAAATGCTTTCTTAGAAGTTCAAAATGATTGGTATTTGTACAAATTTATTGCCAGTTTGTTAAAGCTATAATTAAGACTAAGCTACAGCCATTTCAGTTTAGTGCATTTAGTAGCTTGTGCGGTTTTGCATTATCCACCTTTCAGTTTTCCAGACATTCAGAAGAATACATCATTCTGCAGCATTGGAAAATGTGCGGGGGGTCCCTTTAACTCTTCATGTCATTTGTGTATCTGTTTCTGAAGTTCTGCTTTTTAAAGCAGTGTTTTATAAAATTATGTCTTGGATAGAGCATCAGCAATTTTTTGTTCAGTTAATAAGAGAAATCAATTATGGCACCAGATATTTTTAAGTTAATGATTTTTATCACTGGTATGTTTTTTTTTTACTTTTTAGGACAATTTTTTTTACTGGCAACTTCATAAGGAATTTTGTCATTAAAACCAACCATCTTTGCTCTGGGGCAGAAATTTTTATATTCTTTGTTACTGTGCAAATTTTGAGCCTTTCACGCTGCACAAAACTCATCAGAATTGACTCTTGTTCAATCTCTTCCTTTTTCGCTGGGGCGGGGGTGGCTCAGTCGGTAGCGCGCCAGGCTCGTAATCTGCAGTTCCCAGGTTCGAGTCCCAGCTGGGTCAGCGTTGAGATTTATCTACGCAAAATTCCCCGCCCTGCCCACGGTCAGTAGGGGACACCGATGGGCTTGGAAAGGCCGCCGTCCGTCGGATGGGACGTTAAGCCGTGGCCCCGTGTGCGGGAGAGCCATACCCTGTGCACGTTAAAGAACACGCTGGATGGCCTTGACGGGGGGCTACCATCTGTCTCCCAACAGCTGTTCCAGTGGGTCCCCTCCCCCAACCTTCTCTGAGCCTTCGGGGTCCATGTGACCTGGCCATTTAGCCCATGGTGTGCAAAAAAGTGCCGCTCAGAGGTAAAACAACCCAACCCAAATCCTTTTTCGCTGGTAGGAAAGAGGACATAATTTGAGGTAGGTCATGCCATTTTCTGCTTTCTTCTGTAATATGATTCATTGCAATAAACCAACATGAAATTTCATTCTTTTTACAAAAAATAAAATTGATGGGGGGGGGGGGGATCTTGAGATAGCTATGATCCCACATCCACAAGCTTTCATTTTACATGCAACTTGTTGCATTTTATAATCTATGACACTCCTCACATCAAGCTTTCATTTGGTACATATTTTGTGATCAGTCACTGGGAAGATATGGTGAAACAGTTTTGAAAAACTGAAGAAGCAGTAGGAAGATATAATAAAAATAGGTGTAAAATATGCAGCAATGTCTGATGTATTGGAATTGGTTGGCATAATATTTATTTCTTCTATTACCATTAGGCTGAAATCTAAAAAATATTGGGGTAACCTGGGAGTCACTGAATTGAAACAGAACATTTTGTTTGGAAATTCTTACCAAAATGTTTTTTCTTCATTCTTGTGAAATTTAATAATAAAAAAAGTACTTTGAAATATATATATATTGCCCTACCAAAATATTAGAGAATTTCTGTGTTACATCAATAAGAATCTAATTTGAAAGCTCTGTAATAGCCACGGGCAATTTCTGGCCGCAGGATCTTTTCAAGTGGCCCTGTGAATATTGCTGCTGAACTTACTTTTTTATCTCTTATTCTAGAAATACTCTGTGGAATACCAGTTTTTCTTTCTCTTTCAATTTACCTGTGAAAATGTTCTTTAGTAGCCTATATTAAATTTCCAACGACATTGACCCACACAACAGAGTTTGCACATAGGAGTAGATTGCGTTTCTGAATGTACTGTTCAGCTCCTGATTGAAGATCTTGGCTTTCATTCAAATAGAAACTACATCAGTAAACATTTAAGAAACTTATGGCTGCTTTAAGCATGTAAAAAAAAATTATTTACCCAAAAGTCTCAAGACTGATGTTATTGTGTGTGCAAATTTTATTAGTGAAAAAATTGCAATATTACAAAAATTATTTTGATGGTGAATTTGTAAAGGAGTGTCTACAAACAGCTTTTGGTATATTGTGTCCAGAGAGAAAAATATTATAAGTTTAGTCGAGAGCCGTAATCAGGTGGCAATATAGAAAATGCCTTTACAGTCATCGAAATTTGAATATTTTTCTTTTGGTCTTGATGAAAGCAAGATATTTCTGATACAGCTTAATTAGTGGTATTTGTTTATGGAATCGATGTTAATTTCCATTAAAATGCATTTCATTTTTATCTAATTATGTTGTTTACTTTCAATTTCTTGTATAATCTTAATTTTAATTAAAAATTATAAAAAGTACGTTTCTCTTTGTAATAAATAGGTGTAGGAAAAAATTTAATTAATTATGCATATTGTTACAAAACTGAATCAGATTTATTCTTACTAAATTGTTTTCTATATGGAGTGTGAATGTGCAAAACATGTGTTTTGTTTGCTCATTATTTTCTCTTCTGTATAACCTGCGTATAGTTACCAAGTAGATCAATCAGCCCTCTGCAGACTTTGTTCACAAGTAGCATTCTGTCTATGTTAAATTGATGAGTCTCCAAGTGGATTAATGATGCTTTTAAATAGTAACCTCTGTCATTAGTGAAATGTTAAGCACAGCTCTAAGGCTCACAAAATCAAGCACATTCCCTTTTTTTATATGTGGGCAACTGTATACAGAAATTAAATGTTGATGTCGTGCAGTGGACATTTGCTTTATTACATAGCGTATCACAACTACTGTAGGCCAAGGTGTAACAGCTCTCAAATCTGTGGCTTCACCTAAAACTACAAGTAGGATTGATATAGATCACTTAAAAAAAAAATTTTAGGGTCACTACATTGGGGCCACAAGTTTATAGTGTAAAAAACCTTTTTTTTTTCTGTAATTGAAGAATTTGTTACCATATATGAAACTGGGTTCCAAGATATATTTTCTGTCTGAAATTTCGTTAAAGGGCTTCTGTAAACTGAAGAATGCCCATATTTAGTAAATTTGGATTACATTTAAAGGTGTTAGAAAAGTAGTTAACTAGAAGTGCTGAAGGTTTAGTAACAGAACATAAACAGTAGAATAATATCTCTTAAGACAAATTTGCATTTCCCCCTCCCTGGGCAAATGAAGCAATTCATTCATTTGGTATTCTTTCCACCATTAGATGAAACAGATTTGAAAAATGGAAATCATATTTCACAATTAAAAAAAAAACTTTGCAGTTTATTCATCAAACTATTTGCATATTAAAAGTTTTAGGAACAAACTCTGAAGCTTTTCGAAGTGGAGCAAAAATACTGCAGTCTTCAGTGAAGTGACACTTCACTAAAAATGGAGCAGCGTCTTTGCTCCTAAAATTTTAATATGCAAATAGTTTGAAGGATAAACTTTAAAATTTTATTGCCTGATGAGAGAATGACAGAGAACTTTATTATATTAATGTAATATTTCATCAGTAACCAACCTAAAAAAAATGAAGGTAAACAGATGGTCAGGAAGACAACAAAGTGAAAACATTGGCTTAGGATTTGGAATTTTTTAAAGAAAATTTGATGCTCCACTAGATCATTTAATTTCAAATAGTTGAGCATAGCTCTTTATATATATATTTCATGAAACAACTTGGTAAAAAAATACTGCAAGTGCTGAAGGTGTTGTTAGACATTTGTGATGTTCAAAATGTTTCATGAGCTACAAGGCTTTCAACTTCAGAGCACTTAAAACTTTGTTACACCTTGTTTGATTACTGATGCTGACTTTTTAACATGTTATATTCAATAACACAAAGTGCTATATATATTATATAACACTAATAAAGATATATTTAGTAATATGTATATGCTAAGAATATTTTATTTTCAGCTCGATTTTCTCCAGAAGATAAATACAGTAGGCAGAGGATCACTATCAAGAGTCGTTTTGGATTGATGCCAACACAACAAGTCAAACCCTCATGTTGATTAAACATTTGCTTCCTTCTGAAAATGCAATGAGGTGCAGAACTGCAACTGTCATATAAAACCAGCTTACTGATACATAAAAAATGTATATATTGTGTTTGAAATAAATAAATCTTGCAAAATTTAAAAGATTTTCTTTTTACCTTTATTATACAAAATGAAACTAGTTTCACTGCTACAATTGATACAAATAATTCACAATTCTTATACCAGATGTAAACATACAGATGAGATGACAGTATCAATCCACTACACACAACTATGTACAGTTCATCATATAATTTAAAATCTATCCACAAACTGTAAAATCCTCTGCTGTTCTGCTTCCCGAAGAACTTCATCATTTGCATCTCCCAAATTGCCTGCCAGTTCTGTGGGGAAAAAAATTGACAGTATAACAAATGTATCATTCTGAAAAAGTGACCCATAAATTAACAATATTTGAATATAATTTATATTAACATGTGATTGCATATAATAACTTCAACAAGTCCTACATGTTTTGAGAGACTAGGGTGAACATGTCTAGTTCCCACATTTAGTGTGTCAGTATCATCAAAAGCAATGATTTAACAAATTTCAACTCATTTACAGTTGATGGCAACAGGTCACCATTATCATCAACTGTAAATGAGCTGAAGAAACAAGCCAATCGTGGAAAGTGTGGGTTGTTTTACCCCCTAAGCAGCACTTTTTTTGCACACGATGGGCGGGGAGGAGATCCCCAGGCAGCTGTTAGGAGGGGGGGGGGGGGGTTAGCAGAGATAAAACGGAATGCTGATCCAGTTGGATGTAAGGTGACCCATAATAGTCTTGCTGACATTCATAAGTGTTCTCTCGAAACATGTAAGGTTTGCTCTTGCATTCATAGTTATTATATACAAATATTAAAAAATTGTTATATTTATTTGTAATCACCTAGTATATCAAAGCTATTGTTTATTCATTCAGTAAAACAAGGTTACAAATGTAGGTTATTACTTTACATCAATTCTGTGCACACAAAGGCTAAATTGCTAGAACCTAAGGGATTGAAGCTGGAAATATCTACTGGACAGTTACTAGGAAACATTCAGATCAACAAATGAATCATATCAAGCACTATTTCACATATTTTTTAAAAATAATCTTTATCAAATTTGTATGAAAGTAAAATAACTTTCTAGAGTGCTAGTTATCTCTGCAGTAAATTCATGAAGTTGTATCGGCAAAGTAACATCTGAAAAAAGTAACATCTGAAAAACTTACCTCTTACAACATTACGTATAGTTTTGATGGATCCTCCTCGTAAATTCAAAATCTGAAGAACTCTCTGTTTGATCTACAATATTTAGAAAATGGAATTTTTTATTATAAAGTATATGCAATAAGATATAAATTATTTACATCAAAAACAGTTTTCATATGCAGTAATTTTGGGATAAAGTCACTTTCACTTTTCCACAAATTAAACAGTTTTAACAGTTAGAGGTCTGCGATTAAGATTGTTGCAACTACCATGTACATTCCACGGGATAAGTTCTATACAAAAAAAAATGTTACTTGTACTGCAATTATGGGTCAAACCTTATTTGTAGACATATTTTTTCCCCCAGATTGCTGATGTGATAAAGGAGTTACAATGATAATAATCATTTCACTCTAATATTTCCCAAAGTATGTTTCCCATAACACATAATTATGAATTTGCATGAATCTCATTCATTACTTACTGCATTTGGCTGGAGAGCAAGCAATTAACCTGGATTTATTTAAATCGTACTGTAGGCTTATGAATCACCCTGAATAATGCTGGGTTGGGTTTTACCTCTGAGTTGCACTTTTTTTGCTCACAATGGGCTAAATGACCAGGTCACTAGGACCCCGAGGGCTCAGAGAAGGCTGGGGGAGGGGACCCACTGGGCAGCTATTAGGAGACAGATGGTAGCCTCCCATCAAGGCCATCCAACTTATTCTTTAACATGGTCTCCTGTACTCTGAATGGTCCCATCTGACGAATGGTGGTGTGTCCAAGCCCGTTAGGATCCCTTACTGACCATGAGCAGGGCTGAGAGCTTTGTGGAGATAAATCTCAATGTTGGCCAGCTGGGACTCGAACCTGGGAACTGCAGATTATGAGCCTGGCACACTACCGACTGAGTCACCCCTGCATAACACTATTCATAACTATTGCTGCATAGCAATAATGAGGATGAGTTTGTGTTGTGCTAAGCATATAAATGAGCATTCAATAAAATCTTTTGATTGACCCATTAATTTATTTGTCACATTATTAAATTTGTGATAAACTAATTTTGGATAGAAAATCTGAAATACTACAAAATCAATATTGCAGATTGAGTTTGATGTTCAAAAGTGCTTTCATCAAATATCCCCACATATGCATTAAACAGAAGGATATTTCTGAGTTACAGTTTAACCCTTACCATGCTGTGTACTGTACCTGTGGCCAGGGTTTTTTTCAATTGTCTTCAGTCAAAAAAAAAAAAGGTGAACTTTAGAACTTTTTTGCCAAATAACCAATGAAAGGAATTATGGCATGTTGTATGCCAAATTAATCAGCATTTCATTCAGGATTTTATGAAAATAAAATATTTAACAAAAAATGATTAGTTTTCTTTTAATAGTGCTTTTATAGAGACGTAAAAAAAAAACAGGCAAAAGAAGGTGACAATGTTTATGAGACAAGAAGAAAAAGAAAAATCGGTCAAAACAAAGTAGAGGAAAACAATGCTATGATACAGCAAATGGCACAGTTGCAACTTTTTTTATCTATAAAAAAATTATCTTTTTGACAGATTGTTGGTACCACAGATATTCTTTTCCTAGTGTAAAAATCCGAGGGTTTGACCTATTTTGTATTTAAAAACGTATCACAGATTGTTGGTCAGATTTGGTGCACTCACTTTCAATTTTAGTAGCTATCTTGAACCTGAATTAGCATTAGAGAAATTACCCTTCCTCAAGCAGTTGCTTGCCATAAAGGTCTGACGGGCACTTGTTTATATAATGTGCTAGAGAGCCAATCTGCAAGGAAAGCAAGACCTCAACAGAAAGACAATACAGAAAAAAAAAACCCATACCTTATCCTTTCAGTAGTAACCAAGCACAATAACCACTGCAAGGGTCTATTTTATTACTAAAAACAACTGAAATTTATTCACCAATCGTTTTTTATACTTAATAGTCTGTTATTTATTGTTTAACTTCTGTATAATAAAGAGGAAGTTAAAATGCAAAAAAAAAATACCCCCTCAAGCAGCTGCTTGCCACAGAGGTCTGACAGGACCTCAGCAGAAAAACGACACACACATCCATGCCTAATCCGGGGCTCGAACCCAGGTCCCTTAGATCAGTAGCCAAGCGTGCTAACCACTTGGCCACGGGACGGCTAAAAAAATGCAAACATTAAACAAAATGCTTAAACACATTATTGTGGAAATGTAAAGCTTATGAGATTAAAAAACTTACCATTGGTGGACCAGAGCAGCATATATCCACCATGATATAATCAATCAATTGTAATGTGAAGAGCCCACCTTCTAATCGTCTAAGGTAAAAATCGTCTTCCATGTCAGCATCTACCTCTTCATCATTGTAACGTAGCTCCTGGATGAAGAAAAATATTAACTGAGATTTCAGAACATCATATTTACTATTATACAAAAATCTGATCAGAAATTTTGCAATGCTCATACTCAAATTTAACAATAATTAATATCAATAATGGGTGAAAATTATTCAGAAGTTCATGATTAGTTCTTTATTTCACTTTATAACTTTTTTTAAACAACCCAAATCCTATTTTGGCTAATGTAAATTCAATTGAGATATATTAAACAAAATATAAAAGTTTTTAGTAAAAATGACTGAACAGTTTACACACATATATGAAAAAGAGTGTCATTATAGGGAAAAAAGTTACCAAATATTAATGCATTAACTTGTAAATACCTTCAGCTATTTTTCATTTTTACTTCAGGAGCATATGTCCCTAGATCAGAAAAATGCTAAGCATTTTCAAGCTTTTTAAGTATTTTAATCAAATATGCAACACAATTTTAAGAAAAAAATAAATGCTAATACATTAAAATAAAATTACATGTATGTAATACTAATACATTAAAATAAAATGAATACATGAAAAACCCATTTATTAATGGTTTTTTATTATTAACTATTTGCAGGGCATTATTTTATAGTAACAATTTGCAGCTGTTCCTATGTTTATCAGGCTTCAGAGATTAAATCCTTCCTATTAACAGTATACTGTTTTTAATTATTTGTTCACTACTATAAGTTGTTTAGCAGCCTTCCATTTAAAGCTTGCTGCAAAGCTAGTTAATATCTCATCTTGTGTTCTACTTTTACCACATCCATATTATAGCTGAATGATGCCACCATTTTGTTTTGGTTTTTTGGTTTGTTTTACCTCTGAGCAGCACGTTTTTGCACACCATGGGCTAAATGGCCAGGTCACACGGACCCCGAAGGCTCAGAGAAGGTTGGGGGAGGGGACCCACTGGAACAGATGTTGGGAGACAGATGGTAGCCTCCCGTCAAGGCCATCCAGCGTGTTCTTTAACGTGCACAGGGTATGGCTCTCCTGCACATGGGGCCACAGCTTAACATCCCATCCAATGGATGACGGCCTTTCCAAGCCCCCAGTATCCCTTACTGACTGTGGGCAGGGCGGGGAGTTTTGCAGAGATAAATCTCAATGCTGACCCACCATTTTGGGCTGACACTCGAAGCTAATTGATTTCCCAAGTGTTTTTATACAACTTCAAGAGCAAGCAGCAGGGTATGTTCACTGCTTATAAATCGTAGATCTGAAGATTTAAAAAAATGCAACTATAATAAACATATTTGTCATATATTTATTCTTGTGGGCCATAAACCTACTTTTACCTATGGGTCAGGCATTTTTTAAAAATTAAAATCACATTTATGGAATAGAAATAAGTTTTTTTTTACATTTTTGCTTAAAAAAGATTAAAAATTAATTATTAATTGATCACAGAGGAAAAAATATTTTATTGTTTACATAGAATATCTTCTGCATATGATACCAACCATTAAAAAAAAACAGCTTCCAGATTTTTCAAGAATGGAAAAGTAGTATTGCCAAAAGAACACGTAAAAGCTAATTGCCATTAAAAATTTAACTATGCACCTTTTAAGTTGCTAAATTTTGCTACTAAGTAGTAAGCATACTGTTACAACTGTTATATGTTTTAGAGCAGAACTGACTGATTACACATTATACATGTATGTTTTATGTCAATTCACAATAACATCATAAACATTCCATTTCTGTGTTGACAAGGTGGGGGGGGAGCACTATTAAGTATTCTGCTCTTAGTCTGGATTGTTTTTAAGATTTTACCAGTAGTTTTAAAAATCAATGAAACCACGAAAATCCAAGCCCTATGAGCTGGAACTAAAACTCATTTTCCTAACACATCCTAATTTTATCATTTACAGTGTTTTCCATACAAATAGTAAGGATCTATAATATAAGGTTATTTAAAAATCAATTCACAGTAACAATAATCCATATCTAATCTTTAAAATTTCTAGAAAATTTATTAACTTACAGCTTTTTCCTTTTCTATTTGGTTATCTATATGATGAACTTTTTCCAGATATTTAAAATGTAATTCCATAAGCCGGTCTACCTATATGAAATAAAAATTATGATACATATTAACACAGTTGTATATAATTATACACATACATATGTAAACACATCAAATTTTGCAAAAACTGTTTACTATATACTGAACACATAATCTTTAAGATTTATTAAGTAGTTTTATTTAAAACTTTAGGGTTACTAGTTATATTTAGTTTAGTTATAATTTGTATAACTAGGTTAAATTCAGAATTCAGTTAACAAAAACAGCTTTTCGACTCGCTTATTCAATTTTTATCTACTTTTTATGCTGGCTTAAAGTATGCATAATTACTTCCTGCTAACATTCACACGAAATTTGTACAAAACCTCACTGTGATAACACTGCTGCAGAAACATACACAGAACAACTCATATCCTGCCATAAACCTAAGAATTACAATATTCAAATATAGCAGAAAATACTACTTTAAATCACTAATCACAGGACATTCTTGCACATCTCACATTAGAATTTTCTAGTAAACTTCCTCTTGTTTATGCTTAGAACTTACCAGAGTTTAATACTATTCATAATGGTGCTCACTGGAACTGCAAGGCTGCCAATGCGATAAGTGTTTTTGTCAATTATCCCTGTAATGGTCTAGTTGTAATTGTAGCAGTATCATTGAATGTTAAAAATAATAAAATTAAAAATAAAGGAAAATGGTTAATAAACTAGAACTGCCATACTACACAAAGCAAACAAAATTATTTATGTATCTACACAAAGCAAACAAAATTATTTATGTATAGTACCCACTATTATTTGCACCAGTGATGTACTACAATGAATGGAAGTGTCAAAAATTGATTAGCGTTTTTGTTATTACAAAGTGATAACAAGTGGATATTAAAAATAAAATCTCCCTAGAAATCTCAAAAACCACTCCCAACTACACTAATGTTTCGCTACTATCAGAAGCATTTTCTATTACTACAAGAAGAGTCTTCAACAATAAATCTAACTGTGGCATTTGTTATTAAAACCTAATATTTTTGTATATGTTGTTGGTAAATACTGTTGCACACAATGGTTGTAAATTGTGACACATCCACTTTTAGCAACCAAAATTTGTATTTTATAATGTTTGAATATCAAAACCATATTAAAGGGAAAATGTAAAACAAGAATTATGAAAAGCAAGGAATAGCTGTATTTTATCATCTGCAATAACAACTTACTGTTAAAGGTACATGTTCTGTGGTGAAAACTATCAAAAACCGAATTACTAATTTTTGAATAATTTTAAAGCATTTTAGTGTTGAGGGCAGGTGTCAATCCTTTTTCCATACACTTACCTTTTCATGGTCATTTTCAATAAATTTGTTGAGTAACCGCTGCCTCTGAGTTCCTTTGCAGTTTTTCAGCATTGAAGAAAGGATGGAGCACACATGTTCTAAAATAAAGCAAAAATACACTTTATTTTTTTATTTTTATTTTATTGGTATTTCAAATACACTGCTTGTCACTGAAATTGACCCATCTAGAAAGGATGGATGGATTGGCCTGATGATTTGCATGCACAGTTGTAACATATATGGGGCATACATGATTTGCAACGCAAGCCAACTGGCACAGTAGAATGCCCAATGCCTGGTTCTGCACTGACACAGGAATCTGAAAAGGCTATAAAAATGGGAGCAAATGTCAGTGGGCAAACAAAATGGTAAGGGATCACCTGCAAAGAGTTACAATGCCCTAACATGCATAAGACCATCTTATGTACAGTTGATGGAATTTGAAAGGGGTTGAATCGTGTCAGAAGCTGGAGGTCGAGATGCCAAATTCCTGTTCACGTGGGTCATGATGCCTAAACTGTATTTGAACACATTGCTAAGGCTCTAGTGGCATCAGGAGAATGTTTGAATGAGAGGATCAATTGATTCAGGCTAGACAAGGAGGCATCTGTCACAAGCCACCAGATTACCAACATCATAACACCATCCCTGTATGTGTCTATGTGAGGAAGCACGAGTAGAAGACAACTGCAAGAATTGGGCTGCATTTGCTCCATCCATTGGCTCATCTACCTTTGATGCCATTCATTCATCATCTACAGTGGTGCAGGGTGAGAGCTGCTTGAGAACAAGACTGGGATCATGTTGCCTTTAGTGACAAATCATGTTTCTGTTTCGAATCCACTAACAACTGTATGCACATCTCGAGATACACTGGGGACAGAGGTAATCTAGCCTGCATCACAGAAGAATCCTACTGGGACTACATCGAGAATCATGGTATGGGGAGCTATCAGTTACAACAGCTGTTCATTATTGATGGCAGCCATCTGTCAGATGGGATGTTAAGCCATGGACCCATGCACGGGAGAGCCATACCCTGTGCACATTAAAGACAGGAGGTTACCATTTGCCTCCCAACAGCTGTCCAGTAGGTCCCCTCCCCCTAACCTGCTCCGAGCCTTCGGGGTCCTTGTGACCTGATCATTTAGCCCATTATGTGCAAAAAGTGCAACTCAGGGGAAAAACAACCCAACCCAACACTATAAATGGCATGTTGACAGCAAAGTATTATGTTGAAACCATTCTGGAATCAGTACCTCTGCTTTTTCTAAGCTTCATTCCAAATTTTATTTTTCAGCAGGACAATATCCATCCACATGTGGCTCTCGTAACTCGACAGTATTTAATGATGTGGTTACTGGCCTGCACTTCACCCATTGAGCACATTTTGGATATGATGATATGTTCACTGGCCACTCACTGCCTCTCAGCACCCTACTGCTGTTGTCCAGCTCATGGCACAGATGCATGAAGCATGAATCAATGCTTACCAGGATGACATTTGCACCTTTTCAACTCACTACCATGATATTTGGCCACTTGTATCACTGTTCATGAAGACCTACTTCTCATTGATGTAAACAAAATTTTTTTGTAATACTGTTGATTTGATATACAAACTTAATCATTTCTTATCTACAATTCTGTCACTCCACTTGTTTTGAGCTCAAAGTGAGCCCTCCTTACGGTTAGGGCAATTTTAATGGCAAACAGTGTATATAAAATCAATGATATATTAACTAAAATAATCATAACTATTTAAGATATTCTTGCTAACAAAGCAAAAATATTCGAAATTTGGTGGTTGCTTTTGAAATTGTGAGAAGTATCACATTACATAATACTAGAATGTTATTGCATTTTGAGTATGATTTTATAAATAAAAAAAATAAATATCCCCTCAAGCAGTTGCTTGCCACAGAAGTCTGAAAGGAACCAGCCAGTTTAATATGCCATAGCAGAAGGTCTGTGAGGATGGTAGAACCTCAGCAGAAAAAACAACACAAAACCCCATGTCTTACCCAGATCTCTCTGAACTAGCTGCATTGGGTTGGGTTGTATTACCTCTGAGCGGCACTTTTTTGCACACCATGGGCTAAATGGCCAGGTCACATGGACCCCGAAGGCTCAGAGAAGGTTGGGGGAGGGGACCCACTGGAACAGCTGTTGGGAGACAGATGGTAGCCTCCCGTCAAGGCCATCCAGCGTGTTCTTTAACGTGCACAGGGTATGGCTCTCCCGCACACGGGGCCACAGCTTAACGTCCCATCCGACGGACGGCAGCCTTTCCAAGCCCATCGGTGTCCCCTACTGACCGTGGGCAGGGCGTGAACTAGCTGCAATGTCCATCTTCATAACAAATGTACTAATCGTAACAGAAACCAGATTGTCTGGTGACTATTCCTGCCACCAAACATAGGATAACAGTGGCTACCAAAGATGCAAAATGGATTACATTGAAGAACTGTGATTTGCATTATATTGCAGTTATTTAGCACAGCTTCTCATCAATTACTGCGAATGGGAAGTGACACTTGATACAAGAACAGAATAACAAAATAGAAGCTGCAGGAATAATGCAGATGAACTCATTTCCTTTGTTTATCCATGCTGAGCATTATTTTACATCTCATCATATGAGGATAACAAGAGCTTAGTGAACCTCATTTTTAAAAAAAATTAATTCATAAATTTAATTGTTATCAGAGCTGATTATTTAGATATATTTTTATGACTACTAAAATTACCTTCATGTTCCTCAACTGAAAGCCCTTTCTTCCAATTCTTATATATATATACTGAGACAAGACTAGAATAACAAAATAGAAGCTGCAGGAATAATGCAGATGAACTCATTTCCTTTGTTTATCCATGCTGAGCATTATTTTACATCTCATCATATGAGAATAACAAGAGCTTAGATAGTGAACCTCATTTAAAAAAAAAATTAATTCATTAATTTAATTGCTATCAGAGTTTATTATTTAGATATATTTTTATGACTACTAAAATTACCTTCATGTTCCTCAACTGAAAGCCCTTTCTTCCAATTCTTTTTGGGTGTTTTCATAAATAAAGGGAAAATAGTCCTTAAGCCTAAAATGTCTACAAATTTGTTACAGTTGTCTGCACCTTCAGCATTACACATAGCATGGTCTAACACTTTCAAAGCTCCATTTCTTGACATTTTCTTTTCTCTAAAAAATAATTTGATATTTAAATATATTTTCTAAAAATTATCTCATATTTCTATTAGTTTGGTCTTGTACATATTTTCAAATAAAAAAATAACTTAAAAATCTTACTAGTTACAGCAATGTCCAATTTTTTAAAATAATAGTCACTTACGAAATAGCCATATAAAATAATTGATAATGGTACTTTTTACAATAATTAGTACAATATACTGAAAGAATTGTGATTTGAACTATAAAGCATAGCACTTATTAACTAGCTTTTTATTAACTAACTTAACATAGCACTTATTTAGAACATATGTGAATTAACTGAAAACTATTTTAGAATATTTTACAATTTCACATTTTATAAGGAGCAGTAAAACTAACCTGAGCATTAGGTTCATCAGTTGCAATCCTTCTCCTTTGAGGAATTTCTCTCTGTTTGCAGCATACATTAATGATGAGCATAAACTGTTAAAAAGATTTTCCATCATTTCATGTTCCTCTGTGCTAGATGGATCATGTCTTTTGAAATACTGGGAAAAAATACACAACATTCATCAACAACATTTGCAAAACCAAGCAACATATGAATCTTTACATACTACTGTTTGTAAATTTTATAACTGTATACTTCTTTAAATTAAAATATAGATTAAACTGTTTATATATGAATAGCAGAGTGGGATATATTAGATAATGTGAATGGAAATTAGAATTGGCTGATAAAAACTTACAGCTGATTCTCACACATCACTAAAAGGTGCATGATGCATTTAACTAAAACAAGTGGTTTATAATCTTGAAATAACATTTTCTCAATTGTTAAAAACCTCTGAAAAAAATTATTGATGATGCAGGGGGAAATGAACCTGCAACTCTCTAGATACATGCCAGAGCACTCTAACCATTAAACCATACATCAGGCAATAAAGAATTCCAGAATAAGACCTATAAATCTTTCACTGAGATGTGACAGAGCTTGTGCAATCTATACTTCAGGGGAGGCAACTTTTACAATTGTTGCTAATGATTTAGATGTTAATGAGGAGATCAATCACTCTTACTCATTTATTATTAAAAATCCATCCATAGTAAATTCACAGATTACCTGTAGAAGTAGACTTCAACAATTGTTAAAAACTTCTGAAAAAAGTATTGCTGACGCAGCAGGAATCTTTTACAGAAGTTTTTAACAATTGCTGAAGTATATTTCTACAGGTAATCTGTGAATTTACTATGGATGGATTTTTAACATTTTTCTCCTTCTTAGATCAAATTGTAGGTTAAAAGTTGAGAAACTTTGTTAGTGATATCAGTGTATCAGTGTGCTGTCATCTTCACAATTCAATGGCATATCAAATTACATGAAGATAGTATTTCATTTATTCAAAAGGATGCAAAAATCATGTGATTTTCAGTGAATTTTGCTGAGCTACTGATATATATATTAGGTTCATTTCTTGAAGGTTTTTCATTAATTATTTGTATTTTCATTCTGCTGAGGCTTTTAGTTCTATAGCTGTAAACTGAGAAAATTACAAAATGAATGAAAAGTCAGTATAAAGTTGTCTTAGACTATACATTTTATTCTTTAGACTTCGAACATTATTTTACAGATAGTTATAAAAGAAATGCTGTTATTTATAATTAGCAATAAACAAAAATTAGTATAATATTAATAATGAACTGTTTTGTACACTAAACTGTGAACTAAGCCATAACATGTTATGGCTTTGTTTGCATTAATATATATGTGATTCATAACATAAATCACACACATATTTCACAGTGACAAAGAAATGGAGAAAAGCTTGATATACATTTTTTACAGTTCTGTTTTAATATAATTTAAACAGGTTCGACACATATGATCAATACATTTCAAGGCATATAATTACTTACTGCAAGCTGCTGCAGAAGAACATCAATACCATCAATATCTCCCAAATACTGTCTGTTCTCTGCAAAAATAACATTCAGTTAAAAACTACAAAAATAATTTTAAAAAATTTTTAAGGAGCAAAAATAAATCCTTATGCAAATTACAATTCAAGTAAATTGAAAAGAATGATAAAAGGAAAAAAAAATACATTTCAGTATAAAACAAAAGTTTTTTAGAATCATTATTTGGTATTATCTGTTGACAATAAAAAGTCAAAAGCATCTCTTATCAGTTTGCCATTTTTTTAAACTATTTTGCTTTTATGGTTGCTTTTTATTTACTATATATACACTGCTGGCCATTAAAAGTGCAACACCAGGAAGAACTCATCAGATTGTCCTGAAATATGCAAGATGGGTAGCCCATGGGAGAACATGTAAATGATTCAAAGCGCAGGACACATGCACATCATGTGTGATAGTAACGTCCCTGGGAGTGGTATAAGAGGAGATTACAAAGAGTTGGTGTAAAGCACTGGAATTGTGTTTGCTAAATTGTGTGCTAAAATTTGTGCACTAAAGGATCGAGTATGCCCCATCGAAGAACATGACATCCCATACAACCAGGTCTCTGACTTTGATCAAGGGAAAATTGTGGGATTACATGAAGGCGGATTATCGTAACAAGACATCGGTGCTCATGTTGGATGGAATGCTGCCATGTTGATGAGAATATGGCAATGGGTAGAGGAGGAATGAACTCACCAACGTGAGGGATCTCAAAGGCCCTGTCACACAAACGAATGAGAGGACAGATATCTCATGCGCATGGCTTTGAATGATGGTACAGCGACATCAAACACCTTAGCTCAACAGTTAGGGTGGGTTGCACATCAACCAGTGTCCACACATACGGTTCAATGTCATCTGCAGCATTGAGCTATCTTTGCTAGGTGGCCATTGCTTCAGCTACCATTGACTCTACAACACAGGCATATGTGACTGCAATGGTGCCATGGATATGCGAATCCCACTTCAGTATGCAGCATCATGATGGACAAATCCTTATCTGGCGGTACCGCGGCAACAGGCTAAGTGAGACATGCATGATGCAGCACCATACAGGCCTGCTGCCTTGAGTTATGGGTATGGAGTGCCATTGGACTCCACTCAAGCATGCACCTCGTACACATTACTGGCACTCTGAACAGCCAGCGTTACATCACTGAGGTGTTGGAGCCTGTGGTCATACCTTATCTTCAGGGACTCTCTGGTGCCATTTACCAACAGAACAATGCCTGACCACATATGGCATGCATCATCCAACAATTCCTGGATAGCCCACCATGTGACACTTCTGCCTTGGCCTGCACCTTCACCAGATCTGTCCCCAATTGAACAAGTCTGGTCTATGATCTCACGACGACTAGCATACCAGACACCAGCAGCTGCTACAACAGATGAACTTTGGCTACATATCGAAACTGCATGGACTGACATTCCCCAAAAACACATCTGATCTCTCATCCTCTCAATGCCAGACCGTGTAGCAGTGGTTATTGTTGCTCATGATGGCTACACAAGATACTCAATTCTTTGTATTCCACAAGTCTAACCGAGTTGCATTTGTAATCATTTGATCCTTGTAACATAAGCTATGTATTCACTAAATATGGCTTTGATATCTCGTCTTCCTGGTGTTGCACTTTTAATGGCCAGCAGTGCATATAATATGATAATTATGTATTTATATAGATATATAAATATGGCAATTATATATTTATAAAAATATATTAATAAATTACACTGTTTTCATAAGACAATAAAAGGCAGCATTAATAATTTATTGAAATCCAATATTCACTAACAAGTAAACCTTTCTATAATATAAATTTAATACTTAATTTAATCACTCTGAATGAGAATGGGCCTAGCAGAGAAATTCATGCAGGTACAATGCAGTTTCAAACCTGGGAACCTCAGATTAAGAACCTGGCAAGCTACCAATTGAGCCAAACCCCATTCAGGTTTGTGCTGAAACATTATAAGAATAAAAGTCTGATGTTATAGCAACGTAACACATTTTTCATGCACTGGCTGAACATAATGTCCCAACATTTTATGTTGGGACATTATGTGCAGCCAGTGCATGAAAATTACCCTTTTCTACTTAAAGCATTTGTTATGGACAATACACAGAGCAGCAAGACGTGTTTATTAATAGCATTGACAATAAAATAAATATCTAAAAACAATATGAAAAAGTTACTAGTAAATGAAGCATCTGTAATACACAGATTTATAAGGAGTAACAGTGGAAAGTTAAAAGTGTGCTTAAAATTTTATGTTCACATAAAATAAGGTTTAAAATAAATTTATGTATCTGTGTAAGTGGAAAGATTAATGCTTACCATCATGCCTCTGTAACAGGATAGAAAGTATTTCACTGCAGTATAACTTGTTTGCATCAAATGGCATTTTCGCCTAGTAAAACATTTTTTAATTAAAGAGGGATATGAGATATTTACAGATCATACTTCTTTAAAAATGTGAAGCAATGCATAACAAAATGAAAGATATATATTTGGAAAACAGTTGTAGGTATTTAAATTGTGTGTTGACTATATTTCAATAGTCTAAATCAGGGGTCCTCAATGTGGGGTATACGATAAAATATTTTGGGGTACGCTGTGAGAGCTCAAAAGTCGCTAGATCTAGTAACAAAGTCACTAAGTTGGCATTATTATACTATAACTATAATTTTATCTATCTATATAAGGGGTACACCAGTTACACACACATTTCCAGGGGGGTATGTGAAGCATAAAAGGTTGAGAACCACTGGTCTAAATGGTCAAGCATTATGCACAGTACATTCCAATGCTTTCCCTTGATGAAACACTATAGCAGATACTAAATTCTTGCAACACACTAAATTAGTTTTGAAAAATATTTGTATTTCTTACTTTTGTAGTAGCTCTATGAATTAAAAACCTAAGTTTATTTTTAATCTTTTAAAATGATAAAGTCAAAATTAAATATAATAAACCTGTTTCTTAAGCAAATTTTTTCTATAATAATGAATAAACGAAAGTACAAAACTACTACACTATACACAGCACAAGGTGTAGAGAACAGCGAGTAATATTGCAGAATGGTTTATAAAATATTTCATACATTTCTGTGACATTGGTGTTTAATCACTAAATTTGCACTTGACTTCCTAACAGAAACAAATGTAAGCAAGATAAGGAATGGATGTTTGTGTTCTCTATCACTTGAGTCTAGCTGCCTCAATGTTTTCTCTGTGGTTAAATACTAGTATGATCAGAACTTCATGGTAAGTGGCTGCCTGAGGAAAACTTTTATTTATGCTGATATTTAGAAAGATGTACAAGTAAAATCTCAATGTATTCAAGTTTTGCTAGAAGAAAAAAAATTCATTTCATTATTGTAAGTGGAGGTAACTAAATGCCCTTAAATTATTTATATACAATTAATTGTCATATTCACTAGGTTTGATACTACAAACTATCAATAAATTTGTCTTTAAGAATAAGCTACATATAAAAAACTTGGAAAATAGAGCAGCTTCCATTATATTCAACTTTTTAAAAGGAAATTTGGTATACACAAAATTATCACAAACTTTCCATTACAAAGAACAATAATCAAATTAGTGCATTCTTAGTTACTAGCTTAAGAATTCTTCAAATGGATCCTCTGGCTTGGTTATAAAAAAGCTGGATAGTGAATGTTTATGGTTTGAAGTCTGAGTGGTTAGCACGCTTGGCTACTGATTTAAGGGATCTGGGTTCGAGCCCCGGGTAAAGCATGGTTGTGTGTGTCATTTTTCTGCTGAGGTCCTGCCATCCTCACAGACCTTTCTACTATGGCATATAAACTGACAGGCTCCTGTCAGACCTCTGTGGTAAGCAGCTGCTTGAGGGGGTATTTATTTTTTATTTATTTATCTACGCTTGAAAATGTGAAATTAGGTAGCTATAGAAAGTAAGCCTAAACAAGTAAGCATATAAAAATTGCACTTATAAAAATACACCAAAGAGCCAAAACATTATGACCAGCATGTCTTTATGCAAATCAGAGCAACTGTAGGTAAACAATGGCATGTGTGAAGGTCATGAAACAGTATAAATAATACCTGATAATGAACTCTGTTAATCAGTGTTATTCTTGTTCTTCAGATGGGAAAAGCAGAGGACTTAAGTGAGTTTGACAAAGGCCAAATTGTAATGGCCAGATGATTGAGTCAGAGCATTTCTGAGATGGTAAGGCTTGTGGGGTGCTTACAGTCAGCTGTGGTTAGTACCTTCATAAAGTGGTCTGAGAAAGGAAAACCCACAAACCGCCAGCAAGGTGTGGGCCGACCATGGCTCATCGATGCTAGAGGTGAGCAGAGGCTATCCCATATGGTACGAGCCAACAGAAGGGATACTGTGGTGCAACTCGCCCATAATTTAAATGCTGGTGACGGGAATAATGTGTCACATCACCTAGTACATCGAACCTTGCTGAAAATGGGGCTACATAGCTGCAGGTCGCTCCAAATGCCCATGCTAACCTTGGTTCACTGTCGAAAGTGCCTAGAATGGGCACGCGAGAATCAAAACTGGATCTTGAGTGATTGGAAGAAGGTCATCTGGTTTGATGAATCTTGGTTCTTGTTGCACCATGTGGATGGCCAGGTACGTGTGCGTCATTTACCTGGGGAAGTGTTGGCACCAGGATGCACCGTGGAATGAAAACAAGCCGCTGGAGGAAGTGTAATGCTTTGGGCAATGTTCTGCTGGGAAACTCTGGGTACAGTCATTCATGTGCAGGAAACTATGATGTCTACCACCTACCTAAACATAACTGCATACCAGGTACATCCTTTCATGGCAATGGTATTCCCCTCTAGTAGTGCTTCTTTCAGGAGGATAATGTGCCATGCCACTCTGCCAGTATTGTTCAAGAATGGTTTGTGAACATGAGGAAGACTTCCAGGTATTGCCCTGGCCTCCAAATTCCCAAGACATCAATCCAATCAAGCATCTGTGGTTTGTGTTGGAACAGGATATCCGATCTGTAGTGGCTCAACCACTTAATTTACAGGAGTTAAAGGATCTGCTGGTAATGTATTGGTACCAGATACCACAAGACACCTTTAGAAATCTTGTAGCATCCCTGCCTTGCCAGGTAAGAGCTGCTTTGGCAGCATGCGGAGGACCAACATCATATTAGACAGGTGGTCATAATGTTTTGGCTCTTTGGTTATGAATATATATATATATAAAAGAGTTATATTCCATACTCAGACTTGCAAACAATAAAAGGTTAGCATTTTTTTTTTCACATTGCTTACTTTTTGTTTTTCATCTTTAATGTTATTGTGGTGCATTAAAATTAATTATTGTGATCTACTTATTGGTATCAAATCATTTATATCAGTCTTTTCAGTGCTTCCATAACACGCACATTATCTTAAAAAGGCCTGAGGGTGTCTGGATAAAATCATCTGGGTTGCACAACCCTTAAAACATAGGTTGGGGGACACTGTTTTAACAAAGATGTTTTTACTATTGTATGCACACATTATTTTGTATACATTCTTTATATGAAACATATATTAGTTGTATCGTTAATTTGAATGTTGTAAATTTTAAAGTATTTGGCTTAATAGAAGCTCAATACCTTTATTCTTTTTAAAAGCCACTGCATTAGACCCTGTTGTGCAGCTTCAATACACATTTCTGGCTTGAACTCAGCTAAATTTTCCATAATACCTGGAATTGTAACAAATAATCACATATTTGGTATAAAATTTCTTAATTCTTAAAAATCAAATAATAGCATAAATACTCTTTTTCATTATTAAACTATAATAAGGAAGATATCACTCTTAGTGTAATATCGATATCAATTTTAGAGGAGAAATTGTCTTGAGATAGGTGGGATATGAACCCATGACCTCCTGATAACATGTCAGGTGTTCCGACTGTTATCAACGGTCAAAGCACATGACATGAACTATGAAATACACACTAAGCACCTGACAAAAGCTAGAAATTTTATTTCCGTAGATTTACAGGAAATTAGTGACCTTTCTGCGTTATGCTATAATGGTGGCTTACAACTTGTTGCTTGGATTTTTTTTTTGAATATTACATTAGGTTATATGTCAAATTTTCTTTTATTATTTATTTATATTTCAGGTAAAAAATTTTGATTTTTCTTGAAAAATGAATGAGGTATTAGAAATTCATAATGTTAAAAAAAATGCAGCCAAGAAAATGTTCTTCCATTTCATAAACAAGACAGAAAATCCCATTAATGTGAGCAATCAAAGTCATCTCGTATAACACTGGCCAATGTTCTAAAATATACCACACTGAAAAGAATCGTTAAAGAATATAAAAATCATGTTTCAGGTATACAGGGTGTCTCAAAAATATAGGTACAAACTTTTAGGGGAGGTAGATAACATCTAAAGGAATGAGAATTGCATAGGAACCCATAACCAGAAACGTCACCGTAAGTCAATAGGCGGCACTGTTCATCAATCAGTGCGCTAGAGGGGAAATTTCGGATTTCCTCATTTGAACAGTAGTCAGCTGATGAAGAGCATGCAAAGGCATTTGAACAGGGAGCTGGCAGACATTCCATTAGTGTATGGAATAGCTGAGGGCAATGGACGAGCTGCTCAACGAATGTATCAAGAACGCTTCCCACACAGACATGTACCGGACCACCATTTGTTTGCGCGTGCGCATCAAAATTTGTGCGATTATGGGTCATTAAGAGCTGTAACATTATGAAATGTATCATCTAGTACACCATTTGTAATAATTATGTCCAATAAATGTTTTCCCATTAATCATTGTCTTGTGTCCTTTCAGATCTTGTACCTCTGCTACCACTTTCCCATAACGTTTCCGGTTATGGGTTCCTATGCAATTCTCATTACTTTAGATGTTATCTACCTCCCCTAAAAGTCTGTACCTATATTTTTGAGACACCCTGTATATGTTATATAATACTGTTATATTATTCATGAAGAAATTTCTTTTCGATTAATAAATATAATTCAACTGTTTTTATTGATGAGATTTTTCAAATCTATTTTTTTCACTATATCACAGTGAAAAAGTTTTATTAAAATCAATATTCTTGCAAATTTATTTACATGTTAAATACAATTCAGAATTAAATTCCATTTAATTTGATATATAACATGACCTATTTCTGTTGATTGTTTTTTTTTAATTCTAAATTTGGCTTATTTATGACTCAGCACAGTTGGCAAAACGCCTGGACTTTTTTCAAAGTATGGTAATGAGAAAAAAAATTGGAAAACAAGAATAGTGCTCATTTCCAGTAAATTTTTTCTTCTATTATTCAGAAATAAATTGTCATCTTTTTAAAAATAAAACTAATCATCTTTTTTGTTAAATAATTTATTTTCAAAAAAAAAATACAGAATTAAATGCTGATTAAGTTGTCATGTAACATAATTCCTTTCATTAGTTATTAGGCAAAAGAGTTCTAAAGTTAATTTTTTTTGGCTCAGCATAGGGGAAAAATAGCTTGGCCTCTGGATATAAACCTGCTTTTCAGGCTGGGCACTGGAAGGGTTAAGGGGTAAATAAAATTTCACTAACTCAGAAATTCTTCACTTTTCATACTTTATTACATCTTTACACATAAATCACTAACCAAAATATCTTGAAAAAAAATTACATTTCTTACCCAAAGTATTATGAATTCCTTCAGATTCTTCTTTCACTGATTCATCTAATCTCTCAAGGTTTTGTACAAGTAGAGCAATTACTTGAGCATCCAACTATAAATTGTGCATAAATTCTGAATTAATAAATATCATGACACTCAACTTTTAGCTGAAATTGAAACATGTAATACCTGCTCAAAAAATAAGGTATTAGAAAATTTAAAAGTACCAAATATGCTATTTTAATCAAATTAAATAATACTATCTAAAGTAATTTTTGTACTAAAAAAACTGCTGGGAGAATGTAAATGAATTTAGTTTGTATATTTCTTGAAATTGTGCCTGCATTAAAATTTCAACTAAGGCATGATTATTGGATTTGCTTTTTTTGCTGTCTCCTTCATAGGTCTCTCTATTACAATTTACACTGAAAGGAACTTCAGTCTCCACCAACTTGTCAGACCTCCATCACAATTTGTTGCAGAGGAGAGAGATTTTTAAATTAATTTTGAAACAGCTTAATTCTAAGTATTTTAAAAGTTGAAACTTCAGTTTTGCATAAGAAGAGCAAGACACTTAATCTTTAAAGTGCAGTTTTTAAAACTGAAATCACTCTAGCAAGATTAAGAAAGACATTATTGAATGCATTAAGAAATTAAATGAGAATGAAGACTTAGTAAAATGAGCATTCAGGAACAGAATTAGTTACATGCATACAAAATACTAATGTAATCAAAGACTAAATAAGTCTAATTGCATTTGCATAATTAGCAATTACCCCTTAATGTTGGGAATATATATACTTGCATATCAATATATATAAGTTTTCTACATCATATGCTTTGATATTTTTACAAAATGCATCGAGAAATGGTTGGAATCAGAGGAATACTGTTCCATAAATTCATCATTATTTGATAAATATATTTCTACACATGGTTCATAAAACTAATTTGATACATATTTTTTACTTTAAGCTTTATTTCTGCAAATATTTAAGCTAATAGCATTGTTTCTAATATAAGTATACAATGTAGTTAAGTTCTAGAAAAATCACACAGCAGAAATTTTGTGTACTTTACACACTACCAAGGAGATTGTTTTGAATTATTTTTATTCCCACTTTAACATTAGTCTGTTAAAATAAAATGCAGACAGGTACTCAGACTTTTGTGAAAATACAAAAATGGGATTACAGTTCTTTAAATTATCAAACATTTAATTTAAAGAATTAAAAATTTGTCCTAATGATTGAAAAAATTACAAATGCTCTACTGTATAGTTAAGACAAAAATTTATGGATTAAATCCTTTTCTTCTTATTCTACCAATCCAAATAATCATTGAGATGGGTAGCATTCAAGTAACTGGTGTTCTATTATATCTATAAAGATATTAATTACTACATTAAAATATGAATCAGGGACTATTCCTAAAAAAGTGAGTAGTAACAAGTTGTCATCAAGGATGGGCAATCCAAAGTGAGGAAAAATCTTATCTACTATATACTTGTATTTTAGTTTCTCTGTGTTTGTCTATTTGCTCTATGAAATCTCTATAAAAAAAATTAGGACCACCATATTCAGGAAACAGATTCCTCTTTTCATAATTTAAAGGGTTTAGCCCCAATCTTTCTTTACCCTCCCCCTAAAAAAAGGGGAAAGGGAAATTTTTCGGGGGTTGATCATAATGAGTTTTATGTCAAATGAAAATGTGAAACACAGGAAATGTCATTTACTATACATTTTAGAGAGTTTAATCTAATTGAATTAAGAATCTGAGGAACACTACTTTCTGCTAATTGTATAAATAAGAAATATTGTACTAAAATGCAGATACAGCAAAACTTGGTAAATAATGAATGACAGAACCCAACATTTTAAATCTGATAAAAATGCCTTTTGGCAATATGAAAATTCTAAGATTTATGCTGAAATGTTTCCTTGCAACAGAGATATGTAATTAATAAAACAAGTGTTATTTATACAGATATCAAAAGCAAATAGTCATTCAATTACCATGGCATCAATTAGGATAGTAGCACCTTCTTCACTTTCATGCAATGTATCAATATCAGTCATTTCTTGTAGTAAATCAACAACTGCAATTGCAATATCTGTGGCAAAAAATAAATATGTTCATTTGTATAAGAAAATAAAGAATATTTAATTACATTCTGGAATTATAAGTAATATGCACAATAAATAATTATTACCTACAAAAATATAAAAAAAACTTTAAAACAAATATGTGATTAAATGAATCTAATACATAATTATGTAACCTTTTTTTCTCCAGAAAACTGGGTATATATATATAAAATATAAGCAGGTATTATCCAAGGTCTGGCAGGAGCCTGTCACACCTTGGATATGAATAAAAAAAAATATGGTATATTATACTGACAGGAGCCTATTAGTATAATATACCATAGAGAAAGTCTGTGAGAAAGGTAAGACCTTAGCAAAAAGACAAAAAAAAAAGGATACATCCATGCCTTACCTATGGCCCTTTGATCTGCAGCCAAGCATGTTAATCACTTAGAAAGGGAGTCTCAAATACTGCTTTCCATTTACATAACATAGACATGTCCCAATGTTTTTGGTAACATATCAATAGTACATATGATTGCAGCAATATGCATTTATACATTTCATGTTCATAATAAAGCATATGGATTGCAATTATGAATTTCATAGAGGAAAATCTTAATAAAACATAACAAAATCAGTTATTCAGATCTTAGCAAAGAAACCATGGATCAGTGAACAATGACATGTTACATACATAGGTTCAGATAATACATACAAAAAGATTATTCTTTACTATTAGAAAATTACCAACATTGCCAAATTTCATAAATTAGTTACTAATAAAATCTGGAGACTGACATGCTCTTTGATTAACAAATGTAAAAATACATTGTCATCTTTGGTTTTTTTTTCTACTTGAGTTTTTCATTCTTTTTTCACATGCCATATAAAATGTATTCTATTGCAATAATCACTGGTAATGATACTCATAGATAAATTAAAAAAAACTTT
Source organism: Ryuthela nishihirai (assembly GCA_038380435.1). NCBI lineage: Eukaryota > Metazoa > Arthropoda > Arachnida > Araneae > Heptathelidae > Ryuthela > Ryuthela nishihirai. Next base: position 39,953,108 of record JAWZYU010000034.1, on the reverse strand, counting down.
TCTTTCTCTCAATTGTCCTCAGATTTATCTCTAGCCACTAGGTGTGGCTAACAAACCCATAAATGTAACAGTTAGGTGTCCACACAGAGTGATATGAGGATGGTTGAAGGCTTGATCGAAAGGTATGGAATATAAGAGAAGTTTACGAAGGACAGAATAAAACAATCGTGGCCAAAGTGGAACAAGGAGGTCCGCTTCCAGGGGAGACTGGAAAAGGCTCAGCTGTTGGTGCCTACCTAAATCCTATATATATTTTTTTTGCTTCTGCTTAGGTTACATTTTGTACGTGAATTTTTCTTGGTGCTTCCTGTTCAATGAAATTCTGTAGGATGCAGGATGGAGCAAGCATGACCTGGAAAAGGTGATCATGAACAAAATTTATTGAGGCACCTTGTGAATATGAATGAGTTGCAGATAACTTTTTAAAATGCCTCAGGTACAAAGTAAATCTAGCATTCTTTAAAATAGTATGTCCATCAGAATAGGATTAATAATTCTTAGATTCTATGAAAAAGTTGACTGTCATGTAAAAATTGAATAATTTTTTTTTGAATATTTTAATTCTTTTCTGATTATCTGGATTGGCCAATAGATTTTGAAGGGTCATCTCTGAGATCTGTAAATTATATAAATGTGAGAACAACAAGTTCCTTTCTTCTTGGTATCTTGGGCAATTTAATAAAACATGGGCTATATTCTCTCTGCTGTTACATTGGCTGCAGTTAAGAAAATTTATTCTTTTGAACTTATATAAGGTATTATTGAGGAGGCAATGTCCAATTCTAAGTCTTGTTATTACTATTTGCTGTTTTCTGTTAAGATAGTTGGGCTTGATATTTGTTATTTTATTCTCAAGATTTCTTCTGTAATTGAATTCATTGCTTGAAGTGGAGGTAAGTTATCTTCTTTGATTCTTTGGAGATGTTCTTTGATTTTGTTGATAATCATTATATGATGAGTGGGAATGTTAATAATTTTGCTGGAGTTAATGATATCTTTGGCCATTTGGTCAGCAATTTCGTTTCCAATGCCTGAATGGCTAGGTATCCACTGTAAGAAGTGTTGGTTTTTATTTTTGATGACCCATACAATTTTATTTTTTGCATTACAATAAAATATTTTCATAAAAATGTTTGTTTTTTACTTTTTATGCTTTAACAAAGCCAGACTTCATAGCAGAGATGCTAATACTTTCAGTCTATCCCTCAGTCAGTTGGCACTTTCTTTCCTCAGATGAAAAATTTTCTTCATATTCTATATATATATATGAAATGCATAATAAACCAGATTTTAAATGTTATATTCCAGGGTAGCAAGCATCCTGACACTGAAAGCCACATGGATGAATCTTGAAGCCAGAGATAAATTTAAAGTTTTGGAAGCTGGCAAGTTGAGTTCTATTGTTTTTATCTCTGAGCAGCACTTTTTTTGCACACAATGGGCTGAAGGCCATGCCACAAGGATGCTGAGGGCTCAGAGAAGGTTGAAAGAAGGGGGCACACTGGACAGCTGTTAGGATTTGGGTTGGGTTGTTTTACCTCTGAGCGGCACTTTTTTGCACACCATGGGCTAAATGGCCAGGTCACATGGACCCCAAAGGCTCAGAGAAGGTTGGGGAAGGGGACCCACTGAAACAGCTGTTGGGAGACAGATGGTAGCCTCCCGTCAAGGCCATCCAGCGTGTTCTTTAACGTGCACAGGGTATGGCTCTCCCGCACATGGGGCCACGGCTTAACGTCTCATCCGACGGACGGCGGCCTTTCCAAGCCCATCGGTGTCCCCTACTGACCGTGGGCAGGGCGGGGAATTTTGCGGAGATAAATCTCAACGCTGACCCAGCTGGGACTCGAACCTGGGAACTACAGATCACGAGTCTGGTGCACTACCGACTGAGCCACCCCCGCCCCACAGCTGTTAGGAGGCATATGGAACCCATCAAGCATATTCTTAAAGGTGCACAGGGGCTATGGCTTAGTGTCCCATGCAATAGATAGTACTCTTTTTCAAGCCCACTGGTGTCTCCTTTCTGATTGATGGCAGGGTGGAAGTTTAGCAGAGATAAATCTCAATGCTAGTCCAGATGGGACTTAAACCTCAGATTACGAACTTGGTGGACTACTGACTGAGACATCTCTGACCTTGGAAGCTAATAAGTCATACATCAAGCTTGAAGATGACACACTTATCACAACTATTTATGATCTCACTTATATTTTAAATCTGTATTTTTAAAACTTTTCAATTTTTTTTATTGTGATTTGCAAATGTACTGATTTAAAAAAAAGATTGATTTAATGGATATTTTCATTTTAAGACAAAAAAAAAAGTCATATAAACTATATGTAATAGATATAGATAATAAATGCAACAAACATATCAATATAAAAACCCAGTTTAGTTTAATACAGTTGTGATACTGAGACCGATCAAGATGGAGAAACATTCAAAAATTGTTTGATTCTCCTTTCATAGTTAAAAAAACTTTTGCATGTACACTCTCCAAGAGTTACATGAAACTTGCAAACTATGATTTGGCCACCCCTGTTACATTAACAACTAAGCGATAGTGAATCCTTGATTTATTTACCTGTGTTATCATGGGTTAACAATCCTAAAATGCTAGTTACAGCATTCAGTTCAACAAGTATGTGATACAAATCAGGTTGAGTGGCAATCACATGCATTTCCTGAATAACATCATTTAATTCTATTTCTGAATCCATAAATCTGAAACAGCAAAGAAAGATGGATATTAAAACAAAATATTTTATGAAATCACAAAATTGATTAATGTACACTATACTAATTAAAATATTTTTGCTGCTAACTCTTTGCTGTTATTGCTTTTTTGCTATCGAGATTTGTGCATAAAATAAACTCAACTGCATTTAGTCATTATTTACATTTATCAATTTAAACATGAATCAAAAAATTATACAAACTCTTGTCTTAACAATTCCTTAGCAAAATTACAAATAAATAATAGATGATGGATGTTTGGTTGGATGTTTTACCTCTGAACGGCACTTTTTTGCACACAATGGGCTAAATGGCCAGGTCACAAGGACCCCAAAGCTCAGAGAAGGTTGGAGAAGGGGACCCACTGGAACAGCTGTTGGGAGACATGGTAGCCCCCGTCAAAGCCATCCAGAGTGTTCTTTAACGTGCACAGGGTATGGCTCTCCCACACATGGAGCCACGGCTTAACGTTCCATCCGACAGACGGCAGCCTTTCCAAGCCCCATCGGTGTCCCCTATTGACCGTGGGCAAAATGAGGAATTTTATGGAGATATAATAATACTGATGTAGTATTAAATTATTATTAAAAAGCCAAATTTGAGCATGAGTTTTAAGAATAAATTTATGTTTTATGCAATATGTACAGTAGCATAAATGTATGTAAATGACTGTATTATTAATGAATGCTGCATCATTAATAATATGAGCTAAAATTTTAACACGGTTAAAAAAAACATTAACAATACTAAAACACTGCTATGTTTATGGTTACTCAAAAGACTACATCCATAATCTACTACTACATATCAGGTTCAATTAGCTCATGACAATTTGGGAAAAAGATCTGCATAAGAGCAATATGTTTAAAACAATCTTTTTCATAAAGAGTTACAGAAGTAAATAAAATACTATAACTTTCTACATCTTTTACAGTACTGAATGTTTATTGACCATTGACTTTTTGTTGTGTTACAGACATTACATTGTCCATATTTTCTTGTTTGTTATTGTGGTAATAACTTACAATTGCATCTTTCTTTCAAGTTAACTGGAACAAATAATGTTTACAATTTCTACTGCTATATGCAGATTCTCATGATTAAATTCTTCGATGCATTTCCATCATCTACAATTTCTGTGTACTTTTTCATACAAAAATTACATTTGAAATAGATTTTTAAACAAAATTTGATAACACAGCTGTGGGCTTTTAAAGCAAATGAATGAACTTTAAATATTTAATTTTGGACCGCAAAATTTTCACATTCTTGCTCATAGCTCATGATTACCAAAGTCAAGAAAGTAAGTGTTTAATTTCTTAAGTTTAATTCTCCTATAAACTGCACTTTTTTGGTGTAGTGAAAAAGCTAAAAACCACAAAATGAAAGGTGTGGGGAAAAGATTTTTCAAACGTTTGTCATTTTAAACCATTTAATAAGAGCTTTATACACAACTATTAGCCAGTGCCTCTTTCAAGAGCAGAATAGCTTCCCTGCTATGAGTATATTATTTCAGTTTAGAGTCCACATTGCTTTTCAGAGAATTAAAGTTATATATCCACAAAAGCTTCTTATCAGAACCTATTATTATTATTATTATAAGATTTTCATCTTTCTAAATAATAAATAAATAAATACCCCCTCAAGCAGCTGCTTGCCACAGAGGTCTGACAGGAGCCTGTCAGTTTATATGCCACAGTAGAAGATCTGAGAGGATGGCAGGACCTCAGCAGAAAAACGACACACACATCCATGCCAAATCCGGGGTTCGAACCCAGGTCCCTTAGATCAGTAGCCAAGCGTGCTAACCACTCGGCCACGGGACGGCTTTCATCTTTCTACGTATGATAAATAATCTATACAATATAGAAAACACAGCAAGTTTCTCTTTAAACAGAAATCTCTCAATGAAGGAACAAATTCAGAAATTAATTTTAAAAAATGAAACTGAAATGATTAGAAGTAAGAACTTGAAAAGCTGACAAGTTATTTGAAATAGGTCAATCACAACAGGAAGCTCACTTTTTCCATTGAATATATGTTTATTCTGAAGGATAGTAACAATCTGCATAATAATAAAAAAGGTATGATTTAGCAAATTTATTAATTTTATTAGATTCTGCATATTATTTAATAAGAAAAATGTGTAACTCTCAATCCAGATATCTAATTGTATTTAATTTCATGCAAAAAATATACAAATATAGTAATATATAAAGTGATCCAAAACATACATAGTCTGTTGCATTCAAATTATATGAATTAACTTACAAATTACTTAGTGCATATGTTTACCTTTCTGGAAGATCTGGAAACTTTATCCTTAGCTCTTGATTTTTAAGAACTTTCTTCTCAAATGACAAAATTAGCTTCTTTAAGTTGGCATCATCTAAAATTCCAATCTAAATAAATACAAAAGAAGTGTTGTTCTTTTCTATTTTCATAACTATTACATAAATATAATGTACTGTTAAAAAAATTAGGAAATAAAATCATAAGTATGAAATGGTTGGGTTGTCTTGAGTGCCACATTTTTGTTGCAGGAATAAATGGGTAAGGTTACAAAAAACCACAAGACTCAGGGAAAATATACAAAAGGAATCTGAACTTAGCATATCGTATATCAGTTGCAACTTAAATTTTTTCTTAATCTAAAAAGCATTGCAGATCTTTGATTCCACATGAAACTACTGCATCTCATGGACTATCAGACAATTTTTTCAAACTTTTTCAGCATATGATATGAGCCTAGAGAAAACAGAAGATTTTGTAATTTTCTTTTGCTCTTTTAGTGTTTAGAACTGTAAAGTATTCTTTAAAAGGGAGGGGAAGGAACTGTTCTTTTAGCACTGTAAAGTTGATGTAAATCTAAAAGAGTGGCTTTTAAAGGGCATAAACAAAAAGCAGGAGTCACTTATGGTATATTTATATCATTTCCTTACATTCTTAAAAATTTCCTTATCTTGGAACTGTGCATTTGCCTCACTTTTATATCATCCTTAACTTGTATTAATTTTGGATTATGACTATATTTCCTGAAGTATCACTAAAATAATGGATACATTTTCACAAAATTCACTCTGTATGAAAAAAAAAAAGACTTATATTGAAAATTCATATTAATTACACTAAGCTATAACTCTTTGTATATGTATAGAAGTGATTAGCAATATTAATCCCAATATCTATTATTATCCAAAGTTTAAAAAAGCTTACAAAAAGTTTCGTGTCTTTTGAAATGAATTACTTTTAATACACCTGATAATTAACTTTAAATCCTGTCACTTGTAAATGATAGCAAGGCATACATTGAGAGGGGAGATATGCAACAATCACCTGTGATGATTCATGGAACTAGCAAGGCCTAATATAAGTCCAACTCCACAAACTTATGGCGTAAGCCATTAGCACTTTCAAAGGAAAAACAATACAAACACCCATGCCTTACCTAGGGCTTGAATTCAGGTCCCTTTCATCAGTAGCCAAGCACACTAACCACTCAGCTGTGAAAATTGTGTGTGAAATATTGTGTGTAGGAGCATGCATTGGATATGCTACTGTTGCAGCTGAACACCCTGGTAGCTGCAAATGACTAATGATCAATGATAATTTACATCATACATTTATTTATATACACACATACATATATACTGTATAGTGCATTTATACAAGGCTTACTCTGGACCATACATTGGTCATGTGTTAACTACTGTATGCCAGCCACAAACTGTGGGGCTCAAAAAGAATAAATAAATATTATAATGATATAATGCATGATAAATCCCAATATTATGAGAGAGAAAAAAAGAGTTCAGATCAAACCTTTTCCATAATAGCAAATATGATAAAGAATAACAGATGATTATTATTTGTAACAAAATTACTACTGAAGTGATTATAATTATTTATGTATAATATTGGGATTTTAGCTTATATTTGATTAATATATTACAATATTTTGGTCCCTGGTGAAGAATAATAATTTGCAATCTTAGTTGCAAGAAACATTCAAATAAATGTTATGGATTGAATTATGACTAGCTTTACTCCACTTCAAAGGGCATGAGCCTGTTCCTTGGTACTATGCGATTGTAATACTTGAATATGGGTACTGAACAAAGAGCAATATTTTCCATTATTATTACAAATTAGAGTACAAGAATTGACAATACTGATTTGCTGTATCACATATCTCCACAATCACAATCTATTAACTTAAAATATATTAGTACTGTAACAATCCACCCTATTATTTACCCAGTTCAAAGGGGCGGGGGTGGCTCAGTTGGTAGCGCGCCGGGCTCGTAATCTGTAGTTCCCAGGTTCGAGTCCCAGCTGGGTCAGCGTTGAGATTTATCTCCGCAAAATTCCCCGCCCTGCCCACGGTCAGTAGGGGACACCGATGGGCTTGGAAAGGCCGCCGTCCGTCGGATGGGATGTTAAGCCATGGCCCAGTGTGTGGGAGAGTCATACCCTGTGCACGTTAAAGAACACGCTGGATGGCCTTGATGGGAGGCTACCCTCTGTCTCCCAACAGCTGTTCCAGTGGGTCCCCTTCCCCAACCTTCTCTGAGCCTTCGGGGTCCACGTGACCTGGCCATTTAGCCCATGGTGTGCAAAAAAGTGCCGCTCAGAGGTAAAACAACCCAACCCAGTTCAAATTGACATTTAATTTACTTTTTTGTTATTCCTTAAAAAACAAGATAAATGAGATTATGATGCACATTCTTAATATGAGTAGGCTGCTGTTTATTAAGCAGAAAAAAATTCCTTGATATTTAAATCATAGTGTAGTCAAATTTTGTTTGAATAAAATGTTCAATAATTATGTTGTTTCAACATGTTTATTCAATATACTGGCAAATTTAACAAGAAAAAAATATAGTAATCCTATAGAAATAAATACCCTAAATGCGAAATAGTCATAAAATTAAAAGCTCACCTCTCCAATATCTTCATCAGGATTTTCACGGGTATCACGAGTTTCTGTTCTTATATTTTCTTTATTTTCTTCTTCAATTTTAGCTAAAGAAGTTGTATAATTGATTAGCAATATTAATCCCAATATCTATTATTATCCAAAGTTTAAATTCATGTCCCTTAAAACAAATTACTTCTAAATTGCAAATTAAGTTTTCAAATAATTCTAATAATAATAGTTTTTACCATCTTAACATGTGTTAAGAAAGTAAAAAAGGTATTCATTAGACTCAAAGATTACTTTGTGAGAAAAGCTAGAAGCAACTGTATAAGTAAAATTTTCAAAACCATCAGAATTTTATACAACAGCTATGGGATGAACTTTAAGAAAATTTTTAGTATTCACTTTAACCTTCAGTCAAACCTAGACTCTAGATATCATATTTTATTGTACTGAAATATCTACAAGTTCTCAAATGTAAGAAAATAAGGTACTTACGTATTAACGCCACCGCAGCAGAAGTTGCGGTTATGCGCCAATAAAGAGCAGTAAGTACCGATGTTTTTTCTGTCAGATTTTTGTTTGGGGATTTTTTTTATAATTCAGTCGGCAGTGCACTGTTTCCGATTTTCATGTTTTTTGGTTTGTGTTGCCTGGGAGGACAATATTTAGTTTTGGGGCTTTTTTATATTTCAGTCGGCGGTGCACTGTTTCCGATTTTCATGTTTTTTGGTTTGTTCCCTGGGAGGACATTATTTAGTTTTGGGGCTTTTTTATAATTCGGTCGGCGGTGAATTGTTTCCGATTTTCATGTTTTTTTGATGTCATTAAATAATGTCCTCCAAGACAACACAAACCAAAAAACATGAAAACTGGAAACCGTGCATTGCCGACCGAATTATAAAAAAACCCCAAAACTAAATAATGTCCTCCAAGACACCACAAACCAAAAAAACATGAAAATCGGAAACAATTCACCGCCGACCGAATTATAAAAAAGCCCCAAAACTAAATAATGTCCTCCCAGGGAACAAACCAAAAAACATGAAAATCGGAAACAGTGCACCGCCGACCGAATTATAAAAAAGCCCCAAAACTAAATAATGTCCTCCCAGGGAACAAACCAAAAAACATGAAAATCGGAAACAGTGCACCGCCGACCGAATTATAAAAAAGCCCCAAAACTAAATAATGTCCTCCCAGGCAACACAAACCAAAAAACATGAAAATCGGAAACAGTGCACTGCCGACTGAAATATAAAAAAGCCCCAAAACTAAATAATGTCCTCCCAGGCAACACAAACTAAAAAACATGAAAATCGGAAACAGTGCACTGCCGACTGAATTATAAAAAAAATCCCCACACAAAAATCTGACAAAAAAAACATCGGTACTTACTGCTCTTTATTGGCGCATAACCGCAACTTCTGCTGTGGTGGCGTTAATACGTAAGTACCGAAAATAATTGGTAATGAATTATTTTTCACCTTACACTAATTTGATTTACTGAACACTAATTTCATTCATACATTTACAAAAATTCATGCAAAAGTTATGCAAATAATTTCAATGATTAAAGAAAGATAAAGAAATGCAAAACAATTTTAAAGGAATTTACATCTTCCAATTTTAAATTTAAATAAGTCATAAAAGCAATTTTGATAATAGAAGTATAACATTATAAAGAGTTGGCACATTAACAAGAAATGGTTAATTTCTGGTGGTCGAGCAGTTATGCCCGGCATGCTTCTGGGAGGCATAGGTTCAAATTCCACTGGGGACAGCCAATTTTTCAACTAATAATCATTAAACCAAATATAACTAAGAATATTTATTGAGAATTTTCTAACCTGTTTTTGGCTGTTTCCTTTCATAACTGAAAGGTTCAGGGAAGTTTGATAATCTCTTAGCCCTTGGTCTTATTTCAATCTCTTCATCATCATCTAGTGTTCCTCGTCTTGGTTCTTTAGCAGGCTTAAGTAAAGAGAAATTTATGTTAAATTCTATGCAGGAGCAAATATTTAATTACTACATGAAAAACAACAGTAGTTAACAATAGAAAACAACAAAATATATTATCATATATATACTTGCATATAAAAGCTGTCTTCCCTAGTTTAGCACCTAAAACTTGGTAAAAAAAATCAGAATTCATGAAAATTATGTCACTCAAATTTTGAAAGTTCAAAAAACACAACATTTATTGGAACAAATTTCTATAGTTATCTATTTTAAAAATATTTAAATTTTGATTCACTATCAGAACTTTAAAACAGCTTGCAGAAGTCCATTTACATTAAAGTTGCATCATCAATACAGTAAAATCTTCAAAACCTGGCCCCTCAGGAATTGGAAGGTGACAGATTTTAAGAAATTTCTGATTTCAGAGGTATAGATTACTTGTAGTTGGGCAGTTTTCGAAAACATTTCAATGATAGTTAATAAAAGATGGAATGGTGTATTACAAAGCAGATGTCAAAAAGGCAGAAGAAAATAATGAATAAAGTCCAAAAGCAGTTATCCTTGATGGAAGCATGAATTTCTTTTACCATCCACATGATTTTTCACCATTTGCTATACAAGAATGGATAATTTCTTGCACAGATTGTAACTTGAAGATAATACACTAGAAGTTTAATTAATCCCAATGTACCATTTTTGAGATATAAAATTAGTTAATGAATTCAGATTGAGAAAAATTTAATTATTAGTCTAAGAATTTACTGATCATTTTATGATGATTTTAACACTTTTAATGTTCTAATATAATGTTGGTTACCATTCATATGGCATGTGCTTTGGCATGCATTGTTGTGCAAAGTGCGACATTTCCTATTGCTGATACTGAAATAAGCTTGATATGGTTTCTTAAGTTTATTACATGTTAATTTTTCTTTTTGAAAATGGGGTACATTATACTCCACCTTTTATGGGCTGTCACCTACTGTACCACTAGAACATCTATCAGTGTCAGAGAGACTTTCCCACACATTTGTAGACTATCATGTATATATTGTCATTCATCATCATCATCATCATCATCATCCTCAAGCTGCTATGGGCTACGGAGGTCCAATCAGACCGTGCAATTTAGTTCTCCAAGCAAGTCTATCCTGAGCTACATCTACTGCATCTGGCCACTGCACACCAATTCTAACAAGGTCCTGTTTGACATTTTTTCCCCACCGCATCCTAGGTCTCCCTTTCTTTCTGAGGCCTTTAGGCACACTCTTCATAACCCTATTCGCCATGCCCACGGTCAGTAGGGGACACCGATGGTCTTGGAAAGGCCGCCGTCCGTCAGATGGGATGTTAAGCTGTGGCCCCGTGTGCGGGAGAGCCATACCCTGTGCACGTTAAAGAACACGCTGGATGGCCTTGACGGGAGGCTACCATCTGTCTCCCAACAGCTGTTCCAGTGGGTCCCCTCCCCAACCTTCTCTGAGCCTTCGGGGTCCATGTGACCTGGCCATTTATCCCATGGTGTGCAAAAAAGTGTCGGTCAGAGGTAAAACAACCCAAGCCAACCCTATTCGCCAATCTATAATTATTCATACGGGCAACATGGCCAAACCAACGGAGTCTCTCTCTGCACAATATGCTGCTTAAAGGAGGTTGCCAACTCCTTTGCCTAACCTCATCATTAGTTACAAAGTTGAACCACCTAATGCCCAAGATACTGCGTAAGCATCTGGAATCAAAAGCATCTAGTTTCCTGCTATCTTGTTTACAAAGTGTCCACGTTTCACTACCATAACTAACCCTAGAAAGAACCAAACTATTATACAGTCTAATTTTAGTCTTTAGGTGTATACGCCTATTTCTCCACACTCTCCATAGGTTCTTAAAAGTCCCGGCAGCAATCCCTATTCGTCTGTTAATCTCATGCCGCACATCACCATTATCTGTTACATAGCTCCCAAGATAATTAAACTGTGACACCTGCTCAAGACTGCAACCATTCAGATGAACTGAATCACAACCTGCCTGACCAATTTTCATCACTTTAGTTTTCTCTCTGTTTATAACCAAACCTACTCTACTACCAGTCTCATCAACAGCTCGAATGAAAGAGTTCATCTCATTAACTACTTTAAAATAAAGTTCTAAGGTTAAAATGATTAAAAAAAAATAAAAAATAAAAGGGTTAATTGAAGGTTAATTCCACATTCATGGTTAATTCTATGGTGTATCACTGAATGAAAAAAAATAAACAATTTTTCATTTTGCCCAGCTGAAGTCTAGTACTGATTAGTCTTGTATTGCTTACACCAGTGTTTTTCAACCCTTTTGTATCATATATTGCTAACCCAGTTTTTTGGTATCATACTATTTAATCTACTAGTTTTAGAATTTTTCAGGCTACATACACTTTTTGTAATGAATCTAGACTAATAGTATGCTCTTTTGGAGACAATATAGAATATCACATATCCTCAATGAAAAAAAGTCCATACATTATTAAATAAAATACCTCTTCAAACAGCTACTTGCCACAGAAGTCTGTCAGTACAATACACCATAAGGGTTTGTGAGGAAAGCTACACCTCAGAAAAAAATAACCAATGAAAAGAAATCTCCATGCTTTATTCAGAGCCCAAACTCACATTCCTTTGCACCATAGTACAATAACCATTCAGCCACTGGAATTATATCAAACCTTTATAGCATACAGCTTCTTGAGGGCTAATTAATATATTAATTAAAAAATTTCTTCCAGTTTTAGCAAAATTATATTGTCTCCAATCATTAATTTCTCTCAGATACCAGATGTTGAGAAATACTAGCGTAAACAACTTCTGTTAACTAAATACCATATATATTATAGAAAAACTTTGCAAGGCCAGAATTTCATATTTCTCCATTGATTTTGCTGCTAGTAATCTCTTACTTTAACATGTGGAAGAACCTCTTAACAATGTGGATTTGGTCTGGCAGATTATGCATAATTAATCTGAGATCAATTGCTTGATGTTTAATGAGACAATGCTGTCATCATGTTAAACAAAAGATTGCAAATATTTGGGCAGGGTGTATAATAGACGATATAGGTAAACTTACAGAAATTATTTTGTTCTGTCTGCAATATATATAAAGAACTTTCAGACAAATTATAATAGTTCCTGGAAATTTTAATTATACGACAGTTAAGTTAAAATTTCCAAAATATTAATTATTAGGACTGATATATGAACGAAGGCATCAATCCTACTTGAAAAAAAATTGCTTAATATTTTTTATAAAACAGAGAAATATTCAGAAAAAAAATGATTTTTATAAAACAGAGAACTATGTAACAAAAACATTTCTGAAAGTTTAGTTGCAACAATTTCAATTATACGAAACATTAATAATATATTTACTTACTTTATAACTTAACAACTCGCCGACGTCCATTTTAGTTAGTTAGGTATTGTTGACTTCCTTCTTCGCGAAAGAGTATAATGTAGCTGAGCCCTATATAGGCAGAGTTTAGCCAGCAAAAAATTGGACGCCATGTTTGGTAGTCGCTCGGCTTGTTTAGTGTTCAAAGGTGATTACCGAAAAGGGTACGGTAATATTTGATAAAGATTTAAGTGTTCACTATTGGAAGCACTTTAGAAAATGGCTAAAGCAGAGAAGTGAATTTTTCATTTTTTTTTAAAATACTTCCTTTCTTTATACATCGAACTTTTTTTTGTTTATACACAGAAAACTAAAATTCTCTTTGTATTGAATAGATATTAACGAAATATTACATATTTCACTTTCTGAAACTCTCAAAAGGTGCGATTTCGCCCTCTAACAGTGGAAAATTTTGAAAATTAAAAAATTTCAAACGATGTATTTATGTTGGAAATTAGAAAATTTGGAGTTGGAACTTAACGATCTTGAAGATTCCATTAAGAACAATCAGTAAAGACTAAATATATTGATGCCAGTGAAATCTTTCTATATATTAATTTTAATCAATTATTCAGTATTGAGGGAAATAAATGCTGGATATTTAAAAGACTGAAAAACTTAACCCCAAAATTTATGTAATACATTTAAATAGGCTAAGAGATCAACACAGGTGCAATACACTCTATACTGGAGTCAACTATGATCAATTAACCTGCTTTAATGCCACTGTCCATCAAATGGGACATTAAGCCATGTCATACTATGCACATCATAGAACATGCTTGATGGCAGACTAACAGTTGTCCAGTGAGTTCCCTTCCCCCAGCTGTGTTGGGATCCTTGTAACCTGGTCATTTAGCCCATTATTTAGAGGTAAGACAACCCAACCCTGTTTTAATTAAGTTTTGATGTTAATCTCACTCTAACTCTTTGAAAACTGAACAGATATTGTTTAAAATTGAGATCTTTAATTTATCTTTAGATATTTTTTCACTAAAAATCATAATGAAGTTATTGAGCTCTGGGTTCGAGCCCCAGGTAATGAATGGATATTTGTGTTTTCTGCTGAGGTCCTGCTATCCTCATAGACCTTCTGCTATGGCGTATTTAACTGATAGGCTCCTGTTAGACCTCTATGGCAAGCAGCTGCTTGAGGGTGCATTTATTGCAACATGGATCTGTTTCCATCTTTCTTTGTCCAGTGCCTGTATTTCTGTACATTGGGTAATTTATGTTTTTTGAGTAAGAAATAAGTTCTATTAATTGTGAGTGTCATTTCAAATCCTATTTAATTTCTGCAAAATTTAAGTATTAAAAAATTCAAATGCATTTGCTTTAAATAAAATGATTTCAGAGTACTGAGATTTTAATTTCTGCAATAATTCATAATACTTATGAAAACAGAATTCTAAGGTTTATAGAAAAATGCAGGCCTGGATCTGGGGGAAAAAAGAGTTGATAGGGGCCTACGAAGCAGTCGAGCTGATAAAAATGCAAAAGAGGGAGCGGGCAAGAAACTAGACTTATAATTTAGCATAATCCCACCCAGCCCCGTTTTACTGCTCTTAAAAGTTTGAAAAATTGCGTGAAATATAAATGTTTAATATAATTTGCCTCTATTACCTTTTGTAAAATTTTTTTGTGGGAGGGAGATCATGCCCTTTTGATCCGACACCTGGGAAAATTAATTTTCTATTTATATTGAAATTCTTTTAAATTTTTATTTAAAAACTGGGGAAAATTGATCATTCTTGCCATGTGATTTATAGCAAAAGATTAAAGTCAGAAATTTAGTGTCGTGCTAAAATACCATATGTATCAACGAAGAATACACAAATGTGAAACTGATAGGTTTGCGACAATTAGGTAATACATGAGAATGTTTAAAAAAAAATTCTCCAATAGAAAAAAAAATTATACCAATGAAATTTCCTTTGGACCACTGATCAGTAATAACATACTTATATCAAATAAATCTGGACAAAACCAAGCATGAAATATATCAAACACTTAAAAGTATATATTAAAGACCACATTAATATGTACAAATGGGTGTGAAAATAACCGCAAACACAGGAAGAAAATATTTATAACTGCATTGAAGTTTCGGGTCTAGTTGCGATGGTGCTGCCATCGCCTCGCTGTTACCATGGTCCCTATGGGAGTTGCGCATCTGTACCTTCCTCATTCTGTGCCATTGAGAATAATGAGTTGACCTCTTACACCCAGGGTAGGTAGGAAATGCAACTGTTTTGTTTTAAAAGATAATGAAAACTTTTTATTTGGTACTAAAGATATAAGCTCACCAGACAAAAAAGTAGTTACCCCTGGCTGAATGTCACCTAATAATGTGTAACGCCTTTGTGCGACGAAGAACAGCCGAAATCCTGTCTGGCATGGATGCCACCAAGTGCGGATGTAGTGCACATCAATATTCATCCACTCTTGCAACAAAGCAAATACTGCAGTTCGGCCAGATTGACTGAATGGCTGGAATGGCACTTCACAGGTTCCTGCAAATAGTGGCTCAAATTTTCTATGGGATACAAATCCGGGGATTTGGCAGGCCAGTCGAGTTTCTTTTAAGGCTTCAGAATGCTCATCATGCCAATTCAACACACTTGGACGAGCCCTGTGCACGCGACAATTGTCGACGAGCGCTGTGCACAGGGCTCCCATTTCCTCATACGTGAAACGCCCCAGAATGTCACATATTCTCCTCCAGCTTGAACACAACCTTGCACATAGTCTGCAGGAAGCATCCATGCGGCTTACGAAATACCTGTCATCTCGCACCATTCGAATACAAGCAAAAAAGTGACTCATCCGACCAGATCACACGCTTCTAAGAGTCGACAGTCCAGTCTTTGTGGCGCCTTGACCACTGTAGTCATGCAGCCTTGTGCAGAGCTGTTAACCTGGATCTCTTCCAAGTTACTCTGCTCCAGATATCCAGGGCACGCAGTTCCCTTTGAAGTGTTCATTCGGAAACAACTTGTTGTAGGTCTGCATTGACTGACTGGAGCAATTCCTGCCTCATTGCAAAGTGGTTTGCCCTAACAGTGTGTGACACACTGTGCGGTTCCTATTGGTGAACACAGTCTTTCTGCTGCAGTTCTGGCGACGTTTAGTGATGGACTGCGATGTACGCCACTGCCGGAAGACCTCAACAACTTCTTGTACACTATGCCTTTTGGCTTGACCAAACGCAATAACACCTTTCTGACACTCATTCACATTTTTGGCTTGACCCATGTTTCATGGAGTGACTAACACACAGGTGGCATACAACTTCACTGCATGAACCCCCCCCCCCCCCGGTAGCACACGGCACAGCTATTTGTAGGACGCATTTATTACTGGTGCACCCTCTGTTGCTGTCAAAAAGACGTAACCCTCTTATGGCCGAAGATGACTAATTTTTTGTCCAGTGAGCTTAATTCGTATTTTCAAAGGTGGTTTTAATTTATATCGTTAGTCATCACTAAATATGCAAACAGCAAAACTTTTAACGAATTGTTCAAGTGATCTGTTTATGGCAGTAATTTGAAACTTAGGCTGTAGAGTGTCAAGAGATATTCTACTAGCAGCAATGATCTGCCTTTTTTTCAAAGGGTGTGAGAAAAACAACTTTTTAAATTTAAGAACTAAAAGACAATACTTTTATGTTGTATAAATAATAAAAAAATACCCCCTCAAGCAGCTGCTTGCCACAGAGGTCTGACAGGAGCCTGTCAGTTTATATGCCACAGTAAGAGATCTGAGAGGATGGCAGGACCTCAGCAGAAAAACGATACACACACACCCATGGCTAATCCGGGGCTCGAACCCAGGTCCCTTAGATCAGTAGCCAAGCGTGCTAACCACTCGGCCACGGGACGGCAATATATATAATTACTAATAAGATACCATTGTGTTTGAGATACTATTCATGCCAGAGTGTGCTATGGCATGAATCTGGAGAGCTGCAGGTTCGATTCCCACCGTGTCGGTGATAAATTTTTCTCAGATATATTAACTAAAGTTGAAGTCTATTTCTATAGGTAATCTGGGTATTTGCTATGGATGGATTTTTAATAATAAACGCTTGAGCGTGATTGACCTGTATACATCTGAATCAATAGCAACTATTGGGAAAGTTGCCTCTCCTGAAGTATAGATGGCGCCAGATCCGCCACATCTCAGTGAAAGATTTATTAGGTCTTATTCTGAAAGATTTTCTCGTCCGATGCGTGGTGTAATGGTAGCGTGCTCTGGCATGAATCTGGAGAGTTGTAGATTCGATTCCTGCCATGTCAGCGATAATTTTTTTTTTCCAGAAATATTAACACGTCATCCCAGTTTATTCTTGCAAGTAAGTATTGTAAGCTAAATTTTTGGGGTTGGGTTGTTTTACCTCTGAGCGGCACTTTTTTGCACACCATGGGCTAAATGGCCAGGTCACAAGGACCCCAAAGGCTCAGAGAAGGTTGGGGGAGGGGACCCACTGGAACAGCTGTTGGGAGACAGATGGTAGCCTCCCATCAAGGCCATCCAGCGTGTTCTTTAACGTGCACAGGGTATGGCTCTCCCACACACGGGGCCACAGCTTAACGTCCCATCCGACGGACGGCTGCCTTTCCAAGCCCATCAGTGTTCCCTACTGACCGTGGGCAGGGCGGGGAATTTTGCGGAGATAAATCTCAACGCTAGTCCAGCTGGGACTCGAACCTGGGAATTACAGTATATGAGCCTGGCGCGCTACCGACTGGCCATCCCCACCCCCAAATTTTTGGGGCCATTTCCATCCAAGTTATCTAAATTGCTAGATATTCCTTTAAATCAGTGTTTCTCAACCGCGGGTCAGTTAGTTGTGCCTAAGAAGTCTGTGATGAATAACTTCCATTCAGTAAAAACTAAAGTTTTTTTCCTTTTCTTAGTTTTATGTTACTGTAGAAAAAATCACTTTTTGCAAAACGTTTTTTGCATTGACTCAATGAAAAATTTTATAACTGAAATGTAAATTTATTTGTAAATATTTCAATTTTAAATGTTACCTAATAAGATATTTTTTTCACTTTTTTAAATTCCACATTATAGTAAAAAACATATTGTAAAAAACTATACCTATCTGTATTTTTATTTCAATTAGCTGCTGTTCTATATTAGAGTTTTTCAAACCTATGGTACACGATGGGATCACAGCGGGAAAAATTAAGCGAAAAGCTAAAAAAAAGTATAAAATTGACTAAATAATCCCGCTATATCAAAATATCTCTCACCAATAAAATCGTCAAGCGTTCTCTATTAGGAGAGTAATGGAGAGTATCGTACACTTCATTCAGGGTCTCGTTTTAAGTAGAGACAGTTTATAGCGAGAAATGGGATATAATATACAGTGAGAAACGGATATAAGTAAATGTTTAATGTGGTGCACTATATGTAAAATGGTGTGTCCCGATGAGCACTAAAAGAAAATAGGTTTTTAGGAAATGAATCATGGAACCATGAATAAAGGCCGAAAAAGTGGTCTTCTCCCCATACTACCCCTGCAAAGCTGGACGGAAAATACGGCACTGTCCCCTGGCCAGTATTTCTTTAATAAACCATCTCTTGTTTCAAGATTATCTGTGTCAGCGCATGCGCAGTTCACCTGTCGCCATTCATATCAGTTGACAGTGGTGGTCTACCTGTGCATCGAATGCTTAACTAGTGGTTTTCGCAATCAAGAAACGTTATCCTAGTTTATTCTTACAAGTGTTGTGACCTAAATTTTTTACGCCATTTCCATCCAAGTCATCAAAATTGTTAGTATTCTTTAAGTCAGTGTTTCTCAACCACGGGTCCATTAGTTATGCCCCTACGAGGTCGGTGGTGAATAGATTCCATTCAGTTAAGAAGGAGTGAGATGAATGAGTAAAAAGGAATACTCTTAAAAGTAAATCTTAAGTAGTTCCCATTACTAAAAACATTGAAAAATACTGTTCGGTCTTACAGTTTTGTATTTTATCATTTTGATTGCTTTGTACTTATTAATTCTAAACCAATAATTTGAACTTTAACGATAAATGTGAACTTTTTTAATCATCAATGAAATTTCCAGAATGAGCATAGTATTTTTTAAATTTTCTTTAATAGTTTTAAAAACAAAAAGCATCTTTGAAGCTTTTCAAGAAAGAAAAAAGTGCATTAAATAACTATGAATTTGCTGAAAGTTTCAGCATGATACATGACATCATCTTCTCTAGCATTCCTTCCCCAGTAACCTGCATTTTATTTACAATTCATCTTTTTTAAACCCATCATCATCCTGAATGTTAATGTTTAATCTATCTGCGTTATTCTGATTTGTGTCACCAGTTTTACTTTGTTCACCATTCCCCGTTTTCCCTGAAACAGCATCCTTAATCATTTTTTCCATCATTTTTATCTTTGCCATTTCATCGTCATCGTCATCTGCTTGTATCTCTTCCACATCTTGGCCATCGTTATTTGAAGTTTCCTCTTCCTGCGCTGATTTTGTTGCGTCTACTTTATTTTCTTGTTTCTTAGCTGAAAAAGTAAAAAAGGAAGTTAAAAACCGAATTTAAGAATTAAAATAAATATTTCTGAGTAATTATTTAGCTTATTATATTCGTTGTTGAAATGACATTAATGCAGTGCATTTCTGAAATATTACTCTATTATTATTATTTTATTGTATGTACAGGCTCTTTTTAATTTAGGCTGAAATTTAGAACAACTATATAAGGTAAAGCCATGCCTTGTTACTGACCTAAGGGACCTAGGTTCGAGCCCTGGGTAAGGCATGGGTGTTCGTGTTGCTTTTCTGCTGAGGTCCTGCCATCCTCACAGACCTTTTACTATGGCATGTAAACTGACAAGCTCCTATCAGACCTCTGTGGCAAGCAGCTGCTTGAGGGGGTATTTATTTTTTATTTTTTTATTTATATAAGGTAGAGCAAAAGCAAAGACGACTGAATACACAGTTTAATCCCTCTCCAATCAAACGGATTGAATATCCATTTAAGTTGTTTTTCTGGTACTAACAGCTGTTTGTACCTTCGAACAGGGTAAATAGTGTCTGTGTTACACCCGTGTCTGTGTTTATACACCGTGTTTTTACACACCGTGTCTGTGTTTATATATGGAGCGGGGATGGCTCAGTCGGTAGACTGCCAGACTCGTAATCTGTAGTTCCCAGGTTCGAGTCCCAGCTGGGTCAGTGTTGAGATTTGTCTCCGCGAAATTCCCCGACATGCCCACGGTCAGTAGGGGGGCACTGATGGGCTTGGAATAGGCCGCCATCCGTCGGATGGGACGTTAAGCCGTGGCCCCATGTGCGGGAGAGCCATACCCTGTGCACATTAAAGAACACGCTTGTTGGCCTTAATGGGAGGCTTCCATCTGTTTCCTAAGAGCTGTTCCAGTGGGTCCCCTCCCCCAACCTTCTCTGAGCCTTCGCGGTCCAGACACGGTTTTTTTCGTGTCACGTGACACAAAGGTTGCCAGGTCACTAATTTCTAAAAAAATCGTTGCCAGATATTTTTTCTGAATTCTGTAATCAACCATAGTGTTTGGATATTTTTTGAGCGACTGTACAACCATATCCACTACAAATAACGTTGTAAATAATAATTAGCTTCTGCACACTTACTTTGAACTTGTTTTTCGATTTCTTCTATTTCTTTGAAAAGTTCTCCTAAGCTATTTTGAAACGTATTTTGAAGGTCATCATAGTTAGTAGCTATATTATTAGAGACATCCGAGAGAGAACCCTGTGGATAAAATCAAAGCTGTTTTCAGACGTTACATATTATAATAATAATAAATAAAATAAATAAATAAATACTCCCTCAAGCAGCTGCTTGCCACAGAGGTCTGACAGGAGCCTGTCAGTTTATATGCCATAGTAGAAGGTCTGAGAGGATGGCAGGACCTCAGCAAAAAAACGACACACACAACCATGCCTTACCCGGGGCTCGAACCCAGGTCCCTTAGATCAGTAGACAAGCGCGCTAACCACTCGGCCACGGTACTGGTTGCCAGTTCATAATTTGCAAGTCGCATGCGAGAAAGATATATTTACTACGAATACAAATTTTTGAAATATAATTTTCTTTTCTGAATCTTGATAGGTCTAAGATCCATCACATTGTAAATGTGTTTCTTACATTGATGTCTTTATTACATTAATTGCATACGCTCAGTGGCCATTTTATTATACACCTTTCCATATTATGTCAATAGTAATTCAAATATAGAACTCAGTAATTTCTTATTTAAGCTCTTTATGAAAAAAATGTGACTGAAGATAATTTAAAGATCTCAGTCATATCGATCTCACTCTCGATTTCTAACACTATGTGTTTAATATTTAAAGAGTTATGGAAGCTGAAATATTTATCTAGTTAGCATGTCCTGGAAAAAAAATGAGGAAAAAATGATGCCCGACATCCTCACTGACCTTCTGCCATGGCGTATAAACTGAGAGGCTCCTGTTTAAACCTCTGTGGCAAGCAGCTGAGGAAAGTATTTATTATTTATAAGTGGCAGCAGTCCTCACTGTTGCACCCCCGTGCTGTGAGGCGCAGAGTGAATGTGAATTAGGCGAAGATACCGCACTTGCATACGAGGCTAGAGATCCGAACAATATATGTATAGGTTTCTGTGGGCACAGAAGGCCTAACCAGTGGAAATCCATCGACAGTTTGTGGCTGTGTATGGTTTGGATGACGCTGTCGGATTTTTATTTCTTTGGGAAGCTGAAGAATCGTCTCCGAAGAAGACATTTTCCATCGGAAGGAATGAAGGAGAAAGTCACAAAGTGGATTCAGGAATAGTACGATAAAGCTGTATATTACAATAAAAGGATATAAGGATATACATATATAGATATTTTATTCAGTACTCTCAACACCAGTTACAGTTCAATACAAAATCCGCAACAAAAAATATACTTTTACATAATGTTTTTCAGTTTAAAAGTTCATACACATGAACTGATTAACATAAATTATATTGTAAAGTATAAATTATAATATATTTTATAGGCAGTTTATTTTAAACAAACAAACTGAACAAATTGAACAATTTGAAAGAAGTATATAAATAAGAGTTGGGTTGGGTTGTTTTACCTCTGAGCGGCACTTTTTTGCACACCATGGGCTAAATGGCCAGGTCACATGGACCCCGAAGGCTCAGAGAAGGTTGGGGGAGAGGACCTACTGGAAGAGCTGTTGGGAGACAGATGGTAGTATCCCGTCAAGGCCATCCAGCGTATTCTTTAACGTGCACAGGGTGTGGCTCTCCCGCACACGGGGCCACGGCTTAACGTCCCATACGACGGACGGCGGCCTTTTCAAGCCCATCGGTGTCCCCTACTGACCGTGGGCAGGGCAATTTTACGGAGATAAATCTCAACGCTGACCCAGCTGGGACTCGAACCTGGGAACTACAGATTACGAGCCTGGCGCGCTACCGACTGAGCCACCCCCGCTCCTCACCTAGAGAACTCATATGAAATACATAGTCGTATCAGAATAATATGACCACGTACCATAGTATATGTATGGTAGGTGGTCATATTATTCTGATACGATTGTGTATACTATATAGCAGGCTGATGCATTAGATTGGATTGTTTTACCTCTGAGCGGCACTTTTTTTGCACACCATGGGCTAAATGGCCAGGCCTCAAGGACCCCGAAGGCTCAGAGAAGGTTGGGGGAGGAGACCCACTGGAACAGTTGTTGGGAGACAGATGGTAGCCTCTGTCAAGGCCATCCAGCGTGTTCTTTAACGTGCACAGGGTATGGCTCTCCCGCACACGGAGCCACGGCTTAACATCCCATCCGACGGACGGCGACCTTTTCAAGCCCATCGGTGTCTCCTACTGACCGTGGGCAGGGCGGGGAAATTTTGCGGAGATAAATCTCAACGCTGACCCAGCTGGGACTCGAACCTGGGAACTACTGATTACGAGCCTGGCGCGCTACCAACTGAGCCACCCCCGCCCTACAGGATGATGCAGATGATTGAAACTACTACTAGGCATTATTGTAAAACAGAAGTAAGAGTATTTTGTGTTTTTTCTATGTGAAGTTTTTTTTCCGTAATGACTAATTTAAATTTACCTTTTTCTCAGCTTTTTGATCCTCTTCAATATCCTCAAAATCAGCAAGTCTATCGTCAATTAGTCCAGCAAGATGATTCATGTCCTAGGAATTAAATTTCGTTAGAAGACATGGCAAAAAAAATTATTTTCTGTAAAAAAATATGACAAAGGAAAAATACTTTCTGCCATGAAATATGAAGAAAGTATTGTGATCGCGATAATAATAAAAAAAAATCACTTTCCAGTTTTTTGATTAGGAGTACACTTTAAGGATCCCTGAACTCGAAAAGAGTTTTAACACTATCGTCTGTACACGCACATAGGAATTGGGCACCTCTAAGTGGCATTTCTGTCCATACAATGGATCGTACATACATAGTAATTGGGCACCTCTAAGTGGCATTTCTGTACACACAATGGATCGTACATACATAGGAATTGGGCACCTCTAAGTGGCATTTCTGTACACACAATGGATCGTACATACATAGGAATTGGGCACCTCTAAGTGGCATTTCTGTCCATACAATGGATCGTACATACATAGAAATTGGGCACCTCTAAGTGGCATTTCTGTACACACAATGGATCGTACATACATAGGAATTGGGCACCTCTAAGTGGTATTTCTGTACACACAATGGATCGTACATACATAGGAATTGGGCACCTCTAAGTGGTATTTCTGTACACACAATGGATCGTACATACATAGGAATTGGGCACCTCTAAGTGGCATTTCTGTACACACAATGGATCGTACATACATAGGAATTGGGCACCTCTAAGTGGCATTTCTGTACACACAATGGATCGTACATACATAGGAATTGGGCACCTCTAAGTGGCATTTCTGTACACACAATGGATCGTACATACATAGGAATTGGGCACCTCTAAGTGGCATTTCTGTACACACAATGGATCGTACATATATAGGAATTGGGCATCTCTAAGTGGCATTTCTGTACACACAATGAATCGTACATACATAGGAATTGGGCACCTCTAAGTGGCATTTCTGTGCACACAATGGATTGTACATACATAGGAATTGGGCACCTCTAAGTGGCATTTCTGTACGCACAATGGATCGTACATACATAGGAATTGGGCATCTCTAAGTGGCATTTCTGTACACACAATGGATCGTACATACATAGGAATTGGGCACCTCTAAGTGGTATTTCTGTACACACAATGGATCGTACATACATAAGAATTGGGCACCTCTAAGTGGTATTTCTGTACACACAATGGATCGTACATACATAGGAATTGGGCACCTCTAAGTGGCATTTCTGTACACACAATGGATCGTTCATACATAGGAATTGGGCACCTCTAAGTGGCATTTCTGTACACACAATGGATCGTACATACATAGGAATTGGGCACCTCTAAGTGGCATTTCTGTACACACAATGGATCGTACATACATAAGAATTGGGCACCTCTAAGTGGCATTTCTGTACACACAATGGATCGTACATACATAGGAATTGGGCACCTCTAAGTGGTATTTCTGTACACACAATGGATCGTACATACATAGGAATTGGGCACCTCTAAGTGGCATTTCTGTACACACAATGGATCGTACATACATAGGAATTGGGCACCTCTAAGTGACATTTCTGTACACGCAATGGATCGTACATACATAGGAATTGGGCACCTCTAAGTGGCATTTCTGTACACACAATGAATCGTACATACATAGAAATTGAGCACCTCTAAGTGGCATTTCTGTACACACAATGGATCGTACATACATAGGAATTGGGCATCTCTAAGTGGCATTTCTGTACACACAATGGATCGTACATACATAGGAATTGGGCACCTCTAAGTGGTATTTCTGTACACACAATGAATCGTACATTCTTAGGAATTGGGCACCTCTATGTGGCATTTCTGTACACACAATGGATCGTACATACATAGGAATTGGGCACCTCTAAGTGGTATTTCTGTACACACAATGGATCGTACATACATAGGAATTGGGCACCTCTAAGTGGTATTTCTGTACACACAATGGATCGTACATACATAGGAATTGGGCACCTCTAAGTGGCATTTCTGTACACACAATGGATCGTACATACATAGGAATTGGGCACCTCTAAGTGGCATTTCTGTACATACAATGGATCGTACATGCACACAGCAATTGGACACTTCTGAGAAGCATTTCTGTACACATAATGGATCGTACATGCACACAGGAATTGGGCACCTCTGAGTGGCATTTCTGTACACACAGTGGATCGTACATGCACACAGGAATTGGGCACCTCTGAGTGGCATTTCTGTACATACAATGGATCGTACATACATAGGAATTGGACACTTCTGAGTGGCATTTCTGTACATACAATGGATCGTACATACATAGAAATTGGGCATCTCTAAGTGGCATTTCTGTACATACAATGGATCGTACATACATAGAAATTGGGCACCTCTAAATGGCATTTCTGTACATACAATGGATCATACATGCACACAGGAATTGAGCACTTCTGACTGACATTTCTGTTCACACAATGGTTTAAATGGGCAAAACACAAGGGCATTAAGTGCTCAGAGTTGGGAGGAGAAGAGGACCCACTGAACAACTGTTAGAAGACAAATGCAAATCTCCCGTCAAAACTATCCAGAGTTTTTTTCAAAGGTCTTTAACGTTAACGGTACAGCGCACTTCACATGGAGACATGGCTTAATGACCCTCCGATGGATGACTGTTTTCTCAAGTTCATCGATATCCTCTTTGGAGCGAAAGTTAGTGGAGAAAATTTTAATACAGGCAGAATGAGGATTCGAACCTCCAAACGTCTGGTTACAAGCTTGGTGCACTTGGTGCACCAACTGAGGCACTCCTTGCACCCATATCGTTCTGTAACACAAATGTACAATATCTTGATTAAATACAGGGTCATTATAAAAAAAATATATTTTAAACTGTTATATTTTGTTAAATGATTAAGAAACAAAAGCATTTGTGCGTCCAAACTGTCAAGAAACTCTCAAAAGTTACGATATTATGATGATCCCGTTTTCTAGGATTCGTTCCCAGACATGCTGAGCTCAGTATGAATGGAAGTTGAATATCACTCCTCCAATGGCGCCACACTGAAGTCTCTTGAACACAAAACGAAATTTTAAGAGTTTCTTGACTATTTTGGTACACGGTTACTTCTGTTATTTAATTATATAATAAAATATAACACTTTAAAATATGGGGATTTTTAAAATGACCCTCTAATAATTTTTCACTAGCTTATATTTTCAAAATTTAGTAGGCTTACAGATTATTAAAATTATACTTATTTTATAAACTCTTGGCACTGAATAAAATTATATTTGAACTGAAGATATTACTACTACTACTTAATTTATTTAAAAATTCTAGTGGGACAATGCAGATAATTAACTCTAATTCTCACTAAACCTTGCCCTGACCACTGTTGGAAAGGAGACACCGATGGGCTTGAAAAGACGGCCGTCCGTCGGATGGGACATTAAGCCGGATCATATATGCAGCAGAGTCATACTCTGCGCACTTTAAAGAAAAATCTGGATGGCCTTGATGGGAGGTTTCCATCTGTACCCTAACAACTATCCAGTGGGTTCCTCCCACAGAGTCAGTAGTGTGCCTGGCTCGTAATGTGCAGTTCCCAAGTTCAAGTCCCAGATGGGCCAGCACTGAGATTTATTTCCCCTAACACTCCCCTCCCTGCCCTCGGACAGTAAGGGACACCGATGGGCTTTGAAAGGCTGCTGTTCGTCAGATGGAACATGGTGCAGTGCGCAGGAGAGCCATACCCTGTACACGTTTAAAACATCTTGGATGGCCTAGAGGGGAGGCCACCATATGTCTTCTAATAGCTGTCCAGTAGGTTCCCTCCCCTCACCCTTCCATGAGCCTTTGGGGTTCTGGTGACCTGGTCATTTAGCCTATTGTGTGCAAAAAATGCCACTCAGAGGTAAAACAATCCAGACCAAGTATTCCTCCCAACCTTATCTGAGCCTTTTGGGTCCTTGTGATCTGGCCATTTAGCCCATTGTGTGCAAAAATGCCACTCAGGGGTAAAACAATCCAGCCCAAGCATTCCTCCCAACCTTAACTGAGCCTTTGGGGTCCTTGTGACCTGGCCATTTAGTCCATTGTGTGCAAAAAATGTTCCGCTCAGATATAAAACAATCCAGTCCAAGCATTCCTCCCAACCTTATCTGAGCCTTTGTGGTCCTTCTGACCTGGCAATTTAGCCCATTTTGTGCAAAAAATGTTCCGCTCAGAGGTAAAACAATCCAGCCCAAGCATTCCTCCCAACCATAACTGAGCCTTTGGGATCCTTGTGACTTGGCCATTTAGGCCATTGTTTGCAAAAAATGCCACTCAGAGGTAAAACAATCCAGCCCAAGCATTCCTCCCAACCTTATCTGAGCCTTTGGGGTCCTTGTGACCTGGCCATTTAGCCCATTGTGTGCAAAAAATATTCCGCTCAGAGATAAAACAACCTAATCCATTGAACATACTGTAAGTAAAGGACACAGAAAGAAAAGTGTCATTCAATATGAAAGGAGGTGGAGTCACTACACCCAGCAATATATTAACAACAAAATTCAAAGTAGCAATGATATCGTGCAAACATACCTCAAAAGATAATTTATCCAGATCTTCAACCGACAGGATATCATCGTGATTTACATCTAGTTGCTGAAACATCTATATGTGGATAAAAATTTATTTAATGTCCAAACAGCTGATAAATATACTGAGATCTAAAAGTTAAGATAGAAACATAATAACGAATTTATTGTATTATCAATATTACTATTTCACTTTCCAAATCATTACTCACTTCAAATTTACACTGTTAGAGTGTGATAATGGCGAAAATTAGAAACTTCAATTATGCCCTCTAACGGTGAAAATTTTGGAAAATGAAAAAACTTTAAACCAATATTGCAAACGATCTGTTTATGTCTTACATTTGCAGCAATCATTTGCTTTTCTACCACCATGATGGGTGGAAAAAACAACACCAGTTTTGTTTTAAATTGTAAATGGAACATTTTTTACGTTTTATAGGTACTAATAAAGTATTACTATTTCTATTTTCGCAATCGTTAATTATTTAGAATTTCCATTAGAAGGTGCTAAATGCGGAAAATCTTTTAATTACTGTTGGTTTTGCTTCTCCTTTTACAACTTTTGCAAAGGATATTATATAAATAGTTAAACTACGTCAAATGTCTGGCACGAAATGTTAACCGATTTCGTAACTTTTCCCATCGACAACCTACTACTCCATTCATAAGGTAGGCGACGGCAGCGCCCCCAGAAATTTTGGGCACTTGCAGAGATCTTGTAACCCAACACAGCTAGATCTAAGTGGGGCCACCACATCAAATTTAGCAGCAATCGCGGAACAGAAAACTTTTGCACCCAAAAAGGAACAGAAAACTTTTGCTACCAATGACGTCACACTGCAGATGCAAAAGAAACGTGTGTCTGCCCGTTTGGTGATGGATGGGGGTGACTCAGTCGGTAGCACGCCAGACTTGTAATCTGCAGTTCCCAGGTTCGAGTCCCAGCTGGGTCAGCGTCGATGTTTATCTCTGCAAAACTCCCGCTCTGACCGTGGTCAGTAGGCGACACCGCTGGGCTTGAAAAGGAAGCCATCCATCGGATGGGACTTTAAGTCATGTTCCCGTGTACGTTAACCCATACCCTGTGCATGTTAAAGAACACGCTGGATGGCATTGATAGGAAGCTACTATCTGTCTCCCAACAGCTATTCCAGTGCAGTCCCTTTCCCCAACCTTCTCTGAGCCTTAGGGATCCTTGTGACCTGGCCATTTAGTTTATGGTGTGCAAAAAAGCGCCGCTCAGAGGTAAAACAATCCAACAACCCAACCCGTTTAGAATTAGGTCTCTTATATAACATGATTCTAGTTCAATAATTTACATAATTACTATCCATGAACTGAAAGCCTAGGTAAGGGAAAAAATGCGTTTCAGGTAATGTTTGCCTTCCCTCCACCCTGGAAAACTGTTGGCGTTTATAATATTAATGTCTATTCTATAACATCTACAATAAGGATAACAGTGCACTATGTTACTCTACTACAGTATCTCGCAAACTGTGTGCTGCAGCACACAGAGTGTGCCGCGAGAGATTTTCAAATTGACACTAGATATTCCAAAGATTTTGACTTGACTTGTGTTATCGACGTGCTTTAATAAAAATCTTTCAGATTTTATCGACTGGGATCTTGTAAGTATTTATTAAGCTTTTCCCAAATTTTGGTATTAATTTTTGATTATTTCAAGCCATAGAATAAACAAATATTTAAAACAAACACCGAGTTATGATTAATTATATTTATTATAAATAAAATGCATTTAACGAAACTTCAATTTTCCTCTTTTTAGGTAACCATCAGAAATTCTTTTTTAGGTGTGCCGCGGGAAAAAAAAATAGATTCAGTGTGCCGCGAAAAAAAAAATTAGATTCAGTGTGCCGCGGAAAAAAAATTAGATTCAGTGTGCCGCAGAGTAAAAAAGTTTGCGAGACACTGCTCTACTAAATCAGACTCTTTTGTAAAAAGTTAGGTCTGAATCTTCATCATCAGTGAAATGCATTTTCAGGGGAAAAACATACCTCTTTAGCGATGATTTGACATTCGTCGTTCCATTCCAAATCCTTGGGAGTTTTCTCCTCCTATAGTAAGAAGATTGATACAAATTATGGCAAAAGATTTTTCACTAGCATATGTTTTCAAAATTTATCTCTAAATAGCATTTTCTAACAAAGCATTAGTGGAAATAAATGTAAAGGACTACTCTACAGCATGGTATGGTCATCACCCAATTTTACTCAGCAACTTCGTATAAGAAACCACAAAGTTTAGCCCCTGTGGCCACCTTGTAAGAAAATTGTTTAGACAAAAAATTGTTAACAAATTATGAATGCATTTATTATGTTTAAGTAAGTAAGTCTTACTGAAACGACGAGAGTGGCAGTTGACAACCAATCGCAACGTATACTGCTCGTCACTGAAATTACCGCATCTAAAGTGAATAGAAGGATTGATCTGATGATTTACATGCAGAGTGGGGCGGGGGTGGCTCAGTCGGTAGCGTGTCAGGCTCGTAATCTGCAGTTCCCAGGTTCGAGTCCCAGCTGTGTCAGCATTGAGATTTATTTCCGCAAAACTTGCCCACCCTGCCCATGGTTAGTGTTTCCACACCGATGGGCTTGGAAAGGCTGCTGTCCGATGTACGGGATGTTAAGCCATGGTCCTGTGTACTGGATAGCCATATCCTGTGCACGTTGGGTTGGGTTGTTTTACCTCTGAGCGGCACTTTTTTGCACACCATGGGCTAAATGACCAGGTCACATGGACCCCGAAGGCTCAAAGAAGGTTGGGGAGGAGACCCACTGGAACAGCTGTTGGGAAACAGATGGTAACCTCCCGTCGAGGCCATCCAGCGTGTTCTTTAACGTTGGGTTGTTTTACCTCTGAGCGGCACTTTTTTGCACACCATGGGCTAAATGGCCAGGTCATATGGACCCCGAAGACTCAGAGGTTGGGGGAGGGGACCCACTGGAACAGCTGTTGGGAGACAGATGGTAGCCTCCCGTCAAGGCCATCCAGCGTGTTCTTTAACGTGCACAGGGTATGGCTCTCCCGTACACGGGGCCACGGCTTAACGTGCCATCCGACGGACGGCGGCATTTTCAAGTCCATCGGTGTCCCCTACTGACCGTGGGCAGGGAGGAGAATTTTGCGGAGATAAATCTCAAAGCTGACCCAGCTGGGGCTCAAACCTGGGAACTACAGATTACGAGCCTGGCGCGCTACCGACTGAGCCAAAAGGACATGCTGGATGGCCTTGACGGGAGGCTACCATCTGTCTCCCAACAGCTGTTCCAGTGGATCCCTTCCTTCAACCTTCTCTGAGCCTTCGGGGTCCATGTGACCTGGCCATTTAGCCCATGGTGTGCAAACAAGTGCTGCTCAGAGGTAAAACAACCCAACCCTATATTCAGAGTTGTGATGTATATAGATATAAATGATTTGTGTGTCAAACTACTCGGCAGTAGTGTAATTTGCCGCCCAGGAATGGTAATTGTACTGTCTTCGGACAGTCCAGTGCACACTATTGCGTACAATCCTTCTGAACTGAGGCAACAAACGGGGGAAAATCGCAAAATCTTCAAAATAGGCAAAATGAAAAGAAATTTCTTTAATTTTTCTTCTTAAAGGCTATTTTTGCTCTTTGAATTATGACCGCCCCACTTACTCCCCCACCCGTAGTCATCTCATTGCTGATTGGTGCAGTAGAACAGTAGAACGTCGAATAACGTGTCTTGTACCGTACTGATGTAGGAATCTAAAGGGGCTATTATAAAAACGGGGGGAAAACTTCAGTGGGCAAACAATGGTGAGTGAATGATCTGTGAAGAGTTGCAATGCCTTCAACATGTGTAAGGAGATGTTATGTACAGCTGACGTAATTTGGAAGGGATCGGATCATTGGGTTGTCAGAAGCTAGATCAGGGGTTCTCAATGTGGAGTACGTCTATCCCTTAGGGTATATCCTATAGGGGTATGAGGTAAAATTTTTTGGGGTATGCCGTGAGAGCTCAAAAGTCATTAGATCTAGTAACAAAGTCGCTATTGACATTATTATACTATAACTATAGTTTTATCTATCTATATAAGGGGTACGCCAGTTACATACACATTTCCAGGGTGTACGTGAAGCATAAAAGGTTGAGAACCACTGATATATATGTTTTATTTTATTCCCATTGTTATACTATAACTATAGTTTTATCTATCTATACAAGGGGTACACCAGTTACATACACATTTCCAGGGGGTTCGTGAAGCATAAAAGGTTGAGAACCACTGAGTTAGATGATCAACACGCCAAATCGCCGATCTTATGGCTTTTGATGCACGAACGGTTGGACTCTATTGTCAACAATCGGTACAGAGAGGTACCCAGACATGTTGCCAATGCTTTGGTGGCATCAGAAGAAAGACCGAGGGATAGAAGGTCCGAAGTTTCATTGACTAGCAGCAGATTTCCAAATTGCAATGTCTTCCTTGTCTGAACCTATGCAACACCTTCTACAAGAGAAGGCCATACAACTACGTCACAGAAAACTGACGACGTATAGAACCCCTATATACTAGGCCAGGGGTGGGCAAATAGCGGCCCGCCAAGACAGTCAGAAAAATTTGCCTTGAACCGAGATTTCCTTCCCGTGCGCGACCGAAGATTCGTCTCGTATTTTCCACTAGGACGGCCACGTCAATACGAATCCGCAGTGTAGATACGAAAACAATTGCCCACCCCTGTACTAGGCGACCGTCGGCGTTTAGTTACTACGGTAGTCGCCGATCTCGGTATGCCCGCACGGGGAAAAGGAGGGTTACTGCCGTCACGATCGAAGTTTGCCGCATGCATATTTTATGATATTGTTGCGGATTTCAAAAATGGATAGCCACTGAGCGTGAGTATTAAAAACTATATTTTGAAACCAAATTAAATACAAGGCAAATTGTTACAAAGAATATATGGACGAAGTATCTTATACACAAATCAACTACTAACATGCACAAGTCATCAACCTTCCTGCACAGAGTACACATCAGCTCTGTCTATTCCACTAAATATTACCTTTTTACTCGATTACCATGTCGCTTGAACATCCGCGTACACATCACATAAAAGATACCACTTTTATACTTCCGCGTACACAACACATAAAGAAAATTCTTTATACTTAACGCTCACTGTCTCAAAACAGCTAACCGTCCACTTTCGAACTCTACACCGTTACAACAAAGAACACACGACCGTTACACGCTCCACTGTTCTTCAAATTCTCCCAAAGTTCTTATTCGTTGGCTGAAACTTTTTGCTTTCGGATGCCAGATTCCTTCTGTCGTAACAATATTAACCAAACTAAACTTAATCGTAAACGATGAATGACTACTAACTTAAATGTAGCTATCATTCATCTACATATTACTAATCGATATATCACATAAAATAACATTAAAATACAGAAGTAATAGTCAGAAGTATATGTTATAGAACGCTGTAAGCCTAATTCACGTTCTCGGTCGAATTCTTTCAACCCACTTTTTTTTTAATTTAATTGGATCAGCCTGGAATTTAAACATTGTGCAATTCTTTAAATTCCAGGCTGATCCAATTAAATATATATATATAAATATAGCCTATACCTGTTTAGACTATTCGCAGCGAGCTTCCGATAAAAAAAATAGGGCGGGGCTGGCTCAGTCGGTAGCGCGCCAGGCTTGTAATCTGTAGTTCCCAGGTTCGAGTCCCAGCTGGGTCAACGTTGAGATTTATCTCCGCAAAATTTCCCCGCCCTGCCCACAGTCAGTAGGGGACACCGATGGGCTTGAAAAGGCCGCCGTCCGTCGGATGGGACGTTAAGCCGTGGCCCCGTGTGCGGGAGAGCCATACCCTGTGCACGTTTAAGAACACGCTGGATGGCCTTGACGGAAGGCTACCATCTGTCTCCCAACAGCTGTTCCATTGGGCCCCCTCCCCAACCTTCTCTCAGCCTTCGGGGTCCATGTGACCTGGCCATTTAGCCCATGGTGTGCAAAAAAGTGCCGCTCAGAGGTAAAACAAACCAACGTTAAAGAACACGCTGGATAGCCTTGACGGGATACTACCATCTGTCTCCCAACAGCTGTTCCAGTGGGTCTCCTCCCCCAACCTTCTCTGAGCCTTCGGGGTCCATGTGACCTGGCCATTTAGCCCATGGTGTGCAAAAAAGTGCCGCTCAGAGGTAAAACAACCCAACCCAGTCATATGTTTCCATAAAAATTTGTTTAACAAGTTACGGAGCCTCGAATTTAATTCCCTATTGACATAAGATGAGGCTGTTTCATTTTTCTGTCCCTTGCCTGTATATTGAGCATTTAAAACTCCCGTAAGCAAAAAAAAGAATATTTTCAGCTAAAGAAGGTTTCATTCGAATCTTACGGCTTACCTTTTTGAGAGATTCTTCAAATACTTCAAGGGTTACTTTTCGTTTCAATCCCTCAAGATAATAATTCTGTATGAAATGATGTCTGAAATGAAAATAAAAGACAACTGCTCTTACTGTTACTTTATTTTTCATTATCAGAGTTTAATTAAAATGAACCAAATGGTTGTTTAAGATTTACAACCAGAAGTCGGGTTGGGTTGTTTTACCTCTGAGCGGCACTTTTTTGCACACCATGGGCTAAATGGCCAGGTCACATGGACCCCGAAGGCTCAGAGAAGGTTGGGGGGAGGGGACCCACTGGAACAGCTGTTGGGAGACAGATGGTAGCCTCCCATCAAGGCCATTCAGCGTGTTCTTTAACGTGCACAGGGTATGGCTTTCCCGCACACGGGGCCACGGCTTAACGTCAAATCCGACGGACTGCGGCCTTTCCAAGCCCATCGGTGTCCCCTACGGACCGTGGGCAGGGCGGGGAATTTTGCGGAGATAAATCTCAACGCTGACCCAACTGGGACTCGAATCTGGGAACTACAGATTACGAGCCTGGCGCGATACCGACTGAGCCACCCCCGCCCACAACCAGAAGTCGATTGATCACTGGATCCAGATAGGTCAGTGCTTCTTCTGAACTTCCAGGCTCGTAGGGGCGGGGGTGGCTCAGTCAGTAGCACGCCAGTCTCGTAATCTGTAGTTCCCAGGTTCGAGTCCCAGCTGGGTCATTGTTGAGATTTATCTCCTCTAAACTTCCTGCCCTGCCCACTGTCATTAGGGAACACCGATGGACTTGGAAAGATCGCCGTCCATCGGATGGGACATTAACCCGTGGCTCCGTGTGCGGAAGAGCCCCGTGTGCACCTTAAGAACACGCTGGATGGCCTTGACGGGAGGCTACCATCTGTCTTCCAACAGCTGTTCCAGTGGGTCCCCTCCCCCAACCTTCCCTGAGCCTTCGGGGTCCATGTGACCTAGCCATTTAGCCCATGGTGGGCAAAAAAAGTGCCGTTCAGAGGTAAAACAACCCAACACTACAAAGTTATAGCATTCCCGTTTTTAAGTTCCCATATTATTCGAGTGATTGGGGTACATAAATCGAAATCCCATAATGTTATCATTAACAAATTATAATAGTTATAAACGATGGCGTATGTAATATTTAGAAACATTTAAGAACCAGCTCAGACTTCCAGACGTTTGTGGCGAAAAGCATTTTTCATTACTTTCACAATTGATGCAGACGGGACAACACTTACTGTTGCCAGATGCCTCATATTCTCAAAGGAATTTATCTCCTTCACATGAAAGGCAGGGATTCGATTTTTAACCATCGTGCAGGGTTGGGTTGTTTGGGTTGTTTTACCTCTGAGCGGCACTTTTTTGCACACCATGGGCTAAATGACCAGGTCACATGGTCCCCGAAGGCTCAGAGAAGGTTGGGGGAGGGGACCCACTAGAACAACTGTTGGGAGACAGATGGTAGCCTCCCGTCAAGGCCATCCAGCGTGTTCTTTAACGTGCACAGGGTATGGCTCTCCCGCACACGGGGCCACTGCTTAACGTCCCATCCGACGGACGGCGGCCTTTCCAAGCCCATCGGTGTCCCCTACTGACCGCGGGCAGGGCGGGGAATTTTGCGGAGATAAATCTCAACGCTGACCCAGCTGGGACTCGAACCTGGGAACTACAGATTACGAGCCTGGCGCGCTACCGACTGAGCCACCCCCGCCCCCATCATGCAGGGGGACCAGGGTCCGAAATTCGGGACCAATAAGCCAAGTATTTGGGAAAATAGAGTGGTTCCAAATCTGTCTAAAAAAAGAGTGTCGTAAATGCTAGCATAGTATCCAGTGTACTCTCGGACGTCTGCAGGCTGTAGAAGAAACAGGCGCATTTCTCTATCGTTCCATGCACCCACTCGTTCGTTCAGATACGCCTATTATTTATTACGATAATTATACTTATGTCAAAACAAGAAACCATTGATAAACTGATATAGAAATAGAGACTCATTGATATAGAATTATTCTCAAAAGCAGTTTACTTACAAGTTGTCGAAAGTGAAAAATGATAACAAATCTGGCTCGGGGTCTTCTTGAAAATTCAAAGCAACTAAATCGGTTTCTGACATGTTGTCACAAGAAGCAACAGATGGCACTATCAGTTTGCTTCTCCATGTAATGCTCAGAAGCAACGATTCTTCGAAACTTGTCCATTGATACAACCTAAAACGTAAGAAAGATAAAAATGATTTTCTCCTAGAATCTATTAATCTATCAGACATATCAAATAACACTTTAAAAAGATATTATATCTTCACTTAAATGCAGGTTATACACCTAAAGACTAAAATTAGACTGTATAATAGTTTGGTTCTTTCTAGGGTTAGTTTTGGTAGTGAAACTTGGACACTTTTTAAGCAAGATAACAGGAAACTAGATGCTTTTGATTCCAGATGCTTACGCAGTATCTTGGGCATTAGGTGGTTCAACTTTATAACTAATGATGAGGTTAAGCAAAGGAGTCTGCAACCTCCTTTAAGCAGCATATTGTGCAGAGAGAGACTCCGTTGGTTTGGCCATGTTGCCCGTATGAATAATTATAGATTGGCGAATAGGGTTATGAACAGTGTGCCTAGAGGCCTCAGACCTAGGATGCGGTGGGCAGACAATGTCAAACAGGACCTTGTTAGAATTGGTGTGCAGTGGCCACATGCAGCAGATGTAGATCAGGGCAGTTAGGTTGGGTTGTTTTACCTCTGAGCGACACTTTTTTGCACACCATGGGCTAAGTGGCCAGGTCACATGGACCCCGAAGGCTCAGAGAAGGTTGGGGGGAGGGGACCCACTGGAACAGCTGTTGGGAGACAGGTGGAAGCCTCCCGTCAAGGCCATCCAGCGTGTTCTTTAACGTGCACAGGGTATGGCTCTCCCGCACACGGAGCCACGGCTTAACGTCCCATCCGACGGACGGCGGCCTTTCCAAGCCCATCGGTGTCCCCTACTCACCGTGGGCAGGTCGGGGAATTTTGCGGAGATAAATCAACGCTGACCCAGCTGGGCCTCGAACCTGGGAACTACAGATTATGAGCCTGGCGCGCTACCGACTGAGCCACCCCCGCCCCG
Source organism: Ryuthela nishihirai (assembly GCA_038380435.1). Lineage (NCBI taxonomy): Eukaryota > Metazoa > Arthropoda > Arachnida > Araneae > Heptathelidae > Ryuthela > Ryuthela nishihirai. The sequence goes on along the minus strand of JAWZYU010000034.1, from coordinate 39,915,782 downwards.
CTCAGGACAGGCTTGCTTGGAGAACTAAATTGCACGGTCTGGTTGGACCTCCGTAGCCCATGACTGCTTGATGATGATGATGATGATGATGATGATTGTATATGAAGGACTTACGGCTAATAGGAGGAAAATACCGAAATATGTGCTAAATATGCAAAGAAAATATGCTACAGCTTGGGTTGTTCTTCCTCTGGAACATCCTTCTTTTTGCACATAATGGGATAAATAGCAGGTCACAAACATATTGAGGGGCGGGGGTGGCTCAGTCGGTAGCGCGCCAGGCTCGTAATCTGCACTTCCAAGGTTCGAGTCCCAGCTGGGTCAGCGTTGAGATTTATCTCCGCTAAATTCCCCGCCCTGCCCACGGTCAGTAGGGGACATTGATGGGCTTGGAAAGGTCGCCGTCCTTCGGATGGGACGTTAAGCCCGTGGTCCAGTGTGCGGGGAGAGCCATACCCTGTGCACGTTAAAGAACACGCTGGATGGCCTTGACGGGTGGCTACCATCTGTCTCCCAACAGCTGTTCCAGTGGGTCCCCTCCCCCAACCTTCTCTGAGCCTTCGGGGTCCATGTGACCTGGCCATTTAGCCCATGGTGTGCAAAAAAGTGTCGCTCAGAGGTAAAACAACCCAACGTTAAAGAACACGCTGGATGGCCTTGACGGGAGGCTACCATCTGTCTCCCAACAGCTGTTCCAGTGGGTCCCCTCCCCCAACCTTCTATGAGCCTTCGGGGTCCATGTAACCTGGCGATTTAGCCCATGGTGTGCAAAATAGTGCCGCTCAGAGGTAAAACAACCTAACGTTAAAGAACACGCTGGATGGCCTAGATGGGAGGCTACCATCTGTCTCCCAACTGCTGTTCCAGTGGGTCCCCTCCCCCAACCTTCTCTGAGCCTTCGGGGTCCATGTGACCTGTCCATTTAGCCCATGGTGTGCAAAAAAGTGCCGCTCAGAGGTAAAACAAAACAACCCAAACATATTGCGATCAAGAGATAAATAAAGGGGATGCAAGTGACGCAATCGAGCTGAAAAAAAGTAAAAGGGAGAGGTGCGATGAGACTGGATGCCACTGCAGCATAACAGTTAACCATTCATTTTAAAGGTTCTTGAAATTTATCTTGAAGAATGCATGAAATATCGGTTTAATAATTTTTTTTTTGCTTTCATAACCCTAATTAGTATTTCCAAAGAAGGTAGAGGGAGAACACATTTGTTCCCTTCCAAGGTCTTGCCGAATCACAAGGTCACAAGTCTCTAAGGACTCAAAATAAGATTAAGGGAAAGGGGCCCCCTGCACAACTGTTAGGAAAACGATCGAAGCTTCCTGTCAGGGTTATCCAGCGCGTTCTTTAGTGTGTATAGAATGGGCTCCAGCCGGCAGGGGTGAAGTCAGAAATCCCCCCATATAATTTAGGGTTGGGTTGGGTTGTTTTACCTCTGAGCGGCACTTTTTTGCGCACCATGGGCTAAATGGCCAGGTCACATGGACCCCGTAGGCTCAGAGAAGGTTGGGGGAGGGGACCCACTGGAACAGCTGTTGGGAGACAGATGGTAGCCTCCCGTCAAGGTCATCCAGCGTGTTCCTTAACGTTGGGTTGTTTTACCTCTGAGCGGCACTTTTTTGCGCACTATGGGCTAAATGGCCAGGTCACATGGACCCCGTAGGCTCAGAGAAGGTTGGGGGAGGGGACCCACTGGAACAGCTGTTGGGAGACAGATGGTAGCCTCCCGTCAAGGCCATCCAGCGTGTTCTTTAACGTGCACAGGGTATGGCTCTCCCGCACACGGAGCCACGGCTTAACGTCCCATCCGAAGGACGGCGGCCTTTCCAAGCCCATCGGTGTCCCCTACTGACCGTGGGCAGGGCGGGATATAATTTAGGCTTAGGCATATTGACATTGCTGGTAAATTAGAAATACGACAGAATATAATTTTGCCCCCCCCCCCCCCCACTAGCCTGGAAAAAGTCCTGGAGGTGCCCATGGGTACAGCATACTACTCTCCTGCACACTGAACCACGACATAACATCCCCATTCAATGTACAATCGCTCAAAAAAAATATCCGAACGCTATGGTTTATTACAGAATTCAGAAAAAATATCTGGCAACGATTTTTTTAGAAATTAGTGATCTGGCAACCTTCGTGTCACGTGACACGAAGGTTGCCAGATCACTAATGGATAACACACTGGATGGCCTTGACGGGAGGCTACCATTTGTTTCCTAAGAGATGTTCAGTGGGTCCCCTTTCCCAACATTCTCTGAGTCCTCGGGGTTCTTGTGATCTGGCAATTTAGCCCACTATGTGTAAAAAAAGTGCTCCTTAGAGGAAAAACAACCCAACTATGTTTCACATTGTCTGCCCACCGCATACTAGGTCTTCCCCTGTTCCTATGGACTCTAGGCATACTGTTCATAACCCTAGTCACCAATATGAAGCAATGCATGCAGGAAACCTGGCAAATGACACTCAGTCTCTCTCTGCATATAGTATGCTGCTCAAAGGAGGTTGGCGACTCCTTCTTCTAACTTCATTTGAATGATAAGATCTCACTTTTAATTCTGCTTCTTCGTAGAAACATTGCAGGCACATTTTATCCTGCTTCATAGAAATAATGTTTCTGTTTCAAATAAAAAAATCCGGAAAGTGTATAATGTCACTCAAGCTGAGAAAAGGTTAGCCATTGGTGGTGTAGTGGTAGCATAAAAGGCATGTTTCCTGGAGGTTGGGTTGTTTTACCTCTGAGCGGCACTTTTTTGCACACCATGGGCTAAATGGCCAGGTCACAAGGACCCCGAATACTCAGAGAAGGTTGGGGGAGGGGACCCACTGGAACAGCTGTTGGGAGACAGATGGTAGCCTCCCGTCAAGGCCATCCAGCGTGTTCTTTAACGTGCACAGGGTATGGCTCTCCCGCACACGGGACCACGGCTTAACGTCCCATCCGACGGACGACGGCCTTTTCAAGCCCATCGGTGTCCCCTACTGACTGTGGGCAGGGCGGGGAATTTTTGCGGAGATAAATCTTAACGCTGACCCACCTGGGACTCGAACCTGGGAACTACAGATTACGAGCCTGGCGCGCTACCGACTGAGTCCCCCAGCCCCCCAAAAACTCAGAAGATTGGGGGGAGGGGACCCACTGGAAGAGCTGTTGGGAGACAGATGGTAGCCTCCCGTCAAGGCCATCCAGCGTGTTCTTTAACGTGCACAGGGTATGGCTCTCCCGCACACGGGGCCACGGCTTAACGTCCCATCCGACGGTCGGCGGCCTTTCCAAGCCCATCGGTGTCCCCTACTGACCGTGGGCAGGGCGGGGAATTTTTGCGGAGATAAATCTCAACGCTGACTCAGCTGGGACTCGAACCTGGGAACTACAGATTACGAGCCTGGCGCGCTACCGACTGAGCCACCTCCGCCCCGGTTTCCTGGAGACGTGGGTTCGAATCCCACTCATGGCAAACCAAATTTTTTTCAGCTCATTATTTCATGAGTTCCATGTCTACAGGACTTATCCTGTGATTCTTTACTACTGAAAATGCGATTTGTTTACAACACAATAAAATATGCTATATTTGCTCTCATTGTGCTCTCTTTATGTGCAATAACAACTCTGGATAATTGCGATCACTACTGGGATTTACAAGTTGAAGAAAAAGAGAGAAAAACCTACTAACCATTTGGCAGGGACATAGAGACAATCTCCCTTTTCTAAAGTTGCGATGTAATATTCTTTCACTTCTCTTAGTGCAGGATACTTTTCATAATCTACTGCTTCAACATTTACTCCAGATTCCAATCCGTCTTTTATATCCAAAACCTCTTTCTGTTAACAAAGAGATTCAAATGCTTACGAAACAATAATAGCTTATTGAAAAGCTCATCACAAAAATCAAGGTGAGCCTCTGACTTTTTATGAGAGGGGGGGGAGTTGCCACCCCCTTCTAGAAAATTTGATCGAAAAATAAATTTATGTTGAATAATTATTAATATACTATCAGGCATACCAAAAATTTAAATTAATGTCCTCTTTTTTCCTTAACGAAATGTTATCTTGATTTTTTATTTTTATTTTTTTGGAAGCATATTAACTATTTTTATTTATTAATATGAAACAACTTTTTTTTATAGGTATTTTCAATGAGAGTCAATTTTTTTGTTTTTGCTTTCAGGCATCTTTAGTTGTCTTATGGTACGATGAAGAGAAGGAAAATTTTATACTCTAATCAGTTTAACCAAAAAAAGAAAATTAAAAAGTTGATTCCGAAATGAAGCAAAATTGACGCTTCTGTCAACTTCAAAATAATACAGTGGACCTTCGTTATAGCGCTGCTCGCTATACCGCGCACTCGGTTATAGCGCGGGCGATGTTCGCGATTCAGATTCAGCTTCAGATTGAGGCTGAAATTTCTCGTATCCGGGAAATATTGAATTGGATTGTTTTACCTCTGAGCGGCACTTTTTTGCGCACCATGGGCTAAATGGCCAAGCCACAAGGACCCCGAAGGCTCAGAGAAGGTTGGGGGAGGGGACCCACTGGAACAGCTGTTGGGAGACAGATGATAGCCTCCCGTCAAGGCCATCCAGCCTGTTCTTTAACGTGCGCAGGGTATGGCTCTCCCGCACAGGGACCACGGCTTAACGTCCCATCCGACGGACGGCGGCCTTTCCAAGCCCATCGGTGTCCCCTACTGACCGTGGGCAGGGCGGGGGAATTTTGCGGAGATAAATCTCAACGCTGACTCAGCTGGGACTCGAACCTGGGAACTACAGATTACGAGCCTGGCGCGCTACCGACTGAGCCATCCCCGCCCCGGGAAATATTGAATGAGCCAGAAATAACTAATGATTCTTTGATAACTATTGATTGGTTAGATGTGGACGCTAGAGAAGATAGTATTTGTCAGAATATGACTGATGAAATGATTATCGAATCCATTTGCGGTGACGAAGATTGTCAAGAAGAAACAGAAAATGATGATGAAAGTGCCAGTGGGATAGCTGATATACCGCCAACAACCAAAGAAGCAATAACAGCCACGGAAACTGTTATAAAATGGGCTGAATCACAAGAAAATATTAACAGTGTCAGATTGTTGCAATTAGCATCTTTCAAAAGGGAAATGATACAGAACTTATCAAAAAGCAAACAAATAAAAATTACTCACTTTTCTAAGTGATGTTTTGTAATTGAAATGATGTCGAATACATAGATTTTAGTGGGGCGGGGGTGGCTCAGTCGGTAACGCGCCAGTCTCGTAATCTGCAGTTCCCAGGTTCGAGTCCCAGCTGGGTCGGTGTTGAGATTTATCTCCGCAAAATTCTCCGCCCTGCCCACGGTCAGTAGGGGATACCGATGGGCTTGGAAAGGCCGCCGTCCGTCGGATGGTACGTTAAGCCGTGGCCCCGTGTGCATGAGAGCCATACCCTGTGCACGTTAAAGAACACGCTGGATGTCCTTGACGGGAGGCTACCATCTGTCTCCCAACAGCTGTTCCAGTGGGTCCCCTCCCCCAACCTTCTCTGAGCCTTCGGGGTCCATGTGACCTGGCCATTTAGCCGTTGTGTGCAAAAAAGTGCCGCTCAGAGGTAAACCAACCAACCAATAGATTTTAGTCAAGTTATAGATAGTGTTTGTTTTTACATGTTTTCAAGCGTACCTTATGTACGTAAATAAAATAATAAATATATGTACTCATTAAGATGTATAACTATGTTATGTGAATTTTAATAAAACACTTAATAAATAAATTTGTTTTTTTATTAAAATACATAATATATATATAGTTGATGGGATGTTTCAGTATATAGCTCAAATCGTTCTGAGTAAATTTATTGTGTCGCCACCGCGCCGCTCGGTATAACGCGGTTCACCTTATAACGCGGGTGTTGTTTCCCGCCCGACATGCGCGTTATATCGGGGGTCCACTGTATATATATATATGTTTAATTACTGTCTGAAAGTGAGAGGACTTTGTCTCCTTGAATTTGATTTCCTTCTCTTCGTTAAAACAGACATATTTCAAATGAGACATTGCTGCTAGTTGCCTTTTTAAAATAACAATAATAGTTTTATTTATGCAGTATGGCTATATGCATAAAATACTTATATTTAAGTTTTATGATTTGTCAGCAAGATTACTCTCAAGCACATGACATGTTAATTAAGAAATAAGACAAGTAAAAAATATACACATAATGGAAAACAGAAAACAAAACAAAGAAAAATGTACATATGATAAAAAACGGAAACAAAACAAAGAAAAATGTACACATAATGAAAAACAGAAAACAAAACAATAACAAGAAAGAAAAAAAAACACGAGTTAAAATATATACATGAAAAATTAAACAGATATAGATAAAAAAAAATCCACAAAATCGTGGATTATAAACCCAAATATAAACAGTACACTATAAGTCAATCAACTATTATCACCTGGTGTATAAGTCAATCAATTATTATCACCTGGTATATAAGTCAATCAATTATTATCACCTGGTGTATAAGTCAATCAATTATTATCACGTGGTGTATAAGTCAATCAATTATTATCACCTGGTGTATAAGTCAATCAATTATTATCACCTGATGTATAAGTCAATCAATTATTATCACCTGGTGTATAAGTCAATCAATTATTATCACCTGGTGTATAAGTCAATCAATTATTATCACCTGGTGTATAAGTCAATCAATTATTATCACCTGGTGTACAAGTCAATCAATTATTATCACCTGGTGTATAAGTCAATCAATTATTATCACCTGGTGTATAAGTCAATCAATTATTATTACCTGGTGTATAAGTCAATCAATTATTATCACCTGGTGTACAAGTCAATCAATTATTATCACCTGGTGTATAAGTCAATCAATTATTATCACCTGGTGTACAAGTCAATCAATTATTATCACCTGGTGCATAAGTCAATCAATTATTATCACCTGGTGTATAAGTCAATCAATTATTATCACCTGGTGCATAAGTCAATCAATTATTATCACCTGGTGTATAAGTCAATCAATTATTATCACCTGGTGTACAAGTCAATCAATTATTATCACCTGGTGTATAAGTCAATCAATTATTATCACCTGGTGTATAAGTCAATGAATTATTATCACCTGGTGTATAATTCAATCAATTATTATCACCTGGTGCATAAGTCAATCAATTATTATCACCTGGTGTATAAGTCAATCAATTATTATCACCTGGTGTATAACTCAATCAATTATTATCACCTGGTGTATAAGTTGTCCTTTCACATTATTATTTCAGTTGTTTTAAACAATACCTAATACAGGATGGGCTTTTTCAAATATTTATTTCTATCCCATGGAGGAGTGGTTAGCACGCTTGGCTATTGATCTAAGGGACCTGGGTTCGAGCCCCGGGTAAGGCATGGATGTTCGTGTTGTTTTTCTGCTGAGGTCCTGCCATCCTCACAGACCTTCTACTATGGCATATAAACTGACAGGCTCCTGTCAGACCTCTGTGACAAGCAGCTGCTTGAGGGGGTATTTATTTTTAGCCGTCCCATGGCCGAGTGGTTAGCACGCTTGGCTACTGATCTAAGGGACCTGGGTTCGAGCCCCGGGTAAGGCATAGATGTATGTGTCGTTTTTCTGCTGAGGTCCTGCCATCCTCTCAGACCTTCTACTATGGCATATAAACTGACAGGCTCCTGTCAGACCTCTGTGGCAAGCAGCTGCTTGAGGGGGTATTTATTTAAAGCCGTCCCATGGCCGAGTGGTTAGCACGATTGGCTATTGATCTAAGGGACCTGGGTTCGAGCCCCGGGTAAGGCATGGATGTTCGTGTTGTGTTTCTGCCGAGGTCCTGCCATCCTCACAGACCTACTACTTTGGCATATAAACTGACAGGCTCCTGTCAGACCTCTGTGGCAAGCAGTTGCTTGAGGGGATATTTATTTATTTTTTTTATAACCATTTCAAAACATTTAGTTTAATTTCTGAATGAGTGTTTAGACCTCGTAACAGATCTCCCGTTAGAGAATTAAAAACTGGGTATTTGATAAAATATCCGTGCTTTTCCATAATTATTTTGGAAAATTCGTTTTTGTTTTCGTACTTACACGTTTGGGGAAGGAGGCGAAGTTGATGAGGAGAACGTGTGACTTTCCACGAAACTGGCATCCAATAAAATGATTTCCATTTGATTTAAGTGGATGGGAATGCTTTTCGGGACGAAAAAGTAAGTTCTGCGAAATATACAAGAAATCTCAGTTTATTTAGAATATTAAAATAATTCCAACACATAAAATATTTAAAAATCGAAAAAAAGTTTAAATTTCAGAATCACATCTTTAGTCTATTTTTTTTCCGTGTTTTTCATTCGAGAAACAAATTATACTCAGCATAGAAATCAAAGAGGAATAGAAAAAGAATATCATCATCTCATAAAACTGCCAAAGCATTGCATGGTTTTTTTTTTAACCATTCTTAAATTCCAAAAACAATTCTTAAACTACAAGTGAGATTCGATGTCAGTAATGGCCAGAGGTTTTTAGCGACCAATGTAAAGACTCAAAGCTGTACCATTTTAATTTTACAAAATTCCCTGCCCTGCCCACGGTCAGTAGGGGACACCGATGGGCTTGGAAAGACCACCGTCCATCGGATGGGACGTTAAGCCGTGGCCCCATGTGCAGGAGAGCCATACCCTGTGCACGTTAAAGAACACGCTGGATGGCCTTGACGGGAGGCTACCATCTGTCTCTCAACAGCTGTTCCAGTGGGTCCCCTCCCCCAACCTTCTCTGAGCCTTCGGGGTCCATGTGACCTGTCCATTTATCCCATGGTGTGCAAAAAAGTGCCACTCAGAGGTAAAACAACGCAACCCAACCCTTTTATAAAAATTTCCTAATGGTTAGCGCGCTTGGCTGCTGATCTAATGGACCTGGGTTCGAGCCCCGGATAAGGCATGGACGTTTGTGTTGTTTTTCTGCTGAGATCCTGCCATCCTCACAGACATTCTACTATAGTATATAAACTGATAGGTTCCTATCAAACCTCTGTGGCAAGCACCTACTTGAGGGGGTATTTATTTTTTTTATTTTTTTTAATAAACTCATTCACAGCTTTTCACCGTTAACGTACTACTCGATTCACAACTGTCGATAACGTACTACTCGATTCACAACTGTCGATAACGTACTACTCGATTCACAACTGTCGATAACGTACTACTCGATTCACAACTGTCGATAACGTACTACTCGATTCACAACTGTCGATAACGTACTACTCGATTCACAACTGTCGATAACGTACAACTCGATTCACAACTGTCGATAACGTACTACTCGATTCACAACTGTCGATAACGTACTACTCGATTCACAACTGTCGATAACGTACTACTCGATTCACAACTGTCGATAACGTACAACTCGATTCACAACTGTCGATAACGTACTACTCGATTCACAACTGTCGATAACGTACTACTCGATTCACAACTGTCGATAACGTACTACTCGATTCACAACTGTCGATAACGTACTACTCGATTCACAACTGTCGATAACGTACTACTCGATTCACAACTGTCGATAACGTACTACTCGATTCACAACTGTCGATAACGTACTACTCGATTCACAACTGTCGATAACGTACTACTCGATTCACAACTGTCGATAACGTACTACTCGATTCACAACTGTCGATAACGTACTACTCGATTCACAACTGTCGATAACGTACAACTCGATTCACAACTGTCGATAACGTACTACTCGATTCACAACTGTCGATAACGTACTACTCGATTCACAACTGTCGATAACGTACTACTCGATTCACAACTGTCGATAACGTACAACTCGATTCACAACTGTCGATAACGTACTACTCGATTCACAACTGTCGATAACGTACTACTCGATTCACAACTGTCGATAACGTACTACTCGATTCACAACTGTCGATAACGTACTACTCGATTCACAACTGTCGATAACGTACAACTCGATTCACAACTGTCGATAACGTACTACTCGATTCACAACTGTCGATAACGTACTACTCGATTCACAACTGTCGATAACGTACTACTCGATTCACAACTGTCGATAACGTACTACTCGATTCACAACTGTCGATAACGTACAACTCGATTCACAACTGTCGATAACGTACTACTCGATTCACAACTGTCGATAACGTACTACTCGATTCACAACTGTCGATAACGTACTACTCGATTCACAACTGTCGATAACGTACTACTCGATTCACAACTGTCGATAACGTACTACTCGATTCACAACTGTCGATAACGTACAACTCGATTCACAACTGTCGATAACGTACTACTCCATTCACAACTGTCGATAACGTACTACTCGATTCACAACTGTCGATAACGTACTACTCGATTCACAACTGTCGATAACGTACTACTCGATTCACAACTGTCGATAACGTACTACTCGATTCACAACTGTCGATAACGTACTACTCGATTCACAACTGTCGATAACGTACTACTCGATTCACAACTGTCGATAACGTACAACTCGATTCACAACTGTCGATAACGTACTACTCGATTCACAACTGTCGATAACGTACTACTCGATTCACAACTGTCGATAACGTACTACTCGATTCACAACTGTCGATAACGTACTACTCGATTCACAACTGTCGATAACGTACTACTCGATTCACAACTGTCGATAACGTACTACTCGATTCACAACTGTCGATAACGTACTACTCGATTCACAACTGTCGATAACGTACTACTCGATTCACAACTGTCGATAACGTACAACTCGATTCACAACTGTCGATAACGTACTACTCGATTCACAACTGTCGATAACGTACTACTCGATTCACAACTGTCGATAACGTACTACTCGATTCACAACTGTCGATAACGTACTACTCGATTCACAACTGTCGATAACGTACTACTCGATTCACAACTGTCGATAACGTACTACTCGATTCACAACTGTCGATAACGTACTACTCGATTCACAACTGTCGATAACGTACAACTCGATTCACAACTGTCGATAACGTACTACTCGATTCACAACTGTCGATAACGTACTACTCGATTCACAACTGTCGATAACGTACTACTCGATTCACAACTGTCGATAACGTACTACTCGATTCACAACTGTCGATAACGTACTACTCGATTCACAACTGTCGATAACGTACTACTCGATTCACAACTGTCGATAACGTACAACTCGATTCACAACTGTCGATAACGTACTACTCGATTCACAACTGTCGATAACGTACTACTCGATTCACAACTGTCGATAACGTACTACTCGATTCACAACTGTCGATAACGTACTACTCGATTCACAACTGTCGATAACGTACAACTCGATTCACAACTGTCGATAACGTACTACTCGATTCACAACTGTCGATAACGTACTACTCGATTCACAACTGTCGATAACGTACTACTCGATTCACAACTGTCGATAACGTACTACTCGATTCACAACTGTCGATAACGTACTACTCGATTCACAACTGTCGATAACGTACTACTCGATTCACAACTGTCGATAACGTACTACTCGATTCACAACTGTCGATAACGTACTACTCGATTCACAACTGTCGATAACGTACAACTCGATTCACAACTGTCGATAACGTACTACTCGATTCACAACTGTCGATAACGTACTACTCGATTCACAACTGTCGATAACGTAGTACTCGATTCACAACTGTCGATAACGTACTACTCGATTCACAACTGTCGATAACGTACTACTCGATTCACAACTGTCGATAACGTACTACTCGATTCACAACTGTCGATAACGTACTACTCGATTCACAACTGTCGATAACGTACAACTCGATTCACAACTGTCGATAACGTACTACTCGATTCACAACTGTCGATAACGTACTACTCGATTCACAACTGTCGATAACGTACTACTCGATTCACAACTGTCGATAACGTACTACTCGATTCACAACTGTCGATAACGTACTACTCGATTCACAACTGTCGATAACGTACTACTCGATTCACAACTGTCGATAACGTACTACTCGATTCACAACTGTCGATAACGTACTACTCGATTCACAACTGTCGATAACGTACTACTCGATTCACAACTGTCGATAACGTACTACTCGATTCACAACTGTCGATAACGTACTACTCGATTCACAACTGTCGATAACGTACTACTCGATTCACAACTGTCGATAACGTACTACTCGATTCACAACTGTCGATAACGTACTACTCGATTCACAACTGTCGATAACGTACAACTCGATTCACAACTGTCGATAACGTACTACTCGATTCACAACTGTCGATAACGTACTACTCGATTCACAACTGTCGATAACGTACTACTCGATTCACAGCTGTCGATAACGTACTACTCGATTCACAACTGTCGATAACGTACTACTCGATTCACAACTGTCGATAACGTACTACTCGATTCACAACTGTCGATAACGTACTACTCGATTCACAACTGTCGATAACGTACTACTCGATTCACAACTGTCGATAACGTACAACTCGATTCACAACTGTCGATAACGTACTACTCGATTCACAACTGTCGATAACGTACTACTCGATTCACAACTGTCGATAACGTACTACTCGATTCACAACTGTCGATAACGTACTACTCGATTCACAACTGTCGATAACGTACTACTCGATTCACAACTGTCGATAACGTACTACTCGATTCACAACTGTCGATAACGTACAACTCGATTCACAACTGTCGATAACGTACTACTCGATTCACAACTGTCGATAACGTACTACTCGATTCACAACTGTCGATAACGTACTACTCGATTCACAACTGTCGATAACGTACTACTCGATTCACAACTGTCGATAACGTACTACTCGATTCACAACTGTCGATAACGTACTACTCGATTCACAACTGTCGATAACGTACTACTCGATTCACAACTGTCGATAACGTACTACTCGATTCACAACTGTCGATAACGTACTACTCGATTCACAACTGTCGATAACGTACTACTCGATTCACAACTGTCGATAACGTACTACTCGATTCACAACTGTCGATAACGTACTACTCGATTCACAACTGTCGATAACGTACTACTCGATTCACAACTGTCGATAACGTACTACTCGATTCACAACTGTCGATAACGTACTACTCGATTCACAACTGTCGATAACGTACTACTCGATTCACAACTGTCGATAACGTACTACTCGATTCACAACTGTCGATAACGTACTACTCGATTCACAACTGTCGATAACGTACTACTCGATTCACAACTGTCGATAACGTACTACTCGATTCACAACTGTCGATAACGTACTACTCGATTCACAACTGTCGATAACGTACTACTCGATTCACAACTGTCGATAACGTACAACTCGATTCACAACTGTCGATAACGTACTACTCGATTCACAACTGTCGATAACGTACTACTCGATTCACAACTGTCGATAACGTACTACTCGATTCACAACTGTCGATAACGTACTACTCGATTCACAACTGTCGATAACGTACTACTCGATTCACAACTGTCGATAACGTACTACTCGATTCACAACTGTCGATAACGTACTACTCGATTCACAACTGTCGATAACGTACAACTCGATTCACAACTGTCGATAACGTACTACTCGATTCACAACTGTCGATAACGTACTACTCGATTCACAACTGTCGATAACGTACTACTCGATTCACAACTGTCGATAACGTACTACTCGATTCACAACTGTCGATAACGTACTACTCGATTCACAACTGTCGATAACGTACTACTCGATTCACAACTGTCGATAACGTACTACTCGATTCACAACTGTCGATAACGTACTACTCGATTCACAACTGTCGATAACGTACTACTCGATTCACAACTGTCGATAACGTACTACTCGATTCACAACTTCGATAACGTACTACTCGATTCACAACTGTCGATAACGTACTACTCGATTCACAACTTCGATAACGTACTACTCGATTCACAACTGTCGATAACGTACTACTCGATTCACAACTGTCGATAACGTACTACTCGATTCACAACTGTCGATAACGTACTACTCGATTCACAACTGTCGATAACGTACTACTCGATTCACAACTGTCGATAACGTACTACTCGATTCACAACTGTCGATAACGTACTACTCGATTCACAACTGTCGATAACGTACTACTCGATTCACAACTGTCGATAACGTACTACTCGATTCACAACTGTCGATAACGTACTACTCCATACACAAGCTAGACGATGGCAGCCCTCCCAGATATTTCAGACATTATCAGAGAGTTTACTTCCGACCCACGTTAGTTATAATCGATCTCTTAACCCAACACATCTCCGCAAAATACCCCGCCCTGTCCACGGTCAGTAGGGGACACCGATGGGTTTGGAAAGGCCGCCGTCCGTCGGATTGAACGTTAAGCCGTGGTCCGCGTACGGGAGAGCCATACCCTGTGCACGCTAAAGAACACGCTGGATGGCCTTGACCATATGTCATCCAACAGCTGTTACAGTGGGTCTCCTCCCCCAACCTTCTCTGAGCCTTCGGGGTCCATTTGACCTGGTCATTTAGCCCATTGTGTGCAAAAAAGTGCCGCTCAGAGGTAAAACAACCCAACCCAACTTAACCTAACACAGCTAGAAATAAGTGGGACCAATCGCTCAAGTATCCAGGAAACTTCTCTTCCCCTCGGATTACTTTTTAATCTCTTTATGCAAAAAAGAAAAATATTGGTACAAAAATGGCCTTGAGTTATTTGTACCCCAAGTACTGTCCCGGTTCGCCAATATTTGGATCCCGTCTGGCCGGTAGGTTTCAATATTGATCTGTATTTCATTGCTGCGAGACTGCTTGTTATTTCTACTCGGACTGGAAAACTTGGGCCGAGTAGCTCTTCACTTTTGGGGCGGGGGTACTCAGTCGGTAGAGCGCGAGGCTCGTAATCTGCAGTTTCCAAGTTCGAGTCCCATCTGGGTCAGCGTTGAGATTTATCTCCGCAAAACTCCCCGCCCTGCCCACGGTCAGTAGGGGACACCGATGGGCTTGGAAAGGTCGCCGTCCGTCGGATGGGACGTTAAGTCGTGGCTCCGTGTTCGGGAGAGCCATACCCTGTGCACGTTAAAGAACACGCTGGATGGCCTAGATGGGAGGCTACCATCTGTCTCCCAACAGCTGTTCCAGTGAGTCCCCTCCCCCAACCATCTCTGAGCATTCGGGGTCCATGTGACCTGGCCATTTAGCCCATGGTGTGCAAAAAAGTGCCGCTCAGAGGTAAAACAATCCAACGTTAAAGAACACGCTGGATGGCCTTGACGGGAGGCTACCATCTGTCTCCCAACAGCTGTTCCAGTGGGTCCCCTCCCCCAACCTTCTCTGAGCCTTCGGGGTCCATGTGACCTGGCCATTTAGCCCATGGTGTGCAAAAAAGTGCCGCTCAGAGGTAAAACAACCCAACCCTGTCCAACCCATTGAATACATTAAGGACATAAATTGCAACAAAACAGTTGTCATTAATCAATGGAAATTAATTAAAACTAGCGAAAGATTACTTACAGTGCTCAGCAACTCATCAGCGACAGCTTTGCATTGCAAACATCGCGGCAAAGCAATCTGGGACCTGAAAAAAGAAAAATATTTTACTCTAGATTCATTTAAACCACACAGTTCAATCTCTTCATTTGCTCAATAATTACCTGGTATCGACACGATATTTCCTAGTTGATCATGTAGACATCTCCACAACACAAAATGCTGCACGTTGCTAAGACAACAGATTTAAGAGTTGGGTTGTTTTACCTCTGAGCGGCACTTTTTTGCACTCCATGGGCTAAATGGCCAGGTCACATGGATCCCGAAGGCTCAGAGAAGGTTGGGGGAGGGGACACACTGGAACAGCTGTTGGGAGACAGATGGTAGCCTCCCGTCAAGGCCATCCAGCGTGGTCTTTAACGTTGGGTTGTTATACTTCTGAGCGGCACTTTTTGCACACCATGGGCTAAATGGCCAGGTCACATGGACCCCGAAGGTTCAGAGAAGGTTGGGGGAGGGGACCCACTGGAACAGCTGTTGGGAGACAGATGGTAGCCTCCCGTCAAGGACATCCAGCGTGGTCTTTAACGTTGGGTTGTTATACTTCTGAGCGGCACTTTTTGCACACCATGGGCTAAATGGACAGGTCACATGGACCCCGAAGGTTCAGAGAAGGTTGGGGGAGGGGACCCACTGGAGCAGCTGTTGGGAGACAGATGGTAGCCTCCCGTCAAGGACATCCAGCGTGTTCTTTAACGTGCACAGGGTATGGCTCTCCCGCACACGAGGCCACGGTTTAACGTCCCATCCGACGGAAGGCGGCCTTTCCAAGCCCATCGGTGTCCCCTACTGACCGTGGGCAGGGCGGGGAATTTTTGCGGAGATAAATCTCAACGCTGACCCAGCTGGTACTCGAACCTGGGAACTACAGATTACGAGCCTGGCGCGCTACCGACTGAGCCACCCCCTCCCAGGTTGCTAAGATAACGACCGGTTAAAACTAATATAGCGACTGCGATAGATGGATATACAACCGTCGTGTACAGGTTGCCAGATCACTAATTTCTAAAAAAAAAATCGTTGCCATATATTTTTTCTGAATTCTGTAATCAACAATACTGTTTGGATATCTTTTTTGAGCGACTGTACGACTTGCCATCCTAACCATTTCCAGCGATTAACATTTTGCCTCAACAAAGAATGTTTAGAGAGTCCAATCAGCGTGGCGAAGATGAAATGCCCGTTTCCAAAGAGTTGAATTTTACCCTTTCCCCTGCAGGGAAGGGAGTTAAGTCACGGCTGTCAGGGGGCGGGGGTGGCTCAGTCGGTAGCGCGCCAGGCTCGTAATCTGTAGTTCCCAGATTCGAGTCCCAGCTGAGTCAGCGTTGAGATTTATCTCCGCAAATTTCCCCGCCCTGCCCACGGTCAGTAGGGGACACTGATCGGCTTGGAAAGGCCACCGACCATCGGATGAGACGTTAAGCCGTGGCCTCGTGTGCAGAAGAGCCATACCCTGTGCACGTTAAAGAACACGCTGGATGGCCTTGAGGGGAGGCTACCATCTGTCTCCCAACAGCTGTTCCAGTGGGTCCCTTCCCCCAACCTTCTCTGAGCCTTCGGGGTCCATGTGACCTGGCCATTTAGCCCATGGTGTGCAAAAAAGTGCCGCTCAGAGGTAAAACAACCCAAAACAACACGGCTGTCAGTGTAACCACTTGACCACTGCATTCTATTTCCACTTAAACGCCAAGCTTTTAGCATATACGTACTTACCGTTTGCAACATCAAACTTTTGCAATTTTCTAACTTCAGCGCCATATAACCGTAAAAATGGTAACAAATGGAAGTTTTGAATAATGTGAATGGCAATATCCTATTATTCTCCTTAAATGAAAAATAAGTTTTCATCCGTCCCATGGCCCTGTGGTTAGCGCACTTGGCTACTGATCTAAGGGACCTGTGTTCGAGCCCCGGATAAGGCATGGATGTTTGTGCTGTTTTTCTGCTGAGGTCCTGCCATCCTCACAGACCTTCTACTGTGGTGTATATGTCGCAGGGAGATGATGAAAATAGGGATTTGATGAAATCCCTAAGGTATATGATCAATTCACGGAAGATGTTAAAATAACAAGTCTGTGGGGTGATTTCCCTGAAGAAAGTAAGTGATTTGATGAAATCCCTAAGGTATATGATCAATTCACGGAAGATGTTAAAATAACAACTCTGTGGGGTGATTTCCCTGAAGAAAGTAAGTGATTTGATGAAATCCCTAAGGTATATGATCAATTCACGGAAGATGTTAAAATAACAACTCTGTGGGGTGATTTCCCTGAAGAAAGTAAGTGATTTGATCAAATCCCTAAGGTATATGATCAATTCACGGAAGATGTTAAAATAACAACTCTGTGGGGTGATTTCCCTGAAGATAGTAAGTGATTTGATCAAATCCCTAAGGTATATGATCAATTCACAGAAGATGTTAAAATAACAACTCTGTGGGGTGATTTCCCTGAAGAAAGTAAGTGATTTGATCAAATCCCTAAGGTATATGATCAATTCACGGAAGATGTTAAAATAACAACTCTGTGGGGTGATTTCCCTGAAGAAAGTAAGTGATTTGATCAAATCCCTAAGGTATATGATCAATTCACGGAAGATGTTAAAATAACAACTCTGTGGGGTGATTTCCCTGAAGAAAGTAAGTGATTTGATCAAATCCCTAAGGTATATGATCAATTCACGGAAGATGTTAAAATAACAACTCTGTGGGGTGATTTCCCTGAAGAAAGTAAGTGATTTGATCAAATCCCTAAGGTATATGATCAATTCACGGAAGATGTTAAAATAACAACTCTGTGGGGTGATTTCCCTGAAGATAGTAAGTGATTTGATCAAATCCCTAAGGTATATGATCAATTCACAGAAGATGTTAAAATAACAACTCTGTGGGGTGATTTCCCTGAAGAAAGTAAGTGATTTGATCAAATCCCTAAGGTATATGATCAATTCACGGAAGATGTTAAAATAACAACTCTGTGGGGTGATTTCCCTGAAGAAAGTAAGTGATTTGATCAAATCCCTAAGGTATATGATCAATTCACAGAAGATGTTAAAATAACAACTCTGTGGGGTGATTTCCCTGAAGAAAGTAAGTGATTTGATCAAATCCCTAAGGTATATGATCAATTCACGGAAGATGTTAAAATAACAACTCTGTGGGGTGATTTCCCTGAAGAAAGTAAGTGATTTGATGAAATCCCTAAGGTATATGATCAATTCACGGAAGATGTTAAAATAACAACTCTGTGGGGTGATTTCCCTGAAGATAGTAAGTGATTTGATCAAATCCCTAAGGTATATGATCAATTCACGGAAGATGTTAAAATAACAACTCTGTGGGGTGATTTCCCTGAAGATAGTAAGTGATTTGATCAAATCCCTAAGGTATATGATCAATTCACAGAAGATGTTAAAATAACAACTCTGTGGGGTGATTTCCCTGAAGAAAGTAAGTGATTTGATCAAATCCCTAAGGTATATGATCAATTCACGGAAGATGTTAAAATAACAACTCTGTGGGGTGATTTCCCTGAAGAAAGTAAGTGATTTGATCAAATCCCTAAGGTATATGATCAATTCACGGAAGATGTTAAAATAACAACTCTGTGGGGTGATTTCCCTGAAGAAAGTAAGTGATTTGATCAAATCCCTAAGGTATATGATCAATTCACGGAAGATGTTAAAATAACAAGTCTGTGGGGTGATTTCCCTGAAGAAAGTAAGTGATTTGATGAAATCCCTAAGGTATATGATCAATTCACGGAAGATGTTAAAATAACAACTCTGTGGGGTGATTTCCCTGAAGAAAGTAAGTGATTTGATCAAATCCCTAAGGTATATGATCAATTCACGGAAGATGTTAAAATAACAACTCTGTGGGGTGATTTCCCTGAAGATAGTAAGTGATTTGATCAAATCCCTAAGGTATATGATCAATTCACAGAAGATGTTAAAATAACAACTCTGTGGGGTGATTTCCCTGAAGAAAGTAAGTGATTTGATCAAATCCCTAAGGTATATGATCAATTCACGGAAGATGTTAAAATAACAACTCTGTGGGGTGATTTCCCTGAAGAAAGTAAGTGATTTGATCAAATCCCTAAGGTATATGATCAATTCACAGAAGATGTTAAAATAACAACTCTGTGGGGTGATTTCCCTGAAGAAAGTAAGTGATTTGATCAAATCCCTAAGGTATATGATCAATTCACGGAAGATGTTAAAATAACAACTCTGTGGGGTGATTTCCCTGAAGATAGTAAGTGATTTGATCAAATCCCTAAGGTATATGATCAATTCACAGAAGATGTTAAAATAACAACTCTGTGGGGTGATTTCCCTGAAGATAGTAAGTGATTTGATCAAATCCCTAAGGTATATGATCAATTCACGGAAGATGTTAAAATAACAACTCTGTGGGGTGATTTCGCTGAAGAAAGTAAGTGATTTGATCAAATCCTTTAACTGTTTTAGTGAAAAGATGAAATAAACAAGTCAGGACTCGCACAGCTCTATGTTTCGCTTGTTACCACTCCCCTTTACCTCACCGCTCCCCTCTGGCGTCCGTGCCGGCCAGCGCCCAAACATTACGCGAGGAAGGTTGCGCGCATTTTTATTATTGTTTTCTATATTTCGAGTTTTATCAAGTACCTACCGTAGAAAAATGAGTTCAGATATAGAAAAAAATCAAACTCTGACCGAATTTGTATCTGAAGAACAGTTTAATGAAACTATCAGGACGTTTTTGAACAAGCGGCATGAAATAGAAAAACCTTTGTCGCGAAAGGATAGAAGAAGCTGTCACAATCATTGAACAATTTTAATTAGCACCACTACTTAAACATTTTTCCCAGAAAGGTAAAAAAAGGACCCTTTCTAGTGTCCAAAGTAGTCTCACGTGAGCTAAAGATTCATACTCAAGAGATTCACTACTTGACGGAATCGTTCTCACTTGGCCTCCGCTCATTCGGGGCGTTTCATTATAATTCGGACCACGGAGTCACGTGACCGGAAGATTCATACTCAAGAGATTCACTACTTGACGGATTCGTTCTCACTTGGCCTCCGCTCATTCGGGGCGTTTCATTATAATTCGGCCCACGGAGTCACGTGACCGGAAGATTCATACTCAAGAGATTCACCACTTGACGTATTCGTTCTCACTTGGCCTCCGCTCATTCGGGGCGTTTCATTATAATTCGGACCACGGAGTCACGTGACCGGAAGATTCATACTCAAGAGATTCATCACTTTACAGATTCGTTCTCACTTGGCCTTCGCTCATGAAGGACGTTTTGAATAATTCGGCAGGCGGTGTATTGTAGATCGAGATACATTAATAATACCTTAAAAAGGCGATTCGGAAAGGAGATAATAAGAGGTGAAAAAGGCGATTCGGAAAAAACGAAAAAGTGCAAAGTACCGGCTATAACAATTCCGTAATAGCCGAAATAATTTGCGTTTCAATGACTATTGTTGTATTAATTATTCTACATTTAATAATGCATGGTTAATTATTCTACATTTAATAATGCATGGTTTACTAAATAAATACTTTTAATATCTAAACAATATTATTTCATCTTTTCACTAAACCAGTTAAGGGATTTGATCAAATCACTTACTTTCTTCAGGGAAATCCCCCCACAGAGTTGTTATTTTAACATCTTCCGTGAATTGATCATATACCTTAGGGATTTGATCAAATCACTATTTTTATCTTCTCCCTGCAACATATATACTGACAGACTCCTGTCAGACCTCTGTGGCAAGCAACTGCTTGAGGGGGTATTTATTTATTATTTATTATTTCTCACAACAAAAATTTGAATATTAAGGACAGATGACGACAACAACGTCGAATCTATAACTTATTTTAAGTCCGTTTTCAAAAAATATATATACCATATTACTTTCATTTTGTTGTCTGTCTGTAGACATCTAACCTTTTTGTTTTAAGAGATTTATTTATTTCTTATTATGTATTAAAAAAAAAGTATTGTAAAACGGTAAAAAGTACATTTCCTACGATCCACATTTTCCAATGCGAATCATCCAATACTTTTAATTTCCACCGTTAGAGGACTCTACAGTTGCAAAACGTCAAAAATTTAAGTGAATATTGTAAAGAGTGAATAAATGCTAGAAATTGCAAATTTTTGGTGGTGTATTAGTTAAGTGGGTTGGGTTGTTGGGTTGTTTTACCTCTAAGCGGCACTTTTTTGCACACCATGGGCTAAATGGCCAGGTCACATGGACCCCGAAGGCTCAGAGAAGGTTGGGGGAGGGAACCCACTGGAACAGTTGTTGAGAGACAGATGGTAGTCTCCCGTCAAGGCCATCCAGCTTGTTCTTTAACGTTGGTTGTATTACCTCTGAGCGGCACTTTTTTGCACACCATGGGCTAAATGGCCAGGTCACATGGACCCGAAGGCTCAGAGAAGGTTGGGGGAGGGAACCCACTGGAACAGTTGTTGAGAGACAGATGGTAGTCTCCCGTCAAGGCCATCCAGCTTGTTCTTTAACGTTGGTTGTTTTACCTCTGAGCGGCACTTTTTTGCACACCATGGGCTAAATTGCCAGGTCACAAGGACCCCGAAGGCTCAGAGAAGGTTGGGGGAGGGGACCCACTGGAACAGCTGTTGGAAGACAGAGGGTAGCCTCCCGTCAAGGTCATCCAGTGTATTCTTTAACGTGCACAGGGTATGGCTCTCTCCCATACACGGGGTAACGGCTTAATATCTCATCCGACGGACGGCGGCCTTTCCAAGCCCATCGGTGTCCCCTACTGACCGTGGGCAGGGCGGGGAATTTTGCGGAGATAAATCTCAACGCTGACCCAGCTGGGACTCGAACTTAGTTAAGTGGATTTCAACAACAGAAATGACTTGTTTCCTTAAACCCAGGGGATGAGTTAGGTTCAAGTTGTTTTACCTCTGAGCTGCAATCTTTATTACACAATGGGCTAAATCTCCATTTTAGAAGACCCCAAGGGCTCAGAGATGGTTGTGGGAAGGAATCCCAATGTACAGCTGTTAGGAGAGAAATGGAAACCTCCTATCAAAGCCATCCTGCACACAGAACCACAGTTTAATGTCGCATCTGAAGGACGGCAGCTTTTCCAAGAACATCGATGTCCCCCTTTATCACTGAGGGGAAAGTGGGGATGAGCGGAGATAAATCTTAACCCTGGAACAGTTGGGTTGGGTTGTGGGTTGTTTCACCTCTGAGCGACACTTTTTTGCACACCATGGGCTAAATGGCCAGGTCACATGGATCCCGAAAGCTCAGAGAAGGTTGGGGCAGGGGACCCACTGGAACAGTTGTTGGGAGACAGATGGTAGCCTCTCGTCAAGGCCATCCAGCGTGTTCTTTAACGTGCACAGGGTATGGCTCTCCCGCACACGGGGCCACGGCTTAACGTCCCATCCGACGGACGGCGGCCTTTCCAAGTCCATCGGTGTCCCCTACTGACCGTGGGCAGGGCGGGGATTTTTTGCGGAGATAAATCTCAACGCTCACCCAGCTGGGACTGGCGAAGATCGGCCAGCGCGTCGGTGACGTAGGAGATTGCAGTTCTCTAGATAACATCTTGGGAGAACTGACTGAATGTTTATGTACTGGATGTGAGATGACCTTCGGGTTCAAAAGGCGACCCAGAGTGGGCAACAAATCAGTGCCCTGGTGGACACCTGAGCTCACAGTTAGAAGGTTGTTGGGTTGGGTTGTTTTACCTCTGAGCGGCACTTTTTTGCACACCATGGGCTAAATGGCCAGGTCACATGGACCCCGAAGGCTCAGAGAAGGTTGGGGGAGGGGACCCACTGGAACAGCTGTTGGGAGACAGATGGTAGCCTCCCGTCAAGGCCATCCAGCGTGTTCTTTAACGTGCACAGGGTATGGCTCTCCCGCACACGGGGCCACGGCTTAACGTCCCATCCGACGGACGGCGGCCTTTCCAAGTCCATCGGTGTCCCCTACTGACCGTGGGCAGGGCGGGGATTTTTTGCGGAGATAAATCTCAACGCTCACCCAGCTGGGACTGGCGAAGATCGGCCAGCGCGTCGGTGACGTAGGAGATTGCAGTTCTCTAGATAACATCTTGGGAGAACTGACTGAATGTTTATGTACTGGATGTGAGATGACCTTCGGGTTCAAAAGGCGACCCAGAGTGGGCAACAAATCAGTGCCCTGGTTGACACCTGAGCTCACAGTTAGAAGGAAAAGAGTAAGAGCTCTCAGACGGAGATATCAAAGGTGCAACACTGAGGAGAGAAGTGCCAGAGAGGAACTGTACAGGATGGAACAAGCAAAGTATAAGCTCGCCATACGAGAGGCGCAGCTGACTTCCTGGCAGAAGTTCTGCAGCGTGGTCTCTGCACAGAACCCTTTCACATTACAGTATAGGCTAGCTACGGATAAAGATTTTAAACCCCTGGAAATTGCTTACGTTCGCAAGAAAGATGGATCCAAGACCACTTCCTTTGGCGAGACCATCCAGGTACTTTTAGATAATTTATTCCCTAAAGATAACAGGAGCTCTGATGATGCAGAACATCAACTCCTTAGGGAAAACTGCAGGACTCCACCGGATACGCCGGATGACGTCCCGTTTACAGAAGAGGAGGTGAGAGAGGTAATCAGGGAAATGGCCCGGGGCAAAGCCCCGGGTAACGATGGTCTGACAGTGGAGATCGTTTCTCAGGTGTTTAATGAACATAAAAGCCTGTTCACCCAGCTCTTCAACAAGTGCTTGAATCTGGGAGCCTTCCCAACCGCCTGGAAACAGGCAGACCTTGTCCTCTTTAACAAGGCAGGCAGGGATCCGGCAGATGCAAGATCCTACAGACCGATATGTCTGCTGCCGGTGTTGTCCGTGGACCAGGGCACACATAGTCTCCTTGTGGGATGCAGATCCCACTTAGCGGTATTTACCTCAAAATCCTCAGGGTCTCTCTTTGACTTATTTTCCAACCTTCTTCCCGGGCTGCACTCGGCACCCCCTTTAACGCCACCCATACTCCATGTCCTGACTGGTCTCCTCTGAGACAAACTTCATCTTCTATTTCCAAGCCTCTAGTTGCTATGCACGTGTAGTGTCGTGAGACGGAGCACGTGCTTTCCCCATGGGGAGTGGGTCCTTCGGGACCCACTCCCCACCCCGTATTAACCAGAGCTGGGACTCGAACCTGGGAACTACAGATTACGCGCCTGGGGCGCTATCGACTGAGCCACCCCCGCCCCCGAACAGTTGGGACTCAAACCTGGGAGCTGCATATTACGAGCCTGGTGCACTATCGAGAGAGACAACTGTGGAGAGGTTGGTTGTTTTACCTCTGGGCGGCATTTTTTTGCACACGATGGGCTAAATGGCCAGGTCACAAGGACCCCGAAGGCTCAGAGAAGGTTGAGGGAGGGGACCCACTAGAAAAGCTGTTGGGAGACAGATGGTAGCCTCCTGTTAAGGCCATCCAGCTTGTTCTTAAGGTGCACACTGGGCTCTCCCGCATACGGAACCACGGCTTAATGTCCCATCCGATGGACGGCGATCTTTCCAAGTCCATCGGTGTCCCCTACTGACAGTGGGCAGGGCGGGAAGTTTAGAGGAGATAAATCTCAACACTGACCCCAGCTGGGACTCGAACCTGAAAACTGCAGATTACGAGCCTGGCGCGCTACCAACTGAGTCAACCCCGCCCCACTATGGAGAGGGAAAAAAGGGAATTTTTATTTACTTATTTATTTTCTGAAATATTCTTCCTGGTTTGGAGAGGAACTAATAAAACGTTAACACGCATTTTCTGCATTTTCCATTAGTTCGAATTTCCACCGTTAGAAGGGGCTAAAACCGGAAAATAACAAAACATTCTGTCTTTGAAAACAGTCATATCATATTCACCAGAAGTAATATATCGACTTTCCGACTTTTCTAAACTCTTCTGAAAAAGTAAAAGATGCATCTTACTTGATTATTGTTGGAATGGGAATATCCAAAAAGAGATTTTCCTTCTTGTAATTATTAAGAAAGTTGCGAACAGACATTTTTTTCACTTCGGATTCGCTTTCCTTGTTGACGTCTACATACGTTGTGAAAGCCTGAGGTGCAAAAGTCATCACTTGGACATTGAATATCTTTGACAATCCTTTACTGGCTTTTTTCATTTGAACGGGAATGCTAGGCAGAACGAAATCACTGAAGAAGACTTCCACAGGAGGGAACTTTTTGTACACATCAACATTTTTCTCCGGAATCTCTGTCCCTAATGGTTTCATATGTCCAGGCCATCCACGAACATCTGACGAACTTTCACTTTCTGATTGAATTGCAGCAGAAACACATTGTATATTCAAAAGAATCAAACATATAACCCAAAAATATTTAAGCTCTTTGCCAGTAATATCTGAATTACCCCACATTGCTCTAAATTTTGGCTGCATTTTACATAGAGTCAGAGACGTGCAATTACGAGTTCATCCGATGAAACTGAAGAAGTTCCAAGCGACGTGTTAATTCGGTGGGAAGCCAACAGATGCAAAAAGCTCTTATCGTCAAGTTTTATTTCCTCAGCTGCGCGTGAAGCCGTCTGTGGTCGTGGCCAGCGGTCTGTGGCTATGTGACGTAATCAATCGTTTGCCAAGCGTCAAATGAATTTCATGATAATGTGTGTTCAAAATGTATATTTGCAGTCTTCAAAAGAGAGTTGGGTTGTTTTAACTCTGAGAGGCACTTTTTTTGCACACGCCTAAATGGCCAGATCACAAGGACTCCGAAGGCTCAGAAAAGGTTGGGGGAGGAGACCCATTAGAACAGCTGTTGGGAGACAGATGGTAGCCTCCCGTCATGGCTATCCAGCGTGTTCTTTAACGTTGGGTTGTTTTACCTCTGAGCGGCACTTTTTTGCAAACCATGGTCTAAATGGCCAGGTCACAAGGACTCCGAAGGCTCAGAAAAGGTCGGGGGAGGAGACCCATTAGAACAGCTGTTGGGAGACAGATGGTAGCCTCCCGTCATGGCTATCCAGCGTGTTCTTTAACGTTGGGTTGTTTTACCTCTGAGCGGCACTTTTTTGCAAACCATGGTCTAAATGGCCAGGTCACAAGGACTCCGAAGGCTCAGAAAAGGTTGGGGGAGGAGACCCATTAGAACAGCTGTTGGGAGACAGATGGTAGCCTCCCGTCATGGCTATCCAGCGTGTTCTTTAACGTTGGGTTGTTTTACCTCTGAGCGGCACTTTTTTGCAAACCATGGTCTAAATGGCCAGGTCACAAGGACTCCGAAGGCTCAGAAAAGGTCGGGGGAGGAGACCCATTAGAACAGCTGTTGGGAGACAGATGGTAGCCTCCCGTCATGGCCATCCAGCGTGTTCTTTAACGTTGGGTTGTTTTACCTCTGAGCGGCACTTTTTTGCAAACCATGGTCTAAATGGCCAGGTCACAAGGACTCCGAAGGTTCAGAAAAGGTTGGGGGAGGAGATCCATTAGAACAGCTGTTGGGAGACAGATGGTAGCCTCCCGTCATGGCCATCCAGGGTGTTCTTTAACGTGCACAGGGTATGGCTCTTCCGCACACGGGGCCACGGCTTAACGTCCCATCCGACGGTCGGTGGCTTTCCAAGCCCATCAGTGTCCCCTACTGACCGTGGGCAGGGCGGGGAAATTTGCGGAGATAAATCTCAACGCTGACCCAGCTGGGACTCGAATCTGGGAACTGCAGATTGCGAGCCTGGCGCGTTACCGACTGAGCCACCCCCGCCCCCTTCAAAAGAGACGATTGGTTTCAATGCTTTCAGGAAAGTAATTAGTTGCAGGTTGAACTATTCTCTCTTGTTATAGCACTTTTGCTTTGATACTAAAGCTGCTGTTTGATTTCATCAAGACATTTTTCTATTAAATGCATACTTTAAAAGTAAGAGAGCTTCTAAGTTAGATTCCCATTGACATAACATGGAGATTGATGCGGTTAGGTTGTTTTACCTTTAAGAGGCACTTTTTTGAATACAATGAGCTAAATGGCCAAGTCACAAAGACCCCTAGGGCACAAATAGGACTGGGGGAAGGGAACTAATTCTAAAAATTCTGAAATTTACCAAGTCCAACTAAACTTTCGCTGGCAATGATGAGAAAAGTGAGTCAAACTTTGAAAAGAATCACCGTGCACGTCACTATTAGTCACAGATCGTACGTAAAAGAATTGATTACTTTTTTTGATTTGGATTGTCAATATCCCAGAGGCGATTTCAAAAATTGCCTTAAGTCTCATTAGAATGCTTTTTTCCCACGGTAATCTTTAGTAAAATCTGTCTTACTATAATACGAAAACAAACTCAATATAAAAATATAACAATGTAGTCAACAGTTGATTTACAATTAAGTGCAATACAATACACTTCACTGGAATTGGGAACTCCTTCTGCAGACTTTCCTAAATATAATTTTAATTTTCTTAAGAGTAATGTGTGTTTATTTTTTTTCCTCTTACTTTTTAAGAGGATATTTTTTTTTACTCCTTATAAGCTTTATTTTTTTTTTATTTTTTTTTTAGCTTTCATTTATTTATTTTTTTTTTGTATTTTTTCTCTCTTACTCTTTAAGAGACTATGTTTTTTTTTTGTTTTTTTTTCCCTTTATATTATATATATATATATTTCTTTGAATATTTTCCTTTTTATAGAGTTTTCCATATATTTGTGGATTTGAGGAAGTCAATCAGATAGCCAAATATCTTAATTTGGATAGGTAAAATGGGATAATTTAAAATATAATTTAGAGTGAATAATGTTTATGCTTTTAAGATTTTCAAAAAATATTTTTTTTTGAGTGTTATATTTATCACAATTTAAAATTATGTGAGAAGAGTTTTCAATTAGATTGTATTTTGTACAAGTGGGTGAATTAGTTAGTTTTAGGAAATATTTTGATTTATTTAATAGAATAGTATCAGTTCTTAGTCTAAAAATTATCTTGGATTCATATCTAGAAAATGGAAGTTTTAAAATGTTGTTGATTTTATTGGATAGATCTGATCTAAAATTAGGTTTAATGAGAGAATTTAGTTGATAGAATTTTTCTAATAAATTAAATTCTAATTTTTTGATATCATTTTTTGAAATAATATGAAATTTTTGAAGGTTTGTAGTTGTATTATAATTATGAGCTGATTTAGCTATTTTATAGTGGATGATGTTGTTTTTTTCTGATAAATTTTCATTATTAAGTTTGAGTAAGGTGTATATGTAATAAGTATATGGGGTATGTGAAATATCTTGCATAAGAGTTAAAATTGCACTTTTGGAATCTATGAATAACAAAATTAATTGATTATTTATATTTTTTAATGTCCATTCAAGTGCAGCAAGGACAGCATATATTTCTGCATGTAAAATAGGTGTATAATTAGGTAGTTTGAAAGACAAAGAAATATTGTGAGAGGGTATATATATAGCAGCAGTAGCTGACCCTGATTCTTGTATGTAGGAACCATCAGTGAAAATTTCCAAAAACCATTAAATTTTTCCTTCTTGAAACCAGTAAAAAGTTGGAAAATGGCCTCGGTTGGAAGATCATTTTTAGAATTAATTGAAGGAATTTCAGAGTAAAAGGAAGAGGTTTGTAAACACCATGTAGCTAGTGGGTCAGTTAAATCTCCACGTAGGTCTTCTTTAGAGAGTTTATTAAAGTATTCCTTTAATAAAATATTTTCTTTTATAAGTTTATAAAAATTGGATCTTTTAAATTTTAAGTAGAAGGGATGATCAGGAATTTTGAAATGAAGTCTTGTATAGTATTTTAGAATTAATATTAAGTGTCTGTTTTCTATGGGGGGTATGGCAGTTTCAGCTATAAGGGCTAGTGTTGGACAGAATTTTGGGAGGCCTAAAGCAATTTTTAGGCATTTATTTTGTATTATGTTTAGTTTTTTAAATTTGGTTAATTTTGGTTTATCAATTAATTCCAGACCATATTCCATTTTTGCTCTAATTAAATTTTGATATAGTGTGATTAGTGGTTTTTGATTGGTTCCTTCTTTTTTAAAAGTGAAATATTTAAATATATTTAATAATTTTAAGCCAGAGTTGTAAGCATGCTCTAAATGAGAGTTCCAAGATAGCTTTGAGTCTAAATAAAATCCTAATAGTTTGCATTGATTAACCTGATTAATTAAATTTGAATTTATTTTTAAAACAAATTTTGGAATGTCATGTTTAAATTTATAGAAATGAATACAGTATGTTTTCTTAATGTTGATAGTTAGATTCCATTTATCACAGTATTTGATTAGTTTGTTTAATTGATCTTGTGTTTTTTTCTTGTAAAGTGTATTCATTTTTATCTGCAATCCAAAAAGTTAAATCATCAGCATAACTTGTATAATTAAATTTTGAGTCAAATATTTTATTAATGTCATATAGATATATATTAAATAATAATGGGGATAATGTTGATCCTTGTGCGAGTCCTTGGGTGACATTATAAGAGTTGGAAAAGGTTGAATTTAATTTAACTTTTAATGTTCTATTCTTTAAATATTTTGAGAGAAATATAATAAGTTTGTAATCAATATTTGCTTTGCATAGCTTAAGTAAGAGATGGTCTATTGAGACTGAGTCAAAAGCCTGTGTTAAATCAATTGAGACAGCTAGAACAATTTTTTTCAATTTGTTTGCAATATATATATCTGATAATAATAATGATATACATTCCTTTGAAGAGCGATTCTTTCTGAATCCAAAAAAATTTTTAAGTAATATTTTCTTCTACTTGCCAGTTTAGTCTTTTGAATAAAATTTTTTCAAATAATTTCAGAGAATTTGATAAAAGAGAGATTGGTCTATATGAGCCTAATTCAGTTGGAATTTTGTTAGGTTTCTGAATAAAAACAATTAAAATCTCTTCCCACATTGGAGGAATTTCAAGTGAATTCCAAATATGATTAAAAATTTTAAATAGTTTTACTTTCCAGATATCTGGAAGATTTTTAAAAAATTTATTAGATATCATGTCTGCTCCAGGAGCTGATTTTAGATTGAGTCTTTTGATAACTTCATTAAGTTCTGGAAGAGTAAAAGGAAGATTTACTTTAGTATTAATTGATTTTAATTTATTTAATTGAATTTTGTATAGAGACTTTTGTTTAACATCTAATGCTGGAGCAGGTTGAACAATTTTTAAATTTTGTGCAAAACTTTCAGCAGTTTGATTAATGGAGATATTGTGATGTAATGCATATTGAGTTATTGGAAAAGTTTGTTTTTTTTCTTGAGATATGCTTTTAAAAATCTTCCAGATATTTTTTCCTGGAGTAAATGTATTAAGTTGAGATGTAAAGTCTTTCCAGTCTTCTCGAATAGCAGTTTTTAATTTTTGTCTTATTTGAGCTTTGATTTTTTTAAAGTTAATTATGTCCTGAAAGGATCTAGATCCTTTGTCTTTGTTTTCAGCTTTTTTCCTGATGGCTGTTAGTCTGTTCATGTACCAATAATTTTTTTTTGAGTTTTGGAATTTTGTTTATAATAGTTTTGAATGATGATTTTGTATGTTCTTTAATAAAATCAAAGTACTCATTATAGTTTAGGTTATTTGCAGGGGGGAGATTATTTAATGTTTTATTAAAGGATAACCAGTCATTTAAATAAATTTTTTGTTGAAATTTTACAAAAAGTTGGGAAGTTAGAAGTATAGGGTGATGGTCACTGCCCCTAGTATCAGGTAGCAGTGTCCATTTGAATTTGTCTAATAATTCTGGAGAAAGTAGGGTTAAAATCTATAATTGATTGGTGAAAAGCAGGGTTTTCATGTGTTGTTTCTTTTTTGTTTAAAAGTATTAAATTGGATTTTGATATAAAGTTACTTAATTGAATTCCAGCTGCATTGATTGTGTATGAATGCCAAAGGGCATGATGATAGTTAAAGTCACCTAAAATTATGAGAGGTCCAGTTAATTGATTTAATATATCGTTGTAAAATTCCTCTTTGATAGTTAAGCCAGGATTATATACGTTTAAGATAGTTAAAGATAGATTATTAATTAAAATTTTTATAGCTAAAAGTTCTAAAAATTCAATATTATAATTAATTGGTAAAATTCTATGATTAATATTTTTATGGATAATAAAACCAATACCATTATTACTGTTTAAAGAAAAATGATAGTAAGATATAAAGTTTGAGAAATTAATATATTTTTTGGTTTTGATTTCTTGAAGTGCGAATACATTTACCTTTAAGTATTTGGCCAATAAGATTACTTCCTCTTTTTTCGAAATAAGTCCTCTACAGTTCCACTGTAGAATTGTGAGTTTTTGTTTGGAAAATAAAATCTGAAAACCCACTATTTATCTAGAAAATAGCGAGAATTCTCAGTAATTCCATGATAAGTACAACACGCTTCGTAATTCGGAGGAGTTTGGCTCCTCGAATCACTCCGCTAGACCTAACTTTGCATTCTCAGTAACTTCAACCGCCGAAAAAACGTAACGTAAGCTTCTCGGCGGTTATTTCACACTCCAATCACCACATTCAGAAAGAAAAGGAGATTGAAAAAGAAAGGAGAAGTGATCAGGAAAGAGGAAACAATAGCCAACCTAATCGCATTCTCACATTACAAGGAGGGAGTAATATTTCCATAATCATTATGTACACATCCTCTGATGGGCAAATAAATTTTAGCAGATGCAAAACCAAGTCTATGAGTAAGTAGGTTCACGTTTTCCTCTTTGATTTGTTTAGCGATGGTATTGGGAGAGAGCCGTCCCGTGGCCGAGTGGTTAGCGCGCTTGGCTACTGTTCTACGGGACCTGGGTTCGAGCCCCAGGTAAGGCATGGATGTTCGTGATGTTTTCTGCTGAGGTCCTGCCATCCTCTCAGATCTTTTACTGTGGCATATAAACTGACAGGCTCCTGTCAGACCTCTGTGGCAAGCAGCTGCTTGAGGGGGTATTTATTTTTATTATCATTGGGAGAGAGTGTGTGTTTTGCTTTATTGGTTTGTGCACTCGATGAAGTCAGTCTTTTTTTCGCAACTTTGGCATAAGTAGGAGATGTTTGGCTTTCACTCTTTTTTTGAGACAGTTCACTTTCGTAGATAGATAAATTCTTTGATGTTGACGGCATTGATAACATTTTTTCCTTTGATTTTTCGTATGCAGCAGCTTTTTTTTTTCCCATAAATTGATTGAAAGCGTCCATTCCATGCATTAATGAAGTTTTATTTAAGTTAGCTTCAAAATGTGCTTCATAAGGTTCCCGAACCCAACGTTTTCTGAGTTGAGGTTCATAGTCATAAAAACTTTCATTATAGTACTGTGCGTCAACATTTGGATTCAGAGTATGGTTCATGCGGACCTTTGCGTGCGCTATATTGTCCCAAGTCATAGAAAGTTCGCTTTTGGCTTGCCTGAAGGCGCTAGCCCAGCTGCATTGTTGCAAATTTTGAATCCTCATTGCTTTACAAGCGATCTTTTTTTATGGGACAGCCATGAAATGTTGCCGGATGGTTATTGTTACAGTTGGGACATACATATTCTGTGTTCTTACAAGTCTTGTAGGTGTGAGGGCCACTACATCTTTTGCATCTTACGCGGCTACGGCATCCATTTGCCGTGTGCCCCCATCGCCAGCAATTGCCACATATCGCTGGCGATCCGTAGTGGTCCTTCACAAAAAAATGGCTGAAGCCAATATTTACCTCTCTAGGTGGTCTGGTATTTGAAGAATAAATGACGACATTCTCTGTAGGCTGTTTCAAGAATCCGTCTTTAGCAGAGTTTGGAAGATATCTTACCATTCGTCGTACTTTGAAAATTCCATAATTTTTGAGACACTATAGAAGGTAGTCATCGGTTTACAATTAAGTACCAATTGTTCTACTTTAAATACGTTGGGTATGACTTCTCCTCCAATACGGCTTTATATCCCATTTCTCAATAAATGCAGCGAAGATATCATACCTCCTGGAACTCATTAAAAATAACTTATTCGCAAAAATACAAGCTTGAATTATAACTAATTTTAATTTGAATTATAAATCACCCGAAGGCGACTTCAAAAATTGCCCTAAGGCTCATTTTAATGCTTTTCTCCACGGTAATCTGTAGTAAAAGGCGAAAGATTAACTCGCATTTTGAAGAAAAACCTGAGCTCACAAATAACTTTAAATCACGATTTCACTCTATCTAAATAATTTAATAAATAAAACGGTAGCTTTGTTCTTTGAAACTTTATAATTATGTCGATTAGGAAAAATATGTTTATCACTTAATAACTAAATGATCTGAATTCAATATATATATACTTAGAAATGATGATAGTTCTTTCAAGTAGGGTCTGAATTAAATGTATATGCTTAGGAATGATGAGGGTTCTTTCAAATAAGGATCCTAAAAAATAATATTGTCTGATTGTAACAGTTCCCTCAACGATCAATAGATGGCGCTAATAACAAACCTTTTTTCCCATTTCACCAGGCAATTACATAATCTAGTAATGTTCCTAAAACATTAACCAGTGGTAACTATTTCCCAAATTTTCCATATTGGATTTCAACTATACCTATCACAATTAAAAATTTTCAAGGTATTGAATCAAAAAGCTCATATGACAACACTAGCCTAAATATTTTATCAGAAATACATATTAATAAACTTTATCAAAATTATTTACATATCTATACAGATGCTCAGTTGATAGCGACAAAAATATATCCACTGGAGCCTTTACCTGTCCTGCAGAAAATTACTCCCATAAATTTAAATTTAAAAATTACACTCCAGTTATCATTACAGAACTGACTGCAAATTATCCTAGCTATTGACTGGGCAAAAAAATTTATAAACAAAAATATAGTAATTTTTACTGACAGTAGATCTTCTATAGAAATAATCAACAATAACCCTGCTTACTCAAACTTCCCAATTTTTCTGAATGATATATACATATTATCATATGATCACTTATGTGCAAACAATACTGTTTATATACAATGGGTTCCTGCCCATTGTGGAATCCATTACAATGAGGAAGTTGATAAATTAGCTAAACAGGCAAAACCTTTAAATAATTCTATTGAATCACCTTTCTTATTCACTATCTTCAAAACAAACAATAAAATTAAATGTTTCAATGAATTACAAGAATGGTACTTAAACAATGCACCCCACACACATAGATTCAAAATTTCCACTAAAACATCAAAATTTAACAATTTCGGTTTAAATAAAAAAGAAATCACTGCTATTTTAAGAATTAAAGTTAATAGAGCTCGAAGAAACTCATACCTCTTTAAAATTAAAAAATTGGACTCTCCAAAATGCAACTTCTGCAATTCCATCCACAATATTAATCATATAATATTTGACTCTGTTTGGCAATTAATATCCGAAAACCCACTATTTATATAGAAATAGTGAGAATTCTCAGTGTGGCCATGAAAAGTCTACCTGCTTCGTGATTCTAAAGAGTTGAGCTCCTTGAATCACTCCGCCTGACCTAACTTTGCATTCTCAGAACTTCAACCGCCAAAAAAACGTAAGTTCCTCAGCGGTTATTTCACACACCAATCAACTCATTTCAGGAAGAAAGAGAGATTGAAAACGAAATGAGAAGGACTAGAAAATTTACAACAAGAAAGGAAAGATTTTATTGATAAACTCATTAAATTGAATATTTTAACTTTTGATCTTAAAAATATTTTGGAACCTACCAATCAAAAATTGAAACCTATTTCCTACTCTCTTCTTATTGACTACCTTAAAAAAATTAATATGTTAAATGCATTGTAATCACCGAAAGAGAGTCAAAAAATTTACTGAATGAGTCTGCGAGTATAGGAATACCTCGCAGGAATATTCAATTGTTGATATGTTTTCGTCGTTCGTCCTAAAACATCGGAAACCCAAAATTAAAGTGAAATACCTATGAACTTTAATTTATAACAAAGTGCATTAAACAATCTTTTCCTGATCAATTGGATCGGAATTTGTTAGTGATTACAGTCACTAGCCTGCTAATCTCTGTTATATATGAAATAATTTAAATGCAGAGGATATAATGAAATACTAAACTGATAGGCTGCATGATTACAGAAGAGGTAAAAATGAAACAAATATTTTATTTGGTATATACGTAGTGCCATCTGGTGACTTAACTGAGAACTAAATGATTTTCAGAAATGAAATCTGGTTTTTTAATTAATGAAATTTGAATTTAAGCTAAACACTTTACAACCTTGAGCACAAATCATTAACTAACTAATATAATCAGCTAAATATCGTATACAGAACATCATCATTGGTAAATGAAATGTCACGTCTTATCGCGCATCAAAATCTCACAACGCTGTTAGTAATCAGTTGTGTAGTACTCTAAAATTTTGATGATGCATCATTTAGACATCCTGGTGTGGGCGAGAGCCGAACAAGTAGACCATGTGCTCTGGGGCAGCGCATTTCTTTCGGGTCCTTAAAATTAAACAAACTTAAACAATATAATATTAATGGTTTTATGTTAAATACTTTATTAAATCTAGATTAAGAAATATCTTTTTTACTTATTTTAAGTTTTTTAAACAATATTTTAAGTATTTTAAACAATCCAACCTATATAACCATGACTGAGAACTCTTCCGGTCTGACTAACTATTAAACCGGAAGTGCGTCAATTCTCTTAAGTTATAAGTCCTACTATTTACTGAATCCAATCTGAAACACTTACGATTAAACTATGTAACATTTTAATCAAATATTAATAATAATAATTTTAATCTTAAATTTCAAATTATATATATATACAGTATATACAGCATCCACTGTAGATGTAGCTCAGGATAGACTTGCTTGGAGAACTAAATTGCATGGTCTGGTTGGACCTCCGTAGCCCATGGCTGCTTGAGGAGGATGATGATGTCTTCGAGGAATGATGAAAATTTTATGATGAAAGTTTATTTGGAAACTTTCATCATTTTGTCGGTTCATTTATTCTTTTTTTTTCTGTCATTCATTTCATGTAGTACTGATGTAATCTAGGTCATATCTGTAAAATCATATATGTACATTCCCGCTGATAAGCTTCGGCTTACTGGGATTTTTTTATGTAACACAATTATAGATAATACTTATCGAAAATAAATTTGAATTTGAAATTTGAATATATTCCACATAAGTTCAATCTTATAAGAAGGAAATACAAACACGTTTCAAATAAATATTGCAATAATAATTTAATTTTAATTCAAACTTTTAAACCTTTTGGAAACTCAAAAATACTCTATTAATGAAACTATTTTTACCTTAAAATATTTCTGAAACTTAAAAGAAAACTATTCAATCTTTACTTATAAGCAAATAAATTTCAGTTGAATAAGCGATGCAGTAGCATTATAAGCATTCATAGACAGAGTTTTTTGAACGTACTGCTCAGCTCTTGATTAAAGAGCTCAGCTCTCATTCAAATAGATCAATATAATCAGTAAACATTCTAATTGTGAAAATTATCGAGTCCCACATAGAAAAGAAATATTTGATAAACTTATGGCTGTTTGGAAATTAATATCTGAAAACCCACTATTTATTATTTATGGCTGCGATAAACATGCAAAAAAATTCATTTACCCAAAGGTCACAAGACTTCGAGGCAATCAGCTCAATTAGCAGTATTTGTAAGTGGAGTCGATGTTAATTTCCAGTAAAATGCGTTTCATTTTTATCTATTTATACTGTTTACCCTCAAATTCTATTATATTTAAGCTTGAATATAATTAAAAATAAGTTTTTTAATTAAAATTATAAGAAGCACAATCACCCAAAGGTTCATTGAAATGCCGTCGAACTAAGATCCAGTCACTCAGCTGTCCGGAACAAGATTAAGCTAATCTGTTGTGATCCTCGAGACGACCTCAACAAAGCATATGTTACCTTCCAGCTGTCCTTCAAAAACATCTTTTATTATTCCAAATAACATTCACTGCCGCACACACGTTGGGGATCAGATGTGCTTGCTATGGGCAATTCCCAAGTCTGATTAGACTGCCCCCCCCCGCCCCCCGCCTCTCCTAGCATGCACAATTTGAGGTAAGTATGGAGCTTTAAACGAAAGACAAATACTAACATTTCGACAAAAGCAGAAAAAAATACATACTTAATCTCCTTGAGGTGGGAAGGGATGATTCAAACCAGGGTTCTGAATGTTTTCCCCGTATTTAGAAAATGCTTTCCCCCTACTTCCCTTCCCTAAAAAAAAAATACGATTTGGTTCAGGAGATTTGAAATTCTTGTGTTCAACAGTGAAATATTAGTGATCAGTTACCATCATATTGATGATACAGGGATTTGTATTACTCTGATTGTGCTTTGGCAGAATTAGGCTAAGCCCAATTATTGCAACTAATATATTCAGTACAATAATTCGCAGTTCTAAATTCAGGAAATTGTTGATTCAGAGTTGCATTAAAGTGTAATAAAAAAAAATAAAAAAAAATACCCCCTCAAGCAGCTGCTTGCCACAGAGGTCTGACAGGAGCCTGCCAGTTTATATGCCATAGTAGAAGGTCTGAGAGGATGGCAGGACCTCAGCAGAAAAACGACACACACAACCATGCCTTACCCGGGGCTCGAACCCAGGTCCCTTAGATCAGTAGCCAAGCGTGCTAACCACTCGGCTACCTAGTGTAAAATGTCACTAAATTCGATCTATTAAATAAAATAAATATCTCCTCAAGCAGCTGCTTGCCACAGAGGTCTGCCAGGAGTCTGCCAGTTTAATACGCCATAGATGATTTCTGTGCGGAAGGCTAGTTGTGTTGGGTTGTTTTACCTCTGAGCGGCACTTTTTTGCACACCATGGGCTAAATGGCCAGGTCACAAGGACTCCGAAGGCTCAGAAAAGGTTGGGGGAGGAGATCCATTAGAACAGCTATTGGGAGACAGATGGTAGCCTCCCGTCAAGGCCATCCAGCGTGTTCTTTAACGTGCACAGGGTATGGCTCTCCCGCACACGGGGCCACGGCTTAACGTCCCATCCGACGGACGGCGGCCTTTCCAAGCCCATCGGTGTCCCCTACTGACTGTGGGCAGGGCGGGGGATTTTGCGGAGATAAATCTCAACGCTGACCCAGTGGGACTCGAACCTGGGAACTACAGATTACGAGCCTGGCGCGCTACCGACTGAGCCACCCCCGCCCCGACAGGAAACAGAGGTAAGTCGTCAAGGCCATCTAGGGGTACTGATTAATTAGTACCTATAAGATTCGATTGTGTTATAAGCAACGAACACTCGGAGAATCTAAAGAGTCAAACGAACAAATCTATTAAGTAGTTGGGTTGTTTGGGTTGTTTTACCTCTGAGCGGCACTTTTTTGCACACCATGGGCTAAATGGCCAGGTCACATGGACCCCGAAGGCTCAGAGAAGGTTGGGGGAGGGGACCCACTGGAACAGCTGTTGGGAGACAGATGGTAGCCTCCCGTCAAGGCCATCCAGCGTGTTCTTTAACGTGCACAGGGTATGGCTCTCCCGCACACGGGGGCCACGGCTTAACGTCCCATCCGACGGACGGCGGCCTTTCCAAACCCATCGGTGTCCCCTACTGACCGTGGGCAGGGCGGGGAATTTTGCGGAGATAAATCTCAACGCTGACCCAGCTGGGACTCGAACCTGGGAACTACAGATTACGAGCCTGGCGCGCTACCGACTGAGCCACCCCCGCCCCGACAGGAAACAGAGGTAAGTCGTCAAGGCCATCTAGGGGTACTGATTAATTAGTACCTATAAGATTCGATTGTGTTATAAGCAACGAACACTCGGAGAATCTAAAGAGTCAAACGAACAAATCTATTAAGTAGTGATGAATCGTTCAAAATGAACGAATCATATAAGTGATTCATTCGTTCGTGACTCCTTTTTGAAAAGAATCGATTCTTTGATCATTTGACCTCATGAAGGATTATTAAGTGAAAACTGTTGTAGTTATAAAAAATTACTTTTCTTTCAATCGAAACTGTTTGGGAAACGACCGTGATTCTTTTGATCCGCAGTCAGAACATTAACCACTCAGTCGCAAGACACTTGAAGAAATCTAATGGATTTAAAAGAAAAACTCCATGGAGTGGCTTTAGCTTTAATTGCACCAAATGAATCCTTTGACTCCTATTGTTCGCGAAGGAGTCGAATCAGAACGGAACGAATCGGCTGACTCAGGTGGCTCAAACGAATCCTTTTTGTCTCCTTTGTTCATGAATCAGAGGGACTGACTCAGGTGGCTCAAACAAATCCTTTCGTTCGCGAATCAGAAGGTCGGGTTACATTTCCTCTGAGCACCACTTTTTAGTACATCATGAGCTAAATGGCCAGGTCACAGTGATCCCATTGATTACGATTGTCAACCGCCCAGAGGCGATTTCAAAAATTGCCATAAGGCTCATCAGAATGCTTTTCTCCACGGTAATCTTTAGTAAAAGGCGAAAGATTAACTCGCATTTTGAAGAAAAATCTGAGCTCATAGGAAACTTTCAATCTCGATTTCACTCTATCTAAATAATTTAGTAAATAAAACGGTAGTTTTTTCTTTGAAACTTTATAATTATGTGAATTAGGAAAATATGTTTATCACTTAATAACTAAATGATCTGAATTCAATATATATATTCTTAGAAATGATGATAGTTCTTTCAAGTAGGGTGTGAATTAAATGTATATGCTTAGGAATGATGAGGGTTCTTTCAAATAAGGATCCTAAGAATAATATTGTCTGATTGTAACGATTCCCCCAACGATCAATAGAGGGCGCTAATAACAACCTTTTTTCCCATTTCAACAGACAATTACGTATAATCTAGTAATGTTCCTAAAACATCTGAAACCCAAAATTAAAGTGAAAAACCTATGAACTTTTCTTCCAAATCTTTGAAACTTTAATTTATAACAAAGTGCATTAAACAATCTTTTTCTGATCAATTGGATTGGAATTGTTAGTGATTACAATCACTAGCCTGCTAATCGCTATTATATATGAAATAATTTAAATCAGAGCATATAATGAAATGCTAAACTGATAGGCTGTATGATTACAGAAGAGGTAAAAATGAAACAAATATTTTGTTTATTTGGTATATACGTAGTGCCATCTGGTGACTTAACTGAGAACTAAATGATTTTCAGAAATGAAACGTGATTTTTTAATTAATGAAATTTGAATTTAAGCTAAACACTTTACAACCTTGAGCACAAATCATTAACTAACTGATATAATCAGTTAAATATCGTATATAGAACATCATCGTTGGTAAATGAAATGTCACGCCTCATCTCTCATCAAAATCTCATTACGTTGTTACTAATCAGTTGTGTAGTAGTAACAAAGAAGACCTAAGAAGAAGTCGAGCTCTCGCTAAGCGTAAGTATCGCAGCTAGGCGGATCTTCTCGCAACCCGATCCTGGCAAATTGTAGTGTTTACCAAAAACAAACTGTAAGGGGCTGTTTGCCACACTACGCACATGCGCAGTAATGCCTGGCGTATTTAATTTTTTTTTTTGTAACCGCAGTGAGACGTTTATAGGCCAGAATATCCTCTTGTCTTCTAGTTCGTTTCGCTTTTCTTTCCACTCCTCTCCGTATTCCCCCCGATAGGGGACCACCTTGTCGTGGTGGGGGGGCCTAGGGCCGACCGGATTGGTCCACCGGTTGGACATAGCTAAGGCCAACCGAGGTTGAAGATGCTGCTGGCCGGCTTGATTGCCGGTCGGATGGTGACGGCGTCCGAGACCTCACCTCTCAGGAGACCTGTGTGGTCTGTTCGACGGTTGTTTGGAAATTAATATCTGAAAACCCACTATTTATTACTTAAAATAGCGAGAATTCTCAGTAGTTCCATGAAAAGTACGACCTGCTTCGTGATTTTTAGAGTTTGGCTCCTTAAATCACTCAGCTTGACTTAACTGTGCATTCTCGTAAACTTCAAACGCCGAGAAAACGTAACGTAAGAAAACGCAAGTTCCTCGGCGCTTATTTCACACACCAGACATCTCCTTAAAGAAAAAAAGAGAGCTGGAAACGAAAAGAGAAGTAGCAGGAAAGAGATAGAAAAGCTTTCCTAAAACACATTCTCACATTACAAGAGACAAGAGTATAAAATTACGATACTCAATTTCACACGCAAACGTAAAGGCAAACAAGTGCTTGAAAACGGCCACGATGCGCCACACGGGTCAGCCCGACAGAGGGCGCCCTGCGCATCGCCTCCGTGCCATGCGAAGGGCAGCAGAGAGCACGCGTCACTCACACAGGAGGGGCAGTCGCTAGGCACAGATCCAAGCCCGATCATTGGCTTAGCGCGCCGGGCGTCAGCTCCTCCCCTCAGTCGGTCGGAGACGAGCGGCGCGCACAGGAGGGTTGTTCGATGAAACTCGTGCTTTTTGGGGAAGCGTACGATGACTCTGTGCCCCATTATATGCGTGATATTCTTGCAAATGTTAGTGATTCTCTGTGTCTCTTGTTCCATAAGAATATTTTTCTTCGAGTTAGTCTTAATTTAATTTTTTTGTCAAAAATCAATTTTATTTCGTTCCGAAGATCCGCTGTGCCATAGACTGCGATATCTGCCTCACTACAGCTAATGATGCGTATTGTATTTTCTTTAAGTATATGGTCTTCTTCTGAATCTGGGATCATGATAGCGGGTTCTGTACAAATGTCATTATTATTATCTATGACAGTGATATTTTTGCTACTGCAGGGAGCGACTTTACTTTGGGGGAGGTATTTTTTGTGGTGTGGGACTGCATGAAACTTGAGGGTTATCGTCTTCTAACAGAAAGCCGTTTTTCGCTTAAAGTCTGGTATGCATTTGGATGGGCGGCAAAGAGAAAGTACAAAACACGACCTGAGCCGAAGCAGTTTCTTCCTGGATCTAGAAAACTCTATATAACTTTTCTAATCTAACCGTTAAGCTCTGAAAAGAGCTGTGGAATGTGTTCCTAAAAGTTAGGTTTAAAGCTAAGTTAACCTGACTACACAGATAACAAACGCGGCTCAACCGCACCTAGCCTAATCCCTTATCGTCCTCCCCGGTGTAATATAGATTTGCGAACATATCTTGGTGCTGCAGTAACCGATGCTGTTGAAAATCGAGATTTAAATAGATAAAATTATAATCTTGAATTTATAGTAAGATTCCCATTCACATAACACAGAAATTCTCTAATATTTTGTTAGGGCAGTGTAACTTAGTTCCATATTATAAAGGTTTCTGCGATTCCAAAATATTATTTATTCAAAAGTTTTACCTCTGAGCGGCACTTTTTTGCACACCATGGGCTAAATGGCCAGGTCACATGGACCCCGAAGGCTCAGAGAAGGTTGGGGGAGGGGACCCACTGGAACAGCTGTTGGGAGACAGATGGTAGCCTCCCGTCAAGGCCATCCAGCGTGTTCTTTAACGTGCACAGGGTATGGCTCTCCCGCACACGGGGCCACGGCTTAACGTTCCATCCGACGGACGGCGGCCTTTCCAAGCCCATCGGTGTCCCCTACTGACCGTGGGCAGGGCGGGGAATTTTGCGGATATAAACCTCAACGCTGACCCAGCTGGGACTCGAACCTGGGAACTACAGATTACGAGCCTGGCGCGCTACCGACTGAGCCACCCCCGCCCCAGCAGAAAGTAGACAGAATAATAAATAATCACATATGAACAAATCCGTATCAGAATCCAATTTTGAAGCAAGCAGTAAACAGCGTAATAGCCTCTACAAAGCAAGTAATAAGCAAAACAGCGGATCGCAAGAGCCAAGCGGAGGAAAATGTAACTAGCGCTGCTGCTTCTTGAAATCGGTCAGGCATTCCCATTACGTAGGCACCGAACTGATCTCAAGTTGCGGTTTTGAAAAACTTGCAATTTCTTGATCTTGTCCTCACTGCTGTATTCCCATACAGGTGCTGCGTACAGTAGGATAGGTCTAAAAATAAATTTATAGAGAAGCATTTTGTTTGCAATTGCCAGTGCAGATTTTCCGTATAACAGTGAGTTTAGTTGGTATTTAACCGACTGTGCTTGCGTGATGACTTCATTAATGTGGTTTGACCAGTTTAGTGTTTTGTGCAAAAAAATCCCAAGATATTTTGCAGAGTCGCACCAGTCAATATATGTATAAAAAATTTCGATACGAGGGAGAATATGCATTTTTCCTGGTGATAAGAAGGGCTGAGCTTTTGTTGGCGTTTAGTTTTATCCTCCATTTAGTACACCACATCTGAAAGAGTGTTAACAACTGTTGCAATCGGCGAATAGCAAAATGTACGTTCAGTGATGAGGCAATCATAGCTGTATCGTCCGCGTATAGAGCCAACTTCACATTACACATGGTTGGGATGTCATATAGATAAACGTTAAAATGAATGTCCCCAATATTGGGCCCTGATGCACTCCAGCTAAGATCTGTTTCGAAGTAGAAAATGATCTTCCAAACCTGACTTTGAAAGTTCTATTTCTGAGGTAGTCTGAAATGAGATGCATCTGGTAATTTTACGTCAATAAGTTTTTTAATGAGACCATATATCCAGATCCGGTCCAATGCTTCGGCAACATCCAAGAGCAACTATGCGATCACTTTCGAGAATATTCGACTTCAAATATACTCTTGTAGAGACACATATATTTTCAAAAATTGCACTCAGGCTCCTTTATCGCGTTTTCACACATTTCATCATTAGATTAGAAACTTTACATATAAGTAATTGTCAGCAATTTATGTTGTTTATTCCATTTTCACTGCACATAAATAAGCCAAGGACGCCATCTCGTCTTCATCGAGAGTTGCTGATTTTAGTTTCGTA
This sequence comes from Ryuthela nishihirai, assembly GCA_038380435.1. NCBI lineage: Eukaryota > Metazoa > Arthropoda > Arachnida > Araneae > Heptathelidae > Ryuthela > Ryuthela nishihirai. Next base: position 39,871,280 of record JAWZYU010000034.1, on the reverse strand, counting down.
TTTCATGCTCAAATTCATAAATCTTCTGATTGTTAGTATTAAGTGTTATCGTTTAATTTTATTTCTAGCAACAAAATAAAGTAGATTAAATTTATTTTTCCTGACCATGCTTGTTGAAATCAATATATCCGAGAACTCTACACTTATTTCCTTATGCGGACAAATACACCTATAAGTAGTGACAAGATCTTTAGCCAATAAGCAAACAGCTGTTGAAATCAGGTCTTAGGTGAAACGGAGTATATACTAATCAAAGAAGGTCTAAGGAGAAGAAGGCTAACTTCGCACAAAGCGTAAGTGGCGCCGTTCTGCGGAATTTTACCGAAGCTGAACGTGGCAAATTGATGTGCAGACACAAAAACTGTAAGGGGCGATCTGCGCATGCGCAGTGCAATCATTTTAGCCCAATGCAGCTATGGTTTGTCTTACTATTGGTACGTATTTTGCGATTTAACCAGTGTTTCCAAATGTCTAACAGCCATGGCTGTTTGGCACAGTGGTAGTTGACCCTAAAGTTATTCAATGAGTGTTTTATCTCGTTCAGGAGTACATTTTACGATACCTGGAAAAACAGTTGTATGTTTATTTTGAGTAAATTTGCAGAATTTTTAAAATTAATATGTAAATTAATACATTTAATCATCTTGCGAACATGTAAGTCAATGTATGTTGCAGTTTTGTGTTTCTCTGGAGCATATCGATGAATATAGGTGTCTGCAGTTTGTTCTAATATTAAATTTTTTTATGGTTGATACGAGAAGTGCCTGCTGCCATGTATTGACAATTTATACAACTAAGAAACTCGATATGACTTTTATTGAAAATGTCTAAAATTCTATAAAATATAATTAAACAAAACATGTTATCTCGCATAGAGCCATAAATTTTAATTTATTATAATATATTAAATATTGTAGAATATTCAAAATATTAAAATTATTTTCTTGAGTATTGCTACTATCTGTTTTACAAAATGGGATTTTATTAAAGAAAATAATTTTAACTACTCCTTGTGAAAAGAAAATTATGATGGTAAAATTTAAGAAATGAACACTTTGAACAGAGCTAAAGTGAATGCAAAATTAGTGACGTGGTGTAAGCCATTGAAAACCTTGCTGGGCGGTGGAAAAATAACGCAAGGAACTGGCTCCTCTCCCTGGCTAGGTGGCTTCACTGCAATGCACGAATTTGCCATATTTAGAGGGCGCTGCAATCGAAAAGTTTACATTAAGCCTATGAAAGCTAGCTCTCTTCTCCCTTAGACATTCCTTGATACTAATAGTCAAAGAAAAACAGTTTACAGCAGACGTTCAAGCCAAAACTTGCCACTGATTCAGTCCTTTTTCCAGATATAAAGGTTTTCCAGAGCATTTTGAACGACACTTAAGTAAACGCTGCGACGAAGCACGTTAATATTTTTTTTTATTTTTTTTAATATTTTTTATTATTATTTATTTTTTATTTATTTATTTATTTAGTTAGTTACTCTTTAATTCCAAAATATTTTCATTGAATTATTCATCTTATGCTGTGTCAAATAAGCATGTAATTATATTTTTTTGAAGGAAGTGAGGTTTTCTAATACAAAAGATAGAAACAAAATGGAAGTTATATCTCATTGGTCTTTAATTTTCACACAGCCCATGGATGTCAGCAAAGTGGGGAAGGTCATGTGAGGCAGTTGCATCTCCACCCTCCTGGAAAAGTTGATTGAAAAATTAATTTATGTTGAATAATATCAGATTAGGTCGAATAATATCTATAATTTTAGATAGTTTTTTCTTTAACGAATTTCTACTCGAAATGAAAGTACCATGAATGTATAGTGCTTGAATGTATGTGCAGTCTTTGAATAACTAGATGGATGGATGGATGGATGGATGGATCGGTTGGCAGGCACAGTACCGTGCCGGAGCTAATACCTGCTTCATCTAAATAAGTACTGAAGGTAAGTGACTGTTAAAGAAAAAAAACAGCTTTGGAGCTGTGGCAGAGACTGCCTAATGAGAAATTTGAATGAGATATTAATAATTTAATGTGGTTGAGAGTATATATCAAGAGAAAATTGTAAGAGTGTAAAAGAATTGGAGGGGAAGTGACAGTTGAAATGCAGCTGTGCAGAAAAAATTGGAAAATTGCTAAAAAAGCAATCCTGACAAGAAAAACGTGGTCGCCACTAGACAATGATAAGTGGAATATCTAGTCAATGGCATGTGAGGCTGTTGTATCTAAGATTGAAGATGTGCAATAGAAATTTCCTCGAGGGAGATTTGACACTCCATTCACTATGTGAAACAGAATTAAATTTTATTTTAAGAAATGGTCAGAAAATTGTTTGAAATAGCTAGAAGCCAAAATGTACTTTCTTTCCATTTTTTAATTTTTACAATAATTATACGGATAATAATAAAACATTGTTTGAATATTGACTTGCAACTAATAGCTATCAGCTATGAAATTTTATCGTGATATTGCCTACCTACTTTTGTGTAAATATAATGGAAAACCATAAAGCCATGTCTGGTGCCAAGCGAAATAATTTGACGTACGTCTCTTTATCTCTGAGAAATTGGCATCGTATGAGCAGTGTTGTCAAGGTTATAAAAGTTTCGTAATGGGTGTTGATTGGTGTTGATCAAGTGTAGACGATTTTGAGGAACAAGGTAACCGGCAACTCATATTTACAGTGTGTGTAGAATATTTGAATAAAAGTCTATATAGTCAAGTATCCAAGAAATATTTACGCACGATGTTGTTCATGCTAATGAAATCCGCATTTAAATGTAGGACGTTTTGTCGGAAATTAATGACACTGAGGTATGTGCAAGCAAGCTTTTAATCAAGTATATATGTGTATTTTATTAATTGTTATAGATATATATTATATGATATTTTAGATATTGTCATCTAGTGTTTAGATGCATTGATTCAGTAGAAGATGGTTTTTTATACAATAAGGATGATAATTTTCATACACATGTTTTGAAATTATTTTAAGATTCTGATTTTATATACTCTGATAGGATTACAGAACTGCACCTTGTAGCTAAAATGTGTACAGAAAAGAACCGTAAATGTACCAAATAATTTTTTCAGAAACAAGTGTATAAATAATGTAAATTACCAATAATACCCTATATTTTCATGGTAATAATAGCTTATGATATTGTATCATGAGTATTATATCCACATCCAATATGATCAGTAAAAACAGTGATAAACCCATACACAAATGCAACAATGTTAAAAGTCATCATGAACATATAGTAACAGATATTTCTACTATTAGAAATGCAACCTTGGCTTTGCACTTAAAGATCTGAAGATTAAATAACCTCTTGAAATATACTTTTAAGTAATACATATTGAAATGAAACCTTGATTCCACTGAAATAACTGAAAATGTAACCTTAATTCCTTAATAAATAAAATCTAAAAATTACTTATCTAGTATACCTTACAAACATATAAAACCCCAATACATGTTTAAGCTTCATATGTTATCTTCAAGTAGCCATGAGTTAGAGATTCAATTACAGTGTATAATTGTGTACATTTTATATAGCCATTCAAGTAACATATTTTCTCGAATGTAAAATGCACTTTTCAGTAATAGATTTTCAAAGAAAAGAAATGTTAGGTAATTATTTAGAACAGTGTACAGATGTTGCATTTTTTTTTGGAGGGGGGGGGGGGAGTCTGTGAAAGTAGTCCCATTTTCTTCACAACCTACAAACCAAAATTTTATCTACACCACTGCCGCATATGAAAACTTATTCCAAACATCCTAAAAATGAAAAGGTGGAAAATTTCACACATCACACTGCTATTCTGCACTTAAAAAACCCCAGTGGACTAAAACACAAAAATGCCGAAAATCGTAAACAGTGAATCACTGTTCCATACTTGAAAAAAGCCCAGGGATTAAATAACCCAACAGGCTAAACCACTATCTCTCCCTCCCCTAAAGTATAAAATAGATGGCATTTCCCATGTCACAAGATTTCATTTGGCATAAAACTTGTGATCATTGGAAAATGATCATGTGTTTTATGCCAAATGAAATCTTTGACATGGGGAGTGCCATCTATTTTATACTTGTTCTTTCCCCAAGTAAAATTTTTACCCCATCTTTGAGGATAGGTCCTAAACTCTAAAATATGGGGTGGGGGTGTCTCAGTCGGTAGTGCGCCAGGCTCGTAATCTGTAGTTCCCATGTTCGAGTCCAAGCTGGGTCAGCGTTGAGATTTATATCCACAAAATTCCCCGCTCTGCCCACAGTCAGTAGGGGACACCGATGGGCTTGGAAAGACCACTGTCCATTGGATGGGACGTTAAGCCATGGCCCCATGTGCAGGAGAGCCATACCCTGTGCACGTTAAAGAACATGCTGGATGGCCTTGAAGGGAGGCTACCATCTGTCTCCCAACAGCTGTTGCTGTGGGTCCCCTCCCCCAACCTTCTCTGAGCCTTCGGGGTCTATGTGACCTGGCTAATTAGCCCATGGTGTGCAAAAAAGTGCCGCTCAGCGGTAAAACAACCAACTCTAAAATGTATAGTAGATGGCACTCCCCATGCCAGAAGTTTTGATTTGGTATAAAACTCATTATGATCATTTCACCTCCCTTGATAAAAATTTTATCCCCTTCTTTTAGGGGAGGTCTGAAATTCGCTAAAGTATATAGTAGATGGCACTTTCTGTCACAAGCTTTCATTTGGCATAAAATCATTACAATTGATTCATTCCCCCACCCCCATTATATTTTTCTCTGCCTCTTTAGGAGATGTATGAAACTCTAAAAGTTTAGTAGATTGTACTTTCGACATGATTTTGAATAACTTCTAATATCAAGTCTAGGAAAGACACTGATTTTTAACTGTTAATTCTATGGGGAATTCAAGAAATTTAAACCTGCCCATCCCAGGTTTGATTGACTCTAGCAGGTTTGCACATAGCCTATACTCTTCTCCTGGGTGAAGGAGACATTCAGGCATAGTTTAGTGGCTCTTACTTTTCTGGAGGCAGAGTGCTTAAGCAGACACACACACAAACATACATGCATATGTACAAACTTTCCTCTCTATATATTAGATAAATAGTTTTTTCCTCAGTGTAGTAATAAATTCACTATTATCTTTTTACATCTCATGGCATGTTACTTAATCATGTGGAATTCAGTAACACTAGAAGTTTTTACATCAGTCTATATTTGTTTCCACAGAAAGGAAGAGAGATATTTTCCAAAGTTTCAAAAGACTGCCAGTAATTGCAATTTTGTTTTAAAAGCATCTTTATATGTAACACCACCCAAAGCATGTGCCAGGCATGAAAAAGAAGTGAAAGAGCTTCAGATTCCAGTTCCATATGGTCACATTGCAGCTAAAGCATGGGGTAAAGAAACAGGCACTCCAGTTCTAGCTTTTCATGGATGGCTAGATAATGCAGGAACATTTGATAAGCTGATCCCATTATTATTACCATCCCTTTATGTAGTGGCAATTGATGCACCAGGTCATGGATTATCTTCGCATAAACCACCAGGTTGTTTCTACAGTTGTATGGACACAATTATTGATTTCAAAAGAGTTGTTGATCATTTGCAGTGGACTGCGTTTAATATTATCGGTCATAGTTTGGGAGGAGCATATGCACAGTTATATGCTAGCCTTTTTCCCGAAACTGTGAAAAAAATTGTTGTGATCGATACAGTTAAGTTATCATCTCGACGACCAGAGCAGCTACCTAAATTAGCAAGGGAGATAATTGAGCTTAACTTAAAAACAGAACAAAAACTGTCAAGTGATCCTCCAGTGTATTCAGTGGAGTCAGCTGTGCAACGTTTAAAAGAAGGAATGTTCAATGAAATTACAGATGATTCAGCGAAAGTTCTCCTGAAAAGAGGAACACAGTTATCCAAATGTGGGAAAGGAATCATATTTACTAGAGATCTAAGAGCCAGAACAATTGAACGCTTTCAAATGCGTAGTCATGATTCTCTGAAAGGTTACATGACTGCATTAAGGAGTGAGATGTTACTAATAAGAGCAAACAACACACATCCTATGTATCAGTCTGCATCACCTGAAGTTTTAAGTGAATTTATTGAGATTTATAAAAAATATTGCAAGAAATTTTTGCTTGAAGAAGTAGAAGGAAATCATTTTGTGCATTTGAACCATGCAGAACGTATAGCACCTCTTATTAATTCTTATTTCAATTAACTGGCATAGCATGTAAAATTAACTAGAAAATAAAAGTGATAGAATGTGCCAAAGTTGGAAATATTGTGATGTTTTGAGCATGATTATAGTCTGTTTCATAATTGTAATATTGTAATTAATATAAAATTATATTGAAGCATATATTTGGGAAAGAGTTATACTTCAATCCAGTAGAGTAACTCAGTTTTTTTTTATAAAAGTGGTGTTGGGGTGGGTGTTTAATTTTCTTAAATGTTTTTAAGCTCATTTTCAGAAAAAATACTCTTGTTTTCACTTTATTTATGTCTAACATTCAGCTTTTTTAGTTTTAGCAATAAATGAAATATTGCTTTTGTGTTGGATAAGTATTAATGAAATATTAGGATTTGCATTTTTAAAATTTCCAAATAGTTTTAATATTCAGCTTTAGAGAGAATTAAAGTTGAAAATGGGAAAACTGTAAACGACTGCTAGAAATTTAGGTACTAAAGTGTGATGGTGAAGGATTTGACATTAACACAAGTATTTCTTTTTTGATGTTTTTGTAAGAGATAAATAGAATTTTCTTTTTGGGAGGAGATTTTATAGGTATTAGTGAAATATTATTACAAAATTTCTGAATCATTGATTAATTCAAATTTCCACTGTTGAGGGTGCAAAAGTTGAAAAATGGCAAACTTCAATATCTTCGGGAACAAGTATTCCATATTCACTGGAAGTGTGTTATTTTTCTAGAGCAGTGGTTCCCAACCTTTTTTGGGGTAGTATATTTTTAAATCCCCCTTCATGGAAATCAAATAATTCCTGTATAAAATTAGTTTCAGAAATGTTTAACCTATACAAAAATTTCTGAGTATGTTGATCAGTAATTTCAAACGTTTTTCTTTCTAAATAAAGTGTGCATAATTTTGTCAATCTAAGTATTTATTGTTCTATTTAATCTATTTCATCACAAAACTCAAGAAAGCAACCTCCCAAATTTCTGAAACACCCCTGTTGGGAGCTACTGTCCTAATGAATCTTTCAAATTTGCATGATTTGCAATCAGTTTTGAATTCCTTATAATTTTTAGCTTTATTCATATTAACCTTATAAAAATAAGGTGCTAAAACTGATTTCTAATATTCCTGCTGGTTATATAATTGAAAAAATAACTAGCCTTCTATCTTCCTTTGAAATTTATATAAACTAGTTCATTATTGGAATTACAATTTTATTTTTTTTTACCTTTCAGGGCACATGTGATGATTAGTTTTTTTTAATTAATCATTAAAATAATCATAAATAAATCATTAAAATTTAATGATGCATAAATATAATGTACAACTTCTACAGAGGGTACAGTGCTTGCAAAATTTAGCAACGTATTTATAAATAAGACGTTTTTCTTTCATCACTTTTCAAATTATAAAGAAAACATTACGATACACAAAACTATACAAATTTTTTTCAAATGAAGTGTTTGTTTTGAAATCATGTACAAAAATTATTGTTAGCTTTTATAGTATGAATTTATCAAGTACAGTTTGTTGAAAAAAAAATTTTAAAACAATAATTATATAGATTTTAAACCGCTTTCAAAGTTAGATCACATCTCAGTTTTATTTCTCATAGAAACATATCTAGCATTTTATTAGATTTCAGAGCAATTTCTAATGTAATTGTTTAACCTGTCACTGCTTGCATTAAACAAATTGTTTCTTATTTCAAAATTGACATAACAGAAGAATCTGGCTTATTTCTGTGTAACTACTTGAGTGATTCATGAAGCTGTGTGTTTTATTGTCTACTTAAGAAATGATTTTTACAATATAAATAACAAACCTTAATGAAATAAAATCCATCATTTTAAATAGTCTGTAGCCATCTGTCAGCAAGTTGATTCCTTTTTGATACCATGCTTGGTCATTGGAGGTGAAAAATTCCTGATATCTGTTTTTGACTTCCTGAAAGGTTTTTTTTTTCTCCTTCATTTTATGCCATGATATTAATGTAATCTAGACCATATCTATTAAAACTATATATATTCCCGTGGATAAGCTTTGACCTAAGGTTTTTTTTTTATGTAAAATAATTGTATAGATGATACTTTGGAAAATAAATTTGAATTGAAATGAATTGAATTTTAAACATCTTGCCTCAAAGAAAATGATCCATAGAGTGAAAGAAATGGTAGTTGGAAGGAACTAGGTTCAGACTATATACTGGTTAAGGAAGATGCTCAAATGCCAATTCTCAAAGTTTTTCTCTAGTCTGAAGCGAGATGTGTGGTTTAGTTGTGGCTTGTTGGTGGATTGTTGGTGATTGTTGTGGCTTGTTGGTGGATTGATAGATGATGTCTGTTTCCCAATCCTGGGTAACATTTGAAGTATCATAGAGTGCATGTGCTACAGTTGTGCTTAGTAGAGGTCAGCATTGATGACATATCAGTTGGGAAACAGTTCAAAGTGCACTACACCTTCAAAATTCCACCAAACATGTAACATTGCCTTTGTTTCAAATCGTCTCCATTTTAGGACAAGAAGTGCATGTTGGCCTAAGTCAAGCCACTGCTTTTGGATGTTCTAATTGTTGAAAAGGTGCATTTTTCATCACACGTAACAATTTGCTTGATGAAATGGTTGTCGTGTGGATTAGCAAGGAGTTTCCTGCAGACTTCAATATGACAGTTTGCTTGTAGCAGTCAGTTGAGGTGTAACACTTTGGCAACTTCTGGCTACATTACCAATGTGTTGCAAAAGCTGCACCATAATTTCTTGTGAGCATCCAAGTTTGAAGAAGAGCCTGTGAGTGCTTGTTAATGGACCAGCTTCAACAATGTGGCACAGGATGTTGCAATCTATTGATATTGGCTGTCCCGATTGTGGCTTACTATCGAGACTCATGTCACCACCTTTGAACTTCTTGAACCTAGCTTGAGCAGTAGGAATGGGGACTGTCCCCCCCCCCCCTTGCCCCTCACCTTCCACTTTGCATATTTGTTGAACTACTTCTGTAGCTTTTAATCCTTTTTCCTTGTAATGACATAAATTTACACGAATTTCGATGCTTAAATCATTCATTGTACAATGTTTCTAACAATGAAAACCAAGACTCCAATACTTATAACACTTATAATAGTTATAGGCTGATACAGTGGACTTTGTACATTCCCTTAATACTAGATTCAGAGTATGCAAAGCCAACACATTGATCAGTCACTGTACACATTTTGCATGGTAAAAAATACACAGACTTATGAATCACCCTAGCATTTTTGCAAAAATTTTCAGTGTTTTAAATATTTAAATCATTACTCAATATAACTAAGAAACATGATTAAAGTAAGGATAATCCTTTAGCAGATAGAATATATTAAATATATTTTTTATTTATTTGGTATTTTAAAATTATTTATATATTATTATATTATTTTAAAATTTATTTTTATAATTTGGTATTTTAAAATTAGTCCTAATTTTAAAATACCAAATTCCAATATATCTACTTGTAAATGGCTTTTAGGATTTGATTTCATTATATATTCACTGGAGATAGAGAAAATTTTGTTACAAATACAAACAAACATATTTCAATGCAAACAGGAGTACTTTGATAAAGATAACATGGTGAAAAAATAGGAAACAAAATGACATTAAAAATTAAGCATTGGTTTTGTGAAGTAGTAATGAAGAAAATTACATAATTGTTAACTTTGTTGTATGTCATTTTATTTTTAAGCAAAAAGATGCCCTTAAAAATGCTTGGCTGTCCATGAATTCCCCTCCCCCTCTGTAAAAACAATTACTCAACACCAGAAATATACCAACCACACTCGCAGTGCAAGAGAAAGTACAGATCTTGCCCATTGATAATATTTTCCTTTTTTATGCTTACAAAGGACTCCTAAAATGTTATGGAGAACTTCAAAACTTGTGTTACTTCTCTACACCATTTTGTTGTGTACCATGTGTGTGTGTGTGTACCTGAATAATCTCTATTAGGCATATGAGAAATGCTCATACGTGAAATTGTTACGTATTAACAAGAACTACAGAGTATAGTGACTTTGCATGTTATGTGTTAACAATAACTGCAGAGTATCATGTCTGTGTAGTAGTGACTAATCATCTGTTTTTATCTCATTTTCGAAAACAAACTATTATTTTTATTTTGTCATCTGTTCATTTGTCTGTAGACATTCGACTTTTTGCTTTTAGAGGTAAATAAAAAATTATTTTTGGGTTCGATAGGTACTGATGAAATATTAAGATTTGCATTTTGAAATCTTCAAAGTTTTAATTTCCACTATTAGCATTATCACTACAAAACAGTAAAACTTTAACCCTTTCACAAACATATCGACCCAAAATGGCTGAGATTTCAAATTAACTTATCCAATCAATACTCTTCCTTTCTCTTCACTACTTCCTACCTGCTGTTTGGGCCAATATGGTAGTAAAAGGGTTAAATTACTATAAAATGAACTACTTATGCTAGAAGTTTGAAAGGGGTTTACATTAACAGCAGTGATTTGCTCCCTTTTCTCTAGAGAGGGGTGTTAAGATGCAACATTTTTGGGTTGGGCAGATATTAAAGATATATTACTATTTGCCTTTCCCAAATTATCCATTTGTTCAAGTTTCCATTGTTAAAGGGTGCTAAAGTTGGAAAATAAAAATCAGCATTCTATATTCTCTAGAGATAATATGTTATTCTTCTAATTTTACATGGAAATGCTATGTTCAGTGAATGTAGTTATTATCGACAAGTTATAATAGCCTAAAGTGAAATCTATAAGGAATGCAAATGTAAAAAAATATGTTCAATGTTGCAGTAAACGTGTGCATCATAATAATAATTATAAAGTAATCATAAAGTTTTTTTAAATAAGAATTAATAAGTCGTGGAAAAAATGAATTTTATCACTGTACAATAATCAAACCCATATTATTTATTGACTTCTGTGTCAACAGATAAACTCTATGTATTTACTATTGATTGATTGATTGATGATTTATTTAAATAAGAATTATTATTGAAACTATCATTTGAATTTTCAGTATTTCCTGAAATAGTTGTCAAAAAATTAGTTCTAATTTTAAGCAAAAATATTTTAAATAAAATGTAATTATATTCTACAATTGAATTTGTAAACAATAATTTATGTTATAATACTGAAATCGATAATGATTTTTTAAATACATTATGAAAGGATATTGAATGTTTAAGTTTATGAAAACAATTTTTTGGTTTTGAAAACATTCAACAAAAATGTACAAATTTGGCATCTTTGGATATGATAAGCAGTCTTGAAATGATTATTATTTAAGGTGATTTAACTAATAACACTTCTACTTATTTTATGCTCAAATCTATGGAAATGTGCAGTCCCAAGTAGTGTTGCTAAAAATTTTCGTAAGTTTCAAAAGCTGAACAGAGATGTATATAGAACTACACAGATAGAACAAGTAAATGCTTTGTTTTTCTTGGAATGTAATAAACTAATTTATTTGTACATCTGATGGCAGGGCCGGGTTATTATACAAACGTTCCAAGTGTTGCTTGAAGCAAAGTATTTTCATGTGCTTTACATTTTGGGCATATAGAGGATTGTTATGCAGTTTTTTTCATAAGTGACTCTGCATTTGATTTTGCACTACACTGTGAATCATTTTGGGTAAAAGAATTTTTATGGGCTGTATTAATCTCAAAGAAAACTTCATAAACCTAAATTATAATGTTGTTTTATGTGATTTTGTCATTATTATACCTGGAATAGGATATAAATAAATAGAAGCATATATTTTATTTTGCATTTGAAGTAATTTTCCAAATAAAAGGTAATTTTGAAATCTCGTTAATTACTTGAGATTTCTCAATGGTATTATAGTGGCATCTAAATATACCGGCCTTGTCTGAGGATGTATTCAACTTAGTCATGCATATTGTAATAAGACATGGTAGTTTTATATCGGTGAATGTTTATTTCTGTAGAAAAGAAGAAAGAACTTTTCAGATGTTGCAAAAGGCCAACAGCTATAACAATTTAATTCTAAAGGCTAACCTGATTTTGACATCACCCAAGGCATGTGACCACCATGGAGTGAAAGTGAAAGAGCTTCAGATTCCAGTTCCATACGGTCATATTGCAGCTAAATCTTGGGGAAGAGAAACAGGTACTCCAATTCTAGCTCTTCATGGATTGTTGGATAATGCAGGGACATTTGATAAGCTAATCCCATTATTATCACCTTCTTTTCGCATAGTGGCCATTGATATACCAGGTCATGGATTTTCTTCTCATAAACCATTGGGTTGTTTCTATAGTCCTCTTGATACTGTGATTGACTTCAAAAGAGTTGTTGATCATTTGCAGTGGACCAAATTTAGCATTATAGGTCATAGTATGGGTGCAGCCTTTGGACAATTATATGCTAGCATTTTCCCTGAAACTGTTCAAAAATTAGTTGCCATTGATCAAGTCAAACTAATGTCAGTAACACCAAAAGAACTCTCAAAAGTAACAAAAGACCTAATTGAACGTAATTTAAAGGTAGAGGAAAAATTGTTGAATGAATCACCAGTGTATTCAGTAGAGGCAGCTATGGAACGACTAAAGGTAGGCTCATACAATGAAATCACTGATGATTCAGCAAGAATCCTTTTGACAAGAGGAACTAGCTTATCTGACTATGGGAAAGGATGCATATTTACTAGAGATCTTAGAGTCGAATCAATTGAATATTATATGGCTAGTCATAATACACTGATGGGATATATGTCTGCTCTAAAGTGTGAAATGCTAATGATATTGGCCAATAATCCACATCACATATATAAGATAACATCACCAGAAATAGGCGAATTTATTGAGTGTTACAAAAAGCATTGCAAGAGATTTCTGCTTGAAAAAATAGAAGGAAATCATTTCGTGCATCTGAACAATCCCGAACGCATAGCACCCTTAATCAATTCATTTTTAGGTTGACTTCTGTAGCATGTAATACTAAGAAGAAAAGAAATAGCAGGGAATATATATTGTGCATCATTTATATTTCAAGCCTGAATGCAGTCAAGTTAGAATGTTGATATATAGTATAGTCTTGTAAATAAAATGTAAACTTGTAAAGTATATCTTTTTTCCTATGCTTAGTCACAACGTGTTTTGACAAGTGAAGAATATACTATACTCAATGCAAAACAGTCAATTTTTTTACCATTGTTCCTTTCCAAAATTGGGGTACAGCATACATTCGTGCACAAATTGAAATCGTTGGATGGTATTGAACAAAACTCATGTTGGACGGCTGAATTAACCATAGAATTTCTATTTACTTTTTCTCATAGGAAGGTCTAATCATTGATTTGAGCATGTGAAATGTGCCAAGTGATAAAATGATTTCATCTCCTATGATGCAGATCAATGTTTTCCAAACATTTTTGGTCACAACTCAAAATTCAAATGCATATTTACTGCATGACTCAAAATTATAATTTCCATTCACCTCACACCACAAATAGTAGCAGTAACTACAGGCTAACTGGATTGGCCAGAGCCTTTTATGATCCATCAAAAGGTCATTGTGACAGTGGGCTAGGGAACCTGAAATCTAGAGTTATGAACTTGAAACACAGCTTACTTTCATTAGAAATACGAATAATCACTGTGTGATCCATTTTTATTATATTTTTGCAAATGTCTGAGTGGTTAGTGTGTTTGGCTACTGCTCAAAGGGACCTGGATAAGACATGGATGTTTGTGTTGTTTTTCTGCTGAGATCTCTCCTTCCTCACAGACCTACATGGTGTAGAAACTAGCAGGCTCCTGTCAGACCTCTGTGGCAAGCAGCTACTTGAGAAGTTATTTATTTATTATTTTTTATAGTCTAATAAGCAGTGCCTAAAAAAGGTCCTCTTATTCAGACTACAGTTATATTCTTGCCTATAGATAGGTAGATTGCATGTAAAGATCATCCTGATCATTTATCTGTGATGGCAATTAAAAGTGTTATTAACATCAGTATTTTTAAATATAGTTTAATTCCAAAAACTGTTGCTTCAGATTTTCGCATAAATATAAAGTATTAAAGCGAACTTTTTCACATAATTCATTGAAAAAAGAAATAAAAAAGTCTATATTTGTACGAAAAATTTGCGTGTAAAAAGAAAGTTTAGAAATGCCTTTAATTCCCATTTTATACCCTTTTTTAAAAAAATATCCTAATGTAATTCTATCAATTAACAGAAAATATAGTTTTTATTGACCTACTTCACTATTTCTATCAAATATGAAACATAAAATGTTTTTGAGGTGAGAACTAATACTAAATGATGATCATCACTCTTTTTACCCATTTCATATAAACTTATTTAAAAATTTCTATTCAGAAGGTAACCAGATGATTTCCTTCAAATATTTTTTACTCTGTAGTGTTTAAATTTTTCTACCCTGAAAAAGTTGGAATCATCTTAAACTACATATGCGTATACTCGTAAGTCAGGATGTAAGCTCATCGGACAAAAAATTAGTCACCCTTGGCTGAATGTCACCTAATAGCATGTAACGCCTCCATATGACTGAAGAACAGCCAAAATCCTGTCTGGCATGGATGCTACCAGTGTGTGGATGTAGTGCACATCAATTTCATCCACTCATCCAGCAGCAAATGCCGCAGTTTGACCAGATTTGATGTCACCGCAACCAAAGGACCCATTTCCTCATACATGAAACACCCCCAGAACATCACAGAGCCTTCTCTAGCATTAACAACAGAACCTTGCACACAGTCTGCATGGAAAGCTTCATGTGGCTTACGAATGTACCCGTCGCCTTGCATTATTCGAGTAAAAGCAAAAACGTGACTCATCCGACCAGATCACACACTTCCAAGAGTCGACAGTCCAGTCTTTGTGGCATCGCACCCACTGTAGCCATGCAGCCTTGTGCAGAGCTGTTAACATGGGTCTCTTCTGCAGTACTCTGCTCCAGATATCCATGGCATGCAGTTCTCTTTGGAGTGTTTGTTCGGAAACAGCTTGTTGTAGGCTGATTTGACTGACTGGAGCAAATCATGCCTCGTTGCAAAGCAGTTTGCCCTAACAGTGCATGACACACTGCAGTGATCCCTATTGGTGAGCACAGTCTTTCTGGCGATGATTACTGATGGACTGTGATGTATGCCACTGCTAGAAGACCCTTTGAACAGTATATTTTGACACACCAGCAAAGGCAGCAACTTCTTGTACACTATGCCCTTTGGCTCAGCCAAATGCAATAACACCTTTTTGCCACTCATTCACATCTTTGGCGCAACCCATGTTTCATGGAGCGACTAACACACACATGGCACACAACAACTTCTCTTCACTGTATGAACCTCGTAGTGCATGGCACAGCTATTTGTAGGACGTGTTTATTACTGTTCACCCTCTGTTGCTGTCGAACAGATGTAACCCTTTAATGGCAGGAGATGACTAATTTTTTGTCTCGTGAGCTTATGTGCATATGATTAGCATTCCAACAGATAGAAGAACATCGTCAACTGATAGTGCAAATGATGCATGAGTGTTTGACAGATAGAAATGACAAAGTATGCAGAACAGTTAGAAAACCTCCATTAAAGGTTATGTATATGAACACAAAGAGGAGTTTATTTCATGCAAGGGCACTGCTTGAACATTGGGAGAAATCGTGTGAAGTTTCCTTAACACCATTTCTCATTTTTGCAATTTAACGTCGGTGCTTGACATGTCTTAGTTTCATCATCAGTAGGTACTTGGTACTTTGATGGCATCCTTAGATTGGCTGCAATATCATTTGTTGATGTGCTGAGCACCAAATTTCAACAAGATAATGCCTGGTAATAGTGCACATTTTTTCCCACTAGCATGCCACTTCCTTCCCAAAGAAAAAGTTTGATACGAGGGTAAGTCAATAAACAAGGTGAATTTCCATACACATATGTACATTTTATGTAATCTTTACTACATTCCCTCATTAATGCATGTCTGAACATATAGTTACTTGTAGAAAGTGTGCATAATATGGGGACAGTTGTTTATCATCAAAAATATGTACAAATGATGCGAACTTTTCAGAAACAGTCACACAAGTGTAATGGACGAACATCGACCTGGTAGACCAATTGAAACAGCAATACCTGATAATGTATAACGTTCGAAACGTAGTGCATAATTCTCTGTGCTCTTTACCAAAATAATTTTTTTTCTTATGGAATCAAAAAACTTATCAGACGTTGGATTAAATATATCTAGTGAGGAACAGATTACATTGAAAAGTAGTGTATGGCCATGTTTCTGGAATAAATTGTTTTGATGCTGTAGCGTAATGTTTAATTTTTTATAACACTGCATTGGTGGCTTTAATGTTGGCCCTATAACACAATCTGAAGTTATTTTGGCTATTTCTAAACTTAAACTTCAGAAATCCCCAGGAGTAGATGAAATTACTACAGAAATGCTTAGAGTTGGGAATATTTCGGTTACCACTTGGATGACTGAAATTTTGAATATCTTTTATGATAAAGGCATGGTTCCTAAGGATTTTACCAGAGCTATTGTTATCCCTATTTTCAAAAAAAGGTGATCGCAGTTCTTGTGATAACTATAGGGGTATTAGCCTACTCTCTGTTCCAGGTAAAGTTCTTTCCATGATTGTGCTTAATAGAATTAAGAATCTGGTTGACAGTCAATTGCATGATGAGCAATGTGGATTCAGAAGTGGTAGGGGATGTGTGGATCAGATATTTTCACTTAGGCAGATTCTTGAGAAATATTTAGAGTTTCAGAAACCTTTGGTTGCTAGCTTTGTTGATTTCAAAAAGGCTTTCGACTCTGTTGATCGTCATAATTTGTTGTTGATTGTGAGATCATATGGTATACCAGACAAGTTAGTTAACATAATGAAAGCTGTCTATAATGACACTGAGTCGTGTGTGAGAGTTGGTAAGGCTTGTAGCAATTGGTTTAGCATTACTTTTGGTGTTCGACAAGGGTGCATTTTGTCTCCTTTTCCCTTTAGCTTGGTTATTGATTATGTTATGCGAAATTCACTTCCAGGGAAAGATTTTGGCCTTAAATGGTGTGGAGATGCGAAAATTTCTTTATTTAGATTATGCTGATGATTTAGCCCTTTTGGCAAATGATGTTGATGAGATGAACTCTCATTCGAGCTGTTGATGAGACTGGTAGTAGAGTAGGTTTGGTTATAAACAGAGAGAACACTAAAGTGATGAAAATTGGTCAGGCAGGCTGTGATTCAGTTAATATGAATGGTTGCAGTTTTGAGCAGGTGTCACAGTTTAATTATCTTGGGAACTATGTAACAGATAATGGTGATGTGCGGCATAAAATTAACAGACGAATAGGGATTGCTGCTGGGACTTTTAAGAATCTATGGAGAGTGTAGAGAAATAGACGTATACACCTAAAGACTAAAATTAGACTATAATAGTTTGGTTCTTTCTAGGTTTAGTTATGGTAGTGAAACTTGGACACTGTAAACAAGATAACAGGAAACTAGATGCTTTTGATTCCAGATGCTTACGCAGTATCTTGGGCATAGGTGGTTCAACTTTGTAACTAATGATGAGGTTAGGCAAAGGAGTTTGCAACCTCCTTTAAGCAGCATATTGTGCAGAGAGAGACTCCGTTGGTTTGGCCATGTTGCCCGTATGGATAATTATAGATTGGCGAATAGGGTTATGAACAGTGTGCCTAAAGTCCTCAGAAAGAGGGGGAGACCTAGGATGCGGTGGGCAGACAATGTCAAACAGGACCTTGTTAGAATTGGTGTGCAGTGGCCAGATGCAGTAGATGTAGCTCAGGACAGACTTGCTTGGAGAACTAAATTGTACGGTCTGGTTGGACCTCAATAGCCCATGGCTGCTTGAGGATGATGATGCAACTAATTTTGTAAATATTATGTTCGTGAACTTCTCCACACAGGATCTTGGGCTCAAGTGGAGCACTCATATTTATTTGCTGCTTTCGTATTGTTCAGTTTATTTGTTTGTAAAATATATTGTTAAATTATACTTTATAAATATATTAAATGAGTTCATGTGTATGAACTTTTGAACTAGAAGAATTTGTGTTGTTGGATTTTTGTATTGAGTTGTACTGATGTTGAGAGTGGTGAATAAAAAAAACTTTTTCAAAATCCATCATATATATTGGCTTATCCTCGTATATTCGAATGAAATAAGAAAGACTGTGTCTGAAGGTAAAATTATGTTTAAATAACCAAGTATTAAGGATTAACCCCATAAGTGGTAAACATATTTGCTCTCCCTTAACAAAATTCTGGATGTACCACAGATCGAGTTCACAATTTTGTTTAGAACACGACTACTGGAATGGTGGCTGGTGAAAAAGAATTGTTTGGACCACAGGGAATGAAAGAAATGTATTTGTTTTTGCAAAAACAGATGAGAATATAGGAACAAGTAGGAAAGTTTACACTGAAGTGCCACTGAATTAGGGATAGGAGACGTTATCCAAATTCAGTACCGCAAGTCCCGCACTTTCCTGCATGCTTGGTTGAAATTGTGGTCATATATAGCTGTCAGCTTTGGCTTCCCCAAGCATTCATCGTGAGAAGTGTAATGGGAAAGGCGCAGGATTTAGATGCATTTGACAGAGGGCAGATCGTAGGCGCCCAACAGATGGGACACTCTATCTTCGAAATTGTCAACGAACTTGGATTTTCTCATACGACAGTTTCAATTGTGTTATGGGAATATGGAAATTCTGTCGAAAAACAAGCACACAGAAAAACGTCACAGGACAACCAGCCTTGAATGATTGTGGGCTTCGCTGTCTGACCTGCATTGTACAGACTGATAGGGGCTGGACATTATCTGAAATCACCTTCCATCTGAATTCGGGTTTTAGCTGGGAAGTTAGTGCACTAACCGTGTAACATTCACTTTATCGTCTTGGTTTCGGGATCCACTGATCCACGAGAATCCCACTTCTAACGGCACGACACTGGGCTCAACACCTTGCCTGGGCTAATCCGAACTGGACCATCGAAAATTGGCAACAGATAACCTGGAGTGATGAATCCTGATTTAAATTTCATCATGCCAATGGGAGACAGGGTATGGCACCAACCCCATGAAGCCATGGATCCTGCATGTCAGGTCGGAACAATAAAAGCTTGTGGTGGCTCATTGGTAGCCTGTGGTGTCTTCAGTTGAACGTCATGGGACCTTTGGTACTTGCACCGACGACTTTCAATGTCCCGGTGTGTAGAACTCCTGGCTGACCATTTACACCCATTTATGGCCATCATGCATCCCAATGGAGATGGCATCTACCAGCAAGACAACTGTTCATCTCACAGGTCCAGATTGGCTACTGCATGGTTACAGGAGCATTCTGCTGACTTTGAAATAATGAATTGTCCACCTAGAAGCCCAGATTTAAATCCCATCGAAAATCTTTGTGATATCGTCGAGCAGGGTGTTCGGCCCGTGTCTCAGCGACGACCTTGAGAGAATTGTGGACAACTCTGGAGGATGCATGGGTTGCCATACCTGTGGAACATTTACGCAAGGTTGTGGAGTCATTGGCTCGTCGTGTGGCGGCCGTAATCAGGGCCAGATGGGGTCCAACCTGTTGCTAGGTTGCTATCCCTAATTCAATGGCACTTCAGTGTATACAATATATCCAGTCCATGACTAAGACGAAAGATACAATTTTTTTTTTAATTCGTTAGTCGGACACGAATTTCTATGGTGGGAGTCAGTAGTGCATCTAGTGTGGTGGGAGTCAGTAGTTCTCAGTCAGTAGTGCGGCAGACTCATAATCTGCAGTTCCAAGTTTCGACTCCCATCTAGGCCAGCATTGAGATTTATCTCCGCAAAATTCCCTGTGGCCTTCAGTCAGTAGGGGACACGATGGGCTTGAAAATGCTGCCGTCTACCAGATGGGGCATTAAGCTGTGACCCCCTTGTGCGGGAGAGCCATACGTGTGCACGTTAAAGAACCCACTGGATGTTACACACGTTAATGGACACACTGGATGTTGTGCGGGAGAGCCATACCCTGTACCGTTAAAGAACACACGACAGGACGCTATCATGTCTCTTAACAGTTGTCCAGTGGGTCTCCTCCACCCAACCTTCTCAGGGTCCTTATGAGCTGACTATTTAGTCCCTTGTGTGCAAAAAAAAAAGTGCCGTTCAGAGGCAAAACAATCCAACAAGAATTTCTCATAAGAAATAATATAAATAATCAGGGGATGGGGGTAACAGAATCATGAACTGATTGACATTTTTTTTATTTTTTCCTTTATTACGATTGTACTTTGGTCCCTGCACATAGATCCAGCTCTGTCTCGAAGTGGAGGTCGCAGGACTCTGAAGAACATAATGAAATCAGATTTAACTATGTAAGCCTTACATTGTAGGGAAGGGGTCACATCAGAGTAGCTACGATTCTAGCAGGCAGCAGTATCAAAAACGTTTGAGAAATCTTTGCCCCAACAAATACAGTATAGTAATCGGGGTGGATCAGTTTGTAACGCACCAAGCTTGTAATCTACAAAAATGAGTTTTTTCTCGTCACTGATATATGTAAGACCATGAAACTTGAACTATATTTTAAATGACGATTCTTATTTAGGCAGCTTCCGGATAGGCAATTTATGCCATATGGTCTGAGTGCTTTCGTGCGGCTATAATGTTGCAATACATCTTCAGAGACATATCTTAGGCAATTAAACAAGTTAGCTAATATGTTGGGTTGGGTTGTTTTACCTCTGAGCGGCACTTTTTTGCACACCATGGGCTAAATTGCCAGGTCACATGGACCCCGAAGGATCAGAGAAGGTTGGGGGAGGGGACCCACTGGAACAGCTGTTGGGAGATAGATGGTAGCCCCCCGTCAAGGCCATCCAGCGTGTTCTTTAACGTTGGGTTGTTTTACCTCTGAGCGGCACTTTTTTGCACACCATGGGCTAAATGGCCAGGTCACATGGACCCCGAAGGCTCAGAGAAGGTTGGGGGAGGGGACCCACTGGAACAGCTGTTGGGAGACAGATGGTAGCCTCCCGTCAAGGCCATCCAGCGTGTTCTTTAACGTGCACAGGGTATGGCTCTCCCGCACACGGGGCCACGGCTTAACGTCCCATCCGACGGACGGCGGCCTTTCCAAGCCCATCGGTGTCCCCTACTGACCGTGGGCAGGGCGGGGAATTTTGCGGAGATAAATCTCAACGCTGACCCAGCTGGGACTCGAACCTGGGAACTACAGATTACGAGCCTGGCGCGCTACCGACTGAGCCACCCCCACCCCAGCTAATATTTTGGCGATTCTATAAATGTGTAATTATATATCCTAAATTTATTGTTCCTAGTATGCATACATACATACAAAATCCTCATGCAGCAATGGGCTACGGAGGTCCAACCAGATTGTAATTTTCCTCTTCAGACGTGTGTCTTCTGAGCTACAGCTGCTGCATTTGGCCACTCTAGGCCAATTTTAGCAAGGTCCTGTTTGACATTATCTGCCCATCTCATCCTAGGTCTCCACCTTTTTCTAAAATCTTTAGGTACACTGTTCATAATCCTGTTTGCTTTTTTCATCACCAAATCCTGTTTGCCAATCTGCAGCTATACATACGGGCAACATGGCCAAACCAACGCAGTCTTTCTCTCCCTGCATAATATGCTGCTCAAAAGAGGTTGATGATTCCTTCTTCTAACCTCATCATTGCTTACAAAGTCAAACCACCTAATACACAAGATACTGCGTAAGCATCTAGAATCAAAGGCATCAAGTTTCTTGTTAACCTGTTTACAAAGAGTCCATGTTTCGCTACCATAACTAACCTTAGAAAGAACCAAACGATTATACAGCCTAATTTTAATCTTTAGGTATATACGCCTATTTTTCCACACTCTCCATAGATTCTTAAAAGTCCCACGGCAATCCCTATTCTATTTATCTCATACTGTGCATCACCAATATCTGTTGCATAGCTCCCAAGACAATTAGAATGAAACATTTGCCCAAGAGTACAGACATTCAAATCAACCGAAGCACCACCATCTGCCTGACCAACAGGGCCAAATCATCTGTTGCATAATCTAAGTTAGAAATTTTGAAATCACTAGACCATTTAAGGCCAAAATCTTTTCCTTGCAAAGAATTTCGCATAACATAATCAATAACTAAACTAAACAGAAAATGAGACAAAATGCACCCTTGTCTAACTCCACAAGCAATGCTAAACCAATCGCTGCAAGACGTACGAACTCTCACACACGACTCGGTGTTGTTATAGAGAGCTTTCATTACACTAAACTAACTTATCAAGTATTCCATATGATCTAACAATCAACCACAAATTATGCCGATCAACAGAGTCGAAAGCCTTTTTGAAATCTATAAAACTTGTAACCACAGTTTTCTGAAACTATAGCTTCTAATTTGATTTGCCATCTCTGTAACATAAAGTGTTCGTCAATCAGAATATTTTCACTTCACCCCCCCCCCCCATATGGCATATTTGTTGTCTATGTGAAACTCGAAATTGGTGTTATATATCTTTTATAATAAACATAAAACCAGTAGCGCGTTTATTTTTCAGTTCATGTTATTGTTATTGCTGCGCGAATTATAAAACTCCAACCCTGACCAGGGGCGGAGGTGGCTCAGTCGGTAGCGCGCCAGACTCGTAATCTGTAGTTCCCAGGTTCGAGTCCCAGCTGGGTCAGCGTTGAGATTTATCTCCGCAAAATTCCCCGCCCTGCCCACGGTCAGTAGGGGACACCGATGGGCTTGGAAAGGCCGCCGTCCATCGGATGGGACGTTAAGCCGTGGTCCCGTGTGCGGGAGAGCCATACCCTGTGCACGTTAAAGAACACGCTAGATGGCCTTGACGGGAGGCTACCATCTGTCTCCCAACAGCTGTTCCAGTGGGTCCCCTCCCCCAACCCTCTCTGAGCCTTCGGGGTCCATGTGGCCTGGCCATTTAGCCCATGGTGTGCAAAAAAGTGCCGCTCAGAGGTAAAACAACCCAACCATAACAAAAATCACAGTAATTATCAATACGAATGTTTTGCAATGAAAAGGTTCAATTTTATATCTTCGCTCAGCAATAATCTTAATTCGAATTGAAAATAGAGTTCATGACTTTTCGGAAAACCTTGATAGATCTAGATGGCACATATATATAAATCGTTTTGTTTAAGTGTTATTTATCTACATGTATTAATGACATATTTTTTATTTATGTAGAATTCACTGCCTATAGTTAACTTGACATCATTGTATGTTTGTTTCCACAGAAAGGAAGAGGGAATGTTTTCAATGTTTCGGAAGACTATCAGTAATAACAAACTAGATTTAAAAAGGTCGTTATTTGTGACCTCTTCAAAAGCACTTAACGAAAATGACTTGGAAGTAAAAGAGCTTCAAATACCAGTTCCATACGGTCATATTGCAGCTAAAGCATGGGGTAAAGAAACCGGTACTCCAGTTCTAGCTTTACATGGATGGCTGGATAATGCAGGAACGTTTGATAAACTTATCCCATTAATATTGTCTTCCCTTTACATAGTGGCAATTGATATACCAGGTCATGGATTGTCATCACATAAATTACCTGGTTCCTTCTATACTTCTATGGGCTCACTGATTGATTACAAAAGAGTTGTTGATTATTTCCAATGGACCAAATTTAATATTATTGGCCATAGTATGGGTGGTGCACATGCGCAATTATATGCCAGTCTTTTTCCTGAGAGTGTAGATAAAATTGTTGTGCTTGATCTTGTTAAGCTGATGTCTCGGCGGCCAGATCAACTTGCGAAAATAACACGAGAAGAAATTGAGCTTAACTTGAAAGCAGAGCAAAAATTGTTGAATCAGCCACCAGTATATTCAATGGAGGCAGCTGTGCAACGTTTAAAAGAAGGTTCAGCCAATGAAATCACAGATGATACAGCAAGAATTCTGTTGAAGAGAGGAACTCGCTTATCCGACTGTGGGAAAGGATTCGTTTATAGTAGAGATCTCAGAGCGCGAACGATTGAAGTTTTCCAGGGACCTACTGACAATGCACTAAGGGGATATATGTCAACATTAAAGTGCGAGATGCTACTCGTATTGTCCAGCAATACAAATCCCATATTTTCGTCGCAAGATTCCCCAGAGGTTTTAGCTGAATATATTGAGATTTACAGAAAAAACTGCAAGAAATTTGTACTTAAAAAAGTGAAAGGAAATCATTTCGTGCATTTAGACTATCCAGAACTCATAGCACCACTCATTAATTCTTTCTTATGTTAACTCACATACAATATAAAATTTATTTGGAAAAGAAATGGCGCAAAGGGCCCTGAAGTGCATATATTACATGTCATTTATGTTTTGTAATATTGAAAGCTATTTACTGTACGTAGTGTTTTCTAGAACTCTTTTGACTATTATTGCTTTTTATATACACTTATAAGTATTTTGATGTACGAAACAGAATTATAAATGCAGGAATATTTTGTACTTGTAGAAGAGTATATTAAATAATAATAGAAAATACCTCCTCAAGAAGCTGCTTGCCACAGAAGTCTGACATGAGCCTGCCAGTTTATACACCTTAGTAAGAAGGTCTGTGAGAATCCTCAGCAGATAAACAACACAAACATCCATGCCTTACCCGGGGCTCGAACCCAGGTCTCTTTCATCAGTAGCCAAGCGTGCTAACCACTCGGCAACAGGACAGCATATAATAGTAGATTAACGGTATGGAAAGACTGTTCAAATGGTGTATTTTTTTTGTTTCTAATTGGGAAATGTTCTACTAAATTGATAACATTTTTTTCTTATGACTAGCATTTGAAGTTTGCATTTTATTAGCAACAAATTATGCCTCTCATAAGGTTTGCAATGTGAAGGAGCATTTTTGGGAAAGTTAGTTAATAAAGAATTCCGGTTTCTAAGATTACGAATTAAAAAATACTGTTTACTGTCTCCATAATGCAACGATGATATGAAGAATAAGATAAAAGAATTCATGCGGAAAATGCAAGTCCAGCCATCCAACGCGTTCTTAACTTGCACATGGTAAAACTCTTCTGCACACAGATACACGGCTTTACGTCCCATCCGATGGATGGCTTCCTTTCCAAGCCCATCGGTGCGCAGTACGAAATAAGTTTTCTTTGTTCTGCGCATTACGTCAGGTGGAGCACACACCTCTAGTAGGTTGTTGGGTTGTTTTACCTCTGAGTGGCACTTTTTTGCACACCATGGGCTAAATGGCCAGGTCACATGGACCCCGAAGGCTCAGAGAAGGTTGGGGGAGGGGACCCACTGGAACAGCTGTTGGGAGACAAATGGTAGCCCCCCGTCAAGGCCATCCAGCGTGTTCTTTAACGTGCACAGGGTATGTCTCTCCCGCACACGGGACCACGGCTTAACGTCCCATCCGACGGACGGCGGCCTTTCCAAGCCCATCGGTGTCCCCTACTGACCGTGGGCAGGGCGGGGAATTTTGCGGAGATAAATCTCAACGCTGACCCAGCTGGGACTCGAACCTGGGAACTACAGATTACGAGCCTGGCGCGCTACCGACTGAGCCCCCCCCCCCCTCTAGTAGAGTAGTGGTCCCTATATAGGACCACTATAGTAGAGAGCTTGGCTAAAGTAATGAGAACCGTAGGTAATGAGCGAGTTAAGAGATCACGGTTAGCTTTGTTAGTGGCTTTATTATGTTTTCAAGACACATACTTATTATCAACAGTTATTTCAGGGGACTTTAATAATTGCTAAAATATGGAAAAATGACAGTATAGTTGTTATTAATTTGTTGTTTTGCAAAAAGACAAACCATAAGTGTTATTTATAACGTATTACTGTTGTCAAATATTCTACTTTCCATAATTCTTTGGGGGCTGGGGTGGCTCAGTCGGTAGCGCGCCAGGCTTGTAATCTGTAGTTCCCAGGTTCGAGTCCCAGCTGGGTCAGCGTTGAGATTTATCTCCGCAAAATTCCCCGCCCTGCCCACGGTCAGTAGGGGACACCGATGGACTTGGAACCCAGCTGGGTCAGCGTTGAGATTTATCTCCGCAAAATTCCCCGCCCTGCCCACGGTCAGTAGGGGACACCGATGGACTTGGAACCCAGCTGGGTCAGCGTTGAGATTTATCTCCGCAAAATTCCCCGCCCTGCCCACGGTCAGTAGGGGACACCGATGGACTTGGAAAGGCTGCCGTCCGTCGGATGGGACGTTAAGCCGTGGCCCCGTGTGCGGGAGAGCCATACCCTGTGCACGTTAAAGAACACGCTGGATGGCCTTGACGGGAGGCTACCATCTGTCTCCCAACAGCTATTCCAGTGGGTCCCCTCCCCCAACCTTCTCTGAGCCTTCGGGGTCCATGTGACCTGGCCATGATGTGCAAAAAAGTGCCGCTCAGAGGTAAAACAACCCAACCCATAATTCTTTAAATACTCAACCAATATTTTTCAAAATTGAGATTTCAATAGATTTCATTATGGTCTTTAATTTACCTTCGGTCGGAGTTTTCTATTAAATGCGCAATAATGAACATATGTTCAATTTAATTGCATAGTCGTTGGCAGGATATTTTTAACAGTGGACAAAAATGCTTTCATAGTGGAGCAAAGGTTTTGAAGGGGAGGGGTAAAAGACAAATCAATGTTTCAGGATAGACATATTTAGGTTGAGATAATCATTAATGAACGCAGTTTGCTTATAGAGCAATCACGCCTATATTATATCATAGTAAAAGTAAGGTTGCTGGAAAACAGAAGGAAAAAAGTTTACAGGTCTTTAAAAAGTACTTGAAAACTGCCTAGAATATACATAAGTTTCATAATTTTTTTTTGCCTCTGTTACCCTTACTGTACTGTCAAATACATAATTCTCAAAGGGGGCATGGTCCCATTGGTACCCCCCTCCCCCTAGATCTGGCCATGAATGCGTTTTTTTTTTCATCTTTCTAGATATATCAGATATTTCGACATACATCAATGGTAAACAAAAGAAAGCATTAAAAAAAATCAAGATTACATTTCGTTAAGGAAAAAACGAGATACAATTTTGGTACAACTGAATTATTCCTCATTATTTAATATTTTATTCAATTTTCCCAGAGGGAGGGGCTTTTAAGACATCTATAATTGTCCAAATATGTTATATTATTCCTTGATTTAAGAGCTGCTTGTGTGATTGATTTGCAGCAGAACATCAAATGATATAATAAATCCAACCGACAAAATATTTCAAAGTTTGAGTATCAAATTGATTTATGTGAGTACTCAATTTCATTTCCCGCCAATATGCAAAGGGAAAGAAATATTTGCATTTTTCATGTTTGTTTTTAAAGAGCAAAACTGATTTTGAAATCCAAGATGAAAAACAACTTTTGAAATTCAACTAAGTTGAAAACGAAGAAGAGATGCAAGAAGAAGATCGATGACAACGCAAATCATTACATTATTTTCGATATAAAGGTATTTTTTTTCTCATACGTATGATAACCACTTTTTAAATTTAATATGCTTTTTAATATATTTACAGTTTAAATATCTTAAACGTAAAACTAGCTTGCTTTTAATTTCAAAGAAATTAAAAAGTCTTAGATACAATGTCCTACCAAAATATTAGAGGTGATTTACCTCTGAGCAGCATTGTTTTTTTGTATACAATGAGTTAAATGGCCAGATCTGAACTGCTGCTCCAAAGGCTCAGAGAAGGTTGACGTAAGAAACAGCTTCTAGGAGATGGTAGTGTCCCGTCAATTTAACATGCACTCTGTGTCACGACTTAACGTGCCATCAAACGGACGGTGGCCTTTCAGATCCCATCAGTGTCTCCTTTCTGATCGAAGGTAAGGGGAGAGTTAGCGGAAATAATTCTTAATGCCAGGTTCTATTTAGCAGACATATTTAGTTCCTTTCCCTCTTCTCCTCCAAAAAATATAATAGAGAATTCCAATGTAATGTTAATGTAAACCTAACTTTGAAGCTCAATAAACTTCTAAACTATGCATTTATTGGGGGGCGAGGGTGGCTCAGTCGGTAGCGCGCCTGGCTCGTAATCTGTAGTTCCCAGGTTCGAGTTCCAGCTGGGTCAGCGTAGAGATTTATCTCCGCAAAATTACTCGCCCTGCCCACGGTCAGTAGGGGACACCGATGGGCTTGGAAAGGCCGCCGTCCGTCGGATGGGACGTTAAGCCGTGGCCCCGTGTGCGGGAGAGCCATACCCTGTGCACGTTAAAGAACACGCTGGATGGCCTTGACGGGAGGCTACCATCTGTCTCCCAACAGCTGTTCCAGTGGGTCCCCTCCCCCAACCTTCTCTGAGCCTTCGGGATCCTTGTGACCTGGCCATTTAGCCCATGGTGTGCAAAAAAGTGCCGCTCAGAGGTAAACAACAACAACAACCCTTTTGACACTGCGATTTCATATTATTGTAAAAAATTCATGCGAACCTCTTGAATCGTAGATAGAATTATGCAGCTCCTTTCCTCTTCCCTACAATGTAGGAAAAAATTTCGCTTAAAATATTAGCGACTCCTTTTCAAGCTGGTAGCGACCCAGTTTGAAAACCACGGGGCATAAAATTATGATTGATATTTAAATCAAATATTTCAATATCACGAATATAGTTAATGTAATTATAATTAAATATTTTTCTAGAAACCACTATATAAATTGCATGATTTTTTTTTCCTTATTTTAATGAAATTATCTTTACTGATGTTAATCCAATATACAGTGCCGTACCAAAGTATTTGAGAATTTCATGTAAATAGAATTCTAATTTCGGAGCTCTATAGGGGCGGGGGTGGCTCAGTCGATAGCGTGCCAGGCTCGTAATCTGTAGTTCCCAGGTTCGAATCCCAGCTGGGTCAGCGTTGAGATTTATCTCCGCAAAATTCCCCGCCCTGTTCACGGTCAGTAGGGGACACCGATGGGCTTGGAAAGGCCGCCATCCGTCGGATCGGACATTAAGCGGTGGCCCCGTGTGCGGGAGAGCCATACCCTGTGCACGTTAAAGAACACGCTGGATGGCCTTGACGGGAGGCTACCATCTGTCTCCCAACAGCTGTTCCAGTGGGTACCCTTCTCCAACCTTCTCTGAGCCTTCGGGGTCCATGTGACCTGGCCATTTAGCCCATGGTGTGCAAAAAAGTGCCGCTCAGAGGTAAAACAACCCAACCCAAAGCCTTTTATGTATGTGGGAACAGTGCTTTCTGAAACCTCATCATTATTTGTTGGACAGCCTGTATTAAAAGGAAGGGGATTGGCTCAGTCGGTAGTGTGCCTAGCACGTAATCTGCAGTTCACAGGTTCGAGTCCCAACATAGTCAGCATTGAGATTTATCTCCACTAAACCCCCAGCCTCTTGTTGGTCAGGGGCGGGGGTGGCTCAGTCGGTAGCGCGCCAGGCTCGTAATCTGTAGTTCCCAGGTTCGAGTCCCAGCTGGGTCAGCGTTGAGATTTATCTCCGCAAAATTCCCCGCCCTGTTCACGGTCAGTAGGGGACACCGATGGGCTTGGAAAGGCCGCCGTCCGTCGGATGGGACGTTAAGCCCTGGCCCCGTGTGCGGGAGAGCCATACCCTGTGCACGTTAAAGAACACGCTGGATGGCCTTGACTGGAGGCTACCATCTGTCTTCCAATAGCTGTTCCCTCCCCCAACCTTCTCTGAGCCTTCGGGGTCCATGTGACCTGGCCATTTAGCCCATGGTGTGCAAAAAAGTGCCGCTCAGAGGTAAAACAACCCAACCTACAAAAGGCGTTCGCATGACAGCGACTGTTCTCAGCATGGTAGGCTGTCTGGATTGCTTCGAGATTGTTCTAGATGACATAGTTTCCTTCGGCCAATGGAAGGCATTCAGTGCCGTTGAGCCAACTTTACTCTCCACTAATCTTGTATAGGTGTCCCATTTCTGACCGAGGATAGAGGGGAGTTTAGCGGTGATAAATCAGGTCACGCTCTAGCACAGTTAAGTTGGGTTGGGTTGTTTTACCTCTGAGCGGCACTTTTTTGCATACCATGGGCTAAATGGCCAGGTCACATGGACCCCGAAGGCTCAGAGAAGGTTGGGGGAGGGGACCCACTGGAACAGCTGTTGGGAGACAGATCGTAGCCTCCCGTCAAGGCCATCCAGCGTGTTCTTTAACGTGCACAGGGTATGGCTCTCCCGCACACGGGGCCACGGCTTAGCGTCCCATCCGACGGACGGCGGCCTTTCCAAGTCCATGCACAGTTAAGACTCGAGCCTGGAAACTTCAGATTACGAATCTGGCATGCTACTGATCTTTGATGCATGCTGAGCTATGAGGGGTAGATCTCTTTCATCCTCATGGTTTTAAAATGAATGATCTCCACCACTAATGTTTAGATCAGCTGGACCTATGGAACTTTTTACATCAGCTTGACCTATGGCTTTGACCTTAAGGAAGACCTATGAGGGATTAGACACCTTTGTAGAAAGGCACGTTACTTTAGAATTGAACTAGGTATCTTCATCCTCCATATGTGCTTGGATTGTGGGTTGTTTTACCTCTGAGTGGCACTTTTCTGCACACCATGGGCTAAATGGCCAGGTCACATGGACCCCGAAGGCTCAGAGAAGGTTAAGGGAGGGGACCCACTAGAACAGTTATTGGGAGATAGATGGTAACCTCCCGTCAAGGCCATCCAGTGTGTTCTTTAACGTTGGGTTGTTTTACCTCTATTTAAAATTATTCTAATTCAATTGTTAGAATTTCAATTTACTGTATTTCAACCGTTATAATTTAGAATAACTAATCCATTGTTAGGATTTCAGTTTATTCTAATTCAAATGTTAGTATTTCGGTTTACTGTATTTCATTTGTTAATGTTTAAAATCACTGTAATTCAATTGTTATGATTTCATTCTAATATATTCATATGTTTCATTTTAATATATCTTTCTTAATTTTTATTGTTGTTCAACATACGTCATAAGAAGTACCAAAAGATATTTACTTTTATATACCCTCCTCTTCTCTCTACCATATATTGCCGATTTAAAAGAAAATATAGTTCCTATTTTTTCATATTCTTTTCTTCATAAAGTGATACTGAGAAATATTGGAATAAGAATTGCTGGGCTTAGAAGCTATAACATGATTTATATTCATGATTTAATAAAGCATGATTTGCATACACATGTAGTTTACACGTCTGTTGCATATATAATATCAGATAGTTTCCAAAGCTGACTTAGCCATTTTGTTTCAAATGAAATATCTTTCACTGTGCTTCGAGATTGTTAATTAAAAAATAAAGAGCTGTAAACTGTATGTGTAGTTTTCTTTATTTTTTTCAAATTGATCACTATTATGAATTATGTAACTTTACCCTCAAAACTCCAACTTTATATGCAGGAGTGAGTAATACATAAAAATCAGTCGAAATATGAATTCAAATAATTAACTGCGTACGCATAATCATATACTCATATAATATCCTCAAGGAAAACCTCCCTTTTAACGAGGGAAATATAAATTTTTGAGAAAAGTTCCGATAAAAGGGGGAGAGAAATGAAAGAATAATAAATTTGAAGGTATAAATTATCTAGTTTAAGAAACCACACAAAGAATATTTACCGTATCTCAATAAATGGAGGAAACATTTTTTTTTCGACTTCTTGAATATCAAAATCATAATTTACAATGAAAAGAATGTTTTGATGAATTGGACTGTTTTACCTCTAAGCAACACATAAATCCGTGGCCCCGTGTGCAGGAGAGCCATACATTGTGCACATTAAAAAACACACTGGATGGCCTTGATGAGAGGCTACCATCTGTCTCCTGACAGCTGTCCAGTCCTTTCCTCAACCTCTGAGTCCTGGGGGGGGGGGGGCTTGTGACTCGGCCATTATGCGGAAAAAAAGTGCCACTCAAAGATAAAACAACCCAACTCCTTCCGCCAATCTTCTCTGAGCTCTCGAGAGTGTTTGTGACCTGGCCATTTAGTCCATTGTGCGCAAAATCACTTTTAAAGTGTCACTTTTAACACAAACGAGTTAAGACTGGACTGGCAGGTCACAAGGCCTCAGAAGGTTTGGGGAAGGGGACCCAATGTGCAGTTGTTAGAAGACAGATGCCTAAGGTTTGGAGAAGGGGACCCAATGTGCAGCTGTTAAGAGGAGACAGATACCTAGGGTATGGCTGCCCTGCACACAGGGCCATGTCTTACCCTTCTATCTGAGGGACGCGGCCTTTCCAAGCCAGTCGGTGTTACCGTTCTGACCGAGAACAGGGTGGGACATAAATCTCAACGCTGACCCAGGTGGGACTTGAACCTGGAATTGCATATTTTGAGCCTGGAACACTACCGAATGAGCCAACCCTCGCCCATAGTGTGATGAAAATTTTGCATAAATATAAATGTTCCGCAGCACAGGTGAGCTCTATGATGGCACACCAGTTGGGAAGAACTAGGCTGTGGAATTGTTCAAGTTTCATTCCACTAAAGTTACGTCATGAACCTTATGCATTACGGAAGTTCCTGACAAAAGTGAAATATTATTTGTATCAGTAAAATCTGTTACTATTGGTGATGTGCGGCATGAGATAAATAGAAGAATAGGGATTGCCCTGGGACTTTTAAGGATCTATGGAGAGCGTGAAAAAATAGGAGTATACACCTAAAGACTAAAATTAGGCTTTATAATAGTTTTGTTCTTTCTAAGGTGAATTATGGTAGCTAGGTTTATAAGAAGAAATATAATAATAATAAGAAGAAATATATAAATAATATAAGTAATAAAATAATAATAAGAAGAAGAAACTTGATACCTTTGATTCTAGATGCTTGCGCAGTATCTTGGGCATTAGGTGGTTCGATTTTGTAAGTAATGATGTTAGAAGAAGGAGTCATCAACCTCCTTTGAGCAGCATATTGTGCAGAGAGAGACTGCTTTGGTTTGGCCATGTTGCCCATATGCATAGTTGCAGATTGACAAACAGGATTATGAACAGTGTGCCTAAGGGTTCAGAAAAAGGGGGAGACTTAGGATGTGATGGGCAGACAGTGTCAAACAGGACCTTGCTAGAATTGGCCTAGACTGGCCAAATGCAGCAGCTGTTGCTCAGAACAGACATGTCTGGAGAGGAAAATTACATAGTGGTTGGACTTCCGTACCATGGTTGCATGAGGATATTGTATGTGTGTGTGTATGTATGTATGTATCAATAAAATATTCATGCTGCCCTCGCACACCTCGATTTGGGATCATATGGCCCATTATTACAAGTGGAGTGCTTGCGCGCAAAACTATATTGAAATAGCAGTGCAATCGTCTCCTAGAAATGACGCAGACTAGATATCTTCCACAACCATAGAAATGTAGCTAACAGCTCTAGTAATTGATAAGAAATATCGGTCTGCTTATTTTCTGACGGTGACTTATTTTTATCTTCAGACTTTGACACCATTTTTATCTTAGTGAACTGGTTAAGCCAGCGATAATATTCAGTTGAAAGATTAAAATCAATAACCGAAAGCGATAGAAGGGTGTGTGTGTTGGAGGGGGGGGGGGCAAAGTGGTCATGGCCCCACCTTTCAGAATACTAATCAGGGAAATACAGATAAAAATTATTAAATTTATTCATATTTCATGCTTTTTTCAAGAATTTTTTTCAAACACCAGTAAAACGGAGGGGGAAATGTTATACTGCTTTGCAAAATCCAGTCTCTTGTCCACCCCCCCCCCCCCCTCGATTATTTTCGAGATCCGGTCCTGATCTCCAGCAATCATTCTCAGGTCTGGTAAGATCTTAATATTTATTGCCCGGAAATGTCTGGGAGGAAGATGATCAGATAATGGGAATGTTAATTACAACTTGGACAAAAGAATCGAAAGCAAATCATGCCCAGAACGGGAATTGACTCATTCGTAGCTCCGCAGGCTTGTAATCTGCAGTTCCCAGGTTCGAATATCACCTGCAGAGCCGTAACTAGTCTTTCCCTGAAAATGAGACCGGGTCATATTAATTTTTGCTCCAAAAGACGCATTAGGGCTTATTTTCAGAGGATGTCTTACAAAAATCTATATTTATTCAAATACAATCATGTCATCTTCTTCTGGAACATCATCATAACTCTCCAAACCCTGAATTCCGGCCTGAATTGGGGGCGGGGGTGGCTCAGTCGGTGGCGCGCCAGGCTCGTAATCTGTAGTTCCCAGGTTCGAGTCCCAGCTGGGTCAGCGTTGAGATTTATCTCCGCAAAAATTCCCCGCCGTGCCCACGGTCAGTAGGGGACACCGATGGGCTTGGAAAGGCCGCCGTCCGTCGGATGGGACGTTAAGCCGTGGCCCTGCGTGCGGGAGAGCCATACCCTGTGCACGTTAAAGAACACTCTGGATGGCCTTGACGGGACGCTACCATCTGTCTCCCAACAGCTGTTCCAGTGGGTCCCCTCCCCCAACCTTCTCTGAGCCTTCGGGGTCCATGTGACCTAGCCATTTAGCCCATGGTGTGCAAAAAGTGCCGCTCAGAGGTAAAAACAACCCAACCCAATCCAACCGGCCTGAATTTCTTGCGACTCCATTTCCTGTAGAACCATTGGCCCCAATCACTCATGTCCAGCAATAGATTATAATTAAGTATTTACAAATACTTAATTATAATTTATATTATCATTTATTTTAAGTATTAATGTCAATAATATTTTTTATTTATATTTAATTATATATTATTATTTTATGCGCTTGGCTACTGATCTAAGGGATCTGGGTTCGAGCCTCGGGTAAGGCATGGATGTATGTGACGTTTTTCTGTTGAGGTCCTGCCATGTCAGACCTTCTACTGTGGCATATAAGCTGACAGACTCCTGTCAGACCTCTGTGGCAAGCAGCTGCTTGAGGGGGTATTTATTTATTTTTTATTTATAATTCAATACGTCCGTCGTGTGTTGCAACGGACATACTAAATGCGTCCGTCTTGCTGACGTTCTTAACTGGGGCTGTACGTAATATATTACGAGCATCCTGAAAAATCATGCTAGGACTTGGGGGCGGGGGTGGCTCAGTCGGTAGCTCGCCAGGCTCGTAATCTGTAGTTCCCAGGTTCGAGTCCCAGCTGGGTCAGCGTTGAGATTATCTCCGCAAAACTCCCCCGCCCTGCCCACTGTAAGTAGGGGACACCGATGGGCTTGGAAAGGCCGCTGTCTGTCGGATGGGACGTTAAGCCGTCGTCCCGTGTGCGGGAAAATCATACCCTGTGCACGTTAAAGAATACACTGGATGTCCTTGACGGGAGGCTACCATCTGTCTCCTAAAAGGTGTTCCAGTGGTCCTTTCCCCCAATCTTCTCTGAGCCTTCGGGGTCCTTGTGACCTGGCCATTTAGCCCATTGTGTGCAAAAAGTGCCGCTCAGAGATAAAACAACCCAACCTCTGAGCGGCGCTTTTTTGCTCCCAATGGACTAAATGGTCAAGTCACAAGGAGCCCAAAGGCTGAGAGAAAGTTGGAAAGAGGGGACCCCCTGGACAGTTACTAGGAGACAGATGGAAACCTGCCGTCAAGGCCATTCAGCGTGTTCTTTAGTGTTCACAGGGTTTCACTTTCCAGTTCAGGGGCCATAGCTTTACAACCCATCCGACGGACCGCAGCCTTTCCATGCCCACCAATGTCCCCTTCTGACTGAGAGCACAGTGGAGGTTTTTTCAGAGATAAATATCAACACTGGCCCAGCTGGGACTCAAACCTGAGAACTGTAGATTACGAGCCTGACGCGCTACCGACTGAGCCCTTCTCCCCCCCCCCCCCCCTTTAACCTTTTGTTAAATATGCCAAATTTTGGAATTCTTATTTCTTTCAAAAAGTAAAGGAAATAATATAATCCCCATTATATACCTTGAATACAAATGAAATTTTACCTGTTCTAAATTTAATAAATGCACTGCTATTTCTGTACATCAAATAACGCTTGTGAATTTTACATAAGTATATCTTTATTTTCACAGAAAGGACGAAAGAATGTTACCTACGTTTCGAAAGACTACCATTAGCAGCAATCTAATTCCAAAAGCGTCTCCGTTTGCGACTTCAACAAAGGCAGCTAAAGGACATGAAATGAAAGTGAAAGAGCTTCAGATTCCGGTTCCATACGGCCACATTGCAAGTAAAGCCTGGGGTAAAGAAACGGGTATTCCAGTTCTAGCTGTTCATGGATGGATGGATAACGCAGGAACATATGATAAATTGATCCCATTATTATCAGCATCATTTTACGTAGTGGCAATTGATATGCCAGGTCATGGATTGTCTTCACATAAACCGTCGGGTTCCTTCTACAGTCCTTTGGATACTTTGATTGATTTCAAACGAATTACTGATCATTTGGAATGGACCAAATTTAGCATTATAGGCCACAGCATGGGTGCAGCTTTTGCACAGTTATATGCTAGTCTTTTTCCTGAAATTGTTCAGAAAATTGTTGTACTCGATCGCGGAAGGCTCTTATCCCGAATTAACTCCGTTCTTAATTTATCTGAAGAACCAGAACCTTCTGAAGTATCAAGAAAGGCGATTGAACAAAATTTAGAGATGGAAAAGAAATTGTTGAATGAAGCACCAGTGTATTCATTAGAGGCAGCTATGAAAAGACTACAAAAAGGTATGTTCGATGAAATCACGGACGATTCGGCAAGAATCCTTTTGAAAAGAGGAATTCGTTTATCTGAGAGTGGGAAAGGTGTCGTGTTTACTAGAGATCTCAGAACCAGAATGATGGAAGTGTTTCAACAGCCTAGTGAAGATGCATTGAAGAGATACATGTCGGCTGTAGAGTGCGAAATGTTGTTGATAAGGGCTAACAACACTCATCCGTTGTTAAGGGCAGAATCGTCTGAAGTTTTTGCTGAATATGTTGAAATATACAGAAAACATTGCAAGAGATTTTTACTTGAAAACGTGGATGGGAATCATTATGTGCATCTGAATCATCCTGAACGCATAGCACCTCTGATTAATTCATTTCTGCATTGAATGCTATAAATGAATCAATCCGAAAAATAATCGTGGGGTTTCGAGAACCAATATGTAGGAAAATAATGTACATATTCGTGAAAGTAATGTTTTAATTGGAAACGTACCTCAAATATCTTTGAACATAATTAGTGAATATCTACAATGCTCACCATTCGTGACCTTGTATATGCCAAATCGGTATTACACTTCTTGCTATACAGACTGCAGCATATTTCTTGATAATTAACTAGTTGCTTCCCTTATTCTGGCTTTCAAATGATTCAGGTCTCGAATTATGTTGATAAAAATATAATTCTTTATATAATTGAACCACCGGTGTCAATCCATCTATTAGGAAATGTTGCACTAAGAACTTCAATAACTCTCTTGAGAAATATTACGATGTGACTGGTGACCACCTGCGAAACAGTTTCAGTGGAGAATGTACAGGTACAACACTCAGTGTGGTGCCTTTTATGTATGTGGGAACAGGGTTTTCTGAAACCTCATCATTATTTGTTGGACAGCCTGTATTAAAAGGAAGGGGATTGGCTCAGTCGGTAGTGTGCCTGGCACGTAATCTGCAGTTCACAGGTTCGAGTCCCAACATAGTCAGCATTGAGATTTATCTCCACTAAACCCCCGGCCTCTTGTTGGTCAGGGGCGGGGGTGGCTCAGTCGGTAGCGCGCCAGGCTCGTAATCTGTAGTTCCCAGGTTCGAGTCTCAGCGTTGAGATTTATCTCCGCAAAATTCTCCGCCCTGTTCACGGTCAGTAGGGGACACCGATGGGCTTGGAAAGGCCGCCGTCCGTCGGATGGGACGTTAAGCCCTGGCCCCGTGTGCGGGAGAGCCATACCCTGTGCACGTTAAAGAACACGCTGGATGGCCTTGACGGGAGGCTACCATCTGTCTCCCAACAGCTGTTCCAGTGGGTCCCCTCCCCCAACCTTCTCTGAGCCTTCGGGGTCCATGTGACCTGGCCATTTAGCCCATGGTGTGAAAAAAGTGCCGCTCAGAGGTAAAACAACTCAACCCAACTATCTGCAGTTCCCAGGTTTGAGCCCCGCCTGGGCCAGCATTGAAATTTATATGCACAAAACTCCCCACCCTTCCCTTGATCAGTAGGGGACACCGATGGGCTTGGAAAGACCGCCATCCATCAGATGGGATATTAAGCCATTGATCTCTGTGTGGGAGAGCCATACCCTCTGCACGTTAAAGAACTCGCTGAATGGCCTTGACGGGAGGTGCCATCTGCCTCCCAACAGTTGTCCAATAGGTCCTCTTCTGCCATCCTTCTTGGGGTCCCTGTGACCTGGACATTTAGCCTATTGTGTGCAAAAAAGTACCAATCAGAGCTAACACAACACAAACCTGTATTATAGCGATTATACAAAATAAAATGTAAGTGTATATTCATTTCTCTTTTGCACACATGGTCACAAGAGAAGGTTTGACAAATGCACAAAAAAGCGTAAAAAGGAAAATTTTGCCTTTTATTTTACACAAGAAACTATTTCAGTCTGATTAAAAAGCATATCCGAAAGTTTTATTGAAGTTCCCTAGCTACAGATATTTTTCGAAATTCATGTTAAATAATAAAGTTATTTAACACTTAATAAAATTTATTAACACTTAATAAAAATTCGTAAATCAATTTTCACTAATTCTTACTGAAAG
This sequence comes from Ryuthela nishihirai, assembly GCA_038380435.1. Taxonomy (NCBI): domain Eukaryota; kingdom Metazoa; phylum Arthropoda; class Arachnida; order Araneae; family Heptathelidae; genus Ryuthela; species Ryuthela nishihirai. The sequence goes on along the minus strand of JAWZYU010000034.1, from coordinate 39,832,397 downwards.
ATCTCTAATGGTTGAACTTTAAGCATGGATGGAAAATAAATGGCACACCAAAAAAAATTTTTCGACACGCGAAGAAATATTAACAGTGTAAGAAAAAAAATCATGAATTTTTAACTACCTTATCATGATCTAATGGGGAATTAGAACCCTTAAAGATATGGCAAAAGTATACCAAATAAGTTTATCTGCTTAAAAAATTGCAATTTCTCGACTTTTTTTTTTATCGACATATTATTGTAGAAGCCTTTTTTCTACAATGAATTTGTTAAAGTCGAATACTAGAAGGGATTAACATATGAAGAAGCAGCTATTTGCATCTCTATAAAATAATAAAATAAATACCCCCTCAAGTAGCTGCTTGCCACAGAGGTGTGACAGGAGCCTGTCAGTTTATATGCCATAGTAGAAGGTCTGTGAGGACGGCAGGAACTCAGCAGAAAAACAACATGCCTTAAGAAGTTACAAAATGCAAGTGTAATATTAAAGAATTATCAACCACAAGGATCCAAAAACGGTCTAATAGTTAAACAGAAAATAATATAATTTGTATTGTTAAATTCAATTACGAAAATTATTGTAATCTGTATACATATATATAAAATATAAGAAGCTGTATTAATATAATTGTAATAAATGTTAGGTTTGTTCATGTCTGCAGCATTGTATTATTAATATTAATACGTGATTAGACTTCACATACTTGATATTTCATTTATAATTTTAAACCATTCATCATGGCCCACCTCAAAATATTTTACAGATCTTTTATTATTTTGGCACGTCTGCTAAAACCTATTTGTATCTCTGACGTAAACTGTTCTCACTGAAATGCAAATATACGATCATATTATGATAAACCGCATTAATTATTCCGATCACATTAAAGCTATTCGCATTAACAAAATATCCACAATTTATGTAATACCTCAAGGGCAGGAAGAAGTTTAATAATTTTCTTAGATCCCATGAGGAGTGGATATTTGGAGATGTTAAAACAAACTACACCTCCAAAAACCCACTTTCCAAAAAAGCAACAGAGGAGGACTTTCAAAAGACCCCAAGGAGTTACTTGCCAGAAGATCTGACAGGAGTTCTCAGCATAATAAACAGTGGCGGCTCGCGTATAGGCACTGTGAAACTGCAGCACCCCCAATTTCAACTTGATATTATCGATAACATTTAATATAATGAGTCCTTTTTTCTTTAATTCTTTCTTTATACTTGTACAATATATGATCCTTAAGCTTAATGTCAGTAGTCATCCCCCAGTTTGTGAAAAAGATACAAAAATCTTTGTATGGAACTGTGCGCTTCACAGTACTAGCGGCGAGGTGTTTGACTGTTGTGCGCATGCTCACATAGGAAGCTACACGCGAGGCTGCAAGGGAGAGAGAGAGCACTGTCGTTCCCGCAGTGCCGACCCTGGCGGCTGGTTGAAGGTAGTTTTTTTTACTCCGCGTGTATTGTGCTTAAAAACCGTGTACCATATTCTTGAATGTGATAAAGTGTATAATATTATTATCCTGCTTCCAGCTATTCTATTTGATTCATTTTTTTTCGGTTTTTTTTTTCCTTTTACACAATTTTAAAACAAAGGCTAAAAATTTTCTGGAGCAGCACCCCCACTAATTTTAGCTACGAGCCGCCACTGATAATACAACACAAAGATCTGTGAAGAAGGTAAGCCTCAGCAGAAATACAACACACCAAAATGCTGTACTTATTTCTGCAAATAGCAATGTTTTCCAATGAAAGAAATCAGTTAATTTAGTCCTCATGCAGCTGCTTGTCACAGAGGTCTAAAGAAAGCCTGTCAGTTAATATATATAAAATAATAAATAAATAACCCCTCAAGCACTTGCTTGCCACACAAGTCTCACAAGAGTCTGTCAGTTTATATGGCATAGAGAAGGTCCATGAGGAAGATGAAACCTCAGCAGAAAAACAATACAAACCTTCATGCCTTAACCCAGGCTCGAACCCAGGTCATTTCAGTCACTAGTACGCCGTAGAAGAGGTCTGTGAGGAAGGCGAAACCGGAAACACAACTTTTTCAAAAGAAACGTCAATGCTTTATCCGGGTCTCGGAATGGGTCCCTTTGATTAGTATCTAAGCATGCTAACACATTTGACCACCAGGGAAAATGAAAATTTTGGACAATATTAGAGTTATAATAGAGAAAACAGGTTTACATTCCTTTTTCAGTTACCTTCACCTGAATTCAGTCTTCATACTCTGTGCAATGTCAGCTTTTCTGAAGGTCGATAAGTTCGCCAATGTCGAAAAATCTGATTTTGGAAGGCTTGTTAAAAATCCGCAACCTAATCTGATTGTTAATGATAGCGTTCATCTCACCAATTAACTATGGATGGAAGAAGTTGACATTGATTATTAGAAATCAATCTGTGCCTTCGGGCACTTTTTGATTTTTAGATCATCACTTAGCCCTTATTTGACCTTGAATGTGACACTGGATCTGAAAATTCCTCATATTTCTGAGTTCTACTGCTTGAAATAGCCCTAGTCACCAACTCTTTCCTCTCCAGCACTGATATATCGAAATTTGACCTTTGACTTCGAAGGACCCCGCATCATCCAAAATTTGGCAAAATTTCTGAGATCTATGCCTCAAAATACCCCAGACACCATTTTTTTAGCCCTCTAACACGTTTAGATTATATTTTACCTTTGACCTTAAAAAATGCAGTGCATCAAAATTTAGGGGCGGGGTGGCTCAGTCGGTAGCGTGCCAGGCTCGTAATCTGTAGTTCCCAGGTTCGAGTCCCAGCTGGGTCAGCGTTGAGATTTATCTCTGCAAAATTCCCTGCCCTGCCTACGGTCAGTAGGGGACACCGATGGGCTTGGAAAGGCCGCCGTCCGTCGGATGGGACGTTAAGCCGTGGCCCTTGTGCGGGAGAGCCATACCCTGTGCACGTTAAAGAACACGCTGGATGGCCTTGACGGGAGGCTACCATCTGTCTCCCAACAGCTGTTCCAGTGGGTCCCCTCCCCCCAACCTTCTCTGAGCCTTCGGGGTCCATGTGACCTGGCCATTTAGCCCATGGTGTGCAAAAAAGTGCCGCTCAGAGGTAAAACAACCCAACCCAAAGCATCAAAATTTCGTAAGATTTCTGATATCTTTGCTCCAAAAATATCCCCAGGAAATAATTTTTTAGCTCTCTAGCATCAGTGGATCCCAATTTGACCTTTGACCTCGAAGGACACTCTGGAATCCGAAATTTCGTTAATGTTCTGACATCTGCAACCCAAAACACTTCTGGGAAACCAATTTTCATGTTTCTAGCACTTGTAGACCAAGGTTTGACCTCTACATGACCTCTATTTAATTTAGGAAAACACGTCGGTCAAATTTTGGAATTTTTCCGAGAATCTATGATCCGTGGCTGCAGATTTTCGGAGCTGTTCCGGAAATGCAAAGAGGAAGTAAGTTGACGTAGTGGTAATTGTTGTGATGGGATATGATCGTCATGGTACTATGTGAAATGTGCCCAACTAACGGAAGCTCAGTATAAAGTCATTAGTAAGATAGAATATGTGGCTATGTAAAGAGCTAATATTTATTCGCTAAAACAGAACCGATATATCCTTTGAGTTTTCTCAGGAAAGAATAAAGAATCCGGATTTTGGAACGAAAAATAAGAAAAACCATACTAAGATTGAAAAAAAAAATATTTACGAGATGCTTCCAAAAAGAAAGATTAACTTTTAACCAGATAGGACAAGCTATGCTACGATTTTGAAGTCAAATTTCAGTCACTCCAGTAATATGGTCTTTCTGAAACCATCAACTTACTCAGGACAGTGAAACGTCTAAAAAAGAAATAAAGGATAATTCGAAACCAATGCATCTCGAACTTGGTATTTTAACGATCAAAGCCATTTCAGGGAAAAGAATGTTAATTGCCTGTACAGATAAGAATGGTCCCGAAAAAATTAAATGTAAAGAAGCAGAGTGTTGGGAGATAAATATGAAATAATTATTCCTACCAAGAAATTTCCGAGAATAACCATTTGTGGAGTAGATTCTGAGGACCTTAAAAATCTAGAATAGGGGTTCTCAACGTGGGGTACGCCGTGAAAGCTCAAAAGTCGCTAGATCTGATTACCTAGTAAAATGTTTATAATTTTATGATTTGTTCAATTGTTTATGTCATTGTTTTGTGTTTATCGATATATGTAATTTATGAATACAAAATTTAATGTGTATATATATATATGTTTTATTTTATTCCCATTGTTATATTATAACTATAGTTTTATTTATCTATACAAGGGGTGCGCCGGTTACATACACATTTCCAGGGGGTACTTGAAACATAAAAGGTTGAGAACCACTGATCTAGAAAATAGTGATTAAACAAAATAACCTAGACGTTGAAAGAGAAAATGTCAAAGTGAAAATAGTACATAGGAAGCTGAATAAAAAAATTGAGATGGAAAAATCAGATTGTGTTTGAAGTAGATGGTACCACAAGAAAACAGCTAATTGAAAATAAGTGATTGAAACTGTGTTGGAGATGTTACAAAGTCGAAGATAGCATTTAGCACTAGATGCTATGTCAGGTCTATAATCATATGGCAAAAAACTGCAAAAGTGAATCCCAGCATTGCTCTAAATGCGCTGGATATCTTCAGTTTCACGAGTGTAAAGCCAAGTAGAATGAAGAGAAAGGTATAAATTGTGTAAGGACCAGTAAGAAATTAAGCTCGAGATTAAATAGAGAACATGCTCCTTCAAGTAAAATGTGCTCTAGCTTCACCAACAGAGTTAAATGGCTTGAGACGAAGATCGTAAAAAGAACAACCACAGAGTTTTCAGGATCTTCATGTCGATTTAAGTACAAATATCTAATTGATTAAATCCTGCATTAAAATTGGATGTCTTAACTTCCAGAGAAAGTCAGCAATCTTGCAAGGCGGTTAAAACTACACCAAGTTTTAAAAGACAAATCCATTGATATTATGAGGATCATACCAACTAATCTACGAGATGAAGTCATGGCTCCTGAAATAGAAGATTGGAATTGGCGAGGTCGAAATAGGAGCAATTCCAACATCAAAAGTGGTGTTTTTGCAATCTTTTCAATAAACTGCTTTCTTTTTTCCTTATTCCAAAGAATATATTTGGATGAAATTTACATTTGGAATTAAGGTTGCAAATTTGGGCATTGTATACTTCAGACCTGAAAGAAACAAGGAATGGAATTGCGAAATTTTAGATTGCCTCAACTTGTATCTATTAAAATTTCAAAGAAATGAAGACATCTTAATTGCTGGGGATTTTAATGTCCACCTTCTGGAAACTAAAGAGAATGTTAACAACAGCATAAAATTTGTCTATGACTTTATTAGTAAAAATAATCTGTTCCTGCTTAATAACAAGTGGAATGAGCCCAAGAAAACCATCAGTAGAAGGTTATCAACTACTTTGGATCTTTCCTTTGTAGTGAAGGATAATTATGATACATGAGTAACTTCGAGGTGCATGTGGGTGGTGATTTCAGTGTTGGAAATGATCATCGACTAATTACTGTAGACTTATCTTTCAAGTCGGGCGTAACGAAGGACTATGGTTGCAGGGGTGATGATCGGTGATTCGGATCCTTTACGACTGTGCCAGATGTGATGTCCTCCTTTTTTAGATCTATCAAGACTGAGCCAGATGTGATGTCCCGTGGTTCGGATCCTGCCCGACTGAGCCAGATGTGATGTACTCCCTTTCTGGAATGCAATGGGACTGGGCCAAATGTCGTGGCCACCGGAGGACGATGCGATTAGTACTTAGAGAACTTCACCCTCACTTCGGTGAAAAGTTCATGGGTTTTTAGACTCGTGGCACTGTATGCCCGATGTTCGCTGCATTGAATGATGAATAAAAATAGTCCATCAATTTACCACACGAGAGTTAGATAGGGATGACACAGTTTTATTTACAGTTTATACACTCAGGTATGGGGATGCGCTCAACTCTGTGGGCCTTTGCTGCCTTGCTGCTGCAAACATCAATAATGAGGTGGAGAATCGCACCCTCTGCAAATTCTCACTTTACAGACCTCAAACTTGGTGAAAGGATAATCAACTTTTGCCTATACTGTTGGTTCACTCTGAATCCACAAGACTATTATCAGGAATATCGATTCCCAATTGGAATCACAACCTCCCTTCAAGGGTTACTTCGAGTAAAGCGCAGCGTCCTTCTGATGCGTATCGAAACAACTCCTTCGTTCGAAAGCTCACACCAAACTGTTGTCTCAAAAATCCCGCCTAGCCTCCTCGCTGCACTAGCGCCCTAAGCTAGTCATTTACGACCATAAACAACTTCTGGAATCGGTCTTGATGCAAGCAGCCCGCTTCCGACCCGAAAACAACTACAGTGAGTCACAGCCAGTGCACAAACACACTTAATACATAAAAATATATACAATTATAAATGTACAATAGAAATATATCAATAAATAAATAAACGTAAAATTCGGGGGACATGACAGGGGGAGAAATAAAAAATTTTTCAACTCGAAAATCGAATTTTGCCAACTGAGGCAAATAATGTCTCTGTCACGTTTTTGCCTATATTTTCGCTCCGTGTGTGTGGGAGGGGGGTTAGGCAATTTGACTTCCAATTTTGCCAAGTAGCCATAATTTCACAGAAATAATCCCAATATTTGCATCTCATCTGAATTATAGCAAGTCAGTGTGAATTTTCCCTTGATTTGGCCAACTCTCCTTAATTTCACAAAACCAATTCCAATCTTTGCATCTCTCTTAAATTTGGCATCATTTCAAAATTTTCAAACTTCCCAAGATTTTGTCAAGTTTTCTCGATTTTGTCAACTCTCCTTAATTTCACAAACCCAATTCCAATTATCACAATTCGCCCGTATTTTCCAAGTGGATTCGAATTTTGCCAATTGCCCTACATTTTGTTCAGTTTCCTCGATTTGTCCAACACTCATTAATTTCACAAAACAAATCCCAATTTTCACAAATTGCTATGTTATACCAAGTGAATTCGAATTTTGCAAACAACCCTAGATTTTGCAGAAAAAAAACGCATTTTTTACATTTTCCCTGAATTTCCCAAGTCACTCGAATTTTATCAACTTTCCTTAATTGCACAAGAAAGGCACAAATTTCACAACACAGGGGAGTTCCGAACCACGGGACTCCCCTGTGTTTTACCATGTGGCTTCGAATTTTACCAACTCCCCTAGATTTTGCCAAGAGTTCTCAGTTTTTCCAACTCTCTTAATTTCACAAAACCAATCCCAATTTTTACAGCTCACCTGTACTTTACCAAGTGGTTTCCAATTTTGCCAACTTTCCTAGATTTTGCCAAGTTGTCTCGATTTTACCACTCCTCCTTATTTTCGCAAAACAATTCCAATTTTCACATTTCTCCTGAATGTGCCAAGTTCACTTCAAATTTTTCAAACTCCCCAAAATTTTGCCAAGTTTTCTCAATTTTGTCAACTTTCCTTAATTTTACAAAAACAATTTGAATTTTCATAACCAACCCGTATTTTACCAAATGGATTCGAATTTTGCCAATTGCCCTAGATTTTGCCAACTCGCCACAATTTAACAGAAAAAAATCCTAACTTTTACATCTCTCCTGATTTTTGAAAAGTCGGTTGGTTGGTTTACCTCTGAGCGGCACTTTTTTGCACCCAAAAGACTCAGAGAAGGTTGGGGGAGGGGACCCACTGGAACAGCTGTTGGGAGACAGATGGTAACCTCTCATCAAGGCTATCCAGTGTGTTCTTTAACATGCACAGGGTATGGCTCTCCTGCATACGGAGTCACGGCTTAACGTCCCATCCAACGGACGGTAGCCTTTACCAAGCCCATCAGTGTCCCCTACTGACCGTGGGCAGGGCGGGGAATTTTGTGGAGATAAATCTCAACGCTGACCCAGCTGGGATTCGAACCTGGGAACTGCAGATTTCAAGTCAGGGGCGCTACCGACTGAGCCACCCCCGCCCCTTTTGAAAGTCACTGAATTTTGCCAACTCTCCTAGATATTGTGAAGTTGCCCCAATTTTGACAACATACTATGATTTTACAGAAAAAAGATTGCAACTTTTACATCTTACCTGAATTTTGCCAACTCCCCCCAATTTACTGTCACTCCGAATTTTTCCAACTCTTTATGATTTTGCCAAGTGACTCGGAATTTTACAAACTGACCCTAGATTTTGCCAACTCCCTAAGTTTTGCCAACTCTCTTAGATTTTGCCAACTCGCCATAATTTTACAGAAAAAATCCCAATTTTTATAATGCACCTGAATTTTGCAAACTCCCCACGATTTTGTCAACTGCCCCTAGATTTTGCCAACTCGCCATAATTTTACAGAAAAAAAATCCCAATTTTTACATCTCACCTGAATTTTGCCAACTCCCCAAGATTTTACCAAGTCATTCCGAATTTTGCCAACTCCACAATATTTTTTCCAAATTGTTCCGATTTTGCCAACTCACCTGTATTTTAACAAGTGGCTTCGAATTTTGCCAACTGCTCTAAATTTTGCCGTCTCCCCATTTTCCAAACTGTCCTAGATTTGCCCAGTTGCCTCGATTTTGACAACTCCCCTTAATTTTACAAAAAAAGGTTACAAATTTTCCAATTCACCTAGAGTTTACGAAATAGCTTCGAATTTTGCTACTCCCCATAGCTACGCCCCTGTTTCAAGTCAAAACATAGAAATAGATCTCAAGTAACAAAGTGTCCTAAGAATGATTAAAAAAATATTCGTTATCTCCAAGATTATTTTCCGTTAGTTGCCAGTTTTGTAGAAGACCACAGCGATGAACTTGTAACTTATCAAGATTTTCTATTGTGACTCATGCTCTGGATAATATGAAGGCAAAGGAAAATGACGACTTACTAGCCTATCGAAGCAGCAGAAACTAGGTTTGGAATTCACAAACTATTGAAGCCATTAGAAAAGGAAAGAAAACTGAGGAAATCACAGAACGAACCAAAAGCTGTATAATGACGGGGTTTATTACTACAAAAGTTAAGACTTCTTGGCTAGATTTCAAAAAACAAAAACATATTGCTGCTAAATCTAAATGTATAGGAATAGCTCGTATAGATGAACATTTTGCGAAAGCAATTCAACACAGTGGAGGAGAAAGTGGGAAAAAGTTTTGGAGGAAAGTAAATTCTACAAGAATTCAAGCAGTCATTCCATTATCATGAATGAAAAGGGAGAAAATCTTTCAAATTCTTATGATCTACCCACACAGCCATAATCTCCAAAACATATCCAAGGTGAACAATGGATATCCATGTTTCGTCTTAGATATCTTCTGGATATATTTTGAACATTGTGGTTGTGCGGATTCAAAGAGCTTTAAATGTTTGGACTGAGAATTTGCATAGTCAAAATCATCAAAATCTCCAAGGGCCAGAAATTCTTCCAAAACAAAATAGTAGATATGATTACGACTGTTTTGTGACTAAAGGCACATTACGAAAGAAGAACTGAATCATGCCATCAAAGCCTCCTATCACGTAAAGCAGTTGGTATGGATGGCATACCAATCGAATTGATCAAGTCCTTAGGTATTAAAGGAAGAGAATTCTTACGACGTCAATTCAATGACTTCCTTACAAATGAATATCCTTAAGATTAATATTTCACCAGAATTAAACTAGTATTTAAGGACTAGAATAAGATAAATCTTGATAACTATCATCCTATTGCTATCACAAACTTTTCATAAAAATTGTATATGATGGTGCTAAAGCATAGAATGCAAGTATAGCTTGAAGAAAATAGTAAATTAGGAGAGATGCAACAGGGATTTCGAAATGACTGACGAGAAAATTATTTATTTATTCTTTCACACTTAAAAATTATTTTTTTAATATAAAAATATTTGCACTTTGAAATTTCAAATTGCAAAATCCGACCACTACTTACATAGTTTTTGGACATAGAGAAATCTTATAAAACAGTGGATAGAGAGATACTTTGCAATAGTCTCAGAATATTGGGAATAAGAGAAGACTTCATTTCTGTTCTGAAAAGGTTGTATGCAATAGATAAATGTAAATATACTTATGAATTCGAAGACAAGAAGTCCAAGGAAATTATCACAAATTTCAGATTAAAACGATAATGCGCTTCCTCCTGCCCTTCATCTCCTTAAACCTTAGAAAATTTTTTGAAGTATCACAGATCGAAGTTGGTAAGGTTTATACTTAGAGCAAATCAGTTAACTCCAAATATTACGATTCAAAGTGAAATGGGTTGGAGCACTTTTGAAAGCAGAGAAGCAAAAAGCATACTGATTTTTTCGGACGTCTTCATAGTATGAATGAAAACAGGATAGCAAGAAAAGGTTTTGAATATTGTAGGGCACTTGCTCCTTGAGTACGTAATTGTACGTGGTTTAGAACTCTAGCAGTTGATGGACAATTCGATCTTAAATCAGGTTCTTGGAATTCTAAAATTGCCGTGGGATGGAAAAATTGAATTATTAAATATGTAAAGGGATCTTCACGTGAATTATGGTGAAGAGAAATAACTAAGATTTCTAACCAAAAGAAAGTTTATGATAGGAAGACTGTGTATGCCAAAGAAACACACTAGGATGATCACATTGGTAGTCTACTGCTCTGTAAAGCTAGAGCTGGTTCATTAGAAACGAATAAAAGACTCGCTAAATTTCTACCTAGTCTTTTATTCGGACATAAAGCTGATTTATGAAAAATGTACTTTATGTCTTAATGCCATTGAGACAATCGTGCACATTGTACTAGAATGTGAATCTCTAGAGTACCTTCGATATGACTGGCAATGGCCTGTAGAGAATGAAAACTGGACACAGCACGACAAATTGAGTTGGAGGCTTGGCTTCCCCATAATGGGTAAAGTTATTGGAAAGGAAAATCTTGAAGAGACCAAGTTCCTCCTTACGGAATAGTTCTCACATAGGGAAAGATATAATACGATCACGATGTAAAATACCCATCTATATACGATACGAATTGTTCACAGCGTTTACTTCCTAGAAGAAGGAAGAAACCAGACATCAAGTTGTGTGTCATTTAAATTGCATAATTAATCTAGGCAAGGGGTTATTATGTAATGGTTTTTAATGAGTAATTGAATGTGTAATCGTAGTACAAAGACTGCAAGTATATATGTGTGAGTAGTATAATGTAAAATTCAACGCTAAATGCAATTTTAAGGTAGTAATAAATTTACTATTATGATTAGTGTATGCATTATTGACGTTGAGTAACATAGGTGACGCCAGTAATGGTGTAGGTGGACGGTCATCAATGATTACTTACTACCGAAGGCGAATCTCACGACGTTGTGTTATCAAATTATTAAATATTTCTGAACAATCAATTTTTAAGGCCATGGTGCAATTCACTGTATAACATGACGCCACTGAAAAAACGTAAAGTAAGTAGTGGGTACGTGAATCACAGTTGAATGACAGTTTGAGGTTTTAACAGAATTGATCGGAAAATATCGTTTACTGTTGAGATTTGCGGTGGGGTGTAAATACTGCCTTTCGATATTTATTTTAGGTGTATAAAGGGACTATGATCTGAAATTAATATTTCTTTTTTTTTAAGCTATCATATTGCGGAGGGGAACTTTAATTCCGTGGATATTAAAAGTTAATATGGCTGATATTCTTTTATGTGCTAAGGAAACATTTTACGTTTGTAGTAAGCATTTATCATTAAATTCGTTTTTGGCATATGCTTGTACTTTGCCTTCAGTGATTCGTGCAAGTCTGAAGCCATTATCTGAACTTAAAACATTATCAAGAATATTCAACTATTTCTATGCATTTTACTGTTGTGTATTAAGTGTTAATTTTTTTTTATAGAAGTAAAATTATAGACATATTTTTTATATTTGGGGAGAAAAAAAAAATTCTCATTTTCATCAGTAGTCATTAGGTGTGCATCCGAAACAAAATAATGGCCATTTTAATGTGGTGCACTACCGCCTGTTGTAGGCAATATACAAGCATCATGAATAAAGTTAAAACAAATTCAGTAAGTTAAGGGGGCTTCCATGCATTTCCAGTCACTATTTGTGATTGTAATGCAGGAGGTTATTCATGAACAAACTCTGTAGTATGCATTTAGCACTATTCATTTTATGTTCAGAATATCATGTTTCAAACAGGTTGATGTTTGCTCAATCATTAGTTCCCCAGGCACCTAATCTGATGTTTCCTGGTCAACTGTGCATAAAGCAGGGATGGCTCAGTCAGTAGTGCACCAGGCTTGTAATCTGCAATTCCCAGGTTTTATTCCCATCTGGACCAGCATTGAGATTTATCTGCACAAAATTCCCCGCCTTGACCTTGATCAGTAGGGAACACTGATGGGCTTGAAAAGGCCACCATCCATCTCAGATGGGATGTTAAGCCATGGCACCATGGCACCATGTGCAGGAGAGCCATACTTGTACACTTTAAAAGACACTGAATGGCAGTGATGGAAAGCTACCATCTGCCTCCTAACAGCTGTCCAGTTGATCCCCTTACCCAACCTCTGAACTTTTGGGGTCATTGCAAGCTGGCTATTTAACCCATTATGTTAAAAAAAATTCCACTCACAGGTAAAACAAGCAAAATTCAACAGTTGTTGAAATTTTTTTTTCTAACCTTTTTTTGCCCTTAGTGAAAAAAAAATAAGCATTGAGTTTGGAAAGGCTGCCATGAAGCAGATGGGATGTTAAAGTATTGCCATGTATGCAGGAGAGAGACACTGTGTATTTTGATGAATATGCATGATTGCTTTGATAGCAAGTAGGGTTGGATGAAACCAGTAATCACTGCATTATGGTGACTTCTCCAAAAGAATGCTTTTGACAATAGTATGTAATATTTCTGAAAAGAGGAACTAGAGAAGCACTTTGCATTGGAGTTCAAACATACTTTGAGCTGGTCCTGATAGTAGGCTTCTACCTATCTCCTAACAGCTGTACAGGGATTCCTTTCCCAACCTTTTCTGAACCCACTGTGTCCATGTGGCATGGCCAGTTAGCCATTGTGTGCAAAAAAAAAAGTGCCTCTCAAAAATAAACATCCATTCCTGTTTTAGAACCAGATAGCAAAGGTCTTAGCAGGAGGCACAATTCATACTTTATGTAAAAGTTGAGTGTTAATCCCATTGATAATAGCAAGTGCTTTCTTTTGCTCATTTTCAAGCAAGCCATTGCTTTTGCTTTATTGTTTGGCTGTACATTCAACTTTTTTAGAAATAATTTTTTTTTAATTGGATAGGCATTGTTGAAATAAAATAAATATTAAATATAAATAAATAAAATATTCATTTAAATATTTGGAATTTGTTAAATTTATGCATCATTTGAAGGCAACTATTAAAGCTATTGGAAAATTTGGAAAATGTGAATTTTAATTAGTGAGAAAAAGATGAGCCAGCATTAGTTCAACTGGAAGAATACTCTGGCATGTTTCTGGAGAGTTGTGGGTTCAAGTCCCCTATTGACGGTGAGATTTTTTCCATGAAATATATGCAAAATACCTGTATATGTTAGAAATTTTGGTCATACGATGTGAAGGTTAAGTGGTTTACATTTACAGAATGATTTGTGTGCTTACCTCAGAGGTAAATGAAACTTTTTTTGCACTAATAATATACTACTACAATAAACTCTCAGTTATCAGATACTCAAGCATCTGGAATTCTCATGCAACTGGCATAAATTTCAAACTGAACATTTGAACTTGTTACAGAAAATTTCAGTGGATGTGGTAGTTTTTTTTTCAGAAAATTTCATTGGATGTGGTAGCCACTGGCACTGTTGTCTTTCACACCTTGTTACATTCACACTGTAATGTAACAATTACATTTTAGATATTTACATTTTTATTAAGGGCATTATACTCTTATTTTTATTATCATTTGATTTTAACTGCATTTTTATTTTAACTAAAGCTTGAATACAAAATTGTACCTACTGTATTTGGTTTCTATAAGAATATTTATCATGCACCTGGCAGATTCATCTAACTGGCAACCTGGAATCCCCATAAATGCCGGATAACCAGGAGTTTAATGTATTTGCATTTTCCCAATTCCATTAGTTCAAAAGGTGCAAAAAGTGGAAAGAATAAACTTCATTTTTCATGAAAATGAACACCATATTTGCCAGAGGCAAATGTTATTCTATTTTTTTTTTCTATTTTATTAAATGAGGTTGCAATATTAGAAAACTGTTTGACCAAAATTTTCTGTGAAGAATTAATTTACAGTATTTCTCAAGAACACAGACAACTACCATGAACAAATATTTATGACCAGAGTCATATTTATGGGTAAATTCACTGAACACAGTAACATCAGATATTGCTGTTCAGTTTCAAGATTAGCCATAGCCTGCAAGAAAATCCATGTACACAAAGAGACTACTGTTCTACTGTTACCTGCAACCTGTTTCATTGTGCCCACATTGCTCCATGTCCATGAAGAGTTGCTGTATTTTGCTACATATCATGTACTAAAGTATGAAAAGCTGCTAATTGTTGATAATAGCAGTCCATGAATTTAAATGATCCACCTATTTATATACTTCACTGAGCATCATTCTGGCTTCTCTTTTGATATCTTAGATAACAAAAGGATATGTCGGCATCACACTACTAACTGTGATGCACACTACTGTATATATAATCAATACAACTGTGCAACAATTGTGCTTAACAAGGTAAAGCAGACTTCAAAAAAAAATTTATACCATTAAAAATGTTCTGAATAGAAATTGGATCATTTGCTTAAGTAGACCAAAAATTTCAAGTAGGAAATGGTAAAAAAAAATATTAATTATTAAAATTATTGTTCTTGTGTCTGCATATCTGATAAATGAAAATGCCTTAAAGTTATACGAAATTTTTTTCTTACTTAGTTTCCTTTTTTACAGGAATGAAACTATTGTTATACCAAAGAGAGGTGTTGCAACAAGTTTTGCTTGAAATATTCCCAGTCTAAAATGGCATCTAAAGAGGAATCTCATCCAGTAAAAGAACTGTTAATTCCAGTTCCATATGGTTTTATTGCAGCCAAGGCATGGGGCAATGAAAATGGTTTGCCTGTTTTAGCTCTTCATGGATGGCAAGATAATGCTGGTTCTTTTGATGCACTGATCCCACTTTTATCCCCATCATTATATGTAGTAGCTGTAGATTTTCCAGGTCATGGATTTTCATCCCATAAACCAGTAGGCAGTTTTTATCATCTCATAGAGTCTGTTATTGAAGTCAAACGTATTACCGACTTTTTAAATTGGGAAAAATTCAGTATTATTGGCCACAGTTTAGGAGGATGTATAGCTTTAATGTATGGTAGTATATTTCCTTTGAAGGTAATAAGCATTATAACACTTGATATTGTTAAACCATCATCAAGATCAGCGTCAGTATTGCCAAAAATTTCTTGGAAAGGTGTAGAAAATCACCTTCATTTGGAAAGTAAAGCCCATAGTGCCCCACGTGTTTATTCCCAGGATAATGCAATAGAACGTTTGAAAGGAGCAGTGTTTGGTGAAATTACTGATGAATCTGCAAGGATTTTGCTAAAAAGAGGATCTAAACCATCTGAATGTGGTCAAGGAGTAGTATTCACAAGGGATATTAGAGTGAAAGCAACTGAAGATTTACAATTATTAAGCCATGATACATTGAAAGTTTATATGAGTAAATTGAAATGCAATTTGCTGATAATCTTAGGAAAAGATTCTGTAGTTTTTAAATCTAAAACTCCTGAAGTATTAGATGAATTTTTAGAAATATATAGAAATTCTTGTGCAACTTTCTGTGTTGTTGAAGTAGAAGGAAATCATTTTGCCCATTTAAATAATCCGCATCACTTAGCTCCACATATAAATTCCTTCCTTAGTTTGTATGGAAAATCAAAATTATAAATATAATTCTGGCTAGTGGTTTGAATACACACTTATACTTTTTGAATATATTCATACCCAAGTGGTCAGAATCAAAAGTTTGGCCAAATAAATTGTTATTGTTTAAATCTAGCATTTTGTTTTTTGTTTCTCACTTTGATTATTCTATAACAGAACAGTAGCAGAATCATTGGCAATGGGAACAATTCGTCCATCGCACACTTTTAACTTGAAGCTGGGTGGTGGTGTGAATTCAGACTAATCACAATTGGAAATAAATTGGTTGTTTTAAAGCCATTGAAAAGTATGCACTCTAAATGTCCATTGCTATTATTTTTTTGCCTATAACATTACAGATAATTAGAGGTAGATTATGTAATTCTCTGCTGAAAAACAGCATAGAATTAAGTAATATTTGTTGAGCAATAAAATTAGTACAGCTTATTGTTATTAGTAGAAATCGGTAAAAAGAAATTTTGTAGATGTAATTGTTTCCACAAATTAAAAAAAGTGTAGATTCATCCCTATGGCTCACAATATTCTGTTTTCAGTTAGTAGCCAACCTATTAAGGATTTTTTGTTAAATAGTATGGATTTGTGTTAAATTTTTTGTTAAATAGTATGGATTTGTGTTTTACAGTTTAATAACAAATAGTGTGATAATAATGTGTAATAAATATAGTATCATAATTATGTATACTTACGAAAAATTGCAGATATCATGCAGCAGTGGTCTTGAATAATAAATGAAAAAAAAATATGTACCAGTTGCGTTTTCCACTTTAATAATAAACTATAAAGTTTACAATATACGACTAGTTAAAAATGTCTTGTAAAACTCTCGCAGATTGCCATATGGCAGTGCTCTTTAACAAAAGTGAATGTGAAATGAAACATTTTTCAAAATACAAACCACCCAGCGATTTTAAATGCTGCAAGTGCCTCACCTAAAGGGCTCGAAACACCAAACCTACCTATACAATGCTCCACTCGTTATATAAGGGTGTGTATATTACACTAATCACTTTTATTATATCTTTATACTATGAGTGCTATGTGCCCAGTGTTACACATCAGCTATAACTTTTTCTTCATATTGGAGTTTACAATATTATGAAATATATAGATATTCTAAAGCAATGGTTCTCAACCTGAGGGTAATTACTATTGGAGAACATAATAATTACCACTTAAGGGATGTTTTATGAATTTTACTAAATTATAAATTTATATTTGAAAGTTTTATTATTAGTTGTTTATATTGTTATTTATTTTTGATTGAAGTTAATCTTTAACAGCTAATAGGTGATCATTACGTTGTGAACAACCAGTGTGAACAGGTTGGATGACAGTGGATCCAAGCTTAACCTAAAATTTCATGCAATACTATTTTATGTAATATGCATTGGCATCGTTCAGAAGGCAGGGGATGATGAAGATGCAATCAAAATGTGACATTGAAAAATTACGAGGAAGAGGAAAAATAAGAACAATGTTGATTGCTCATTGAAATAGGAAGAAGAATAAAAGGACGTAATAATAAAGATAGTGAGATATGAAAATAAGCTGAAGAACGGAGATTTAAGGTTCGATGCTGCAATAAAGAGGTTTATAAGCATTGCAAGAAAATGTGCGTACTATGAGAGAGAGATTCATAATAGGCACATGCTTTACGAATGTCAGAAGAAAAAAGCATATAGTTGCGGGATTTAAATCATTGGGAAAAAATTAGTAAACTACAAAGTTTAATCACTGTCAATGCAAACCTCTTGACCAGAATGTTTGCCAACTGCCCATAATAACTAAGATTCGGCATATTTATATAGTGACGGTAACCATTCTTCCTATATAATTTTGGGGCGGGGGTGGCTCAGTCGGTAGCGCGCCAGGCTCGTAATCTGTAGTTCCCAGATTCGAGTCCCAGCTGGGTCAGCGTTGAGATTTATCTCCGCAAAATTCCCCGCCCTGCCACGGTCAGTAGGGGACACCGATGGGCTTGGAAAGGCCGCAGTCCGTCGGATGGCACGTTAAGCCGTGGCCCCGTGTGCGAGAGAGCCATACCCTGTGCACGTTAAAGAACACGCTGGATGGCCTTGACGGGAGGCTACTATCTGTCTCCCAACAGCTGTTCCAGTGGGTCCCCTCCCCCAACCTTCTCTGAGCCTTCGGGGGCCATGTAACCTGGCCATTTAGCCCATGGTGTGCAAAAAAGTGTTGCTCAGAGGTAAAACAACCCATATCCTATATAATTTAATTATAATTTTTAGCTCATTTTCAGGAAAAACGAGCCAAGTGTTCATTTTGTCATCTCTCTGTAGACATTCAACATCTTTTAAAAGATAAATATTTTTGGATTGGATAGGTATTGAAATATTACGATTCTCCTTTTCGGAATTCCCTAATCGCTATAATTGTGCCCTCTGACGGTGGAAAAAGTTAAAAATCGCAAAATTTAAAACAATGTAAGCCATATAATAGAAATTTTAGTTATAAAATGCGAATGTCACTAAATTTGCATTGAGGACAATGGTTTTCATTTTTATGTGCAGGGGGGGGGGACGTCGACGCAAATTTTTGTGTTATATACAGGGTGATTCAAAACTTATCGTTCAAATTTCGTGGGGAGGTAGGGAATACGTCAGGAAATCGATTTCACATAGGAAAGTATGTCCGCAAATGTACGCATGCGTATGTAGAGGACGCTGTGTGTACCCAACCAGTGTACAGCTCGCCCGACCACTCCCGCTGTCATCAGTGTACGAGCTGACTTACTAGTGATAAGATGAATCGTTTTACGCATCAAGAGCTAGCGGATATGCATCTCGCATATTGGGCAGCTGGCGAAAGCGGCCGCCGAGCTAGGCAAGTTTACGAAGACCAATACCCCAAAACTTGTCCATTTTGTTCATGTAGATGACGTTCCTGTGTGAAATCGGTTTCCTGACGTATTCCCTACCTCCCCACGAAATTTGAACGATAAGTTTTGAATCACCCTGTATATAGATAAACTATTACGATGCGCTTTTGGATAGCGTTTCCCCCAAGTTTTAATTGTACCTTCTAACGGTGAGGAAATGTTTAGCGGATATTGCAAACGATATATTTGGACAAGAAATTTCATATTTTAGTGGTGGAATGTGATGATTAAAAGATATACATTGGCAGCAATAATTTATACCTTTTCTTTCCCCAGAGGGGTAGGAAAACGCGGAATTTTGTTTTGAGAGATGAATGAAAGATTCTTTTGAGTGGAATAGGTACTAAACTAATATGCATTATAATAATTGATGTTATAATTATTGTTATATGCAAGTTAATCTAAATCCTTAATATTTACTTTTATTGCGACATATTCTAATTTGGTTCTAATCCTCATCTGTGGTTCTAATATACCCAGAGCAAGCTATCCCTATCATCGAGATAACATTGCTAGATACAACGCTGGCAACGTCCACCATGATCATATTCGAATCGTACGCCTTTTCGATACGGAGGCAAAAAGAGACGTTTGCGATGGCGGAATGTGCTTCAATGATGCTCTGGGTTTGAATGCTGTAAATAATATTAATTGTTTATAGGGGACTACTTTATCACTTAGTGATCATTAAATCGAAAGCAGGGGGGTAATTAATGCAACATATGCTATTTTAAAAAATATTAGTATACCATATCTTTCCAAATGGGTACAAGATCATAGATTAAAGTTTTAAAATATAGTCTTAAATCATATACAAAAATTGAACGATTTAAATACGATATTTTATCAATAATTGCATGTAAATTTTATCTGAATTATATTCAATAAATGATAAATATCTTTTCATGACAAATTAGCTACACACTGCTAGTTATTTATATATATCCTAATAAAGAGAAAAAGTTTTTTTTGTGTGTATGGGTGGGTGATTTTTTTTATTTCGGTTGGTGGTGGGGGAATTAAAAATTAGATTAAATTTGAACTTTTTTTTTCAAGAATTTTCGAAAAATTATCGCGAAATGAACTAGATATTTCCCCCCTTTTTTCCAAGTGTTCTTTTAAAAATGAAAATATGTGAAATAGGTTCTTTATGTGTGTCTCCATTCTATTAAAAGAAACTTGAAAATATGCTAAATAGGTTGTGTCGGTGGGTGTGTATCCGTTCTATTAAATTTCAGCCCCCTCCCCCCCCAACCGATCGAATCCTGCCCTAATGTATGTCAACATCGTTTGGAACGGATTCGATAGTGTTGTAGGCATGGAAAAAAATACTTAGAAAGAGCGGCTTAATATAACTTTGAAAAACAGTATATTGCTTTACGAACATTGGCGTCGGCAGATTTTTTTTCAAGGGGGATGAAAGGAGGAAAAGAAATGAATAATTCAAGGTAGCAATATTAGGTATATAGCAATTACATACAAAATCCTCATGCAACCATGGTCTACGGAGGTCCAACCAGACTGTAATTTTGCTCTCCATATGTGTCTCTTTTGAGCTACAGCTGCTGCATTTGGTCACTCAAAGCGAATTCTAGCAAGGTCCTGTTTGACTTTGTCTGCCCATTGCATCCTAGGTCTCCCCCCTTTTTCTGATACCCTTAGGCACACTGTTCATAATCCTCTTTGCCAATCTGCAGCTATGCATACAGACACATGGCCAAACCAATGCAGTCTCTCTCTGTACAATATGCTGCTCAAAAGAGGTTGATGACTCCTAACCTCATCATTACAGTCAAACCACGTAATGCCCAAGATACTGCGTAAGCATCTAGAATCAAAGGCATCAAGTTTTTTGTTATCCTGCTTAAAAAGGGTCCATGTTTCGCTACCATAACTAACCTTAGAAAGAACAAAACTATTATACAGCCTAATTTTAGTCTTTAGGTGTATATGCCTATTTTTCCATACTCTCCATAGATTCTTAAAAGTCCCAGCGGCAATCCCTGTTCTATTTATCTCAAGCCGCATATCACCAGTATCTGTTGCATAGCTCCCAAGATAATTAAACTGAGTCGCTTGCTCAATAGTACAGCCATTCAAAACAATTGAAGCACCATCTGCCTGACCAATTTTCATCATTTTAATTTTCTCTCTGTTTATAACCAAACCTACTCTACTACCAGTCTCATCAACATCAGTAGCCAACAGGGCCAAATCACCTGTATAATCTATTTGTTTTTGTTATGCAGAATGACTAAATAGTCTAGAAATTTTGAAACCTCTAGACCATTTAGGGCTAAAATCTTTCCCTTGTAAAGAATTTCGCATTACATAATCAATAACCAAACTACAGAAAAAAGGAGACAAAATGCACCTTTGTCTAACTCCATGAGCAATACTAAACTAATCCACTGCAAGATGTACCAACTCTCACTCACGACTCAGTGTTATTATAGAGAGCTCTTATCACACTAACTAACTTATCACGTATTCCATATGATTTAACAATCACAAATTATGTCGATCAACAGAGTCAAAAGCCTTCTTGAAATCTATAAAACTAGCAACCACAGGTTTCTGAAACTCTGAACATTTCTCAAGAATATGCCTAAATGAAAATATTTGATCACTACATCCCCTACCATTTCTGAATCCACACCGTTCACCATGCAGTTGTCCATCAACCATATTCTTTATTAAATATCAAGCAAAGAACTTTGCCTGGAACAGAGAGTAAACTAATTCCCTTATAATTATCACAAGAACTAAGATCACTTTTTTTTTAAATTGGGACAATGATAGCTCTAGTAAAATCCTTAGGAACAACACCTTTACGTAAAAAATATTCAAAATTTCATTCAGCCATATGACAACACAAATGTTCCCAGCTTTAAGCATTTCAGTGGTGATTTCGTCCACCCATGGGGATTTACGCAGTTTTAATTTAGAGATAACCAATGTGACTTCAGAATGTGATACAGGGCCATCATAAAAGTCGGTAATGCATTTATCCTCATTACAAACAATGGGAGTAAAAATAATCACATTCTTTATAACATCTCTGAAATTCTCAGCCCACTTAGCCATCACAGAATCCTCACCATCAACCACCTTGGCGTATTTATCCCTCAATCCTTATGTACCTGTGTTTCCCTCAATCCTTATGTACGGATTCCCACATAAAACATTAACAATGTGTTACAACCCCCTGCTGTTGTGTTGTTTAACTGCTTCCTCTGTTTTGTCGGCCAAGCTATCAATCCAAAGCTTCTTATCAGCTATTAACTGATCCTTTATACGTTTATTAAGCTCGTTGTAATGCCTTCTGTTAGGCTAGTTTGATGTTGATTCATATTAATCCTGCACTTCCTTCTTTCAGAAATAAGTTTCATAGTCTTATTACTCAAATAATTTTGTCTCATCTGTTCTCTTTTACCCAAGTTTCAAGAAAAGCCTGTTTAAACTGATCCCATTCTCAACTTCAGCAGTAAGCAAACCATGATTGTCATAATGACTAAGTAGACTATCATGGTATGCTTTGGCTATATCTGGATCTTTCAGTGTTGAAGGTAATTTTCTTAACCTTAGCACAACATTTCTTAAGCTTCAGCTGCAAAACTTTTTCACTTTTTGACTTTTTTTCACTTTTGACCAGATAATTTTCAGACTCAATTTCGGCTGCCCTATATGATCTGGTATTCCTAACTGAACTGGCCCATTTGCTGTTAATTAAAATGTAATCTATCATATTCCTGTGCAACCCATCAGGTGAAACCCATGTATATTTATAAATGCTCTGGTGTTTGTATTATGTGTTAGTTATTCCCAAACTATTAAGTCTACTTACCTGTAGGAGACGTTCCTCATTGCCATTGGAACAACCAATTCCAAAGGGACCTAAAACTCCTGCCCAAAGATTAGAATCAGTACCTACTTTAGCATTGAAGTCACCTAGTCCAAGAGAAATATCTCCACAGAATTCAAAATATCCTGAAGCTGACTGTAAAACCTATCCACTTTCTCATCAGAGTACTCTGTGTGTGTGTGTTGGGGGGGGGGGGGGGGGGGGGGCATAACAACAAATGACATTCAAGTCTTTAATTTTTGTTTTAAATTTTGCAGTAAGAAATCTTTCATTAATGCAGTTATATCCTAGAAGGAAGAGAATCACTGGCATGTTTGCTGAGAAAGCAAACCTACACCCTGGAGATGATTTCCTTCCTCCCTGCCTGAAAAGATAAATTTAAAGTTATTTTTAAGTATCTCACCTTTACCTGTCCATCTGTTCTCTTTCAAGCCTAGAATATCTAGGTTATAATGCTGGACGTAACTCTTGCATGAGGTCATCAAGAGAACATTCTCTATGTAATGTCCTCACGTTCCAGGTTCCTGCAGAGAGAAAATGATTAGTAGGATTTTTAAAGAAACTACGTTTATTGAGATAGGTAGGGCCAACAATATCAGACAGACCCATGATCGCAGGCATGGGGCAAAAACCTGTTCCTCCGCGAAAGGCTGAAGCCACCAATGCTGGTAGGAAATTCAGGCACCACCTTTTCAAGTGGACTTTTTCAAGAGCCAAATGGCCTGCCTGGGACACTAGTGTAAGATTGATGATGCCCAACTTGCTAAGTGAAATTCAGGTACTTGTGGTGGCCTCTGATCAGGATTATCCACCAGCTAATATAAGGTATCCCATGCCTCTGTTCACTTAGGGCTAGCAACCCACGAACAAACAGAAAACACAGCAGCAGATTCTCCCTCAACAGAGATCCACCAGTGCAGCAAGTCCAGGATCCATAAACGTCCAGTCTAGTAGATATAAATTGTCAGCACCTGGACTCTGTGAAGTTGACCACTCCTCAGCAAGGTTGAAAGAAAGAAAAAGTAGCCATATGTGACCAGATCAATAGGCCACACTGAGCTGGCAACCCTCCTCTTCCGTTCCGTTCCAAAAGATATCACTTTTGAAAGGTACTAACGTTCTGCACCACGAGAAGGCGGTGTCGGACATTAGGCGCTAAACCTGGCCGGTTATGTGCACCATCATTGGGATTGGTACACAGTTCTCCTACCAATTTATGCCTAGCTACCATTAAATAATAAAAATAAATAAATACCCCCTCAAGCAGCTGCTTGCCACAGAGGTCTGACAGGAGCCTGTCAGTTTATATGCCAAAGTAGAAGATCTGAGAGGATGGCAGGACCTCAGCAGAAAAAACACATCCATGCCTTACCCGGGGCTCGAACCCAGGTCCTTTAGATCAGTAGCCAAGCGCGCTAACCACGTTGTTCGAAAACGAAATGGGAGAAAGGTAAACGTATTCTAAACTACCTATAAAAGCATATTTTTACATTAATAAATAAAATATAAGTGGTATGCTTCTGAAAACAAAAGGAACACGAGGGTAAGACAGAGAAAAACATTTTTACTGGTTCAACGTCCCACCCACCCCTCTAAATTTTTTTTTCTACGCCCTAACTTTATTCGGAAAAATGCCATTAATATATTTAAAGTGCATTTCAGCATTTGTATTAGAAGTATAAGGAGTTTTCTTGCAATGTTGACACAAAACATTAAAAGGGAAGAAATATCCAGCTTTCGTATTTTTTTAAGGAAATAAGCGACTAAGTACGAATTTATTCTTTTCATTTCGATTAATACACTGAAAAAAACTTAATGAAGTAAAGAAAAAACTAATATCCAGCTCATCTTAATCATTTGATACAATATTATTTAGTAACATTCACCGTTATTCCTAACACCTGGGGCGGGGGTGGCTCAGTCGGTAGCGCGCCAGGCTTGTAATCTGTACTTCCCAGGTTCGAGTCCCAGCTGGGTCAGAGTTGAGATTTATCTCCGCAAAATTCTCCGCCCTGCCCACGGTCAGTAGGGGACACCGATGGGCTTGGAAAGGCCGCCGTCCGTCGGATGGGACGTTAAGCCGTGGCCCTGTGTGCGGGAGAGCCATACCCTGTGCACGTTAAAGAACACACTGGATGGCCTTGACGGGAGGCTACCATCTGTCTCCCAACAGCTGTTCCAGTGGGTCCCCTCCCCCAACCTTCGGGGTCCATGTGACCTGGCCATTTAGCCCATGGTGTGCAAAAAAGTGCCGCTCAGAGGTAAAACAACCCAAATCCTAACACCTTTGCAAAGCATCATGAGCCTTTTTGCCTCTATACGCAGCCGATGGCGTAACTGCATGAATTGAATGCATAATGCAGACCTGGGCAAGGCGCCCCAGCTATACGGTAATGGGAGTGCTCTCCAATATGACCTCACTGATTCCTACCAACATTTTTATTTCTTCATATACGAAAATATTTGAAATTTATTTCGACGATGATTAAAGTACACTTTTTTTGTATACTACTCTCTTACTAAATTTCTGGAATTTTGGTACATCAATATCAATTTCGAAGTTTTAAAGAAACTAAGTAACCGTAACTACGTTGGTAATCGGCGTTGTCAAACCAGAAAATATAAAGCTATATGCTTTGGTCAAATTAGTTAAAATTCAGTATCATGAAAAGATTTATTATCTGATTGCGTAAAAGTGTTCATTTTATATTAAAATAGTAATATAAGTTTTTATCATTTATTCTTTGCAATTTATAGGACAGAAGAAACAACACCGAAAATGACCCAATTGATATTCCAATAATTCATTTAAGGTAAAAATAAACCTGAAAAATATAATTTGTAGCAAAAAATGTTTAGATAAAAGCAACAGTTTTGCTAAATATTTTCGTTTTTTTAATTGTGACAAAATCTGCTGGCTTTGCAATAGTGATCATTGTAAAAGAATGGCTTGATACGCCCCCATTTGGCAAAAATTATGGCCTTTTCAAGAAATAGTTGCCGTTATACAAAATGTATAGTAGAATACTTGTGGCAGTTCTGCTGTATTGGTTGTAATTAAACTATAAACTGTTTGCAGTTGCATTTTACATATTATGCAGAGTTATGAAATTAACGGTACATGAAGATTCGACTATTTTTGGAGAGGAGAAATTTGGACAAATTAATAGTCGTTAAAGTTGATCAAATGTCAGTTTACCCATTTATGAAAGTAATTTGCTATGTAAGATTACTACAGATAACCTTATATCAAATTTACTCATAAACCAAGTATGCAAATACTTGACTACAAGGACATCTAAGAAGCCAAGCTTGCATAGTTTCACTGTGTGACTGCAGTACCCCCAGTTAAGCCACTAGCTAACTTAAAAGTGACTCTTGAATAGTTAGCTGAAAAACTGAGGTTTGCAATGAGAGGGACTCTAACCAATGCCTCACTTATTGGGAAAGTCAATTTTTCATCTTATTCAGGTTTTAAGTTTGTTAGGATATTCCCTGTGCAACTCTACTATTGAATTAAAAAAGGACTTTTATATAGGTTTTCTTGTAAAAGGCTGACAAAATAATCAGATTCTCTGACAACAGCAATTAAAATTTACACACAATATTATGCCTGCTAGAACAGTAGATAGTTTCTACTTAAAAAAGAA
The DNA here is from genome assembly GCA_038380435.1 of Ryuthela nishihirai. NCBI lineage: Eukaryota > Metazoa > Arthropoda > Arachnida > Araneae > Heptathelidae > Ryuthela > Ryuthela nishihirai. The sequence continues at coordinate 39,806,034 of JAWZYU010000034.1, read as the reverse complement.
AGGTTAATTGATATAAACCAGTTAAGCTTATTTTAATATATGCAGCTGGCAGAATTTATTTTATATATTAGTATGCTCTTAATCATAAATTATTAATAATGCTTTAGTGTGTGTGACTTATTTATTTACATCTTACTCAGTGCAACTAAAAAGTAAAGTTGCTTTCCTCAATCATAGGTGGCACCAGTAGCAACAAAAACAGAAAACATGTCAGATTAGTGGGTGAATGATGGAGTCGACACTAGTTTAGTGGTCTTAGAACCCAGGCATATATCTGGAGGGATGTGGGTTTGAATGCCACACAGCAAAACTCATTTTTTTCCAGAAAACCATTTATAGTATGCTCTTTATTCTTAAAATTAAAGATGAGACTGATGGAAGTCTCCCTTCAAGGCCATCCAGTATGTTGTTTAATTTGTACAGGGTGTGGCTCTATTGCAAACATGGTCAAGGCTTAGCATTCCATCCAATTCCATCAGAATCCCCTTTCTGACCAAGGGCAGTAGTGTGTGTGTGTTGGGGGGGGGGGGGGGGGTTAGCATAGATAAAATTGTTGACAATTGCTTTGTGGCTTCTGCCATCATGATTGTACCAGAATAACATCCTATTATTCTAATGTAATGCATTCCCCATTGTTTTATAGAGTCTGGAGTTGGCTCATTTGGTAGCAGGACAAGCTTCCAATCTTTCTTCCAGGTTTGAGTCCCTAATGTGCATGTGTTGAAATTTTCTATGTGGTTTATGTGGTGACAGATTAAGACCTTGGGTCACTAGACACCAAAACTTTAGGAATGCTTCTTCTTGGTTTGTATTGATAATATACATTTTTCTATTTATTTATTCCTTTTGTTTTAAATAATACTGCCTTGTATAACAGTCAGACTATGATAGTCCCCTACACTTGGTGGCCCCTAGGTACATGCCTGTTTTGCTTACTGGGTTTTCTAGACTTATGGATTCCAGTGGGCTTAGAAATGATGCCAAACCTTGGCCCATGGACAGAAGAATCATACTTTGCACATGCTAAAGAACATGCTTGATAACCATGGTGGGAGGCTATCATCTGTCTCCTGGCAGCTATATTGATAATGATGATGTTCATTTTGTCCCCCTTCCTGCAACTTCTGAGCTCTTGTGGTCCTTGTGACTTGGTGATTTATCCCATTCTGTGCAAAACAAATGCTACTTAGAGGTAAAAGAAACCAGCAGTCCCCTGATATAGGAAAAATGAATTTCTAATACATAATATAGGCATACAGGGTTAAGGGAAATAAGCTAGAATAGATGAGGGGTAATTACCCTCTTCCTATAGCTTATAGTCTTCCTTTAAATTCCCAATATATTTTTTAATGTTTTAGTTAAAAATATTTGTATGTTATATTTCATCTCTATTAGAGGGAATTAGTAATCCAATTTTTTTGTAACTTAATAATAAACACCAAGAGTGCTGTAGCTACTACTCAATGCAATGTGGTCAATTATTTAATAAAGAGTTATTGACAGGCAAATGACTTATTGTAGTTCTGTAGCAAGTGCTTTGGGCTTTTTTACCTCTGAGAGACAGTTTTTTGCACACAAAGGGCTAAATGGTCAGGTCACAAGGACCCCAAAAGACTTAGCAAAGGTTGGGGAAGGGAATCCATTAGACAGCTGTTAGGAGACAGATGGAAATCTCCTGTCAAGGCCATCCAATGTGTTCTTTTAATGTGCACAGAGTAGCTCTCCTGTACATATGGTCCCATCCAGTGGACGACAACCTTTCCAAGGCCATCTGTGTACCCTTTCTACAAACAAGAGCAGGGATAAATCTCAGCACTTGCACAGGTGGGCTCAAACCGGGAACTGCCAGAATAATGATCCTGGTTCACTACTGACTGAGCCAACCCATGCTTCATAGCAAGATGCCAAGAGTTAAGAGAAATGTGACAGGAAGTGAAAGTGGATTAGGATCTTCTAAAAAGAATCAGTGCAAATAATTCTTGAAGATGCTAATGATATACTAAAGAATTGAATTCCCCCAGAAACAGAAATTGCTACTGAACAAAGAAGGAACACTCTGTATGTTGAGTATCAAATGTTCAAACTGATTATGCATCTTCCCCACACACATTAAAATCCTTCTTTATACTCTTGAACATAGGTTATTTTACATTGGTTAAGCAACATAAAGCTGTGATTCTAAAGTTAAAATTTTCCTTTAATGAAATGTTCAAAATATGTTTAATCTGTTTTCTAGGTAACATTTATTATTTTGGTTTTCAGAATTGAAAAGTATGCCACCAACAGAACCTCCAAAGGTCACTGGTCTTTCACCTAAAGAAGGCCCACCAGGGACAAAGATTACAATACGTGGAGAAAATCTCGGATTTTCACAAGATGATATTATTAGTAAGTTGCAAAATAATTGTTTTATGAAGTAAAAATAAAATTTAAATAGTACTTACATTTTTAACCAAACTCACTACTAACAGACTTTAGTGAATAAAAATATATGTAAAAGCCTTTAAGATTGTAAGTTTTTCATCAAAATGAGTATTTGAAGTTCAAAAGTATGAAAAAAATTTATATCTTTTTTTAAAGTAGAGTTCACAGAATTCAGTTTATAATCACTGATGTGTGTGTATATATATATATAATCAAAAATATATTTCGGCTAAAGGAAATATTTCTTTGAGAATTGATTCCGTCAGTTTTTTAAGAATTTTTAAAGCAATTCTGTCTTATATTGTTATCAGATGATGAACAAGCATAATATTATCAGATACATGAACATTGGTCAAAACAAAAGTTCATGTAGTTGTTGCATTATCCTCAACAGTATTACAGTACAAAATGGTAGAATAAAGAATTATTCATATTAGCTTAGTATATGAACTGTTAGAAGTAATGTAGAAGAGGAACTGAGCAAATAAGAGTAAAATTCTTATTACCTCAGAATCTCCTCATGTAAATTATACAATGAATCTCTTGTTGCGATCTTATGCAACCACGGCAATTCCCGGTTCCGCTTGTACAGCACTACCTGGTTATGAAGAGCCGTGCTTATCTAGAGCCGGGGGCAAGGAATACGCCCTATAGGCACACCTCAACCCCAGCCTCACATGGCAGCAGTCCTATAGAAGGAAAGCTGACCACCGGAAGAAACCTTGCTTTAATCTATTCCCCGGTTAGCCATGAACAAGGATATATAGATCCAAGTTCGATCGGCGTCCAGGGTGGAGACTCTTAGTAAGACCCAGACTTTTGTGAGGGCTCTGGCTTACTAGGAATCAATCCGTTCTGCCGAGCCCTCGAACAGCTCCACTGAGCTCCTGATAGGTGAGGTCTCCAACGCCGTCACCATCCGACCGGCAATCACGCCGGCCAGCAGCGTCTTCAACCTCGGTTAGCTTCAGCAATGCTCCAGCCGGGGACCACCCCAACCGGCAAAACCTTAGCAATGCTCCAGCTGTTGCCCACTACAGCCGGCAAAGCCTTTGGCATGCTCCAGCTGGGGATCATCCCGACCGGCAAAGCCTCAGCCGGGTTGCTGGGCCCTAGGCCCCCCCACCACGACAAGGTGGTCCCCTATCGGGGGGGATGTAAATTATACGGCCAAAACTCTGACAAAGAGTGTTTCAAAACTCTCTGTACAAATTTCGATGGGAGATAGGGAACACCAAGACAAACCTTTTTCGTCTATGAATGTATATCCGCTGATGTAACCCTTCGGTGCTAAAGGGCACTGTTTGGCCGCACTGAAATTGGCTAGAGAGGCGAAGTGGGAATGAAGAACAGACTTGTGTTTGCCATCAGCATTTATAAATCAGACACATTAGTTGTAATGTCGAGTGTTTCATGACTGCTGAGATGGCTGACATGCATCTGGCATATGGGGCTGCCAATGGAAGCAGAAGAGCTGCTGTGAGGTTGTACTGACAGTGCTTCCCAAACAGATGTGTGCCAAACAACCAAACATTTGTGCATTTGCACCCGCAACTGCAAGAAACTGGAACATTCCATGCAAATATGCATGACACTGATCGGAAGATTACCATGCACACTCCTGACATGGAAGAAGAGATCCTACAGTGGATTGAGGACAATTCAGACAAAAGCATGTGAGCTGTTGCACGTAGCCTCAGTGTGAACCATGCCCTTGTGTGGAGAATGTTGCATGAGTAGCAGTTACATCCATTTCATCGTCAGAGTCCAAATATTGCAACCTCAAGATTACCCTCTTCATGTGGAATTCGAGCGCTGGTTTTTGCAACAGACCGCAGTGCAGCCTAATTTTCTGGCTCATGCTCTTCTCAGATGAGGTCTCTTTCACAGGTGAGGGTGTGTTTAATGTGCACAATTTTCACATTTAGGTGCGCGAAAATCCACATGCCACAATGGCGCTTTGTCACCAACAACAGTTCGCCATTAATGTTTGGGTGGGTATCGTCCATGACATTTTGATTGGGCCATACCTGCTGCCTCCCCAGCTCAATGGGGCGGGGTTGCTCAGTCGGTCTTTTCTCCTGAGGAAAATTTTATTTTTGAGAAATCGTTATTTCAGCAATTTGCATTAACAAATTAATGAATTTGTTTGAGTGGGGGACCTTCCAAACCTTCCTTCTCTGTTTTATATGTAGCAAATGAGAGAAGAAAAAAAAAAAGAAACTAAGCAAAAATTTGCATCAAGGACAGTGAAAATGCTAACTTTTCTGCCAGTGGTAAAAAATTCAAGAGTAAGGTATAAAGTTATTTTTTTTATTAAAAAAATTTTTCATGTTTGTTTAGAAGTTGGTTTGACAACTTTTCCACATTATTGAAGAATTTTCTTTTTATTTCACTCCCCCTAATGTACACACTGCCCACTGGTGTGTTTTATTGCTTGTTCTATTATAAAAAGAACCACGTCTACGTGAAAAAACACTGGACCAGAATGGTTTAGGATGTATTAGCATATTTGAATGGTTTGCATTGTATTTTGAAAATAACTATTCCAATAACACAGTAATGAACTGGAAAAACTACTAATGAAAGTATACAACATGCAATTCATAACGGATACAATTTGTTCTTATTGTTTATTAATGCTATGAAACTTAACCTTTCAATCAATTCATTGTTAACTTATATAAATACTTTTCTTTTTATCGAAAGGTTTAATAGTATGTGGAGTAGAGTGCTTAATGTATGTAGAATGGAAATCACCTAGCAAGATTATAGCCCGATGTGGTGCAGTTAGTCCTGGCATGAGAGGTGATGTTATTGTTACGACAAGTAAAGGTGGACGAGGAACTTGTACAGTACAGTTTAGAGTTTCATCAGAACCAATTGGTAAGTGGATTATTGTGTATAATAAGTTATATGAGTTTTTGGGATCCAAAATTGGCCAAATTTCTGGTTTTTGGTATTTTGCTAATGTGTAAAAAAGTAAAGCTCATAAATGTAGTAAAGTCGTCTTTTGTATGGTTTTCTTCACAAATGCATCAGATCATCCAATTTTGTCCTAAATTTCTTTTGTTTGTAGACTCATTTTTTCAGTCTAAAACATATTGCTATGAATATCTCAAGCACAAAAATGAATAAATTTATTTACAGATTTTTTTCTACGTAAACTGAACAATGCCAGTAACAAGTAGGTTATTCATAATTACAATTGACGTGGCATAAAACCCCAAATAACCAACAAACACGAATAGAATACTTTTCACATATATGTGTTAGAGTAACTTCTTACATATTGATTATATTTTATTTCTGAAAATTTTATAAACTTTATTTTAAGTATGTCAAGTTTCCAAAATAAAACATATTTATAAATAACTTTCCAGACAATAATACATCGGTCTCAAGGGTGATTCTCTGGACCAAAACTATTTTTAATTTTTGGTTAGAACTATTTTTATTTGTGGTCATTATTTACTAGAAAATATCAGAATTTAATGGTGGTTTGTTGTTTTGAGTGTTTGGTATTGGGACTTCACTATTGTTGCATATTCATTTTTGAGTCACATTATCACATCATTCACTTGTTTTGCAAAACAATTAAAACTTACATTCATGTTTATGAAGCAACTGATACTGTTTTTTAATATTTTAGTTAAATTATTTAAAATATAGCACATTAATTTATTTCATTTCATTAGGACCTACCAAAGAATCAGCTGTATGGGTAGATGAGTCACACCTTATTAATACATCATTTGGAAGAAACAGACCAACATCTCCCTCTCAGTTACATCCAGATGACCCATTAGGATTGTCAGATGAAGCTAATGTGTAAGTGTTTTTTTATCGAACTTTTTTTATAACGTATCTTAATTTTGTTCTCTTATGAGGAATATCCAAAATTTATAATATGGAGAATATGATTAACTTGTATAAGGACAATCCTTGTAGTAGTTACTTTTTATTTACTCTTTATACCAGATGTATCCAACCCCAGGCCCTGGACAGCTAGTAATGCGGCCCACAAAATTGTAAAATTTACGTGTTTACAACATAAGCTTTCAACATGATTATGTAATTTTCAGCGAGTTTTTGATATCCCACTAGTTTTATGTTGCCCTTTTTTTTAATTTTATAATAAAAAACATAAGAAAATAAATGAAGTTTTATTATTTATATACATTAACTATATTATATATTTTATATGTGGCCCAAAACAATTCATCTTCACTCAATGTGGCCCAGGGAAGTCAAAAGGTTGGACACGCCTACTTTATACAAAATGATCACTGAATTATGACCACTCCATGCTATGTCAATGGTATGCTAAATTTGTAGCTCTATAACGTTTAAAATAAGTGTTCTATGGGAAAATGTGATTAAAACTAAATGAAAGATCTTAGTCAATTCTATATAAATAATGTTTTATAACAATATTCCTTTTATAACAATATACCTGTGACCAAGTGGTTAGTACACTTGGCTACTGATCAAAGGGACCTGGTTTCAAACCTTGGGTAAAAGCATGGATGTTTGTGTCATTTTTCTGCTGAGGTTCTGCCATCCTCATAGACATCTTACTATGGCATATAAACTGACAGTCTCCTTGTCAGACCTCTGTGGCAAGCAGCTGCTTGAGGGAAGTATTTATTTTTTTACTTCATTTATATTTAAAAAGTTGTGGAAGTTTTAACATTTACAGAAGCAGTGCTATGCAAAAGAATTTACCTTTAAAGTTAATCAAACTGAAATAAGAAGTATTATTTCAAACTATTTCATAAGTAACTATATATTTTAAAAGTGTGTGTGAATAATTCCTTCAATATTCTTTTAATTTTTCAACAAAAATCTTAGAATGCATTGTAGCTCTGAAATGTTTGTCTCCATTCCTATTTAACCATTGAAAAAATATTGTTAAAAATTGAGATTTTGATTGGGATCTTTAAATTATAATCAGCCACATTTTCTCAAAAAAAATTATTATTTTAGAAGTTGCAGATGTTCGAAATAAACTTCTCATGACAAAGCATGGGATGGAGTGGTTGTAATTCAATTACCACTAAGTGTATAATGACAACTTACTGTTTAATTTTTTAAGCTTTTAAAATTTATACAATAACTTACATTAATAGAGAGTAAATTTATCAACAAATATGTAAAATCACAATGTAAAATGGGATTAAAAACTTTAAGTTCAGTAATAATAATATAAATAAATATTTATATTTTAATTAAAAAATGACCACATCACAGAAGGACTCTGATGGCTCTTAGAAGGTTAGAGGGAGGGGATCCACTGGACAGCTGTTAGGATACAAATTGTAGCCTCCCTTCAAGGCCATTCAGTGTGTTCTTTAATGTGAACAGGGTATGACTCTCCCACACATGGATCCCAGCTTAAATGTTCCATCTGATGGATGACAACCTTTCCAAGATCATCAGGGTGTTTAGCAGAGATAAATCTCAATTCTGGCCCAGGGACTTGAACCTGGGAACTGCAGATTATGAGCCTGGCACACTACTGACTAAGTTACCCCACCCCCATAATGTGCACTTAGATGTCACATTGTTTACAATTTGTCATCTGTTCACTACAAATTTTACATAAGTTTCCTGTACATATTTTATTAAATATATATGACTTTTAATATAACTGTAATTTTTTATTAAGAACATGCATTGAAAAAAGTAAAAATTTTCGAAATTATTGAACTTGATAGTCATGTTTCCTTTTTTATGAATCTGTTATGTCTCTCATGCAGGACTAATTAGCATGTTCTTTGTTTTTTTTCTTACTAGAAACTATAACTATGCCAGTATTACTAGAAAATATTTTAAAAATGTTAGTAATGTGAATTTTATCTTTCATGTAAAATTATGCATTTTATTATTTACAGGGGTAGATTTCCTGAAGAAGAATTGCATGATTTATTTCCTGATGGTAATAAAAATTTTAATATAATAAGTTAATATGTTAATTCTAACTATTTTATATGTGATATGTGCTGTCCAGTGTTAAAATTGTATTGCCTATATTTAGATTCATTATAGGTAGGTTCAGTGTTGAGGAGTGTATTTTTCAATTTAAATTTAAGTTTTCAGAACATCTTTATATTGCACATTAAAACATCTTGCATAAGTGCTGTTTATTCATTTCAAAATCAGTATAAGAATATTTTTGTTTAATTTTTTAATTTATATTATATATCTAACAACATTAATAAATCCAGTTTGTAAATATAAAATGCAACTACTCTTGATAACATACAGTTAAATGTAAAATTATTTTCATTTCATATTTCAGTTTTACAAAAGTGAGCTGAAAACCTTTTGTGGCACTTTTTCTTTTGCTTCAGAGCTAAATAATCAGATTGTTATGTTTTAGTCCATTTTTAATTATTTAAACATTATGTGGACTTAAATGCAACACTGGTAATAATTCTTGACTACTTACTTGTAGCTTACTAAGATGTTTAGCTTTTTTTTTCTTTCATTATAACAGTCTCTGCCAGAAATTAAATATTAGGTGGTGGAGTATGGAGGTCAAAGAATTTACACTGATAGCTGTTACTTGTTCTTCTCCAAGATGGAGAAGGGGGAACTTGGCTTTTTGTAAATGTGCTGGTGATTAGACTTTCTAGTTAATATTTTTCACACTGTATATAGTTAAAATAACAAAGAAGGAAAATATGGATTATCCCATTTAAAATAATTAGTTTCTGCACATTAACTGTAGAACAATTTAAATGGACATAATCTTTCACTGTTAAAGAATTAAAATGAGCTAATATAATCTTCCTCTAGCACATTAGTATAGCTCTCTCAACTGGTAGGTATGCCAGAATTTCCAGTCCATCTGGTGTAACCCTCATAACTAAAATATTTCAGTAGAAAGACTTTATTTTATAGCCTTAACACTTCCTATTACACCAAGAGATTATGCCAAACCTCAATTAGAGCATTATACTAGAGTAGGGGTTCTCAACATGGGGTATGCGGTAAAATTTTTTGGGGTATGCCATGAGAGCTCAAAAGTCGCTAGATATATGTTATATATATATATAAGTTTTATTTTATTCCCATTGTTATATTATAGCTATAGTTTTATCTATCTATACAAGGGGGTATGCCAGTTACATACACATTTCCAGGGGGTATGTGAAGCATAAAAGGTGAGAACCACTATACTAGAGAAAAAAATTTCCAAAAACCAAGAAGGAAAATAAAAAAAAAAATTAAAAAGTAAACTATCTTTCTGTAAAAAAAAGAAGCCAGTTGCAATTGTTTATATTCCCCTTTTTAAGGGGGTAGAAAGTATGGAGATAAATGTTTTATAACCTATTACACTCCCCATGTTCTAAGCCTTCATTTGGTACACAATTCATTATGAAAAAGTAAACTATCTTTCTGTATGTGCTATAAAAAAAAGAAGCCAATTCAATTGTTTATATTCCCCTTTTTAAGGGGGTAGAAAGTATGGGGATAAATGTTTTATAACCTATTACACTCCTCATGTTCTAAGCCTTCATTTGGTACATAATTCATTATGATCAGTCAAGGGGTTAGGAAGATTAAAGGAACAACTATTTTGACAAATGCATAAATTGACAAGCAAAAGCAATAGAAAGATAGGTTAAAAGGTGGGACATGCAGTATGTCCATTGGCCTTACTTCTTGCACATGTATATATTTGTGAGAGAGACATTTCACTATTAAATGTAATCCTTGGCTCATCAGAAGTTAAGTGCAGATCGCTAAAATGTGATTTAAAAAAAATCATTTGAAATAAATAAAAGATTTTTAATGGACACAGGTAATTTAATGTGTAATTTGGATAAATGTAAATCCCATGTATGGAATATATGTAAAACAGATACCCTATAAAAGAAGTACTTTAATATAAGAAATAAAAATAATAAAAAAAGGGATGGAGATAACCTGTAAGCTTATATACTATATTATATATTAATAGATTTTGAATTGAAGTGCTACAGTGTCAGTCTGGAATAGATGAGTGTTTCATGATGCCTCAAAGAAAATGATGGAAAGTTGCCAGAAGGTTGGGAGCTGGTCAAATGATGATGGAGATTGAAATATTCTTTGGTGCTGACCATTCTGTTATCTCAAGGCTATGACAGCAATTCCAAACAATCCAAACAGTTATTGGAAGACTTATCCAAGAGCATCCTTGGGTCACAACCCCTCAAAATGATTGCTATATTGACCTGTTCCAATCAAACAGGAGAGCAACAGCATTATCTATGTTCAGACCTCATCACAACTAGAGACTTCAAAAGTACTAGTAACTAGAATAAGTAACTAGAAGGCTTCAGAAGACAAGACTTTATGCTCTTCAACCCATTGTGCACATCCCATTGAACTCCAGACACAGGCAGACATGCTTGAAATGGTGTCGTGATCATGTAGTCTGAACCCGAGAAATGGAGTCACATCCCATTCATGGATAAGTCCAGACAGCTGATGTGTACTGATCTGGAGAGAGATGAGAACCCACCAACAGTCCCATAACATCATTGAGAGAAGTTCACTTGGTGGTTGAGATCTGACTGTGTGGGCCAGGTTCTCTTTGGTGGCTATACCAATTTCCATGTATTTGATGAAGGTTCTGTAAATGCTCTGAGATATCAGGATAAGTTCCTTTATTTTTATATCGAGCCCTGTGCAGGTACAGTAGATGACAATTTCCTCCTAATGAATGATAATTCCTTCCCCTTAGAGTAAGACTGACCAAGCAGTATCTTGAGAGAGAAGGCATCCAATGGAGTGGAATGCATTCTCTCTGGATATCAACATATGGGATGCCCTGGAATATAGTAGATATATATATATAATCTCCACTATATAATATGTAATATAGTAGATATATATTCCAGGGCATCCCATATGTTGATATCCAGAGAGAATGCATTCCACTCCATTGGATGCCTTCTCTCTCAAGATACTGCTTGGTCAGTCTTACTCTAAGGGGAAGGAATTATCATTCATTAGGAGGAAATTGTCCTTCAACCCCCTCCTCAAACCCTATAGGGGCTGCTCTTATTGTCCTCTCATACTCTGGATTATCTCATTAACAGCAAGAATTTATATTGTCAGACTTGCACTAGTGATTGCCATATCTCCTATTGACTATATATTTCGTATTAAATCCTCTCCCTTCTCTTTCCTATACTTTGTTCATTTTTCTAGAGCATACGTAAATCTTGGTCCAAATTTAAGTAACTTATCATATTATTTTTGTATCTTCCTGCAAATATTTATTAAATTTCTCCAAATATATTTCAAAATATGCACCTTTTTTTTAATCTGTGCTTAACTTTGAATGAGCAGTGTAAAAGGAAGTATAACATTTTCCACCATTATTGGGAATATAGTTTCTTATAAACAGTAATTGATCAATGGAACTTGAATTTAGGTTCAAAATGATTTGAATATCATGAAATTCACTTTGGTAATCATAGGCTTGTTTTCTTTAATATTAATGTTTTGATCATTTAAAATAAATATGTGCAATAGCAATTGTATAAAATGATTATTTCTTTAAAAGCCTTTTTTTTTTCCAGGTTCGGGCAATATCTTGTCAGAAAATTTTGTTCCTACTTGGTATCTTTTAGAAAATCACCATGGAACTAGGTAAGTTATAATTCAGTATTGTAATACTAAACAGTATTGTCAATTTGTGCAGTTTTTGCAGTGATGGTCTCTGTGTGATTTTTGTTCTATTGTATCTTTATGTGACCTGTATTCTTATATTTTTTAAAGTTACTTTTAACTATAAAAATATTTTTGGAGCTATTGTGTATGCTTTGTATTTAAGAAAAAACATAATTATCAGTGTCAGTATATATATATATAATTAAGAAATACTGTGTTAAATTTTCTTAAAAGGACTAGCTATTTCAAAGTTACTTATCACTTAAAATTATTGACTATTATATATATACACTACTGTCTGGCCGGAAAATTGGAAATCTTGCTCAATTTATCATATAAGAAACTTTGTAAACCAGTGTTATTGAAATAAAAATGGAATGATGTATCATTGGGTAACTTAGACCCAATTCTGACTGTGAATCACTGGCTTGATGGAGGAGGAATTTGTCATATTGATGGACATTATTGAGAGATGTTATGTGATATTAAGGAGATAAGGAGGATAATTAAGAACTTTAAGTCAAATAATAAAAAGATATTATGAACGATTGAAAAATAAGGAATTTTGAATTGATTTGTTTGCAACTGAACTATAAATATGTATATATAAAACTGGTCATATAGGGAAAATTATTGGTTTTATAAACAGAATGGGAATGTTTGGAGAACAGGTTAAATTTCTTCAAAAATTGCAAGCTCTGGAATAAGCAGTGTGTTATCTGGGCATAGGAGCTATTATGAAGTTCCACTTGTTTAACTACATGTAGTTGATATTTGTTATTCTACATCAACAGAGTTATAAGCACTCATTGGTAACTTTTTAGGTTGATGCAAGATGGAGAAATATCCATGTTAGAAATAGCATCAGTCTGAGAGCATTTTGAATTTGCCAACAATAATGGATTTTATAATTAAAAGCTTAATCAAAAACTTTCTATCTTAAAAAATTAATTGCTTGATGTACTATTAGTTTACAATGGCATGTGTTTACCGACAAATAATATTTTATTTTGAACTAATGTATAATTTTAGAAGAAAAGTATGATGCTTTGATTAATTTTTCAGTTTTGATGACTTCAAAGCTGGCTTGATTTGTTTAAGAAGGAAAGTAACACAGCACAAAGAAGGGCCTTTATCATTCCTAAAATCCAATGTCATGTCAATTGTTGATTGCTTGGATGTCCTTGGATGTAAGTTGCAATATCTTTTATTTCTCCTATTTCAGTAAATCTCATTAAAACATTTCTAACCCATTATACCATTGTATTTAATAAGAACAATTTTTATATGAGCATGTGGATTGTGGAGTAATTTGATATTAAGAATATTAATTGTAGCTATTAGAAAAAAAATATATATTGATTTGTGAGTGCTGAAAATATTAATTTTCAATATAAATGGAAACTTAAAAAATACTGTATTTTTGGGGACATATTAAAGTTTGCGCTGCAAAGTAAGCATGCATTGTTTGTGGATTGTAAGTGGTAGGTGTATAGGGATTATTTAAAGTTTCTGCATGTCTGTGGTCATCTCGGCACTGCATACTAAACGCATAGAAAAAAAATGTCTAAAAGTAGTGTGTGGTGGTGTTCTGCAGTATACTGGCACTATTGTGAGATAAACAGTATAAATCATGTGATTCAATGTGCCCATTGCATTATTTTTCACATTGACCCATATGAATAGCAATAAAAGGGTGTTTTACAGAACAAAGAAATATCATAAATATTGCTTTTCTGTTTGAGGTCATCAGCATATTTCTGACCTTGTGCACACCTTGTACTTCAGTTGTGGAGTTTGGTGTATGGTGTATGTGCTGAAATGCACTTTCTCTCAAAATATATTTACTACATTCATAGCTTATAAAATTACATTACTTAAATCAGTGCATACAGAGTATCTGTAAAAGAATCATACAGATTCAAACTCCACATTGACAAATTAAGCATAAAACATTCTGTAAGCGAGCAGATGATAGCATTATAGGGGAGACTCCTATATAATCACTTACTATCGTCTCATACGGAGCCTGATGAAGCCACTAGATGATGCAGTGGCGAAATGCATTGCTGGAGGAACTATGTTGTGTTTGAAAGGATTTTAAGAGTTTTTAAAGGTTTTAAAACTTAAAAAAATGAAAAATTCTGAAGTTAATGTGTATTAGCTTTTAATTCTTGAAGATGTGCTGTTACTGTCAACTTGCTCACTGTGTGAAACCATCCAAGAACATAACAGCATGAAAAACAAACTACCAGCAGAAGTCAGTGCTTGTTAGCAATGGAAGTTTTCATGAAAACCCAATGACTTCAACGTTTCTTCAATTAAACCAAGGCTGGTAACCACAGCTATGATGATGCACACCACACCACGAATGTTAATGCAACATCGAATATGCTTAACCAGCCAAAAAAGGGACATACAACCCTTATGTCGTCTGAACCAGCAAGGTATTTAAACTCAACTGACTGGTAATTATTACTTTCTTACTCTTGATATCCTTTACTAGGAAAAGGCACATGTACAAGATAGTTGAGTAATAGCAGAGGTAATAAGCATATTGTGCTGTATGGCAATTTATGCTTTATTTTTCTATATGAGCAACTTAAGTTCTCAAGAGTTTTAATTCTTAACTGTAAATACAGCTAATATCATGTATATTAAATTTTTACAATCTGTAGCTGTGAATCTACTTATTTTTAAAGCACACTATTGCTATTTGTTGTCTAGACATTGCTATCACCCATGTAGAGTTGTATTTATATTCAGCTGATAGAATCAGCAACCAAATAGCAAAAGTGCCCATCAATATTTTGCTGTATATGAACCAAAAAGATTGAATTATCATTGTCATTTCTGCAAAAAAAAGTTTCATTTATTACAGAGGCAATATAAGAAGGACCGTAAAGGTCATAACCACTGAATGTGATGTTTAAAGAATATGTTGTATTTATAAAAATATAGAGGTGTTTTAAAACTGAATTTGTGGTGTGGTCTTTTTCATAATGAAACCATGGGTGTATTTTTTTTAACAGAAAGCATAATAATAGTATTTTTCTATATTGATATTAATAGAACCTCATTTCTCAATTTAAAGACAACATTCATTAAAAAAAAACTAATCCATTGAAGCTTGGTTTCTTGTGTTTTTTAATGAGCAGATGCTTAAAAGGTAATGTGAATAACATGTCAGATTGTTTGGGCTCTTTGATCCTCTGTTGTCACTTCATTTGAACTTGTAAGGTTATGCGAAAGATAAAGTTAGACGAAGACATTAAAACAATTAAGTTATTAAATAACAGATCACATCTGAATATGGCAAATTGAACACTAGCTTGGCATTATACAGGGTGATTCAAATTTCATTGGGAGGTAGGGAATACGTCAGGAAACCGATTTCACATAGGAAAGTATGTCCGCAAACGTCATCTACATGAACAAAATGGATGTAAGCCCACACATGTGAATTGTGTGTATTGAACACACCTTCATGAGTGAATGAAGCTTCATCTGCGAGATGCCCATATGCGAGATGCATATCCGCTAGCTCTTGATGCGTAAAACGATTCATCTTATCACTAGTAAGTCAGCTCGTACACTGATGACAGCGGGAGAGGTCGGGCGAGCTGTACACTGGTTGGGTACACACAGCGCCCTCTACATACGCATGCATACATTTGCGGACATACTTTCCTATGTGAAATCGGTTTCCTGATGTATTCCCTACCTACCCACGAAATTTGAACGATAAGTTTTGAATCACCCTGTATACAATTGCAATACTCTCTTTGGAAAGTGCAATTATGCACTTTGCAATCATTTGAAATACAGTTGTTTAATATGAAACTGCTCCTTATCAGTACCTAGTATTTGCTTTAGCTTTCTAAATTTTGTACTCTTACAGATTTCAAATGCATTATTTGTTTTGTACTTTAGCAAGATAATATGTTTTGCCACAGACTTCTTAGAATTTGTTCTAATTTTTTTAATATTTTAATTATTAAATTTACTTTTTTCTTATTCTTATATTTAGCATATATTGAGAGTTAGAAAAGCTTACCTGTACTCAAAATATATGATGCTTGTTTAATTAGGATATGTTATTTGATTATTTTCAATATTTTTTTTCAAGCTCTGCAATCAGCACTTGAGAAGGACAAACAAGCCTTAGGTGCCGATTTAACTGACCGATTAGAACAAGCAGTCATTAGTAAGTTAATATTCTGTAATTTATAATTTTATTTTGCTTGTTTCATTAGAAATGAAAATAACAAGTATTTCATATTAGTTTCCATTCAAAATATATTAGTTATTTAGTACATTTGTGATAATTTTGATTTCAAATCTGTATGGTAAAAATAACAATAAGTAATACTCATTCAGTAATACTCATTAAGTATCAATAGTTTCTTATCAATTTAACAGCAAAACCTTTTATTAACCCTAAAAATTGCAGCATAAATATACTAACATGGCAGATATTTAGTAGAAAAAGTACACTTCAGTAGAACATCAAATATTATTGATATATTACTTCATACTACTGTTAGATAAATGTTTGAACTTCTAACTTCATTCTAGTCAATAGGTGCTTCCTGTTGATAATGGCAGAAACTTTTTTATGGTGGGAAATATGCTTCACTCAACTGTCAATTCTATATATTATATAATCAACAGTTGCACTTTAAGTGCTGTCCAAAATTTGACATCTGCCACTTTTATGGTTTAAAACAAGCAACTCTCTGAATGCAAAAGAAGTATAGACGTTGAACAAATATTTGTGATGTAGAATTTATCTTTTGACAAACAATTTGTTTGGAGGGGGATGGAATTCCATGAAATATTTTGTGGAGGGGGGGGGAGTTTGCAAAGATTTCATAGGACCTGTACTGTATACCTAACATGTGTAACTCTGTTTCTCCTATACATCTTGAAATTCACTGATTTTCTGCTAATAGAAATTTTCAATAGCATATAACCTGCACAATCGGCAAGGTCTAACTGTATTAATTTGGGAATGAATTACCATTGCAACAAGGTTAATTATAAGTTTTGCTGATCATTAAAATTATTAGTCTTCATAATCTTGCAATGTTCTAACTACTGTCTCCTATATATCTTGAAATTCACTGATTCCCCGCCCTGCCCACGGTCAGTAGGGGACTCCGATGGGCTTGGAAAGGCCGCCGTCCGTTGGATGGGACGTTAAGCCGTGGCCCCGTGTGCAGGAGAGCCATACCCTGTGCACGTTAAAGAACATGCTGGATGGCCTTGACGGGAGGCTACCATCTGTCTTCCAACAGCTGTTCCAGTGGGTCCCCTCCCCCAACCTTCTCTGAGCCTTCGGGGTCTTGTGGCCTGGCCATTTAGCCCATGGTGTGCAAAAAAGTGCCGCTCAGAGGTAAAACAATCCAATCTTGAAATTCACTGATTTTCTGCTAATAGAAATCTTCAATAGCATATAACCTGTACAAGCTGACTTGCAGGATTCGAACCCATGTCTCCCCAAATATGCCAGAGTGTTCTAAGACCACTAAACTTTGAATCCCACATGTCAGCAAAACTTTTTTTTACAAAATTATTTATTGATTTATTGGCATTAAAGTCAACAGATATGACTAATCTTGCAATGTTCTAGTTAAAAAAAATCTTAGCTGATTTGTAAATAAATATATTATTTATGTGACTAATATGCTTTAAATCTTCAGAATCCAAAGGAGAAGCAGATTCTCTATTCCAAGAAATGCTAACAAGAAAAGACAAAGCTGACTCCACACGCAATGCTCTAAGTGTGTTGCAGAGATTTCGTTTCCTCTTCAACTTACCTGCGAATATAGAGAAAAATATACAAAAGGTAAAACTTATATGATGTACTTTTAAAACCTTCACTAAAAATGCTATATTTAATATTACAAATTAAGAAATCCCATGCAGACTTATATCAAACTGGTACCAACTTATATCAAACTGAAGTGTTATATTCCCTTATAATTGTGTAATGTAAACTGTTGAAAATAGTTAAATATTATTGTAGGGTATAGTTTCTATCAATAACGATATTTAAATCTGTATCTGAGTAAGGACAAATAATGAAACCATCAATGCATACTTTAAAAAAAAAACTAAGATTTTATTTTGATTTATATTCTATATTTTTCATAATGACAGAAAATAACTCAGATAATGTTGAACCCATTGGTATTCCAAATGTTTGCCAATAAATTATCAACAGTGAAGTAATTTGTGTTATTAATGGCAAAGAATTTGTAGATGTGATATTTTTTTCAATTTACATAAAGAGTTTATAATCAATCAATAAAATGTATCCAGAGTTCGTTTTGAAGTCAATAAATCAGTAAATAGTTTTATGGAAAACAGTTTTGCTGACTTGCAATATTCGAACCCATGTCTCCCCAAATATGCCAGAGTGTTCTAAGACCACTAAACTGTGAATCCCACATGTCAGCAAAACTTTTCTTCACAAAATTATTTATTGATTTATTGACATTAAAGTCAACAGATTACTCTGTGGATACCATTTATTGATTAATTCATTAATAATGCTATTAGCATGAGTAACTTACTTATTTATTAACACTTACTCAGTGTAATATTAAAAAGAAATAGTTGCCCTTTCCCAATCATAGATGGAGCCAAGGTCAAGTGCAACAATGACAGGAGATGGATAGTTCACATTAATGGAAAAGAAAAGGAAATGGTGTTAGTTTAGTGGTCTTGGAAAACTGGCATATATTTGGATAGACGGGTTTGAATCCTGCATGTCAGCAAAACTCTTTTCCACAAAACTATTCATCGAGTTTATAATCAATCAAATAGCCTCAAATATTCATCTATAAGGATATAAAATAATTCTAAAGAGATGAGCATTTAAGATGCTTGACAAAAAAAGAGAGATATTTACAAATTTATTTTTTTACATCTATAAAACTTCCATAGAAAAAGATATTTCATGACAATTTTATTGCTATAAGCACTAAAGATATTTAATCAATATTTAAAGCATTGTTATTGTTTATTTTCCAAACATTGAAGAGATTATTTTGTGTATATTTTCTTTAGGGAGATTATGATATTGTCATCAATGATTATGCTCGAGCTAAATCTTTATTTCAAGATACAGAAGTTGCTGTGTTCAAGAAAGGTAATAATAATTCATCTAAAATTATTTTTATTGAATAGAAACAGTGACCAAACCTTTAATTCAAGTATATCATATTATACATTTCCAATTCAATCCTTAACCCTTCCAGTGTCCAGGATATCTGTATATGTTCACAAAATTCTAAATGATTATCCAAAGATGTATATATCTGTTTTCAGTGCAACCAAAAAAAAAACGAAATTTTTAAAAATTATGTTTTAAATTTTTTTTATATATTTTATAAAAATACATAATTCAGGTTTGATAAATAATATTTTTTTCATTTGATGCATATTTTAGTAAACTATGACATAAATAATTTGTTAAAGCCATCTGATGGCCATTTTTTAGAAGCGATATAAGGTTTTGCCTATTCGTTTGTTAGCATTACTCTATGTTGAAGCAATCCCCTAATTTAAGCTCAGAAGTTTCATTTGAACCATTATCAACAAATTTCTTCTTTAAGTTTCCAAAAACTCCCGATGATTAACAAAAAACTACTATTTTTAAAAATGGAAGATTTTGGAAGTAATTATGAAATATGTATCTTTTTTTCGGATACCACTGTAAAAAGTCTTATTAAAATTAATTTTTCTACAATGTTCAAATTTTTTGCATTAGTAAAATTTAGAATTAAATTTATTTAATTTGGTACATAACATGACCTATTCCTGTTGATTAGTTATTTATTAAAAATATTCTAAAGTTGACTTGTTTATTGGACACTGCAACAAGTCTGGACTATTCTCAAAGTATGGTAGGAGAAAAGAAATTACAAAATGGGAGAAATGTTTACTTTAAACAAGAAAATTATTATTATTTCTATCTATTAGTGGTTTTTAAATAAAATTTTTTGTGTTGCCAGATGCTTTTCTTACTACATAACTCTAAAAAAAGTCCCTATTAAAATAAAATCTCATCTTTTTTGTTAAATATTTTATTTTTAGAAAATCAAGAATTTAAATACTGATTAATTTGGCATATAACATGCCATAATTCTTTTCATTAGTTATTTGGCAAAAAAGTTCTAAATTGAAAATGTTTTTTGGCTGAGCATAGGGAGAAAATAGCTTGGCCCCTGGGTGGAAACCAGTTTTTCAGACTGGATACTGGAAGGGTTAATAAAGCTTTTAGAACAATCTATGCCACTTTTGTTATAGTTGACCAGCATAACTGAGCTCTTTGATTCTGTTTGACCCTTTAGCACATTCATTTATTTCTGGCTGTATTTGCTTCTGCTGCAATAAGTTGTTTGGTTTACCCATTTTGATTTAATAAAATAAAAATAAATACCCCCTCAAGCAGCTGCTTGCCACAGAGGTCTGACAGGAGCCTGTCAGTTTATATGCCACAGTAGGAGATCTGAGAGGATGGCAGGACCTCAGCAGAAAAACGACACACACATCCATGCCTAATCCGGGCTCGAACCCAGGTCCCTTAGATCAGTAGCCAAGCGTTTATGTTTCATGAAATCTTTTTTTGCAAAAGAGATGAGTTCAGGCTTGGGCTTAAAATTACCCACATGGCTTTAAATTCCGAATAATTTTAATTTCTATTTTTTTCTTTTTGGTAATTGTGAAAAAAAGTGAAATTAGAAGATATTTTATGATTATAATTTTAACCTTTTAATCAGTTTCTAGTAATTAAAAGTGTCATGTGGCCTTTGATTTTTTTTAGCATTCTTTAATTAACTGAGTGGCTCTTAGCATTTATTGTTACTCAAGAACTTTTAGTTTCTACTAGTATTTCTACTATATTTCATTACAAGTAGAATTAAAATTTTAATTTTGTAATAAAAAACTAATTATAATTATTTTAAAGTTTGTAATATCCTACTAAAGAAATAATTTTAAAAAAATTTATCGACATACATTTCTGTATATATGTTTTATGATGCATCAGAGAAATGTTTTCCCCAAAATGTGTACAGACAGGCTCAGGCTATAAAAAACAGCCCAAACTCATTTTGAGTAAAAAAGTATATTTCAAATTTAAAGCTGAAATAAATCAGCCAATAGAAAAAATTCCAGCAATAAACAACTGAGCGGCATAAAACAATCATAGCAAAATTTATTTAAGTTCTAAACTGGCAAAAATGTTTAAAGAAAACTTTTGAATGTTATATACTATATTCTTTCGTAATTATTTCATTTGCTTACAATATTGGGCTATCTTAATAACACACTGTACTTATACATAGTCATTATAAAAGATTACCTATATTTTAAAGTGTTATATGTTATTAAAAAATTAAGTAAGCAAAGTAATTGTGTGTACAAAATGCCAAGAAACTCTCACAAAATTTCATTCTATGTTCAACAGCTTCAATATATCAATTTATGTGTATTCAACTTGTGTCCATACTCAGTTGAGTATGTCTAGTGGTAACACTTGCAACAGCTGTAGTGATTCTTTTCTAAACTGTAAATTATGAATTTTTCAGAATAAACAGTGTTTTTAATGTACCCTCAAGAAAAGTTCAATTGTGTCAAATCAGGATTTCTTGAGACCCACAAGTTTGGGCCACCTCTACCAATCCAACGATTTGGATATTTGACTTGAGACAATATTATTTGTGATATTTGCACTAACATGTGATACTAACTCAATGCCATCATAAGAAGGATACTATGAATGTTTCTTGACATTTTAGACATGGAATTGCTTTTTTTATTTAGTTATTTAATAGTATATATATCACTTAAAAATATGGGTAGTCTTTTATTATGACCCTGTATATTGCTATCTTAATAAATAGATTATCATAATAATACACTGATTATTTATAATATTGAGCTGTCCTAATAAATACACTTTGTGGTTTTCAAAATCATACACCACCAAGTTAAATATATTTTTTATTAATAATTAATTTTAGTAATACTTGAAATGATGAAGTAATTAAATTAATGTTACATTTTTAGTATATCAAGAAGTAGAACAAAGGATAGAAAAGTTTAGGGATATGTTAGTTGAGAGACTTAGACAGCTACCATCGACAGTGGAGGAGCAGAAAAGATTGATAAAGTAAGATTAGTTTATTTTCCTCCTTTTTTGCATTAATTTGTTTCAGTGCACACAGCAAAACTTTACTGTATCATTTTTGAAGGGATCATATAAAAATGATTGATATGGAAAAACAGTGATTGCTAAAAAATGTAAAATGAAAACTTGCAAAAAATATGGTATAGCCATAGACACCACATGAAAACACATTAAAAAATGCAAAATAACCAGGAAGTACCAATAAAAGTTTTAAGGATTACTTCTTGCAGTAAGCAATTTGTGTTTATATATACAGGGTGAATCTGAAAAAGTGGGCAAAACTTTACGGGGTGATAGAACGCAGCTATAGAGCAATATTCGTCATAGAATGTATGGTCGGAACGCAAGCGGTGAGAAGTTAAAAGGTAGTTTTCCACTGTCACATTTAAAGAATGAACACAAGAAGGAGAGGAGATACTCTGTGCCTCACTTGCATTCCCATCCGCCGCACCGTACACAAAGGGCATATCTGCCATTTCGTGGTTAGTATAACCAGCCATCCTCTCGGCAATCCATGGTAGAAATGCCGTTGGGTGCGAGGACCGACCCTTTTATACCATTTCCAACGCCACCTAGCGGCTTGCCGTTTGCGTTCCGCCCATACTTTCTATGACGAATATTGCTTGTATAGCTGCGTTCTACCACCCCGTAAAGTTTTGCCCACTTTTTCAGATTCAATCTGTATATACACACACACATGGTTGTTTTAAAATGAGTTTCCCTATTCCTAAGTTTTCTGGAGTGGTGATTAATGAAAATTGTAGGTAGCTTAATGAGGAATTGCCATGTGGAAGTGATTTAGTGAAGAAAAAATAGTTCAAACTGTCACCAGCAGGTGGAAAACAAGTGTAGAAACATGGAAGGCACAGGTGAGGAAATGATATTTATTGGTTTAATGCACGTGTCTATTACAGAAACAGCTCAGTGTGCTCTTCATCAGTGCAGAGGATGTACTGGAAGTGAAGGACTGCATGGAATGCTGTTACTTGGAGCATGTCGCTCTGGATGTTGGTCACTTACCCTATATAGCATACATAATGTTGACTTTCAGATCAGCAAGTGACCACACACAGCTACGATAAACCCTTTCCTTGAGATATCCCCATAGCCAGAAAGTGGAAGGATTCAGATCCAGTGAGCATGGTGACGAGGCCTAAGGAAAGTCTTGAGAAACCAAGTGCTCATTTCTGAATGTCTTATGCACTAACTGCTTTACCTGCTGACTAATGTGGGGGTGCACAATTTTGTATGAACACTGGCATCCAGACACTGCCATTCCTGGAGGATGGGAATCACATGATCCTGGAGAACAGCACAGTAATGGTCACTTTGTGGTACACCACTCTGGACCTTTAGGTATTTCCTCAAAGAAAAATGACCCAGGGATGCATTAAAGCCACACTACACTGTCATGTACAGGAACTGGAGAGGCCATTCATGCACAGCAGATGGAGGTGATGCCCCCCCCCCCCCATATGTGACAGTTCTGTGTGTTGATTGCAAAAGTGAAAGTAGGACCACCTACAGTTATTTGTCATCTACTTTCATCTGCTCTAGAAATTGAAGTGCAATGTTACGAGTCATGGTCATAGTTCCTGCACCATATGGATTCTGTATGGGTACAATCATACAACACAGCATATCACTTTGTGAACTGTTGCCCTCAGAATGTCTGTTGTAACGTTATGACACTGCTGACTGACTGCATGTCACTTCCAGCACAGGCTGTCATGGTAACCATCACCTCATCCACCATATCTTCTGCAATGGGCAACCATTGTCTTTCTGGTGGCACTCCCAACTCACCAGTTGCCTCAAAATTCTTCACCATCTTCTTCAGTCCCACTGACATCAGAAGTCCTATTTGCATTTGCAGATTTTTCAAACACTGATACTCTCACAGTGCAGCATTTGCATTGCTCTGATTCTAGTATGATAGCTTGATTAGTAGCACACATTCCTTTTTTGTGAGAGCCAAACAGCTATTTGCTTGCAGTGTGGACATTCTCACTTTTATGCAGTGTCTTTTGTTGGAAATCTGTTATTATGCAAACAAACATGAGTAACATACCTGAAGCACCCATTTCCCCCCTGGTGGTGACAGTTGAAACAATTTTTTTTTTTTTGCTAAATTGCTTCTGCATGTTCTCATTAAGCTATCTACCAATTTTTGTGATGCTACATCCATTTGCCACTGCTCCAGAGACTCAGGAATATCAAAACTTATAACCATCTGTATGTAAAAAAGTATATAAATCAGGAAAAACAGGTAATTTTTTTTTGCTACTTCTTTGCAACATTGTATTTCAACTAGAATAGCAATTTTTCTACATAAAATACTATTTCTCTCAATCTCCAAGATTATATCCATAAAAAAATATTATTCAATTGTTTTGGAAACAGTATGTGCCTTGACAAATGTTGGGATGGATTTCAGTTTGAACATTGAAAACTTAAACTACTACTAGGATATTAGCAGTGGCTTTCATATGGAGGGAGTCATGGGGACCATGATCCCCTGCAAGAGACTTGCAAGGTTTTTTGGGTTTTTTTTTACAACAGCCAGTGATTTTTGCATTCCTGAAGAGATTAGAAGGGCAGGGTTACTTCACTAATTTCTTTTCCAGGAAGAAAAATGCACCCTTAGTCCCCAGAAACCAAATGATAAGCTGTTAGAAAAGATCTTGATTACTAAATAATCCATTAGTAAGATTAAAGTGACCTTTCTGGATTACAAATCCTTCATAATCCCTAAATGGCCTCCTATAGACTTATGACTGCCTCTGCACATTAGTTTGTTGGAAAAATTGTTCCAAAGTATTCATAATGCACAAACTCAGTGGAAAGGATTAAACAAAAAGGATTAACATGTGCTTTTGTTTGTGAGACTTGATTGCACATCTGGCATCACACAGAATTCTCTATTGGCATGTTTTTGTTTTTTATTCTATATCAGTTAATATTTTTTTATTAACAGTATTCATTGGCAGTGAATATTTCTGAAAACTATCAAGGAAAATTTTGAGTGAAAACAAGAATTCTGAATAACAGATGTGGGGAAACAACACTTTGAAGAACAGTAAATGTGTTTTTAATTACTGTTTAGCACTTCTTACATCAGACTTTTGATCATTTTCTGATGAATACCACTAGTCAGGCTCAGTTTACCTACATAAGATTTTTTAGTGGCTACACTATTGTGATTCGTCTACTGTTACAACAGTTGAAAGTTTCTCTAGTAACCAAATGTTTTACTTTATTCAATCTCTGTCTACACACCCACCAAATCCTAAATTATCTATTGCTGTTAGGAACATATGAGAGTTCTCATCTGGGCTATCGCATGTTTTTTTTTTTAACTTGCACTGAATGTGATCCTCCTATACAGTGTACTATAATTAATACCCTATCTGATAGACAGGAGACTTCCAAACACACTGATGTATTTTCTACTGAGAGCAGGACACAGTGGGGCAAGTCTCACCTTGGTAATAATTTCCAAACTTCTGAGCTCAAACTTATATATTTAGTGCCTTAGAGATGATGCTTCATGGAGATATATCTATATGCATGTCTTAATGAAAAAATGTTATCAAGAGTATACTTAAATGCTTCAATTGCTATAAGATGGAAGGATAAGATTTGTGCTCTCATAAATGGCATTTAACATAATATGGAAGACCTGCTGACTGTCATTTTAATTCATTTTAAGAATTAAGTTATTGTGACTAGTTAAACTTTTTAACATAATTTATAGAGGTTTTGATATTTTAACCTAATACATTGTGTCTTAACTGTAACTTAACAATGCCTTATCTGCATTTAATCAAGAAGGTATAATTCTGTTTTCTGTGCTTGGTGAAGTTCTTTGCAAAATTGTGCTCAAAAGAATTAAATGTTTGGTTAATGGGCAACTTTAAATGAACAATTTAAGTTCAGAAATGATATAAAATTGTAGGAAAACTATCTTTGCTTGTAATTCCATCTGACCCACAAAGCAAGTCTATTTGTTAATAAATCCCCTTATTTTGAACAGTGTGGAGATCCCTGCCATTAAAAGTGGATTGTTTATTTGAAGTTTTAGGAATATGAGTAATGGAAACTATATTTGCCAAATGGATGCATTCCCATATAATAGAGATGTACATTCTTCTATGTAATTCTTTACTAGATTGTTTAAATTTTAACTAGTGAAAGATTTCTTGTGTGTAACATTTATGTTCATCAAAGTTTTTCCCTCCTCTCCATTTGCATTTTTAAGCATGTAATTTTTTTTTATTAAAATGAGGCTTGTTAAAAATTTTTATATACGCTTTCCTTTGACAATCATTGGTTGTGTAAAAAATATCCCCATCTTTCATTTTTATAGCTTTTTTTTAATGATTTTTTTTTCAGCTACAGATGCAAAATTTATACAAGTAATATTTGTGATTTTTAAACTATCTTTTTCGATTGTATTTCAGGTATTTAGTTAATCTGGAAACTCCTTCTGATCCAGCTTGGGATTGCTTTGTACACAATAAGGTCTGGCTGCTAAATATAATGAATTCATCAAAAGATAAACATCAAGCTCTTGGTAAGCAATTGCAATCTTTAATTCAATTAATTGTGTAATATCATTTAAAAATCTCATTTGTTGAAGGGATTGAAGGGTTGTTTTCAAACTAATATAGGTTATATTTAGAATTTTTACTTTACAATCTGTTCAGTTTTCTAAATGACTTTTACTGCATTATATAAAGTATTTATACAGAATTATAATTGCTCTTTTTATATGGCTGATAAAGATCCTATATTTTGATGGCTGAAGCTCTTTTTTGAACCTCAAAATACTTTCATTAGCTGCAAGTCGTTCTTTTTTTTGTGGATGTGCAAAACGTCCAGCAGGAATCAGTGCAATATATATGTCAAATATCTATAAGCAAGGTGGAACACATCTCTGGGGACAGATATGGAATTTAGAAGTAACAAAGTATGTAAGTCACTGCAAAAAAATCTGGAACATAAAAGTTTTTTCTTCATAATCACATGTATGAAGTTTTCTGGAAGCTCATAGAGTGGGATTTTTATTGTGCATGTTATACAGTGAACTGAAATGAGAAGTTTAGTTAATGGGAAAAAAGAACAGCAATATTAAAACTATTGTTAGTATGCTGCGACTGTTCAATAAGGAAGCCAAGCATTGCTGGTGATTTTTTTCTTGTCATTAGTAAAAAAAAATATTTATGATTGCAGAAGGAATGAAAAACAAATACTGAAAATGTTATTTAGACTAGTTTCGTAAAACTTCTATGTTCTTATACAGTTGTTTATTTCTAAACAGCAAATGCAGAGGGAGAGAAAGATAATCAAGGACAAGATGGCTGGCAAAGTGATGCTCCCCAGGCTGTGAAATTCATTGTGGAAGTTACAGAGCTTTTTTCAGAGCATTTTCCTAATTTATGGAAACTTGGACAGGCTTATCTGACTGGGCAGCTGCACATTAGAGAGGTATTGTAACTAATTCATTCACATTATATTTCAAGGCAATATAAATGTAATAAGGAATTAGTTGTTATTGTTCTGCTCTTATGTATTAGGTTATTTTTTAAATTACAGAATTTTCACAATTGCAATAATAAAGTTTAATCACAAAATAACAAAATAGTCACATGTTTGACAGTTGGGTTGGGTTGTTTTACCTCTGAGTGGCACTTTTTGCACACCATGGGCTAAATGGCCAGGTCACATGGACCCCGAAGGCTCAGAGAAGGTTGGGGGAGGGGACCCACTGGAACAGCTGTTGGGAGACAGATGGTAGCCTCCCGTCAAGGCCATCTAGCGTGTTCTTTAACGTGCACAGGGTATGTCTCTCCCGCACACGGGGCCACGGCTTAACGTCCCATCTGACGGACGGCGGCCTTTCCAAGCCCATCGGTGTCCCCTACTGACCGTGGGCAGGGTGGGGAATTTTGCGGAGATAAATCTCAACGCTGACCCAGCTGGGACTCGAACCTGGGAACTACAGATTACGAGCCTGGCGCGCTACTGACTGAGCCACCCCCGCCCCTTGACAGTTGGGAATAATAATAATCCATTTATTAATCACAGTTAATTGTCCTTACATAATATTTTAGAAGTTTGTTACCAAGCATAAAAAAAATTGTTCTTACCTCAATATTGCTAAAACGTGCATCTTTTGGTTATTGTAATGTTTGCTAATAGCTGGTATGTTATCAGACAGTCATATTCAAATCCTGAAGTTACAGTTCATAATTTTTTATATTTGCTAATAAATTGACTATATTATCTTTAAAATATTGCTTTAGCTAATGGGGTGGAGGTGGAGGGCTAAGTCAGTAGGCATCAGGTTCAAGTTCCATCTGGTCCAGTGTTGAGATTTATCTCCACAAAACTCCCTACTCTGCCCTCAGTCAGTAGGGGACACCGATGGGCTTGGAAAGGCCACTAATCTCTCAGATGGGACGTTAAGCCATGGCCCCATGTGCAGGAGAACCATACCCTGTGCACATTAAAGAACATGCTGGATGGCCTTAATGAGAAGCTACCATCTGTCTCCTAACAGCTGTCCAGTTGGTTTCCTCCCCCCAATCTTCTCTGAGCCCTTGGGGTCCCCCGACCTGGCCATTTAGCCCATTGTGTGCAAAAAAGTGCCACTCTGAGGTAAAACAACTCAATTAGCTAATATAAAAGCATTTAATTGAGGAAAATAATTATAAATTGTGAAAAATAATTATCCGATAGTAAACAAATTTTATTTTTAAAATACTGTTGCTATTGTTTGCATTTATGGAGTAGTTTTTAGTAAATGTTTTAAATCATTAATCATTATAGGTAGTTGACAATATTGAACTAGAGGGTGTTTCAAGACCTATTCAGTTTAAGGTGAGTGATAAATGTGATAGCATTTTCATTTTAGAATATGTATCAAATTATGGAGAACATAGTAATTGTTATTCTGTTAACTGTTATTATAGTAAACTTAAGATCTTTAAAATATTATTAGACACATATTTATTACTATATTTCTGTTTTATTTCAAAAGTAATTGTTGAAATCTGTTAAATTGCACAGCAAATATTTAACTACTTTTCATGTTTTATTCAAATATTCTTTTTTTTTCTACCCAAAACATCTCACATATTTTAGTCATATTTGTATTGTTATTAAAGTTGCTTAAGTTAATTTTACACAATGTTATGATTATTAATGGTTATTTTATGTACACTTTATTTCCTTAGTATTGCAATAAAGCACAGTTTTCCAACCTATATGGGTGAGAGCTGTTAGATAAACCAAAATGTCAGATAATCTATAAATAAAGAACAGCAACCTACACTTCACACTCTCGGTAGAGCCTACAGTCCTCTGTGTCACATGCACCATGCTTTAGACTGTATCTCACATACTGCTGAACTGTTCCTGCTACAATGCTGAAAGAGTAGCTTTGTTTCGGGAGCTTCATGCTATTGGAACCACTGATTATTCCATTACCTCCTTTCTTGGTACTCATCAGAACAAGATGCTGCAGCAAACGTGCATGTGCCTACTTACTGATTTCTTTCAGAACATTTGCCTCTTCTGCAAGGTCTAATATCCTTTATTTCTACTAGGTTAACGATATTAGTATAGTTAATAGATTTCTGAGATAATAGAGAGATGGTATCTTCTGCCTCTGCTATCTCATTCTCCTGTTGTGACTGGTGTAGGGAGCCCCTCATTGGAGGCTAATTTCGCCATGATCTTACATCATCCTTAAACCTGGAATAGAGATTACTTATATATAATCATATAAATAATCAAAACAATGTACATTTAAGATATGTCATAATATAAGTAATCAAAACAATATAATATATAAGTAATCAAAACAATGCACATTTAAGAACATTATCATGTATATACTCAGTACATGTACAGAAAAAAATGTAAAGAACATGTAGTTACTGTAATATTAAAATAAGTGTATAAAGCATTAAAAGTTCACTGCTCAGTTTTGAACCATTATTTGCATTTTTTGAAACATGATAATAAAAATCACAACTAGAGGATGTGTCATTGTTCATACCAAAAGTTGCAGTTTCTCATCTTAAACAAAGAGCAGGCTCAGAAGTGAACCAAGCATCTAAAAAGTAAATATGTGTGGGAAATATATGATGAAACAACCTTGTTTTTCAAAAAATCAAAAAATTCAAAAAAATTTCTGCTGTCTCGATTTCCTCACAGATCTCTGGAGCATGTTGCACTAACATGCTGAGATGTCATGCGTTGCACTACTTGTGTTAGTGTGTTGCACTAATATGCTGCATGTTGCACTAACATGATCAAGAAATGTCTGGATAATGATCATGGAAGTCATTGACAAATGATTAACATAGGTTTAATCATTTGTCAATGATTAAACCTATGTTTTTTAAATGTGTTTAATCATTGAAAGAAGTCAGTCCCATTGTCTCTATCAAGAATATTGTTAAATATTAGATTAGATAGATATAAACAGAGTTGTCTGTTGCACCTGAATGGAATGAAAAATATGGCTTAGTTGTAACTATTGTAAAAAAAAAATAAAAACAATGGGATTGAAGGTAGCATGGCTTAACTTGCAATACAATACATTGATGATGGTTTGATATCAAGAAAAAAATAAGTTTTTTGTTCGATGTAACATGAAATGCAATATAGAGACTGTCTATCTGATGGATGCTCGGCACACTCTGTGAACCAACTTTCTTTCGGTGGTTAAAATAAGATGCAAATGACAATGCAATTTCCAGTCTTTTTTCATCAGCTCATCCATTTTGTCAGATTCTATTGGAGCTATGTAACAGATACTAGAGATGTCTGGATAATGATCATGGAAGTCTGACAGAAGCATGTTAGTGCAACATGCTACAGAGATCTGTGAGGAAATCGAGACAGCAGAAAGACCACATAAAAAAAAAACATTCTTGCCTTATTCAGGACTATATAAATTTGCTTATTACTTGAGTCCTTTATAACTTGAGTACATTTTATATTGTGTTGTTCAGAATATGTTGAGCTACTGACAGGTTCCTGTCTGACCTCTGTGGTTAGCAGCTTCTTGAGGATGGATTTATATATATATTTATTTAGTATTAGTGGACAAATACATGTTTTGATGTGTGTATTTGCATTTTTTTCTTTTACTGTTTTGGCATGTTATAACTGAGTTGTTCATGAATTATAAAATTATAACCAATTAAACTATTATCTCTTAAACATTTTCTTTTTGTCAAGCTGCATGCAATCCTTACAATATAGGTATTTCATTTGAAATGCAGCTCTATTTAGAAATCTTCACACTTTTCTATGTGCTATCAGAAGCCTAAAAAAAAGCACCTGCTCTAATGGTTTTTCATATTTCACTATATATAATATTATACATAAGTTAATGCTCTTACTATTATATATATTAGTTAATGTTCTTATTACATATATTTGTTAATGCTCTTATTATCATATAACACG
Organism: Ryuthela nishihirai; assembly: GCA_038380435.1. Classification (NCBI taxonomy): domain Eukaryota; kingdom Metazoa; phylum Arthropoda; class Arachnida; order Araneae; family Heptathelidae; genus Ryuthela; species Ryuthela nishihirai. The sequence continues at coordinate 39,774,245 of JAWZYU010000034.1, read as the reverse complement.
AGCTTGTATTTGGAAAAGTTTGTGTACTTACAACATTCAAAACCTTCCTTGAGAAATCATATACCTGAGATTATAGTATCAAGACATGTTAGAATTTGTCAAATGATTATGTAAAATTATGTGAAATCAAAAATGTAGTATTATGCCAAAAAGAACCTAATGCATAAATAGCATTTTTTTATACAAATATACCAGCAAAACAAAACATTGCATAAGCTCTAATATAAGATGAGCACACTTTTGACTGAATAAAACTAGGACTAACTTTAGAACTGTGTGTGAAACTGTTAAAGTAAATTATTCATGTTATGAAATGTATGTTTTTGATTTCAAATGTTTTTTTTTAGAACATGGTAATGGAAGTAACTTACAGGTTTTGTAACTTGGTTCGCAAGTCTCTGTTGCCACACTCCCTTCATGTCTTGTCTATTCATCAACAGCAGACTTTAGGTTCATGGCCTAAATCACAAGAATCTTTGGTTCCATGGCTACCACATTGTTTAAGATGCATAAGGTAAAATGTTTACTATTACGGTTCTGTTCTCTCAGTTATTAAAGAGCTACTATTAATCCTTATAAATAGAATTTGTTTTTGTGATTCAGTAATAGAATATCTTTATGAAATAGATATGTCAGTTTTATTACAATTAATGCTGCTATTTTTAATAGTAAATGCACAGACTACCTTATAGTCACAATTAACTGATGGATGAACTTGATGGTTGAGTGGTCAGAATACCTAGCATGTAACTTGGAATGGGGAGTTCAAGTTCCACTCATAGCAAAACTCATTCTTTTAGCAGATATTTTTGTTTAAGTAAGGTACCAGATTAAGGCAGTATGGTTTAAGGGAATGCTTTTAACATTTAACAGTGTTATAGTGTTCCACAAACTTTTTTCATTCATGATACAGCAGAAATTTCTGAGGAACTTTGTGGCATAACATAACAAAAAAAATTAATAAGAGCAGGACACTTGAATGCCATTCTGGAAGTTTTCATGCGTAATACATGTAAAAATCAAGAAACTTCTACAGATAAAAAATTTATAAATTTAAAATCAAAATTCTTTATTTATTACTAATGCATAAATAATGTAATTATCTGTCTATAGAGAATTTATTGTTTCTATAAATTTGTAGCCATTGGTTTAGCATTGCTTCTGGTGTATCAGGGTGCATTTTGTCTCCTTTTCTCTTTAGTTTTGTTATTAATTATGTTTTATGAAATTCACTGCAAGGGAAAGATATTTTGGGCTTAAATGGTCTAAAGATCTGAAAATTTCTTAGTTAGATTATGTTGATGATTTAGCCATTTTGGCAAATGATGTTGATGAGATGAACTCTTTCATTCGAGCTGGGTTGGGTTGTTTTACCTCTGAGCGGCACTTTTTTGCACACCACGGGCTAAATGGCCAGGTCACATGGACCCCGAAGGCTCAGAGAAGGTTGGGGAAGGGGACCCACTGGACAGCTGTTGGGAGACAGATGGGTAGCCTCCCATCAAGGCCATCCAGCGTGTTCTTTAACGTGCACAGGGTATGGCTCTCCCACACACGGGGCCACGGCTTAACGTCCCATCCGACGGACGGTGGCCTTTCCAAGCCCATCGGTGTCCCCTACTGACCGTGGGCAGGGGGGGGGGGAATTTTGCGGAGATAAATCTCAACGCTGACCCAGCTGGGACCATTCGAGCTGTTGATGAGACCTAGTAGTAGAGTAGGTTTGGTGATTAACAAAGAGAAAACTAAAGTGATTAAAATTGGTCAGGCACGTTGTGATTCAGTTAATCTGAATAGTTCCACTCTTGAGCAGGTGTCTCAGTTTAATTATCTTGGAAGCTATGTAATAGATACCGTCTATTACATAGTAGATCTAGTTTTGCATATAGTCTATTTATATAGCAGATCTAGGACTATGTAATAGATACCATAGTAGCATGAGATTAACAGACGAATAGGGATTGCTGCCAGGACTTTTAAGATCAATGGAGAGTGTAGAGAAATAGGCATATACACCTAAAGACTAAAATTAGACTGTATAATAGTTTGTTTCTTTTTAGAGTTAGTTATGGTAGTGAAACTTGGACGTTTTATAAACGAGATAACAGGAAGCTTGATGCTTTTGATTCTAGATGCTTTGGCATTAGGTGGTTGAACTTTATAAGTAATGATGAGGTTAGGTAAAGGAGTTGGCAACTTCCTTTAAGCAGCATATTGTGCAGAGAGAGACTCCATTGGTTTGGCCATGTCCATATGCATAATTATAGATTAGTGAATTGGGTTATGAACATTGTGCCTAAAGGCCTCAAAAGAGGGGGAGACCTAGGATGTGATGGGTAGAACAATGTCAAACAGGTTGGGTTGAGTTGTTTTACTTCTGAGCAGCACTTTTTTGCACATCGTGGGCTAAATGGTCAGGTCACAAGGACCCCGAAGGCTCAGAGAAGGTTGGGGGAGGGAACCCACTGGAACAGCTGTTAGGAGACAGATGGAAGCCTCCCGTCAAGGCCATCCAGTTTGTTCTTTAACATGCACAGGGTATGGCTCTCCCACACACAGGGCCACGGCTTAACTTCCCATCTAATAGACAACGGCCTTTCCAAGCCCATTGGTGTCCCCTACTGACCGTGGGCAGGGCGGGGAGTTTTGCAGAGATAAGTCTCAACTAAGACCCAGCTGAGACTTGAACCTGGGAGCTGCAGATTATGAGCCTGGCACTTCAAACAGGACTTTGTTAGAATTGATGTATGGTGGCCAGGTACAGAAGATGTAGCTCGAGTTAGATATGTTTGGAGAACTGAATTGCAGAGTCTGGTTGGACCTCCATAGCCCATGGCTGCTTGAGGATGATGATGATGATAAATTTTTTAATGAATATTGATGCACATTACTTAGGCCACTAAAAAATATCACTTGTGGGGCAATTTCCACAACTTCAATCACTAACATTTGCATTCCAGAACTTTATTTTTAGGGAGAAAAAAAGGCACTGAATAAAAATATATTTACATTACTATTGTACAAGTAGGTAAGAGCAAAAATTATTAGTATGATATATAAACCTGCTTTGCAGAACAGAGACAAGCTCTAGCATTACAGAGAAAGTTAATATTTTTGTGTATCAGTGATGTGTATATGGAAGTCACTTTGAGCAGTTTAGCAACTCACCTAAGTTATTGCCATGACACACTGTTTACAAAACATTGTTTTAGAGGATTAAATATTTTTACATATTGCACTGTGATTTTTCTCCTTTTATATAATTGCTGTTTTATAGTAGATTTCTGCAATAGATAGTACCACACCACATTGCAAGTATAACCTGAAAAAAGGATGCAGCCTTACTAAGATGTTATTTTAATATCCATTAAAATTCAATAACTAAATTTCACCTACAATGATTTAAAAAGAAAGGAAGAAGGTACTTCCAATTTTTTAAAATCATTATGTGAAATTTTCAGTTACAATGTACAGGATTGCAGAGTCTGGTTGGTCCTACAAAACTAGAACAAATAGGGAATTAATATTAAAACTGAGTTTTGATTTAACTGAGATATATTAATAGAAACCAGATACATGTGATTCATCTGTCATTAGAATGCACTATGATTTATGCTATCTAGCAAGAAATGAGGATTAATATTATTGCTCAAATTATAAGAGAATATGACATGGAATCTTAATATTTTGAAACTGAATCTTAGTTTGGTCAAAATTCATTTTTCCTTCCAACTGTTCACTTGTATTGCAACACAGGACATTTGCCATGAATTATTGTAATTGAATATTGAACATTTTTTTGTATATGTGTGCATCTATCCTTATTACAAACAATGGGAGTAGAAATAATCATATTATTTAGAATTTCTCGGAAATGCTCAGCCCACCTAGCCATCACAGAATCCTCACCTTCAACCAACTTGTCATGTTTATCACTTAATCCCTGTGTACCTGTCTGTTTCTTCCTGTATAAAGCATTAATAATCTAGTACAACCCCCTGCTGTTGTGCTGTCTAACTGCTTCCTCAGCCAAGCTATCAAGCCAAAGATTCTTATCAGCTGATCCTTTACACGTTTATTAAGCTTGTTGTAATTCCTTCTGTTAGGTTGGGTTGTTTTACCTCTGAGCGGCACTTTTTTGCACACCATGGGCTAAATGGCCAGGTCACATGGACTCCGAAGGCTCAGAGAAGGTTGGGGGAGGGGACCCACTGGAATAGCTGTTGGGAGACAGATGATAACCTCCCGTCAAGGCCATCCAACGTGTTCTTTAACGTGCACAGGGTATGGCTCTCCCACACACAGGACCATGGCTTAACATCCCATCCGACGGAGGGTGGCCTTTCCAAGCCCATCGGTGTCTCCTACTGACCGTGGGCAGGGCGGGGAATTTTGCAGAGATAAATCTCAACGCTGACCTGGCTGGGACTCGAACCTGGCAACCACAGATTACGAGCCTGGCGCGTTACCGACTGAGCCACCCCCGCCACCCCTTCTGTTAGGCCTAGTAGGGTGTTGATTCATATTAATCCTGCACTTCCTTCTTTCAGCAATAAGTTCCATAGCCTTAGCACTCAAATAATTTTGTTTCCTCTGTTCCCTTTTACCCAAAAGAGTACTGTTGGTTTCAAGAACAGCCTGTTTAAACTGATCCTATTCCTTCCCAACTTCAGCAGAAGAGTATCACTGGTGTGTCTGCTGAGTAGCAAACCTACAACTTGGAGATGCTTTCCTTCCTCCCTACCTGAAAGGGGCGGGGGTGGCTGTCGGTAGCGCGCCAGGCTCGTAATCTGTAGTTCCTAGGTTCGAGTCCCAGCTGGGTCAGCGTTGAGTTTTATCTCCGCAAAATTTCCCCACCTTGCCCACGGTCAGTATGGGACACCGATGGGCTTGAAAAGGCCGTCGTCCGTCGGATGGGACGTTAAGCCGTGGCCCCGTGTGCGGGAGAGCCATACCCTGTGCACGTTAAAGAATACACTGGATGGCCTTGACGGGAGGCTACCATCTGTCTCCCAACAGCTGTTCCAGTGGGTCCCCTCCCCCAACCTTCTCTGAGCCTTCGGGGTCCTTGTGGCCTGGCCATTTAGCCCATGGTGTGCAAAAAAGTGCCGCTCAGAGGTAAAACAATCCAATCCAAACCCTGCCTGAAAATAGAAATTTAAAGTTATTTTTAAGCATCTCATCTTTACCTGTTCATCTGGTCTCTTACAAGCCTAGAATATCTAGGTTATAACGCAGGAATCCCTGTGTGAGGACATCAAGATAATAATCTCTATGTAATGTCCTCGTGTTCCACGTACCTGCAGAGAGAAAATTATTAGTAGGATTTTTAAACTAGGTTTATTGAGAGAGGTAGGGCCAACAGTATCAAACAAACTCCCTGATTGCAGACATGGGGCAAAGACCTGTCCCTCCTCCACTAAAGGCTGAAGTCACCGATGCTGATAGGAACTTCAAGTACCACCTTTTCAAGTGGACTTTTTCAAGAGCCATATGGCCTGCCTGAGATACATTACTCCAGTTTAGAATTGATGATGCCCAACTAGCTAAGAGGGTTCAGGTACCCGTGATGGCCTCTGATCAGGATTATCCACCAGCTGATGTAAGGTGTCCCATGCCTCTGTTCACTTAGGGCTGGCAACCCACAAGCAAACAGAAAACATGGCGGCAGATTCTCCCTCAACAAAGGCCCACCAGTGCAGCAATTCCAGGATCCATAATCAAGCTCAAATCCACAAAACAGCCCAGTCTGGTGGGTATAAATGATCAGTACCAGGACCATGTGAAGTTGACCACTCCTCAGCAGGGTTGAAAGAAAGAAAACGTAGCCATAGATGATCAGATCAATAGGCCACACTGAGCTGGCTCCTCTTCCATTCCCTTCCAAAGAGAATATCTCTTTTGAAAGGTGTGAGGTTTTCCCTTTATAAATATTTTCAGTTTATAAATTTAATGTAATTTTAAATGTGTAGTTTTTGAACTCTTTGATTAAAGCTTGTCTCCTACTGTATTGATAAAAGTGTAGATATTAATATTTTTATTTTGAAAACTCCTTTTTAGAAACTGCTACTCATCACTTTTGAATCTTGATCTCCCAGAAGACATGTTGAACACAGTACAGCAATTGATCTTTGATTTAAGAGTGTATGCAATGAAAACGCTGTTTACACAGGCTGCTGAAGGTATGAATTAGTCATAATTTATGCAGTTTAATTCTTAATCATTAAATATAAAAAGAATACAATGTTTTTTTAATTAAATTTATTAAGCCACCTTAATAGCATGGTATCGTTTTGGCTCACAGTGACACTACTGCTACTGGAGTCTGGGTTTGAGGGCGGTTTGTGGGACTTGGCAAGCCGGCTGCACCATGAGGGTGAGGTCCACTCTTTCTTCACCCTTTTTCCTACTCATCTGCTGTGGCGCACGGGTTGTCTTCCCGCCCGCTTTTCCTTTTGGAGCGGGGGTGGCTCAGTTGGTAGCGCACCAGGCTCGTAATCTGTAGTTCCCAGGTTCGAGTCCCAGCTGGGTCAGTGTTGAGATTTATCTCTGCAAAACTCCCCATCCTGCCCACGGTCAATAGGGGACACCGATGGGCTTGGAAAGGCCGCCGTCCGTCGGATGGGACGTTAAGCCGTGGCCCCGTGTGCGGGAGAGCCATCCCTGTGCACGTTAAAGAACACGCTAGATGGCCTTGACGGGAGGCTACCATCTGTCTCCCAACAGCTGTTCCAGTGGGTCCCCTCCCCCAACCTTCTCTGAGCCTTCGGGGTCCATGTGACCTGGCCATTTAGCCCATGGTGTGCAAAAAACTGCCGCTCAGAGGTAAAACAACCCAACCCAACCTGGGTTTGAGTCACAGGGTGGCATGGTTGTCGATTTATGTATGTGTTTGTATGTTGTATGAGAAACTAGGACAAACCTGACAGAACTTTTAGGTTATCTTTGTCCTTGAAAAAATTATTTTAAATAATTAGTTACTACTTTTCAATTATAATTGTTCAGGTCTTGTATTTTCTTTTTGCATTTTTACAAGTAATTGTTTAATTTCAGTATTATAATTTCATTAAACCAATAAATTCAATTAATTTGAATACCACCAAACAGCTAATGTGGAAATAAAAATGTTGGTAGAGGGTGTTTTTTAACTTATGATTAGGATAACTTTTGTTTTACAATTTTTCCTTTACTATATTTTGTAAAAAAAAAAGTGTAAAGTTTACACTACATCACCTTAAGTAATTTTTAATTATTATTTTATATGAATTGCATATTGTATTGTTGATTTAGATTAAGAAAAAAATTATGTGTTTGATATCAGAAGTTTTTTCCTATATTTGATATCAGTCGATTGTCATTATTTAATTTCATAATTGTGTAAAATTATTAATGAAGTTTGCTCAATAAAATCTTGTTACAACAAGCTTAATTTTTTTACTTAATGAACTTTTCAAATAATTTGCATAATATAATTTAAAACATAAAAATATAAAGAGTAGGAAATCAAAATAGTTTAATAAGCTCCTTTTTAAACATACTTCCCCATTAAAATTAAATATTTTTATCAAGTTACAATTCTAGAACAGTGTTTAATAATTTAGTTGTGTAGTTAGTTTTTACCTCTGAAAGGTTTTACCTCCCTAAGTTTTTTTTACCTCTGAGTACCACTTTTGTGCATACAATGGGCTAGATGGCCATGTCACAAAAACCCAAAGGGTTAAGAGTTGGGTAGGGGACCTACTGGGCAGCTGTTGGGGAGATGAAAGCTTCCTATCAGATCAGTGTGTACAGTTGCTCAAAAAAATATCAGAACGCTATGATTGATTACAGAATTCAAAAAATATATCTGGCAACGATTTTTTTAGAAATTAGTGATCTGACAACCTTCATGTACGTATAAGAAGGTTGCAAGATCACTAATTTCTAAAAATATCATGCCAGATATTTTTTCTGAATTCTGTAATCAACCATAGTGTTTGGATATAGACTGAAAATTATTTTTTGTAGGTGGGGACAGTGAAATCAAACTCTGTCACTGCACTAACATGGTAACAATATAGTACTTGTGTTTAAAAATTGCAAAAAAGTTGCATTTTTCATAAGTAGCACTGTGTTTATTATTAGAGATGAGCCAGATTGAATACTAAATATATACAAATCTAAAATACCTTTTTATAATTATAAGTACAGTTTATAATCTTGCCTTAGTTCACTTTGCATATTAGGTTATACTATAACCGTTTTCCATTTGAGAATAGGTCCTTTGCTAATGCAACTAACACGTTAATTATTAAATGATAAACATTTAGGAAAGTAGCAGATATCCACAGCTACATTATGCAATTATAATAAATGAAACTATTTAACCTATTTCGAGATTGTGAATTTAAGATTTGATTGTGAAAATCTCATCCTTCAAAGACAGGGATTGCAGAAAACTCGGTGGGATGCATGAAGGCCTTGAAAAAGGTGCATAGTGGAGTGGATAGGTTGAGCAGGCAACAATAAAATGTTCTTTACATACTAATCTTTGTTAAACTCTGTTGTCATCATTAAATTGTTTAATGCACTATCATTTTACATGATGTTTAATTTTAACTTAGATGTTTGCCATCTTTATCAAAGAGAAACCTGGGTTGTAGAGATAGATGACCAGAATGGGGGAACCACACAGTTGGTAAGTATGCTACAAATGACCCACCCAATTACATTCTTTTGGTGTTCAGCATTTCAAATTTCATGATTTATTACATAATACTTTGACTTATCAACCTGAATGACAAATGTATTATTTTATAGCCTCTTCTGTTTGAAAACAGAGTAGTCGAAACTCTGCAACTTGTTCGTGAGACAGTGCTTCAATCTGGACCCAAAGAAACAGAGGTTAGTATTTTATAACTCCTAGTTAAATGTGTGGTGTGTTTATATCTGAGAAATAAAATATAGCATTTTTACTATCATCCTCCTCCTCCTCATCATCATCCTCAAGCAGTCATTGGCTACAGAGGTCCAACCAGACTGTGCAATTTAGTTCTCCAAGCAAGTCTGTCCTGAGCTACATCTACTGCATCTGGCCACTGCACACCAATTCTAATAAGGTCCTGTTTGACATTGTTTGCCTACTGCATCCTAGGTCTCCCCCTCTTTCTGAGGCATTTAGGCATACTGTTCATAATTCTATTCGCCAATCTATAATTATCCATATGGGCAACATGGCCAAACCAATGGAGTCTCTCTTAGCACAATATGCTGCTTAAAGGAGGTTGCTGACTCCTTTGCCTAACCTCATCATTAGTTAAGAAGTCGAACCACCTAATACCCAAGATACTGCGTAAGCATCTGGAATCAAAAGCATCTAGTTTCCTGTTATCTTGTTTACAAAATGTCCAAGTTTCACTACCATAACTAACCCTAGAAAGAACCAAACTATTATACAGTCTAATTTTAGTCTTTAGGTGTATACGCCTATTTCTCCACACTCTGCTTAGATTCTTAAAAGTCCTGGCAGCAATCCCTATTCGTCTGTTAATCTCATGCCGCACATCATTATTATCTGTTAGATAGCTCCCAAGATAATTAAACTGTGACACCTGCTCAAGACTGCAACCATTCAGATTAATTGAATCACAGTTTGCCTGACCAATTTTCATCACTTTAGTTTTCTCTCTGTTTATAACCAGACCTACTCTACTACCAGTCTCATCAACAGCTCGAATGAGAGTTCATTTCATCAACATCATTTGCCAAAAGGGCTAAATCATCAGCATAATCTAAATAAAGAAATTTTCGTATCTCCAGCCCATTTAAGGCCAAAATCTTTCCCTTAAAGTGAATTTCGCATAACATAATCAATAACCAATCTAAAGAGAAAAGGAGACAAAATGCACCCTTGTTGAACACCAGAAATAATGCCAAACCAATTGCTACAAGACTTATCAACTCTCACACACGACTCAGTGTTATTATAGAGAGCTTTCATTATGTTAACGGGGCAGGGGTGGCTCAGTCAGTAGCGCGCCAGGCTCGTAATCTGTAGTTCCCAGGTTCGAGTCCCAGCTGGGTCAGCGTTGAGATTTATCTCCGCAAAATTTCCCCGCCCTGCCCACGGTCAGTAGGGGACACTGATGGGCTTGGAAAGGCCGCCGTCTGTCGGATGGGACGTTAAGCCATGGCCCCGTGTGCGGGAGAGCCATACTCTGTGCATGTTAAAGAATACACTGGATGGCCTTGACGGGAGGCTACCATCTGTCTCCCAACAGTTGTTCCAGTGGGTCCCCTCCCCCAACCTTCTCTGAGCCTTCAGGGTCCATGTGACCTGGCCATTTAGCCCATGGTGTGCAAAAAGTGCCGCTCAGAGGTAAAACAACTCAACCCATTATGTTAACTAACTTGTCAGGTATACCATATAATCTTGCAATCAACCACAAATTATGACGATCAACAGAGTCGAAAGCCTTTTTGAAATCAACAAAGCTAGCAACCAAAGGTTTCTGAAACTCTAAACATTTCTCAAGAATCTGCCTAAGTGAAAATATCTGATCCACACATCCCCTACCACTTCTGAATCCACATTGCTCATCACGCAATTGACTGTCAATAAGATTCTTAATTCTATTAAGCACAATCATGGAAAGAACTTTACCTGGAACAGAGAGTAGGCTGATACCCCTATAGTTATCACAAGAACTGCGATCACCTTTTTTGAAAATAGGGACAACAATAGCTCTGGTAAAATCCTTAGGAACCATGCCTTTATCATAAAAGATATTCAAAATTTCAGTCATCCAAGTGGTAACCAAAACATTCCCAGCTGTAAGCATTTCTGTAGTAATTTCATCTACTCCTAGGGATTTATGAAGTTTTAGTTTATAAATAGCCAAAATAACTTCAGATTGTGTTATAGGGCCAACATTAAAGCCACCAATGCATCTATCATCATTGCAAACAATAGGAATAGAACTAACCACATTGTTTAGAACATCGCTGAAATGCTCAGCCCACCTAGCAATGACAGAATCACCTTCTATAACCTTACCTTGTTTATCCTTCAATCCCTGTATACCTGTTCGTTTTATACCACACAAAACATTAACTATCTGGTACAGCTCTCTGCTGTTGTGCTGTCTAACTCAGGCATGGCCAACATACGGCCCGCGGGCCGGAACCGGCCCGCGTAATGAATTTGTGGCCCGCGAACAATTTTTCAATATTAACATTTAACTTCTAGTAATTAATCGAATGAATTCTCGATACTTCTATATTTTTTAAAAAAGATTCCGTTATAAAGAATTAAAACTTTTATACTCATCTGCACTCGATGTTCAAGCGACGTTGCCAGCAGGCGAGTAAAATATTTTTGCATAGTGCAAAAATATTTTAAAAATCGATCATGTTACAAATGTAGTTGTGAAATTAGTGAATTTCCTACGATCAAAAGGATTAAATCACAGGCAATTTATTGATCTCCTTGAAGAACTAAATACCAGTCATTTAGATGTACTATATCACAATAAAATCCGTTGGTTAAGTTTGGGAAAAGTTTTAAGACGTGTGTGGGACCTTCAAGAGGAAATAAAAATATTTTTAATGCTTAAAGAAAATGAGGATTTTCCTGAATTATTAGATCCAAATTGGATTTGTGATTTAGCATTTTCTTTGGATATTCTCACACATTTGAACGAATTTAACACATGTATACAAGGAAAAAATTTATTTGCTCATGATTTAATACAGAAATTAAGAGCTTTTAAAATGAAGCTTAGCCTTTTTTCTACAATTCTGGCTGAATGTAAATTTGATCATTTTCCAACGTTACAGACCATATCTTTAAATATTTTAAAAGGTTAAAACATTTAATAAAAACATCCTTGCACTAATGACAGATTTCGAGTAGAGATTCGATTGCTTCAAAAAAATTGATAAAATTTTATCTATTATCCGAAATCCATTTTCTGTACAAGTGATGACGTTCCTGTTGATATACAATTAGAAATAATTAATTTACAATGTGATGAATTATTACATGAGAAATATCGAGAAGAGCAAGAAAATTTGTGTAATTTTTATAAGCAATTGAATAATGAAAAATATGGAAATTTAAAAAAACTTGCCAAGACGTATTTAGTAATCTTTAGCTCAACTTATATTTGTGAACAAACCTTTTCTTTAATGAATCTAAATAAAAGTACAACAAGATCAAGATTGAATGATTTACATTTGGAGGCTGTGTTAAGAATAGCTACTACAAGTATAGAACCAGATATTAAAAAAATAATAAGCGATGCAAACCGCCTCAACACGTTGCATTAGTTATTATGTTAATTTGTTGTATTGATTTACTTACAATTATTCATAAACAAATTTCATAATAAAATTTTGTTTACTTAAAGAAATAAGTGTTTTGCTTAACATTTTTCAATTTTAATATTTCGTCCGGCCCGTGAAAATATTTTTTTTTTCCAATCCGGCCCGGGGGCAAAAACAGTTGGCCATGCCTGGTCTAACTGCTTCCTCAGCTTTGTCAGCCAAGCCATCAAGCCAAAGATTGTTATCAGCAACTAACTGACCCTTTACACCTTTAACAAGCTCTCTATAATGCTTTCTATTAGGACTAGTAGGGTATTGATTAAGGATATTCCTGCAGTTCTTTCTTTCTGTAATAAGCTCAAGTGCCTTATCACTCAAATAATTCTGCCTCCTCTGCTCCTTTTCTCTTAAAAGAGTACTGTTAGTTTCCAAAAAAGCCTGTTTAAAACGGCCTCATTCTTCCTCCACTTCAGTAGTAAGCAAACCATGACTGTCATAACGATTAAGTAACCTATCATGGTAAGCTTTAGCTATAACTGGGTCTTTCAGAGCTTCAAAATTAAAGGTAAATGTTTTAACCTTAGCACAGCACTTTTTAAGTTGCAAGACACTTTTAAGGTAATGGTCAGATCCAATTTCAGCTCTCCTATATGATCTGGTATTCCTAACAGAACTAGCCCATTTGCTGTTAATTAATATATAATCAATCATATTCTTATGCAGTCCATCGGGTGAAACCCATGTGTACTTATGTATGTCGCGGTGTTTGTAATAAGTGTTAGTTATTCTGAATCCATTGAGTTTACTTACCTGTAGGAGACGTTGCCCATTGCAGCTACCAATACCAAAAGAGACTATTACTCCTCCCCAAAGGTCAGAGTCAGTACCAACTTTGGCATTGAAGTCACCAAGAACAAGGGTAATATCTCCTTTCTTGACAGAATTCAAAATATCCTGAAGTTGTCCGTAAAACCTATCCTTCTCATCCTCATCAGCATCCTCAGTGGGGGCATAACAGTAGATAACATTCAAGTCTTTAATGCTTGTCTGAAATTTTGTTGTAAAAAACCTTTCATTAATGCACTCTTATCCTAGAAGAGCATCACTAGCGTGTCTGCTGAGAAGCAGACCCACGCCTTGGTGATGCTTATTATCGTCTCTCCCTGAAAAGAGAAATTTAAGATTATTTTTAAGAATTAAAATTCCAGTATAGTAAATTTTTTTTTTTTATTAAAAAATAATTTTACTATACTGGAATTTTAAATTTTTTATATGAAAAATTAAAGGTTTTCCTTATTTTTTACATTTAGAGCTAAACTCATTTGGTTTTAGTACTAGTTTAAAAGTTTTGTTAAAAGTTTAAAGTTTTTAACCTGTCTTATTATTGTGTATATTACAGTTCTGCAACAGATCCCTAACCTACAATATCATAAATTTCTTATATTGTTTATTAAAAACATTGAGAGATTAGCTGCATGTTGTAAGTGGCAGGAAACATAATATACTTTTTAAGTTGAACCTGCACTTAGCTAACCATTATGCCAGTCAAAGCACTAGGCCTTGATTAGCATAGCTACTATTCCAGCAGGCAAGCTTTGTGTACTGTTAGCTCTGAAACAGTGTCAGCAATGACTTCAGTGTTAGTAGGGCATGTCCTCATATGAGAAGGCATGTACAAACCAGGAGTAGTGTCTAGGGCCCTTCTCTATCCTATATGTTGCAAATCAGGAATCAAATCAAAAAGCTGTGGTTAGAAAATTAGTTTTATAGTAGAAAAAACTTCTGTATTCTAATAGCTGTCCAGTGGACTCCCTAATTGTGATCCCTTGCACTTGGCCATTTAACGCATTGTGTACATAATGTTCACCATAGTGCCTCTCGGAGGTGAAGCATATATATATATGAGTATGTAGAATTCAGGTTTAAAGAGCTAATCTTACAAATCCCAATTTTGCTTAATAACAAAATAAATATAAATGAATGGAAGTTTTTGCTGAAGAACATGATTTACATGTACTAGAGCTTTTTCATCAGTTTTGTTATAAATAATTATAAATTTCTGAAGAAATGAACGAAGATCATCATTTCTATGTAGCTATCTTTTTCCTTCAGCTCCTGCTGTTATTTAATCTTGCCCCTCCCCATTACCTGAAATGATATTAAAGTGCCAGTTGGTTAGTAGTATTACAGATTGAGGTTCAAGGGTTGACATTATTAATTTGCAGCTGCACATAATAAAATTTGGCCCAGTGCAATTATACAAGGCAGCACATTAAATAGATTGTCAAAAACAGTGATATTTCATCAAAACTGGTCTGTTTCAGTACAGTCAGCTTATAATTGATATCTGATGATTATTGTATTTCTCTTGAAAAATTGTATAGCCCAAGTGAGATAAAGTAAAAGAGTTGTTGGTGGTGGTGGTGGGGGGGGGCTGCTGCAAACGGTAAAAAATACCATGGCTACTTGCATCAGTTCGGTTTTGCAATTGAGGTATACAAAAGGTTAAGTTCATTCAAACAGGTTGAGAATTGTTGTTTTGTTATTATTTGTTACACTGAAATGTACATTTGTATTTTTTTTTGCCACCTGCTGCAAACCATATGGCACAGGCGCACAACTCACAACACTTACATTTGTATTGTTTTTAAAGTAGCATAACGATATATTATGTGACAATTCATAAATAAAATTATTGTAATCCACTTTTTTTCTTTCGTATAAATTTTTGTTTAAATTTCATTATAGGTATTTAGTCAGATCAATGTACAAGCCACAATTAAACAACTGTCCCAAAGTCTTCTGCAAGCATTTGCCTTTGCTCTTGAGAAAATGGCTATTCCTGATGAAACTAAAGAAGATAATAAGTATGATATTACATGCTGAATTTAAAATCTATATTACTTTTAGTAAGTTAACATTACTGGTATTTATGTTGCTTTAATAGCATATCTATTGTTTTAAAACTAAAATGTAATAAATATTTCAAACATTGTATGCATCATTCGCTAAAAATGTAGATTGCCATCGCTTAAAATGTAAATGTATATATATTTGTTCATCTGGGTAGTAATGTGTAATTAGTAGTGTGGGTAGTAATGGGTGGTAATGTAGTAATTAGTGTGTAAAATGTTATCAGTCTAAAATGAAATATGCATTTTGTAATGGATTTTTTTAGCTGTTGCAGCTATTATGCACTCTTGGCACAGGCATGAATATTACTAAGTGACTAAAATCTGCTGTGGTTCAGAGATAACTGCAGTGTATGTGTAATACTTTGAAAAAAGCGTAGTGAAATGCAAAAACTTTAAATTCAGTGAACTCAGTTAAAGGAAGGGACTTGATTTGCAAAAAATTTATTGTCTTATTCATGCTCTCGTGTTAAATTATCATGATTTTTAATCCTAAAACCATAAAAATGTTTTAATCCTAAATCCTTAAAACCATAGTTTAATGCAAAAAATTATTTGTAACTATAAATTATTATTTCAATCTGCATACAGCAATTTGCATATCTTCAAATTTTTATAATAATAAAATTTAAGAAGTTCATCTTAATTTATGTCTCCCAATTTTTCTTTTCTCTTTTGGTGGAGCGCTCAGTGAATAGTGTGCCATGCACATTAAAGAACACACTGGATGGCCTCATTGAAAGGCTACCATCTGCCTTTTAACTGCTGTGCTGTAAGTCCTTTCCCACTACGTTCTCGGGGCGGGGGTGGCTCAGTCGGTAGCGCGCCAGGCTCATAATCTGTAGTTCCCAGGTTCGAGTCCCAGCTGGGTCAGCGTTGAGATTTATCTCCGCAAAAATTCCCCGCCCTTCCCACGGTCAGTAGGGGATACCGATGGGCTTGGAAAGGCCGCCGTCCGTCAGATGGGACATTAAGCCGTGGCTCCGTGTGCGGGAGAGAGCCATATCCTGTGCACGTTAAAGAACACGCTGGATGGCCTTGACGGGAGGCTACCATCTGTCTCCCAACAGCTGTTCCAGTGGGTCCCCTTCCCCAACCTTCTCTGAGCCTTCAGGGTCCATGTGACCTGGCCATTTAGCCCATGGTATGCAAAAAAGTGCCGCTCAGAGGTAAAACAACCCAACAACCAAACCCCCTACCTTCTCAGCACCCTTGTGGTCTGGCCATTTAGCTCGTGCACAAAAGAATGCCATTCAGGAAGAAAACAAGACCTCAACTATCAGTTTTTTCACATTATGAAAGTTTTTTTTCCCCAGTTCATGACCAGATCCACAAAGCTGCCAGCTCATCTGCAGGTTATGACAGAACAAACAACCATAACCTGGAATTCAAATCTATACCCCAGAAATTGTAGTGATACCGTGAAGTAATACCACAGTACTACCAAGCTGCTGTTGCAGTATTGCACAACTGAAAACAACTGTTGGGAACTAAGAACTTCAAAATGTTCAAAACTTGTTTTGGAAAATTGTTTCTAGTAATTTATTATTTCATTAACTTGATATTTATTGTAGTATTTTTTCATTTTTGTTAATATTTATTTTTATTGAAATACATGTAATTATTTTCAAAAACAAATTAATGTTGTTGCATTTTTTCCTATTCTAGATTGAATGAAATACCTTATTCCAGGACAGGGTCTGGTAATCAAAACACCTTACTTGGAGGTGACAACATTGAATTACCTTCACAGGTAAATCATTTTTATATATTAATATATACAATTCAATTGTGAAAAAAAGTAGAAATTTCAAGCTATGGATTATTTGTTTCCATTTGATAAATACATGCATATCTCTTAAATGGTCAATATTTTTTTAAAAGCAACTAACTTTTGAACCTTACTGTGAAGTAATTAATAAACAGAAATGTTTCTTGTTACGTAACAAAAGAGCATTTAATTCTGGACAACTAACCACTATTTTAGATGTTATGTAACTTATGAACTAAGCCTCATCTATTGTGATTATATTTCCAATTTATAAGCAATGTTCACACTACAAAAGCTCTATTCAAAACTATGCATATGTATTTTTCTCCCAGATCCTGTAATAACTAATTATTTTGGCTGTAATGAATTTTAAGATTAATCTGAAACATTCACTAGAATCCAAAAAATTGTGTAATCTAATGTGAATGCTTTATTTCTATTGTTTACCCAGTGGCATTATTTTTTATTACAACAAAATTTTTTGTTTGTTCTTAGGATGCACGCTTATTAATTATCCTGAGTAACTGCAATTATACTGTTAAGAGCATAATTCCTAGACTTCAGGGAAGTTTTGTGAAGCATGGTTATCCTGATATGACATTGGTTATTAAGGTAATTGTGATTTTTAAACAGTTCATGATCATTAGACATTTTAAAATAGAAATCTTGTTTGTTTTAATACAGGAGTGAAAAATGAGAGCTGAAAACTATTAATTTTGTAAAGTAAAATTTATTTAGCTTTTAACATAGTAATATATTCTTGTTTTCCTACACTAATGATATGAAATATGTTGGGTTAAAATTATTAGAAGTATTGCTGACACATTGCATTAAACGAATTCATTATTGAATACTTTGTAAGCACATTTTGTTATGTTTGAGATCTTTAAATTTTGATATTAATTATTACATATAATTTGCTTCTCATTAAAATATTTTCTCTTATTCAGTGTCAGAACTAGGTATTCTCATCCCTGGGCATAAATTCTGAATCAACTCCCCAGTCTCAATCATTATGGATTTATTAATGAATAAAATTGTACAATGCTATGTATATTTACCACAAAGATAACATAACTGTAAGGAATATAATACATGAAAAAACAATACCTATATAATAAAATAAAAATAACAAAAAGAAAACTATAAATATAAATTTGAAAAAAAAAATAAAGATTGGAAAAAAAGTATATTTTTAATTCCCAGTTTTTTTAAATTTGAACATCTAATTCTCAACTACCGCTGCCAACTACTGAGCATAGAGCAGATAAAACTGGGACCGAAACCGAAAGGCAAACTGCTGTATATGTGAGAGTGGGGAGACCAATCGCAACACGACAACACATCTGTCACGTGATAATGTTTGTTAACATCTAGTCCATCATGCAAATGAGTAGACTTTAGTTATTGTGGATGGTTTTAGTAGGAACTCTTTTTTACATGTTATTTTTTATTCCTTCCATTGAAAATGAGTAAGCAAATTAAACTGTTGGATATTTTAAAAAGAAAACACGTTGATGACAATGAAAGATGTGAAACCGGGCCGAGTGGTGTGTCCGCAACTCAAATGTGATTTGGGAATGTGGTCCTCTGGTGTAAAAAGGTTGGGAACCACTGTTGTAGAATATGCGATGAACAATATAATGTTGGGGAGCATTTTATGGAATATTCATTCATCTTACACCTAGTTCAGATCCTAAATAAAATACAGATATATCTGTTATCCTTTTGCTGAGGTATTACATCCTTGAAAGTCTTCTCCAATGATTTACATTGATAGTCTTTTAAAAATAGTGCCATGACAAAGGTATGTCTGAGAATTTTTGCTTCTTGATTGTGATCAAGGATTGCCTGAAAAATTAAGTTCAGTTATTCCTTCATCTCATTTCTTTAACTTTTCTATAGTCATCTTTGCAAAACTTGAATGAATCTGGAGGCCCAGCTACTTTTTCACAGTGTTCCATCAAAAGAAATGGTTTCAGATCTTGTTTGTTTACCAACTAATTAACAGAAATAAGTCATGTCATATACCAAATTAAGCAGTGTTTAATCCCGAATTGTATGATAATAAAATTTTTAACAAAAAATGTATTAATTTAAAATAAAAGGTTTTTTTTTGGAGTGATATAATGAAAGAAAGAATCTGGCAAGGCAGTTAAGGCTCTCAATTCAGAAAACCTAATGAACAAAAATAGTTATATTACATATCAATAAAAAATAAACTTTTGTTATGAATATAAAAAAAACCTGAATCAAAAAGAGTCATATTTTAAAATAATTCTTCTTCTTATGGTACAGCTTAAAAAATGGGATTGATTACACACGACAATGGCACTGTTCACAATTATTTTTAAAATTTCCCTTAATTCTGCTTTTGTTTGTAGTGTTCATTGTATTTTGTAGGTTATTCAAATACATAAGCCAAGTGTATTTGTTATTTCATTAAGGCTAAAATTAATTTTGCATATATGCAGTATGGTAAGCAAAATCCATAACCTGAGCAATATTTTGCAAATGTGTAATGATACAAGAATAACAATGGATGTAAGATGCACATAGCAAACCAGTAATGATCAGTAAGTCAGGCACAATTGCAGTGCCCCTGGGTGACATATTAGCACAACTGAAAACAATTTTATGACAGCACTACCAAAATACAAATAAATAATAATACCCCCTCAAGCAGCTGCTTGCCACAGAGGTCTGACAGGAGCCTATCAGTTTATATGCCATAGTAGGTCTGAGAGGATGGCAGGACCTCAGCAGAAAAACAACACGAACATCCATGCCTTATCTGGGGCTCGAACCCAGGTCCCTTAAATCAGTAGCCAAGCGCGCTAACCACTCGGCCATGGGACGGCTAAAATAAATAAATACTCCCTCAAGCAGCTGCTTGCCACAGAGGTCTGACAGGAGCCTGTCAGTTTATATGCCATAGTAGAAGGTCTGAGAGGATGGCAGGACCTCAGCAGAAAAACGACACATACATCCATGCCTTACCCGGGGCTCGAACCCAGGTCCCTTAGATAAGTAGCCAAGCGTGCTAACCACTCGGCCATGGGACGGAGATAATGAAAAAAAATCTGTTATAAAATTGTAGAGCATCATTGATTTAGTAAAAATATTTACCAGCTATGAAGCAGGAAGAACACAACTAGAATAAAACTATGGCCCTCCATAACTTTTACTTTCAAATTCGTTTTGTTAGTCCCATTCTTATATCAGGAACATCTAATTGGAGAATACTTGCAAATATTGAGGATTTCAGTAACAACTGTCTGAAGGATATTGCTCTGTAACAAATATATATACCAGCATAATGGAGCTCCATCATACAGGACTCATTCAACAGCTGTTGACAATAAATTTTGGATTGGGCATGATGAGTGGCATAGTGTATGGCCATCTAAGTTATCTGACTTGATGCTACATGACTTTTCACGTGAGCTATATCAAATGGACAACTCTGCAGGACCTCAAACGAAAAAACAGTTGTAGCTCATTGATTGATGCTGTATGCTACAAGTCTTATGAAGAAACAGGCTCTGAATTTCAATTTTAGTAAGCATAACCTGTTTTTCCATATTTTTTTAGCAATATTTTTCTTGTTTAATTATTCCTGAGTTTTGTTTCTTATTAAATTAAATTTGCTATAATTTGTAATTAGCTTTTTTTTTTTCTCTCTGTCATAGTCTCAAAGGTGTGAGGCGGGGTGGCTCAGTCGGTAGTGCGCCAGGCTCGTAATCTGTAGTTCCCAGGTTCGAGTCCCAGCTTGGTCAGCATTGAGATTTATCTCCGCAAAATTCCCCGCCCTGCCCACGGTCAGTAGGGGACACCATGGGCTTGATAAAGGCTGCCGTCTGTCGGATGGGACGTTAAGCCGTGACCCTGTGTGCGGGAGAGCCATACCCTGTGCACGTTAAAGAACACGCTGGATGGCCTTGACAGGAGGCTACCATCTGTCTCCCAACAGCTGTTCCAGTGGGTCCCCTCCCCCAACCTTCTCTGAGCCTTCGGGGTCCATGTGACCTGGCCATTTAGCCCATGATGTGCAAAAAAGTGCCGCTCAGAGGTAAAACAACCCAACTCAAAGCTGTGACTAACAACTTTGAAAATATGCCAGAATGGGTGTTGAGTTTATTGATCACTACTAGTTTTTTATGTGCCCCCCCCCCCCCATCATTATTCCTATAGCATTATGCATTCTCAAGATCTTTCATCAATTATATATATAATTTGTTTGTGAAGAATTTTATTTTAAAATATTGCAGAGCAGCCAAGCTCGATTTAGAGATGTGGACACAAAACTTTTTGAAATCTATATAGAGCGAAAATGCAATCCTGTAGTGGGAACAATTGAACCTAGAATGTATGCTGGCTGTTTCACATGGGAATCCTGCTATAAGCCTACAGGTAATAAATGATTAAATTCCTTTACTTTTAAATTATAAGTAATATGGTTAGCTACTACTTTCCTTTATTTAAAATTTTGCATTTGGATTATTTCTAGTTCATTTAATGGTCTACAAATAAGTAAAAAAAATTACAGAATTACCTTTTCAGTAAACGAAATAGTGATATAGTAAAAAAATAACTAAAAGTCAATTTTATAAAATTGAGTTACCGTTGAGTTAATTTCCATAATTATGCACTATTTGGGACACTTCTATAATTATTACGAAGGACACATCTATATTACATAAATTGAAAGTCATATCCCAAGCTCTCTGAAAACTAGCTTTGTGCAGAAAAATGTCACTGACAATAAATAAAAGATCTCATTCAAATTCTTCTAATTTTGGCTTTCAATATTCATTTAATATTTATAGTTATTGAAGCTATATTGTTTAACAGCAGATGATACTGTTATACTCATCCTAAACAGTTTTCTTCAAAATTGACAAAAACTGGAAAAATTGTTAAAAAAATTCTATGTATCAACATTTATTTTAGTTAATGACTTGTTATAACTGTTATTTACTTGTAAAGCTTTTGAGATAAATCCTTATGAATAACAATAAAAAATAAAAATAAATACCCCCTCAAGCAGCTGCTTGCCACAGAGGTCTGACAGGAGCCTGTCAGTTTATATGCCACAGTAGATCTGAGAGGATGGCAGGACCTCAGCAGAAAAACGACACACACATCCATGCCTAATCCGGGGCTTGAACCCAGGTCCCTTAGATCAGTAGCCAAGCGTGCTAACCACTCGGCCACGGGACGGCTACTGTTAAATGTTTCAGCTTCCTTAATTCTTTAAGTATTAAATATCATTGAAAAATTGAGATTTGGAAAAATTAGATCTTTATCTCCAATGACATTTTTCCATAAAAAGTTTGTTTTTATAGTTAGAGAGCTTTGCATGTGTTTTTCCATGCACAGAATGTGAGAATGTTCCAGTATTTTTGGTTATTTGGAACAAGGTAGTTCCTTTGGTAGTGTCATAATTTTCAATTCTCAGGTTCAAGTCCCAGCTGTTCCAGTGTTGAGATTTATCTCCACTAATCCCCACCTTGCCCTCAGCAAGAAAAGGGATGCCTATAGGCTTGGAAAGGTTGCCCTCTGTCAGATGAGACCTTAAGCCATGGCCCCTTGTGCAGGAGAATTATACTGCTACAACATCACTAAATATGTGATAGAAGAATATGCTGGATGGCCTTCATGGGAGGCTACCATCTGTATCCTAACAGCTATCCAGTGACTCTCATTCTCCAACTTTCTCTGAGCCTTTGGAGTCCTTGTGACCTGGCCATTTAGCCCATTGTATGCAAAAAATGCCATTCAAATGTAAAAGAATCCAACTGTTAGTAATTTTAGTGCATATGTAATACATTCTAAATTTTATCATTATGCATTTTCTCTAAGCACCCCTTCATTTTCTAGTCAGTTATATTTGTGAAGAACAGTAATGGTATGGCAAAGCATATAATTTCTGAACAAATTTATAAACTTTAAACAAACGATTTTTGTTTAACTTGGAATTTATTTATGGTTTATTGTTAATTTGTTGAGGAAATGCAAAAATTATAATAATAATAATTAAACAAAACGTTTTGAAGTAACTTGGAATGGAATTTATGATTTGCTATTAATTTGATTTTTATTACTTCAGCACATTTTATATGGGTGTATTTAAATATATTTTTAAGTGCATTATTGTGTTAGTTTATTAAAAGAAGTTTTCTAAATTGCAAAAATAGTGACAACAGTACGAGTTCCCTATAATGGTATAGAGAATAAATTTTTATGCATACTAGGTAATGTATCACTACCTACTTCAGGTTTTCAATGATGACTGAAAATGGAACCATTTCTCTCTCTCTTTTGGACACTTTAAAATTAAGAAATAGAAAATTTTATTTTAATGAGTTTCAAAAATTAATTGTAAAATGTTTTAATTTGAATTCTGACTTAAAAGTGTAATTTATATTATGTGACTTAAAAGAAGTGTAATTTATATTATTTATATATCAGGTAAATTAATTATTTCAGGTGTAAGTGTTTATATCAAAGAAACCATAATGAACATGATTGAAGTACATGCTGAGGTAGGTTCATTAAATTATATGTACTGCTCATATAATTTTGCTTTACTGTTTTTTCCCCGCCCTGCCCACGGTCAGTAGGGGGACACTGATAGGCCGCCGTCCGTCGGATGGGACGTTAAGCCGTGGCCCCGTGTGCGGGAGAGCCATACCCTGTGCACGTTAAAGAACACGCTGGATGGCCTTGACGGGAGGCTACCATCTGTCTCCCAACAGCTGTTCCAGTGGGTCCCCTCCCCCAACCTTCTCTGAGCCTTCGGGGTCCATGTGACCTGGCCATTTAGCCCATGGTGTGCAGAAAAGTGCCGCTCAGAGGTAAAACAACCCAACATTAAAGAACACGCTGGATGGCCTTGACGGGAGGCTACCATCTGTCTCTCAACAGCTGTTCCAGTAGGTTCCCTCCCCCAACCTTCTCTGAGCCTTCGGGGTTCATTTGACCTGGCCATTTAGCCCATGGTGTGCAAAAAAGTGCTGCTCAGAGGTAAAACAACCTAACATTAAAGAACACGCTGGATGGCCTTGACGGGAGGCTACCATCTGTCTCCCAACAGCTGTTCCAGTGGGTCCCCTCCCCCAACCTTCTCTGAGCCTTCGGGGTCCATGTGACCTGGCCATTTAGCCCATGGTGTGCAGAAAAGTGCCGCTCAGAGGTAAAACAACCCAACGTTAAAGAACACGCTGGATGGCCTTGACGGGAGGCTACCATCTGTCTCCCAACAGCTGTTCCAGTGGGTCCCCTCCCCCAACCTTCTCTGAGCCTTCGGGGTCCATGTGACCTGGCCATTTAGCCCATGGTGTGCAGAAAAGTGCCGCTCAGAGGTAAAACAACCCAACCACCCAAATGCTTTACTGTTTCATCCTACGAATCAATTAAAATCTTTTTTTACAAAATTTGCCTTGGTGATAATGAAACAAAAGTCATGAGGTTTAAAAGTAACCTTAATGATGCTCAAAGATATAATAAATTGGAGCAGTAATTTTTCAGGCAGATATTAAGCTAATATAAATTTTCAGATTTATGACTATTCACCTAATATAGTGAACTATTAGTCAGATTTTTCTGCTTATATGATCAACTTACTCTTGGTATTAATATTATCAGAGTAATTATAAAAAAAAAACCTGAAATTAAATAATTAGAATGAATACTGTTTTAAGATAATGGGGGATAATTTATACATAATTTGAAGGAATCTTACTAATTTTCAGTATTAATACTGGTAGATTGGGGGAGGGGGTCAGCCAGTAGCATGCCAGGCTCATAATCTGCAGTTCCCAGGTTAGACTCCCACCTGGTCCAGCATTGAGATTTATCTCTGAAAAAACTCTCCATTCTCCCCTTGGATGGTAGGGGACACCTTGGAAAGGCTACCATACACCAGATGGGATGTTGAGCCATGGCCCTGTATGCAGGAGAGCTATACCCTAAGCACATTAAAGAACACACTGGATGGCCTTGATGGGAGGCTACCCATCTGTCTACTAACAGCTGTCCAGTGAGTCTCCCTCCAGCCTTCTCTGAGCCTTGTGGGTCCTTGTGACCTTGCCATTTAGATCAGTGTGTGCAAAAAACTGCTACTCAGAGGTAAAACAACCCATCTGCTAGATTGTTACAGAAAGTGAATAATGAATTTTTTAGAATTGGTAAAGAATTTTCGTATGTTATTTATCTGTCAATAATGATGACATTAAGTTTATGTAACATGTTTCTGCAAATATATCTAGAGTTGAAAATATAATTTTTGAAAAGTAATTTTCCAATATGCAGGTATTTGCTGTTTCACCACCTTTTGTAAGCAAGGTTATGACTCGAGTGGTAGAAGCTGTGGTAGAGGAATTGGCACGACTCTATGAGTGTGTTGAGAAATTTGAAGGAAATGGCAATATTCAGGTTTGTATGCTTCATGCAATCAACATTAAATATTTTGGAAATTGAATGTTCCAAGTGATTTTTATAATTTTATAATTTAATTAATAATTCCCAAAGTGTATTTGAAGCATTTTCTCATAAGATACTAAGAAATGTCCATTTGAAATTCGGTGGATACCTTGGTTTTTAATTGTTAACAAATGTTAATCTTTTTATCTCCTGAGTGTAATTAAGTTTTAGAAATGAGAATTTTTATGAGTCAGATGGAGAACTGAGAAGGATAATCCTCCCCCAAATAGCCAATTTCCTGGGGAGGGAAGTGGAACGAAAAACTCGCAATTATACTCTAATGTGTGTAGTAGAAAGATTTAAAGAATCTTCTGTTTGATTGTGCCATTTTTCATCATCATCCTCAAGCAGCCATGGGCTACGGAGGTCCAACCAGACCGTGCAGTTTAATTCTCCAAGCATATCTGTCCTGAGCTATATCTGCTGCATCCAGCCACTGCACACCAATTCTAACAAGGTCCTGTCTGACATTGTCTGCCCACCGCATCCTAGGTCTCCCCCTCCGAGGCCTCTAGGTACACTGTTCATAACCTTATTCGCCAATCTATAATTATCCATACGGGCAACATGGCCAAACATTATAATGTAAAATTTTTAGGATTTCAGAGAAGGGGATCGTTGGAGGTACTCCATCCTCCATAAAAAATTCACATTGTAACATTTATGAAAATGGCACAACCAGCCAAACAATGCTTTAAATCTTTCTACTCCAAGTGTTATGACATAATTGTGAGCTTGTTCACACAAAATCAGTCTATAGCAAGATTGTCAATTCATTGAAGAAAACATTGAAAGGCATCTTTTTCCATTTTTTGGTGTTTAGCCATTCTGAGGTGTTTTTGTTAAAAGAGGAGTTGAATTATATCCACAGCTTATGAATTGTGAATAGGGTTGATGAACTCAGGTTATGTTTCTTACACATAAACTTTTTAATGCCATTTCCAGTGTCTTGTAACATTCACATCTTAAACTCAATGGAATATTTCCTTTTTGGGAAACTTGCTTGAAGCACAAGGTAATCAGAATTGGCTAGCAGTATAGTGATTTAGGAGCATCCATGGGCACATAGCAGTGAGAGTAGGGAGCAAGCAGGTGGTACTATGCCCACAGCCTATTGGGTTGGGTTGTTTTACCTCTGAGCGACACTTTTTTGCACACCATGGGCTAAATGGCCAGGTCACATGGACCCCTTAGGCTCGGAGAAGGTTGGGGGAGGGGACCCACTGGAACAGCTGTTGGGAGACAGATGGTAGCCTCCCGTCAAGGCCATCCGGCGTGTTCTTTAACATGCACAGGGTATGGCTCTCCCGCACACGGGGCCATGGCTTAACATCCCATCCGATGGATGGCGGCCTTTCCAAGCCCATCGGTGTCCCCTACTGACCGTGGGCAGGGAATTTTGCAGAGATAAATCTCAACGCTGACCCAGCTGGGACTCGAACCTGGGAACTACAGATTACGAGCCTGGCGCACTACCGACTGAGGCCCCCCCCACAGCCTATTGAAAATGCACTTTGAAAACACTGATTCATTTTCATAATGGTTAAAGTAAAAAATATTCAAATGTTTTTAACAAACATGAGGAAAAAGCACTAAAATTACAAAAGAAGACTGATTTTGCCTTGTATCTAATTTATTCTTAATACTTAACTTATGTACAAATTAACACATATCATCATATATAGAGATGATTGTGAGTGATTGGAAGGGGATCATGCTAACTCTTACTATGATACAAAAATGGTAGAGCTCTGAAAATTTGCACTTAGGGGTAATCCGGGTTGTAAATCTTGGGGAAAATCTGAAATTTGACCTCCGACATATCCTTCTAGGTCAAATGGAGGTCACATAGAAGTAAGACTGTGATTTACGAGTGCTAGAAACATGAAAATTGGTGTCTGGGGGTGTTTAGGGTTGTAGATCTTGAAAATGTTATGAAATTTTGGATCTGGAGGGTCATTTTAGGTCAAATTTAGATCTGTCAGTGCTTGAGAGCTAAAAATTAGTTCCTGGGAGTATTTTGAGTTGTAGATCACGTAAATGTTGCAAAATTATGCATCTGATGGGTACTTCAATGTCAAAGGTCAAATATCGAATTATTGGTGTTAGAGGCTTGGGGGTATTTCGGGCAGTGCAACTCAGAAATGAGGGGAATTTTTAGATCTGGTGCCACAAATAGGGGTCGGAGTGACCAGGTAGAAACCAAGAGGTGATAAGGCACCGATTGATTTGTAGTAAATATATAAAATTGGTGTAAAATGAAGATTAAAAAACTTGTTCTAAAGCATATCTCATAATATTGGTGTTTGCTGTGACAGACTTTTACTGTATTTTTTTTAGTTAATTCCTAATGCTTGCTTAATTATATTTTACTTTCGTGACAAACTGATCGAGCACAGTGATTTTTTTTTTTTTTTTCATTTATATTGAATATCTGGAACTGAGAAAAAAATTAGTATGTTACTTATTTTGACTACTAATCCTATTATTTTTCCACTACTAGGCTACTTTGAATCTGAGGGCTTTAGAAGATGCAATGTCAGCTTATAAGACGAGCAGTACAAGGTAATTAAATCACTATACTACTTCGTATTGCAGTGTTCTTACATAGTTTTATTATATGGTTTTTATATAGTTGTACTGATGCTTGAAAGGGTTGTTGTCTGCTGGATAAAGTCTTGACTTTGTGTACAAAACAGCCATATCCTGTGCACGTCAAAGAACATGCTGGAGCTTCACCTGAACCCCTCTGCTTTCAGAATATACCGAAATATAAGCATGGAATGGTAGAGAGATGGTAAAATAGCAGTTACCATACCAATGGTTCTAGTGCTAATCATGCTACACTTGAAAAACATGTAAATATTGTTGATATTGAAACAGCTTTACTTAGAAATTATAACCAACAACCAGTTTTATTTTATTGATATAAATTTATTTATTAACTTAATAGTATAATAAAAGGAGTACTCTTTTATGATTTGAAATGTCTTTAGTGTTTAGATTTGAAAAAAAGAGAAATAATGAATAGATTTTTGCAAAGAGTTAAGATATTACATTTCCGTAAGATATTTCATTCCATAACTAATATTACATTTCTCTGCTTATTTCAATCAGATTTAAGTGGAAAAAAGGTTCAATCAGTGTTTATTTTTTTTTACTTTTTCAGTAAATCGTTTATGATGTGTCGCAGCAAATTAAAGCCTTTTGTCAGTTCCAAGGATGCAGAGTATGTATTATTTCCTATTAAATAAGCGAATGATAATGCTAATGTTGAATATTAATATGCTAATCACACAAATGAGAATATTTTTATTATAGTTTTTTCCAGCTTCACAAAATCAAATCAGCTATGAGCAGATTTTTCATTCCAATCAGTGATATATGGTTTTTGCATCATTTTACAAGTTGAAAAAATGGTTTAATACTTAAATATTTCTCTATTTACAGATTTGTTAATGAATTACTAAAGAAATTCAAGAGTCAAATTTGGCTTCAGCTTCTGTGTTTTAAAGAAGATGCACTTGTAACTGTATGATAGATATTAAACAGAAAATTGAAGTATGTTGTATCAATTTTATGACATGAGGAATATATGTACACTGTCAAAATTCTTAGTTTTTCTGACAGTTTTTTGTTTTGTATATTGAATAAATATAAATTATTAAATTTTATTACAAAATTGTTCAACGGAATGTTATTTAATGTACTCTTAAACTTGTCCATCTAAAAAAAACAGAAAGAAAATACGTATTTGGTCTAGTGTTCATGTAAAATTGTAAGTTTTTTATTGTTCATTCTCGTCTCCAGATCATTGGATACATTATCTCAATATTGAAACGTTAACTTATATCGTCAACCTACTCCTCCTAAGACCACGAAATATATAAAGTGGTTCATGTAGAATTATAAAGCACTCTAAAACGAACTATAAAAAAGGGGTGAAAATAGCAAAACATCACATCCCTAATATTACTGTAATTTTATTCTCATTTTGGCATTGAAACCATATTTTTTTTTAATAGCAGCATAAAATGTTTTTCAAAATAGTTCAATGCATTAAATTTAAGCTAAACTGAGATTTAATATTGAAACGGCTGCACTCAAGCATTACAAGCGAATAGTTACAAGATGCTCCACTAGACCAGGGGTTTCACACTCAAATCATCTAAGGCCGCATCTTATTTCCAGCAATAATAAGGAAAACAATCAGTTAAATATTTTGTACTTTTAATATCAAAATGCAAACCTAAATTTCGTTTCTAGTAGGCTTCATCTTAGACTGAACACATTCTTCATACTTGCACGGGATTGTGGCAGTTGAAGGAAGCTAATAAGTCAAGCTTAATATCATTAACATTTTCATTAACAAAACAAAACCCCACTTTCATGTAATTTTCAAGTATAATATTTTATGCCACTGTAATATAAGGTAAGAATTATAATTCCTAAATTATACTATTTCATTGTTAGTTAATAAGCATAAACGGATTTTTTGGTAGTTTTATTATAGTGATGTCACTCAAAATGTACAAAGCTAAGCACATTAGAAATCTTTCAAAAAAGAAGTTGCTTTTCTTCTTACCTTGCAAGAAATAATATCACGTACAATTACAGTAAAATTTAATTAGTTACATTAAATTACAGTAAAAAAATCAAATTTTGTGTTAAATGCTTTCCAAGTTTCTAAATGATCATCGCTAGTTGAAATCTGTTAAGTATTTATATGATGTACTAATTACGAGGGGAAAAATTTCAGAAACCAGATTTTTTAATATTTTTATTTTAACTATTTTACGTATTTTCTTTATCATCTACCGCATCATTACTGAGAGAAGCAGACTGCTCATCAAACTCTTCTACCGGAGTGGCTAAAATGTGACCACCAGTCAGAAACTGGATCTGATGCGTTTGTTGGATTTGAGCAATTTGCTCTGGTGTAGCATGAAGAACTTGAATGTCACCATGTTCTGTCCTGATGAGCTAAAAGAAAAATCCTTAAATCATTTTGCCTATTTACTAAAAACAAGTTATAAAATATGAAAAGCCACTTTTATAGAAGATTGGTGTCTTGGCAATAGATAATTCATATAACAGTGGCATAGAAATGATGTACACAAGAAAACTTGCATACCTTAATTGCTAAAAAATATTACACTTTACGTCCCATAAACGTGGCACTTGCACAGTATCAGATTTAGAGGTCCAGGGGTCCTAACTGGAACATTTAGGGGTCTTATGGCATGCAGTTGAAATGACCTCTACAATTATAAAAGCAATTTACAGAACGATTTGGAGCCCTAAGCAGCTGCTTATCAGTCAATCTGTCCCTGCAGTTGCATCAACTAAGTTTAGAAATGAAACGAATCATATTACTGTATAAAGTACATAATCCCAATTTCAGTCAAATCCTTCAGTTCATTATCAGATGTTACTTTGCAAAATTATTAATAGGTAGCTAAATAACCATTTTATTATTTTTTTTATGTAACAGATTAAAAAACTGAAGTGGCTGTATATTCCATACAGTATTCGGAGGGAATTCTTTTATAGTCTTAGTTTTTAGAGTATTTTATGAAATTAAAATAAAGGTCCTTTCTTTTGCAAAGATGTTTAAGTTCTCCACTGGATTATATCCATTGCTAAATATCATTCACTGTAAAAGAGGGTTTATCTTATTATAAATTTATATTACTGCTTTAAATGTAGAGTAAAAGTTTTGTTATCCAGCACCTTAACATATGGATATTTTGAACTTGCATCTGTCATGGATGGAAATAAAATCTTTTTTTTAAGTAACCAGAAAAATTCCAGTGGCCATCTGGCACAGATATGCACTTAAAAGTGCAGTGTTAAAAGCTGAACAGCATACATTAATGTTATCATAATTTATAGTTTATTTCTCTGTTTCGTCTACGAACTCCTCCTAAATGGCAAGAACCACCACCAAATTTGGTACACAGCTTCCTCTTCCTTTATCATAGCTTAAAACAACATGAGGATTTGGTTCTCTGAAATTTCTACTCTCATTCAAAAAAGGGGGTAGAACTTCTCCTAAACATTAAAAAGAGCTGTATACCAAATTTGATGATCCTATCGTAATTAAAAGCAACATATGGATTTCACATCTCACCTTCTCTCCCCCAAAAGTGAAATGCAGAAACCTTGCCAAGTGTAATGAGTTATATGGAATTAAACTTCTGATGTGAAGAGGTTCTCTTTATGCCCCTCCTCAACTCCTTCAAAAAAGGGAAAAGAGAAATTCTATGGGGACTGACAATTATAAGTTTATGTCAAATGAAAGCTTTCGATGGGGAGTGCATCTATTATATAGTTTAGAGAATTTAATTGAATTCAAGACTCGAGCAATGTCAGGTAAATGCAAAGTCTAATGCTAAGTGAACCCTTAGTTATTTATCTGCTTTCGTTGGCTAAGCCCAGTAGAATTGTTGTTCGACTTTAATACGATAAAAACAAAAGAGAAATTCCATGGGAACTGACAATTATAAGTTTATGTCAAATGAAAGCTTTCGATGGGGAGTGCATCTATTATATAGTTTAGAGAATTTAATTGAATTCAAGACTCGAGCAATGTCAGGTAAATGCAAAGTCTAATGCTAAGTGAACCCTTAGTTATTTATCTGCTTTCGTTGGCTAAGCCCAGTAGAATTGTTGTTCGACTTTAATACGATAAAAACAAAAGAGAAATTCCATGGGAACTGACAATTATAAGTTTATGTCAAATGAAAGCTTTTGATGGGGAGTGCATCTATTATATAGTTTAGAGAATTTAATTGAACTCAAGACTCGAGCAATGCCAGGTAAATGCAAAGTCTAATGCTAAGTGAACCCTTAGTTATTTATCTGCTTTCGTTGGCTAAGCCCAGTAGAATTGTTGTTCCACTTTAATACGATAAAAACAAAAGAGAAATTCCATGGGAACTGACAATTATAAGTTTATGTCAAATGAAAGCTTTTGATGGGGAGTGCATCTATTATATAGCTTAGAGAATTTAATTGAACTCAAGACTCGAGCAATGTCAGGTAAATGCAAAGTCTAATGCTAAGTGAACCCTTAGCTATTTATCTGCTTTCGTTGGCTAAGCCCAGTAGAATTGTTGTTCGACTTTAATACGATAAAAACAAAAGAGAAATTCCATGGGAACTGACAATTATAAGTTTATGTCAAATGAAAGCTTTTGATGGGGAGTGCATCTATTATATAGTTTAGAGAATTTAATTGAACTCAAGACTCGAGCAATGCCAGGTAAATGCAAAGTCTAATGCTAAGTGAACCCTTAGTTATTTATCTGCTTTCGTTGGCTAAGCCCAGTAGAATTGTTGTTCCACTTTAATACGATAAAAACAAAAGAGAAATTCCATGGGAACTGACAATTATAAGTTTATGTCAAATGAAAGCTTTTGATGGGGAGTGCATCTATTATATAGTTTAGAGAATTTAATTGAACTCAAGACTCGAGCAATGCCAGGTAAATGCAAAGCCTAATGCTAAGTGAACACTTAGTTATTTATCTGCTTTCGTTGGCTAAGCCCAGTAGAATTGTTGTTCAACTTTAATACGATAAAAACAAAAGAGAAATTCCATGGGAACTGACAATTATAAGTTTATGTCAAATGAAAGCTTTTGATGGGGAGTGCATCTATTATATAGTTTAGAGAATTTAATTGAACTCAAGACTCGAGCAATGCCAGGTAAATGCAAAGTCTAATGCTAAGTGAACCCTTAGTTATTTATCTGCTTTCGTTGGCTAAGCCCAGTAGAATTGTTGTTCCACTTTAATACGATAAAAACAAAAGAGAAATTCCATGGGAACTGACAATTATAAATAAGTTTATGTCAAATGAAAGCTTTTGATAGGGAGTGCATCTATTATATAGTTTAGAGAATTTAATTGAACTCAAGACTCGAGCAATGCCAGGTAAATGCAAAGTCTAATGCTAAGTGAACCCTTAGTTATTTATCTGCTTTCGTTGGCTAAGCCCAGTAGAATTGTTGTTCCACTTTAATACGATAAAAACAAAAGAGAAATTCCATGGGAACTGACAATTATAAGTTTATGTCAAATGAAAGCTTTTGATGGGGAGTGCATCTATTATATAGTTTAGAGAATTTAATTGAACTCAAGACTCGAGCAATGCCAGGTAAATGCAAAGTCTAATGCTAAGTGAACCCTTAGTTATTTATCTGCTTTCGTTGGCTAAGCCCAGTAGAATTGTTGTTCCACTTTAATACGATAAAAACAAAAGAGAAATTCCATGGGAACTGACAATTATAAATAAGTTTATGTCAAATGAAAGCTTTTGATAGGGAGTGCATCTATTATATAGTTTAGAGAATTTAATTGAACTCAAGACTCGAGCAATGCCAGGTAAATGCAAAGTCTAATGCTAAGTGAACCCTTAGTTATTTATCTGCTTTCGTTGGCTAAGCCCAGTAGAATTGTTGTTCGACTTTAATACGATAAAAACAAAAGAGAAATTCCATGGGAACTGACAATTATAAGTTTATGTCAAATGAAAGCTTTTGATGGGGAGTGCATCTATTATATAGTTTAGAGAATTTAATTGAACTCAAGACTCGAGCAATGCCAGGTAAATGCAAAGTCTAATGCTAAGTGAACCCTTAGTTATTTATCTGCTTTCGTTGGCTAAGCCCAGTAGAATTGTTGTTCCACTTTAATACGATAAAAACAAAAGAGAAATTCCATGGGAACTGACAATTATAAATAAGTTTATGTCAAATGAAAGCTTTTGATAGGGAGTGCATCTATTATATAGTTTAGAGAATTTAATTGAACTCAAGACTCGAGCAATGCCAGGTAAATGCAAAGTCTAATGCTAAGTGAACCCTTAGTTATTTATCTGCTTTCGTTGGCTAAGCCCAGTAGAATTGTTGTTCGACTTTAATACGATAAAAACAAAAGAGAAATTCCATGGGAACTGACAATTATAAGTTTATGTCAAATGAAAGCTTTTGATGGGGAGTGCATCTATTATATAGTTTAGAGAATTTAATTGAACTCAAGACTCGAGCAATGCCAGGTAAATGCAAAGTCTAATGCTAAGTGAACCCTTAGTTATTTATCTGCTTTCGTTGGCTAAGCCCAGTAGAATTGTTGTTCCACTTTAATACGATAAAAACAAAAGAGAAATTCCATGGGAACTGACAATTATAAGTTTATGTCAAATGAAAGCTTTTGATGGGGAGTGCATCTATTATATAGTTTAGAGAATTTAATTGAACTCAAGACTCGAGCAATGCCAGGTAAATGCAAAGTCTAATGCTAAGTGAACCCTTAGTTATTTATCTGCTTTCGTTGGCTAAGCCCAGTAGAATTGTTGTTCCACTTTAATACGATAAAAACAAAAGAGAAATTCCATGGGAACTGACAATTATAAATAAGTTTATGTCAAATGAAAGCTTTTGATAGGGAGTGCATCTATTATATAGTTTAGAGAATTTAATTGAACTCAAGACTCGAGCAATGCCAGGTAAATGCAAAGTCCAATGCTAAGTGAACCCTTAGTTATTTATCTGCTTTCGTTGGCTAAGCCCAGTAGAATTGTTGTTCCACTTTAATACGATAAAAACAAAAGAGAAATTCCATGGGAACTGACAATTATAAGTTTATGTCAAATGAAAGCTTTTGATGGGGAGTGCATCTATTATATAGTTTAGAGAATTTAATTGAACTCAAGACTCGAGCAATGCCAGGTAAATGCAAAGTCTAATGCTAAGTGAACCCTTAGTTATTTATCTGCTTTCGTTGGCTAAGCCCAGTAGAATTGTTGTTCCACTTTAATACGATAAAAACAAAAGAGAAATTCCATGGGAACTGACAATTATAAGTTTATGTCAAATGAAAGCTTTTGATGGGGAGTGCATCTATTATATAGTTTAGAGAATTTAATTGAACTCAAGACTCGAGCAATGCCAGGTAAATGCAAAGTCTAATGCTAAGTGAACCCTTAGTTATTTATCTGCTTTCGTTGGCTAAGCCCAGTAGAATTGTTGTTCCACTTTAATACGATAAAAACAAAAGAGAAATTCCATGGGAACTGACAATTATAAATAAGTTTATGTCAAATGAAAGCTTTTGATAGGGAGTGCATCTATTATATAGTTTAGAGAATTTAATTGAACTCAAGACTCGAGCAATGCCAGGTAAATGCAAAGTCTAATGCTAAGTGAACCCTTAGTTATTTATCTGCTTTCGTTGGCTAAGCCCAGTAGAATTGTTGTTCGACTTTAATACGATAAAAACAAAAGAGAAATACCATGGGAACTGACAATTATAAGTTTATGTCAAATGAAAGCTTTTGATGGGGAGTGCATCTATTATATAGTTTAGAGAATTTAATTGAACTCAAGACTCGAGCAATGCCAGGTAAATGCAAAGTCTAATGCTAAGTGAACCCTTAGTTATTTATCTGCTTTCGTTGGCTAAGCCCAGTAGAATTGTTGTTCCACTTTAATACGATAAAAACAAAAGAGAAATTCCATGGGAACTGACAATTATAAGTTTATGTCAAATGAAAGCTTTTGATGGGGAGTGCATCTATTATATAGTTTAGAGAATTTAATTGAACTCAAGACTCGAGCAATGCCAGGTAAATGCAAAGTCTAATGCTAAGTGAACCCTTAGTTATTTATCTGCTTTCGTTGGCTAAGCCCAGTAGAATTGTTGTTCCACTTTAATACGATAAAAACAAAAGAGAAATTCCATGGGAACTGACAATTATAAATAAGTTTATGTCAAATGAAAGCTTTTGATAGGGAGTGCATCTATTATATAGTTTAGAGAATTTAATTGAACTCAAGACTCGAGCAATGCCAGGTAAATGCAAAGTCTAATGCTAAGTGAACCCTTAGTTATTTATCTGCTTTCGTTGGCTAAGCCCAGTAGAATTGTTGTTCCACTTTAATACGATAAAAACAAAAGAGAAATTCCATGGGAACTGACAATTATAAGTTTATGTCAAATGAAAGCTTTTGATGGGGAGTGCATCTATTATATAGTTTAGAGAATTTAATTGAACTCAAGACTCGAGCAATGCCAGGTAAATGCAAAGCCTAATGCTAAGTGAACACTTAGTTATTTATCTGCTTTCGTTGGCTAAGCCCAGTAGAATTGTTGTTCGACTTTAATACGATAAAAACAAAAGAGAAATTCCATGGGAACTGACAATTATAAGTTTATGTCAAATGAAAGCTTTTGATGGGGAGTGCATCTATTATATAGTTTAGAGAATTTAATTGAACTCAAGACTCGAGCAATGCCAGGTAAATGCAAAGTCTAATGCTAAGTGAACCCTTAGTTATTTATCTGCTTTCGTTGGCTAAGCCCAGTAGAATTGTTGTTCCACTTTAATACGATAAAAACAAAAGAGAAATTCCATGGGAACTGACAATTATAAATAAGTTTATGTCAAATGAAAGCTTTTGATAGGGAGTGCATCTATTATATAGTTTAGAGAATTTAATTGAACTCAAGACTCGAGCAATGCCAGGTAAATGCAAAGTCCAATGCTAAGTGAACCCTTAGTTATTTATCTGCTTTCGTTGGCTAAGCCCAGTAGAATTGTTGTTCGACTTTAATACGATAAAAACAAAAGAGAAATTCCATGGGAACTGACAATTATAAGTTTATGTCAAATGAAAGCTTTTGATGGGGAGTGCATCTATTATATAGCTTAGAGAATTTAATTGAACTCAAGACTCGAGCAATGCCAGGTAAATGCAAAGTCTAATGCTAAGTGAACCCTTAGTTATTTATCTGCTTTCGTTGGCTAAGCCCAGTAGAATTGTTGTTCCACTTTAATACGATAAAAACAAAAGAGAAATTCCATGGGAACTGACAATTATAAGTTTATGTCAAATGAAAGCTTTTGATGGGGAGTGCATCTATTATATAGTTTAGAGAATTTAATTGAACTCAAGACTCGAGCAATGCCAGGTAAATGCAAAGTCTAATGCTAAGTGAACCCTTAGTTATTTATCTGCTTTCGTTGGCTAAGCCCAGTAGAATTGTTGTTCGACTTTAATACGATAAAAACAAAAGAGAAATTCCATGGGAACTGACAATTATAAGTTTATGTCAAATGAAAGCTTTTAATGGGGAGTGCATCTATTATATAGTTTAGAGAATTTAATTGAACTCAAGACTCGAGCAATGCCAGGTAAATGCAAAGCCTAATGCTAAGTGAACCCTTAGTTATTTATCTGCTTTCGTTGGCTTAGCCCAGTAGAATTGTTGTTCGACTTTAATACGATAAAAACAAAAGAGAAATTCCATGGGAACTGACAATTATAAGTTTATGTCAAATGAAAGCTTTTGATGGGGAGTGCATCTATTATATAGCTTAGAGAATTTAATTGAACTCAAGACTCGAGCAATGCCAGGTAAATGCAAAGCCTAATGCTAAGTGAACCCTTAGTTATTTATCTGCTTTCGTTGGCTAAGCCCAGTAGAATTGTTGTTCGACTTTAATACGATAAAAACAAAAGAGAAATTCCATGGGAACTGACAATTATAAGTTTATGTCAAATGAAAGCTTTTGATGGTGAGTGCATTTATTATATAGCTTAGAGAATTTAATTGAACTCAAGACTCGAGCAATGCCAGGTAAGTGCAAAGTCTAATGCTAAGTGAACCCTTAGTTATTTATCTGCTTTCGTTGGCTAAGCCCAGTAGAATTGTTGTTCGACTTTAATACGATAAAAACAAAAGAGAAATTCCATGGGAACTGACAATTATAAGTTTATGTCAAATGAAAGCTTTTGATGGGGAGTGCATCTATTATATAGTTTAGAGAATTTAATTGAACTCAAGACTCGAGCAATGCCAGGTAAATGCAAAGTCTAATGCTAAGTGAACCCTTAGTTATTTATCTGCTTTCGTTGGCTAAGCCCAGTAGAATTGTTGTTCGACTTTAATACGATAAAAACCAGAATGTAAGTACTGTACTACTATAAGTAGTTTTGTACCATGTGAAATTTCTGTACTAAAAAAGCTTGAATAATTCAAAAACTGTGCATTATTATGTCATGTCATATAACACATTACTCACTATTATCTAATTAAAATGCAAAAAGATTACAAGGGTTGGGTTGTTTTACCTCTGTTGTGGCAAATTTCGTTCGTACACTCATTGTGGCAAATTTTTGCACACAATGGGTTAAATGGCCAAGTTACAAAAACCCAAAAGGCTCAGAGAAAGTTTCATCCAGCATGTTTTTTTAGTACAGAAATTGGGGGGATCCACTGGTGAGGATACAGATAGTAGCTCCAATCAAGGCCATCCAGCATGTTCTTTAACATGCACAAAGTATGGCTCTCCCACACATGGGGGCCATGGTTTAATGTCACATTTGACAGACAACGAAATAATGCGTGACAATCCTGGTGCACTGCAGTACTATGACTGCATATCACCTGAAGGGAGTTGTCACTGAAACCACTATCAACTAGCCAGGTTCCTGACTGTCTGAGCTGCCTTACATTGTATCTGCCTTACTGCAGGAGACCTCGTGAAGAGAGAAACAATGCTTGGAATTTTTAGCCTGTCTGTAGAAATAATCATTGAGGTTCAGTGAGAGTGGGATCTTTTGGGATTTTTGAATCATGGCCTAGGAATATGCCCAGCACTCACTGGATTTTGTCCAAAATACTTTGCCAAAAAAATGAGATGGTATCTTTAGAATTTAGAGCCAGAAAATATAATATGATATCCTAACTTTTTGCATGGGGAAGCTAACATGATGGAGAGTCTTCAGGCTCTCTCGTTGATGTCACACTTAATAGGGCTGCAGTCCCATTCTGCATGACCTTCAATTTCGTCCTCTCCGCTGGGACACCAACCGGCGGTTTCCCCAACTAAACCTCAAGCCGGACTTCGCTGCAGCCGAGCAGACAACCCACATGACCAGGGACTCCAATCCTGGTCTGCAGGCCCCACAAGGCCACTGAATCCCAACTCCGTGACACCCCAGACTTCGCTGGGGCGATAAAGGAGCCCACTCGACTGGGGATCCATTCCAGTCGGCAGGCCCTCAGTAAAGCCTCTCCATCGGGGCACCAAGACGACCTATGACTTTGCAGGGGATGACCAATAAGTCCACTCGACTCGGGACTTCAGTCCCAGTCGGCAGACCCTTGGCCAGCCCCTCCATCGAGGCCATAAGGCACGCCAGAAACACCGACGAGCTGGCATCCAGTTTCACAGAGGCACTTTCAAATCCTCCGCCATGTATAATATTTAACCTAATCTTGGTAGCCTAAAGAGTTACTGGGGACTTAATTTGGCTTTTCCATCGATAAGTCCACTGGCCGGGGTGGAAGCCCCCCAGCCACGAGCCTTCAACTTCGTCCTCTCCATTGTGAACGGGCCGAAGCCCCCCAATGAACAGTACTCCAACCATGATATCACTGAGACCGCATCAAGAAGCCCACAAGACAAGTGCACGAAGAAGGAAGATGTGCAGCTCCGTTCGCAGAACTCCCCAAGTATGGCCCCTCAATTGAGACTGCAACCCCTTGCTTCTCAGGGGACAAGTCAATGAGACCGCTGGACCGGCCCCACCCAAACCTATCTGCAGGCCCCCTTCACCGGAGGACACAAGACATCTGAACTCCAGAGAGCCAGCGATCTGAACCCAACTTCTCAGAGGCACCATAAGCCCCCCCCCCTTGACAAGGAGGTCCCACTCAAATGTTCCTACTGACTGAGGACGGGGGATGGGGGGAGTTTTGTGAAGATAAATCTTAACTCTGGCCATGAGGGACTCGAATCTAGAAACTGCAAATCATGGGCCTGGCACACTACCGACTGAGCTGCTCTGTCCCATCACAAAGACTATAAATTATGATCTTAAAATTATGTACATATAATACTAAGGTAGTATAAAACCTTAGTATTAGCTATCTGTTATAAAGCTCTAATAACTGGCAGATTAAATAGCTGGCAACCTTCATTTCCCATGGATGCTGGATAACAAAGCTTTTACTATAGTATACTAAAATTAAATTTAAAAAAAAAAACATGAGAACTAAGCCTAACCTTTTAGAAACATGTTTATAATCCATGTTATCTCCTTGAAAACATTACCTATTATTTGAATATCTTCCACTTGGACATGATAAATAAATAAATAAATAACCCCTCAAGCAGCTGCTTGCCACAGAGATCTGACAGGAGCCTGTCAGTTTATATGCCATAGTAGGTCTGTGAGGATGGCAGGACCTCAGCAGAAAATCGACACACACATTCATGCCTTACCCAGGATTCGAACCCAGGTCCCTTAGATCAGTAGCAAGCACACTAACCACTCGGCCATGGGACATTTTTAAAATCTGAAAGTTTTAAAATCAGGGTGACATACATTTTCAGAAAACACAAAATCAGGCCATCATTCCCACTTCCATTATTCAGCACTACACAATATAGCATTTATGGGCAAATATTTAATGCAGGGACATCCAAACCCATGACTCACACACG
Organism: Ryuthela nishihirai; assembly: GCA_038380435.1. Classification (NCBI taxonomy): domain Eukaryota; kingdom Metazoa; phylum Arthropoda; class Arachnida; order Araneae; family Heptathelidae; genus Ryuthela; species Ryuthela nishihirai. The sequence goes on along the minus strand of JAWZYU010000034.1, from coordinate 39,733,247 downwards.
TGGAATGCTTATGAAGACTTAAATAATACGTAACTGTTTAATAATAGTTCGTACTGCTTATAAACAGTACGAATATTTTCTTTGTACATATTTGTATCACAAAATACTAACACAAATAGAATAATTCACTCACTTGAGCTTCCCGAATAACTTTCTCTAGAACACTTTGGTCTACAGCAGAATCAACAGATTGTAAAGTTAAAGATGATTCAGGAATTTCTTCATCAGTTGATATATTAGTGAGAACTGAATCAGGAGTAATAGGAACTGTAAAGCTGCTCATCACTCCTTCCATATTATTTAGTGTTACGGTTTCTTCATTTGAATGTTGCCGATGAGCAGGATGTCCACCCTGTATTAAAAAATATATATATACGACACTGAGTAGCTAGTTTGATCACTTTACAGGTGAAAAATATCTGAAATATTATGATTATATCTCCAAGAGTTTTTAAATTAATAGAAACATATTTTAAAGAGCAGCTAGTTGTTAAGTTGACATGATATAATAAACCTGATTATAGACATCACCACTGAAATGCAAAGTAATCCCTATAAGAGAATGGGTTGCCAATGATTAAATCACATTGCTGTTCAAAGTGTGAAAGCCATAGCAACCAGACTGTGCAACCTTCAGCAATAAGTTAAGTACTCTCTGCCAAATGGATCCAAATTCAAACAGGGCATAGTGAAAATTCAACTGCAAAATAACCAACAGCTGAACTCTAAAAACTCACCAGATAGCTCAGCAGTCAGAGCACCTGACCTGTTATCAGGTCATGGGTTCATATCCCACTTGGTTCAACACAATTTTTCCTCTAAATGTAATAATGACATTAAACTAAGAGTGACTACATACATTTCTATAAGAATTTATTTACGTGTTGTTCTCAACTTTGAGGAATGTTATATTTATTATATTTTTCACTATTTGCCTGTTCTTGAAAAAAAAAAAAAACAATGAATCTGATACTAATAACTTTTTCTGGAATATCTTCCACAAGTTGCACATGGCTCACAAGCTACCAGTTAAACATTACTGATGTACTTCAAAAGCATTGCAAATGAAATTATTATCCATACCAGTAATAATTTCATTTCCAATGCTTCCCTAGTTTACTCCAAACTATTTTTGAAGCAATCATTAACACTGAGTAGCACAGTGGTGACAAATTTGACTATTCCTTATGCATTTGTCTTTATTATAATTCTGGGTAAGCTATGAATCAGGTTCTACCTTTTTTTCAGTATGAAAATTTGCTTTTGCCAATGGGAGAAAAGATACTGATTTCTAGTTACACGTTTAGTGTGCTGGTTGATAACATTATGCAATGGTCACGCATCCTATAAATGCACTTATTCTTCTTTCAAAAAAAAGATGATAATTTATTTCAAATAGAATTTTATTTATCACAGACAATGTTCCCTGGTTCTACAAAATATGTGGAATTTTTTGGCTTTTAAAAATGTGAAGTACACACCACTCTACCTCTGTACTCTGGTTTTCTCAATTTTTTAGGATTATTTCAACTGCCCATGCATCAAGATCACAAATAAATAAATGAAATACATTTTCTACAGCAAAACTGTATTAATCGTAATGCAGCACAATAAAAAAAGATGCAAATCAGCTTACCTTGGGGATCAATGGTAAACCTTTTACCTTCCTACGAAAAGCTGTCCGGCACTTGGAATCCAAATTCTGCCTTATTTTATTCCAATCTGGTGCAGAAATTCCAAATTTGTTTATAAGATGACCTGAAAATTACAGTTATACATTCATATATAATTATTTTAAAACAATTCATAAAAACATTTCAGTCATAAAAATAGCCTTAATTAGTATACACATCGGCAGAGATCTTATAGTCTATGTTGATCATAAATAATTTTATTATAATTATGTTCTACAAGATTAAGTCAAACCCAATAAGCAATGAATTCTTTCCATGACTTTTCTATTGTACAAAAGATGGCAGATCTAATTAAAGCATACCTGTATCTTGAATTTCAAAAATACTCTTTTAATTTTTAAAGAGTTGTAGAGTTACAATATTCACTAATGACAAAGTTTTCTCCAAAAATAAATATATATATGCCCCACCCCATATAATAGCTTACCTAAACTATCTGAGCTGTGGATTACGAGAGTTTGCCTTGGCACTATGTAGTGCTGAAAGGCTGCTTTCAAAATGCAGAAATCTAGTTTGCACATTTCATTTAAATCTATAAATATTTTTGTGGAAAAAATTTCTTCGACATACGAGACTTGAACCCGCATCTCTCCAGAAAACATGCCAGAGTATTCTATCATTGAACAAATTCCGACTCCATCTTTTTTTCACTATGTAAGACTTTAAACTATTCCTAAGATTTCGGTGCATACAGTTGGTGCCACTATGATCTCAGGTGGCAGCTATTTTTTTTTCATATTGTGCTGAGTAAGATGAAAATAAATAATAAAGTCATGTTATTTAGCATTATTAATGATTTAAACATAAATGACAATTGCAGCATTACCTGTTGACTTCTTAACATCTAGAAATCAATAAATATTTTGTGGAAAAATATTTCGTCAACATATGGGACTTGACCCCGCATCTCCAGAAATATGCCAGAGTATTCTATCATTGATCATGGATGGCACCAACTATAAGGAGCCAAAATCTTAGGAAGAGTTTCAAGTCTTATGTAGTGGAAAGATGACAAGAGTCGGCATTAGTTCAACAGTAGAATGGGTTGTTGATTGGGTTGTTTTACCTCTGAGCGGCACTTTTTGCACACCATGGGCTAAATGGCCAGGTCACATGGACCCCGAAGGCTCAGAGAAGGTTGGGAGAGGGGACTTACTGGAACAGCTGTTGGGAGACAGATGGTAGCCTCCCGTCAAGGCCATCCAGTGTGTTCTTTAATGTGCACAGGGTATGGCTCTCCCGCACACGGGGCCACGGCTTAACATCCCATCTGACGGACGGCGACCTTTCCAAGCCCAGCGGTGTCCCCTACTGACCGTGGGCAGGGCGGGGAATTTTGCGGAGATAAATCTCAACGCTGACCCAGCTGGGACTCGAACCTGGGAACTACAGATTACGAGCCCAACAGTAGAATACTCTGGCATGTTTCTGGAAAGATGCGGGTTCGAGTCCCATAAGTCAACAAAATTTTTTCTACAAAATATTTTATTTCTAGATGTTAAAAAGCCAACAGGTAAGGCTGTGATTATCATTTACGTTTAAATCACTTAAATTTGTAATTTTAATATGCCCATCACAGGTTCCACTACTTGTAATGTGCACTGTGGGGCAGGGATTGGCTTAGTCAGTAGAACACCAGGTTGTTTACTTGACCTTTTCAAGATTTTTCTTCACTAACCTACACTTTGTGGCAGTGGGAAAGGTGATATTGGTGGGCTTTGTAAAAACTGCTGTTCATCAGAAGAAACATCAAGCTGTGGCATGCTGTGTGGGACAACTTTGGACACATTAAAGAACTTGCTGGATAACCTGAATGGGAGGCTTCAATCTATCTCCTAGCAGCTGAACAATGGATCATTCTCCTAGCTAATGAGCTATTGGGGCACTTGAGACTGGACATTTAACCTATTTTATGCAAAAGCACCAGTCAGAGATAACCTAACCCCTGTGAGCTGCATACTCCTCTTTCATTGCTCTATTTAACAAAAATGTTTAAATAGGTCCCAGTTTTGAACTGCTTCTTCCCTAAATATATTATGGTCAACTTTTCTTTTTCTCTATAAAAAAGCAAAACAGTTAAAAAAGTTGAAATAATTAGCTGAAAAACAAACAAAAAAACTCGCAGCTTAGTTTTGCCATGAATGAGATTCCACTCATGGCAAAAACAATTGTTTTCAGCTTATTTCATGAGTTCTATGTTGGTTGTTGGGTTGTTTTACCTCTGAGCGGCACTTTTTTGCACACCATGGGCTAAATGGCCAGGTCACATGGACCCTGAAGGCTCAGAGAAGGTTGGGGGAGGGAACCCACTGGAACAGCTGTTGGGAGACAGATGGTAGCCTCCCGTCAAGGCCATCCAGCGTGTTCTTTAACGTGCACAGGGTATGGCTCTCCCGCACACGAGGCCACGGCTTAACGTCCCATCCGACGGACGGCGGTCTTTCCAAGCCCATCGGTGTCCCCTACTGACCGTGGGCAAGGCGGGGAATTTTTGCGGAGATAAATCTCAACGCTGAGCCAGCTGGGACTCGAACCTGGGAACTACAGATTACGAGCCTGGCGCGCTACCGACTGAGCCACCCTCGCCCCTGAGTTCTATGTCTACAGGACATCGCCTGTGATACTTTATTTAGAGTTGTCTAACTTTTGCATTACACTAAATTTGCTGTCACATATTTCAATATGCATCTCCAAAGTGAAATGTCCTGAAGTATGCAATATTTTACTTTTAAAAAAATAAGCCATAATAGTAGATAAAGAAATGATTTTTACACTGAATTATAATTATAATTTAAAGCTGACAGACATCTTTCAAATAAGCTAATAACTGAAGTTTAAATTTGATACTTATGTAAAGAAAATTTCAGCCTTCTGTGGCATTGTAAGCACAAATGAAATTATGCAATTATTTAAATCAAAGTTTCAATGACATTTTTTTCCTAAGATCATTATTCCAAATGCAAGATTTCAGATTTTTTCATTGCATTTCTAAAAATTTCCTCATAGTTTAATTAAAATATATGCCAAAGCCTACAGAAAGGTTGTAACAAAAAATATACATAAAAGTAAACTTACATCGTATTCCATAAATAAGAAGTGGGTCCAGTTGTTTCTTCTTATGTTTACCTGTTCCAGAAATATTAGAACATGCTTGAGTTTCACGATCAAATAAATAATCTAAAAGTGTTAGAGCCATTTTCTCTGGAGTTGAACATGTTGTGTTGATATGCAAAAGCTCTCTAGCAACAATAAAAAAAAAAGATCATTGATACTGCTAAAGCTAAAAATTAATTAAACTTAAAAATATTATTCTAACTTTAATAATTCACAATAATAATTTTTCTATTAAAAACAATGAAGAAACTTAACTTAAAAACATATTGAAATATTTGAAATTTAACATTTACAATTATACACATAATATTTTCATTCACAAACAGAGTGTGCTATTGGCCATTCATGCTAGTCCACAAATATAATGCTCAAGATTAAGACTTATTAAACAAAATCATTTAATCCTTTAACCAACATAACATTTTGTGTGATATCACAATATAGTTAAGAGCCAACCTGCCAGTTAAAAGAGCTTCACTGAATCTCAATCATTAAACAATTATGTACATTTTAGCACTAAAAAATCTCTGCTGATTCAAACTTTATCTTGTAACATTTCTAATCGAACATTTGACTAGATACAAGAATCAGGGTGAAGCATCCATGAATGCAATGGAAGCAATGATCCCCTTAAAATCCTTACAATTTAAAGCAGGAAGATATATATATATATTAAATATGTAGAGTTGGGTTGTTTGGTTTGTTTTACCTCTGAGCAGCACTTTTTTGCACACAACGAGCTAAATGGCCAGGTCACAAGGACCCCGAAGGCTCAAAGAAAGTTGGGGGAGGGGACCCACTGGAACAGCTGTTGGGAGACAAGTAGTAGCCTTCCATCAATGCCATCCAGCATGTTCTTCAACATGCATAGGGTATGGCTCTCCCCCACATGGGGCCATGGCTTAATGCCCCATCCAATGGACAGCGGCCTTTCCAAGCTCATAGATGTCCCCTACTGACTGGGGCAGGGCGGGGAGTTTTGTGGAGATAAATCTCAACGCTGATCCAGCTAGAACTTGAACCTGGGAACTGCAGATTACAAGCCTCGTGCGCTACTGACTGAGCCAACTCCGCCCCTAAATATGTAGGTGAAATATAAATATTTTGGAATAAAATTATTTTTGTAACTTTAAAATGATCATTATAAACCTTACATTTGTGTAAGTCTTCATATTTCTATGTTATATAACACTCTATGATAAACTTAACTGTTATTTTACCAGATTGCTACCATAGTCGACAAGATCACTAATAGTATCACAGGTAGTTTGATAGTTTTCAATGCTTAATGTACTATGATTATAGTTATGGCTCATTGAAGCCAGAATCAAATTTAGTTTTCCCGGAGTCAAATACAGTTCCCAAGATAAATATGCTGAAATTTTAATTTACCTTTCCCAAAGAAATCAATAATTTTAAGTTTCTTTAAATTAATACTGAAATTTAAAAATTAAATTTGATAATATATGCCTGACGATTTAAATATCCAATCAAGTAGAAAAAGTGACAAAAGAAAATTTATCGTGACTTTGCATTGGAGCATAAGTTGTTTTCTTCTTCCTTTCATTTATAAATTAAAGTTTCGTGGACCAGCAATTTTTTTCAACTGCTATTAAACATTTTCTTAATCATTTGAAACTGCCTCAAAAATAAAAGGTAAAATGAATGCTTCTAATTGGAAAACACTTAAATCATTTGGTAAGAACACATTTGTCTAAGTTTGCAGTTTTTGCTATATATCCGATTTCTTTATTTTTTACTATTTGTAAAAATATAAGCCTGAAAGAGCTTTAAGGTTATCTTTGTCCTTTGCATTGGAGATCCTCAATTTCCTTTACATAATATTTTGTTTCATGTTACTGCTTAAAAAAATCATTGCTTTGTAAGATTATAATCTGCATTTAAGAGTATAATTTTTCTTGTACATGAATGGGAACTCTTAAACCAACAGTAAAAAAAAAATTTTTTTTTTTTTGAGAGAGCACCCAAGGCATCTAAAGACAAACTTGCTAAACAATATATTCAAACAGGATACAAGTATATTTGCATAAAAATCATGTACAGTATTATAAAAAAGAGCCTTTAAAATATTATGCTTGCATATTTTAAAAGCAAACAATAAGAATAAAGTCACATATCAGAACAAACTTTGCTTTTATTAATTGTGAATGAAAGCAATATTAATATGGATTACAGCATTATTTTGGTCATTTTATTAATGTGAGATGAATGGGAAAAAAATGGTAAGAGGAAAAAATGCAATGACAGAAGGTAATAATATAAACACGTACGTTGGTGAAATACGACATCGGACTCTCATTTCTGGATTGCTTTCATCACCTAACCAGGAACCATTTGGATAATCAGCTGAAAACAAAAGCTATTTTAGCATTTGCTACTTAACACCAATAAAAATGCACTGCAAGACAATACTGATATATCGAACATCTGACATGTTAAAACAATTCAAAGCAATTTACAGTGAAATCTCACAATAAATATTAATAACAATTTTTATTTATAGTTTTCCAAAATTATTAACTTCATTAATTACATAAATATGATTATATAATTTACAATTCTAGAAAAGAAACTTTGAATGAGAATACAAATGATTCAAAATTCTTTACACTATTATTTCAAAGTTTCAACTACTGTTCAGTAGTATATGTGTACAAAATTAACTGGAATAAACAATCAGAACTTTTCTTGCCTTGAGACTGATATAACATTCTGTTTTTTTTTTTAAATCTAAAATTAGCTTAAGTACAAAAAACAGCATAAAAGTCCTGAATTCCTTCTATAATTCCATGTCATGTTTCCGAGCCACCAACAGCTCTCTAACAAGATGCATTTAAACCATGTCCTTATAACCTGCAGTTCCAAAGTTTGAATCCCACCTGTGCCAGCATTGAGATTCAAACCTGCACAAGCAATAATTGGTTATTGCTTGTTATTAGATCATTATCTCTGCCATTTGATGCATGGGGTATTATGGAGTTGTGCCCCCATGTGCAAGAGAATTATACCCTGTGCATGCTAAAGATCCTGCTGGATGGTCTTAACAGGAGGTTTTGATTTGTCTCCTAACAACTGTCCAGTGGATTCCCTTCCCCAACCTTCCCTGAGCCCCTAGTCACATGGCTATTTAGTCCATTGTGTGCAAAAAAGTGATGCTCAGTGGTAACTCAATCCAATCTATCTCAGGATAATACCTTCCATGGTTATATAGTTAAGTTTGGTGTTTAGCATTCTTAGTCCCATGGCCGAGTGGTTAGCACGCTTGGCTACTGATCTAAGGGACCTGGGTTCGAGCCCCGGATTAGGCATGGATGTGTGTGTCGTTTTTCTGCTGAGGTCCTGCCATCCTCTCAGATCTCCTACTGTGGCATATAAACTGACAGGCTCCTGTCAGACCTCTGTGGCAAGCAGCTGCTTGAGGGGGTATTTATTTATTTATTTTTTTTAAGGTTGATTAGGTCATAATCTGGTTTCGCTGTACATTGTATTATGATTCTCCATGGAAGAGGAAAGAGGGTGATGTCTATGTTTCTGCAGTTATTTTGCTGTTGGTAAATAATATATTGCTCTGTGATGTCCAGCTGGTATTATTTATAATAAGGGATATTTTAATAATTGTTTCTTCAAAGTTAAATTTTTTTTTATTCCTTATAATTGTTTTTGTTAAGGCTGTATTCTTTTTCCTTGTTTAGTTTATTGTCAATGCTCTTGGAGTATAGTTCTGAACATATGTCGTTTTGATTTTGCAAAGGAGCTTAATATGCCACTTTTTTTTTTTACAATTTTTGCCATCTCCCCTGTTACTGAGGATAATATATAAATGTAATTTTATTTGTCAGATTTGAATAATATACGTTTTGAATAGTTGAAGAACTGTATTAATGTTTCCCATTATTGTTTTCATTCACAAAACTCCTAGTAACCATTCCCAAACTTAACAGTTTCACAATAATCGAAATTAAACTATACAATATAAAGTCACATTTTCAGCACTATTAACAAACTTTATTTTAATCCTATAAAATGCTGAGAATGGAGATTTTTTTTTTAATCTAAGACGACTTTCTATATGCTAGTGTTAAACTGTTAATGCTTACAAAAAACATAAAAGCTAATCATGGATCAGTGATCTGTTGGTAAACAATATATTTTTCCATGTAGAATCAAATTTATGATAAGATGTATGTTAGGTTTGACCTTTGCTGTATTTTGAACTAGCATTCATTTAAAGCTGCAACTTGTAGAACAAAAAATTAAAGAAAAAGTATTTCTGTGTTGGGTTGTTTTGGGTTGTTTTACCTCTGAGCGGCACTTTTTTGCACACCATAAGCTAAATGGCCAGGTCACAAGGACCCCGAAGGCTCAGAGAAGGTTGGGGGAGGGGACCCACTGGAACAGCTGTTGGGAGACAGATGGTAACCTCCCGTCAAGGCCATCCAGCGTGTTCTTTAACGTGCACAGGGTATGGCTCTCCCGCACACAGGGCCACGGCTTAATGTCCCATCCGACGGACGGCGGCCTTTCCAAGCCCATCGTGTCCTCTACTGACTGTGGGCAGGGCGGAGAATTTTTGCGGAGATAAATCTCAAAGCTGACCCAGCTGGGACTCGAACCTGAGAACTACAGATTACGAGCCTGGTGCGCTACCGACTGAGCCACCCCCACCCCAGTATTTCTGCAAAACAATGTGTATAAAACATAAAAAAAAACTGCTATATTAGAATAGCCAACTAATGATTAAGCTTTAAAAATATCTATGCATCAAAAGTTGCATATTGTCTTTGGTAAGATTACAAAACTTCGAGAAGGGAAAAATTAGATTTGTTCTTCAATATTTTAAAGAGATGAAACTTTTCTTCCTCTTGAACACACATAAAATTTCATGACAAAAATTGGCCATCCCGATGTACACATTACAAAAAATGAATTTTTATTTTGAAATATTCAATCTCTTAAATCCTAAAGTTATATTTTTAGACAAACACTTTATTTCAAATTTAATACATTAGAAAAATGCCACCTACCTTCTGTGTTGAGAGTAATAAGGGTAATATTTGATCCAACGGGAACTGAGGTACCACAACTATCTTCAGAGCTGACACTACTAGGAGAAGCTGCCAATAGAGTAGATTGCATTATTTAAGGTTCAAAGAGAATCAAAAACTGCTTTTTAAGAAGAAAAAAATAGACCATCCTCTTCCTTACCTGCAGCACTAAAAAGAAAAAAAAATAATACTATTTACAATTTTATATTTACACTTAACATGAATATTTCATGACACTAACATCTCTTTGCATTTGGCTTTAAAAAAGTTTACTAATCTATAAAAGTAGTCTACTATATTAATAAGAAAAGCAAAAAAGGAAATTCAGTTCTTAATTATAATTAAGTGAGAACTACAAAACACAATGCTAAACTATTATGATTATTTTTTTAAATATAAGCTAAAGTGATTCCAATACTATATCTTATTATTTACCAATAGTTTTACAAATTAAATTATACTTTTGGACAAGAAAACTGAGATACTCACATTAAAATTGATAAATTAAATTGTAACTGATACGTTTGCCAAACATGCACAATCTTAAAAAGACATTCTTGGACTTTCATTTGGGTGACCAAAGTTTAACTCCTTCACATATTATTGATAAATGTTGTTAAAGCTCAGAGCAATATACGTAAGTTGAATAAAACTTCTTTATAAATAAAAAAATAACAAATACCCCCTCAAGCAGCTGCTTGCCACAGAGGTCTGACAGGAGCCTGTCAGTTTATATGCCATAGTAGAAGGTCTGAGAGGATGGCAGGACCTCAGAAGAAAAACGACACAAACAGCCATGCCTTACCCGGGGCTCGAACCCAGGTCCCGTAGATCAGAGCCAAGCACGCTAACCACTCGACAAAAAAAATACTTTTATTTATTCAACTTTTCAATATATTATCACATTTGACTCTCATGTATTTCTTCCTATTTCTTTTTTTTTCTTTCTGTTTTTCACACATTTACAGAATATATAAAAGAAAATACAATGGGATATTTCAGTGTGAAAGTAAGCCCTATAAAAGTGAAAAATTATAATAAATTTCTAAAAGAAAAAAATGCTTGATTTCATTATAATTTGTTGCAAGAACTGGGAAATTACGTATGAAAGGAATCTTAATTTTATTCATATCTAGGAGGGAATCTTTTACATACACTTAAACATAGTCAGAATGCATTTGAAAAGCTGTAGAGGAAATTCTATTTGCAGAGTATTTCCTCTCAGCATTTAGGCTCTAAACAAACACTTTCCTAGAGCTTATACCGAAATCATTTTCGATTTTGTATAGATATTTTAAAATACAACTTTAATTATTTATCCAATATTTATCAATGAATAAATTATTAGTATACATATATTTTTCATCAATAACTTTAAAAAAATTGTAGTGGCATAATAAGCATCTCCAAAATGCAAACCAAAGATAAAAATTATATACGAAAAGAGTGATGAATCACAGGTTAGTATCACTATAAGTGAATGGATATTATAATGTTATACACAAAACAATTCAATAATACATATATACTAACCTAAAAAAATAAGGTACAGTGGTGTCTTTTACAATCGATGATAACTGGTCGACCTTTTCTTCCAATACATCATAGCTATTTGTAACAGAATCTAATCTCTGTTCAATGTTTTCTAAACGCTTGTTTACTTCTTTGTCAAATGATGTTATGAGTTTCTAGTAACAAAAATAAATTTGTTAAGTACATATTAACTGCTACAGAAATAGTGCCACACTGCTAAGTTATTTCAGCAGGGATATTTCACTCATAGTCTATGACGTATGTAATGCAATAGTAGTTTACAAATTAGAGGTGTATTTATCAATTAAGTTCATATCAATTAAGTTAAGATTTATCAATTAAGTTCTTTTATCACACCTCCTGTCAGTTAAAATATTGCTACTACCAGTACAGAAATTTTAAACTTATAAAAATGTTCATTCTATAATTTTATACCATTTTTGAGCCTACTGTTGTATGAAATATTCAGAAATTTTTGATATTCACACATTAATGGATATATTCTTGTATTAGTAATTAATTTAAATTTATAATTATAATTTAATTTTAATATTTGATATTCACTCATTAATGGACATATTTTGTATTAGTAATTTAGCAGTATAAACTTAACTGAATAACTACTAAAAAATTCTTTTGTACATATAAATAATGAATGAATACTAAAATAAATGGTGCAATTTTTTTCCATATCTTGTTTAAATGATGCAAGAGTGATCTCCGAGTGGCACTTTTTGGTGCACAATAGACTACATGGTTGGATCTCAAGCATTAGATTGAGAAGGTGTCTATTGACAGCTTTTACAACCAGATGGGGCGCTTCTGTCCAGACCAGTAGTATCTGTTAAATGTGTAACTTTAAAACAAAATTCTTTAATCTTAATATAGGCCTGGCAAGCCATGGCTCATGAGCTGCATACAGCTCATAAAACAAATCAATATACACTGAAACTGGCTCATTTCTTCAAAATTTTCTGACAAGCATTTTTAGGTGTATGATAACATAATTTTGCTATTCACAGTACTTGTCAAAATGCATGTTTTTTTTTTTTAAATCAAGATATTTTCTTGATTCATCACTCATTAGAAATGTATCTTTTTTGTTTTTAAGTAGAGAATTTTTTTCTGTAGTTCTTTAAGCATATATTTTTTTTCCTAGCAACTTTTTACTAAGTTTGGGTTGGCACCTCAACCATAACACTTTCTATATAAAAAAGAACCTTAGGTTAAAAGCCTATCCAAAAAAGAGAAGCCTTTCAAAGCCCATTGCTGTGTTCCTTCTTACAGAGTGAAAGTTGCAAAACTTAAATGCCAATAGTTTTGTTTGAAGCTACATACTGGTATTAAATACACTATATGGCTGTTTAGCATAAAGGTACCAAATTTATTTTTTTAATTCTTTTTTATATCACATCTTGCTATACAAGAACTTGTTGTGCCATAATGGGTTGGGTTGTTTTACCTCTGAGCGGCACTTTTTTGCACACCATGGGCTAAATGGCCAGGTCACATGGACCCCGAAGGCTCAGAGAAGGTTGGGGGAGGGGACCCACTGGAACAGCTGTTGGGAGACAGATGGTAGCCTCCCGTCAAGGCCATACAGTGTGTTCTTTAACGTGCACAGGGTATGGCTCTCCCGCACACGGGGCCATGGCTTAACGTCCTATCCGACGGACGGCGGCCTTTCCAAGCCCATCGGTGTCCCCTACTGACCGTGGGCAGGGCGGGGAATTTTGCAGAGATAAATCTCAACACTGACCCAGCTGGGACTCAAACCTGGGAACTACAGATTACGAGCCTGGCATGCTACCGACTGAGCCACCCCCGCCCCTGTGCCATAATGAAATAGAGTTGTAGAGTAGGACCAAGAGTCAATGGAACGGACTTACTATATTCAGTAGCAGGTCAACAAATCTTGTTTGTTCCACATTGGTGAACGTACATCCAGGTGTTATGATCAGGGAAAGTCCTTTGGATGCCTTGGCATTTTCGGTACCAGGAACACACATAGAAGCTCTTAAAATTAATGTTATTCAATTCTCTATGACACTGTGTCATAGAGAATTAAATAACTTTAATTTTAATTACCGCACTGTGTACCTCTACTCTAATTTTTGTCATAGAAGCTCTATTTTGTCAACAAGATAAATGACATAAAAAAGTTAAAAGGTTACAAAAAATTCTTAAAAGGCACCAAAAATTAAAAACTTTTAATGGCCCAACTCAAGTTTAGCGACCTCGGTCATCACTTTTTCAAAGGCATGTCACAGTGCGACAGACAAGTGGCAGCATTATTGCATCCCACGTGCACTATGGGATCATTCACTACGAGGAGGAGGGGTTCATTCTGTGGGTTGTTGGGCCCAATACCATAAGGCTTAATAATAATTTTAAGAAATTCTCATTTCATTTTCACCTTTTACTTTTTAATAAACCACTGGCAATTGATTTTTTTTTATTTGGTACTTGTCTGTTTTGGCCACCTATTCTAAATAATTTAATTGCCTTGGAAACCTGATTTTGCAATCAGTACATAAAATGATAAGCCTATTTTAGCTTGTTCCCTACAGTATTTTTTCCCCTACAAAAAGCAATAATTTTCACCCATATTGGCATAATTTATCTGTTACTACAGAACACAAAATAAGTAGAAAAATGAATACCTTTATTGATTGATACATCTCTCCAGCATCATCTGCAGATGCTCTTTTCAGTAATTTACCATCCTCATCATCAATTTTACAATTGTCCATTTCTTTATTACTCTCCAGGGCTTCAAATGTAGGGTTGCTGCTGTTACTGTCCTCAATATCTAAGAGAAAAAATAAAGCATTAAATATATCAGTTTTCTAAATACTGTATAAATTAGAAAAACACATTATTAACTTGGAAGTTAACTATGGCAAATATAGAATCGTCATTTACAAAGGGAATAAAGTTTGTGTTTTACAATATTAGTGCTTTCTAGCAATGAAAATTCGAACCACTGAAAAATGCAAATAGTAATATTCCATTACTATCTAATCCAAAAAGGATATTTAATTTCTCTTAAAACAAAAAAAAAAGGTATGTGAAAACAAATGAGAAAACAGCAAAATGAAAACAAGCTAGAATAATCAAAATTAAATCTTAAAATGTCTCATTTTATAGCAGGCATCAATCAGATTAAGTTCAGTTAGGTTGTCTAACCTATGAACAACTGTTTTTTTTTTTGCACATATTGGATTAAATGACTTAGTCACAAGGACTCCAAGGTGCTCAGAGAAGGTTGGGGGAAGGGAAGTCACTGGACAACTGTTGGGAGACCAGGACCAGACTACACATAAGCTAATTAAGCTACAGCTTAGAACCTCATGATATGAGGGGCCTCAAAGAAATGTATTTCAAGTTTTACTGTGTTACGAAATTTTTTTAATATTTAATCTATTATGCAAACACTATTCATCTTTGCTTACCAATGCCAGAATAATGTTTTCATCACAACAATTTCATGTTTACTTTCCAATGTTCCCCTCAATCAGAATAACTATATATATATTTTGAATTTTTGGGGCCTCTTAAATTCGAATAGCTTAGGGCCTCAGAAGGCCAAAGTCTGGCCCTGTGGGAGACTACCATTTATCTCCTATCAAGGCCATCCAGCATGTTCTTTAATGCACACAGGGTATGGCTCTCTTGCACATGAGGCCACAGCTTAATGTTCCATCCAATAGATAGTGGCCTTTCAAAACCCACTGGTGTCCCCTACTGACCAAAGGCAAGGTGGGACTTGAACTCAGGAAATGCAGATTACTAGTATGGTGTGCTACCAACTGAGCCAACCCCCACCACTGATTAGGTTCAGTTCCAATCAGTAGCATTCTAAAACAAATAAGTTAATAGACTAGATTCAAATGATGAGAACTGGTAAACTTAAATGTTTTTTATATTAAGTTAATCTGTGGTGATCCTGTCAGATGTTTAGCCATTCATTACAGTTGCATGATTTTGGATGCTTGAGACATTTTCACAACTGTTTAGTTGTATGGCTTGACTGATTACAATAGTAATTGTATGCTAATGTTGCAGAAAAGTATCAAACTTTGAGCACTTTAAAATTTGATCATCCTGTACAGTAGCATACTCAGGAATTTCCAATTCGGGTTTTTAACATGTTTGGATATTTTGAGTCTTTGATTTTCAGGGACTTATTTAGAAAACATGTTATTTTATTCCTCAAGGAGATGGATTGAACCTCCTAATAACCCCTTCCACAGCCTGAGACAAGGTCATTGATCAGATATGATTTGAAAAATGTATGTTGTATACACAGGGTGTTTCAAAACTCTGAACAAATTTCAATGAGAGATAGGGAATACCAAGACAAACCTTTTTCATCTATGAATGTATGTCTGCTGACAACCCTTCGTTGCTAGGGGGTGCTGTTTGGCAAGCACTGCAATTGGCTAGAGGGTTGAAATGGGAACAGAGAATGGACTTGTGTTTGCCATCGACATTCGTAAATCAGAGACATTACATGTAACATTTCATGACTGCTGAGATGGCTGACATGCATCTGGCGTATGGGGCTGCCAATGGAAACGGAAGAGCTGCTGTGAGGTTGTACTGATAGCACTTCCCAAACAAACG
Source organism: Ryuthela nishihirai (assembly GCA_038380435.1). Lineage (NCBI taxonomy): Eukaryota > Metazoa > Arthropoda > Arachnida > Araneae > Heptathelidae > Ryuthela > Ryuthela nishihirai. The sequence goes on along the minus strand of JAWZYU010000034.1, from coordinate 39,717,211 downwards.
TGTGCCAAACCACCAAACATTGCGCATCTGCACTGGTAACTCCAAAAAATTGGAACATTCCATGCAAACATGCATGACACTGGTTAGGAGAGAACCATGCATAATCCTGACATGAAAGAAGAGATCTTATGGCAGATTGAGGGCAATCCAGGCACAAGCACACGAGCTGTTGCACATAGCCTCGGTGTGAACCACACTCTCATGTGGAGAGTGCTGCATGAGCAGCAGTTACACCTGTTTCATCGTCAGAGAGTCCAGACATTGCAACTTCAGAATTACCCTCTTCGTGTGAAATTCATGTGCTGGTTTCTGCAGCAGATTGCAGTGCAGCCTGATTTTCCAGCTCACCTGCTCTTCTCAGATGAGGCCTCTTTCACAGATGAGGGTGTGTTTAATATGCACAATTCTTGCGTTTGGGTGCACAAAAATCCACATGCCACAATGGCGCATGGTCATCAACAATGGTTTGCCATCAATGTTTGTGTGGGTATTGTCCATGACATTTTGATTGGGCAATACCTGCTACCACCCCAACTCAACGGGCAGATTTATCAGGTATTTCTTGAAGAAATGTTGCCAGGACTGTTGGAAGATGTTCCTGTGGCTTTTTGCAGATGAATGTAGTTTTTCAACACGACAGGGCGCCAGCACACTTCAACAATGATATGCGGGATTATCTGAATGCCACTTTTGGGAGCTGATAGCCAGGGTGGACTCTGTTGCCTGGCCACCAAGATAGCCAAATTTAACATGTACCGATTTCTTCCTCTGGGGACACATGAAGAACCTCATGTACAAAACTCCCATTGACTTAGATAAAGACCTCGTCGCAAGAATTGCTGTTACTGCTGCAACTGTTTGCAAAATTCCGGGAATCTTTCAACATGTATGGCAACCAATGCTTTGATGCTGTCATGCATGCAATGCTTTTGCCGGTTGGAACTCTGAGCACCTTCTTTAAATAAATATGTTGTTTACACTTTTTCCTTTCATTTATGTACCAGTTCCACCGATATTTCTGTCAGCGCCCACTAGCACCAATGAGTTACATCAGCAGATATACATTCATAGGCAAAAAAGGTTTATCTTGGTGTTCCTATCTCCCATTGAAATTTGTACTGAAAGTTTTTGAAACACCCTGTATACAGTTGCCAATGCTTTTGGTTAGAGAGTTATCCACTTCTTGGGTTGGGGCAGTTATGACATAACTCATAATCATTTAAATTACCCTTTTAAGAATTTTTCATTGGAAAGTGTAAATTTTTTCAAATGCAGATCAACTTAAACATGCAAATAGTTTGAAGGATAAACTTTAAAATTTTATTGTTCAATACAGAGAATTTGAAGTTATTTTTAAAATATACTATCAAATATTTTGTATCTAAAATCCTTTTGATTCCTACAAGTAATACAAATATTCAGTGAATTCTGTCCCTAATAGGCAATGTGTGAAGTAACCAGAAATGAGAAGACTTAGTAAAAGCTAAATTTTGCACTATATTCCATTCTCACATTTCAGAAGTTCATTCTGCTGGAAAACACAATGAGCAACAGAAATATATATATATATGGGGGGGGGGGGGCACTGTTTGTTGAATTATAAATATTTAGGCTTCTAAACTGAGTATCAAAATATACATTTTTTTTTAATTCTTAATTAGTCATCTACTTTTAAAGTAGTTGAATAATTTGTAGTTAGCAGCGAAGTTAGAAAATGGGCATTCCTTCTAATAAACACTATCTCCTCTAGGCAGCATATGTAACCAACTCAAATATCTCCAGTGATGCGATACAAATATTTCAGAGTTAGCAAAACTAAATAAGTACAAATTTGTGGCAGCATGCACAAATCTATGCATACTATGTACCCAGCCCAAAGAAATAAAATAATCATACCAGAAACAAAATTTTCTACGGGTCATGCAATATCCAGATGAGAGAAGAGAAATAAAGTGACGAAATCAGACATGGCAAGCACTATCCAAGGGCAGATTTAGCGAGCATAAAATATTTTCGACAATCCCCTCATTCAAATAGAAGTGCTTAATAACAATCAAAGTTTAGTGTTTAACTTTGCTAGAAAAAAGCTTCCCACGAATATCACCCTATAAAAAATATATCCCCTCAAACAGTTGCTTGCCACAGAGGTCTCACAGGAGCCTGTCAGTTTATACACCATAGTAGAAGGGCTATGAGGATGGTGAGAACTCAGCAGAAAAACAACACGGACATCCATGCCTTTTCTAGGGCTCGAACGCAGGTCCTTTAGATCAGTCCATACCACTTCATAACAGGTTCAATACTTTATATACAACAAAACACAAAGTATAAACAAAACCATACATTACCTAAGGTAGCATCGCATTTCTCTGTAGGTATTGGCTTACAAGCCTTTAAATGAATAACAGCTGGATATTCTGTCATTTCTTGTGTTCAAAAGGTTTTTTATAAAAAAAAAATTATATCACATAATACATATTGTTAAAACTATTTTAACAGGTATTCAAAATAGCATCCACACCCAACAAAAAAAATAGCCCTCATATTTGTACTTTAAAAGATACAGTCACGGTTTACGTATGTTTCTACCATGGAGGATTTTTTAACTTCAAACGATTTTTTTTTTATTCCTGAAATTTAGTAAATTTCAGGATTGGTGATCATTTTGAAAGATATTCTTCTGATATCTTTTAATAAGAATGATCGCTTATGCTAAAATTAATTTGTCTCTTTTAGCATTTTCCCTCCAGTTGCATCTTTCGTAATGGTGAAGTCCAGACCACTAAATCAGGACTGGGATTTGATAAGAACTGAGATGTTTAAACTAAATATTTTAGAATTAAACCAGTCCTAAGAAACTCATCGCTCGCGAGAACTGAAGAATTCGCAGGGCTGTTAAAAGTGCTCGTCGATATATCTTTTATTGGTGATTGGAACCACGATCATAACACAAAATTTCATCTTCCGTTAGGGATTACTTTTAGTTGGCCATCATTTTTCTCTCTTCCGTTCCGCTAAAGGAGTTGCGCCTTCTTCTTCTTGCACATCCCTCATTTTTCTGGTCCTATTTGTAAAGCAAACCTCGGCCTGCTTATCATCAGGACCACGAGCCAATGTCTTCTGTGGGTGATAGGGTGAGGGAGAAGGTGTTTAAATTGGTAATTTAAATTATTGGATGCAAGAGGAAGGAAAGGCCGAAAGTTAGCGCAGATCTAATTTTGCTCCAAAGATGGTAAGTGTCGTGTATGTCGTGGAAAGAGAGAGAGAAACGGGGGAGAGGGGTATAATTTAGAGTGAATTTAGTGTTAGTGAGAATAAACCTTAAAATTTTGTTCAGAGAAGCCATAATTAATGATGGGGGGTGAGAAATTTAGCTAAAAATTTAGCGTCAGAGTAGCGAGACGGTAGAAATCGATCGCAGAGGGCCTCAGCCAATGAGAAAGGAGAAATTTTGGCATTGGCTGATAGCGGGAGCTGGAAGTTAGTTTGGTTATGTCGCTAACGGAGTCGAGTGGGCAAGAGGGGACTCAGCCAATGAGAGGAAAGGAATTTTGGGATTGGCTGAGAGTGAGGAAAAGGAGAAGTGGCTGAAATTTTGATCGCTAAAAGTGAAATGGGAATGAAAAGACGAATTTTGACTAGAGAATAATTTAAAAACGGAAGAATATAGAGTTATTTAAATAAAGGGAGGAGATTCTTAACTATTTGGAGGAAGTCCCAAATAGAAAAGCAGTCTCTCTGCGGGCATTTGCCTAAAGCAGAGAGGTAGAGGTCTCGAAACTTCGGCAAAATGAAACCGTCTTTGGATAGCGTTTTTTTTAGTGCTTTAAGGTGGGGGGGGGGGGAATTTCCCATTCAGAGGAAGCTAATTTCGGGTTGGAAAGGAATTTAAGAAAATCAAGGAGGTCATCAAATGTTTCAGTAAACTCAGGAGGGTCAGAATTTAGAATAATGGAGAGGGAGGTGGATCTATCGATAATAAAATTTTGGATATTACCAATTAATGAGGAAGGCGAGTCAGTAGCTGGCTGTTTCCTCTTCTGATGAGCAGGAACAGTGAGTTCAGAGGCAGTAGGTGAGTCCGAAGGAGAGGAGAGGTGCTTTCTTTTTTGTTGAATCGGGGTAGGAGGTGCTGACTCTGCAGGAGCTGAAATTTCAGATGTCTGGACCGGAACTTCTTCAATATGGGTGGAAGTTGGTGCCGGCTGTTGCGTAGAGACGATGGTCGTTGTAGCGTCCGAAATGGGGGTCGATTTTGGAGCAGGTGGCGTCCGAGGAGGGAGATTCTTTTTGGCGAAGGCAGCACAGTCTTTAATAAGATGACCAGGAAGCCTGCACCACTTACAAAGTCTGGTCATGCCGTTGTAGTTAATTGTGGCCGAAAAAGTAGAAATGTGGAGGAAGTTAGGTACCATTTTCTTCATCTCCATGTGGGCTACCCTCGTTCCCGTCCGGATCGATTCCAATCCCGGGAGATTCAGGAACTCGTCTACTATGCTTGTAATATTGCCGTATGGCTTGAGGGCGTCCACGATCTCACTGTTTGAGACGAAAAACGGAAGTTTGGTGATGGTGACCTTTTTGCGGGGGAATCCTAGTCGCTTGAATGCGATGGGCTGGTCCGTGAGAACGTCCAGGTTCGGATCTGCGGCAAACTTATCCGCAGCTTCTTCAGAGACGAAAGTAACTATGGTGAGATCTTTAGTAATGCTTTGAGCAACTTCTATATTCGCTGGGTCCATGTCGTTGGCAAGTGTTGACACAAAAGACTCGTAACTCAGATCGCGATGAAGAAACTTGAAACATCGGTTTAATCGAGTGACCATGTTGATATCCATGTCTAGCTGATAGCACAAGAAACACGTGGGAAAACTGGGAGCACAAGAGAACACGTCCTGCTAGCTTGAAATCCGGGTTGGAATCCGGAGTTGCGCCTGCGCAACTCCGACTTTTGATTGGCAGCTGCTAATGCGCACATTTAGGACACGCCCCCTCTTGCATCATAGCTAACCATAACATAGAGCGCGATCGTAAGATTATGCAAATGTTTTTTTCCCAGCGTGCAACACACACATATCAGTTGTACGCCGCAGGTGTACTAAGTGACGTAAGGTGACAGAAAAGCAGATGTCAAGGAGTCAGCAAATGTTAGGAGAGTTACTGGGAGATATCAGTAGAGAGTGTCAGTTGGGTTGGGTTGTTTTACCTCTGAGTGGCACTTTTTTGCACACCATGGGCTAAATGCCCAGGTCACATGGACCCCAAAGGCTCAGAAAAGGTTCGGGAAGGGGACCCACTGGAACAGCTGTTGGGAGACAGATGGTAGTCTGCCGTCAAGGCCATACAGTGTGTTCTTTAACGTGCACAGGGTATGGCTCTCCCGCACACGATGCCACGACTTACGCTACATCTGATGGACGGCAGCCTTTCCAAGCCCATCGGTGTCCCCTACTGACCGTGGGCAGGGCGGGGAGTTTTGCAGAGATAAGACTCAACGCTGACCCAGCTGGGACTCGAACCTGAGAACTACAGATTACAAGCCTGGCACGAGAGAGTGTCAATAAGAGGAAGGATGTTAGTGAGATGGAGCTTTTAGTTTCTCCGACTTTTGTATTCATCAGTATATATGATGAGTCTTGAATTTTTTGGAAATCAACTTTGTTTGTTATTTGAATATTTTGACTTTGCTTTTTTTTTTCTCTCTTGAGCAACGATAATTGATGTTTGATTAAGATAAAATTTTAATGACAATCCTTTGATTTCTTATTCGATAAGTTACCAATATACCTGAAGAACCCTCGTTTAACTGTATTTTTTTATCAATCAATTAATTTTATTTTATCGTCAATTTTATTTTATCGCCGAGTGGTTAGTGCACTTGGTTACTAATCCAAGGGACCTGGGTTCGAACCCCGGGTAAGGCATGGATGTGTTGTCGTTTTTCTGCTGAGGTCCTGCCATCCTTACAGACCTACTATGGCATATAAACTGACAGGCTCCTGTCAGACCTCTGTGGCAAGCAGCTGTTTGAGGGGAGGGGGGGGGGTATATATGTGCAATTTGCAAAGAAAAATATGAGTGAACCCAAAAACCACATGGTTTGTTTGGGCCACTAAAGGAAATTAATACAAAAATCAATAATGACTTACTCACTGCAAAGATCGCAAACAATGTGTCATTTTCCGATATATGTACAATAAATATTTGCTTTACACTTGAATATTTAATATAGGTGCAACATCTTCCAAAGAAAAGAGATGCTTTATCAAGAATGCTTTATCAAGTAAGATGATGCTGCACAGCTATTTCTAGGAAAATTTTTAAAATTTATAACCCTAAAGTTCATGATTGAATACAAGTAAGAGACATTCTTAAAATTCGATATTCTTTTACTACACATATTATGAAAAATATTTTGGCATAAAAATTAAATTTCATGTGTGTAAACTCTCACTCAGTGACATAATAAAGATAATAAAAATAGCTCAGTGAGATAATAAATAACATAATAAAGAATGACTAATTTAAGACATTCTTCGTTTTTTTGATTTCCCATAAACTCAATAAAGAAAAATAAAAGTTTTGTTATGCTCAAACACAAAAGTATTGTTTAGATAAGAACTTTCATGATGATAGCATGCCCGAAAATAAAATAAAATTAACTAACATAGCAAAATTAAGCTAGGCTTGGAAAGTAAAAATAAAGGACTAAGGGTTTTTCAGTTTTGTCCTACAGAACCATTTTTTTTTTTTGATGCAAAACCGTGTCTATAAATGTTTCCGTTATTTTCCCCCAAAATATTGCTCTAAGTCTGGCAACTCTGCTCTTGGGTCATTTAACTTCCATAGCATTTAAATCTATCATCCTCATCATCATCCTCAAGCAGCCATGGGCTACGGAGGTCGAACCAAATCGTGCAATTTAGTTCTCCAAGCAAGTCTGTCCTGAGCTACATCTGGCCACTGCACACCAATTCTAATAAGGTCCTGTTTGACATTGTCTGCCCATAGCATCCTTGGTCTCCTCCTCTTTCTGAAGCCTTTAAGCACACTGTTCATAACCCTATTCGCCAATGTATAATTATCCATACGGGCAACATGGCTAAACCAACGGAGTCTCTCTCTGCACAATATGCTGCTTAAAGGAGGTTGCCGACTCCTTTGCCTAATCTCATCATTAGTTACAAAGTTGGACCACCTAATGCCCAAGATACTGCGTAAGCACCTAGTTTCCTGTTATCTTGTTCAAAAAGTGTCCAAGTTTCACTGCCTTAACTAACCCTAGAAAGAACCAAACTATTATACAGTCTAATTTTAGTCTTTAGGTGTATACACCTATTTCTCCACACTCTCCATAAATTCTTAAAAGTCTTGGCAGCAATCCCTATTCGTCTGTTAATCTCATGCCGCATATCACCAGCATCTGTTAAATAGCTCCCAAGATAATTAAACTGTGACACCTGCTCAAGACTGCAACCATTCAGATTAACTGAATCACAGCCTGCATGACCAATTTTCATCACTTTAATTTTCTCTCTGTTTTAACCAAACCTACTCTACTACCAGTTTCATCAACAGCTCGAATGAAAGAGTTCATCTCATCAACATCATCTGCCAAAAGGGCTAAATCATCAGCATAATCTAAATCAGAAATTTTCTTATCTCCATCCCATTTAAGGCCAAAATCTTTCCCTTGAAGTGAACATAACATAATCAATAACCAATCTAAAGGGAAAAGGAAACAAAATGCACCCTTGTCGAACACCAGAAATAATGCCAAACCAATTGCTACAAGACTTACCAACTCTCACACACGACTCAGTGTTATTATAGAGAGCTTTCATTATGTTAACTAATCTATCAGTGTTTTAATTTATTCCCTCCTGCCTTTCATTTGTTAGCTTACCTTCATTTCAAGGGGATGGAGCTCAGTCAGTAGGGAACCAGGTTCATATTTTGTACTTTCCAGGTTGAAGTCTTAACTGCAATGAGACAAGACTGCATGAATACCAACATTAAGATTCATCTCCAATAACCCAACCCTTCCATCAGTGAGAAAGGTAAATGACCATGGGATTGGAATGGTCGCCATCCTTCAAGTGGAACTTTAAACCATGTTCCTATGTCTCAAAGTATGGAGGAGAGTCATACTTTGTGCACATTAAAGAATACTCTAGATGGCCTAGACCAGGGGTTCTCAACGTGGGGTACGTGGAAAAATATTTGGGGGTATGCCGTGAGAGCTCAATGCTAGATCTAGTAACAAAGTCGCTAAGTTGGCATTATTATACTATAACTATAGTTTTATCTATCTACATAAGGGGTACGCCAGTTACATAGACATTTCCAGGGGGTACGTGAAGCTTAAAAGGTTGAGAACCACTGGCCTAGATTATCCAAGATAATGGTTCCTACCTATCTAGTAACATGTATCCAGTGGATCTCCTCCCCCAACTTTCTCTGCACCCTTGAGACTTGGCCATTTAGCCCATTGTGAACATAAAAGACCGAAACAACCCTTCATTTGAACCACGTTCCTCTGTATTGAGCCCAGTTTTTAAATTCTTTTTATGCAGCTTTACTGTTTCATCCTATTATTTTGATTTAAAATTTCGTTTTTGCCTATTTCAATTTTTAACATTTTATGATCAACTTTATATTAGCAATATCAAAAATTCCTTGGATTGTCATGAAGTCAATGCGTAATAAGGCGTAGAAAGACGTGTAATCAGTGACGTAAAGGTAAGAATTTAAAAATAAGCTTCAAAGTGTATCTTGATATGAAATAATATGTTTCTGATTATGAAATCAAGTCGAAGTAAATTAGTGCTAAAGTGTGTAAGGAAACTTTTCAACCATATAATCAAAGTAAAATATCTTTATTCTCTTCATATTATAAACATATACAGTATTTTATTTTACTATACATATAGTTACTATAAAAATTATTGAATTAAGTTATATAATGAGTTATAGAATTTAAATAATTCATTTACATTAGTAATCTACTATCATTTTAGAGTTTGCCTCTCTGCCAATTTGATCAAGAACTTGTGAACAATCAAATTTGACATAGGGCTTCCTATTATCATAACCTGAATGAATATTATCATAACCTTTTAAGTGTTTGGACTCTAAGTTTTCCACCCCTTTTCTAAAAGAAAAAGGGAAAAACTTTCTCCTAAAAGATAAGAGCTATGACCACCAAATTCGGTGTCTCAACATGTCTCAATCTCTCACTAAACAAATTATTGATCAAGAACTTGTGAATCAAGAACTTGTCAACAATCAAATCTTGTGTACAAGAACTTGTGAACAATCAAATTTGACATAGAGCTTCCTATTATCATAACCTGAATGAATATTATCATAACCTTTTAAGTGTTTGGACTCTAAGTTTTCTACCCCTTTTCCAAAAGAAAAAGGGAAAAACTTTCTCCTGAAAGATAAGAGCTATGACCACCAAATTCGGTGTCTCAACATGTCTCAACCTCCCACTAAACAAATTATTTCATTTAATGCTATTATCATTTATTAAATTTTTTTCGGGGTTAGTGTATTTTGTGGATGCGATTTAATATTTAAAAAATTTAATATTTCGAGAGAAAGAATCTTCCCATATTCAGATAAAGTACTGTTTAAAAAGTGTTCTGTTAAGTTTAAAAAATTACATTTAAAATAATTATTTTCTGCCATGTTCAAATGGCCTGAGCTTTTGAATTTGGCTCCTCAAAAGTTCACATATGCTGCAGCCACAGGTGTATTAATGGGAACAATTGTTTAGAAATCTACAAACTAATTCCAAAATTGTTCTTAATCCATAAACCTGAATAAAATGACACTCTTTTAGCAACTGCTCCACATAATTCATAATAATTTGTTGTCGTCATTAATCTTGATTGGATTTTACTATTGCCACAAAAATGCAATCAAGCACCCTTGTGACAATAGTAAGCATTAAATATTTCTATGCATGTTTTGTAAGCTTAATGTAAATGATAAAATAACACAAAGAGACATTATTTCTTGCATTTATAGTCAAAAGACCAAAGTTGCTTAACATCAATCAATTAATGAACAGAGAGCATTATCACTTGCTTATACATACCTACTTTCAATTAGGAAAATGTAAAATGGAATTAAAACTGATCAGAAAAAGTTTGCAATAATCATTATATTTCATTATGAATTAACTGTAACTATATAATTACACCGAACCGTGGACGAGTGGTTAACGCTCTTGGCTATTTATTGATCTAAGGGACCGGGGTTGGAGCCCCGGGTAAGGCATGCATGTTCACTGTTGTTTTTATGTTGATGTCCTGCCATTCTCACAAACCTTCTACTATGGCACATAAATTGGCAGGCTCCTGTTAGACCTCTGTGACAAGCAGCTGCTTGAGTGGATATTTATTATTTATTATTCTTTTTATAAAATTACAATCAGGACTTCTAATACTTAGATCTTCTGGATATTTATTATTTATTATTCTTTTTATAAAATTACAATCAGGACTTCTAATACTTAGATCTATGTCAAAACCTTGGTGTATCATTATATAATAGTTGTATTCCTAACGGGCGGCAGACAGGCGCATGGGCACCTGTATTTCTTGTACGTCTGTGGTGACGTCATTGGTAAAGTTTTTGGCTCTCTGTGATTCCGCAGAAAAGTAACCGATCAGTCCCAAATTTGGTGTGGTGTTCCCATTTGTGTCATTTTGTGTAGGATTTAGACATCGAGTTCCTAGCTGCGGTGGATCGGGATTAAATGCTTTGCTACTGTCTGAAATCTCTGGAGGTCGAAAATGAGATCACAAATGCACCACTGATTCACAAACATATTTTAACCTTCAGTTTATCAGCTCCAAATTTAAAAATTTAATTCAAATAATAAAATTTTTAGAACACCTGAGCAATAGGAAGATTTTGCATGGAACATAACATATCAATCGTAACACAAAAGGGCGATTATTTATTAAAACCATTGAAGCACAATAAAAAGATTGATATATGTATAACCAAGTTAAAAACAAATATACACTACAAATAAGTTTTCTTTTTGGCACTATGTACAACTTGCTTTTTTATCTTGTTATTCCTGATACATAGTTCATTTCCAGGAGAAAATATTTCAAAGTTTTCATCCATGAGTAATAAGAATTCATTCCTGAGTAATTGATTCCTTTTCAAGAGAATATCGATGTCTCCTGTTGGTTCTTTGATAGTTTTCCAAAAGTTCAGTATAACATTCTTCTCTGATTGATTTGTCTGGTTTTGTTTTTGAGGCAACTTTTCATGAAACTTCTTTATTTTTTGCATATATAACATTCACTCATTGGTTATAAAATGAATATTTTATATACTACTAAGAAAAACATTTGTGGAAAATATCCTTGAATGAATTTATCAACTGGAAATACAGGAAAGTACAATTTAGTAAAATTCATCATTCACTACCAGCGTGAAATCTCTACTAATACTACTACACCTAATTCACAATCTAGTTAATTTGTTAGTGAAAATCTTCGACAAAATTAGAATCAGGAGAGGGTTTGTGAGCTCTCCTAGGCCTCAAGAAATTTGCTGTATTGGATTGGATTGTTTTACCTCTGAGCGGCACTTTTTTGCACACCATGGGCTAAATGGCCAGGTCACATGGACCCCGAACGCTCAGAGAAGGTTGGGGGAGGGGACCCACTGGAACAGCTGTTGGGAGACAGATGGTAGCCTCCCGTCAAGGCCATCCAGCGTGTTCTTTAACGTGCACAGGGTATGGCTCTCCTGCACACGGGGCCACGGCTTAACGTCCCATCCGACGGACGGCGGCCTTTCCAAACCCATCGGTGTCCCCTACTGACCGTGGGCAGGGCGGGGAATTTTGCGGAGATAAATCTCAACGCTGACCCAGCTGGAACTCGAACCTGGGAACTACAGATTACGAGCCTGGCGCGCTACCGACTGAGCCACCCCCGCCCCAATTTGCTGTATAATCAAAAAAAAAAAAAATTGTAAAAAAGCTATTTTATTACTTATGATTAACACTTTTTGGATTTTTTTTAATTTAAAAATGCAGCTATAATTTTCTAACCAATGGTACTGTGCTGTCAGGTAGAGTTAGGAAAACTGTAAATAGGGACTACTGTAGTTTATGGTAATTAGCATAAACTCTTGTAGTATTGTTGTTTTTATTTGAACGATTCTGCAATATTATACCATATATGGGAAATAAATTATTGAATTTCTGGAGCCCAAGAACCAGTTGTAATTCTCTACATTGAAATTAATGGGAAATTCGTAAATTGAGGAATGCCTATAGTTTGTTCCTATAAATTTCATAAATGTACGTTGGAAATTAGAATTCATTTTGTTTGGATGGTCACTTCTAATAGACTTTGCACAGGAGCGCCACCATAGTTAACTCAAGCCTACATTCTACATCTCATATTTACATCTAATATTCATTTGGAATAGTCGAGTAAAGGATGTTTCAAATGCTTAAGAATACTTTGAAGTCGAAAGATGGTAAAATAACGATTGTAATAACAATTTCATTTGCCATTACTTCATTCATTCAAACGTCAGCTCCATTTTCATAAGGAGCATAGATATGTTACCGCTAAAGCTCGAAAGCCGTTAATGTGCACATTACCTAGCTAATCTGCAGATTAACTGATTTGCTCCGTTAACGTGAGGAATCGAGAGTTTTCCGCATTTTACCTAGGTAATGTGCACATTAACGGCTTCCGTATCGTTAAAGTTCAAAAGTTTGTTTCTCTCATAGTGGTGAATCTCTTGAATATGAATCTTCGTGTCACGTGATTCACTCGTCCGCATTATAAAAAACGCCCCGGATGAGCGGAGGCCAAGTGAGAACGAATCGGTAAAGTGATTCATTCTTGATAACGAATCACTAAAATGATTCGTTCTCTCTTGGCCTGCTCATTTTGGGGGCGTTTTTTATAATTCGGACGACTGATTCATGTTGACAGAGGGATGACCCTGGTTTCAACTCTACTCTCGGACACTAGATAAATAACATTATGTTAATTTAAGCGTACAGAAACGTTCCTGTTGTTCCAGCAAAGATCTTATTTTCACTTTAACGACTGCCTAGTAGGTAATGTGCAGATTATCCAGGTAATTTGCAGATTACCTAGGTAATTTGAGAAATGAAACAATTTTCCGCACGTTAACGGATCACCCTAGTTAATCTGCACAATACCTAGATAATCTATAGAATAACTGATTTCTGCACTTTAGCGGTAACAGATGCATTCTTTAAGCTTAATTATAGTAGTAGTTAAAGTTTAATTCATTTCCTAAACATGTATATCTTGTTTGAAACAAATATCCTTATGACTGCTGTTGTATTCTACAATATTCAAAAATTGATTGATTGATTTGTTATTGTTTATCATATCAATTTTAAAGATTGCCAGAATTGGTTATAATTCTTTGAAAATTTAATTTCTCAGCAGCAGTGCGTCACGCCTGAAGTGCTAGGATTTTCTAGCTTTCTCCTCTATAAGTTTATAATACCATTTCAGACTTGAATGGAACAGAGCACAATCAGTTTGAAGCCGACTCACAGATATCCTGCACTCTTCACGATAATTTTGAATTTTTATTGTTTAGGGGCAAACGACAGGAAAACACGGAACCATTCTGTTGTTTCTTTTCGAAGCGTTTAATATCTTCTTCTAGATGAGCATACCGGATTGCAAATGTTTTGAATTTGCCTGAAAAGATAAATATTTCTTCCATTAGTTTCCTTCACAACTTAATCACAATATCTAATTATGAAATATATATCTTTGAATTAAAATTGAAATAAAGATCATTTTAAATTTTTGTTTTTATAAATCTAAATTTTACGGTACTTACATTATGAAGTGTTCTGCAGTGATTAATATTTTTTGGCTCAGGGATATAAATGCAAATTGAATGACAAGTGATTTAACTGAATGGTGACATTGAACCAAACTACATATTTCTATTTTGATTACTGTCGTTGATAATCATCCAGATCTAGTAGTGAGATGACCAAAAGACTACTCACAAACTTTCATCAGGCTGCAAAATATAATTCGGTCCCTATATATGCAAAACGGAGCCTCAAGCTCCTTCCAGATTTTAATATTATTAAATTTTTTGCACAAGAAATTATCATATACAGTGGACCTTCGTTATAGCGCTGCTCGCTAAACCGCGCACTCGGTTATAGCGCGGGCGATGTTCGCGATAAGTTCAAACATGTTTATACAGGTCCGTGCGGCGTTAGTGAGTATCGCATTTTATTGTTACTGCGTATTGAGTAATTGTGTATGTATTGAGTTCCTGCACGTATTTTGAATAGTGTTTAATTATTGTATGCATGATGAGTAAAAGAAAAGCTTACAGTGTGAAATTTATTGTGTCGCCACCGCGCCGCTCGGTATAACGCGGTTCACCTTATAACGCGGGTGTTGTTTCCCGCCCGACATGCCCGTTATATCGGGGGTCCACTGTATTTTGAATAAACAGAGTTTTCTACTAAAGTTATAAATGTGCGCTTAAATTGAAATTGATTAGTTCAAATATATTGACCCAGGACTTAAGGAGGACAAAGGGGAACTGGCAAGATTAAGGAAAATTAAGATTAAGATTAAGATTCTGGGAAAAGGGGCTCTCAGAAACCTAATACATAGTTGAATAATTTGATAAGAAGAATGCATAAAAGGTAAAAGGCTGTATTTAAAACTGAAGTTTCTGAAAAATAAAAAAGAGAGGGGAGGACCTCGCAAAACATAATATTCTGTGAGTTACACATGAGATTCTATATAAAAGGCCTAGCAAATTATAAGATTCTATAAGCCAGGTCACAAGGACCCCAAAGGCTCAGAGAATGTTGGGGGAGGGGAACCACTGGAACAGCTGTTGGGAGACAGATGGTAGCCTCCCATCAAGGCCATCTAGCGTGTTCTCTAACGTGCACAGGGTATGGCTCTCCCGCACACGGGACCACTGCTTAACGTCCCATCCGACCGGCTGCGGCCTTTCCGAGCCCATCCATGTCCCCTACTGACCGTGGGCAAGGCGGGGAATTTTGCGGATATAATCTCAATGCTGACCCAGCTGGGACTCGAATCTGGGAACTACAGATTACGAGCTTGGCACGCTACCGACTGAGCCACCCCTGCCCCATGGGGGTGAAGAGTACTAGAAGAGTATAATATTCTCGAAAACAAGGGACCTGAGACAGCAACGAGTGATCGGTTCACAGGAGATACATTTCAATGGCTAGTGAAATGGCTTAAAGTTCCTAGTTTCAGCAAATTAAAAATGGACATCCACACATAAAATGAATAGAAAGATATTCCATATTAGCAAACTTCCCATTGAAATGCAGTTCGCTTGACCGTCCACCCCCCCCCCTTCCTTTCCACACACAATCAAATGGAAAAAAGAAATGTTTTCAACCTGTGTTTGTTAAGGACTTAATTTTTTAAGGCTGTATGGGTTTCACTGGAAAAACTCACACGAAAATTTTTGATTGGGCGATCAAGAATATGGGAAGTTACAAGGGGGCTCAAAAAGTGTTAAAATATGAAATGGCAAAATATTAAAATGCAAAAAAAAAAAAGTGATCTGAGGCTTGAAATCAAGTTCTATTTAAGATAAGTACTCGATTTTTTAATGCAATATGTGATGAATCCATGTGCGAAATTTGAAATCGGTAAGTCAAATATTTTGGAAATTAGGAAGGTTTCAAATATGTTAAAAAAGACAGCCACCTCTAACAGTAAATCGAGTGGAGCATGCCTCTATTGCGTGTGTTCAGTAAGAGAACTTCCAAGTGTTAATGTCAACATGTATCATTTAGATGTTGTTCGGAAGGCAGATATCTGAGAGTCTATTGGGGGCCACCTTCAAGGAATGAATTAATGCTATTATATTAAATTATAGCTTGTAAATTTTACTTTTTGTTTCGTTTAATTCAGGTTGGATTGTTTTACCTCTGAGCGGCACTTTTTTGCACACCATGGTCTAAGTGGCCAGGTCACAAGGACCCCGAAGGCTCAGAGAAGGTTGGGGGAGGGGACCCACTGGAACAGCTGTTGGGAGACAGATGGTAGCCTCCCGTCAAGGCCATCCAGCGTGTTTTTTAACGTGCACATGGTATGGCTCTCCCGCACAAGGGGCCACGGCTTAACGTCCCATCCGACGGACGGCGACCTTTCCAAGCCCATCGGTGTCCCCTACTGACTGTGGGCTGGGCGGGGAGTTTTGCGGAGATAAGTCTCAACGCTGACCCAACTGGGACTCGAACCTGGAAACTGCAGATTACGAGCCTGGCGCGCTACCGACTGAGCCACCCCCGCCCCTTTAATTCAAGTTTTAGATATATAAAGGCATTAGCAAGTGTGATTGGGTTGGTTGTTTTACCTCTGAGCGGCACTTTTTCGTACACCATGGGCTAAATGGCAAGGTCACACGGACCCCGAAGGCTCAGAGAAGGTTGGGGGAGGGAACCAACTGGAACAGCTGTTGGGAGACAGATAGTAGCCTCCCGTCAAGGCCATCCAGCGTGTTCTTTAACGTGCACAGTGTATGTCTCTCCCGCACACGGGACCACGGCTTAACGTCCTATCCGACGGGCGGCAGCCTTTTGCAAGCCCACCGATGTCCCCTACTGACCATGGGGAGGGTGAGGAATTGCTAGCAAGTGTGAATAATTTATTTAATAAATACTGACTTAAACTTCTACTTACTGAAAGAGACAAATTCTTTTTCTTTTGAGGTAAAAGTTAGCAACTGGAAAATGTCTCTAGCTATAGTGATTGGTATTCCACGCCACAAGAGTGCAATAGCAGCAAACTGATTTAAGTCTATTCTGGTCTCTTTGCTGAATACCTTAGGTGAAAACAAAATTGTTATTGTTAGATAAAAACAACAACACCACCATATTTAACAATAGTTCTTAATATACAGGGTGAATCTGAAAAAGTGGGCAAAACTTTACGAGGTGGTAGAACGCAGCTATACGAGCAATATTCGTCATAGAATGTATGGTCGGAACGCAAGCGGTGAGAAGTTAAAAGGTAGTTTTCCACTGTCACATTTAAAGAATGAACACAAGAAGGAGAGGAGATACTTCAGAAAACATTTTATTAACAGGAATGTAATTGAGGTACATGCTCAAAGAAATTGCTCAAAAGAGCTAGTATAGTTAGTATAACCAGCCATCCTCTCGGCAATTCACGGTAGAAATGCCGTTGGGTACGAGGACCGACCCTTTTATACCATTTCCAACGCCACCTAGCGGCTCGCCGTTTGCGTTCCGAACATGCATTCTATGACGAATATTGCTCGTATAGCTGCGTTCTAGCACCCCGTAAAGTTTTGCCCACTTTTTCAGATTCACCCTGTATACTGTAGAAATATCATGCATGACATCGTTTGAAATTTCAATAGGTTTTGACAATTAAAATTTTAGATGTTTCATTTTTTTTTTTGAAATTGAAGAATTTATAGTCGCTGCTGGCCACATTTCAAAATTTTATTGCTGTCTTTGGCAGCAAGTAAAACGTTAACAAAGATTTTATATTCCATAACTCGCGGCAACTTTGCTTCTTTTAATTTATAATAGTACGCCATGATAATATCAATAGAGTAGTTTTCAGGGAAACTATAAGACTAAGAGGCCTACCCGAAGAAAATTCACTAAACAAATTTAGTATTAATTTCAAAGAAAATTCCAATTTTTAAAAAGTTAATCAGCTGTAGAATATTATATTTTTATCCTTTTTCTTTTAAATTGTATTCTTACTAATATAATGTTTCCTGTCTCTCGGCACTTTAATAATACAGTCGCTCAAAAAAATATCCGAACACTATGGTTGATTACAGAATTCAGAAAAAATATCGGCAACGATTTTTTTAGAAATTAGTGATCTGGCAACATTCGTGTCTTACAGAATTCAGAAAAAAATATCCGGCAACGATTTTTTTAGAAATTAGTGACCTGGCAACCTTCGTGTCACGTGACACGAAGGTTGCCAGATCACTAATTTCAAAAAAATCGTTGCCAGATATTTTTTCTGAATTCTCTAATCAACCATGGTGTTCGGATAGTTTTTTTAAGCGACTGTACATGGCCACTGATCTAGAAAAGAAGCTTGAAACATTCTAAGTTCCTGAAAATTTGTGCGCATCTTCAGCTGCGCATCCCTCCCTCTTGCAACAATCGTACATTGACTTTACTGAAGATGCATTTCAGTAATATTACAGAAAACTGGGTACTTTAAGACTATTACAAAAAAATTGAATATCTTAGTAACATTAATGAAAACAATATTTCAAGAACATTTTTAAAATTGTATTTAAAGATCAGTAATAGTCTTCCATTATTTTGTAAGAATATAATTAGCATTTTCAACAAATATCATTATTTAAAATATTTATAAATAACTTTGATTTAATTTTACAACACTTTAATACTATTAATAATTAATAACACATTTAAATTTAGATTTCTAGACGGAAAATAAGAGTTGTACGAATTGGATCGACAAATATTAATAATTCGGCTCTATTCGCCTCACGAATTTTGAGAGTTATCGATGTTCCGAAACCGACATTGTTATTAATGGAATTATCACTGATACATAGAGTAGTCAATATACAGCTGTGTTGTATAAAAATTGACATTTGCAAATACACCTATTCCTCGATTTACACGTTACTCAGTTCACACAATTTTGGCTTTGCACGGTCAAAAAATGCAACCAGTTTCGATTTACACGGTAATGACTGAGATTTTCTTTCTATGTACGTCTCAGTCAGTACCGTGCAAATCGAAACTGGTTGCATTTTTTGACCGTGCAAAGCCAAAATTGTGTGAACTGAGTACCGTGTAAATCGAGGGATAGGTGTACTCAAAATAAATATTTTCATGTAGCATAGAAAGTTTTATATTAGTTGAAAAGGTACATGAAAACGTTTTCGTCTTTGCTCAAACAAATTGATATTTCAAATTTCTAACCTTACTTCTATCGAACTATCCTTTGCCTAATTATATATGAAGAGCTACTTGGAAATGGCTTAAGTTGTAAATTTTCCTAGGATGACAGTTGCGTTATTGAAATTCACGTCCTTTTACGTCCATAAGCCAAAAGTAGTAATGAAAAATTCTGTTAAATATGCTCACAGATATTATCAGTGTTGCTAATCTGGCATCCAACTAGTAAAACGATTCTATCCGTCCCGCCCAACGAGGTAAAGTAGATAGAGTGAACAACCGGTTCCAAAAGTTGAATCAATTTGAACGACATTTTGCCCACTCTTTACATGGCCGCCGTAATTTTAAGTATAGGTGTTAACGCACTAAGCCTAAGTAGTTAAATGTTTTGTTTTTTTGAAAATTACGTTAAGTTTTCGGTCTTTGGATAAAATCCAATCAGTCATGTAGTTGAACCTTTAATAGTCTATTAAAATATTGTATTTAATAAAAAAAAATATCAGTTAAAAAATAGCGTTATTTCCAGACTTTTTTGAAAGTAAATATTTTGTTTGATACTACAATTTAATGAAAATAGGGACTCCTTTGTTTATTAAGGCATGTAAACACAATACTAAGGTGCTTCGGATTGGGGGCGCTGTAACACAGCGGTTGCTCACTCTATGCATTCTATATCGTTGGTCCCGCCATTGTGCCCAGAAATAAGAGAATTTATAACCCGTTTAATCTTAAACAGGATTTTTAAATGTGTAAATGTGATATTGAATAAATTTCTGTTCAGTGGTTCGATTTATTTAACTACGTTTTGTAGCAAATATAGATGATAATGAAGTTTCATTAATAATAGAATGCTTGAAAAAATAAGCAAAGGCTGCATTGCGTTTAATTTAATTACTAAAGATTGATTAAAATCAAAAGAAATTATTTGCTTTTTTCCCTCACAATTATCAGCAGAATTGGATATTTAAGTTATGACTGAGTCCAAGCCAATCACGACTCCAAACTTCTGTTCTACATGCATTAAAAGTGTGGCCATAGTTTGCGACGTCTTCTGCAAAAGTTTGTCAGAACTCTTGAAGTAGCTTGCCAGCAGTAAAAGTTTATTCACCTCTGGTAGCGTATATGTATAAAATACCATCTTGATTTTCTTTTACCCATGTTAGCAAAATTTCACTCAATATCGTTCTATTTTAAGTTGATAATTATTAAATTAACTAAGAAAATTACCTGGAATGCATTTTCAAGCCTTTCCCATTCACCGAGGCTTGACTTTAAAAGCCACAATCCAGCATTGTAGATTCGGATGTCAATCTTACCTTTTCCTTCCTGTTAAAAACATTTCATATTATTTTAAAACTTCATTTTAAACAGTAAATATTATTAACTTAATTGTAAAGTTAAGTATAAATACTTATTAATGTAAAAAATTAATGTGTAAAGTTAAGTAAAGTTGTTATTATATTACTTAATTGTAAAGTATTAAAACTTTACAATTAAGATATGAGGAAAACTGTTCTAAATTACGAAGAACACCAGAAATCAATTCAAAAGTACACACTGCATAGAACAATAGAGTTTACCGCAGAGTCAGGATGGGTGATGCAAAGCCTGGGACATCGGCAATCGGGGGGACCCTTTACGTATTTTTCGTTTAAGGCAAGCCTCTGCACACCTTCCCTCTAATGTAACCAACACAGGCCACGTTAAACTTCGTTAGAAATACCTTCTGATTCCCAACAGAGATGTTTTAAAAATATGTGGGGCGTTTAACTGATGAAATCACTGAGGGAGAACTTTATCACCATCTAGTTTTCAACTAGTTTTATACAATAAAACATTCTGATTTCCCCGAAGAAGTCATTTAAAAGTAACACTTAGTGAAAGGGTGTTAAAATTTAATACTTGACAAAAACCTTTAGAATGTAATACTTGGCAAATGGGGCGTTAGAATGTCATAGCTATAGGGGGAAAAAAGTGGAGCGTTATATTGTAGTACATGGCAAAAGGGTGCGTTAGAATGTCATACTTGGCAAAAACAAAGAGGGAGTTAGAGTGTAATATTTGACACCACGAGGCGTTAGAATGTGTTATACTTGGCAAAAGGGGGCGTTAACTTAAAAAAGGTTGTTCTATACGAACACTAAACATGGGAAAATCTTTCACTCTTTTCCAGTGAACTTTGGAAAAGTTTTTTTTATTTACAAGTGTCGTAACATGAACGTCACTCTATTTGATCTAAATATTGCAGCTAATGAACGTGAATATTGCATCATTTAATGCAAATGTTTCGGTTAGAGAACGTGTCACCATCATCCGATACAAATATTGCAGCTCCAGGAAGTGTTCGTCATTTGGTGAAAATGTTACGACTCAAGGATGTGAACGTTGAGTCATTTAATACGAATGTTGCAGCTCGAGGATGTGAACACGCGTCATTTAATGCTGCGGCTCGAGGATGTGAACATCGCCTCATTTAAGGCTGCAGCTCGAGGATGTGAAAATCGTCTCATTTAAGGCTGCAGCTCGAGTATGTGAACATCGCGTCATTTAATGCTGCTGCTCGAGGATGTGAACATCGCGTTCATTTAATGCTGCTGCTCGAGGATGTGAACATCGCGTTCATTTAATGCTGCTGCTCGAGGATGTGAACATCGCGTTCATTTAATGCTGCTGCTCGAAGAAGTTCATTCAGTGATGCTGTTCGAGAATGCAAACATCGCGTCATTTAATATTGCAGTTCGAGGATGTGAACATCGCGTTCATTTAATGCCGCTGCTCGAAGAAGTGAACATCGCATTCATTCAATGCTGCTGTTCGAGGATGCAAACATTGCGTCATTTAATATTGCAGTTCGAGGATGCGAACAACGCGTCATTTAATGCTAATTTTCCGCTGGATATGAACATCACAGGATTTGCGTTTAAAGTTACGGCTGAAAGACATGAATATCGCGTTATTTGATAGAGATATTACTGCTGAAAGACATAAACATCTCGTCAATTGATGTATATGTTGTGACTACAGCAACGTGTTGGGTTGTTGTTTTACCTCTGAGCGGCACTTTTTTGCACACCATGGGCTAAATGGCCAGGTCACATGGACCCCGAAGGCTCAGAGAAGTTGGGGGATAGATGAGAAAGGTTGGGGGATAGACCGAAGGCTCAGAGAAGGTAGATGGAACAGATGTTGGGAGACAGATGGTAGCCTCCCGTCAAGGCCATCCAGCGTGTTCTTTAATGTGCACAGGGTGCACATTAAAGAACACGCTGGATGTTTTATGTGTTACGATGGATGTTTATGTGTTACGATGGATGTTTTATGTGTTACGATGGAATAACACGCTGGATGTTATTAAAGAACACGCTGGATGTTTTATGTATTAGTTTATGTGCACAGGGTGCACATAAACTTTAATGTGCACAGGGTTTAATGTGCACAGGGTATGGCTCTCCCGCACACGGGGCCACGGCTTAACGTCCCATCCGACGGACGGCGGTATTTCCAAGCCCATCGGTGTCCCCTACTGACCGTGGGCAGGGCGGGGAATTTTGCGGAGATAAATATCAACGCTGACCCAGCTGGGACTCGAACCTGGGAACTACAAATTACGAGCCTGGCGCGCTACCGACTGAGCCACCCCCGCCCCACACCAACGTGAATATTAAGTTCTCCTATGAAAAATGGTTTGCACATTTTCCAAATTATTATAGTCTTTTGAAGTTTTTTCAAGATGGACTGATACTTCTTATCTTTTAAATTGGTACATTTCAAAATCAATGGTATTATCTTCTTCGAAAAAGTTGAAGAGTTATTATCATATAGAAAACACAGGAAGCTATAATAATAATATTCCTTATTGTTTTGTTAGAAAACATGACAACATTACCTGGTCTACAAGATAGAAAAAATCCTTCAGTGCTTCAGATACGTGCGTAGACAAATACCTTCCAAAATCATTTAAATTACAAAATATCTCTTGAGATTCCAGTTTTTTAGTCAGATTAGTCAATTCATCGGTTACGTCTACAATTTCGTACCTGAAGAAAAAAAAAACTGAAACATCACTTCAGAGAAATCTCTTTTTTTTTAACAAATGAAACATCACTTCAGAGAAATCTCTTTTTTTTAACAAATGAAACATCACTTCAGAGAAATCTCTTTTTTTTTTACAAATAAAACATCACTTCAGAGAAATCTCTTTTTTTTTAACAAATGAAACATCACTTCAGAGAAATCTCTTTTTTTAACAAATGAAACATCACTTCAGAGAAATCTCTTTTTTAACAAATGAAACATCACTTCAGAGAAATCTCTTTTTTTAACAAATGAAACATCACTTCAGAGAAATCTCTTTTTTTAACAAATGAAACATCACTTCAGAGAAATCTTTTTTTAACAAATGAAACATCACTTCAGAGAAATCTCTTTTTTTAACAAATGAAACATCACTTCAGAGAAATCTCTTTTTTTAACAAATGAAACAGATTACAAAGTTATTTATACGAAAACTATAATTATTATCATACCCCCTCCGACAGGGGGCGGTATGAGTGCAAATAATCACTACCAGTGCAACTCCTTGACCTTCATACCCTACCACCCAAATTTTAAATTTCAAAAATAAAGAGTTCATTTGCACTGTTCGCTAAAAGCCGTGGCCCCGTGTGCGGGAGAGCCATACCCTGTGCACGTTAAAGAACACGCTGGATGGCCTTGAAGGGAGGCTACCATCTGTCTCCCAACATCTGTTCCAGTGGGTCCCCTCCCCCAACCTTCTCTGAGCCTTCGGGGTCCATGTGACCTGGCCATTTAGCCCATGGTGTTCAAAAAAGTGCCGCTCAGAGGTAAAACAACCCAACGTTAAAGAACACGTTGGATGGCCTTGACGGGAGGCTACCATCTGTCTCCCAACATCTGTTCCAGTGGGTCCCCTCCCCCAACCTTCTCTGAGCCTTCGGGGTCCTTGTGGCCTGGCCATTTAGCCCATGGTGTGCAAAAAAGTGCCGCTCAGAGGTAAAACAACCCAACGTTAAAGAACACGCTGGATGGCCTTGACGGGAGGCTACCATATGTCTCCCAACATCTGTTCCAGTGGGTCCCCTCCCCCAACCTTCTCTGAGCCTTCGGGGTCCATGTGACCTGGCCATTTAGCCCATGGTTTTCAAAAAAGTGCCGCTCAGAGGTAAAACAACCCAACGTTAAAGAACACGCTGGATGGCCTTGACGGGAGGCTACCATCTGTCTCCCAACATCTGTTCCAGTGGGTCCCCACCCCCAACCTTCTCTGAGCCTTCTGGGTCCATGTGGCCTGGCCATTTAGCCCATGGTGTTCAAAAAAGTGCCGCTCAGAGGTAAAACAACCCAACGTTAAAGAACACGCTGGATGGCCTTGACGGGAGGCTACCATCTGTCTCCCAACATCTGTTCCAGTGGGTCCCCACCCCCAACCTTCTCTGAGCCTTCGGGGTCCATGTGGCCTGGCCATTTAGCCCATGGTGTTCAAAAAAGTGCCGCTCAGAGGTAAAACAACCCAACGTTAAAGAACACGCTGGATGGCCTTGACGGGAGGCTACCATCTGTCTCCCAACATCTGTTCCAGTGGGTCCCCTCCCCCAACCTTCTCTGAGCCTTCGGGGTCCTTGTGGCCTGGCCATTTAGCCCATGGTGTGCAAAAAAAGTGCCGCTCAGAGGTAAAACAATCCAATCCAATACTGTTCGCTTAATTTTTAACGTTTTCCCACCTTTTTCACATTTGGAGGGCTTCATTGAAGTTTTCTATTTTCAACCTTTGCCTTCTCTGACATGGAAATGGCAATTGATGGATGATTAAGAAAATGCAAAAAAGCAATACTTTATTATATACAACATAAACAGAATTTTTCGTTATCTCTCAAAATGAAAAAGTTGCATTGACTCCCTCACCCCCCTGGGTGTAAGGGGGTAAATCTCATGCCCATGCGTGACTACTCTCCGCAAAGTTTCCCCGCCCTGCCCACGGTCAGTAGGGGACACCGATGGGCTTGAAAAGGCCACCGTCCGTCGGATGGGACGTTAAGCCGTGGCCCCGTGTGCGGGAGAGCCATACCCTGTGCACGTTAAAGAACACGCTGGATGGCCTTGACGGGAGGCTACCATCTGTCTCCCAACAGCTCTTCCAGTGGGTCCCCTCCCCCAATCTTGTGAGCCTTTGGGGGGTGGGGGGGCTCAGTCGGTAGCGCGCCAGGCTCGTAATCTGTAGTTCCCAGGTTCGAGTCCCAGGTGGATCAGCGTTAAGATTTATCTCCGCAAAACTCCCCGCCCTGCCCACGGTCAGTAGGGGACACCGATGGGCTTGAAACGGCCACCGTCCGTCAGATGGGACGTTAAGCCGTGGCCCCGTGTGCGGGAGAGCCATACCCTGTGCACGTTAAAGAACACGCTGGATGGCCTTGACGGGAGGCTACCATCTGTCTCCCAACAGCTCTTCCAGTGGGTCCCCTCCCCCAATCTATTGAGCCTTTGGGGGGCGGGGGGGGGGGCTCAGTCGGTAGCGCGCCAGGCTCGTAATCTGTAGTTCCCAGGTTCGAGTCCCAGCTGGGTCAGCATTGAGATTTATCTCCGCAAAACTCCCCGCCCTGCCCACGGTCAGTAGGGGACACCGATGGGCTTGAAAAGGCCGCCGTCCGTCGGATGGGACGTTAAGCCGGGCCCCGTGAGCGGGAGAGCCATACCCTGTGCACGTTAAAGAACACGCTGGATGGCCTTGACGGGAGGCTACCATCTGTCTCCCAACAGCTCTCCCAGTGGGTCCCCTCCCCCAACCTTCTCTGAGCCTTCGGGGTTCTTGTGGCCTGGCAATTTAGCCCATGGTGTGCAAAAAAAGTGCCTCTCAGAGGTAAAACAATCCAATCCAATGCGTGACTACTAAAATGTGAAATTTCTCGCACACATATATCGTTTGAAATGCAGGTATTTCTCGATTTGAGAGCTAAATGTATTCCTGAAAACTACCGCATAAATAAAAACCGGGGGGACGAACATTTTCCCTTATAAAATAATTTAAATATCCAGGTTAGGTGAAGTACATTCCTGTATTAGACAACTTAACAACACCGAAATTTCAGACGTTACTAAGCAATACAATACAAAAACTGAAATCTGAGAGAAATAAATATGTAGTATTGGTTTAACTCTGAGCTGCACTTTTTTGTACACAATGGGCTAAATGGCCAGGTCACAATAACCCTGAAGGCTCAGAGAAGGGAGTTGGGAGACAGATGATAGCCTCCCTTCAAGGCCATCCAGCGTGTTCTTTAACGTGCACAGGGTATGCTCTCTCGCACACGGAGTCCCATCTGATGGACGGCGCCCTTTCTAAGTCTATCGGTGTCCCTTAATGACCGTGGGCAGGGCGAGGAGTTTTGCGGAGATTTGGGTTGGGTTGTTTTACCTCTGAGCGGCACTCTTTTGCACACCATGGGCTAAATGGCCAGGTCACATGGACCCCGAAGGCTCAGAGAAGGTTGGGGGAGGGGACCCACTGGAACAGCTGTTGGGAGGCAGATGGTAGCTTCCCGTCAAGGCCATCCAGCGTGTTCTTTAACGTGCTCAGGGTATGGCTCTCCCACACAGGGGCCACGGGTTAACGTCCCATCCGACGGACGGCGGCCTTTCCAAGCTCATCGGTGTCCCCTACTGACCGTGGGCAGGGCGGGGAATTTTGCGGAGATAAATCTGAACGCTGACCCAGCTGGGACTCGACCTGGGAACTACAGATTACGAGCCTGGTGCGCTACCGATTGAGCCACCCCCGCCCCAAATATGTATTAAGAAAAACCGCAATGTGTAATAAGAAAATAGGTATTTTTTATTCTGGGAATCCCAAGATTTTGATTTCGAACGTTGACAAGTTGAAGTAAAAATACTACCTTGGATAAAAAAAAAGTATTTACAAAGAAATAAACAAGAAATTACGAAATTTTATTTTCTCCCTTGGACTGTGGGATTTTTCATTGTCAATGAGGGACTCGGGATTTTGCTATGCAAAACGAGACAGTCAGCACAAACTGGGACGTCTGGCAACCTTGAGCCGATTCCAGTGGAAAGTGACTCATGCAACTCATGAGACGAGTTGTCCGCATTTGTCGTACATAGCTGGCAACGAGTTGTGAGCCTCAGTTTGAGGGCTCCTTTCAAACACCGTAAATGGAAGTTTTTCGACTGCGCGAATTAAAAACATGTTTAAATTCATAAACCGTGTAAATCCAAATACGCGTAAATCAAAACCTCGTAGATCAAGTTGGGTTGTTTTACCTCTGAGCGGCACTTTTTTGCACACCATGGGCTAAATGGCCAGGTCACATGGACCCCGAAGGCTCAGAGAAGGTTGGGGGAGGGGACCCACTGGAACAGCTGTTGGGAGACAGATGGTAGCCTCTCGTCAAGGCCATCCAGCATGTTCTTTAACGTGCACAGGGTATGGCTCTCCCGCACACGGGGCCACGGCTTAACGTCCCATCCGACGGACGGCGGCCTTTCCAAGCCCATCGGTGTCCCCTACTGACCGTGGGCAGGGCGGGGAATTTTGCGGAAATAAATCACAACGCTGACCAGCTGGGACTCGAACCTGGGAACTACAGATTACGAGCCTGGCGCGCTACCGACTGAGCCACCCCCGCCCCAAGGGCCCCGAGAGCTCAGAGAAGGTTGCGGGAGGGGACCCACTGGAACAGCTGTTGGGAGACAGATGGTAACCACCCGTCAAGGCTATCCAGCGTGTTCTTTAACGTTGGGTTGTTTTACCTCTGAGCGGTACTTTTTTGCACACAGTGGGCTAAATGGCCAGGTCACAAGGGGCCCCGAGGGTCAGAGAAGGTTGCGGGACCGGGACCCACTGGAACAGCTGTTGGGAGACAGATGGTAACCTCCCGTCAAGGCCATCCAGCGTGTTCTTTAACGTACACATGGTATGGCTCTCCCGCACACGGGGCCACGTCTTAACGTCCCATCTGACGGACGGCGGCCTTTAATAGTTCTAATAGTACTTTTCTGTTAATATATCCCCTTATGATAAAAATCCCCCATCAGCTAGCCACAGATTATCCGTTTAATACGCCACAATGAAGATCTATGAGAAAGACGAGACCTCAGCATAAAGACAGCACAAACTCCATACCTTAACAGGGGCTCGAACCCAGGCCGTTTTAATCAGTAGTAGGCCTAGGTTGTAAGATTTTTCGCTTACTAGAGAAAATTTTTGGCTAACTGGTGTGGTAACAAGAAATTTTTCAAGTCCTAGTTATACAGAACGGAAACTAAGTTCTTACCCAATTTTTCTCCTTAACTTCAGAAGTTTGACCAATCCAACAGTTCGTGGCAGTTTCTGCTTTGTAGCTAAATGTAAATATTTGACGTCATCTAGAGAAAAATTGGAAACAGGAGTTCCTGTTGCTCTGAAAAATGAAAGAAGATTAAAGTTTTTGGATTAGTGTCATTTAAAACATGTGTACATAGTGTACATTAAAATATAATGTCTCTTATTAAAGCAAATAATTAGACTGTTAGCAACAGAACTGAATAACAGATCAAGAATTTCAGACTTACTCTGATATGCTTTTCCTCACATTGTTAGCAAATAATCGTGGGTTTTCCATTTCTGCCTTGGTGGGATTATACACTGGCAAAAACTGGAAACAGATAATCATAAGACAAAACAAAAGAATTGCAACTATGTATATAAATATACACTATAGTTAGTAAGTTTAATATTTGGTTTCATTTATTCAGTATATATCATATAAACTTTAATATTTGCTTTATTATTATACAGTGCCTGCAAAAAAAAATGGGGTTGTCGTTTGGTTGGGTTGCCATTTCAGGCTCATAATCTGTAGTTCCCATGTTTGAGTCCCAGCTGGGTCATCATTGAGATTTATATCCGCAAAATTCCCCGCCGTGCCCACGGTCAGTAGGGGATACCGATGGGCTTCGAAAGACCACCGGCCGTCGGATGGGACGTTAAGCCGTGGCCCTGTGTGTGGGAGAGTCATACCCTGTGTACGTTAAAGAACATGCTGGATGGCCTTGATGGGAGGCTCAGATCCCAACAGCTGTTTCAGTGGGTCCCCTCCCCCAACCTTCTCTGAGCTTTCGGGGTCCATGTGACCTGGCTTTTATTCCATGGTGTGCAAAAAAGTACCGCTCAGAGGTAAAACATCCTATCCCATCTCTTCGGCATACGGAAAAAAACGGCTTAACGTCCCATCCGACGGACGGCGACCTTTCCAAGCCCATCGGTGTCCGCTTCTGACCGTGGGCAGGGCGGGGAATTTTGCGGAGATAAAAAAAAAGAAAATGGGGGAATTCCCATGTTATAACAACGGAAAGCCAAATTCAAAACAATCGATATCTTACAGACTAAACTATACAATGGTTTCCCAAACTTTTTTGGTTGCGACCCAAAAATTCAAATACTCATTTAGCTCTCGACACAAAAATGAAATACTTATTTACCTCGCCACCCAAATTGAAATACTTATTTACCTCGCCACCCAAATTGAAATACTTATTTACCTCGCCACCCAAATTGAAATACTTATTTACCTCGCCACCCAAATTGAAATACTTATTTACCTCGCCACCCAAATTGAAATACTTATTTACCTCGCCACCCAAATTGAAATACTTATTTACCTCGCCACCCAAATTGAAATACTTATTTACCTCGCCACCCAAATTGAAATACTTATTTACCTCGCCACCCAAATTGAAATACTTATTTACCTCGCCACCCAAATTGAAATACTTATTTACCTCGCCACCCAAATTGAAATACTTATTTACCTCGCCACCCAAATTGAAATACTTATTTACCTCGCCACCCAAATTGAAATACTTATTTACCTCGCCACCCAAATTGAAATACTTATTTACCTCGCCACCCAAATTGAAATACTTATTTACCTCGCCACCCAAATTGAAATACTTATTTACCTCGCCACCCAAATTGAAATACTTATTTACCTCGCCACCCAAATTGAAATACTTATTTACCTCGCCACCCAAATTGAAATACTTATTTACCTCGCCACCCAAATTGAAATACTTATTTACCTCGCCACCCAAATTGAAATACTTATTTACCTCGCCACCCAAATTGAAATACTTATTTACCTCGCCACCCAAATTGAAATACTTATTTACCTCGCCACCCAAATTGAAATACTTATTTACCTCGCCACCCAAATTGAAATACTTATTTACCTCGCCACCCAAATTGAAATACTTATTTACCTCGCCACCCAAATTGAAATACTTATTTACCTCGCCACCCAAATTGAAATACTTATTTACCTCGCCACCCAAATTGAAATACTTATTTACCTCGCCACCCAAATTGAAATACTTATTTACCTCGCCACCCAAATTGAAATACTTATTTACCTCGCCACCCAAATTGAAATACTTATTTACCTCGCCACCCAAATTGAAATACTTATTTACCTCGCCACCCAAATTGAAATACTTATTTACCTCGCCACCCAAATTGAAATACTTATTTACCTCGCCACCCAAATTGAAATACTTATTTACCTCGCCACCCAAATTGAAATACTTATTTACCTCGCCACCCAAATTGAAATACTTATTTACCTCGCCACCCAAATTGAAATACTTATTTACCTCGCCACCCAAATTGAAATACTTATTTACCTCGCCACCCAAATTGAAATACTTATTTACCTCGCCACCCAAATTGAAATACTTATTTACCTCGCCACCCAAATTGAAATACTTATTTACCTCGCCACCCAAATTGAAATACTTATTTACCTCGCCACCCAAATTGAAATACTTATTTACCTCGCCACCCAAATTGAAATACTTATTTACCTCGCCACCCAAATTGAAATACTTATTTACCTCGCCACCCAAATTGAAATACTTATTTACCTCGCCACCCAAATTGAAATACTTATTTACCTCGCCACCCAAATTGAAATACTTATTTACCTCGCCACCCAAATTGAAATACTTATTTACCTCGCCACCCAAATTGAAATACTTATTTACCTCGCCACCCAAATTGAAATACTTATTTACCTCGCCACCCAAATTGAAATACT
The DNA here is from genome assembly GCA_038380435.1 of Ryuthela nishihirai. NCBI lineage: Eukaryota > Metazoa > Arthropoda > Arachnida > Araneae > Heptathelidae > Ryuthela > Ryuthela nishihirai. Next base: position 39,686,104 of record JAWZYU010000034.1, on the reverse strand, counting down.
TATTTACCTCGCCACCCAAATTGAAATACTTATTTACCTCGCCACCCAAATTGAAATACTTATTTACCTCGCCACCCAAATTGAAATACTTATTTACCTCGCCACCCAAATTGAAATACTTATTTACCTCGCCACCCAAATTGAAATACTTATTTACCTCGCCACCCAAATTGAAATACTTATTTACCTCGCCACCCAAATTGAAATACTTATTTACCTCGCCACCCAAATTGAAATACTTATTTACCTCGCCACCCAAATTGAAATACTTATTTACCTCGCCACCCAAATTGAAATACTTATTTACCTCGCCACCCAAATTGAAATACTTATTTACCTCGCCACCCAAATTGAAATACTTATTTACCTCGCCACCCAAATTGAAATACTTATTTACCTCGCCACCCAAATTGAAATACTTATTTACCTCGCCACCCAAATTGAAATACTTATTTACCTCGCCACCCAAATTGAAATACTTATTTACCTCGCCACCCAAATTGAAATACTTATATACCTCGCCACCCAAATTGAAATACTTATTTACCTCGCCACCCAAATTGAAATACTTATTTACCTCGCCACCCAAATTGAAATACTTATATACCTCGCCACCCAAATTGAAATACTTATTTACCTCGCCACCCAAATTGAAATACTTATTTACCTCGCCACCCAAATTGAAATACTTATTTACCTCGCCACCCAAATTGAAATACTTATTTACCTCGCCACAGAAATTGAAATACTTATATACCTCGCCACCCAAATTGAAATACTTATTTACCTCGCCACCCAAATTGAAATACTTATTTACCTCGCCACCCAAATTGAAATACTTATTTACCTCGCCACCCAAATTGAAATACTTATTTACCTCGCCACCCAAATTGAAATACTTATTTACCTCGCCACAGAAATTGAAATACTTATTTACCTCGCCACAGAAATTGAAATACTTATATACCTCGCCACCCAAATTGAAATACTTATTTACCTCGCCACCCAAATTGAAATACTTATTTACCTCGCCACCCAAATTGAAATACTTATTTACCTCGCCACCCAAATTGAAATACTTATTTACCTCGCCACCCAAATTGAAATACTTATTTACCTCGCCACCCAAATTGAAATACTTATTTACCTCGCCACCCAAATTGAAATACTTATTTACCTCGCCACCCAAATTGAAATACTTATTTACCTCGCCACCCAAATTGAAATACTTATTTACCTCGCCACCCAAATTGAAATACTTATTTACCTCGCCACCCAAATTGAAATACTTATTTACCTCGCCACCCAAATTGAAATACTTATTTACCTCGCCACCCAAATTGAAATACTTATTTACCTCGCCACCCAAATTGAAATACTTATTTACCTCGCCACCCAAATTGAAATACTTATTTACCTCGCCACCCAAATTGAAATACTTATATACCTCGCCACCCAAATTGAAATGCTTATTTACCTCGCCACCCAAATTGAAATACTTATTTACCTCCCCACCCAAATTGAAATACTTATTTACCTCGCCACCCAAATTGAAATACTTATTTACCTCGCCACCAAAATTGAAATACTTATTTACCTCGCCACCCAAATTGAAATACTTATTTACCTCGCCACAGAAATTGAAATACTTATTTACCTCGCCACCCAAATTGAAATACTTATTTACCTCGCCACCCAAATTGAAATACTTATATACCTCGCCACCCAAATTGAAATGCTTATTTACCTCGCCACCCAAATTGAAATACTTATTTACCTCGCCACCCAAATTGAAATACTTATTTACCTCGCCACCCAAATTGAAATACTTATTTACCTCGCCACCCAAATTGAAATACTTATTTACCTCGCCACCCAAATTGAAATACTTATTTACCTCGCCACAGAAATTGAAATACTTATTTACCTCGCCACCCAAATTGAAATACTTATTTACCTCGCCACCCAAATTGAAATACTTATTTACCTCGCCACCCAAATTGAAATACTTATTTACCTCGCCACCCAAATTGAAATACTTATTTACCTCGCCACAGAAATTGAAATACTTATTTACCTCGCCACCCAAATTGAAATACTTATTTACCTCGCCACCCAAATTGAAATACTTATTTACCTCGCCACCCAAATTGAAATACTTATTTACCTCGCCACCCAAATTGAAATACTTATTTACCTCGCCACAGAAATTGAAATACTTATTTACCTCGCCACCCAAATTGAAATACTTATTTACCTCGCCACCCAAATTGAAATACTTATTTACCTCGCCACCCAAATTGAAATACTTATTTACCTCGCCACCCAAATTGAAATACTTATTTACCTCGCCACAGAAATTGAAATACTTATTTACCTCGCCACCCAAATTGAAATACTTATTTACCTCGCCACCCAAATTGAAATACTTATTTACCTCGCCACAGAAATTGAAATACTTATTTACCTCGCCACCCAAATTGAAATACTTATTTACCTCGCCACCCAAATTGAAATACTTATTTACCTCGCCACCCAAATTGAAATACTTATTTACCTCGCCACAGAAATTGAAATACTTATTTACCTCGCCACCCAAATTGAAATACTTATTTACCTCGCCACCCAAATTGAAATACTTATTTACCTCGCCACCCAAATTGAAATACTTATTTACCTCGCCACCCAAATTGAAATACTTATTTACCTCGCCACCCAAATTGAAATACTTATTTACCTCGCCACCCAAATTGAAATGCCTATTCACTTCACAGCCAAAAATTCCCCACCCATTCAACGCACAACCCAAAATACAAAAATTCATCCAATTAGTGACCCAAAATTGAACGCAAAATTCAAATACCTACTCACTTCACGACACAAAGCTGAAATATTCATTCACCTCACTCATTCACCTCACTCATTCACCTCTTCCCCTCACGATACAAAATTCAATCACCTATTCATTTCATGATCCAAATTTCAAATATCTATTCACCTTGTAACGCAAACTTCTAATACCTATTCACCTCGCGATCCCAAATTCAAATTCCTATTTATCTGGGGCGGGGGTGGCTCAGTCGGTAGCGGGCCAGGCTCGTAATCTGTAGTTCCCAGGTTCGAGTCCCAGCTGGGTCAGCTTTGAGATTTATCTCCGCAAAATTCCCGCCCTGCCCACGGTCAGTAGGGGACACCAATGTGCTTGGAAAGGCCGTCGTCCGTCGGATGGGACGTTAAGCCGTACACCGTGTGCGGGAGAGCCATACCCTATGCACGTTAAAGAACATGCTGGATGGCCTTGACGGGAGGCTACCATCTGTCTCCCAACAGCTGTTCCCGTGGATCCCCTCCCCCAACCTTCTCTGAGCCTTCGGTGTCCTTGTGACCTGGCCATTTAGCCCATGGTGTGCAAAAAAGTGCCGCTCAGAAGTAAAACAACCCAACGTTAAAGAACACGCTGGATGGCCCTGACGGGAGGCTACCATATGTCTCCCAACAGCTGTTCCCGTGGATCCCCTCCCCCAACCTTCTCTGAGACTTCGGTGTCCTTGTGACCTGGCCATTTAGCCCATGGTGTGCAAAAAAGTGCCGCTCAGAAGTAAAACAACCCAACGTTAAAGAACATGCTGGATGGCCTTGACGGGAGGCTACCATCTGTCTCCCAACAGCTGTTCCCGTGGATCCCCTCCCCCAACCTTCTCTGAGACTTCGGTGTCCTTGTGACCTGGCCATTTAGCCCATGGTGTGCAAAAAAGTGCCGCTCAGAAGTAAAACAACCCAACGTTAAAGAACACGCTGGATGGCCCTGACGGGAGGCTACCATATGTCTCCCAACAGCTGTTCCCGTGGATCCCCTCCCCCAACCTTCTCTGAGACTTCGGTGTCCTTGTGACCTGGCCATTTAGCCCATGGTGTGCAAAAAAGTGCCGCTCAGAGGTAACCAACCCAACAAATCTGGGCCAAGAGCCTTTCATGACCCATACGAAGCCACTCGTGACCCAAGTTCGATTCGCGATCCTGGGTTAAGGAACTGTTAGTCTTAAGAGAATAAGGCTGAAAGTAAATTAAAGATCCAAATCAAGTCTGCTAATCTTGAATTCGAACAATATTTTGTGAAATGTTGATTTGAAGATTTAGTTGTGGGGGGGGGGGGGGAATCGTCTGCAAAGCGACTATCAATCAGCAGTTCTTGTCTTGAACAAATTTAATTTCATATGTTAATACGGATCGGATGGGGGGACGCAAAGGGATCATGCCCCTCCCCCCTTGAGAATGCTAATAAGGATAATGGAGGTCAAAAATTTTTAAACTTGTGCGCATTTCACGCATTTTTGAAGAAGATTTTTAAAATCTCTAAACCGAAGGGGGAAAAATGTTACATTGGAATAGAAATTCAGTCTCTTGGCTTCTCAGCGAGTGCAGGATGGAGCTTTAATCATCCTCATCATCCTCAAGCAAGATTATGCAATTTAATTCTCCAAACACATCTCTCCTGAGCTACATCTTCTGCATCTGGCAACTGCACACCAATTCTAACAAGGTCCTGTTTCACATTGTCTGCCCACCGCATCCTAGGTCTCCCCCTCTTTCTGGGGCCTATAGCCACATTGTGCATAACCCTATTTGCTAAGGGGCGGGGTGGCTCAGTCGGTAGCGCGCCAGGCTCGTAATCTGTAGTTCCCAGGTTCGAGTCCCAGCTGGGTCAGCGTTGAGATTTATCTCCGCAAAATTCCCCGCCCTGCCCATGGTCAGTAGGGGACACCGATGGGCTTGGAAAGGCCGCCGTCCGTCGGATGGGACGTTAAGCCGTGGCCCCGTGTGTGGGAGAGCCATATCCTGTGCACGTTAAAAAACACGCTGGATGGCCTTGACGGGAGGCTGCCATCTGTCTCCCAACAGCTGTTCCAGTGGGTCCCCTTCCCCAACCTTCTCTGAGCCTTCGGGGTCCATGTGACCTGGCCATTTAGCCCATGGTGTGCAAAAAAGTGCCGCTCAGAGGTAAAACAATCCAACCTATTTGCTAATCCATAGTTATGGCACACCGGCAACATGACCAAACTAACGGGTTTAAAGGAGATAAATCTTTTCCAGCTCGTTGCTGCCCCCTTCTCTACCCCCCTCTCGTCTTTATTTATTTCTGGATCCGTGCCTGGCTAAAAATTACGTTTTATGTTCATTCTTACACATTTTTTCACTCTATGATCAAATTCTTCCAGTTCAACTTAAAAGAGAAAGAGCCTATATTTTTATATAAAAAGCCAGAGTCTAGGTTGGGTTGTTTTACCTCTGAGCGGCACTCTTTTGCACACCATGGGCTAAATGGCCAGGTCACAAGGACCCCGAAGGCTCAGAGAAGGTTGGGGGAGGGGACCCACTGGAACAGCTGTTGGGAGACAGATGGTAGCCTCCCGTCAAGGCCATCCAGCGTGTTCTTTAACGTGCACAGGGTATGGCTCTCCCGCACACGGGGCCAACGGCTTAACCTCCCATCCGACGGACGGCGGCCTTTCCAAGCCCATCGGTGTCCCCTACTGACCGTGGGCAGGGCGGGGAATTTTTGCGGAGATAAATCTCAACGCTGATCCAGCTGGGACTCGAACCTGGGAACTACAGATTACGAGCCTGGCGCGCTACCGACTGAGCCACCCCCGCCCCTCCAGAGCCTAGAACTCAAACAAAAAGTTAGTTCTAGCAAATGTAATCCCAGTTAATGTAAATTTTAGAACAAAGAGCTATTGGTAGTTGTCATATTCAGCGAGAGTAGACAAAAGAAATTCTTCGTTAACTGCGAATTTTTTTTTTTTACAATTTTTGCCTCAATTAATTTCTTTGTCTCTTTCTAATTTGTTTATAATTAGTCATTTCTTGAATTGGAATTTAAATTCCACTTACCTCCAATTCGCAATAGATGTGAAACTGAGTCATTGAAAGCCAAAGTTGCTTCAATCTGAAACATGAAAGAAATTTGATATCAATTAAGAATCGACAAATGCTCGAAATATTTGACATTACTTGCAAGAAAATCATTCGAGATTTCAACTATTACTATTACTTTGGGAAAACTTAAACAAGTCTTAAGACAGGGTTTCTTAAAATATGAATCACAGTCTACATATACACAGTCTTATCAGAATAATAGGGGCGGGGGTGGCTCAGTCGGTACCGCGTCAGCTCGTAATCTGTAGTTCCTAGGTTCAAGTCCCAGCTGAGTCAGCGTTGAGATTTATCTCCGCAAAATTCCCTGTCCTGCCCATGGTCAGTAAGGGACACTGCGGTGCTTGGAAAGGCCGCCGTCCGTCGGATGGGACGTTAAGCCGTGGCCCCGTGTGCGGGAGAGCCATACCCTGTTGCACGTTAAAGAACACGCTGGATGGCCTTGACGGGAGGCTACCATCTGTCTCCCAACAGCTGTTCCAGTGGGTCCCCTCCCCCAACCTTCTCTGAGCCTTCGGGGTCCATGTGACCTGGCCATTTAGCCCATGGTGTGCAAAAAAGTGCCGCTCAGAGGTAAAACAACCCAACGTTAAAGAACACGCTGGATGGGCTTGACGGGAGGCTACCATCTGTCTCCCAACAGCTGTTCCAGTGGGTCCCCTTCCCCAACCTTCTGAGCCTTTGGGGGGGGGGGGGCTCAGTCGGTAGCACACCAGGCTCGTAATCTGTAGTTCCCAGGTTCGAGTCCCAGGTGGGTCAGCGTTGAGATTTATCTCCGCAAAATTTCCCGCCCTGCCCACGGTCAGTAGGGGACACCGATGGGCTTGGAAAGGCCGCAGTCCGTCGGATGGGACGTTAAGCCATGGCCCCGTGTGCGGGAGAGCCATACCCTGTGCACGTTAAAGAACACGCTGGATGGCCTTGACGGGAGGCTACCATCTGTCTTCCAACATCTGTTCCAGTAGGTCCCCTACCCCAACCTTCTCTGAGCCTTCGGGGTCCATGTGACCTGGCCATTTAGCCCATGGTGTGCAAAAAAGTGCCGCTCAGAGGTAAAACAACCCAAACATTGGGCTTGTTCAAGCAGGAATGAACATCAAGGGTTGCTTTACCTCTGAGCATCACTTTTTTTTGCATACAATGGACTAAATGGCCAGGTCACGAGGACACGAGACCAGGTCATGAGGAAGGTTAGAAGAGGGGACCCACTGGACAGCTGTTAGGAGACAGATGGGAGCCTCCTGTCAAGGCCATCTAGTGTGTTCTTTAACTCACAGAGTATACTCTCCTGGGGCGGGGTGGCTCAGTCGGTAGCGCGCCAGGCTCATAATCCGTAGTTCCCAGGTTGGAGTCCCAGCTGGGTCAACATTGATATTTATCTCCGCAAAATTCACCGCCTTGCCCACGGTCAGTAGGAGACACTGATGGGCTTGGAAAGGCTGCTGTCCGTCGGATGGGACATTAAGCCGTGACTCCGTGTGCGAGAGAGCCACTCAGAGGTAAAACAACCCAAGTGTACTCTCCTGCAAGCAGAGTAACGGCTTAAAGTTCCATCCGATAGAAAGCAGCTTTTCCAAGCCCATTAGTGTCTCCTTTCTGATCGAGAACAAGATGGGGATTTAGCAGAGATAAATCTGAACGCTGACATAGGTGGAACTCGAACCTGGGAACTGCAGATTACTAGTCTCGTGCTCTACCACTGAGCCAACCTCTCCTCTGGTGAGCATCATGTCTGTGCACTCACACAGGGGCGGAGGTGGCTCAGTCGGTAGCGCGCCAGGCTCGTAATCTGTAGTTCCCAGGTTCGAGTCCCAGCTGGATCAGCATTGAGATTTATCTCCGCAAAAATTCCCCGCCCTGCCCACGGTCAGTAGGGGACACCGATGGGCTTGGAAAGGCCGCCGTCCGTCGGATGGGACGTTAAGCCGTGGCCCCGTGTGCGGGAGAGCCATACCCTGTGCACGTTAAAGAACACGCTAGATGGCCTTGACGGGAGACTACTATCTGTCTCCCAACAGCTGTTCCAGTGGGTCCCCTCCCCCAACCTTCTCTGAGCCTTCGGGGTCCATGTGACCTGGCCATTTAGCCCATGGTGTGCAAAAATGTGCCGCTCAGAGGTAAAACAACCCAACCCAACCCAGCACTCACACACTGAGTCAAATAACATCAAACCAGAAAGATCATCTGATGTATGGGATGATAAACCTGCAGATCTCACGGGAAATAGTTTGTCAGCAGCACGGGCGTTCCATTTTCGTACAAAATCACTATTTCGTAATACTCAACACGTGACTCAACAGGCATGATGCTAACTTCTGTTTGAACAACGACAAATGTTTAGGTCGTAACGATAGCGAAGGGTTTTATAGTCAACTCTACAACTATGCAGCTGTGCGATCTATATATATTTGCATCCACCTAATAACCGGCATGGTCAGTTGTATATTGTGACGTCCAGCTTTAGGAACACTCCATCGTTAAGCACGTTCCAAGGAACGTATGCGGTACAGTTCAGGCACACCATAGCCTTTGATGGTGAATGTAAGACACTGTTTGGCCCACATCGGGTAGTTGTAGCCTCAGCTACAGTCAATTGCGAATGACCTTTCACTGCAGCTCCCAAGCAGTCATTAATCTGATTTCACTGATCACAATGACGTATTGGTAAGTAATCGGCATTGCTCTACAACTTCGCCCATGCAATTTTGCCGCTATCTGCATTATTTCCAGTTGCAAAGTTAGCGTTGCTAAGTTCCGTAATTCGCCGCCAGGTGCCTTACATTCTTGATCATCGGGAAGAACACACTCACTTTTCTACAGACATCCATTGCTTCTGCATGAGTGGAATCTGGTGGTCCTGAGTTATAGGGGACGGGAGTGGCTCAGTCGGTAGCGCACCAGGATCACAATCTGTAGTTCCCAGGTTTGAGTTCCAGCTGGGCCAGCGTTGAGATTTATCTCCATAAAACTCACCGCCCTGCCCATGATCAGTAGGGTACACCGATGGACATCAATCCGTGGTTCTCTGTTTAGGAGAGTCATAACCTGTGCGCATTAAAAAATATGCTGGATGGCCTTGACAGGAAGCTACCACGTGTCTCCCAACAGCTGTTCCAGTGCCCCCCCCCCATTCTCTGAGCCTTCGGGGTCCTTGTGACCTGACTAGTCCATTGTGTGCAAAAAAGTGCCATCAGAGGTAAAAGTATCTAATCCTGAGTGGGTGTACAGCCCTGGAGAGTTGGGTTGTTTTACCTCTGAGTGGCACTTTTTTTGCACACCATGGGCTAAATGGCCAGGTCACATGGACCCCGAAGGCTCAGAGAAGGTTGGAGGGAGGGGATCCACTGGAACAGCTGTTGGGAGACAGATGGTAGCCTCCCGTCAAGGCCATCCAGCGTGTTCTTTAACGTTGGGTTGTTTTACCTCTGAGCGGCACTTTTTTGCACACCATGGGCTAAATGACCAGGTCACATGGACCCCGAAGGCTCAGAGAAGGTTGGAGGGAGGGGATCCACTGGAACAGCTGTTGGGAGACAGATGGTAGCCTCCCGTCAAGGCCATCCAGCGTGTTCTTTAACGTTGGGTTGTTTTACCTCTGAGCGGCACTTTTTTGCACACCATGGGCTAAATGACCAGGTCACATGGACCCCGAAGGCTCAGAGAAGGTTGGAGGGAGGGGATCCACTGGAACAGCTGTTGGGAGACAGATGGTAGCCTCCCGTCAAGGCCATCCAGCGTGTTCTTTAACGTTGGGTTGTTTTACCTCTGAGCGGCACTTTTTTGCACACCATGGGCTAAATGGCCAGGTCACATGGACCCCGAAGGCTCAGAGAAGGTTGGAGGGAGGGGATCCACTGGAACAGCTGTTGGGAGACAGATGGTAGCCTCCCGTCAAGGCCATCCAGCGTGTTCTTTAACGTTGGGTTGTTTTACCTCTGAGCGGCACTTTTTTGCACACCATGGGCTAAATGACCAGGTCACATGGACCCCGAAGGCTCAGAGAAGGTTGGAGGGAGGGGATCCACTGGAACAGCTGTTGGGAGACAGATGGTAGCCTCCCGTCAAGGCCATCCAGCGTGTTCTTTAACGTACACAGGGTATGACTCTCCCGCACACAGGGCCACGGCTTAACGTCACATCCGACAGACGGTGGTCTTTCGAAGCCTATCAGTATCCCCTACTGACCGTGGGTACGGCGGGGAATTTTGCGGATATAAATCTCAATGCTGACCCAGCTGGGACTCAAACATGGGAACTACAGATTATGAGTCTGGCGCGCTACCGACTGAGCCACTCCCGCCCTGGAGAGACTTGGGCACCATCCTCTATATATTAGATGAAGATATCGAGAGCCAGTGCACAATAAGACATCTCTAGAAATTTTTCGAAATTAAAATCAGATTTTCTTCAGCGCTTGGAGATATTTTGGATACATTTCACATATCACTGCATTACAAAAATATTAACAATGTATGTAATAGTCAATATCTTCAATGCTAAAAACGTATTTAAGGGTAAATAATAAGTAAAATTCCACCTTGACTAGAATTAAACTTGAGTGTTTTTATAGTGTACATCAGTTTTATTTTTTATATTATAAAATAAATAAAAAAAAAAGCAGCTGCTTGCCACAGAGGTCTGACAGGAGCCTGCCAGTTTATATGCCATAGTAGAAGGATCTGAGAGGATGGCAGGACCTCAGCAGAAAAACGACACATACATCCATGCCTTATCCGGGGCTCGAACCCAGGTCCCGTAGATCAGTAGCCAAGCGTGCTAACCATAGTATTCGTTAATTATTATTCTTTAACTTAGTTGTGAAACATAATTGAAAAGTCGAGTTTGCTTATTCAATTACTATTTATCGATTAATTATAAAGTAAATAACAAAATAATTAAAATTAAATCTAATATTATTTAGAAAATTTTTAAAGCATTACTTACGCTCCAGGGCCATCCCAGGTCCACGTTATAGTGTCCTAGTTAAAAAAAAAAAAATTATTTTTCAAACAATTTCAAGTCCGAAAAATTTGCTTTTATTGTTAAAAAAGTCATTTTTTTTTAAATAAGTTTGGCAGAATTAAACGAGTAGCAATAAAAACACTCGCAAATTTCAATTTATTAAATTTCAGATGACTTCAGATGACAAGCGATAAAGATAAGAAATTGCATACGATTACTTCAGAAAAGGGAAGGCAACGTATTCAAATGAAAAAATAAATGTTAAAATAATGTAATAAGCGATTAGATCTTACGTCAGCCATTCCACAGAACGAAACGAAAAGTTCTCTGGTGAATAATGTCACATTGTCAAGTCATTTTTACACTCTGCAAATTGAGAGAAAAATAATGATGTTAAATATCCCGTCTATGACCATTTAGAATGCAGAAAAGAGAACATGCTCTTTTTTTACGCCAAAAACCAGAAATTTTTTTTTATATACTTGTTGAAAATGAAAAACATTGTCAGGAAATATCAAAGATCATCATTTTCAAAGAGAATTTATTTTGCTAAAAGTAGTGTCTTTTACAACTCATAATTAAGGTAACCTTGTTAAGGGGGCGGGAGGGGGGCTCAGTCGGTAGCGCGCCAGGCTCGTAATCTGTAGTTCCCAGGTTCGAGTCCCAGCTTGGTCAGCGTTGAGATTTATCTCCGCAAAATTCCCCGCCCTGCCCACGGTCAGTAGGGGACACCGATGGTCTTGGAAAGGCCGCCGTCCGTCGGATGGGACGTTAAGCCGTGGCCCCGTGTGCGGGAGAGCCATACGCTGTGCACGTTAAAGAACACGCTGGATGGCCTTGACGGAGGCTACCATCTGTCTCCCAACAGCTGTTCCAGTGGGTCCCCTCCCCCAACCTTCTTTGAGCCTTCGGGGTCCATGTGACCTGGCCATTTAGCCCATGGTGTGCAAAAAAAGTGCCGCTCAGAGGTAAAACAACAACAAAACCTTCTTCGGAAGATTCACATTTAATATGAGTAATCACAAGTGAACCAAGAACGACTCTGAACAATCAGAAATAAATGTGTTTTGAATTTGATGATTTGGATACCATTCAAGCTTTCAGGTATTCTGATTACTAAGATTTGTTTGTTGTATTTTAATTTTTATATTCTTTTACTTTTTCTGAAATAATAACATACGTTTTAAAAACAAAAATTCTTTTAGTAGTTAAAAGAAAAAAGATTTTGCTTATAAAAAAAACAGTAAAAAAGATCGAACAAAGAGTAAAGAAGATCAACTGAAAAAAGAAAACTTCTGTCCGCCCTAGCTACAAAAGAATTCAGAAGAGAATTACTGAAAATTTGGCGTACTTGCTAGTCTTTTACTGCCATTTACTTCATCTAATGCAAGACTTTCTATTTATATTCTAAAAGTGTGAAACTTTACTTGATTAACCCTTTCAGGACCATAAGGTATACCTAAGAGTAAATATTAGTATGTAACTGTTTATTTTAGTTTGTTTAGACGTAAAATAAATAAAAATCATAAGAAAAATACATAACAATGTGTAGTTTTTTTGGAATTTTATGGGAAATATTTTTCCCAATGGACTATAAAGGTAACACAAATTATAGTTAGGCTTATTATGCAATGTCTTTTATTTATTGGTTTATTAGAACAAAATGTTAACTAAAATAATACAAAATTATGAAATAAAATTACTATACAAAATGATGTGCTAATTATGATATTCTGCGAAGCAATTTCTTTTGGTAGTGAGGCAAAGATGGACATTGCACATAGTACATATATTATGCGTCCTGACAGTTCTGTTTTGGTTTTCTAAACGTTCCCGTTTACGTAATTGCGTTCGGCATACGTTCTATTTTGACATTCTGTATAAAAAATGCAGATAAGGTTATAATTAAATACGACAATCACCAATTTTAAAATGGGAAAAATGTTTCCCTTAGTCGTGAAAGGATTAAGCTGCAATAACAGATCACAAGAATCAGATTACAACTTAAAATGATTATTTGTAAAACTCAGTTTAAAACTGACTTAGGCCTTCCATGACCAGGTATGATCTTGGTATGGTCCTAGTTCGTCAAAGCGGAAAAAACGTCATAATTATTGTTTGTTACGTCATTGAATAAAAAGAGGATATGTTTTTTGATTGTTTCTATGCCCAGATATTGACAATTCCAACATAATCAAGCTATTCAGAAACATCATTTTGAATGTAATTGCTCCAAAAAAACATAAACTGTACTCACAGTTTTGGTGTATTAAAAAAAATTATCAACTTTCAGATGGAAAGAGTTAAAGCGCAAAGATTCACTTAGTAAAAAAAAAAGGTTTGCTTACTTAGAGGAAGAAATATTAAAGTGTGAAAGAGATCATCAAAAGAACTAGGTCTCTTAAATTTTGCATTTTCACCCCTTACAGTTTTAAAAATTAAGTCTTGCGACTTATCAAATTATACTATTATACAGGAGGAAAAGTAACATAGAGGGTAAATACAATGCAATCGTAATCTCAACTAGAGATTTAAGCAAATTATATATGACTAAATAAAACAAAATCTTACCAGTTGATTTGGATATCTGATGAAAACAGGTTGAATGGGAACGCCAGGATAAAATGCACCTGTACAAGGAACAAATGGATTTGTTACATGTTTCTGTTGTAAATACTGTCCGAGACAAATATCTGTTTCCTCTTACTATTAGATTTAATGGAAATACTTTAAATGTTAAGAATTATGAAATGCAAAAGTCAAGAAAAATTTAAAATGCTGCGTTTCTTCAAAAATCTACGGAATTAAAAATTCATATCGCAAGCCTAATCAGACTTTAAAAAAGTAATGCTGTTTTCTTTTTCAAAACAGTTATTTCACATATATTTGTCTGTATACATAGGAAGTGTATATATATATATATTTTATTCCCACTTCAAGACTGCACTTTACTAATTTCTATTTCTTGCTCTTTTCTTTTAATTTTTGACACATCTGTCAGTTATTGCAATTTATTGCAATTTTTGACACATCTGTCAGTTATTGCAATTTATTGCAATTTTTGACATATCTTGTCTTTAATTATGCTTTCAATAGTCAACGGTAGATGGCGGTACCTGACTTACACAAGGTAATAATGCAAATGAAATGTTATTTTTTTGGCAATTTAATATCGTATAAAACGTTTGGTGCTGTTTGAGTGGCCTAGTAGTATTTTCTTTTGCGTTATGATAAATATAGCATGAAAAATCGATTACTTAAAAATATTTTAACAAAAATATATTGTTATAAACGCTTCATTTTGTCAAATGAATGACGTTTGTTAGCCTAATTATCGTTAGATATAAATCCGAGGGACCAGCTCAAGTAACGACATATTTTCACGCATGATGTTAGTAGCATGGAGGTAAGAATAAAATGGAGATGCCCGAAACCCAAAGATTACTGCCAGTTTCTTATGGACACGCCCCTTCTAGGGCCACAAAAGCTACTGCCGATATGAGTTTACCTGCTTTATTTCGCAATAACTTTCGAACAGTTGCTTTGATTATCTTAACATTCGGTACACTAATTTTTCATATAAAAGTACGTGTCATATTCGAAGGCGAAATAGTTCCGTTGATTTGAACCAGTACCGTTATTTGAAAGCAGTTTTTCTCTGTCGTATATTTCGTTTTTCTTTTGTGTTCGAACTGAAAATAAGTTCCGAGTTTCATATGCATTGCCTGTTACGAAATGAATTTTGAAGTTTCTTTAACCCCCAGGTCCTCCTATAATTTTGATACAAATACCAATAGCAAGAACAGTTAATTATTTCATCTGCTATCAAGTTCAAGTTAATATTAGATCATGATGAAATTAGCTTCCAATATGGTGAGCCTTTGACATATTGACAAAATAACTGCAACTTCTTGATTAGGGGTTCTCAACGTGGTGTATGTGGCAAATTTTTTGTGGGTACGTCGTGAGAACTCAAAGGTTGCTAGATCTAGTAACAAGGTTGCTAAGTTGGCATTATTATACTATAACTATAGTTTTATCTATCTATATAAGGGGTACGCCAGTTACATAAACATTTCCAGGGGTTACGTGAAGCATAAAAGGTTGAGAACCACTGATATATGTTTTATTTTATTCCCATTGTTATACTATAACTATAGTTTTATCTATCTATATAAGGGGTACGCCAGTTACATACACATTTCCAGGGGGTACGTGAAGCATAAAAGGTTGAGAACCACTGATGTAGAACAGTGGTTCTCAACCTTTTATGTTTCACTTACTCCCTGGAAATGTGTATGTAACTGGCGTACCCCTTATATAGATAAATAAAACTATAGTTACATACACATTTTCACACGCCAGTTACATACACATTTCCCGGGGGTACGTGAAGCATAAAAGGTTGAGAACTACTGATGTAGAACAGTGGTTCTCAACCTTTTATGTTTCACTTACTCCCTGGAAATGTGTATGTAACTGGCGTACCCCTTATACAGATAGATAAAACTATAGTTATAGTATAATAATGCCAACTTAGCGACTTTGTTACTAGATCTAGAGACCTTTGAGCTCTCACGGCGTACCTCAAAATATTTTATCGCTTACCCCCAAGAGGTATACGTACCCCACGTTGAGAACTCCTGTTCTAGATTATGATAGAGATACTGAGTAACTAATAATAATGGAAAATTAAATATTTTTAATACATAAACTGAACATGAGAATTGCATACCCAGTTTGAATGAGAGCAATCCCTTCCGATTGCCACACGTTCCCTCAGGGAAGATGAGCACCTGCTCCCAGTCATCACCAGATCGACATCGCCTTCTGATCTCGTCGATTGTGTGGAGTCTGGACATGGGATCGTCCCTTCTGACATAGATGGGTTGAGTGTAGTTCACCAGATCTGTTGGAAAAGGAATATTCACAGTAGGAAATAAGAAAGAATAGGAAAAAAATTAAAAACTCAGAAAGCACATAGCATTTTACGTACATTAACTGCCCACTTTGTTAGAAATAGATAACAGAGATTTGGATTTGGAGTTCACTAATTTCTTTAGTTTTTATGAAAAAAAATGCAACATGGGAAAAAATCTCGATGAAATCTATTTAAATCTCGATTTTCAACAGTATTTGCGTTCCATCGAATTGCATATCTTTTTAGCTCGTTTTTTTAAAAAAGCTACTTTAATTTCATTAATAATTAGCTGAAAAAACGATTGAGTTCAGCCGAGATTGGGGATACGAACCCGCGATATTCTAATAGCATGACCAGGTGTTCTGATCACTGAACCAACTGAACTATTGCAGCTATCATTTTCCTGTGTTTCTCTACTATTCAAAAAGTAAAAGCTTTCGCTTTGTCATCTGCCATAGTAGACTTCAACTTTTATTGTTTTTAGAAATAATTACAAAGTTCTCTTTAGGTTGGATGGTATTGATGAAATTCAGAATTAATTTAAAATTTTTTTTCGGTTGAATAGGTATTGAAGAAGTATTGCGATTAGCAATTTCCGACTCTTCCAATAACGTTAATAACGCCCTCTAACTGTGGAAAAATAAATTGCAAATTAAACGACTATTGCCAATGATCTATTTATGGTAAAATTTGTAATTTTTGTTGTATAGTATAATAATAGTAAAGATATTTACATTACCAGCAATAATTTGCCCCCATACCATTAGAGAATGGGCGGGGGTGGCTCAGTCGGTAGCGCGCCAGGCTCGTAATCTGTAGTTCCCAGGTTCGAGTCCCAGCTGGGTCAGCGTTGAGATTTATCTCCGCAAAATTCCCCGCCCTGCCCACGGTCAGTAGGGGACACCGATGGGCTTGGAAAGGCCGCCGTCCGTCGGATGGGACGTTAAGCCGTGGCCCCGTGTGCGGGAGAGCCATACCCTGTGCACGTTAAAGAACACGCTGGATGGCCTTGACGGGAGGCTACCATCTGTCTCCCAACAGCTGTTCCAGTGGGTCCCCTCCCCCAACCTTCTCTGAGCCTTCGGGGTCCATGTGACCTGGCCATTTAGCCCATGGTGTGCAAAAAAGTGCCGCTCAGAGGTAAAACAACCTAAAACAACCTAACCATTAGAGAATATGGGAAAATGCAACTCTTTAGATTTAGGAGATTAAGAAAAATTCCTTTGTGTGTTGTACAGATATTTATATAAGTATTTTTCCAATCATCTATTAATTCGAATTTACACTGTTAGAATGCATTAAAAGCAGAATACAAAAAACTTCGTACTCTTTAAAAACGAGCACACTCTTTTCGCCAGAGGCGATAATGTTATTCTTCTAATTAGTAGAGTCGTTCAAAAAATATCGGAACACTATGGTTGATTACAGAATTCAGAAAAAATATCTGGCAACGAATTTTTTAGAAATTAGTGACCTGGCGACCTTCGTATTACGTAAAAAGTCGTGCCGTCGTGTTAGGTAACACGAAGGTTGCCAGATCACTAATTTCTAAAAAAATCGTTGCCACATATTTTTTCTGAATTCTGCAATCAACCATAGTGTTTTTATATTTTTTTGAGCGACTGTACCAGTATTTACCTCCAAGAGTCATGGAAGCAGTTCAGGATTTCCCATAAGGCACGTTAGGTACTTACCTAGTGACGTCAACATAATAAGGACGCCAACATTTAAGTGTTGCAATTTATTTATTTTAGAAACAGCATAATAATATTAGTTGCAAATATTCTTGATACAAAGAGCTAGCTAGAAAAGAAATTTCAAAATTACGAATCTTGAATATAGTTTCCCATTCACACAACATAGAAATGTCCCAATATTTTTCATAATTTATTGTAATAATTCCCAGAGCAAAAAAGAGGGAGTAAAATGTTTAAGCATAAAAATGAATAATCTGATTTTTAAATATCATTGTATATTTAATAATATAAATTATACGCTATGTATAATATTAAATTATTAATTAATTTTTATATCATTCATAACAAAACCGTATTACTGTACTTATCATTGAAATTTGAACATCCGTTTCGATTACATTAAGTCCTCTTTTTTTCCGTTGTATAAGTAAAAGAATACCAATTAAATAATATATACCTAATAGTATAATAATAAATACCTAATAAAAGAGCAAACTACCACTTCGTGTACCTAAGGGGGCGCTTTAGATATAAATCCGCCCCTGCGTGCAAGCAGGAATATGTATTAGCAACAATGCCAGATAAGATATCTGATCTGTAAAATTAATTCGAACAAGTTAAAGCAAGAGAAATTATTAATAATAGAGTTAATAACTTTTCTATTCATTCTAAAATATATAAGTTTATTTTTATCGGTTTAAATAATGATTATTACATTTCCTCAAATTCTGAATGACATTGGCACAACGAGTTTAGGTTGTAAAAATACAAGTCCGAAATAAATGTTTAAACACCTAAAGCATATTGTCGAAAAGCTTGATTTAGATAGATTTGACAAAGTTGTCGGGTTGTTTTACCTCTGAGCGGCACTTTTTTGCACACCATGGGCTAAATGACCAGGTCACAAGGACGCGAAGGCTCGGAGAAAGTTGTGGGAGGGGACTCACTGGAACAGCTGTTGGGAGACAGATGGTAGCCTCCCGTCAAGGCCATCCAGCGTGTTCTTTAAGTAATCCAGCGTGTTCCAGCGTTTTCACGGGACCACGGCTTAACGTCCCATCCGACGGACGGTGACCTTTCCAAGCCCCGCAGTGTCCCTTACTGACCATGGGCAGGCCAGGGAGTTTTGCGGAGATAAATCTCAACGCTGACTCAGCTGGGACTTGAACCTAGGAACTACAGATTACGAGCCTGGCGCGCTACCGACTGAGCCACTCCCGCCCAGATTTGACAGAAACTTTTTTTTAGTCGCTGAAATGAGCATCTAACACCTAGAAATAAAGAACTTCTTTATAAAACTAAGCAGTGCAAACAAAAATTGAAGTACAAGTATGCACGGGTGAAGGATGGGAAAATCTTCTTCAGGGAATCTGATATATCTAAAATTTTACGCATAAATAATGAGGTAGACCTGGATAAACTTTCAAACACATAATTTGGCTCACTTTGAAGTAGACTTTGATAAATTCTGTGACCATTAATGGCAGAAAATGTTATTGTTGCTAATAGGCTGGCAATCACTGAAGAATCTGATTTAACTGCGTTTTAGGGAACAATAGTTGATTACAATAGTCTAAATATTTTAAATATAAATAGTAGAAGTTTAAGATCCAATTTTGAACTTTTCGAATTGTTTATAAACTCTATAGACTATAAATTTGATTGCATGATATTGACAGAAATCTGGATTAAGGAAGATGAGGTTGATCTTTATCAGATTAAAGGCTATACAACATATTGTAATTGTAGACAATATAATAAAGTTGTTGGTGTACTGATATATGTTAAATCTCATATTAACGTCAAAATAATAGACCATAGCCAAATACAAACAGCAGAGTTACTCCATATAGAGCTTTCATTATGTGAAATATCAGTAATTGCAATCTACCATTCCCACAGTTATTCACCATTTGATTTTATGAATGAATTAGAGCATATTATTGCAGGGGTTAAACACAAGAAATATTATTATAACTGGTGATATAAATATAGATTTGTTAGCGAATACTTCTGACCTTGTAAATGAATATCTAAATCTGACTGCTTTGTATGGATATGAGTCAATGATAAATATTACTACCAGGGAGGTCCATAATACCCAGTCTTGTTTGGACCATGTACTGGTTAAAATTAACAATAGAATTAATGTACACCTGCAGCATATAAAATGCCGATTACGGATCATTACCCCATAGTAGTTAAAATTAGACATAAGGAAAATAAAACTGTTGACAAAAGAAATGATAATATTAAAGATTACATGCTCAGAATTAGTTATGAACTAATAAATGATAAATTAAAAGTTTATAAATGGGAGGAGATAACACAGGAAATTAACGTTAATAATGCGTACAAAAAATTTTCAAAAATTTTGTGTAAAGTAATTAAGGATTCATTTTACTATGGAAAAAGAAACATTCAGAAACTGAAAAAATCTTGGATCACAAATGAAATCTGTGATATGATTAAGCATAGAGATAAGCTATATAAAAATTTTAAAAAATATCCATATAAACGAGAACCATGAGAAGAAATTTTTAGAACATAGGAATAACTTAAGATATAAAATTAAGGAGGCCAAAAACAAATATTACAAGGAAAAATTTTTAAAATGCAACGGTGATATAAAAAAATCAATGGAAGTTCGGGTTGTTTGGGTTGTTTTACCTCTGAGCGGCACTTTTTTGCACACCATGGGCTAAATGGCCAGGTCACATGGACCCCGAAGGCTCAGAGAAGGTTTGGGGAGGGGACCCACTGGAACAGCTGTTGGGAGACAGATGGTAGCCTCCCGTCAAGGCCATCCAGCGTGTTCTTTAACGTGCACAGGGTATGGCTCTCCCGCACACGGGGCCACGGCTTAACGTCCCATCCGTCCTTTCCAAGCCCATCGGTGTCCCCCACTGACCGTGGGCAGGGCGGGGAATTTTGGAAGTTCGTAAATAATTTAATTGGGAATAATTCAAAAGATGAAGTTCTACCGGATAAAATGAATAATATTGAGGACTCTAATACTGACGAAATTAGCGATGCAGCAAACGAATTTAACACTTATTTTGTCGATTTACCTAGCAAAATACTTAATGACAAACCTAGTGAATATGAATGTTGTAAAAATTATTATTAAACAGATAGCTCTTTCTTTTTTACTCCTATAACCGCACAAGAATTAGATAAGACCATTACAAATCAGTAACTACAATAAAAAAAAATGTAAAAATTTCATTATTCATCCCTTAATCTATTTCTTTAACCTTTCTTTTCAAACTGGGATTTTTCCGGAGGATCTCAAAACCTCTATTGTACTTCCGATTTACAAGAAGGGAAATAAAATATATCTCGCTTTTGCCTATTGTTTCCAAAATATTTGAAAAACTGGTAAAAGTCAGAGTATTGAGTTATTTAAGTCAAATAAATTTCTTTTCGTCAAATCTGTTTGGCTCACTGAAGGTAAGGGCACTGATCATGCGTTATTGCCATTTACCAATTTTATTTATAAATCAATTGACTAAAGAAATTTAACTCTATCAGTTTTTCTAGATCTTGAAAAAGCTTTTGACACCATAACACATTCATTGCTTTAAAAAAAAACTGGAACATTTGGGTATGAGAGAGATTGCTCTAGAATGGTTTATCAGTTACTTAACAAATAGAACTCAATTAGTTAAATTAAAAAACTGCCTCAGCAATCCTAAACAAATTAAATATGGCATTCCTCAGGGCTCTGTTCTTGGCCCCCTATTGTTTAATATTTATATTAATGACCTCTGTAAAATGAACATTATTTGCAATATTACAACCTTTGCAGATGACACTGCATTAACGTTTAGTAACCAAACTAATGCAGATTTATTGTCCAATGTCAATAATGTTCTTGAGAATTATATGTGGTTCGAAAATAATAAACTCTCAATTAATAGGAATAAAATTAAATTTGTTTTCTACAAGTTGAAAAATAACCAAAATGCTGCAAATACTTTTGTCATCAAACTGCATTCACCTCAATGCTATAAACATATTGATTGCGGTTGTGATGACATAGAACAGGTTGAGAGCATTAAATATTTGTTTATTTTCATAGATAATAATCTAAAATGGAAGAAACATATTGACCACATCACTGGTAAAGCACGTTACAAACTACTCAAATTACATCACTTGAAATACAAAGTTAATCTTAATATGCTGCGAACATTGTACTTCTCATGGATACAAGCTGCATTTTAATATGGTATAGTTTGTGGGGGTGGAACTTATGCCTCGGTTTTTAAACCTCTGGTGTCTCTGCAAAACAAAATTATTAAATTAATTGCAAAAAAATAACACTGATATTTTAAGCAATTTCAGTCGTTACTCTATGCTAAAAATTCTACCAATTAGACAATATCTGTTTTAGAGTGATGATATTTTTTAAGTAAAATTGCTTTAATTTTCACATTCAGCCTGATTTATACAACTTCAGAGAGAAAGGTCCAAAATACTTAGTTCCTTTGACCAAAAAAGAAATTGCTCATAAGCATTATTCGTATATCGCAACTAAAATCTTCAATCAGTTGCCTCTTGAAATTAGAAGTGAAAAAATTTTTATTGTGTTTAAGCAGAATTTAAAAAGCTTTCTCTTTTCTTTGGAAGATGTTGCACCTATGTTAAATAATCAAGTGTAAAGTAAAAATGTTTCGTACATATATGGGAAAAATGACACATATTGTTTGAAATCTTTGTAATGAGTAAGTCGTTATTGATTTTTGTATTAATTTCCTTTAATGGCCCAGACAAACCATGTGGTTTTTGGGTTCATTCATATTTTTCTATGTTATAAATTGTATGTGATGATGAAATAAAATTGATTGATTGATTGATATAGATGATTGTGAGTTATAAAGTCAACCACTCACCATTGAGTAGCGATCATGCTAAATCTAACTACTGTATGATGCAGAAATGGTAGCGCTCTGAAAATTTGCACCTGGGGGTAATCCGGGTCGTAAATCGCGAGAAAAATCTAAAATTTCGAATCCAAAGGGTTCTTCAAGGCCAAAAGTTAAATTCAAATCTACTGGTGCTAAAAAGTTAAAAATTGATGTTTGAGAATATTTCAGGTCGTAGATCTTAGAAATGTCAAATTTTGAATGCAAGGCTCCTTTGAGGTCAAAGGTCAAATACAGATATACTAATGCAAGGTGCTAAAAATTAGTGCCCTGGATTTTTTCAGCCGTAGATCTCGTAAATTTTTCAAAACTTTGGATGCGATGGATTCTTTGAGGTTAAAGGTCAAATTTCGATATATCAGAGCTAAAAATTAGTGAATAAGGCTATTTTAGGCGGTAGAACTCGGAAATATTTTTTTTCAAATTCGGAGTCACATTCAAGGTGAAATAGGGGTCGGAGTGACGGTCTACAAACAAGAGGTGTCAAAGGCATTAATTGATTTCTAGTTTGTCCATAATAATCTTACTTAAGAAGTTACTATGAATCCACTCTCTATGACACAACATGAATCTTGTCGTAATGAAGTGACCACTGATTATACAGGGTGAATCTGAAAAAGTGGGCAAAACTTTACGGGGTGGTAGAACGCAGCTATACGAGCAATATTCGTCATAGAATGTATGGTCGGAACGCAAGCGGTGAGAAGTTAAAAGGTAGTTTTCCACTGTCACATTTAAAGAATGAACACAAGAAGGAGAGGAGATACTTCAGAAAACATTTTATTAACAGAAATGTAATTGAAGTACATGCTCAAAGAAATTGTTCAAAAGAGCTGCCGCCAGCTGTAATGCAAGCTTCACACCTGCGGGATAGGGACCGACGCACATTTGCGAAGACATCAGGCATTTCCCGAATATCGCCGGCAACAACGGCGATCCTGGCGACTAGCACCGTACACAAATCCGTACACCGATCCGCACCGTACACAAAGTGCATATCCGCCATTTCATGGTTAGTATAACCAGCCATCCTCTCGGCAATCCACGGTAGAAATGCCGTTGGATGCGAGGACCGACCCTTTTATACCATTTCCAACGCCACCTAGCGGCTCGCCGTTTGCGTTCCGCCCATACTTTCTATGACGAATATTGCTCGTATAGCTGCGTTCTACCACCCCGTAAAGTTTTGCCCACTTTTTCAGATTCACCCTGTATATCACCTTAGAGCGATTAAAACTTACCACCAAATAGCGGTGTTGTCTCAGTGCTATCTTTCACCACCAAGCAAGGACAGCCCAAGGCAATGACTGGGATGCTATCCAAGAAGCTAGTGTGGGGAACTAAGAGCAGAATTGGGGCCTCTTTTGCCGAAGCTCGTTTTCCTTTGGTTTTTATCCAGTTCCATCCTCCCACGACAAACATCAGACGAGCGATGAGTACAATGAAGGGTTTCATGTAGTACCTGAAATTATGCATAAACTAAAGACGAAAGAAAAATGCAGATGGTACAACTCACTAAAATGTAACTGAAGATGCGCTAAAACAAACTACTACTACTACAATTTTAAGTCACATTTGTTTCTAGTATGTTTACATTAAGGAGGATTCGCTGTAAAATTTCAGTGTCGTAATTCCAATTCATTACAACAAATATATGTAAAGAAAGAACAGAATCATATTACAGACTCATAAGATTACTAACAGCAAGCACAAGTACTAATATAATAAGAATATTCTACTATTACCATTGCCTGGAAGCCTTGTGGATAAATAATAATAAAATAAATATCCCCTCAAGCAGCTGCTTGCCATAGAGGTCTGACAGGAGCCTGTCAGTTTGTAAGCCATAGTAGAAGGTCTGTGAGGATGGCAGGACCTCAGCAGAAAGACAACACAAACATCCATACTTTACCTGGGGCTTGAACCAAGGTCCCTTAGATCAGTAACCAAGCGTGCTAACCACTCGGCCGTAAACCTACTAGTGATTCAATTCTGCTGTTTCACAATTTGTATAATATTAGTGCTTTTAAGCACAACTACTAGTATAATATAGAAATACTAGACTATTGCCTGGACGCCTTTAGTAGTTGGAATAGTACTAATAGTAAAACTGCCAGTATCCAAGGAGGCTGCCCAAATCCCAATGATACAGTTTTGTTACTTCAGGAGGGGAGAAGGAGAATCAGTCAATTTTCTCCTGAACTGCACAGTTTATGCTTCGACAGTCCCCATAGATCATTGGTTTACTCTTCGGCAATCCTCATAGATCATTGGTTTATGTTTCGACAGTCCTCATAGATCATTGGTTTATGCTTCGACAGTCCTCACAGATCATTGATTTACGCTTTGATAGTCCTCAAATATCATTAATTTACGCTTTGACAGTCCTCATATATATTGGTTTACGCTTTGACAGTCCTCATAGATCATTGGTTTACGCTTTCACAGTCCAGATAGATCATTCCTTTGAGTTATAATAGATCATTTGTTTACGCTTTGACAGTCCTCATATATCATTAATTTACGCTTTGACAGTCCTCATATATCATTGGTTTACGCTTTGAAAGTCCTCATAGATCATTGGTTTATGCTTTGACAATCCTCATAGATCATTCCTTCGAGTTCTAATAGATCATTGGTTTACACTTTGACAGTCCTCATAGATCACTAGTTTACGCTTTGACATTCCTCATAGATCATTGGTTTTCGCTTTGATAGTCCTCATAGATCATTGGTTTACGCTTTGACAGTCCTCGTAGATCACTGGTTTACGCTTTGAAAGTCCTCATAGATCGTTAGTTTACGCTTTGATAGTCCTCATAGATCATTGGTTTATGCTTCAAACTCTAATAAATCATTGGTTTATGCTTTGACAGTTCTGTGAATGTAGCTTAGAATAAAGAGAATCCAATGGGGAAGGGGTGACTAAGTCAGTACTAAGTCAGGCTTGTAAATCTACGGTTCCCAGATTCGAGTCCCGCCTGAGTCAACATTGAGATTTATCTCCGCGAAAGTCCCCATCCTGCCCTCGGTCAGTAGGGGACACCGATGGACTTGGAAAAACCACTGCCCATCGAAAGGGATTTAAAGCTATAGTGCTGTGTATAGGAGAGCCATACCCTGTGCTTGTTACGGAACACTGTAGATGGTTTCAATGGGAGGTTACCATCTGTCTTCCAACAGCTGTCCAGTGGGTACCCGCCACCCTTCTTTGAGCTCCCAGGGTCCTTGTGACCTGGCCATTTAGCCCATTATGGGCAAAAAAGTACCGTTCAGAGGTAAAGCAGCCAGACGTAACCAAACAACACGAATCCTGAGCGTTTCTTTCCCTAATGGTTTTTATTTTTTATTTTTTCTTTTAATTCTAATAACGATCACTATCGGACAGGGAAACTTGAAACCTTGAAAACTAGTAAAAATTCAGTGGGCACACAATACAAGTCAATTCAATCATTGTGCGATAATTAAATAAGTAATAAAATGAGAGATAGAATTAGTTTAGGATTGCGATATTTTTCTCTAATAACAAATCACTGTTCCTTTGCAATAGCAGTAAAGTCTTTTAACATTTTTATCTTTTAAGAATCATTGTGCAAATGAAAATTTTTACCTTCTCCATCCAGTTATAGGTTTCTTCCTCATTTCTTCTTTCGAAAGACCACGTAGACTGTACATTCCAAGAATCCAAGCGAATACCAGTAAAATGAACATAACTATTATCCTCAATGGCAAGACCGTAACCGTCAGTACCGCTACCTAAACAACACAAATAGAGAACTTTCTCATTTGCACACCTATAGAATTACAACTTTCAAAAATTTTCATTGCAAACAATCCGACTAAAACTGGTGAAATTAAAATCATTAAAATTATAATCAATTCAAATTTACAACAAAACTTTCATAGAAAATTCTCCTCAAGGAGTAGTGCTTATACTTTGGAAACCACTGACAATAGGCGATGCATAAATGAACTTGTTTTACATCCGAATTTATCATTTGTTTGAATTTGAGGAAATTTCTGGTATGGGATCAATCATGCCTTAAAAATCCTTTAACAGGAAATGTTCAAATGATCTGATTAGAGTTAGATTAATTCAGGCCAGGGTCGGAATTGGACTTTTTAGGCCCCAAAATTTCGAAAGTGAAAATAAGTTATATATTTATTATTCTGATTAGAAGACCATTAAAAAATAAATATTAAATTTATGTGGTGAAAGTATTATACTTGCGTTGGTATATGATGATTGTGTAAAGCTGAGATTAACAGTATTTGTATAATAGATTAATTTGAATGTGAAAAAATCGTGACAGTAAGCTTCAAAACTAAATTTTTGAGGCCCCTTATAATCGAGAGGTCCTAAGCTGCAGCTTAGTTAGTTTATGCGTAAGTCAGGCCCTGATTCAGGCATGTATAGTATCCTACCATGAGACAAAATCATCTGAAAGCATTTGAGTCTGAAAAAATAATTACTTGCAGGCAGTAAATGTCAGCTAAAGGAATTAACAACAGACTGGAAGCCATTTAACAGGCTACAACGATTCTTATAAAACTTATGAACACTTACCGGTCATTTTTAAGCCACTTTGCAGAGAACATGAAAAGACCCACATGAGGGCGTCTGATGTTCTACCTCTGCAGACGATTGTATATAGCCGTTTTTGTCTGTTTTAAAACAAAAACTGTTTCTCTTTAAAACAAAAAAATGTTTCTCGAGTGTTAAAAAAAGAGGGTAAAAAAAATAATGGATGAAACCTAGAATGTTAGAACGATCCTTTACGATATAAAATATCAATGTCAGTAGCATGCCAGGCTCGTATTCTGCAGTTCACAGGTTCGAGTTCCAGCTGTATTTGCACTTAGATTTATCTCCTTCAAGCCCTATTCTGACCTCGGTGAGAAAGGGCAGGGTCACACTTGGAAATTGGCTGCCAGCGTGCAAAAATAATTCGGCCGCTCTACTTATGAGCCAATTATAGTCATGGACGCCAGTACGGGGTGGGGGTGGAGTGGCAAGAGTAGAAGCTCCTTTCTTGCTCCTCCAGCCCCGTTGAAAAAACAAAATCGAGTGGACGGGGGCACTCGATTTTGCAGTATAACATTTCCCTGCTTTGTTTTACGGGTTTCTAGAAAATTTCTTTAAAAATACATCAAATATAAATAAGTTTAATAATTATTTTTCCTCTTTTACCTTTACTAGCCGGGGCGGGGTGGTTCAGTCGGTAGCGCGCCAGGCTCGTAATCTGTAGTTCCCAGGTTCGAGTCCCAGCTGGGTCAGCGTTGAGATTTATCTCCGCAAAATTCCCCGCCCTGCCCACAGTCAGTAGGGGACACTGATGGGCTTGGAAAAGCCGCCGTCCGTCGGATGGGACGTTAAGCCGTTGGCCCCGTGTGCGGGAGAGCCATACCCTGTGCACGTTAAAGAACACGCTGGATGGCCTTGACGGGAGGCTACCATCTGTCTCCCAACAGCTGTTCCATTGGGTCCCCTCCCTCAACCTTCTCTGAGCCTTCGGGGTCCTTGTGACCTGGCCATTTAGCCCATGGTGTGCAAAAAAGTGCCGTTCAGAGGTAAAACAACCAAATTTTACTAGCATTCTCAGGGAGGGAGGGAGGGAGGGGTGGCCCTCTTAACCGACCCCCTCACCCCCAAATCCAGTTCTAATTTCTTGTAAATGTTATTAGAAAAGTAGAAGAAAACATAAGACTGACAAATTATCTAAATGTAACTTTCTCTCCTTCAGAGAAGCCTTTACCATAACAGGCATCCTGCAATTCTTAACTGTATTATTTGCATCTTGACTCTCTGGATAAAGCATGTTTAAAGCAAAAAAGCTCATACAGGAAAAGCGTCTAAGAAGCAATATTGAACAAAAATTTAAGGAATGCATCAAAAGTGTACAAATAATTATATATACTACTGTAATATTTCAAACACAAACTGATTTGATGATAAAAGTTAAACGAGAAACAGGTGGCATATTCGTTATTTCAATTCATAGCAATAACTTACCGCAAGCCCTGAACGTGAATGTGTTATAATTATGTCTCTATTACAGCATACATAATGAATTGTGCTGTTTTTTTTATTCAGTTGGATTTCCGGTTTAACTCTCTTCAGAATAAATACAAAAATAATTTATGTATAATAATTGCAAATTATTATTCATTTCGTGGATACAGCAATTTGCAAATTGCTGTATCCACGAAATGTGAATAATTATGATACATTGATTATTTAGAGATAAAAATCTGTCACCGTCCTGGATTGATAAGTGTCAGTAATGATCACGAAGTTCATCTAAATATGCCTAAGGCTTGGGTGGACTCAAACAATAATTGCATCTTGTTTTGAGGCAGTCGCTGTGCCATTAAGCTTTGGTTCTGGAATTTCATTCAGCACGTATATGCAAATTCGAATTAAGGTTGACTAGGGATCCTTTCTTGAAATGTCTACAATAAAAAAAAATGGCATGTTTATTAAGTGCAATTTTTTAAATGCATGTATTAGAAGGTTGGGTTGTTGGGTTGTTTTACCTCTGAGCGGCACTTTTTTGCACACAATGGGCTAAATGGCCAGGTCACATGGACCCCGAAGGCTCAGAGAAGGTTGTGGGAGGGGACTCACTGGAACAGCTGTTGGGAGACAGATGGTAGCCTCCCGTCAAGGCCATCCAGCGTGTTCTTTAACGTGCACAGGGTATGGCTCTCCCGCACACGGGACCACGGCTTAACGTCCCATCCGACGGACGGCGGCCTTTCCAAGCCCATCGGTGTCCCCTACTGACCTTGGGCAGGGCGAGGAATATTTACGGAGATAAATCTCAACGCTGACCCAGCTGGGACTCGAACCTGGGAACTACAGATTACGATCCTGACGCGCTACCGACTGAGCCACCCCCGCCTCACATGTATTAGAAGAAAAACTCTCCATTAAGAGGCTATATTAATGAAAAGTAATTCATTTATAGATTCATTATTAACGTAACTGATGATAGATCTGAGCATAGGACTAAAGGACAGCTTCTGGGGGTTGGATTGTTTTATCTCTGAGCGGTACTTTTTTGCACACAATGGGCTAAACGGCTAAGGTACAAAAACCCCAAGGGCTCAAAGTAGGTTGGGAGGAGAGAACCAATTGGACAGCGGTTAGAAGACAGATGGTAACCTCCCGTCAAGGACATCTAGTGTGTTCTTTAATGTGCATAGGATATTGGCACGTAACCACGTTTAATGTTCCCTCCGACGGACGGCGGCATTTCCAACCCATCGGTATCTCCTTTCTGACCGACGGCAGAAGCAGAGTTAGCGAAAAAATATTCTTAACCCTGGTACAGTTGAGACTCGAACCGAGGAACTGCAGATTTCGAGCCTGGCACACTACTGAATGAGCAACCCCTCCATTCTCCCCCCCCCCCCCCCCCCACAAACACAGACACTTCAGCACCAATGATAATAAGCAGGGAGTTAAGACTCAGAGAATAATATAATAAGTAAAAAAAAAAATCATCCCCTCAAGCAGCTGCTTGCCACAGAGGTCTCATAAGGGCCTGTCAATTTATACGCCGTAGTAGAAAGTCTGTGAGGATGACAGGACCTCACTAGAAAAACAGCAAAAACATGGTCCCTTAGTAGTTTGTTCCCAACCTACCGTATCCCCACGCACTGTGCTTTCCCCTATGACGTCACTGACCACACCCCTTGTGATGTAACTGACCATGCCCCTTTATTAATATTCATAATTAATAATTCATAATTTAAAAAACCCTTTCACCCCCCTTTTTTAACCCGTGGCGCCATCTGGTGACTATGAGAAGTACTATTTTCGGAAAAAACCCTATTTTAATATTAATACAGGGGGCGTGGTCAGTTACGTCATAAGGGGGCGTGGTCAGTGGCGTCATAGGGGAAAAGCACTGGTGGGTGACCCCCAGGTTGGGAAC
The DNA here is from genome assembly GCA_038380435.1 of Ryuthela nishihirai. Classification (NCBI taxonomy): domain Eukaryota; kingdom Metazoa; phylum Arthropoda; class Arachnida; order Araneae; family Heptathelidae; genus Ryuthela; species Ryuthela nishihirai. The sequence continues at coordinate 39,655,716 of JAWZYU010000034.1, read as the reverse complement.
AAACTACTTCCCTTTGATCAGCAGTGTGCTAACCACTCAGCCACGGAACTGCTGAGTAATATAACATTGCTGAAAATAACTATAAATTTGTAACAGCAGAAAACACTCGCAGACACGAAAAAAATAAAACACATAGACTGAAAGCGTCACATCTGTAATTCAGGAATGTAATAATGATAAGAAGCAGGCAGCTAAGACGCAGAAAATGGATATTAAATGTGGGAGATTGTGTAAGAGAGAGACACCAGGTTGCGATTACTGTTAATGCAGCATTGATGAGAGCGAAAAACGCTCAGAGAATGTCTGGAAGCGAAATTAAAAAATATATTATAACTATTATTATTATAAATATATAATTACATGCCATGCCATAAGTGTGCCCTAATCGACGGTGTGGCGAGTTCTACGAGACGAACGATTACACCCCTACCATGCACAGAGGGTGCACGCCTTAACACCTGCAGATTATCGGCCTCGTGTGGATTTTGCACAGTGGTTCCTGCAGCAGACTGCAGCGCAACCGGACTTTGATGCACGTCTTATTCACTGACGAATGCACTTTTACACGTGAGGGCAATTTTAATACCCACAATTCACAAGTGTGGGCCACCAGTAATCTGCACGCCATACGTCCACATTCGTACCAGCGGCGTTTCTCCATAAATGTTTGGGCTGGAATCCTCCATGACCATTTGATTCGCCCATACCTTCTGCCAGCCCGACTGAAAGGGCCAGAAGTACTGAACCCTGTTCCAGCAAACATTCAAACATGTATGTGGTTCCAACACAACGGAACGCCACCCCATTTCAGCGTGGATGTGCGGAACGCCTTGGATGCAACGTTTCCTGGACGATGGAATGGTCAGGGTGGTCCTGTCGCTTGGCCGCCACGATCTCTCATGTCTGGACTTTTTCCTATGAGGCCATATGAAAAGCCTCATCTACGATAACCCCACCGATTCCAATGAGGACCTTGTTGCCAGGATTTCTATTGTCGCTGTACGAGAAATGCCTGGTGTTTTCGCCCATGTACGCCGTTCACTACGTCGAAGATGTGAACTCTGCATTAATGTTGGCGGTCGCTCTTTTGAGCAGTTTCTGTAATTTGTTCAATAAAATTCTGTACTTTCTGTTCTGTAATTTCTGAAATTGTTTCGAACCTCTTCTTCATTTCCTGATACAGTAACAGCTGACTCCTAGCGCTTCACCGCTTGAGTTCCGCCCATGTATTGTATGACGAAAAGTGCTTGTCTAGGTGTGTTCTATCACCCCTTAAAGTTTGGCCCAAGAGTTTTGAATCACCCTGTATTTTAGCAAAAATACTTAAAGTAGGGATGGGAAGAGGGACTGCAGAAAGACTTGAGACTTCGTAGTGGTTCGGCAGAAAGACTTGAGACTTCGTAGTGGTTCGGCAGAAAGACTTGAGACTTCGTAGTGGTTCGGCAGAAATAGTTAAGACTTCGTAATGACTCGGCAGAAAGAGTTAAACTCTAAGTGGTTCGGTAGAAGGTGTTGACACTCGTAGTGGTTCGACAGAAAGAGTTGAGACTTCGTAGTGGCTCGACATGAAGAGTTAAGACTCGTAGTGGCCCGGTAGAAAGAATTAAGACTTGGTAGTGGTTCGGCAGAAAGATTTGAGACTCTTAGTGTTTCGGCAGAAAGATTTGAGACTCTTAGTGTTTCGGCAGAAAGATTTGAGACTCTTAGTGTTTCGGCAGAAAGATTTGAGACTCTTAGTGTTTCGGCAGAAAGATTTGAGACTCGTAGTGGTTCGACAAAAGAATTAAGACTCGTAGTGGCTCGACAGAAAGAGTTGAGACTCGTAGTGGTTTGAAAGAAAGATTTAAGACTTCACAGAATATACGCAGAAAGGGTTTGACTTGGTATGTAGTGGGTCCTTGAAGCAGAAAAGTTGGGAATCATTGGCTAAAGATTAGAGTTAATATTCCAAAGGACTTACCTTTATTTTGTCGTAAACAGTCATTTGACGTTTGAGGACGAAAGGATCCAAAACGTCTGCAGAATAAGGTGCGATTTCCTGTATTATTTTGCTACGAGCCATTGCAGCTATGAATCAAACATCAAAATAACATTCAGTTATTTAAATCATGAAATTTAAATCATGAAATTTAAATCATGAAATTAAATCATGAAATGAAATGCTTAGGTGTTAAACAACTTCAGTCATACATGTCTGAGCAAACACCAAAAATACTTTGCTTCATTTAAATTCGGAAATATCACAATAATTAAATATAATCATCCTGTCATCTTGAAACTATTTAAAAATTTGCTTCGTATATTAATTAATTCTAAAATGTTTAGTGTACAACTCTATACCTCCATCTTTTTGTTTTCTGTTTCATAAAAGCTATAATTTTAAAACTATTATTGTAACCAAATGAATCCGTAGTCTATTTTACTGATATTATAGTGGTATAAATAACAATTTGAAATATTATATCACTATAGTATCAGTAAAATAGACTACGGATTCATTTGGTTACAATAATAGTTTTAAAACTATACTTTCATAGTATAATTATATTTATATAGTTTAATTTATATTTATATTTTTTCACGGATTAATAAGACAGTTTGCTATTGACTGATTTCTGCAATTTTTTCTGTAAGAATATTCCTGATGAGCAAATAATCGATATCTTAGCAAATAGAAATAAAACATATGGAAGGTTTTTAAAATATACGTAAAAAAGAAGCAAGTAATAACCATTTAAAATATAGTCCGCTTTATTGAAAAACTCCCTCGGGCAGACCAGAACCTTCAATCTTCTCCTGGGGGCAACCCAACAGTACAAGCATTCCAAGCGGTCGCTTAGAAAAATATATTAACTAGTTATCAGGGGGGGGGGGGAGCTCAGTCGGCAGCGCACCTGGCTCGTAATCTGCAGTTCCCAAGTTCGAGTCCCATCTGGGTCAGCGTTGAGATTTATCTTCGCAAAACTACCCCCCCCCCCCTGCCCTCGGTCAGTAGGGGACACCGATGCGCTTGGAAAGTCCGTCTTATGGGACGTCAAGCCGTTGTCCCGTGTACGGTAGAGCCATACCCTGTGCACGTTAAAGAACACGCTGGATGGCCTTAACGGGAGGCTACCATCTCTCTCCCAACAGCCGTTCCAGTGGGTTCCCTGCCCCAACCTTCTCTGAGCCTTCAGGGTCCTTGTGACCTGTGTGTGTATTTAGCCTACTGTGTGCAAAAAAAGTGCTGATCAGAGGTAAAAAAACAAATAACCAACTGTTACCAGGCCCAGGATCTCGAAAAAATAAAGGGAGGAATGAGGTTTATCGGTTGTTTTAACTCTGAGTAGCATGTTTTTTTGGCACACAATTTGCTAAATAGCCAGGTCACAAGGACCCCGAAGGCTCCTAGAAGGTTGGAAGAAAGGGACCCACTTGATTGCTGTTAAGAGACGAATGGTAGCCTCACTTCCATCAGTATTTGGCAAAAATAAATAAATAAAAATAAATACCCCCTCAAGCAGCTGCTTGCCACAGAGATCTGAGAGGAGCCTCTCAAGCAAGCCTCTCTTATATGCCATAGTAGAAGGTCTGTGAGGATGGCAGGACCTCAGCAGAAAAACGACACGAACATCCATGCCTTACCCGGGGCTCGAACCCAGGTCCCTTAGATCAGTAGCCAATAATATCTGGAAAAAAAAAAATGGAATGGCATTCTGGTTCTTTTCTATTCAATCCAGTTATTCTACGGAAATAATTTCTTTTTATTGATCCGTTTTTCACACAGCGCGGTAGCGAGTGGGTGTACGAGGCGGGACACGACACCCCGCAGAGGATTACAAAGGTGGCTGTTATTGTTTTTAGATCTTAATGCAAAATATAAAGAAAGAAATATTGTTACAATATTATTTCCGATTGAATGAAACATAATCGTGTTTAACTATAAAACTGATCTAATGCACGTTTATATCTGACGCCGGAGGCTTCATGTTTTCCATTTCTCCTTTCTTTGATAAGTTATCTTTCTGATAATCGTTTGTTCCAGCAGCAAAGCAGAAAATTCCGCGGCGGCTCAAGTCGGCGGTGAAAAGAGGTCAGTTCTTTCGAAGATAAAGAACCTTACTATTCTGGTCAGCCGACCATACATTTCTCTCAATATCCTTATTTCTTCTGCAGTTCCCAGGTTCGAGTCCCAGCTAGGACAGTGTTGAGATTTATCTCTTCAAAACTCCAAGTCCTGCCCAGGTCGGGGCGGGGTGGCTGAGTCGGTAGCGCGCCAGGCTCGTAATCTGTAGTTCCCAGGTTCGAGTCCCAGCTGGGTCAGCGTTGAGATTTATCTCCGCAAAATTCCCCGCCCTGCCCACGGTCAGTAGGGGACACCGATGGGCTTGGAAAGGCCGTCGTCCGTCGGATGGGACGTTAAGCCGTGGCCCCGTGTGCGGGAGATCCATACCCTGTGCACATTAAAGAACACGCTGGATGGCCTTGACGGGAGGCTACCATCTGTCTCCCAACAGCTGTTCCAGTGGGTCCCCTCCCCCAACCTTCTCTGAGCCTTCGGGGTCCATGTGACCTGGCCATTTAGCCCATGGTGTGCAAAAAAGTGCCGCTCAGAGGTAAAACAACCCAACCCACAACCTGCCCAGGTCAGTGTAGGAGACAACGACGGACTTGGAAAGGTTGCCGTCCGTCGGATAGGACATTAATCTGTGCTCGTGTGCGGAAGATTTGGTTTGTTTAACCTCTGAGCGGCACTTTTTTGTACACCATGGGCTAAATGGCCAGGTTACGAGGAACCCGAAGGCTCAGAGAAGGTTGAGGGAGGGGACCCATGGGTCAAATGGCCAGGTCACAAGGACCCCGAAGGCTCAGAGAAGGTTGGGGGGGAACCCATGGGTTAAATGTTCAGGTCGCAAGGACCCCGAAGGCTCAGAGAAGGTTGGGGGAGGGGACCAACTGGAACAGTTGTTCCGTTGTTTTACCTCTGAGCGGCACTTTTTTGCACACCATGGGCTAAATGGCCAGGTCATATGGACCCCGAAGGCTCAGAGAAGGTTGGGAGAGAGGACCCGCTGGAGCAGCTGTTGGGAGACAGATATTACAGGGGGTCATGTCGCTACCCCCTTCAGAATGCTAGTTAGGTTAACAGATGCAAAAATTATTTCACTTCCCTATACTCCATGCATTTTAACGAACTTTATTAAACACAATTAAAACGGAAAAGCAAATGCTATACTTGAAAAGAAATCCACTCTCTTGCCATTACCTACCCCCTCCCCCCCCTACTTTTTTCGGCTTGATTGAGTGTTTCTTGGCCCCTTCAAATTTTTTTACAGATCCGGGCGTTTGTTACAACATGGCAAATGCAATTTCTGGTACAGAATGATTTTCTTAAGCTTTGTTCTTGCACTATCGGACCCTCAAAGCATACCCCACGGCAGGTGCGGACTGGTACTTTTGTTCCAGAGACGCAGCTGTAATAGGGGGAAGGGGGGTAGTGTGATAAAAAAAAATTCGATCTCTTTTTCAAAATTCGAACATTTATTCTGTCAATAGTTCGGGTATGACGCTTAAAATAGGTTTACCTCAATTCTGAGGAATTCTTTTTGGGTCGGGTTGTTTTACCTCTGAGAGGCACTTTTTTGGCACACAATGGGCTAAATGGCCAGGTCACAAGGACCCCAAGGGTTCAGAGAATGTTTGGGGGAAGGAGACCCACTGAACAGCTGTTGGGAGATGGATTATAGCCTCCCGTCAAGGCCATCCATCGTGTTCTTTAACGTGCACAGCGTATGGCTTTCCCGCACACGGAGCCACGGCTTAACATCCCGTCCGATGGACGGCGGCCCTTCCAAGCCCGTAGGTTTCCCCTACCTACCTGGGCAGGGCGGGGAGTTTTACGGAGATAAATCTCAACACTCGCCCAGCTGGGCACTGCAGATTATGAGCCTGGCACGCTACTAACTGAGCTACCTTCGACACCCCGGAATTCGTGTAAAATAACAATTATTATTATCCTTTAAAATATCAATTTTTTATATATAATTCCTGTGTAATAACAATTATTAATCCTGCTACTATGAGGTTCTATGGGCCCGCGACACAGAGAGCCCCGAACGCTACAGCAATCAGCACTCATGCAAGTCCGCGTTTGCCCTAAGGCAGTGTCTCGCAAACTTTTTTACTCTGCGGCACACTGAATCTAATTTTTTTTCCGCGGCACACTGAATCTATTTTTTTTTCCCGCGGCACACTGAATCTAATTTTTTTTTCCGCGGCACACTGAATCTAATTTTTCCCCGCGGCACACTGAATCTAATTTTTTTCCCGCGGCACACTGAATCTAATTTTTTTTTTCCCGCGGCACACTGAATCTAATTTTTTTCCCGCGGCACACTGAATCTAATTTTTTCCCGCGGCACACTGAATCTAATTTTTTTCCGCGGCACACTGAATCTAATTTTTTTCCCCGCGGCACACTGAATCTAATTTTTTTCCGCGGCACACTGAATCTAATTTTTTTCCCGCGGCACACTGAATCTAATTTTTTTTTTCCCGCGGCACACTGAATCTAATTTTTTTCCCGCGGCACACTGAATCTAATTTTTTCCCGCGGCACACTGAGGACTGTTGGGAGACAGATGGTAGCCTCCCGTCAAGGCCATCCAGCGTGTTCTTTAACGTGCACAGGGTATGGCTCTCCCGCACACGGGGCCACGGCTTAACGTCCTATCCGACGAACGGCGGCTCAACGCTGACCGAGCTGGAACTCGAACCTGAGAACTACAGATTACGAGCCTGGCGCGCTACCGACTGAGCCACCCCTCATGGTGGAGTTGATCTGTTGAGAAACCTGACCACTTGGTGTAGGTTAAAAGAAAAGGAGGTTGGAATTAGTGGTCACTTCTGCGAGACTCGAAGTTCGGATGTGCCTGAGTTGAGAATTTTCCTATCTAACCCTTGTTTCGCCCTCAGTGAGAAAGAGGATACCATTGAGCGTGGAAAATCAAATGTAGAACGTTTCTACTTACAAAGCAATGAAACCTTCTATGTATCAGTGTAATATGTCTCATAACCATTTGACCTTTTATACTATTGAATTATTGTGCTATTTGAATTATTGTATACTTTACTGTTGTCATAATTGAACTTTAAAGGAAATAGGGAGCATTAACTAAAAATAAGCGTCAGCTTACTATGCTCTCCTTTTTTGTTTCGCCTTTCCTATTAAACACCAATATTTAATATGATTGTTATTTACTTTTTCTGATGCAATTGATATTTCTCAGCTATTTCACTTCTCAATTTTTTCATGTATATATTAATTGTTATTAGATAATTATGCTATGTAAATGTATATTGTATTGACTGGCGGAATAAAATAAAGATTATTATTATTATTAAGTCTGTCGTCCGTTGGATGGGAAGTTAAGCCAAATCTCCGTGTGCAAAGTGAATCTGTTTAGTGGGTTAAGATCTCGTTTCTTGTTATTTTCTCTGCAATGATTTTCACGGTCAGTGTAGTATTAGTATGACCAATTACCAAATTACGAAGCTCCTATAAGTTTCTTAACTGTGATAATATTGCCTCACAGAGACAAACTTTTTTCAAATCACTCATTGACCTAAACATTTTGGACATTCAAACGAATGTAATTCTGGACCCCTCACCCCCTCTAAACAAAACCCAAATTTATGAATCTCTCTTCAATTTCCTTCTTTCCACCTCACTTTGGAACAGAATTTAGTCTATCTTTCCTTTACCTTCTCCTATCTTCTCTTCATGTCCTCCATAAAGATTTTTTTTCAATTCTCAACTTACTTCTCATATACATGTTCCCGAAGGAACCCTCATTCTGCTCTCTATCCAGACTCACACCAAAAATTCCATAAAATATAAATAAAAAAAATAATGGAGGGACTATAGAAATAAGGGAACAATATATATATATCTAAAGTGTCTCGAACCCTTTAACTCAGGTCCCACTGGCCGAAATAACCACAAAACAGTCTTGATCAATAGTCTTCAACCTAACTATCTCCACAACCCAAGAATAAATGAAAACCACTCAGGGAAAAATAAAGAAAAATTATTAAATAGTAAATATAAGAATAATAATTTAAAAAAATGCACAATAATAACAATTAAAAAAATAAATATTAAATAATGAAATAAAAAATAAAATAAAAATAAATAATAATAAATATATATATATATAAAATAATACATAACAAAAAAATCAAAAAGAAAAACATATAAAAAAACTTTAAAAAAATGATAAAAAAATATATTATATAAAAAAGCATAAAAAATTACAAAAAAAAAATAAATAAAAATAAAACAAAAAACTATTTAAAAGAATAATAACTAAAAAAAAAGCATTAAAAAAAAAAGATTGATTCTCCAAACAAACTCTGATTGCTTCCCTGAAAGCATATATACAGACATAAACACTCATAAAATCCTAAAATATCAATTTTCACTGCGCGACTATCTCTTACCTCTTTGCATGATATCAGATATAATTTTGATAACCAAAATATTAATATATATGCGAAGCCTAAATTTAAAATAAAAAACATAATACCCACATACATCCAAAATTATCTGGACCTGGATTTACCTGGATTTTACAAGGTCGCTTCGAATTTTGCCAACTCTGATTAACTTTGGGGGGAGTCTCCCCCACCCCCCCAATAATTACGCCTCTGCAGACTAGTGTTGTCACCTGTCTGGTTTGGGGCAGATTTTTGCAATGTCCAGTCGAATTGTAAAATCAGAAATTATGGTCTGGCTCTCCGTAGTATTATGTATGTGAAGATTGTTACAGCAATCTGGCATTAGTAATTTGAATGAAGAATCAAATGTTGTGTGCGGCGAAAGTTGTAAAGGGCGACAAAATTGGTCACGAATTTTATTCCATAAATTATTAATTGCTGCTCAGTGTAAATAAGTCGCCATTGCTACGTTTTATGTGTTTTTAAGTGGTGTTTACACAGTTCCTATCATTTGTAATGGTAGCTATCGTCATAAGAACAATAGAAGAAAGTGTATTAGATAACTGAACAGTGAAACTACAGATATCGACGTAATAAGTGGATGGTGTTTTGATCGCGTGGTGGTACAGAGATAACGCCCGAGCGGTTTATTGACGTAACTAAATAATGTCTTCCTATCCATAAAGTTTGCAGCAGAAGGCTTAAATAACAGCGAGGTACCTTTATCTTTTCTAGTCGCCTCAGTTTCTAAAGACGTCCTCATTCGTTCAAACGTTTATTATGGCTTTGATCACAGAGTAATTACACACAGAGTTTGATTTCCCTATACCTCTAATGATAATATTTCCACAATGTAGATTCCACAATTATAAAGCAGCGCTCCGGTGTGAGGACAACGAACTACTTCAACAAAACAAGCCAGATTAAATACTCTTTTTTTCGTTTCGCGTATAAATGAATTTGGCATAATAATAATATGTTTTGCAATTTTAAAAGTCCACAAATAGTTATTTTTTTTCAAAACTTAACTATAAATTTTCAATTATTTATAATAATTTCATGTAATTGAAATTAATGAATTATTTCACTTATTTTCTTCTTCAACCGCATGGATTATAGCAGTTTGTGGCAGTGGACAGGATCGCAACATTTAAAATTAGTTCGGTACCCGTGGAGAACCAAAAAGTGAGAGATTCTCTGGACTCTCTGGGTCTATTATTCTGCTGCTTGGTATTCGAACATGATGACAGACTAGCAGGGGCTTAGCGAAGGATTACGCTTGGGGGAGAGGGAGGGAAACTTTGCCAACTCGGCCACTTAGAAAATAAGACCTTTACATAAATAACGTCTCTGTCACGGACATACCCAGATTTTCATTCCGGGGGGAGGGGGCGGGGTAGCAGCTACAGAAAATTGTACCAAGTGCCTCGATTTGGCACTTAGTCATGATTTATACAGAAAACAATCCCTTTATTTCAGATCTCACCTGATTCTTACCAATTGCCTTCGAACTTTGCCAACTCCCCTAGATTTTGGCAACTTGCCATAATTTTACAGAATAAAACCAAATTTTGACTTAAATCTCACCTGAATTTTGCCAACTCCCCAAGATTTTGCCAACTCTTCTTAATTTTACAAAATAAAAATCCAAATTTTCAGAATTTACCTGGATTTTACAAGATCGCTTCGAATTTTGCCAACTCTGATTAACTTTAGGGGGAGCCTCCCCCCCATAACTGCGCCTCAGCAGACTAGTGTCGTCATCCACCTGTTTTGGGGCAGATTTTTGCGATGTCCAGTCGAATTGTAAAATCAGAAATTATAGTCTGGTTCTCCATAGTATTATGTATGTAAAGATTGTTACAGCAATCTGGCATTAGTAATTTGAATGAAGAATGAAATGTTGAATGCGGCGAAAGTTGTAAAGGGCGGCAAAATTGGTCACGAATTTTATTCCATAAATTATTAATTGCTGCTCAGTGTAAAATTATTATTAACTGTGTAGCACATACACCACTTAGAAACACATAAAACTTAGCACTGGCGATTATGTGTTTCTAAGTGGTGTATGTGCTACACAATTCCCGACGTGACATTGCTTCCTTGATTTCGTATACATCTATGACATTATTTCTTTTGCATACGATTTCGCATTACTGCTAAGGTCGTCCACTCTATATTAACTTATATTATGAATAAGAATTGACTTTACTGCATATTACTAATACTAGCTACCCAAATCACTAAACCCGATTACGAAATACAAGAGAGAGTTGGTTAATAAATTTAGAGGATTCTATCTGTTTCTAAAATTACATAACACAAATAATGAAAAATTTACTATTCAATATTTAAGAGCTAATTTTGAGGAGCAAAGCCACAAACCAACGTTGCCAACTCCCAAGAGCAAATATATACAAGAGTCTGCTAATTATAATACTCAAAAAGGTAGTGAAAGTTAAATACATATTATTTTACTGTGATGGCAGGATAAATACTATTCATGCATTTTTAAACATGCTTTTTCATACATTACGTGTTATACAAATAAATAAGCGAATAAAATTAAACCTTAATGTGGAGTATTTTACATAATTTCCATAGAAATTCAACAAATTTTAACGCTAGAGAAATAGAGTAGAACTCTATCTTAACAGAAATTCTCAGTCGACTGAAAGAATTTGTTTACGGTAATAGGATTGACTGCATTTGTGATCAAAAAGATATGTATTCTTCGGCTGGAATTAGGTGAAATAAGAAAGGATTAAAAAGATATAATAATGATCTTGTATAGACCAAACTGATAATATTAATAACATTTGCCCGATAACGGAAAAATTACAATTTCCCTTCACACATCACAATGGCCAAAAACATTAGGAAACAGGAAACTTGGACAGGTAGGGTATTAAAACTCGTAAGTGCAGCAGAACCCAGTCATGGTTCAGAATCCGATTCCGTGTAGTTGCATTAGACAACAGATAAGATCTTTTTTTCAGTTTAGCTTGTTTCTCTGGGAATTGGAGTGTAAGGAGCAACAACGTTGAAGTCAGCATTAGTGTTAAAAAACACACTTAGAAATCTGGCACTCCAGACAGACGGTATATCCAGCCTGGTTCTGCTGAACTTTGTCGGCTTTCTAACCAAAGGGCAAAGCGAGATTTCTCAACAAGCAGAGAAAATCTCAACACCAGCACGGCTGAGACATGCCATGGAACTCGACCTGGCGCGCTGCCATTTCGTTTGCAAAAACTACACCAAAGAAACAATGTAATTAGCAGTCTCCAAACTTTTTCTTCGGCAGCTACAAATAAAGGCATATTAAATTTCTTGGCACATGTTCCAAATTCCAATTAAATTTACACTTCTATACCTATTAGGGCTCGGAACAATTTAAATTTCTAATTTTTCTAGTAATTGTTAAAAAAAGTAACAATATAAAATATTTTTGATTATAATTATAACCTTTAAACCAGTCTTTAGCAATTAAAAATAAGCACAGTACGGTTTCGACTATTTTTTTTACACATTCTCATTTTTTAATAAATGAATGGCTCTTAGCATTTGTAACGATCCTATCCAAAAACTTTCAGATTCTACTAATATTTCGAATATTTCTTTTTCCAATAGCACTAATATTTTTAATTTTCTCATAAAATAACTATGAATATTTTAATGTTTATAATGGTGTATAATGCAAAGAATAATAAAAAGTTGTCGTCCTGCCCCCTGGAAAAATTAATCGAAAAATTAATTTAAGTTAAATAATATCAGGCGTACCTAAAAGGTTTTTTTTTTAAATAAAATGTAAATTTTGGTTTTTGCTATTTTTACATTTTCTTTGTTTCAAGAAACATATTTTATTTATTACTACGAAAATTTTTTTTTATTTATTTTCAATGATAAGTTTTTCCTTTTTTTTCGAGCACACCTCAGTAGTTCTCTCTTTAAACACTTTTCTAAACACACGATATTTTGCCCTCTCTAAAACAATCCCCCTCCCCAGGAAAAATTTAAATTACTGTTGACCCTTAATGTAAATGAATTCAACAGAGGCTTTCGCAGAAAATTTTCCAGGAGGAGTAAGAATCTCTTAAGATCGCAATTGTTTTTTTTTTTAGCTAATGGGCGTGGCTTTTTACATCACCTTTAATCATATCTAGTGTTTGTTTTTAACTATTTTACCAAAAAAAAAAGCAATTATGCAGAAATAGCAAGATGAAACTTAAAAATCACACTTGGCCCTGCGGACACCCATGGCCACCGCTGATTCCCCCTCCTGAACGAAAAGTTGCTGGTCTAAAGTTCATAAGCCATTTTAGGTGTTTACGAAAGAGAAATGTGGTAATAACTGTCATCCTATGATGATGTTTTCTTCAACAACCTTGCCCTAGTCTTGGAGTAATACTTGCCATCCGTTCACTCTTTCTACAAAGACAGGAAACACTTGATAGAACACCGACAGTTCAGCAAAGTAAGAATGACCCCTTTTTCACTCCAGCAATCCATCTAAACAGGTTCTTTGTGCCACTTTAACGATTATACTATTTTGGTATTTCGGTTGCTCTAAGCAAAGGCTAGATGGAATGCTTGGCCGAGTAGTTAGCGCACTTGCCTACAGGGTTCGAACCCACATCACAGGGACCTGAGTTCGAGCCATGGATAAGGTATGGCTGTTTCTTTTCTGTTTTGTCTTTCTGCTGAGGTCTATCCTTCCTTGGGGCGGAGGTGGCTCAGTCGGTAGCGCGCCTCGTAATCTGCAGTTATCAGGTTCGAGTCTCAGCTGGGTCAGCGTTGAGACTTATCTCCGCAAAACTCCCCCCTGCCCACGGTCAGTAGGGGACACCGATGGCCATGGAAAGGCCGCCGGCCGTCGGATGGTACGTTAAGTCGTGGTCCCTTGTGCGGGAGAGCCATACCCTGTGCACGTTAAAGAACACGCTGGATGGCCTTGACGGGATGCTACCATCTGTCTCCCAACAGCTGTTCCAGTGGGTCCCCTCCCCCAACCTTCTCTGAGCCTTCGGGGTCCTTGTCACCTGGCCATTTAGCCCATGGTGTGCTAAAAAAGTGCCGCTCAGAGGTAAAACAACACAACTGTCCTTCCTTACAGATCTTCTCTATACTGTATTAAATTAACACGTTTCTGTTAGGCCTCTTTGGCAAGTAGCTGCTTGAAGGGTAATTTATTTATTTTACTGGGTCTTTATATCCACGGTCGAATGTAGGGGGTGTGGGGCATGTCATTTCGGTCTCTCTTAATAATTTTAATAATCGGAACAGAGATTTAAAAATAATCATTAACCGCTAAAACTGCTGGTTGCTTGTTTACCTATTAACGATATCTTTTGCAAACAAAGAGTTTAATATGTAGAAAATAAAAAACATTTAAAAAAACGAATAAATGATTTAATACTCTCCCTCCCCCGCTTTTCAGACAGTGGTATCATCCACATTAATCTGGTCTACACTAGTTATTAAACATTTTATTGTTCGCTGAACTGGCTGTTAAAAAATAAGACCACCAAACACTGTCTATAGCTTTATCTCACAGTAACTTATGCACTGTCGGGGTTTTGATCCCTGAAAAATAGGCCCACCCCCAAAAGATGGCCTCAAAATGTCTTTCCGTTGATAACTTGCCTCACCGACAACTTACTACTCCACTCACATCTTTCGACTCTCCGTTCATGTAATAGGCGACAGCAGCGCCCCCAGAGATTTCAGACGCTTGCTGCGTTTCAATCTCGACCCACTGCAGCTAGGAACCCGATCTCGAAACCTTACGTACCAAAAACTAAGTGGACTACCACATCAAATTCGGGACCGATAGGTCGAATACCTCATAATTTGGGAGGGGGGGGGGGGAGCTCTCGAATACTCGTTCTCCGTCTATACTAATACCTGCGGAATTACAGGAAGCCTAAAATTTCTGCCACCGGTAACGTCACCCCCGGACATAAAAAAAGTGTCCGCGATCTTGTTAGGAATACGCCTGCTACTCTGAGCCATTATATTAATGCCAGAACAAAAAGGGTAATTCTGCTAATATAATAAGAGAATCATAGATCCTTTAAAAGCGTTTCGTATAGTTGTTATCCAGTGGTGTCATTCAACTGCTTCCGAACCGGTTAATTAAAATTTTTAAAAAACTTGAAATGAAAAATTACAATATAAATGAAAAATTACAATATAAATGAACATTAATAATGAAACAAATATATATTATAGAGAATATTGCGGCTACTCTTTTTACTAACTTTTCCACGAACTTCGTTTTGCAACCTAATAAATCTATGAAGAGAATTGGTTTTAATACATTTAGATGACATCACTGCCATATTTTCCGTATGTTAGTTCATATTATTCTTAATTCAGTTCAGATAGTTAAGAATTTTAATAAAATTTCATTACAACAAAACTTATTGATTACGATATTAGAACTATAATCAGAGGCGTAACCAAGGGGAAAGGGGATATATGTGTATGGATCCCCCCTCCCCTCGATAAGAGTGCTATGTGGTTCTCCTGCACACAGAGCCAGGATGTTACATCCCATCCGACGGACGGCAGCCTTTCCAAGCCCATTGGTGTCCCCTATTGACCGAGGGCAGGGCGGGAGTTTTGCGGGTTGGATTGTTTTACCTCTGAGCGGCATTTTTTTGAACACCATGGGCCAGGTCACATGGACCCCGAAGGCTCAGAGAAGGTTGGGGGAGGGGACCCACTGGAACAGCTGTTGGGAGACAGATGGTAGCCTCCTGTCAAGGCCATCCAGCATGTTCTTTAACGTGAACATGGTATGGCTCTCCCGCACACAGGGCCGCGGCTTAACGTCCATCCGACGGACGGCGGCCTTTCCAAGCCCATCGGTGTCCCCTACTGACCGTGGGCAGAGCGGGGAATTTTGCGGAGATAAATCTCAACGCTGACCCAGCGGGGACTCGAACCTGGGAACTACAGATTACGAGCCTGGCGCGCTACCGACTGAGCCACCCCCGCCCCAGGAGTTTTGAGGACATAAATCTCAACTCTGGCTCAGATGGGACTCGAACATGGGAACTGCAGATTACGAGTCTGCTCCACCAATTGAACCAACATACGCCCCATATATATAAACGAAAATACTCTTGGGTTGTTTAAGTACTTAAAAATACTACTGTTCCAATTTTTCGAATCTTCCATTAGTTTGAATTTGAAGGCGCTAAATTTGGAAAATAACAAACTTTATTCTTCTTTAAAAAGACCAGTCCATATTCACCGGAAACGATTTCCTTTCTAGCTTAAATTTGATTCTGACTGAACTTCGATCGTTCTGTTTAGAGTCTTGCTTTATCAAAAGTCAATAAAAAGTAAAAAAAAGAGCTCATTCAGCATAAATAATGGCTGAAATGCATTTCAAAGTGACAATTTTGCATTTTTGGTAACTAGTACTAACCGTTCAGTTACCATCAGCAGTTTTAACATTCGATTCGCCTGCAGTTCCTCCCCCTCCCCCTTGCTATGATCGTACGACAGCGGCAGTGAACTTGTTTACAAAACACCAACTTTTAGCGGAAGTACCCGCTCACTGTTTCAGTTATGTAACAATTCGGGGTTACGCAACGGAAACAAAAAAGAAACCGCAAGTCAACATCGTCAAGGTCGCCAATGGCCACTGCGAAGAGCATCAAGTTGTGCACTTTCTGATTTCCATTTGAAGCTGATTGGCTGGTGCAACACGCTCAGCACAACTGATGCCGAAATGCCTAGGTTGGATTGTTTTATTATGCAACCGCCTGACCATAGTTGGCTTTCTCTGCCGAGCGTGTCGAAACGCCTGAGGTAAAATACCCAGTGTGGTGGCAACACTCCATTTTCGTCATCAAAGCAAGAAACGAAACATTAAGCATTTCTCAACGAAGTAGAACACTAAATATACAGAAAGCGTTTAAGTTACCCTTTTAATCTATTCTTTAATGTGATTACCAACGGAGTTTGAAAGAGTGTTATACAGCAAAAAATTATTTCAGGGATTAACATGTGAGTCATGCAACCACTAAAAACCCACGCTTTTGATATATGCTATATTACAAAAAGTGTCAGGACATTTCCATGTTATGTGAATGGAAAATCGCATTCAGATCTCGCTAACTTTGTAAACAAGTTTTTTACGGAAAAATGTCACTGGAGATAAATTATTGAAAGATTTGAATGAGATTTTTAATTCAACGCCAGTGACATTTTTATTTAAAAAAATTATTTGAAAAAGTTAGCGAGATCTAAATGGAACTCTCCACTAACATAACCTAGAAATCTCCGGAAACGTTTTGTAATATAGTTTCATTGCGGTTAGCGGGCAGAGAGGCTGTTTAAAATTTGAGATTAGGAGAGGCGATTTTTGAGTAACTTACCTAACGTCTTATAATAAACTCTGAAGGGTTAATAATTTATTCTTTTTTTTTCTCCTTCATTTTCTGTCATGATATTGATATAATTATGATCATATCTGTTAAAATATACATTCCCGCTGATAGCATTAGGCTTAGAAGGGTTTTTTTATGTAAAATAATTGTACAGATGATATTTTGAAAAATAAATTTTAATTTGATTCGAAGAATAAATATAACATACTAAATAGCGTGCCTATTATGTAAAAGTTATTTTTATAACTGTGCTTAAAAATTTATTACACAAAAGTACAAAGCAAACGTAATTATATATAAAGTGTAGAAAGCACATACTGTGAAAAAATAACTGGCGTTGAATGATAATTGTGACGCCTTCTATACACTACACAATGAGCCATATTAATAAATTAATTAATTAATTAAGTAAATTAAAGAATATTTGTGCAGTTTTTATGTAAACTTAAAATGTTAAAATGCACGAAATATTCGCAAGTGTAATAATTTTTGGCCTCCATTACACTTATGATCATATTCTGAAAGCGGGGGGGGGGATCTGATATGATTTTTAGATCGTATTTTCATTTCATCTATATGATTTACTGATTCCATATTCAACTTTGTTTTCTTTTTTCTTTTAGAGATAAATTAATAATTCATTTTTGAGTTGGATAAGTTCTGATGAGATATTTGAATTCGTACTTTACGAATCTTCCACTAGTTTTCATAGCGCCCTCCAGCGGTGGAAATTTTTTCAAAAATTGCTAAATTTTAAATGAGTATTATAAACGATCTATTTATGCCAGAATTTGACATTTTGGTGATGGACTATGAAGGTCAAGAAGTTTATAGTGACAACTACGATGAATCAAAAAAGATGGTGGGAAAACGCAACTTTTTTTGGTTTTAAGACAAAAATGGAAATTTTTTGGATTGTTTGGCTTGTGTTTTACCTTTGAGCGGCTCTTTTTTTTGCACACAACGAGTTAAATGGCCAAGGTCACAAGGACTCCGAAGGATCAGAGAGGATTGCGGGAGGGGACCCACTGGAACAGCTGTTGGAAGACAGATGGTAACCTCCCGTCAAGGCCATCCAGCGTGTTCTTTAATGTGCACAGGGTATGGCTCTCCCGCACACTGGACCATCCAACGGGCGGCGGCCTTTCCAAGCCCATTGGTTTCCCCTACTGACCATGGTAGGTGGTCATATTATTCTGATATGTTGGGTTGTTTCACGTCTGAGCGGCACTTTTTTGCACACCATGGGCTAAATGGCCAGGTCACACGGACCACACAAATGAATGTCAAGTGAATGCTTGAGGATATACACAGTCGTATCAGAATATGACCACCTACCATAGAATATATGTGGTAGGTGGTCATATTATTCTGATATGTTGGGTTGTTTCACGTCTGAGCGGCACTTTTTTGCACACCATGGGCTAAATGGCCAGGTCACACGGACCACACAAATGAATGTCAAGTGAATGCTTGAGGATATACACAGTCGTATCAGAATATGACCACCTACCATAGAATATATGTGGTAGGTGGTCATATTATTCTGATATGTTGGGTTGTTTCACGTCTGAGCGGCACTTTTTTGCACACCATGGGCTAAATGGCCAGGTCACACGGACCACACAAATGAATGTCAAGTGAATGCTTGAGGATATACACAGTCGTATCAGAATATGACCACCTACCATAGAATATATGTGGTAGGTGGTCATATTATTCTGATATGTTGGGTTGTTTCACGTCTGAGCGGCACTTTTTTGCACACCATGGGCTAAATGGCCAGGTCACACGGACCACACAAATGAATGTCAAGTGAATGCTTGAGGATATACACAGTCGTATCAGAATATGACCACCTACCATAGAATATATGTGGTAGGTGGTCATATTATTCTGATATGTTGGGTTGTTTCACGTCTGAGCGGCACTTTTTTGCACACCATGGGCTAAATGGCCAGGTCACACGGACCACACAAATGAATGTCAAGTGAATGCTTGAGGATATACACAGTCGTATCAGAATATGACCACCTACCATAGAATATATGTGGTAGGTGGTCATATTATTCTGATATGTTGGGTTGTTTTACGTCTGAGCGGCACTTTTTTGCACACCATGGGCTAAATGGCCAGGTCACACAGACCACACAAATGAATGTCAAGTGAATGCTTGAGGATATACACAGTCGTATCAGAATATGACCACCTACCATAGAATATATGTGGTAGGTGGTCATATTATTCTGATATGTTGGGTTGTTTCACGTCTGAGCGGCACTTTTTTGCACACCATGGGCTAAATGGCCAGGTCACACGGACCACACAAATGAATGTCAAGTGAATGCTTGAGGATATACACAGTCGTATCAGAATATGACCACCTACCATAGAATATATGTGGTAGGTGGTCATATTATTCTGATATGTTGGGTTGTTTCACGTCTGAGCGGCACTTTTTTGCACACCATGGGCTAAATGGCCAGGTCACACGGACCACACAAATGAATGTCAAGTGAATGCTTGAGGATATACACAGTCGTATCAGAATATGACCACCTACCATAGAATATATGTGGTAGGTGGTCATATTATTCTGATATGTTGGGTTGTTTCACGTCTGAGCGGCACTTTTTTGCACACCATGGGCTAAATGGCCAGGTCACACGGACCACACAAATGAATGTCAAGTGAATGCTTGAGGATATACACAGTCGTATCAGAATATGACCACCTACCATAGAATATATGTGGTAGGTGGTCATATTATTCTGATATGTTGGGTTGTTTCACGTCTGAGCGGCACTTTTTTGCACACCATGGGCTAAATGGCCAGGTCACACGGACCACACAAATGAATGTCAAGTGAATGCTTGAGGATATACACAGTCGTATCAGAATATGACCACCTACCATAGAATATATGTGGTAGGTGGTCATATTATTCTGATATGTTGGGTTGTTTCACGTCTGAGCGGCACTTTTTTGCACACCATGGGCTAAATGGCCAGGTCACACAGACCACACAAATGAATGTCAAGTGAATGCTTGAGGATATACACAGTCGTATCAGAATATGACCACCTACCATAGAATATATGTGGTAGGTGGTCATATTATTCTGATATGTTGGGTTGTTTTACGTCTGAGCGGCACTTTTTTGCACACCATGGGCTAAATGGCCAGGTCTCATGGACCCCAAAGGCTCAGAGAAAGTTGGGGATCCACTGGAACATCTGTTGGGAGACAGATGGTAGCCTCCCGTTAAGGCCATCCATCCAGCGTGTTCTTCTAACGTGCACAGGGTATGGCTCTTCCGCACATGGAGCCACGGCTTAACGTCCCATCCGACGGACGGGCGGCCTTTCCAAGCCCATCGGTGTCCCTTATTGACCGTGGGCAGGACGGGGAATTTTGCGGAGATAAATCTCAACGCTGACCCAGCTGGGACTCGAACCTGGGAACTATAGATTACGAGCCTGGCCCGCTACCGACTGGGCCATCCCCGCCTCCATATTCTGATACGACTGTGTATTTTTATTTATAAGCTTCAATGAGTCGATAAACTTTTAAAATGTTCCCTGCACAAAAGGAAATCAGGCGTTGTGAAAAGTGCTTCAATACCAATACTCAGGAAAAGTCGATCCAGAACTCCTTCATTCCTGTCTATCTACAGTAGATTAGCATACATTGCTTAAAGAGGTAGTTATTCACTCGAGTATAACGATTTAGGTTAAACAAACTTTTTTTCAAACTTTCTTCTTTAACAGTCACACTTTGAGCTTCATTAACTCTCTTATCTGCCAGACAGAATTCGCCCAAAGGCCTATTGACCCGATCAGTTTCGTCGCCCTAGATATACAAGCACTGACCAGAGGGAATGTAAAGATTTATCAGATACTACACCTGTGCTACAAAATTCTAATTCATGCTTAATTGAGCAAATAACTGAACACAAAAAAGTGCATATTTAATGTCGTAGAAAAGCGATTTGTTTGACTGTTTGGTCTGGAAAATACTTGGCGGAAATGTCACCTTTTTAAGTGAAAAGTTGAAATATTTTCGATAATGGAATGTCACGACTATGTCACGTAATTAATGACGTCGAAGTCCTAGCGCAGAGGGTTGGGTTGTTTTACCTCTGAGCGGCACTTTTTTGCACACCATGGGCTAAATGGCCAGGTCACATGGACCCCGAAGGCTCAGAGAAGGTTGGGGGAGGGGACCCACTGGAACAGCTGTTGGGAGACAGATGGTAGCCTCCCGTCAAGGCCATCCAGTGTGTTCTTTAACGTGCACAGGGTATGGCTCTCCCGCACACGGGGCCACGGCTTAACGTCCCATCCGACGGACGGCGGCCTTTCCAAGTCCATCGGTGTCCCCTACTGACCGTGGGCAGGGCGGGGAATTTTGCGGAAATAAATATCCTGACTCAGCTGGGACTCGAACCTGGGAACTACAGATTACGAGCCTGGCGCGCTACCGACTGAGCTACCCTCGCCCCCTTAGCGCAGAGGAGGGGATTGCTAAGTCAGTTGTGGACAGGCGCATAACCTGCAGTTCCCAAGCTCGAATCTCAACTGATAGGTTGGAATGATTTTCAGATAGGTTTCATTTAGATTTTTATGTTGTGACATTTTTTCCGTACAAAACGTAATTTAGAAGTTATGTCTTCGAAGGTAGTTTCCTCATTGATATAGCATGAAAGTTCTCTAAATCTATTAGTACGACTCTATATAACAGAGGGGTGGCTCAGTCGGTAGCGTGCGCGCCAGGCTCGTAATCTGTAGTTCCCAGGTTCGAGTCCCAGCTGGGTCAGCGTTGAGATTTATCTCCGCAAAATTCCCCTCCCTGCCCACGGTCAGTAGAGGACACCGATGGGCTTGGAAAGGCCGCCGTCCGTCGGATGGGACGTTAAGCCGTGGCCCCGTGTGCGGGAGAGCCATACCCTGTGCACGTTAAAGAACACGCTGGATGGCCTTGACGGGAGGCTACCATCTGTCTCCCAACAGCTGTTCCAGTGGGTCCCCTCCCCCAACCTTCTCTGAGCCTTCGGGGTCCATGTGACCTGGCCATTTAGCCCATGGTGTGCAAAAAAGTGCCGCTCAGAGGTAAAACAACCCAACCCAGTCGGTAGCGCGCCAGGCTCGTAATCTGCAATTCCCAGGTTCGAGTCACGTCTGGGACAGCGTTGAGCTTTATCTAAACGCTGTCCCAGACGGGACAAAATAATATATTATATAAGAATTTTGCCTCCGCAAAATACTCTGCTGCTGATCAGTAGGGGACACCGATGAGCTTGGAAAGGCCGCCGTCCGTCGGATGGGACGTTAAGCCGTGGCTCCGTGTGCGGGAGAGCCATACCCTGTGCACGTTAAATAATACACTGAATGGCCTTGACGGGAGGCTACCATCTATCTCCCAATATCTGTTCCAGTGAGCCCCCTCCCCCAACCTTCTCCGAGCCTTCGGGGTCTTTGTGACCTGGCCATTTAGCCCATGATGTGCAAAAAAGTGCCGCTCAGAGGTAAAACAACCCAACCCCTCCCTCAACCTTCTCTGAGCTTTCGGGGTCCTTGTGACCTGGCCAATTAGCCCATTGCGTGCAGAAAAGTGCCGCTCAGAGGTAAAACAACCCAACAATATAACAGAAATTGCGATAGTAAAGCAAGGGTAAATTGACACATCAGCAGACAACGTCCTAACGAGGTGCTTGAACTGGATATTTTGCTGTGGATGCGTCAGTAATGTATATATTTGGATGAAACTCAGTGATGCCAACGCCCGATAATCTATCTTAAGGCCAAGGTCTCTTGAAAAGTGAACCACTGCCCTTTCCCAATTTCCCAGCAGAGGTCGCTGGTCTTCTCTATTCTGGGGTGAATAGATCAAAGTTGTTTACAACCCAAACATTACGTCATGTGGTTATCTCCTGGCTTGCGATATTATTCGCCGGGAAACGGGTTGGTGGTTGTACTATCGATTATTTATTCTGCCCTGAAAATCATTCTCTGCTGGCACGTTTCACTCCTAGTGACCTTGTCCTTCGAAAAACAAAAGTAACTTCTTTAAAAGTCATTTTCATAAAGTTTCTTACTCTCTGTGCTATAACGTTCATAACATTTGTTTAATCTTATAGATTAGGTCTTAGCGGATTAGGTTTTACCTCTTAGCGGAACTTTTTTTTTTGCACACCATGAGCTAAATGCCCAGGTCACAAGGACCCCGAGGGCTCAGAGAAGGTTGAGAAAGGCGATCGATTGGACTGCTGTTTGGAGATAAACGGAAGCCTCCCGTCAAGGTTATTCAGCATGTTATTTAATATACACAGACTACAGCTATTCTTCACACAGCAAAAATCTCAACGTCACATCTGATGGACGGCGGCTTTTCCAAGCCCATATTGACCGACCCAAGTGCCCTACATTGACCGAGGGCAGGGTGATTTACTCCTACGGAACCCCCCCCCCCCCTCCGATAGGGGACCACCTTGACGTGGTTGGGGGGCTTCGGGCCCAACAACCGGTCTTCTTCTTCTTTCACATCCTTCTGTTTCTGGACCTCTTTGTAAAGAGAGCCTCGGCCCTCTTATATGGACAACTTTGAAAGGGCTGGCACAGTGATAGGCCAGCAATCTTACATTTTGGCTTATGGGCATTTGGCCGCAGGCCGCCCTGTGTCTGGGATGCAAAAGTAGGGGGGGGGGGAATCCAGTTACATGTCGGGGGAGTGTAATTATGTGGAGTAGAGAGAGTTGGTGTGTTGGGTGATATGTGTGATAGTTGCTGGGGTTTTGATATTGAAGGAGAGTTGTCACTATTTCCATGAAAGGAAATTAACAGGAGAATTACCATGTTGAATAGTTAGGTTATATGAATATTTTTTTTTTGAGAAATTAATAGCAAGTAAAAGAAAATTTTTTTTGATATTTATTATTATAGGACCCCCCCCCCTCTGAGGAGAGGGGGGGAAATTGTGGTTGGAGAGGGAGGGAGGAGAGCAAGCTTAGAAGTTAATGAGATGAATAGTTAACAATGGTAAGTTGCAGACCAAGAATAATTGTGAATGAGTATTTGGAGTGAGGAAGAGTTATAAAGAAAGTATATGATATTAAAAGATTTATTATTATGAAGTAATCATCATTAAGCATATATAGAAATATTAATAATGTATATTTTATTTATTATTATATTTTTTTTTCAAATGTAGGTATCATTTATTACCTAAATATATAAAGTGTTAATTATTTTAAATATTATAATATAATAATTGTCCAAAATGCATCTTTTATTTGTCCCATTATGGATCTTTTGGTGGCATCTGGATCTTTTGTTGTCCCTTAGGATCTTTTACGTAGAAAAAAGGTAAGGGGAGCCAAGCAAAAGGGAGTGAAGAAAGGCGAGGAGAGAGGGGGAACTAGTAAAACCTCCCAGTAAGGTGAATGTAGAGTGCAAGGGCTTTAAAATGAGCTTTACAATTTTTGTGTGTGGGGCCAAGGATAGTTTGTACAGTGTAGTGAGTGATTCCAAGGGAAAAGAGAGTCTGGTATAGATTGTTTCTGTGTACGGTGTAGTTGGGACAGTGTAAAAGGAAATGTGGAATATCCTCAATTACCTTGCAGGTGTTGCAGAGTGCTGTAGGAGATTTGTTACAACAACCGGTCGAAGGCTTTGCTGACCGAATTGGGTCCCCGGTTGGACAGAGCCAAGACCAACCGAGGTTGAAGACATCGCTGACCGGTTTGGTGGCCCGGTAGGACGGTGTCAAGACCTCACATCAGACGCTCCGTGGAGCAAGTTCAAGGGCACGGCTGAACGGATTTGGTCCCCTAGTAGGCACGAGCCCTTTCAAAGTCTGGGCCTCACTAAGAGTCTCCACCCCGGGTGCCGAGCAAACTTGGATCTACATATCCTTGTTCATGGCTAACCGGGGAAGAGATTAAATTTCAGGTTTCTGCCGGTGGTTAGCTTTCTTTTTATAGGACTGGCTGCCATGTGAGGTTGGGGATGAGATGCATCTATATGGTGTATTCTTGTCCCTGACTCTAGATAGTCGCGGCTTTCCTTTAACTTGGTAGTGTCGTGAGACGGAACCGGGGTTAGCCGTGGTTGCTGAACATCTGTCAACAAATAGTACTCCTACGGAAAAAGTACCTACTGTGATCATGAGTGAAATCAACTCTTGAATTTCCATTATTCCCATGCTTCTGGGATTTTTTAAACTGAGAGTTGGTTTTAGCCATTGTAATTGTCTTTGTGAGCTTCTAAGACTGGATGGTTCAAGGCAAGGTTTTCCAAATTTTACATAGCTGGGGACAGTTTTTTTTAAAGCTCTCTAAATCGAAGAAAAAAATGTTATACTTCAGTGAACATTTTTAGGGGTTGGGTTGTTTTACCTCTGAGCGGCACTTTTTTGCACACCATGGGCTAAATGGCCAGGTCACATGGACCCTGAAGGCTCAGAGAAGGTTGTGGGAGGGGACCCACTGGAACAGCTGTTGGGAGACAGATGGTAGCCTCCCGTCAAGGCCATCCAGCGTGTTCTTTAACGTGCACAGGGTATGGCTCTCCCACACACGGACCTAAGGCTTAATGTCTCATGTGACGACCAGTGGCCTTTCCAAGCCCATCGGTCTCCCCTACTGACCGTGGGTAGGACGGGGAATTTTGCGGAGATAAATCTCAACGCTGACCCAGCTGGGACTCGAACCTGGGAACTACAGATTACGAGCCTGGCGCGCTACCGACTGAGCCACCCCCGCCCCACTTACGGGTAAACTTCCTTTGGACAAAGCCGCAGGATATCTGTAACTCGGTTGGAAGTGGTAATTCCTCACTATGGGGGAGAAAGAGTCGAGCCACAAGGACTGACCTTGACCGACCTTGACCCGGAGGGGCTGTAGATCTTCAGGCAGACAAGAAGCAGACTGTTGCGGAACCCCTGCAAAGGAAGACCACTCTCTTGGTCCCCATTCCCTTTTATTTACCCCCCCCCCCCTCCTCCATCCCCATTCCCTCTTACTTTTTTTCTAGATTCGTACCTGTGTGCAATTTATAACTTTAAAATAACTAAGAAGATAAAATTAAGAAGAAAATACGAAATATACGGTGGCAACAAGTCATATTTTTGCTGCATTCATTAATGTTGCGCGATAATAATAGGATCATGCGCTTATTTGTATATTTTTAAGGACTGGCATTTTTCTCAAGCACCGGTTGTAGACTATACTTTAAGAAACGATGGTATACTTTATATCAAGCTAACGATGATCACCGTTTCATCTTCAACTAGATTGACTAATACAAGTAAGCTGATATACTAAGGCCAATAGGACAATGAAGATAATGTGTACTGTTGGCAAATATGTGCCTGTTGAAACAAGTCGGTATTTGCGAGATCTTCAGTATTTCATGTTTTGGTTTAATGCTATGGACAATACATACTAATATGCGCGAAAGGGGCGGGGATGGCTCAGTCGGTAGCGCGCCAGGCTCGTAATCTGTAGTTCCCAGGTTCGAGTCCCAGCTGGGTCAGCGTTGAGATTTATCTCCCCAAAATTCCCTGCCCACGGTCAGTAGGGGACACCGATGGCCTTGGAAAGGCTGCCGTCCGTCGGATGGGACGTTAAGCCGTGGCCCCGTGTGCGGGAGAACCATACCCTGTGCACGTTAAAGAACACGCTGGATGGCCTTGACGGGAGGCTACCATCTGTCTCCCAACAGCTGTTCCAGTGGGTCCCCTCCCCCAACCTTCTCTGAGCCTACGGGGTCCATGTGACCTGGCCATTTAGCCCATGGTGTGCAAAAAAGTGCCGCTCAGAGGTAAGACAACCCAACCCAATATGCGCGAAACCTTTAATATTAAAAGTATGTACGGAAATTTGCATGAGAAAGGTTATTTTAGGAGTAAAAGAGGTTAAAATCCCATATTGAAAATCTAGATTAGACTTTTATATGGTGGCTCAGTCAGTAGTACGCCAGTCTCGTAATCTGTAGTTCCCAGGTTCGAGTCCCAGCTGGGTTCATTGTTGAGATTTATCTGCGCAAAATTTCCTGCCCACAGTCAGTAGTAAACACCGATGGGCTTGGAAAGGCGCCGTCCGTCGGATGGGACGTTAAACCGTGGCTCCGTGTGTGGGAGAGCCATACCCTCGGCACGTTAAAGAGTATGCTGGATGGCCTTGATGGGAGGCTACCATCTATCTCCCAACAGCTGTTTCAGTGGGTCCCCTCCCCCCAACCGTCTCTGAGCCTTCGGGGTCCATGTGACCTGGCCATTTAGCCCATGGTGTCCAAAAAAGGGCCGCTCAGAGGTAAAACAACCCAAAAAATCTGCACTTCCTTCTCAGATTTCCCCACTTTCAGAGGGAGTAATGAAAGCGTTTGGAAGTTCCTAAAGGTGTGAATCTTAATAGTTTATCAATACCTTAAAGTGTAAGAATTTTCAATTTATCTCTAAATACAAAGAATTTTTGTTTAAAACATAAATACTGCGTTCTCAGGGGCGGGGGTGGCTCAGTCGGTAGCGCGCCAGGCTCGTAATCTGTAGTTCCCAGGTTCGAGTCCCAGCTGGGTCAGCGTTGAGATTTATCTCCGCAAAATTCCCCGCCCTGCCCACGGTCAGTAGGGGACACCGATGGGCTTGGAAAGGCCGCCGTCCGTCGGATGGGACGTTAAGCCGTGGCTCCGTGTGCGGGAGAGCCATACCCTGTGCACGTTAAAGAACACACTGGATGGCCTTGACGGGAGGCTGCCATCTGTCTCCCAACAGCTGTTCCAGTGGGTCCCCTTCCCCAACTTTCTCTGAGCCTTCGGGGTCCTTGTGACCTGGCCATTTAGCCCATGGTGTGCAAAAAAGTGCCGCTCAGAGGTAAAACAACCCAACAACCCAACTGCGTTCTCACCTACTCGGGTGGTAAATCATTGTTGTCAATTCAAACTTCAGGACATTCATATTTCACAACCAAAATTTCAAAATTTCTAACGTAATTACATCACTTGCAATATTAGTTTGAAATCTTGCAATTTTCAACTTTTTTCACCGTTAGATGGCGCAGTTATAGCTATAAGAAGATTCCGAAAATGCAAATCATAATATTTCTTCCATACCTATCCTACTCAGAAAGAATTTTCAATTTATCTCTAAAAACAAAAAGAAAAAAGTTCAATATCTACAGACGGACGACAAAATGAAAACTTTAGCTTGTTTTTCCGAAAACGAACTCAAAAATAAAGTCTTCGAAATATATAAATAAATACCCCCTCAAGCAGCTGCTTGCCACAGAGGTCGACAGGAGCCTGTCAGTTTATATGCCAAAGTAGAAGGTCTGAGTCTGAGTCCCTTAGATCAGTAGCCAAGCGCGCTAACCACTCGGCCATGGGACAGAGAGCAAATATAAACCGCAACCTTCATTCTTTTAAGCTTCCTGAATTACTAGTCTCACAATAAGTCACTGTTTTTATGTCTTTTTGTTAAGAACCTTCGAATAACCTTGTCACAAGAAAAAAACACTTTCGTCTTAAATAAAAATATCACCAGAAAGTCACTGATAAACATCATTAGATAACTTTCTTTCTATAGTTAATCGAAAATATTTGTTCCGCTCAAAATGCGAGATTCTATCTGATATTACTTCTTTTCTTTGAGGTATATTTTCAGACTTGAGAAGGATTTCCTTGTTAATTCGTTCCGACCTACTTTCACCTATCTGACTAAATCAAAGGCCAAACGATTCGTTCGTCCTTGAATTAGTTCTGCATTCTTGCAGTTGTCCACTAGAGGCAGAATTTTAAGGCCATCTATTCCTTTCTAAAAATAGAAATCATTGAGTTCTTAATTTCTTTCATTCGCTGTTCTTTTTAGTTCACGATTCAAAGAATAATTTTCAGACTTGTTTGAATGTTTCAGCCCTTTTTTGTAAGTCAGTAGGATGAAACAATCTGCCTGGATATAAATTCTGTATTATCATGAGAATCGATAAGATGAAAACCGATTAAACTCTCGAGGTAATACTCGACTAAGAGCTTGAACCACCAAATTCAGTATACAGTCGCTCAAAAAAATATCCGAACACTATGGTTGATTACAGAATTCAGAAAAAATATCTGGCAACCATTTTTTTTAGAAATTAGTGATCTGGCAACCTTCGTGTCACGTGATTACAGAATTCAGGAAAAATATCTGGAGTGTGTACAGCAACTGTACACGCTCCAGTTACCGTTCACAGCAACTGGAGCGTGTGCAGTTACTGCACACGCTCAATATTTCCGTGAGTGGGCCCACACGATCCAGGTTTTTGTGAGCTCACACGATTCAATGTGCTGTGAACATTAACCACAACCGCTAAAGTTTTCTGTGAACGGTAACTGCACACGCTCCATATTCATTGCATTATATATTCATACGCATTATATATATAAAAAAATATCCGAACACTATGGTTGATTACAGAATTCAGAAAAAATATCTGGCAACGATTTTTTTTTAGAAATTAATGATCTGGCAACCTTCGTGTCACGTGACACGAAGGTTTCCAGATCACTAATTTCTAAAAAAAAATCGTTGCCAGATATTTTTTCTGAATTCTGTAATCGACCATAGTGTTCGGATATTTTTTTGAGTGACTGTACAGCTTCCCTCCATCGTAATTTGGAGCAACATAAGGGTCTAGCGCAGTGGTGGAAATGGGGTGGAATTCACCATTCCTACCGCGTCCCATCCCATTTCCACCACTGGTCCACTCTGGGACGGAGGCCCACTAGTTCCGAAGATAAGAAAAAACTAGCTGTTCAAAACATACAGAAAAAAAGTAGGAACGCTTTGGTCTTCTACTTTGAGGGTTATTTCGGATATTTTAATTTTCATTTATTTATTTTGGGGGGGGGGGGGGAGAGGAGGGAGTGAAAATTTTCCGTACCGCTAATTCAAAATCCCATTTCCAATACTTGTATGGGCTGTTAAAATTTCTTCTCCCCTCAAAAAGTGTCTTCCTCCCAAAAAAATGGAGAGCTAATTTGAAAAAGTCATTTTTACTTCTGAACAGTAGCAATCTCAAGAGTAGGGGGGGGGGGAGCGATATGACAAGATCCTGTTAATTATATAACCAAATTCTTTAAAGTTCTGTACATCTTACAAAAAACATAATTTTATAATCTAGAAATATAAGAAACCAATCCGGCACTATCACATTTGCCTTTGAGAATTTTTCACATTTACCACTGCCAAACATTGGCGTTGTCGAATGTAAAAAAATATCGTCGACCATTACCAAATATAGAGTGAAATGCCAGCATAACGAATGCCAGAATAACGAAATATTCAGTATAAGTAAAATTTTACCGACCCCGGCCAATTTACTACATAAAACAGTTTCAATTTAACGAATACCAATGTAACGAAAATGTCAGTTAACGAAATAAAATTTTATCCCGATACAAAAAAAACATTAGATAGAAATTTAAAGAAAGAAAATCGTTAAATAATATGTAAAATGTACACTTTAGCATCTGGCAACGATGCAATAATTTAAACCATGGAAGCTGTCAAATATCTAACCAATCACAGCCCTATGAATCGCGTGCTATTCTCGTCGCCCGGTACACGTCTGACATGGCCCGTTCTACGCATTTTTGTCCATCTAATTTCATGTCGTAACGGTTCTCTGCACGAGTCGGAATAACGCTTAGAAGAGGCGTTGCCACATTTTCCTGGCATAAAAGGCGATTTTTGAACAGGATTTACACAATTCCGATTATATTGCATTTTAAGCACATGTAACGTCAGAACACTGGCGCTGGGTTTTTAAATTCTCAAGAGAGGGGGGGTGCTAACATACAATAACAAGATACCAGACATATTTGTTTTGTCTGTTAGATATGTAATGGAAATTTTTCAGAGGAGGCCCGAGCCCAAAGGCCCCCAGTACTCGGCTCCAGAGAAACGTTCTTTCAAAGCAGTTCCAATCCATGCGTTTATTTTATCATTCGTTAAATATAAGTTATTGTTATATTTGTTCGTTATTATTATTGATTTAATTAAGTTGGCTAATTAGTTTAGTTTCATTATTATCAGCAAACATAGCGCAAAGTCTTCGCCGTGACAAGGAAAGATATTCCGGACAATATGATGGATAGTTGTAACATCATTTAAGAATTCACGAAAAGATGCTTGTTAGAACACACAATTAAAAAAATTGTCGACTTTTTCAAGAAGTGAACTCTAATACACGGTAAAATTCCTTCATATTGATTATTCTGTAGTATGTAACTATCATAGCACGTTTTTCATTGTATTTCAGTATAACGAATATATTTTGTCCAGCCCTCAATTTCGTTATATTAGCATTTCACTGTATTCAGTTTATTGCTGTTATTTTATTGCAAAATTTCTCTCCCTTCTTTCAACTACGTCGGGTGCAATTCATGACGAAAAGGGAGAACAGAAGAGAGTTGGGTTGTTTTACCTCTGAATGGCATTTTTTTTGCACACCATGGGCTAAATGGCCAGGTCACATGGACCCCGAAGGCTCAGAGAAGGTTGGGGGAGGGGACCCACTGGAACAGCTGTTGGGAGACAGATGGTAGCCTCCCGTCAAGGCCATCCAGCGTGTTCTTTAACGTGCACAGGGTATGGCTCTCCCGCACACGAGGCCACGGCTTAACGTCCCATCCGACGGACGGCAGTCTTTCCAAACCCATTGGTGTCCCCTACTGACCATGGGCAGGGCGGAGGATTTTATGGAGATAAATTTCAACGCTGACCCAGCTGGGACTTGAATCTGGGAACTACAGATTACGAGCCTGGCGCGCTCCCGACTAAGCCACACCCGACCGTATGGGCAGAAGAGAAGGCATGTTACACCTAATTTGTTTTAAAAACTGGAAATTATGAAAAGGCTAGATATTGGATATAAAAGGGGCAAACTTATGCAGGAATAGAATATAGGATCGTCAACGTTATATTTGTGGGCGTGGGCACCTCGGTAGCTCGCCAAGCTTGTAATTTGAAGTTCTCAATTTCGAGTGCCACCTGGACCATCGTTGAGATTTATCTCCGCTAATCCATCATCCTGCCTTCAGTCAGAAAGAGGACACCGATGGGCTTAGAAATGTGGCCGTCCGTCAGATGTGACGTATATCCCTTGTGCGGGAGAGTTATACCCTGTGCACGTTAAAGAACACTCTGGATGACACAAAAGGCTATAATCTCTCTCCTAACAGCTATCCAGTGAATCCCCTACCCCAACTTTCTCTGATTGGGATCCTTGTGACCTTGCCATTTAGACCATTGTGTGCAAAAAAAGTGTCGCTCAGAGGTAAAACAGCCCAACGTTATAAGTAGAACCTTCGGGGATAAGGATAGCCAAGGATATCAGCATTACATCTTATGTTTTAGATTATTTATTAGTTATTAATATTCTCAAAGGCGCGAGCAGGTGCATTGCTCCTCCTCTTTAGATCAGGCCTTGGCTGCAATCACTGCACTCGGAAACCGCAGATCAGAAAAGCATTTTACCTTAAACTGAAGCAATAAAAAATTAAAGGCATTATTGCTTCCCATTCATGCATCCTCACAATACCAAACCTTGTGACCTAGTTAAAAAGCCGTCAAAGATTTCCCCAGTTTGGGTCAGGCCAGGTAGTTGGCTGTCCTTGTCGCAGCTCTAACCTACATGCTGAACACTTTCGCTGTTGATGTGTAACAGATTTTCCTAATGTCCTTCAATTCAAATGCTCCATCCATTGTGTCAAGGAAGACGCATTTGCGAAACACAAGCAGCTTGCATAGATTGTTATCTTCTACGTACTATCTCCTAGATTCTAAATGATTAATAAGCATGTTTCGGGGGAAAAAATACCTTTTTTTTAGTTTATTAGCATTTCAACACATATTTAAAATTAGACGTTTGTTATTGATGTTTATAAGGCATTTTTTAGTAAATAATAATGACATTTGGGTGTAAAAATTTCGTTCATAGAAATAAATTAATGAATATTTTTTTTCCAAGAAACTCCCCCAGAAGACGGAAATCGTTTGCAAAAGTGAAACGAGCTAACTGAAAACCAGCAAATAATTTATTTAAGGTTCGTTTGAAAAATGAGCTAATGTTTGCACTTTGTCATTATATTTGTTCATCTGTCTGTCCGTCTCTCTGTTAACTGTTGTCTGTCCGTCTGTCTTTCCACCTGTCTATCCATCTATAGGCAGTCAACTTCTTTTACTTTTAGAGATAAGTGAAAAATTCTTTTTGGGTTGGATAGATTTCGAAGAAATATTGCGATTCGCGATTTTGAAATATTCCAATAGTTTTAATAATGCCCTCTAGCGGTGAAAAATGATGGAAAATTCAAAAATTTCAAAAGAATATTGCAAACAAACTATTTACACTAGAAATCCGAAATTTTGGTGGTAGTGTTATGGTAAGAAAGTTTACAACGGCAACAAGGCCTTACCCTTGTAGCCAAAAGGGGTGCGAAAATTAAACGTTTAAGAGATAAACGAAACACTATCTTTTTTGGGTGGGTTTTACGAGTACTAATAAAATATTAATATTTACATTTTTCGAATCCCCATCAGCTGTAATTTCCACTCTTAGAAAGTACTAAAGGCGGTAAATAAAAATTCGAAAGGCGGCCTCTAGCGGCGGAAAAAATCAGGAAATACCAGATCTTTAAACTATCTATTTATGATAGAAATTTAAATTTTTGGTCATAGAGTGTAATGGTCAAGTGGTTTACACTAATAGTAATGGTCTGTCCCATTATAGCAAGGAGGTGTTGCTAAAATGCAGCTTTTCTGCCTTGAAAGATAAATGAAAAACATTTTTTGTGTTTACAGGTACTAATGAAATATCAATAGTTATTTTACCAATGATGCAGTGGTCCGAATTTCCATTGCCAGAGGGTACTGAATGTGCAAAATAATTAGAACGCATATCACCTCTGGAACATGTGGGAATCTTGTTTTCGAAGATAATGAAGTACTTCCTTTGCCTACTTTTTCATTCTTTAAAAGTTTTAATTTTGGATGTTCGTGTTATTTTTCTGCTGAGGTCCCGCCATCCTCATGGACCTTCTATTATGGCATATAAACTGAAAGGCTCCTCTCAGATCTCTGTCGCAAGCAGCTGCTTCAGGGATTATTTTTTTTTATTTTTTTTAATGTATGATGGAGGAAAATGCACATAATAGTATTTTATTAGTAATTATATAACTTAAAGGCATTTGTCGTTTAGTTCTCAAATTAAAAATGCTGCTTTTCTCCCACTCCTCTGAAAATAGTGGACAGATCTTTGCTGTCAGTGGAATTTCTACCAAAACAGAACTCTACCGCCGAAATTTCTACCAAAACAGAACTCTACCGCCGAAATTTCTACCATAAAGAGATCGGTTGAAACATTCGTTAAAAGTTTTGTCTTTTCGATATTTAGTGATTCCTAATGATATAAATTAAAACTACCTTTGAAAATGCGAATTATATTTCATTAGTACAACTAAAAAAGAGATTTCCAACTATCTCTTAAAAGAAAACCGTTCTGTTTCTTACCTACCTTGGGCGTACGGGTCAATTCATTATTGCCAATGGAATCTTCAAGACTTTCCACCATTCCACGACCAAGATTTCAAATTTCTAGCATAACTAAATCACTTGCAATATTTGCTTTAAATTTTGAGATTTCTCGATTTTTTTTTTCCAGCATTAGGGGGTGCAATTATAGCTTCTGGGAGACTAGGAATATGCAAACTGTGATATTTCATCAATGCCTGCTCAACGCAAAAAGAATTTTTATCTCTAAAACTATACAATTTTCTGTTAAAAAATTGCATTCACCCACCCACCCACGCACCCGGGTCTAAAGAGTCAAGTGATTGTGGTCAATGGTAACTTCACCTTTGGAATTTTCACCTTTTTCCACCGTTAGAGGGCGTAGTTATAAGTTTGGGGAGATTCGAAACATGCAAATTGTAATATTTCATTAATACCTAATCCAACACAAAAAGAATTTTTTATATATCTGTATAAACAAAAAAAGTTATATCCACAGACGGATAGACAACAAAACGAAATTATGTCTTTTGTTTAAATAAAAGGTACTAAAATTTTCTTTTCATTTTTAGCTGTTTTCTAATGTAGTTCCAATCGTGAGCACTGATATCTGTATCAAATATTACCCTACATTTTTCCGGAATTAATAAGTATTCGTGAAATACCATTGAGCTTTGCATGCCAAACAATCCGAATGACGACAAAACATGGCGTTCAATTTTGAAATGGCCAACCTCTACCTGTATAGGGCCTCTAGTTCAAACAAGCGAAAAAGAATATACAAATTAAAACTGGAAGCCAGGCAGCGCCTGGTGTCGTTCAGCTAGTTTAGCAGCCTGAACTTGCTGAAAATTGAACTGAAGCCTGAACTTGCTCTGAATTAAGGGAAAAAAATTATCTGACATTTCGCGAAAATACATTCAGAAATGCATGCTGCTAAACCAGTTTTTACTTCTTTGTATCACAGCTTACTAAAATTTTTAAATTATTATAATAATTTGATGAGGAAATTAAAATTTTAATGTTATTTTGAACGACAAAATATTACAACAATTTGCAGAAATTAAAAGCTCTCGATTAACATCATAACCCTAAGAGCTATTAGACAATGAAAATTTTTCAAAGGCTGGATGCTATTCATTTTTAATTCCTCAAATCCAATTAAAAGGTTGATATTGTAACTGAAAGCTCTCGCTTTTTTTTTTTAACAATTACTAGAAATATTTGAAATTTATTTCTGATATTTCGAGCCCGACAAAGCGCTGGTTCAAACACAACTCTTCGAGTTCCCAGTTTTGGCAGCCTTAGTTACGAAGCAGGAAAAATCGGTGGCTACTGATCTACGGGACCCGGGATCGAGCCCCGGGTAAGGCATGGATGTATGTGTCGTTTTTCTGCTGAGGTCCTGCCATCCTCTCAGATCTTCTACTGTGGCATATAAACTGACAGGCTCCTGTCAGACCTCTGTGGCAAGCAGCTGCTTGAGGGGGTATTTATTTTATTTATTTTATTATTATTACTCGTAGGGCACCTTAAAAGATGTCCGATAAATATAGAATTTTTCCATACACCTTTAAAAGAAAAAAAAAATGCATATATATATATATAGAAATTTAATGACAATTGATCCAGGATGAGGGAATAAAGTATAGTTATTCAATTATATTAACAAAATAAAGTTGGAATTCATCCAACTTTATTTTTTTACCATATGAATTTATTTTCGCATTTGTAGATTTTTCGTTTTTGAATTATAAATATCCCCTAAGCAGCTGCTTGCCACAGAAGTCTGACAGAAGGCTGTCAGTTAAAATACATCAATAAAAATTAAATATTTAAAAAAATCATCGCTGGCCAGATACGGCTCATGGGTATATATGCTGGAAATCCCAAATACAAACAATTGTGCAAACTAATTGTGAATACAACTTTAAGGAATGTGAATTGATTTGGAAAAAAAAGAGCAACACAATAACCTTAATAACAAAAAAACTCAGCGAAATTTCTTAAAAAGCAAGAGTCCCTTAAGGTATAGGTAATTGCAAATTTAAAAAAAAAAGCATCCGTTTACGCAACCTCTTTACATTACCTTTTTCTCATTACGAAATATGTTAAGAAAATAATAAATTTTTACATATTATGTATATGTGCCAGAATTTTCACCTTCGAAGATTTATATCTTTTAAAATATGCATTTAATGGGAAAATATGACTGAGGATAAATTAAAGATCATAATCAAATCTACTTAACTCTCGATTTTCAACAATATTCGCCCAGCATTTAAAGAGTTATGGAAGCTGTAATATTTCACAATTCTTTTCTTGTGCAGAAATAATTCATAACTGTCTAATATAGAAATAATCGTTACACAAAGATCTAAAATGTATATTTATTTTATTAAATGATATGAAACAATAATTATTTAAGCTCTAATTAATTTCTGAGGTTTTTTATATGCATTACTGTTGTGAAACATTCTAGCTCTCTTTAAATTCTGAATTATTGCTTAAAATCGAGATTTAAATACACTTAATTATAATCTTTAATTAATCATCTGTCACGTTTTTTCATTTCGAAGCTTCGAAGTTAGATGCCTATTGGCATAACACAGAAATTCTCCAGTACTTTGGTAGGGCAGTGCATATGAGAAATAATTAATAATAAATATGATAAATAATTAATAATAAATATGAGCAATAATAACAATAAATATGAGAAATAATTAATAAAAAATTTCTGGGTTTCGACCATTTTCTACAACTCGAGAAGTTAGTTATATATGAAAATTTTAATGTTGTGTGGTTGATAAATTCGAAGCTTATGATATAAAACAGTGTCTCGCAAACTTTTTTACTCTGCGGCACACTGAATGTAATTTTTTTTCCGCGGCACACCTAAAAAAGAATAAAAGCAAACTCTATATAATCGTCATTATATTTGCGCTTTGTTGAAGTCATCAGCCTGGTTTTACTTGAAGATTTGCTCTCATTCTTTAATTCATAACTCGGTGTTTGTTTTAAATATTTGTCCATTCTATGGCTTGAAATAATCAAAAATTAATACCAAAATTTGGAAAAAGCTTGATAAATGCTTACAAGATCCCAGTTGATAAAATCTGAAAGATTTTTATTAAAGCACGTCGATAACACAAGTCAAAATGAAATCTTTGGAATATCTAGTGTCAATTTGAAAAGCTCTCGCGGCACACAGTTTGCGAGACACTGATATAAAATTACAATAGTTTATTAGTTGAATGCATAAATAAATTTTGCCGTCCCATGGCCGAGTGGTTAGCGCGCTTGGCTACTGATCTGAGGGACCTGGGTTCGAGCCCCGGGTAAGGCATGGTTGTATGTGTCGTTTTTCTGCTGAGGTCCTGCCATCCTCTCAGACCTTCTACTGTGGCATATAAACTGACAGGCTCCTGTCAGACCTCTGTGGCAAGCAGCTGCTTGAGGGGTATATATATATATAAATAAATTTATTCTGAGAAATTTTTTACCATTGAAAGTAAATTTTCTTTTATATAAACAAGAGATTATTTTATATAAACAAGAGATATCTACGCAATAGAAATCACTACCAAAATCAACGAATGCTCTTTCCAATAATCCAGAAAAACAATTTTACAAGAGGCATTCAAAATTAGGTTTCAGTACACATAAAATATTCACTTTCGCTGGAATACTTTTTTCACATCATAAATTACTATTTAATAAAAAAAAAAGGAATTTATAAAAATTTAATTTTGTTGTGTAGTAAAATAATGGGCTAAATCACCCAGTAAATTATAATTACCTGACTACTGTAGACGAACAATCCAAATCCGCTAACCAAAGATCGTTTTTCACACGGCTCGATCACTAGAATGCCTATGAAGGACTGTCAACATCTTGCATATAAGCCGCCAATCTGTAGCCTCGTTATCAAACGCCAATGTTAACTTGATGTCAACAAACGCAGATCACAGACGTTCCTTTGCAAACAGAAACCTCGCTTGCTGCGCATTTAAAATTCGTTTCGTCACAGCGCTTTCTAATACTCTTCTTACGTTTACGTTTATTTAGTAAATAACAATTAAAAGTGAAAATTTAAATTAAGATTTTTTTTTTCAACCACTGCATTACAACTACGTGTGGAACAGTAGTGCCACCTGGTGGCGTCAAGATAAAATAAATAATTAAAAAACGGCAGTGTTTCAAATATGTGTGGTACAGGGTCGGACTTACGCTAACCGTGGCCGAGTGGTTAGCACTCTTGGCTATTGATCTAAGGGACCTGGGTTCGAACCTCGAGATTAAGGCATGGATGTTTGTGTTGTTTTTCTGCTGAGTTCCTGCCATCCTCTCAGATCTTCTACTGTGGCAAGCAGCTGCGTTGGGTTGTTTTACCTCTGAGCGGTACTTTTTTGCACACCATGGGCTAAATGGCCAGATCACATGGACCCCGAAGGCTCAGAGAAGGCTGGGGGAGGGGACCCACTGGAACAGCTGCTGGAGAGACAGATGGTAGCTTCCCGTCAAGGCCATCCAGAGTGTTCTTTAACGTGCACAGGGTATGGCTCTCCCACACGCGGGGCCACGGCTTAACGTCCCATTCGACAGACGGCGGCCTTTCCAAGCCCATCGGTGTCTCAACGCTGACCCAACTGGGACTCGAACCTGGGAACTACAGATTACGAGCCTGGCGCGCTACCAACTGAGCCCCCCCCCCCCCCCCCCCCCCCCCCCCCCCCGCCCTGCAAGCAGCTGCTTGAGGGGTATTAACTAAGCTACAGCTTAGGGCCTCTCAATATGAAGGAAACTCAAAAATGTATTTAAAGTTTTACTGTGTGACAGTTAAGCTTTTTCTAATATTTAATTAATCTACTGTGCAAACCCTATTCATCTTAGCTGTAGATATATTTGTATAATGTTTTTATCACTTCATTTTCATGTTTGCTTTTTTAATTTTTCCGTCAATCAGAATAATAAATATACATATATTGACTTTCGAATTTTTAGGGCCTCTAATTTTCTATAGCTTAGGGCCTCAGAGTATCAATATTCGGCCCTGGTGTGGTACTTTACCTCTGAACTAGGGTGGCCAGATTCGCAGAAAAAAACGGGGACTTTTAAAAATTCAGTTGCTAGTTGTCAACTGGAGTAACCATACGTTCCCATTTTCAGGAGACTTATGATCACCCTAGTTTGACAGCTCCCAAAAAACAAATTTCATTTTAAAATTCTAGCCTCCAATTTTCAGTCTCCTACATTAACGAACAATTTTTTTTTACAACAGCGTTACTACTACTACACCATTACTAAATGATCTGCTCATGCTGTAGAGTTAAATAAATATTTAAAACATATCTAAAAATAAATTCCTGGGACACTTCCGGGAACATTTATTTATCCGGAAAAGAGCTTTTCATCCAGGGACTATCCCCGGACAACGGGGACGTCTGGTCACCATACTCTAAACTAAGATAAAAAATCTAAGATTTTGGAGCACATAATGAACTAAATATGTATTTTTTTTCTTTTCCCTGTTATATATATATAAGAAGATGAAATTTAACGTTATTTTAAATGACGATTGTTTGTTAATGCGGCTCGTGATTAAACAAGTTGTACCATATGGTCTACAATATTTTTTATATTAATAAAAATGTTCTTACTCTGGTTTGTTTAGATATTTTGCTACTACGCAGTATGTCAGGAATGAATAAACTAATTTTTCTTACATTAATATGAGACCTACCTAATCACGAACCGCATTGATAAATAAATAAATAAACAGAGGTCTGACAGGAGCCTGTCAGTTTATATGTCATAGTAGAAGGTCTGAGAGGATGGCAGGACCTCAGCAGAAAAACGACACACACATCCATGCCTTAAATCGGGGGCTCGAACCCAGGACCCTTGGATCAGTAGCCAAGCGCGCTAACCACTCGGCCATGGGACGGCTTAATAAACAAACGTCATTTAAAATAGTCTTC
The DNA here is from genome assembly GCA_038380435.1 of Ryuthela nishihirai. Classification (NCBI taxonomy): domain Eukaryota; kingdom Metazoa; phylum Arthropoda; class Arachnida; order Araneae; family Heptathelidae; genus Ryuthela; species Ryuthela nishihirai. Next base: position 39,615,308 of record JAWZYU010000034.1, on the reverse strand, counting down.
TTTCAAATGAACGAAATGGCCAAGTCATGGAGGGAGGGATTTGCCCCAAGCTCACAATCTGCAGGTTTCTAGTTTGAGTCCCAATTAGGACATGGTTTGATTAATCAGTAAGTCTTACCTATTGATTAATTCATCAAAAAATTTTAATAGAAATGATCAAATGCGATTACATTTTCCAGCAAAAAAAGTTCGTATATATTGCAAATATATTGATGAAATACAATTGTTCAACATTAAATAAAAATCCTGTAATAAATAGATTTTCATTGCACACGACTGCCACTGACATTTTTCATCTTTCCGTCAATTCCAAAGAAGAGATAAATCTGGTTTTCATTCCAAAGAAGAGATAAATCTGGTTTATGAAAGTGGCGAGGCCTTTTGGAAGTTGATGTTTTGGTTTGGGCAGAAGGGCTTGATGTAATCAAGTCGAAAATATTTTTCTGTTTTTGCTGAGGACATGTCAGGAAAAGAGGATCTTTGAGAAAGCAAAGTGGCTTGAAAGGGAAAAGTTATTTCTGGATATAGATCAGAAGATTAAAAGAAAGAAATGAAAATCTGATAGGAGCAGTATATTATTTCAATGATTTAAATGAGTGTTTGACGTCGCACTCTAAAGTGGCCTTCATCTCCCACTTGCAGCTAAGAATAGAATTGCTAACGAGGCCAAAGATATTTCCCTTTGTTTGCTACAAAATCACGATTGAGGTGATGAGATCATGGCATATTTACACAATGAAACCTGTTAATGATACACAGGGTATCACTTTCTCGGGTTTAAAAAAAATTCCATTCGGGAAGTAATTATCAGGCAAAATTTCATTTTTTACAAATTAATGGTTAAAATGTGGTCGAAAAATAATATGTAATTCACAATTGTTTCCCAAATTTAGATTGAAATCGTGTTGAGATAATAATAATTAAATTTTTCAGGGGTTAAGTCATAATTTATTATTCTCAAATTCGGGTTGAAATAAAAAATAATACAAATTTTCAAGTATTAAGTAATAAATTCATTATTTGCAAACAATACAATATGCATTGCCGATGTTTCTTCAGCGAGATTTTATCTGTAAAAAATTTAATTCTTTTAAATTCGCAAAAGATTTAATCTCGCAAAATATCTAAAGAATAAAAATCTATGTTTATAACGTATATATGATGTTTTAACGTATATATAATGCTTTTAACGTACATATAATGTTTTTAATAAGTCTACAATTTTTTTTATTAATAAAGATGTTCTTACCCTGATTTGTTTAGATATTTTGCAACTATGCGATATGTCAGGAATTACAACTAAGAACTACGTATAATATACTGATCTTGCATCTGCAGTTCGTGTGCATTGCCACATAAAATAGAATAATTAATAATAATTATTCTATTATATGTAGCCGTCCCGTGGCAGAGGGATTAGAGCGCTTGGCTACTGATATAAGGCCCCATGTAAGGCATGGACGTTTGTATTGTTTTTCTGCTGAGGTCTCGCCAATCTCACAAATCTTCTAATATAGCGTATAAACTGACAGGCTCCTGTCAGACCTCTGTGGCAAGCAGCTGCTTGAGGGGGTATTTATTTTTATTGTCTCTGACTATGTACTGTTAGCAAATGACAGACTTCAACAAATGTACAGTACATAAATTTCATTATTTTTTTCTAGTAATTAGTAAAAATAAAATAAATACTCCCTCAAGCAGCTGCTTGCCACAGAGGTCTGACAGCAGCCTGTCAGTTTATATGCCACAGTAGAAGATCTGAGAGGATGGCAGGACCTCAGCAGAAAACAACACGAACATTCATGCCTTACCCGGGGCTCGAACCCAGGTCCCGTAGATCAGTAGCCAAACGCGCTAACCACTCGGCCATTAGACAAGTGTGAAAAAACCATCCCATCCCGACTCGAACTCGGGATCTATTGGTAACGCGCCAGTTTGCTCTACCATTTGAGCTAAGGCGGGGGCAATTCACTCTTCCTTAAGAAATGTTATGATGGTTGTTGTCCTGTGAAGATTTACCATGTGATTCTAAGTGTTGGGACCCTCATGCGCTATTTATACCCAACGAGAACCAAGCTTTTATTACCACTTTACAAGAAATGTACTTTCAGTTATTCAGATGCTGAGCATCGAAGCTCTGATGGAAATAATCTATTGCAACCAATTTGATAAAAATAATAAATACCCCCTTAAGCAGCTGCTTGCTACAGAGGTTTATATGCCAGAGTAGAAGGTCTGAGAGGATGGCAGGACCTCAGCAGAAAAACAACACGAACATCCATGCCTTACCCGGGGCTCGAACCCAGGTCCCGTAGATCAGTAGCCAAGCGCGCTAACCACTCGGCCACGGGACGGCCCCAATTTGATAGGGAGGAATAAAGCTCACTACAATGATATTCATTTGTAGTAATTAGATATGTGTTGTCTTTTGTAGGCAATTTGTAGTGGTCATTTGTAGTAATTAGACAAGTGTTGTCTTTTGTAGGCAATTTGTAGTAATTAGACAAGTGTTGTCTTTTGTAAACAATTTGTAGTACATAATTAGACAAGTGTTGTCTTTTGTAGGCAATTTTTAGTGGTCATTTTCGTAGGCAATTTTTTGTGGTCATTTTTGTAGGCAATTTTTTGTGGTCATTTTTGTAGGCAATTTTTTGTGGTCATTTGTAGTAATTAGACAAGTGTTTTTTTTTGTAGATAATTTGTAGTGGTCATTTTGTATTAATTAGACAAGTGTTATCTTTTATAGATAATTTGTAGTGGTCATTTCTAGTAATTAGACAGGTGTTATCTTTTGTAGATAATTTGTAGTGGTCATTTCTAGTAATTAGACAAGTGTTATCTTTTGTAGATAATTTGTAGTGGTCATTTTGTATTAATTAGACAAGTGTTATCTTTTGTAGATAATTTGTAGTGGTCATTTCTAGTAATTAGACAGGTGTTATCTTTTGTAGATAATTTGTAGTGGTCATTTCTAGTAATTAGACAAGTGTTATCTTTTGTAGATAATTTGTAGTGGTCATTTCTAGTAATTAGACAAGTGTTATCTTTTGTAGATAATTTGTAGTGGTCATTTCTAGTAATTAGACAAGTGTTATCTTTTGTAGATAATTTGTAGTGGTCATTTCTAGTAATTAGACAAGTGTTATCTTTTGTAGATAATTTGTAGTGGTCATTTGTATTAATTAGACAAGTGTTATCTTTTGTAGATAATTTGTAGTGGTCATTTGTATTAATTAGACAAGTGTTATCTTTTGTAAATAATTTGTAGTGGTCATTTCTAGTAATTAGACAAGTGTTATCTTTTGTAGATAATTTGTAGTGGTCATTTGTATTAATTAGACAAGTGTTATCTTTTGTAGATAATTTGTAGTGGTCATTTCTAGTAATTACACAAGTGTTATCTTTTGTAGGTAATTTGTAGTGGTCATTTGTATTAATTAGACAAGTGTTATCTTTTGTAGATAATTTGTAGTGGTCATTTCTAGTAATTAGACAAGTGTTATCTTTTGTAGATAATTTGTAGTGGTCATTTGTATTAATTAGACAAGTGTTATCTTTTGTAGATAATTTGTAGTGGTCATTTCTAGTAATTAGACAAGTGTTATCTTTTGTAGATAATTTGTAGTGGTCATTTGTATTAATTAGACAAGTGTTATCTTTTGTAGATAATTTGTAGTGGTCATTTCTAGTTATTAGACAAGTGTTATCTTTTGTAGATAATTTGTAGTGGTCATTTCTAGTAATTAGACAAGTGTTATCTTTTGTAGATAATTTGTAGTGGTCATTTCTAGTAATTAGACAAGTGTTATCTTTTGTAGATAATTTGTAGTGGTCATTTGTATTAATTAGACAAGTGTTATCTTTTGTAGATAATTTGTAGTGGTCGAAATCTGGATAGAAACGCGAAAAAGTCACATCCTAATGATACAGAATTTCCTAAGAAATTGAGTAAATGGGAAGAACTGGATTCCGTTATAAAATAAACAACGAAAGAAAGAAATCAAAATCACCACCACAAAATTACCATATTCATTCATCTATCTCACTGCTAGAATTACCAGATGCTTGTGTTCTAAAAGGAGGACAGAAAAGGTAGAAATGGAGGACAAAGGAGGACATGCTTTCAGTTTGAAAAATAAATTTTTTCCTACCAAGTTTTATTTTAAGTCCCAACTAACAGTTTAGTCAGAAAAAAAGCATAATTCTAATTATTCAGTCTCCTGGGACGAATGAAAAATAAATAATTACCCCCTCAAGTAGCTGCTTGCCACAGAGGTCTGAGAGGACCTGTCAGTTTATACGCCGGAATAGAAGATCTGTGACGATAGCGAGACTCAGCAGAAAGATAAAACAAACATCCATGCCTTGGAGCTGATAAATATATATTAAGGAGCAAGTTAAAAAAAAAGTGCTCAAAATGTGAAGAATATATAAAATGAAAAGGAGAATGTATGGGATATAAATGAGGAAATGGATACAATTTCGCGGTTAATAGTAAATTATATTCTAGTCATTGGTTCTAGAAATTTAAAAAAGGAAATACAAAAACACGAGTGCCCTTGTTTTAATTTAAAACATGTTACGAATTTAAGCATCCCGTGGCCTAGTGGTTAGCGCGCTTGGCTACTGATCTAAGGGACCTGGGTTCGAGCCCCGGGTAAGGCATGGATGTTCGTGTTGTTTTTCTGCTGAGGTCCTGCCATCCTCTCAGACCTTCTACTATGGCATATAAACTGACAGGCTCCTGTCAGACCTCTGTGGCAAGCAGCCCTAGCTTGAGGGGGTATTTTTTTTTTTATTTATGAGTTTAAACAAAAAGGAGGACATTTCATGTTTTTTTCAAAATTCCGATAGGCACGAGATAATAAATGGACATGGATTCCTTTTGGAGTACCTATGGTAACCCTACTTACAGCAGAAACATTAAGTATATTTTTTTTTTCTTATTAGTTTAACATAATGTGTAAAACTGATTGCTGAGGACCCGCCATCTTCACAGACCTACTATGGTGTATAAACTGACAGGCTCCTGTTAGACCTCTGTGGTAAGCAGCTGCTTGAGGGGTTATAACTATAACTGTAAAACTGATGTAAACAAAATATAGAATTTTTTAAATAAATTTTAGAAAGGAAATGTTTTCATTTACTAATAAATTAAAATGAAAACTATTTCTTGAATTCTTTGTTTAATCAATGATCAATCGTAATGGTTAATCATTAATAATTATTTCCAGAAAATCATTAACAAACTTAAAATCTTTAACTACTCCTTCGTCCCAGGAGCCTGAGATTTACCTCCGCTATTCCTCACTCTGTTCTCGATCAAAAGAGGGCACCGATGGTATTAAAAAGGCAGTCGTCCATCGGACAGGAAATTAAGCCGTGGCTGCATGTGCAAGAATGGCATACACTGTGCACGTTAAAGACCACGATGAATGACCTTTGTAGAGGCTTCCATCTGTCTCCTAGCAGCCATCTAATGGATCTCCTCCCCCCCCCCCCCCCCCCCATCTCCCCAAATTTCTCTGAGTCCTTGGGGTCCTCGTGATCTTTATTTAGTCTCTGGGAATCAAAAAGTGCCACTCAGAGGGAAAAAACTAAACCATGGGGATTGACAGAAATTTTTCAAAGGAGAGGGGGACAAAAATATAAGTAACAAATTAGTGTTTCAAGGTAGAAATATTTAGGTCGTGGGGTTCATTAATGAGTGCAGTTGCTATGACAAGAATCATACTACATCATACCATAATGCAATTAAGAAAAAAGCGGGAAATGTATTATTGTAAATATAGGTAAAAAAAAATTTTCGCGTTATTAAATGACTGTAAATGATACACTTTCAAAAGCATATGAAAATCTAAAAAGAAAATCAAGATTACATTTTGTTAAGAAAACAATTTAATACTTTCTACTCCTGATAGTATTAAACATAAATTATTTTTTCCAATCAATTTCTTCAGGGGAAGGGGATAACTTTTCCACCCCTCCCTTGCCACCATAGACACCCGTGTTCTCAAGGAGAAGGGAGGGAGGGAGTTGATTCAGGTGGTAGAGCACCAGGCTCGGAATCTGTAGTTCCCAGGTTGGAGTCTCACTTCTGCCAGTGTTGAGATTTATCTCTGCTAAACCCCCGTTCTAGCCGTCCCGTGGCCGAATGGTTAGCGCGCTTGGCTACTGATCTACGGGACCTGGGTTCGAGCCCCGGTTAAGGCATGGATATTCGTGTTGTTTTCTGCTGAGGTCCTGCCATCCTCTCAGATCTTCTACTGTGGCATATAAACTGACAGGCTCCTGTCAGACCTCTGTGACAAGCAGCTGCTTGAGGGGGTATTTATTTTATTTTATTTAAACCCCGTTCTGACCTCAGTCAAAAAGGGGAGACTGATGGGCTTCGAAAGGCTACCATCCGTGGTCCTATAAGCAGGAGAGTCATACCCTGTGCATATTAAAGAACACACTGGATGGCCTTGACGGGATTCTGTCATCTGTCTCCCAACAGCGGTCCAGTGGATCCCCTTCTCCCAATCTTCTCTGAGCCCTTGGAGTCCTTCTAACCTGGCATTTAATCCATTGGGTGCCAACGAAGTGCCTCTTAGAGGTAAAATAATCCAACCTCATTATTAAAGTTTCAATTTCTTAGTAAATTTTTACAACTCATTATTGTTGTGAAATTCAGTAAGTCTTTTATTAATATTTACTCAGTAAATAAAATGCATTTTTACTAAGTATATAATCATTATTAAGCTGTTTATGCAATGGGTTGAAGATGGGTGTAAAGGAAAAATTGCATTACACGAAGTGGAATCTGAACCAATGGCCTTCTGATGACATGGCAAGTGTTCTGAACACTGAGCTACCAGCCACCAGCCGCTGATCAGTTGGGTTGGGTTGTTTTACCTCTGAGCGGCACTTTTTTGCACACCATGGGCTAAATGGCCAGGTCACACGAACCCCGAAGGCTCAGAGAAGTGTTGGGGGAGAGGACCCACTGGAACAGCTGTTTGGAGACAGATGGTAGCCTCCCGTCAAGGCCATCCAGCGTGTTCTTTAACGTGCACAGGGTATGGCTCTCCCGCACACGGGGCCACGGCTTAACGTCCCATCCGACGGACGGCGGCCTTTCCAAGCCCATCGGTGTCCCCTACTGACCGTGGGCAGGGCGGGAATTTTGCAGAGATAAATCTCAACGCTGACCCAGCTGGGACTCGAACCTGGGAACTACAGATTATGAGCCTGGCGTGCTACCGACTGAGCAATCCCCGCCCCCAGCCGCTGATCAGTCTCTCCTCTACTGCTGATATTATGCTGGCCCACCCTAAGACAATATTTCCTGCACACCCACTTAAACCTGTTGCGTAAACAGCTTAATAGTGATTAAATGCTTAGTGAATTAATAATGAGCTGTGGATGCATTTTTGTAAAATGCATCTTTGTAACTAATTTGTATTTTAAATAATTTTAAATAGCAGTTTTAAAAATAATTAGCATTTCAAGTGATTTTTAATAGCTCCATTATATAGCATTTTAATTATTTAAGAAAAAAGTACCTGTGCAAATTAATTAGTATTTTACGTTGGGGAAATACTTTGACTGCACACTTCCACTAGCCAAACTCGCGAGCCTACGCTGTACGGTGAATCAATTGTTGGTAAAAAATGCCTCAATGTAGAAACTAACAAATGGCTATTGAAAAAAAAAGAATGATCATAAAAAAAATATCTCCTCAAGCAGCTGCTTTCCGCAGAGGTCTGACTGCAGCCTGTCAGCTTAATTCGTCCCAGTAGAAGGTCTCAGCAGAAAAACAACTCAAACATCCATTCCTACCCAGGACTCGAACCCATATCACTAGACGTGTACTAACCATTCGGTCATGGGACGGTTAAAATGATCATAGATAATGATAAACGAAAAAAAAGACTTAAAAGCCAATGGCCTAGCGATTTCGTTGGGTTGTTTTTCCTCTGGGTTGGGTTGTTTTACCTCTGAGCGGCACTTTTTTGCACACCAAGGGCTAAATTGCCAGGTCACATGAACCCGAAGGCTCAGAGAAGGTTGGGGGAGGGGACCCACTGGAACAGCTGTTGGGAAACAGATGGTAGTCTCCCGTCAAGACCATCCAGCGTGTTCTTTAACGTGCAAAGGGTATGGCTCTCCCGCACACGGAGCCACGGCTTAACGTCCCATCCGACGGACGGCGGCCTTTCCAAGCCCATCGGTGTCCCCTACTGACCGTGGGCAGGGCGGGGAATTTTGCGGAGATAAATCTCAACGCTGACCCAGCTGGGACTCGAACCTGGGAATTATAGATTACGAGCCTGGCGCGCTACCGACTGAGCCAGTTTTTCCTCTGAGCCAGTGACGAAACTGGATTGTCATGCATTGCACTGTCTGCAACAATTTCGCCATAGCTCTGAGTAGCACTTTTTTGGACACAATGGGCTAAATGATCAGGTCACAAGGATCTCAAGGGCTCACAGAAGAAGGTGGGGGATCTCCTATACAGCAGTTAGGAGACAGACAAAAGCCTCCTGTCAAGGTCATCCAATATATTCCTTGCTGTGCACAGAGTACAGCTCACCTACACATGGAACCACATTCCCCGCCCTGCCCACGGTCAGTAGGGGACACCGATGGACTTGGAAAGGCCGCCGTCAATCGGATGGGACGTTAAGCCGTGGCCCCATGTGCGGGAGAGCCATACCCTGTGCACGTTAAAGAACACACTGGATGGCCTTGACGGGAGGCTACCATCTGTCTCCCAACAGCTGTTCCAGTGGGTCCCCTCCCCCAACCTTCTCTGAGCCTTCGGGGTCCACGTGACCTGGCCATTTAGCCCATGGTGTGCAAAAAAGTGCCGCTCAGAGGTAAAACAACCCAACCCATGGAACCACTGCTTAACGTTCCATCTAACAGAAAGCAGCCTTGCAAAGACCAATGATATCATTTTTCTCACTAAGGGAAGGGTGGGGATAAATATCAATCCGTGTACAGTTGGGAATCGAACCTTGGAACAGGTAATAAATCTTAATGCTGGTACAATTTATTATTGTGTGTAGTAACGTATAAATAACAAAATTAAACGTAATTTAGTTTTAGTGTGGATTCTGTTTCGCCATCCTGATATATTTTATTAATTTATAACATATATCATCCTAATACCTTTCTACTATTCATCTGTTTCTTGAGCTCTATGAAGGCAGGTGTTATCGCTGATCAAATCAAACTGCTAGCAAGAGATTACATCCCTGACGCTCTGACAAATGAGCTTACCCCTTCCCTATTTCAGGATTTTTTTTTATGAGAAAAAATACATATAATCAGTTCTCTTGTGAACTGCCATTGGGATCAATATGGAGATTTTAGAATTTTTTTTGTTAGATATATCTAACAAAATCTCGCATTTTTCGCAGATTTCGAATCTTTCACATTCTTTAATTTGATATGTCTCTAGGCCCCACACAGGCGAGGTTATAACTTGGTCAAGAATGGCTGTATAGGGATGGTAAAAGTTAAAAGATAACAGATTATTTGCTTTTCTATACTTGAATCTTGTATTGATTTTAGTGGCTGATTTATATCTGCCTTATCTGTATCTGTGATGCTGTCACTATACTAACAATAATGGAGAATGTTAGTATAGTGACAACAATCACGGAGAATGATATTATATTATATGTTAATAAATAATATTCCCTCAAGCAGCTGCTTTGCCATAGAGGCCTGACTGGAGACTGTCAGTTTATACACCACAGTAGAAGGTCTGTGAGGATAGCAGGAACTCAGTAGAAAAATAACACAAACATTCATGCCTTATCCGGGCTTAGAACCCAGGTCCCTTTGATCAATAACCAAGCACGCTAACCACATTGCCACGGGATTTACTGACGCCATATGCTTTGTGACTTTATGAGAGGGGACTATGGAATATATTATTGTGTGTAGTAATGTATAAATAACAAATTAAAAAATTGCTTAGTTTTAGTATGGATTCTGTTTCATCATCCTAATATATTTTATTCACTTATATCATATATCATCTTAATACCTTTCTAAGACTCATTGATTTCTTGAGCTCTAAAGGCAGGTATTATCGCTGATCAAAAAAAATTGGGGGCCAACAGTACCGCTGAAATGCCTCGCATATAGCTGAAGGTCCATTTAGTCAGTGTCTGTGGCAAAGATATAGACCAGTATGAGTTCATTTGACAAAATTGCAGATCATTACCACCATAGTAGTGTAGTTCTCTTATGTTATAAAATAAATAAATAAATACCCCCTCAAGCAGCTGCTTGCCACAGAGGTCTGACAGGAGCCTGTCAGTTTATATGCCATAGTAGAAGATCTGAGAGGATGGCAGGACCTCAGCAGAAAACAACACAAACAGCCATGTCTTACCTGGGGCTCGAACCCAGGTCCCGTAGATCAGTAGCTAAGCGCGCTAACCACTCAGCCACGGGGGGTTGGTAATGAGTTCCTTGCTCTCTCTAGATCAAAACACGTCTAGAATTAGAAGAATGAATCACGATTTTATGGTGCAGTGAAGAGCACATGCACCCATTGATCTCGAGCCTGTCACGATGATGTTTGTGTTATGTAAATCTCCTAGTAAGAGAGATTTAGGGGAATGCAAACTGTGGTCCATCTGGAATAAAGCCCTCTCTGGTGAAGCTTTCTGTAAACAATTTTTGTCGAAACTGTCCTCCCAATGACTGCAGAAAGGTCCAGAGACAGTTGCATGGCTAATATCGCCAGGCAACTTTCTCTGGAATGATGTCTGACTATTAGCTCAAGCTAATGGTCATCCTGCACTGTTGTCACTATTGGATCACCTTGTACCTGTCTACAGTAATAGTGCCTATAAGTATAGTGTGGCATTCGCATATTAAAATCTGGAAAAAAAAGTGTCCCATACCAGTAGAGGGCGCTGAGAACGATATTCTTGCCTTGTTAACATTACCCTCTATAGATGTTTAGCTTTTCAATGACTTTTAAACATAGAAGCATTTATGCAATGATTTTACCATTCAAATGCACATTATTCCTAAGTATGTTAACTGTAGTAAAACTTAAAGAACGCTTGAGCAAGTATATTTTTTTAAAACGAAGAAAATTGATGGCCGTCCAATCAAAGCAAACCGCATTCCTCTTTATGTATCAGAGCGCTGAAGTGATCGTTTTGATTGGCTCTTTGGTAAACTCTTCGAATGACACGTGATGTAACATATGTTCTAACATGTGACGTTTGGACTCGCCAATCGTAATAGAAGTCTTATGGCGTAAATATCCTTGTAAATTGCAAATGCAGTTTAAAACGTTGTAATTGGCTAAACAAGAATGCAAGTTATTAGTATCGTGATTATTCTTTCTTGTTTAGCCAATTATAACGTTTTAAATTGCTTCTGCAATTTACAAGGATGTTTACGCCAGGACTTCTATTACAATTGGCGAGACCAAACGTCACATATTAGTACGTATGTTATTTGTCACATCTTCAAATTATAAAATATACTTCAAGTCAGGGGCATAGCGGAGGATTATGATTTGAAAGGGGGGGGGGGAGAAATCAAAAATTTTCCAACTCAAATTTCAAAATTTTGCCAACTGAGCAAACTTCTTAGATTTTCGCTCCATGGGGGAGGGGGGGAGGCAATTTTCACACAACTCTCCTGCATTTTCCTATTTGACTTCCAATTTTCCCAACTAACTATAATTTGCCATTCAACTTCCAATTTTGCCAACTAGCCATAATTTCATAATTTCGAAGATATAATTCCAATATCCAATATTTACGTGTCGTCTCAATTGTAGCAAGTCAGTGTGAATATTCCCTTCATTTGGCCAATTCTCCTTAATTTCACGAAACTTATCCCAATCTTTATATCTCTCCAAAATTGGCCTAATCACTTCAAACTTTTCAAACTCCCCAAGATTTTGCCAAGTTTTCTCGATTTTAGTCAACTATCCTGAATTTCACAAACCCAATCCCAATTATCACAACTCGCCCGTATTTTCCAAGTGAATTCGAATTTTGCCAACTGCCCTACATTTTGTTAAGTTTCCTCAATTTGTCGAACACTCCTTAATTTCACAAAACAAATCTAAATTATCACAACTCGCCTATATTTTACCAAGTGGATTCGAATTTTGCCAACTTGCCGTAATTTTACAGAAAAAATCGCACTTTTTGACTCTTCCCTGAATTAGCCAAGTCACTTCGAATTTTATCAACTCCCCTAGATTTTGCCAAGAGTTCTTGTTTTTCCCAACTCTCCTTAATTTCACAAAACCAATCCCAATTTTTACAACTCACCTGTACTTTACCAAGTGGTTTCCAGTTTTTGCCAACTTCCCTAGATTTTGTCAAATTTTCTCGATTTTGTCAACTCTCCTTAATTTTACAAAAACAATCTCAATTTTCACAAATCGCCCACATTTTACAAAGTGGATTCGAATTTTGCCAACTGCCCTAGATTTTGCCAAGTTTCCTCAATTTTGCCATATCGCCACAATTTTAAAGAAAAAAATCCCAATTTTACATCACACCTGATTTTTGCAAAGTCACTCTGAATTTTGCCAACTCCCCCAAGATTTGTCAATTCTCCTAGATATTGCAAAGTTGCCTCGATTTTGCCAGCACGCCATAATTTTACAGAAAAAAGATTGCAATTTTTACATCTCACCAGAATTTTGTGAACTCTCTGCAATTTTACCAAGTCACTCCGAATTTTGCCAACTACCCCTAGATTCTGCCAACTGCCCCTAGATTTTTCCAACTCGCCATAATTTTACAGAAAAAAATCCAAATTTTTACATCTCACCTGAATTTTGCCAACTCCCCACGATTTTGCCAAGTCACTCCGAATTTTGCCCACTGTCCCTAGATTTTGCCAAGTCACTCTGAATTTTGCCCATGTCCCTAGATTTTGCCAATTCCCTAAGTTTTGCCAACTCGCCATAATTTTGCAGAAAAATCCTAATTTTTACATCTCACCTGAATTTTATCAACTCCCCAAGATTTTGTCAACTCGCCATAATTTTATAGAAAAAAATCCAAATTTTCACATCTCACCTGAAATTTGCCAACTCCCTAAGATTTTGCCAAGTTGTCCCGATTTTGCCAACTGCTCTAAATTTTGCCGTCTCTCCATTTTCCAAACTGCCTTATATTTGTCAAGTTATCTCGATTTTTGACAGCACCCCTTAATTTTCCAAAAAAAATTACTAATTTTCACAACTCACCTAGATTTTACGAAGTAGCTTCGAATTTTGCGAACTCCGAGTTACTTTGGGGGGGAGCCTACTCCCCAATACCCCTCATGGCTGCGCCTCTGCTTCAAGTAATAAAAATTTGAATTAATCAATGGTTAGATCATTTTAATACTGCAAATTATTAGTATCATGATTATTCTGTATTAAAATACTCTAACCTATCGGTTAATTCAAATTTTTATTACCCCCTCTCAACCCACAACCCCCACTTCACCACTCTGAATACACCAATTGGTCATAAACAGACCCCCATAACCCCCTTACCCCTCACTATAAGGGGGAAAAAATTATGGTATCAAATATCCTTTAATTCACAAGGAATACAGTTTGCACTAGACCCCTTCGAGTCTACTTCATTGCATTCCACTTCATTATTATTGCTAATCTAACTGACTAACAACCATCTCCTTACCCCCATAAACCTCAATTCACATCCCTATTAAATTAATGGCATATTTTATAATTTTTAAGGAAAGTTAATTAAAGGTCCCTCTACCCCTCACCCCTAAAAATTCCATTTCTACAGTTAACTCCCTCCAATGCAAGAGCATTTAAAGAATATAAAAGTTCTATCTTAGTCCCCCCAGGGCACAAATTTCCACCCCTATTCAAGACCCGAGACCCCTCTCCCCACACCATTAAAAATTTATAACTATCTCAATCCCATACCTTTAACAACAGTCCATCCCATTTCCTAGGTAGTTACGCTACGTTGTGTAACGCAACGCTAAAATCTACCTGATTGACACCAACTCACAGCATGTCCCACAAAAAGCATTATACATTTCACCCTCCATCATGGCAGATATTTTAACTACTCTCCACCAATCTCTAACACTTTTTACGACGTAGCAGCTTCCCTTTGCTTCTTTATTTTTGAATTTTTCAACGAATCTAGGCGGCCTGCGAGACATTAAGCCTAATCGCCGAACTGTAGGATAACCAGCACTTACGGTCCTGGTCCCGCCAGTCGTTGCTTACAGCGCCCAAAATTGAATTTTGCAATTGGACCAGATGATAAAGGGGCTAAGGTGGCTGAGACCCCTTTTACAAAGTGGTCCAGGAAAGGAAGAAGGATTGTTAAACGCTGTTACCATCCCGTGCTGAATGCCACAGCATTTTATTACCGTTAAGTACTGGAACGTAGGTGATGAAGTTAACAGGAACCAATTACAGTTTTACCGTACCCACAATGCGTATTAGACTTGAATTTTCTTAAAAGTAAAAACAAAACCTCAGTAATTTATTTATATTTGAGTAGAATCTAAAATTTTAAATATTACTCTTAAAAATTCTCGTCTTAACTGCACTGTGCAAAAGAAAGTTGTTGTACTGAGAAAAATACTTTTAAAACTGTTCGTTGCAATCGTGAGGCTAGCGGTTCCTATCGCTTCAAGATGCTGCATGCAAAGCACACCTTACAACGTTAAAAGTACAACGGACGCGATCATGCCTTGCCGCTTTATATTTTAACCACAGCGAGCTGAATTTCTTACGGCGACACAGTATTCAGCAAGTTGTACTTGAAATTGTATTAAATATCACCTGAGGTTAAATACGAGCAAATATAAACTATATAATTTTCTCCTTTTCATAACGTTAAACATAGCAACACTGAAATTTACAACTGCCCTGAAACTTCTATAACGATCAATTATGCTAAATAAATCAAACAAATTGAAGGTTTATTCACTTTATACTTACCGAATTAAAATGGATGTACAGATGGGATTTGTGAGGATTATCATCATCATCATCATCATCATCCTAAAGCAGCCATGGGCTACGGAGGTCCAACCAGACGGTGCAATTTAGTTCTCCAAGCAAGTCTATCCTGAGCTACATCTACTGCATCTGGCCACTGCACACCAATTCTAACAAGATCCTGTTTGACATTGTCCACCTACCGCATCCTAGGTCTCCCCTTCTTTCTGAGGCCTTTAGGCACACTGTTCATAACCCTATTCGCCAATCTATAATTATTCATACGGGCAACATGGCCAAACCAACGGAGTCTCTCTCTGCACAATATGCTGCTTAAAGGAGGTTGCAAACTCCTTTGCCTAACCTCATCATTAGTTACAAAGTTGAACCATCTAATGCCCAAGATACTGCGTAAGCATTTGGAATCAAAAGCATCTAGTTTCCTGTTATCATGTTTACAAAGTGTCCAAGTTTCACTACCATAACTAACCCTAGAAAGAACCAAACTATTATACAGCCTAATTTTAGTCTTTAGGTGTATACGCCTATTTCTCCACACTCTCCATAGATTCTTAAAAGTCCCGGCAGCAATCCCTATTCGTCTGTTAATCTCATGCCGTACATCACCATTATCTGTTACATAGCTCCCAAGATAATTAAACTGTGACACCTGCTCAAGACTGCAACCATTCAGATTAACTGAATCCCAGCCTGCCTGACCAATTTTCATCACTTTAGTTTTCTCTCTGTTTATAACCAAACCTACTCTACTACCAGTCTCATCAACAGCTCGAATGAAAGAGTTCATCTCATCAACATCATTTGCCAAAAGGGCTAAATCATCAGCATAATCTAAATCAGAAATTTTCGTATCTCCAGCCCATTTAAGGCCAAAATCTTTCCCTTGAAGTGAATTTTGCATAACATAATCAATAATCAAACTAAAGAGAAAAGGAGACAAAATGCACCCTTGTCGAACACCAGAAGTAATGCTAAACCAATTGCTACAAGCCTTACCAACTCTCACACACGACTCAGTGTTATTATAGAGAGCTTTCATTATGGTAACTAACTTCTCAGGTATACCATATGATTTCACAATCAACCACAAATTATGACGATCAACAGAGTCGAAAGCCTTTTTGAAATCAACAAAGCTAGCAACCAAAGGTTTCTGAAACTCTAAACATTTCTCAAGAATCTGCCTAAGTGAAAATATCTGATCCACACATCCCCTACCACTTCTGAATCCACATTGCTCACCACGCAATTGCCTGTCAACCAGATTCTTAATTCTATTAAGCACAATCATGGAAAGAACTTTACCTGGAACAGAGAGTAGGCTAATACCCCTATAGTTATCACAAGAGCTGCGATCACCTTTTTTGAAAATAGGGATAACAATAGCTCTGGTAAAATCCTTAGGAACCATGCCTTTATCATAAAAGATATTCAGAATTTCAGTCATCCAAGTGGTAACCGAAACATTTCCAGCTCTAAGCATTTCGGTAGTAATTTCATCTACCCCTGGGGATTTATGAAGTTTAAGTTTAGAAACAGCCAAAATAACTTCAGATTGTGTTATAGGGCCAACATTAAAGCCACCAATGCATCTATCATCATTGCAAACAATGGGAATAGAACTAACCGCATTGTTCAGAATATCACTGAAATGCTCAGCCCACCTAGCCATGACAGAATCCTCACCTTATATAACCTTACCCTGTTTATCCTTCAATCCCTGTATACCTGTCCGTTTTCTACCACACAAAACATTAACTATCTGGTACAGTCGGTCAAAAAAGTATCCGAACGCTATGGTTGTATACAAAGTTCAGAAAAAACAACTGGCAACGATTTTTTTAGAAATTAATGATCTGGCAACCTTCGTGTACCGTACACGAAGGTTGCCAGATCATTAATTTCTAAAAAAAATCGTTGCTAGATTTTTTTCTGAATTTTGTATGCAACCATAGCGTTCGGATACTTTTTTGAGCGACTGTACAGCTCTCTGCTGTTGTGCTGTCTAACTGCTTCCTCGGCTTTGTCAGCCAAACCATCAAGCCAAAGATTCTTATCAGCAGCTAACTGATCTTTTACACGTTTATTAAGCTCTCTGTAATGCTTTTTATTAGTACTAGTAGGGTATTGATTAAGGACATTCCTGCAGTTCTTTCTTTCTGAAATAAGCTCAAGTGCCTTATCACTCAGATAATTCTGCCTCTTCTGCTCCTTTTTTCCTAAAAGAGTACTGTTAGTGTCCAAAAAAGCCTGTTTAAAATGATCCCATTCTTCCTCAACTTCAGTAGTAAGCATACCATGACTGTCATAATGACTAAGTAACCTATCATGGTAAGCTTTGTCTATAACTGGGTCTTTCAGAGCTTCAGTATTAAAAGCAAATTTTTTAACCCTAGCACAACACTTTTTAAGTTTAAGTTGTAAGACACTTTTAATAAGGTAATGGTCAGATCCAATTTCAGCTCCCCTATATGCCCTGGTATTTCTAACAGAACTAGCCCATTTGCTGTTAATTAATATATAATTAATCATATTCCTATGCAGCCCATCAGGTGAAACCCATGTGTATTTATGTATGTCGCGGTGTTTGTAATATGTGTTAGTTATTCTGAAACCATTGAGTTTACTTGCCTGTAGGAGACGTTGCCCATTGCCATTGCAGCTACCAATACCAAAAGGGCCTATTACTCCTGCCCAAAGGTCAGAGTCAGTACCAACTTTGGCATTGAAGTCACCAAGAACAAGGGTAATATCTCCTTTCTTGACAGAATTCAAAATATCCTGAAGTTGTTCATAAAATCTATCCTTCTCATCCTCATCGGCATCCTCAGTGGGGGCATAACAGCAGATAACATTCAGGTCTTTAAAGCTTGTCTGAAATTTTGCTGTAAGAAACCTTTCATTAATGCACTCATATCCTAGGGCCGAGTGGTTAGCACGCTTGGCTACTGATTTAAGGGACCTGGGTTCAAGCCCCGGGTAAGGCATGGATGTATGTGTTGTTTTTCTGCTGAGGTCCTGCCATCCTCACAGACCTTCTACTATGGCATATAAACTGACAGGCTCCTGTCAGACCTCTGTGGCAAGCAGCTGCTTGAGGGGGTATTTTTATTTATTTATTTATTTTATTATCCTAGAAGAGCATCACTAGCGTGTCTGCTGACAAGCAGACCCACGCCTTGGTGATGCTTATTGTCGTCCCTCCCTGAAAAGAGAAATTTAAGATTATTTTTAAGAATCTGACCTTTATCTGTCCATCTTGCAAGCCGAGAATATCTAAATTATAATGGTGGAATTCTTGTGTGAGGACATCAAGAGAAAAAGCTCTGTGCAGAGTCCTCACATTCCAACTACCTATGGAGAGAAAATGGTTAGTGGGATGTTTAAAGAAACTATGTTTATTGAGAGCGGGAATGGCGACAATATCAAATAGCCCCCTAATCGCAGACATGGGGCAAATACCCGTTCCCCCACCACTAAAGGCTGAAGCCATCTACACTGGAAGACTTCCTCCAATGTAGAATTTGACGATGCCAATAGAAGCAAAGAGTTCAGGTGCCTGCGATGACTTCTGCTCAGGATTATCCACCAGCTGATAAACATATCCTGTGAATCTATTCACTTGGGGCTGTCAACCCACAAACAAACAGAAAACACAGCGGAAGATTTTCCCTCCACAGAAGCCCACCAGTGCAGCTAAATCAGGATCCATAATCAAGCTCAGAGCCATATATCTGTCCAGTCCAGTCCAGTTGGTTTATATGGTCAGCACCAGGACCCTGTGTGGTTGACCACTCCTCAGCAGGGTAGAAAAAAAAAGAAAAGTAGCCATAGTTGTCCAGTACAGTAGGCCACACTAATCTGGCAGCCCTCCCCTTCCGTTCACTTCCACAAGAGAGTATCTCTTTTGAAAGGTACTAACGGTCTGCACCAAGAGAAGGCGGGGTCGGACATTAGGTGCTAGGCCTGGCTGGTTCTATGCATCATCACAGGGGATTGGTGCATAGCTCTCCTTCCAGTGACTACCTAGCTATGCCACCCTAATTAAACAATTTTTTATTAGGTAAGCTAATTCTTAATATTTAAATTTCTGGAGGAAACTAACGAAACATTTTAGCTGCTTATAGAGTATGATGCTTTTTCATGCCCATAATGTTTCGCGATATCATTTTTTTTTTTTTATGTAGAACTACTTTTTTCCTATCTAGAACTACTTGTGGCGGAGTGATTTGGCGTAAAACGGTACTATACCAATATCTTTTCACTGCGCATGTACGAAGTTATGATGCGACTCTAGTCCCCTATCGGTAGGGGACCATTATTTGGATCACTTTTTAATGGCTAAGCTATTGATAATTGCCACACTATTACTTATAGGTACTATACTACAGTTAGTCTCCTGTCTGCTGGAACTATCTACAAAGTCTTGAAAGCACTGATAAGGGGAATTTAGTCTTTTCACATCAGTCTGCCATCGGCTGGATCTCTTCCTTAGATTGCTCTTTCTAGTATAAAAGTCTCCCTGTGATGGCTCCGTGCTGTATTTCTATCAACCCGAACACAATGCTTGTTCGGCGGGAAATGAGTGACGCAAAATCAGACCCAACTTCTACAATTCTGTTTCATTGTCATACAAAATATAATGTTAATAATTTCAGTCATTTATGAATTTTGCCTAACTTTTGGAGACCAGTGTACATACATACAATGATATGTTAGAACCTTTGGTTGGAACTAGTTCCGTCCAGCTCTGTCAGCACACAATTGTCTGCATGTATATAAGGGCATCTGAGAGTGTTTTCAAACAACTGTCTCACAAAGGTCTCTCAAGGTTCGAATTATCATCATCATGCATATGATTGTATGATGTGTTTTTTCTGATGCTGGCTGCCTTTTGATTTGACCACCTGCGTGACGTGCCAGAGGCTCTCCTTTGTAAGAGCTACACTCCGTTTGATGCGACCCTAATTTTTCTGGCCTTTAATATTAATTTGGAATAGCTCAGTAAGTCTTTACGTACCCTATTGCGACATAATTGAAGAAAAATTTTAGAACTTGGCACCTTAAACTTTGCTTTCAACCGACATCTTCAACTTTATAACAGTTAGGCCACACAAAACACAGACTCTTCATTGACCCCCTATAATGATCGTTGTACTGTCATCTTTTGCTTGTCGCCTATATGAGTTGAAGGTAAAAGTACAGTGTGTATGTGTGTATAATGTACGGTATTGAATGAGTAATTACGTCAATCATTAGGAAAGGTAAATTAATATAGTTTGCATCTGTAACCTATTAGAAATTATTTTGCTTGAGATATATAAAATACTTGTGCCCATTCGTATTACTTAATAGTGATACTGAAGTATATGCGAGAGTTGAAAAAAGAATCTTAATCTGCTGGTACTTTTAGGCATCAAAAAGGTTAATTCATTTTTTTCACTGTATGTTATTTAATTTTTAGACCTGTTCTATTGCAGTCTTTGTAAAGCTATTGCATTGCAAAGAATTGTCTATTTATTTCATACAAATATGTAATAGCAAACTTCCAGTTTTTAGAAAATAAAAATCTTTTGTTCTTTAAAATAGATGCTACTCTAAATATATATAATTTTTACTGCATTCAGAGGAAATTTAACAATTATTTTAGTGAAAATTTCTGTGAAATCCATTTAGAAAAACGTTAGTTTTGATCTGCTTTATGGGGTACAAGTATAGTTCTATAGTGCAAGAAGAGTTTTTTGCATATCCGTATCAAACTAATTTTACTATAATGATGGACTACAACAAACTTTACAATAATGCTAGGAGGGGGTTGGCTCAGTTCATAGTGCACTGGGCATGTGATATGTAGCTCACATTTAAATCCCAGCTATGCATTGAGAATTTTCTCTGCTGACCCTTAGAAAGTGAACATCATTGAGCTTGGAATTACTGCTATTTGTCAGATGGGATGTTAAGCTGTGGCCTCCATGTTCAGGAGAGTTGCACCCTGTGCATGGTAACATGCTGGATGACCGTGACAGGAGGTTTCCACCTGTTTCCTAACTGTCCAGTAGATCTTTTTCCCCAGCCTTAACTCTTGGTGTCCCTATGACATTACCATTTAACTCAGTGTGTACAAAAAAAAAAGTGTTACTCAAGGTATAACAACCCAACTTTTGAATGCCAGAAGTTGTACCCATTCATATGTTAAGAGATACAAATTAGTGTTGCCAAACAGCGTTGAGATTTATCTCTGCAAAAATTCCCCGCCCTGCCCACGGTCAGTAGGGGACACTGATGGGCTTGGAAAGGCCGCCGTCTGTCGGAGGGGACGTTAAGCCGTGGCCCCGTGTGTGGGAGAGCCATACCCTGTGCACGTTAAAGAACACGCTGGATGGCCTTGACGGGAGGCTACTATCTGTCTCCCAACAGCTGTTCCAGTGGGTCCCCTCCCCCAACCTTCTCTGAGCCTTCGGGGTCCATGTGACCTGGCCATTTAGCCCATGGTGTGCAAAAAAGTGCCGCTCAGATGTAAAACAACCCAACCCAAGTGTTGCCAAAGCATATGCCTACCACATTTAAATATCAGAACTAATTAGCCCCTCCCTCCTAATGAATTACTGAAGTGCAAATATACCATCTGTTACATTGCATTAGGTGATCAAGTGGGGAGGAGTTTGAGGTGGCATTATGCAATGCTAAAATGTTATACCTATTTCTAAAAAATTTTCTGTTCTCTGATAATAAATTTTTTTATGACATGTAATTAAATATTATAATACTAATGCTATTCTGATTATTGTGTAAACAATTAAAATTCTTACAATGCAGAAAGGAGAGGTCTGGTGAAGTGTTAGGGCATTCTAATATGGAGGGAGGGGGATTAAAATTCAGTTAAAACAGCATTATTTATATGATTTGTGAATGTTTTCGAGCAAGGAAACCATGTTTTGGTAGTGATAAGCTAGCTACAACTTTAAGCTTTTTAAGAAATTATTGCCCAAATACTGATTTTTTTTTTTTAATTTGAAATTGTTTTTAGACTTAAATACTCCCTCAAGCAGCTGCTTGCCACAGAGATCTGACAGGAGCCTGTCAATCTAATATACCATAGAGAAGATTTGTGAGGAAGGCAAGACCTCAGAAAATAAGACAACATCCATGCCTTACACGGGCTTGAACCCAGGTCCCTTTGATCAGTAGCCAAGCACCAGTGTTGGACTCTGACCTGAGGCCCTAAGCTGTGAAAAATTTAAGAGGTTCTGAGCTGTAATAAGTTTAAGAGGCCCCCAAACATTCTAAAGTCGAAATCAGGACCCGATCTAGGTGGGGGAGTGAAGCATCCCCCCAACACTGCCACTTTGAGAATGCTAGTAAGAATAATGGAGACAAAACATTATTAAACTTGTGCATATTTTACTGCTTTCAACAAATCTTTTAAAGGTTTTAAAACAGGTGAAAATTTTGTGCTGCAAAGGAAAGTTAGTCTCTTTATACTGTTTTCCAGCTCACATGGTGCCTAATTTGAGAATTTGTAACATAAAATCAAAATCTTGAGAGCTCCCTTATCAATCAGTATGCTATATATGTCTCTCTTTGTAAATGTGGTAATAAAATTTTGAAAGTGTTCAGGTATTTACGAACAATACTATAACTGCTTAAAAAGGAATTCAGGTATCTGCTCCCTTGCCTGTACTTAGATGGCAGCATATTCACTATCTTACATTAGTAGTATGCTGCGTAATTGGAATTCATAAATAGAGATTAAGAAGCTAGTAAAAAAAAAGTTGAAAACAAGGAGAATATATAAATATACATATAAAGAGAATGTATGGTATATGAATGAGGAGATGGATAGGAAAATAATGGAAATATATTGATGAAATGAGGATGTGAATAAAATAGAAAGTTGAATTGAGACATGAACCCAAGACATTGACCAGAAGAGCTGGTACAACAGGTAACTATGTGAGGATCATAGCCATTTGAACTAGTTTAGATGACTGGGAAAAATTTGCAGTATGCCCTGAAGAGCCTCTACAACTGTTCAACAATTTTTTCAGTGATTTTTTTTTAGTTTTGTCTATCTAGGGAATCTAAAATGCAGAAATTTGATCAAAAGTAGAAAGAGAGCACTTTTCTCATGGACTAGATAGTTCAAAGGAAAGCAAATATTCTCTGTCAATTTCATTCTGCAAAATATTTATATAAACAGGAAAAATACTTAAATGATTTTCCTGTAATTGGAATAAGCATTCAAAGAAGCAATAAATTTCCAGGACTAGCATAAATTTATGTTTAACCAATATTACCCTGTATTTCTGCAAAAATTATTTTTATTAAATATAACTTTTACCAAATACACTAAAGTGTCATTAGGTTGGGTTGTTTTACCTCTGAGCGGCACTTTTTTGCACACCATGGGCTAAATGGCCAGGTCACATGGACCCCGAAGGCTCAGAGAAGGTTGGGGGAGGGGACCCACTGGAACAGCGGGGAGACAGATGGTAGCCTCCCGTCAACGCCATCCAGCGTGTTCTTTAACATGCACAGGGTATGGCTCTCCCGCACATGGGGCCACGGCTTAACGTTCCATCCAACGGACGGTGGCCTTTCGATGTCCCCTACTGACTGTGGGCAGGGCGGTAAATTTTGCGAAGATAAATCTCAATGCTGACCCAGCTGGGACTCGAACCTGGGAACTACAGATTACGAGCCTGGCGCGCTACCGACTGAGCCACCCCCCGCCCCTAAAGTGTCATTGAATTAGATTAATAATGTAAGATAGAATAGCAACCTAGTAATGTTTTGGACCTTCTCTGACCCTGATAACGGCCGCCATATGATGAGGCAAGGACTCCACAAGCTTGCCTAAATGTTCCACAGGTATGGCGACCCATGCATCCTCCAGAGTTGTCCACAACTCTCGCAAGGTCGTTGCTGATGGGACATAGGCTCCAACAGTCTGCTCGACAGTATCCCAAAGATTTTCTTTGGGATTTAAATCTGGGCTTCTAGGTGGCCAATTCATTATTTCAAAGTCAGCAGAATGCTCCTGCAACCATGCAGTAGCCAATCTGGATCTGTGAGATGAACAGTTGTCTTGGTAGACGTCATCTCCATTGGGATGCATGATGGCCATAAATGGGTGTAAATGGTCAGCCATGAGTTCTACCTACCGGGATGCATTGAGAATAAGAAAATAATGAACAGTAGCTTATTTTCATGCAGTCTCTCAAAATACTAGTTTTGATATAAGTTAAAAGTACAGGTAAGTGGTCAGAAAATATATTCAAAAGAGGGTGAGGAATTAGCAGGAAAGCAGGATAGAATTAAGAAAAATGGTAACAGAAGTAAAATATTTGATATAGGGGCAATTTTCTTCAATTTACTGCTGGTAAAGTATGATTACTTAACATACAGTAAATGTGTTAAGAATAAATATGCATTTTAAAAAATTCCTCAAATATCTCTTTTTTTATTCGAGTGATTGGGAGGGGGGGAAGGACTGGACTCCAGAAGCCACACCCCTGCTATGTATCTGGTAAAAAAAAAAGAAATTTATTACTAAATTTTTGTGGAAAAAATATTGCTGACATATGGAGCTCAAACCCACATCTCTCCAGACACATACCAGAGTATTCTATCCATTTGAGCTAATGTCAGCTGTCTTTTTTCCACTAAGTATGATTATCACTCTTCCCGGAATTTTCAGCATCTACTTTTGGTGCCATCTATAATCTCGGGTGGCAATTATTTCTTATTTAATGTGCTGAGTAAGATGGAAATAAATAATGAGTCACATCATGCTTTAGCATTATTAATGATTTTAGCAATAATTGACAATCACAGAATTACCTGTTGACTTTTTAAATGTTTTTTCACAAAAATTTAATGATTTATAGATATTTGAAAAGTCAACAGGTAACTCTGTGATTGTGAATTATTGTTGAAATTTATTATTATATCACTCTTGCATGAAACTTCTCTGCACCTCATAATAAATAAATAAATACCCTCTCAAGCAGCTGCTTGCTACAGAGGTCTGACAGGAGTCTGTCAGTTTATATGCCACAGTAGAAGGTCTGAGAGGATGGCAGGACCTCAGCAGAAAAACGACACATACATCCATGCCTTACCCGGGGTTCGAACCCAGGTCCCTTAGATCAGTAGCCTAGTGTGCTAACCACTTGGAGTTTGAGAAATATTGGATTAGAGTGATTAGTTTTTTACTGAAATATGTTTGAACTAGAAGATAGCTTAGTTGTTACACTTGTTAGTTGTCATATTTATCAATCTATTGAAATTTACAGTTATAAATTCATCAGAAGAGCGGTTAATAAGTAACCTTGCTTGTCAAGAGTAATGGCTGTCATTTTCTGGACTTGGAAAATGAGGATGCCTTTATTGAGGGATTACAGATGGCAGCCAAGTTTCCAATATGCACCCAAAACTATATCAATTTTTTCAGAAATCCTCTAAAATGAAAGGACATGTTTAAAAGTCACAATTTATAGCCAATTTTAGTGATATTTATAAATAATCATTAAATATGAATACTTTTGCAGTAAGAGCTATTAAATTTTGTAAATAAAAATATTCATTAATTTTATCAACATTAAGAATATTACACTGGGTGCATCCTTCAATTTACATGGTAGATAGGTTCTGGGAAATCAATGTAAATCAAAACCATGGAATTGAAACCAACAACTTGTGGAAATAAAGGGGATAAGTTCCAAAATATGCCTTATTAGAAATAAAATATACTTTGAAAGTTTTATTTATATATTTTTATCTGAAATGTCAGTTCAGCAGTAATAATAGACTTTAATGTAGCATTATCATGTACTTTAATTGTAGTAATTCCAATAAGCTTTGATTAATTTCTCTTACATTTCTTTTCGGTGATGAAAAATACTCATGTACTATCAAATTTGAAAGAAGGATATATATGAACTGAATACAAATTAAGCATTTGTACCAACACTTAAGTGCTTTATATTTTGTAAAATTAGTATATGGTATTTTATGAAATTGTAATAAGTCAGCTGTATTTAGCCTATATATTAGTGTACGAAGTTAAACCTGTTGCTAAAAATGAAATTGTAATTTAGTTTGAAAAATTCAGTCTAGAAAAGTTGGATCTTGTTACTGATTCCATACAGGCTTCATTTCATTAAGATGTTGTAGTCAGATTGCATTACAATGTAAAGAATATAATTTTAGCAAAAGAAATATAATTTATTACAGAAAATGATTTTATTGATTACAACTAAATCATATTTTCAAATGACTTTTCTCAGCCTGAATGTTAGGAGTCGCTCCATTGAAAATCTTGTTTTATGAAAAAATTGCATATCATGCAATTTTTTCATAAAGCAAGATTATTGAGGAAGTGGTTTAGTTTATGTGCTCTAGCAAATGCTTTGTTTCTGGCTTGCCATTATGGTACACTTTAGAAGTCTTACAACTTCTAGAAAACATCTAACAGGATCAGGTCTAGTGGCAGCTCCTGTGCAACCAGTTCACCTGTGATAATTTTTGTTCAAGTAACACAACAGTGCTTATCAAGTTATCTGGTGTGGTGGACAGCAATTGTTTCATGTGGCAGACCAGCAGGAAACTGCTTCTGAGATCTGTTGGTTGTGCATGTACCTGGAGCTTCTGGCCACATGTTACCTCAAGAAACATCTGTGCATATGATGCTTTCATCACCCCTCATGACATGACATCATCTGGAGTGTTGGACTGTATGAACTGTGGTGCTATGGCATAACAATGTTTTACTTCTGAAAACATTTATTTCCTGGCAGCATGCTGCAGAGAGGTAACTGATCACTCATGGACCAGCACTGGTCTGCAGACCATTTTTTAGAAGCAGTGCTCTACAACCTACTGCCAAAATGTAGAGGTGTTCTTATTGTCTGAAGTTCTTCTGTTGATGATATCATCAAGGTAAATTAGCTTCTTCTGTGAGCAGAATTTGATTCATATGACTGGTTTGCTTCCAACCATCAACAAAATTACACATGGGCAGTGTGAACCAAGTAAGAGTTTATTGGGTGTTGGAGATGAAGACCATCATCTTGCAAAGACTGCCATACTTGGATTGCAAAATCATCAGGTTTGGCAGAAATTTGATGCCAAGTTTGGTATTTTGTAATCTCTTTTGCCTACACTTTTAAATACCACATCCTACATAAAATTGCTTACGTTTTTATGTGGGATGTACTATACAGCACTGTGTACCTCATTTCTCTCATGGCATTCTGCTCACGTTCTGTGTTTCTTCACTGGAAGATATGTCTCTCTTGAAAATTTGTACATTTTAGAACACATTGTTGAACTTTTATTATAAGAAATGTGTTGCTGGATATTTCACTAGTCACCATACCTATTACAAATCTGTGTATGGAATTAATATCAGCATATTCTTCATTTATAAATATGGAAAGCACTGTGACTAACATTCTACATGTCACAACCAACCACACCAGTCACTGACTACTAACAGATTAAGAATTAAATCATTACAGTTCCTACATGTGGTAGACCAGCTGGAAATTAGCATGCTACACTACAACTAGACTAACTTGAAATAGTTTAACTGTTTTTTTAGGATATTTGTTGGCCCAAACAGCTTCTAGAATATTCTTCTGTAGTTAGGCAATTATATTGTGTGACACCCATGTATTTTCATGATGGTTGTCTGCAGAATTGACATATGTTCTTATGCTAATCTCATCATTTTAAGTGTTACCATTCCTTTTTAAGAATGGCAGACTAATTTTACTAATACTTATCTGACAGTTTATGAGGGGACTCTCGTCAGTGCCTCTACATCTTGTTCTCCCGTTAATCAAATTCCAAACTTGCAAGTCAATTCTGTAGGATTAGGCTCTTTCCAATAAATTCACCTCACTTCAGGGTTTCATTCAGATTAGATTCACCCACATAGGAATCTCTGTCTAAAATCTGACTTATTCAACAAATTCTTTCAGTGGAGTCAAGTTCTTTAATTAATACAACCTTTTATCAATTGACACATCAACTACCAATTTCCCCTTTTACATACTTCAGAAATCGATCTCCTCCAACTCCACAAATCACTAACTTTTGAAATACCCTGCAGGTTTCATACAATTCTAACATTTTCATGCTAAGTATAATTCAGTTTCAATGATTGGTGAGTCCACACATCACTTTCAATCAATCCTGGTTTCACATAGAAAGTTAATGTCCTAAAACAAGGCTAAAAATCTACTAGCATATCCAGTCTAGTTAAGGATAGGATATTAAACATTGATAATTGTATGGTGGCATAAGTTGCAATAAATTATCCCACTTAAAGCATTAACATGAAAAATAGCCAATAAAAGAATATATTGGCAAAATAATCGAGAATCGTATAAACCATAATGAAAGACCAAAAATTAAACATATTTCTGACCCTGAGCTAACAAGTATAGCAGCCATTACTCCATTTAATACATTTGCATCTTTTTCAGATGCATTTTATGAAGCCAGTTATAACACAAAAACCCAACTTTCACATTCCCAGAAAATTTTGGAACTGATATTTTCCTTTTATAATTTGTCTGCAAAACAGTGGGCAAAATAATGAAGAAAACTTTGCAGTATATCAAGAATGGAGTTAGGCAGAAACATCCAACCCAGTATAAATCAAGGGTGACAATTTCAGTGGCGGAACTCTTACGATAACTTCCTAGAGTAGATAAACTGTGGTATAATAAAATAAATAATAAATACCTCCTCAAGCAGCTGCTTGCCACAGAGGTCTGACAGGAGCCTGTCTGTTTAATATGCCATAGAAGGGATCTGTGAGGATGGCAGGTCCTCTGCAGATATTTTGCCAACTGCATGTTCATAATGTTTTATAAATTGATGCACTTGATGAACTTCTAATGCCATAAGGCAGAATTTGCATTAGTTATGAATATTGTTGTAATGAATATTTAAGGTAGTTAATAATTATTACAATCAACTGAATCAAGTTGAATATTGTTGTGATTAATTTTTTTCAGTTTTCCTTTGATGTGTTCAAAATAAAAAATAAAAATAAATACCCCCTCAAGCAGCTGCTTGCCACAGAGGTCTGACAGGAGCCTGTCAGTTTATATGCCACAGTAGGAGATCTGAGAGGATGGCAGGACCTCAGCAGAAAAACGACACACACATCCATGCCTAATCCGGGGCTCGAACCCAGGTCCCTTAGATCAGTAGCCAAGCGTGCTAACCACTCGGCCACGGGACCAGTATCATAATTGATTTACCTTAATAAAATTTTAACTTCCTTGGTTCAAACACTATTTTTTAAAGGATGCAAATTATTTTAAATGCATATTCTATATACTTGTTGTGTCCATGATATCAATAGAGCAATGTATGCTGCAGTACAATAATTTTTTCTCTGATAATTGCATTAAATAATTTTATTCTTTGGCAGTAAACAGATGTAGCAAATTTTGTTTTAAATAAAACTTTTTCATTCTTAGGTATTTTTATTGTTTAAAGTCTGGAAGAATATCTTTATGTTAAGAATGTCTTCTGACTCTGTCAAGCAGTTTAAATCCTTTGTAACAGAAGCAGAAGTAGAAGAACAAAAAAAGAAGAGACAAGAAGAATGGGAAAAAGTTCGGAAGCCAGAAGATCCATTAGGTAAGTAACTCTTCAGATATGTTTAGCGTCATCCCATATCTACTTTTTTCATGTACATTAATGAACTACAATATTTGCATTTCATTTTAAAGATTTGTACATTTAAGAAAATTCTAGAAGAATTTTTTTTAAAATAATTGTGCTGGGTTATGCCATAAGCTTATTAGCATTAAAGTCCAAAATATTCAGCAATTTTTGCCCAAGTCTTCAGTATGTTTTTAAATGATATTGATTTGCCGCGAGTTAAAATATTAATTTTGAACAAAGCATTTTTAACTGAAATTTGCTATATTTTTATTATTGAATTCTGTAAAAATACTTGAATGCCTAATACTTTATTGGGGCTCAACATCTATTTCCAAAGAGAACTGTAATAACTGATAAACCATAAGATTCTAATTGCTGAATTTGACAGTTATGAATGAATTTGAATTTGACAGTCTGTTCAATCTTCAGAATCCATTAATATCAGTTAATATAGTCGAACAATGTTAAAAATAACTTAGAATTCTCTGTCATTGAGCAATAAAATTTTATAGTTTATCCTTCAAACTATCGTATGTTGAAAGGAAACTTTCGAGGAGAAAACTCAGGAGCTTTTCGGAGGAGTGACAGCATTCCGTCATCAGTGAAGTGATGCTATGTGGTGACGTTAGGTCTGTGTAGATAAAGTGCTTCTTTCCACATGTCTGAAGGGCGATTCCAGTGTGTCAGTTGCTGGTGGGGAGAGACGAGGTCATTATTTCAATAGCCTCGCGGACTATGGTTCTGTAGAAAGTGGATGCACATGCAAGCAATGTGGCGTGCTCTCAGTCTATTGTTGCCATGTGTTGTACTGCTAGCTCAGCAACAGCTGTTGTTAGCTTCTTTTGGCTGACATCAGTTTGGTGCTCTGCGAATCTCTCCTGTAAAGAGCGTATGGTTTTGCCAATGTAGTAAGCAATGGAATTATCTGGTAAATGAAGGGGAAATCAGTATATGCCCGATTTTTGAAGTAGGTTAAATTTGTCCCTGTCCCTTTTGATTAATTTCTTCAGATTTGGAGCTGGGCTGAAAACAATTTTTATATTTTGGTCTCTGAGTAATTTGCAGATTGATTCACATAGGACAGGAATATAAGAAATAGGTATGGCAAAGGTTGTACATTCAGGGTCTGTGATTGGGAGGAGAGCTGTATCTCTTCTGTTTTTGTTTCTATAATTACTGATTAATCTGTCTATTGTCGTTGAGTTGCAGCCATGGGAAGCAGCAATGGAATGGATGTTTTGAATTTCTTTTTCAAGAAGCTGCTCATATGAAGACACGGCAAAGGCCCTATGTGTGAGGGAATGGAAGGCTGCAATTTTGTATGCCAATGGGGTGCATGAGTCTGTGCATATGATGGAGGGGACATAGGTAGACTTTCGGTATACTGACGTCGTCAAGGCTCCTGTGCAGGGCTGTCGCCAGATTAGATCATGCCCTGAGGCAAACAATTACATATCGCTTTAGTGGGTGCAATCAAAAGGTCAGAGTTGTGCATGCCCAACTCCTACGCTTGGAACGAGGATTACAATGTCCACAAAATGAAATAATTCCTAAAATGATAAATATAATTTAAATTAAGCAAATATGGTTAAGGAAAAGTAAAAGTGAATTGGTTGACCATCACAGGCGCTGTGTGGCAGACTGCCTCTATGCTACATCCTGTTGATGGTACTGCTCTTGCATCATCTTTTTGGATGAAAACATCTAATAGGGGATGGCACTGCTATTTTCCTCCTCCATCAAATGTATCGTAGGGTATATATTGTGGCAGAGTCAATGAGGCTGTTTAATTGCTCATTGCTGCCATTCCAAATTAAAAATATATTGTCGACATAGCGACACCACAAGAAGGGTAAAATTGCTGCTGAGTTGAATAATTTTGTTTTTTGCCCTATTTTTAAGCCCCTTCCTGTCATTAATATGTCCAACAAAACTTTTCCCCTTAACAAACTGGCTGCTCTGGAACATGGCCCTAAATTCAGCCCTTTAGAAAATTGGACAAAACAGAAATCATCACCTAAATTGAAAATATTATCAACAATGCTCGGAGACATCTGGAAGAGCATAAAATTAATGCTAAAGACAAAAAGTCTTCAAATTGATGAACTCCCGACAAAAGTCTCCATCCTACTCAGATAGAAATTTTTCATGTGAATATTTTCATGCCTAAAAAAACGTTTGAAACACCCCTGACATTGTTATTACTTTAGCCAATAAAACATGCCAGTTTGTCGTAATGGACAAGAATGACTATAATACTTCTGTTTTTGAAGTATCATATCATGAAGTTTTGGACTTCATAAATAGCTCCCTCTGTACCAGTCTAAATGCTGACCCCCACCAGTAGCATCAAAAACAAGGTTTGCAGGCTAAAAAACAACAGGTGGCTCCCCAAGGACCTTAAGAGCACAGTGCCATCCAACTGCCAAGCAATGCAAATGTTTGCCCAGTGCACAAAGATAATTACCCCATCTGGCTGTTAGTGTGCAAAATATCATCCCCAGCTTTCTTTCTTGAAAAGAATTTGTCAAAATTTTTGTCCAACTTCACCCAGACAGCGGAATTTCTCAACAGACTCAAGGATCTGTCCATTCCTCCCGACAGCAAATTAGGCACACTTGACGTAGTCTCTTTATTCCCATCCACTCCAGTTTTTGATGTGGTCATGTTGTTTCAGACAAAAATTATTGAAATGCAAAAATTTTCCCTTCCCGAAATCAACACCATTCATGAGGCTGTAAAAATCATCACCAAAGCTCAGCAGCAGCAGCAGCCATCATTAGCTTTTTTGGCTGACATCAGTTTGGTGCTCTGTGAATCTCTCTCGTAAAGAGCGTATGGTTTTGCCGATGTAGTAAGCAATGGAATTATCCTGTAAATGTAGGGGAAATCAGTATACACCCGATTTTTGAAGTAGGCTAAATTTGTCCCTGTCCCTTTTGATTAATTTCTTCAGATTTGGAGCTGGGCTGAAAACAATTTTGATATTTTGGGCTCTGAGTAATTTGTGGATTGATTCAAACTGGAAATAGTTTCCAGTTTGGCAACCAAATCTACAGGCAGAACTCGGTGGGCCCCCATAGACTCTCCCCTTTCTGGCATCCTATCCAATATTGTTCTTCAAGATCTTGAAACAAAATTATTCAACTCAGCAGCAATTTTACCCTTCTTGTGGTGGTGTTATGTTGACGATATATTTTTAATTTGGAATGGCAGCAATGATCAATTAAATAGCCTCATTGACTCTGCCAACAATATATATATTCTACGATATATTTTACAAAGGAGGAGGAAAATAGCAGTGCCATCCCCTATTTAAATGTTTTCATCCAAAAAGGTTACTCAGGAGCCTTGATGACGTCAGTATACTGAAAGCCTACCTATGTCCCCTCCATCATATGCACAGACTCGTGCACCCCATTGGCATACAAAATTGCAGCCTTCCATTCCCTCACACATAGGGCCTTTGCCTGTCTTCATATGAGCAGCTTCTTGAAAAAGAAATTCAAAACATCCATTCCATTACTGCTTCCCATGGCTGCAACTCAACGACAATAGACAGATTAATCAGTAATTATAGAAACAAAAACAGAAGAGATACAGCTCTCCTCCCAATCACAGACCCTGAATGTACAACCTTTGCCATACCTATTTCTTATATTCCTGTCCTATGTGAATCAATCTGCAAATTACTCAGAGCCCAAAATATAAAAATTGTTTTCAGCCCAGCTCCAAATCTGAAGAAATTAATCAAAAGGGACAGGGTCAAATTTAACCTACTTCAAAAATCGGGCATATACTGATTTCCCCTTCATTTGCCAGATAATTCCATTGCTTACTACATTGGCAAAACCATACGCTCTTTACAGGAGAGATTCGCAGAGCACCAAACTGACGTCAGCCAAAAGAAGCTAACAACAGCTGCTGCTGAGCTAGCAGTACAATAGACTGGGAGCACGCCACATTGCTTGCATGTGCATCCACTTTCTACAGAACCATAGTCCGCGAGGATATTGAAATAATGACCTCGCCTCTCCCCACCGGCAACTGAGACACTGGAATCGCCCTTCAGACATGTGGAAAGAAGCTCTTTGTCTAAACCAGAGTTTCCCAAACTTATTTGACCTACAACCCCCTTTTCAGAAAAAAAATTACTCCGCATCCCCCTGGAAATCTACCTTCTTTAAGCAAACAAGCAGAAAGATGCAGTGACAAATTTCCGCTCTTTTATGTATCTATTTTTCTACCAACGTCCTACAACATAGTAAAGAAAAATGTTGTTGTAAATAAGACACCTTGAAGCTTGAAATTATAAAATTATTTATTAAAATCAACCATAGTAACATTTGCATACACGCAGAAAATTAAGATAACAAAGGATAATTTTCTGTGTTTATTTGGAATATAAAGTAATCACTACGACTTTAACTCTATGTTACACAACAGATGAAACATGTATGAACGTTTTTTGAAAATTTTCTTATCTCCCCTTCTTTCTTTATGCTTCCACCGCCCACCAATTGCACCTGAGGCTACTACCAACACCCTAGATCATTCCAGCGCCCCCCCCCCAGGGGGATGTATTGCCCACTTTGAGAAACATTGGTCTAAACAGACTTAATGTCACCACGTAGCATCACTTCACTGATGACGGAACGCTGTCACTGCTCCGAAAAGCTTCTGAGTTTTCTCCTAAAAACTTTCAGCGTACAGATAGTTTGAAGGATAAACTTTAAAATTTTATTGCTCAATGACAGAGAATTCCAAGTTATTTTTAATTTCTGAGCAGGAAGGTCCTTTTAATTGTGTACTTGTTGAACAATGGTTTTTCAAAAGATAACATCTGATTCTCTTTATTTAGAATCACGATAGAGACTGCTAAATAATGATTTACTGTATTATTGATATAATAAATATATTAAAGTTTGAAACAGTATTAAAACCGACGCATAACAATTGTATTTGTTATACACAAAGTTTGTGAAAAAAATTTTGCTTAATGCTAAATCAAGCAGTAGTTATATTTATTATATTTTATGAAATATTATATATTTTTATTATAGCAACTCATTATTGAGCAATGTTTCCAATGTGGTCTCTAAATAAAGAGAATCAGAAGTTATCATTTGAAAACCACAGTTCGATCATGCTAATGCATATTAATGGATGCTCAAAACTTAATAGTACCAAGTTCAGTTATTAATATCTTGTAGAGCAGGGGTTCCCAAATTTTATGGCATCATGCCTCCATCCCCTCCCCCAACTTTTTATTTTTGAGAAACCTCACCTCTCATTTATCATCTGATCAGCCAACTCCCTTGTTAACAAATTTACATTTTTATCCCCCCTGGAATGCTTCATGCCTCCCAATTGGGAACCCCTGTTAAAGAGTATATGCATAAATTGTAAGAAAATCAGTATTACAAACTAAAGTAATAAATTACAGTTCCTAATGACGTTGATTTATAAACTGCAGTGAAGAGGTGTGTTTATGCAAGTGGATATACATGGATGAAGGTTCCTACATTTGAAGTTAAAACACAGGATGTTAAAAAAAAGGCACATAAAAATTTAATTGCACTAGCTCGCAGGCAGTTGTTCTCTTAGCAGAAAAAAAGTTCATTAACAAAATATATATATATATGTTACCGCTAAAGCTCGAAAGCCGTTAATGTGCACATTACCTAGCTAATCTGCAGATTAACTGATTTGCTCCGTTAACGTGCGGAATCAAGAGTTTTCCGCATTTTACCTAGGTAATGTGCACATTAACGGCTTCCATATCGTTAAAGTTCAAAAGTTTGTTTCTCTCATTTCCTTTCCCTACTCCTTCCCCCCTTTCCCTCCACTTTTAGTTTCGTTTCGCCAGTGTCTTGTCGTCGCCAGTTGTTTTTATTTCTCATAATTTGCGTCGGCTGCTAGTGCGTAGCATAGCTAATTCTGTTTTCAAATTTGTTTCTGCCTGTTAGCGTGTGAATTTGTGTCGTGATTTTTTTAAAGCAGATATATTTAGCTCCTATTATGCAAGCAAGCACCAAGGACCCTTTCTACTGTCCAAATTATAGTCACGTGACCTAAAGATTCATACTTAAGAGATTCACCACTTGACGGATTCGTTCTCACTTGGCCTCCACTCATCCGGGTGTTTCATGATAATTCGGAACACTGAGTCATGTGACCCGAAGATTGAGACTCAAGAGATTCATCACTTGACAGATTCGTTCTCACTTGGCCTTCGCTCATTTGGGGCATTTTTTATAATGCGGCAGGCGGTGTACTGTAGAGCTAGATACCTTATCTGAATAATAGGATAGTTAAAAAACGAAAAAGTACAATGTACCGGCTATTACCAATTCCGATAATAGCCGATGCGCCATATTTTATTTTCACTTTAATGAGTGCCTAGTAGGTAATGTGCAGATTATCCAGGTAATTTGCAGATTACCTAGGTAATTTGAGAAATGAAACAATTTTCGGCACGTTAACGGATCACCCTAGTTAATCTGCACAATACCTAAATAATCTGTAGAATAACTGATTTCTGCACTTTAGCGGTAACATATATATACTTTGTGCTTTATATCATATAAACCTGTGACTCTTGATGGCATATTAGGTTTTCTCATTGAACTCTGTCAGAGAGCAGTCAGTGGAATAAATTTTCGAAGAAGAAATAAGCTATTTTGCCATCATTGACTACTCTCATTTAATAATTCTTCACAGCTATTATTTTTTATTCACTTTTAATATTTTTTTAATTTAAAAGCACATTTATTTTTCTTTTTATTGCTGCCATATGGTACTAATAAGGTGTACTTAAAAATATTTTTAATGCATATTCTATTATGCCATGAATAAGTTGTAGTTAAACTACTTATTCATTTATTCTAATGTAATGTACTATATTTTACTTATTCTGATGTAAGAAGCAATTATAAAATTCATTTTTCATGCTCTTTCCATTTTGTTGAATTTAATTGTTTTATCTCTTGAGTGGCACTTTTATGCACACAATAGTAATAATTTATAATTTGCATTTCATTCATAAAAGTGTGCTTTTTTTAATTGAACGGCATCTTAAATCTTTAACTTTAAAGTGTCCAAAGAATGTTCAGCATAAATAGTCCAAAGAAAATTAGGTATAAATAGCTTTCATTTCAATTTGAATTTCTGTTATTCAGAATGAAATGCTCTTTAATGACCTTTTTTGCATATATATTTTAGTCAATGTAGGAAAAAGTTTTATATATATATAAAAGAAAGAGTTATATAGGAAAATATATATATATTTTTGCAAAGGTAAAAAATGATCTTGGGCACAATTGTGAGAAGGTTTCTGACACTGTGAGAAACCTGATACTTTAAGGGTTAAAAACAAACACTTTGTGAAATCAAATGTTTTTATTATATTGACTTCACTATGTGTATCATAGAAAATATTTAGAATTTAAGTATAAGATAAGCAGTGCTAAGTATAAAAATCATAATGTATTAGTAATTCAGTTCAGTGCAATATTCAATTCATTTTAAAATATTCTCAATTTTTTCTGAAAAATCTTATGATCATTAAAAATAATTCATTTTATGTAATTATTCATTTTATGTAAAATTCTAAACATATAATTTAATATTAAGTATGTGTGTTTATATTTTAAATCAATTTTTAAAAAATTATTTTATTAATTTATAGAAGCTCCAGAAGAAGAGTATGATCCTAGATCACTATATGAGAGACTTCAGGAACAGAAAGACAAGCGTCAAGCTGATTATGAAGAAAATCATAAATTGAGTAAGATTTTTTTTCTCTTAGAAATGATGTTCAAAACACACAAATTTTTTACCGCAAATCAACTACTTTATAATAACTATTGAATATAAACAGGGTTATCTGGGCTATAAAATTTGCTCTTATGGGAGACCACTCTAACAAATGTCATAATTGCTTCAAAAGCAAATTTGTTTGCCAAATTATCAGATTAATTCTTAAATGCTTTTTAAAGTCATCTCGGAGTTCCTCATTTGCATGACATATTTGTTTGAGGATGTATTTTAATATTTGGAGAACGGAAGCATGATTCTTCTAATTTGTTAATGTTAACTCAGTAAGAGTACCAAAATGTGTTTTTAAGAGCTACCAAAATTTTCTACCAAATGTGAAAAACATTGTTTTTTCAATCTTATAGGGCATATAATTTAATATATGTGGATAATTCTCCATGAATTATCCACATAATATTAAAAAAAGTAGTTCTATTGTTGTAAAATTGTTTCTGCAAGTAAATAACTTCATTTCTCATTAAAGTGAATATTTGTAAAATGTTTCAAAAATTGTTTCAATAAAATATTTGAGCTGACATTTGTTTTTTAAGGTGCATATGAGTTAATTACACTAAAATATATACACTTAGTAGCCACTTTATCATGACCAGACCCTATTATGTTTATAGGATCTCAAATTCAAAGCCCAATAACTTGGTGAATAAGTTTTTTATAGAAAAATGTGAAAAAAAGATCTCTCTGAAATCTATCTAAATCGAGATTTTTAATAATAGCAACAACAGCAATACTAGAGTTAAGAATCCACCTTAAAACTTAATATTTTTCAAACCATTTAATAAAATAAGTATATTTTAGAAGTTTGCATAAATAATTTTTTTGATATTAATAAATTTTTGTACAGTTTTTAAGATGCTGTTTTGTATATATTGTAGACTCTATAATTCTTTAAATGACAAATAAATATTGTTATATATCAAGATTTAGATAGATTTTATTGATATCTTAAGTTTATCTTTAATTGCATTTTTCCATAAAGTACTTGAAAAATTACTGAGCTCTGAATCTGACTTCCTTGTTGACAGAACATAGGTCTGGTCAAAATAAAGTGATCAGTGAGTGTATCCCTCTATGGCTGCACCTTAACTCAAAAATTTCAATGCATATCTCAGTCACAAAATGATTGGACACCATCATTATAGTCTACTAGTGCAAAGGAAAAATGTAGAGATAATGTTTAAATAAATTTTTCCATATTATTGGTCTTTCTGTTCATATAAAGTATGTAGACAAAAATATATATATATAAAAAAAAATAAAAATACCTCCTCAAGCAGCTGCTTGCCACAGAGGTCTAACAGGAGCCTGTCAGTTTATATGCCATAGTAGAAGGTCTGTGAGGATGGCAGGCCCTCAGCAGAAAAACAACACACACAACCATGCCTTACCCGGGGCTCGAACCCAGGTCCCTTAGATCAGTAGCCAAGCGTGCTAACCACTCGGCCATGGGACGGCTATATATATATCAGTTTCAAAACTGTAAATAGTGGGAAAGATGCTTGTCACTACATAATTTTTCAAACCTGAGGGTTTTTTTTTTATACTGGCAGTTTCATTTTGCATTCCACATTAACTTTTAATCACTAGTTATTCTTGGCAACTGCTTAAAATTTTGAATTATATTCTATTGCTTGAAAGCATAGTGTTTGCATTTTTAATAGTTAAGAAATACTTGTGACTCCCTTTCAAGTCTTGTGATTCCATCCACCCTCACCCCCTAGGAGTTTCAACCTATAATTTGAAAAATGCTGGCTGGTAGCATTCAGAATTATCATTCAGATGTGAAATTAGGTGAAGATAGATGCATTGAAAAATGTCCACTTTTCTGTATTGTGATTAGAGTTACCCCCCTCCCCTCCCTTTTTTCACCAAGAAATGTAGTGCCCTTATAGAGAATGTTTCCATCATGTGAAATGTTTAAAAATAGAGTAAATTGTTAAATTGGTGTCTAAAAAAAGTGTTACCAATTTTGTCCGTGTAATTGCATGGTAGTATTTTGTGAATTAACCCAACATATTCAGTAGGCTCAACTATAAGCATGTTTCCAGGAGGTGTAGTCGAAGAGAGCGATAAAGTTCAAAAATACATCTGGTTTTAAACTTGTAAGTTTCTATTCATTATTAAAATCGATTATCAACTCAGCAGTATCTTAAAACTCCATACACTTTAAGGCAACATTTCGAAAGCCAGACACAACTTAAATCATTTTTCTTGTATTAGATTTAATGCGAAATTTTGTTTTTAGCAAAATGCAGTTACACAGATTAACATTACCACAAAACTATAGCTTCATACCTCCAGATTTCAAAACATGAGAAATATTGAACAGATTATTCCCATTGTATTTGTTTTAAACATAGATGACAATCACAGTGTTACCTGCTGACTTTTTTGATGTTGATAAATCAATAAATTTTTTCCACGAAATATTTATTGATTTATCAACATCAAAAAGTCAGCAGGTAACGCTGTGATTGTCATCTATGTTTAAATCATTAATAATGATAAATAGTGTGATGAGACTTATTTATTTCTATCTTACTCAGTGCAATGTAAAAAGTAATAGTTGCCACCTGAGATCATAGATGGTACCAACAGTTGGCCCAAAATCTCGGTGGAGAATTTATTCTTAAATTAGCAGAAAAAAGATAGAGCTGGCATTAGTTCAATGGTAAAATATTCTGACATGTTTCTGGAGAGATGTGGGTTCAAGTTCTGTATGTCAGCAAAAAAATTTCCGCAAAATATGTATTTGTTTTAACTTAGTTCCAAGTGAATATAGAAATATGTGGCAACTATGTTTTTTTATTACAGAGAATCTAATCAGAGGTCTTGATGATGATGAAATTGCATTTCTGGAATTGGTAGATAAAACTAAAATTGAAATAGAGGAAAAGCGGTGCAAAGAAGACCAAAAGGAAATACAAGAATACAGAATATCCTTTCCAGAGTTTTAATTATTTTTACTAATTAAGTTTTGTCATATACAAAATGTGATATTTATGACAAAAGTGCAATATATTTTAAAGAATTTTTTTTATAGTGTTTTTAATCTTTTTTTCTAATAATTTTATTTAAAAATTCTTGAATTTTAAGCAAAAAATATGGGGCCAAAAAAAAATAGAAACCGTGCATTTTACCATAACTGTGATTCAAAGAATAGATATGCAAAAACAAAAGTCTCATCATGGAATCCCTGAACTGTATATCTATACATATCCAAGCATCATAGCCACTGTTCAGTACTTGGGAAAGATGGGTATAATTGACTTCCAAAAAGGATTGTTGGTTCTTGATGGGCTGGGGTAACCCACATAAAACTAGGAACCAGTAGTGCCCAACAAGTAGCCAGTTGTAGACCATCTCTAAAGTGTAAACAACATTGTTAACAGACAGAGTTGGGGGTGGAAGTAACTTAGTCAGTAGCACCCCAGGCTCATAAACTGCATTTCCCAGGTTCAAGCCTCAACTGTGCCTGCTTCAGATTTATCTCCACTAACCCACTAACCCTCACCCTGTCCTTGCTGAACAAGAATATTGATGGGCTTGGAAAGGCTGCCATTCATCAGATGGGATGTTAAGACATGGCCCCTTGTGCAGGAGAGCCATACCCTGTGCATGTTAAAGAACACACTGGAGGGTACCATCTGTCTCCTATAACATTTGTCCAATGAGTCCCCTTCCCCCAACTTTCTCTGAGTCCTTGGTATCCTTGTAACTTTACCATTTAGTCCTCTGTGTGCAAAAAAAGTGCTGCTCAGAGGTAAAAACAATCCAACCTAGACAGTGTCATCATTGGAGGAGTAATTGTGGCAGACATCCAATACCATAGATATAGATAGAGACCATAGAATGTTACAAAGGTGTATGAAATCAAATCGCCCTTCCAACATGCACTAAATGACCCCTGCTTTCAAAATGGGAAGAAATCAACCCATATCAACTCAAACAATGTGTTTGATAAAAAGATGCAATTTCTTAAACTCCATGAATCAAATTAGCATTTGACTGCAAAAAG
Source organism: Ryuthela nishihirai (assembly GCA_038380435.1). NCBI lineage: Eukaryota > Metazoa > Arthropoda > Arachnida > Araneae > Heptathelidae > Ryuthela > Ryuthela nishihirai. The sequence continues at coordinate 39,573,765 of JAWZYU010000034.1, read as the reverse complement.
ACCTGGTTCAAATCCTGAATAAGGTGTAAACGTTTTATTTCTGGTGTAGAGATCTTTTGTTTCTATGTTATACTAACCTGCTCCTATTAGAACTCTATAGCAGTTGGGCTACTTCTAATACGTATGAGCCTGAATTGTAAATGTAACTTAAATCATTCAATTTCTATATTAAATGCCCTATTTTTGCAATCTTGCACTTTGTGTGATCTGTTGTGTAGCATAGCTTATGAGCTGATGTTTTAATATCATGGAGAAAATACATTATAAGTCCTTAGTGTTATGTATACAAAGCAGTTGCTCATTTATCAGAAGCTGAAGCTGAAGCAAAATTACAGGAGTTGAGGAAAAATCTTAACCAACAAAGCACATGTGGCTCAAAAAAATCCCAGCATTCTCTTTTGGCAGGTGCTTTGAAAAGGAAACAGTAAGTTTATAGAAATATTTTTGCTGAAAAGATTTGTTTCTTAAAACATTGATTAAAACAATTATTATGCATTTTTTTAATAATTTTATTGGTTCTTTGTTAAATATTTTAAAGGGAAATCAATTTTTTTTTTCTAATTTTTGAATAAGCTAATATGTTTAGCTTTAAATGTGAAAAGCTTATCTAGTTTTATCATGATAACATTTGATAAAGAATATAATGTACCATGCATTAATAACCTTCACATTTTGTTAAAATACCAATAAAAGTTTAAAGTTTTTCGTATAAATTTAGATTAAACTGAAAAGATGACCAGATTTAACTGAATGTATGGTGATAACATTAAGCATATTCATAGGAATCATTTCTAGTTGACAGAGAAAAATTATCCTTTTTGTTTCAATGAATTAGTGTACAGTTTTTAAACACTTGCTCATTTTCATCTAATTAACCAAATCATTGAGTTTGGTTTCTTTGGTATTGGCATGGTATAGTAAATGTTTCCAACTTTGCTAATACCCCTGTTACATTTAGTTGAATTATTTCATAACATATATAAAAATATACTTGTAATATAGGTTTTATTATTGATATTTTGATTATAATTCACTCTAATTTTTAATCTATATAGATCTGACTCATCTACATCTCAAGAAAAGAAACGGTCTCGAGAGTCTGGTATAGTACACTTTATTTGCAAGTTTTAGGGTTTTTACAGTTTGTTTTAATCTAGAAATTATAATAATATAAAATTGAGCCATTCCAATTTTATTAAAAATATTTATCAGATGCCAAAATTTATTGAATATTACTTATATTGGTACTTAAATTATTTTAAAGTGTATTAATAATTTTATATAATAAACTGTTGTAAGAATAAAACAGCTTCTTTGGAATAACTAATACATTTTATGTAGTGGATTGTGGACAGTGTTAGTGGTTTAGTGTGGTAAACAAGTAAGAGTGGTATTTTATCTTTATATGTGGCTGATGAATTTTTATTACCTAAAGATATATGTTCAAAAATACTGAGCTTTCTTTTGGTAATGGCTACTTTTCAAACCTGCAAAATAACTGTAGCATTGGTTGTTTTCATATTAGTGACCACTATGTACTGTGCCACAGTAATTTTTCAGTTATTTACAATACACTAATTTGTGTAATTCTCACTTCTTTTGTATTTAGTGTCTAGGTTAGTGTTGGTATTAGTGCATAGGTCTTTAAAGATTTTTTTTTTAGTTTATTAATCTGCATAGGAAAGTTTTGAAGCTTCTTAACTTCAAAATTAACAATTGCATGTAACACCTATAATGAGAGTGAAACTAAAAATTCCAGTATTTGTGATGAATCTACTTAAATTTTCATAGAGTATAGCTAGAAGTTTCTTATTGTGGACACTATATAAGACAATGACTTGAACTCTCAAATGACTTCAAATAAGGGCTGCATGATCCATTATTAACAGGAAATCTGTTATACAGTCGGGTGCCCAGATAACCTAATATGTAAAAGAACTCCAAGTAAATCCATATAAAAATATGAAGATGTCTCAGAGCAGGAGACCAAATTTGTAGCTCTACAGATACATCACAGGAAACTTCAGACTTGTTAACACCAGTCCAGCATTTTGTCATATTGCAGTCATTCACTCTGCCATCTAGTACAAATTAAAATTTTTGTAGAAAACACAAAATAGCATATTTCTATTTGCATTCCATGTTTTTGATATGAAAATACAGACCAGTATATTTAATTTCATTTATTTTTCCTGGTTCAGCATACATTTTAGTGAACAGTGATTCCCCCCCCCCCAATAAATAATAAAAATTTACATGATAAAAGTTTAATATTTTAAAGAGCTTATTATTATAATTACCTTGATAGAAAAACTACTTAAAAAAATAAATAAAATAAATACCCCCTCAAGCAGCTGCTTGCCACAGATGTCTGACAGGAGCCTGTCAGTTTATATGACATAGTAGAAGGTCTGTGAGGATGGCAGGACCTCAGCAGAAAAACGATACATACATTCATGCCTTACCCGGGGCTCGTACCCAGGTCCCGTACATCAGTAGCCAAGCGCGCTTGTTAAAAAGAATTCTATTTAAATGTAGTAGGAACTGTGAGCAAGATACATAGTTTGAACTCAAGTACATGCTATTTTTGCCTGTTGGCAAATTTTAATCAGAAATTCTCTAGTAGCCAACATATCATCACATTTTACATTATTTTTCTACCGTACTGTTGAATTTCATTTGGCACTTTTGACTATGTTAATTCAAATTATTGTTACAAACGTACTTGAAAAATTTAGCCTAGGTTTGACATTCTCAAAATGTGAACCCCTAAGGCGATTGTTTTTGAATAATATTTTTTAATGTGGTGCCCAAGCAAAGTGTGAATGCTTAAGTCACTTTACAATATACATTCATAGGCACAACATGTTTTTGTTCTTGTAATACAAACTGCATATTTTCCATTTGCTTTTTGCAGTTTGTTGATAATCCTGACAAATTACCTGTAAGTCAGGTTTCTTAATTATGCTAAATATTAACATTAATGCCAAAAAAATTATCCTTACTTTGGCACAGACAAGATTTTATTTTGGTGGGAGGCTCTTAAAATATTTTTAGAGATATAATGTAAACTCATGAACTGATGATTTCTCTGGTGAGATAGGGTTAAATCCCTATAGTGAAATAGAAGGGGAGGGGTGCTGATTTCCAAGTCAAGGAAATCCTCTTCATTTTTATTTCTGAGAACTCATTCAACCTCAGGAGGTGATAAAATATCAGCATTTTTTGGTTCAGAAAACCAAAGATGTCAATAATAATAAAATCAAAAAGTAGTCTACTCATCTTAATCAATAAAACTAACCCAAATCAAGTGTTTTAAAAAATTCGATTTTCAAGAGCAACAAATTGCAAGTCATTAAAAATATTTGAATACAGTGTGCCCATTGCTTACAAAAATATCGATTACAAAGTTAGATTACTGATAACCAGTAGCATAGTGAAAGGGGTAGGTCATGAGATCTGGCTCCTTTTCCTACATAAAAAAAAAATTGCACATGTATTTATGCTTGAGGTCTGAGCATTTACTTATGGATCCACCTTAAAACACTCCTCACTCCAGTTTTCTTTTAAGGACATTCAGTTTGAGTATGCTTGCAATAATGATGGTAACCAATTAGGTTTTTTTTTCACAAATTGTAAGTTGAGAAATGCCTTTTTTTTATTTTTCATTCTGCTATCAAAATTATAATAAACGTGAACCATGAATGAACCAATTCTGGCAGTAATTGATTCTTTTATGGTGATTCGTCAATGAACTGAATCTAGCTTTAATTTCCATCACTACCTAAAGGATGGTGAATTGCCATTGAATTCTAACCCCAGAAAAAAAAAATCTACATTATTATTTAGAAGTCTGGAAAACTGGTAAAACACATCAGAACTTGCTTTAGTAGACTTACTCGAACAATTCTAAGAAGTGGAACAATCAAGAATAAATCAACGATTAAAGATTATAAGTGGTATAACAATAATTGATGATGGATTGACAATTACAAGTGCTTTACAATATAGTGCATTTTACACATAGTCAGACTGAATCATACATTCCACATTTTTTGATGGACAAGATTAGTTCTGTAGGAGCTGGCAGGAAATAACAGATGCCACCTGGACACCTCCAAGACCACTGATAGTGTCCTGTGTAACTCTCCTGATGAATTTAGCTGCACTTTATAAGTGCTTTGGGGAACTGAGTGGTACAAACTGCACAGTTGTCTTTTTAAGCATTATCTCTTTTAGATGGCTAGTACAGCAGTTTCTCATTTCTAAGAGTTAATGTTTTTTTTTTATGATATATAACTTTGAATTTTGTGTCAGCCCTTAACAAAAATATTCATGTGACTTATTAAGAATCAAATGTTTAGTTAATATATCAATAAAAATATTTCCGAAGAAGAATGATACCCTAGTGTTCTACAAGCTGTTTAAGCTTGCAGCACACTTGTCTTGCCTGACAATATTTGTAAAAAGACTGCAGTTTTTAAGTAAAGATGAATGGATTACTTTGTTCCACCTTAAGGACTTTTACTTCTGGGATCTCACAATGGCACATGAATGTGTTGTATAACACCAGTTCTGGAACATTGATCCAGGGCACCATTCTTCTTGGGGAAAAAACTTTAACCACTTAAATTTTCTGATTGCTCTTATATTTTTGTGAAAAACTGAAATTCCCGTGGAAATTAATGCACAAGTTCAAATTAATGTGGCCTTAAGTTCTTATATTTTTAAATCTTTCAGGTGTATGTAATATTTTATAATGTGTACATTTAACCTTCTTTACTGTGATTGTTTCTAAAAAAATCAAGATTTTAGTTTTGCAAGATACATTTTTTCTGAACTGTTAATATTTACTTTTTGTGCACATAGTACTTTTGCTATGTTATGCAAGGTGTGAATGTCACATTCTGTGAAGCCACAGTATTTATTGGTATAGAGCAAAATGACATTCTGTGCTATGATGTGGCATTCACATCATTCTCTCGTGTTATTCTTCACTCGTGTGTGTATCTACATACATTGTGTAGTTCTCTCAGAAAAAAAGCCTTTGCCAATGGATTAATGGTACTGGCACTTCACAATATATGTAATATTTAGCTTTATGTGTCACTGTTATCATTACAGATGATGCTGAAGAACAAAATCAGGCAGAAAATGAAAATGGAGTGGCATTATCCCAGAATGGCAAATCTGACACAATTACATCCTTTTTAAGCAGTCCTGCTGTTGGTCTCCAATGTCTCGGTGTTCTTCCAGGATTGGGAGCATATTCAGACAGCAGTGATTCAGAAAATTCATCCAACAGTGAAACAGAAAAAGACAACGATTTTGACCTAATTGGACGAAGACGTGTACGTGTGCAGCATATCCAACATCATTCGTAAATTTCTTTAACCCTTAATTTGTATCGTGGTGTAGTCAAGACATAACTGGTATCACTGGGTCAATCTGACCTCCAATTGAAATTGCCAATTATGAGTGACAACTGAATTTTTTTATGACAAGTCAGTTAAAATGAAGAACTGAACATTTTTACATTTAGTTTAATCATGAACACTTGGGTCAAAATGACCCACAATACCAGTTAAGGGTTAATCAGAAAGCAGTGAAAATTTCGAATCACTAAATAAGATTCGTGGTTTATTTGTATTTCTAAGGCCTATAGCAGAATTTTATTGTTCAGTCATTATGACTGAAGAACTCTAATAATTAATTGTATTGCCTTGTAATATACTTTTAAGACCAGCAAATCATTACTTTAACATGTATCCAGGCTTGTAAATAAATTTTAAAGTTATCACAAAATGCTTTGTGCAAGTAGTGATGCATAACTGTTATCATGATTCTGTTTCAGGATCATATTTTCACAAATTGATTCTTATTATGATCCTTTTTTTTTCCAGACTCTTAATAATTTCAGCTCCATATGCTCGCTCATTCACTTACCCCTTCACCCTATAAACCTCTAACATTGTTGATAAAGCTGCTCAACCCTCACTCCTCATTCAGGGAGTAAAAAAGTTTTTTTTTTCCCTAGAATCCCTCCTACCAAAACTTTGAAGATATGTTGCTGGATATTTTATACAGCAATTTGATAATTCTAGATATTCATTATGTTGTCTCAGTAATTATTATATTTTGCTTACATTGCCATTTTCTTTAAATAGCACTTTTCAAAAAGTATTGTTATGTTCATTACAAGATAATGGCTTTATATATTGATTTCTGAATATAGCAGTGTCGTAGCCAAGGGGGTATGGATTGGGGATTAACCCCTCTGGGGAAATAATATTCCAAAATGTCTTTAGTTAATCAGTTTACACTGACAAAAACATTTTTTCTTTTTCCTCTAAAAATTCAGGCTAATCCTGGCTACACCACTGATATATATTAAGAGTTTTTGGCACATCTAACTAATGATAAACGATAAAACAAATAGATGAAAATTGCTTCTATAAAAATTAACTGTTAGGCTATCATATTTGCAATGCCCAGGTTTGGATAGTGATCTTGAGTGATATTAGTGATCTGGGTGGATCCTTAGGACCCATAGACTTTATAATTATTATGTAACAAAAAAATTTAAAATGCAAGATAGAGTATTAAAATTTTTCTCTTTAAATTATTCAAAAAACAAAAAATAGCCACTAAAATAATTTGTCTAGTAATTTTTTATTTTAAAAAAATTCACTATTTTGCTTCTCAGTAAAGAAAAAACACCATGGTGAGTCCTGAGGACCCACAGCTCACCAATAAGAGGATTATTTTTTTAAATTATTGTGTTAAGTTTCTGACTAAATTAGATATAATGATCTAACTTGTAAACACAGTAAATGAGTTACTAGTGTTATAACTTTCATAAAAAGAATAGGAATTTAAATGAAAAAAAAAATTGCATGCAATAAGCAATTGGTGATTACTATTGTTATTAAGCTGTTAGATGCATTCACATCTATGATAACATGGGTAGTTACATTCAGAAAGGTAAATGATGCATATGATAATTAAATTCTGTTGTTCCTTATAACTAAATTTTAAGAATATTTCGGAGCATGCCGAGTGCACATAGGAAGACACTTGTCTGACACAATTGCAGCACCCCTGGTGGTGTATTTGAAAAATTGCCATTCCTATCTTTGGTAATATAAGAATAGATAGCATAAAAAGAAAAACTTTTAGAGCATCATTGATTTAGTAAGAAACAAAACTCGCTAACCGCTGCCGGTAGCTCAGCGGTTTAGAGCACCTGACATGTTATCAGGAGGTCGTGGGTGGTAGCTCAGCAGTTTAGAGCACCTGACATGTTATCAGGAGGTCTTGGGTGGTAGCTCAGCAGTTTAGAGCCCCTGACATGTTATCAGGAGGTCGTGGGTGGTAGCTCAGCAGTTTAGAGCACCTGACATGTTATCAGGAGGTCGTGGGTGGTAGCTCAGCAGTTTAGAGCACCTGACATGTTATCAGGAGGTCTTGGGTGGTAGCTCAGCAGTTTAGAGCCCCTGACATGTTATCAGGAGGTCGTGGGTGGTAGCTCAGCAGTTTAGAGCACCTGACATGTTATCAGGAGGTCGTGGGTGGTAGCTCAGCAGTTTAGAGCACCTGACATGTTATCAGGAGGTCGTGGGTTGTAGCTCAGCAGTTTAGAGCACCTGACATGTTATCAGGAGGTCTTGGGTGGTAGCTCAGCAGTTTAGAGCCCCTGACATGTTATCAGGAGGTCGTGGGTGGTAGCTCAGCAGTTTAGAGCACCTGACATGTTATCAGGAGGTCGTGGGTTCATATCCCACCCGGGCTCAAGACAATTTTCCCTCTAAAAATTAAATCGACCTCCAGAGTGGTTAATATTTGTATATAACAGGAATAATACAGATTGAAAATAAAAGAAAAACAACCATGACCATCCATGATATAAAGATGCAAATTGTTCTGATTAACAAATTCTCTCTCATTTTTCAGATATCAGTGGATTAGATAGTGTGACAGTTATGGTCACTTGATGCCACTGGACCTTCCTGTGAACTACCTCAAATGTACAGTTCATACAACACCCCACAGCCTCTACAGAACTCCAACAAAATAAGTTCAGCATGTAATGCTGAACTTACTGTAACACTGATGCCACTATGTAAGGAAATGTAGTTGCGTTAGGCCAAGCCGTCGTCATAGCTGACTGGGCTCACTTTGAATCTGCATTTCACTAACCATCTGCCTGTGTTTTACCTATCTTCCTATTGCTTTTCTCTTGTCCTTGGTTGGTTTGTCAAGATTATTGTTCCAGCATATCTTTCGAATGTGAGAACCAAAATTGATGTGTTATGTGTCAGATGAAAGAAAGCTTGTGAGGTCATAGAACCATGCTTTCTTGCCCCCCACCCCCCAAAAGGTAAATGTGGGAAGCGTTCTACTGTACCAAACACAAGGGCCCACAGTTAAGTTAGTTGTCAAATGTAAACTTCTCATGAAGGATCATTCTAAGTTACTTCAATTCCCCCCCCCCCCCCTCCCAAAGAAGATGTAAATTTAATGGGAGTTAACCCAAATGAGTTATCTCAAATTATAGCTTGTGATGCTTACCATATTGGGGGTTACCTCAAATCACACACCCCTCCTTAAAAAGTGGAAGGAAAATGGGGGTTGATGATTAAGTCATATGTCAAATGTAAGCTTTGAACATAGGTATTTTTATCTACAACATAAAAAATTTAAATTGAAAAATTTTTAAAAATACTTATTTTCCTTTGTATTCCCTAAAAAGCGAAACAAAAAAAAATATTGGTGGGGTATAATCATCACTAACTTCATTTTCACTTCAAAGAAAGATAGAGTGCGACTTGACCTACTCAGCGAGAAATGTCGATACCTTATCTTCCTTTGAAGGGAATGCGAATTCACCGACTTGATTCTCCACTGGTATGCTCTAATTTAATTTTTTTACTTTTTAGAGTGCACATAGGAAGATAGGTTTTTTTTTTTAAATTTATATTTTTTACTTTATTTTCTCTCTGTATTCTTTATTTTCATAGCTTGAAAGTTTATTATTAAATCAATGAGGCTTTACAACAATGATGGATGAGCTACAACCTCTAGACCAAATCTGGCCTGCAAAGTATTTGTGAATCCATTGGAAAGTTTTTAAAAATAGCATTTACATTTTATTTTTGTTAATACATATTTATTCCCCCCCCCCCTGACTCCTGTATTAAATTTAAATATTTTGTATCCTTAGTACGACTAGAATAATGAGAAAAGTAACAATTTTTTTTTATAGTACAATATTTAAAATTTTTCTCAATCTAATAATGATGCACATTGCTACTGGTCCAGAAATAAAAAGTTTCCCACCACTGCTCTACAAATTTGTAATTGGCAATTTTTTTCATTATCCGCATAGTTTGGAAGCTAGGGGCTCACATTTCAGATATGTCACCTGGGATACTGCAATCGTGTCAAACTTGCTGATCATTGCCAGTTCTCTCTGTGTATTGACCATTATTATTTCTTTAGCATTGTGCTTTCATGAGATATTCCTCTGGTTATGGACTTTCTTTACCATCCTACTTATTTCAAATATATATTTCCTGTTCTGTAAATGGGGCGGGGGTGGCTCAGTCGATAGCGCGCCAGGCTCGTAATCTGTAGTTCCCAGGTTCGAGTCCCAGCTGGGTCAGCGTTGAGATTTATCTCCGCAAAATTCCCCGCCCTGCCCATGGTCAGTAGGGGACACCGATGGGCTTGGAAAGGCCGCCGTCCGTCGGATGGGACGTTAAGCCGTGGCCCCGTGTGCGGGAGAGCCATACCCCGTGCACGTTAAAGAACACGCTGGATGGCGTTGACGGAAGGCTACCATCTGTCTCCCAACAGCTGTTCCAGTGGGTCCCCTTCCCCAACCTTCTCTGAGCCTTCGGGGTCCATGTGACCTGGCCATTTAGCCCATGGTGTGCAAAAAAGTGCCGCTCAGAGGTAAAACAACCCAACCCAAATCCTGTAATGTTGCCCATGAGCAGGTACATAAAATGCAATGCGAGGTCCTTCAACGGAGTGTAGACAGCCCTGATGTTGAAAATGATACTAGACAAGAAAAGTCGAGTAGCATCCTGTGATAGACTAACATAGCCTCCATATATGCAATGGCATGTTTAGTAACCTGAGTGAAATTTTGCATTGCTTTGACCGTGTTGCTCACTAGAAATATAAGTGAGAGTTACAAAGCTTTCCAAAGGTATTTTTGAAATGTAGCAGACCTGAAATGAGAATAGACAATGTCGAATAGGACCTTGTTAGAATTGGCTTGAGGGACACTTTTTTTTGCAGACAGTCAGTCACAAGAATCCCAAGGGTTCAGCTTCTTGCGGAAGAGAATCCAGTGCGCCAGCTGCTAAAAGACAGAACCTCCCATCAAAATCATGTTTAAAGTGCACAGGGTATGGCTCTTCTGCACACACAGACCATGGCATAATATCCCTTTGTCACGTATTGGGTTGGGTTGTTTTGTGTCGCGTATTTGGAGATACATTGTTTTACCTCTGAGCGGCACTTTTTTGCACACCATGGGCTAAATGGCCAGCTCATAACGACCCCAAAGGCTCAGAGAAGGTTGGGGGAGGGGAGCCACTGGAACAGCTGTCGGGAGACAGATGGTAGCCTCCCGTCAAGGCCATCCAGCGTGTTCTTTAACGTGCACAGGATATGGCTCTTCCACAGATAGGGCCACAGCTTAACGTCCCATCCGACGGATAGCGGCCTTTCCAAGCCCATCGATGGCCCCTATTGACCATGGGCAGGGTGGGGGAGTTTTACGGAGAAAAGTTTCAACGCTGACCCAGCTGGGACTCTAACCTGAGAACTACAGATTACGAGCCTGGCGCGCTACTGACTGAGCTACCCCCGCCTCCACGTATTGGGGAACTATAGTTGGACCTCCATAGACAGTGGCTGTTTTACAATTATGTATTACCTGTAACAAGCACATAACCAAAGGGGACTGTACAAGTCTTTCCCTTCCCCCCAAAAAAAATCTAGGGTGATTGGAAATTTAAATGATTTTGAATTTTTAAGAGAATTTTTTTTCCTGTGTATGTGGCTAATACATTTTTTTTTTGTTATGTATAATTATAAACTTACCAGAGGTAAATAATATGTCGCCAATAATTCAGTAGTAAAGAATCACAGGATGTGTCCTGTAGACATCGAACTCAGCAGAAGTCACACTAGCTGAAGGAAAAACGTTAGCCGATGATAGTGTAGTGGTTAGCATAACTGGCATTTTCCAGGAGACTTTGGTTCGAATCCCACTCATATAATTTTTTTCAGCTTATTATTTCATTAATGCCACCAATATTTTTTTTCCTTCCAAAGTAATTTATTCTGCCTTTGCTCACCTCCCCCCCCCCTCCAAAAAACACCTTTTTTTCAGGTTGTGCGCGCCTGACCGCACAACGTATTAAAATATTAACATAATTTTTAAAACAGTCAGTGTGAGATTTTAGATAATGCATAATAAAAATTGGCACGGTATTTAAAAAAAAAAGGTTTGCCATCATAGCTGTAGAATCATTTAAAGTCGGTCTCTTCTGGAGCATTTAACGGAATGGATTTACGAAACTAAACAAGAAGTGAAGAAATATAGCCTTGTGAAACCCCAGCTGTAATGTTGAACAGCGCATTTTTACTGTAGTCATTTTGTTTGCAGTTACTCCATTAGACCCGATCACCCACAAATTATCTCAATTAGCTGGTTTAAAATAACCTAGCCAGGCTCGTAATCTGCAGTTTATCTCTGCAATACTCCCTGCCCTCAGTCAGTAAGGGGCATTGATGGGCTTGGAAAGGCCGCCGCCGTCCATCGGATGGGACATTAAGCTGTTGTCTCATGTGCGAGGAGTCATACCCTGTGTGCGTTAAAAAACACGCTGGATGGGAAGCTACCATCTGCCTCCCAACAGCTGTTCCAGTGGGTCCACTCTCCCCAACCATCTCTGAGCCTTGGGGCGGGGTGGCTCGGTCGGTAGCGTGCCAGGCTCGTAATCTGCAGTTCCCAGGTTTGAGTCCCAGCTGGGTCAGTGTTGAGAAATCTCCGCAAAACTCCCCGCCCTGCCCACAGTCAGTAGGGAACACCGCTGGGCTTGGAAAGGCCGTCGTCCGTAGGATGGAACCTTAAGCCGTGGCCCTGTGTGCAGGAGAGCCATACTCTATGCACATTAAAGAACACGCTGGATGGCCTTGACGGGAGGCTACTATCTGTCTCCCAACAGCTGTTCCAGTGGGTCCCCTCCCCCAACTTTCTCTGAGCCCTCGGGGTCCTTTGACCTGGCCATTTAGCCCATGGTGTGCAAAAAAGTTCTGCTCAGAGGTAAAACAACCCAACTCTTAGCCTTTGGGGTCCTTGTGATCTTGCCATTTGGAAAATGTGTTCAATGCTGTTCAGAGGTAAAACAACCCACTCATTTTTAAGTTATCAATAAAATACTTCATTCTTTCGATCACAATTATACGAAAAGCTTTATGAGGGATAGAATACAGCCATAGATGGTGACTAATACCTTTGTAGTTGTCGGAACTGTAATACACTTTTTTTCTTGAAAAATATTTTTGCCGAATGCGACAGAATCATCCACGAGTTTTCGATATGCCTGTAAATTCATCTATGATTGGTGACCTTTGGTAAGATAGCTATTTAGAGATCACCGAGGCAATTTCTGATCGTGATATAATCAGTATTATAGCCAGAAATGCATTTGTCGTTGTAAGCAATGGGAGCCAGCATTATTCAGGACATCGTTAAAACGTTCAGGTATTGCCACGACAGAATCATCATTTTGTCATCTTTATATCTGATTCTATTTTCAACTTTTTTAAATTTACGTTGAATTCCATCCCTCTTAAATATTTGCTTTGTACCATTTGAAAATTTAACCCATTACCATCTTCCGCAGCCACAGGTAATTCATTTATGAATGAAAATGAATTCTTATGAAATTATACATACCGTGAATGCCCAAACAGAAATGGATTCCGTTTGGGCATTCATGGTGGAAAACATTTGTGATTAGAACTTTTAATAAGCTATTTCTAGTATTTGAAAGCTGCCATTGTTTAAAGGGAATTCTGATCCTGACATAACAGTAAGAGAAAGGGATAAAAATTATAGTTTCCTAAAAGATTCTATTAAAAACTGTATTAATTAAATACTTCTAGTAAAATCCTTGAAATCTTTTTTTTTTTGGCGCTTTATATCCGTTATTACTAATGTACCATAAAATCCCAATCAGTCGAAATCAACATTTTGGCCAAACCTCTTGTGTAATGACGACCATGGTCAGAAGAACATGAAACCAGTTAATAGATGGAAGATTAAGAATTATTTCTTCTGTTCGTCTTTCTTTATGTATCATCAGAAAACTGGAAGAAAGTTTATCTGCCGATTGTGAAAACTGGCACAATTCTATGAACAATAATAATCCTTAAAAGTAGCCAACAATCACTGCATCCCCCGTAGCCAAATTACCAAACTGAAGCAGACGTGGACATGTACGCTTAGTAGAAAATAAATACTGCCGAACAAGAAATAGTCGATCTTGAAATGTGGAAAAGAATAGATGGAGTGTAATGGCTAGAATAGTTTTCTTTCATGACGAAATGAAAATGCATTCGCAGAGAATCCAGTGAAAGATCCAAAGGAAACACCTTTGCATGGTAGAAAGAGCCAAATTCCCAGCAAGCGATATTACCTTCTCGTGAAGAAACGAATAGGCTGCATTTACAACTCGCTAAAACGTTGCATAAATTTGAAGAAAAATGTCTATCGCTCAGGAATACTCCCGCAACTCTGAATTATTCTTTCAAGATTATTAGGTTCCTTTTTCTGGTAAATATGATGATCGATTCGTTTTTTGAAAGAAACGGGACGCATCTGGGCTAGGAAATTCTTAATTTAACAGCTGAGATAATGTTTAGCTGTTCTTGAGTGTGACTGAGGTAGAATGACAAAGAATTGTTTGAAGCTAAAACAGCCTTTGAATAGGGAAAAACGTAAAGATATATCGCATCAACCGTGAAAAGATGTTCCAAAATATTAATTTCGTTAAGTGTTTGCATTTATTGTGATTTTCAAATTTTTTTCCCAGAATAGCTTCATTGGTTTAAATTAATTTCGCTAGAATCTTACACAAATTATTAGGAATAGGATAATTTTATAAACTATATAAACCTTGTCACTCGTAAATGTAAAATATATACAGTAGTTTAATTTTATCAGAGCTGTTTTGTTGATGAACACTTTAAGCCATTTCTAGTCTTAAAACTGACAACGTTAAAACCACGCTTTGCACTGCAAAAGTGATTGTAACGCTTTTGAATGAATAGACAATCTGGGACCAAATACTTTAATTTTTAACAAGCTGTTGTTTGAATCTTGAATGAAAAACAAAGGACCATCCTCAATAAGTATATATCATGCTCAACTACACAAGAAACAGCGGCGCTAAAAAGTGATTTTGTAGGATTTCTTTACGAAATGTGGCTTAGTCCATTCATGCTCACAGCCACACAATTGTAACGTTATGATTTTTTCATTTCAGATGTCGATGGCAACACTGAAGGAGAAAATCGCAAAGTTGATGAAGATGCGGTTCAGTCGTTCCAAAATGCGAATTCGAAAAAAGATGACGAAACTGTTTTGAATAGTCGTGCTCTTGTTCACCCATGTCTAGGTGTTCTTCCAGGATTAGGAGTATATTCAGACAGTAGTGATTCAGAAAATTCATCCAACAGTGAAACTGAAAAAGGGAAAGATTTTCACTGAATTGGAAAAAGATGTGTGAGTGGGCGACATATCCAGCATCATTCGTGACTTTCTTGGATCAGAAAGAAGCGGACATTTCACAGCCAAGAATAGGATTCGTTGTTCATTTGTATTTGATTTTGGCCTGTAGCAGAATTTTGTTTGTTCAATCGTTATGACCGAAGAACTCTAACGATAGTATTGCTTTCTAATATACTTTGAGGACCACTATAGTCTAATATGTAACCTGACTTGTAAATAAAGTTTGAAGTTATGTAAAATGTTTTGCATGTGTAATAACTGTTGTCATGATTGAATAGTTTTTGAAATTGCTCTTTAGTCATTGGCAAAACTTTTTTTCACACATTTTAAGTGTGACAGTATATATATATACACGTATTTTCGAAAATTTAAGTGATTTAACGTAATCATGTAAGTATGTTTTGTAACTACTGCTGTCCAACCCTAACATTAAGGCAGTAATCTAAGTTCGATTCAATGGGTAGTATTGAATTAGGGCATCATCTAACAAAAATTAAAAATTCTTGGTTTTAATGGTGTCTCCGTAGAGTCTGCGCCTATGTCATTTTATAATTTGAAAAACGCAAATTATATTTTGCGTCTTTTCTGAAGTCTTCCTCGCAGATCTCTGGTGTATTAAACTGACAGTCTCCTGTCAGACCTGTGTGGCAAGCAGCTGCTCGACAAAATATTTTATCTTGCAAAGCAAAATCTAAACGTATACAATAGTAAACTGTGAAAGATAATTTTTTAGCCAAAGTACGATTTTTGCTTTGATGCTGGTGGCAACGTTGAAGAGATGTACTCAACAAATGCATTACAAGCGCCAAGTAAAAGCAAACGTATTTATGAAACAAAAATATGCTGAAAATTATAAGTAGCGTTTTAAAACGCTTAAAAGGAGCAAATACTGAAAATCAGAGGAAATGCCTATATTACAAGACGTGTATAAATATTATTAATAACTTCCTACATTCAATTTTGAACATGAAAGATTTAGTTAAATATATTGATATTTCCTTGTCGCAGTCTGCAACAAAAAGAACGTCATTTTTATGAAAAGTCCTATAAATATTCGAATTGCAATCTGCAACAAAACCGTCATTTTTTAATGAAAAGTTCTATAATATATATTTTACAATCTAGATTACTTAATGGTATGTAAAAAAGGCTTTTTGACACATCTAATTAACAAATAAAAGAGTGAAAAGAACCATCAAACTGCCGTACTCAGAATATTACGTTTTCATAAAGATTTTTAGTTCAGCTTTTTCACTTTGGTTACCAGTAAGTTTCTAAAACGTTCTATATTAATACTATAAGAAATGCGATAGATTTTTCTGAAAATTGATTGGTAGGTACTCTAGAAAAAGAAGACTAATTTTTGTTTAATTCAAAAAGTTAAACAGAACAAGGTTTCTCTCACTACGTTATTACCTTGAATCCTTTTTCAATCCAAGGTTAAAGAAGTCCGGTCAAACTGATTTTGCATTCGGTATCTATCCTTAGCAACAGCTGCTGCTTTGGACTTTGTAGACTAATTCCAATAGGATTTTGAACAGTTAGCTGAAAAAAATTGAGTTTCGTTGTGAGCGAGACTCGAATCGACGTCTCCTGAATATATGCCAGCTGTTGCCATTTTCAGCTAATTGTGACTATAAATCTTCCCGATTTTATCACTCGACGCACTATCTATGATAAAGACAGGCAACATAGTTGCCGCAATTACTATTATTTAACATCATTGCGGTAAAGTTACTCGATCAGAGATGGCGCCACGAGAGAGGCAAAAAGTGGGAAGATTTATAGTCAGCTGAAAACGCGCCAGCCGCCGATAATTTAGTGGTCAGAACATCTATTGTTTTCAGGAGATGCGAGTTCCACTCACAGCAAAACAATCTCTACAGCTATTCACAAGTTCCATGTTTACAGGATTTTTCTTGTGGTACTCTACCTAATAAGTTTTTGATATTTTCTGCCCCCTTTGGGATGGGATTGGCTCTGTCGATAGTGCACCAGGCTCATAATCTCTAGTTCCCAGGTTTGAGTCCCAACTGTGCCATCGTTGAGTTTTATCTCTGCCAATCCTCTATTAGAAAGGGGTTACCAATGAGCTTGGAACAGCTGCTGTCCATTGGATGGGATGTTAAGCAGTGTCCTGTATACAGGAGAGCCATACCTTGTGTGCACCTTTTTGTCTTTTAATACACTGCTGGCCATTAAAAGTGCAACACCAGGAAAGACAAAATATCAAAGCCATATTTAGTGAATACATAGCTTATGTTACCGGAATCAAATGATTACAAATACAACTCGGTTAGATTTGTGGAATACAAAGAAATCAGTATCTTGTGTAGCCACCATGAGCGGCAATAACTGCTGCTACACGGTCCGGCATTGAGAGGATGACACGTCGGATGTGTTTGAAGAATGTCAGTCCATGCAGTTTCAATACGTAACCAAAGTTCTTCTGTTGTAACAGCTGCTAGTGTGCTAGTTGTCATGTGATCATAGACCAGACATGTTCAATTGGGGACAGATTTGGTGAATGCGCAGGCCAAGGCAGAAGTGTCGCATGGAAGTGTCGCATCCAGAAATTGTTGGGCGATGCATGCCACATGGGTTGGGTTGTTTTACCTCTGAGCGGCACTTTTTTGCACACCATGGGCTAAATGGCCAGGCACAAGGACCCCGAAGGCTCAGAGAAGGTTGGGGGAGGGGACCCACTGGAACAGCTGTTGGGAGACAGATGGTAGTCTCCCGTCAAGGCCATCCAGCGTGTTCTTTAACGTGCACAGGGTATGGCTCTCCCGCACACGGGGCCACGCCTTAACGTCCCATCCGACGAACGGCGGCCTTTCCAAGCCAATCGGTGTCCCCTACTGACCGTGGGCAGGGCGGGGGCATGCCACGTGGTCGGGCATTGCTCTGTTGGTAAATGGCACCAGAGAGCCCCTGAAGATATGACCACAGGCTCCAACACCTGTGATCTAATGCTGACTGTTCAAAGTATTGGTAATGCATACGAGGTGTGTGCATGAGTGAAGTCCAATGACACCCCATAGCATAACACCAGGGGCTGGACCTGTATGGCACTGCATCAGGCATGCCTCACTGAACCTGTCGCCGCAGTACCGGCAAATACGGATTCGTCCATGAATTTGGTGCTGCTTACTGAAATGGGATTCGTCTGAAAAGACGATGCGATGCCATTTGCACATCCATTCATGATGTTCTTGGCACCATCGCAGTCACATACGCCTGTGTTGTAGAGTCAATGGTAGTCAAAGCAATGGCCGCCTAGCAAAGATGCCCCAATACTGAAGACACCACCAAACCATACATGCGGACACTGGTTGATGTGCAACACACCCTAACTGTTGAGCTAAGGTATTTCATATGGGTATACGATCATTCAAAGCCATGTCATGAGATGTCTGTCCTCTCGTTCGTTTGTGTGACAAGGCTATTGAGATCCGTCACGTCAGTGAGTTCGTTCCTCCTCTACCCACTTCCATATTCTCATCACTAGGGCAGCATTCCGTCCAACATGAGCACCAATGTCGTGGTACGATAATCTGCCTTCTCATAATTCCACAATTTTCCCTCGATCAAAGCCGGAAACCTGGTCGTATGGATGCCGTGTTCTTCGACAGGGCATACTTGATCTTTTAGTGCGCAAGAACTGCGAACAAGCACAATTCCAGTGCTTCACATTGGCTCTTTGTAATCTCTTATACCACTTCCAGGGACGTTACTGTTACGCATGATGTGCGTATGTGCTGCGCTTTGAATCATTTACATGTTCTCCCATGGGCTATCCATCTTGCATATTTCGGGACAATCTGACGAGTTCTTCCTGGTATTGCACTTTTAATGGCCAGCAGTGTATATGAAACTTTCCTTTATTACAGGAGCTGGGTTGTTTTACTTCTGTGAGGCACTATTTTTCACACAGTTGGCAAATGGTCAGGCCACAAGGACCCCAAGAAGGGGACCCACTGGATAACACTTAGGAGACAGATTGCCACTCATCATGCATATTCTTTAACGTGCATAGAACCATGATTTTATGTCCTGCCAGATGTCGGCCTTTCCAAGCCCACTGGTGTCCCCTACAGGACTGAGAATGTTGAAGAGATAAAATTTCAACATTGTCCCAGGTGATTCAAACCTGAGAACTACAAATTACGAGCCTGGCAAGCAACCAACTGAGCCATCTCCACCAAGAGAGAAACTTGAATTTTTTAAAGAAGCATCATTAATTTCGCTGTTTTTCCAATGCAGATAAAAAAAAAAAGCTTTTCTTCCACACATTGATATACGGTTTTGTCTGGAAAGATTTTTCCGTCTCTGGTTATCTATAGACGATTGACTGACAGGGGGACATGCTAATTCTAACCCTGGAGCAGAAATGGTAGCTCTCTTAAAATTTGCACCTAGTGGTAATCCGGGTCATACACTTCTAGGAAAATCCGACCTGCGATGATTCAAGGTTGGGTTGTTTTACCTCTGAGCGGCATTTTGCACACCATGGGCTAAATGGCCAGGTCACATGGACCCCAAAGGCTCAGAGAAGGTTGGGGGAAGGGACCCACTGGAACAGCTGTTGGGAGACAGATGGTAGCCTCCCGTCAAGGCCATCCAGCGTGTTCTTTAACGTGCACAGGGTATGGCTCTCCTGCACACGGGGCCACGGCTTAACGTCCCATCCGACGGACAGCGGCCTTTCCAAGCCCATCGGTGTCCCCTACTGACCGTGGGCAGGGCAGGGAATTTTGCGGATAAATCTCAATGCTGACCCAGCTGGGACTCGAACCTGGGAACTACAGATTACGAGCCTGGCGCGCTACCGACTGAGCCACCCCCGCCCCAAATGATTCAAAGTCAAATCACGATCTAAGAGTGCTATGAACATAAAATTGGTGTCTGGGGGGTGTTTCGGGTTCTAAATGTTGGAAACGTTACGGAATTTCGTATTCCTAGGGTCCTTCGAGGTTAAAGGTCAAATTTAGATCTACCAGCGCTAGAAAGCTAAAAGTTTGTTGCTAGGGGTATTTTGAGTCATAGATCTCGGAAACGTTAAATTTTGGATTCGATGGGGCCTATGTGGTCAAATACAAATCTACCAATGTTGGAGGGCTAAAAATTGGTGAATAGAACTATTTTATGCAGAACTCGGAAACAGAGGAATTTTCAGATCCGGTGTCGCATTTAAAGTCAAATAGAGGTCAGAGTGACGGGTTAGAAATCAGAGGTGCCAAATACAAAGATTGATTTCTAATATATACACTCAGCAGCTGCTTTATTATAAAATTTCCTGTTATGCCAATAGTAACGTGGATAGAGAACTTTGTACTTCCTTAAATATGCTTCTTTATGTAAAACTTGACTGAAAATAATTTCTAGAGCTCATTCAAATCTATTTCAATCTCCATTTCCACCAACGTGTTCAGTAGAGAGTTACTAAAACAGAAACATTTAGTTAGAGCTCATTCTGCAAAAAAAATTATTCAAAATTGGAGAAAACCAATTATGAAAACTGCTAAAAATACACGTTATTAAAACTTAGTATAGTATTTATTGTTTCAACTTATGTTTTATTAACTTTTCTGAGCAATTATTTTAACTGGTATTGGTGGTGCTAAATATTCCAATTTTCACAACTCTAAATACTAAACAAATATTGTTGAAAATCGAAACCTGATATAAATTTGACAAAGATGTTTAAATTCTCTTTTTTTTTCATAAAAAGTTCAATTTACAGAGTTCTGTACCTGAGTTACGTTGGAGAACATGGAACTGTACCTAATCAAGTGGTTGCTAAGTGTATACTACTTTAAACATTAGGAAATCGCATTCTATTAAATGCTCCAAGACAAGTGTTAATAACCTTGATACCAATGGCCAAAAGGGAACAAGATCCCAATAAGTCATCATACTACCTTTGTGGTGGGGGGCAGGGGTGGCTCAGTCGGTAGCGCACCAGACTCGTAATCTGTAGTTCCCAGGTTCGAGTCCCAGCTGTGTCAGCGTCGAGATTTATCTCCGCAAAACTCCAAAACCTGCTCACGGTCAGTAGAGGACACCGATGGGTTTGGAAAGGCAGCCGTCTGTCGGATGGGACGTTAAGCCGTGGCCCGTGTACGGAAGAGCCATACCCTGTGCACGTTAAAGAACACATTGGATGGCCTTGACGAGAGTCTACCATCTGTCTCCCAACAGCTATTCCAGTGGGTCCCCTCCCCCCAACCTTCTCTGAGCCTTCGGGGTCCATGTGACCTGGCCATTTAGCCCATGGTGTGCAAAAAAGTGACGCTCAGAGGTAAAACAACCCAACCCAACCTTTGTGGTGGGGTAATAAAAGCCAAGTTTGTTTGCCAATAATAAATTCTTTTTAACCAAACAGTTATGAATGTGATCAAATTGGTAAGGTGCAGACATTTTCGATTTTTAAATTCACATTTAATTGTTCTTATATTCACTATATACATTCAATCACATTTGAAATTTTGAAATTTAAACAGTTTATTAAAATAGAAAAGTAAAGCATTTACAATACATACACAAACAGCATTAAAATGCTATTTGGTGACTGAAATTCAAAATAAAAATCTATTCAGTGTCTAAGTTGACTCTTGCTCTTCGAGCACACTTTGGACAATGGCCTTCCCATGTCAGGTAGCACTCCCTGGAAAAAAAAAGGTGAAATATAGTAAGAAAAAGAACACATCTAAATACCAAAAAAAAACTGTTATTTTTATACACATTGGATGGTGGTAGGTTTTTTCTGGGGTGAAGGAGGCGAGCAAAAAGCAAATTGATGTTTCAATAAAAAAGTTTTGTGAAAAAAAAATTAGTTTTTCCCGATGTGTGGGGACTCGAACCCCCATATCTCCAGTTTCATGCCAGAGTGTTCTAACAACTAAACAGTACTAGTTTAGTATTTAGAATACTCTGGCATCAATTAAAAAGAAAATTTATTATTGAAAATGCACGTAAAAATGCTTTTCTATATTAATAAATAAAAATGCTATAATGTTTTTTTTTCTTATTAATCTTATCTATTTTAAATAATTTTAAATAAATAATTTATCTATTTTAAATAATTTTGTTGTGCGCTGAAGATCTAAAAACATCAAGATTACCATTTTGTTAAGGAAATAAAAATTCATTTTTGATACATTAATAAATTATCAAAGGATTAATAAATAAGGTGCAAAGGATTAATAAATTAATCCTTTGCACTTGAGATGCGACCCTCAGTTGCCACTTGGTTTGATGCAGCAACTCGAATGGTGATTGAGAGATGACAATAACTGTTTTATAAACAGATATCTTTCTTCTTTACATTTTACTTTTAATTCCTACATCTTATATAAACTTCTAAAAAAGCAAAGAAATGAATGCCTGTTTAGCCATTTGAAATACATTAAATCACTGGTCAATCAAGAGGTGATTTTTGACACGTTCGTAACACTTGTCCCGACAGACCAAGAATGCATCTTGGCGAGTGCTTCCTAAAATATCATCATCATCCTCAAACAGCCATGGGCTACAGAGGTCCAACCAGACCATGCAATTTAGTTCTCCAAGCAAGTCTATCCTGAGCTAGTATTTTTTCTGTTTTAAATAATTTAAAATCTACTGCATCAGGCCACTGAACACCAATTCTAAATAAATCTAAATTCTAATAATTCTAAATAAATCTACTACTATAAATTCTAAATAATTCTAAATAAATCTACTGCATCAGGCCACTGAACACCAATTCTAAATAAATCTAAATTCTAATAATTCTAAATAAATCTACTACTATAAATTCTAAATAATTCTAATGCATCAGGCCACTGAACACCAATTCTAACAAGGTCCTGTTTGACATTGTCTGCCCACCACATCCTAGGTCTCCCCTTCTTTCTGAGGCCTTTAGGCACACTGTTCATAACCCTATTCGCCAATCTATAATTATTCATACGGGCAACATGGCCAAACCAGCGGAGTCTCTCTCTGCACAATATGCTGCTTAAAGGAGGTTGCAGACTCCTTTGCCTAACCTCATCATTAGTTACAAAGTTGAACCACCTACTGCCCAAGATACTGCACAAGCATCCGGAATCAAAAGCATCTAGTTTCCTGTTAACTTGTTTACACAGCGTCCAAGTTTCACTACCATAACTAACCCTAGAAAGAACCAAACTATTATACAGTCTAACTTTAGTTGTATACGCCTATTTCTCCACACTCTCCATAGATTCTTAAAAGTCCCGGCAGCAATCCCTATTCATCTGTTAATCTCATGTCGCACATCACCGTATCTGTTACGTAGCTCCCAAGATAATTAAACTGTGACACCTGCTCAAGAGTGCAACCATTCAGGTTAACTGAATCACAGTTTGCCTGACCAATTTTCATCACTTTAGTTTTCTCTCTGTTTATAACCAAACCTACTCTACTACCAGTCCTACTCTACTACCAGTCGGTAGCACACCAGGCTTGTAATCTGCAGTTCCCAGGTTCGAGTCCCAGCTGGGTCAGCGTTGAGATTTATCTCCGCAAAATTTCCCCGCCCTACCCACAGTCAGTAGGGGACACCGATGGGCTTGGAAAGGCCGCCGTCCGTCGGATGGGACGTTAAGCCGTGGCCCCGTGTGCGGGAGAGCCATACCCTGTGCACGTTAAAGAACACGCTGGTTGGCCTTGACAGGAGGCTACCATCTGTCTTCCAACAGCTGTTCCAGTGGGTCCCCTCTCCCAACCTTCTCTGAGCCTTCGGGGTCCATGTGACCTGGCCATTTAGCCCATGGTGTGCAAAAAAAGTGCCACTCAGAGGTAAAACAACCCAACCCAACAGATTGTTCTGAAAGGAAAAGACCAGTTAATTAATCAATACGAGTCTCACAACAGACCATCACCTGAGGACCTTGAAGTGGCTGTTCCTGTATCCGGTGCAGATTTCATTAGACCAGTATCTGAAGTATTATGGTTCACAAGGTTTGATAGATGAAAAAGGCCTAATCGGAAAAGATGATCAAGCTTCCAATGTTCTGCTGAGCTAGTGTTGAACTCCATTCTACGATCATAATCACCTGGATGGAGTTCCTGTACAAATTTGAGTTTATGCAGATGAAACTTGCTTCTTCAGAATGTGATGCACTGAAGTTTGACTGTGTTACATTTCTGTGTTAGTTTGTGAGCTGACTTCTTTGGATTTACAGCTATTGGTGGTAACTTGTGCTGGTAGAAAACTCTCCTATTGGCCAAGTGAGCAACCAAAATTTTGCTGATTGTTCACACTTCGTTTCTTTAAAGTGTTTTACGATTTTCCTCACCACTGATGCTGTGATCCTTGTGCATTAAGGAAGCATCCCTTTAGAAGCTTTGCTTGTGGCTATTAAATTACAATCGTGCTCCGTGTATGAATAATTACATGCAAACATCATTTTGAAATATAATACCATCAATGCACCTTTGTCAATCATATGTCTGACACAACCTCTATAGTTGCAGTTATGGACTGCGTTCACTGAAACAGCAGTATGGGGACGATTGCAATTTGGACACACTGTCAAATTAGCATTAATGCGTTGGCTATTTTGTTTCAGTTTTCACATATTTCAACAAACTTGTCATCTTTTGAATCATACAATACTGTCAAGATTTGAGATCTGAGGGACACTTTGATTACAAGTTCATATTACCTACTAGGATTATGCCTTATGCAATCCACACACAGTTTTATTTATATCTTATTGAAACTTTATTTTATTGATTGTAGAAAACTATACTATTTCAATTAAAATTGAATAAAGTCATATTTTACATAACATAGTAGTTGCTTTAATTATTCTTTGAAGAAATTTACACTTACTGATGAAATACAGTACAGCATTGAGAACAAGTAGCAGTTTGGCAATCAAAGGGAAATAAAATTTCATCTGCTTTACACAGCTCACATATGAAACCTTTTCCTCGACAACCCTAAAAACAATTTTAATATTATTTACACATTCTGTCAGGGAATGTGAAAGAAAAACAAAATCAATATATTAATGCAATTTTACACATTTCATAGAATTTAAATTTGAAAGATTGGATTGTTTTACCTCTGAGCAGCACTTTTTTGCACACCATGGGCTAAATGGTCAGGCCACAAGGACCCCGAAGTCTCAGAGAAGGTTGGGGGAGGGGACGCACTGGCACAGCTGTTGGGAGACAGATCACGTCAAGGCCATCCAGCGTGTTCTTTAACGTGCACAGGGTATGGCTCTCATGCACACGGGGCCAAGGCTTAACGTCCCATCCGATGGACAGCGGCCTTTTCAAGCCCATCGGTGTCCCCTACTGACCATGGGCAGGGCGGGGAAATTTTGCGGAGATAAATCTCAACGCTGACCCAGCTGGGACTCGAACCTGGGAACTACAGATTACGAGCCTGGCGCGCTACCGACTGAGCCACCCCAGCCCATTTAAATTTGAAAGATTAAAGTCTCACACTTGAATAAGTAAGTATATTCAATTTAGTGTCCACAAGGTAATAATTTCACAGCAATCTAAAGCAGTCCATACACACCCAATTTTTGCTTCCGTTTCACTACTCAAGTCCCTCAGATAATCCTTTCTTAGTGACGACTTGCAAATTGCAAGTGAACAGTGCAGCACATTGAAGTTTCAGCAATGGTGAAATTCCACGTGCACTTCGTAAGCAGGCAGAAGGGATCAAAGAATTATCTGAGGGCCTTATGAGTGAAATGGTAGCAAAAAATGTGAGAGCTGCTTAAGAAATATTATTCTTAAGGCTCACATATACAGATCTACTTTTCATTATTATCCAATAATGAAAAGTAGGTAACAGTTACATAACTTTGTATTATTCATTTGGCAGTTATTTAGTATGCTCAAATTTCTACTCCTGCAACTAAAATGAAGGTTGGGTTGTTTTACCTCTGAGCGGCACTTTTTTGCACACCATGGGCTAAATGGCCAGGTCACAAAGACCCCGAAGGCTCAGAGAAGGTTGGGGGAGGGGACCCACTGGAACAGCTGTTGGGAGACAGATGGTAGCCTCCCATCAAGGCCATCCAGCGTGTTCTTTAACGTGCACAGGGTATGGCTCTCCCGCACATGGGGCCATAGCTTAACGTCCCATCCGACGGACGGCGGCCTTTTCAAGCCCATTGGTGTCCCCTACTGACCGTGGGCAGGGCGGGGAAATTTTGCGGAGATAAATCTCAACGCTGACCCAGCTGGGACTCGAACCTGGGAACTACAGATTACGAGCCTGGCGCGCTACCGACTGAGCCACCCCCCGCCTCAACTAAAATGAAAAGCTTGTTCTAAAACATGTTATCTGAATGAAATATAAGCTTTGTATATGTAGACTTTAGAAACTTTGTATAAGCTTTGTATATGTAGACTTAGGACTTTCAAGCTTTGTTTTGAAATATATGATTAAAAAAAAGGTTTTAGCTTCTTTTGAGAGTAAAATCTATGCAAAAACAACTTCACTGGAATAGACTAATTTGTTTTGGACCTTTCTGATCCATATGCAACTTACTATTCGCTTCACTATTTACAGCTGCACAACATTCGATTATTTTTATTAGCACAATTGTACATAATTTGCAAAAAACTTTTTGGCATGCTAAAATTAACATATTAAAACTTATTGTAGAAAATTCGGTGAACAGTTGCATATCAAGAAATATTTTATAGTGACCAGTTCTGGTAAAACGGTAGTTTAAAAAGAAATAACATGTGGTTGCAATTGTTGATAAACTCGCACAAGCTGTGAAGCATTCACAAATAGGGCATGAAACTACAACTTGCAAGCAGTTTGATTCACCTCGACTGCATGAATGTAGATATATTTTTGCATCGTTGAGAGATGATATCCAATTTTAAGCAGTTTCTGCTTATTCTTAAAAAGAAACTGTAGGAAAGTTTTTGAAAACAATCAGTGTGCTGTAGATAAAAGCAACAAAATAAAATCGCATTGTCAGTTCAAATTAAAAAAAAATTGGAAAAGTCATGCCTCCAAGATAAAATCAGCCATTTCTTAAAGATTTCAAGGTGCTGAACACGAATATGACAATGAAAATTGATGATTTCTGAGAAATCGCAATAGTTTCTTATATAATAGAGTAATACGTACATATGACATGTATTGGTAAAACTCAGCTTCTACTTACGATGTCACTTTGTCCATCGCTTGTACAGCTGCTCAGGTTCATCTCTGGCAAGCATCCAACAGTAGTTAGCCAACATTGAAGTGGACCAGTTTCCCTGGTATCGTTTCTCCATCGTTGCAATGTCCTGGTGAAAACGTTCACTGTGCTAATCACTAATCATGCCGCAGTTGTTGGGGAAGAAATCTAAGAGGGAATGGAGAAAGTGGATCTTTAAGGACATATTGCAGTCATGTTTGTGATACAGAGAAAACATGTCCTTAAGTCCTTAACCAGTTTCTTGTAGTTGTCTGCCCTGACATTCTTGAGGAATTTGCCCTTTTCTGGCTTGCAAACATCGCTTTCCCACAAATGTAATAAAATGTATCTGCACTATTAACACAGTTACAAGGCATCACTACTGCTGGATTAAAACTGTAAGGATCACTTGTGTTGTACTTATGGCTCAGGGGTAAATGGGAGACACTCAAAAGACTTGCTCACCCTACGAGACATTGCTTACAACTAACGATTGCATCATCTTTTGTCCATGATCGTAAAGCTGCGATGTCATGACTCAACTGCATTGCATCAGACAATGATCCATCAGACAATGATGCAATACCTCTGGGGGTTGTGTATATGGCGGGCTGATACAACACAATATGTTGCAATCTGGAGTTTAAAATACATCATTGAGAAATGGTTACCTATGTACTCAATGTGGACTGAGTCATTTATACATGACCATCTCTGTCTCTCCTGAACAAGAGCCAATCGACAAATTTTATTGTCATTTTCGTGTTTAGCACCTCGAAATAAATAAAGATTGGCTATTTTCTTTTCAAAGCCTTTTCATGTGTTGCCCAGTGTAATCTAAATGATATGTGCATTAATGTTCTGGCTCACGAGTTACTTTTGTTTTTGGAAAGTGGCCTGCCACTATAAAAGGCTGAACACCCTTGCTTTGCATTGTTGATAGTTACAATAATTCAATGTTTGTGGCTTGAGATCAAAATATACAGGATGAAAACAGAAATAGATTAGCATAACAACTTAAGTTAGCATCAAATTATTCAACATATCAAGCTATATTCTTTCTGGAGACATTTAGAGAGGTGTCTAATGAAAATTGATGTCTATTATGTGCAAAACTGTTTTATCAAAATGAAACTAGGTAACTAAATTGATATACACTGCTCACAAAAATTAGGGGATATTTCAAAATGAATATGAAGCGATAAAAAAAAAGAAGCATTTGATTTTTTTTAATTAAACAAGAATATCAGAAAAGCAAACAACAAATCAAAGAAAGTTGTTCGATTATGCAAATGAGATGCAAACTCAATTATCGTGATTGAGTAGCAAGTGACATATTGGTGGGGGTGGACAGAAGCATGTCAAACTGGACGAGAGTGCCACACATTGACTGTTCAGTAGGGTGTATGGTAACCCAAGACTGCCAAAACATACTGACAGCAATGGGGCATGGACAGGATCAGAATGTCCAGCAGTTCTTGTGGGATCCTCTGCCACTCTTGCTCCAGGGCAACTTCCAGCTCAAGAAGTGTTGTGGGAGACATTGGACGGTTTGCCAGACGTCTTCCCAGTGCATTCCAAGCATGTTCAATGAGATTCAGGTCTGGAGAACGTGAAGGCCAGTCCATGCGTTCGATTCCTGCCTCCTGAAGCATGTTGTTGACGAGATGCGCACGGTGGGGCCTTGCATTATCGTCCATGAAAAGAAAGTTGTTTCCAACTGCCCTAGCATAGGGTACCACTATAGGATGTAGGACCTCATCTCGATATCTGACAGCAGTCAGCGATCCGTTTCTGATGATGTGGAGGTCGGTACGACCACCAATGCTGATGCCAGCCCACATCATGATTCCACCACCATCGAACAAGTCCCTTTCTCGCATAAAACGTGGATTCTCCCGTGTTCCTCGTTCATGCCAGATCAGGACACGATGATTGTCAGGCTGCAGACTGAACCGTGACTCATCAGAGAAGAGGACAGTTGACCACTCATCTGGGTCCAATGACGATGCTCATCAGCCCACCTTCTACGGGTTCTACAGTGTTCAGCAGATAATGGAATGCATATCATTGGTTGCCAGGCATGCAAGTCCAACACGATGGAGCCGATTTTGTATGGTCTGGGTGCAAATCTGTCGTCTAGTGGCAGCAAGAAACTGTCCCCGCAGCTCTGTTGCATTGCTACGCCTGTTCCTTCTTGCCAATAAGGTCAAGTAGCAGTCATCTCTTGCTGTTGTGGCAGATGCGCGACCCTGCCCTCGTCTTCTTCGTACTGTGCCAGTCTCTTGAAAGAGATTCCACAGTCTGCTAATCACGCTTTGGGATGTTCTAAGTGCTGTTGCCACTGTTGTCTGTGTTTGACCAGCTTCAAGACATCCTACGACTCTCCAAACTTTGCATTCGGGCAAATCATGTTGCAGGGGCATTCGAATTATGTTGCTGAATGTTGTAATTCTCATTTTATATATCAATACAATAGCACATCATAACTATTTATGTAAGCAAAGAAGTTATTCCTGTCCTTTGTGTAGGGAAGTATCTCTTCCTTTTAATTAAAAAATATTTAAAAATTTAAGTTTAAAGTAATGATATTGCAAGTTTTATTCTTTTTGAAAAACGGACCTTATAGTTATGTACACCAGCCTTTAACCAAAACCAGCAAAAAAGGATAAAAATTCAATGAACCCAAGATTTGGAAAAAACATCAACTAAAAATTTGAATCTTTGGTGCTACGTATTACAGACACAATATTAAAATGCAAATTTTACTAGAATTTTAAAAATATCACAACTTAATAAATTTTTAATAAATAAGCTTATCTGCAGCCATCATGATTTCTAACTGTTAAATAGCTAACTACATTATGCACAATGGAAAGTGTGATTATTTGGTATCTTATTAGATCTGTTTACAGAAAACATATCTTTTAACTACTTAAATCAGTGGTGGGGAAACTTCCCCAATTTCAGGCCACTTGGAGTAAACTTTGAAGCTTGGCAGCAAGAAGTCAGTGCTATTTGTTGGTTGTAGAAAGAAAGCCAATAAAAAAAAATCAGTTTTGAACTTGCAAGAGTTGGTGACTCACAACCAATGGCAATTGCATTCAGCAAAGTCTTCATTTACTATTTTTTGCATATTTCAAAATTTCTCAAAATTAAAATACAATTTCAGTTCAGAAGTTTTTTTTTTGAAAATCTTAGCACTCTGTATTTGGCCTGTGGGCTGCAGTTTTCTCCATCACTGATTTAAAAAGTCAAGCATAAAATTTAGTGACAGAAAATTTAATTCACTCAAATTTTATTTTTGCAACATATTTTCACTGTGACAAATCTATCTATTGTTTGTAATTACATACCTGGCATTCTTTAGTGATGTGATGAATGAAAGTTGCATGGACATTCTGTAAGTATTCCAATAATTGACCAGATTCTAAGTCAATCAGATCTTGTAAACAATAAGTATTTGCATTTTCTACAAAATGTTGTCTGTCCTGAAGCTGTAAAAGCAGTTTTCCTTCTAATGCAGCATGACAGGTTAAAAAGTACTGCTTCATCATTAAGATATCTTCTCGCAGTTTCTACAAAATACACAAATTTATTCATTTTTAACTATACACATTGTGAATTTTCAAATATCGGGTTCCTATTAATAAATCTTATATAACACCTTTATACCAATGATAATTAAAATTAATTTTTCCCGTGGCTGCTTGAGGATGATGATGGTGGTATCTAAGAAAACAGAGACTTTTAGTGAACTTGCATGTTATTACCATACCGATAATAGAAAGTTTATATGAAATGGTTCAACATTGCATAATTTCTCCCTATTTACAGACATTAAACTAAATACATGGTAAGTTGTCTCACTGTAGAATTTATGGAACAAACTTGAATGGTTGTAAAATGATAAATTTTCAGTGAATTTTAAACTGAAAAATTTGCATAGTTATTAGAATTTTTACTCGTTAATTCATAGAATGTCATGCTTCATATATATTATTGTTTCTGCACACTGAAATCCGCTTGACTGATGCTACTCCTTTGTCGGAAGGGAGGAGCAGATATGGCTCAAATTACAGATGGGCCCCATAAGTTGAACTGAGTAAATGATGGCATCAGTCACTGTGCTCTTGTAGAGTGACAGGCAGACAATCAAGGTCAAATGATCTTAATTGCCAGACTGATTTAGACCTTCTGTTATAAGTAGGGAGCAGAATATCCTCTGCCAGGTAACTCATCAGCAATATAAAGCTGACACTAACAGGTGAGTCAATAGATGGCTTCTTGATGGCGGTGGGGAGGATCAACTTAGAATATTCACAAGAAAAGATTTAGCATTTCGTGTATTTTGTTTCAAAAAGTACTCATAACAGGTCATTATATTAGATATGGTTGAAGTAAATATTTTACAAAGAGGTTTATTAATATTAAAGGGTTAGTAAGAGCTGAAATTTCAATTAAATATAACAGAAAACAGTTCCTTAACTGCTTCCACAACAGATTTTTCACAAAAAAAATTGTTCCAAAAATATCCCTTTTTTTATTCCTCAGAATGGAACTACTGGATTTTACTAGTACAATTTACTACTTCACAATACTTTGTAAAAACTACAAGTATCAAAAACTTATTTCTTTATTTGATTGGATGTTATTACTTAGTATATCTTTTTGTTAATCTGATGAGCAATTAAAATACCATTGAAATGAAAAACTACAATGGATAACCATATTAATTTACTTCAAAATATTTCAGTGGAGTATCTCTGAAAGGGAATAGTGGCGATACAGGATGGACTTGAGACATGCAACCCTTAATTCATTATCAAGCTTCCAATACATCTACTGAACACTCAAAATCTGAGAAACATAATAATCTTATTTCATATTACTTACTACACTCTGCATAACAAAATTTTATTCTTTACTTTTGTTGCTACTAGAATAACTTTCCATTAAAAATAAAAGTTTGCAATATTATTTTCCAACAAATTATTAGCACAGTAATGCAACTAGAATACTGCATATACAGCACATGATGCAGTAATAAAATATTGTATTGGTACAAACTTTAGTATATGATGCAAATGCAAATAGTATATAAAATCAAAGCAGTATATCATATACTGACATATTGGTAAAGTATACCTATTTTAAAATCACAGAGTGAGATAAATTGGCTTAATAATTTGCAAATCTTGGGTTCAAAGTAAAAATCTTATTCTTTCCAGGGGTATGGTAAACAAATTAACCAGCACTTAGGACACAATGAAAGTAACAAAACAGTCTTTCACTAGATTCTCTTATCCACAGACAAGAGTACATATACACTGTGGAACACTTTTCGATTCTTATGTACTGTTATTATTCTTATGTAAGAGAAAATATATAATAAACTGTACTGCAATATGACAATGTACAGTAGGTTATATTTCATTCTGTTTAATTTTTTTTAGAGAACATGATTTATAAAGATTGCATATATATATATAGGGGTACAGAATAAAAAAATACAATATGGCTCCAAATAAAGTATACTAAAGTTTGGTAATGCTGTGTGCATGCCACATGTGTGGGCAGGGAGATGTTCCATCAGTGATGAAGTGTAGCCATGGGCTCTGAACAGGAAGGTGTGTGAGTAGCTGCATCATAATGGCATTTAATAAAAAAATAAATACCCCCCTCAAGCAGCTGCTTGCCACAGAGGTCTGACAGGAGCCTGTCAGTTTATATGCCATAGTAGAAGGTCTGAGAGGATGGCAAGAGACTCGGCAGAAAAACGACACAAACAGCCATGCCTTACCTGGGGCTCGAACCCAGGTCCCTTAGATCAGTAGCCAAGCGTGCTAACCACTCGGCCATGGGATGGCTGAATGGAATTTAGTATTCGATAAAAAGGTCTTTGTCATGGGGTATTATTTTGGTACATAGGGGCAAAAGTGGTGGAGGACCAAGTGTGAAAATGGCACATGAGCATTTTGAGGGAACAAACCACCCTCAATTAAATGAATGATGTTGTTGCTGGTGGACATTACAAGAGACAAACAGTGGTACTTCGACAGAAGCAGCATTCAGGAAGGAAATCGACTGACACAGTCATGTATGGGGAAGGTGCTGAACAAAGTTCTCAGATAACCAAGGAAAAGTTATATTAAACAACAAAAGAGCTGGCCAGGAAGAAAACATCTATACAAAGAATGGTTCATGAGTTGGGGTCTTTTTCATACTGTTTACAAGTTAAACAGAAGCTGTGACAACCAGATATGTTACAAAGATGTTTTGTGCTGATTCTTTGCTAATGTTTATGAAGACAAGAGTTTTATCTGCAATATCCATTTTTATGATGAATGTCACATGTTGTAGGGATACATCAACAAGCAGACATGGTTCCCGAGTTTCCAGAGACCTGATGAGGTAGTGGAACAACTTTTTATGGCAAATCAAACATGTTACCTGCAGCAGATTATTAAGCTCTCTCTGAACAATATTAAATGTTTCTGCCAATCAAGAAATTTGCCTTTGGGTATTGGGTGGTTCAATGATTGATCTTTAATGTACAAGTTTAGGAATAAGTTGGTCTCCAGCAGAGCTTTCCGAATAATCTCTTATCTATCATATTATCCATTCCCTTTGAATCCACCAGACTTCATCCCACCTGATGCTTATCTGTGAGGGATGCTTACAGAAGAGGTGTATCATGATCCAGTGTCTTTTGATATTGATCAATTGAAGGTTGGGTTGTTTTACCTCTGAGCGGCACTTTTTTGCACACCATGGGCTAAATGGGCAGGTCACATGGACCCCGAAGGCTCAGAGAAGGTTGGGGGAGGGGACCCACTGGAACAGTTGTTGGGAGAGAGATGGTAGCCTCCCGTCAAGGCCATGCTTCGTGTTCTTTAACGTTGGGATGTTTTACCTCTGAGCGGCACTTTTTTGCACACCATGGGCTAAATGGCCAGGTCATAAGGACCCAGAAGGCTCAGAGAAAGTTGGGGGAGGAGACCCACTGGAACAGCTGTTGGGAGACAGATGGTAGCCTCCCGTCAAGGCCATCCAGCGTGTTCTTTAACGTGCACAGGGTATGGCTCTCCCGCACACGGGGCCACGGCTTAACGTCCCAACCGATGGACGGCGGCCTTTCCAAGCCCATTGGTGTCCCCTACTGACAGTGGGCAGGGCGGGGAATTTGATCAATTGAAGACCAACATCCAATGTCTACTGCACTCTATACCACTTTGATGCATCCAGTAAATGTCTGACAATCTATCTCAGATATGAAACCTGTCTGGAACATCAGTTCACATTTTCAGGTGTTTGTGTAATGTCATTTGTTTCGTTTAATTTTCACTGCTGTTGTGTTTCGTGTTTAACGCAGGACATGTTTAAGTGCAATTCTCAAACTTTTTCTTCCCATTTTTGGTCTACTTTTTCTGGGTTATACTGCATATATTTTTAAACTAGGTCTAATGCAGCAAAATTCTTTGATTCTACACACAGGAAGTCCTACATAAAATTATGCATAAACAAATAATTAACTAGCAAGGCAACATCATAAAAGAACATACCTTTATGTTACTCAGCTCAACAACAAAGCCAAATAGAGTAGGATTAAGAGATTCTATGTTCAGAACTGGCTTTCGAGACATTAGCCTTAGAAATTGAAGAGATGCTCGGCACACCTAAGAATAAAAAGAAATTTTATGTCAATGATTTTCTTTTCAAAGGAACAATACTATTATTTGCAATTGCTGTTTAAAGCATAAATAGTTGATTCAGAGATATTAAAGATCAGTGGATGATCTACAAAAACTTATATACTGTAACATGTTATTATAAACTGGTCTTTTCTTTTGCAATCCATGCCAACAGAATAAATTATGAATTAACTTAGTAGCCAACACCTTTTACATTTCTCAGTAAACAAAAAGCTAACTATTATCAGCAACAGGTTATACCTCACAAAAACATAAAAGAGCATTTAATACTAAAAAAAAAAAACCTTAATATATAAATATTATCAAATTTCTCAATATTTTTTCCTATTTACCTTTTCAGCATGATTGTTTTGTTTCATCACTAAGTGCCATGTTTTTGCACACAATGGAACCAAATGGCCAGGCTACAAGGATCCCTTAGTTTCAAAAAATGTTGGGGAAGGGGATCCACTGGCAGCTGTTAGGAGAGAAGTGTGAAGACTTGTCAAGGTCATTCACAGTAGTCTTTAATGTGCACAGGCTGTGGCTCTCTTGCACATGGGGCTTGGGCTAAACACTCATTTGGTGAATTTTCCCAAGATCATTGGCATCCTTTTCTCACCAAGGGAAGAGTGGGGGTTAACAGATAAAATCTCAATGCAGTCAGGTGCAGTTGGCATTCAAACCTAGAAACATCAAATTACAAGCCTAGCATGCTAATGACTAAATCAACCTGTAGTGTTTTTTCATTGGGGTTAAAGAATAACTTCACAATATGATCTAGGATAAAATTATTCCAAAAAATGCCATCCACATTTTCCATTAGATGCGACTACAGTTCAAAAATGAAAAACTATTCTCTTGAAAATGAGCATTTAATATTTGTCAGAGGTGATTTGTTTTTCTAATTATTTTATACAAATCTCTCTTAAATATTAACCAAATAATGAACTACAGCGTATGGAATTTTAGTACTCATTAGTAAGAATAATTAGTTACAGAATCCCACTGCATCTCTCTAATCTAAAATAACATGCTTAACAACTCCTGATTGTAAATTTTGCATTAAAGTTATTGTATAGTTTACTTACATTATTAGCATAATAATATAAATAATAAAGCAATACAGCTTCTACTTCATTATTTTGTATTGATACAAAAATATTTCAATATTAAACATAAAAAAGATATTTTGCTATAATGAAAATCTGGCCAATTTTTTTTTGTCAATACTGCCATTTATGCATGCCAAACATTTAAACACCCTCTAATGTTTGTAACCCGATGCATCCAAATTTGAGTCCTTACTGAGTCTGCATTTTTCTTCACTAACCCCTGCTCAATGAAGGGGACATAAATGAGCTTGAAGCAGCATCATTTGTCAGATGGACATTAAGTCATCTATCAGTGTGAAAACTTCTGTCTCCTAATGACTGCCTGTCTGAGTCCTTGGAGTCCTTACCACTTGGTCATTTAGCCCACTGAGTGCAAAAAAGTACTGATAACAGGTAAATCAATCAACCCAAACAATTCAAATGTTATGCTTTATATAACATTTAAATCTTCATTTGTATATAGTTACTTAATGTGTTCAAACTGCAGTATATTTTGAAAAACTGTACAAAAGCCATACACAAAATTACCATAATATTGTCTTTGTGGTCATATCAGAGATTTTAGTTTAATGTTAAGCCACATTTAGCTAGAAAATAAAAAAAAAATACCCCCTCAAGCAGCTGCTTGCCAGAGGTCTTACAGCAGCCTGTCAGTTTCATACACTATAAAGTCTGTAAGGAAGGCAAAACCTCAGCAGAAAAACAAACACCCATGTTTTACTGGGGCTTGAATCCAAGTCCCTTTAATCAGTAGCCAAGCACACTATCCACTCAGCCATGGGATGGCTTTTAAATACCCCCTCAAGCAGCAGCTTGCCACAGAGGTCCGATAGGAGCTGGTCAGTTTATATATTGTAGAGAAGATATGAGGCAGGCAAGACCTCAGCAGAAAGACAACAAAAACATCCATGCCTTACCTGGGGCTTGAACTCGGGTCCTTTGGATAAGTAGCCAAGCATGCTAACCACTTGAAATTACCATTATTTTCTTCAATTCAATTTTAGGAAAAGTACAGTGATGAAGTTTACATCATATTTATTAGTATATGATTAATTATAATATAATTATATATTATAATATAGTTCAAGTTGTGCAATGCGTAATGTTGAGTGATGTAATAAAAGGAAAAACAGTTTAATAGTGAATAATTTATATTAGCTATATAGTACTGTGCAAATATATAGATCTAACAGCATAAATATTTTAAACGTATGGAACATACCTTTCTTGGTGTGAAATCCCAATTATGAATAACCCTTGCAGGTATAACTGCTTGACTGTTCCAGTGACAATAGGAACAATAATATAAACCATTATAATCACACTGTCTTGGAACACAATAGCTGTCCTCTGCAATCAAAGAACTTTTATTTCAACTGTAAATGGATAGTTATCTAAAATATCTTTTTTTTTCAGTTTTGAGCATTATAGACTTAATACAAAGAATAATAATTATTGTCAATATACATTAACTATATGCTTGTACCAGGGCCATAATTAATAAAGTGTGGGTAGTGAAGCTGTAGTGTGGAGTAAAGAATGGATCAAAACAAGGCATAAACTATGTAAAACTGATCCAGTGGAAGCATGGTTCAGACTAATATCTAGTCACAGTAATAGTTAGTTTAGAACAATGTTTCCCAAAGTGGGCGATACTGCCCACTGGGGGGTGCTGGAACGATCCAGGGGGTCGGTAATAGCCTCGGGTGCAATTGGGGGGCGGTGGAAACATAAAGAATGAAGGGAAGATAAGAAAATTTTGAAAAACAGTTCGTACATGTTTCATCTGTTGTGTAACATGGTGTTAAAGTCGTAGTGATTACTTTATTTTCCAAATAAACACATAAAATTATCCTTCGTTATCTTAATATTCTGTGTGTAATGCAAATGTTACTATGGTTGAGTTTAATAAAAAAAATTATAATTTCAAGCTTCAAGGTGTCTTGTTTACACCAACATCTTTCTTTACTATGTTGTAGGACGTAGGTAGAAATATTGATACATAAAAGAACGCAAATTTGTCACTGCATCTTTCTGTTTGTCCGCTTAAAGAAGGTAGATTTCCAGGGGGACGCTGAGTAATTATTTTTCTGAAAAGGGGGCGGTAGGACAAATAAGTTTGGGAAGCTCTGGTTTAGAATATCAACTGAATGTATATATATATATAAAAACACTTATTTTATCCAGAGAAAATTTTGGGCATACACAGAATGCATTTGCATGTGTGAACACCAGATCTCCTACTGATGCAATGCATTCATCATACAATAAAAAATATACTGCTCACAAAATATAGGGGATATTTTTATCGCTTCATATTCATTTTGAAATATCCCCTAATTTTTGTGAGCAGTATAATTAATATGACACTTTGTCATCGTGTTATTAAGAAGAAGAAAATCCAAAGGATTTAAAATTTCTTAACAAGATATATATAAAGTGATGAAGAGCATATCTAAACAAAGTGTCGACTTATTTACATGCTAGTCACTGGATAATCAAATTTAATGCTTAATGCTTCACAAGTTATAAAACACGTATTTTATGGAATGAAATTAAAATTACACATTAAAAAGTTCTAATTTTCAACAATATTTATTTAGTGTTTAAAGAGTCAGGAAAACTGAAAAAATTAACGTCATTAACAGACTTCATAAAAGTTGGTAAAAAATGTAAATAATTACTCCTGCAAACAAGTGAAGAGGAACAATCACATTTTGGCAAGTGTGAAATCAAAATTTATGACCTCCCGATGATATATCAGGTGATCTTAACTTCTGAGTTACCCTCATTTAATTGAATTTCAGATAATGGTGACTATCCAACATTATTCATGCAATTTTAATAATGATCCACAGATACGATATAAAGAGCTTTAGCTTCATTTTCACTAAAATTCTTCTGGTCTCATTTTCACTAAAACTCAATTGTTTCAATTAATTATTTACCTGTTTTAAGTTTAGAGGAATTCACATCAATTAATATAATTCACTTATTGAAATTCTAAACTGAAATTTTGAATTCAGCTATGGACTGACATACTGAAGTGGGCATAAACATCTATCCTCATAAAAATTAAATAATTCTAAAAGAGATTTTACAATTTTATTACTTTTCTTACCCTGTCATCAAGTAGTTTGCAGAAATGTAAATAAACAAATACATTGCTTTATTAGAAAATAGCATTAATATTTTTCAAACATTCTTAAGAATATTCCATAAAGAACAATTTTCTTACCATCAACACAGTTGCAGTTATAATGCTGTAAGAAAAACAACAGCTATATTTAGATATCTATATGAATAATAAAAATATTAACCCTTCAAGCAAGAACTTATGTCACATGCTTGTACAGTCATAATTAATAGAATGTGGGTAGTGTTGGGTTGGGTTGTTTTACCTCTGAGCGGCACTTTTTTGCACACCATGGGCTAAATGGCCAGGTCACATGGACCCCGAAGGCTCAGAGAAGGTTGGGGGAGGGGACCCACTGGAACAGCTGTTGGGAGACAGATGGTAGCCTCCCGTCAAGGCCATCCAGCGTGTTCTTTAACGTGCACAGGGTATGGCTCTCCCGCACACGGGGCCACGGCTTAATGTCCCATCCGACGGACGGCGGCCTTTCCAAGTCCATCAGTGTCCCCTACTGAATGTGGGCAGGGAGGGGAGTTATGCGGAGATAAATCTCAATGCTGACCCAGCTGGGACTCGAACCTGGGAACTGCAGATTACGAGCCTGGCGTGCTACCGACTGAGCCACCCCCGCCCCCTGTGGGTAGTGAAGCTGCAGCCTGGAGTGTGGTACAGAATGGATCAAAACAAGGCAAACTACGCAAAACTGATTTGGTTGGTTAGGGTTTTATGGCACAAGGGTAACTAAGGCCATGTTGCACCAAACAAAATTTACAATAAAAGAAGAATAAAGAGATAAAAGGCATGGACACCCTCAACTAAAGTTAAAAGTAAAACAGAAAAGAGAGAATGACAGAAATACAAGGACAATAAAAGCATAAAATAGAAACACATAGAACATAAAAGAAATCAGTCAGAAGCCTAAAGAATT
The DNA here is from genome assembly GCA_038380435.1 of Ryuthela nishihirai. Lineage (NCBI taxonomy): Eukaryota > Metazoa > Arthropoda > Arachnida > Araneae > Heptathelidae > Ryuthela > Ryuthela nishihirai. Next base: position 39,533,889 of record JAWZYU010000034.1, on the reverse strand, counting down.
ATTGAGAGATTATTGTAGAGCAAGTAGTTTTTAGTCATATATTTCATGTTCATGTGCTTGTTCCACTATCACCTAACCAGTTGAGACATTTTAAGCATGACATCATCCTACCAGCTTCAAGGGTTGAAAAATGTTTAATATTCCTTAACAAATCCTAACTACACATACTTCAGAATTTAATAGAAAATCATATCTAATTAAAATCTTAACTTACTGAATACAATCCTCTTCCTGCATTCTGCACATCTGTACTTTTGTTGTGATAATCCAATTTCAGGGCATATATTTAAAATGTATGATGAATTTTCTACAACCTATAGTAAACAGAACAAAAATGAAATTATTATTTCCTATAAAATGTATAACTTTAACACTTTATGCATTTACAAATTTACTCTGATAGAAACTTTAACAATTAACTATTTATTAAAATGTTGTACTTCAGGTTAAAAGTTACAGGAGCAATTAAATTTGTCCTAGTAAATAAACAGAAAAATATACAAGTTATAAATTTTGCATTAAATTTTTTGTTGCACTTTTCTTATAGAGAACTATTCAATAGTGAACTCATCAACATAATTTTATATACTTTTTTTAAAAAAGAGAACATGTACAACTATCATTATACTATGAAACTATTCTGTAATGCTTAAAACATTGCACACTCATGCTCTGATCTGAGCCACGGCAATCAATGACATTTCATTTCCATATCTGATCCAAAGCCATAGGACAGCTGCAGATCCCACACACAGCCTGAAAAGTGATTATTCAGAGATATTATAGATTATTAGCTTTTAATAACAGCATTTTCCCCTCCATTTTTCTTTCTTTAATGGAGGCAGAAACATGCTAGCACAGAAAACAATGCTTCTGTAACTTTTTGTATTGATAGAGTTTTCTGCAGGAAAAAATATTGTACATTAAGAAAAATCCTTCAATATACCCACAACAGACAACAAAAGTGAGTGAATGAGTTACAGGACTCTACTCTGATGTAACATGAGAAAAATCGCATCCCTCAAAATTTGATAAATATCAAAATGGTTTTTCTTGAAAAATATACGTCATAAATTTTGCATTGAATTTTTTGTTGCACTTTTCTTATAGAGAACTATTCAATATAATTTTATATACTTTTTTAAAAACAAAATATTTTTTTTTGCAAAAAATATATATTTTTGAAATATATTTCTTGCTAAATATAATTTATGTTATATATAAATTATATATAAGTAAAATTTATATATAAATTTTTATTTTTTCTGATACATGCAATAACGGCCATACAATTTTGTGGTAACACAATCCATACACACAATTTCAGGGAGATACAGAAAACTGAGACTTTTGAGCCTGATGCTCAAAAGTCTCAGTTTTCTGTATCTCCCTGATTCAATAAACATGCAATATGTTTGTTTTCTTTTAGATTTCAAAATTAATATTTCTTCATTTTAAAATCCCATACTGATGGCTACTTTTTATATAAGGGAAAAAGGTGCCTGCTCCCCTACACAAAGAGCAGAGATAACCTAGAAGCTCTATTGAGCTTGTATTGGTTTCTTATATAACATAAAAACATATACAGAGACATGCTTCTGTATATATGTTTAGTAGTCAGTAATGCTTAACTACTCGACCAGAATTTTACCTATTTTCCTATTGCTTTTCACTCATCCTTTGTTGGTTTGTCAGTTTGTGGATTTGCTGAAACAGTTCTCCCAGCATATCTTTCAAACACGATGAGCAAACTTAATGATTTATGTGTTAAATGAAAGCTTGCATTGCAGGGAATGTCATAGGCTATAAAAAATTGACCCCCCAATATTTTCTTCCCCCTTAGGGGAAATATGAAAATGATTATTCCACTATATCTCCAGAAATAACAAGCTATGCATCAAATGAAAGCTTGTAATGTGGGAAGCACCACAGGATATTAAAAAATTGCCCTCCCCCATGTTTTTCCACCTAAAAAGGGAAAATATGAAAACAATTGTTGCTATATCTTTGTTGGGTTGTTTTACCTCTGAGCGACACTTTTTTGTACACCATGGGCTAAATGGCCAGGTCACATGGACCCCGAAGGCTCAAAGAAGGTTGGGGGAGGGGACCCACTGGAACAGCTGTTGGGAGACAGATGGTAGCCTCCCGTCAAGGCCATCCAGCGTGTTCTTTAACATGCACAGGGTATGTCTCTCCAGCACACGGGGCCATGGCTTAACGTCCCATCCGATGGACGGCGGCCTTTCCAAGCCCATCGGTGTCCCCTACTGACCGTGGGCAGGGCGGAAAATTTTTGTGGAGATAAATCTCAACGCTGACCCAGCTGGGACTCGAACCTGGGAATTACAGATTACGAGCCTGGCGCGCTACCAACTGAGCCACCCCCGCCCCCTATATCTTTGTAACACGACCACTGAATGTAACAAGTTGTATGTCAAATGAAAGCTTGTGATGTGGGGGATGTTGTGGGCAATAAATTATACCTCCCTAAAAAGGGGGAATGTCAGTCATTCTTCTACTCTATCTTCGAATGCACAGGCCTACAGTTACGAGTTATGTATCAAATGAAAGCTCATATGAGGACTGTTGTAGACTACTTCGAATTATGCCCCCTGCCATTCTCCCTCCTCCTCCCAAAAGCAGATGTATATTTAAGGGTGGGGGGGGGGCAATCTTAACAAGCTATGTCTTAAAGCTTGTGATGTCTCCAATGTTATGGGGTACCTCATATATAACTTCGTAAAAAAGGGGAGGAAAAATGTGGTCAATGTTAATGAGTCATAAAACAAATGAAAGTTTCCAAAGGTAGATGATTTAGTGACAAAGAAAAGTAAATTAAAAGATACCCATCATTCCATATGCATCTTAAAACGTAGAAAATAAACCTAAAACATGTCGATGGTGCAATCAGTCACTGAATTCACATTCATTTCAAAGGAAGATAGGGTGCTGTTTTACCTACTAAACAAGATTTCTGGAACTCTTTATTCCTTTGAAGTGAATACAAATTCATTGAACAATTGCACCATTGATACGTTTTAGGTTTATTTTCTACTTTTTAGACACATATGGGAAGATATGCATTTTTTAATTTATTTTTTAGCTTCTACTATTTATATATCATTTGTAACAAAAAACTATTTTGAATTATCACAGCATACAAAAGGATAGTCACAATAAAAGTTAGCAAAATGTCTTCACTCACATATTCCCTGTCAAACATAGAAGTATAAGATGTCATATCATCTCTGTAAGTCAGCATATGAAAATCTCTAACCTAAACTACACTATCCAAAATCATCCCTGCGCATTCCTCTGATAAAGATATTATATTATTGGCATTCCTGGGCATTCCTCTGATAGAGGCATTACTTATTGGCATCCCTGAAGTTACCTGCATTGAAACAACCTTCAGCTACAAGCGACAGATGAAGGAATATGCCATAAACCACTTAAAATAATTTAATCATTAGGTTAAAAATTCACACTTTAAGCAAAGAATAAATATTTTTATTGACTTACTTTACAGACAAGTTGCTTCCTTTACACAGTTAGCAAAGCCTTTTTTTTTAATTTTGCTTACAAATCATTTACCATTTATAATTTAGATGTAAAACCGATTTAAGAAAACTAACAAAATGTAGATTTTGGTACTAGTGGCCATGTGATTAGTGCTTAGCTCTGGAGATAGGAACCAGGATTTGAATCCTGGATAATGCATGGATATTTTGAGTTTGTTAAGTTTCATCTCTCTCACAGGTTTTCACTATGGTTATTACATTGATAGGTTCCTGTTATACCTCCACAGCAAGGGTTCTTAACTTGGGGTGCAGGAAGTGCCAGAGAAACATTTGGAAATCAGATTTCATTTTATTTCTTTTCAAAAAACCAGGAAAGAAGACCAGTAAATGGAGGCACAAGGAGTACTATGAGGGTTCCATGCATTGTTGCAAAACCTGAAAACACTCTATAGCAACTGAGCTACCAAAAGGGGTATTTTTTTAACACTATGTAAAAAACAGTGTTATAAAAACTGAAATGCACTGAATATATCCATTTGTCATATCATCTCTGTAAGTCAGCATAATATAAGTAAATCTCTACAAGTCAGTATAATATAAGTATCATTTCTGTAAATCAGTATAATAGTTCAGTTTAAAAGAAAATAAATATTGAACATAATTTATTCCTCACCAAAACAAGAATTTAGATCTTCAAAACTATCATATACAGTGGACCCCCAATATAACGTGCATGTCGGGCGGGAAACGACACCCGCGTTATAAGGTGAACCGCGTTATACCGAGCGGCGCGGTGGCGACACAATAAATTTCACACTGTAAGCTTTTCTTTAACTCATCATGCATACAATAATTAAACACTATTCAAAATACATGCAGGAACTCAATACATACACAATTACTCAATATGCAGTAACAATAAAATGCGATATTCACTAACGCCGCATGGACCTGTATAAACATGTTTGAACTTATCGCGAACATTGCCCGCGCTATAACCGAGTGCGCGGTATAGCAAGCAGCGCTATAACGAAGGTCCACTGTATCAATGCTAAAAGCTTATCAGCTTTGAACATTCAAACAACTACCGACATACAAAAGACAAATAACTTATAAAAACATTAACTTGAAGTCATTACAGGTACTAATTTAGTGAAACTGTATGCAAATATCTCAAGCTGAGGTATTTGCATGCAGTTTCTTTAGATGGTAAGCTTCTTTAGATGTAAAAATTAAGTTACTGGATATTACATCTAAAAAAGCTTACCAATAATAATTGACTTCATTTAACATACATATAGAATATACTTACTTTAGCATTTGCACACACCCTAGTAATAAGATTAAGGCACTTGCCATGACATTTGAAACCACAATCTGAAATTTACATATGTGCAAAGAATTACATTATTTCTACTATAAAACATAAAATCATTGAAATTATTTTTATTATGAACATTAATTCCATTGTATTTTTAAAACTTAGTATCTCACAGAAATCTATAGATTATTTTGTGATAAAAGTATTTCGTTTCACAAAGCATTAAATTGCAAAATAAATTATAAAAAGTAAGCTTTTTATTTAAAGCATATAACTAGAAAAATTAGAAACATAAATCTAGAGGAAATCAACCTTATTTGCTTAATATCCCTCCATAAAGGAAATTCTATTTTATCGTTAAGGAGGAATAACTTTTCAAAATTTAAATCACATTGTATATAAATTAATATTGATGCAAAAGAAAATATTCAACATGAGCAGATAAGAATAAGCATGTATATCTTAAAATTATCTTTAAAAGATACCGAAATATATTTCGTAAGCACTTTTACTTCAAGTACAATCCAGGACAATTATGAATTTGAAGTACAATTAAATAAGATCCACACAAATTCACAATTGGGAAGTAAATGATATTAATAAAGAATAGGCAAGAGTAGAAAAGAAAACCACAACAGCCACCTCCTGAACTTGAACTCAGGATACTGGTTATGTGCCAGCTGCTCTACCAGTTAAAACAGTGGCCTTCACACTTGCTTAGGTATGGCTAGGAAGGATTTGTGTTAGTTTACCTCAGAGGCATTTATTGCACACAATGGGCTAAATGGCTAGGTCACAAGAACCCCATGGATTCAGAGAAGGCTGGAGAAGGGGACCCACTGGACAGCTGTTAGGAGACAGATGGTAGCCTCCTGTCAAGGCTATTCAACATGTTCTTTAATGTGCATAGGGTATGGCTCTCCTGCATACGGAGCCACAGCTCAACATCCTATCAGATGGACAGTGTCCACTACTGACTGAGGACAGGAGTGGTTAGCAGAGAAAATTCTCGATGCAGGCCCAGTTGAGCTCAAACCTGAGAACTACACATTACTATACTGACCAGCTACTGTGTCACTACACATTCAGAGAACATATTCAGGATAGCAATACATTTTGGAATTATATTTTTATAGAAAAAATTTTCATGATTTTATCATGGTCTGAATGCAAGTGATATATGCAACTACAATATGATCCACAAAAGATTCACATTTTTATAAATGCATGAAGAGTTAAAATGATTATGCTTTTAAACAACCATTTGACTTGAAACTTTACAATGAATGTTACTTATTTGACAGGTAAATAACTGAACATTTCAACATACCAAATATGAAATAGCAAAAAATTTCAGTAAAATTCTATGCAAGAAAATCATCACTAAATTTTAGGAAACAATGCTGTTAATGAAGAACAAAGAGGAAAATATCTCAAATAACCAGGAAAAGATCTTCAGGAAGCATACAACAGAAGTCATCACGTAACTAATCTATGAACCCAATCTTCCCAAAGAACTGATATTCAAATATTACTTTTTTAAGAAATGGCCAGAGTTGACAATCAACTAAAAAAAAAGGGATAAAACAAAATATACAAAGAAAATATACTTGCCTGCACAGCAATACCATCCATGAAGAACATCCCAAATGATACCACAGCATTTTTCACAATATTGTTGTGGCCTTTCCATACTCTTTAGTTCAAACCTATGACCAAGAATATTCTTTGCATCAGGCAAGTTCTGGGGAGAGCCATCCTAAAGATAGGTCAAAACAGAAATATTGCATTTAACACACAAAATATTTATAAATATATATTTACAATCATCAAACTGACAGAAGCAGAAAACATAAATTTTTTCGGTGTTCTTAAAATATAGTAAAACCAAATTGAAATTTATCCAACTATAGCATACAATATTACATCTGCATAAAAAATTTTTTACTGAATTACAAATGGAAGACAGGAGACTGAATTAATAAATGAATGTTCTTAAAGATGTGTTTTAATCTCTTTGATGTAGCTGTCCCTCTCCAAACATCTACTACTTTAATTATGCAGTTTGAAGTAATCAATATTATCATTAAATTTCTTAGTCAAATTCAATGAAAATATCAAAATATAAAATAATTTTTAGTCTAATAATAAGCTATTTGTAACATAGTTTCAACTTCATTCCTCACAGGCTTTATGGATACATCAAGTGCTCTTCCTCAATAGTTAGAAATTTTTTTGCAGTTATGTGCAAGTGTTATACCATTTGATGTTATATGCTATATACTAATTAATGTTGTATGCTTTGCTGTTTATCTATATTTCAGAGTAAAATTTACCTTAATCTCTTGTAGTTTCAATCGCAACTGAACAAGCTTCATAAGTAATTTTTCCCTCTTATCTGTTTTCTCAGGAGTTTCCATTATAATTTCTTTACAATTTTCTATTGCCATTTCAAGCTCTTCAGTTGTTGAAAAACCAAAGTAGCCCTATAAAACAAGAAATATACACTTCAGTAATAAATTATCACAAGAAAATGTCCTGTAGAAAATAAACACTATGATGCCCAGCATGCTTCTGGGAGACCTGGGTTCGAATCTCAGTCAGGACAAACAATTTTTTTCAACTCATTATTTCAAGAAATATACACTGTCTCATTAAAGCTGCAAAATGTAAAAAGCTTCAATTTAGCCTACTTCAGTTATATACATGCAATACAGTAACATGATTAATAATTCTATAAATATTATACATTCTCTTTAAACTTAGAAATTCAGCCTGTAAATTCCAGCAAAACATTTTGCTTCTTATACCAAAAATATGTGCATTCAAATAATGCCAAATAGTATCGCTATGTATTAATACAACCTAACTTTAGAATAAATGGTGCTGCTGGATGCATATAAATACCATTTCACAAAGATAATACAGACTCCACGTGGATTACAAACCAATGGGCCTTCTAAAGTATGGTAATTAATTCAGAACACCATAATTCATTCCAATATTCCATCAGACTGCACAACACACTTCACAGAGTGAGTTACTGCAGTTTCAATTGCAATCTTATACACTTTATCCCACTCCATCAAGCATGGAGGCAATTTTTAGTAATACTTTGATTTCATGCTGGAATCAAAGTACATAGAATGCATTGTATCTATTTTTTTAAATGAGTAAAACAAAACATTTTATATTCTAAAAAACACTAGTAATTTCTGAGGCAGAAGTCTTAATAATAAAGGTTAAAATACAGTTCTATGGAAAAAGTATTCAAAACTACTATTTTTAATAAATACAAATCTGCTATGTATTAACAACAATGACACATAGATTTATATAATTCCTACCTCTGGCCGTGAAAAGTGATCTTCTGTTAGACCCAATTCAGCATCAATTGGTTCTGTATTGTCCCAGAGATATTTAGATACTTCAGCTACAAAAAGATAATTTTAAGACCATTATCTTATTTCACTTAATTTTAGGTAACATTAGTTCATAAATGTTCTAAAGTGAGGTATAATGCTGATGTACTTATTAGAGTATATCCAAGATAGTCTACACAAAATGGCTGATATTTAATGCATTATATGAAACACTAATGTTTCGTAATAATATATACTATAATACTTTTCAGAAGGAAAATTCAGTAATCAAAATGTCAGTCATTTGACAATTTTTATAACCAAAACTAACTATATTAATCAATAAATAGTAAATCCACAGGTTACTGATCTCATCTTTTAACTAGTTTCTTTGGCTACAACAAGTAAAACAAGGAAAACTAGAAAAACAAACTTCAGGATCTTAGTTGCTCAATTGTAAGATTAAACAAAATCTTGTGAGGAGAAATAGATATCAGCATCCTCATAGCAACATTTCCTTTACTTAGCTCTGTTCTGAAAGTCAGCCAGAGAGATAGTAATCCTTCTCCTTCACACACACAAATTATCTTAACACCCCACACACCTTCCTAATGCTCAATTCATTACAGTATTGTTTATATGATCATGTTCAGCTTCCTTATAATTTTCTAAAAATATCATTCATTCCCACCTACACCAATGCCACCTTTAAAATTGCAAATCCCTAATTTCAGTTTTTGAGGGGAAATGCTGAGATATATTGTCCATAAATATTAATTTTGGGGCTCAAGCAGCTTTAATAGTGTATATAAATTTAAAGAATTCAATGTCATCCATGGAGCATACACTTTCTGCTGAACACTACTGTATATACACATTTGAATCAGAATAATATGACCACCTACCTAATAAAGAGAATAAACACCCTTGGCCTGGATGACAGCGGCGAGATGGCATGGCATGGACGCAATGAGGCCCTGGAAGGTTGCCAGAGGCACGCATGCCCATTCAGACTCCAGCAGAGCATGGAGGTTCCAGAAATGGCGTGGTTGTGGGTCCACATGCCAAACCTGTCAATACAAATGGTCCCACAAGTGCTCTATGGGACTGAGGTCGGACGATTTCGCCAACCAAGGGAGAACGGAGACATTGCTGTCATGTTCTTGGAACCAGTCACACACCAGCTTAGCGACATGGCAGGTCGCATTGTCCTGTTGGTAGACACCATCACCACCAGGGTAAACGTCCAACATGAAGGGATGCATGTGGTCAGCGAGGATGGACAACGAAATAATGCGTAACAATCCCGGTGCACCATAGTACACTGACTGCATATCACCATAAGGGAGTTGTCACTGAAACCACTATCAACTAGCCAGGTTCCCGACTGTCTGAGCTGCCTTACATTGTTCTGCCTACTGCGGGAGAAGACCTGGTGAAGAGAGAAACACTGCTTGGGATTTTTAGCCTGTCTGTAGAAATAATCATTGAGGTGCAGTGAGAGTGGGATCTTTTGATATTTTTGAAATAGAGCCTAGGAATATGCCTATCACTCACTGGATTTTGTCCAAATATCTGCCAAAATAAAAGATGGTAATTTTAGAATTTTGAAGCCAAACTTATATAGAAGTCCTAACTTTTTGAGTCTTCCACAGCAGAGACTCTTAGGCACTTCCATCGACAAGCAACACCTAATCGGGTCCCCAGTCCTTTCAGCATGACCTTCAACTTCGTCCTCTCCATCGAGCCGGGCAACCACAGCCCGCTTGCTGTCTCGGCCTTGACCGTGCTGAGGACGTGTTGGAGCACACTTGACCGGCAAACACCCGTAAATAGTCAGCAGCCCTCCAACAACCCCGACAAAGCCGTTAGCCTACCAGTGCTTACACGACTGCAGCACCCGGACCCCACTTCTCAGAGGAACCCAAGTTCCTCCACTACAAAAGCTATCTGTTGAGCCAAAACAGATTCTGTGGGACTCTTAGATTGGCTGTTCCATCGATAAGCTTATCAACCAGGTTAGCCAAGCCTGGTCGCGAGCCTACAACTTCTACCTCTCCATTGTGAACGGGCCGAAGCCACCCAGTGAACAATCATCTGACCCACAATATCACTGAGACCGCAACGAAGAGCCCACAGATGAGTGCACTAAGAGGTGTGCAGCTTAGTCCGCGGTACTCCCCGATGAGCCCACAGAAGACAGGGTACTCCAAATCCTATCTGCAGGCCCCTAGAACGGCCCCTCAACTGGGGCTGCAACCCCCAGCTTAGCTGGAGACAAGTCAATAAGCCAACTGGCCCGGCCCTCCCTAAAACCAGTCCGCCGGCCCTCAACAGGCCCCCCTCCAACGAGGGCCACAAGATATCATGAACTCCAGAGTGCCAGTGATCCAAGCCCAACATCTCAGAGGCATTGTAAGCCCCCCCTCCCCCTCATCAAGGAGGTCCCACTCTGGGGGGGTGGGGTAGCAAGGGCAACCCATAACAGTTCGTTGTGAGCTGCAGAAAATGGGTTTCCATGACCAAACAGCTGCACACAAGCTTAACCTCAACAAGATCAATGCCAAGTGTCAGTTGGAGTGGTGTAAAGCATGGTGTCAGTGGACTCTTGAGCAGCGGAACTGTGTTCTCGGGAGTGATGAATCGCACTTCACCATCTGGCAGTCTGATGGACAAGTCTTGAGTGTGAGGATGCTAGGTGAATGCTACCTGCTTAATTGTGTTGTGCCAACTGTGAAGTTTGGTTGAGGAGGCATCATGCTCTGTGACTGTTTTTCATGGTTCAGGCTGGGCCTCTTAGTTCAAGTAAACAGAACTCTGAATGTGAATGCAGTGGCCTATAATGACATTCTTGACAATTCTGTGCTCCCAACTTTATGGCAACAGTTCGGTGAAGACCCTTTCCTGTACCAACATGACAATGCCCCCATCCACAAAGTGAGGCCCATGCAGGAATGGTTTGATGAGATGGGTGTGTAAAAACCGGACTAGCCTGCACAAAGCCCTGATCTGAACCTCATGGAACACCTTTGGAATGAATTGGAATGCAGATTATGAGCTAATCCATCTGCTGTTAATTAATATATAATCAATCATATTCCTATGCAGCCCATCAGGTGAAACCCATGTGTACTTACATATGTCGCGGTGTTTGTAATATGTGCTAGGTATTCTGAATCCATTGAGTTTACTTACCTGTAGGAGACGTTGCCCATTGCCATTGCAGCTACCAATACCAAAAGGGCCTATTACTCCTCCCCAAAGGTCAGAGTCAGTACCAACTTTGGCATTGAAGTCACCTAGAACAAGGGTAATATCTCCTTTCTTGACAGAATTCAAAATATCCTGAAGTTGTCTGTAAAACCTATCCTTCTCATCCTCATCAGCATACTAAGTGGGGGCATAATAGCATATAACATTCAAGTCTTTAACGCTTGTCTGAAATTTTGCTGTAAGAAACCTTTCATTAATGCACTCATATCCTAGAAGAGCATCACTAGCGTGTCTGCTGAGAAGCAGACCCACGCCTTGGTGATGCTTATTGTCGTCCCTCCCTGAAAAGAGAAATTTAAGATTATTTTTAAAAATCTGACCTTTATCTGTCCATCTGGTCTCTTGCAAGCCGAGAATATCTAAATTATAATGGTGGGATTTTTGTTTGAAAACTAACCATTTTCTCTCCATAGGTAGTTGGAATGTGAGGACTCTGCACAGAGCAATTTCTCCATCAAGAGAAAAAGCTCTGTGCAGAGTCCTCACATTCCAACTACCTATGGAGAGAAAATGGTTAGTGGGATGTTTAAAGAAACTATGTTTATTGAGAGAGGGAATGCCGACAATATCAAACAGCCCCCTAATCGAAAATATGGGGCAAAGACCCGTTCCCCCACCACTAAAGACTGAAGCCATCTACACTGGAAGACTTCCTCCAATGTAGAATTTGACGATGCCAATAGAAGCAAAGAGTTCAGGTGCCTGCGATGACCTCTGCTCAGGATTATCCACCAGCTGATAAACATATCCTGTGAATCTATTCACTTGGGGCTGTCAACCCACAAACAAAGAGAAAACAAAGCGAAAGATTATCCCACCACATAAGCCCACCAGTGCAGCAAAATCAGGATCCATAATCAAGCTCAGAGCCATATATCTGTCCAGTCCAGTAGGTTTATATGGTCAGCACCAGAACCCTGTGTGGTTGACCACTCCTCAGCAGGGTAGAAAAAAAAGAAAAGTAGCCATAGATGTCCAGATCAGTAGGCCACACTAATCTGGCAGCCCTCCCCTTCTGTTCACTTCCACAAGAGAGTATCTCTTTTGAAAGGTATTAACGGTCTGCACCACGAGAAGGCAGGGTTGGACATTAGGTGCTAGATCTGGTCAGTTCTATGCATCATCACAGGGGATTGGTGCATAGCTACCATTTACAGACATGAATTTGACAAGTAGTAAAATGAAATACTAGTATTCTAACTTGAATTGGACAACCTCGAATGAAATACACTTTATTGATTCGTTCTCACTTGGCCTCCGCTGAATTGGGGCGTTTTTTATAATGCGGACAACAGATTTACTGGATACGAAGATCGCGGACTGTTCATCATTTGGCAATTGCCAAATTATATAATCTATGTTGATTCTTTCGTCAAAAAAACTTGACTTCAACGAAAAAGCAATTGACAATTTCAGAGGGAAAATGACTGGATTGATGTTCATTCTTCCTGCTTATTCACAATGACACCATAGCATAGCTAATCGTGACGTGATATAAACAAGTTACTACATTTGGCGCTTTGGCGCACAATTATGACTGGCGCCCCGTTAACTGAAAAGTACCATATAAATATTCTACAATTAAATTCATGTAACCTTAAGATTTATAATTACTATCATTATATTCAGTTATAATCTGTGGGTACCAAAAGTTTGGGGGCGTCTGCAGTGCAATGTTTTTTTCCTACATTTAATTATGTTACAATATCTTTAGTTTTTGCATCTGTACAAAAAAAATGCATGCAGTTTCGAAGTTAGTAAATAATTCCCCTAAAGGCGGTCAAGATTACGAAAAATAATTTGAGCTTTCCTACTGCAGCTGAATTATATTTTTTTAAATAATCAGTATTCAGTAAGCATTTTAACAAAATTAAGACTTATTTAAAAAAAAAAATTTTTGGCATTCACGGTAATTTTACACTTGATTGGTTTGACTTTGTAAGTAATGATGAGGTTAGAAGAAGGAGTCATCAACCTCCTTTGAGCAGGATATTGTGCAGAGAGAGACTGCGTTTGTTTGGCCATGTTGCCTGTATGCATAGCTGCAAATTGGCAAAGAGGATTATGAACAGTGTGATATTTTCTGATACCCTTAGGGTATCAGAAAAAGGGGCAGACCTAGGATGTGATGGGCAGACAATGTCAAACAGGACCTTGCTAGAATTGCCCTAGAGTGGCCAAATGCAGCAGTTGTAGCTCAAAAGAGACATCTGGAGAGGAAAATTACAGTCTGGTTGGACCTCCGTAGCCCATGGCTGCATCAGGATTTTGTATTATGTATGTAAATCGAAATACTATATTTTAAAATATAACGCTGCAGAAAATATAAATCATAATTAAAAAAAAAAGTTAAAACATTATGAACCTATCCATCTCTGTTAAACTTCTTAAAAATCATGCACGTAAGTAATCCATGAAGTTTTTCTTCTAACTCTCTCTCAATGATGAAAACATAATTAAGGGTAACATAGGTGATACCATCTCATGAAATAAAACTGCTACAGTAATTACAAGCTCCACGCATCCTAGAGGAGTAGGTGGCATGCAAAAAACTAATTATGTGTCGACATTCAAAAGTGACATAAATGCGGAAGCTATATAGAAGTACGAAAGTTGTGAATTTATTTGGTAAACAAACGCATAAGCCATATCCTCAATTTTTTTCCCAAAACGCAATTTTTTATCACAGTTTCATTTTTAGGAGGAGGGGGGGGGGGCATGTCATGGGTTGGGTTGTTTTACCTCTGAGCGGCACTTTTTTGCACACCATGGGCTAAATGGCCAGGTCACAAGGACCCCGAAGGCTCAGAGAAGGTTGGGGGAGGGGACCCACTGGAACAGCTGTTGGGAGACAGATGGTAGCCTCCCGTCAAGGCCATCCAGCGTGTTCTTTAACGTGCACAGGGTATGGCTCTCCCGCACACGGGGCCATAACTTAACGTCCCATCCGACGGACGGCGGCCTTTCGAAGCCCATCGGTGTCCCCTACTGACCGTGGGCAGGGCGGGGAATTTTGCGGAGATAAATCTCAACGCTGACCCAGCTGGGACTCCGGGGGGTATGTAATTAATCAGGTCTAAAATAGCACTGGACTACTTGACAGTGAAGATGTCCTTGATGACTTCACTGCTAGGTTCTATCTAACTGATAACACTAATACTGTATAACCTACATAGTTGCTAACATAGTAGCTTTTTTTTCATTTTATCGCGTTTTATAAAAACTTTTTCGAATTACTAATCATGACAATGAACTGCGAGGCTGATACGATAGTCGCCTGTAGTTGGAATAAGTATCCAATTTGCACAGTCTTTTTTTTACACCTCAGCCTTCTGTAAAAGCTACTCAGTCTATTTTAGATTTCTATGATCAGCAACCAGAGGGCAAATCGGATTCAAAAGTAAGAACAAAAAAAATCGATTTTTTTTTAGCAACAATAACAGAAAAAAATTTCTGAATATTATTTCCGTTACAAATAAATCTGAGCTCGAATATCAAACGTGATTTTTTTTATTTTCCGTGAATCCAGGTTAGCTGAAGCACGATTGATTGGATTTGCATTATCCTCATTTTAAACTGAATTTGACGTGAAATCTGAAATATTAAAATCTTTTTGGGGAGAAACTAAATAGCTTTAAGTAAACGAAAATAAAATTCGCTTGAGAGGGAAAATATGTCTGGAACGATAAAAATTTAAATTTGCTTGAAGCGACAAAATATGTCGGTATCAGTTAGAAGATTCACGTTCTTCTGAGAACAATGCAAGCTAAAACGCAAGGGATTTCAATTTTCTAACATTTGTTAAATTATTCACAGCATTAACACTCGCATTACAGATTCTACAGTTGGCGACGCAATTAACACGCTAGCTGGAGATCCAAGCAAGTTTATTACCGGGACCTAATGGAATAGCATCGTTTGTTTGAAAACCATTACTAATAATGGAGCGGAACGCCACTCCGATACCTATTACTTATGAAAATAACCTTAACTTTACATCAATAGGTTTATATATATTATACTACTAATACGAATATCTATATAATAGCTTTGTCAGGATGGAAATCCGCCGGGATGGGCGATATATGTGAATCTGTCGGTGGCATTGAAAGCGCGGGAAATTTTGATCTCTTTTTAATGATTTTTACCTCCCATATCCCCCAAATATTTAATCGCCTAGTCCCTTATTCCTCCTACGGGTTTCCCATGTACCAACCAGTGTTGAGTTAAAATTCGAGAGTTGTCTCTGATAGAACGAGGGGCGGGGGTGGCTCAGTCGGTAGCGCGCCAGGCTTGTAATCTGCACTTCCCAGGTCTGGGTCAGCGTTGAGATTTATCTCCGCAAAACTCCCCGCTCTGTCCGCGGTCAGTAGGAAACACCGCCGTCCGTCGGATGGGACGTTAAGCTGTGGCTCCGTGTGCAGGAGAGCCATACCCTGTGCACGTTAAAGAACACGCTGGATGGCCTTGACGGGAGGCTACCGTCTGTCTCCCAACAGCCGTTCCAGTGGGTCCCCTCCCCCAACCTTCTCCGAGTCTTCGGGGTCCTTGTGACCTGGCCATTTAGCCCATGGTGTGCAAAAAAGTGCCGCTCAGAGGTAAAACAACCAAACCCAACTCTGATAGAACGAATTCGAGTTAAAAAATTACCCATTTTAGCCCTTCAAGAATCCGATTAATTTCAATGGAAAAGTTGTGTTTAATTTATATTATCAGAATTACACTTCTGATTTGCTTCAATGGACTCTTCGCCATTGCTAAGATCGCCATCTCTTACTATTCCACAGAACTCATACTTTTCCGTGCAATCAGAGGGGGCCCCACTCCCAGGGTGCCGACACGGGCAATATTATTAAAATGCTTTTTAAGTCGGTCTAAAACGAATTATTATCTCACTTACACATTATCAAACTTATCAGTGGCGCATCTGGGGAACAAAAAATGGTATTAAAATGGCGACCCAGTCACTTGACCTCCCCCCCCCCCATTTTTCTAGTACTTCTGACCCTGTTTCTATGTGTAAAAAGAGACTAAACTAAGAGTCAATAATGAATTATTATTGACTCTTATTATATCTATTAAAATTTTGGTACTTAAAAACTTCATTATATAAAACATTGATATATATATATGGATATAATTTATGACCATACTTTAAAGCTTCCACTCCTCCCCTAAGTTGGAAAGGCTGCCGTCCGTCGGGTGGGACGTTAAGCCGTGGCCCCTTGTGCGGGAAAGCCATACCCTGTGAACGTTAAAGAACACGCTGGATGGCGTTGACGGGAGGCTACTATCTGTCTCCCAACAGCTGTTCCAGTGGGTCCCCTCCCCCAACCTTCTCTGAGCTTTCGGGGTCCATGTGACCTGGCCATTTAGCCCATGGTGTGCAAAAAAGTGCCGCTCAGAGGTAAAACAACCCAACCAACCCTTGTGACCTGGCCATTTGGCCCATGATGTGTAAAAGAATGCTGCTCAGAGGTAAAACAACCCAACCTCCCCTATGAAACCTCTTACCTCGCTGTATAATAATAAATCTAAAAAGAATCCGCAAAAACAATATAACCCTTTTCAAATTGCTGGATGTGCCAGTTATTTTTATCCAGGTATAAAATTGCTCAAAACCTATCTGTATAACAATAATTCAAAATCCTTACCTTTAAGATCATATGTCGTATGAAAGTAACGAAATGAATTCAAATAAACAATTCACAGGTTATATTTCCGAAGATTCTAACGTACATCAATAATTTAAAGAGACTTATGCACAAATCTTACATAGTGGAGTTTCGCCCATGAGGCTACTAGAGCCATGGTTTGCACGCTTGTAAGAACACCGAAATCGACAGCATTCTCCGGTTCAAAAATTAGATTTATAAATTTTATTGCTGCTGTGGGATCTGTATGCGAATTTCCCACGTCAAGCTTTCCTCTAGTGTCCCGGTCGTCTACCATCACGGAGAACTTCGCTCATGGCCAGCGATTTCGCTATACTGACGTCACTAGAAGAATCGCGATAAATGGGCAGCGTATTAGCTCTGATTCAGTTTGCTGAACTTGTTATCAATCAAAATCCAGTTCCCCATTCAGGGAAAGTGTGCACATGCATTAATCGATCAATCAAAATTATTTCCACTGCATATTCTGCCAACACGTGATTATTTAAAATGCATTTTTTCCCCTTCTTCCTTTGGAAATCCAATAGCTACTCGAGAATGGTAACGGTTCAAAATAAATTTTAATTTAGAGAATGATGCCTCACATGAATAGTTATTGAGATTTGGAAAATGCGAATCATAATCATCTTTTGCATTCACAGCGATCATTAGGTTTATTTGAGCCACTATCTTCGCTACTGGAGGCTGGGGGGCGGGGGGGGGCTCAGTCGGTAGCGCGCCAAGCTCGTAATCTGTAGTTCTCAGGTTCGAGTCCCAGCTGGGTCAGCGTTGAGATTTATCTCCGCAAAATTCCCCGCCCTGCCCACGGTCAGTAGGGGACACCGATGGGCTTGGAAAGGCCGCCGTCCGTCGGATGGGACGTTAAGCCGTGGCCCCGTGTGCGGGAGGGCCATACCCTGTGCACGTTAAAGAACACACTGGATGGCCTTGACGGGAGGCTACCATCTGTCTCCCAACAGCTGTTCCAGTGGGTCCCCTCCCCCAACCTTCTCTGAGCCTTCGGGGTCCATGTGACCTGGCCATTTAGCCCATGGTGTGCAAAAAAGTGCCGCTCAGAGGTGAAACAACCCAACTGGAGGCTGGGGTGGCTCAGTCGGTAGCGCGCCAGGGTCGTAATCCAACCCACATCTTCGCTATTGTATTCTGCTAATACTTGGTTGGTTGTTTTACCTCTGAGCGGCACTTTTTTGCACACCATGGGCTAAATGGCCAGGTCACAAGGACCCCGAAGGCTCAGAGAACGTTGGGGGAGGGACACACTGGAACAGCTGTTTGGAGACAGATGGTAGCCTTCCGTCAAGACCATTCAGCGTGTTCTTTAACGTGCACAAGGTATGGCTCTCCCGCACACGGGCCACGCCTTAACATCCCATCCGACGGCCTTTCCAAGACCATCGGTGTCCCCTACTGACCGTGGGCAGGGCGGGGAGTTTCGCGAAGATAAATTTCAACGCTGATCCAGCTGGGACTCGAACCTGGGAACTGCATATTACGAGCCTGGCGCACTACCAACTGAGCCACCCCCGCCCCAGGGATAGAGGGAAAATTGTCTTGAGCCAGGCGGTATCCGAATCCATGTCCTCCTGATAATATGTCAGGTGCTCTGACCGCTGAGCTCCCGGCAAGTGATCAAGATTTCCACTGTTCTTTATCTGAATCATAACTACTTGAGACTAGGGTACGAGTTGTTGGGTTGTTTTACCTCTGAGCGGCACTTTTTTGCACACAATACTAGGGTACGAGACTTAAGAGGGAAAAATCTTGATCAGCGGCCTTTAGCTGAGTGGTCCAGAAGCACCTGACATGTTATAAGGAGGTCGTGGGTTCGAATTCCACTCGGCTCAAGCCAGTTTTTCCCCTTATCCTTAGTATTAACAGAATACAACACAGAAGATAGTGGCTTCACATAAAGCGAATCATAATATTCCATCAATACCTATCCAACCCAAAAAGACTATGTTTAGCTCTAAAAAAAAAGAAATTGAATATCTATAGACAGATAGCTCGTTTGTTTAAAAAAAGAACTAAAAAAATTCGATCCCGTGATTCCACTTCATTTCCTAATTAATCCTGTATTTGTATCAATAACTGAAATAGTGGAAATAAGAAAGTAAGATACTGAAAAAAAATATTTAGGACAATGAGCCCAGCTGTTTCATTACAAAAATGATAGCATTGTTCATGCCACGAGCTTCGATTTGAAATTGGAAACTTCGATGTTCCCTTCACAGAATGCGTATAAAGCGGGGCTTCTTTTCCCAGGAATACAAATTAAAAAATAATTCAAGTACTATCCATCTTCCTACACGTGTCCTAAAAAACCAAAACAAAAAGTTAAATATGCCATTGACAAGACCACTTACTGAATTCATGTTAACTTCAAAAGAAGATAGAAGGCTTATTTGTTCACTTGATAACCCTTACTAGCATTCTCAATAGCCCCCCACCCCCTCCCCAGTTCGGCCCCTAGTCTCCGTAGTATTTCTTTCCCCATTTGGGGGACGATCGGGGGCGTCAAGAGTCAACCCGGGGCCGGGACGTTTTTTTCGGGGGTTCACATTTTAGTTACGAATAACATACCAGAATATATTTTTAAAAAATGGAATTTAATAAAAATAAAATTCACATCAGCACACAAAATTTTTTATTTACATAAAAAATCGCTCCCGAGAACATCCCCCCCCCCCCCCCGAGAATGCTAATTAAGGATAATGGAAGCAAAAATTATTAAACGTGTACATATTTCACGTATCTTTCAAGAAAATTTTTAGACCTCTAAACGGATGGGAAAATGTTATACTGCTATGGAAATCCATCTATTGCCCCCCTCCCCTCTCCTTTACTGTTTTCGCAGCTCGAGTGAGTCACTTGCTCCACCCCTACCTGGAATGATGCCAGAGAGTAAAAAATGCTAAGTATAAAATCACTTACTGAATTCATATTACTCTTCTTCCTAAATATCGCAACTGTCCAAAACTTAAAAAGTCGTGACGAAAACTACTTTTTATGAGTTCAGCGACCTCTAGAAAATGCTCCTAATCAAAAATCCATGAAATTTTTTTTTTCGCGATCACAGTGCTTTATCCTACACTTCGCTATAAATAAAAACGGAATAAAGTCTGAATTCTATATAAACTTAAGGTTTAAATACAGAATTCAGAATTTAAATACTAAAAAAATAAATAAATACCCCCTCAAGCAGCTGCTTGCCACAGAGGTCTGACAGGAGTCTGTCAGTTTATATGCTATTTGGGTTGTTTTACCTCTGAGCGGCACTTTTTTGCACACCATGGGCTAAATGGCCAGGTCACATGGACCCCGAAGGCTCAGAGAAGGTTGGGGGAGGGGACCCACTGGAACAGCTGTGGGGAGACAGATGGTATCCTCCCGTCAAGGCCATCCAGCGTGTTCTTTAACGTGCACAGGGTATGGCTCTCCCGCACACGGGGCCACGGCTTAACGTCCCATCCGACGGACGGCGGCCTTTCCAAGCCCATCGGTGTCCCCTACTGACCGTGGGCAGGGCGGGGAATTTTGCGGAGATAAATCTCAACGCTGACCCAGCTGGGACTCGAACCTGGGAACTACAGATTACGAGCTTGGCGCGCTACCGACTGAGCCACCCCCGCCCCAGTTTATATGCTATAGTAGAAGGTCTGTGAGGTTTGCAAGACCTCAGCAGAAAAACAATATGAACATCCATGCCTTACCCGGGTCTCGAACCCAGGTCCCTTAGATCAGTAGCTAAGCGCGCTAACCACTCGGCCACGGGACAAAATAAAAGAAAAAATTAAATTTACCGGTTTTATCATCAATCTCGTCCTACCACGGATTTATGTCTGGCCACTATTGTAGCCAACAAACCCGGAATTAAAAAAGTTAAGAGTCCACACAGAGAGATGGAGTTATTTAACAAGTTAGAGAGAGGCAGAGGAAAAGAAGGGAAACAGGAGACAAGCCCAAAGGGGAGTGGTCCAGATGTAACTGAGAAAACTTCCAGAGGTGACTGGCTAAACAAAGTACGTAAGTACAACTGCATTTTTTAATATCAGTTTTTTCTAGCTTACTTCTGATTAAACTTATATTTTTATAAAAAAAAAATTTCCCCTCAAGCAGCTGCTTTCTACAGAGATCTGCCAGTTTAATACGCCATGGGGAAGGTGAGATCTCAAAGGAAAGAAACACAAATAAAAAAAACCTCTCTATCCCTAACCTATGGCTCGAACCCAGGTCCCTTTGATCAAGAGTCCAAGCGCGCTAACCACTCGGCCAAGTTCCTTTTTTCCCCCCTAACATATTTCTGATTTAACAAAATTAAAAGCTCTCAGAATTCCTGATTCAATTATGATTTATTTTTAATTAACTTTATTTTGGATTTTAACTCAATATATTTCTATCTTAAGGGGAATAAAATCTTTCTATTCGCTGTTGGAAATGACTCCTGATATCACAGCAATGAGAAAAATGTTGCCTTATCGGTCACAAGAATGGGAATGAAGATAATCGTTACGATTTACAGGGTCAGACGGTCAACAGATAATTTATCTCTGGTCGTACGCTCTGGGTCAATAGAAAAGACAGGAACTCTATTTACTACTCATTATAAGAGAAACGTTTTCTCGTGATCCTGATTACGTTAGGATTGGGCAGTTTAACCCTGAGCCACACCTTTTTAGTTGTTGCTCAATGGGCTACATGGCCAGGTACACATATATACAATACTACAGGCCTGTCCTACAAAATGGGGCGGGGGTGGCTCAGTCGGTAGCGCGCCAGGCTCGTAATCTATAGTTCCCAGGTTCGAGTCCCAGCTGGGTCAGCGTTGAGATTTATCTCCGCAAAATTCCCCGCCCTGCCCACGGTCAGTAGGGGACACCGATGGGCTTGGAAAGGCCGCCGTCCGTCGGATGGGACGTTAAGCCGTGGCCCCGTGTACGGGAGAGCCATACCCTGTGCACGTTAAAGAACACGCTGGATGGCCTTGACGGGAGGCTACCATCTGTCTCCCAACAGCTGTTCCAGTGGGTCCCCTCCCCCAACCTTCTCTGAGCCTTCGGGGTCCTTGTGACCTGGCCATTTAGCCCATGGTGTGCAAAAAAGTGCCGCTCAGAGGTAAAACAACCCAACCCAACCCTGTCCTACAAAAATTTAGTGAAAAGCCACTAGGGAAAAAAATATTCTTAGGGAGCGCACAAGAAATATTCTCTACTTAAAGATGAAAACAAACATTTCTAATGTTAACAGGATATCATGCGTTTGGATTCCTCGAAGCTCAAGCAGTTTTTCCCCCTATACCCAGTATTAGCAGAATAATATTGATATGAATTCAAAGAGATGAAAACTTAAGCATGAGTTCAAAAATAGTATATATGTATACTAAAGTATGAATGAAGTAATTTATTACAAAGGCACAAAAATTATACAAATTAATCAATCTTATCTAAACATAAGTATTTCTATTCCTCTTAGTATAAAGTCAAATCATAAAAAGGATGATTTACCATATTTAACTAATTCTCATTGCTTAAACCATAATGCTGCTGTCAATATTCAGTTCCTATGACAAAATAGAATCTATTACTTTGTAACATCCAACAAACAATCCAAATTATATTGAATTTCATTTCTTTTAGAGGACTATCTTAATAATGTTTTATATCTTATAGATGCGAAATATCTAATGTTGGTCTCCCTGATAGAGGACTCAAAAGCAATTTTACTGTTGATTCTTTTTCACCACCGGAACCAGACTCATTTTGAATTAAAATGATAACACTCTTCTTACGTAGTATCACACACCACTAATTTAATACAATATATCCTTATTTCTTCACTACATCTTTTTTGTTTTCCTTCCACGATTCTTACTATTCAAAGCATTATCGTTCTAAACAGGTGATACGTAATTGTCAAGCTGAAGCATAGGCGACGTTCATGACACATCGAAGCATAGGCGACGTTCATGACACATCTGCCATAAGCCCATTGTACCACGTTTATCTGTCGTAACAATATTTATTAGCAGCGTAGATAGTGGCTTAAAATAAAATTTTTAATGAGTGATGAATTGCAGGAAAAAAACTATATTTTTAAGGAATCAATAAAATATCTCGATTAAACCACAAAATATACATTTTTAATCAGTACTATGAATTGGAAAAATTGCTTTGTCATGCATTTAAAAATGCTTAATCAAAACATTGAAAGAAACGAGCTATATTCAGTATATTGCTTGTTTTTATGGGATAGTTACCCCCCTTTCTTTCTTACCTTCACAAAAACATTAAGACATGAATAATGACATAGGGAATATAATAATTTTATCCTCTAAAGCAAAGATAGGGGATTCTTAGTAAAAAAAGTCCCCTGCTACTAAAAAGCAAAAATTAAATATATAAATTAAAAAAATACATATAAATTAAAAAAATTACCTTTTCATGCCTGTCCTAAAAAAAGTATGAAATAAAATTGAAACATGCCATTTGTGAAATCACTTATTTAATCATATTAACTTCAATGGAAGATAGGGTGCCACAAATGTTTCATTTGTCAGCTGGAAAAAAAAATGCTTGCACCAATCATCTTTTGAAGTTAATATCAATTACGTACACGATTTAATCATTAGAAATGCTTCAATTTTTATATTTCAATGCACTTAGAGGGAAAGACAGTATAAAAATTGGAAAATTGAAAACTCTATGTTTTTCTCTTCAAAAAATCTATGAATCCAACTAATAAGCTTTCATGAATTTACCTGGTTCATAGTAGTCTTCATCTTCATCGGAGATTTTTGAAGGAAAACAGCATGCTGCTTTTGCAGTTTCCAAAGTTGTAGTCTTCCACGAATATTTAATATCTTCTTCTGGTGGTTTCGAAGTAACTGTCTGACATCCTTGACTTTTTATACACGAGTCTTTTTTTATCATCTTTCCATCATAAAAAATTTAATGAAGCTTTTAACTCACACACAGCGTAAAGTTTTTGCATTAAAAAGTCTGAATTTATTGAAATTGTCAGGAAATAAATTAAAAGTAGAATGAAGTTTTGTTTTGAAACTTTTTCTAACTTGTGAAGGACTTCTGTTTCAACAAGAAAATTCAGAAATGCATGCCTTCTGATACACTATCCTGAAGAAAAAAAAAAGTGTGTATGAGGGGAAATTTTAATACAAGCAAAAATAATTTAAAATATTGAAAAAGTTGAAATAAAGATAATTTCTTATAAGTTTGAAATTAATCCTCTAATTCATCTGTACAACAGTTATTATTCAACTGTTGCAATTTACTTCTTTTACTCTGCAATAAAGCTTAGGTAGAAAAACAAATTTTACTCTGCAATAAAGCTTTAGGTAGAAAATCAATTATATTAATTTAAATATTAAAATATTTTACGTTATCTCTATGACAAGCAGTTGCTTGAGAGGATATTTATTTTTTCTTTTTATACATTATCCTGCAACTCTAAGTAACATTTGGTAAAAACAGCAGACAAGATTTTTGTAAGGGTAAATGTTTCAAAAACTTTAACTTTTTTGTTAATAAATCATCATTCCATAAATTTACATTAAGATAAAATTACCCCACAGGACTGTGTTAAATCCCCAATTTATTCCTTGGGTATGCCATTGCATAAGTATATTAAGTTATAAAGTTTTATATGGGCAGGGAAAGAATGGAACTTCTACTTCACAAACATCTATATGCATAATCTTAGGAACAGTCCATGCAACCAAATACAATACTATTAATAATCTCAACTAATTCATGCAGAGGTTTATTCATTTTATTCACGTTTCGTTATTGGGTGTTCAATAAGGAGCCTAGAAAATTCACTTTTTTATTATTTGTTAGTGAAAAATCGAGCCTTTTCACATAGGATTATTCATGGAATAGATGGAATTTTCTTTTAATCTTTTGTGAAGAAACTATATTTTCAACCTTCATTGGTAAAACATATGAATGTCTAAATCTCTTTCTTTTATCAGTTTATCAGCAATGTAACCCTTCTAATACCATAGAGATTTACTAGCTTTGCTGGTCACCTAAGCACACCAGTTCCCAAACTAACATAATAGATGTGCTCTGCAAAAAATTTGTGTACAGTGAAATTGTGTTATTAATAATAATTAACTATCATAGTTAGACATGAAGTTCTCATAAGAAATAATGTAAATAAGGGGTATGCATTCCAGATTTCTAACTCGATTGAAATATTGTAAATTTTATTTTTTTATTACAATTGTACTTCGGTAAATGTTTTTTTTTAGTTACAAATATTAACCACTCTGGAAGTCGATTTCATTTTTAGAGGAAAAATTGTCTCAAGCCAGATGGGATATGAACCCACGAACCCCTGATAAGATGTCAGGTGCTCTAAACCACTGAGCTACCGGCCGCTGATCAAGATTTCCTCTAATTGATGATATGAACATTCTCGACCCATAGTACATATTCCATTATGTCTCGTATAGGCGTTACTCGGGCGATGAGACATAATGGAATATGTACTATAGGTCGAGAATGTTCATATCATCAATTAGAGGAAATTAATTAGAGGAATCAATTAGAGGAAGGCGGCCGGTAGCTCAGTGGTTTAGAGCACCTGACATGTTATCAGGAGGTTGTGGGTTCATATCCCACCCGGCCCAAGACAATTTTTCCTCTAAAAATTAAATCGACTTATAGAGTGGTTAATATTTGTATATACCAAGAATGTAGAGTTTATTCATTATTTAAGTTTTTTTATTTATACATATTTCATACATGTAACTCAATTTTGCAGAAAATAAATGATGTTAAAGGTAGAAAAAAAAAATGGCTATATGCAGTGTTATTTTAATGCATGGTAGAGATATAGATGATTGTTAAATAATGGAGACTGAAAATGAGAAACTGATTGTTGTAAAAATTGTGGAGTGACAAGATAAGATCTGTAATCTATCAGGGGGAATTTGTATATACTTACATTGTCATTGGTCAGTGACAATTAAAGTGTTCTTCTTTGTTTGTGAATACATTATGTGTTATAGTTGTTTAGACACAATAATTTGTTTAGGAAAATGCAAAAAAATCTTTTCAGAAGTGCTAAAATTATAAACAGTGATAGATGGGTGAGACAATGAAAACATCCAAAGTATCTTCTTATATGGTAATAAAATATAAATAATGCAGTGAAGAAATTGTGTTAAATTGAGTGGCCAGTTGTGTTAGTTGAAATCCAGCCATACTTTAAAAATTATGTTAAACTGAAATCAGGTTAGTAGAATTTGTGTTAGTTGGGGAAGCATTTTTCTTAAAGGTATACTTAAAATTTTATGCGTCCAAACAATGGAAGTTGTCTCAGTGAAAAAGTTAAAAAAAAAAATTGGCCCCTTTGATGTTTCATGAAACAGAATGCAGAATGGTGCATTTAGGATTTAGCTAATTTTTTTTAAAAAATAGTTTGAACTTGTTCTATGATCTAGAAGAATAAGAATGATAATCATTTTACTTAAGAACTGGAGAAACTTTACCATGATTATATAAGAATGCCAATTTTACAAATATTCTGTGAGGACAAACACGTGATCACTTGAAATAATTTGCTGAAAAAAAATTTGATTTCACTGAGTGGGTTTCTTGAGTGGGATACCTAACTCAGGATGAAACAATTTTTTTCAGCAAGTTATTTCAAGTGTTTCTTGTCAACAGGACATTTCCTATGATACTTTATTACATGTGGTCACTTTTGTTCCAATCTATGAATTTTTTTTTAACAAATTATTTAGGTTTTTCTAAGCCTTATGTTGTAAAAAAAAATACCTCCTCAAGCAGCTGCTTGCCACAGAGGTCTGACAGGTGCCTGTCAATTTATATGCCACAGTAGAAGGTCTGAGAGGATGGCAGGCCCTCAGCAGAAAAACAATACAAACAGCCATGCCTTACCCAGGGCTCGAACCCAGGTCCCTTTGTACCTTACAGAAAGTTATTTTGCACCTGAAACTATGGCTAGTTTGATGAGCATTCCACAATAACTATTAAAATAACGAAAATATTATACCAAATTTATTAAGCAAATATACGTCATGATTGCATCCTCCTATAACAATAATCAGGTACCTTCCATCTTGTGACAGCTCATCTGACATCAACTTTCATAATGTGACACATGGTAAAACTTATGAAGGGGCATGTTTCAAAGAGGGATACTGTACTTGACACTAACATGTTATTCTTTGAAACAGCACACATGGTGATATAGATGAAAATGATGAAAAAATAAAGTGCTTAGAATAATGTTCTTCAAAAATGCACAGATCACACATGTAGAATCTGTTTTCTTTTTTATGGTTGCTAAGTCTCATGTCAGAGCAACTGAAGCATTTTATGCATCAACTACCTGTGGCCGAGTGGTTAGCATGCTTGGCTACTGATCAAAGGGATCTGGGTTCAAGCCCCAGGTAAGGCATGAATGTTTGTGTTTTCTTTCTGCTGAGGTGCCACCATCCTCACATTTATTTTATTTAATTATTATAATGGATGAAACTGCATCTGTATTGAAGCCTAGATACAACTGTGAAGTCATTTCTAAACATGAACTCTGTATACTTCTTTTAATCAGTTTCTGAGGATTCAGTAGAATACTCTTGTAATTCTCTTCCCTCTCCCTCTTTCATAATAATAAAAAAACAAATATCTCCTCAAGCAGTTGCTTGCCACAGAGGTCTGACAGGAGCCATCAGTTTAATACGCCATAGTAGTATATGCCATAGTAGAATTTCTGTGAGGATGGTGGACCTCAACAGAAAAAATGACATGAACATCCATGCCTTAATCTGGGGCTCGGACCCAGGTCTCTTAGATCAGTAGACAAGCGCTCTAACCACTTGGTAACATAACAGAAATAACTCCCATTAACGAGGACAAGGAAAACAAACACTGAAATGTATTTAACATTCATTGGATGGGAGAACCTGTTTGTAGCACTGGATAACTATTCTCTAAATTAATATTTGATTGCATGCAGAAATATTAAAATTTTATGAGTTTCAAAAAAATTAATAATTTTGAATCAGTTATCAGTAATAAAATAAAAAACCTTAAATTAGAAAGAAAGTTGTACTTGTCAGCTTCTTTTTCTTGCAGATCTTGTACCATTGAGTCATATTGCTATTTTTTTTTTGGTTAGGTCAAAAAAGCATCAATAAATTTTCATTGAACTATATGCAGTTAAAGCAATTCCCAGTAAAAATACGATGATTTATTAACAGTCATGCTTTGTGTCCAGTTGATCCCAAGGTACCATAGTGTTTTAAGTACATTATATTAAAAATTCAAAAACTGTTGCGAAGTAATCAGCAAAGGCCACTAGTAGTTGAAAGTGATTACATAAAAAATATTTTAATTTGTTCTGCAGTGTTAGAAATATTGAATGGAATTATCTGCACTACATCAAAGAGCACAGAAAGCCCCTATACTCTAACTAGGGGCAGCTCAAGATACCAGAAACCATATATACTAATTATACCCCCACCAAATATTTGCCACAACAAGATTAATAATTATTATTAATATATAATTATAATTTAAATTATTAACAGATGAATAACTCTTGCCATCAACAAGTTCATTCACAGGTTTCCACCACTCCAATCCCACCAAATGTATGTACATTGAAAACTTCATTCACAGCTCTCCACACATACTACTCACAACCCTATTCACAAGGTAGGTGACAATAGCACCCAGAAATCTCGGACAGTTTTGAGGGATTACTACCAATCCATGGCAGCTAGAAACCCCATTTGTTACCCCAAGAGGGTTAGAACTAAGTGGGACCACCTAAAGCCATCTGAAGAGAAAGCCTGATGTCACGTAACTGGCATGGCTAAATGACACCTGAAGTGGAGGCCATGCATTGCATCATAACTTTAAGTCAGTGGATCTGATCTGTTTCTAATTCGATGTGTGCATTATTTAAATGATTTCATTTCCTGTACTGAATTGAATCAAATATCAATTATAAAGCAAATTAACATAAATGCGGAGAATTTCATTCTTGCAGGAAATATTTTATTTTCAGACATAAAAAAAACCCTCATTTCTCGATGTCAAAAATACTCAGTGAATATATTATCTGAACATAGTTACACATTTTTTTATTAATTATAAATGGTATTATAAAAAAAGGAATAATCTGAATTTTAAAGCATAATTTCATTAAATTTTTTTTTTATTTGCTACATTTCCAAATATATTGGAAGAGATAAAAATTTATTCTCAGGTAACAAAATATATTCATACTAACTTCACATTGGTTTTAACAATGTTGATAAATATCACATATACAGTCTGTCACTAAAAGTATGGTTATATATCATATAAAACTTTTAAATTTCACATAGGTTATATTCTAAGAAGAAAGCTACTGAGATCAGAATTCATTCACAGCTGACCAAATCATCAGTGCAATTCTATTAATAAGACTAGAATTATTTTCTTAATAAGATTTAAATAATCAGTATCACATAATTGAAATAAACCCCAATACAAACACCAAATCAAAAGACGTTTAACAAACACGATGACATAAAAAATTTAATACAAATATTACCTTGAATTATTTACAGCTAAATATATTGACTACACATACATTCAACAAAAAAAAAAAAGGAAATATGTGAAACCCCCATCAAATATAGCAATGATAATTCAATCATACTGTATGCTTCAAAAAATAGTTTGTGACAACTAATGTCTATTGAAACATACCAGTAGATAAGTGAAAATTAATAAGTACACCATGGGAGCACTATGTTATTGCCTTACATAATTTGTAAGAGAATACATAAGGATATAAAAAAAATTATAATTTCAGTGCAATGTTGAGGATGTTCCTTAATAACAATAACAATTTTTGTTATAACCCATACAGATTATTAACAAAAATGATAATATTGAATATTTATTATATAATAGCTGAAAAAAATTAGTTTCAATCAGAATTTTTCAAGGCTCTATTCCAAGTCCTTTACTTTTTATAATATATATAAATGATCTACTACTTTTAAATTTTAAAAGCGATATTTTCTTATATGCAAATGATATTTTAATAATGAACAGCAACAGACATTTAAATAAAAGTATTGAAGAAATCCAATTAAATTATAATAATATTATGAGATGACTAAATCATAATAAAATCTACTTAAATAATAAAAAAAAACTAAATGGATGATAATACATTCTCCAATGTTTAAATCAGATAATAATTTTTTCATTAAAGCTAATAATATAAATTGTCCTGAAAAAAATTTTTTTACTAATGACTTTGGTTGTAATTGTTATAAACTTTAACATGTAAATTACATAAAATATCTAGGTATATATATTGATAAACATTTTAGATGGAATATGCACATTTCTAAAATATGTGAATATCTCAGATTATCTACTTTTAAAATTTAAAAGTTAAGATAGATATTAAATACCAAAACTTACATTTTATTCTATAAATTTGTATGTGAATCAATTATATCTTATGGTATAACCATTCATGGTACAACAAACCTAACAAATATAAAGAAAATTGAAAATCTTCAATCTATAATAGCAAAATAACAATGCCTATAAAACTTAGACCAAATTATGACTTTAAGAGACAGATTACATTAACTTGTTATCATACAGAAACTTATATATTTATAATACAATCTTAAAACATTATTTTGATAATAGGTTTAAAAAGAAAATAGATCATAGTAAAAATACAAGATTAGAAGCTAAAAATTATTACAACTACCTAAATTTAAAAACAATTATGGAAGATGTATCAGTAATTATAAAATACCACACACTTTTTATTTGATTCCAAGAGAAATTATAAATGTTAACAGCTATAACAGATTAAAAATAAATTTAAAATATTATCTTAAATAAATTATATAACTATGCTAAATTTTGTATCTTTCATGAAGTTTTTGCATTTTACATTTTGTCTTATTTTAATTTTCCTTTTTTTTTAAAATAAATTCTTAATTAAGAGAACATGTGTACATGTATTATGAATGTATTATTCAATTACCTACAGATAAGCTGTTTAGCTTTGTGGGTCCTATGTATTTTGCATTTTATATGTTCTTATGACTGAATAAATAACGTTTAAGAAAAAAAAAAACCTTACACTGATGATAGCAACTACAAGACAATATTTGAAATCCACATCAAATATGCCAATGATAACTCAATCATACTCTGATTAAAAAAAAATAGTTTGCAACAACTAATGTCTATCATTGAGACATTACAGTAGACAAGTGAAAATTAATAAGTGTAACATGTGAGCACTATGTTATTGTCTTACATAGTTTGTAAGAGATATAAGAATATAAAAAATTACATATTTCAGTGTAACATTGAAGAGTGTTCCATACTAACTAGAAATATTACACATGCAGCTTATTACGGAAAATGATAACATTGAATACCATATACTGATGATAGTAAGTACAAGGCAAATAAATATTTGAAATCCACTTCAAATATACCAATATCTATCATTGAGATATAACTGGTACACCAGTAAAATTCAATAGACAGATATAACTGGCATATGATGAATTATTTGACCAAAGTGCACAATTTCCTTTTAAATGATTTCTTGGGTGCATATTTTGATTGTGTGTAATTATGCATATACACATTTCACATATTAATATAATTTTATGTAGCACATCTATTATTTTATTCCCACATAAACAATGAAAATCTGTGTTAAACACCGTTTCTTTTTTCAAAATCTGCTCTGCAATATTAATGTATACCAATAATTGTTTTTTGCATTTAGAAATTGCTGTACTACAGTACTATTACTGGATGTAAGTGTTTAAAAAACAGCATAACACAATATTCCCACATTTATAGAAACTTCAGTAGGATATGTTAGCCCTCCACAGTTACACATATTAATTAGCTGCTGAGGTACATGCAATACTAAATCTCTTTTTGATGTTAAATGATCAACATAGGTAACACAAACTGTTTTCTTTTTTGTATTGTGGTATGCATACATATGACAATCCACTATTATTACTACAGTAGCCAGGAACACAACATTTACAGGGCATGATAAGAATAATAATTACTATAAATACACTAGAATTTAAACAATATACATAAAACAGAATAAAGAAATAGAACTTACATTTTGCACACAAAGGTAAAGTTGCAAACAATGGTGACTAATAGCATGCTTAAAATCAAGTCTCACACTCTGAATGAGCCTCTGCTCTGGTAAGCTCCAGGTGACCCAGCCCAAATCATGTGACATCAGGCTTTCCCTTCAGACAGCTTTGAACCACCCCACCAAATTTGGTAACAATTGCTCAAATAGCAACAGAACCACGAGGAAACTGCAAATTCTGCCACTGATGATGTCACACATATTCATCCACCCATTCATCTGTCAGCCCAGAATCATGATTATTATATAATATGACAATAACCTAACTGCATAAAAATAGGACACTAATGACAATAGTCATCCACTGGCTGATCTCAGTACCTATACATCATAGATATGTGCTGATCAGTTCTTTCTTCATGTGTATACAAGATACATGATACCAAGCAAAGTATAATAATGTAAACACTAATGGTTCCTCATTGTCTGAAATTAATATGTTAACTAAGTATTCTCAATGCATATAACTGATAACCTTTTTTCTGCAATTAGCTTTACCTTAATATGCATATGCAATTAACTAAGATCAATTAGTTTCAAGAAAATGTCATATGAATAGCAACTTAGTGACTAAAAAAGATAACTAAACACAAACAAGATTAATTCAGTATCAGTCAGTATACAGTCAGTTCAAAAACTGCCAAACAATTTTTTATACTAAGAACAGAAATACTTTCCTAGTGTAAAAAAAATAAAATCAAAGTGCATTGCACGATACCAGTGATCTCTTTTATATTTCAGAGTAGGCTTGTTGTAGTCCACAATAATTTCTGAAAAGTGACTACAGTGTAAATTAACAATTGTCCCAATTTACAAAATTAACTGAAAGTTTCGATTTAGTTATTATTATCTATGTTTATTTAGCAGTGGATTACTGCATTACTTTGGACCTTAAAACTCAATTTTTTTTCACATATTTTATTGAGTCAGTTTAATTTACTATATACATACACACTCATGTTTTTCACTTAGATTAATACCAAATACAATGGGCGTTTTGTTAAACATGATAAAATGAACAAATATTTATTTTTAGCTGTCCCGTGGCTGAGTGGTAAGCGCACTTGGCTACTGACCAAAGGATCTGGTTTGAGTCCCAAATAACACATGGATGTTTGCATTGTTTTTCTGCTGAGGTCCTGCCATCCTCACAGACCTACTATGGTGTATAAACTGACAGGTTCCTGTCAGATCTCTGTGGAAAGCAGCTGCTTGAGGAGATTTTATTTTTGTTTATATATATATATATTTTCAGTATGTGCATGTTTATATAATACATCTTAAAATTTCTCTTTATGCATATTTATAATTTAATTTAACCACCTGCAAGCATTTTTTTTCTATTGGTAAGTTGAAAATTTTTTGTGACCTTTTCTAACCCTACAACACATATACACTCCAGGACACTTGGAGGGCCCTCTCAAATCTTTTTGTGCATAGGGCCACTCAAGTCTTTTGTGCCTGGGGCCTTCAGATACTTTAATCCACCACTGAATTTATTGTAAAACCCAGTATTATTTTTATATATTTGATATTATTTAATAAAAGCTAAAATCCCCTAGTCATCATGGGGCAATGAAGCTGTGGTTAAAATATTTACTTCTGGAATAACATTAGTCCTTAGTTTGACACTCTATGTGGTTTTGACTATATCTTTTTATAGAAAAATATTATTGACAATATCTTTTCCTTGTACTAAAAGGAATGTGGAATTAAAATTAGCCAAGCAGTCACTCAAAACCCATTAAAATAGCAAAAGTGTTTATCTACACAATTATATTGTTATATACCTGCTCAAGAACAAATCTTTAAGATTTTAAAATTAAAAAACTATTTAAATATTTTTGAAGTTGTTTTTCCTCTCCATGATGGGCTAAATGGCCAGGTCACAAGAATTCCAAATGTTCAGAAAAGGTTGGAGATTCACTGGACAGTTCTTAGGTGACCAATGGAAGCCTGTAAAGGTCATCCAGCAAGTTCTTTAGGGCCCACAAGGTATGGCTTATCTGTACACAATACCACACTTTAACACTCATTCTACAACAGAAACATTCCCAGCCTATCAACATCTCCTTTCTCACAGAAGGTTCGAGTTGGGTTCTACTTCTGAGTAGCACTTTTTTTGCACACAATGGGTTAAATGGCCAGGTTACAAGGACCCCTAAGGATTGAGAGAAGGGAACCCACTGGATAGCTATTAGGAGACCGATGGTATCCTTCCATCAAGGCCGTGTTCTTTGTATGGTTCTACCAGAAATGGGACCACAGCTTAATGTTCCATATAATGGATGGCAGCCTTTCCAAGCCTATCGGTGTCCCTTATTGACCAAGGGCAAGGCAGGGAGTTTTGCAGAGATAAATCTCAATGCTGGCCAAGCTGGGTCTCGAACCTGGGAACTGCAGATTACAAACATTACCAAGCCAATCCCCACCACTTTCTGAAGAAAAAGTGCATTACTTTGCATCATTTCCCAGGGTGCTATTTATTATTAGTCAACCTTTTCTATCTTTTATCTCTACAGTATTTTTTCAACACGAGTAATTTGTAAACTTGAAGTTTATAGAACAGATTTAATGCAATCAGTTTTTAATTTGGTAATACATTTAATTCAATTTCAAGACCATACACAAAGATAAATTTAAGAAAAACTACAAATTAGATTATTAAGGATTACATTGGTTAAAACTTACGTGAAGTCAATCCGGTGATTAGCAGAAAATTAGGTAAAACCTTACAACTATCCTTTTTTTAGAAATGTTCCTTATATTTTCGTGATAATAATACAACAGCAGAACCAGTCGAGCTCACGTTCACGCACAAAATTTGGTTCAATGGAACTGAATTTTTTTTTATTATTTGGCGAATACATGTTTTCAAAAATACGATCGCAATCGACAAAATATACACACACCACAACGTATTGAGCCGAATCTTTTATTCTGATCGAATAGCCAAGGCCATCATTGCAAACCGGAAACATTTCATCATGGACCGGAAGTGAATTTTGTGCGCTGATGTAATAACAAATATGCAATAGGTAAATAAATAAACTTATTGCCCGTAACGGGTAACAACGATTGAATATGTCAACCATATGCTGAACCATTTACTTTAACCGAGATATTTTTCGTGTTGCAATATACGGTTGTTGCAAACTTTAAAAAATAAAATAAAAATAATATCCCCTCAAGCAGCTGTTTGCCACAGAGGTCTGACAGGAGCTGCCAGTTTATACGCCACAATAAAAGAAAGTCTGAGAGGATGACCGGAACTCAGCAGAAAAACAACACAACCCCCATGGCTTACCCGGGACTCGAACTCAGGTTCCTTAGATCAGTAGACCTTGCTTTAAATATAATAGTATAGTAGGATAATATAAATCGGAAAGAAACAGAGTTGACGCATTCTATTCTATTTATCCAGATTACGAAGATTCACAAACTTAAATTTTCGGTTCAGAATGTCATAATCAAAACCCAGTGTAGGGGCTTTGTAATCTTTGTGAAGAGAATCGTGCAGTCATTGTGGACGAGTTATCACGTGACAGATGGCATCCGAAAGGAAATCGGCCTAGTTTCTCTTATCGCAAATATTGTTAAATTCTAGATTGGTGTGTTCTGAAATAATACAATAGCAGGAAAATGAAATGCATGAAACAAATTCGATTACACTGCTGTTTATTCTAAGTATAATAATAATAAGAAGAAAACTAATGACATCTTACATTTACCAGCATTAAAATTTTCTTTTGCAAGTTTTACTTCTATGGTTTTAGTCAGTAAATGCAATGAAGTTGTTTCAGTTATAAGGGTGGATGCTTGATATTTCAAAGTGTTTTCAATTTTTAGCAAAATGGATTTTAGTGAATGTCTCAGAGCAGAACTTTTGTCTACATTAGGTTTCGTTCAACAGCTGACAAGGAACAAATGGATTCGGAAAAAGTTGGGGAAGATCCACTGAACATCTGTTAGGAGACAGATTTCTGAACATCCGTTAGGAGAAGCCTCCCATCAAGACCTCCCACGGTGTTCTTTAGCGTGAAGAGGATAGGGTTTTATTACCTACGAAACCAAAATTTCCCATCGAAAAATTCCATTATTTTTATGGAAATATATTCTTTTATGATTTTCTGCAACATTGCGATCCTCAGAAACACATCCATCGTGGTATAGAATATATTAATTCCGCTCTCAACAAAGATCTTATTAGCAGTTTGGTTTGATTTTTAGGTCTTAAAGGTTGGCTTTCGTCAACCATTTTGGAATTATGATTGGCTCAGTAGGTAGTATGCTAGGTTCGTAATGTTTAGTCCCAAGTTCGATTCACAGCTCTTTGTGCATTGTGACTATTCTGTGTTTGCAACATGACCCTCTCGACACAGTGAGAAATATAATACCAGTACCTAGAAAGTCCATTAGATAGGACGTTACACCATTCCATTTTCAGGAGAGCCACCCATGTTCAGGAGAGCCATACCCTATGCATGTTAAAGAACATGCTGAAAGACTTTTTTTAGAAGTCTTTTATCAGTTTCTTAATAGAATTATTAAATAAAAAAAATATATATTAAATAAGTTTAAATTAATAGTTTGTATAATTTTTCATTTAAACTTATTATAACATTTAAATTGATGTTTAATAAGTTTAAATTAATAGTTTGTATAACTTATAAATTAACTTTTTATAACATTTAAATTGATGTTCTTCCTCAACATTCTCTGACCTCTTCTGGAGTAGCCATTTAGTCCATTGTTTGAAAAAAAAGTGTCCCTCAGAGATGAAGCAAACATTCTCAAACTTTTAATCATCTGAATTCATATGAGTAGCATACTTAAATTATTCCTGTGATATACATTGAAGCCAGAAGGAGTGTAATTTCCTCCTCCTAAAATTTTAGACCATTAAGAAGTTTATTTAGTGGTACCTTTATCAATTTCTTTAAGAATAATAATTTTTTTATTCTTGTTTATATTAGCAATGAAGCTTCAAGCAATTTACTTGCAAGTTATTAGAACTCGCTAGGTGGGTTTCTTTCCTTCTGAATTCTTTTTCCATAAAATGGTTAAACTGCCAGGTCACAAGGGCTCAGAAAATGTTGAAGGGGGTCCACTGGTCAGCATAGGAGACATATGAAATTGAGTTGAAACATTCCTGTTGATTTACCATGAGCCACTGGTGAATCAATGGGAATGCTTATATATCACTTGGTTGAAGAAATGGTCAGTTCCTCAGTGGTCTAGCAGTTATTACACTCGGCATGCATCTGGGAGAACTCAGTTCGAATCCCATCAGAACAACCATTTTTTTTCCTAACTTATTTTTTCAAGTGTTTCTTGAAAGAACATGCTGTTCAACAACAAAATGCTGTAGACAAGGTCTACAGGACGTTTTCTTGTGATAATTTTTTGCTGAATCGTTTTCTTGTATATATATAAAACCGAGAACTCATACCCCATGGATTGGCAGTATTTCTGAGTTTATGTTGGCACCTTGCAGGGCCCGATTTACGCATAAACTACAGCCTAGAGCCTCAAGATATGAGTGGCCGCAAAGAGATGTTTTTCAAGTTTTAATACGTTGCGAAATTTTTTAATATTTATTCTATTGGCCGAGTGGTTAACGCGCTTGGTTTCTGATCTACGGGACCTGGGTTCGAGCCCGGATAAGGCATGGATGTTCGTGTTGTTTTTCTGCTGAGGTCCTGCCATCCTCACAGACCTTCTACTATGGCATATAAACTGACAGGCTCCTGTCAGACCTCTGTGGCAAGCAGCTGCTTGAGGGGGTATTTATTTTTATTTCTCTTGTGCAAACACTGTTCATCTTTGCTTACTGTGCAAGAATAAGTTTTCAGTACATCCCCACACAATACACTTACCTTTAATGGAGGTGCAAAAGATATCCCCAAAATGTTTTTGGATATTCACCAAATATCCAAATTTTCGAAGTTTACTTTTTATAGACGTATATGAGTTTGCAAGTTTCGACCTGCTTACATCCTAAATATATCCCTGGCATGTCTATTTTTGATGTGGTATTTACCTCCACAGATATCCTATACGCCTAAACGATATTTTGTGACTATTTGAGAGATATTCTACTTTGCTTCAAACGTCTTGTAGACGTTTCTGCCAGAATTTTTACCATCTTATAGATATCTCATGAATGTCTTTTTTTGCACTTCATAACTTTTACTTCCTTTCGTTAGATATCCATGAGATCGTTTGGCTTGAAAGCTGTCGTCTTAATGGATATCTTATGTTGAATTTTATTTCCACCACGTGTATTACATAACCCAAACCGGATCTAGGGCCATAACCTCCCCTTCCGAATGCTAATAATAAAAGTATCATTGTTCAGTTGACCCAAATGCTGCCTTCTGGAATCTACTAACATCGACCATTTCCCATCAAAATTTAACAGCACAATAACATGTTGCAACTTTTCCTCAAATGTTAAATAGTAATGAAAACATTCACCATGTACTCTTTTTATAACATTTCTTTAAAAGGTTTCATGTTGATGGTTGTTTTAAATTTGAAGCATGTAAGTGTGTGTCGTTTTTCTGCTGAGGTCCTGCCATCCTCACAGATGTTCTAGTATGGCATATAAACGGACAGGCTCCTGTCAGACCTCTGTGGCAAACAGCTGCTTGAGAGGGTATTTATTTTTACTTAGCCATTTATGTAAAAAAATCCACCCCCATGGTAGGGTAAGAAAGGTATAAAGCAAATATGACTTGTAATATTCAGCACTCAGTAAAAAAAAATACTTCATGTACAATTTATGGATTACCTTCTGATTTCATCGTTAGAAATTGGTTACCCTACATATTTGCACACTGGTGAACTACCAATCCCACCAAAAATTAATTTTATTCCATCACTCTCAGTGTAATATTACCTACTCCTAAAAATATTTAACAATTATAAGAAAAAAATCGAATTTATTTACATTCGAATTTTGGATTAGGTTTTACACACATAGGATGTGATGTAGAATTCAAATTTTCAGCTGTTAGGCACACTTTGCCTTGCTTTGGCTAGAGGTCCTGTATAGTTAGAGGCTGGCCTTCTTCTTTTTATACATCCTTCTTTTTAAGCTGGACCTATTTGTAAAGGGGGCCTCGGCCCCCTTATCATCAGGTCCATGGGCGCCATGTTTTGTCGTACTGTACCGTTAGACGAAAGCCTATGAGTTAGTGTGTGTACCAAGTTAAAACTTTTCCGTTGTTATAGTTTTATATATTTCTACGACTTTTTTTGTCTATAAAAGCTGTCATATTTAATGAATGCCTCACTGCGCTGCATTTGGGTGTAAAAAAGTGCACTCAAAGAAATGAACCTTTTTTTTCGAGAAACTCCATCAGAAGATGGCAGTCGACTGCAAAAGTGAAATGAACTGAAAACCAATAAATATATTTTTTTAAAGTTCGTTTGAAAAACGAGCTAATGTTCCAATTTATCGTCTGCTTATGCCAATATTTGTCTGTCTTTCCACCTTTCTGTCCGTCTATGATCTATATTTGTCGTTAATCAACATGTAAAAATGTTGAGATGAAATGAATCTTATGGAAATTGATTGAAAATTTCTTTATGGGTTGAATAGATTTAGAAGAAATATTGCGATATGTAATTTTACAATCTTCCAATAGCTTTAATAGCGCCCTCTAGTGGTGGAAAATGCTAAAATTTTAAACGAATATTGCAAACAAACTATTTGCATTAGAAATCCAAAATTTTGGTAGTAGTGTTATGGTCAGGTTTACAACGGCAACCAGGCTTTACCCTCTTAGCCAAAACGAGGTGCGAAAATGAAACTTTATTTTAAGAGATAAACCAAACAATCTTTTTTTCCGGGGGGGGGGGGGGTTTAGAGGTACTAAGAAAACATTAAAATTTACATTTTTCGAATCCCCATCAGTTGGAATTTCCACTGTTAGAAAATACTAAAGGGGGTAAATAAAAACTCGAAAGGCGGCCTCTAGTGGTTGAAAAAAGCTGGAGAGGTCTGCATGAAAATTTCTTATACTGTTAATTCAAAACTTCTGGTTATAAGCTAAAGTTACACTACTTTAAAATCAAAAAGATGGATGTTAGTATCATCAGTGCCGTTCTAAGCTTTTTTGGTACCCTAGACAAGAAAACTATTTGGCCTAGTAACCTCTTCAAATTTAATCAATGAAAAAATTTAACATATGCAAATTTAAATTAATTTTGAAAAAATCTTATAAATTGCTTACAAAATAAGTGTCATAAAATATATTAATAAAAAATAAGTCATAAATAATTAGAAGACAACGTACATATATTTAAACTGAAAAAATGGTTACATAGTGATCAAGATTTTATAAATTTTCAAAGTTTCAAGTACGAGCAGGGCCGGATTTTTAGCTCATTCGCCTCCTAGGCACACAAAGTGGTAGTGCGCTCTTATATAAGATTAGCTCGCTCGATGGGTTAGCTTCAAAAAAATTTCTAGATTTCATGGCCTTAAGGGAAATAAGTGGGTAATTTTAATGGTTACTTTATTGTATTGCCACCACCAGTGTAATGTGCTTTATGGGAAATTCATACCTTGTCTTGTGTCATTTTTCTATAAAACTGATTTAAAATTTTAGAGCATTGTGGTATTGTATTCACGTAACATTACGGTTCGATAATTTTTTCGGGGTGGGGTCTGAGAATAAGACTCGAGTACGGTTTCCCGAATTACTAAAATATTCCACAGGACAGGAAGGTTAAAATGATATTCTATGTAGAATAAAATTTTATAATCGTCTCTTAAATCTATTCTTAGTGTCGGACATATGCTGTGGGACTAAGATAAAATTATAAGAAGACAACAGTTTGAATTTCAAAGCAGATAGACAAGTTTTAGATTTTGTACAGGACGACCGGATTTTCGGGACAGGGACCCTCTGAGTTTTTTGCACATTATATCCCCTTATTTCTAATTTACAGTCAACTTAGCAAATTTAAATAATTCACAATGGCTTAAAGGGATTGGACTTTGTATTCCGGATTATCATGCATTTTTTTCTTTTCTCAATGCTGCCATAGTTATACCGATAGGCTTCTGCAGACCTGTGGTATATAGCTGTTTTTCATTCGATTTTGTCGAAAGTTATTCATATTTTTCAAATCAGATGTTTCTTCTTGGAGTTATGTACCAAA
Source organism: Ryuthela nishihirai (assembly GCA_038380435.1). Lineage (NCBI taxonomy): Eukaryota > Metazoa > Arthropoda > Arachnida > Araneae > Heptathelidae > Ryuthela > Ryuthela nishihirai. The sequence goes on along the minus strand of JAWZYU010000034.1, from coordinate 39,492,338 downwards.
TAAATGCTTCTGACGTCGAGAATGAATAACAATAAGAACATATAAAGTTAACGCTATTACCTCCTACTCTAGAAAAACAGGTTTTTCTAGAGTAGGAGGTATTTTTTCTGTATGCGAGGGAAATAAAATATTTCGTTCTTTTATTTTCTGTATGCGAGTGTAATTAACTACATGTCAAATGAAAACTTACGTTTTATAGTACGTGAAGGGTGTCATCGGCTATAAAAATTTACCTGCCTAAATGATTATGCCACATTTTCTAAACGTGAAGGCTGCTGTAACAAATCAGGTCAGAGTTTGTGGAGAGGCTATTATTATTACCTACAAGGATAGTTTGAGAATAATAAAATAAATACCCCCTCAAGCAGCTGCTTGCCACAGAGGTCTGACAGGAGCCTGTCAGTTTATATGCCACAGTAGATCTGATGGCAGGACCTCAGCAGAAAAACAACACGAACATCCATGCCTTACCCGGGGCTCGAACCCAGGTCCTTTAGGTCAGTAGCCAAGCGCACTAACCACTCGGCCATGGGACGGCTTAGTTTGAGAATAGGTCCTTCTCAAAAAAAGGAAGAAATTTAAGGGGATGCGAAGATATTAGAAATGCCTTTTTCATTCGTCAAGCCCAAAAGAGGGAAGAAAAAAATTAACGTCTGTTGATCAGTTATATTGTTGGGGTTTTACCTCCGAGCGATACGCACATAATGGGTTAAATGGCTAGGTCACACGGACCCCAAGGACTCGCAGGAAGGGGACCCACTGGATAGCTGCTAGCCTACTGTCAAGGGCATCCAGCAGGTTCTATAATGTGCGCAGGTGTTAGATCAAATGAAAACTTACGATACGCAATTTCTTACTCTGAAACGAGAATGGTTTTACTTTGCTTTTCTGCACACAGCGAGTTAAATGGCTAGGTCACAAGGACTCAGAGGATTTAGAATAAGGCGGCAGAAGGGAACTCACTGGACAACTGTAAGGAGACGGATGGTAACCTCCCATTAAGGTCATCCAGAATGTTAATCTGCCCCATCATTTCCCCTACTGACTGAGGACAGGGTGGTGGTTTAGTGGAGAAAAATTTCAAAGCTGGCCAAGTTGGGACTCGAACCTGAGATTAAGAGCCTGTCATGCTGCTAAGCCAAATTCCACCCCCAAAGAGGGTAGGAGATAGTGACCCGACATTAATAAGCCTAATTAAGTTTAGTGTTGGGTTTTACCTCTGAGCACTTTTTGCACAGTGGGTTAAATGGTCATGTCACGAGGTTGGGGAGAGGATCCACTCGAAAGTTTGCAGACAGATGGTATCCTCCTGTCAAGACCATGCAGTTTTTTAAAATGCACAGGGTATAACTCTCCCAAACACGGGACCACAGCATAACATCCCAACCAATGGACTTTCCAAGTCCAAGGGTTACAAAAATAAACCCAAAGAATATAACTGATGATTAATATTTTGAAATGAGGTTTATTGGAAAGCTATATCCTTTCAAAAAACTTTCTGAAGATAATTTGAAACTTGTAGATTATGAAGTTTTTTAACAGGATTGTGCCAAATCATGGTTATACAGAATTCTTAATTTTGACAAAAACTTTAATTATATTTAAACTTACTGATACACCAAATAAAAAACTCTTCTTTTTAATGCCCTGAAATCCAGTTTTTAGTACTACCTTTAAAAATAATTTTATCTCAATGATATCAGTTCAAACTTTTAATTTCCCTTTCATACTGTAAACAGCAAAAGTAGAAAAAATACGTTACAATATTTTTAATAACAATGCAAAAGATGTACTAAATTTATGACTACATTTGAAACGAAAAATTAACATTATCAGGACATAAGGTTTTCTTCATTGTCTATCATCACATAATATTCATTCTGGTCCTGAGAAAAAGAAAATCAATATGAAGTTATTTGAAATGGTATATAAGAGTCATCTATGATAGTGCAACATGACAGTTTTTGAGAGGTTTAAAAATTATGTTTATGTTAAAACATTTTCTCATTTTGTTATATAATTTTACCTTATTATAATGAAAATTATGCAATAAGCAAAAAAAAAAATCATCTATTAATATAATCTACATTATGCCAAAGGATTAACTGCATATCCCTATTGGGGAGTTAAATTCAGTTGAACACTGTCACAAAATTTTTGGATATCAGTAATAAATCATTTATGTGAGGCAATAGTAGCCAAGAAAATTATACCCTGAAGAGTATATTTAATATTATTCTTAAAAATCGCTGAATGGTGTAATTATCAAACAGAAATGTGTTAAACATTGTATATTTTTTCATGTTTCAAGGAAAGTTTTGATAAACCTTCTAACACTCCAACTGATAATTTCAAGTTTTGAATCAATGTTACAAAAGTGATTAGGGCATTTCATTTAAAAATAAAAAGGACTTGGAGTGCACTATCCTTGTTTCCATCATTGACTCTAATTATAAAATAACTGTAAAAACTAGTGATAATTTCTGAAAATAGTGACTCAAGATGTAACATTTATTAACCTTTCCAGAGTCCTGTCTGAAAAACTGGTTTACATCGAGTTCAGCTATTTTTTTACTATGATTAGTCAAAAACAAAATTAAATTTAGAACTTTTTTTTGCCAAATAACTAATGAAAGGAATTATGGCATATGTCCAATTAATCAGCATTTAATTCTGGATTTTCTGAAAATAAAATATTTTACCAAAGAGAAGTTTTATTTTAATAGGGCATTATTAGAGTCAGTAAAAAAAATTGCATGTCAATGCAAATAAAAATTTATTAAAAAAAAACTAATACAGGGAGGATTATAAAGCACATGAATGAAAAGGGATTTCTGAATGAACAAAAAATTACTTGGAACAAGAAAATTATTCCCATTTTTTAATTTTTTTTCTTCTCAGTACCATACTTCGAGAAAAGTCCAGGCCTTTGCCAACTGTGTAGTGTCAAATTAGACAATTTTAGAATTAAAAAACAACAGACCAAAATAGGTTGTGTTACATACCAAATTAAACAGAATTTCATGAAAATAAACACTTTAAACAAATTTATAAACATATTAAATTTAATCAGAATTTTTCACATTTTATAGTGAAAAAAATAGATCCATGTAATTAAGGCTTAATTTTAAAAAATCCGAGAAGGAACACCCTCATGTGGGGTTGGTCAGGTGGTGGTTGGGGGGGGGGGGGGGGGGGGGGGGGGGGTTAAAGTACTTGACGAAATTGCCCTCCCACATGAGGACTGATTTCCATGTCAGGGAAATACTTTTTACTTCCATATCCAAAGTCTCATTCATTTTCAGGAAATGATACAAGATCAAAGTTTTTTTTTTTAATGGAAAATGAAGAAATAAAAGAAAAATTGACATATAACCTAACGTGATGTTAAAACATCCGCAACAACTTGTAAGTCAGCCATCTGATGTAGTATAACTCCAAAAACATCGATAATTTATCGAAATAAATCTACAGAAAAGAAAATTAACCTGAAAAGAAAAGACCTAAACCATGTAAACAATTACCATGCAGCCACTTAGTAGACAATTCTTGCCACTCTCGCATATGTGAGCAAGCAATTAATAACACAGAAAAAATGACTATAAATGCAAATACTACACCATTGTTTAGCCTAAAATGATTAAGGAACAGTGTCCAATAACAGTCATGTCAAGGGGTCTCCTTCTTCATGCCAATACTCACAAAACCCACAAAGGTCTATCTGGAGTAGGGAAAAAAAATCAGCAACCCCATCCTGCAGATTGACCCATCTTGTACAATGTGATGTTTGGTTGTTTCCAAAAATTAAAAAGGATATTTCTGTGGAGCCTTTATTTTACAAGGTTTTGACCTTGCAAAATGTGTTCATTCAGAGTTATGGAGTATTTCCCAACAGGAGTACCACCAAGCATTCCAAGAACTAGCATAGATGTCTGCAACTTTGCATAGATTTTGGAGGGGAGTACTTTGAAGGGCAGTAAAAAATTTGTTCAGGTAAGTACAATTGTTTTGTTCTGCAGATGCATGCCAAGAACTTTTTGAATTCCCACTCATAAAATAAAAAGAACATAAGCCTGAAATAAAAATGTTGCTATACTAAATATCCTGACAGGTTCATTGCAACTACAGTATTCAAGGGTTAAAGAGCCAAAAAAAAAAAGGAATTTTATGATTAAAAATATTTTTGTTCAAAAATATATCATAGCAATCTTTTTAGTAGTTTATACAAAATAGCAAGTTAATAAGAACCGCACCAATTTAAAACAGCAAAATATAGATCCTTTTGAAATTTTAAAGTTGCCATTAATCCTTTAACATAGATGAAAATTCAGAAAAGGATAGAGGGTGTTACAGACAAAGGAATAGCACTATTTGGATGAGTATTTCAAATTTCGGCTGTTTTAGACCATTATGGGCATTAAAGGGTTAAGAGTGAAAAGTCAACATTTGCATTAGGTAAAAGTTTGAGAAAGGATATTTGAAATTAGCTATTCCTTATGGACAGTATTCTAATTTCTATTCCTTTAAGATGGTATTCTGATTTATTTAATGCAAAAGTAACATTCTTAACTGCATAAAATCAAGACATTTTAATTTTGTTCTAAAGTGCATTTAGGAAAAAAAATTATTACTTTGTGGTTTTCCATCTTTCCATAAAGTCTGTTTCATTGAGCTTCCCTTAGGAATTTCTGCTCGAAATTCTGGTTTCAGAGCTTTTCGTACAAGTCTAGAAGCAATTGCAGAGAACTGCAAATATCTGAAAATAAATTTATACATACAAATTTAATGGAAATTTATGAGAACAAAATAAAATAATTATGTTACCATTATTTATCATTAATACAAACATTTTCACACACAAAATAAAAAATGAAATCATAGTTTAACATCAATTTTCTTCCAATGCAACATTATAACAATATTTAAAAAAAGGATTGTCAAACTTTTGAACATATTTCTACTCTAAATTTGAAACCAAGAACATGATAGCTAATTTAGTTGTTTTAACACTGAACTTTATTATTAAAAAAAAAATAAATACCCCCTCAAGCAGCTGCTTGCCACAGAGGTCTGACAGGAGCCTGTCAGTTTATATGCCACAGTAGGAGATCTGAGAGGCTCGCAGGACCTCAGCAGAAAAACAACACACACATCCATGCCTAATCCGGGGCTCGAACCCAGGTCCCTTAGATCAGTAGCCAAGCGTGCTAACCACTCGGCCACGGGACGGCTCTTTATTATTACCTGTCTCATTTTGTCAAGATGGTGGCTGGAGATTGTAGAAATGCAATCACATTTTTAAAAAACTGCTGTGCATAATTATATAGATAGTATATTAGAAAGGCAACCCCAGTGTGCCTCTACTACCCATTGTCATTTGACAAGGTGTTGAAGACTGTATGAATAGAAACTCATGAAATATCTGGCACCTTGACAAAATAAGACAATAAAATTATCAGGCTCAAGGTTTCGAAGTACAGTCTAACTTGGTTATACTGAGCAGGAGCAACAAAATTTCCTCGCTATAACCTTACTCACTATATCAGTGATGAGTTAAATCTGCCTCCTATTTTTTTTTAATTCTCAATATCTTGATAAAAAAATATATCTCTTTTGTTTTTTGAATCTTAGAGAGAAATTTTTCCACTTGAACCTCCAAGATCAGACCATCTGTTGAAAATCCAGCACTTCTTTGTGTAGTGAATCATTGAAGCAATGCTTCATTGACGTTTGTAAGCTGGCACTTGCTAAATTTTTTTTGTCTATGTTGTTTTCCAGTGCTGATATGTAAATATCTTTATTCTTCCACAATGTCGATACTGTTGAAGATGACAAAGAAAACTTTATACACACTTCAATATTTTTTGCACCATGCTCTAACTTGTAAATAATTTTGACTTTTTTGGAATTGAAAGACACTTTCTTTTGTTAGTAGACCTGCTTGCAATGGAAGAGTTAATTTCTAATTGATTTTAATCATGGCAGTGTTTAGGTAAAGTGGGAGAGTATGGCCAGAGGCTAAACACTGAAGAGGTAGGTAGAATGGGGACGGTCCCCTAGGTCAAGGTTAGGTCATAAACTGGCATATAATCCAATACGGGTGGTTATAAAAGCTAAGTCACCCATTCCAATTTTGTCTATTCCAAGAATTTGGTACTATTTCCTACTACCCAAGCAATTAAGAATGTTTGCATGTTTCCATAGTTACCAAAATTTGTACACTATATCTGTGTAATAGGCTCATTATAAAAGTGAGCAATATTATGGGAATAAGTGTAAATTAAAATCATTATGACTTTTTGCTCATTACAGCCATGATCTCATTATTTCCAAGTTCAACTGTATATACAAGAAATTGAAATATAATTAAGAAACTGCTAGGCTTCAATGACTGTTTTCAGCTTTAATATATTACTTCAATATACTACCTATACAATTTTACATATACTGAAATATAGTATTTTACAAATGTATTTGACTCAATTTATAAAAATTATATCTCCACTAGCAATCTAGATGCCCTTTGCCATTTTCTAGAACATCTTGCCCACAACTTGAACCAGGTCTGCCTTAGTCTTAAATCTACTGTTTATGTTGATGCAATTACTTTTCCAAAGTACAGAGTTCTCATCTAAAGCTTAATGCAACAAGTTATTACTCAACACTTCAATATTAAACTTGCATATTTATAATTAGGAAATAGATTTGGGAAGACTCAAGCAAAACATTTGGCGGTGGGGGGAGGATTGGTCATAAGTTTACAGTAATATAGTTATAGTATACATCAAACAAAAGTTATAAATACAAAGTTTCAGCTTTATGTATACAGATCTCTAAAACTAATTTCTCCAAGAAATTAAAATCTGGGAAGTGTTCCCATCTTAAAGAGTGAATGAGAATTAATATTTTTGAGCTAAAACTAATTCTTTACTAAAGAAGGTGGGTCTTAGGAAAACTCAAGAAGACCGTGCATCACTCCTGGAGAATTTGTAAATGAAAATCCCTGGCTATTAAAAACTAATAGCTTTTGGTAAGCATTAATTAACTTCAGTAACTTTTTTTTTTATCTACAGCACTATCATAGCAATGTCAACACGATTTAAACAGTATAATAGTGGCTACGAAACTTAGTCAACTAGTTTTTACTATCTCTTAACCTTAATACTTCAACAAATATTTTTAGTTTCAGTTTCCAGGCAACAGTACATTTTCATATTTGTTTCTATTGGGATTGAATTTACATGTTAAGTATGAATCTTTCAAGTCACTTTTAAAAGTGTGTTATCCTTATTAATGAACATTGATGAATACTGATCATTTTGTTAAAAAATGGCAGGGGTTGGGTTAGTCAGTAGTGTGCCCGGCTTGTAATTTGTGGTTCCCAGGTTCGAGTCACCTGTGCCGGTGTTGAGATTTATTTCTTCTACCACCACCACCCCCTCGGTGTGAAAGGGGACAGCATTTGATTTGGAAAGACTACCATCCATTGGATGGATCATAATAGCTGTCCAGTGAGTCATCTTCCCCCAATCTTCTCTGAGCCCTTGGGGAGCTTGTGAGATAGATATTTAGCCCAGTGTCACCCTCTCAGACATTTCATTATGGCATATAAACTGACATGTCATCAGACCTCTGTGGCAAACAGTTGCTTGAAGGGTTATTTTTTATATTTATGGACAAAAGTACTACTCAAAGGTAAAACAAACCAAACAACCATTTCCTTAAAACATTCTAATTACAATTTATTTAACAGCACTTTATTTTTGTTTATAGCTTTTAGGACCTGGTTATTTAGCCCAGTGTGCACAAAAAAATGCAACTGAAACGTAAAACAACCTATTTCTTTAAAACACTCCAATTACGATCTATTTAACAGCACTTTATTTTTGTTTATAGCTACTGACAGAGCACGAGTAATTCAGCAACAGTTAAGATGAACTTACTATGACTACCACAATGGCTGAGGATAAAAACTGTAGCAGCCGTGATTTAATTGATGTCAGTAATTGTATTGTGAATGATGCATTTAGAAAAAAAAATAATCCTTTGTGATAGGCAGTAATAGGTTCAAACTTCTATTTATTCCATCCGTGAATTTTTGCCTAAATTTTGGCACTAATTATATCCTTTTGTATCATGCCTCCTAGTAAACTGAATATTAGTGTTAAAATTACCCTGGCAGAATAAGAAAGAAAATAAAAAGCAAACATACATCTAGAAAGCAAAAGCAACTGATGAATTCCCTGTCTCACATTATAATACAATAAATAAATCTGTACTTGGTCTAATGGTTAACGTACTCAACTATTAAAACTAGTGGGCATGTCCTTGTGTGTTTGTATGAGAAACCAGGACAAGCCTAATATAGCTTCTAGGTTATCTGTCCATTGTGTAGGAAAGTAAATTCTTCCTTTAAAAGAGTAAAAAAAAATACCCAACGAAACTTCTGAACTATCTGGGTTTTGAATCACATTCTTTTACATATAAATGTTATAGTATTATTCTATTACAATCTAGATCAGGGGTCTGTATCCAGTTTGTGAGCTGCATGTGGGCTAGTATTACCAATACTAATCACAACACTTTCATTATCAGAATAAAAACAACAGGTTGGGTTGTGTTGTTTTACCTCAGCGGCACTTTTTTGCACACCATGGGCTAAATGGCCAGGTTGGTTGGTTGGTTGTTTTACCTCTGAGCGGCACTTTTTTGCACACCATGAGCTAAATGGCCAGGTCATATGGACCCCGAAGGCTCAGAGAAGGTTGGGGGAGGGGAACCACTGGAACAGCTGTTGGGAGACAGATGGTAACCTCCCGTCAAGGCCATCCAGCTTGTTCTTTAACGTGCACAGGGTATGACTCTCCAGCACACGGGGCCACGGCTTAACATCCCATCCGACGGACAGCGGCCTTTCCAAGCCCATCGGTGTCCCCTACTGACCGTGGGCAGGACGGGGAATTTTGCAGAGATAAATCTTAACGCTGACCCAGCTGGGACTCGAACCTGGGAACTACAGATTATGAGCCTGGCGCACTACTGACTGAGCCACCCCTGCCCCCAATATAAAAACAACAAAATGAGACAGTAAAATGTTTAGATCAAAGGTGACCACACTGTGGTATATGCATTCTTGTAAGTGGCATGACTCCCAATTTAGAAACAAATTATTTTTTTAGATTCCATTCAAATATAATACAGAATAGTGGTGATACATTTCCAACATGTGGCCAAACTTTTTCTCCAATGTGCCAACCTTGGTTTAGATTAAAAATAATGTTAAAAGGTATATTTTCAGAAATTAGGGCAGAAAGTATAAGGTCTACTGTGGTTTTCAAGAAATATCTAATTTCTTGAACTTTGGGCAGCAAGCACCAAATACATCATAAAAAAAAAGGTGTGATGGAAGTTACAGTTAGTTTTGAAAACTAAAACTGAATGGTAGCTTCTATCCTGCCATACTGTTTTTGCTAGTGTTAGTCATTAGGACTAGGTCCTATATAATGTTTGTATTTGTGTATATTTAAATATTTTATCTTCACAATATTTCAAGAACTGCAAAAAAAAAATAGCTCTTTGAAAGATTGCAAACCTCCTATCAAGGATATGAAACTAGTGGTATGCATGCAGTATGTAGCTGGCTGGGAATGTCCTTTCAAAAATACAATGCGAGAATAATCTTAAATAATTGATATATATCTATCTTAAAATTATTTAGCTCAGAGCGGGGGTGGCTCAGTCGATAAGGCACCAGGCTCGTAATCTGCAGTTCCTGGGTTCGAGTCCTGGCTGGGTCAGCGTTGAGACATCTCTGCAAAGCTCCCTGCCCACAATCAGTAGGGACACTGATGGGTTGGAAATACCGTCATCCATCGGATAGGACATTAAGCCATGGCCCCTTGTGCAGGAGAGTCATACCCTGTGCACATTAAAGAACACACTGAATGGCCTTGACGGGAAGGCTAACACCTGCCTCCCAATAGCTGTTCCAGTGGAACAGCTGTTGTTCCGCCCCCTGTCTTCAAAGTCCTCAATGTCAGACTACACGACAAGTCAGTTGAGGTATTCCAAGTCGCATGACCTTGCATCGGACTCACCAGGAGTGGAGAGCAAGATTAAAAAAAAAATGCGGACCCTGCTCTAAGCAGGACTAAATGTAGAAGAACAAGACAATTATTTAGCTCAGTCAGTTATTTGAATTAATCAATTATTATTCAGAATACATTATTCTGATAATAAATGCAAGTGGCAATTAATATCAGTAACACCAGCCATATGCAGCTCACAAATTGTGGTTACAGACCCTTGATCTAGATTGTAATAGAATAATACTATAACCTAAGATTATTTTATTTATATTATATTATACTATACTATTATATTATATTATACCTATTTAGTATGAAAAGCATTTGCATACACATATAAATAACAGACAGCTTAAATTATAGATACATCATGTTACAAACCCTCGACACATTGCTTCTTAATTTCTCTCTCCTGTGTGTAAAAAATAAATACCCCCTCAAGCAGCTGCTTGCCACAGAGGTCTGACAGGAGCCTGTCACTTTATATGCCACAGTAGGTCTGAGAGGATGGCAGGTCCTCAGCAGAAAAACGACACATACATCCATGCCTTACCCGTGCTCGAACCCAGGTCCCGTAGATCAGTAGTCAAGTGCACTAACCACTCGGCCATGGGACGGCATACTTCTTTCCTACGGTCGCACGAGGTGACTTCATCAGAACATCACACCGCCTGAAGGTGGCTGGGCATGTAGCAACGATGCGCCCATCAGAAAATATAAATACCCCCTCAAGCAGCTGCTTGCCACAGAGGTCTGACAGGAGCCTGTCAGTTTATATGCCAAAGTAGAAGATCTGAGAGTATGGCAGGACCTCAGCAGAAAAGCATACCAAAAAAAAAAATCACTAAAATATGCAATATCAAAAAGTTAAAAATTAATGCTTTTGGACCCTTCATGTTAAAATCTCAGTTCCTGGTTTATGCTTCAAAAAAAAAAAAAATTAAAAGGCAGATACAAAATTCAGATATATATATTTCATTTTCTGTAATGCAGTCATGTGTTAGTGCTAAGGTTTATTGCAGGCACATTGAAATTTACCCGATTACCTAAAATACAATCTCCCTCTCACTCTCTCTATATATATAAAGTAATGCAGCCTCTTAGTGATAAAAAGTTGAATAGCCCTGGTCTTGATAACATAATTTTTTTTTTGGTTCTTGTAACATTTTCTTAAAACTTATATTATGCAAAATGGCCTACATGCAATTTGACTATATGTTGGTATTAGTAACCAACATACTCAAATAACCACAAACCCCATTTTCCACCAAATAATATATATATCAAATAACCACAAACCCCATTTCCCACCCATAAGAGAAAAGTTTTATCCTGTTTCCATTTTTTTTTACGAGTCATTTAAAAATTTAACAAAAGGGCAGACCTAAAATCTGGTGAGTGGACAATATTAAATAGGACCTTATAAAAAAAATGGGCTGCAGTGGACATATTCAGTAGCTGTTGTTGATGATAAATTTGTACAGAGAACTAAATTACAGTCTAGATGAAATTTTTTGGCCTAGGCTGCTTGGGGATTATATATGCATGGAAGTATTTAGATCACAGAGACTACAACAAAACATTGAAATAACAAGCACTTTCCTTACGTTAAACTAAAAACATCATTTTTTCAATAGTTTTATTATATCAATATTAGTATATTGTTTCATGCTATTTTATTAAATACTCGTCCCATGGCAGAGTGGTTAGCACGCTTGGTTACTGATCTAAGGGGCCTGGGTTTGAGCCCCGGATAACGCATGGACATTTGTGTTGTTTTTCTTCAGGGGAGTAGAATATTGCTAAATTAGAAATATAGCACGTGATTAGTTGATGAACAAGAAATTTTCTTTGGTGTCCGTCCCGTGGCCGAGTGGTTAGCGCGCTTGGCTACTGATCTACGGGACCTGGGTTCGAGCCCCGGGTAAGGCATGGATGTATGTGTCGTTTTTTCTGCTGAGGTCCTGCCATCCTCTCAGACCTTCTACTATGGCATATAAACTGACAGACTCCTGTCAGACCTCTGTGGCAAGCAGCTGCTTGAGGGAGTATTTATTTTTTTTACATAGTGGGTTTTTCCCTTTAACAGTAGCCTAGTGCACTGCATCTCAATGAATTCTTCCTGTCAGAATGGTTTTTGTGAAAACAGTGTTAAATGATCCTGGCAGAAATGAGTAAAACTAGAATAACATATCAACTCAGGAGAATATGGAACACTCATTTTCAAAGAATGAAGTTTATCATTTTCCAACCACCTGATGATGAAAATTCTAATGGACGATTTGAAAAATGAAAATAGCAATATTTTATTAGTAACCAACTCATAACAAAATTTTCCCCTCATCTCTTAACCCTTCATTTAACCTCTTAATCATTCAATGGTGTTATCATTGTAAATGATACACCATTGGCTGTATCAGAGAAATACTATCAAATGGCATTTTTGAACACAATGAGATAAATGACCAAGTCACAATGACAGCCTTTTGTCAAAGCCAATCCACTGTGTTCTTAATGTGCATAAGGTAATGCTCTCCTGAACATGGGTTTGCAGCTTAGTATCCCATCTGATGGACAGCAACCTTTGGAAGCCCACAAGTGTTCCCCCTTCTGATGGCAGGATGAGGATTTAGTGTAGATAAATCTCAATGATGACCCAGGTAGGGTTCAAACCTGGGAACAAATTATGATGAACCTTTACATGCTATTGACTGAGGCAATTTCCCCCTCCCTCCAATGGAGATAGTCAAATCGCATGTAGGCCATTTAAATAATAGGTCGTTCTTTTTAAAAGTTTTGCTATTTTCCACGCTTAGTACCCTCAACAGTGGAAAAATAAAACAATTAGATTTGAAAAATCCGAACCCATTCAAAACGAATTTTTCACATATATAAAAACTGATTATCTGCAGACGGACGACAAAACAATTATTTAAGTAATCGTATTTTCGTCTCCAGAAAGGACTAGAAACTAAACTATTGCACCAATCAATCAGTTATCTATCATCAAACACCCTCGCATCTTTTTGGTTTTCTATTATTCAATACGTAACTAATGTATAATGTAACACATACGTTAAACCAGCTTGTCGCCAATAAGTCATTGTAAATATCTCCTATTCCTTCTACCTCAATCGACACTACCAATAACCGAATGCTCGCCGAATGGAATATCACCTTCAAGCAAAACTGCCAGATCGTTGTATAGCCATACATTTATAATAAACCAGTAGTGATCTGGCAATGAAAAAAAAAACCCCAGAAATATCGCAGTCCCAGTATACAAATTATTAATAACGATTTATTAATATTTTGGCCATGATTCTTTAGATGTTAAGCATGTATTAAGTAATATATATTAAGATGCATTAGTGATATCTTTCACATTTGTGCAAGAATTTTATAGCTCTGTTTCTAAGAGTATGATGTGCTGCAAAATTTTTTTGCGAATTAGACTAAACAATCTTCTTATTAGCTCAATGTAACTGAAAAGGATTAGTGCATACACTACAATTTACACTAGCCCCAGAAGTGTTCGAAATGTTGCTATAAAGAAGGCTTTCAAGATTTTTTTTTGAAGGAAATTCTGTTCAAAAGAAACCAGTAAACCGTTTCCTAATCTGTGACCGCGTAAAGAGCGGTAAATATGATTTTTGTGTGGTAAAGTGAAATGAAATTATTTCTAACATTTATATTAAATAAACTTTCACCTTTACAACGTTTTTATTTTAAGTGAATTGTTTTTATTTCCAAAAATTGTTTTATTTAGAAGCTAAAGTGAAAGGTATGTTTTTTTTTGCCAAATTAGTGATAGATCCATGAAATGAAACATCAGGTTTGAGAAATATTCCTCAGTTTAATAATACCTCCTCAAGCAGCTGCTTGCCACAGAGGTCTGACAGGAGCCTGCCAGTTTAATACACCGTGGTAGAACGTCTGTGAGGATCGCGGGATCTCAGCAGAACAAACAAACAACCATGCCTTTACCAGGTGCTCGAACCCATGCCCCTGCCAAATGGAAGGAATAACACTAATTGGCATGCATATGCAATATATGCTTCTAAGGGAATGGCGGCTTCAAAAATGTGCTTTGTACGAAATATGTTGTAATTATTAGACAATAATTTAGTACGAATATTTCAACAGTTAGAATAAAATGCTTTGCCGTCATCAGAATTTATTTACTGTTCCATTTCTCATTGAAAACTGGGAAGCTCAAAGAGGAACAAAGTGTAAAACACAAATCAATAAAAGTATACTGCCTGACCAAATTATTATGAATACATAAAAGGAAAATAAATACCCCTCAAGCAGCTGCTTGCCACTGAGGTCTGACAGGAGCCTGTCAGTTTATATACCATATTGGAAGGTACCTTCTTCATATGTATTACCTAGACAAATAACCTACTTCATCATGTGTATCATGGTGTAGTTCCCAAATTTCATAGTTTTAAATTTTCTGTGCATAGTTCTCATTGAAATGAGTCTTGAAGTACTGCTAGCAGTGATCTCTCTCTCTGCTGATTAACTGTAGCAGCTCTGTTTTGCTATACAACTCATGCTAACAAATGACTGTCTTTATCTGTCAGAGCATTTTTCCTCCTGCATTTGCCATGATTAGCAGACTTTTTTTTTAGACTGTTGCCATTCTCTATAGATTTAGAATATTTTGCCCCTGATTTTCCACTGAGTTCCATCACCTCTGTTATTGATGCTCCAGCCCACCTTGCATTAATGATGAGCCTCCATTTGAAGTCAGTCAGATCAACCTCTTTACCCATGTTGCACTTAACTTTGCTTTCCACTGCCTTTAAGGCTTTTATAGGACTATATAGTGATGTACAGTACTAATATAATAAGAAATGATGCATACATAGGCATGTTTCATGATCTTTTGTGCACAATGCAATGTTCATAATTAGTAAGGCAGTGTATATGTGAAATAGAATATATGTCAAAATTAAATGGATAATAGGACAGATATTTTGTACAAGAGAAAAAGATATAATAGAAAAATGTAAGAAAAAATGTTCAAAAACGATTATAAAAACTAATGAATTGCAAAATTCAGTAATTTAGTGAGAAGCAGAAAATCGGTGATTGCAGCATTGTTGTGGTGATGGCATATTTTTCAGCTTGTTTCTGAAATAAAGCATAGAAGTTATGGAAGTTTTTGTATGTGTTGACTTTCGAAATATCTAATGTGAGAAACATTAACAACTAATAATGCCTTTGGATTTTTCTACCTTTTCTACTTGAAAGTGGATATAAGTAGGGGTTTGCCCAGTGACATATGTAAGTGGTTGAGGGATTTGGAGTTATAATTACCTACTCTCCTTGAGGGCTTAAGTAACCTGTATTTTCTTAGGAAGTTCCCAAAAAGTAGCCTTTATTTTCTTAGGAATTTCCCACTTAAGATGTCAAAATCCATTTGCATTAGACATTGGCTCAGTCAGTAGCAATCCAGGCTACTGCAGTTCCCAGGTTCAAATCCCACCTGCCCAGCATTGAGATGTATTTCTGCTAGACTCCCACCTTTCCTTCAGGCAGAAAAAGGACACCAATGGACTTGGAAAGGCTGCTGTTCATCATATAGAACATAAAGCTATAGACCTCTGTGCAAGAGATCCATACCCTGTGCACATTAGATACTGGATGGCCTTCATAAGAGGGGTGCCCATCTGTCTCCTAACAACTGTCCAGTGGGTCCCCTTCCCCCAACTTTTTGTGAACCCTTGGGGTCCTTATGACCTGGCTATTTAGCCCATTGTGTGCAAAAAAGTGATGCTCAGAGGTCCCCCTTTTAACCATCATGTGTCTGGGTATGCCACTCAGTTTACTGATATTTTTAGAAGTGGCATGTAAGCAAAAATGAATACAAAGTAAGTTTTATTGGGCAGAATAAAGAGTCAATTCATATAGATTTTTTTTTACTTCCGTTATTATTATGTATTATTACACTCAATATTTTAATTGAATAAAATATTCCTGGTTTTAATGATAAGCTTGATGAAAAAGTAAAGATTTAACAAAAAGCTTGCATGAGTGTGACCACACCTCTGCATTGTTTCTTTATATACATTTCTTTAGTGCACTCTTCCCATCATGTGTACCTCCAAATTGGTGGGATTTATAATAATAAGGAATAATTGTGCTATTGAAGTGGTGATCTGTTTCATCCATATTTTACTTATTTGTCAGATATTTTTTCGTTTGGGGTTGGGTTGTTGTTTTACCTCTGCATGGCACTTTTTTTCTCACAATGGGCTAAATATCCAGATTAAAAGGAGCTTGAAGGCTCAGAGAAGGTTGGGGGAGGGAATCCACTAGAACAGCTGTTCTTTAAGTATACAGGGTAAGGCTCTCCCACACACTGGGCTATAGCTTAACATCCTATCCAATGGATGGCAACTTTTCTAAGCTCATTAGTGTCCCCTACTGACCGGGGGCAGGGTGGGGAGTTTTGTGGAGATAAATCTCAACTCTGGCCCAGCTGGAACTCAAACCTGGGAGCTTGAGATTGCAAGCTTGGTGCACTATCGACTGTGTACCCCAGCCCCACTTTTTATTTGGAGATTTGATTTGATTATCATCATAGTTAAAAGGGTAGTGCTAGAGTTGCCATTATATAATTTACAATGTAGGAGTTATGTTTTATTGCATCATGCACTACAATTATTTATCAAGCTATGGCATTACCACACAGCTTATTTTCCCCCCCTCACATTGTTTAGTTTCATAATAATTATGAATATGAGATAAACATTGTTTTTTCAGCTTTGTTTTCTATTGTATCATATATTAATATACATGTAAATTGCAGATTTAAAATGGATGTCTCATATAATAAAGCACACTCCAATGTCAGCGCTCCTAAAAGTGTTTCAGCGTTAATGCAAGAAATGGCCAAAAAGTCTCATTCTCGTTATGCGCAATCATTCGAAGAGCTTATTAAAAAGGTAGGAAAAGAAAAATCTCTTTTGTATATGAAGTATAACATCACTAAGTTCACATATTTAAATTTTATGTTGCTATGATATTAAAGGGTGTCAGAAATCTATATACTCTCCTTAGTGCAATAAAAGGAATTTCATATTTACAGAAAAGTTCACTAAGATGTATTCAAATCAAGGTTAAAGGAAATTGAACTAAAGATGGCTTCATAAATATTTAAGAACATTTGTGTGCTCTTTAAAATAACGCCCTTCCCCACAACAGACCTGTGACTGAACAACATCTCTGTATTTTTAATTTCATAAAGAGAGCATCCTAAGTTTTTTTTTTTTTTTTTTGAAATATTGCACATTATGCTTCTACTTACTGTTAAAAAATCTACACTGGCTAAAAATGTACACAACTTCAAAGTTTATTTGTTTGTGCACATGTGAACAGCTGTGCATAAACTTTTTGTTTTTGTCAGGTGAAGCCACTGCTTCTGGTCATCATTACATTCAATAGCATTCTTTAAACCATTCAGAGCACTGTCAATATCTGTTTTTCGTTTGGGAATGTATGTATGCATTTTTATCCTAATGGCTTTGGTATGTGCAGCTGTAAAGCAAAGTAAATTTGGTTAAAATATTTGGTTAAAGCTTGATGCTTATGTTGCCTTTTTGTTAAAATCAGTTTCATCTATCTATGATAGATTTCTTTGGGTCTTTTCTGTAATGTATTTCACTGCCAGCTTCATGTTACTCTTCTGTGGCAAATGGTTACCTGAGGAGGATTTTATTAATTTTTTTTTCTATGTATACATTCTTCTAGTATAATCTCATTCTGGAGGGCATGGGAGAAAGAGTGCATAATGTATAGAGCAAGTATAATGCACCTTTTAATGCAAGGTAGCAAATACATATCCTTTTCTCTAGTGTGATGAAAAACGGTCTGTATTAACTATTCAAGAAAAACAGGGTTGGGTGGTTTTACCTCTGAGTGGCATTTTTTTGCTCACAATGGGCTAAATGGCCAGGTCACAAGGACCCCGAGGGCTAAGAGAAAGTTGGGACCTACTGGGATAGCTGTTTGGAAACAGGCCTCCCATCAGGCTGTGCATCATGTGCTCAGGGTATGACTCTTCCACACATGGGGCCATGGCTTAACATCCCATCTGACAGACGATAGCCTTTTCTAGCCCATTGATGTCACCTACTGACCATGGGCAGGGCGGGGAGTTTTGCAAAGATAAATCTGAATGCTGACCCAGCTGAATTCCAACTGGGAACTGCAGATTACGAGTCTGGTGCACTACCGACTGAGCCACCTCTGCCCCATCAAGAAAAACAGATCTATACTACTAGTGCGTATACTACTAGGAAGATATGAATTTCTTATTAAACAAGAAGGCCCAAGTTTTCATAGTTACAAATGGTAGTGATTTTTTTTATAGTTTAGTTTTTTTTTTTTGGAGGGGAGAGTCACCCCAAGTACCACAATCCCAAGGGAGGCAAAATTTCAGAATTTTTTTTCATTTTGGGGATTTTGTTATTCCTGTTTGGTGCTCTCAGTTTATAGGGTGGCAAAACTGACACACTGTAGTGCACTGGACTATGACTATAGGGGCAACAATAACAATCACTCATCATGGGTTACAAATTACCTGGCTATGCCACTGAATTCAGCTTGATACAGTAGTTTCTCATTAGTACAAACCTCTGATTAGCTAATTAAAGTATGTATTTTGCATAACTTTTGTTAGGTCAGCAAAATTTGACAGAACTCGCCAGTGACTAGCTGTCTTAAGAAAAGTGTAATTTTTTTGTTTGTGTATTTGCATGATAATCTGCCTGTGATCATCATCTTTTTTCCACAGATGCATCTTCCAGTATCTTTCCCTACGCTTGTTAGAACTTCTAACACTAGACAGCTGACAAAAGATTTTCAGAACTTTCTAGGAGATAGGTGGAGAATTAGAATAGCAATAACAATATTTACAACTGATTGGCCAATGCGTTAAGGTAGTCAAATGATTTTAATTTTCATTTATCACTCCTTTCCTCTTCTAAGAATTTTCTTTTTTTGTGTGAGACTTTTTTATTTTGAATTCAAGTACATGGGTTGCTTTGATTTGCATAAAGACACACTGGCCATAATGTTTTGGTCCTTCGATGTATTTTAATAGTAATATTTCCATTAGTTATATGTAATAGAGTGATATTATGTTATATTTCAATTAGGCGAGGAAGAAATATTGTCTGTTATATGTTATTTGTTTGGTAAAATGCTGTTGCACTTGTTTCATATTCCAGCTTAGGTTTTACTTTTAAGTAATAGCAGGGATTAGGAGAGGCAAAAATCATAAATCCATTACTCCTTATAAAGCAGTGTTCATTTTATATTTTACTATAACTGTTGCTAAAACAGTGAAAAGCCTACTTTTTATGAAGAGTTTTATATTAATTAACGTATTAACCCTAGAAATGGCAGCTATGGAAAATTTGATATTTTTAAGAACTACCTCAGTTATCAAATATTTGAAATCTGCCATTTCTAGTGTTAAAGGATTTTAATATATACTTATACTTCTTTGCTAAAACTTTAGCTTGTTATGGTGTGAATCACTAAAGAATTTAAGTAGTTTAGTTTCCTATTGAGCTGGCAAATTTTAAAAAAAGATGAAAAATGCACTAATAACTTATTATTTGGTATAAATTACTTAGTTTGAAATATCGCAATTCTGACTATTTTATGTAGGTATATTTGTATGTCATATTTGTGTGAATATTTATAATAGCACTTTTGTGATTATTTTTTGTTGCAAAACAGCTGATGCATTTCACTTTAAGAATCAAATTTATTTATATTTTAACATTGCTGTTTTTTATAGTATGAAAATATGGAAATAGAGAGTGATATATTAGATATAAGAAAACTGAATATAGTGAAAGATCATGGTAAGAGACTTAAGAACTTTTTTTTTATAATTTTTTTTTAAAGATAAATGAAATTTCTTACATAAAAAAAGAGAAACATACCTTATATAGATTTCTCATACACATATAAATATATAAGGATATGTACATTGCATAATAATCAGGTTCATTAACCATTATATTAATTTTGGAAATATAACTTCAGTATATAACTACAACATTGTAAATATAATATACTAGCATTCCACCATGTCACAAGCTTTCATTGGCATAAAACTCCTTATGATCATTTGTCCCACCCCTTAATACCCCCTGTAAAAAATTTATTCTTCTCTTTTAGGAGAGGTCTGAAACTCTAAAGTATTTAGTAGATAGCATTCTCCTCTTCACAAGCTTTCATGGTGACTCCCCCCCCCCCCAGTCACTTACCCATGGTAAACATTTTATCACCCGTCTTATAAAAGGAGGCCTGAAACTCTCTAAAGTATATAGTAGATGGCATTCCCTACTCCAGAAGCTTTCATATGGTATAAAACTCATTATGATCATGTCATCCTCCCGTCTCCCTTAGTAAAAATTTTATTCCATCTTATAGAAGAAACAAACACTAAAGTATATGGGGGGGGGGGTTTAGTTGGTGGCACCCCAGGTTCGTAACCTGCAGTTTGCAGGTTCAAGTCCAGCCTGGGCCAGTGTTGAGATATATCTCTGCAAAACTCCCTGTCCTGCCTTTGGTCAGTAGGGACACTGATGGGCTTAAAAAGTTCAATCTCTGTCAGATGGGACATTAAGTCGTGGTTATATGTGTGGAAAAACCATATCCCGTGCACATTAAAGAACATGCTGAATGGTCTTGACGGGAGGTTACCATCTGTATCCCAACAGCTGTCCACTGGGTCTCCTCCCCACCAACCTTCTTTCAGCCCTAGGGGTCTTTGTGACCTGGCCATTTAGCCTCTTGTGTGCAAAAAAAGTGCAGCTCAAAGGTAAAACAACCCAACTGTAAAGTATATAGTAGATGGCACTCTCCATGTCACAAGCTTTCATTTAGCATAAAACTCATTATGATTGTTTCACCCCCCCCACACACACTATTCCCACCCCCTTGTAAAAATTTTATCCCCTTCCTCTAGGGAAGGTCTGAAACTCTCTAGAATATATAGTAGAAGGCATTCACCAAATTTGCAAGCTTTCATTTGACATAAAATTCATTACAATTGATTCGTTTCCATCCCCCCTTCGGTATAATTTTTATCCTGTTTAGGAGAAGTCTGAAACTCTAAAGTTGTAGTAGATGGCACTCCCCATGTGATTTTGAATAACTGCTAAAGTCAAGTCTATGGAGATTTCGGGAAATTTAAACCTACCTACCCCCAATTTTAGTTGACTCTAAAAGGTTCGCCATAGCCTGTATTCTTCCCCTGGGTGAAGGGAACGTTCATGCAAAGTTTGGTGCCTCTAGCTTTTCTGGGGGCTGAGTTCACAAGTGGACATACACAAAACATATTTCTTTATATATTACATATAATAACATAAATATACATGTACAGTGGTACTCAATTTAATTCCTTGATTATTGTATTAATTTGTGTCATATAACATGTCATTTAACACTGTATAATGCCCTCACTTATATAGCATGCTTTTAGTTTAAATTCTGTATAGCATCAACAGTTCTATTCTGAGAATATGCAAGTTTTTTAGTTAAAATTGACATCTTAATAAAAAGCTTCGTTAATCAATCGAAATATGGCATTCCTAGTGATGGAGGAAAAATGGCTTTATATTAATATTTCCCTAAAAGTTCCAGGAAACAACCTTCTTGGCAGTTAATTTGCCTCTTGCATTCAACAGATGTTAACTCTTTAAGGTTATAGTGTTAACCAGTGGTGTACCAGAAAATCCCCCCCCCCTCACAAGAAATGCTGGGGGGGGGGGGGTGTCATTTAATGTGCATCATCAGATACTTGAATTTTTACTTTTCAAAACATACAAATAAATATCTAATGCATATTTCTGATTTTGTAATGCATAATTCAACATTTTGGAATGAATTATTTTTACAACTTTCTTCATAAATTATTATTTTAGTTGTTTTTCAGATGAGCATAAACAAAATTTGCATTACAGTGCTTACACAGTTTCAGCTAAATTATTGTGAATATGATTCATTTCCCCCTTTATTGCAGAAAATGGTACAAAAGCAGCAAAGAAATAAGGAAAAACTAAACAAAAATAGTAATAATATTGGAAACATATCTAGTTTTAAGAGTTAAAAGGAAGAACTTATTGCAAGAAATCACTAGTTGGATGGAAAAAATGACATCACCCATGATTGTCATAGCCATTTATTAATAAAGTTCATAACCAAGTTCAGGCTTTGAGACAATGAGTTCTGGCCTTATGAAGCAAGGAGAGGAATTTTTAATAAGGAAAATTCCAGCTATTCCTTTATATAGTTGTATATCAAGTTTCACCATAAATTTTGTGTTTTTCTTTCAGGGTCCCCCTTAACTTGGGGGGTTGTGGGGTTTATCAGTGCACCTCTAGTTAAAACATTTATAATGAAGTAATCCTTCATTACAGAACAGACTCTGTGATTGTAAAGGATCATAGCGTTCAGCTGTTTAGATGGTGGTAAAAACAGTAATCTGACCATTCACTTTCACTGGGTGGTCTAGAGCTTACAAGGTTTCACTTTGTAAGCTCTTCCTTCTCTGTAGTGTCTGCACATTGCTGCAAATTTTTCAGGACATTAGTATATAAAATAAAAAAAAAATAGGTAAAAAATGCTAAAATTTTTACTCTATATTATGACAATCAACATTGCTAATGCTAAAAATAAAAAGTCCACAATTTCAGCTGATATAAAAGTAAAAAATCATTGGTAATATAGAAAAGAGAATAACTGAATTTGTTTCATTTCAAAGATCAGCATATAAGGAACTTCTCTGAACATAAGTAACTATCTTTACTATCACATTTCTAATAGTGTTGTATTTTGAAATAATTGTTCTCATTGTTATTAGTGAAATGATCAACTAGTTTTTGCTTATTACTTACTTCATATAAATTATATTAATTTTTGGCATTAATAGGAATGTTAAAGAACTCTGAAAAGCGAAAATTTGGATACTGTGTCAATTATGTTCAGCGAACAGAAAATGGTGCGTATTACAAGAAAAGCATAGTGCTAATTGTGAAGGGGTTGAATAATTTCTAATATGAGTTATCTTACTTATTTAGTGTTTTAAAATTTCTTGCAAATTTTTATATGCTTTATTAATTATGTTTATTTTTTATGATTAATGGTATTTAAATCTGTGTTGCACATTTTTTAATAATATTATTAATTTTTTTGTTAATTTATAAATTTTATTAACAAAGTTAAATTTTATTAAAATATACACTGAAAACAAAATTTGTTATACACACTGCACCCTGCTGTATACTATACCTGGAACTGTTATGATAGGTAAACGCAGAAGCCTGAGCGAGTTTGATTGTGGGCAAATAGTGTGAGGAAGATGGGGTAATCCATATCTATGACTGCAGAATGTCTGGGATTTCCATGTGTGACCATCATTCATATGTACCAGGACTACAAAACTGGAAAAACCTGCAGCTACCGGGAAAATGTGGCTATAACTGGGCCATTGATGTTCAAGTTAAATACTGCCTCTCCCATATTGAAATAGAGGGTCACAGTGCAGATGATACGTCGACATTCAATGATGGGCCAGCTATGAAGGTTTGTGCAAATACCATTCAATGTACAATGACATGATTGTGCTATGACAGCCAATGCCCACTTCGAGTACCCTTGTTAAGAGCACATCACTGGGCTATGAGGCTGCAATGAGTAAAAGAAGATCACCAATGGACTGTGAAAGACTGCAAACAGGTGACATAGTATGATGAATCTAGATTCCTACTACAACACACCAATGGAAAGTTGCATTGTGGTATATTGTAGTTGATGGGAGGTTGCATTGTGGTGTATTGTAGTTGATGGAAAGTTGCATTGTAGACCACATGAAATTATGTACCCAATTGTCAAACAGGATGTTACAGATTGGTGGAAGAAGTGTAATGCTCTGGTCTTGATAACATTTACCAACTTGGGACCCCTTGTACCTATTGAGATCACCACTGCACAAGGCTATGTTGACGTACCTGCTGAACACCTACACCCATTCATTACTATCCATTTTCCACAGCAGGATTTCTTCTTTCAACAAGACAGTGCCTGTTTCATTGTTCCTGTTTGGTGAAGGATTTTAGAGGAGCATTCCAGTCAGTTCACAATCTCTGAATAGCCCTCTTATTCTCTTGATTTGAACCCTATTGCACATCTGTGGGACAAAGTGGAGTGTTGTATTCCCACCTGAAACCCAACAACAGCAACTCTTAGTGCTTTACAGATGGGTGTTCTGGAACCATGGGCCGCAAAACCACTCAAACTTCTCCAACACCTGATAGAATCCATGCCATGGTGTGTTGTGAGGGCAAAAGATGGACCCACACATCATTAGGTGGATATGTATAAAAAATTGTCTTTTCAGTGTATATGTGTCCATCTAAAATCTAAATTACTACATCTATAAAAAGTATCTTTAAGCTTAAATGTGTTATAATTATAATTTTTAGTTTATAGATTTATAATAAACTTATAAATCTATAAACTTAATGTAGTATAGTTTATTAAATAAAAACTTTATACCAGTATGATTAATGTTTTTTTTTTTTGTTTTCTAAAGAACAACAAAGGCTTGATGATCTTATAGAGAGGATAGTAAAACCAAAATTTGGATTAAAACAGCCAACTTCTACAATGACTACTCTAGACTCATTTGAAATTAATGAGGAGACTGTTACGAATAAAAGCCAAATATGTAAGTGTCTTGTTTGCATTGCACATCATTTTATAGTTTAAATATATAGAAGTTAATGTAAAGATTAAAAAAAAATTTGTTTTTTCCCACAAAACAAACAATTTATTTGTAGAACTTTATGAAATTCATGACCCTTTTTTTATTCATTATATTAGCGTGTTTTCAAAAATGAGCTTTTGTTTTTACAGACGTAAAAAATTCTTTTTGGGTTGGATAAATACTATTGATAATAAATATTGAGATAAACTCGACAGTTCCACATCCAGTAATAAATAGCACTTTGACATCAATTTCAATTTTAGAGGAAAAATTGTCTGAGCCGGGTGGGATACAAACCCACGACCTCCTGATAACATGTCAGGTGTTCTGGACCACTGAGCTACCGGCCGCTGATCAAGATTTCCTCTAATTAACGCTATGAACATTCCCTTTTATGTCACATGTAGGCGTTATTTTTAGGCGATTTTTAGCCCTAGTGGCTTTTTATTTGCCAATAGATGGAAAGCATGCCTTACAAGTATGCTAATGATAATAAATATTGAGTAAACTCAGATAAACTCGACAGTTCAACATCCAGTAATAAATAGGCACTTTGACGTTGATTTCAATTTTAGAGGAAAAATTGTTTGAGCCGGGTGAATTGTATGAACCCATGACCTCCTGATAACATGTCAAGTGCTCTGGACCACTGAGCTACCGGCCACTGATCAAGATTTCCTCTAATTAACGCTATGAACATTCCCTTTTATGTCACATGTAGGTGTTATTTTTAGGCAATTTTTAGCCCTAGCGGCTTTTTATTTGCCAATAGATGGAAAGCATGCCTTACAAGTATACTAATGATAATAAATATTGAGATAAACTCGACAGTTCAACATCCAGTAATAAATAGGCACTTTGACATCGATTTCAATTTTAGAGGAAAAATTGTCTGAGCCGGGTGGGACACGAACCCACAACCTCCTGATAACATGAAATAAACTCTTGATATCATCCTGACATCAAGGTGCCTATTTATTACTAAATACTATTGAAATACTGCTATTTGCATTTTACAAATCTTCCATTAGTTCAAATATTCACTTGCAGGTTGCAAAAACCAGAAAATGGCAAACTTCATTCTCTTTGAAAACGAGTATATCACCAGACATGATATGCATTCTTCTTATATGCCAGAGGTGATGTGTATTCTTCTAATTGCAAAGTTGCATTATGCAATTTCCTATTTTGTATTCATCTGTTTTTTTTTATATAATTTTGTTTAGCAGAAAAGTAATTTTTAATTCTGCTGTGAGCTCAAATTATCCAGAGTTTTTTGCAGTGGCTTTTTTTACAATATCTGAATGACAATATTTAAACCACTGCCATTGAACAAAACTAAGAATAAACTAATTCACTCCAAACATATCCCTTAATTAATCTCTTCCCAATGTTTACTATTACTACTACATCATTTTGGACTAAAGCAGTTTCTATTTTACACAGTAATGACAACTTTTTTTTTTCCAGAAACCAAATAAAAATGTACTTGGCAATATCTGGGTTTTACAGTAGTGTGAGTACTTCTGTAAAATTATTATATTTAAAAAATTGCGTGCAGTTAATTATGATGAAGATATAGTATGAAAATTGGTAATTCATTTTTTTATTGCATACAATTTTCTTAAGTAAATTTTAACTGACACTTTAAAATAACTTCAATAATTTGGTATAAAGGTATGTGTGTGGGGAGAATCCCGTTTGAAATAATGAAAAATCAGAATTATTGACTAGTTTCAAAGAAGTGCAGTTTTTACTTTCAAGCAGTATAGTGCAGCCAGAATTTTTGAAAGTTCAGGCGGAGTGTGAAAAATTTCCTCAAATTTTTTATTAATCTAAATTAATGAAATCATTTATTTCAAAAAATATTATTGCATGCAGTTAATTATGATGAAGATATAGTATGAAAATTGGTCATTCATTTTTTTATTGCATACAATTTTCTTAAGTAAATTTTAACTGACACTTTAAAATAACTTCAATAATTTGGTATAAAGGTATGTGTGTGGGGAGAATCCCATTTGAAATAATGAAAAATCAGAATTATTGACTAGTTTCAAAGAAGTGCAGTTTTTACTTTCAAGCAGTATAGTGCAGCCAGAATTTTTGAAAGTTCAGGCGGAGTGTGAAAAATTTCCTCAAATTTTTTATTAATCTAAATTAATGAAATCATTTATTTCAAAAATTATTATTGCATGCAGTTAATTATGATGAAGATATAGTATGAAAATTGGTAATTCATTTTTTTATTGCATACAATTTTCTTAAGTAAATTTTAACTGACACTTTAAAATAACTTCAATAATTTGGTATAAAGGTATGTGTGTGGGGAGAATCCCATTTGAAATAATGAAAAATCAGAATTATTGACTAGTTTCAAAGAAGTGCAGTTTTTACTTTCAAGCAGTATAGTGCAGCCAGAATTTTTGAAAGTTCAGGCGGAGTGTGAAAAATTTCCTCAAATTTTTTATTAATCTAAATTAATGAAATCATTTATTTCAAAAATTATTATTGCGTGCAGTTAATTATGATGAAGATATAGTATGAAAATTGGTAATTCATTTTTTTATTGCATGCAATTTTCTTAAGTAAATTTTAACTGACACTTTAAAATAACTTCAATAATTTGGTATAAAGGTATGTGTGTGGGGAGAATCGCGTTTGAAATAATGAAAAATCAGAATTATTGACTAGTTTCAAAGAAGTGCAGTTTTTACTTTCAAGCAGTATAGTGCAGCCAGAATTTTTGAAAGTTCAGGCGGAGTGTGAAAAATTTCCTCAAGTTTTTTATTAATCTAAATTAATAAAATCATTTATTTCAAAAAATTTCTCCAGATAGAAGAGTAGTTAAACCCTCAGTTACTCCTTGGTTATGCCACTGTTATTAAGTATTATAAACTAAAATATATATGAGTATGTGTAAATAAAATGAGGTAAGTTACAGAAATATTTAGTTTCAATATGCCTATATTGTGTGGGGTAGGCATGGTTCAGTCAGTAGCAGGCTAGGTTCATAATCTGCAGTTCCCAGGTTTGAATCCCACCTAGACCAGGGATGAGATTTATCATCACAAAACTCCCCGTCCTGCCCCCAGTCAGATGGGCTTGGAAAGGCTGCTGTGGCCCATGTGTGGGAGAGCCATACCCTGTGCATGTTAAAGAACATGCTGGATAGCCTTGACAGGAGGCTACGTTTCTGTATTCCAACAGCTGTCCATTGGGTCCCCTCCCCCAACTTACTCTGAACCTCAAGGTCCTTGTGCTACTCAGAGATAAAACAGCCCAACCCAAAGCTAAATTGTGTAATGTGTTGTAAATATAAAAATGTTTAACATGCAAAGACACACAGAATTTGAAGTCATGTTGAAAGAATCCTTGAGATTACACAAGAAATAGCAGATGTTGCTGGTTGGCCATACAAATTATTACAAATTCTGAATTCATGAAATTTTACTGTATTTTGATGCATACATATTGCATAATACATACCAACAGTGGTGTAGAACAAAACAGTCAGGATTTCTGAAAGGTTGTGTGTGTGTGTGTAAATAAATACCCCCTCAAGCAGCTGCTTGCCACAGAGGTCTGACAGGATCCTATCAGTTTATATGCCACAGTAGAAGATCTGAGAGGATGGCAGGACCTCAGATCTTCTGGCAGAAAACAACACGAACATCCATGCCTTACCCAGGGCTCGAACCCAGGTCCCTTAGATCAGTAGCCAAGCACGCTAACCACTCAGCCACGGGACTGCTAAGGTAATGTAAATTGATGAACTAATGATTTCTTAACCCTTCCAGTGTCCAGGCTTAAAAACAGGTTTCCATCCAGGGCCAAGCTATTTTCTCACTATGCTCAGCCAAAAAAAACTTTAACTTTAGAATTTTTTTGCCAAATAACTAATGAAAGGAATTATGGCATGTTGTATGCAAAATTAATCAGCATTTAATTCTTGATTTTCTGAAAATCAAGAATTAAAAAAAAGACGATATGTTTTATTTTAATAGGACATTTTTAGAGACGTAGGGGCCGTCCCGTGGCCGAGTGGTTAGCACGCTTGGCTACTGATCTAAGGGACCTGGGTTCGAGCCCCGGAATTAGGCATGGATGTGTGTGTCGTTTTTCTGCTGAGGTCCTGCCATCCTCTCAGATATCCTATTGTGGCATATAAACTGACAGGCTCCTGTCAGACCTCTGTGGCAAGCAGCTGCTTGAGGGGGTATTTATTTTATTTTATTATTAGTGAAAAAATGCATCTGACAACACAAATAAAAATTTATTTAAAAAAACTAATAGACAGAAGCGATTACAATGTGCATGAATAGAATGACTATATATTTCTGAATAACAAAAAATTACTTTTTTGGTTTTAAGTAAATATTTTTCTCGTTTTGTAATTTTTTTCTCAGTGCTATACTTTGAGAAAATTCCAGGCTTTTAACCAACTGTGCTGAATCAGGTAAACAAGTCAACTTTAGAATTTAAAAAAATATAACCAATCAACGGAAATAGGTCATGTTATATACCAAATTAAACAGAATTTAATTACGAATATTATGAAAATAAATAATATAAACAAATTTGCAAGCATATTTATTTTAATAAGCCTTTTTCAATGTGATATGGTGAAAAAAAAAGTTCTCATTATACAATTAAGGCTTCATTTTGAAAAACCTGCTGAATAAAAATAGTTAAATTATATATTTATCAAAAGGAAATTTTCTCCTGAATAATATAATATTCAACCTGAAATATGATTTTCATTTCTTTTAAAGATTCTTTTCAGTATCGTATATTTTAAACATGGCCAGTGTTATGCAACGTGACTTGGCCTCCTCACATTCACGGGATTTTCTGAACTGGTTATGAAATAGAAAAAAACTTCCTTGGCTGCTTTTTTTTTACTAAGCATTATGAATTTTTTCTTTGGGTGTTGAAGTTTGGCGATCTTGGCTAAGTGCAGAAAGGTTTGTGCACCAAGGACCAGCCCTCCCGAAATTGTCCACCCAAATGATGGCTGATTTCTGTAGCAAAGAAGTCTATTTTGCTTCTGTATACAAGACATTCAATTTCAGAAAATGGTACAAGCTCAAAGTTTTTTTTATTTAAAAAAAAAACAAGAAATAATAAAAGAAAAATTACATATAACCTAATGGGATGTTAAATAAAACATTCGCAACAACTTTTAAGCCAGCCTCCGATCTAGCATAACTTGGAAAGATCGATAAATCAGCCGATAGAAGATCTCTAACTAACAGAAGTAAATATACAGAAATGAATTTGCTTTTGTATCCAAGACAAAATTTATTTTCAGAAAATGATACTACATCAAAGTTTTACTGTAAAAGTAATAAATAATAAAATAAAAATTAACATATAGCTTAATGCGATGTTAAAATATCCACAGCAACAAGCTGTAGACCAGCCATATGATATAACATAACTATGAAAAAATCAATACTTATCGATCGGCCAAAAGATTGCTAATTTCCGAAAATAAATCTACTGAAAGGAAAACTAACTAAGGTTTAAATAAAAAAAATACTAACTTTACAAAGAGTATCCAATATGCTGTACCAAAAACTGTAAAAAACACATAGCACACGGAACGGAGATAGCACGTGTCAGCCATCTGTGTCTTGTTTGGCTCAGTGAAGCATAACTAATTAAATGCAGGTGCAATAAGAATTTCTAAGAAGGATGTGTTTACTTTCAGTTTCGATTTGAACGATGCTGGGAAAAATGATAAAAATAACTTGGGAATACTGAAAAAGGTTTATGACAGAAAAGAGTCTGAAATGGAAAAAAAATTGCGGTACATATTTTGTAATTACTTCCAAAATCTATCGTTTTTAAAAATAGCAGTTTTTTTTTGTTATTTTTAGGAGATTTCCGAAAATTTAAGGAAAAATTTGTTGACTTAAAGATGATGTGTTCATATCAAACTTGTGAGTTTAAATCAGAAGGTTGCCTCAGCAAATAGGAATGTTAACAAGCAAATCGGCAATACCGTTTAGTGCTTCTAAGAAATGGCAATCAGATGGCTTTATAAAATTATTTATATTGTAGTTTAATAAATATGTATCAAATTAAAAAACAAAATATTATTTTTCAAGCCTGAATTATATATTTTTATAAGTTATATGTAAAAAAAATTGCAGCAGCAATTTTTATTTTAAAAAAATTGATATTTTTTTTGTTGTACTAAAAACATATACATACATCCTTGGCCTCTCAGTTCAGATTCTCCGAATGTATACAGACAACGTGGACACTGGAAGGGTTAATAAAATTTCTGTGTAAGGGATGGGTGGGATTTAACCCCATGGCTACTTCTCTTGGCTACACCAATGCCAAGTTATTTTAAAATCTTACATTCTATTTTTTTTCCTTTTTAGATTCAAATGGAATGTTTCATATCCAAATAATAAAGATCTGCAATATTTAGACAATCAAAATCTTCAGTTACTGAATCACCTAAAAGAAAGCATAACAATCTTCATAGGCAAGAATTAAACCATTCAAAGAAAATGAATTCAATAAATGAATATGGTATTAGCCTTCATAAACTTAGTATCAGGAATAAATTAAGACCAAACCTTCAGTTAAAAACCAGTTCTTTATTACATAAACAGGACAGAAATTTTTCTGCGACAGCGAATTCTCTTTTTACGTTGTGTAAAGCCATTGTCTATTGCATGTGTTAAATTAAATGCCAATAACCATGCTTTTAAAACAAACAGTTGCCCTATTTCAGCAAGTATTAAAAAATAAGTGTCAAATTCCGAATGTCAGTGGGGACAGTGGTAGAAATGTAAGTAACAAACTGGAATACCACTATGATATTCACTATGATATCAGTTTGTGTATAGATGGAAAAAAGCATAATTCTAGGAAGAATTCGTCGAAGAGTACAGTTAATGTTAAAAATAAACATGAAAATGATATTGATATCAGTAAAAATATAAGTAATAAACTGAAACATCAATATGACATTGATTTCATAAATTTATGTAAAGAAGAGATGAAAACCAGTTCCAGAACAGTACTTTGCAAACCTGGTGGCAAATCACCAGCACATAAGACGTGTTTTGACAGTGGGTTGGGTTACCTCTGAGTGGCACTTTTTTGCACACCATGGGCTAAATGGCCAGGTCACATGGACCCCGAAGGCTCAGAGAAGGTTGGAGGAGGGGACCCACTGGAACAACTGTTGGGAGACAGATGGTAGCCTCCCGTCAAGGCCATCCAGCGTGTTCTTTAACATTGGGTTGTTTTACCTCTGAGCGGCACTTTTTTGCACACCATGGGCTAAATGGCCAGGTCACATGGACCCTGAAGGCTCAGAGAAGGTTGGGGGAGGGGACCCACTGGAACAGCTGTTGGAAGACAGATGGTAGCCTCCCGTCAAGGCCATCCAGCGTGTTCTTTAACGTTGGGTTGTTTTACCTCTGAGCGGCACTTTTTTGCACACCATGGGCTAAATGGCCAGGTCACATTGACCCCGAAGGCTCAGAGAAGGTTGGGGGAGGGGACCCACTGGAACAGCTGTTGGGAGACAGATGGTAGCCCCCCCCGTCAAGACCATACAGCGTGTTCTTTAATGTGCACAGGGTATGGCTCTCCCACACACAGGGCCACGGCTTAACGTCCCATCCGACGGACGGTGGCCTTTCCAAGCCCATCGGTGTCCCCTACTGACCGTGGGCAGGGTGGGGAATTTTGCAGAGATAAATCTCAATGCTGACCCAGCTGGGACTCGAACCTTGGAACTACAGATTACGAGCCTGGTGCACTACCACTGAGCTATCCCCGCCCCATTTTTGACAGCCTGGTGCGCTACTACTGAGCCATCCCCGCCCCATTTTTGACAGTGAAAAAGAAAATGAACAGATAGTAAAGAAGCAGTTATTTCAAATGGATGGAAATAAAATTATAAGTACAAAAAATATATTTTAAAAGCCAGTGCAGACAAGAGACATCTTAGAACTAACTACAAACATTTTCATACACAGAAAAATTTAAGCATTTGTAAGCCTTCCCATAAACAATACCCTTTTTCAAAAAGTGCCATAGATGGAAGGAAAAGTACTTCATCTGCTACTGTACTTGATCTAGTATCATCCTCATATTTGAATAACTCAGCTTTAAAATCCATTTGCTGTTTAAGAGTGAATTTGAACAACGAGGAAATGTAGAAATAACATCTGATGCATCAGGTTAGTCAAAGGTGGCAAGCAAATCATATTTTTGTATATATAGAGAGGGTTTTGATTATCCAACACAAACCATTCAGTCCCATTTAAAAATATATTAAAAGCATGTCAGATCAAAATGTCACTTACCAACTGACCTCATTCAGTAAATAATCAACTGTAGGTATTTTACTTTTTACAGAAATGCATATATACTTGTATATAAAATTAATATTTATAAAACTTTTTACAAGTTTTTTAAATAAAAGTGTGTTACAGTAAAGATTGGGCATACCGCAAAAAAAAAAACTTCTTGAGCTGGATAATATATAAAGTTAAATAACCGTGACTCTACTCTGTATGAAGAGCATCAGTTTTTGATGCAGTATTAATTTTCTACCTAAATATATAATTTAAGTTTTTATGGCTACCATTTGATTTTTTTAAAAACAAGAGCAGATTTGGTAATGATGGTGCAGTTTAGAACAAATTGTACAACATACAGTAAATATACAAAGTGTTTCACGACTGTTCTGCCATACTTCATTAAGTAATTTCGAGTGAAAACATTGAGGAGCTATGAATGTTTTAAGATGTGCAGTGCTGTAATGACAACATTATTGACAGTTTCACGTCCACCGAAACCGTCACTGATGACAGTTTGAGGTGAACTGTAACCACCACTGTTTCTCAGTTTATTGCCTTGGTTGCTCCCAATCCTTACTCAGATGTACACAAAACACTTTTCAATAATGTCAAAACTAGTTTTGGCATGTTTTATCACAAATTGAAACAACAGTTCACTCCTGGTGAATACACTAATATCTATTACTTTTATGGAGTCTGTGATGATAGAGTGGTAGTTGAGTATCATAGATGGTTTCTGAACCACCAAACAGTCAAGATGTTCAGTGATGCATATCAGAGAATACAGGAAACAATATGATAGTTCCATGTAATCTTGAATGTGTAGCATTATGTCCTGTTGCTGTGAAAGAATATATTGACCTGGGTACAATATAGCCAATGACTGTTCAAAGAATTTCTCATTGAATTGGTGAACCATACATGATGAAGATTTGCATCTTTTATCATTTGTAATATATACTGACTCTTCAACCAGATGATTACAATCACATGTTCACTTTTGCAAGCAGATGCTCTTGCATTGCCAGTCTTAACTTAATATTTTAACTTACTGCATATTATTAGTGATAACATGAAGCATAAGTTAATTGGGTTGTATTATTCATTGGCTAGCTGTACAGCATAAAATATAAGTTATTTTCAGTACAAATTGCTTTGTTAAACTATCTACCCAACACTGTTAGGAATAGATGTATAAATTATTTCATTAAAATGTTTTTTTTTATTTTGCATTACAACCTATACTTCTTGTTGAACAATATATAAATACACACACACACACTGTTCATCAAAAGCTGAGCACAGACAACAAAATGTGAAAAATAATCATTAGAGATGAATAAATAATTTTTAATGTACCTAAGTAATTTAATATGTAGTTTGGAAATATTAACATGTAAATCCTATATAATACCATAGAATATGTAAAGCAGATACTCCATAAAAGGACTACTTTCATAGATGACAGATCACTTATAATTCAAATACTACATTGTCAGTCAGGAATAGCCAATTGCTTTATGAGGCCTCAAAGAAAATGTTTAGATGATCCAAAACAATGAAGAGCCATTGGAATGATTGAGGCTGGTCAAACAATCATGGAAGTGGCTATATTCTTTGGTGTCCACCATATATTTTCATCATGACTATGACAGCAATTCCAACAATTATCCGAGGACCTGTTCAAGGGTATCCTAGGACTAAAACTAATCAAGATAGACTGCTATATTGGACTATTGTCCCAATAGAACAGGAGAACAACAGCATCAGCTATGCATTCATGCTTTGGGAAGGCAGGTATCTGTCTCAAATGTGACCAGGAGGCTTCATAAGACCATTTATATTTATCCATTATCCAACTCCAGACAACAAACAGTCCTGCATGTAGCCTGAGTTGGGTTTTACCTCAGAGCAGCACTTTTTTGCATACAATGGGCTAAATGGCCAGACCACAAGGACCTCTAGTGCTCAGAGAAGGTTGGGGGAAGTGGACCCATTGAGCAGCTATTAGGAGACAAGATGTTAGCTTCCCGTCAAGGCCATCCAACATGCTCTGTAAACATGCACAGAGTTGTGGCTCTATGTGTGGCTCTTCCACCCATAGAGCCACAACTTAATGTCTCATCCTATGGCTGGCAAGCCTCTCCAAGTTCACTGATTGAGGGTAGGGAGGGGAGTTTTGTGGATATAAATCTCAATGCTACTCCAAGTGGGGCTCAAACCTGGGAAGTGCAAATTGCGAGTCTGGCACACTACCGACAGAGTCATCTCCACCCCAAGTAGCCTAGATCCAAGAGTAATAGAATTGTCTCCTGTTCATCAACTGGACAGTAGATGTGTGCTGATTTTGGGAGAGACGGGAACTTGCAACCATTCCCACATCATTGAGATAAGTGTATTTAATGTTGGAGGTATGACTGTGTAAGCTGGGTTTTCATTGGTTAGCCATATTGACATCCATGTGCTTGATGGATGTTTTGGGAATGTTCTGAGATATTGAATGATATCCTTAATTCCTATGTCAAGCCCCATGCTGGTGCAGTAGGTGACAGTTTCCACCTAAAGGACAATAATGCCATCCATTCAAAGCAGGACAGGCCAACCAACATCTTGAAAAAGAAAGCATCCAGTGAATTCTCTCCGGAACTCAACCCAATAGAATATTTATGTGATGCCTTGGGTAGGGGAGTGTCTTTGCCCCCCCCCCCCCCCCCCCAACCCTATAAGACTTCAGGACTACCTTTATTGCTCAGTGGAATTTATTGCCTTCCAATTTTCTAGATTGTGTTATTGAGGGCAGGAATCTTCTTTTTGAGGCCTGCTTTAGTGCTATAGGAGCTACATTTCCTATTGATATACATTTTGTATTCAAAACCACCACTTTTTTCATGTAATTCTCCTGTTTTCAATTTTTTTTACGATATATGTAAATAAATTGCCCAAATTTTTGTGACATATCACAACTTTTTCTTTGTAGTTTCCTTTGAAACTTAATTTAAATTTTCCACAATATGTTTTGAGATATGCACATTTTACTGATCAGTGCTTAGCTTTTGACAAACAATGCATATAGGATAGATAATATACAGAGTGTTCAGATAAATATAATGTTAATTTAGAAAAAAATAGCAATCTGTTAGATTGCATTGTATTTTCATTTTGCTAATATATACTTATATATATATAGGCCCAAATCTAGAAGAAAAAGGGGGGGGGGGAGGTGATTGTATCAAACCTGATCCTTGTTACATTATAAAATGTTTTCCTTCATTTTAGTGCTCTTTAAGAAATATCTTCAAAAATGAATACATATAGTTTGTGTTCAATATTTTTTCCCTCCCTTCAGGTTACTAGCATTCTCAAGGGGAAGGGATTGCCCCTCCCTCCTAAATCTGTCTCTGCATATATACTATATATATATTTACTATAATATATATGATTCAAGACTTTAAAAAAAATTCCTTATATTTTGCTTTTATATTTAACAGGTATTTTTCCTGCATCAGATACTGATATTGGTCAATCAGTAGAAGAATGTGTAAAGTCCAAGACTCTTAGTGAATTAAGTGAAACGGTCAATTGCAGTGATTCTTCTAAACAAATATTAAATTCTGTGAAGAAAGCAAACTCAAAGAATATAGCGAATCATCAATTATCTAAGCATGTGGATTGCAAAAATAAAACAAAATTAAGTTCACTTGTGGTTCAAAAATCAGTAGACAACTTATCAAAATCAAATTTTGAACAGTGTTCTACTACCCAGCCTCTTTCAGTTCAAAATATGATTCCAAATTCAGTATCACTTAGTGAGCCTACTCATCAAACCAAAGCAAATCATAACCCAATGCCATCATCATTTCTCCAGTTAAGATCTAATACTCATATATTAGAGGAAAATAATAGGCATTTTGGTGTTTACAATAATGAATGCAAAATGTCTCGTGAACCTAGCACAAATCATAAATCAATGTCATCTTCACTTGTTCAGTCAAGGTCGAAAGCTTCTGCACTAGAGGAAAATAATAGCCATTTCTATGTTAACGATAATGGATACAAAAATTCTTGTGAACCTAGCACACTTTCCTGTAGCAGTTCTAATGTTAAACAAGTGGTTGGAGTTGAAAATATTGAAAATGGCATCAAAAGAAAATTTGATTTTAAATTAGACTCGCCATTTCTATGCTTGGAGCCTTATAAACCCACAAAATCTAAGCAATGCCCTACACTGTACAAACCACCTTCAATATCAAGCATTCAAAGTACAAACAAAAGAGAAAATCTAAAAGGAAAGAATGTAAAACTTCCCATATTGGATGTTCATCAAACCAAAGCAATTCATAAATCAATGTCATCTTCACTTGTTCAGACAAGGTCTAATTCTCAAACAGAAGAAAGTAATAGACATTTAAGTGTTAACAATACTGGGTGCAAAAGTTCTTTTGAACGTAACACAGTTTCCTGTAGCAGTTTTAATGTTAAAAAAATGGTTGGAGTTGAAAATGTTAATAATGATAGCAAGAGAAAATATGATTTTAAAATAGATTTACTATTATGCTCGGAGCCTTGTAAACCCACAAAATCTAAACAATGCTCTACACTGCACAAACCACCTACAATATCTAGCATTGAAAATACAAGCAAAAGAGAAAATCCAAAAGGGAAGAGTGTAAAAATATATACAAGCAATGGCGATGGTCTGGTCTCCAGAAATAAAAATCCTCCTGAAATAAATATACCACAGAAAAGAAATTTGAAAATTAATAAAAGTGACACAGAAGCAAATATGCATAAAAAATATGCTTCCTCAAACTTGTTATCTGATGGAAATGCAAATAAACTTCATATATTAGATGTTGCTCCTCAAGCCAAAGTGATTGACAAATCAATGTCATCTTCACTTGTTCAGACGAGGTCTAATTCTCGAATATTAGAAGAAAGTAATAGACATTTAAGTGTTAACAATACTGGGTGCAAAAGTTCTTTTGAACGTAACACAGTTTCCTGTAGCAGTTTTAATGTTAAAAAAATGGTTGGAGTTGAAAATGTTAATGATAGTGAGAGAAAATATGATTTTGAAATAGATTTACTATTATGCTCGGAGCCTTGTAAACCCACAAAATCTAAACAATGCTATACACTGCACAAACCTCCTACAATATCTAGCATTGAAAATACAAGCAAAAGAGAAAATCCAAAAGGGAAGAGTGTAAAAATATATACAAGCAATGGCGATGGTCTGGTCTCCAGAAATAAAAATCCTCCTGAAATAAATATACCACAGAAACGAAATTTTAAAATTAATAAAAGTGACACAGAAGCAAATATACATAAAAAATATGCTTCCTCAAACTTGTTATCTGATGGAAATGCAAATAAACTTCATATATTGGATGTTGCTCCTGAAGCCAAAGCGATTGACAAATCAATGTCATCTTCACTTGTTCAGACGAGGTCTAATTCTCGAACATTAGAAGAAAGTAATAGACATTTAAGTGTTAACAATACTGGGTGCAAAAGTTCTTTTGAACGTAACACAGTTTCCTGTAGCAGTTTTAATGTTAAAAAAATGGTTGGAGTTAAAAATGTTAATAATGATACCAAGAGAAAATATGATTTTGAAATAGATTTACTATTATGCTCGGAACCTTGTAAACCCACAAAATCTAAACAATGCTCTTCACTGCACAAACTACCTTCAATATCTAGCATTGAAAATACAAGCAAAAGAGAAAATCCAAAAGGAAAGAGTGGAAAAATATATACAAGCAATGACAATGGTCTTGTCTCCAGAAATAAAAATCCTCAAACGAAAATAGCAGAGAAAAATCTTGAAATAGATAAAAGTTGTGTCGACACACGTGCAAGTGGTAATTTTTGCAATTTAAATACACCTAAACAATGTGCTTCCTCAAACTCTTTATCTGGAGGAAATGCAAATAAATCTGTATTGGATGTTGCCCCATCTTTGTATGCAAACTTTAAATTGCCTATTCCAGAATCAGTTTTAAACTCTCCAGGCTCTTTCTGTTTAGGAGATTCAGTTAAAAGAGCAGATGTCTCATCTATACCACCAAAGAAGCAAAAAAAAAAAATTGATTTTAAATCCAATACTTGCACAGAGCAACCTAAAAATCGAAAGAAACAGGCTAATTTATTTGTTTCAAAGTCTACAAAGAGGAAAAGTCAGCTTGCAAGAGATCTTTCAAAAAACGTAAAATCTAATCAAAGTAATCAGAGCAATAAATTAATAAATATCTTTGGAAATAAATCATCCCCACATAGATTGAAGCAAAATTCTATCTCTGTGTCAGAGCCATTGACATGCAATAACAGGGGTTTTACTAATGCTTATCCTCCAGAGGATAAAACAAAAAGAAAAACAAAGAATGAAACTTCCAAATGTAATGCTTTTTTTGTTGAGCCCAATTCAGTGGTTGACACAACATTCACCTTTAGACTTTCTCATCATAGTTTCATGGAATATAGTAAAAGTTCTTTTTTGACTCTGTAAAATAGATATACATATAAGGTTTTATATTTTAAATATCATATTAAATCATTTCTGCAATATAAAGAAAGCAAATCATAAAAATAATTTTTGTTACAATTCTGCTGAGTTGAGGATTCCCAATCTTTTAGTATTCATACATCACTTTCTATAACTACACATATGGTTATACACAGTCGTATCAGAATAATATGACCACTACCATAGTATATGTATGGTAGGTGGCCATTATTCTGATACGACTGTGTATATAATTAAGTATTCTGCAATTTAAGTTACCTAGACTAACAATAAATATATGTGTAAATTTTTTATATATATATATATTTTTTATTTTGCTATTATAGCATTTTTAAGTATCATTGACATTAATCACACATATCAATTCCATGGACCAGAGGTTGGGAATCCCAGCCCTGACTAATAATGGTTATAATGAGAAGCATTCATAGATATAATAAATTTTAGTGTTCCTTAGTATTAAGCTTCATATACTAATTATTCCCCTTTGTACAAAACACCTGCTGAATAAGTGTGAAACACTGAGTAAAGGTTAGAACTATGCTTTTATTGTTATTCTTCTTGGGTATCATTCTGCCATAATCAGATGATATTCTCCAAAGGAAAGAAATGAAAGTTTGCAAGTAAATAAACATTGATACTTTTATTAAGGATAACTGAATATATATATATGTATAATATGTAGCTGGTTCTAAATATTATATAATAATATTAATGCCTGTTTATTATCAGAAACAAATTTAAATATTTTGTAAAAATATTAATTTATAAATTGTATTAATATTGTACATAAAAAATGTTTTATTATGTGTTTAAAAAACAAATGTTTGTTCTATATTGTATTACAAATAACTTTTTAATTGATACTTGTACTTGAAGGTAAAAGTCTTGATGCATTGTGCTTCTCGGTGTATTCAGTTTCGATTCCACTGCTCTTGGCAGTTGCTATGCTTTAAGCAAAATGTATTTTTAAACCAATAGAAGACCATACTGTAATTTAAGCACTTATTAGAGATGGGTTTTGACTTAAAATTTCAAGTCTAAACCTGAAATTATTGAGCCTGGGCCTGAACCATTTCAATAATTATTGAGTTCCAAGCCTACCTGAGTTAAGGGAAAACATTTCTCTGACATATTGTAAAGCATATACAGAGTGTTTCCAAAAGCTCTAGTGCAACTTTGGGAGCTTGTTCTACTGTGCATAATGTTAAAAAAAGTTCCTACGAACATTAGGTTAGAAACGTTTCCTTTCTGAGCTATAGCACATTTTGAGAGTGCAAGTAAGAAAGCCTGTGAAGTTAATTAGTTTTATTCCAGTTAAAAAATATATAAAGAACCCATTATTTGATCACTAAAAATTTAATACATGCATGATAATACTGTTGAAAACTATTGAATGCTTCAGTTTACCTTAATGGATTAAAGTAAACTGAAGCATTCAGTAGTTTTTAGCAGTATTATTGTGTATGTATTAAATTTTTCATTTATTACAGCGCACTATAAGTACTCGATGTGAACAATTATGTAAGTCCACATTAGAGTAAGTGTTCAAAATGGTGTCTGAGCAGCAATATACTCCTCACAGTGTCTTCTCATCAACTGTCAAGGGTTGGGTTGTTTTACCTCTGAGCGGCACTTTTTTGCACACAATGGGCCAAATGGCCAGGTCACATGGACCCCGAAGGCTCAGAGAAGGTTGGGGGAGGGGACCCACTGGAACAGCTGTTGGGAGACAGATGGTAGCCTCCCGTCAAGGCCATCCAGCGTGTTCTTTAACATGCACAGGGTATGACTCTCCCGCACACGGGGCCATGGCTTAACGTCCCATCCGACGGACGGTGGCCTTTCCAAGCCCATCGGTGTCCCCGACTGACCGTGGGCAG
Organism: Ryuthela nishihirai; assembly: GCA_038380435.1. Lineage (NCBI taxonomy): Eukaryota > Metazoa > Arthropoda > Arachnida > Araneae > Heptathelidae > Ryuthela > Ryuthela nishihirai. The sequence goes on along the minus strand of JAWZYU010000034.1, from coordinate 39,450,693 downwards.
GGCGGGGAATTTTGCGGAGATATCAACTGTCAAACGTTCAAAAAGTCTCAGAGTGTTCTGAATTCTTCGACAGTCTACTATTCGTTTGTGGAGAGCTTGTGTATTAAGAACCTGGGTTGTGTAAACATCAGCTTTAACATGTCCTCATAGGAAGAAATCCAGTGGATTCAAATCAGGATATCATGCAGGCCATGCAGTTGGTCCACCTCTACCAATCCAATACATACTATTGAGATGTCCTTGAGCAGTGAGGCTAAACTTCCATCATGTGCAAACCACATGTGATGGCATATTGCAAATGGAATGTCTCTCAGCAGTGCAGGTAGTTCCACCTCCAAGAAATGCATTATCAGAGGCCTATGTGAACTAAGTAGTGTTCCACACTTTTAACTCTCTAATTGTGTCTGTTTTTGATGTTTTAACAATAGACAATATTCTTAAATTTTACGTATAAAATTCACATTTGTCACAAAATAGTTGAGCATCTATCATAAAAAATATTTGAAGAAAAAAAAAAGCTTAAAAAAATTATTTGTGAGCCTAAAAAAGAATAAATGGCTGTTGTTTAACGTAATAGTCTGATTTTGGGTAATTCCCCCGAATCGCTACTAGGGGTCGCTTAAAATGCTTTTTAGCTAGAGGTCCTGTATAGTTAGAGTCATCTTCTTTAAGTTTAGAGTCAACATCCTTCTTTAAAAACGACCATTTTGTAAATGGGACCTTGACCCCTTTATCATCTTGTCCATGAGAAAAAATTTTCTGTGTGCGTCAAAAAGTAGGGACCAGTACAGTGAAGTGCTAGCGACCCTACATGGCTTTTGGCCGCAGGCCGCCTAATAATGAATGGTTGAAGCTTCGTGCCAAGAAAGTGCTGCGTCGTAGTTTCGTGGCAAGGGGGTGGGGAGGGGAGAGATTTGGAGTAAAATTCTGGGAGTGAAAATTGTAGCGTGTGTGGCCCATGTTGGCCGGGAGTTGGTAAGAAGGGTGCAAGGTAAATATTCAAAATCCCCTCGAATCTCTTACAATTAAAGATGGCCTAAAATAATCTGGAGATCTGAAAATTTCTGATTTAGAATATGCTGATGATTTAACTCTTTTGGAAAATGATGTTCATGAGATGAACTCTTTCATTCGAGCTGTTGATGAGACTGGTAGAATAGTAGGTTTGGTTATAAACAGAGAGAAAACTAAAGTGATGAAAATTGGTCAGGCAGATGGTTTGCCACCACTAATAATCATTTTTGAAAAAGGGTACTTTGGGAGTTGTAGTCTATTGTTACAGAGTATAAATATGTATATATATATATTTTTTTTTTGAAAACATCAATACAATTGCACTAGGGAAATAAGGTGGTGCAGTAATGTGTCCAAAATGCATCTTTTTTGTCCCTTTGGATCTTTTTGAAATCTGGATCTTTTGAGTAGGAGGTGTGGATGGAGAGTCTGCAGGAAGTTGGAAGGTTAAAGGATTTTGCCAGTACTTTGTATGAAATGGGCCAGGGCCCTGAAATGTGATTTTGCCTTTGTATGGGTGGGGTTTAGGATGGTCTGTAAGGTGAATGTGGTGGCTCCAAGTGCAGCAAGTTTGTGATAGAGGGTGTGTCTTTGTGTGTTGTAGATTTAACAGTGTAGTAGGTAGTGGGGGATATCCTCCATCACCTGACAGTTTGGACAGAGTGTAGAATGTATTTTTCTAATCATAAATAAGTCTTTGTTGATATTCGCTCTGCCAGTTCGGAGTCTGTGTATTGCTGTTTGGGCCCTTCTGGATGGGTAGTTAAGATATAGTGTGTTTGGAGAGGGTGCTATTGTGGCTCTGAATGTGTTTTTATATGTAGTGTGTTGTACCCAATTCTGGGTCCATGTGTGATAAAAAAATTTTGTGTATTCTCTTATGTGATGTTTGCATGTAGTGACAGTGTGGTAATTTGGGGCTGTGAGTGTGAGGCCTTGTTTAGCAAGTGAGTCAGCAGTCTCATTATGAGTGATGTTGCAATGGGAGGGAATCCAGTAAAACGTTAGGATGTTTCCCTTGTCTATAATGTTGTGTGCTATGTTTTGTATGTGGAAAAGGGAATGGTTCTGTGATGGATCTTCTGTTAGTGTGTTAATGAGTTGTAATGCAGGCCTTGAGTCTGATTATATTAATGTGTTGTTTGTTGAGGTGGGTGGCCCAGCCTAATGCGATATATATTGCTGCTAGCTCTGAAGAGTTGCTATTTTCAGCATTATTTAATTTTATAACATAAGAGAATTTGGTGGAAGGGGTGTAAAAAGCAGCAGAACCAGAGGTGGTGTGTGGAATGTGAGATCCATCAGTGTAAATTGTAAGGTCAGTGTCTGATAGTTGTATGATTAAGTTGTCTGAAGCAATTTTTAGTTCAATGGGGAGGTGAGTTTTTTTTTTTTTGGTGATGTGTGGTAGAGTGAGGTGAATGTTTGGTTTTTTAAGTAACCAATAGGGAAATGTTTGTGTGGGTTTATAGGGTTTAATTTGTTGCCAAGTGGAGTAAAGTGTGCGTTTTTTTTTTATTATTTGTGCTGTGGTAGTAGAGTTGGTGGTGGAGTCAATTCTAAGTATGGCTGGGTGAGTGAGACTGTAGTGTTTGCATGTGAGAAGGTGTCTTTTGATTGTTAGAGGTGGCATGTTAACTTCTGCCCAAGTGGCTAGGTTTGGGCAACCAGTTTTAATACCCAGTGCAAGTCTGATGGCGCGTGTTTGCATAGTTTCAATTTTATTGATTTGTGTGTTTGAAGCAGTATTGAGTGCTGGGAGGCCATACTCTAGTCTAGAGTTGATAAATGCTTTGATGAAAGTAAGCATTACTTTATAGCTGGCCCCCCATGACACTCTTGTGATGGAATTTAATATGTTGTATGCTCCAATGCATGTGGATTTTATGTTATTAATGCGTTGTTTCCAGGTAAGCTTACGGTCTATAGTTAGCCCTAAATATTTGTAATGGGTGACAGTGGGAATGGTGCAATTGTCAAGTGTAATATTTGGTGAATTGGCATTTAAGTGTTTACGTGTAATGGGTAAGACCGCAGATTTAGGTGCTGAGATGGCAAGTCCCCATTTTGTAGTAAAGTCCAGAACCTGATTGACTGCATTTTGTAATGTGGTTTGTATGCTGTTGATGTTAGTTCCAAAGGTCCAGAGCACTATATCATCTGCAAAGATGGAGCATGTGATTTTATTGTTGAAAATAGTTGGGAAGTCATGTAGTAAGATGTTGAATAATGTGGGGGAAACCACACTGCCCTGTGGTAATCCTCTGTTGAGTTTATGTGGGTCAGTCCCCAGCTTGACTTTAATTTTTCCGTGTGTGAGGAAATTTTTTAAAAATTTAAAAATGTTTCCTCTGATACCTAGTTGATGTAATTTGTAGAGTATGCTGGTGTGTGAGGCAGTATCAAAGGCCGAGGTGAGGTCTAGAAAGACACAGCAAAGAATTCCTTTTTTTTTTTAAGGCTACTTCAGCAGATGTGTTAATGTCAAAGAAATTATCTGTGGTTGACCTGTGCTCTCTAAAGCCAGTTTGGCAAGTGGAGAGTGTATTTGTTTGTTGGAGGAAGAATTTTAGTCTGGAGAGCACCATTCTTTCTAGAACTTTGAGTATACATGATGTTAATGCAATTGGTCGATAAGAAGAAATTTCTGATGCTGGTTTATGTGGTTTCAAAATTGGGATAATGTGTATATCTTCCCATTCAGTGGGGAAGGTGTGAGAATTTCAGCATTCATTGTATATGTTAAGCAATGTGCTTAGTGTTTTTGTGCCGAAGTTTTCTATAGTGTTATAGATGATGATGTCAGGGCCAGGTGTGCTTTTTTTTATTGGCCTGGTGTATGGCTGTGATAAGTTCTTTGTGTGTGAAGGGTGTGTTGAGTGCGGGTAGTTTGCATGGTATCATTTGTTTAATTGTGTCATTCATGTGGGTTGGGTTGTTTTACCTCTGAGCGGCACTTTTTTGCACACCATGGGCTAAATGGCCAGGTCACATGGACCCCGAAGGCTCAGAGGAGGTTGGGGGAGGGGACCCACTGGAACAGCTGTTGGGAGACAGATGGTAGTCTCCCCATCAAGGCCATCCAGTGTATTCTTTAACATGCATAGTGTATGGCTCTCCCGCACACGGGGACACGGCTTAATGCCCCATCCGACGGACGACGTCCTTTCCAAGCCCATCGGTGTCCCCTACTGACCGTGGGCAGGGCGGGGAATTTTGCGGAGATAAATCAACGCTGACCCAGCTGGGACTCGAATCATTCATGTGGGTGCAATACAGCTGGTAGGTAGGTGTGTTGGCATGGGCGGGGGTGGTGGTTAGCTGAATTGCAATGTTAGCCCCTTGTTTAGCGGAAAGTGAATATTTCCATAAATATGAGTGCCAAGGGGCTAAAAGGTTGAGCCTGGGTCCTGAGTGTTCTTATTGTTGACCAAATTAGGGGAGAGTCTATTCTGGGGCTGATGTTGTTACAGAAGTTTCTCCACTCCTTTCTTTTGATGTTTAATCTTGTTCTTAGCTTAGCATTGGCTTTGTTGAATGTATTGATGGCAGTTACAGTGGGGTGTCTCCTGGCTGTGTCCTCTGTTTTTCTCCTTATTTGTAGTTGGTTGATGATTTCAGGGTGATGTTTGGTGTATCCAGTCATGTGTTTGGTTGTAAATGTGTTTGCTTGTAAGCTTTGTGTAATACATGTATAAAGGGAGGTGGTATTGTGTGGTGTTTGAGTATTAATGGAGGTTTCACAAGTGGTGGAGAATTTGTGCCAGTTTATGTGTTTTGTATGCTGAGGGTTTGATTCCTTGTAGTGTGATGAATATGGGGGAATGGTCACTATTCCATGATGAGTGATATACCTGCCATGTGATGATGGAGGATGTCAGGAGTGGAGAGTGTGAGGTCAAGAACAGACTCGCAGGGGATTCTGGTGAAGATGGGTGAACCATCATTATGTATAGCCAAGTTGAAATGTTGTGTGAAAGTTTCAATGATTGTGCCCCTGAGGTTTGTATGTTTGCTATCCCAGATGTGGGCATTAAAGTCTCCCAGGACATTATTGGGTCCTGGAGAGAGGGACAAAATGTCTGTGAAGTCATCAATTAGTGTGTTGGAGTTTATGTGTTCATGTGGGTAAAAGTATGTATTGTATATGTTAAAGATAGTGTTTTGGATTTTAATATTAACTCCAACTATGTCCATGTAAGTGTATTTAGTGGTGATTGGTATGATGCAGTGTGGGAATTTTTTGTTTACTAATGTGGTGGAGTTTGAATAGGTTTTGTCTGTAATGGCTTTGTGTATTATGTAGGGTCTAAATTGAAAGTTATCTGGCAATTTAGCCTCATTAATTGCCAGAATGGGGACAATGTGTTGGTCAGTGATTGTTTTAATGTCAGGGATTTTGTTTGTGAGGGATCTACAGTTCCATTGGAAGCATGTGTAATTAGGTGTAGTGTCAGGGGGGAAAGGAAAGGAACTGTAGCAAGTGTGCGAGAGAGGGGAAATTAAGTTGGTGGAGCAGGGCCAAGATGGCTTGCAGGGCAATGTTTAATTGTGGGGACCTGGTTTTAGGAGGCAGAAGGGCATCAATAAGGGGAACAAGTAATTGAATGAGGTGTGAGATCAGGGTGTTTTGTGGGGTGTAGGTGGGTTTGGATTTGGGTGATGTGTTCTTTTTTTGCCCTGGTCCTTCTCAAGTAGTTTGACTTGGCCCTTCTGGTAGAGAATTTGGGTGAAGGGGTATAGTTAGAGGCTGGCCTTCTTATACATCCTTCTTTCTAAGCTGGACCGATTTGTAAAGGGGGCCTCGGCCCCCTTATCATCAGGTCCATGCGCATAAAGGGCAGTGGGTGCGGATGAAAACGGCAAGGACGCCAGCACAGTGAAGGCTGGCAATCGTGCATATTGGCAATTGGACTTTAGGCCGCAGGCCGCCCAGTGGTGGAGAGGCTGATGTTGAAGGGTGAAGGAGAATAAATACCAGTTGCATGTCATGTGAAGGGGGGGGGGAGAGAGGAAGAAGTAGTGTATATATATATTTTTTTTATAATTTTCCGAGTGGCGAATGTTATGTTATTTTTTGAAATTGTGACCATGGTTGGTTGCCAGTATGGTAGAGGGGCGGGGGTGGCTCAGTCGGTAGCGCGCCAGGCTCGTAATCTGTAGTTCCCAGGTTCGAGTCCCAGCTGGGTCAGCGTTGAGATTTATCTCCGCAAAATTCCCCGCCCTGCCCACGGTCAGTAGGGGACACCGACGGGCTTGGAAAGGCCGCCGTCCGTCGGATGGGACGTTAAGCCGTGGCCCCGTGTGCGGGAGAGACATACCCTGTGCACGTTAAAGAACACGCTGGATGGCCTTGACGGGAGGCTACCATCTGTCTCCCAACAGCTGTTCCAGTGGGTCCCCTCTCCCAACCTTCTCTGAGCCTTCGGGGTCCATGTGACCTGGCCATTTAGCCCATGGTGTGCAAAAAAGTGCCGCTCTGAGGTAAAACAACCCAACCCAAGTATGGTAGATTTGAGTCAATCAAAGGGGGATGAAATATTTGGTGTGGGAGCTGAGACGGTGGGATAGGTAATACTCCTGTGTCAGGAAGATGGAGGAAATATTTATGGTTGCTTATCTAACTCCAGAGGTTAGCATTGGGTTGCCCTGCCATGCAGTGAAATGTTGCGCAGGGGTGGATCTGGGAAAAGTCTTAGCTCAGTGACAGCCTTATACAGGGTGATTCAAAACTTATCGTTAAAATTTCGTGGAGAGGTAGGGAATACGTCAGGAAACCGATTTCACATAGGAAAGTATGTCCGCAAACGTCATCTACATAAACAAAATGGACAAGTAAAGTGAACACAAGGAAACAGTACAGTTAAGTGGTAACGAATGTGACTTTTATTCCAACAAGGTAAAGTACAGGTTCACAGTAGGTGCTCAAAATTGCGACCATTTACACGGACACAGGATTCACAGCGCCGTTGCATTGATCGCCGAACATTTTCAAAAACGCCTGGCATATCACGGACAATGCCTGCGGCGGCCACTATTCGTGTAACAAGGTCCATTTCACTGTCGACGGGGGTCTCGTACACATGGTCTTTCATGGCCCCCCACAAAAAGAAATCCATGGGCGATAAATCAGGTGACCTGGGTGGCCAAGCGATCGCTGATGACAACGGGAGTGGTCGGGCGAGCTGTACACTGGTTGGGTACACACAGAGCCCTCTACATACGCATGCGTACATTTGCGAACATACTTTCCTATGTGAAATCGGTTTCCTGACGTATTCCCTACCTCCCCACGAAATTTGAACGGTAAGTTTTGAATCACCCTTTATATGGGAAGGAGTATGATAAAGATAATTTTTTTTTTGGAGGAGAAGGGGGGGAAATGATATAGCTACGTTATATGAGTTGGAAATCAAATTTATGTGTTCAGTGTGTGGTGGTCAGTGTTTATTTTTGTAGAGCCAGTGGAAGGTCAGCCATGAGCTTGGGGTGTGTGGCAGGAGTGCAGTTTAAGGTTCCCATCAAAGGGTAGTGGGAGATGTAGTGAGATTCCATATATATATTAGGTATGATAATGTGTATAGAGATGTTATGCTCTGGGAGAGATTCCATATTAGTTATTGGGTTAAAGAGAAATAAAAATTTCCAATATAGAAATAAAGTTTTCCTTTATGTGACTTTATTTTTGATAGAATGATTTTTTTTTTTTTTTGATGATTTTATACTATATATATATTTATTTTCTTTGTATATATATTCTTTGTTGATTTATATATATATATTCTTTGTTGATTTATATATATATATTCTTTGTTGATTTCAAAAAGGCTTTCGACTCTGTTGATCGTCATAATTTGTGGTTGATTGTGAGATCATATGGTATACCAGACAAGTTAGTTAACATTATGAAAGCTCTCTATAATAACACTGAGTCGTGTGTGAGAGTTGGTAAGGCTTGTAGCAATTGGTTTAGCATTACTTCTGGTGTTCGACAAGGGTGCATTTTGTCTCCTTTTCTCTTTAGCTTGGTTATTGATTATGTTATGCGAAATTCACTTCAAGGGAAAGATTTTGGCCTTAAATGGGCTGGAGATACGAAAATTTCTGATTTAGATTATGCTGATGATTTAGCCCTTTTGGCAAATGATGTTGATGAGATGAACTCTTTCATTCGAGCTGTTGATGAGACTGGTAGTAGAGTAGGTTTGGTTATAAACAGAGAGAAAACTAAAGTGATGAAAATTGGTCAGGCAGGCTGTGATTCAGTTAATCTGAATGGTTGCAGTCTTGAACAGGTGTCACAGTTTAATTATCTTGGGAGCTATGTAACAGATAATGGTGATGTGCGGCATGAGATTAACAGACGAATAGGGATTGCTGCCGGGACTTTTAAGAACCTATGGAGAGTGTGGAGAAATAGGCGTATACACCTAAAGACTAAAATTAGACTGTATAATAGTTTGGTTCTTTCTAGGGTTAGTTATGGTAGTGAAACGTGGACACTTTGTAAACAAGATAACAAGAAACTAGATGTTTTTGATTCTATATGCTTACGTAGTATCTTGGGCCTTAGGGGGTTGAAATTTGTATAATGATGAGGTTAGGCAAAGGAGTTTGCAACCTCCTTTAAGCAGCATATTGTGCAGAGAGAGACTCCGTTGGTTTGGCCATGTTGCCCATATGAATAATTATAGATTGGCGAATAAGGATATGAACAGTGTGCCTAAAGGCCTCAGAAAGAAGGGGAGACCTAGGATGCGGTGGGCAATGTCAAACAGGACCTTGTTAGAATTGGAGTGCAGTGGCCAGTTGCAGTAGATGTAGCTCAGTATAGACTTGCTTGGAGAACAAAATTGCACTGTCTGGTTGGACCTCCGTAGCCCATGGCTGCTTGAGGATGATGATGATGATGATATTTTTATTTTGAGTTAGTTTCTATCGAATAAGTTGTCCAAAATGCGTCTTTTGATGTCCTATGGGGATCTTTTATTGGCATCTGGATCTTTTAGTGTCCCAAGGATCTTTTTAAAAAGTGAGGTAGAGGCCTTTGGAGAGGCTTTAGGGGAATCTCCCAGTGCTGTTGATATATAGGGCCAAGGCCCTATAGTGGCTTTTTATTTTATTATGAGTAGGACCAAGAATTGTTTGGGCTGAGAAATAAGTGGTTCCCAGTGTGGTGAGTGTCTGGAAGAGGGTAATTCTATGTATTGTGTATTTGGTGCAGTGTAGAAGGTAGTGTGGAATGTCTTCTATCACTTGGCATGTAGTGCAAAGAGCAGATGGTACCTTTTGTATCATGAAAAGGTCCTTGTTGAGATTTGTTCTGCCAGTGCGTAGTTGATGAATTGCTGTTTGGGCTCTTCTTAATAGGTAGTTGAGATGTAGTGTGTGTGGGATGGCAGCAATGGTGGCTCTGAATGTATTTTTAATTGTGGCCTGTTGGATCCAGTTTCGTGTCCATGTGGAGTGGAAGAATTTGTTGATTTCAATTAGGTGATGATTATATGTCTCAGGGGTGTGATAATTAGGTGTAGGGATATTGTGTCCTTGTTTAGCAAGGTGGTCAACAGTGTCATTATGGGTTATGTTACAATGAGAGGCTATCCAGTGGAATGTTAGTGTTTTGTGAGTGGCAATTATATTGTGTGAAATTCTGTGAATATGGAAAAGAGAGTAATTTTGTGATAGGTTGTATGTATGTTTGTTGATGCTGTGCAAGGCAGATTTTGAGTCAGTGATAATATGTATGCTGTGTGTATTTTGTGTGGAGGACCATTCCAAAGCCATATGTATTGCAGCTAGCTCTGTAGCAGTATTGTTTTCTGCATGGTTCATTTTGATTATATGTGAGAAAATTGGTTGGGTAGAGTGGAAAGCAGCAGACCCATTTGTTGTGTGTGGGAGCCATCTGTGAATATAAGGGGCGGGGGTGGCTCAGTCGGTAGCGCGCCAGGCTCGTAATCTGTAGTTCTCAGGTTCAAGTCCCAGCTGGGTCAGCGTTGAGATTTATCTCCGCAAAATTCCCCGCCCTGCCCACGGTCAGTAGGGGACACCAATGGGCTTGGAAAGGCCGCCGTCCGTCGGATGGGACGTTAAGCCGTGGCCCCGTGTGCGGGAGAGCCATACCCTGTGCACGTTAAAGAACACGCTGGATGGCCTTGACGGGAGGCTACCATCTGTCTCCCAACAGCTGTTCCAGTGGGTCCCCTCCCCCAACCTTCTCTGAGCCTTCGGGGTCCATGTGACCTGGCCATTTAGCCCATGGTGTGCAAAAAGTGCCGCTCAGAGGTAAAACAACCCAACTCTGTGAATATAATGAGGTCATTTCGATGATTCACTGCCATTGGTTGATTGAGTCACATGGTTTATGGGCGCCAAATTTTGTACCGTGAGACGAAAGCCTATGTCTTAGTGTGTGTACCAAGTTAAAACTTCTCAATTGTTATAGTTATATATTTCTACCACTTTTTTGTCTATAAAAGCTGTCATATTTTATGAATGCCTCACTGCGCTCCATTTAGGTGTAAAAATTTCACTCAAAGAAATAAATTAATGAATACTTTTTCCGAGAAACTCCATCAGAAGACGGCAATCGGCTGCAGAAATGAAACGAGCTAACTGAAAACTAAAAATATTTATTTTAAGGTTCGTTTGCAAAACGAGCTAATGTTTCCACCTTATCGTCTTCCTATGCCAATATTTGTTCGTCGGTCTGTCAGTCTCTGTTAACTATTATCTGTCCATCTGTCTTTCCACCTGTCTGTCCGTCTATAGCAGGGGTGTCAAACTCGATCTTGTAAAGTGCCAATTTTTCTTTCAAAGTATATCAGCGAGCCGGGATTCAATTAAACACTAATTTTATATAAAAAAAATTTATTTAAATTTAAAGTATACATCAAAATTAAAATAACATTAAGTCATAACGGTTAAAAAACGGAGCATTATTTCGAAGATATATATTGATATATATATATACTTGACATCTTTTCAGCTTCATTATGTCATCGATGTTTGGCGTTAAAGCGGTTGTACTGATTTTGAGAATTGATTGAAGATGCTCATCTGTAAGTCTTGAACGACATTGAGACTTATTAATTTCCATTGTAAACAACTACATAGAAAAAACAATCTCGGTGAGATTCTTACGTCAAACTATCAAAGCAGGCATACTGCATTATATTATTATAAATAAAATAAATAAATAAATACCCCCTCAAGCAGCTGCTTGCCACAGAGGTCTGACAGGAGCCTGTCAGTTTATATGCCAAAGTAGTAGGTCTGTGAGGATGGCAGGACCTCAGCAGAAAAACAACACACACAACCATGCCTTATCCGGGGCTCGAACCTAGGCTTAATAAAAAAAAATAATATAAATAAATACCCCCTCAAGCAGCTGCTTGCCACAGAGGTCTGACAGGAGCCTGTCAGTTTATATGCCACAGTAGGAGATCTGAGAGGATGGCAGGACCTCAGCAGAAAAACGACACACACATCCATGCCTAATTCCGGGGCTCGAACCGAGGTCCCTTAGATCAGTAGCCAAGCGTGCTAACCACTCGGCCACGGGACGGCCAACTCAATTTAAAAAGAATACATACTTGTGACAGAGATAAGTGCGTGTTCTATAGGTATCTGTACCTATGTGTTCAATGTATAGAAAAACTATTCATGAAATTCGAGTATTATTAATTGAGGTCGCGGGTAGCATCTAAATGCCCCGGAGGCCGCTCATGGCCCTCGGGCCGTATCTTTGACATGCCTGGTCTGTAGATAATCAATTTTTTTACTTTTAGAGCTAGATGGAAAATTCTTTTTCGGTTAAATAGATGTCGAACAAATATTGCGATTCGCATTTTTTAAAATTTTCAATAGCTTTAATAGCGCCCTCTAGCAATGGAAAATGCTAAAATTGCAAACAAACTATTTACAATGGAAATCTGAAATTTTGGTAGTAGAGTGTTATGGTCAGAAGGTTTACAATGGCAACAAGACTTGCTGTCTTAGCCAAGGGGGGGGGGGGACGAAAATGAAACTTTTTTCAACAGATAAACGAAACTATAATAAATATTTATTTGTTTTGCAGGCACTAACAAAATATTAATGATTTAAACAATATTTGATAATCTCAGCGTTACCTGTAGACGTTTAAATGTCTATAAATCAAACGTTTTTTGTGGAAAAAGCCGGCATTAGTGCAACAGGTTAGAATAGTGTGATATGTTTCTGGAGAGATGCTGGTTCGAATACCGTATGTCAGCGAAATTTTTTTCCACAAAAATATTAATATTTACATTTTTCGAATCTCCATCAGTGGAATTTTCAGTGTTAGGCGGTATATAGAAACTCGAAAGGCGACCTTTAGCGGCAGAAAAAAAGCTGGAAAATACCAAATCTTTAAATAAATATTGCAAACGATATGGTCATCTAGAAACTTAAATTTTTGGTTATAGAGTGTAATGTAGCCGTCTCGTGGCCGAGTGGTTAGCACGCTTGGCTACTGATCTACGGGACCTGTGTTCGAGCCCCGGATACGGCATGGATGTATGTGTCGTTTTTCTGCTGAGGTCCTGCCATCCTCTTAGACCTTCTACTATGGCATATAAACTGGCAGGCTCCTGTCAGACCTCTGTGGCAAGCAGCTGCTTGAGGGGGTATTTATTTGTTTTATTTTTAGAGTGTAATGGTCAAGTGGTTTACCCTAATAGTAATGATTTGTCCCGTTGATGAAATGCAACTTTTCTGCTTTAAGAGATAAATGAAAATCTTTTTTTGCACATTACAGGTACTAATAAAATATTAATAGTTTATTTTCTCAATTATAGAGTAGTTCAAATTTCCACTGTTAGAGAGGGTCCTGAAAGTGTACAGTAACTAGAAGAACGCATATCGCCTCTGACGCATATGGGAATTTCATTTTCAAAGAGAATTTTTTTTGCCTACTTTTCACTTCTTAAAAGTTTTTTTCAAAGAGAAAGTTCTTCCTTTGTTAACTTTTTCACTCCTTAAAAGTTTTAATTATGGATGTTCGTGTTTACTTCTGCTGAGGTCCTGCCATCCTCATGGACCTTCGGCTATGGCTACGGTGACCATATTTTTTTGGGAGAAAATAAAGGACAAATCAGAAACTGTTTCATAATAAAAAAAAGCAGGTTGCGTTTGTCTCACTAAAACTAAAAAACTTTATAACATTTATTATAAAATATAAGCATATACATAGCATTTTAAACGATCACGTTATTACTTAAAAAAATTTAATTTTGATACTTTTCACAATAAGGAACTTTGTTAAATAAATCAGGTTTGTGTTTTAAAAATTCATAAAACTATACAATTCATGTCAAAGTTTCATTTCGTATAAATGCATGCTTTCAATGTTTCGGTTTTTCCACTGGTCCACATATTGTTCACTAATGAAAACACTCGTTCAGTGGGGGCATTAGATCCAGGGAGACACGCAAAATTCAACGATTTTTAAAATGTTTTTAAAAGATACGTGTTTATCTGTGAAATATTTAAAAATTTCAACCCATCTCCGTCGGCAGGATTCGTCATTTTGTCGCCATTCTTCGACCCTTTCACTGGTGACAACTTTAAATACACGAAACTTCATCAAATAGTTCGCTGTCATTGATATTTAAGTTCCAGTGACTGGAAATGAACAAAACACTTTCCTCGATCGTCGCCCACAGAGGGATTTCTCGTAGTACGACCCATTCAAATACCTCCATTTCCACGAAAGAGCCCACAGAGAGATTTCTCGTAGTACGACCCATTCAAATACCTCCATTTCCACGAAAGAGCCCACAGAGGGATTTCTCGTAGTACGACCCATTCAAATACCTCCATTTCCACGAAAGAGCCCACAGAGGGATTTCTCGTAGTACGACCCATTCAAATACCTCCATTTCCACGAAAGAGCCCACAGAGAGATTTCTCGTAGTACGACCCATTCAAATACCTCCATTTCCACGAAAGAGCCCACAGAGAGATTTCTCGTAGTACGACCCATTCAAATACCTCCATTTCCACGAAAGAGCCCACAGAGGGATTTCTCGTAGTACGACCCATTCAAATACCTCCATTTCCACGAAAGAGCCCACAGAGAGATTTCTCGTAGTACGACCCATTCAAATACCTCCATTTCCACGAAAGAGCCCACAGAGGGATTTCTCGTAGTACGACCCATTCAAATACCTCCATTTCCACGAAAGAGCCCACAGAGAGATTTCTCGTAGTACGACCCATTCAAATACCTCCATTTCCACGAAAGCGCCCACAGAGAGATTTCTCGTAGTACGACCCATTCAAATACCTCCATTTCCACGAAAGAGCCCACAGAGGGATTTCTCGTAGTACGACCCATTCAAATACCTCCATTTCCACGAAAGAGCCCACAGAGAGATTTCTCGTAGTACGACCCATTCAAATACCTCCATTTCCACGAAAGAGCCCACAGAGGGATTTCTCGTAGTATGACCCATTCAAATACCTCCATTTCCACGAAAGAGCCCACAGAGGGATTTCTCGTAGTACGACCCATTCAAATACCTCCATTTCCACGAAAGAGCCCACAGAGGGATTTCTCGTAGTACGACCCATTCAAATACCTCCATTTCCACGAAAGAGCCCACAGAGAGATTTCTCGTAGTACGACCCATTCAAATACCTCCATTTCCACGAAAGAGCCCACAGAGGGATTTCTCGTAGTACGACCCATTCAAATACCTCCATTTCCACGAAAGAGCCCACAGAGAGATTTCTCGTACTACGACCCATTCAAATACCTCCATTTCCACGAAAGAACCCACAGAGGGATTTCTCGTAGTACGACCCATTCAAATACCTCCATTTCCACGAAAGAGCCCACAGAGAGATTTCTCGTAGTACGACCCATTCAAATACCTCCATTTCCACGAAAGAGCCCACAGAGGGATTTCTCGTAGTACGACCCATTCAAATACCTCCATTTCCACGAAAGAGCCCACAGAGGGATTTCTCGTAGTACGACCCATTCAAATACCTCCATTTCCACGAAAGAGCCCACAGAGAGATTTCTCGTAGTACGACCCATTCAAATACCTCCATTTCCACGAAAGAGCCCACGGAGAGATTTCTTGTAGTGCGACCCATTCAAATACCTCCATTTCCACGAAAGAGCCCACAGAGGGATTTCTCGTAGTACGACCCATTCAAATACCTCCATTTCCACAAAAGAGCCCACAGAGGGATTTCTCGTAGTACGACCCATTCAAATGCCTCCATTTCCACGAAAGAGCCCACAGAGGGATTTCTCGTAGTACGACCCATTCAAATGCCTCCATTTCCACGAAAGAGCCCACAGAGGTATTTCTCGTAGTACGACCCATTCAAATGCCTCCATTTCCACGAAAGAGCCCACAGAGGTATTTCTCGTAGTACGACCCATTCAAATACCTCCATTTCCACGAAAGAGCCCACAGAGGTATTTCTCGTAGTACGACCCATTCAAATACCTCCATTTCCACGAAAGAGCCCACAGAGGGATTTCTCGTAGTACGACCCATTCAAATGCCTCCATTTCCACGAAAGAGCCCACAGAGGTATTTCTCGTAGTACTACCCATTCAAATACCTCCATTTCCACGAAAGAGCCCACAGAGGGATTTCTCGTAGTACGACCCATTCAAATACCTCCATTTCCACGAAAGAGCCCACAGAGGGATTTCTCGTAGTACGACCCATTCAAATGCCTCCATTTCCACGAAAGAGCCCACAGAGGTATTTCTCGTAGTACGACCCATTCAAATACCTCCATTTCCACGAAAGAGCCCACAGAGGGATTTCTCGTAGTACGACCCATTCAAATGCCTCCATTTCCACGAAAGAGCCCACAGAGGTATTTCTCGTAGTACGACCCATTCAAATGCCTCCATTTCCACGAAAGAGCCCACAGAGGTATTTCTCGTAGTACGACCCATTCAAATGCCTCCATTTCCACGAAAGAGCTTACAGAGGGATTTTTCGTAGTACGACCCATTCAAATACCTCCATTTCCACGAAAGAGCCCACAGAGGGATTTCTCGTAGTACGACCCATTCAAATGCCTCCATTTCCACGAAAGAGCCCACAGAGGTATTTCTCGTAGTACGACCCATTCAAATACCTCCATTTCCACGAAAGAGCCCACAGAGGGATTTCTCGTAGTACGACCCATTCAAATGCCTCCATTTCCACGAAAGAGCCCACAGAGGTATTTCTCGTAGTACGACCCATTCAAATACCTCCATTTCCACGAAAGAGCCCACAGAGGGATTTCTCGTAGTACGACCCATTCAAATACCTCCATTTCCACAAAAGAGCCCACAGAGGGATTTCTCGTAGTACGACCCATTCAAATACCTCCATTTCCACGAAAGAGCCCACAGAGGGATTTCTCGTAGTACGACCCATTCAAATACCTCCATTTCCACAAAAGAACACACAGAGGGATTTCTCGTAGTATGACCCATTCAAATACCTCCATTTCCACGAAAGAGCTGCCCCAGTTATTTAAATAATCAACGCAGGTTTGGTAAAATTTATGAATTGCATTTTTAAATATGTGTGGCATTTTTGGTTTTTTTTTAAATCTAAATTATTTTTTTTCCAGTATTTATAGGTAAAAACTTATAATAACCTATATTATCATAAAATAAAGGACGTATGGTCACCGTAGCTATGGCGTATAAATTGACAGGCTCCTGTCAGACCTCTGTACAAGCAACTGCGTGAGGGATTATTTATTTATTTTTTAATGTGATGGAGAAAATACACATAGTAGTATTTAATTAATTATAAAACAAAAAGCATTTTTCTTTTAGTTCTTAAATTTGAACAGTTGCTTTTCTCTCGCTCTTCTGAAAATAGTTTGCAGATCATTGCTGTCAGTAGAATTTCTACCATAACGGAACTCTACACGCCGAAAATTCTAAACAGATCACTTGGAACATTCGTTAAAAGTTTTGCAGTTTCGATATTTAGTGATCTCTAATGATATAAATATAAAACTACCTTTGAAAATGCGAATTACATTTTATTAGTAACCAACTAAAAAAAGAGATTTCCAATTATCTCAAAACAAAACCGTTCCGTTTCTTACCTACCTTGGGCTTAGGGTCAACTCATTGTGATCAATGAAATTTTCAAGACAGTCACATTCGATGACCAAAATTTCTAGCATAACTACATCGTTTGCAGTATTCGTTTTAAATTTTGGGATTTTTCGATTTTTTTCCACCGTTAGAGGGCGCTATTATAGCTTTTGGGAATTTTGCAAAATGCAAATTATATTTCATCACTACCTGTCCAACCAAAAAAATTTTTTTAATTTATTTCTAAAAACATACAATTTTCCGTTAAAGTTGCTCCCCCCCCCCCCCCCCCCCCCGATCTAAAGGGTCGAGTGATTGTGGCCAATGGTAACTTTGTAACCTTCCATTTCAACACCAAAATTTAAAACTTTTAACATAACTACATCGTTTGGAATATTCGTTTGACATTTTGGAATTTTCAAATTTTTCCACCTTTAGAGGGCGCAGTTAAAACTTTTGGGATATTCGAAAAATGCAAATCGTAATATATCATTAATACCTATCTAACACAAAAAGAATTTTTTATTTATCTGTATAAACAAAAAAGTTCGATGTCTTCAGACGGACAGAAAACGAAGCGATATTATATATTTAAAAAAAAAAGCCCTACATTTCACTGTTCCTTTTTTAGACGTTTTCTAAAGTGCTTCCAATCATGAAAACTGAAATTTGTGTCAAATATTACCCAACCCTTTTCCGGAATCCATAAGTACTGTGCAATACCATTCAGCTATACACGCTAAACAATTCGAGAGACGAATGTTTAAGAATGAGATTAATGAGAGATGAGATAGAAATGAGACGCCGTGCCTCATGTAGGACATTCCACACCGAGGTTTGACAAACTCCCATTTCGGATGACACTACTCACGTACTTGTGGAAGGAACTTCTGCAAATCACTGCAAGACACGTTCTTCCATTTCCGGTGTCCGCACACTTCGCGAACGTCCAGTATCCCTCATTGAGATAGCCAACAAGCCAGTTTCACGCAGTCTTCGATCAACACTGGCGAAGGTAAGGAATACGATTCGGAAATTTCTCGTGGTACGATCTTTGTGCTTCACGTCCATTACCACCTACTTTGATCATACATCAGATGCATATCCAATTCCTCGTATGTGTAGTCTTCCATGTCCTTCACGAATACGTCACTTATCATGTGACGTTATCGCGGTAATGTCGATGAACGGGTTCGACTGCATTTTTAAATGTTTGTTCTTAATCGTCTACGCACTTGCTCAGTTGCACCTGATTTGCATCTTGTGCTTTTCATGCACCAGTCGTAAATACTTGTGCATGCGTGGCGTTTTTTTTTATGGCGGAAGGAGTGGAATGCGACCCTAGGTTCCATTGCAAAATTGTCATCTTGATATATACGATCACCCCTCTTTTTTTGTTGAGTTTACAATCACCCTGTATATACGGGCAACATGGCCAGACCAACGGAGTCTCTGCACAATACACTGCTCAAAGGAGGATCCAGACTCCTTTGACTAACCTCATCTTTACTTACAAAGTTGAACCACCTAATGCCCAAGATACTGCGTAAGCATGAAGTTTCCTGCTATCTTGTTTACAAAGGTCCAATTTTCACTAGCATATTAACCCTAGAAAAAACCAAACTATTATACATCCTAACTTTAGGTGTATGAGCCTATTTCTCCACACTCTACATAGATTCTTAAAGTCCCAGCAGCAATTCCTTTTCTGCTTATCTCGTGCTATACATCACCAGTATCATATAGCTCCCAAGATAATTAAACTGAACCACAACCTGCCTAACCAATTAACTAGTTTTTTATTCCTTCTGAAAAATGCCAGAATTTTGTTACCTAAACACAGCAAGCACGTTAACAAGAGGGGAGATGACAGCTTTATGGGAAGCTGACAATGGTCAGCTTCTCGTGTGTACCATCCAAAGGAATGTGGTTAGTATCTCATGAACTGTTGGACCCAGATCTAGAAAAGAAAATTAAGGGGGCATGCAAGAAACTTTGTCGTGCCGGAAAAAAAAAGAGGGGGGGAACACTGGATTTCCATTATAGTTACGATCTTGACTTGAAAAATACATGTTTCATAATCCTACCCTCCCCCCCCCCCAGATCTGGCCCCTGGTCAGACCACGCATATCATTAATCAAAGGATGACGACTGAACCTTCCGTAAGATTTTTGCAACTGGTGGGAAGAGTCCCTCTCGGCAGGTCGTAGACAGGGGTTGACCTGTTATGGTGCAAAAGTGGGGCTGTTGGATTCTAACTGAATCTTAGCTGGAATCTATAGTACTTTTAAATATAAATATAAGCTACACTTATTATCAAGTCAATGATAGAGTCAGACCACAAAAATTCATGTGCTCAAATAAATGTATAAATTAAGGCCACCTGTAATGTTTTAAATTTAAGTGTATTTCAGGAAACAATTATTCAAAAGCTACGGCTTATTATGTTCTCCTTTTTCACCTGTGAACTTGTCTGTTTTATCTATCTATATATGTATGTTTGGGTGAAATAAACTTATTCAATTCAAAATCATAAGGCCAGCTAGTATTGTTTGAAACAGTGTGTAACTACTGATTAAAAGGAATGTTGAGACTCGTTAGAGTGCATGACTGCACAGCATTATTTTAATAGATGTAGATAGTAACACAACCTGTAAATAGCAGTGCAGGTGTACCTAAATTATTGAGTACCGTCAGTGATAACGCATATGTCTCACCCTCGCTGATGACCACGATAGCCAGGTTCCTCACAAAGTTTGCACTGAAAATGAATTTCAAGAGTACCAGCAGCATTACGATAAAAATATTTTATTTGGACCAACACAGTTATACACTCAAGTTTGTAAAAACACAATTCAACAAATACTCCATACTACTTTCATGGAAAGATACACAGTAAAAATGTTTTAAGAGTCATTATAATTTACTCTGACATTTCAGAATAACAATCTGGTGAAAACTGTTTGCTCCTTCTTATTAGATGAAGGAAATTTGATTTAATTATGACAAATAACATTTTGGACAAAATAGTTATTCAAAATATGACACTTAAGCATTAGATGACTGTAATAACCTCTAGAAGCATGTAGAAATTTACCTGTAACATTTTAACGTTTTTATATGACTAACTAATTTTTGAGCCACTGTTAAATTGTAATGATCCGAATTAACTAAAGATTTTTCACACCTTCATTATAGGATTGGGAACGATATGCATATAAGGCTCCATACAATTTTCTACTAAGTAAAAAGATAGCTAACCATTTACTAATGATTGCACAGCCATTAGAATTCGTTTTAAATTTCGTACAAGCTTATGGTTGGGACTGCTCTGAAGGAAATGTGTAATTCTCTGGTGTAAACTTCCTAGGACACTACCAATATGTTCTCTTGTTACAGGATTTGTGCTGTCAAGACTGGTAATAGCATCTTCAATGTATCTGCATTGTAAGAAAAGTTAATTACTAACACGAGAAAGGTTATTTGATCACGAATAACAAAATTACAATTTGAAACATAACTAATTATTATGGTCATCCTATAAGTAATTGGTTTTCATATCAAATTTTGCCATGTTTATACTTGCATGTGTACACACACACACACAATGAAATATTTCACGATTACTTTGTGCAGGCATTAATCATTAGTCTGCATACATGTTTCGACAAGTTAGTTGTACCCCACTAGCCACAGATGTTACAAATATTGTGTCAGGAACACATACTTTATGAATTTAAGGGTTGGGTTGTTTTACCTCTGAGCGGCACTTTTTTACACACCATGGGCTAAATGGCCAGGTCACATGGACCCC
Source organism: Ryuthela nishihirai (assembly GCA_038380435.1). Lineage (NCBI taxonomy): Eukaryota > Metazoa > Arthropoda > Arachnida > Araneae > Heptathelidae > Ryuthela > Ryuthela nishihirai. The sequence goes on along the minus strand of JAWZYU010000034.1, from coordinate 39,429,757 downwards.
GAAGGCTCAGAGAAGATTGGGGGAGGGGACCCACTGGAACAGCTGTGGGGAGACAGATGGTAGCCTCCCATCAAGGCCATCCAGCGTGTTCTTTAACGTGCACAGGGTATGGCTCTCCCGCACACGGGGCCACGGCTTAACGTCCCATCCGACGGACGGTGGTCTTTCCAAGCCCATCGGTGTCCCCTACTGACCGTGGGCAGGGCAGGGAATTTTGCGGAGATAAATATCAACGCTGACCCAGCTGGGACTCGAACCTGGGAACTACAGATTACGAGCCTGGCGCACTACCGACTGAGCCACCCCCGCCCCTGAATTTCAGGGAGGGAACAGTTAGTGAGACTGCAGCCATGAAAGACATTTATGGTAAGGAAGCTCAATTTGAGGAAATATCAAATGTGGTTCCAGAGTGGTTGTGTTTTACCTCTGGTCCAGAGGTGTAGCTACACCATGGTTCCAATAGTTTACCTTTTTTTAGAAGAATTTTAACGAAATGTGAGGTAATTTCTATGCTTACACTGCATATCAAATTGATAAAACAAAGTTGTTTCTATTTAATTAAAAAATATCCTCAATTTTTTCCAATAAAATATTTTTAAGGAGGAGAAGAGGGGGGGGGGGGATAAAGAAGTCTTGCACCAAAGTCCAGTGCCACTGCTCTGAACAACTTTTTTGCACACAGTGGGCTAACTGGCCAGGTCACAAGAACCCCCAAGGGATCAACAGGTTGGGGAAAGGGATCCACTGGACAGCTGCTAAGGGTCAGATGGAAGCTTCCCATCAAGGCCATCTAGCATGTTCTTTAATGTGCATAGGGTATCTCCTGCAAAGGGTCCTGGCTTAACATCCCATCCAAAGGACAATGGCCATCCCATCAGTATCTGCTTTCTCAATGAAGGCAGGTGAGGTTTAATGGTGTTATATATTTATTTCCACTAAACCTCACTAGGAACTGCAGAGAACTTATGAACCTAGAGGGCTACCAGTTGAGCTAATCCCCTGCCTAAGTTGGTTCCAAAAGACCAGGTCTAGTTACTACAGCTTGACCAATATCTGTCCAGGTATCCCTGTTGAGTAGAATATTGATTTTCTGATAGCCATGACTGAAGAAGATCCTGCTGTAAAATTAAAAATTAAATACCCCCTCAAGCAGCTGCTTGCCACAAAGGTCTGACAGGAGTCTGTCAGTTTATATGCCATAGTAGAAGGTCTGAGAGGATGGCAGGACCTCAGCAGAAAAACAACACGCACAACCATGCCTTACCCAGGGCTCGAACCCAGGTCCCTTAGATCAGTAGCAAAGCGTGCTAACCACTCGGCAACTGTTGCAAAAAATTCAAATTTGATTAGAGCCTCAATTTGGCACTTTAATTCAAACTTGATTCAATGTATTTTTGTTTTTAAAAACTGAAGGGGGGGGGGACATTACTTATGTGACTGAGAAGGGACATTACTTATGGGATGACCTGATATAATCTTATAATCTAGCAGATATCTGATATAAAGAAATGAAATATATCAATAACTTTCATTAATTTGATTATATAAAACCCTAACAAATTATTAAAGAATATTCGCATTGCAATAATAGAAGGCGAAATCTGAAGCTCTGCAAACCCTAAATTACACATTTTATGAAAGAATTAGACTGAACATTAACATCTCGAATTTATCTAAATCTTGGCTTTTTTTTTCCAAAATCAATATTCATTCAAAGAGCTAGCAGAAGTTGAAATATTTAAATTCAAAATTGATTGCCCTAAAATTATGGAAGATTAAAAGAATCATTACCCACACATAAAATTATCAAGCAGCCGTAGGATACAGAAGTCTAACCAAACTTGTATAGAAAACTAAATTGTACAATCTATTGTGAGCAACAGCTATTGCATTACACAATCTTCTAAAAAGACTTATCTCAGCAAAAGATTTGATATAACATTTATCATTTAGTTTTAATTATCTCCCAAGGTATATTCTTATAGCCAATAATGCTACTGTTAAATATCCACACTTCCATAATTACTTATTTGAACAAACAGTGCTGAAAGTAAAAATTCGGATAGATTTATCATCAGTATCATTAAAATCCAAAGTGAATGCACAGTATTCCCTGTTAAGAAACATTAATTAATAGATTCTGAAAAAAAAAAATTCATCGCTGCCACGGCGGGAATCGAACCCGCATCTCTCCAGATTCATGCCAGAGCGTGCTAACCATTGCACCACGCATTGGACAACGAATATTTTCAGAATATGACCTTCTAACTTTTCTTCTTGAGACGTGACTGAGACAGCACCATCTATACTCAAGGAGGGTTGGGTTGTTTTACCTCTGAGCGGCACTTTTTTGCACACCATGGGCTAAATGGCCAGGTCACATGGACCCCGAAGGCTCAGAGAAGGTTGGGGGAGGGGACCCACTGGAACAGCTGTGGGGAGACGGATGGTAGCCTCCCGTCAAGGCCATCCAGAGTGTTCTTTAACATGCACAGGGTATGGCTCTCCCGCACACGGGGCCACGGCTTAACGTCCCATCCGACGGACGGCGGCCTTTCCAAGCCCATCGGTGTCCCCTACTGACCGTGGGCAGGGCGGGGAATTTTGCGGAGATAAATATCAACGCTGACCCAGCTGGGACTCGAACCTGGGAACTACAGATTACGAGCCTGGCGCACTACCGACTGAGCCACCCCCGCCCCTGAATTTCAGGGAGGGAACAGTTAGTGAGACTGCAGCCATGAAAGACATTTATGGTAAGGAAGCTCAATTTGAGGAAATATCAAATGTGGTTCCAGAGTGGTTGTGTTTTACCTCTGGTCCAGAGGTGTAGCTACACCATGGTTCCAATAGTTTACCTTTTTTTAGAAGAATTTTAACGAAATGTGAGGTAATTTCTATGCTTACACTGCATATCAAATTGATAAAACAAAGTTGTTTCTATTTAATTAAAAAACATCCTCAATTTTTTCCAATAAAATATTTTTAAGGAGGAGAAGGGGGGGGGGGATAAAGAAGTCTTGCACCAAAGCCCAGTGCCACTGCTCTGAACAACTTTTTTGCACACAGTGGGCTAACTGGCCAGGTCACAAGAACCCCAAGGGATCAACAGGTTGGGGAAAGGGATCCACTGGACAGCTGCTAAGGGTCAGATGGAAGCTTCCCATCAAGGCCATCTAGCATGTTCTTTAATGTGCATAGGGTATCTCCTGCAAAGGGTCCTGGCTTAACATCCCATCCAATGGACAATGGCCATCCCATCAGTATCTGCTTTCTCAATGAAGGCAGGTGAGGTTTAATGGAGTTATATATTTATTTCCACTAAACCTCACTAGGAACTGCAGAGAACTTATGAACCTAGAGGGCTACCAGTTGAGCTAATCCCCTGCCTAAGTTGGTTCCAAAAGACCAGGTCTAGTTACTACAGCTTGACCAATATCTGTCCAGGTATCCCTGTTGAGTAGAATATTGATTTTCTGATAGCCATGACTGAAGAAGATCCTGCTGTAAAATTAAAAATTAAATACCCCCTCAAGGTCTGACAGGAGTCTGTCAGTTTATATGCCATAGTAGAAGGTCTGAGAGGATGGCAGGACCTCAGCAGAAAAACAACACGCACAACCATGCCTTACCCGGGGCTCGAACCCAGGTCCCTTAGATCAGTAGCAAAGCGTGCTAACCACTCTGCAACTGTTGCAAAAAATTCAAGCTTGATTAGAGCCTCAATTTGGCACTTTAATTCAAACTTGATTCAATGTATTTTTGTTTTTAAAAACTGAAGGGGGGGGGGGGGACATTACTTATGTGACTGAGAAGGGACATTACTTATGGGATGACCTGATATAATCTTATAATCTAGCAGATATCTGATATAAAGAAATGAAATATATCAATAACTTTCATTAATTTGATTATATAAAACCCTAACAAATTATTAAAGAATATTCACATTGCAATAATAGAAGGCGAAATCTGAAGCTCTGCAAACCCTAAATTACACATTTTATGAAAGAATTAGACTGAACATTAACATCTCGAATTTATCTAAATCTTGGCTTTTTTTTTTCCAAAATCAATATTCATTCAAAGAGCTAGCAGAAGTTGAAATATTTAAATTCAAAATTGATTGCCCTAAAATTATGGAAGATTAAAAGAATCATTACCCACACATAAAATTATCAAGCAGCCGTAGGATACAGAAGTCTAACCAAACTTGTATAGAAAACTAAATTGTACAATCTATTGTGAGCAACAGCTATTGCATTACACAATCTTCTAAAAAGACTTATCTCAGCAAAAGATTTGATATAACATTTATCATTTAGTTTTAATTATCTCCCAAGGTATATTCTTATAGCCAATAATGCTACTGTTAAATATCCACACTTCCATAATTACTTATTTGAACAAACAGTGCTGAAAGTAAAAATTCGGATAGATTTATCATCAGTATCATTAAAATCCAAAGTGAATGCACAGTATTCCCTGTTAAGAAACATTAATTAATAGATTCTGAAAAAAAAAATTCATCGCTGCCACGGCGGGAATCGAACCCGCATCTCTCCAGATTCATGCCAGAGCGCGCTAACCATTGCACCACGCGTTGGACAACGAATATTTTCAGAATATGACCTAACTTTTCTTCTTGAGACGACTGAGACAGCGCCATCTATACTCAAGGAGGGTTGGGTTGTTTTACCTCTGAGCGGCACTTTTTTGCACACCATGGGCTAAATGGCCAGGTCACATGGACCCCGAAGGCTCAGAGAAGGTTGGGGGAGGGGACCCACTGGAACAGTTGTTGGGAGACAGATGGTAGCCTCCCATCAAGGCCATCCAGCGTGTTCTTTAACGTGCACAGGGCATGGCTCTCCCGCACACGGGGCCACGGCTTAACGTCCCATCCGACAGACGACAGCCTTTCCAAGTCCATCGGTGTCCCCTACTGACCGTGGGCAGGGCAGGGAATTTTGCGGAGATAAATCTCAACGCTGACCCAGCTGGGACTCGAACCTGGGAACTACAGATTATGAGCCTGGCGCGCTACCGACTGAGCCACCCCCGCCCCTATACTCAAGGAGAATTCAAAATCTATTAATCAGTATCATTATTCCTGAAAACCTAGTTTTGAGATGGATTGAATTTTACTTTCCATTGGTATAACATAGACATCTCTTTAATAGTTTGGCAGAGCTTTCTGTCAGATACCAAATCTGAATACACCACCATGGAATCACACTTCCATTAAGTGTCATGTTTCTTGTATTTAACATTTTCCTTGATATAATATTCTAAATTACTAGTTCTTGTATTATTTAGGAATTTTTAACTATTGAGCAGCATTTTTTGCTGTACAATAGGCAAATGACCAGGCCACTGATTCCAAAACTTCAAACATCAGAAATGGAAACTCAAGGGCAGCTGTTCATTTTTGTATTGAAATATATGTCTACAAATATTTTAAATTGAAGTTACTGTTATAGTATTTAAATATGGAAATTCTCAACAGTTTCCGCACAGTAGATATTATTTAAATTCATGATTAATCACATTATTACAATTCATGAGTTAATATAATAAATGTACTACATTATCCCATTCATTTTATCAAATCAATGAATGACTTGTAACTGATATAATGAAAGTTTCCACTGCTGTACAGTAACTTCTGAAATATCCAGCAAAATTTCTTCTTTGCAATGTAGAAATGTACCAGAAAGAAAAGCTTTTTGCACACCAAATGTCAATGTCATTTATAGTATTTTTGCATCTTCAAATTAATTTATGTATTAATATAAAGAACAGTATTCTTTGTTAGTTTCTGATAAATAAAAAAATTTTGAAAATTTTCAGTAAAAATGTTTGACCAATTCCTGAAGAGATTTATATACAATATTGTTATGCTCTACTTTCATTAGGAATTTGAGGTAACAGAGGCCACCAAAACCCTTTGTGGTATTTATGGAATGTATTGGATGTCCAGAAATACCAATATTGATTCCATAAATTCCATTTGGGTGATATTGATCTCTAGGATCACTATTGTTTGAGGAGCCCAGTAGCACTGGACAATAATCTTGTGAGGTCAGAAATAGAGTCAGACCACTATCAAACAATTTGCAGCAAAACTTTATTCTTAGTAGTTTATTGTTAAAGAATACTTTCAACAAATAAGAAAATTTGCAGATGTGTCTCACAAATAACTTGTTGGCCAATAACAATCCCAGTGCACAACAATTTACACTTTATTGCTAATGTGTAATGTGAGGGGAACCATTTCTTCATTAAACTTTTACTGGAGATAAGATGATGAGAAGAGAGTTCTTCATGCACAAATGCTGGTAGCTGGTTTTCTCCTGGACAGAAACCACTTCCAACCTCAAAACAAGACCTCCGCCCACAGAAAATCTTTAATGTTTGGTGGGACAGTGTTGGCATTCATTTTGAGGTATTGGAGTTAAACCATAACTGCAGATTTTTATTGTCAACAATTGGATCACCTGCTTCAGGTTCTAACTGATAAATGCCCAGCCAAATCAGCAGAAAAGAGGTCATTCTGCAGTATAATGCAAAATCACATCAGAAAGACCACATTTTGAGAGAATGACCTAGAAGAGATTTCAGTTGGAAAATTCTGCTTCACCCCAAAACTAGCCCAATATTTCTCCATCAGATTATCATTTATTCAGATCTCTGTAGCCCTTTCACAGTAAGACTTTTGAAAATATCAATGTTATCAAAACTGCTTTTCAGAATCTTTTGCTTTAGAAAATTCCCTATTTAAATATTTTTTTTTAAGAAAAACAAATTTATGTTTCATACAAAAAAAAAAACATTACTTTCTGGTACAACTAATATTCATTTCAGCAAACATTAATTTACCTGACTTTCAGTTCAGTTTGTGTGGTTAGCTCTCCAGAAAGTTGATGTATCAAAGATAAAAGAACATGCTGCTGTAAAGGACATGGATTTGGCCCAAATACTTGTTCTACTGAAACAGATTCACACAAGAACAAAACTAACTGTACATCAACTGCTGATAAAGCCTAGAAAAGAATTAAAAAGAAAAACAAATAAATATTTACTTTCTGCAAATCAACTGATCTGAAATATTTATTAAATCAATATCATCAAAGTTTAATTATATGGTACAAAGTAGAGCCGTCCCGTGGCCGAGTGGTTAGCACGCTTGGCTACTGATCTAAGGGACCTGGGTTCGAGCCCTGGAATTAGGCATGGATGTGTGTGTCGTTTTTCTGCTGAGGTCCTGCCATCCTCTCAGATCTCCTACTGTGGCATATAAACTGACAGGCTCCTGTCAGACCTCTGTGGCAAGCAGCTGCTTGAGGGGGTATTTATTTATTTTTATATATTTTACAAAGTAGAAATAAATAAATAAAATGAATACCCTCTCAAGCAGCTGCTTGCCACAGAGGTCTGACAGGAGCCGGTCAGTTTATATGCCAAAGTAAAAGATCTGAGAGGATGGCAGGACCTCAGCAGAAAAACAACACATACATCCATGCCTTACCCGGGGCTCGAACCCAGGTCCCGTAGATCAGTAGCCAAGCGTGCTAACCAATCGGTCACGAGACGGCAAACAATACATATATATTAGAATTTTCTGCTTGAATTTTAAAAGTGCATTACTCAGTGCAAAACCATCTTATAAATAAAGAAGGCAGAACACAAATAAATTGGAGAAAACACATAAAACATTTTTCAGATATCTTTACAATAAACTTTACTGAAAAAAATACTAGTTTATACCTATTTTTATTTCTTTACCAAAATACTACATACACTCCAAAGCTATAATGTCTTTCAAATTCCTTTCCATTCCATTAATCAGTTGTAACCATCACCTTTTATTACATTTAATGGACTTTGAGTGTTGATATAAGTTTAGTTGTTATAACTGTTAATGATTTGCTTACTTCTAAAGGTACATTATACTTCATATAAGTTCATACTAATTTACACGACAATAAATATTTTCTGGCAAAAACCAGAATAGGTGACAGACTGTAGGATAAAGATGAAGACATAGATTCTGTCCTGGCTGAGTAAGTGAGCATTTGATGTTATGAACTATTGTTAGAGATGCTCCCATTGTTTGCGTGAAGACAGATGTATTAAGGCTTTAATGTTAGCCCTATAATATAATCTGAAGTTAACCTTGTCAATCTCAAAAAGCTCAGAAAGTCTCAGAAATAGAAAGGTAAGAATTTTTTTTTGGCTTGGAAAGCACCAGGTCCTTTCTTCTGTTGATATTTTTAAAATTTATTCAATCACAGTACATTTTCATGACACACATCCGTAAATTACTGTTCCTAAGTTCATACACAATAGATACACACTTTGGTGATATCAGAACTATCAATACATAAAGAAAAAGCTTAAAAATAAATCAAAATAATGGAAAGATAATTAAAATGAGAATATTTTGCATATTGATAGGGACAATGAGCAATTTGCTCTTACTGTACTGTACAGTAACTAGTCATATATATATATAAGAATAAAACAAATTTAAAAAATGAAATTAAGAAAGGAAAAAGTAAAAAAAAAAGTGGCAACTTGCTTTTAAATAGTCAAACTCCGTATACAATTAGACAACTCTATAAAATTGTTCAATGTCATTTATCTGCATTAAAAAAGATTTTATCTTTTTCTTGAAATGTCTTTGGTACAGTTCATTCCTATATTATAAGGCTAAAAAAAAATTGGCCCATAAAACATGAAAAGCCAGTGTGAAATTTGTGAATATGTTAAAAGAATTTACCCTCCCTACCTTCCTCCTCTCAAAGGGAAATCATGTAAAAAAAAAAAAAGAATTGTGTATCAGTTTGCATTAAATACATTTACCCCTCCCCCCCAAAAAAATAAAATATATAAATATTTATTTATTTCATTATTATATATATATAACTTGGCTGTGCCTCTGTGAGGATATTAATTTTTTCCTAACTTGGAGGTACTGCTAAAGGAAGATAACCAAACTGCAATAGCCAAACAGAAAACGTGGTTTGCATGGCAAAATTCAATTTTTTTTTTTCAATTCAAACTATATATATTTTTTCATCATCATCGTCATCTCACAAAATACAGATGTAGAGAGATTTTATACATTGACCTGCAAAGTATAAATATGCTAGTGACTATGATTGCAAAGATTGTCAAGCGAATTGTGCATTCACAGAATACACAAAAGACTGACAAAACATTTTTGTTCATTAATTCAAAATAAAATTCGAATAAAAATTTGCTTTTTTACTGCATTGTTATAAAAAATAAAACAATTCATATAAATATACTTCTAATTTTACAGACAGAATTAAAATTCCTTTCTTCTGGTATATATACTTCTATTCATTAACTATTTCAGAAAAGGTTCCGAAGTTGTTTTTTCTGGTGAAACATGAAAATTATTTTGGCCACCAGCCAGAGTTAATTGATAAAAACTTGGGTACCTTAAGGGTTAAAGAATATCTCTTCCTCTATATTCAGTAGTGTATTTCTTATGAAGATATCATGACAGGTAATTGAATGTTGAGACATTCAGTATGAAGTTAGCAATACTTATAAATTTTAATAAAAATTTTAAATTTCTTTTTAATGAAGATATATTTCTTTTAATTTTAATAGCAAAACATTTGAAGTGCTGAATATTCTTATATGACAATTATTAATGTAAAGGATATTTTACACAAGCAAACTAAAATGATACTTTTTTGCATTTTATTTAAAATCAACATGATTTTAATATTACCCTGTTCATAAGCAACTTTGGCTGTTTTTTGAGGAATTCTGTGACCATGCACTGCATCTCTTCAGATGACTTGAACTTCTTCCTTCTAGGATTTAGAGTGCCAAAAATGTGAAAATAACATGGGGGCAAGTCAGAACCGTAAGATGTTCTAGGCACTCCCAAAGCTACTTGTTCAACAATTACCGTTGATTGAGCAGTAGCTGAGCAAGAACTGACAAAGAAAAATGTCAGCTTATTACACATTGTTTAACTTTGAATACTTCCATGAAGAGTTTGCCACAATGTCCAACATGTTATTTTTTTCTGCTGAAACTACACTTGAAAATTAATTTGCCCACCTGCAGTTCAAGTGATTCTAATGTTGATGAATTCGGTCTACGTACTGTATATCCATATCTTTGCATGGGGATGCAATAATCACTAAGTACATTACTCATATATTGGGATTGTCCACTTTCCATTTGAATGATCCTTATACTTGTTGAAAAAAAATTACATACATTACATTTATCTGTAATAATGAAAAAAGAAAGAAAACATCACATTAATTCAATGTTTTCAATGGTACAACATTCTAACAATATTTCAATTAATTACACACACACACATCTCCGCAAAATTCCCCGCCCTGCCCACGGTCAGTAGGGGACACCGATGGGCTTGGAAAGGCCGCCGTCCGTCAGATGGAATGTTAAGCCAGGCCCCCGTGTGTGGGAGAGCCATACCCTGTGCACATTAAAGAACACGCTGGATGGCCTTGACGGGAGGCTACCATCTGTCTTCCAACAGCTGTTCCAGTGGGTCCCCTTCCCCAACCTTCTCTGAGCCTTCGGGGTCCTTGTGACCTGGCCATTTAGCCCATGGTGTGCAAAAAAGTGCCGCTCAGAGGTAAAACAACCCAACCCAACACACACACATAGGTAAAAAAAAACTAAAATACTATGGACAAATTGACAAATAAAAAACAACACATATATATCAAATGTCAATTGAATCAATTCACTAAATGATGTACATAAATACAATTTTCAAGTAACAGATTTATGAATTAACTTTTCAAAACAGCAATTTTATGAATCTTTGCTAAGTTTGGTTACCTGTTGGAATGCCTCATTAAGTTTCCCTTGCTTTACGATTTGCATCAGATGCTGCTGCTGAACATGTGGATCAGTGTGAGGAACTGGGGTAACTGTACGTGACCTCATAACATTAACAGCTGCCTGTTCCCTGAGAGCTTTAGAAATTTCTTCATGTACCACATGTTTTACTTTGGCTATTAGTGCATCTTGCTGGCTAAAAAGTACAAGACATATTTCAGTGCCTGTGAATTCCATTCAAAATTTGTTATATGATTACATTTTGCAGAAGGAAATTGCTTTGTGTGCTGTTAAAATTACTAATGACATGGACAATGAAAATATACACGTATAACATACAATGAAATTTTTGCTTTTCTTTAAAACAATAATATTTATTTTTAACTGATTTTAATAGTAAACTAGGTTTGTTAGGTTATACTGTAATAATGCAATATTCAATAGGTTGTGCATATTTTTTGTCTATGACTGTCTTGGGAACAATTCAAAATTGTGATATGTTTGGAACTGCTGTTTCATAATGGAACTGAGAGGCAAACCATTGCAATATCCTCCTTGAAATCCACAAATGCAAATATATCATGATATTACATCACCCTAAGAGTTTAAACAATTACAATAAAAATTAAATGAAGTGGTTATAGTTAGGAAGAAAATTTTCAAATCATTCCACAGTGATTCTAATTATAATACTCTCTATAATGAATTTAAAACAAAGTTGTATGCTGGAAAAATAATTTGTTAAACTGATATTTTCATATATTGTATGTATTTTGCTGTCTTTCCATATTATAGTTGACTTGGAAATTCTAGAAAAAATTTTAAATTTCTTTTTAATGAAGATATATTTCTTTTAATTTTAATAGCAAAACATTTGAAGTGCTGAATATTCTTATATGACAATTATTAGTGTAAAGGATATTTTACACAAGCAAACTAAAATGATACTTTTTGCATTTTATTTAAAATCAACATAATTTTAATATGGCCTATGAGGATGTTATCATTCCCACATGTGAAGTACAATAATTCCTGTTTAGCATGATTTCATTACAATGTGATTCCCCAATTAGAGAACTCTTTTCACATTACATAATCTATCCTATTTGTAGCATTATTATATGACATATGTTATTACACTACTTTTATAACATTATCCTTTAGAAAGTTGTGAAACAGCTAAAGTTGGGTGAATAAGTGAAATATAGTTGACATCCATTTCCTCTATCTACCAGTTTGAGTACTCTCAGATATTACCTTCTAAAATGTTGGTTTCTTTAGTCACTTTTCAGCGGACCTTTTAAAAACATTGAGTGCTAAGCAGTCAATGAGCAAAAACAGTGCTTCGGGTGAGGAGTTGGGTTGTTTTACCTCTGAGCGGCACTTTTTTGCACACCATGGGCTAAATGGCCAGGTCACATGGACCCCGAAGGCTCAGAGAAGGTTGGGGGAGGGGACCCACTGGAACAGCTGTTGGGAGACAGATGGTAGCCTCCCGTCAAGGCCATCCAGCGTGTTCTTTAACGTGCACAAGGTATGGCTCTCACGCACACGGGGCCACGGCTTAATGTTCCATCTCACGGACGGCGGCCTTTCCAAGCCCATCGGTGTCCCCTACTGACCATGGGCAGGGTGGGGAGTTTTGCAGAGATAAATCTCAACGCTGACCCAGCTGGGACTCAAATCTGGGAACTACAGATTACGAGCCTGGCGCACTACCGACTGAGCCACCCCCGCCCCAGGTGAGAAGGAGCAAAGGGAGTCTATTTATTTAGAAGTGAAATTAGAAATGCATGTGTCACTTGGGAAAAGTGAGGGTATTGTGGACATTCAAAATCTCCGATTGTTAAAGAAGCAACTTTAAAAGCAATATGCGCAAATACTGGTAAGATAAAAAAAAAATTGTAAATTTACCTAAAAATCTTATGCAAGTAACATATAGCTTTCAACATCAAAAGTACATAATGAACATCCCCAGATTCTATTAATGTCATTGATGCCTTTGACCCTTGAACAACAACCGTAATGAGAAGCAAATGTTATAATTTTTTATACTTTCACATAAACATTTTTATTTAATTGTTACATGCAATATCTCTTTTATACCTTTCTCTTGCACCCTCATGCAGCATCTTTCCACTTTATATTATTTCCATGGCAGCATTTCTTAAACTGTGGGTAATTTCTATCTAGGAAGTCATGACACCCAAGGTTTCACGAGACTTTAAAGAAGGTTGCAAATATCTCTTTTTATTATGAAAAAACAAAAAGAATTGATTTTCCCCCTAGTTAATCAGTTTTCAAACTTATAAAGCATTGGAATCATAATGATAGTGTTTTTTTTTTAAACTATATTTCATATGCAAACTTAAATGTGATATAAAGTCAAATACCTTAATCATGAAGTAGTAATATAAATTAAAATTTTTGAGGATGGGTAGGTGGATTATGGTATCCAAAAGAGTGAGCAACACTGTCTTATGAGAAATACATAACTTTTTAGGAATGCATTTACAGTGTTAAGAAAAGAATTAATGCATATCCAATTTCTTTAAAAATTCTGTAAAAATGAACAGAAATATTATTTTAAAAATTAGGTTACAATGGAATTGATTCAAAACCTCTTTAAGAAAGAATTATAGAACATAAATACAACTTTTAAGAAACTAAATAAATTTTTTTTTTATTAGACAGAAGAAAACTCACTTTACTGCTTCATTATTATGTGCTTTCACCTTATTTAAAGTAGTATTTAAAACAGTTTCTGTATTTACAACAAGTTTATTAACTTGCTCTTGTACTTTATTAACAGCTCCTTCAATATTTGCATGTAATATCTGTTTATGCCTGTCCAACTGCTGGAGATCTATATAAAAAAAAAAACTGCATTACCCATATATACATTATTTTTAATGAAATATATATATATACTTTTGTGAAACAGTTTTTTAACAAAAAAAAGGTGTTTTAACAAGAGAAAATGTTCGTTGAAAGATAGATTTATAACTTCTACCATTAATATATTTTTTTTGTTAATATCTTAGATTTCAACTTCTAAATAAATAAAAAGAAATCTCTTAATGTAGCAAACATTTTAATGATAACTATGACAGAGAATGCCGTCCCGTGGCCGAGTGGTTAGCACGCTTGGCTACTGATCTAAGGGACCTGGGTTCGAGCCCCGGATTTAGGCATGGATGTGTGTGTGTCGTTTTTCTGCTGAGGTCCTGCCATCCTCTCAGATCTCCTACTGTGGCATATAAACTGACAGGCTCCTGTCAGACCTCTGTAGCAAGCAGCTGCTTGAGGGGGTATTTATTATTTATTTATTATTATGACAGAGAATTTAGAAACCCAACAACAAGTTTATTCAAAGCTAAAAGGATCCCATAACTTGAAACATGTTTTTGAAATGTTCACATTTACAGCTATAAATTTTGAAATTACAAGTACCCCATTTTTAGGGGAAGAACAATCTTTTACATGCACATTTTGAATTATTTATCACACATGCACACAGATCATCACACTCTTCTTTTACCTGCAGCAGATCACACAAAACATAAATATATTTTATGCATTTAAGTACATATTAAACTGACATGTATTGAACTGCTGCTAGAAAGTTCACCTGCTGTACCATGGTCATTACCTGGCAAAGTTGCTATTTACAAGGAAATGCTGAATCATTCCCTTGGTGTCAGTTACTAACATTGCATTGGTTGCACATGTTGTTTATTAAAAACATCTGTTTAGTATCAAAAACTTTTAGAATAAAAAAAAAAGAGCATTTATGATATATGTAATGTTGTATGAGTTGTTGGGTTGTTTTACCTCTGAGCGGCACTTTTTTGCACACCATGGGCTAAATGGCCAGGCCACATGGACCCCGAAGGCTCAGAGGATTGGTGGAGGGGACCCACTGGAACAGCTGTTGGGAGACAGATGGTAGCCTCCTGTCAAGGCCATCCAGCGTGTTCTTTAACGTGCACAGGGTATGGCTCTCCAGCACACGGGGCCACGGCTTAACGTCCCATCCGACGGAAGGCGGCCTTTCCAAGCCCATCGGTGTCCCCTACTGACCATGGGCAGGGCGGGGAATTTTGCGGAGATAAATCTCAACGCTGACCCAGCTGGGACTCGAACCTGGGAACTACAGATTAGGAGCCTGGCACGCTACCGACTGAGCCACCCCCACCCCTTGTTGTATGAGTATAAAAAAGGATGTATAAATGATGCAGTTGCTATTGAACATGTCAAAAATGGTTCAAGAAACTTAGTAAGGAAATTCCAGCTTAGAAGATAACTTGCATTCTGGACACCTTTTGGTGTTCTCATAATGAAATTGATACACTGGTCCAGAATAATCCAAGATTGACTACGTGGAACTTGCAGAAATATTTGATGTATTTGAATCAACCATTGATAATGAACTTAAAATGATGGGGATGACCAGAAAGAATGATGTAGATTTCCTCATCTTTTGACAAAAAAACATCAAAAAGGTGAAACAATCATACATTTCACTCTTTCATTGTATTAACACTGAACATTTTTATATAAAGTTATAGCAGGAGACGAGAAATAGATATTTACAATAATGAAGAAAGAAATAGCCAGTGATCTTCCTTTTCTGTATCTCGTAAAAGGACTTGAGGTGGACTCCCTTTTCTGACAGCTAAACCCAAATTCATCATCATCATAATCCTCAAGCAGCCCTGGGCTATGGAGGTCCAACCAGACCATGCAATTTAGTTCTCCAAGCAAGTCTGTCCTGAGTTACATCTACTGCATCTGGCCACTGCACACCAATTCTAATAAGGTCCTGTTTGACATTGTCTGCCCACCGCATCCTAGGTCTCCCCTTCTTTCTGAGGCCTTTAGGCACACTGTTCATAATCCTATTCGCCAATCTATAATTATCCATACGGGCAACATGGCCAAACCAACGCAGTCTCTCTCTGCACAATATGCTGCTTAAAGGAGGTTGCAAACTCCTTTGCCTAACCTCATCATTAGTTACAAAGTTGAACCACCTAATGCCCAAGATACTGCGTAAGCATCTGGAATCAAAAGCATCTAGTTTCCTGTTATCTTGTTTACAAAGTGTCCAAGTTTCGCTACCATAACTAACCCTAGAAAGAACCAAACTATTATACAGTCTAATTTTAGTCTTTAGGTGTATACGCCTATTTCTCCACACTCTCCATAGATTCTTAAAAGTCCCGGCAGCAATCCCTATTCGTCTGTTAATCTCATGCCGCACATCACCATTATCTGTTACATAGCTCCCAAGAAAATTAAACTGTGACACCTGCTCAAAATTGCAACCATTCAGATTAACTGAATCACAGCCCGCAGACCAATTTTCATCACTTTAGTTTTCTCTATGTTTATAACCAAACCTACTCTACTACCAGTTTCATCAACAGCTCGAATGAAAGAGTTAATCTCATCAACATCATTTGCCAAATGGGCTAAATCATCAGCATAATCTAAATCAGAAATTTTCATATCTCCAGTCCATTTAAGGCCAAAATCTTTCCCTTGAAGTGTATTTCGCATAACATAATCAATAACCAAGCTAAAGAGAAAAGGAGACAAAATGCACCTTGTCGAACACCAAAAGTAATGCTAAACCAATTGCTACAAGCCTTACCAACTCTCACACACGACTCAGTGTTATTATAGAGAGCTTTCATTATGTTAACTAACTTGTCTGGTATACCATATGATCTCACAATCAACCACAAATTATGACGATCAACAGAGTTGAAAGCCTTTTTGAAATCAACAAATCTAGCAACCAAAGGTTTCTGAAACTCTAAACATTTCTCAAGAATCTGCCTAAGTGAAAATATCTGATCCACACATCCCCTACCACTTCTGAATCCACATTGCTCATCACTCAATTGACTGTCAACCAGATTCTTAATTCTATTAAGCACAATCATGGAAAGAACTTTACCTGGAACAGAGAGTAGGCTGATACCCCTGTAGTTATCACAAGAACTGCGATCAACTTTTTTGAAAATAGGGATAACAATAGCTCTGGTAAAATCCTTAGGAACCATGCCTTTATCATAAAAGATATTCAGAATTTCAGTCATCCAAGTGGTAACCAAAACATTCCCAGCTCTAAGCATTTCTGTAGTAATTTCATCTACCCCTGGGGATTTATTAAGTTTAAGTTTAGAAATAGCCAAAATTACTTCAGATTGTATTATAGGGCCAACATTAGAGCCACCAATGCATCTATCATCATTGCAAACAATGGGAGTAGAACTAACTACATTATTTAGAACATCACCGAAATGCTCAGCCCACCTAGTCATGACAGAATCCTCCCCTTCTTATAACCTTACCTTGTTTATCCTTCAATCCTTGTATGCCTGTCCGTTTTCTACCACACAAAACATTAACTATCTGGTACAGCTCTCTGCTGTTGTGCTGCCTAACAGCTTCCTCAGCTTTGTCAGCCAAACCATCAAGCCAAAGATTCTTATCAGCAGCTAACTGATCTTTCACACGTTTAGTAAGTTCTCTGTAATGCTTTCTATTAGTACTAGTAGGGTATTGATTAAGGACATTCCTGCAATTCTTTCTTTCCGAAATAAGCTCAAGTGCCTTATCACTCAGATAATTCTGCCTCCTCTGCTCTTTTTTTCCTACAAGAGTACCGTTAGTGTCCAAAAAAAAAGCCTGTTTAAAATGATCCCATTCTTCCTCAACTTCAGTAGTAAGCATACCATGACTGTCATAATGACTAAGTAACCTATCATGGTAAGCTTTGGCTATAACCGGGTCTTTCAGAGCTTCAGTATTAAAAGCAAATTTTTTAACCCTAGCACAATACTTTTTAAGTTTACGTTGCAAGACACTTTTAACAAGATAATGGTCAGATCCAATTTCAGCTCCCCTATATGACCTGGTATTCCTAACAGAACTAGCCCATTTCCTGTTAATTAATATATAATCAATCATATTCTTATGCAGCCCATCGGGTGAAACACATGTGTACTTATGTATGTCGCGGTGTTTGTAATAAGTGTTAGTTATTCTGAAACCGTTGAGTTTACTTACCTGTAGGAGACGTTGCCCATTGCCATTGCAGCTACCAATACCAAAAGGGCCTATCACCCCTCCCCAAAGGTCAGAGTCAGTACCAACTTTAGCATGAAGTCACCAAGAACAAGGGTAATATCTCCTTTCTTGACAGAATTCAAAATATCCTGAAGTTGTTCATAAAACCTATCCTTCTCATCCTCATCAGCATCCTCAGTGGGGGCATAACAGCATATAACATTCAAGTCTTTAATGCTTGTCTGAAATTTTGCTGTAAGAAACCTTTCATTAATGCACTCATATCCTAGAAGAGCATCACTAGCGTGTCTGCTGAGAAGCAGACCCACGCCTTGATGCTTATTGTCGTCCCTCCCTGAAAAGAGAAATTTAAGATTATTTTTAAGAATCTGACCTTTATCTGTCCTATGAACTGTGGACCTACTGTACCCAAAAACAAAGAACACAGTGATGCTCTTACATCATTTATTTTTATAACTGTTTTTTCAAGAATTAAAATTGGACACTGAACTCAATAGTTTGTCTAACCAAAAGATCCATAGCTCTGCTTCTGGTTGGAGAGTTTATTACATTACTTGCTAAAACTAATTACTAACATTCAGGTGTAATCTGGGATTAAGAATCTAGAAACTGCCACTTGTAACATTAATGATTATTGATGTAGTTTACACAGAAGAAAGTAGCACTAAAATGAAGAAACTGATTAAGATTTTGTCTTACATTCCATTGTTCCTCTCTGAAAGCTTTCATTCAATTGCAAGAAAAGATTCTGACATGCTTTCTCAAAAGATGGAATTACAGCATTCTGGAATGCTTCTTTGCAGGCACCTTGTATTTGAACTTGAAGGAGAGCTGCTACTGACTGTGAAAGGCCATCACTGAATTGCTACAAAAAAAAAAGACATTGCATTTAAGGCATAAAATTTTACTTTTTCCCAAATGAGAAAATTTTCAATTTGTCAGATGAAAAGGAGATATAATAGCAAGATAAAAGTAATGGCATGTACCAGTGGTACCAAGGTTGACATCTACATTGAACTACTAACCTGGAGATTTTGTTAATGTCCTGAAATATTCATCTATTACTTAAAGTTTCAATTACTTTAAATTGCTTTCACATATTTTATAAATAAGAACTTTAGGCATCTGTTGCTTACATTTTAACAGATTATTCTTAGAGATTATTAATGACACTCAGATAGCATACATACTAAAATTCATGATGTAAAGTAAACTAATTTCTTTTTGTTGGTTGGAGTTTTATGATCTAATGAGCATCTTGTGCCAAATATGATAAAAAAATGTTAAAAAATCATAAAACTTACAATCAAACTTATAACAAATAAAAACCTAGGTGTAAAGAACCCAGGTGAACAAAAAGAACAATAAGAGACAAATAAAATTAACTAACTTCGATTGGTTTGATTGTGTGGAGTTTATGGAGCAAGGGCTTGGGTTGTTTTACCTCTGAGCAGCACTTTTTTGCACACCATGGGCTAAATGGCCAGGTCACATGGACCTCGAAGGCTCAGAGAAGGTTGGGGGAGGGGACCAACTGGAACAGCTGTTGGGAGACAGATGGTAGCCTCCCGTCAAGACCATCCAGCGTGTTCTTTAACAGGGTATGGCTCTCCCGCACACGGGGCCACGGCTTAATGTCCCATCCGATGGACAGCGGCCTTTTCAAGCCCATCGGTGTCCCCCTACTGACCGTGGGCAGGGCGGGGAATTTTGCAGAGATAAATCTCAACGCTGACCCAGCTGGGACTCGAACCTGGGAACTACAGATTACGAGCCTGGCGCGCTACCGACTGAGCCACCCCCGCCCAGGAGCAAGGGCAACAAAGGTCATGTTGTGCCAAACAAGATTTCAATAAAGAGATAAAAGACATGTACCCCCCCCCCCCCAACCAAAGTTAAAATAAAACAGACGAGAGGACAAGATGCTGATACAAAGACAATACAGCTGTAAAACAAAACCAATATACACTAGTTTCCATAAATTAAGGAAAACTCAGAAAAAATATGATAAACGAAAAACTATAAGAATGATTTTAATGAAATTTGATGAAAACATGAATTACAATGCTAGTTTTAGAATGGCATAAAATATTTTACACTAAAAATATTTTTCGGCAAAAAAAAAACACTTACAGGAACTTGTCCAAAAATGAGGTGTCAGAATGCAATGGACAAAGTTCTTTAATAAGGAGTGTGGTCACCCCTTACAGCAATGCAGGCATACAGCGATGTTCCATGCTGTTTATGATGTGAATCAGCTCAGTAGAAAGTAATGACCATTGTTTCTTTAAAGCAGTCCCACTTTGTTTCACGTGGGTTGAGGGCAGCAACATATCTCCCTAGAGCATCCCACACACACTCAATCGAATTTAGGTCAGGAGATCGAGCTGGCCACTCTATGCGCATAATGGTCTCCTCTTGAAGGTATTGTTCCACTAGTCGAGCTCTGTATGGACGAACATTATCAACTTGTAAGATGAATGTTTCATCTATTGCACCAGTGTAAGGACATACATAAGGGTCCAGGATGCCATCTCTACACCTTTGGGCATTGAGGTTACCACTCATCAACACATAGAGGTCTCTAAGGAAATGCCACCCCAAACACACATGCTACCTCTGCTGTAACTGTTTCTTTGACGTTCTCTCCATACCAGTAGAAGGATCTGATATTATTATTTATTGACATTATTCAAAGTAAAAGAAAAATACATACGTGGCATTAGGGCATTTCTAAGTTCAGCTTTAACAACTTTATCTAGCCTGTTATTGATGCTACTAACAACATTCTGTGACATAGCAGAAGCTTGTCTGTCTAACCATTGTTGATCAACATCTTCTTGCTTGCTTATTAGATTTTCAAACCTATTACCTGGTATTATGTCCAGAATCACTCTGGAAGCAATATCTGGACTCATCTGTGAAGAGTACAGAGCTTCATTGCTCTTCTGTCCAATTGACATGCGTCCAATTCAATCACTCTCTCCTGTGACATGACGTGAGGCATATACATATTACTGGCCTTCTAGTGCAGTGTTTCCCAACCTGTGGTCTGTGACTGCGGTGCCAATAATATAAAATTTTTCACCTTTAATCTAATTCCCAACCATCACTGACGACTACTGAGCATAAAGATAAAGTTGGGACCAAAACTGAAAGGCGAACTGCTGCATGTGTGAGAGTGGGAAGACCAATTGCAACACATCTATCACGTGATAATATTTGTTAAAATCTAGTCCATCTTGCAAATGAGTAGACTTTAGTTATTGTGGATGGTTTTAGTAGGAACTCTTTTTTACATGTTATTTTTTATCCCTTCCATTGAAAATGAGTAAGCAAATTAAACTGTTGGATATTTTAAAAAGAAAACATGTTGATGACAATGAAAGATGTCAAACCAGGCTAATAAACCTCGACATTAGCTCAGATAGGACATAAACCTAGGAACTGTAGACCAGGTGTACTACTAATTGAGCCAACACTGAATTCTTATTACGTAGTTCATTTTACTTCTACAAGTGCCTTCTACTGCAGAAGTACAGCATTTTACAGTAAAATATTACTGGCATTGATGAAATAACATTTTAACTTACTTTATTTTTTGCAAGTTTTCCAAGGTTTTCTTTTAGAACACTATCTGTTGCAGTAAGTTTTTGTGAAATATCTGTTTGTAATTGTTCTTTCACTGTATCCAGAAATTTTGAAACATCTGAAAAAAAAAAACACAAAGGAAATTTTATAACAAAGCTGTACAATTTTAGCTTTTAATATACACCAAAATTAGCATTTTGGCATAACTAACAAGAATGTATAATGCTCTTTTTCTAACTTAAAATGAGATAGTTTTGCATAAAAAATGTGCTAAATAAAAGAGGAAAACTTATACTGATAAAAGAGAAGTATATTGATATATACTGGTTATAATTCCTTAATGTATAGTTTACGTTTTATTTATTTCCAATAATCATACTTCTGAAACAAGGAATCCTTGCTTATAGGAGAATCTGTTAAACATTTAGCTAATGTTTAAACAGACTCTAATGACTTGCAACTGAATGTCTAAAGTAGTCAATTTGTAATACATTAACCAAGAAACTTTTCCATACAAACTTATTTGCAAGTATATGATGTAATATATTCGGTTATCACACTCAACTTAATTGAGATTTTTTCAGATGATAAATTCAATCGGTGGCCTATGTGTAGGTGTCGCATCTATCTCATGCACATCACAAAATACAATCCCAGGTTTTCAGCTCCCAAAAGTTAAATGGATACCTTTCCTACCTCTGAGGAGTAACAGGCATTAGCCTACTGGAAAACTCCTATGTAATTTCTGTGACCTGCATTTCATCAAGCAAATTGTTATGTGCAATAAAAAATGGATCTTTTTCAACAATGCAAATAACCAAAAAGCAGTGGCTTGACCCAAGCCAGCCTGCACTTCCTGTGCCAAAGAGGGGATGATTTGAAATGAAGGCACTGTTGCGTGTTTGGTGAAATTTTGAGGATATAGTGCACTTCAAACTAGTTCCCAATGGATGTGTTATCAATGTCAACCTCTACTCAGTACAACTGGAGCAAGTGCACTTGTGATGCTTCAACTACCCAGGACTGGTAAACAACCATCAGATACTCCTCCAACAAGACAATGCAAATCTGCTTACTGCACTATGGACCAAAGAAAAACTTTGAGAACTTGCATTTGAGCTTCTTCCTTATCCAGTGTATAGTCCAGACTTGGATTGGATTGTTTTACCTCTGAGCGGCACTTTTTTGCACACAATGGGCTAAATGGCCAGGCCACAAGGACCCCGAAGGCTCAGAGAAGGTTGGGGGAGGGGACCCACTGGAACAGCTGTTGGGAGACAGATGGTAGCCTCCCGTCAAGGCCATCCAGCGTGTTCTTTAACGTGCACAGGGTATGGCTCTCCCGCACACGGGGCCATGGCTTAACGTCCCATCCGACGGACGGCGGCCTTTCCAAGCCCATCAGTGTCCCCTACTGACCGTGGACAGGGCGGGGAATTTTGCGGAGATAAATCTCAACGCTGACCCAGCTGGGACTCGAACCTGGGAACTACATATAGTCCAGACCTAGCTCCTTCTGACTACCACCTCTTTCACTCCATGGCTCATTTTCATTGAGGTAGGTGGTTTCAAACATTTCAGGAAGTCAAAAATGAATGTCAGAAGTTTTTCACCTCCGAGGACCAAGTATGGTATCGAAAAAGAATCAAACAATCTGCTGACAAATGATTATGAACTATTGAAAATTAGTTTATATTTCGCTAAGTTTCATTATTTATATTGTAATAATAATTAGTCATGTAGACAATAAAACACAAATTTATGAATCGCCCTAATATTAATGTAAATGAAAAAGCTTTCAGTAAAAGAATTTTTTAGTGACTAACTTGGGAATATACTTTGTTTCAACTGGAATAGAACAACATTCAGACTTTATCCCTTTTGCACGAATTATGAAAACAGAACTTTATATTTCTATGGCAGGTTCCTATCAGTGTTAAAGTGATGTGATTTACATTATACTACACTGGATTACATTCCATTTTCAACTGATATTGAAATGGATAAACATTTAAATAGGAAATTAATTCTTAAATATTGCCATTTAAAATCAATGGCAAAAGGATACTCGTGATAGTGTAAAAATGTAAATTTTTCAAGTAACTACACAGTTTATAAGAGCGTGATCAAATCAAAAGATGTCAATAAGAGATGTCAGTATGGAGCTATATGCATATTATTTTATATTCAATATTCCTAAAATGCATTTTTATATAAAATAAAATAAATAAATACCCCCTCAAGCAGCTGCTTGCCACAGAGGTCTGACAGGAGCCTGTCAGTTTATATGCCATAGTAGAAGGATCTGATATTATTATTTATTGACATTATTCAAAGTAAAAGAAAAATACATACGTGGCATTAGGGCATTTCTAAGTTCAGCTTTAACAACTTTATCTAGCCTGTTATTGATGCTACTAATAACATTCTGTGACATAGCAGAAGCTTGTCTGTCTAACCATTGTTGATCAACATCTTCTTGCTTGCTTATTAGATTTTCAAACCTATTACCTGATATATGTTGTCAAGAACATAACTCACAATAGTTTCATAATAGATTTTAACACAGCTGAGTTAAGTTAAAAACTCAGTAACTATCCGAGCTGTTTTAGTAAATCAAAATAGCATTTTGATCGGTGAATATAGGATAGTAGGGATGTTAGTCAAGAATATTTAACTTCCCTACTATCCTGTATTGACTAGTCGAAATGCTATTTTTTGATTTACTAAAACAGCTCAGATAGTGATGAATTTTTTACTCACAATATTTTATTTTTTTCACACACATATATATAGTGCAGGGTTAGAAAACATTCTTTTTAGCCTATGACCCAGTTTTTTCCCCCAAGATTTTTTGGGAACCAAAAACATATGCTTCAATAACACCACAATATTCATTGCATTTTTTAAAACTGAACGTCAGCTTTGAAAAGTGAATAAAACAAAAAATGAAGACTTTTGTTCCCCACATATGTTTCCTGCTTGCAACATACTTTTTGTGGATTCTAATTTGAGGAACTCCTATAGAGTATAAAATCTTCATTTAGTATATCCCTGAATTAACTCAAGTTAAAGAAATTCTCAATTTCCAGTAGGACAATATGGATGATGCTTTACTAAAAATATTGAAAAAGAAATTGTAAAGGTAACAAATATTTTGAAGCCAGTTAATTAAAAAACTTCACTGCATATTTAATTTTATCTACAGTACTGAAATTGGATAATTCTAAGTAATGGAAATTTGCAACTCAAAAAATTTAGTTTTAAATTGAGTTTACTGTGGAATAAAATATTGCTTTACTGAACTCTGTAAATTTAAGGGGCTAAAATACGTCTTGCTACATGAGATCATTTATGGTTCAGTTTATTTTACCAAAACATCATAAAGCATATGTTATTAGTTATACACAGTTGTATCAGAATAATATAACCACCTATCTAATAATGGGAATAACCACCCTTTTCTGGGATGACAGCAGCAAGACGGCGTGGCATGGACGCAATGAGGCCCTGGAAGGTTGCCAGAAGCACACATGCCCATTCGGACTCCACTAGAGCACGGAGATTCTGGAGATGACGTGGTTGTGGGTCTGCACGATGAACCTGTCAATCCAAATGGTCCCACAAGTGCTCTATGGGATTAAGGCCGGGCAATTTTGTTGGCCAAGGGAGAACAGAGACATCACTGTCGTGTTCCTGGAATCAGTCACACACCACCTTAGCAACATGGCAGGGTGCATTGTCCTGTTGGTAGACACCATCACCACCAGAGTAAATGTCCAACATGAAGGGATGCATGTGGTCAGTGAGGATAAACAGGTGTAGCCATTGGCATTCAGGGACACATCTAATGGGACCAGCGGTCCCAGGTCATACCAGGGAAACATCCCCCAGACATGTACACTGAAACTGCCGGCCTGTACTTGACTGACAAGTATGTCCGGGTGTCGGTTCTTGTGTGTCTGATGCCGTATTCACCACCACTTCTGTGGAGTAGAAACTTCAAATTCGTCGGAGAAGGCAACCTTTTTCCACTCTTCCACTGTCCAATGACAGTAGTCCCATGCGAACTGCAGGCATTGCTGATGGACCTTGGTTAACATGGGCACCTTTACGCAGCGTCGACTCAGGAGACACATGCGTAACAGGGTTCGCTCTACTGTTATCGGAGACACATACCTGGGTGCCCGAGCATTCATTTGAGTGGTCAATTGCTGCACTGTTGAGTGTCGATTGCCCTTTACCTGTCGACGTTCTTCTCTGGGGTCAATGGCCTTTGGGGCTCCACAGTTATGACATCTGGAGGCACTCGGTGTGACAGCGGTCCATTCTTGGTACACCCTTACTACAGCACCTCGCAAACAGCCCACGAAGTCTGCTGTTTCAAGATGTTTCCACCCTTGGCGCAGTAGCCAATGATCATTCCTTTTTCAACGTCCATCAAATCAATATCTCTGCCCATTGTGCTCACATTACACACTATGGCTCATGTCCTGGCCAGCCGCTTATATCTCCGTGTGGTCGACCTTGTCATGTGCACTCTGTGACATGCCTGGGCCAGTACACTGTGATTCTGTGAGTGGTCATATTATTCTGATACAACTGTGTATATCATCTCAAATTATCTCTGAAGTACTGTACATACCTATGACAGTTTTCAGAAACATTCTTTAAATTTTTTACAGATATAAAGATGGCAGACATCTCATTATTGTTCAATGAAAAGCAATCCAGTATCTGAGCAATTTTGAAGCGAAATTTAAAATCAATTAGATTTTAATAACTGAATTTATGCAAAAAAAAGACAAATATTTAGACACATTGTAATTAATAAGTCTGTTAATTTTACATATATTTATAAATGTGAAATATTCATAAATTTCAACATTAAACCATTTTTCTCAATATAAAAAACTTTGTTTTTTTTCCCCCAAAGGATACATGTTGACTTGGCATGCTGAGCTACTATGTGTTCCACTTTATTGGATATTGTAGTATCTAGATTGTCAATATTTTGTAGGTTACTTTGAATATATTTTTGCTGTTGATGTAATTCTTGAATTTCATTTTGTACATCCTGTATGTCTTGCCTTTGTGTATGGAGTGATTCCCTCATCGCTGTCACTTTGTGTGATAATGATTCAATAGACCGGTCTAATCTATGAAATATTGAAAACAAAAAAATAACAAGTTAATATGAAAAGCACAATTATATTCAGCAAAATCTTAATCACATAGTAAAAAAAATATTCTTAAATACTTGTTATTATGGGGTACTTTTTATAGCCAAAATTCAGTAGAACCTGCAATTCAGATCTTTTTATAATCCTATTATACATAGTTTTTGTATCAAACTGCAATTCCATAATGAGGCTGAAGCAATTAACATTTCCATGTATACATAAATACAGTAGACCTTTGTATCTTCCTGGAAAACACCAAAAGAACTGAAACTAAGGACATATAAGAAACTGAACTAAGTTCAGTTCCTGGCTCATAATCAATTGCACAAGAATGTTCATGGTTCACAAGTCTGACAAGCAAAATATATGACAATCATATATTACATGCATTGTGTGTGTGTGTGTGTGGCAGAGGAGCTTTTTGCATAGGCTGCCTCAATTTATTATTCTTTTGATTTAATTATATTAATAAAAGTGGAATCGGTGCCTACATAATGGGAATCCTGTCGCTTTCAAGATGTGAAGTGACAACAGCGCTAGTTACAGTTTCGTCTACTTGACACTGGCAATTCGCTGTTTTGCTTGTTACTTGCTTCGTAGTAGTATAGGTTATCACGCTGTTTACCGCTTGCTTCAAAATTGGATTCCGATACGAATTTGTTCGTAATTATTTACTATTCTGTCTACTTTATGCTGTTTTTAATTAGAAGAATGAACGATGATGCACTATTGTGTGATGTTTTGCAGAAGCGAAACTGTTTCTATCGAATCTATTCCAAACTGAATCTGCAAGTCAGGTGGCTGCATCAATATGTCAGCAATGCAACGATGACATGAGTAATTGGAAAAAATTTCTGAGATCACCTGGAATAAATAATATTTTGGAATCGCAGAAACCTTTACAATATATGGAACTGAGTTACACTGCCCTAACAAAATATTAGAGAATTTCTGTGCTATGTGAATGGGAATCTTACTATAAATTCAAGATTATAATTTTATCTATTTAAATCTCGATTCAATAGCATTCATCTAGTATTTAAGGATTCTTCCGTTTGTATCTCTGAGAAAGATTCTAGTTTATTGTATTTGATTAGTCATCTGTCTAATTCTTTCTTTCTCTCGACTTGTCCTCGGATTTACCATATGACTTCTACCAAATCGCTATATACTTACCATTAGCGCAAGTTAGCTTACTGCGGAATGGTGCTGCCCTCATGTGAGCGCTTGCTAACACAGAGAATTGCGGAAATCAGCAGGCATTCCCATTAGGTAGGCACCAGTGGAATTTAATAAAAGTAGAATAACTCTTTTAATCTTTAGATGTACACTTTCACCATGTGCAAAGAAATGCATAAATGCATCTAGAAATAAAACTATTCAGTCTTAATGATTAGATATATATATATACTTACTTAAGAAGCAAGCATCTTGTTTCATTATTTAAAATATCTGGGGAAGTGCTACCATCTTGATGTAAAGATTCAATTTTACATGAATGCCTAGTAGGATGAAGCTGCTGTTCCCTTGCAGGATGCTGCAAACTGATTTCCCTAAAAATGAAAATATTTGTTAGCATAATTAAAAAAAAATTGATATTTCCTAAAATTATCAAGAATATTGAAATACTATAAGCATAACAATTTTTCCCATGATGAGATCATAAGGAATATTAGGATACTTGACATACTAGGTAGATTGTTTTGTGACCATTTCAAAATTACTGCAAAAACCAGATTAACCATTTTTATTTAGTAAATGATATTCAAATCTACTCTGTCAAAAAGGGGTGGGGGTGGCTCAATCAGTAGCGCACCAGACTCGTAATCTGTAGTTCCCAGGTTCGAGTCCCAGCTGGGTCAGCGTTGAGATTTATCTCCGCAAAATTCCCTGCCCTGCCCACTGTCAGTAGGGGACACCGATGGGCTTGGAAAGGCCGCCGTCCATCGGATGGGACGTTAAGCCATGGCCCTGTGTGCGGGAGAGCCATACCCTGTGCACGTTAAAGAACACGCTGGATGGCCTTGACGGGAGGCTACCATCTGTCTCCCAACAGCTGTTCCAGTGGGTTCCCTCCCCCAACCTTCTCTGAGCCTTCGGGGTCCATGTGACCTGGCCATTTAGCCCATGGTGTGCAAAAAAGTGCCGCTCAGAGGTAAAACAACCCAAACAACTCTGTCAAAAAAAAAAGGTAGAGTCTAAAAGAACACTGACTATCAAAACCTTTTTATTATACAGTTCATGTCAAATCAATTGGAGATTCATCATCTGCTGAGAGTAGAATCAATTAAAATTAAAAACCAGCAGAATCATCTGATGAATACAGTAAGGATACCATTAAAATTAAATTAATTAAATTAAAATTAAAAACCAGCAGAACCATCTGATGAATACAGTTAAGGATACCCTAGTAATATAAATTAGAGAAGCATTTCAACTGAAAATTTCAAGCCTGAGGCTGGTTAGAGAAAAAAAAAAAGCTTCTTTTTGGACAAAACTATAAGACACTTGCACAGAAATGCACACCACTCAACATTTTAATTTTTCATATTATAGTTTTATATTACAAACTATGAAATAATTATCTGAGAACATTAAAATCTGTTTTATTTTTTGGAACTAATAATACTAGAAATGATTCATAGAAATTAAAATTTTTTGAGAAATATCAGTGCAACTGCAAAGGGCAATTCACTAATGAAATAGAGAATCCTTAAAAAAAGCAGCATGATGTTTAATTATTGCTAATTAAAAGGTTGAAGTCATTTTACAGAAATTATTTCTCAAGTTACATTTATTTTAATTTAATGTTTTTAGTGAAATGTAAATTCTAAATAGACATTGCTTTTAAATATCAAATCATTACTAAAAAGACTGACCTATATATATAATATTTTTGTCATAATTGAGGAACATGCCACAGATTTCTAATCTGTGCTCTAGTCTATGTGTTTAATCATTTGGTGAAATAGGTGACATTCTCTTAAAGTATATAAATAAAATACCATTAAATAAAATTCTATAAATAATAATGGAATATGTACATATTCTTTCCACTTAGTAGCATAAAAACTTTTTTGTGTTCTGTCCACAAGGTAGCATTTGTTAAGCAGTAACTGATACAACAAGCATCATTATGGAAGGTAATAACTAAATCTTCCCCATCATAATTCTTTTTTGATGGCATAAACTAGATAAAAAATTATTTTTTCCAATTTAATAAATTACTAAATAACTCCTTTATAATACATACCCATCACTTCTTGATGCTATTCTATATTCTTTGTTTGGATCAGGAGCTTGAGGCCAGTCACTTGTCCTATATTCCTGCTGTTTTCTAGCAGTACTATTTGTGTCTTGAATAACAGACTTTTGGTGCAATTTATCATCTGATAGTCCACCTATAGAACTTGATTCTCTCTTAACCTTAACTTCTACAGCATCATCATCTTGATCATCTGCAGAATAAAACAATGAAAACTTATAAACTTGAAATGTACAAGTGTTTTAAGATTATGCAATTACATGGCTCTCAATGATAAAGAATGTAATTTACATTTATGATGCCCATAAATTAATTTTTAATATTAAGAAGTTTTACTGATACTACTGGGGCGGGGATGGCTCAGTCGGTAGCGAGCCAGGCTCAAAATCTGTAGTTACCAGGTTCGAGTCCCAGCTGGGTCAGCGTTGAGATTTATCTCCGCAAAATTCCCCGCCCTGCCCATGGTCAGTAGGGGACACTGATGGGCTTGGAAAGGCCGCCGTCCGTCGGATGGGACGTTAAGCCGTGGCCCCGTGTGCGGGAGAGCCATACCCTGTGCACGTTAAAGAACACGATGGATGGCCTTGACAGGAGGCTACCATCTGTCTCCCAACAGCTGTTCCAGTGGGTCCCCTCCCCCAACCTTCTCTGAGCCTTCGGGGTCCATGTGACCTGGCCATTTAGCCCATGGTGTGCAAAAAAGTGCCACTCAGAGGTAAAACAACCCAACCCAACTGATACTACTAAAACTTGGTGTGATTCAAACCTAACTAAAACTAAATGTTTTCCTTTTAATGGGAGCTGGAAATTAAAAAAAGCCACTCTTATAAATATACATATTAATTAAAAGATCTCTGAAAAATATCCATTTTCCTATATGGGCCCTAAAAAGTAAAATATACTGCTGATAAAATAACTTACTCAATTCTTATTAACTTCAGGGAAATATATAGCACCAACAATTTTAGAACTGGTTAGCCATCCTGTGGCCGAGTGGTTAGTGCACTTGGCTACTGATCTAAGGGACCTGGGTTTGAGCCCTGGGTAAGGCATGGATGTATGTTGTTTTTCTGCTGAGGTCCTGCCATCCTGACAGGCTATTGTCAGACCTCTGTGGCAAGCAGCTGCTCGACGGGGTGTTTATTTATTTTATTAATCAAAGGGACCTGAGTTCGAGCCCCAAGTAAGGCATGAATGTTTGTATTGTTTTTCTATTGAGGTCTCGCCTGCCTCACAGATCTTCTCTATGGCATATTAAATTGACAAGCTCCTGTCAGACCTTTGTGGCAAGAGCTGCTTGAAGGGTAATTTTTTTTAAAAAGAGAAATCAATTTTGATGCCCCATCTTCCTCTGTTAATATGAATTGAGCAAGTGATTTCATCAATGGTATTATATTTACTTTTTATAGTCCAATTAAAAATGGTTTGAAAAGAAGATAGGCATTTCTTACATTTTATTTTATACAGGTGTTTCAAAAGTAGGTTTAAAACTTTGAAAGGCTGTACAATTATTTCAGAGACATATGCAGGTATGTGACATACAAATGGAAAGTGCAAGGCTTGAAGTTATGTAACAGCTAATGATCTATACACAAGAATTACAAACACAGTTACAGAAGTAACAATGACATGCTATGTTACATCTGGGAAGAGTTCAATATACAGGTAATGGACAGAAAAATGGAAATACCAAGGTTTGCAGAATACCTTTGGTTTATGTTAAACAGTGGCATCTATGTGCCATTGATGAAGGCATGAAACATAAAAATGACAGCCCAGCATGCTTTGCATCATGTCTATAAAGGCAAACCCAGCATAACTGCATGTAATTATTGGTACTATGTTGTCGGGAGATGACCTTAGCAATTTCAAAAGGGGCATGATTGTTGGAGCTTTAGTCACTAATGTTTCACAAAGAACAGTTTCCAAGGTCAAATCTGCATGGAAATCTAAAGGAAAGACACATCTACAAATGGCAACAGTGAGCTAAAAAGTCTACTCCAGAATTAGGATGTTGGAGTGTTAGTACAATATGCAAAACAAAACTAGGGTGCAAGAGCTGATCAGTAGTGCACATATTTCAACGTAGGATGCAAAAGGTCAGTTTTGTCAAAAACATTATGTTAAGAACTCCATAGAGCTGAATAATAGGAGCGAGTTGTGCTTCCCAAGCCACTCACTCTTACACCTGCCAATGTACATCATTGTGTTCAATGGTGCAAAGATCACGAGCAGTAAATACTTGAATAGTGGAGGAATATGACATGGTCTGACGAATCACTGTTTTTCATTGTCACCCTATTACTAAAAATAACTACTCAATTATTTGAAATGTAAAAAATTAGGAAGATATATCTTAGGAAGTTATAAAATTTGTTTAAGATTAATCTGCTGAAATTAAAAAGTCAGCTTTGATTTTGGTCTTGAGGTTAATACTTTACAAGATGCATAAACAAAACCTTTAATTATTATAATGCATCAATTAGTTTTATATTATATGCATTAATGTTATCATTTAACCTACCACAATTGAGTATTTTAGTTGGAGCAAGGATTTCTGCAACTTCTCTACTTGGAGAACTTGCTGAGCTGTGTTGTGAAGACTTTCTTCTTGGTATAACATTAGCCTCTGATGGAACAGCAGACACATCATCTGATTCAGATCGCTTTTCTTGCCCTGAGACTCCACATGCAGCCTCTTCAACAACAGGTAATGTGAACGTATTTGACACACTAGATGCTGGTACTGTTGAATGTGATGGGGAAGTGAAGTCCTCAGGAGTCAGCAATATTTCCCCACATCCTTTGTAATTAGGCAAGTGGGAAGAAAGAGGTGTTAGTGCTGTAGAAGGTAAGGCTGATGTAGATGGGGTTAATACAGTAGACATATTGCTTGTTCCTATTGCTCTGTCAAGAGAAATGTCACTTTCACTTCCAGTCTTAGGAACTACTTCTTGAACATCCATACTTAAATCTGAAAGGCCATCTCTATACACTAAAACAAATAAAATATTGTTAATAAATATATGTACATACAATTTGAGGACAAATTCAATATTTAATTAAAACAGTAACAAATTTTAAACACAATTTGAAAAAAAAATACAACTTTAGAAATTTCAAACCTATTCTTAAAATATAATTTTTTTTTAATCTTTAGACTCTCAGTCAGCATAAATGAAATAAAACTCAGTCATAACATTTAACATCAATGGGATAATCCCTTTATGTACACTGGTGCTGAAAATAAAAAGATAATGGATAAAAGTGTACATAACTCAAAACGTTTTCAATACAATTAAATGTTGTATGTAAAGGTATTTTGACATGAATGAGTAACAGCAAGTGGGGTTGGGTTGTTTTTACCTCTGAATGGTACTTTTTTTGCACACAGTGGGTTAAAGGATCAGGTCACAAGGACCCCCGAGGGCTCAGAGAAGGTTGGGGAAAGGGAACCCACTGGCTACTCGGAGACAGATGGTAGCTTTATGTCAAGGTTATCTAGAGTGTTCTTTAACATGCACAGAGTATGGCTCTCCCACACATGGAGTCACAGCTTTATGTCCCATCTGACAGACGGTGGCCTTTCCAAGTCCCCTACTGACCGAAGGTATGGTGGGGTTTTGAGGAGATAAATCTCAACACTTGTCCAGGTGGGACTAAAACCTGGGAACTGCAGATTACAACTCTGGCACTACTGAATAAGCCTTAGCAAAATAACCCCACAAGTGGGATAATCATGAAATCTTATAATATGCATGAGTGTGCACAGAGCATAAATTCTAATAATGGAAGCCCTGAAATTAGGAGATAGAAAGACTAATAAAGCATATTACCACTGACAGCCTACAGCCATAATTAATAATATAAACTCATGCAATGCATTCTTATACTGTTGGTGAGACTGATTATGAGGTTTTGTGGTAATAAAGTTCACTTACCACAAGAGCAGATCTAAAATCATTGAAGGTCTGGGAGAGAACTGTCATCCTCTAAGTTGCCTCTTCAAGACGTCCCACACATGCTTAAATGGTTTCAAAGTCTGGAGCTGGCTACTCCATCCTACAAATATTTTCTCTTTCAGGGACATCAATGACCACGAGATATATGTCAATGGAATCATCCATAAAGATGAAATTAGGGTCAAAAGCACCCTGATCATCACACTACTGCCACCAAAATGGTCCCTTTCTCTGATGCTACAGCAGTTATGGTGACTTCCTGGTTCTCTCCAAATGAACACATGTCAAAAATTGGTGTTCAAACTAAATCTGGACTCATCTGTGAAGGGTGCATTTGCTTACTGGACTAGGCTTCAAAGTTGCTGTTGTCTGCACCAAGTTAAACAAGCTTTTCTGTTGAAGATGTGAGGGGGATACCAAACATTGGTCTTATGCATACAGATCTAATTCATGCAGTCCCCTGAACATAGTAACCTTGAAACTATCATCTCTGTGGCCATTCACAGTTCACAACAGTTATTTAGCTGTCACTTCCTCTTGTCTGATTGATAAAGAAATATAGCAATCACTGACCAGTTGCAGCACTGGAATACTTTGTCTACAATTAACCTCTCATGTTTCTTGATATTGTCTCCAAAGTCTGGAAAAGACATTTTTGGTACATTGAAGTCCCTGTACACTCAACCTGGGCTTAACCTGCTTCTACCTATCATTCTCCACTATACATATTCATCCATGTGTCATTTTTGTGATATGATGAAATCAATTTCTACCAAAGTTAAATGACAGGTTGGCTGGAATGGAAATGATTGATGGCAGCAGTCAAGTTCTTTTATAACCCTAATTTGAATACTCATGGTTGTATCAGTTACACATATGTAAGCATTTTCTTCTTCCACAATGCAAAAATTTACAAACACACATCATTGTCACATGTCATTGCCTATAAACTCAAAAAAGCCATTAACCTTTAATTTTGAGGACCAGTGAGTGTGTATGGTGAGAAGTTATAGTGAGAACAATAATAGTATTATTGAACAACAGATGAAAATTTGTAACATTTTCTCTATTCAAATATTAATTTCTGAAAACCATCAACTTAAAAATGCAAAATTAAACATCCGTTTTCATACATCAAACTTTTCCATGGCTTTATCATTTTGCTAAAAAAAAATTTAACCATTTATCAAACCTATTTTAAACTGCAATTATACAAATGTTTTATCAAAATCTCAGACAAGGTTGTTTCCTAAATATTAATTGAATTAAAACAATGATTGATCAATTTCTTAATATTGCTTATTTGTACATCTTTAATTTATAGGTAGTCAGTATACTATTACTAAAGCTTGGATGCTCCAGCAATACAGACACATGATGAGATCTTGATGTAAAAGTGTTTATTTTACCATTTTCCTACAATACTTGATTGACATGACAAATGTCCACCATCTTCTGTCCACTGCTTCAAAAACCATAAACTCTTATGCTAACAGGTTGCAGAAAAGGTACAAGGTTTATTTTCCAATGTTTATTAATTGGTATCCAATGGCCTAATGGTTTTTCTGAAAGCTCCATCATGATTTTCAACTACCTATTCAAGGAAACTGCACCAAACAGTCACCATCTCCTCAACCCATCCCAACACGATGAACAACATGAATATCCATGCTCTCTACTATGACACACATTTTGAAGATAGATTGTCAATAACCTGCCAAAGAAACTAGATACCTCAATACACACCACACAACTCCTGATGAAGGAGTCCATCTATAATGACTTGGAACTCACTGCTGCATGTTTTCCAAAATTGCCAGTAGCCACTTCAGTTTGGTTCAGTTGTTTTACCTCTGAATTGCAATGTTGTGCATATAATGGGCTAATGGCCAGGTTAGAACACCAAAGGCTCAGAGTTGGGTAAGGGCTAATCACTAGGCTTCAAAGTTGCTGTTAGACACTAACACCGACAGCTGTTAGGAGACAGATGAAAGTCTCCTTTGCAATTAGGGTTATAAAACCATGCAAATTAGGGCTATAAAATTATTACCATGCAAATTAGGGTTCTAAAAGAACTTGACTGCTTCCATCAATCATTTCCATTCCAGCCAACCTGTCATTAAACTTTGGTAGAAATTGATTTCATTATATCATCCAATCAAAGCCATCCAATGTGCTATGTTTTAGCATCTCACACAATGAAGGACAGCTTTTCTAAGCACATCAGTATTCCCTGTCTCACCAAGATCAGAATGGGGATAGTGGAGATAAATCTTAATGTTGGCACAGTTGAGACTCAAATGAAGAACATGAGATTTCAAGATTGGCACACTACCAAGAGAGTAAATCCCCATCCCATTTCCTTTGAAAAAGAAATGAATATCTCTCAATTCTTTGCAAGCTTTAAATATTGTGAAATAATTAGTAGCATTCCAAGGAATAAGGACATTCTATATATGAAAAGTGTAATAGCCTTTCACAAAATCAGGGAAAATGCAAAGGCTCTTGAACAGGACCAGCTTTGGAAATCATGAGGCGAGTCATAAAGTATTGTGTTTATCTAAATACAATTCAAAAAAATTTAATAGTAATTTTGTCAAAATTGAACAAATGCTAAGCTACAACATCTATTTCTTTGTTTTATGACTTTTTTTTCCTTCAAAAGTTTTATTTCAAAACCAAAGCTATTGTATTTTTTGGTATGATATACAAGTTACTGTACATCGCAACAGATCGCAAATAATTATATAAATACAATATTTACATCACTGAAAACATAGTTACTAGAAAAAAGGAATAAATCAACATTTCTCCTCACTGTGAGAGTGCTAATTTTTTTCTGAAATTTCTTTTAAAATTTTATGCATTCATACTACAACAGTGGAAATTAGTTGGAGAGTGCAGGGCTTGCTGATGCAGTTACACTGATGGCAATACCATGAAGCTCTCATTCTTGAAGGACATTCTGAAGATACTGATGGAGCCCAGTGATAATAGTGTTCAATTATGTTCCAATTACCTCGTTAATGTGGAGAGATCATCTCTCTTGAAATATGTTTTTCTGGCAACAGGCAGAGTTGTCTTTTCAAAAATTCAAGGAAAATATTAATTACAAGCAACTAATACAACAATTTTGTTTTCTTTTATACTTTCTTATTTCTTTAGATACTTTTGATCAGTAATGCTATAAATAGTGTGCAAAATAATTTTTTTATTGTTCAAAAGTGAAATATGCCATCTTTTGAGTTTTTACTGCCTGCTTTAAAATTTATTTTGCCTATTTGTCTGTCCTTTTTAATAACTTTTAGTGTCTGAACAACCATGCTTAATTATTAATGCAAGTTTTACTGCATACTGAACAGAACTGAGCTTTGTGTGATTTGGCTGCAATTCAGCAAATTAGATTAAGTTACAGAAATGCAGTTGACTTAAAGATCTTAGACATACACAGTAATAAGGTGTGGAAAGTGAGTAATTTTTTGAGCTTGTCAGAAATAAGCTTTCCTCTCTAATCATTACATATGAAGACCTCTTAAAAGTATCTTAATTGATCCAATTATTATTTCTTAATTTTCTGAAAGATATAAGGATCTTTGCCTGAGAAATAGTAACAGCATTTCCTTGTTACAAATATAAAAGCATTTCTTGACTTGAAACAGATTTAAAAACATTCTTATTCTACAATTTTGTACAGAAATACATTGATCTAAACATAAAATTTATCACAAGTAAAATATAATTCTGGTAGAATATGAAACATTATGCTATAACTTCATATTAGTATTTGAAATTATGTTCCAGATTAGTCAATTTAAAAGTGGTTTAATTAGAGAAAAATTAAATTCCCCACATTTGATGCAATGGAATTCTGATATATCTATTAACTATTGCATGCAGGGCACATCATTGATTAAAAACTATTGTTAAATGGTAAGGGGATATAATGAAACAGCATGTATTAAGGAAAAAAAATATATATATTATTGTTTTCAAGCTTACCAAATGAATCCTGGGACAACGAACTTATAGAACCTGCTGATTGTAAAGGTAAGGGCACCACTGGTCTGTACATAATTCGACAAGACTGAAGAGATCTTTAAAAACAATGGGAAAATTGTTAAAAAATAAATAATATCAAAATAGTAGGGTATTTTATTAGAGATTATATGTATATAATTATTTATACAAATGCAATATGCAAATGATTTTTTTTTTCTTTTTAGGATTAAGAATTTATATACTTATTCCTAGATGTCAACAAAGAGAAAAATCCTACTTTTTGAAAATAAGGAAAGAAATTCGTAGATCTAAACATAACTCAAAGTACAAACTGTTAAGGGAAAAATGAATTAAAATATGATGTTCATTATTATATACTACACACTAGATAAAGAAAAAGATTCCTAGCTTGGAAAGCTCATTTCCAAACTAGAAACACAAATGTTGCGAATGGGAAACCATTTAAAGAGGGAAAAGGAACTAGCTCAGTTGGTAGCACCATGCTTATAGGCTGATGTTCCTAAATTTGAATCCTCCCCTGTATTTGCATTGAAATTTTCTCTGCTAATCCCACTCATCTGTCAGTGAAAGATACCAAAGGATTTGGAAAGGCTGCCATCTATTGGATGGAATGTTAAAACCATGGCTCCATATGTAGGAGAGCCATTAAATAATTACACATTAAAGAACATGCCGGAGAGCCATGACCTTTTGCTCTCTCCTAACAACTATTCAGTGGATTTCCTCCTTCTACTATGTTATGAGCCCTTGTAAACTGGGCCATTAGTCCACAATGTACCCAAAAGTGCAGTTGAGAAGTATAACTAATCCACTGGAGTGGCTTAGCTCTATACTCAATGTTAGGTCTCCAATTTCTGCCAAATATCTCATAAGGCTAGATTTACATACTTAAACCTTCTAGAGCAGGGGTCGGCAAACATTTTTTGTAAAGGGCCAAATAGTAAATATTTTAGGCTCTGCGGGCCAAGAGGCAAACTTGAGGATATTTATTTAGGTAAAACTACTTAAATAACAAGAAAAAAAAAACAACAAGTTTTCACCAATTTATTGGACAAAATGCAACGTAATAATAATAATAATAAGTAGACTATAATTGTTTGAAATACAGCTCTACTAATGAGAAGAATGGAATTGTGTTTTATGAGATAACATTTCACCAAATTGGGGTTCAATTTTAGTATTCCCTATCATCAAAATTGATTGGAAATGTTCATCTGTTAATGCTGACCTGTATTGAGATTTTACGCATTTCATCTTTGAAAATGCAAGCACCAAGCAACATGTGAATGCGAAGCTATAGGAGTGCCACATATAGTCTTTCTCTCAACCACTCAACTTGACAGTCGGCCAACTTAGCTTGCGGGCCGTACAAAAAGAGGCGACGGGCCGTAATTTGCCAACCCCTGTTCTAGAGTCCAGCCTAAAAAATTAGAATGATTCCAAAGACCCAACAATTTTTTCATTATGCCCAACAAAAAACTAGCACTTTTTTTGTCAAGTGACTAATGAAAATAGGTTATAATATAACAAATCAAATAGCAATTAATTTATTTACAATATTTTGGAAAATAACATTTTGAAATAAATGAAAAACACAAATAAGATTCTTTTTAGAGTGATATAATAAAAGATGTTAAAAAAGGATGACAATGCAATTAAAGCTTCATTATGGAAAACTTAATAGAATAAATAGTTATACTCTCATATTAATAAAAAAGAAAATTTCTGATTAATGTAAAAAAAAAATCTCAAAGAGAAGTCTTCTTTTGCAATTTTTCTGTGTACTACAATTTAAAACAAGGGCCAGTATTGCATTGCTCACAATTTCTTCTTGGCTGATATTCTTGTGCAATGCACAACACAAATTTTCAGTTTCACTGCTGTCACTTAGGGATCTTCCTGGCAAGTGCCTACAAGTGTATTAAAGCAAAAAATTTCTAATATCCTTAGAGTGATACAGCCAGAACGTTTTGAGGGGAGGGAAGGGCGGATTAAACATTTTTAACAATTCACAATGCAAACTCGTGAACTAATAATTTCTTTAAAATAATTTTTTTCAGGCTATACGATGGTACTAAATCCTCCTAGTGTAACAACAGTGGAAAGGGGGAGTTAAAACCCCCTGATGAAACAAAAGATAAGTATATCCACTATAACTGCAGTTCACAATCAACAGTAAAGTTCAATGAAACTGAATTATACTTGGGCAAATTACTTACTGAAATGTCTATACTTCCAATATGATTTATTTCACTCCATTTGTAATAATCAGAATAGCCTGTTATTTTATAACTTACTAGTTCTTCTGGTCTCGACCATATTTCAGTTAAAACAAAAATTTATGATTAAACTTTTAACATTCAATCATAATTTCAGACTCAGGAAAATTTAATACTGTACAATGAATATATTGGAGCACTATATATAGTCTTAAATTGTCTACTAAAAATGAATCACTATAAAAAAAGCATGCTTAAAATTTTGGCAGCTCTTGATCATTGGTGCTCCCATTTGCTATCATGCTTTCTGCCTGGCTTTGGTTCAAAATAAAAGAAACATTCCAGAATATATTTCAAAATTTTTTAAAGTTTATTATCTGCTTATTAAGTAATAAATCTGTGGCTACTAAGAGGAATGAAACTTACTTGGTGTGTATCCAAAACAGTTTTACTAGTGATCCTTCTACATGTCGTTCAACTGTATTCATTTCATCCTCAGCCTCTGTATCTCTGTCATCTAATAGAAAAAGCATAAAGGATTTACTGTATAAACTGTATTGAACTAGTGGAATTTACAGCAGAGTCACAAAGAATAATTACTTTTGATGTTGTGCAGTTCATTTAAAACAATCTTCCAGCAGGAAATGATGTATAGTTTGTCAAGATGGAAAGTATAACAAAGCTCAGCTCACTGACAATATTATATATATGTATATCACAGTCATAGTGAGTAAAGTTAAACTTGTCAATGAGAGCTGAAATTTGTTATAAGTTTAATTGTTATTCTTTCCCAAAAGCAATAAATTGTCTCTCTGCAAGTTCAAAGTCTAGGTTAAAAACTGGTATGATTAGCCTCCATTTATCTGTGGCTATTAGGAGAAATGAAACTTACTTGGCGTATATCCAAAACTACGATTTTACTACTGATCCTTCCCTATGAATATATTTCTATGATGCACGGAGCCCCTCTCTACACCATAGAAATTAAGGAGAAAAAGTCAAAATCAAAACCCTCTTTAGTTTTCTCTCAGATAAGAAGCAGAAAAAAGGTTATATCTTAACATACATGCCAATGTCTTCTACAAAGTCATGGATAGGTT
The DNA here is from genome assembly GCA_038380435.1 of Ryuthela nishihirai. Classification (NCBI taxonomy): domain Eukaryota; kingdom Metazoa; phylum Arthropoda; class Arachnida; order Araneae; family Heptathelidae; genus Ryuthela; species Ryuthela nishihirai. Next base: position 39,388,444 of record JAWZYU010000034.1, on the reverse strand, counting down.
TTGCATTGTAATGTATGAGTCTTGTGTTCCCAGAATGATGGAGATGGATATTAAGACAAGCATAATAGACAAACACATATCACAAATAAATGAAAGTGCATTAATGTATTAACTAAAGATACTTTTTTTTAGAAGGGAGCATTCTAAAGCAAGAACAAGTGCTCCAAAAAGTTTGAAACCTACCTGTTAATTTTAAAAGCTGCAACACTAATTAAAAAAATTATGTAGTATTGTTGTACTTCTTCCACTTATTGCGTAGACAAGTACATATATCAAGAAAAAATAAAATTGCTGTCAGTTAAGAAAAAGTATTTATTAAAAAAACAGGATTTTTTCCAAACCCCCCAATAGTATAACAATAAGGTGCCATATGTGGCAAAATGACATGGGCCTAGGGCTTTTGGGGATCCACTCAAAATCAAACTCATACCATACCAAAAGATAGAAATTATCACAATTATTTAGTAATACTGACTTTTATATATATTTTAATAAATTACTATTCTTTTTTACAGCTAATTTTTTCTTTCAAAAGTGTATTTAATTAAAAAAAAAAGTTACATCTCCATATCAATCACAAAAGTAGTGAAGATTTTGCCACAGGTTCTTCCATTCCTAGTTATATCAGTGTAGTGACCCCTCACAAAACCTTAAAATTACACAAAACACTTCAGATTTTAAAGAGAGGATAAAAGTACCAAATTTATTTGAATCTAACAAGTTTCTTCAATTTCTTATTTTATAATAAAAAAAAAGGAAATCAAGGACTATCTCAAATATTAAAAGAAAATGACCTAGATTAAATTTTAGGGACGAGTTATACAATGGTTGTATATTCTTGGTACATATCACAGTAAATAGTTTTGTTTTTTCTCCTTTATTTTTTGATTCCTACCATTTATAACGCTAATCTGAAAAGTCACAGTTATGATAAATTGGCTTCTTATATTAGCAGCTGTTACCTCTGTTAACAGGGACTATGAAGAGATCCAAATGACAGAAACATCATATAATCTTACCAGTGATCAGGAGGGGCAGATCCAGTATCAGTCAAAAAAAAAGCTTTGCTTTAAGCTCAATCACATTAATATAGTATTAATATAACAAACTTTAAAAACTCAGAAAATTGGCTGTTGGATGGAATGAACTAAACTTTCATCCATCAAATAGTTTATTACCTAATAATTATTAAATGCTGATTAACACGAAAATTCAAGTTTGATATAAATTCAGTTTTAATTTTAATTTAATTCAAATATAAATGCATTGTTCTTTCCTACATACTTTTTATCTGGCTCTAATGGAGTAGCTATTACAAAATTCAATAACTAGTAATCTATTCTAATTATAATACACTAAATAAGTTTTTTTTCTCACATACCGTTTTCCTCAGTTTCAAGATGATCAGTACATAAGGAAGGCTTTAATTTATATGTTGAGACATCAACAACAGCAAAACTAAGGACGGGAAATGTGACTGAGAACTCAGACAATGAACATATACACGCTTGACTTGTAGAAGGTTCTTGATGGATCTGGAGTATGTATAATACCTGGATTTGACAATATATTGCATTTTAGTTATCAAACAGGGGAATAACAAAGATTAAAATTATTAAAATATTTCAAATGAACATTGCTAATAATTCACTACACATTTGGAGGGGAAACTAGCTCAGTCAGTACTGTGCCAGACTTGTAATCTGCAGTTCCCATGTTAGAGTCCCAACTGTGCCAGCATTGAGATTTACTCTACTCACTACTAAGACCTTGGTGAGAAAATGGTTAGGGAGCTAGCAAACGTTCCAGCAAGGCAAACTTTGTGTGTTGTGTGCTCTAACTAAGGCAGTGGTCAGCAGTGACTTTGGTCTTAGTAGGGCATGTTGTTGTATGAGAAGGTCTGTAAAAGCTAGGAATAGCTTCTAGAATTCTTCTCTGTCCTATATGTTGCAAATCAAAGGAGGCACCAAATGGACTTGGAGAGATTGTCATCTAATTGTTGTCACTAAAAAAAATTGATTGTCAAGCTATGGCACCATGTGCAGGAGAGCCACGTCTTGTACACATTAAACACTGGATGGTCTTGATGGGAGGCTTCTGTCTGTCTCTTAATGCTGTTCAGTGGGTCCCCTTCCACTAGCTTCTCTGAACCCTTGTCCTTATCCAAATGCTAATGATACACATTTATTAGATTTTGCAGAAAAAATACCTATTACCATAAAAGGAATCTGAAATTTAAATTATTGTTAACATAGCTCCCCAAAAAGATTTTAAATGTATTTTAAACACAGACGTATCAAAATGATTTAATGATATAACCATATTTAATAAAATAGATCCTTAGAACATGTTAGCAAAAGACAAATTTCCTCTAACATCTGGAACTATTCTTATATTTATATTATCAGTTTACAGTTTGACTTTATGCTATGACTCAGAATTAAATGCTCTTTCATTTGGTATATAATACAACATATTTCTATTTATTGGCTAGTTTAGAATAAGATTCTGAAGTTTACTGATTTCCCTCTAGAAAAAAAAAACTTAAAATTAACTTGGCTACTACGTAGAAAATGAACATTTTAAGCATTAACAATTTATTGAAATGAAAAACAAAAATAATGCAGTAATATCAATACCTTTCTATTAACATCAGACAAAAAAAGATATGATGATGATAAATCTAAATCAGCTTTAAGTGATGGTTGAAGATTATCCTCAGCATTAGGGAGAAATCTGAAAATAAAAAGTATTTAATGCAAAATATATCAATATGAATTAAACTTATAACCATAACATATTTTTTTAACCTTATACAGGTGACAGAGAATAATAAAATGACACACAAAACAAAATTAAAGAATGTAAATTCTTAGGATAAAAACAAAAGTTTCAGGTATCATTAAAAGAAATAGTTGTAACTGTAAATTTTGGCATCATCACTAAAATGAAATGATTAATTTGGTATTGAAAAATGCAATCTATATACAAAGCAAATGGCTTGAAAGTAATTTAAAAAATAATTAAGTCTGTTAGCCAATTATTTTGTTGTTTAATGCTTTGACTTAACAAAAGAGCCTTTGTTGCAACTTTATATATTTTGTTGAAATGAAGTTACAGATGTTTCCTGTTTATTCCATGGTTCATTCATTCGTAGTGAATAGTGTTGCAACAAAACTGGAGAAGGGAATGCATTTTTTGGGTGCAATGTCTTCAGGCATAACTACAACTCAAGTGCAAAAGTACACTCAAGTATGTCTATGGATTTTAAGAAAATTTTATATAATAAATTACAATATGATTACAATTCTGTATAAGTATAAAGATTGTAAAATGAATAGTTTATGATTAATTATCATATTTACATAAGGTATGAAATTAAGTATAAAAAATGAATAAAAATTCATATTATAAGAAGTGTGATCATGCACTCACAATGTCTCCAATCCATTCTAAAGGCAGTGAAATTCCCTGGTGCAAAAAGTCTGTTCTAAGATCATGAAAACTTCTGGGAGGAGGACTGAGATCAGCAGTCATCTCCCAAAGGAATCCCAGACTACTCAAATAGGATTGCAGTCAGGAGATCTTGTCACCATTCCATTTGTTTAATACCTTCCCATTCAAAATAATGGTCCACCAAGTGAGCTCTAGTATGCAGGTATTATCATCCAATAAAATGAACCCTGAGCCACTGTACCTAACATAAAAGTCAAATATAAGATTTGAGGATCTCATCCCATACTTCTGGGAAGTCGGGAATTCTCTATCGAACACATGGTCAGTGCAACCATTGATGTTGATGCCTGCCCAAAGCATCACCTCCATAATGATCTTTTCCCCTGCTGTTAGAGGGATGATTTTGTGTCGCATATCGTCTCTAGATCAGTGGTTCCTAGACCCTATTAGAGAAATCTCTAATGGAAATTGTACATTCACTGAAATTACATAACCACATCAATTTTCATTGCATTTGTTGAATTATGTCAATTCAGTATGACAACATTGGCTATTTCATGCTGATCACAACATGTGATTGGCTTTCAAAAACAAGAATTTCTGGAGCATTGAATTTCTCCATTCAAAGTGTTTAGTTTGAAATTACAAAATAGCCAATAGATGAACAGCAGATAAAGACATAGAGGTATCACCCATTGCAAGGATATATATTTTAGTTAAACAAATGTATCAAGTATGATGGGAAGAGGGTCAGGGGAAAATTTTAGACTTCACAGGGAATCTGCAAAGACTTCATATGGGTTCATGGAACCACTGTTCTAGATAAATGTTAATTGAGAATCAGTCCATAAGCTAAATCTCAACTAATTTCATTTGTGAAGAAAACAACTACCTATTGTTCCTGTGTCTCATTAATATTTTGCTGAGGCCAATTCAGATCCACTCTTCTGTGGGAAGGAGCTGAATTTTTTGGATAATTAAATCAAGTTGTAAATTAATGACGTGGGTGTACATAAAATAAATATTACATCACATGCTGCAAGCTAAATTTCAAATGATTATTTTGAGTTATATATTTACTTTCAATGATATACTGTTTGTGACCAGTGTTGTTTTTCATTTTCAAATGTGTCCCACAGGTAAAATTATTAGAGACCTCTGATCTATAATAATTTTTGTTTAATATTTTACTTTCCTCCTTTCAAATCCCACCCTTGTCATACCTAATAATGCACTATCTTATCATAATCATTACTAGAATTTCATTAGTATCAACATTTTTATACCTTAGAATTTTTCAACACATTTATGCAGTCAATGTGCAACTAGATTGCATTTATTTTTTTACTAGAATTGTTGGGTTGTTTTACTTCTGGGCAACTTTTTTGCACACAATGGGCTAAATGGCCAGGTCACAAGGACCCTGATGGCTCATAGAAGGTTAGAGGACGGGAATCCAATGGAGAGTTGTTAGGAGACAGATGGTAGTCTCCTGTTAAGGCCATCCAATGTGTTCTTTAGTGTGCACAGGGTATGGCTCTCCTGCACACGGTACCACAACAGCATCCCATCCAATTTCCAATTCCCTTTCCAAGCCCATTGGTGTCCCTTACTGACAAAGGGCAGAGAGTTTGCAGAGATAATTTCCAAGATGGCACAGTGGAACTCAAACCAGGAAACTGCAGATTATGATCCTGGCTTGATACCGACTGAGCCACCTCTATCCCACTAGGGGTATTCAAATATATATGTATACCCATTTATATTTGATTTTGGCTTACAAGTTTCTTGCTAACTATAGCTTAGTTATAGTTACAAGCTACTAACTATAGCTTAGTTATAGTTACAAGCTACTAACTATAGCTTAGTTATAGTTACAAGCTACTAACTATAGCTTAGTTTATAGTTACAACTAACTATAGTTATAGTTACAACTAACTATAGTTATAGTTTCAAACTATAGTTCTTAGTAAGTCAAAATCAAATATAAATGGGTATACATATATATTCAAAGTTTAATAACAACACATATCATACATATGACATTTTTTTTAAATTACCCACCTACCTTATTGTCTGTAGACATGTCCATGATTCACAGCTCCAAAGTTTAAGTTCTTGATTATTATCAGCACCAGTAATGGCAAATCTCCAAAACTGCACACTAATAGGAACAGAAACAACTTATAAGCCCGGTTCAAGAATTAGGAAAATATTTTTTATTGTAATCTATTTTGACGATTTATCCTTAAAGGGAGATCACATGACAGATAATTTTTAAATTTGCTGTTGATTTAGGTGTTAAAGTGCTCTTAACCCTTCCAGTGTCCATGTCATCTGTACACATTCAGAGAATCCATAAAAATATGTGGAGGATGTATACACGTTTTTAGTACAACAAAAAAAATATGAATTTTTTTAAAAATAAAAATTGCAGTTGTAATTTTATATATATATATCTTGTAAAAATATATAATTCAGGCTTCAAAAATAATATTTTGCTTTTTAATTTGATGCATATTTTACTATACTACAATGTAAATAATTTTATAAAGCCATCTGATTGACATTTTTTAGAAGCACTTAACGGTATTGCCGATTTGTTTGTTAACATTCCTATTTGCTGAAGCAACCATCTGATTTAAGCTCACAAGTTTGATTTGAGCTATTATCAACAAATTTTTCCCTAAATTTTCGAAAATCTAAAAATTAACAAAAAAAATGCTATTTTCAAAAATGATAGATTTTGGAAGTAATTACAAAATATGTACTGTCATTTCTTTTTCTGTTTCACACTCTTTTCTGTCAAAAACCTAGTCAGTATACCCTAGCTATTTTTATCAGTTTTCCCAGCATTCTATGCATCATTCCTGCCTTCAAATCGAAACTAAAAGTAAACATGTCCTTCTTAGAAATTCTGGTTGGACCTGCATTTAATTAGTTATGCTTCACTGATGCAAACAAGCCACAGATGGCTGATGCAATCTCCATTGCTTGTGCTATGTGTTGTTTACAGTTTTGGTCCAGCATATTGGATACTCTATGTCAAGTTAGTATATTTTTTTTATATTTAAACTTTAGTTAGTTTTCATTACAGTAGATTTATTTTTGGAATTTAGCGATCTTTTGGCCGATTGATAAGTATTGATTTTTTCACAGTTATGCTATATCGTATGGCCGGCCTACAACTTGTGGTAACATCGCATTAGGCTATATGTCAATTTTTAATTTATTATTTATTACTTTTACAGTAAAACTTTAAACTAGTATCATTTTCTGAAAATAAATGAGTTTTTGGATAAAAAAGCAAATTCATTTCTATAGATTTTCTTCGATTAATTAGCGATCTTATGATCGGCTGATTTATAAATTTTTCCAAGTTATGCTAGATCGGAGGCCGGTTAAAAGTTGTTGCAGATATTTTATTTAACATTTCATTAGGCTATATGTAATTTTTATTTTATTATTTCTTGTTTTTTTCGTAAAAAAAACTTTGAGCTTGTACCGTTTTCTGAAAATGAATGTCTTGTATACGAAAACAAAATAGACTTCCATTGCTACGGAAATTGGCCATCATTTGGGAGGGCAATTTTGGGAAGGGCTGGTCCTTCGTGAACAAACCTTTCTGCATTTTGCCAAGATCGTCAAACTTCAACACCCAAAGAAAAAATTCATAATATTTAGTAAAAAAAGCAACCAAGGAAGTTTTTTTCTATTTCATAACCAGTTCAGAAAATTCCGTAAATGAGAGAAGGCCAAATCACATTGCATAACACTGGCCATGTTTAAAATATATGATACTAAAAAGAATCATTAAAAGAAATAAAAAGCATATTTCTGGTTGAATATTATATTATTTGGGAGGAAATTTCCTTTCGATAAATATATTATATATATTTTATAATTATTTTTATTCAGTAGGTTTTCCAAAATGAAGCATTAATTGTACAGTGTGATAATTTTTTTTACCATATCAATTGAAAAAGGCTTATTAAAATCAATATGCTTGCAAATTTATTAATATTATTTTCATAAAATTCGTAAATTCTATTTAATTTCGTATATAACATGACCTATTTTCATTGATTGGTTATTTTTAAAAAAATTCTACAGCTGACTTGTTTATCTGACTCAGCACAGTTGGCTCAAAGCCTGGAATTTTTCTCAAAGTATGGTACCAAGAAAAAAATTACAAAATGAGAAAAATACTTACTTAAAACCAAAAAAGTAATTTTTTTTGGTTCAGAAATATATAGTCATTCTATTCATGTGCTTTGCAATCATTTCTGTCTCTTAGTTTTTTTTAAATAAATTTTTTTGCTGTCAGATGCATTTTTTTATTACATGACTCTAATAAAGTCTTGTTAAAATAAAACATATTGTGTTTTTTATTAAATACTTGATTTTCAGAAAATCTAGAATTAAATGCTGATTAATTTGTTATACAACATGCTATAATTCCTTTCATTAGTTATTTGGCAAAAAAATTCTAAAGTCAAAGTTTTTTTTGGCTCAGCATAGGCAGAAAATTGCTTGGCCCCTGGATAGAAACCTGTTTTTCAGGCTGGTGACTGGAAGGGTTAATAAATCGTTTTGAATCTAAATATGTTAAATATTGTTCAAAGTTTGGAACCTGATGTTTGACGGGTTTTCTTTTCTTTTAAATAAGATGAAAATTGGTTAAAGTTAGAAAGTTAAACTTTCTATAAACATTTCCAACAATATAAATTAAGTAATAGCATAATGAAAAAGAAACATCAAACATCTGAAAAGCTCTGAGAAGTACGATATTCTTTCAAGGAATCATCCAGTATATATATAAAAGCTGTATCTGATGGCTTGGTCACAACTGATAATGCATGTCTTTCTTTCACAACAATGGATACTTAACTCTTGGCAACTCTCCAGTGACTCAAATTATTTACAACAGCCCTATGCAAATAGCCTGTGATGAAGACTAAATGGTGATGAAATGCATATATCTTAGGTCACTAATCATAGTCTTCTGGACAGAGCATAAGCAAATTTCTTGTTGCTTTGATCATATACAAGTTGAGGACCTGACTGATCAACCAAATCTTGAAGGTATGTACATCATGAACAACTATGAGCAGGTCTTCAAACGACATTTGTATTGTTACAAAACTGATTTCACTAAAATTACAATAAAAATAGTGCTATTCACCAGCTTACTCTTCCTACAACCTACTGATGGCTCTCATTATCGAAATATTTATAAGGCACTGTTAAAATTTTATTTATTCCAAAAATGGTACATTGGTATCAGAATCAAAACCATGCATATCTCATATAAAAGAATTCTTTGAGATGGTCTGATTTGTTTAAGTAGAGGATTGTATGTTGGAACATTTTCACATTATTTTACTTTGTAAACTATAGTTCTTAGCAAGTTACATTCAATGAATTGTACTTCCCACTTTGAAAAACCACTTTATCATTTTACTTTGAAGTTTTATAAATAGTTTTCAATCACTTTATCTAAAGCAATGCAAATAACTTCACAAACAAAGCACTCCAAAAAACCTAGAAAATATTAATAAAGATGTAATTTTTTGTTAAAATTAATTTAAAAGGTAGTTTTTTTATATCATCATTGAAGAGACCATTGTTGTTTTTTCATTACAATCCAATGTCACTATAAATTTGTATATCTTAAGTATCAATTTAAACAGGGAATAAGTGAATTCTAATACTAAAATCTAAATCAAATAGTATCAAATTGAACATATTGTATAGTTTTCCTTTCTTTTCTCTCTATATTATTGTACAGTTATACATTGTATTATTAATTTTATTAAAGTACAACTGCAAGTTGGTCATTACACTAATAACAATAAGGCTTATATAAGCATCATTCAAATGACAAATGGGCGATCTTTATATCTGGTCAATGGACTGAGTAACTGCTGCACCTTCACACCAAGAAATGGGTATACATAGAAGGAATTCATCAACTCCTGAATCAATCACAAGTATTGGTTTGAACGTGATTGGTTTGAATGCACACAAAGTTGAACAATATGCTGTATGCTGGTTTTTCTTTGAATGTTGGGGTCTATGGTCGAGTTTCTAAATCGTGGTGATACTATCAACTCACGATGACATTGTAAAACTTTTGGGCTATATAATCATCATCATCATCCTCAAGCAGCCATGGGCTACGGAGGTCCAACCAGACCACGCAGTTTAATTCTCCAAGCATATCTGTCCTGAGCTACATCTGCTGCATCCGGCCACTGCACACCAATTCTAACAAGGTCCTGTTTGACATTGTCTGCCCACCGCATCCTAGGTCTCCCCCTCCTTCTGAGGCCTCTAGGGACACTGTTCATAACCCTATTCGCCAATCTATAATTATCCATACGGGCAACATGGCCAAACCAGCAGAGTCTCTCTCTGCACAATATGCTGCTTAAAGGAGGTTGCAGACTCCTTTGCCTAACCTCATCATTAGTTACAAAGTTAAACCACCTAATACCCAAGATACTGCGTAAGCATCTAGAATCAAAAGCATCTAGTTTCCTGTTATCTTGTTTACACAGCGTCCAAGTTTCACTACCATAACTAACCCTAGAAAGAACCAAACTATTATACAGTCTAATTTTAGTCTTTAGGTGTATACGCCTATTTCTCCACAATCTCAATAGATTCTTAAAAGTCCCGGCAGCAATACCTATTCGTCTGTTAATCTCATGCCGCTCATCACCAGTATCAGTTACATAGCTCCCAAGATAATTAAACTGTGACACCTGCTCAAGACTGCAACCATTCAGATTAACTGAATCACAACCTGCCTGACCAATTTTCATCACTTTAGTTTTCTCTCTGTTTATAACCAAACCTACTCTACTACCAGTCTCATCAACAGCTCGAATGAAAGAGTTCATCTCATCAACATCATTTGCCAAAAGGGCTAAATCATCAGCATAATCTAAATCAGAAATTTTCGTATCTCCAGCCCATTTAAGGCCAAAATCTTTCCCTCGAAGTGAATTTCGCATAACATAATCAACAACCAAACTAAAGAGAAAAGGAGACAAAATGCACCCTTGTCGAACACCAGAAGTAATGCTAAACCAATTGCTACAAGACTTACCAACTCTCACACATGACTCAGTGTTATTATAGAGAGCTTTCATTATGTTAACTAACTTGTCTGGTATACCATATGATCTCACAATCAACCACAAATTATGATGATCAACAGAGTCGAAAGCCTTTTTGAAATCAACAAAGCTAGCAACCAAAGGTTTCTGAAACTCTAAACATTTCTCAAGAATCTGCCTAAGTGAAAATATCTGATCTACACATCCCCTACCACTTCTGAATCCACATTGCTCATCACGCAATTGCCTGTCAACCAGATTCTTAATTCTATTAAGCACAATCATGGAAAGAACTTTACCTGGAACAGAGAGTAGGCTGATACCCCTATAGTTATCACAAGAACTGCGATCACCTTTTTTGAAAATAGGGATAATAATAGCTCTGGTAAAATCTTTAGGAACAATGCCTTTATCATAAAAAATATTCAAAATTTCAGTCATCCAAGTGGTAACCAAAACATTCCCAGCTCTGAGCATTTCTGTAGTAATTTCATCTACCCCTGGGGATTTATGAAGTTTCAGTTTAGAGATAGCCAAACTAACGTCAGATTGTGTTATAGGGCCAACATTAAAGCTGCCAATGCATCTATCATCATTACAAACAATGGGAATAGAACTAACCACATTGTTTAGAACATCACTGAAATGCTCAGCCCACCTAGCCATGAGAGAATCCTCACCTTCTATAACCTTACCTTGTTTATCCTTCAATCCCTGTATGCCTGTCCGTTTTCTACCACATAAAACATTAACTATCTGGTACAGCTCTCTGCTGTTATGCTGCCTAACTGCTTCCTCAGCTTTGTCAGCCAAGCTATCAAGCCAAAGATATTTATCAGTAGCTAACTGATCCTTTACACGTTTATTAAGCTCTCTGTAACCTTTTCTATTAGGACTAGTAGGGTACTGATTAAGAACATTCCTGCAGTTCCTTCTTTCTGAAATAAGCTCAATTGCCTTATCACTTAAATAATTCTGCCTCCTCTGCTCCTTTTTTCCTAAAAGAGTACTGTTAGTTTCCAAAAAAGCCTGTTTAAAATGGCCCCAATCTTCTTCAACTTCAGTATTAAGCAAACCATGACCGTCATAATGACTAAGTAACCTATCATGGTAAGCTTTAGCTATAACTGGGTCATTCAGAGCTTCAGTATTAAAGGTAAATTTTTTAACTCTAGCACAACACTTTTTAAGTTTAAGTTGCAAGACACTTTTAACAAGGTAATGGTCAGATCCAATTTCAGCTCCCCTATATGCCCTGGTATTTCTAACAGAACTAGCCCATTTGCTGTTAATTAATATATAATCAATCATATTCCTATGCAGCCCATCAGGTGAAACCCATGTGTATTTATGTATGTCGCGGTGTTTGTAATATGTGTTAGTTATTCTGAAACCATTGAGTTTACTTACCTGTAGGAGACGTTGCCCATTGCAGCTACCAATACCAAAAGGGCCTATCACCCCTCCCCAAAGATCAGAGTCAGTACCAACTTTGGCATTGAAGTCACCAAGAACAAGGGTAATATCTCCTTTCTTGACAGAATTCAAAATATCCTGAAGTTGTCCGTAAAACCTATCCTTCTCATCGTCATCAGCATCCTCAGTGGGGGCATAACAGCAGATAACATTCAAGTTTTTAATGCTTGTCTGAAATTTTGCTGTAAGAAACCTTTCATTAATGCACTCATATCCTAGAAGAGCATCACTAGCATGTCTGCTGAGCAGCAGACCCACGCCTTGGTGATGCTTTCCATCCTCCCTCCCTGTAAAGAGAAATTTAAAGTTATTTTTAAGTATCTCACCTTTACCTGTCCATCTGGTCTCTTGCAAGCCTAGAATATCTAGGTTATAGCGCTGGAATTCCTGCATGAGGACATCAAGAGAATAATCTCTATGTAATGTCCTCACGTTCCACGTTCCTGCAGAGAGAAAATGATTAGTAGGATTTTTAAAGAAATTAGGTTTATTGAGATTGGTAGGGCCAACAATATCAAACAGCCCCCTGATCGCAGGCACGGGGCAAAGACCCGTTCCTCCTCCGCTAAAGGCTGAAGTCACCGATGCTGGTAGGAACTTCAGGCACCACCTTTTCAAATGGACTTTTTCAAGAGCCACATGGCCTGCCTGAGACGCATTACTCCAGTTTAGGCTTGACGATGCCCAACTAGCTAAGTAAGGTTCAGGTACCTGCGATGGCCTCTGATTAGGATTATCCACCAGCTGATATAAGGTATCCCATGCCTCTGTTCACTTAGAGCTGGCAACCCAGAAGCAAACAGAAAACACAGCGGCAGACTCTCCCTCAACAGAGGCCCACCAGTGCAGCAAGTCCAGGATCAATAATCAAGCTCAAATCCATAAACAAGTCCAGTCAAGTAGGTATAAATGGTCAGCACCAGGACCCTGTGAAGTTAACCATTCCTCAGCAGGGTTGAAAAAAAAGAAAAAAGTGGCCGTAAATGACCAGATCAGCAGGCCATACTGAACTGGCAGCCCTCCCCTTCCGTTCCCTTCCAAAAGAGAATATCTCTTTTGAAAGGTACTAACGGCCTGCACCACGAGAAGGCGGGGTCGGACATTAGGTGCTAGACCTGGCCGGTTCTGTGCATCATCACTAGGGATTGGTACACAGCTCTCCTTCCAGTTTACGCCTAGGGTTAGGCAATAAAGTTGAAGCACACATCACTTTTGAAAAAAAAAAAACTGTTTCGTTACATGGCACTACACTTTCACATACTGCCCAAATACCAGTAACACTGTTGAACAGGTATTATTGAGAGTGCTTGGAACATCCTCCCCACAGTCCTTAATGCTCCCCATGATTTTTGCATTCTCACTCCTCTAAAAAAATATGAAAGGAAGTTTAAATCAGATGAAGAAGTACAGTACATGGTCAGAGAATTCCTCGTAAAACAGGTAAAGTTATTCTATGAATTGATATCTTGTTACTACCTTTAAATTGGAACAAATGTCTCAACAGGCATGAACAATATCTATAGATAAATAAATGCTTCGTTTCATTTCTGACTTGTCCACTTTTCATTTAACAACATTAGGTATATGATAGTGAAGATGCTTATTTGCCTTTAAAGTATAATAGCATAAGTTCGGCATTTTTGACACACAACAGCTTTAGTTATTCCATTTTCTATTATCACCAATGATTTTTACTTCAGTATCAGTTTAAATCAGACCTTGTATTCTAAGCAATAGCCATACTGATTGCCACAGTGTTATTGTGATTAAAATTTGCAGCTGAGAGCAAACAATACAGAGAAGGAAGAGCTTACAGGATGTATCTTATCATGATCTGTTTAGAGACTTGTTTTATACTATCAGCTAAACTTTGCAGTTACCAGTTCCTTTCTGTAGATCCTATTGCAATATAACTTTTGGAGGTCACAGCAAGAGTATATGGCATTGTTGCCCCAAAATGAACACTTTTAGTGAAGGATTGGATTGTTTTACCTCTGAATGGCACTTTTTTGTGCACAATAGGCTAAATGGCCAGATCACAAAGACACCGAGGACTCGTAGAAGGTTGGGGGAGGGGACCCACTGGAACAGCTGGCAGACAGATAGTAGCCTCCTATCAAGGCCATCCAGCATGTTCTTTAATGTGTACAGGGTATGGCTCTCCTGCACATGGGTCCACGGCTTAGCATCCCATCTGATAGACAGCATCCTTTCCAAGCCCATCAGTGTCCCCTACTGACTGTGGGCAAGGCATGGAGTTTTGCAGAGATAAATTTCAATGCTGGCCTAGTTGGGCTTGAACCTGAGAACTACAGATTATGAGGACAGATGGTAGCCTCTCATCAAGGCCATCCAACATGTTCTTTAATATGCAGAGGGTATTGCTCTCCTGAATACAGGGTCACGATTTAACATCCCATCCTACGGATGGTGGCTTTCCAAGCCCATCAATATCCCCTACTGACTGAGGGCAGAGCAGGGAGGTTTGCAGAGATAAATCTCAACATTGGCCTAGGTAGGATTCGAACCTGGGAACTACTACCTACAAGTCTGGCACACTACCGAGTCATCCCCACCTTTTTTAGTGAAGGAATAATACAGTTTTTCTTCCGCATAATCATAAAGTTTTACATTGGTTCATTAACATTTTGAGCTCAACAGTTTATATGAGCACAATTTGTGTTGTTTTACCAAGGCAACAGAAATAGTACAAGTACAATTTCAACTTTAAAAAGTAGTCTTATAAAATTAGCCACATTATTGGTGCTAACTTTTCACTGTTAAAGCTTGTACTATTAGAATCTTAAGCCCAAGGTTTAAATACTACTTGAGCTCAAAGTATTAAAAAATTTACTAGCACAATTACTAATTACAAAGTTATTAAAAAAGTCAGATTCAATATTCACATTAATGATAGCAGAAAAATTATTAATACTTTAACTGAATTAGTCCAAAAGTATATTGAGTAAGCAATATTGTTTGCTATATAATGTTTGGTCTTGACCCCTCTGGATCATTACAGCAGGATTCACTATAAATTTAACTTTAAAAAAACTATAGTGGTCATTTTAAGCAGTGTCAAAAAGGAAAAAAGAACGAGTTCAGCTGGAAAATGATTTGAAGCAATGCTTTTATTGAAAAATGGGGTAAATGTACAAAGAGTACTGAATTTTTTTTTTTTAATTATATTCCACTGAATACATCTCTTCCAGAAATGGGTTTCCTAGTGGCTATTCAGGAGTATAAATGAAAGGTGCAAAATGAAAAAATGGATAATAATGAAACTTCAGAAACAGTGTAATTATACTTTTGAGAATTGAAATTTTAGTCATTGAAACATAAATGATACATTAATACTTACTCAGGATTGTGATTTTTATGATTATCCAAGAAAAACAATGAAGAAAGAGGTTTCCCATTATGTGGTGTCCACTCATGCAAACATCTAGGTAAGAAACAAGAAAGATAGAATTCATTTTAACGTGTATAATTCAGCAACATGAAATCAGCAGTATCCATTTGAAACAGTGCTTAGACATGTGTGTTCATTTAGGAATTGAAACTTTTACCTAGGAGAGTTATCTTTTTCCTGCATATTAACTTGGAAAAACTTCACATCTCCATCAAGGCTTGCTGTTGCCAGTGCTGTTCCGTCAGGTGAGAATGATGCAGCTGTGATAGGCTACATAGTAATAAAAGTTTAATGAATAGGAAGTCACTTACTAGTATTTTACTTTAATATCAAAACATAATAAAAACTGAATTTTCAAAATTATATTCCAATATAAAAAATACGTAAGAATCATATTTCAGTAAAATAGCTTTGAAATTTGGTTTTACTAAGAAGTTAATAACTATAAAACATGAACCAAATTTCACACATGTGCCCTAAAAAGAAAAAAAAAACTTCCTAATACATCCATCTCTCAATTTATATGCTGAATAGGTTCTGGTAAACCACAATAAATCAAAGCCAACAACTTATGGGGAAAAAAGGGTGATAGGCTTAAAAAAAAATCATTGCTATTAATAAAGAATACAATGAAAGTTTTATTTGTACATATTTAGCTCAAATTTCATTGCCAATGATAAGCATTAATACAGAATTATTTTGAATTTTAAATTTACTAATTAAGATAAGCTTACATTAATTTCTCATACATTACTTTTCTTTTTGGTCACAAAAAACACTCGTCATTAATGTAGATATATACACTAAAAAAATTGAAGGCAAAATGTTTTGAGGATGTTTATGATCTGAATATAAACTAGAAATTAATAATTTGTACCAACTTAAAAACTTATTTCACAAAATAAAATATTATGTGATATTTTATTAACAGTACTTATAAATCAGCTATATTTTGCCTGTATAATAGTCTAAAACATTATACTTGCTGCTAAAAATGATATGAAACAGATTTTATTACATTGAATTCTTTTAACATTTGAAAGCAATTTGAGAATATTCATCTTAAGCTCTGTGATCTCTGAAGTGGCCTTTTCCCCCAGTAAAGATTGAAAAGGGGCTAGAAGTTTAGAAACTAATTCAAAATAAATGATTTTTCAGAACAAAGCAACTTCTCTATAAAAAAAAAAATCATATTTGGAAATACACATGCAGAAAGTGATTAAATCCTCAAACAGCAATCTTTTGACTGACAGTCATCTATAGAATTTCTTAAAAACAATTTAAATTTAGCTAAAAGTTACATTTGAGAAACTTTTAACCTACTTATATAAATACAATTTGCTAGCTTGTATTAATATTCTGCAGCCTTTGACCATTTCAAGGACTATGTTTGGCCCTCAATCACCCTGATGAAATTACTTCCATTAATTTATAAAATATTAAACAAGACATTTTATTAAAATAAAATGCTTTTGCAGATTTAATATGGACAATATTAAATATCCAACTTACCAGTTTATGCTCAGAAATTACTTGTAGTCCATTCTTAACATTTTCTGGTAAGATTTCACCAGTGCCTTGTTCTTTTATTAAAAGATCAATATTCCACATTTCTGCCTATGAAAGAGCAAAACTATACTGAAATTCTTGGAAAACAGATTCTAATGAAAAATGACAAACTCAAAAAAATTAATCACTTATTTACCTGAATATTTTACATTTAAAAAATGGAGACCAATGTACTGACTAAACTTAATACAAAGAATATATATATATATAAACAATAGAGATGCTACTACACATAACACTTATATGAAATATCTAAATAAAAAACAAAGATGTGATACTAAAGAAAAGTTAGCAATAATTTATTATTAAAACCAATGCTGCAACTGAGGGCATGCTCAAAACCACAGATTTTCGAATTCAGCCTTCCAGGTGGCCATGAGGCTTTTGTTGAGGAGACACCAAAAATCTTTCACCTTAACTTTTATATTTGAAAAAAAAAAAGACATTTATTTTAATACAACAGTTATGATTACACCTTTCTTTGATACAGTATCAAAATTTTATTACAATATTATAAAGAGAGAGGCACATAAAGCAAACCAATTGATAAATGAGCTCTCGAAGTCTTCTAGGTTAAAACCATCTATTGTTGTGATAGAGAAGAGTTTATCTGTGCATAAAGACACAATTTTTTAGCAAGAAAACCACAAAGAGCAACAATCAGAATAACATCACCCCTAGACTCTAAGGGTAATATGTCAGTTTCTAAGTATAGAGAAAAAAAATACAGAAAAGGTTTTTTTTTATCATTCCAGAATGCAGTAACATTTAAGGTTTTAGTTTGGCTTGATTTTGTTATTCAAAGATATCATATAAATAATATTCTGAAATGAATTAGCTTTGAAATTTTATTTTGCGCGAAGCTTAATTATTAAGGAATATTCTTTAAGATGGAAAGAATATTATTCATAAATGCCCAAATACTTTCAAAATTTCTTTACAACATTCATAAAGAGAGAAGTACATACAGCATACTAATCAATAGGGCAGCTCTCAAAGTTTTGATTTCACATTACAAATTCTCAATGTAAGCACCACTGCTGATATTGCCATGTCAATCTGTATTCCCTCTTCCACACATCCCTTCATGTAAGTCATCTGGTGAGATCCCTATGATACTGCTGTGATCCTCCATTTTAACTCGTCCAGAGTATGGGGCAAAGTGGAACAGAGACATTATCCTTTTGATTCCCACAAGAAAAAAAAAACTAATTGGAAAAGATCCAGTGATTTTGATGGCGATTTCAAACACACTTAGTCTTCACCATGTCCTATTCATCACGCAAGCAGATTCTAATAGATATAACATTGTACTTTGAAATATCAATGTGGTCATCTTGATGGAAAATCAAATGTGCCCCATTCTCTTGAAGTTGAGGAAACAACCATTCAATTAGCATGCCCGGGTGTGGCATTCCTGTTACGGTTCTCCCTGAGAAAAGTTGCTCACATTGAGAATTTGTAAATGTGAAATCAAAACTTTGAGAGATAGTTTATTATTTGGTTTGCTTTATGTGCCTCTCTCTTTATAATGTTGTAATAAAATTTTGATACTATTCAGGAATTTATGAATAAACCTGCATATTAATGGACCAGATACTTTCCTGAGACATTAAACAGCTAAAAATCAATAAATTACAAATTTATTGACACTGTGCATTAGGATCATGACACAGAAATCAATAAATGCAGCAGGTTATTCAAAACAATTAATTTCATGATTGGTAACACAATTTATGTAGAAACTTCTTGTGCAAAAACTGAAATAATTCACAACCTACTTTTGAAATGTCTTTTTCTCAATGCAACTCAAATGCTATCTCAGCTTATAAGAGAAAGATTAAGTGTAATGTAATATAGAGAATATATTCATATTTTAATAAATAATTCAGAACTTTTCTAATTAAAAAAAAACATCTTTTGCCATAAAATATACCATTTACTGCAGCAGGTTACTTCAAAACAATATATAGTATTAAAAATGATAAAAAAAAATGCAAATAGAACAGAGGTGATCTAGGTTGCATTTTCCAAATTCAAACTGTGGTATGCAAGTTCTCTGAGAAGACACAAAAAATAAAGTAAAAAAAATAATTGAAATTAAAATAAATTTATTTTCCACAATTTTTGCAAACCTTAACTGCAGTCAATTGCAATTTTTGAGCCAAAGATCACCTAGCCCCAAAACGTTTGGATAATTCAGTGTAGCAGTTAGTGGTTAGCATACCTGACTACTAAACCAGAGAGAGTGTCCTTGTGTATGTGTTTGCATGTTGTATGAGAAACCAGGACAACCTATATAAAGCTTCTAGGTTAAATTTGTCCGTTATGTAGAGGAATACCTCTTCCCTTTTAAAAAATATTATTGAGGCTGGTTCCATTTAGGGTAAAAATATTTCTCCGACACATTGTGAAACACATATACAGAAATATGCACTGCTAAAACACTTTATAATTCTTCATATAAAATAAAAAATAAAAATAATAAATACCCCCTCAAGCAGCTGCTTGCCACAGAGATCTGACAGGAGCCTGCCAGTTTATATGCCATAGTAGAAGGTCTGAGAGGATGGCAGGATATACAACTTTAAAATACTTATTCAATGAATAAATACCACTCTTTAGTAATTAAAAATTATTACCATTCAGCCTTTGATTACTTCTAGGTATTTTCCCACTTTTATTAATGAATTGCTCAACATTTTTAATGTTACTCAAGAACTTTCAGTTTCTACCAAATATCATTAGTATTTTTCATTCCAAATAATATTAAGATTTTAATTTGGTGTTCAAAAAATTATATTATTTTACAGTTTATTAAAGTATAATATGAAGAATTAAGAAATGGTCCGAGTGGTTAGCATGCTTGGCTACTGATCTAAGGGACTGAGTTCGAGCCCCGGGTAAGGCATGGATGTTCGTATTGTTTTCTGCTGATCTGAGAGGATGGCAGGACTGCCATCCTCTCAGATCTTTTACTATGGCGTATAAACTGATAGGCTCCTGTCAGACCTCTGTGGCAAGCAGCTGCTGGAGGAGGTATTTTTTTTTATTAGCAACATGCATTTCCATATATATGTTTTACAATGTGTCAGGGAAATCTTTTTTTCACTTAACCTGGCTTAGGAACAATAATTATTGTAATGATTTGTTCCTAAGCCAGGCTTGGAATTGAACTATTCAAGCCTAAATCATTGTATCACAATTTACCTTTGTTCTAGTTGCATTTTTATCATTTTTTTAATATTATATGTTGTTTTGAAGTAACCTGCTGCAGTAAATGGCATATTTATAGTGAAAGATGTTTATTTTTTAATTAGAAAAGTACTTGATTATTAAAATATGAATACATACTTCTCTAATCTTTCTCTTACAAGCTGAGATAGCATTGGAGTTGTAGAGAGAAAAAAGCATTTCAAAAATAGATTGTGAATAATTTCAGTTTTTGCACAAGTATCCACATAAATTGTGATACTGAATCATGAAATAAATTTATTTATTGATTTACATGTCATGATCCTAATGCACAAATGTCAATAAATTTGTAATTTATCAATTTTTTTGTCTCAGGAAAGTATCTAGTCCATTAATATGCAGGGTTAGTCATAAATTCCTGAAAACTATTTCAAAATTTCAAACTCAAATTCCGAATTCCAATACAAAATCTGGAGATCCCTCTTTTATTTAAACCACTTGCCCAATATGTAAATGGCATTGTCACTTAGTAAATGTTCACATTTAATATAGAACTTAACTACGTCTAATGTTACACAGTTGATAGATTGCAGTTTGAAGCATCAACAAATAATCAAAAAAGAATTCTCCTTAGAAACAAAGCAATATAAAAAAGTCAAAACTTTACCTTTTCATCATGTGTTACAACAAGTAATGTTGTAACATCATCAGTATTTGAACTTTCTGCTATATCTTCTAAGCTATCTAAATCTTCAGGTATGTAAGGACACCATATTATTCTGTGACTGTCACTTGGTTTAGTATCTGAAGACTGAACCACATGAATTAACTTTCTGCAACTGAACACCAGTTAAAGAATAGCCACAGGTTATTAAAGCATAAATTACATACTTGGATTCAGATGCATACTTAAATACCATGACAAATAGTTAATTAAAATGACAAGTTTTTTTGTACAACATAATCATTTCTTTATATAATTATTACAATTTAATGCAGGTAAACAAATTTCTCTACATTGGTGCCAAGATATATAAAATCCATTAGCACATTAATAAGGTACAGTATTTCATTAGTACAAAATAAAAATGTGTTTCATGAATGAAAGGATATTGAAAGGTTTATGAAGGACACAAAACACTTTAGAACATACTTAAAAAATTTAACCATTTGCAAGGTCTGTTTCAAGCCACACTAATCCTAGAAACTGAATTTGAACATTTGAGAATTAGGCTTGCAATGGTTGAAACAAAATCAAATAAATAAAACAATAAGTTCCCTTTCAAATATCTCACAGAATGAAAACATTCCACTGGAGATTCCCCTATTTACATTTTAATATCAAAATTTCAAAGTACAAAACCTGAGAATTAAAAATGCCTATTTGTTTCAAAAAAAAAATATTATCCTGTAACATAAGAAAATACAATATTTTTGCATTTTGAATTTTTTTCCTTTGCAATTTTACAAATATTCTTCAGAAGGTGTATTTTTTTTACATATTAATAATTTTGCTTTATTCATTTGATCACATGGAAATGTTTTGATGCTATCTTCCACACATTACCTTTTTTATTTTAACAAACATTTTTTAAGGTTACGATACTCTATCATCAATCCTTCAATAAGAGTTGGATTATTGTTTTTACCTCTTAGTGTCAACATTTTGACCACGGACTAAATAAAGGTTCCAATGGCTCAGAGAAACTTGGGGAAGCAGATCCATTGGACAGTTGTTAGATTTCTAAAGATTGATGTAAGTCTCCTGTTAAGGCCATCCAGTATATTTTTTAAAATGTATAGCATATGGAGGCCATGGTTTAATATCCCATCTCACAGATGGTTCCACGTCAATTCATTGCGACATCAGTTCATCGCAGCATCATTCATAGCGACATTAATATATCACAGTGTCAGTTCATCGCAGCATCAGTTCATTGAAGTGTTAGATATATGGTTTTATTCACTTTCTACATCTGTGCCCAAATGAGCTCTAGAGACAATAATTTAGACTTTGAGAAGGTAAATTCTTCTCGTAATTCTTCTTTGAAGAGGTAAATTCTTCTGATGAATGTTTAACCTCTCAAAGTCTAAATTATTGTCTCCATAGTTCATTTGAGCACGTCAAAAGTGAATAAAACCATATATCTAACACTGTGATGAATTGATGCTCGATAAATTAACGCTGTGATGAATTGATGGGACACCCCCACAGACAGTGGCCTTCCCAAGCCCAATGATATCCCCTTTCTCACCAAAGGCAGAATAGGGGTTAACAGAAATATTTTGAAAGCTGACAGAGAACTCAAACCAAGAACATCAGATTACGAGACTGGTGTTCTAGCAACTGAGCCAACTCCTGTCTTTCTCATAAAAGACGAAAAAAATAGGTTTTAACCCTTAAAAATAATAAAGGATTCTGATACATTCAACACTTCTAAATTTAAAATTCATTTTCACACTCTCATGCATGTCCTTCAAGCATGATAAAACCAAAACACATCTCTCTAGCATTATCAGTGCTAACAAGAAATTAGATATTTTTAGCATGTAAACTTATTTCAAAAGGCAAAATTTGAAGAAAAAATTTTGTTCAAATTCCAAAAACAATAATGCAAAATTGTTTCAAAACAATTTTTGGAATTATCACTCACTAGTTGTTACAAACTGTGATCTAGTAAGAAAGTAAAAAATAAATAAAATCTGCTATACCAATTCTAAAAGCATATTTAGTGCAATTAATACTATCTAGTTAGTAGTGATTAATACATAATTGAGATTTTGGATGCTCTCTACCTATATGATAGTATCAACTCAGTTTCTTATCTGTTAGCATCTATTACCTAGATCAATGTTTTTCAAAATGTTCACAAATTATAAATTTTTAGTATGGGAATGTTTATAACATGTTGAACTTCTCAAGGAACCCCTTTTGCTCCACTACATACACTCTAGCCCTAGTTCTTCCAACTTTCTCCACCTTTAAAAGGCTATTGAAGCTATTACGAGATTCAGAAAATGTGAATCATAATATTTCATCAATTCCAATCCAAAACATACTTTTTATCTTTAAAAACAAAAAAAGTTGAATGTCTACTGATGGACAAAGTGAAAACATTAGCTTGTTTTCTCTGAAAATGAGCTAAAAAAAAATCAGCTCCAAATGCAGTAAAATACATTTCATTCTATTAAAAGAAAAATCTTCATTTTAAAAAACTAGTTCTTTTACCTAAATGGCAATTATTATATCAGCTTAGGAGAGATCTACAATTATAATTAAATGAAGAGCTTTGAGAATACATTTACTGTTTGGTGATTAATTTTTTTACTGCTATACTATTATCACTAGGTCTATTTCACAGAAAAGAACAATTTTAAGGATACATCATTTTGCTGCTTTCTTCAACCACTTCATGGACAAAAAGATCGCCTATTTCATCGACACACGCCAAAAGTACTTGTGAGGTTGAATGAGCAAATGCCAAGTCTTTGACTTCTCCTTTCAACCCTTTAATAAGTGCTCGACTTCCAGTTGTATGATTCATAACTCGCACAAAGCCATTTGGAGTTGATGGTGCTAGAAAATAACGAAACAATAATTGTGAGGAATAGTTTTCAAATAAGCACTAAAATATTAATCTACTGAAAATTAATCATTATATATTTTTCTTGTTTTCAGCGGACCAAAACAAAAACACTGCAAAACTGATATAAATTAAACACAATAGACCAATTTATCTGTGCTTATGAGGAAAATGGAAGAGGTGAACATTCATATGGTAGGGTTGGGTTGTTTTATTTCTGAGTGGCACTATTTTGCAAAGGGCTAAATGGCCAGGTCACAAGGACCCCAAGTGTCAGAGGTTGGGGAAGGGGACCCACTAGACAGCTGTTTGGAGACATATGTTAGCCTCCTGTCACGGCCATTGAGCATATTCTTTAACGTGCACACATTATTGCTCTTCTGCATACAAGGCCACAGCTTTACATCCCATCCGATGACAGTGGTCTTTCCAAGCTCCATCAGTGTCCTCTACTGATCTAAGGCAGGGTGGGTGTTTTATGGAGATAAATCTCAATGCTGACCCTGGTCGAACTCAAACATGGGAACTACATATTACGAGTCTGGCATGTTACGAATTGAGCCACCTCCACCTCTTCATATGGTTAACGTATAAATATGTTTACATGGAGTCTCATTTAAGTTAAAATTGACACAAAAGTTACATAACCCATTTCTTTTGCTTAAGAGTGTGTGACCATTACATATACACAGTCGTATCAGAAAAATATGACCACCTACCTAATAATACGAATGGTAGGTGGTTATATTATTCTGATATGACTGTGTATATTCAATAAGAAAACAAAAGACATGTGAACATCTGAAAAATCATAATTTAGGTAGGGTTAAATTAAAACACATTAAATAAAGGATTTAAAAAATCTTATTTTCTTACAGAAGTATTTTTTTAATTTCTAAAAAAAATAAAACATACCAATGATAAACTCGCTTACTGAATTCTTATTAACTTCCAAGGAAGATAAGGTGCTGGCAATTTTTGTTCAGCTGGTCAGAAGAGAATCAGTTTTAATGTTTTATCTTCCTTTGAAGCTAACAGTTTCTATCTACTCAAAATCTATGAGAATAGACCCTTTCGAATGAATAGTTTTCAATGTCAATACCAACTTAGCAATAATGCTTACCTCTTATAGCATATGCGAGATATATTCCTGACAAGTGAATACTAACTAGTTTTCCTGAATAATACTTCTGCTCCCAACCATAATCTACAATACTCTCAATTTTAATCTGTAATAAGAAAAATACAATATTTACACAGTTTGTACACAAAATACTTCTTTCAAGTATAACTCAAATTTTGATTATGCAAAATGGCTTCTGACTACTATAAACCAAAGGAAAATTCTATTTACAATTGAAAGCTACTAATTAAGGTATTCTTATGAAAATCTTTTGCAGTATTTCAAAAAGACTAAATTGTCTGATCAAAGTTTATGAGAATATGTCATTTATTTTGAGTTCATTTATCTAACAATATCAAAGATGCATTTTAGTAAGACAAATGGGTTGTTTTACCTTTGAGTGGCTTTTTTTTTTTTTGCACACAATGAGCTAAATGGCCAGGTCACAAGGATCTGAGTGCTCAGAGAAAATTAGGGTAAGGGGATCCAATGACAGCTGTTACGTGATATATGGTAGCCTCCTGTGAAGGCCAACCAGCATGTTCTTTAACCCTTTCAAGTGCAAGAGCAGTTTAAATGGTTTCAAAAATCACTATAAATGACCTTGTAGTGTGTATTTTATGATTACCTATATTTCTTTTAATTTTATATTTTTTGTTCAAAATTAAATGCTCCCTCTCTTAGTATATAATGTGAACAATTTCCTTAACTGTTTCTTAACATGGCTTAGAAGTTGAGTTACATTTTTAGAAAAAAAAAAAACCTGGAAATTTAAGGGTTAATGTGCACAGGATATGGTTCTCCCGTACGAGGCTTAACATCCAATCCGATAGACAGCAGCCTTTCCAAGCCCAATGGTGTTCCCTATTGACTGAGGGCAAGAAGTTTTGTAGAAATAAATCTCAAAGCTGGCCCAGCTGGGACTCAAACCTGGAAACTGCAGATTATGAGCCTGCTGTGCTACAGACTGAGCAATCCCTGCACCTAGTAAGCAATGCTTAACTGTTTCGTTGGTGCAAAACATCAAACCTTGACCTGCTGTCTCAGGCAGCTATTGAAATCTTAACATTATATTCAAATTATGAAAATAAATCATCAGACCATACTTAACTTGATTTCTTCTTTTTCACCAATTTTAATAATAAAAAAATGCCTTTTGGAAGATTTCAAATATTGTATCATGATATTTCCTTAAATTTCCTTAATACTTATTAACTCAAAAAGAATTTTTTATTAATTTATTAAAACAAAAAACTGCTTGGGTTGAAGGGACAGATTGTTGCTGCTAATGTAAATACCTTGATCATCATATTCCACCATAAAAATTCCAAATTTCCAGTACAAATACATCATTTGCAATATTTGTTTAAAAGTTTACAATTTTCAACTTTTTCCACCATTAGAGTGGGGCAATCTAAACTTTCTGGAGATCTGGAAAGTGTGAATTGCAATATATGAAATAGACAAAATAACAAAAGGAAACAGCATTGTATAATCACTAATATGGTGTTGGACCACCATGTGTGTTCAATACAAACTGTATATATCATGGCATAGAGTAACTAGTGTCTGAAAGTCAGCAGGAGAGATATGATGCCATTGGTCCACCAGAAATGTAATCAATTCCTGCTTGTTTGATGAAGCTGAATAACGCTGCCTGAGACATCATTCCAGAAGTTCCCATAGATTTTCTATCATGTTGATATCTGGTTACTGCAGTAGCCATGGTATGTGAAAAAAGTTTGGTCTCCTGCTCCTCATACCACTGGGTGACCACATGTGCTCTATGAATGAGAGCACTGTCATCCTGAAAGACAGATCTCTCTTCATGAAAGAAATACTGAACCATTGGATGAAGATGATTATTCAGGACTGTCAAATAGCAATTGGCATTAATCTTTCCTTCTAACGAAATGAGTGCACCCAAACCATGCTGCAAGAAAGCACTCCACACTATCACAGAACTCTTAAACAGTAAGAAACATGCACTCAGAGTTGTAAGCTTCCTTTGGTTGGCACCACATAAGCATTTATTCATTTATCAGAAATAAAGTGTAGGACGATACATCAGACCATATCAGATTACTCCACTGCTCAAATCTCAACTGATTGTGCTCTTTGTACCACTGGACACAAAGATGTGCATTAACAGGTGTGATGATTGGCTTGTGAAGTGCAACTCAACTATGATATCCAGCTCTATGGAGTTTTTAACATACCGTTTTTGATGAAACTGGCCTTCCATGTCTTACATTGAAATCCTTGCCTAACTGATCAGCTGTAGCTTACCATTTTTGCTTTGCACGTTGCACTAATACCCAAACATTCAGACTCTGGAATAGATGTCTTTGCCCAATGTAGCCTTTTGCAGATGATGTCTTCCCTTTAGATCATGGGTGTCCAACCTTTTGACTTCCCTGGGACACATTGAGTGAAGATTAATTGCTTTGGGTCACACATAATATAGCCAGAAAAGTTTTTAATTGGGATATTTGCTTGTGTCACTAATATTTTTGTCATTAGTGCTCTGTAGTCACGAAAAAACTCGCTGAAAATCGCATAATCATGTTGAAAGCTTATGTCGTAAACAAGTAAACTTTACGATTTAGTGGGCCGCATTACCAAGCTGCGGGTTGGACACGCCTGCTTTAAATTGTCATGCAGACATGACCTTAAAAACTGTTCCTTGTGAAACACTAGTGAGTTCAGCTATCCTAAATGACGAAGCTCCTGCCAAACGTGCTCCATCATGCCCCTTTCAAAATCCCTAAGGTCTTATCTAAAGGACATGGTACCAATAATTACATGCATTATGTGGGTTTGTCTTTATAGACATAATGCTAAGCATGCTGAGATGTCATTTGCATGTTTCATGCCTTTGTCAGACTAGGCATGCTGTTAACATAAATCAAAGGCTTTCTGCACACCTTGGGGTTTCTATTTTTCTGTCCATTACCTGTATTTCAGAAATATTTTTCCAACCCATGAAGAATTTTTAATTTATCGTTAAAACAAAAAAAGTTGGATGTATACAGATAGATGACAAAGAGAAAATATTACTTTGTTTCTCCTTCTGAGAATTAGATATATATGCAAAAGTATGAACTACATTTAAAATAAATAAATGAACAAACAAACAATAAAAATAACCTATTTAACAGTGGTATTGAAGTTTTGCAAAGGAAGTTCTTGATTACAATGACATATAACCAAGACAGAAGAAACACTGGTCAAAAACAATAAGATAATGCATTTAAGAAAGTTACATACATATCAATTAATGTATCTAATATGTAGAAAGCCTATTATTTTGGGCGGGGGTGGCTCAGTCGGTAGCGCGCCAGGCTCGTAATCTGTAGTTCCCAGGTTCGAGTCCCAGCTGGGTCAGCGTTGAGATTTATCTCTGCATAATTCCCCGCCCTGCCCAAGGTCAATAGGGGACACCGATGGGCTTGGAAAGGCCGCCGTCTGTCGGATGGGACGTTAAGCCGTGGCCCCGTGTGCGGGAGAGCCATACCCTGTGCACGTTAAAGAACACGCTGGATGGCCTTGACGGGAGGCTACCATCTGTCTCCCAACAGCTGTTCCAGTGGGTCCCTTCTCCCAACCTTCTCTGAGCCTTCGGGGTCCATGTGACCTGGCCATTTAGCCCATGGTGTGCAAAAAAGTGCCGCTCAGAGGTAAAACAACCCAACAACAACAACCCAAGCCTATTATTTTAAAGAAAGGACACATGTTGTCATATGCAAAATGGGGAACACAAGTTATTTATTCCATAAACTAAAAAGGAAATTTTAATCTTTTTATGTTTTATGTTTTTATTTTTTATGTTTCCATAATTTTATGTTTTATGGGCCAAGAATCTATAATACATTGCCCATAAACATAAGAATGGAAAACATTATAAAAATAGTTTAGAGTGGCTAAAGACTTACATTATGTAAATAAAGGATATAGAATTACCATTAAAAATAATCAAATGATAAGCAAAAGCAGTGGGAGGAAATGTTAAAAAAAATATTAATAATCAGTGTAAATTTTTTTTTGTTCCTTTCTGCACTTTTTTCTGAATCTGTTTGTGAGTTTAGTCTTTAAACATTATATTTTCATATAAAAATGGAATACAGATGAATTGAATTGCTGCAGGACTGATATGATCAAAGTTTATGAGAATATAGGCCTATAAATAAAACAAATAAAGTTTATAGAATATATTACCTCTGAGCAGCACGTTTTTGCACACCATGGATTAAGTGGGCCAGGTCACATGGAACCTGAAGGCTCAGAAAAGATTGGGGGAAGGACCCACTGGAACAGCTGTTGGGAGAGACCGTAGCCTCCCATCAAGGTCATCCAGCGTGTTCTTTAACGTGCACAGCGTATAGCTATGCCAAACCCGGGACCACAGCTTAACGTCCCATCCAACAAACAGCAGCCTTTCCAAGCCCTCGGTGTCCCCTACTGACCATGGGCAGGGTGGGGAATTTTGCGGAGATAAATCTCAACACAAACCCATCCGGGACTGGAGCCTAGCATGTTACTGACTGAGCCACACCTGCCCCTTATGAGAATATATCATTTATTTTGAGTTCATTTATCAAACAATATTAAAAATGCATTTTAGTAAGACAAATGTCTCACTGTACCAGCCAAAATGGATATATATCTATGTGTATGTATTGTATTTATGTGGTTGCATTATTGTTGTTAAAGTTTTTGTATGTTCAATAAATTATACATACTTATCATACTAATATGTGCCATTTTGGAAGCAAGCTTCTTGCATAATATATAATTTATATATTTTTCTTAAAGAGAGCAATTAATATGCATACCTTTAAACACAAGAAAAACGAAAGTTCTCTGTAGTATAAATTTGATACTTTTTACTAAAATCACAATTTATAGTTCTTCCATTATACTGCTATATGTATTAAATAAAAAAACATTATAATCTATACAGCAATAAGTGACAAAGTCTATTTAAAATTTAGCATCTTTATCAATAAGGAACACTAACCTTACTACGGCCAGAATTATGGTGTAAAGGACTGGAAAATACTGTTACATCTTGTCCATAAATGCAAAAGTTAGCCTCTTCTTCACTTCCCTTCAAAATACTAAAAGAAATTACATGATGTGTGATCACTTTAATCCAAAATTAAAAAATAAAGAAACAGCTTATTACTACAATAATGTTTTCAAGACTAATAAGCATGGTGTGATTGCAACAAATTTGAAAAATAATGCCAAACAGTCTTAGCTACACAATGCTATGAAAACTTTATTTCACTTTAAAATCAAGATAATTGAAAAATCAATAAACTAAACCTAAAAACCTTAAAGAAAACTATATTTAGGGATCAAACAGGGCTGCAGATGTGCAAAAATTGGACAAATGAAAGCAGGTATAAGGAGAGTCAACTGTAATTGTTTGCTTTGAATAACTGTACATAATATATATTTAGATGTTCATGTTTTAGCTATTAATAGATTCTGAAAAAAAATTCATCGCCGCCACGGCGGGAATCGAACCCACAGCTCTCCAGATTCATGCCAGAGCGCGCTAACCATTTGCACCACGCGTCGGACAACGAATATTTTCAGAATTTGACCTTTTTAAGTTTTTCTTCTTGGGACGTGACTGAGACAGCGCCATCTATACTCAAGGAGATGCAACGTTTACAGTCGTTGCATTTGATCATCAGATGTTAATGAGAAGGTCGCTAACGCTACCGCGTTAAACATATAATTGAAATCCAAAGTGAATGCACAGTATTCCCTGTTAAGAAACAATAATTAATAGATTCTGAAAAAAATTCATCGCCGCCACGGCGAGAATCGAACCCGCATCTCTCCAGATTCATGCCAGAGCACGCTAACCATTTGCACCACGCGTCGGACAACGAATACTTTCAGAATTTGACCTTTTCAAGTTTTCCTTCTTGAGATGTGACTGAGACAGCGCCATCTATACTCAAGGAGATGCAACGTTTACAGTCGTTGCATTTGATCATCAGATGTTAATGAGAAGGTCGCTAACGCTACCGCGTTAAATATATAATTGAAATCCAAAGTGAATGCACAGTATTCCCTGTTAAGAAACAATAATTAATAGATTCTGAAAAAAATTCATCGCCGCCACGGCGAGAATCGAATCCGCATCTCTCCAGATTCATGCCAGAGCGCGCTAACCATTTGCACCACGCGTCGGACAACGAATACTTTCAGAATTTGACCTTTTCAAGTTTTTCTTCTTGAGACGTGACGGAGACAGCGCCATATATACTCAAGGAAATACAACGTTTACAGTCGTTGCATTTGATCATCAGATGTTAATGAGAAGGTCGCTAACGCTACCGCATTAAATACATAATTGAAATCCAAAGTGAATGCACAGTATTCCCTGTTAAGAAACAATAATTAATAGAATTTTTTCCCAGAATCTATTAACTATTGTTTCTTAACAGGGAATACTGTGCATTCACTTTGGATTTCAATTATATACTTAACGCGGTAGCGTTAGCGACCTTCTCATTAACATCTGATGATCAAATGCAACGACTGTAAACGTTGCATCTCCTTGAGTATAGATGGCGCTGTCTCAGTCACGTCTCAAGAAGAAAAACTTAAAAAGGTCAAATTCTGAAAATATTCGTTGTCCGACGCGTGGTGCAAATGGTTAGCGCGCTCTGGCATGAATCTGGAGAGATGCGGGTTCGATTCCTGCCGTGGCGGCGATGAATTTTTTTCAGAATCTATTAATTATTGTTTCTTAACAGGGAATACTGTGCATTCACTTTAGATTTCAATTTATGTTTTAGCCTTCAAAAGACAGAAGAAACAAGAAAAAAAAGTATTGTTATTACTTTGCATTTGGATTTGAATGCATTATGAATATACATTATTCTGGTGTATCTAAGATCCAGTGTTAAAGTTTAAAAAGAATTAACACATTTAAGATCACTTATTCATAATAATTAGTTTTTCCTATGAACCAGCACTTAAATAATAAAATATTTAACTTACATTTGTTGTGTTTCAGATGATTTGAATAATGCTTGAAAAGAATTTTCTCTTCCATAGTTACTACTAACATCTATATCTGATGAAGTTTCCATATTGCCATTCGCCACAGAACTTAATCTTGCTGCAAAAAAATTGTCATTTACTACAATATTAAAACTCAACTGAATCATATTAATTTTATTCTAGATATGTATTTTTATGCAAAGCAAAAATATGTGCAATAATTGCAATACTCCACTTGATTTCTCCAACATCTTAAGAACACTTTTCAAAGCTGATTAGAAAATATTTCTTCTTCTTTCAACAATTCATTTTTATGAATAGTATTTAACTTTTCAGTAGCATGATCTCATAAATATTTTCAAAATTGGTAGCATACATTTTGCATTGTTTAGATATAAGTTTAAGCAAAAATTATTGTACCATATATTCAATGCTTGAGGTGAAAAAAAATATTTCTACCAAGTTTTCTGCTTAAAATAAGACATGTTTCCATAATTTCTAAAACATAATGAAAATATTTAGGCCATAAACACAAAAATTTTATGAAACATAGAATTCCCAGTTAAAGCTTAAATGGAAAATTATATTTCACACTAAGTAACAATGATATAGCTAAGCTACAGTGTTGATTACTGCACTTTGTTGAAAGGAGGGAAGTTTATAATTACATCTGCAGTTAACATCTATAGTACTAGTAGCATATACAGGGGAGAGAGACCCCCCCCCCCCCAAGAAAAAATTATATATATATTCAAATGAGAAAGAAAAACAGTTCTGAAGTAAAAAAAGTTGCTACAATGGCTAAATTGTTATGTTTAAATAACTAAATTTTATAAAATTGTGGAGAGTAAAAAGTGACATTGAATCTGAGTTTGGAAACACAGTTGCTATAGTAACATTGTCCACACCCCCAATACAAATCCTAGGTGTTCTATTGATAGCTACTCAAAAAAATTAATTACTATTGACAGCTACTCAAAAAAACTAATCAAAAAGGAAAATCTCATCTGAATATTGATAAATATTCATTTCTTATAGAAAACCACAGAACAATAATGCAAATGAGCAAGTTTACAAATAAACTCTGAAATAAACAAATATTTAAAAGTTAAAATTTACAGTAAAAATACATAGAAGGGAATAAAATGGCTAATAGAAGGGATATAAATAATTGAGAAAAGAAAGATGTATTAAAAAAAA
Source organism: Ryuthela nishihirai (assembly GCA_038380435.1). NCBI lineage: Eukaryota > Metazoa > Arthropoda > Arachnida > Araneae > Heptathelidae > Ryuthela > Ryuthela nishihirai. The sequence continues at coordinate 39,355,270 of JAWZYU010000034.1, read as the reverse complement.
GCTCAATATTTGGAACATTTCTACTTAAGTAATGTAAAATTTAATCACAATTCATTTCACATCCTGTACATCATTCAGAGGATGAAAAAAGTTCAGAAGAAAACACTTTGCACTGGATACAAAATTTGTAACAAATTGAAAACATCACAAAAATTATTTACCATGCATTTGCTAAATTTTAGGTTTTTTCATTTGAGTATATACACATGGAGAAATAAACTTAACACTTTGTCTCATATAATGTTTCCAATATAGCTTATAAGTTAAAAAAATTTTAAACATTCTCACAAAAATATTTAACACAAAATTTTTCATTTGATCACATATGATATAAGCATATCTGAATCTATTAAGCTTCGCTATATTAAGCAGATAAAGTGGCAAATCAATACTCTATATTTTTGCTATCCTTCAAACATGTGACATTGTTTTAGTCAGATCAAGAGCTAAGAAAGTTTTGCATGACATTTCTAAACAGATAATCATTTGTATTTTCAACTAGTACTGAATTTTCCTGCAGCTATGATCATCAAATCAAGGACGACAGGAGACCAAAATTTTCCGTGCTCAATTTTCCATTCCTATTATATGTTTGCAACTACTTTTTTTTTTCTTTTTCAAATTTTATATTCAGCTTTATTTAAGAGTTCACTATCTGTATGCCTAAGATATATACTTGTCTACTGTACATTCAAATGTAGCACTAATTCAGGCATTTGAGACTTTTGTGAATTAGGCAATCACACAATTATTGCAATTATCTGGGTAATGAAATCTGTTAATTTTCAGATGAGGATCAATTACTGAATATGCTTGACTTTTGTGATTAGCCTCCAGAATTGTTTCTACACAACATGATACTGATCACTCAAGATTCACATACTGTTAAAACAACCCAATTTAAACTTAAACTTTGTAAATATATATTTATCAAGGAGTACAGCTAATCACATTTACTGCAGCTAAATATGGATGCTCTCACATGAGTAATTATATATTCTTCCATATAAGAGCTCTATTGCTGGACCTTCATACAGATTTCCTTGTCTTAGAGAATGTCTGCATGCTTCCTGCCTCTTTGCAAATCACTAATCTTTGAAGTCTCATAAAAGCATAAAACTGTGGCCTAGAAAATTTTTACTCTTTTTTGCAGAAAAAAAACTGAACTTTAGATTTCATCCTGCACTTACTAATAGATGTGTATATATATATAGATCAAGTTACATGTCAAATGAAAGAACATTTCATTCTGAGAAATAAAATAATAAATTCAAATGAAAGTGAAAGATATTTAAGCCTAAATTTAAACTAAAAGAATGCATATCACCTCTAGTGTGTATGGAAATCTGATTTTCAAAGAAAATGAAGTTTTTAATTTACCTACTTTTTCACTCCTCAAATGTTTTAATTTGAGCTAATGGATGATGGGGAAAATGTACATAGTAGTATTTTATAAGTAATTATAAAACATAAAAAGTATCTGTCTTTATTTTTTAACAAATAAAAGTTTGGTCTTTTATTTGTTAAATTTAAAAAGTTGCTTTCTCACACCCCTTTGAGAAAAATGGTAGATTATTGCTGTCAGTGGAATATCTTGACACTCTACCACAGAAATTTCCAATTTCTACAATAAACAGATCACTTGCAATACTCATTAAAAGTTTTGCCATTTCCATATTTAGTGATCTCTAATGATAAAAAAAATAAAATAAATAAATACCCCCTCAAGCAGCTGCTTGCCACAGAGGTCTGACAGGAGCCTGTCAGTTTATATGCCACAGTAGGAGATCTGAGAGGATGGGATACGAATTAAAATTATCTAAGCCATCCCATAGTTAAGTAGTTAGTGCACTTGGCTACTGATCAAAGAGACCTGGGTTTGAACTCCAGGTAAGGCATGGATGCTTGTATTGTTTATCTGCTGAGGTCTTGCCATCCTCACAGACCTTCTACTATGGTGTATAAACTGATAGGCTCCTGTCAGACCTCTGTGGTAAGCAGCTACTTGAGATGGTATTTTTATTTATTATTTTTAAGTATTTGAAGAATGCAAATTATAATACTGCATTAGTACCAATCCAGCCAAAAGAAAAAAAAGTTTTCCAATTATCTCTTAAAACATAACAATTGTGTTTTCCACCCACCCTGGGGATAAGAGGTCAACTAATTGCTGCCAATGGAAACTTCAAACCTTCATATATTCCACCACCAACTTTTCAATTTTCTAGCACAGCGGTTCTCAATGTGGGGTACGCAGTAAATTTTTTTGAGGTACGCCATGAGAGCTCAAAGGCCGCTAGATCTAGTAACAAAGTCACTAAGTTGGCATTATTACTATAACTATAATTTTATCTATCTATATAAGGGGTACACCAGTTACATACACATTTCTACGGGGTACGTGAAGCATAAAAGGTTGAGAACCACTGTTCTAGCATAAATATATCATTTGCAATATTCATTAAATTGTTTGGAATTAGATTTTTTTTCCCCATGTTAGAGGGCACAGTTATAGCTTTTGAGATATCTGGAGAGTACAAATCGCAATATTTCATCAATACCCTTCCAACCCAAAAAGAATTTTTAATTTATCTCAAAAAACAAACAATTGTCTGTTAAAACAAAAAAAAAAGTTGCATTTTCCCATTCACTCTGGGTATAAGGGCTCATCTCATTGTTACCAATGGAAATTTTGTGACCTTCGCATTCTACTACCAAGATTTCAAATTTCTAGCTTAACTACATCGTTTGCAATATGCATTTTAAATTTTCAACTTTTTCCACCATTAGAAGTAGCGATTATAGCCTTTGGGAGATTTGGGAAGTGCAAATTGCAATATTTCTTTAATACCTATCCAACACAAAAAAGAATTTCTAATTTATCTCTAAAAAGATGGGTTGGGTTGTTTTACCTCTGAGCGGCACTTTTTTGCACACCATGGGCTAAATGGCCAGGTCACATGGACCCCGAAGGCTCAGAGAAGGTTGGGGGAGGGGACCCACTGGAACAGCTGTTGGGAGACAGATGGTAGCCTCCCGTCAAGGCCATCCAGCGTGTTCTTTAACGTACACAGGGTATGGTTCTCCCGCACATGGGGCCACGGCTTAACGTCCCATCCGACGGACGGCGGCCTTTCCAAGCCCATCGGTGTCCCCTACTGACCGTGGGCAGGGTGGGGAATTTTGCGGACTCTAAAAAGATAAATGTCTATAGATGGACAGACAGATTTCTATTCTATTACATTCCCATGGATTCACTTTCAGGGTAAAATAAACATAACTGTGCAGTGTTACACTAAAAAGGTTTAACTCTCATTTTGTTGAAAACCTTTTTTCTATATAATTCAAATCCTAGAGGTCTAAATTAACTATGGTTGAAAAAGTCCTAGCTATCATTTCTTAATTAAATTGGATAATTCAAACACCCAATATCCTCCAAAAACACTTATTTGAATCAAAAGAGAAACAAAATTCAGAAAATAGAAAGATGTGTGCCTGTCTCTCTCAGTGTAAATGTAGACTATATGCTACTATTCAGCAATAAAAAGATATATTGAATTGAGTTTTTGAAAATTCAGATTAACATTCATAACTTTCATGATCAGAATTCACTACTAATAGAAAAAAAAAAAGACCAATTAGCATATAGCAAAGAATTATATTTTATTATATCTAATATCCCAGTTTCTAGAAGTTGCATCTACATAATCATCACAATTACTCGCACACCAATCTAAATATATTTCTACCTTGGTTTTGAGTGAGGAAATGTTTAGCTAAGATTCTGATATTTGCAGTTCTCAGAAGTTAATTTCAACCACAGCATTCCAAAGAATTCATTTTCATTAAAAATAATAATGTAAAAACGAAATTGTAACACTTATAACTAGGTAATTTTATGAAAAATCTTTTCTAGCAAGTCATTTGTTGCCGAATCAAAAATTTAATTTTTCTTAATAATCTTTAATTATTTGTACAACAAATTTAGTTCTTAACATTAAGTGTTTATGTTAAATTTTATTTTTAATACAGATTAATGTAAATTTAACTAGTATGCTTCAAAAACCTCTTACACATATTCTTCTCTTAAAAGTTATTTGTTTGTTAAACGTGAAATTCAACATTACTTTTTCAAAAAAAAAGTCAAACATCAATGGCATGAGCAATAAAAGTGTTACCCCTCCTCATCCATGGGAAATTTTTATTTAAAAAAATCATTAGTTAAATAATTTACATTAACAAAATTATTTCCTTTGAAAAAACTTGGCTATATCACTGATTCACATTATAAGGTATGAAATAAGATAATATTCAGCCATGCCAAATTGTAAAAAGATTTTAGTGTAATTGAATTTTCATTTGGTCAAAGGGGTCAAGTATTGAACCAAACTTTTAATGAATGTCCATTGAAGTGATAATTTCTACAATCAATAACAAATCTACACATTAAGAGTCTCATTACACTATATAATGTGCTTATATATCTTGCTGCAGAACAACCTTAATGATTGCACAAACACTCAAATTAAAACCTGCCTATAATAAATATCTGCCAATTTGGGACCAAGATGGCCTTTTCACAAATCACCTTTAACACAGACCTTTATGGGTTGAATAAAAAATCTCTTACTTAAAAGTGGTTGTGGTGTACATCAAATACAAATGGTTGATAAATACATATAATATTTCAGTATGAATTTCTAGGCTGTTCAGGCAAACATCATTAGCTGAAGATTTAGCCTGTTTGCCATTCACCTGAAGGAAACAGTTCAAATTTCAAACATGCATTTGGCTTAAGAAGAATGGACAGAACTTCAGCTTGTTTATGCAAGCAACAATAGTTAAGTTTAAACGTCTTCGAGGTTCATTCAATTTAAAATTTGATATACCACTAGCATAAATGTCTTACCTTAAAACATCCATCTGAACCTCTTTCTGAACTTAGGATTTTCTTTGTCAAAAGTAGTGAAAAAACCTTGTACAAATTGGACCTGTTGTTCACAAGGAAATCACACATTCCCAAAGTGTTTTATCTTATATATTAAGGCAAACCCTGTTATACAGCAACAAATTGACTTTAAATCTACTTTTATATTAACAAATATTTTGCTCATTTTCACAAAGTATATGGATTTAAGACTTTTCTTTAGTGCAGTAAAACAAAAAACTTGATTTATCACATATTTATTAGTTTACCTCACTGAAAAGAAACTTCAGTAATCAAAAATAAACATCACTGGTTTTATTTCCTTTGTATTCCATCTGATTGTTTTAGAAAAGATAGTCTTAAACTCATACTATATTAATTCAATTGCCTCCATATTTATATTTTAGAACTCAATTTATGCTCTGCTGTTTATAATTCATAGTGAAATGCATTTGAAACATGTTGATAAGCTTCCATAGACACTGTTGCAGACTTGGATGTCTTTTAGATCCCTTCAGTTTTTGCTTAGTGAATTATGAAATTTCTACAAATGAACAGATGTTGATCACTATAATATTACCCTTTAATCCCTTAATGCTCCACAATTGCCAATATATGAAGTGGATTAGTCCAAATAGTGCTATTCTATTGTCTTTACTACCCTGTATCCTTTTTTTAGGGGGTAGTCTTGGGCATTAAAGGGTTAAAATAGGGTGTCCATATGTCCTGGTTTTCTGGTATTTATCCTGGTTTTTAGAGAACACCCCAAAAAAATTTAGTATGCCCATTTTTTATATCGATATATTGTTTTTGATTTTGTGAATTTAATTAAAGTGTTTCTGGAAAAACTAAGGTACTCTATTGGATATTCATTTTGATTCTTTCTTTACATATCTCTGAACAAATAAGGAGAATAAATAATATATAAAACATTATAAATAAAAATTTCATTTTATGAAAATTATAATTGTAGTGTTGGCAGCATTCCAAACATTTTGCAAACAAATTTTACCTTGGATTATCTTATCACAAATAGCATGTTATCTATGATGTCATAAAAAATGTCAGATAAAAGCAGATATCAATTTCAATTAAAGATTAAATAGTAATGCCATTTTATCTACATGTATTAATGTAATTTTAATTAAAAGTACGGTAAATATTTCAAAATCATTTCTCACAATTTAACTTTTGCTGCCTTAACTGGCATAACAAAATGAATTTGTGATAGCAGGGCTACTTTAGTTGTATGGACTTATTTTAGATTTGCATCGACCTCTTTTTTTTCCCATTCATACCATAATGAGTCCATTTCACAAGTTATAGAAAACAAAACTGTGTGAAGATCAATTCTCAAGTTGCAACAAATAATTGTCACATATAAGTAGCAAGCAAAAAGAAACCTACTTTAAATAAATCATTGGAAACTCTGATAACAAATATATACTTATCATTTTCTCTCGTTTAATTTCGCTTATCTATCACTTTTTTTTTCAAAATTACTTGTTTTGTTAATTTTGCCTTGGTGGCATGTTAACTTCGTAATTGTTATGTAATTATCAATTCAAAACAAAACTAAATTGAAATCACAGAAATTTTCTGGGCTTGCCAGTTAATTTTCTGGGTATAAGGCCAATGATTAAGCAATTAAATAAACAATAAGCCAATGTAGAGCAAACAATTAAACTTGAGTCAATGTATAGAAAGTTAGTATATTTTTGAAGGAATTAAAACAAAGAACTGCAGCTTATGCATAAATTCAGAACATATTAATCCTTTTAGTATCATTTTATAAAGTTAAAATTTTGCTTTATGCAGAACGCTTTTACTTTGTTAATCACGTGTATTATGTTCAGATTTAAATAATATTTAATGAAATATTTCCTTATGACGATACTAGTACACTTGACGCGCCCAAAAAAAAAACATTAATGCGAATTAATTGTTTTTAACTCACATTTACCCGCAACATTTGTATCAACGATCAATACACGAAATTTAGGCTTACTTACATTACCTTTGCAAAGGCGAAAATATACCTCATTTATTACTATAATTAATACTGTAACTAATAACCAAAGGAGAAATTACAATTACCAGCATCAGATTCTGCTTTCCCAACATTCAAAATATTTTTCAAGTGTTGTGTTGCTTCTGTTGTATCAATATCAGGATGACCATTCATAGCTGGATTGGACTATAACGAAATCAGAAACACTTTCTGACGTTTCAACCCAAATTTATTTCACCCGTCCTGCACGCTCAACACTGAACCAAAACTGCTCACCATTGTCATTTAGTGGTGTCGAGATTACGCCGCATACAGATCCATGTATTCATCGATTATATTATGCACTCTTGATACCAATTACGATTTGTATTACAGCAGTGAAAATAGAAAAATATATATATTTACGTGAATTGCCTATTTAAGGTAGTTTTAAAGTCATGGGAGAAGTTTGCATTTGTAATTATGTTTATTGTTCTCAAAATTTAGATACTTTGTACCATAGGATATTTGCTTTTCCAGCAGACAGCAATCAAAAAGGTGAGCGAAACACATGACACATTTGCTCGTTGCATATTTTGAACTCCAGTAAATTAAATTCTCAATCTAGGTTAACGGGAAAACTATCAATAACTTGAAAAAATGCTTCCATTCATATATTTTACCCCTCTGGAAAATACGTAAATATTGCATATTCCATTTCCTCCTTTAGAAATGCACTAACTGAAGAGAATTAATTGACAGCTCGGCCGAAATGTTTTGAAAAGTCAAGTCATCAAGTCAAAGCCTAGGGTTAATAAAAATAGATGGAATGCAAAGAAAAAAGACAGGGTAAAGCATACATATAGTAAAGGGAGTATATATTTTGAAAAAAGAGACCTTATTTGTAAGAAATTAACGGTTGTACAATATACGAATGAATTGAAAAGATTAAATTATTAAAAAAAAGGAAATGATGAAACTAAAGATTTAGAGATATAGCTCTAAAGTATTTTATAAAAAATATCAATATTATATAACGAGTCAAAATTCACAGTCAATGAACTTGAAAAACGTACTTTTCCATGACCTCTCCCTCCCCTATATATGCACACACACACACACACACCACACTAGGGGCATACAAGAACATATTCTGCCTTTTTATTTTTTTCAAGATGACAAAGCTTAGTTGTTCGGATAGCAGGGGCAATTAAAAAAGAAACTCTGAAATTGCACTACGCTGAATGGCAAAATTAAAATAACACAACAAAATGAGTCGCAATTTTTTATTGTACAATATAATTAAACAAAATTTGCCAAGAAATATATTATAGTACAAAAAGTACTATAATACATGTATCATGTGTACACAAAGAAGAAACATATAGAAAACGAGAACCCCCAGAACGGAAATGAACGCATTACAATGATTTTAAAACAAGAAAATATTGTGCCTCACAGAACTTGACTTCAAATGCTCGAAAATATGCACGTATGATGTTAATATGGTATGATCCCCTCTGACAGTTAAACAGGCCTGACAGCGTCAATATATGCTTAATATAAGGTTGTTCAGAAGGGCTTCAGGCTAAAAATCCCATTCTTCTACAAGAGGTAACTTTGTCTCGTGGAGTGACAGAGGAAGTGACTAACATTGTCATGTCATTGCACTTGGCGACCTTGCTGGACTGGTCATTTGTTGTACAGATTTTTAAGTGCTCCTGCCCCAGGTTAGCTCTGTGCAGATGGACATTGTCGATCATAAGCATGAAATCAGCGCCAACCGCATCCCGAAATAGTCACATATGAGGTTCAAGGATCTCTTCTCTATACCTTTCAGTATTTATAGAGCCTCGATCAAACACACATGAAAAGGTTTACAGCTGTTGATGGTAATGCAATCTCAGAACAGCACACCACCTACACCATAAGTATCTCTTTCTCTGACATTGGAGGATGTTATTGCATTTCTTGTTCTCTCTAGATTAGACGTCTGCTATAGAATCTAGCTCTAGGCTAAATCGAGACTGATCAGAAAATAGAAAATTGCCACATTGTTCAGAGCTTTAAGTAAAATGTTGGTGCCACCATTTTAGAAAGGTTTTTTGGTGGTTGGGGTAATGGGGACACAAAATCCTCTGTCTCACCAATCCCCAACCAGTGTCGGACAAAGATATTTTGGTGCCAGTCAGGGAATGTCGGGTCACCATGGTCACTAGCGTGATTAAAATATATGTACAATTACTAATGGTGCTCAAAAACTCAGGTATCCCAGTATTCCTATTTACACTTTTATTATTACATATATCTGTTTACATAATCTGGCCTTATCTCATGGGCCCAGCTAGGATGCAGCTCGCCTTCCATTGGTTCTCTCCCTCTCTCTCCCAAGACGTTCAGAGAGGGGTCTTTCCCACTCTTTTCATCAGTTCAGAGAGGGATCTTTCTTTCCCACTCCACATATATTCCACATATATATATATGTCTTATTTTATTCCCATTGTTATACTATCAGTTAGAAAAACATCACATGTTGAAAAACATCACATGGAATGTTCAGCCCTCACCCTTTGCCGAAATGACGCTATATGTGGTCAAACGGTTCATGGAGACAAATCACATCCCTTGGAAAAGATGCAGTTGAGAACTGAACTCCAAGAATCAGCACTCTATAAAATGAGAAGGGGGGGGGGGGCCTCACGTCGGAAACATTCGACCCTTGAAAACAATATTATTTAAAACTTGATTCAAATTTTTTTGGGGGATGGGGGGTAGGGAGGGGTGGACGACTGAGTTTCGAGAAAGAAAATGATATACCTACTACATATTTTGCAAATGATATTTATTAAATGTATGCAACATTGTAAATAAATTATCTTTACTTTCACATTTTTTCTGTCACTCACTACTTGATAGTTACAAAATCACAAATACTAAAAAATTATTTAAAATATGATAGGGTTGTTTATTATGCATTTTATTTAGAAGTTATATTTTCTGGCATTGACGTTTGCAAAACATTTTATACTTTCCAACTATTCAATTTCTTCGTTTGTGCCCCTATAGGTTAGCAACTCCCCCCTACGCCATGGGATGCTGCCTGGTTGGACTGTCCCCAATTACAGCCCTGTCCCCAACCATCTAGCACAGAACCCTCTCACATTAAGCCTATGCTGGAAATCCTTTTATATACGACTGCACAATTGCGAGAGACAATTGACAAGAAGTGGTATTACAGCTAGATAATGGTCAGTTCAAAATCAAGTAGCTCATTGACGACCTTCGCCAACCACTCTGTTAATAGTTCCTGTCTCCTGGAACTGTTTCCAAATTGTCCATACCACTTTTCTCAACATATTGAGCCATGTATATATTAAAGCAGATATTGATTATATAAATATATATAAATCATATATATAACATAAGTCATAACCTCTGACGGCAGCTATCCTGCTTCAAGTCTGCCAACAGCCCACCATAGCATGGAATCATCTAAACTAGGGGTTCTCAAAATGGGGTAAAATTTTTTGAGGTACGCTGTGAGAGCTCAAAAGTCGCTAAATCTAGTAACAATCTAGTAACAGTTGCAATGATAAAAAAAATTCTCTATGGGAAAACGGAATTAAAAAGAAGAGCTCTGACCAATTTCAGCGAATAGCTTCATTTCTTAAAGAAAATGAGCAAACGATTGCAGACTGTGGACATCAGACAACAAATATCAAAACAAAAAGACATCATACAACAAATAATCGTTCATTTAAACACTCTAAAAACACTTAAAAGGCAGTATTTTCCACCTCCCGCATTCCCCGAAAGGCAAGAATGGATTCGAGACCCACATTTGATTTCGAAATATGTAAGCTTCCATTGTCCAATAAAGAAGAGTTGATTGAGATATCATGTGACAATAGTTTAAAAAGCATTCATTCCAAAAAGCCATTGATTAGTTTCTAGATTGGAGTGGAGAAGGAATATCCGACCTTGTCAAGAATTGCAGTCAAATATTTGTTACCTTTCACAACAACTTATTTATGTGAAACCGGTTTTTCATCTTTAACTGCTTTAAAAAATAAATATAGGAACAGACTGGATGTTGAAGATGACTTGCGATTCTACCTTAGTAAGATAACCCCAACCATTGATGAACTGTGCAATCGTAAACAAGCGCAGCCATTTCACTGATTACCCAGTAAAATGATTATAATTTTAAAAGATTTGCTAAATTATTTGTCATTTTTTGTGTTTTCGATATATGTAACTTATGAATACAAAATTTAATGTGTATATATATATATGTCATATTTTATTCCCATTGTTATACTATAACTATAGTTTTATCTGTCTATACAAGGGGTACGCCAGTTACATACACATTTCCAGGGGGTACGTGAAGCATAAAAGGTTGAGAACCACTGAGCTAAACGATAATGACTTGGCATTTTCAGTAGCAATGAATTTAATTTATTTTTAATGAGTTTAATCTTCTTTGCTCTGTGCTTGACAAAATTAAGATATACTAAAAAAAGATATCTTAATTTTTTATTGTACGATGAAACTGAGCAAAAATTTGACAAGGTCTGGATTATAGTAAGCTATTGTTTATTTCTGAGGTCCTGCCATGATCTGCCTTGATTGGATACAGCTTCCTGTCAGTTTACTTCATTAATAACTGATGCCTTAATTAATATATTAATTCAATTGTTTATTCCATCTGTGAAGACAATCTTCAAGTACAGAAGATGTATCCAAATATGCTGTCAGTCAGCTTCCTGTCATACCTCTGTGGCAAGCAGCTGCTTGAGGGGGTATACATATATTATATATATTTTAAAATGAAGTGATCTGGTAGCAGCTCGTGTTTTTATCAGAATTAGTGATTTGTGTTAAAAGGAACTGTGGGGTCACAGATCAGTTTCGATTGTATATTCAAAATTTGCAGATAGTGTTGCCTATATTATCGCATGATTATTGTAAAATCGTTAAATATGAAAGGTAGGTGGGTTTCCATTTGCGAATTTAATGTTTTCCTGAAAACTACCTTGTAAACCAAATTCCTGCAAAACTAGAATTCAACATATAATATTTGATATGTTCAGGTTAGTTGGAGTATGTTCCTATATTAGCCTTCCCAACCCATTCCTAAATGATATAAATGCAAGTAATAAAAGGAAGATCAAACTTTATACAAGTACAGTAAAGAAAGATTTTAATTAAAAAAATCAACTTAATAACAAATATTTTAGATTTGATTGCCATTGGCATCAGCAGGAATTTGTTAAAGGAGTAGTTAGGGGGAAAAATTCTTTTCGGGCAGTCCAAAAATTTAACGTTTCAATATATAAATATTTAGGTTGAGCTGTTCATTAATGAGCACAGTTGAGAATACAACAATCATGCATATACATCATCAGGCCCAGATTTATAAATAAATAAATAAAGGAGAGTTGCCAGTATAATATTATTTCATCTGTTTCAGAGGTTTTTCAAAAAATTTGAAAAATGTATGATTACCCAATCGGTAGACTCTTAATCTATGCTGTCATGCTGCTCCACAAGGCTTTGTTGAATTCCATTGCAACACACTAATTGTGCTTTTTGGGAGCATCATCATCCTCAAGCAGCCATGGGCTACAGAGGTCCAACCAGACTGTGCAATTTAGTTCTCCAAGCAAGTCTGTCCTGAGCTACATCTACTGCATCTGGCCACTGCACACCAATTCTAATAAGGTCCTGTTTGACATTGTCTGCCCACCGCATCCTTGGTCTTCCCCTCTTTCTGAAGCCTTTAGGCACACTGTTCATAACCCTATTCGCAAATCTATAATTATCCATACGGGCAACATTGCCAAACCAACGGAGTCTCTCTCTGCAAAATATGCTGCTTAAAGGAGGTTGCCGACTCCTTTGCCTAACTTCATCATTAGTTACAAAGTTGAACCACCTAATACCCAAGATACTGCGTAAGCAGCTAGTTTCCTGTTATCTTGTTTAAAAAGTGTCCAAGTTTCACTGCCATAACTAACCCTAGAAAGAACCAACTATTATACAGTCTAATTTTAGTCTTTAGGTGTATACCCCTATTTCTCCACACTTTCCATAGATTCTTAAAAGTCCCAGCAGCAATCCCTATCCGTCTGTTAATCTCATGCCACACATCACCAGCATCTGTTGCATAGCTCCTAAGATAATTAAACTGTGACACCTGTTCAAGATTGCAACCATTCAGATTAAGTGAATCACAGCCTGCCTGAACAATTTTCATCACGAGAGCAGTTATAAATAAAGGCATCAGAAACTTTATTCCTGGCGTTCATCATCACATGAAGTGTATCTAGAACTGCTTTAAGACATCGAATGTAGTTCCAAAATTATCATCTTTAGATTGAATGCTTTGTCATCTCACGTCCTATCTATAAAAAGTATTGAAAATTTCTATAATTACCTGGTGGATAAGTCAAATCACTGATGTCATGATGATGGATAAGTCAAATCACTGAAATCATGATGATGGATAAGTCAAATCACTGATTCGAGGTAGAAAAATTTGCTCATTATTCCAAGTTCAACCTTGGATGAGTTAAGCAGTTGTTCAAATTTTTTCCTTCTCCAATTGTTTATTCCATCTGTGAAGACAATCTTCAAGTATACAGAAGCTGTATCCAAATATTGATGCTGTGAAAATATTCAAAAAGCAGAATTTTTTACTCCTTTAAAACATCTGAGGTTTACTCTTCCTGTCACTGAAGACTTCAGTTTGATTGTTCATATTACGCTGTAAGTTAGCAGGGCTGGAATTCTTCCTGTCTTCTTTCCTGAAGAACCAGAAGCACTTGAAAAATCAAGCACCGATCCAGCGTGACCCTGTAATATAGTCCAGTTCCGTTCGTATTAAAGATTGTAAGTGCTTAACAGAATTTGCCAGGACATTATTTAACATCCCATGCGTGGGACTGGAAGTTAAACAGAAGGTTGGGGCCCACTGGAAAAGCTGTTGGGAGGCAGTTGATAGCCTTTCATCAAGCATGTTCTTTAACGTGCACAGGATATGGCTTTCCTGCACACAGGGCCACCACTTCCCATCCCATCCAACAAACGGTGGCCCTTTCCAAGCCCATCGGTCTCACCTATTGACAGTGAGCAGGGCAGGAAGTTTCGCAGAGATAATTCTCAATGCTGACCAGCTGGGATCAATCCCAGGAACTGCAGATTACGAGCCTGGCATGCTACTGACTGAACCACCCTGTTTTGAAATCCAAAATAGAGTTGGGTTGGGTTGTTTTACCTCTGAGCGGCACTTTTTTGCACACAATGGGCTAAATGGCCAGGTCACATGGACCCCGAAGGCTCAGAGAAGGTTGGGGGAGGGGACCCACTGGAACAGCTGTTGGGAGACAGATGGTAGCCTCCCGTCAAGGCCATCCAGCGTGTTCTTTAACGTGCACAGGGTATGGCTCTCCCGCACACGGGGCCACAGCTTAACGTCCCATCCGACGGACGGCGGCCTTTCCAAGCCCATCGGTGTCCCCTACTGACCGGGGGCAGGGCGGGGAATTTTCCGGAGATAAATCTCAACGCTGACCCAGCTGGGACTTGAACCTGGGAACTACAGATTACGAGCCTGGCACGCTACCGACTGAGCCACCCCCGCCCATCCAAAATAGATGTCTTTGAATAATTTTATTTTAGACCATATGTCCAACACTAAAAATAGATTTTAAAAATAATATTTTATTCGACATAGAATATCATTTTAACTTTCCTGTACTATGGAACATTTCAGTAATAGGGTAACCGTACTCGTCTTATTCTTAGATGCCCCCCCCCCCCGCAAAAAAAATATTCTCTAACCCTCCCTCAAATTAAATTCTGGGTACATGCTTCGAGCAGGTTAAGGGGATCTATGGACAACTTTCAGAGGATATCCGTTCCTCCGTTAAAGCCAAGTGGAATGCTGTTTAACGTGCAGAATGCACAACTCTCCTCACAGCTAATCCAATAGATTCCATGGTTATCAGGGAAATTCTAAAGTTCCAGAGTGCAGCCTCGAAAAAAAAATAGCCACTGTCATATAGTTAAAATTAGCGAAATATTGAACAAGCCGTTGATAATTTAGTGGTGAGAACACCCACTCATGAAAAGGTCAATTTGTTTTAGCAAAATTATAACCACAGCTAATTTCACACCACGTACCACAAGATAATGGACCATAATTTGGCTTACAAAATATTTTAAGTTTGAGATATTGAATTGTTTTACCTCTGAGAGACAGATGGTAGCCTCCCATCAAGTATTCCTTAATGCGCACAATGGCTCTCCTACCTACAGCTTAATGTTCCTTCCTACGGTAGGCGGCGTTTCCCAGCCCATTGGTGTCCTCTGCAGACAGAGGGCAGGGTAGTTTTGCAGGCATAAATCTCAATGCTGATCCAGAGAGGACACGAACATGGGGACTGTAGATTACAAACCACCCCACCCCGTTGGGGGAACTCACTGGGCAGTTGGTACCCTTCCATTAAGATGATCCAGTGTTCTTTAACCTACAGAGTACGATTCTCCCACACCGGTTTTACATCTATGACCGATTCCAACAGTCTCTCCAAGCCCATCTATGACCCCTATTGATCGAGGGCAGGGTAGTGATTTTGCAGATATAAATCTCAATGCTGGTCCAGGTGGGATTCGAACCTTGGAACTGCAGGTTACGAGCCTGGAGATAGAATCACCACCGCCCCTCAACCCTTTCAGGACCATAAGGTTTCTAAGAGTAAATATTAGTATGTAACTGTTTATTTTAGTTTGTTTAGACGTAAAATAAATAAAAATCATAAGAAAAATACATAACAATGTGTAGTTTTTTTGGAATTTTATGGGAAATATTTTTCCCAATGGACTATAAAGGTAACACAAATTATAGTTAGGCTTATTATGCAATGTCTTTTATTTATTGGTTTATTAGAACAAAATGTTAACTAAAATAATACAAAATTATGAAATAAAATTACTATACAAAATGATGTGCTAATTATGATATTCAGCGAAGCAATTTCTTTTGCTAGTGAGGCAAAGATAGACATTGCACATAGTACATATATTATGCGTCCTGACAGTTCTGTTTTTTTTCTAAACGTTCTCGTTCACGTAATTGCGTTCGGCATACGTTCTATTTTGACATTTGTATAAAAAATGCAGATAAGGTTATAATTAAATACGACAATCACCAATTTTAAAATGGGAAAAATGTTTCCTTTGGTCGTGAAAGGGTTAAGCAAAAAATATGTAAGAAAGGCTACTTGTATCCGGAGCTGAATCGCTACTACCACCACTAGGCTCCAGACACACGCTCCTCTGAAATGTGCTTACAGGGGCAATGCAGCACACCGGTTGTTGGTAGTCTAGGATTGAATTATCTCTGCACATTCACGAGCTCTGGCTTTTCAGCACATTGTTTCTGAATAAAGATACCCTCTCAAGCAGCTGCTTGCCACAGAGGTCTGACAGGAGCCTGTCAGTTTATATGCCATAGTAGGTCTGAGAGGATGGCAGGACCTCAGCAGAAAAACAACACAAACGTCCATGTCTTGTCCGGGGCTCGAACACAGGTCCCTTAGATCAGTAGCCAAGTGCGCTAACCACTTGGCCACAGGATGGCTGGCGGATAATCTTGAATTTCAAGTACGCTGAATGTTTTTTCCCTCCTTCAGCATTTTTTATATTTGCTACTCCAAGAAAAAAATGTTAGTAAAAGCTTAATTTGGAACAACATAGATGTAGTGTTCCGAAATGCAATCTTCCTTACCAGATGCAAGTAGTTTACCTTAAGCCTTGCCGCCATTCCCTCTATATTGTAGGGTTAATCCCAGAATTATATCTAGCATTACTAAGTGACTGATGCTTACAGACTGATTATCAATTTTTTATATCAGCGATTAAGTAAATTTTCGTTATCATAGAACTATGCTTGTTGTTGACTTCGTTCCTGTTCGTCCTGCTCTTGCCGCAGAAGAGTGCTTACCGTGCAGCATAGAAATTGCCGGCATGCTCTAATCAAAAGGGGTCTTCCTCGCCACAATCCAAAGCAGCAAGGAATCATGGATATTTTCAGGGTATTTGCAATTCACATGAAAAATGCATTTTATTATCTCATCATATCTATATAATTGCAAAATTTGAAACAGAGGTTTGATACTTTGCAAACAAAATTTATTCCCATTAGCATAATCTGTTGTAGCCAACTTCTCATGCTGTGACCTCAGTTGAAATGAATATATTAAATAAATTCTCTTAGTTCACGTCTTAAATTATCTGTACATCTTTTTTTAATTTTAATTACATTCATTGCATATGTAAACAATTTATAAAAACTCGATGTTAAAATTTCTAAAAATGAGTTAAAAATGAAATTTGTTTACCTAACAAAAAAAAGTGAAGGGAGCTGAGGGGTTAGTAAGAAATATAGTACATTTGAAAACTATATATTATTAAAATTTGCATCAATCTAAGATTTTAATAACTTTTCAGGAACCAATATAAAAAATTGCTAAAGGAGAAAAAAATTTTCATACGATGCAAAAACATTCTCAAATACTTATAATACATATTAAAAAAAAAACTTATAAGCATTAGGGCATTAACAACTGCCGTCGCCGAATCTAAAAGTTCTCATGCAAACAAATATAAAAGTAGCTTAGCACCAGAGATCAGGAATAGCAGCTTCCCTGCGATCTGTATCCTTGTGTCGCTGCAGTCGTGTCTTACATTGCATATATGGAAGCTTCCATTCTCCTCCTTACATGCTCATTGCCTTAAATATGATATTAGTATTTCATTGTAAACGAAATATCGAATGCAGTTATAGTTATATTTTCATACTGTTTCCTTTATGGTGAGACAGATTTTGTTACGAGTGAATGTAAAAGAAAACCATTTTGGCAGAATGTTTTTGTACCATTTCAACAGTCTTTTCTGATCTTTTCGTAGCATGACCGAGATTTAT
This sequence comes from Ryuthela nishihirai, assembly GCA_038380435.1. Taxonomy (NCBI): domain Eukaryota; kingdom Metazoa; phylum Arthropoda; class Arachnida; order Araneae; family Heptathelidae; genus Ryuthela; species Ryuthela nishihirai. The sequence goes on along the minus strand of JAWZYU010000034.1, from coordinate 39,337,360 downwards.
ATATTCGTCACTAAATTGATTTTATTTTTCTTTTGAAATCCATGAAACAAGATTAATGGCGTCTCAAGATGGAGGGGGGGATAGAAAACTTAGTTCAGGCCTTACGTTAGACAACTAATTCAAACTACTTCAGCGCTACCCATCTGTTCTCTCACCACTCCCCCCCACCCCCCCCCGATAGGGGACCACCTTGTCGTGGTGGGGGGGCCTAGCAACCCGGTCGAAGGCTGTGCTTACCAGATTGGTGCCCCGGTTGGACATAGCCAAGACCAACGATGCCGCTGACCGGTCGGATGGCGACTGTGTCCGCGGCCTCAACAATCAGGTGCTCTGGGTGAGCAGTTCGAGGGCTCTGCTGAACGGTCTGAGCCCGCCTAGTAGGCACGAGCCCTCAAAAAATTCTGGGTCGTACTAAGAGTCTCCACCCCGGATGCCGAGCGAACTTGGATCTACATATCCTTGTTCAAGGCTAACTGGGGAATAGATTAAAGTAAGGTTTCTTCCGGTGATCAGCTTTCCTTTTATAGGACTGCTGCCATGTGAGGCTGGGGTTGAGGTGCGCCTATAGGGCGTATTCCTTGCCCCCGGCTCTACATAAGCACGGCTTTTCATAACCAGGTAGTGCTGTACAAGCGGAACCGGGAATTGCCGTGGTTGCATAAGATCGCAACAAAAGAGATCAATTGTTCTCTCCCATTGGCCACTCCTGTACATGATAGGAGCCAGGGGAAACTGATCCTTGTGTAGGCAAGTGACATGAAAAAAGATCGCCCTTACCCTTAATGCTACCATTGGTTGTTCGGTTGCTTTATATACAAGAGAGCCCCCATCTTGTATTCATAGCTAGGATGATTTTTTTTTTAAACTAAGATTCAAGATTTTTGCCTCTTAAGTGAAACGATTTCGGTTGATTCGCAAAATCGCCAAGGAATAATGACGTTAAAAAACAATTAAGAACTCAATGGATGGCTAATAAGAAAAAAAAAATTATTAAAATCTTTATTGGGTCAAGAACCATAAAAGGTCCGCGATTAAAATAAAACCATAACGTAAAATTTTCAAGTAGGGGGTAATTCACGGGTGTACATTTGAATTGTTTTACCTCTGAGTGGCACTTTTTTGCACACCATGGGCTAAATGGCCAGGTCACAAGGACCCCAAAGGCTCAGAGAAGGTTGGGAGACAAATGGCAGCCTCCCGTTAAGGCCATCCAGCGTGTTCTTTAACATGCACAGGGGGCCACGACTTAGTCCCATCCGACATACTTTCCAAGCCCATCGGTGTCCCCTACTGATCGTGGGCAAGGCGGGGAGTCTTGCGGAGATGACTCAACGCTGACCCAGATGGGACTCGAACCTAGGAACTGCAGATTACGAGCCTGGCGCGCTACCGACTGAGCCATTCCCGCGAATGTACAATAAAACTATTGAAAAATATAAAAAAAAACATTCATCAGTGATTTTTTGAGTACGGCTTCTCAACCAGCTTAATGCTAATCTACTCTGGTGTTAGGAAAAAATTGTTTATAATGAATGTTAAACCAAAAAGGTCGAGCCTCCGTAACTTCTTGTTTAGACAGACTCCCCCATCCCCTTTCTAATACTGTCAATGGTTTCGTTTTATCTGTCCTGCCTTATTATCTATACGTAACACTACCCAACCATATTTTTTTCTCTAATCATTCTTAACTGGTATAGTATGGCTAACGTAGATTCCAAAGTGATATATTTTACTACGGGTTTTTTACTTCTGAAAAGTACTTTTGTGCACAGAATGAGCTAGAAGTTGCCGACTCTATGGCAGAGTATTAATAGGCCCCACGGTTAGTGGAGACTGTGCAAAACACTTTTTACAATTTACGGGGATAAGTAACATACAACTATTTGGAGGAGTGGGGAACTCTCTGCGACCAACTAAAAAAAGATTACACATTAAGAGGGCCCTATTGAAAATACTATGAAACCATTATTCATAGCTACCGGAAATAATAAAGAAGCGATTATATCGATCTTGAAATAAATACTATTTGGTAATGGCAGGAAAAATTACTTTTAAAGAAGATAAATACATTAATTAAACTGATGTTTTAATGCGATGCATGCGGCTGCATTTTCCCCGATTTCACCAAAATTTAGTTGTATACTAGATGTCGACAATTTGAGCTAGTTCACCAGTGGACCACAAAAAATCATCTCGTGGGCCGGAGTTTCCCCATCCCTGATTTAAAGGAATAACGGATCGTGAACTATTAACTTTGTTTTCCCTACTAGAAATTCCTCTCCTGTGGGCCAGAACTCGTTTTCTCAAAGCATCTCCTTACTTCTCTAGGGAATAAAATTTACATCATATGACTAGCTTTGGGATGTGATTTGGACTAATATAATAATGATGTAGATATTTAGTATGAGTATAAAACTAAAATAATCGTTTGACTCAAAACTAGCCTATTTGCATTTCCTGTGGCAAAGTGTACCAATTTTGGTTTTACGTAAAATATCCTGGTTTTTAAAAATTTAGTCAAAAACTATACAAAATATTAAAGATATTCATCTGATGACAAAATTTCAATTTTTTTTGGGAGGGGGGGGGAAGCCGAGATTTTCCAGTACGCCAAAGTTCTAAGGATCTGCTGAACAGAGTTTTGTCATCCTTTTACCAGACGTTTGGTAACCCTGTGATGGGCTTATCTAAACAAAACTGTTCATGGAGAGAATTTATAACGGATGTATGAAAAATAAACTATCGGTATGTAATCAGTGGTTTGGCCAGCCGAGTTGTTTGGGTTGTTTTACCTCTGAGCGGCACTTTTTTGCACACCATGGGCTAAATGGCCAGGTCACATGGACCCTGAAGGCTCAGAGAAGGTTGGGGGAGGGGACCCACTGGAACAGCTGTTGGGAGACAGATGGTAGCCTCTCGTCAAGGCCATCCAGCGTGTTCTTTAACATGCACAGGGTATGGCTCTCTCCCGCACACGGGGCCACGGCTTAACGTCCCATCCGACGGAAGACGGCCTTTCCAAGACCCATCGGTGTCCCCTACTGACCGTGGGCAGGGCGGAGAATTTTGCGGAGATAAATCTCAACGCTGACCCAGCTGGGACTCGAACCTGGGAACTACAGATTACGAGCCTGGCGCGCTACCGACTGAGCCACCCCCTCCCCTTGGCCAGCTGAAGTAAATACAAATTATATATGTAAAAATTGCAACGATAGAAAAAAACCTGTTATATACATGGAAAAATGAACTCTAAAATAACTTTTTTAGATTATGTTGTATCCCATTTTTATACTGAAGCAATCACTACTAAAACAAGAAATAAAAACAAAGGCAAACAAATGTTTACCCCTTTTCACTTCAGATATTTATTACAGCCATTTTCTTATGGCAGACTCCAAAGGGGAAACATGTACAGTTCATCAGTCTTTATTTTAAACATCTGTTCTCTCTGCAATAACAACATTATGTTTATGCATTTAAATTACATATGAGTGTGAAAACTTAATGAAAAACGTTTGCAGAGCAAATCACAAAATTTACAATTCGAAATAAAATGGCTGAAATAACAGGTAGTTTTTTTTTTTACTGAAAATTACACTTTCATATGCTACTCAAATTTACATACTGACGAAAGTTCACTAAGCAAATAATAATAAAAATAATTATTTGACTTTAAACCATCAGCCCAAAGTATTTAAAGTGTTTTACCTGCCAAGCAAATTTTGTTAAAATCTTCGAAACGTGAATTATTCCCAAGTTCTTAGGCAATCCAATGATGGCTCAATGGGGGAAAGAAATTAAATGGATCTTGCTTATCTATCATTCTCAGTTTACAGATTATTTACAAACAAGATTTCTAAAAATCTAACAACTGCATTATTCTGTTTCTTGATGACAAACTATACAATACCATGCTTGAAAAGTTCAATATATGTATAAATATGCTGTTCTTTGCATTCCAATAAGTTTACAAAAAGACAAGATTAAGTTAAGCCTATAATGGCAGCAGCTTCTAAACATTGCAAAGCTTATTTGTTTTAAACAAAAAAATCTACACATTTGATTATGGTGGGAATTTAAAATGTAAGCAATGACATACTTCATAAAGGTAGAATTTGCTGCAAATGATTAGAAGTTCACAGTTTATGTATATTATCCAATTTTGACACTCATGCTTAAGAAATTACAAAACTTGAACATTTCATTATTTAGTCAATAATTTGTCCTAAATGATGCAGTAATTTATTCACATTTCAATGTTAATTTACTTTAAAATCATTTTGAAAACTAGATGTACAAGTATGTAAACTCGCATTTTACAAATCACTGCATTTGTTTGGTTAATCAAAACACTTGAGCGACATATAAATAGCAGTATTCCAAAGATCTTGAATGACAAACATAGTCATGATTTCAGGCAATGATTACCAGAGATATTCTATACACTGATGTCAAATGAATATTAGCATAATTCTCTCATTGCTAGTTTAATCTAGATTAATGGTATTCAACCTTTTTCACTGATGTACTCCTTTTTCAATGGTTTAGTAACTCTTAATATGCCTTTCCTCAGTCTGACAGCTATATTCACTCCTTAACCTGTAGAAGCAGATACAAGATATTTGTTGAAGTATATATGACAACTGACAATTCCAATTTACATTTGCGGCAAAATATGCGAAATTCGGATTTAATATCAGTTAAATAATATGTTTGTATTGCACTCACGGTTTTCCATAACCCTAAAATAAGCTGCCTTGCTAAATACCAGTGGTACTAAAAAAAACATTTCACCGACTTTTCTTATAAGCTATTAAGGGCCACAAAGAAATTATATATTAGCATTTTGAACATATCTATTAATACAATGTTTATCTCACTGGGGTAGGGGATAGAATCTAAATTCACTTCTCTTGACTAAAGCAATTTAATGGTGCTTGGGGAATATAGAACAACAAGTTTTTACGTTTTTGGGAGTAACACTTAAACCTGTAGCCGTCATATAACTTGCAAACTTAAAATTATAATTCTTTGGCATTTTGACTGAATATTCACAGCTTTAAGAGTTGGCCACACATTAAATCATTATAATATTTTGTAGAGTTGATATTAATACTGAAAATCTGAAAACTAAAACAGTAACCTTAAATATTTTACTTTCAAATTTGACTATAAGTAGGATAAAGCTCAATACTCAACACTTGCAATTCAAGATAAAGTACACAATAAAAACATTAAAAATTTTCTCAAAAAAAAAAAGTGTGTTTCTTAACCAGCGTGCCATGACATTAAGGTCTCCGAAGTATTTTTTTTTAAATATTTCTTCAATGTTTTGTGTCCTTGTGATACAAAACATTACAGAGTCCCTTGTAAGAAATATTTCTTCCCATCTCAAGTTAAACAGCGGCAAAGCTGAGTAACCTTTTTTATGTCACCATTGTCAGACTTCTGTGGCAAGCAGCTGCTTGAGGGGGGTATTTATTTTATATATTATTGTGATAACTACATATACTGCTTTGGATAGGGAAAATGTGGAATGGAGAGTAATCTAGTTTCTCCATATAATGGAGAGTAATCTAGTTTCTCCATCCTGTCATATGCAAATCTAGGTGGGCATTGAAATTTTATCTCCTTCAATGTTTTATCTGACAAAATTTGTTTTTTTTCCCCTTTACTTATATGCGCCAGAATACAACATAATGTAAAAAAAACGTTTGCCATAAAATTTTCACTGAATATCTGGAGCAGGGATATTCAGTTAAATTTTCAAGTGAGCCAGATTTTTCATTTTCTGAATTTCATGCCCAGACGAAAAAAATTACATTTACATAGCACTTTCTTAAGATTACGTCTGTCCAACCCAAATTTAGTGAAAAGCTCCTAGGAACAAAAAAATTCTTAAAGAACGACAAGAAAAATTCTCTACCTAAAATAAAACACTATATTTTTAAGGAATCAAGAAAATATCTAGATTAAAAAACAAAAACGTGCATTTTTAATGGTTACTATGAATTTAAAAAAATCGTTTAGTTATGCACCTAAAAACGATAGGTCAAAAATCTGTAATGAGTATATTAGTCAGTATATTTATTATTTGTTTTATGAGCTGCAAGTTCTGTTGCAATGAGTCACACGAGCCACAGGTTGTATGAACCCTGTTTTTAGAAATTAAATTTAAAATTCTGTCTATGCATATTATTCTACAAAAATACTGTGAACTTTGACCTTTTTACAAAAATGGGTGAAAAAAGTATTAGAAGGTTAAAAACATCCATTTCCTCTACCCATTTTTAAAAAAAATCAAACTTTTTTTAAGATTTAAATTAGAATATTTAGACATTATTTTCATATGCTGCAAGATTTATATTTTAGTGAGTTGTCAAGTGGAATAGGTTTAGAAACACCGTTATATGCTTATGGCCTGATAAGTTGGGTTGTTTTACCTCTGAGCGGCACTTTTTTGCACACCATGGGCTAAATGGCCAGGTCACATGGACCACAAATGCTCAGAGAAGGTTGGGGGAGGGGACCCACTGGAACAGCTGTTGGGAGACAGATAGTAGCCTCTCGTCAAGGCCATCCAGCGTGTTCTTTAACGTGCACATGGTATGGCTCTCCCGCACACGGGGCCACGGCTTAACGTCCCATCCGACGGACGGCGTCCTTTCCAAGCCCATCGGTGTCCCCTACTGACCGTGGGCAAGGCGGGGAATTTTGCGATGGCCTGATAACTGTACATAGTTATTTTTGTGATGTCATTGTCATGCAATGTGCTACAGCAGTGCGTAGGATTAAAAACACTGAAAAGATGCAAAATTTATGTGAAGGCATAGAATGACTTATTACAATCTTTTTGTCACACCACTTTGATAATAAAGCTTCAATTACAATAGTGTAACAGCTGAAATGATAAGCATATTATTTTAACGTTTAAATATTGCATAACTTATTGTTTAGTGAATGCACAATTTGTAAGAATATTAAGTTTGAATAGCACTGATATTTTTCCCTTCCTGAAAATTTCCTATGAATCTATTTAGTAAGCTATTAATAGTGGAGTTTAGATTTGGGTTGTTTTACCTCTGAGCGGCACATTTTTGCACACCATGGGCTAAATGGCCAGGTCACAAGGACCCCGAAGGCTCAGAGAAGGTTGGGGGAGGGGACCCACTGGAACAGCTGTTGGGAGACAGATGGTAGCCTCCCGTCAAGGCCATCCAGCGTGTTCTTTAACGTGCACAAGATATGGCTCTCCCGCACACGGTGCCACGGCTTAACGTTCCATCCGACGGACGGCGGCCTTTCCAAGCCCATCGGTGTCCCCTACTGACCGTGGGCAGGGCGGGGAATTTTTGCGGAGATAAATCTCAACGCTGACCCAGCTGGGACTCGACCTGGGAACTACAGATTACGAGCCTGGCGCGCTACCGACTGAGTCACCCCCGCCCCAGTGGAGTTTAGAACTATGTTCGATTTTATTCAGTTTCAACATGAAAATTTGACACTGGCGAGATATTTATTTTTTATAAAATAGTGACATTTTATAAACAGCTACATTAGCATTATTTCAAATATAATTTAATTGCCAGCCAGTAAATTCTTACTGACACATAAGCATAATACCGAAGAGAATAGTAAAACAGGAAACCCAATAAAATACTGTCCAGGCTGCATGTGATTAAACGGAACTTGTTATATTTTCTGCTTATTTAGAGGCTATCTTCTGTGTGTTTCTCTAGTGAAAGACTCAAACCCCCATTTACAGAAAATGTGGTTACTGGTATGAAGGAGGTGAGAGGTATTTGTAATAGGAATGGAAATTACAGCAAATATCCACAGGTTAAACTAATAAAAATATGCATATCTTTCTTCTACATTATGGTGTTAACAATCCCTTAGGGGAAAAAATGTAAACTCAGTAGGTACTGACTTAATAAGACTATGTTTGTCATATAAGAAACTGATAAAAGTCAATAAACTTCTTACTAGAAAATGAACTTTTTAAAACATACATAAAAACACGATTCGGTTAATTGGTCAATTTATGTGACGGGAATATAATACATTAATTTTATTAGCGACAGTATTTTTTCTCTCACAACCAATCTGCCTATTGTTTTAAATATTTTTAATACGTGATCTAGTGGTAGTATAGTACATGTAATACATGATGGTTATTAATGTGTTCAGTGGAAGTTTCTTTCCAAATACAAAGCTTTATTCAGCAATCATAGACATATCACAGGAAATGTCTTATGGACAAGAAACACTTGAAACAATTTGCTGACAAAAATTAGTTTCATCCTGAGTGGGATCGAATTCATCTCCTAGAAGTGTGCCAGGGTGTCATAACCACTAGACCATCAGAGACTCAGTTTTCTTCAATGTGACATATAAAAGCATTCCGGCATATTTTGTTGATTTTGTTGATCCGCCACTGGTGTCATCTATGTCGGGGAATTGGACAACCAAGCTACCTCATATGATGAAAGTAATATTTGTCACTCTTGCTTAGTGTTATATAAATAATTCAGTAATAAAGTATCACAGGAAGTGTCCTGTTGACATGAAACCCTTGCAACAATTTGCTGCAAAAAATTTGGTTTCCTCCTAAGTGGGATTTTTTAAACAAATCGTCCTGTTGACAAGAAACACTTGAAACATTTCCTCCGATACTTTATTACTGAATTATTTATATAATGCTGTGAGTATGAGTGATAAATATTACTTCCAGCATATGAGGCAGCTTAGTTGCCCAATTCCCGACATAGATGGTGCCAGTGGTAAATCAGCAAAACATGGCAGAATGTTTATATGTCACATCATTGAAGAAAATGGTTAGTCTCCAATGGTCTAACAGTTATGATAACTGGCGTGCTTCTGGGAGACATGGGTTTGATCCCATTTAGGACGAAACCAAATTTTTTTCCGCAAATTATTTCAAGTACGCTTTATGTTCTATTTGCTTAATCTCTATTCATGCTACAAACCAGAAATGGGACTGTCCTCTATTTCTGCTAAATTTGGAACTTTTTTAACATCATTGATCCAGCAAAGCTCTGTAGCAGTGGTGTCTAACCATTTTGGGCTCAGAGCTACTTAGAGGCCCAAAATTCACAGCAGGCCTCTTCTCATTACTCTGTGAAACTCGAGGGTTATATTTGGGAGAAAACTTCATAGAGAGCCTTTACAGGTGCCTGAAAAATACTTTTGTGGCCTACCATACACCCACAAGCAAACAGTTGGACATCACTGTTCTATAGTATAATATCTGCATCTAACACTTTTTATGGGGAATTTTATTCACAAAGAAGACCTGGAAAAACATTTTTTACCTATTTGGTTCTTTCCAAATCAAAAATAGGCAGTAATTTTATATTACTTTGTGCAACAGACACAACAATCTGCATGCATGCTATATTATTTTTCACATAGCTCGATGTTTTTGGTAAATTTAACATTTATTAACCAGTGATTATATTAAATATAGCCTAATGAACTTGAGAGACCCAGCAAGTGATCAGAAGCTGCGAAAAAACTCCACTCTCGAATTACTGAGTGACTGTCTATTTCACCACTGTTTCTTGCAACACGTAAAATTGAATCCCCCTATCTGCATCTTTCACTCCATTCGTGAAAAGGAGTGGAGACTGCCTCAATCAGTAGTATGCCAAAACAATCTGATGTTCCCAAGATTTGAGCCCAAGTGTACCTGTGTTGAGAAATTTCTCCACTAACCCCTGTTCTGCACTCAGTGAGAAAGCAGACATAGTTGGGCTTGGAAAAGTTGCTATCTGTTAGATGAAACATTAAGCTGTGGTCCTACATGTAGGAAAGCCATACACTATACATGTCAAAAAACACACTGTATGGGCTTGATGGGAGGCCTCCATCTCCTAAGAGTGGATCCTCTACCCAAACCTTCTAGCCTTTGGGGTCGTGACCTGGGCATTTGGCCCATTGTGTGCCCAAAAGTGCACACAATGGTAAAGCAATTCAACCCATGTGTTAATGTAGTTTCCACAATAAACCTAAAAGAAGTCAAAATAATCAAATCAACTAGCAATTATTTAAGGTGTCTTAAATTGAGTAAAAAAAACTGACTACAGTAAATATGTATATCATACAACCAACTCTCATTAGTCTGATTATTTTGTTTAATGAAAGTGATGCCTTGATGTGGTTCAGATTTTATATGCATTGTTGTGCATAATTTAAACTTTTCTAACTATAAACAGAACTCTGTGTATATTTGTGTGAATTACCTGTTACCTTCCCTTACACATTGAGTCCTCATATACATCCACAATTGATAATTAATCCTGATAGTCACAACGGTTGATCACTAGTGTTTCAAGTAATTTAGCATGTCACTACATTATATAAAATAATAAATAATACCCTCTCAAGCAGCTGCTTGCCACAGAGGTCTGACAGGAGCTTGTCAGTTTATATGCCATAGTAGAAGGTCTGAGAGGATGGCAGGCCTTCAGCAGAAAAACGACACAAACAGCCATGCCTTACCCGAGGCTTGAACCCAGACTACTAGATCAGTAGCCAAGTGCGTTAACCACTCAGCCATGGGATGCATTAAAGTGTTATATATTCCTGACCACATACAAATACAACCAAAACAGACTCCAACATAACAATTGACAAAGACTTACTTTATATTGTAGGGCTGCAGAAGGTGGTAACACCCTACTGAAAGCATCCCCATTGAGAGATGATTAGTGATTAAGCTCCTATAATTCTTGCCAAAAGTGCTGTATTCTGAGTGAACATAAAGCAGAAAAATTAAGTTTTCTGTTGGAAAGTTAACATCACATAAAATCCAAAGCTTCTAAATTTTAGGAACAAAAATGTAACAGTGGCTACAAACAAACTTAATATTTTCTGCTCATGTGCTAATGTTGCACTCTGTAATGATAATCACAAATATATTAAAAAGAAATGAAGAATTATTAACCCTTACTGTGTCACAGCCCAAAGAATCCCTTTCATCTTTCCCCTTCTAGTGATTTGAGAGCGAAGTTTCACTCCCATAATACAAGGTTATGAAAAAAATCTTTTTTGAATTGAAATCCAAAAATTTTCCAACCATTTCTAATTAACTATCAAAAATAACATTTAAATCTATAATTTTTACTTGTTGATTGATTAGATAAAGTTTAAAATAAATCTACGAGTCGGATGTGCATGTTCAGTCACTCTAAACGGCATCAAGTAGTGGCGATTTAGTTTATGCCTTTATTTTGTCATCCCGTACTTAGATTATCAATTGGTTGCATTTCTGCATATTTTGTGCTATTTATAGCTCTACTAGAGTTGTAATGCTTTCTAAACTTTTAATGTAAGGATACTAATTTTTTTACTACTGGAAATTGCGTTGTTCAGAACTACACACATTGGCTTTCAATCAATATTTTAGCAGACTTTTGATTTTTAAGATATATTTCATGTATTTAATGCTCCTAAAATTATTTTTTATTGCTTCTCAAATGGATACTGCAATTATAAACAATAATTAATTAGAAACGATCGAAAGTGAAACTGCCACAGATCTATAATGGTGGCTATCAGAATAAGCATTAGGATTACACAGAACACGATTTTTAAATCGTAGGACTTTATTAATATTTTTAATTACATTTAAAGCATATAAACAAATTAAGATCAGGAAATCGCATTTTTTAGCCAAAATTTAAGCTGGAATTTTAGAATTAACCTTTTCCATAGCAGTTAGGCAGTTTCATAATAAAACAACTCGTTCTCAAATTCAGAGCATTGATTAAACTTTAAATGCTTTCAAACATTTTTTTCGTAGTTCTTTATCACTTTTATGATATATTTTTCATTTCTTATTTAAATTATTAGTTTTTAAAGCAAATTTCTTTTATGATACTGCTTTACTTAGAGTTTGTCGATCGTCAAAAGTCTAAGAATATGCATTATATGCATAAATGACTGCATAATTTAGAAAAAATAAAATAAATGACAGATTTAAGCAATAATCAAAATATTATGAATTGTTTATATTCGAATAATAAAATATATAAAAAAATGGGAAAAATATATATTTTTTGAAATTTTACTAAAGATAAAGTGGAAAAAATACAGTAAAATTTTGCAATGTTTAAAAAAAAATGCTTAAAAAATTTAACTTAACATTTTTTCTTCTTCGAATTTTTGACATTTTATTAAGCATAATTAAATGCTCTTTCATTTGGTATATAACATGATATATTTCCGTTCATTAGTTACTTCAGGATGAGGTTCTAGTTATTTTATTTACTGAAAACACTTGAAAATAAATCTGGCCACCATAGTGAGTTCAGTTTCAGAAACCCGACACTGTAAGTGTTAACGATGCTTGTCTCTGTGAACACAGTGTTCCTTCAATCTTGCGTAAATGCATAAGTTCTTATCAGGATTTCCAGCAACAGATTATGCTGTAAAAAATGTGGAAGACAGTCAACTGTGTAATTTTTTTCAGAAGCAGATTGCAGCTGTTATAATGATTTACATTTGAATCTTCTTTTCAAAAATAATAGGTGATCATGGCAAAAATTTAATTGTTGGTGTCATTTTACTATGTGCTATATTTTACCAATCTATTTGGAATAGTTTTGAAACAATAAATAAGTGATACTGCAGTGTATTTATACATGTTTGCAACTCTGGTTTTATTCTTAATCAATTGCCTAGTAGCCAAATTAAATGTCATACATCCCACATAGTTAAGAAATAACACTCTTAGGAATATATCTCTATATCAAGTATAATGATGCTGTTGAACGCTCATTTCTCCAGGAATGCATCCTGAGCATTCAACAGGACATTACTATATTTCTTAGGCACAGTGTGCTATCTCTTAGCAACTTCTTGTTTCTATTTTAATCAAGGTAATTATTATTTAGCATTCTTCCAAAATGTACATAATCCGTAATGATCTTGCCATATAAAAGCTAAGTCAATTGCTTGTGCTTTTAAGTTGATCAAAACAATTGCTAAATTAACAAATCATAACTCTTTTAGGCTGAGAAAGATAACATACTTAATTAGAGAGTTGGTTACTGGAAAAATTTCAACTCTTTTATTGAGTTGAATACCCAAATTCTGTGTGATCTCTAAAATCCACAGAGAAATAATATTCAAGAATAATGAATGTGAGAGCAATACAATTTAAAAGAAGTTATCTAAGGGATCTGGGTTCGAGCCACGGGTAAGGCATGAATGTTTGTTGTTTTTCTGCTGAGGGCCTGCCATCCTCTCAGATCTTCTATGGCATATAAACTGACAGGCTCCTGTCAGACCTCTGTGGCAAGCAGCTGCTTGAGGGGGTATTATTTTTTTATTTATTATACTTCTTTTAAATTGTACTGCTCTCTCTCATTCATTATTCAATAAAGCATCATTTACAATGTGAACTAGTTACACTATGTCATTGGTTTCATTTCATGGGTGATTACATTTACATAATTTGGGCTTCTAAAAAATAAAACAGCAAAAATAAGTTCCCTAAGTGCAAAGTTACATTTAAGACCAATATTCGTCTAGTAGAGCAATCCATTGAAGAAAGTAGAGTCGGATTATATTTAAAAAGAGGATTGGGCAAAAACATCTATCTAGTTACATTACTCTTGCCTTAAAATCTGCCTATCTTAATATACCTCGTTCATCAAAAATATTTACAAACTTTACTCATACAGAATGTCTGATTTAAATAAAAATTGACTTCCAGTTTTACACAACAGTACTAATATGTTAAATGTATATAGCAAAACTCTGGTAAATCAAAGCTTTTGTTGTTAGGGGGAATGCATCACATTTACCAAAAATTTGAGCTCAGAAAATAATATAAAATGGCAGACTATAATCTTAATTATATTAAACTATGCAGCAAAGTGGTTTGAGTTTTCTGCTACAATCAGCATCAGTCAAACACTGAATGAAATTCAACATTAATTGAATAACGTTTCATGTTAAATTATTGCATATTGATTTATGCAAGCTAAGTTAACACATACACAATTCATTTGGAATCAAAAAGCATAGATTTCACTTTGGGTTAACCAAGACTTTGACATATTAGAGTTTGACTGAAATTATACTATAAAAAAATTATTCAAGTCAAAAATTCACGGTGGCTTTTCCAAGTTGTTGACATTATGTGCAATAAAATCATTCTGAACTGACTATTATTAAAACACGTTCCAAGAACAAAATTACGAAATCATAGTTCCTCCACATTAAACTTTTAAAAAGTTATTTTTTTCAGAGCCAGCCCAGAGATGCAACTGAAAAAAATTCAATAGTACTAATTAATCTTTTAATACAATGTGAAATACTTCAAGTCATTTGACAAATGAATTCAAAATAAATGTGTTGACCTATAAATAAGTAAACAAAAATGGAAAGCTCAAAAATTCTTATTTCTTGATGAGTGCATTTCCCTCTTACAAAATATGTATTTTTATGTCTTATTTTGCAGTCTAAATGCTGGGCTACCGCCAAATGTTAAATATAAGTTCTCTTAATCTAGACCCATATCTCAGCTCATCAAAAATTGTAGATGTTTTCTGGCAAGAGCCACTAAATGATCAAAATTTCCATAGCAATCTCCAAAATGTTCATGAATATATATAAATTTGAATGTGCAAAACACTAGCCCTTGCAACTTATTCAAGAATTACTTATTTACCTTTTTTCCTCCAACGTTTCTGTTGCAAAATATCATTTTCAACAACTGACTGAACAACTTGAGGGTGTTAAAACTCTTTTTAATGGCAGCATTCTGTGTTAATAGGGAGGCTAGAACAAAGCAGTTAGAGCACATAAATCAGGTGCCAATACTGCAGCCAAGTCATGCACATTTGCTTATGCTGCAAGTTTTCAAATAGCATTTTAACATTTCCCAGAAGAAAGAAGTTGTTAGTCAAGTAAATAAATAAAAATTAGAGTGCAGTAATTTTGCAAACAATTCATGGATCTGAAGAAATCCACCTGTCCGTGGAGAATGATTTTTCTCACATGGGTCTGTTGCTTTCAAAAAGACTAGAAATAGACTTGGGAAAAATTACAACAGTAAAATATTTATAGGGGAAAGAACATAAAATTTCACCTTTGAATGTAGTACTTTCACTGTATGCTCTTTTTTAATGCACATAACTGCAGA
This sequence comes from Ryuthela nishihirai, assembly GCA_038380435.1. Lineage (NCBI taxonomy): Eukaryota > Metazoa > Arthropoda > Arachnida > Araneae > Heptathelidae > Ryuthela > Ryuthela nishihirai. The sequence goes on along the minus strand of JAWZYU010000034.1, from coordinate 39,322,182 downwards.
AATTTTTTGCCTTCTCTCATATTGGTATATACCTTTGGCCGAGCTTGTGATAAAAGCTACAGGCTATTTCGATTTTTCTGAAAATCCCCACACCTAATAATTAAGATTCCTTATTTTTGCTATGAAAAAAAGTAAGTTATCTTCAATATCAAAGCTATAGATAATTGGCAATGGAGTGAAATATTTTGGTTGAGTATGAAAATGAGTTGAAGGAATGCAAATGAAAATGGAAAACAATAGCTTTTCTTCTTGTAAGAACTGTTCAGACAATAGTTTCAAACATCTAAAGAAATGCTTCATGCTTATATAATTTTCAAAATTATGAGGAAGTTTATACTTTAAAAGAAGCCCTTTTATCAATAGCATTAATTGAAGATTGTTCGGAATATGTATGGCAACTGATTTTCTTACAAAGTAACATCAAATTTATAAATTTAAATTTTACCCGTATGCAATGTACTTTAGCAGTAGATTAGTTGCTTGGTCTTTAAAGTAATCAAAAGTTAAATATTTAAAAATGTTGAGCCAAGGTGCTATGATCAGATTTCTACTGATATCTGAAAGTCATTAAAAGATATAAAGTTCAACAATGGATACGTCTCCTTTTATTAAGCTTCATGAGGCTCAGTGTTAATGATGGACCACGATGATTAGAACTTGATTATATCAGCAATTTTCAGATTAATGGAATTATGGAAAGAAGTGTTATTAGATTTGAATTTACTGAGTATTTGGTATTCATCATCTAAGTAATATTGGTCACTGATCAAAAACTACCAACATATAAAAAATGGCAACAAATTTATAACCACAAAAACTGGGAAACATAATCAAAACAAATACATAAAAATTGTCAATTTTATTATTGGAAACCTTTTAACCCCACAGAAGTGCTTCTAATGTTTTCAAAAGTGTAAAATGAAAGAAAACAGAAGATGAAGAAATAAAATTTCCATTACTAGCAATAATGTTTCCTGATCTATATATCACAGTATAAACTGTGACTTTTGGTCACAAGGGGAGTTAATCTGACAGAAGCAACTGGTCACTATGTGAATAAATAAAAATTAAGACCATTTGTCAAATGACATACAGTACCTTTATGAACATGTTTCTAACAAATGATATAACATGAAAGGCAAATGAAAATAAATCCTATCTAACATTAAATAAAAGCACATAAGACATTTTAAATCACAAACATTTATATTAATAAATAACTATCCACTCTATTTTGTTCACAGAACAAGGACATTAAATTAACCTCCTTGCACTAAATGTTCAACTGTACATTTAAACTAAAACATCTGGAACTGTACACAATTTTCATTCTTTGCAGTCTATTTTTTGTTAATTTAATGCACTTTCTGTACTAAAAAATTTTTTTGAGTTAAAGTCAGCATGACTTTACTTTTAACCTTGCAAGTAAAAATTAAACATTGGTAATCAATTTTTAAAACAGCATACAATATAGTGTGAAAAATCACTGGTAGCTGCCAACATACATGTAATACATGAGATGTAAAAAAAACTATCTACATTAGATTGACAGACTTAATGAATAGATCCCCAAAAAAATGAGATTACAAATAATTGATCCCTTTATGCATGTCTCATTTCTTTGTCTTCCATGCACAAAGCAGGAACATGTTTGATATCTCTGCTGTATCAACAGCATGATCTATAAGGTGTATCAATAAATCTAGTAAAACAATTAGTGTATATCAACAGTTTACACTAACCAATTAAGAGTCCATCACTGGTTGTCAAGGGATGAATATACGTGATTCTTTACTGTATTAACATGTCAATCAACACAGAAAACAACTATATTCAAAGTGCTGTAATATAAGAAATATGGCTATATATTAAAACAAATGCTTCACAAGTGCCTGTCTCCATCAACAATATTAATAGGCCAATCCTTATGTCACAGCACCAAATTATTATATAGTAGACAAAGGTTAACAAAGTGTACAACATTTGGAAGCCAATTTCATATCAACAACGGCCTGTTGACTGCCAGTATTTCGACTGTTCCCAGCACCAGATGTGTTCCTTCTGTTTTCTGTTTTTTTCCAACCATTCTGATTAATATCTAACTGCTGCTTGCTTGCAGACCTGCTACTTGATTGCACCAACCTGCCAAGTCCAAGTCCTAAACGGCTATTTTTATCCACATCTTTATTATCAGGGTGTGAACTGTGTGTATTATCTTTGGGATTTCCTGTTTGCCTCTGAAGGGAACTGAGACCACTGTTTAAACTTATACTGTTACTTAGTGGACACAAATATTTTGATGACACCGATTCTATACAGCCTTTACTTTGAAATCTGTCTAATTCAACTGATTCACTATCATTAGAGATAGTCTGAGGTATTTCAGTTAGGGAGATACTGTCAGAATGTACTATAGATTTGTCCTGTAAAACAAAATGTCCTATATCAGCAGACAAATCACCACATGACATTGAGTTCACTAAGCGTGGCTGATTATCAGACAAGAAATCTAAACTATCAGTACTATCTGCAGAGAAAACAGCATGACTGAAAGGTGCATTTTTCACAGTTTTAAATTCTTCACATTTGTGACCATCATTATTTGAGTTTTCAGTAGTTGCAGATAATGGATGGTTACCTTTTGAGTCATTAAAAAATAACCTGCTGGGTGAGTCTTGTGCATTTTGTCTGGAAACACCATTTTTACTCGAGGAAATTTTATTTCTTCCATTATCACCACTCACTCCTCTCCCAGAGTCATCTATATTATCATCCTCTTTCCACCTTGATGTGTCCTGAAGTTTACCAAATTTATCTTTGTTGTTCTCGCTATCTTCTCTCATAGTTAGACTGCTACAACTTACTGTCCGCGATTTTCCCATTTTATTATGCTGCTCCATCATTTTTAGCATTACATGAGATATTACAGAGCTATGTGAGTGCAATTTCCCAACATAAAAATTCTTTTTGGGTCCTCCTCGTCGATATAGTGCTGATTCAATATCTTCTTTTTCTTCGTTGATTTCGTTTAGAGGAAGTTGAGGAGAGCTCTGAACTGAATGAAGACGACGACCGTGAGGTGGTACTGCTTTTACTTTTTGGGACACTAAAGAAGAATTTGCTAGAGATTGCTTTGTCACTGATGCATTTGTTCGACTTTGTACAGGTGAGAGAGCATTAATATTATTTGAAACTGGTAGTGAAAATACTGGTCTAGGACTTGGGGACTTTGTTATGACTTCTATGTCAGGGTTCTCTGCATTTCTGGGAAATTTAATTTCAGTTCTTGAAAATTGAGCATGGGCTAATTTTTCTAATTGCTCTGGAATATTCTTATTTTCAGTCAAAGGAGATTTAGTTGGTGATGAACTTGCACTTGCTGTACTACAGTTATCTTCTTCCTCTCTTACTATACTACACTTTCTTTGCAAAGGGAGTGTAGGAGTAGTTGCATATGTTTGTGTTACCAATGGTGAAGGTGGAGGAGGACCTGGAGGAATCAGATGAGAACCAAAGTTTCGCACTTCCAGAGGCTTTGACAGCAAACAGGGTGATACAAGGCCTTCTACAGTTGTAATGGGTTTTTCTTGAGCAGGTGATGGAACAGCAGATGAAATGCTAAAAAGAATTTAAAAAATACTGCTTTTAATGCACAATATTTTTAAACTTCTCTTTACTAAAGTTATTTGCATTATTTTATAAGTGTAAACATATCTATTAACTTATTACATCTATTTACAGTGTAAACTGATAACTATGGAGATATCATTATAGCACTGTATGCTTCTTTCTACTTGTGCAATGGTCAAAAGCACTATTTCAGAAAGGCTGGTGGGTGCAAGTGACAGGGAGAAAGAAAAACTTCTCTTACAACCTGGTTCTTGCACCCACTGAATAAGGCTGAGTACAAAAGTTTACACTTTCTCACAGTAATGTTGTTGGGATGAGGTTTTGAACCCACTTAACATTTTTGCTACTTACCATGGCTGCATTCAAATATGATTTCTTGTCAAAGTTATACTCCAAATATCCAGAAGGAATTATCAGTCTTGAGAATGCAGCCAGGGTAGGTTGCAAAAAACATTCGACTAGATCAAAACATTCAACATTAGTACCAATGTGACAAAGTGTCTTGTGTTCAGTTGATTTACTGGTGCAAAGAACTCCACCAGATGGTATTTTTTCTTTACTTCACCAATCATCTGCATCTATCAACTATCCTCAGAGATTTATGCCAATTTCTGTTGAACTTTGTGCTCATTCTAATTTCATCTCATGACTGTTAAAATCTTCAGGTAGCCTAAATTCAGGGTATGCATTATCAGTAGGGCTGTAAATTTTCTTTTTTTTTTTTTTGCAGGGAAAAATGGTGAAATTCGCAGAGTAATCACACTGAAGAATGGCAAAATTCGTACACCTTTTAGACTCGCAAATCATAAAAGTTATACATCTATGGTACACACATCAGCAAAGTAATGATAGATGAATCCAAATAATTCTTTAGAAATAACAAATATTAAATATTAAATGACTGGCTTTATACAAGTTCAACTTGCACTTTACATATCAATCAGTAACAATGAATTCTGATACAGCATATACATAAATTGCCATGTTTTATACTCCGGCGATCATCTTACAGAACACCACTATATTTAGAAAAATATCACTCGGCAACAATACTGTTCATTGGAACTGACAAACATCGAAGAGCTACCTGTGATAGCCTGGGAAATCATTCTTTTTGAGACAAGAATTGTGAGTGCTACTGATATATCAACATCACTCGCTGAAATATTTAAGCACAATTGGCTGGAATTCAAAATTCAACGAGGTTTAAAAAATGCTATAACATGCTCTGAATTTGGCAGTTATTTTCATCACTTAAATGTTTAATTTTTTTAAGAACACGAGTGAAGTGTATTTGCTGCGAGTGTGTGATAACACTGCTGGCTTTAAGTGAATAATTTTACTGCCAAATCATTCATTTTGTTGCAGACTTTATATGCTGATATAAGATGGCTACAATGTAAGTGGATCGAAATATTTGGTGCATATCTTTGGATTTGATTCAGACCAATCTTTAAGGAAACATTTTTACACATTTCAATAATATATTTTATTTTAACACACTACTGGTAATGTTTCAAATTTCCTGCTCAAAAAACTACCTGTATTCTTCATCATGATCGCAGTGGTAGATTACAGCTTGTAACCACCTGTTTCATCTTGTTTGAAAGAGAACTGGCAATTTGCCATCTTTTTTCTGAAAGAAACACCTTAAACGAGCTTTATATGAAGGACAAGAGGTAAATCAATATTTTAACCTTTACAATCATAGCATTAACAGTTCTGAAATCTTGTTGCAATAAGCCACCAAGATCTTGAAGATAAGCATTACACGTGACATGAACCGAATAAAAAAAAAATTGAGATTTTTACTCATGCTTTGAACATATATATGAAGCATTGTTGGCAACAAAAGTTGTGACAACAGAATACAATAATTGAAATTTATTTATACTTGGGATGAAAAAATTTCATAATATGATGCTTACACAATGGGGAAATATGGACTTCGAACACTTGATTCTATATTTCACCAACATGCTATGCCAAGTGAAAGTAATTAGAGGACATTAAAAGAAGATTATTGTGTAAAGATTGACTGTGGTAAGAAGTTTACAGTAGAGTTATATAGAAACTAGTTACTCAGGAAAAGTAAAAAATTAAGCACATCAGTTGGTTGGGAGAAATTGGTGTAGTGTGTGTTACTTCTATATCAATTTCTTATATATAAGCCGCAGAATTTTAGAAAACAAACGAAAAAAAACATTAAAATTTGATAAATCTCAACCAGGCAATTCGAGGAAGCTTAAGAAAAAAGTCAAAATTCATGGAACTTAAGAAAATTCTTGAAATTCAAGGGATAATTTTGTGAGAGTTCGTGCCGCAAAATACATACAGCCCTAATTATCAATTACCATTAGTAACATATTTTTTGTTATATAATTATATATAATACCATTATTTTATATATAATTACCATTATAACTTTTTTTTGTTACAGAGTTTGGCACACTATTATACTGTAAGTTGACGTAGATATAGAGCAAAAATTGTCTTGAGCCAGGTGGGACCCGAACCCATGACTTTGGGATGAAAAAATTTCATAGTATGATGACAGTAGTAATCAATGTTTTGCCAAGCTTCAAGCAAAATTTCATGTTTGTACTGATTAAGATATGATATTTTCAACAAACACAGCACTCGCATGCTAATACAACTGAAGCTCATGATGTACTGGAGTGTGATAACAGTAACCACATTGGAATGGTTTACCATGATAAGCCCCATCCACTTACATTCCTCCATCACACTCTTATTAATGGACTCATTCACCAAACTTTTCAATCCTATTGGTAATATATAAGTTTAGTAAACAATCATTTAACTATTACTTCAGATATCTTTATTAGTGCAGTGGTAATATAGTAGTTATTAAATTAAGAGTATAATAAATCATACATACAATACAAAAACAATTTAAATTTTATGAATTTCACAATGTTAAAATAAACATTCCCTTACTACCATATTTCTTCGATTCTAAAACGCACCCCAATTTAAAGAGACGTTTATATGGGGGGAAAAGTGCGTCTTAGAATCGAAGAAATACGGTGTATATATATATATAAATGAGTGTCAACAAATAACAGGCATCTGACTAAACTACAGGTGAACAAATTTTCAAGCCCTTCAAATTATAACAAATTTCTAAAGCCTCCTTTTCCCACCAATTTACAAATGACTGAAAATTTCATTAAATTTATATTAAAAAAAAACTATTCCGTTTTTCCCACTATTATACATATAAGAAAACAAGAGTGCAGATTTGTCAACTATTAAAATTAGTATAATTTGTATCAGGATAAGGATCTAAAACATACAACCTACAAACAATATGCTCGACCATAATCATGGTAGTGAACTATGGCATACTAGCTTGATGACTGTGATGATCTCATACAAGTATAGTGAATATAGCCCTCATTCAGCCAAAGATGAAGCTAATGTAAATTAAGTTTAAGTTTTGGCATTAAAGTATGAAACATTTAAATACAAAAACAATATACATAATTATGTTTTGCTTATTACTGCTTATAATAAAATGCAGCCCTCCATATTTTGAGAAGTAACTGATTGGCCACTATATGATTCGAGTTTGAGACCTCTCTATTAGAACTTTAAAACTATATATTTTTCAGTATTCTTAATAAAAAATAAATAATAAATAATACCCCCTCAAGCAGCTGCTTGCCACATAGGTCTGACAGGAGCCTGTCAGTTTATATGCCATAGTAGGTCTGTGAGGATGGTAGGACCTCAGCAGAAAAACAACACATACATCCATGCCTTATCCGGGACTCGAACCCAGGTTCCCATAATCAGTAGCCAAGCGTGCTGAGATAAATAAATCTGATTCAAAGCTGAAAGGATATTCATTCAGGCATTATTGCACACACTACTACATTGAATTGTGGTTTTACCTCCTCGTTTACTTTTAAGGGCAGGGATATGCAACCAATCACTTGTCAATACCATGACACTTGCAAAGCTATTAGAAGTGCTGCTGATGCATACTTTATTACTGTTCATAAGCCCAATTTATTAGAAACTTTTGTCTGCTGTTATCAACAGTACTATGTTTGATGCTATTATTAAAAAAAAATTGAAACCAGTATAAGAAATATTTTATGTTGTTTAATAGAACATAGTTTGCATTCAATTTCTATTATAATAATGTTTAAAATATTTTTAAATAAATTATAATATTTTATTAATTATTAAAATAATTTATTAATTATTTTAATAATTATATTAAATTATATATTTAATATATAAATATATTAAATTTTTATTAATAATTAAAATATTTTTAAATTAAAATAGTGAGGCACCCGAGTTGGTAACCACTGGAATCAACAGACCAAAAATTTTAATTATCATTATGCTACTTTTATTCAGATGAGAGAATTGCCAAAAATATTTGGTGTTCACCAGGTCCATCTTTGGATGTCTCGACATTCTCCTCTCAAAATGTTTGTAGACTCCTGTTTGAGGGTAATGGGGTATGAAATCTATTGAATTTTACCTAATTCTTTAAATGGATATCAGACAACGATCACTTTACTAACCAAGTCATGCAAGAGAATAGTTTTACTATTTTTCCTCTTTGTAACCTTGCCACATTTGCAAATTCCATATCTTCCTTCATTCAGTTCTTGTTGATGCAGTCTTAAGCTTAAGTTATTAAAATGGGCAATTACCTATTTTAGTTACTTTTAAATTATGATCCATGGGCTCATGGGAATCCATGAATTCCTATAGTACCTGTACTTCAAGGTATTTTTTGCCAATTTAAACAACATTGAAATCTTTTAGAGCACCAAAACAGTATTGATATGTTTGGAGGTCTGCCGTGTTAACTAGGGGGTCTGCATTTCACTTGCAGCATATATTTTTATTCTAATCTTTTTACTATTAACTGATTTTTTTTGTACTGTATTAAATGAACTGCCTTTAAGTATACTGTAATTTTACCAAAATTTATTATATATATTGTTAATCTAGATTTTACAATTATTAAAATATTTCCTTATAATTCATAAGCTTTTATACACCTACAAATTGTGCTGTATTAACCAAGAACTTTGTGCATCTCGTGCTCATGGGGAACACATTTGTATTTGAGCACTGCTGCTCTAAATCACAAGCCAACCTTTACTATTTAAATTACTATTAAATACTAATATTTAATTATAACAGGAAACAACCTAATTTACCTACTAAAAGTTATCCTAGTAGTCAATTAATGTGCTCAAAATATAAAACAAAGAGATCTGAATTTAAATCACAGATGGATGGCCTTTATCTTTTTAATGAGATCTCACTTCCATCATGGGTATGGCAAACTATAGTGATATGCTTTTATCAGAACTCCATGACAAGTGGGAGGCTTGTTTTTTTTTTACCAATTAATTAAACTATAGTAAGAGGAAACAACCCTTGCTGAAAATCCAAATAAATAGCAATCTTTAGTCTGCATAAAAGGATGGATATAGACTATAGAAAAATACTAAAGACAAGATTAAAATGAAATGTTAACTGAAAAATTTGAACTATTTATATTAAGATTCCCATATTCAACTGAATAATTATTAAGATTATCATCCACCTAACAGAAAAGTTTAGTAATAGTAAATGAATTACCCAGGTGTCACAGCTATTGGTGATAAATCTGCTCGAGATAGCCTGCTATTAATAAGTTGAGCACGTTCTTGGCGTTGAGCTCTTAATTTTCTTTCTGCTAGAAGGAAGTATGTAGCTGTAATATGGTTATACTCGTTTTTATCCAAAGCCCTAAAAAGAATTAAAAATTATATTATATTTAATTTTTATTTTAAAATTACAATAAAGTACAGTTTTCAATAAAGTAAAGTAAAATCTGAATTCTAATAATTTTAGTCAATAAAAAGCTAATCTAAAAACACAGTCTATCTCCCCATGCCTTAAAAGCACATAAGGAGGTAGATTTATTTCTGGAATAAGGCAAAAATTAAGCTTCCTGAATAATGACACAGTTCAGTAGTAAATAATCACAGGATGTGTCCTGTAGACATGGAACTCGAAATAATAAGCTGCAAAAAAAAAAAAATTGGTTTCGCAGTGAGTGGTATCTCACTCACAGCAAAACCAATTTTTTTTTCAGCTTATTATTTAATGATACAGTACTCTTGTTTTGTAATACTGCATAATTTGTTAAATTGTATTACGTTTTTTTTTTAAAGATTTGAAATATTATTTAGATATCACTTTACAAGAGATTATCTTAGACAATATTCTACAGTGATGCAAAATGTTTTCAATTATACTTGCTATGCTAAAACTTATGAAACCTTATCAATGAATAATAACGGTCCATATATACACAGTCGTATCAGAATAATATGACCACCTACCTACTAATGGGAATAAACACCCTTGGCCCGGATGACAGCGGTGAGACAGCGTGGCATGGATGCAATGAGGCCCTGGAAGGTTACCAGAGGCACACATGTCCATTTGGACTCCAGCAAAGCATGGAGGTTCCGGTGATGATGTGGCTGTGGGTCCACACACCGAACCTGTCGATCCATATGGTTCCACAAGTGCTCTATGGGAATGAGGTCATGCGATTTTGCTGGCCAAGGGAGAATGGAGACATTGCTGTCGTGTTCCTGGAACCAGTCACGCACCACCTTAGCAACCTGGCAGGGCACATCATCCTGTTGGGAGACACTGTCACCACCAAGGTAAATGTCCAACATGAAGGGATGCATGTGGTCAGCGAGGATGGACAGGTAATTAATCGAATGACAAAACCCAGATGTATCGCAATTCAAGGACTGCATGCCATCTATAGGGATAATGCCAAGATTACCACTAACTACAGTTGGGGACAAAACAGTACCATATAGATACAGCTCCTCCACGACTACCTAGGGTGAACAGTACTATAGAAGTAAAGTTCATCCCTCGGTCAAAACCTAAATTTAACCTTCATCTCAGGTCATCACAAACAAGGATATTGAGGATCCAAGTTGACTTGGCATCCCTTATGCCAGGAACTCTTTCTGGCCTTTCTGACATGAGTAACTCTGGTCAGCATAGCCCTCAACTTCATTAAAGCATTCAAGCCCACTCACCATGACAAGGTGGTTCCCTTCGAGGGGGAGTGAGGATGGACAGGTAGCCATTAGCATTCAGGGACCCATCCAGTGGTACTAGTGGTCCAAGGTTATACCAGGAAAACATCCCCCAGACATGCACACTGCCATCCTGTACTAGACTGACAAGTGTGTCCGGGTGTTGATTCTCATGTGTCTGATGATGTATCCGCCATTGCTCGTCACTTCTGTGGAGTGGAAACCTCAATTCGTTGGAGAAGGCAAACCTTTTTCCACTCTTACACTGTCCAATGATGGTAGTCCCATGCGAACTGTAGGCATCGTTGTCAATGGACTTTGCTTAACTTGGGCACCTTTACGCAGCGTCGACTCTGGAGACCCATGCATAACAGGATTCGCTCTACCGTTATCGGGGACACGTACCTGGGTGTCCCAGCGTTCATTTGAGTGGTCAATTGCTGCACTTGTGCGTCGATTGCCCTTTACCAGTCGACGGAAGCGACATTCTCCTCTGGGTTCGATGACTTTTGGGGCTCCACAGTTATGACATCTGGAGGTACTTGGTATGCCAGTAGTCCATTCTTGGTACACCTTACTACAGCACCTTGCGAACAACCCAAGAAATCTGCTGTTTCCAAGATGCTTCCACTCTTGGGGTGGTAGCCAATGATCATTCCTTCAAATCAATACCTCTGCCCATTGTGCTCACGTTACACACTATGGCTCATTTGTCCTGGCCAGCCACTTATATCTCTTTGTGGGCGACCTTGTCATGTGGACTCTGTGAAGTGCCTGCGGGGGTAGACTGTGATTCCGTGGGTGGTCATATTATTCTGATACGACTGTATATATATCACAGTTGTTACTGTTTTTGATTTGTCTACTATTGATTTGAATCAATCTAGTAGGAATATCAGAATTTTTGATTCACTAGATCTGAAGCAATAATTGCTTCAGCCGTACAAAGGAATGTTTAGAAAACAAACTGAATTTTGCATTCATGTGAAATCACCAGTTTATGATTGTTTCTGTGTATATTATGCTGTGGCTTTTACCACATATTAGTGAGTCATACAGGTTGCAAACAACTAATTTTTTACTTCCAACTAATTTTCGAAAACAAGTAACATGTTTTGAAAGAATGCTTAATTCACTAGATGCAAAATTAATAATATGGCTGATTCCTATCTTGTGTCAAAAAATACTATAATGAAAACTGAGATATGCACATTTAAGTTATATTACTTCAAAATTCCTTTACCTCATAATATTTATATATATATCTTATCTTTCAAACTATGAACTTACTCGACTATTTCTTCTTTGCTTGCAATGCTCCCATTAACCATTTTCTGAATAATATGTGTATGATCATCATCAGATAAATGTTCTCTAGAAACTAAAGGCAAATAATCTGCTGGCTGAATGGCATCTCCCGAATTTAACCATGGATCATTAGTAATTTCTTCTAGTGTTGCTCTTTTCTCTGGATCTCGAATGAGCATTTCACCTATTAATCTGAAAGGAAATTATATTAATATATATATTTCCATGATGAGCTTATAATGAGAAATATGACAGATGTTCACTCCTACTGACAAATACATATAATCTACAATTAGTAACTTAATCATGTCTTTAAGTTATATGAATTTAAAAACACAATTTCATCAAATAAAAAAAATAACAACAGATATTATGTGCAATTGCACAACCATTCTAAAGAATTAAAGAAACTGTTTGAATAAAATATTACTTTAAGTTTATTAAGTGTGAATTGAACCAGGTCAATTTACCACCAATCACAGATTTCAAAAATATTTGGCATAAATGTTAGTATGCATAAGATATACAATTGCTTCAAAATATTCCTAGTTAAAAAATTTTTAAATGGGTTATAATTTTCTAGTTATTATAAAAGTGCTAATTTTTCAGTATCCCTGATAGTTCTGTTGATATTTATGATGTACACACAGAGTAAATATTGTCCAAATATTTTAATACTGAATTTACACTTAACAAACAGTTCAAATATAAGGTTGTTCATATGAAAAGTGGATGCTAGAAACAAAGTATAAATTATTTATTGTTATGTTCAAATTCACCATGCCTATTGAGACATTTGTCCCAACATGAAATAAGCAACATCTTTCCTAGAGTAACTTTGACTGTTGCATGAGAAAATCTGTGACAAAGCACAGTGTTGTCACAAACTTCTTCCAGCATCAAATTCCTACTTCTTATGACATTTTTTAGAGGTGAGAAAAGTGAAAATCTAATAGGGGATATGACAGGACTATAGAGAACCTTTGTACTCCAAAGTCCCATATACTTTGGACTTTATTTTCTTTTTATTAACTTATTAATTATTATTAATTATTTATAAAATTAACTTTAGACTTTATTTTTATTGATTTTGCCTTCCAATGCATAAAGTTTTGCAATATCATTGCAAGTTGATGGTCTAAAGACTGTCCAATAAACTCAATTAACAGCAGATCCTGACAGTCAAATTAAAATGTCAGCTCACCACACATTGTTCAACTTTCAGATATTTCATGCAGTTTAACTGGAATCTGTAAAGCATCTGTCATGTTCAAACCAATATTTGTCATTGATTCTGGTGCTGAATTCCTTCTATGTATACCCCATTTTCCTGTGTGATGGCACAAAAAAAAAAAATCACTGTTTTACCCAGATAGAGGGATTGCCCATTTTTTACCTGAATGATCCTTATAGTTTAATACTGATACTGAATGAATCTGTTTTTTTTTAATAGAAATTCATCAAATTCTGAAATATCCTTAATAGTTTTGAACAAGAAAATACATACTGTGAAAACTTTTAATTTTTTTTTAGAAAACTACATTTTAAATTGACTTTCTCAACATTAATTTCAACATATTTTCAAATAGAATTATTTACCTGCAACAATCAGCAGAGATATGCTGTGGAACAGTATAGCGACAATCCATTATCATGGTAAGTGTTTCACTGTCATTTGCTTCTTGAAATGGAGCTCGTCCACATACTAACATGTAAAGAATAACTCCAAGACTCCAAACATCTAAAATATTGTTGAAATACCTTGAATTAATTTTAATAAATATTAAGAAACTAAAACACAGTAAAGCTAGAGTTTAAAAAATGCAAAAAAAATTATTTCCACATATATATAAAAGTCAGTTTCCATCTGTCTTGTTATATGCAACAATAAGCAATCAGGTAATCATATTCCCATTTAACAAGATAACTTTTTAGAAACTGTCATGACATAAAAAATTTGTATAACTGAGGGCATATCATATTGGTTATAATGTTTATTGAATAGGAAGAGCAATGCTGAGTGCTTCTAAATAAATCACTATTTGTTAAATCTAATAGTATGATTATTTTCATAAAAAGAATTGGATTTTTTATACATGTCAGAAGCTAACTCTAAGTCTTATCAACATCAAAATTTGTACATAAAAACAGTTAATTTTTAGGCAAGTGTATAAAGATTATGATGTAAATTTTATGGTGAAAATCAATATCAGCAAAATGAAGCAGCAATGCAAACTGATACTGAAAATAATTTAAAGTGAGATATGCTAATGCAACTGAAGCCAATGTGATGACTGTTTGAAAAATTTCTTACACATATATATATATCAAAGTTGAAGATGTTGTCAAGCTTTGGTCCAAAGGAGCAAAAGCAAAACAAAGAATAAAAGACCATAATTTTTAAATGCTGTTGATGAGACTGGTAGTAGAGTAGGTTTGGTTATAAACAGAGAGAAAACTAAAGTGATGAAAATTGGTCAGGCAAGCTGTGATTCAGTTAATCTGAATGGTTGCAGTCTTAAGCAGGTGTCACAGTTTAATTATCTTGGGAGCTATGTAACAGATAATGGTGATGTGCGGCATGAGATTAACAGACGAATAAGGATTGCTGCCGGGACTTTTAAGAATCTGTGGAGAGTGTGGAGAAATAGGCGTATACACCTAAAGACTAAAATTAGACTGTATAATAGTTTGGTTCTTTCTAGGGTTAGTTATGGTAGTGAAACTTGGACACTTTGTAAACAAGATAACAGGAAACTCGATGCTTTTGATTCCAGATGCTTACGCAGTATCTTGGGCATTAGGTGGTTCAACTTTGTAACTAATGATGAGGTTAGGCAAAGGAGTTTGCAACCTCCTTTAAGCAGCATATTGTGCAGAGAGAGACTCCATTGGTTTGGCCATGTTGCCTGTATGAATAATTATAGATTGGCGAATAGGGTTATGAACAGTGTGCCTAAAAGCCTCGGAAGGAGGGGGAGACCTAGGATGCGGTGGGCAGACAATGTTAAACAGGACCTTGTTAGAATTGGTGTGCAGTGGCCGGATGCAGCAGATGTAGCTCAGGACAGATATGCTTGGAGAATTAAACTGGGTGGTCTGGTTGGACCTCCGTAGCCCATGGCTGCTTGAGGATGATGATGATGATGAATTTGTAAATTCTCAGCTATTCAAGAATCAAGGATTAACTTTACTAGGATTATCAATGAAGAGTCAGAAAAACTAAATTTTTGCAAAAAAAAAGTGGAGAAAATAAAGATCTCAATCAAATCTATCAATCTCAATATTTAATAATATTCATTCAGTATCTAAAGTGTTCTGGAACATTTAACAGCACCAATACCAGTTAAAATACTGTTCTGAAAAGTTAAGTCAAACAGGTTGAAATACAAGCAATTAACAATATATCACTTTAATTAAAATACATAACTGCCTTTTTTACCAGTTTGCATGATGATTTATTTCAAGTTCTGAATAATTTTTGCCAAATGAGTTGTTGTTGTTGACTGTTCAAAGCTTCAATATCTCTTTAAATACTGAATAATATTGTTGAAAATCTAGATTTTTACTGAGGTCATTAATTTAACTTGTCATACATCAAATTTAAGAAATTACCAAGCTTGGAATCTGATTCCCTATTGACATAACTGACTTTTTCCTAAATGGAAATTTAGGTAACAAACTGCATTCACCGTACAATCTTGCCCATTGTGTTAAGAAAATATTTCTTCCGTGTTCATTCCCATGCCTTAAAGAATTGGAAGTGTTATATTCAAACTATATCACTAGCCTCCTCTGCAGTCAAATCTCACTTTAATGCTGCATTATAACACTGCCAATTTGATAAAATCTTTTCAGACAAAACACATGTTGTTCATTAGTGTATGCTACCTTGATTATCAATGCCTACAGAAGTTACTGCTAAGGGGTGACCTTAACCAGTACTAAACTCCCACCAGTTACATGTTTATGACATCAGATTCTTTGCTTTCACAGTGCAATGTATCAATAACTATTGGCACTTAAACTACAACCCCTTTTTCTGATGATCCTCCAAATCAAAGGTTCTCAAACTTTTTTATTGGTGGGCAACATTGCTGATTTCCAAAGACTTATGGGACCACATTGGTGGTTGTCTAAGGCTGGTAGGCAGAACCACTTTACAAAGTTTTTCATTTAAAGACAAATAATATGGCTTATATCAAGAGTACAATAACACTGTCATGAAAACGTTACATGTGACACCAACATTTACTGTAAAAGCCAAATTAAATTGTTAATTGGATAATTTAAAAATAGCAAAACAATATTTACTCGAATATAAAATAGAAAAAATATTAAAAAATAATGTGACTAAAAAACATTATCTTTAAAAATAATGCAAGATACATACATTTCAGATTGAAATAAAAATTGTGCCTGGTTTTTACATATCAAATCCAACAACATATTTGTCAGAACATTAATTTGAATTTTCAAGTTCATCATTTGTTTAGAGGGCCAGATTACCAATCTTTGTGGGCCAGATGTGGTCCATGAGCCATAGTTTGGAGCCCTTGCTCTAAATTGATGACTAGTGTGTTTTAAACAACATAACTTCCACAAATGAGGTTTTAAAACTCCCTTTACTTCACCACTGGGGAGCAAGTCCTAAAATTCTATGAAAATAAAAAAAACTTACTTTTAAATTTTTATTATAACTAAAATAATAAACTGGTTACAAATGAACAAGTTATAAATTCTACAAGTTAAAAAAACTATTGCAACTACTTTAAATTTTCTTCTTCACCATTTAGTTCCTCTACATATTTTCTGACTACACGCTTATTAAGAAATACTGCTAAGGTAGTAGTGATCAAATGTTTCTTTACACACTAAAAAAAGTTGCAGTTAAGCAAAGTGGCACTATTTCTTTCTCCTTTCTCAGGTCATTGGTTGCTGCTGGTTACTGTCTATTTAGGCAACAACCAATGTTTTTATTTACAACACTGCTTACTTTAAAAGTATTTAAATACAGAAAAAAATTAGCCAAAAATCCAGGGATGGGTAAATACCTTAATGCTACCCTTAGCTATGGTATCCATAAACATAGCTTAAGTGGTTGATTTAAGACAGAGTAGAAACTTAAGTACATCATTAGATTATTGCATTGTTACAGTCAAATTAAATATTTTAGAAGTGGTAGGGGATGTGTAGATTAGATATTTTCACTCAGGCAAATTCTTGAGAAATGCTTTAGAGTTTCAGAAACCTGTGGTTACTAGCTTTGTTGACTTCAAAAAGACTTTTGACTCTGTTGATCATCATAATTTGTGGTTGATTGTGAGATCATATGGTATACCAGACAAGTTAGTTAACACAATGAAAGCTCTCTATAATAACACTGAGTCATGTGTGAGAGTTGGTAAGGCTTGTAGCAATTGTTTTAGCATTACTTCTGGTGTTCTACAAGGGTGCATTTTGTCTCCTTTTCTCTTTAGCTTGGTTATTGATTATGTTATGAGAACTTCACTTCAAGGGAAAGATTTTGGCCTTAAATGGACTGGAGATATGAAAATTTCTGATTTAGATTATGCTGATGATTTAGCCCTTTTGGCAAATAATGTTGATGAGATGAACTCTTTCATTCGAGCTGTTGATGAAACTGGTACTAGAGTAGGTTTGGTTATAAACAGAGAGAAAGCTAAAGTGATGAAAATTGGTCAGGCAAGCTGTGATTCAGTTAATCTGAATGGTTGCAATCTTGAGCAAGTGTCTCCATTTAATTATCTTAGGAGCTATGTAACAGATACTGGTGATGTGCGGCATGAGAATAACAAATGGCTGGGACTTTTAAGAATCTATAGAGAGTGTGGGAAAC
Source organism: Ryuthela nishihirai (assembly GCA_038380435.1). Lineage (NCBI taxonomy): Eukaryota > Metazoa > Arthropoda > Arachnida > Araneae > Heptathelidae > Ryuthela > Ryuthela nishihirai. The sequence continues at coordinate 39,304,266 of JAWZYU010000034.1, read as the reverse complement.
TAGGCGTGTACACCTAAAGACTAAAATTAGGCTGTATAATAGTCTAGTTCTTCTTAAGGTTAGTTATGATAGCGAAACATGAGCCCTTTGTAAACAACAGGAAACTTGATGCTTTTGAATCTAGATGCTTATGCAGTATCTTGGATATTAGGTAGTTCAACTTTGTAAGTAACGAAGAGGTTAGACAAAGGAGTCAGCAACCTCCTCTGAACAGTATATTGTGCAGAGAGATACCTTGTTGGTTTGGCCATGTTGCCTGTATGGATAATTATAGATTAGCAAATAGGGTTATGAACAGTGTGCCTAGAGGTCTCAGAAGGAGGGGGAGACCTAGGATGCGTGGGCAGACAATGTCAAACAGGACCTAGTTAGAATTGGTGTGCAGTGTCAAGCAGAGGCAGGAGGTTTTACATACTATTACATAATAAAATCATAATCCAGCCAAAGGCAGAAGATGTAGTTCAGGACAGATATGCTTGGGGAACTAAATTGCATAGTCTGGTTGGGTCTCCATAACCCATGGCAATGGAGATCAAAACTTTCAACTTCTATTTTGATTTTAAATTTTCAACTTCTATTCAAAACAAAATTTCTATTTTGATTAATTAACTTCTTCAAAATCTTTTAAACTACAAAATTAAACTAAAAAAAAAAACAGATCAAATAGTCTTGTCATTATCACCTGATTACTACTTTTAACCCAAGTTTATGATGAAAATATTTTAATTTAAATTCTTATATGATGATCTGGCATATAGACATTTATTCATATGCTGTACACACATCTACTTAGAAACATATAAACCCAGTTCCTGAATAACACAGATGCATTCTTAAAAACATTTGAGCAAAGTGAAATCATGTTACTCAGACACAAATTTATCATAAGAAATAAGTAACTGGGGGGAGGGGGTATTTCAATATATGGTACATATAGATGATTACAGAGAATGGTGATTGAAAATGAGAAGCAGTTAAAAAAAAAACTGCCAAGTAATGAAGGTTAAAAACATACCAACTCCAACAGCACCAAAATTGCTTTCAACTCCACAGCACTGGTTTAAACATCCTAATTTGTATACGTAAATATGAAAAATATTTTTTTGGAAGGCAGGGTATAGGTTTAAAGGAGATAAATCTCAACATTGGCCCAGGTGGGAATTGAATCTGGGAACTGCAGATTAAGAGCCTGGTGCACTACTGATTGAGTCATCACAATGAATGGGGTAGTACTAAGTCAGTATACTGGTGAACTGTATATATTAGGCAGCAACGTAAACTATAGGTGTGGAAATGTTTGGATGTTATTTGCAAGAAAGAAAGAAAAATGGTAAGAATTTGGAACACTGTTCTAAGGATAATAATTTGTAACTGAAAAACAAGGATCACTTACAGGTTTCAAGCCAGACATTCAAAGTTTGACTGATAATTTTTATTTGAAAATTTAAATGTTTAATTATAAAATTATATAAACATTATGAGGAAAAACCAACATCCAATACATTTATTCTGTGGTTAAATTGAAACATTTCTGAAACTGGGAAAAGAAAAAAATAGACAGCTGTATGATTTAAAATATTTCAAAATACCGATGAAAAAAAAAATATCACAAACTAGGAATGTCTATTTTAAAAAATTTACCTCAAAATATATGCACTATATTTGTACTAATATGAAAAGGAAGAATCGGAACTATAACATTAATGGGATTCTCAAACATCATTCATAATTGTCAAAAACGAATTGTTAAGTTAACCTTTCTGAGGTCCAGCTATTTTTTCACTCTAATCAGGTAAAAAGAAAATTAATTTTATAACTCTTTTGCCAAATAACTAATGAAAGAATAATGGCATGTTATAAGCCAAATCAATCAGCATTTAATTCTGCATTTTCTGAATATAAAATATTTAACAAAAAACATGACTAGTTTTATTTTAATACGTCGTTTTTAGAGTCATGTAGTAAAAAAAATGCATTTGGCAACACAAACAAAAATATATTTAAAAAACACTAATAAACAAAAATGATTAAATGCACATGAATAGAAAGACTATTTCTGAATAACAAAAAAATTATAATTTTCTTGTTATAGTAAACATTTCTTCCATTTTGTAATTTTTCTTCTCTGTACCATACTTTGAGAAAAATCTAGGCTTGTTCTAGAGTCCAGTAAACAAGTTAACTTTAGAACATTTTTAATAAATAACTAATGAACAGAGAGATAGATCATGTTATTTACCAAATTAAAGATAATTTAATTTTATACATATAATTTTATTTTATATATTATACAATGAAGTGAATTAGGGATAGCAACCTAGTAATGTGCTGCACCAGAGGGGGTCCAATACATCAATAGGTTGCTATCCCTAATTCAATGGTTCCTGATAACGGCTACCACACAATGAGGCAAGGACTCCACAAGCTTGAGTAAATGTTCCACAGGTATAGCGACACATGCATCCTCTTGAGCTGTCCACAATTCTCTCAAGTTTGTCGCTGATGGGACACAGGCTCGAAAACTCTGCTCGACAGTATCCCAAAGATTTTCAATGGGATTTAAATCTGGGTTTCTAGGTGGCCAATTCATTATTTCAAAGTCAGCCGAATGCTCCTAAAACTATGCAGTAGCCAACCTGAACCCGTGAGATGAACAGTTGTCTTTCTGGTAGACGCCATCTCCATTGGGATGCATGATGGCCATAAATGGGTGTAAATGGTCAGCCACGAGTTCTACATACCAGGATGCACTGAGAGTCGGTATATGTACCAAAGGTTCCACAGATGTCCAACTGAACATACCCCAGGCCATCACTGAACAATCACCAGCTTGTACTGTTCCTACCTGACATGCAGGATCCATGGCTTCATGGGGTTGGCACCATAACCTCAGTCTCCCATCAGCGTGATGGTTTAAATCGGGATTCATCACTCCATTGCCAATTTTCAATGGTCCAGTTTCAATGTTCTTTAGACCAGGCAAGGCATTGAGCCTGGTGTTAGAAGTGGGACTCTCGTAGGTCGATGGCTCCCGAAGCCGAGACAATGAAGTGAGCATTGCACGGTCTGTGCACTGACTTCCCGGCTGGAACCCACATTCAGATGGGAGGTGATTTCATATAATGTCTGGCCCCTATCGGTCCGTATGATGCAGGTCAGATGGCAAAGCCCACAATCATTCAATCAGCCCACAATCATTCATTTGGATCTGGTTGTCCTTTGCAGTTTGTCCAGGTGCTTGTTTTTTGCTGTAATTTTCATATTCCTGGAACACTCTTGAAACTGGTGTACAAGAAAATCCAAGTTCGTTGACAATTTTGAAGATCGAGTGTCCCATCCATCGAGCACCTATGATCTGCCCTCTGTCAAATGCATCTAAATCCCGTGCCTTTCCCATTATGCTTCTCACAATGAATGCTTGGGGAAGCCAAAGTTGACAGCTATATATGAACAGAGTTTCAGCCATGCATGCGGGCAAATGCGGGACTTGCGGTACTAAAATTGGATAATGTATCCCTAATTCAATGGTACTTCACTGTACAGGCCAATAGTTAAAAGTACAATATTGATGAAATTCTCTTATTAATATCTAAAGGAAGAGTAAACTTTATTAACTTAAAAAGCTTTTGTTTCTGAGCATGTATATAAAAATTTTAAATCTGAGATTTAACCCCTTTCAGAATGCTAGTAAGGGTAATACAGACAAAAATTAGTACTTATAGTGCATGCATTTTTGAGCATATCTAAAACATGTTATACTGCAATAAAAATCCAGACTCTTGCCCCCCACTTCTACATTTTTCCAGCTCGATATTTTGTCATCCCCCACACCACACCACCTTTTACTTTTACTAAATCCGGACCTTAGTAGCACAATGATTAGGGCAGGGGTCTCAAACACGGCCATTTTTGTGTGGCCAACAAGCAGTATGTTCTATTAAATCATGTTAGCAAACTGTAGCCTACTAGCTTGGCTGGGGCGGGGGTGGCTCAGGCAGTAGCGTGCCAGGCTCGTAATCTGTAGTTCCCAGGTTCGAGTCCCAGCTGGGTCAGCGTTGAGATTTATCTCCGCAAAAATTCCCTGCCCATGGTCAGTAGGGAACACTGTGCACGTTAAAGAACACGCTGGATGGCCTTGACGGGAGGCTACCATCTGTCTCCCAACAGCTGTTCCAGTGGGTCCCCTCCCCCAACCTTCTCTGAGCCTTCAGGGTCCATGTGACCTGGCCATTTAGCCCATGGTGTGCAAAAAAGTGCTGCTCAGAGGTAAAACAACCCAATTAGCTTGGCTGCAATAATCTAATGAAAGTATGGAAAATATGGTGGTATACAGCTGAAGATGAAGCAACTACAAATGAAATTTATGTTTGTGATTTTGGTATTAAAAGTATGTAACATATCAGTATTAAAACTTTATTAACTTAAAAAGATTTTGTTTCTGAGCATGTATATAAAAACTTTACTATTTAAAATGTAGCCCAGCATATATTAGAAGTAACCAGGCCCAGATCTGAGGGATAAAAAAACACAATTATGCCAAGTTTGGGGGGGGGGGGAGAGGCTGGATTTCCAATAATGCAGTACAACACTTTCCCCTTTGTTTTACAAGTCTTCAAAAAAAACGTTGAAAAATGCATGAAATATAAATAAGTTTAATAATTTTTTTTTCCTCTATTACCATTACTACCATTCTTAAAGAGGGGAATGAATGCACCTCTTTTACAACACACACTATTAGAATTATTAACAGTTACTCTGTCAGTATTTTCTTCAGGTTCACGATTACTACAAGGCTTGATGTAAATGCAATAACCATATTATACTTGTTAGCAAAAATATTTTAGTTACAAATACTTTTAACCATTTCTAAGAGTAACAAAGCACTGAATATTTTCAAAGAAAGGAATGAGTTATAAAACCCTGGCCTATGTATGGAGTTAAGCAATACAATTTATTTCAATAAGACTTATTTTTACGAAAGCCTTGATTTGAAACTACCATTAGTCAGTCTTGATCAAGATGCCTGCCACTATGTTTGAAATCTGGTGGCAAAACAATGCTAAAAACCATAGATAAGGAATTGACAGTGAAATGCTGGACATTTACTAAGCTGAACTGGTAGTAACCCACCAAAATCATTATCCTTATTGTGGCATATCTCAACACCTAATAGAATTGGATTCTACATCAATTTGTAGCCAACATGGCCAAACAAATGCTAATTGTCCCTGAAAAACATATTGTTAAAGACATTCCATCATCCAATCTTATGCTATTTAAGTAATCAAACCCTAATATCTGAACTCAAATGCATCAAGATTCCTGTTATCTATCTTTCTTACATAATTCATGTCAATCTGACAGAGGTAGCTTTCCAAGCCCCTCAGTGTCCTTTTTCTAACTGAGTAGAGGTTTAGTGGAGATGTCTTATTGCTGGCACTGGCAGGGCTCAAATCTAGGTACAGATTAAAAACCTGACATGCTATGGACTGAGCCATTCAATTTAAATTGGGAATAGTTTTTTAACACATTACTTTTATTTGAATTTATATAATCATACTATTAATGAAAGCTGCATAATAATTTTTTTATTTCTTTGATAACTGGAGTTCACATAGCATTATTTTTTCACTTCTCCCATGCCCACCTGTTCACTAGCTATAATTTTTTTTGTTCCGAGTTTTAGGATCTTTGTGGCTTAGCATTTAGCTCAGAGCTATACAGGATGAGTTCATATGTGTGTGGGGGGGAGGGGGGGAGGTTACACCAGGACCTCAAAAGTAAGGGCTATACAAAGTTGAAAAGTCTTTTAAAATCCAACTTTACACTCATAAAAAAAATTATATTTAGTGACATGCCTAGAATACCTAAAACAAAGAATTTTTTTATTTTTCTCCAATATAAAAAAAAAAAATCACAAATAAATGCTCATTTAATGAAAAATTGCATTACAATATTTCACAGTTCTGAAAACTAAATTTTGATAGAATATAAACATATCTGATTTCAGTGTCGTTTAACAAATGAAATTGAAAGGATTCATTTTCTGTTCTCAGCAATTCATACTTTATGAGAATTGAAAAACAACTTTAAGTGATGCTCTGTTTAGCCTTTTATTTCTTATGATAGTGTGGATGAATTATTATGATAAAATGGGAAATAAACAGTGAACCAAAAAGTCACAAATAAGACACATCCAAGTACAGATCGAATGGTATTCTATTGTGGTTTCTTATTCAGGCTAGTAATTTACACATATTACTGCCTGAAAAACAACTGATGAGTAGGACAGTACAAATTAAGGCATAGTTACCACTTGGTTCCGGCTAATAACAAAAACAAATGCTTGGGTTTATAGGATTCAGATGACTTAACTACAACAGCATTTTTCTAATAGCAAGTAAAAGTGATGAATATTTTAATGTCGCACTCTAGATTCTATTTTTCTTTTTACATAATTCGTTAATTTGGTGGCAGCCCAGAGCAGCACTTTAAAATACACTAATTCAGGAGAAACTTTTCACTCTCTGACATTATTTCTTAACATTTCTCCCAAAATTTGCAAGACTAAAAATATTTGATCTATGAACCACTTCTGAATCCACACATTTAGTGTTGGTATTTTTTTAAGTGGAAGGTTTCTTGAATCAGCATTATACCAGTGGCCGAGTGGTTAGCGTGCTTGGCTACTGATCTAAGGGACCTGGGTTCGAGCCCCGGGTAAGGCATGGATGTTCGTGTTGTTTTCTGCTGAGGTCCTGCCATCCTTTCAGATCTTCTATTATGGCATATAAACTGACAGGCTCCTGTCAGACCTCTGTGGCAAGCAGCTGCTTGAGGGGGTATTTATTTTTATTATTATTATTATATTTATATTGCTAAAAGAAATTTCATTTCTGCCCTTCTAAACATCATCAAGACTAAATAATCAAATAACTATTATACAAAAAATGAAACAGCTATCACCAGTAACAAGTACAGGGAACTAAACTTCAATTTATGCAACTGTCTTGCAACTTTGAAAACATCATGAATATGCAGAAACATGTTCATTATTAGGGAGGTACATCAAAGAAAACTAGTGTAGAATTTAAAGGGCATGAAAATCTGGAAAAATCTTGTACATTTAAAAGCTTGCTAGAAAAAGAATAGTGAGGTAAAAAGGCGGGCACATTAAAAAAAGATGATTTACAGTAAAAAGGGGAAGAATACTCCTGAAATTTAGCATGTCCATAATATTGTAAAAGCTATTGCAATAGTTGCAAAATTCTGAAATCTCAGAAAATAATAAAAAAAAATTCTAATTTATATGCACATTGTCATGGATTGGTTGGGTTGTTTCACCTCTGAGAAGCACTTTTTTTGCATACAATGGGCTAAATAGCCAGGTCACAAGGACCCTGATTGCTCAGAGAAGGTTGAAGGGGACCCACGGGATAGCTGTTAGGAGACAATGGTAGCCTCCCATCAAGGCCATCCAATGTTCTTTAACATGCACAGGGTATGGTTCTCCTGCACTTGGTACCACAACATAGTGTCCCGTCCAACAGATGGCAGTCTCCAAGCCCATCGATGTCTCCTATTGACAGAGAAGAAGTTTTGCGGAGATAAATCACAACACTAACCCAGCTGGGATTTGAATCCGAGAACTGCAGATTATGAACCTCACATTATCATGATAAACATATCAAATGAATGGCACCTATAAAATATAGCAAAACAGTTCTAATTGTATGTCAGGCACAGTTATCTTCAATGTTATTGTATATAGTTTCTATTATATCCATAGATGGTATCAAATTCCAGTCAATTCCTGTATACTAAAGACTGGTCTATATTTTGTAAGACCACTGGCATCTCTTCATATGTTAAAAAAATTCTAAAAAGTAATGTACATTGTTATGCACAGGGTCTGAAGGGATAAAACTTCGCAGCAGAGCCAAGATCATTAGAAGAGAGGTGTCTGAAAAAATTTCTTGGCATTTTTGTTAATAGAGGTGAACTTGTATATTTTGGAAGGAATGCATCCTTATAAAACTGGGGTGAGTACTCAGTCGCAAATTAAACAAATCTAATTTGTATCCCCCCCAAAAAAGGTACAGATGTCCTTTCTTTTGGGGTTTAACCTTCCTCACAGGTTTACTTCTGTTGCATATTATATTGAAAAGATACTGTTACACCCCTCTCAGAATAGGCTGCCTAAAATATTTTTCATGCCTGTATCTTTAATTTATTACACTTCCTTTTTTTTTACATTCCTAGAAAGTTGCGACATATTATTAAAGCTATAGGTAAGCTTTAAGTGATCTGAATTTATGTTGAACATTTTAAGCTAACAAAAGGTATGAAACAAAATATATAACAACTATGCAACAATACTCTACTAAAGTGTTTGCTTACCAACTTTTGGAGCATCATAAGAGTCACCTAGAAGAATTTCTGGAGCTGAATAGGCCAGTGACCCACATGACGTTTCTAATTTTTGTCCTGGGCAAAATTTATTGCTAAAACCAAAATCGGTCAATTTCACCATACCTAGCTTTTCAAAAAATACAACATTTTCTGGTTTTAAATCCCTATGTACAACATGCAGTTTGTGGCAATATGATATTGCGTGGACTATCTGTCTGAAGTATTTCTTAGCAGTCTCTTCATCTACTCCGTTTTCGTGCTTTATTATGTAGTCGTACATGTCTCCACCATCACCTAACTCCAATATGAGGTAGAGTTTCGTTTGAGTATCTATGACTTCGTACAACCGTACAACATTAGGATGTTGTACAAGTTTCATGCATCGAACTTCTTGGAACAGATGGGCGCGTGAAACTTCATCTAATTTCGTTTTATCTATTACCTTTACGGCAACTTGTTCTCCTGTAAAAACATGTTTAGCTAGTTTGACAACAGCAAAATGGCCGCGACCAAGAGTATCTCCTAAATCGTACAGGCCGGCAATTTTTCCATCATAATGAGTGTTGCCTCTTACCCTGCTCATCATCAACACAAGAAGTCCGCCCTAATCTTTACAAATAAATACAGTAAATACAGTTATAAGGTCTAACACTTCTAAACAAATGCATGTACTACGTTACTTCCCCTACACTAACGCCGTAAAGTCGGATAAAAAACAACTGGTTAAGTTTTACAACTACGCATGCGCGAGATAGCATCTGAGCTATTTATCACTACAACCTCCAAGCAAAATTTAGCTATTCTATAAGGATGAGATTCATAATAACCTAATAAATAACCGTAATTGTACTTCAATCATGATTGAAGATAAATTCATTCAATGTCAGCTATATCGTTGTTTGTTCCGCAAATTGTTGTTGAACAAAGGAAAATATTCTGCCATCTCATATAACTTAGGCTAAGTTTCAGAGATATAAGCTGCATCTCGTTGAGAAGCAGTTACTAGCATTTCACAATAAGAGCTAAAAATATATCAACGATTTTTAATGCTTTTGTGTTCCTATTGCATATGACAGCAGTATCATAATTTGTTTTCCTCTGAAAAACTGATGTAACTCCTTGTTAATAGAATGTTCATATTCAATACAACGAGTTACACCTCAAACTACCCACTTGCCGCAAGAGTCTGACAAGAGATTTGTCAATATAAATACTTCATGAAGAAGATATGTGAGGAAGAAAACAAATGTTGCAATAAAAATAGCAAATAACTCTATTGGCAAAGAAAAATGTAAGAAAATTTAAACGTTTTTCAAAACACGCAGTAGATAAATAAAAAAAGAAAGAAATTAAAGAATAGTAGATAATTGAAAAATCCATTTAATGATTTCTAAGAAAATTTCAATTCTATATGATACAATGAAAAACAAATTCTAGTTTACATAAATAGTGTGTGTGAAATTTGCTTTCTTAAAATCCTAAAAAACTGAAATTTTGCTTACAAATTTAACCCAAGAGCTGGAAGGTATTTAAATTGGCAGGGAAAAACTTTATAATCTGGAATAGAGTGAAGACACCAATACCGCCATTGTAGCAAGATTTAGCGACTGTAGGATTAAGTGAAATCGTTTTGGTTTTCAGGGGCGATGATTTTAGGATTGATATATAGAGGAAATTTTTCCAACTTATGTATATATAATGAGCATTTTGTCACCAGAGGCTTAGTCTAAAGGTAGGTGACACGGTTTCAAGTGAAGATTAGCTTCAGCTTACATCGCTAAAGGATTCTAGATTTACTCTTTCATATACAAAGGCAAAACAAATTCGACTTGGGTAGCGCTGAAAATGAGATTTCTGACCTAGGGGTATGGTAAAATACATTTATTTTATGACCTCCCCCCCCCAAAAAAAATTTAAATAAATAATAATAAAAATTACAATTTACCCGAAATAACACCCAAAGCAGAGGGTAACGTGTCTGCGTTTTTTTTTCATCTTCAGTTTTTAAACAGGAAGTTTTATTTCATCTTCGTATGAAATAAAACAGTATCAGTGTGATGCTGTCTTTAAGCATCCCACCCTATTTACACCACAGATAAGAGTAAATCTGTGATAATGGGGGCCTGCAGTTACAATTGTGCTGCTTTTTTGCATTGCCTGCATCAATAGTAGTTTTTTCCTGGGTCATATTTTTTTTTTGACAACAGTTGATTGGGGCCATGGAAGTAGAGGGAGAGGCACCCTTAATATCTCAGCATAGGTCGCTAGTGTAGCCGCGGAGAACAGCGGTAGCCGTGTTGTTCCTACTCAGAAAGCTGTGCGCTGCACGTCATTTGCAATATATCCGAATGTTTTATACGAATACTGCTCAATAAAATCGCAATTGTTTCATGTACGAAAAAGATTCTTATTCACATTTAAAGGTTTGTATGTATTGCTTTTGTAGTAATAGTGATTGAAATCCTTTTGATTAAATTAGCAGACACTCGACAATTATTGCTATTTTGAAAGGTCAATATATTTTTTTTTATCAAAAAACTTCTTTTTTCGCTTCGGAATTGCATTCATTTTTGTATTTTTTTAACCCCACTTACGGTTAGTCAACAAATTACATATCAAATGAAAGCTACGCAGCATCTTTTTCGTAAAACAGGTATTGAGTGTAAAACCATAATCAATGCACGGCGGGATCTAGGGAGTTCCCATCCTTTTCGGAATGCTAGTAAGGGTAATAGAAACAAAAAAATTATTGAACTTATTTATATTTCATGCTATTGAGTAATAAATATATGCTTCATTAAAAAAGAAAACGCAAAACGGAGGGGAAAATGTTATATTGCATTGGAATATCAGGCCGATTTAGTTTTATTTTTTTTCACACCTACTTTACCTAGATTCTTTTCTAGGTCTGGCACTGATTCAGCGGTACTTTGCGAATGACACCTTATCTTTTATATAAGCCATATAAAATTAATTTAAAGTTTGTAGCAAATGCACCAAATGAAAAAACGTATCGTGCCTGATAGAGAATATGTTAACCCCCCCCCCCCATATTTCAAAGTTGTATTATTGTTTAATCAAAAGTTTCTAATGTTGGAAATGGAATTTAAATAGATTTGATTATGATCTTTAATTTATCTTCGGTCACATTTTTCCATTAAATGCATATATTAGAAGTTATAGAGCTTCGAAATTAGGTTCTCACTGGCATAACATGGAAGATTATTAATATTCCAGCTTCCGCAACTGTTTAAATACTAAACGAATATTTTTGAAAATCGATATTTAAATAAATTTGATTATGATCTTTAATTTATCTTAAGTAACATTTTTCGATTAAATGCATATTTTAGAACTTATGGAGCTTCCAAGTTAGGTTCTAATTGACATAAAGAAATTCTGTAGCGTTTCAGTAAAGTACGTCAAAAGCATAGGAAATGAATAATGTGGGTATTACGTTCTCTCCTGTTTCTTGATTTATTATTTCTTTCTATGAATTTATAATAATCCTTTATTTTATCGGTTTACATTTAAAGCACTGCAAAATTTCCCAACCCCCTTCTGCAAGTTTTTACAATCCACTCTCCACTACACCCTTCCGCAAGCCCTAACTGCACTACTGGGATAAACAGTTGAAATAACAAAAAAGTTTTAAATTTATAAAACAAAACTTTAGCATCACTTATTACCTATGAAATATTATCCCTTTGATTGTTTTCGCAGGCTTATTGACGCATTCATATACCACGCACGTACACATTTTTTAAACACATTCTGTCGTTCGTTAGCACAATGATATCACGCTTACAAATAGGAACCATTGAGGTAATATTACTAGAGGCAGGACTGGCAACGGACGCCATGAACGTGTACAAAATCTTAAGCCTACTCCTCAGTGAGGCAGAGAGAGAGGTGTGTTTCATTAGCGTAAACAAACCTTTCACCACGCTCTTAGATTTACATGAATTGTGTACTAACTACTTAAAAATACTATAAAAGCAGCAATTCGACATTTCATAGGTTAGTAATTTACGAATATTGTGAAATGCTTTTAAATTTAAATTGTTAAAGCAGGAGGCCTAAAAATAAATAAAGCATTTTAAAATACCGTTCTGTCCTAGTATAATATCAAATATACTTCACGATTTTTTTCATAAATGAAACTAATAATATTTACATATGAAAAGAAGACGATTTAAAGATTGAAACAGCATGGAATTTATAAAATATTTTCGTGAATTTTGTTTCTAAAAGTAATATTAAACTTAGACATTAATTTTATGAGACTTCTGCTACTTATAGGCACTATACTTCTGCTTTGCATTTTTATTTTGCCAAAATAACACAAATTGTTTTTTTTCCTCAAACGAAACGCCTGAAATAGGGATTTTATAATTTTGCATGTGATAAATGAAGTCTAAGAATTTGCTCTTCATATTTGATAAAAAATTTTATGAGTTGAAATGCTAAGGCTTGTCAATTGTGGTTGAAGCTCCACTGTCTCTCTTTAAACAGTAGTTAGTACTATCTGTTCCCAGCACTTTAAAAAAATAAAAATAAAGCTCCAGAAAATGGTACAGTAGGATTAATTAATGATGCTGTGCCAACGTTATTCACATTTTTAACAAATGCCTGTATTGAAAGACACTTGTAGACGATATGATAGAAATTGCAGTGAGAACAGGTATTGCCTATAAAAATGATCACTCATGCTGTGTAGAGGGACGAGGCCTAGAAAATTTAAGAGAAAGTTGATGTCAATGCAAAATAAAATCCAGAGCTTAAAGAAAATGCTATGGTGAAATTATTGCCAGCTAAGAGCCAAGAAATCAGATTCTTCTATTTTAAAAGAAATATTAGATTTGTTTAAGGCTCAAAAGCTCATCAAGATGACATTGAGACACCAAAGTCTGTGTTTCTAGATATAACTTTAAACCTGTTCAGAAATTCACAGCAAAAATGCTGAAAGAAGCAATGGCATATTTTATTACCAAGAGATAAATAGGTTTACAATGATATTTTTATTCTCCAAAGGCTTATTAAAAATTGAGGTTCTATTTTTTTTATTTTTAAAAAGGCTTATGAATTTGAAAAATAAAATCTTTCCCAATAGCTCCACAATTTTAACTTGGTGCAGATCTGTAAATGGCCTTCATGGATTTATCATTATTACCTTCAGGTAATTAATTCACAGCAAAATGCTGAAAGCAGGAATGGCATATTTTATTGCCAAGATTTAAAGAGGTTTACCATGATATTTTCATTCTCCAAAGGCTTGTTAAAAACTGAGGCTCCATTTTTTTATTTTTAAAAAGTCTTATGAATTTGTAAGAGAAAAACTTCTTTTCCAATAGCTCCACAATTTCAACTTGGTGCAGATCTGTAGATGGCCTTCCTGGATTTATTGAAGTTTTCTGGATGGAAAATTTTACTGATATTAAGCTGAAGCATATGATATTCACTTTATTATTTGAGAAGTCAATTAGGAAACAAATATTGTTCAATGGCAAATGCTGTTGTAGATATGTAGATTATGGTAATAATGCTAATGATAAAAATTCAGCTATAGCTTCTGAAACTCTAATTTTTATGTTTGTTTCAGTTTTATATAGCTGGAAAATCCCCATAGGTTGTTTTTTTAACAATTGGTTTGTCTGGCTCAAAATATATTTTTACTTACAAATTCAGCCAGGATCATATTTAATTTTTTTAAGCTTTAAGAGCAAAAGAGGGAAACGATAATAACCTAATGATCTTTAGTTCCAAAGTGCACACATGCAGTTAATAATTAACTGGCTAATAATTAATAAGAAAATGGCAATTGTTTAACTTTCAATGAAATTAAAATCATTTGGAGCAATAATGAAATGTCCAGTGACATTTTAGGTGTTTCTCACATATGGATAATATCAAGCGATCACAGTAAAGCAGGTGAAGGTTATTGTGTCTCTTTTCTCTGAAATTGAAAAATGTTATTATATGCTGTCTTTATGTAAAAAAAATTATGAAAAATTTCTTGCATAGAATGTAAATTAGCATTACTCTGACCTAATGCAGCCTTCTGTGTCTGCACTTATTAACCCTTACAAAGACAATTTTTTTTTTCTTTAAGAAATAACTTTTGAGCCTTATTATGAAAAACTAATGAATGAAATAGTCCATATTACATATCAAAAGAAAAAGCATTTAATTCTGGAAAAAAATTGTAGGAAAGCAAAAAAAGCATGTTGCAAGTTCTTTTGTAGGGATTTTTGGAAAATGATTAATCTGCTTCTGTCACTTTAAAGCTTAATATTAAAAATTGAGGTTTTCTTGCCCTTCTCACAGTATGTGTGTGCAATTGCAAAAATTACTTAACAGTGTCTTCCAGGAGAAAACTTTATATTTTCAACAATCATTTCATACCTAATTAAAAATTCAGGTTAATGTCCTACATAGGATTCAATACATGTTGGTGCTCATATCAATAGATAGTCATATCAGTAATAGGGAATTGGATGTGGAAGTTGACAATCATGTTTATAATATGAAAAAGAAACATTACAAAAGAATATGCTAAAATTAGACTTCACCATTTAGAGACACAAATGACAGAAAAATAAAAAGGCATCATATTAGAGCAAACATCTAAATTTTCACAAAACACAGTGATAAATATATACTTTGCAGTAACTTCATTTCTTATATTATGTGTGTGTGACATGAATTTCCTACTGCCTCAGCTGAAATGAAAGTAGTTTGCATTTTTTTTATAGCATGCAATTTCAATTTTGTCATTTGTGTGGGGGGAGGGTGGGGCTTGTCTTTCCTTCTGCCTTAGTTGAAATGAGAGAAAGCGTAAATTATTGTTTTATATATATATCATGCAATTTCAATTATGTCATTTGTGTTTGTGTGTGTGACCTTGGATTTTCTTCTGCCTAGCCGTCCCGTGGCCAAGTGGTTAGCACGCTTGGCTACTGATCTAAGGGACCTGGGTTCGAGCCTCGGAATTAGGCTTGGATGTGTGTGCCGTTTTTCTGCTGAGGTCCTGCCATCCTCTCAGATCTCCTACTGTGGCATATAAACTGACAGGCTCCTGTCAGACCTCTGTGGCAAGCAGCTGCTTGAGGGGGTATTTATTTTTTTATTTATTTATTAGCTGATATAAAAGTTTACAATATTTGGTTTTTTGTTCCATTAAATTTCAATCATGTCGTTTGTGTGTGTGTGTGTGTGTGAGGGGGTCTTTCCTTTCCTTCTGCCTTAGTTGAAATGAGAGAAAGTGTAAATTATTTTGTTTTTTATATACAGGGTGAATCTGAAAAAGTGGGCAAAACTTTACGGGGTGGTAGAACGCAGCTATATGAGCAATATTCGTCATAGAAAGTATGGGCGGAACGCAAACGGCGAGCCACTAGGTGGCATTGGAAATGGTATAAAAGGGTCGGTCCTCGCACCCAACGGCATTTCTACCGTGGATTGCCGAGAGGATGGCTGGTTATACTAACCACGAAATGGCGGATATGCACTTTGTGTACGGTGCGGCGAACGGGAATGCAAGTGAGGCATAGAGTATCTCCTCTCCTTCTTGTGTTCATTCTTTAAATGTGACAGTGAAAAACTACCTTTTAACTTCTCACCGCTTGCGTTCCGACCATACATTCTATGACGAATATTGCTCGTATAGCTGCGTTCTACCACCCGTAAAGTTTTGCCCACTTCAGATTCACCCTGTATATATGCATGCAATTTCAATTATGTCATTTGTGTGTGTGTGACCTTGGATTTCTTTCTGCCTTAGCAGATATAAAAGTTCACAAAAATTTTTTAATTCATAGCATCAGATTTCAATTATGTCATTTGTGTGTTTGTTTGGGAGGGGGACTTGAATTTCTTTATGCTTCAGTTGAATAACAAGCTTATGATATTTGGGTTTTTTTATAGCATGAAATTAAATTGTGTCATTTATTGGGAGGAGATTTGATTTCCTGCCTCAGCTGAATTAAAAAAAGTTTACACTCTTATTATTTCTTTCAGTTTTTAATAAAAAATAATATTTTTTAATGAAAGAAGAAAATAAATGTGACTTTTCGTGTTTTTTAAATGAGGCGCGGATTTGCACTATTAAGATCTATAAAATTTGAGGGCTTATGCTTAAGTTGAAAGATTTGATCATGTATTAGATTTTAAAATATATTTACCATTGTTCCTGTTTTAAATGGGCTCAAATTAAAGTCTGCTAAGTTTACAGTCAATTTAGTTCAGCTTTAATCACATATTAAGAGCATATCGAATTGTTTTTAAATTTTCAAACAAAACCTCGATTTGAAATAATATTTCATCCGATATAAATCAATAAGGGTGTATTAATTAAATCTTTTTGCTTTAATTACTACACAGGAATAGCCTCATTGAAATAAAAAACAAAAAACAGCAAAGTTCTGCTTCATTTAAATCATTTGTTAAGCATTTTTAAATAGCCTTCATCGTTGTTCGTTGCTAATTCGCAAGGCATCATGAGTATTCTTGCCTCACTAAGCAGTCGGCAGACACAGCCGTCTGTGATCATAGCGATCAATGCTGGTAATCGGAGTCCTGTCTCTAGTATTACTACCACAATGGTAGGAACAATATGAAAACGCCGGTTACAGTTCTCAAGCGATAGGGCGCCTCCCTCTCTTCCTACCTAAGGGCTCAGTCAGTAGCATGGAGGTAAGAAGATAAGAGTTTTACCTAAACACTTAAAATTGATGCTAGAGTGAGTGTGCGACAGCCATGTTTTTCTATTCAAAACATTAGCTTTAACTGTAGTAACAGAACGATTTCTACTCTATAAAAACTTGACGATTTGAGAATAGTATATTATAGCTGCCTGTTTAACATTAGAAATGTACGAATTGTTCCTCAAAGCAGATACCGGAAATTATATTTTTACTAAATTTATCAAATTAATGAAATTAAAATAAATTATATAACGTGGAAACATTTTTCTGTTGTATTTTTGCAATTATGAAATCTGAGTTTAAATTCCGTTTAGAAACCTTTCTGAATTTAAGCAGATTTTCCCATTTATTTAGGTTTAATGCACTAATGAATCCAGTGATTAAACATGAACAAGATTTTATGATATTAACATTCTTTTCCATTTAAAATTGAAGATGTTTGGTTTCTGAGAATGAAAATATCTCTTCTTCCATGATCGACATGTATTTCTAAAATTGACTCAGTAAATAATTTTGATAAGTGAAATTTTGTTCAGGTTCCTGATCAAAGCAGCTATAATTGCTTTAAGCAAGAAATTATAATATTGCATGAAAGAAGTTTTCATTTAACTCCGAAATTTAATAGAGCATTCTTACACAAATTCAGAGAGGATTTTGAATTTTGCCCCCCCTCTGATTACTACTTTTGGAGTACATGGCTAAGCCACAAGGAGTAAATGGAGTCACAAAAAATTGGATTTCCTTATAGTATATTTCCCCTCTGTTTTGTTTTTGAAAAAGGTCCTTAAAAATTCTTGAAAAAAATCATGAAAAATGAACATATTTACAAATGTTTTGCCTCTGTTACTCTTAGTAGCATTTTGAAGGGAGAGGGGGCATGGGCCCTTTTCTCTCTCTGGAACTGACCCTGTATAATACGTATTTTGATATGTACAGTTTATTAATGTTTATGTTCAAAGCATAAACTGCTTTATTTATTGGCGATATATATAAATAAAATTTCCAATATAATGTAATGATTTCTTATGTTTTTGTTCCATTGATTAAAATTTATCTATTTGTATGAAACCTTTGTGGTAATTAAAGTAATAGTAGGCACTATAGTTATGTCAAGGAAAAGGTATAAGAACTCTGCTACAGCTCTCCAACATAGAAATATTCATTGCCAATATATAAATATATCAAATCGAAATAATATAAATGCACTTTTTTGAGATATAGAATTAAGAGTAGAAGTAGTAAATATCCTAGTAGAAGCAGTAAATATCATAGTAGAAGAGAGCAAAGCGTGCGAAAAATAGGCTTCATGTGGCAGGTTTGTTTGGAAGCATCAATATGGCTCCACACATGTTTGCAGTGGCATCTTGGCCTTGGAAAAAGAAAGAGCATTAGGACGTCTCCTCTCATTTTTACCTTCGTGGTCAGTATTGCACCCATGTTGTAGTCCCACTTGGGCCAGCCATCGAGATTTATCT
The DNA here is from genome assembly GCA_038380435.1 of Ryuthela nishihirai. Taxonomy (NCBI): domain Eukaryota; kingdom Metazoa; phylum Arthropoda; class Arachnida; order Araneae; family Heptathelidae; genus Ryuthela; species Ryuthela nishihirai. Next base: position 39,285,674 of record JAWZYU010000034.1, on the reverse strand, counting down.
CTGCAAAATTCTCTGCACTCACCTCAGTCATTAGGGGACACCGGTGGGCTGGGAAAGGCAACCGTCCATCTGATGGGATGTTAAGCTGTGGTACAGGAGAGCCATATCCTGTGCACTTTAAAAAACATGTTAGATGCCTTGATCAGAGGCTACCATCTGTCTTCTAACAACTTTCCTGTGGATCCCCTCCCCCAACTTTCTCTGAGCCTTCAGAGTCCTTCTGAACTGGCCATTTAGGCCACTGTGTGCAAAGAAGTGCCGCTCAGAGGTAAAACAACCCAACCCTTTCTTGACAGAAATCAAAATATCGTGAAGTTTTCTATAAACCTGTCTTTTTACTTCTAATCAGATTCTTAAATGGGGCATAACAACAGATAACATTGGATTCTTTAATTCCTGTATTAAATGTAACTGCAAGAAATATTTCAATAGTGCCATCATATCCTAAAAGAACATCACTAGCATTCACAGGCGGCTCCTCATTAGGGACCAGGCCACACAAAGATTTCTATAATATACACTAAAATGTATAATTGCGAATTAAAATCAATAATAAAAATAATAATATACATAAATATTTGTTTCCTAACATCTTGCCCTTCCCTCTACTGAATAAGATTATAGTGAATACACATGAAATTGCCCTACATCGCCTTAATTATAAGTGCAGGATATTTCCAGGCAAGTTTCAAATGTGCCCAGAAATTTCCCCCACCATTTACAACTGTTTGCATGTTAAAATGTCTGGACAGCTGTGAAGCAGGCCCGAGGATACATCGCTCCAATGCCTTCAGGTAATATTTTATTTTTTAAAAATATATAGCAGACCTTCTACTATGGCATATAATCTGACAGGTTCCTGTCAGACCTCTGTGGCAAGCAGCTGCTTGAGGGGGTATTATTTATTTATATGTAAGGCCAAGTGGTTAGCACGCTTGGCTACTGATCTAAGGGACCTGGGTTCGAGCCCCGGGTAAAGCATGGATGTGTGTATCGTTTTTCTGCTGAGGTCCTGCCATCCTCTCAGATCTCCTACTGTGGCATATAAACTGACAGGCTTCTGTCAGACCTCTGTGGCAAGCAGCTGCTTGAGGGGGTATTTTTTTTTAACTTTATTGGTTTCAGTAAAGCGCATATTACCATCACTGTTGACAATGAAAGTATTAGTATGCATAACGTATTCGATTTTACGAGCGACAGTGCAGTGTGAAGGAACCACTGAAAATATGGCTTCCCAACACGAGCAGTCTATAGCAATACGCATGCACTGTACTAGTTAATCTTATTTTTTAAATAATTATTTTATGGTATTATGTGTAGTTTAAACGAACACCAGAGTTTAGTGATTAAGGTTTAATGACGTGAATTTTGCATTAATATTTTAAGTAACAGCTACTAATAAAACCACTATGTTGGTTCCTTATTAAAAATTTGGTTTGGAGAAAATGGCGCTCGAATCTCTATCATATTACTCTTCATCGAGAATTCAATATGATGTACAGTTAGCTACCTAATTTGAATTTTATGAGTATATGTAATGATGTATATAATAATCTTATGTTAAATTAATCATTTTTTTATTATTAGGGAAATTATTTTTTTTCTCCTCATTCATGCATAAGGAATCAAATAGGTCAAATGTTGTATTTCCTCAATAATTACAACAGAGGTAGACTGCAATAAAATGATTTAAACATTTAATTCCCATTTAAAAAAAACGATTCAATTTTGTAAAATGCTTTAAACAACTTATTGATATTTCCAAGATTTTGTAATTACGAATCGAATCGTACTGAACACAGTAGACTCCCTCTTATCCGTTCCTTACAGAACCGGACCTCTGGCCGGATGAACGAAAGATTGGTTAATCCGAAAATCGTGTCAGAAATAAAAGCAGTAAATGACAAAAATACTAAACTTTACTATTTTAATTAATAATTCATTGTACAATATTAACAATTTACTCCACTCACTTGAAAAAGTTGATTTTTTTCTTTCAACTTAACACTTTTTATCTGCAAAGTCTTGCCATTTTTTAATATCACATCAATCGCAGATGAGGCCTGTTGTTCAATGTATCTTACTTACTGCAATATCAAAAGCTACTTTTCCTTCAATATGGCTAACTTTCCCTTCATTCTACATTCCCTTCTTGCAGACTGCATTGATAATTTCGTCATCATTCAGTGTTGCATTTTTCAACTGTTCATCAGTTTTTAGCCATTTTTCAATGACATCTTCTTCAAGTGTGTCACATCCAAGCAGCAGTTTAGTCATTAAGCAGCTCGATATTTTCGTGTTGTCGTCTTTGGTACTTTCTACAGTTTTTAACTTCAGGCCAAGTTTTTTCCACGACTTCACAAACGTTGTTCAAAGAATTTCTTCTAAAGATATTACCAACAGGTAGATCACATCCTTGATATTTATTGTTTTCAAAGCTTTTAAAAGCCCCATTCCGTCATTTTCGGTTCGATGTAGAATTTCTGAAAGATGCTTTCTCCTGTATAGCCATTTTAAACTTACAAGCACGCCTTTATCCATTGGTTGCACTAAAAATTTTACATTAGGTGGCAAAATCATGGCTTTTGTGTTGTTAGAAATGAGTTCGCTTGGGTGTGTGGGGGCATTGTCGAGAATGAGTAGGGACTTTACAGGCATTTTAAGACTTGTTTTTTACTTTTGGAACATATTGTGTAAAGAACCACTCTCTAAACAAATACGAGTCTATCCAAGCAGACTTTTGAGCTTTGTTGTAAACTGGCAGAGCAGCTAAATTTAAATTCTTGAATGCTCGGGATTTTGCTGATTTCCCAATTAAAAAAAGAGAACGTTTGTGCGTACCTGCAGCATTTGCACACTGATTCTTTGTTTTAAATCCTGATGCTGAAGTTTCTTGCACTGTCACAAATGTTTTCGTTGGAAGTTTAAAATTTAACCCAGTCTCATCTACATTGTAGATTTGTTCTGCGCATAGATCTTCTTCTTGAATAGCACTAAAAAAGTTTTTCTGAAAATTCTTTTTAATGAAGAAAAGGATCAACTGACAATTTCTCCCCGCAAACATCATGCCGTTTTTTCCAGCGAGAAAGCCATCCCTCGTTTCCTGAAAAATCTTCCCCATTATCGATTTTGGAATGAAGGAATAATGATTTTTCTTTCAAGATTGGTGTTCCTTTTCAATGCTCTTGAATGAACCATAACAAAGTGCATCATCAACAATTTCATTTTTTGGCTTTTTAAGGGTGCACTGAGAAAATAGCGTTTTTTCAGACTCGATTTGAGTGCAAAAATCTGTAAATATTTTCTATTCCTTCTCCAGTTATTTACCGTGCTTTTACCAAAAACTAGTTCATCACAAATATACTGTACTGGATCACTTTGTCAATACGTTCTAACACTTTTAATTTCATCTCCATCGTAACATTATGCTTACATTAGCACCCACTTATTTTGTACTACACAATTATTAATAGATTGTAACACACTCCTGTATATGCACAGTACACTGCAATATTCACAGAGGAACTGAAGCAAATATGTACTATAAACAAAACACGCAGTGACTTGCTTCCACTTCTTGGAACGACAGGTTAAAGCGGAGGCCGAGACCGCATAAGAGAGTATCCGTAGGTGTATTTCAGAGTAATAAACATGGATAAAGCGTTTATTAGTTATCATTGCTTATGGAAGTAAGAGAATATTTGTAATGAATTCTTTTTTATGTGATAGAATACCATTAATTTGATGCGTTGTCTTCGTATCTGTGATGTTTGGAAGTTGATGTAGGCGCATTGATATATATGCAGCTCTGTGCACTGATACAGTTACTTGACTTGTACTGCTTCTAATGGAATTCTATATTTTTTTTTCCGTTCCAATTTATTCATTAAAACTGTTTATTCCATGAAATCAATAATACTTCGTCATTGGATAATATAGTTTAGTTCGTTTTCTTAACTGCGAAAAGGAAGTGTCTCGTTAATGAATTGGCATTGTTTGAACTAGTTGTCTCTAATTGGATTATTCTAATATGATGTTGTTGCAAGGCACCTCTGTTCAGCATTAAAAAAAAATGAATCTCTAGGCTTTAACGATATTAACAATTTTCTGGAATAAACTATAGCAGCGAGTAAATGCTCTTTGTCATTTCAGGCGACCAGTGTAAATTTATAGACTATCATTAGTAGTATTACTAACTCAACCGTGGACAGGAAATGACTACGTTTACTTTCTAAGAGTATAATTCGTTATTAAAGATAATAGAATTAAATAACTTTCAGATGTGTCTATGATCTCGTAAATAAATGATAGGGTTGGGTTGTTTTACCTCTGAGCGGCACTTTTTTGCACACCATGGGCTAAATGGCCAGGTCACATGGACCCCGAAGGCTCAGAGAAGGTTGGGAGAGGGGACCCACTGGAACAGCTGTTGGGAGACAGATGGTAGCCTCCCGTCAAGGCCATCCAGCGTGTTCTTTAACGTGCACAGGGTATGGCTCTCCCGTACACGGGGCCACGGCTTAACGTCCCATCCGACGGACGGCGGCCTTTCGAAGCCCATCGGTGTCCCCTACTGACCGTGGGCAGGGCGGGGAATTTTGCGGAGATAAATCTCAACGCTGACCCAGCTGGGACTCGAACCTGGGAACTACAGAAAATAAATGATAAAATTTAAATAGTGTGTAATATCATGAATATAAAACATGTTTTTAATCATTTATATTCGAGTGTCCATAATGGCTAGTTTACGCTGGCGCCAATAAATTGAGACTTCCAACATTAATTTTTCATGCATGCACAGATTGGTTGGACGTTTACATTGCGCCAGTGTAAACCAGCCTTTGGAAAAAATATTTTTTTGATCAGAAGTATATGCCATTCCAATGTTTTTATGCACATACAAAACATTCGTTTCCTACATCTTTACTTTTATATACTCTCGTGTAATTTGGGAGAAGGGAAAGAGGGCAAGAAGCATACCGTTGGTTGGTACATGACCAGAGTGCTCTTACTGATGTTTCCATATAAAGACTCCAGTACTGTATAACCTATTTTATGCTTACAGATATCAGGTGGACAAATAGAGATATCAAAAATCATCATAGTCCACTTTACATGTGATAATGTTAAACACAGAAAAGTGTACAATCATTAGTTAGAAGAAATGACAGCGATGCTGTTCTAGTATATGAAAACCTTTTTTTACTTTGCAATGACCTGATTGAGAATTTATGAATATTTACTAGTAGCTTAAGGATATTTCCATCTCTCAGTAAAGAACACATTCACTTTGTGAATGAAAACCAGAGTGCCAAGGTTGGATTTAACATTTTAATCTGCATACATCTTTGGGCTAGAACCAGTCTCCATGGATCATAAGTTTGTGGTCCGTTCGCGGTGCACTACAGAAGTCTGGCGCGCTGCTGACTGAGCCATCCCGCCCGCCAAGAATGGTGACAATTTTTTTTCGACTCCCAAGGAGTGGCAGTCAAGGGTTCTTCGTGACAATGCCAATGCTCACAAAATCCACGGCAAGTTAGGGCCCATTTGTAAGAAAAAAAAAAAAAATCAAACAGCTATCCCATCCTGCATATTCACCCTATCCTTGTACCATACGAATTTGGTTGTTTCGAAAGATTAAATAAGGAACTTACTGGGAAGCCTCTTTCAAGGGTACAAGACATTATGAAATGCATTCATTCAGAGATGTTGAGTATTCTCCAACAGGAGTACCACTAAGAATTCTAGAATTGGTGTAGACGTCTACACCAACGTCTAAGTGTTGAAGGGAGAATACTTTGGACAGTAAAAATTTTGTTGATGTAACTGCTATGGTTTTTCTTCTGCAGATGCTTGTCAAGAACTTTTTGAACTCTCGTAGCATTGGTAAATACTTGAAGTTCATGCTACGAAGTGCAATCAGGGCCGGATCTAGGTTTTTTTCTTTCACGGCTGGATTGTTTCTTGCCCTCAATTTTTTTCCTAATCCAGCCTGGGCGCAATTAACGACAATCCACGAAAGTAGCAGCTGCGAATGTTTTTGCAATGCAGGTGAAAATATTTGAAAACTTTGCAAAATTAAAGTTTGCAAGATTCACGTTAGTCAACAAAAGACCTTCACTTTAATTTCCTTATGGTTCTACGACAGTCATTCTTAAAGCTTGCTATTCATTTGTTGTCCTCACTTCTCAGCATATCTTTGATGTCAAGTGGAACCCTCAACCAAACTCCCTGCATCATCACAGGAAGTTATATTTTCATTTTATACACTACCGTGTGAGCTTACAAAACCATCTCTTTTCCATTTTTGAAATATAAATTGAAATATAGTGCAATTAACACTAAAAACCTGAAGCAGCTGTTTGCCAAAGGTTTCACAGCTGAATGACAGACTCCTGTCATAGCAGGTCTGTGAATAAGACGAGACCTCAGTGGAACAACGCAAACATCCATGCCTCATACAGGGCTCGAACCTACTTCCCTTTCATCAGTAGCTAAGCGTATTGTCCACTCGGTCATTGGGATGGCCAATTAACATTGTAAATGCAGAAATGTTGGTCCCTAAACCTATTTTACCCATGTCACTTAGTCATGGTTTGCAGAGAATTTCTCAAATGCAACTCCTTTGAGCAACAGCCTACTGTATTTGAAATTTTTTTTAATTTAATTTTCACCAATTCCCCATCCCCAACGATACTATTGCTAAATATTTCTACCTTTATTATTCTACAAATAGCAAAAAAAAAAAAAAAAACTTTTCAAGCAGCCCACTTGCCTTGCATAAAACAGGAGCCTGTTGGTATAATTATAAAGATCCATAAGGGATGCAAGACCTCAGCACCAAGTCAACATACATCAGAAACCAGCTAAGCCTTATTTGGATTTAAATACAGGTCCCTTAATACACAACCGCTCCGACATTCCAAACGATTTTTTTTTAAATTGAGATTTACATTTAATAGAAATTTTTATCTTCAAACTTATTGAGACATATGAATCTGCAACTCATCATTGATTTAATGAATATTTATCCACTATCAAACTGTTTTTAAGTAACAGGATGAAGATGGGTGTAGAGGAAAAATTGTCTTGTGACGGGTGGTATCTGAACCCATGACCTCCTGATGACGTCAGGTGCTCTGAGTATAGCATAACATCAGCATTTGGTGTTTTGCAAATCAGTGTCAATTGTTTTCTGCGTTAAATAAATAAATTAAATAAATAGTTAAAATATAAAGTTTAGTGTTAGCAGAAAAATTGACAAGGACAGAGAGTGATCAGCAGCAAGTGGTTCAGTGGCCAGAGCACTTGACATGTCATCAGGTCGTGGGTTCAGATCGCAGCCAGCTTAAAAACAATATTTCCTCTACACCCATCTTCATCCTGTTACTTAAAAACAGCTTGATAGTAGATATTCAAATTTATTGATTGAGAATAATTTGACAAAAGTTATGTAATGTTGAATTTGAAATTCATTGTCATAATATGAGGCTGTTTATATTTCAATGCGTTTTCTTTTTTTACAAAAGTGAATGTTTATGTCCGCTTAACTCCTAACAATAATCCTTTATTTTTGGAAATTTACGAGAGAAAGCCGTCCCGTGGCAGAGTGGTTAGCACGCTTGGCTACTGATCTAAGGGACCTGGGGTTCAAGATCCGGATAAGGCATGGATATGTGTCGTTTTTCAGCTGTCTTGCCATCCTCTCAGACATTCTACTATGGCTTATAAACTGACAGGCTCCTGTCAGACATCTGTGGCAAGCAGCTGCTTGAAGGTGTATTTATTTATGAGAGAAAATACTCATTTCATGGAAAAAATGGCTAGACGAAATTTGGATGACTTTACAGTATCTATAGAGAATAAAAACTCTTTTTAATGGTTCACACATTCCTGAATGTTCAAAATGATAGTCCCTGCCATTATTAGGCAAAACTTATAAATATATGGAAAAAACACCCATAATTCTCATTCCTAATTTATTCAGATCTCTGTACTTATTGCTAGAATTTAATTTGATCGTTTTTGTATGTACATTTTGTGCCGATTGTAGATAGTAGCTTGTTTGCTCAAAAATGGCAGTTATATATGTGTGTGTGTGTGTTCAGAGAACTATTAAAAACACCCATATTCAACTGGATTACAGGACTTTACTGTAAGAGTTGGAATTAAAGATCTCCATCATCCCTCGATGAGATCTAAATACAGTGGACCCCCGATATAACGCGCATGTCGGGCGGGAAACAACACCCGCGTTATAAGGTGAACCGCGTTATTACCGAGCGGCGCGGTGGCGACACAATAAATTTCACACTGTAAGCTTTTCTTTTACTCATTATGCATACAATAATTAAACACTATTCAAAATACATGCAGGAACTCAATACATACGCAATTACTCAATACGCAGTAACAATAAAATGCGATACTAACGTCGCACGGACCTGTATAAACATGTTTCAACTTATCGCGAACATCGCCCGCGCTATAACCGAGTGCGCGGTATAGCGAGCAGCGCTATAACGAAGGTCCACTGTACTATTCAACTACCATATCCATACAGGAATTAGTTTTATGAAATCTAATGGAGTTCATCAAAACTTTACAGAATGCTCGATTTTATGGACCCCAGTGGTTCCAAACCATCCAAAGTTTTGGTTTTTATTGAAATGTATTTTTTAAGTCAATTTACTTTGAGGAAAGTTACTAAAATAATTACTTAATATCTAAACATTTGAAACACAAATGAAATACACCTGCTATTATTTAGTATGAAATTTAGTTTTCTTACATACGAGTATTGGACATATACAAACAAAATTAATGTTTTTTTTTGCATAATTATATTCAGGAAGTTTCACAACAGAACAATTTACTCTTTGCCATTTGCACACTTTTAAATTTAAATAAGGCTAAAACAAGTAAAAAAACACCCGAGAGCAATTGATCGTTGGATAATAAATTTTCAAAATATCCAGCGATCATTTGTAAAATATATATGTTTACTTTATTTCATTTATTCAGCAAGGTGGTAATTTAATATACAGTGAAATAATTTCATGCTTCTTTAAGGACCATGAATTTACATTAAATGCCAAAAATATAACATAAAAATATTAAAGTATAAAAGGTCAATTTACAAATTATCTACATTTATCAAATATTACAGTATATTTACAATGCCAAATTGTTTGTTTTAAACTTGGATTGATGACTTGTTTACGAAATCTTGAAGTGGAAGTCGTTGTCAACATAACCGTTCAATTTCACTTCTACACTTGCTGTCCTTATTTTTGTTTTGAAGGGATAATACAACAATGAAATTGTCAATTTTTTTTTCACTAAAACTAAACTTTATCATTAAATATTTAAAAAAAAAAAAAAAAAAAATTCTTCACACTGGTTGGCAAAGAAGCAAATTTCATGCAGCTTGTCTTGAAGCATCTGACAAAATGAATAACCAAGGCTGTGCCTAGACATTTTTGCACCCAGGAGGAGTGGACAAATGTTCGTGTCTGGGGCAAGAGAAGACAAATACTTGTGCCTGGGGCAAGAGTTAGTTTGCAACCTATCAGAGTTAATTTGGTACAAAGTAATAAAAAATGACCACATACTAATTACAAATTGTGCCTAGATTTGATTTGTGGCAGGGGCAATGCTCCACTCACTTTTGTCTTGGCATAGCCCTGTAATACTTATACTTATTTTGCAATAATGGGCTTTATTGTATTGAACATAGGGAAGAATATAGAACTAAGACATGTCGCTAATAATATTTTTTGTTCTTGGCTATAGCTGTGCAGATAATTGTAGGTGCTAGCCACTAAAGCATCAAGACATCATATGAAAGATACCCCCTCAAGCAGCTGCTTGCCACAGAGGTCTGACAGGAGCCCGTCAGTTTATATACCACAGTAAGAGATCTGAGAGGATGGCAGGACCTCAGCAGAAAAACGACACACATCCATGCCTAAATTAGGGGCTCGAACGATACTGTTAAAAAAATAAGAAATTCAATACTTGGAGTCCTCAAGCATTGCAAATATCAGGTATAATACATGAATTTTCAATAGACACACTAAACATATTCTTCAAAGTTTCTATTTATTCAGATTGGAATAATCAGAGGGCCACTACATTACCATGCACAGAGCTGTCAACCTTAAAAAATTATAACAAGTTTGAAGAATAAAAAACTGGAGCAATTACAAGACTAATGCGAATTAATAAATTCCAATATTTGACACAATTTATGTAACCATCAATTAGTAGTAATAAAAGCATGATGAAGACTATAATTTCAATAATATCAAGATGTATGTCTATCAAGAGCTGCCATTTCTGGTCCCTTGTTAATCTCAATATCGTTATGCACCCATAACGACTGAGAAAATTCAAAATAGGTGTTCCTATTCAAATGCAAAAGTTTAGCAATGCAATGGTCTATAATGGCATCCAATTACTGGTTATGAATTAAATATCCCATATCATAACAGAAAATAATCTGTTCATTCACATCTTTTTTGCATGCAGAAAGATATATCTAACTTAATTGCTAATAATTATAAAGCATCATCCAATGATTAATAGATTTATCAATATATGGGAAAAAAATAATATTACAATACACAAGGAAGAGTAACAAATGCTGTTGCACTCCTTCAGTTTTTTTTTCTTTTTTGAGAAAGTGACTGGACTACCAGCAGAGATACAGGAATCAGTGTCTTGAGACAGCCATGACCAAAGTCTATGGTATGTGTACTTTTGATATTAACGAAACTGATGGAGCTACTGTTTAAGACTATCTGTGCATTAAGCATGTTTCTAGATAAGCTAAACTTGAAATTTTATGCATTAAAACTGAAAAAAAAAATGAAAAAAAAAAAAAAATGCATGACCTGCAGATAAGCCAACTCAGATAACAATAGACATGGACGAGACCCATTCTTTGAAGTTTTGAGGCACAGGGGTTCTAAATAATTTGATTTGCAATTAGCAACTGTTCAGAACTGAGATTTGTGGTCATTGAACCTGGTAAAGAATTTAGGTGCAACCTTTGCCCGTTCTGTTTTGAAATGGTCAGCCAAAGTCCTATAGAGTTTGTCTGATCCAGAGTACTTGGATGCAGGTAAGCCAAAGTCCTATAGAGTTTGTCTGATCCAGAGTATTTGGATGCAGGTAAGCCAAAGTCCTATAGAGTTTGTCTGATCCAGAGTATTTGGATGCAGGTAAGCCAAAGTCCTATAGAGTTTGTCTGATCCAGAGTATTTGGATGCAGGTAAGCCAAAGTCCTGTAGAGTTTGTCTGATCCAGATTATTTGGATGCAGGTAAGCCAAAGTCCTATAGAGTTTGTCTGATCCAGAGTATTTGGATGCAGGTAAGCCAAATTCAAGCATAGATTAAGATGACACGGTAGAGGTGCACCTTTAGTGCTGTAAAAGAGCTAAAATCAGAACAGTTCTTTCCTTTTATTACCATTCTCTTTATTCCATTCGTAGAAATACTGTAAAAGTTAGATGATTTTCTTTAACCCTTTCTGTACCACACTGGTCCAAACTACAGGTAGAAGGCAGTGAATTGGAAGGAGTAGCATTGATTGGACCAAGGCCATTTTGAGCCAGTCAAGCAGCTGCTTGAGGAGGTATGGTACTGAAAGGGTTAAAAATTTCAAAATTGAAAAAATGCAAAATTCAGATTCTCAATGAACAATTTGGATTTTAAGACTAATTTGTATAAATTAGGAATTAAGAATAATTCAGAAAAAATCTGAAATATTTTAGTAGTTGGCAGCTCTGCATGCATTTTGTACAAAATGGGATATAGATAAATTGAGGGTCACAGATCAACTGAGCTTTATTTATGTACAGACTATAAATTTGATGCTTTCAGAGTGGTATCACCATACTAAAAGTCTGAAGTACTAAAACTGATATCTGTACAGAGCAAAACATGAAAATGCTATATCAAATATACTATTATTTTAACACATCTTGTTTATTAGTGATTGATGTTGCTATGTCTCTTTCAGTGAACTACCACTGTCATTCTGGTTCAAAAAGATTGATCTAGTTCATCCTCAAATTTGCGAAAATGCATAAATTATTTATATAAATGCACAACTCTTACAACTGTTCTTCATGTAGGTGCACCCTCAATACCCCATGTTTCTTTTCTATCAAGCATGCAAGAGTGTCCTCATTGGGAAAACCTCAAGTTTATTTATTTGAATTATTGTCATATGGTGCACCCTCAGCACATGCAAAAAAAGCATAGTAGGAGGTTTTTCCTAAAGGAACTAATCACAGCCCAATACTACTATTTATAGCAGAATTCCAGTAGATTTGTTTTCTACCAAAAGAACTGAAGCAGATCATGTCTAAGGTCACAAGCCAAGAAGTCCTCAATCAAATGCAGAATATCACCAGTCATCACCATCAGATGCAGTTTTACTTGTACAAAGAATAAAAAAAAATTGTCAGTGCAACAGATATAACAAACCAAAGTTCCCAAACTTCAAAAGATTTGCTTTGATGCCAACAGACACCAAATTAAGGTTCATTACTTTGTAGTGGACAAATGTTCGTGTCTGGGGCAACAGAAGACAAATACTAGTGCCTGGGGCAAGAGAAGACAAATACTTGTGCCTGGGGCAAGAGAAGACATACTTGTGCCTGGGGCAAGGGCTAGTTTGCAACCTATCAGAGTTAATTTGGTACAAAGTAATAAAAAATGACCACATACTAATTAGAAATTGTGCCTAGATTTGATTTGATATGCTGAAAACTATTTCTGTAGTATTTTAAAATATCCTTTAGAATCCACCAACTGTATGAATTTTTACAACTTTAAGTTATATTAATCAAGTTATGAATATAAGGAATATTCATTATGGGGTTTTATGGTACCATCCTATACATATATATATAACAATATGACTTATTAATTTGGGACATGCTGAGCCTTCCATTATGATCCTCATAATTACTATTCAATTGTCCATTATCGAACTGCATGTCGTTGTGCAGCCATTACACAGTCTATACGGAGAAGGTGGCATAACCCAGCTTAGACAAAGAATTAAAAATGAAACAACGAAAATTTCAGAATTATTGTGGATAAGAAAAATGTATATACATATATATATACAAACTGCACACACCCACCTGTACCATTGTTGAGATAAATCTCAACAATGGTACAGGCGGATCTTGAATCTGTAAACTACAAATTGAGTAGAGAATGTTATTGACTAAGTCAACTCATCTCCACATGAAAGTTACGTAGGATAAATAAAAACAAAACGATAAATACTGAAAGATCACACAAAATTGGAAACTTATCTTCATTTGGCAATTACAATTTTAAAATTGATAACTATTGTATAAAATAATAAAACTTATAAATTAATGCTTTAATTTTACATAACACAAATTGATTTAATTTTTAAATTCACAGGATGTAAAAAGGTGATCAAAAAGTAATGCTCCCTAAACTGAATTTTTTTTAAAAGCATGAATGTACATTAAAAAAAAAAGGTAATGTACATTTTGAGCATTATTTCTCTCCCTAGTACCATATCTGTTGAGGCACTTATCTCAAGTTGGTAACAGTTTACATATTCCTTTTCTAATAAAAAATGGGCTCTTGTCAATCCATAAATGAACTGCATTTTCCACTTTAGCACTTGGTTAAAATCATTGACCTCCTAGATGTTTCTTCATTGGCTTGAACAAGTGGTGATCATAGAAAACAAGATATAAATTGTATGGTAGGTGATTGAGAACTTCCCAATCGAATGACTGCAACAATCCTTGAGCTTGACATGTGCTGCACTGTCATGCTCTTGAATTGTTTCATGAGAAAGAAGTCTAAGTCATTTTTTTCTGATGACTCCCTTCAGTCTTTGTAAGACTTGGCAGTAAACATTAACTATAGATCCATGCTGCAAAATTCCATCACTGTTCCAAAATATTAATGCCATGATTTTCCAGCTGATATGCATACTGTGAATTTTTTGGGTTATAACAAAGTCATCCTTCAACTGTTACCTGTTTTTATTTTTTCCATGAAAAACGTGATGGACCTATGTTTTATCACCCATCACTATGCATCCCACAACTTGCTTCCTTCCGCTGTGTCCCACAGAAGTTAGAGAAAAGCTGTGACTGAGTTTTACGATTGCAAATGTATGCAGCAAACAAAAATTTTATATCGTAATTCATCAAGAAGAACACTATGGATTTTTTCTTGCAATATGTTTAATTCAGAGGCAATGCCTCTTCATGGACAGTCTTCAGTTTTCCACAATCAGCTCCCAACTCATGCAGTTTCAGATTAATTTTGGACACGCTGAGCCTTCCATTATGATCCTCATAATTACTATTCAATTTCCCATTATCGAACTGCATGTTGTTGTGCAGCCATTACATCATCACCATAAACCTGCATCAATTGTCTGCAATTTCAGCTGGTGAAATATAGGAAATGAGAAATGAATAATGGTGTGCCTTTCACATGACTAGATTTCTATCTGGTTTGCCACTTGGCCGATTGAATTGCACCTATTATCTTTAGAGTATTCACTAGCATCAGTGTCATCACAACAAGAGATAACAATATTCACAAAACACATAAAACTTTGCAGCATATGGAATCTGGTTTCTTGATCATCCATTATAGTTAAAGCTATTGTTTACTTTTTTTTTTCGATTATTACTAAACACTTCAGATGAAGGTTAGCATCTGTGTATTATTATAAGCATTTAATACTAAACAGCTTTTATTCAGTCACTCTTGCCTGTGATATAGAGTATTTTTTCAGAAAAGTTATGTCATAGAAATAAATTAGTACAGGAATTTTTTTCTTCTGGCAGCTCTAATTACATTTTTTTTAGGACATGGTAAAATACACTTTAAAGTCTACTAATTTTCTTTTGGAAAGTATAAATGTTGTAATATCTAAAATTAGGATCAATTTAATAATTACTGAACTTTGTGGCTAAAATTCTTGTTTATTACAAGTAATAAATACATTAAGAGAATCTTCTTCACAGTATCAAAGAGTAGAAACTAAATGAAAGTATATTTAACCCTTTTAGGTCAAATGACAACTCATTGCCTCTCAGTTGGTGCTCTTGACAATCAATCAACAATTGCTGTTAAACTTTTAAGATATCCAGAGTGTTTTCTGTGCATTGCATCGTGCAAAATGATAATAGCTTTCAACATCTTTTTTTGGAGGTAGGGTGGCTCAGCTGGTACTATGCCAAGCTTGTAATCTTCAGTTCCCATGTTCGAGTCCCAGCTAGGTCAGCATTGAGATTTATTTCCTCGAAACTCCCTGCTTTCGGTCAGTAGGGGATGCCATTGGGCTTGGAAAGGCCACTGTCTGTAGGATGGGATGTAAAGGTGTGGCCCTGTTTGTGGGAGAGCCATACCCTGTGCATGTTAAAGAACACACTGGATGGCCTTGCCACAGAGGTCGGACAGGAGCCGTCATTTATGTGCCATAGTAGAGGGTCTGTGAGGATGGCAGGACCTCCGCAAAAAAAAACTACGTGAACATCCATGCCTTACCTGGGGCTCAAACCCAGGTTCCTTAGATCAGTAGACAAGTGCACTAACCACTAGGCCACGGAGTGTTTTAAAAAGTGGATATTCCTTTTAATAATTCCCCCTCCACACATTTGAATTGCCACATCAACCCAATTCAAATAACTCAAAAGTCTGAAAAGGTGGGCCATCTACAAACACATTTTATTTAATGGAATGTTAGAAGCTTAATGAAGGATAATAAAATGTTTTCAACCAAGTGTATTTTCCTGGACTAAATTTGCAATTACCAAATTATTTTAAAATTCTACTATTTAGAGCAAAAGTGTTTAATTAACAACTTATAGATCATTCACTCATCTATAAAATTCTTTTTTTCTCTAGTCTTATTTAAAAATGCTTACTTCAGATCATGGATTACTTTCTTCCTTTTCATCCATTCAACACAATATTAAGCAAAATATTAGTTGGATTATAGTACAATATTAAAACTATGTTACACATATTTTTCCCCCATCCTAAGTTAAATCCTTATTTCCCATGATTCATGCAGGCTAGTCAAAAGATGCTAAGAGGTTTCTGGTAAATGACTGTTGTCTCAAAATCATACAAAAAAAATCCATCATGTTTACACAGGTGTATCACTAACAGAGATCATGCCGAGTAAAAACCATGTCTCAACCGAGAATAAAATATAGCCTCTGGTTAATATGAAGCACTAGTTTTCCAAAACAACAAAGTTTATCATTCTGAATTTTGCACCCTTTAGTAGTGAAAATTTGAAAGGCTCATTCAGTAAATGCAAATAGTAATATTTCATAGTGTATACCCAACCTAAAAAGATAGTTAAAAAAAAAAGTTGAATGCCTACATATGGACAATAGTTGGGTATTTTACTTCTGAGCGGCACTTTTTTGCACAAAAAGGCCTAAATGGCCAGGTCACAAGGACCCAGAGAAGGTTGAGGATATAGATGGTAGCCTCCCATGAAGGCCATCCAGCGTGCATAGAGGTATGGCTCTCCGGCACAGCTTACTTCAGATCAGCATCACGACTTAATGTCCCATTCGATGGAGGGGCCACGACTTAACATCCCATTTTATGGACAGTGGCCTTTCCAAGCCCACTGGTGTCCCCTACTGACCAAGGGAAGAGCTTGGAGTTTTGCTGTGATAAATGTCAATGTTGGCCCAGCTGGGGCTGGGACTGGAACCTGCAGATTATGAACCTGGTGTGGTACCGACTGAGCCATCCCCACCCCAAAATGGACAATAGTTTCTGAAAATGAACTAAAAAGCAAAAGTTCATAGCCACACTGAAATTCTATTTGGTTGATTTCTTTTCTCTGTGGGACTTAATCCTATCTACAGTACTTAAAACGGTGAAAAAATCTGCTACAGAAGACTTGTTCTCCTTGGCCTCACTGTATGGTATTGAAAAAGAATGGTATAGTTGAAACTTAAAGTATGAATGAATTTGGAGGTTTCTACATATGCAGGTGCATTGCATTAGATCAGGGCTGCGCAGCTCAAATGAGGAAGTAGGCCAAACTCAACTCCTAAAGGAATGAAGCATGGCATGAAAATTCTTGCCCTACTTCTTCATTCCTTTCGGGTTCCATATGTTGTGCAAGCCTGTCTTAGATGGTGCTAATGGGATCTGAAATGACTTGGATTTATTGCAAGTCTGCTGTTAATGCCTAATAATTCACTGGACAATAAATGAAAATTATGTGTGTGGAAAAATGTTGACACATTGTGCTATGAAAGTGGTCACAAAGGATTCACAGTTTCAATCAATCTCTAAAACAAAATATTCCAAATATTTATAAAAAAAAAAACATGATAAATAGATTTTCTACTTCATTCAGAATGCTAATTACTGGAAGATTCTTAAATTCCTCACTCCCAAGAAAAAAATTTCAGATTTTGAACTAGAAAATGGTGTATAATACAGAAGAATGTAAAGAAAGCCGTACTCTATGCATGTTAAAGAACATGCTGGATGTCCTCGACAGGAGGCTACCAATCTGTCTTCTAACAGCTGTCCAGTGGGCTCCCTTCCCCAATCTTCCCTGTGGCCTTCGGGCCCTTACGCTTTAGCTCATTTTGTGCAAAAAATCACTGCTCAGAGGTAAAACAACCCAATCCAAAGCTTTTCTTTCAAAATATTCACTAACAATAACTAAATTTCAGGGTACAATTCAAATACCCTCAGGTCATTTTATAACAATAAGTGTTTTAAACAGATTTTTCTAGAATGTTTAAAAAAAAAGACATTGCTCCATCATAGAAAGATATGGAAGAAATGGTGAAAAACAGGGGAGGGGGGGGGGAGCAAGTAAAATTTCACTTAATTGAACCTGAATAGGATTTGACAGCTAATTTGTCAACTTTAAAACTCTAAGACTGTGCTTTCCAGCAATCTCCTTGCAGCTAAGATTACAAATGAATATAAAACACAAGTTGCGTGACCTACAACTATTCCATAGCTATGAGGTAAAATGTAGATCCAAGTTTTTCTAAAGCTAATAAATTATCTGCAGTACATACCTGTGTATGCCTCTCCTACACTGAAGTTATCAAATCTGTATTTGATTCTTACGTATGGTGAATCATTATGCCAAAACCTTTGAATGGCCTCATTTGAGGAATCAGTTCAGTCTTGTGAGGAATAAGGAGCATTCACATTCTTGTTAATTACGTGACTTCAAAATCATTATTTTTAACATATCATTGTTCAACAAGTTATTTTCAAGAATGTAAAAAAATTCCATTTTCTTCATAGTGCAGTTGACTAGTATTTATTCTACCATGGGAAAAAAAAATATCGTTAATGAAAATAATTCATGATCTTCAAGAATTGTTAGCTAAAATATATTTCTATATGTGCAAAAATGTTATTATATCCTGGTATTAAACACCAATGCACTTTTAATTTAAGAAAATCCATATTACCCTCATGAGCCCATCTATGATGCAGCTAAAACCAGCTAAGTTAGGATGCACATATGTTTGTCAATTTAACAAATAGGTTCAACCTAAGTAGATGATAATAGAAGTGTTGGTCTTAAGCTTGAGAGGTGGACTGCTCTGATATATTACTAAAATTTAGAGAATTTGAAAGTTAGAATTTTTTTTTTAGGAATTTCAAGACAAATCTGAGTTCTGATCTTACCCATAAACAGCAATATTTTGCTCGACAATGAGTTCAATTTCTAGACCAAGAATATTCTATATTAAGCAGACTTACAGTGAAAAATTTCTTACAGAGCAATCGAAAATGTTGTTTGACATGGACATAAGTCTTTCTTGTACACAGTACCAAGTTTAATGACAGCTTTTTGCAAAAACACAAGAGCTTAATGTTGAACAGGTAGGGTAGAAACTATGTACTGCCATGTTACAAACTTGACATGTAACTGACTAGGTCATACATGCAATGATTAATTTTTGGAAACATTTGAATTCTATACATGAAGAAACTCATGTATGAAAATTAAGCAAAACACTCATATATATGCAACTGTATTACATCCCAGGTTGCAAAATTAAAGCATCAGTGTAAAGGGCATTCTCAATATAAAAATATATATATATTGCATATACATACACACAAAGCCTATATAGATGCAGCTGTCATCTGTATTAATACACTTCAACATATCGTGAAAGCTGTTTCAGTTACCTATAACATTTTAAAATCTAACATTTGTGCATTTTAATAGTTACTAGTAATGCACAAAACTGTTATTTAGAAACAAAGAAATTAAGAGACCCATGCTTTTACTGCCATATTTACAAATCTGTTTTTTATGAACTCTACACAATTACTATTATAAAACTTCATTCATTGCAGCAAGTTAAAATTTAGTTTTTATAAATGTATTTACAAAGTTGATCACTTCTGTGAATCCTGATTGAGATATATGGCGCAGATATGCATCACGAACACCAGGGTCCTGAAAGGAAAACATAATGAAACAATACATTAATAAAAAAAAAAGTGGAATGGTTGAATGAAAGAGAAAAGTATTTCATTGTAATTATGAGTTATTACTAATAAAATAAAGATTAGCAAAGCTTTTTTTTTACTTATTTGCACTTAGCTCTTTCTTAAAATCAATTATAGTACCATAAATCCAACTAAAAGTTGAAGCTTAAATGCTTAATATTTTAATAATTACTATTCTGCTATAACTAGAATACAAAAGAAACAACCTTTCATAAAAGTTTTTATAGACTTGATTATTAGGTGACTTTTCCTATTACTTTTGTCAATGTAGCAAAGTAGATTGAACAGAAATGCAGCCAATAATAATTGCTTCACCTTGGATAAATATTGAGTTCAAAGTTCTTCAATCAATCAACAACTGAATTCAGAACAAAGTAGTAACAAGAAATTTTAACAACTTACGTAAATATGGCTGCACTAGAGACCAAACTGTTATTCGTCATGATGACTGATAGAATGCACATTGCACAGAATCTGAAAGAAATTTTGGACTGCACAGAGTAGAAGGCTGAAAGCTAACAGTATGTTGGGTTGTTTTATCTCTAAGTGGCACTTTTCTGCACACAATAAGTTAAATGAACAGGTCACAAGAACTCAGAGATGGTTGAAAGAAGTGGACCCACTGGACAGCTGTTAGGAGACAGATAGTAGTCCCCCATCAAGGCCATCCATGTTCTTTAATGCACATAGGATATACTTCTCTTACACATGGAGGCTATGACTTAATGCCCCATCTGATTGACAGCATCTTTTTGATGCCCATTAGTGTCATTTTCTCACTGAGGGCAGGTTAGGGGGCATATCAAAAGGTCTCATCAGATATAAACTTCAGATATACATGTGCTTCACCTTCCAAGGCTTTGTTTTGTAGATTCTGATGAAACCTTAGAAGGGGATAACACACATAGATACCCAATAAAATCAATGTGCTGTTCCTCAAAACTGAAATGAATGAAATGTTAATAATTCATTTACTCACCTTTACTTTGTGTGTCTAAAATCTCTGCCTCCACATAGTATTTACCATATCTAGTTGTTTATATGCATTGGTGAAAAACTGGATCCCAAGTGCAACTGGATTCAATGTCACACAATTTCCAGTTAATACTCTGTAGTGAATCAAGCCATCAATTAACTGAAAAACTCTGAATTCAATCTACAGCTACTTTGGTGAAAGGATTCCCAAGGCTATGAAATCAGTCCCCTCCCTCTCCAATTATGGGAAGAGAGGAGATAATTTAATTTCTTCAAAAGGGATTTAAATGACCTCTCAGTCATTATGTTGAATGGGTTTAATTCTCTACCAAAGAAAAATTTTATTTCAAAGAAATTATGAGTTCTCACTGAATAGTTTAAAATAAGTTTAACCCACTACAAAAAAAAAAGCTTTTTCTATGCCACTCTGAGGATACTGAAAATAATGAAGATACCTAGCACACCTAACGTTTAGGTACTTTGCAAGAAAGCTCCTTAAAGTCACATTCCAGCACCATACATGATTCCTACACAAAACAGTATAATGAACAAATCTTATACAAAATCATGATATGTATAATGATTTAATAATATTTTATATGCATTGTATAATGTACTTTGTGTAGCTGTGATATATATGAAGAAATATAAATCATTAAAACCATTCATTTATCAAAGAAAAACAATCAAAAAATTATACTGGGTAATATAAAAACAAATGGAAAATGATTGTAAATAAAACAATTACACAAAATCGAAAGTAAAATAAGCAGTTAAAAAATATTCATTCACTACCACTAAAAAAAAATTATTTCCCGATTAATTCTACTACATTACAATTCAGAAACAAGCTTTTAATTTGGTATATAATTTGACATATGTCCTTTAAGTCCATAATTACTTAATTGACCTTTACGTTCATAAGTTATTTCAGAACAGTTACTAAAATTTTCATCTGAGTTTGTCAGCTAGTAAGGTAAAGTTCATTGTTGATGACTTGTTACCACTTTAAGATACATACTTTACATACATAAACATAAATCTTCCTTCTTTCACATTTCTAAGCTATTTGCTTTTCTTTATACTAATAATTAATCACAATACTTTGGGATTAACTCCATAAAAATGCTTATTATAATCTGAAATATATATATGTACTTCAAATAAGAGAGCTGGATTCTCATATTCAAAAAAATATTATTAACTTACATTCAAAAGCTTTTGTGGAGCAATTTCTTCTTTTGAACTACTGGTGAAATCTACTGCTAAACTTAGCAGAGCTGGGTGTCTAAAAAGGCTGAAGCTCTCATTTGGCCTAACTACTGATTGGATTACAGCTGAAGGAAGGTCATCATTAAATATAAGTGTCTTTGGATCTGATACAAAAGCTTGGCAACGCCATATCATATTACACATATCAGTTGTATAGCTATTTAGAGTTTTGATTGCTGTTTTCAAGAATCTTGCATTACGTCTTCTTAGACTTAACACTTCTTCTCTATATCTAGAAAGTTAAAAACATATGTTCATATATTTCACTTTATGTACTTTATATGCATAAAAACACATATTTTGCTGTATCTACTTAACCCAAGCATAAAGTACGTTTATAAAGACCTGTCAAAACAGACATCTTGTCAGGTGTGATCAGGTCTGTGAATGATCAGGAATACTTCATATGATGGCAAATATTGAAAACGTTTGTCTATACTAGGGGTTCTCAACGTGGGGTACACCATGAGAGCTCAAAGGTCGCTAGATCTAGTAACAAAGTTGCTAAGTTGGCATTATTATACTATAACTATAGTTTGATCTATCTATATAAGGGGTACGCCAGTTACATACACATTTCCAGGGGGTACGTGAAGCATAAAAGGATTACTTCTTTCACCCTCTGAACCATTGATGCCACTAGCTTTCCCACATCTCCTTCACTTCAGGGTCGTGGTACCACACTTTCATGACACTTTCTATCATTTTGGTTTTCATCGTGCAATCCATCCTTAGATATGCACGCTTTAATAATGACCCACAAATTTTCAACGGGGTTTAGATCAGGTGAATTTCCTGGCCACTCCAATACCTTCAAATGTTGCTGGGTAAAGAAGCTCTTAGCAAGCTTAGAATTGTGGCATGGAGCCAGATCCTGTTGAAATACCCCATCGCCGTTAGGAAACAGCTTCTGCAGTGTTGGGACCATTTTCGCCTCCAGAACGCCTATGTACTTTTTGTTGTCCATCATTCCTTCAATGGGGTGAAGCGTCTGTGGTCCGGAAGCTGTGAAACATCCCCAAAACATGACCTTGGGTGGGTATTTGGGGATTGCTGGATGTGGCCGGATCGAAGAGGTTCTCCAGACGAGCAGCGGACGAAATTTGACCTGTAGCCATGCACCTCAAAGTGGATTTCTTCGGAAAATATCACTTTTTCCCAATTCTCCACAGTCCAGTCTCGATGTTTATTAGCCCAGGATAGCCTTTTATGCTTCAAAGCGGGTGTCAAAAGCTGCCTTTTGGAGGGGCGTTGAACCCGGTGGCCACACTCCAGAAGGCGACGAAGTACGGTGGAAGCATCTATATTAACCCCATGAGACGCAATCTCCCTTTTGATGTCTCCACTGGTCTTCTTCAGGTCTATGATACTAATTCTTCGAATTAGACTATCATCTCTAGGGGTGGTTTTTCTTTTTCTTCCACAATGTCCTTTACGGGACGTGTCCACGGACCCTGTCTCCTTATGCAGCTTCATGATTCGTGAAACACTGGATTTCCCGAAGCCAACTGCTTTTGCTATCTGCCTAGAAGTAAGTGAAGTGTTTTCACCTAAAGCGATTATTTTAGCTCGTTTACGAGGCGTGATGTCCATGATGTATTTAATAAAAAAAAGTTTCCAATGAAATTGTGAACTACTTACACAATCACGTCCTCAGCCTATGAAATATCAATTCCGATTAAAGTGGAAGTGTAAATAATAGCAGAGTAGCACAACAGACAATTCTAGACTTGCAGATATCGCTCTGCTGCAAGTCTAAATTTGCACGTGTCCATTGCAGGGACATGCACAAGTTTAGACTTACAGCAGTTTAGACCCTGTAGCGGAAGGGACTTAGCGTTCCTTCGCTTGTCCCAACTAATTTGCACAGTACTGTAGGTAGTTGATTGAACAGATATTAGGAGACAGTTGGAAGGCTTTGATCAAGGACATCAGCATGATATTTAACATGCATTGGATATGGCTTTCCTGCATCAGACTGTGGCTTAATGTTCCAGCTGACATTTGACGATCTACCCACCCCATCAGTGTCAATTTCCTCATGAAAAGCAAAGAGGAGATTAGTGGAGAAAATATTAACATTGGTACAAGAAAGATTCAAAATTGGTAAAATCAAATTGCTCTCATCCTGCCCTTTTAGTAAATTTGTACTTTATGACTGCATGTGCTAATAATGTACAGATATGAGAAAAACTTGTGTGATGTTCCTTTTAACAAGGTCTCGTTCAACATTCTACTTCACTAATAATGCAAAAAACACTTTAATTTTTCATTTTTGCAGTTGTGTAGAAATAAAAAAAAACCCAGCAAAAAAATTCTGAAATTTTAAAAGAAGTATATCAATTTTTCACCATAAAATTTGCCATGCAAAGGATTGAAAGCACATTAAAGAAAGTTAACAAGAGTATGCAATTCTACCTTTAATTTCTATTTTATGTTTGTACTGCTGATTTACTACAATGTGAAATTTTTACAGAAATAGTTTAATTAACCTGTTCACAGTTGGTTTCTTACTATGCATTTGACCAGTTTAAATGATGCAGAAAGATGTAATATGACCAGAGTTGGGTGCAACTGTATAGTAAAATGAGACTTTATGGCTTTAGTTGAGCATGATTGTGAAGGGGTTAATAATGATTAAATAATAAGTCAACTTACCTAGTCATTAAATTGCATAGATGTAAAAATGGTGCTGCACTAGTAGAAAAAGCTGCTGCATAAACTACAAGAGGAGATGGTAACAATAATGCTGTTGTGGATTCTTGCATACGAGTTAAAATAATCTAAAATAATAACAAAAAATACACAAAAACAAATCAATATAGTACAATACAATCCCTTTACTTTTTTACTCTTGAATACAAATATATTATTGCATATTAAAAATGAATAGCAATGTGTAGGAATTTTCAAGATTCCAAATAATTTTACTGGTCTTTTTTTTTTTGCACATATGTGGTACTAGTTCCTTCAATCTTCTGATAGCATTCTACTTTCATGTGGAAGATCTGTTTAAAATTTTTAAAGCATCTTTGTTTTGCGTTATTAAATGCAATCACATACTAAAGTGATGGAAATATTTCCAAGAAAAAATAAACAGATGCATACTATTAGACTGAATATCTTTAATATATATTTTAAAATAGAGATAAATTCATAGTTTTTCAAAAACTTCACCCAAAAAATTTGAAACCTGCAATGAAAACTAATTTTTCTAAAATACATTTAAAAACAGATTAAAAGCAAAATTGCAAATTATTTGCATCAAGCTTCTTTCAATATCTTTCTGAAACATACATATATATATACGAATTTGAGAAAATGATTATAATTATATAAATTCAAGGCAAAATATCCATAAAACTTGGAAAAAATGAAGAATTAACTGGAAACATATTTAAGTTCAGCAGGAGTGGGAATTGAAGGATTCAATTCTCACTCCTGCTGAAGCTTAATATTTTTTCAGAAAATTATTTATTGTTCTACATTTTATAGACATTTGATTGTGTTAAAATAATTGAAGTTCTGACAGGCCTCTGTGGCAAGCAGCTGCTTGAGCAGTTATTTATTTTTTAAATTTTAATGCTATTTTTGCATTTGACTACAAAAATATACATACACTGATCATGACTGAAGCATAGTCTGCATCAACAGAGATACAAACAGCTAAACATCACGGTAGCAAGTCAAAAAAAAAAGTAAGTGGCAATCTCATCATGGTGAACATTGAACCATGCTTCATGCATTGTTCCTGTGAGATTGGCAATAGTGATAGTAGGCTGAGGTAGTGGTCAGCAAATGTCCCATTAAACCTCAAATGTTTTCAATGGATGACAGATGTGGGGAACATGTAGGTCAAGGTAGCATATGCAGATCATGTAGGCACTGTCATGATATAAGAGATGCTAAGTGGATATGAACTGTCCTGCTGAAAAATAGTGTGTGGAATGGAGCACAGAAAGGGCAGAAGCATTAATCCCAGAATCGTTTCAACAAAATGTCTTGCTGTCAACATGCCACCAAAACAGCCAGATGTGAATAGCTATTGTAACTGATAGCTCCCGATACCATGATTCTAGGTGTTGGCCTGGTATGGCTCTCACTGATGCATGCTGGATTACCTGTCCCCAACATGTCTCCTGGATACCAAATAGAAATATAATCCATCACTAAAGATGACATGATACATCTATGTCCCAAAGCAGCTCTCTCTCTGCACCACTGTAGACAATAGGATGACATCAGAGGTAGTTGAGCCAAAGAATAACATTAATGCAGCCCCAATTTCAACAGTCATCTTCTAATTGTGCTCCCTGACACAGGTGATGTTGAAAATTGGGTGGCTTGTGACAGATAATTCCTGCTGCTAATCAGCAAATCCAGTGATCCATCCTTTCAGACATTCTTCTGATGCAACGAAAGCCTTGGCAACATGTTTGGGTACCTTCCTGTACCTGTTGACAACAGCACTCAATCATTTGGGCATCATGACCCACATGAACAGCAATTTGGCATGTTGACCATCCTGATTCTACACCTTTCAAATTCCATTACCTTATACAGGTTAAAAGCATTGCACATACTTTGCAAGTCATTGGCTTACCATTTTGTTTGCCCACTGAACCATTTCTATAACTCCTTCAGATTGTTTCTGTGTCAGGCATGGAACCAGGTATATTGAACATTCTACCGTGTTGATTGGCTTGACATGCAAATCAATTACATTCATATATGCCACAATTCTGCATGTTCAGTCAATCTGCCAATTCTTTTAGGTGAAGCAATCAGTGCTGTGGAGTCGGAGTCAGTACATTTTTACTGACTCCGACCTCAATATAAATTTTATAAAATATGCTTTGTGTGTGACTTCAATGGCAGCTATGGGATTAAACCACTTAAATAATAAACACAATGTTTTCCATTTCAGATACTAATGTCATTAATTTTTTTCTTTTCAGAAAATATTTTTGATTTTTAATGCTTATTTAATTTTGAGTTCTTTCTAAATTTCATAAGTTTTAAACTTTCAAGTCTAAAACCCCTTTCACAATGGCAAAAAGAAACAAAGGTGCCAACAAAATTGGTTCCAATGAAGTCTGCAGTTTTTGAATATTTTACAATAACCACAGATGGGAAACATTTCGTGTGTCAGTGTATGATAGATGATGATGGTGAAAAATTATGTCAAGCATAAATCAGTGGTTCTAGTGGCTCTAGTAAAAATGCACCAACCAGAGCATCAAATTTAAAAAAGAGGAGTTGGAGTCGGATAGAAAAAAAAATTGAGGAGTCGAGTTGAAGTTTTTGTGTGCCACTCCACAGCCCTGGAAGAAATTTCAGTCACATGCAGTGTGCTTCTAAGAACACTATATTGTGTCCTGTTCTTAATCAATATATAATGCTTTGAGTACTGCCAGATTGCAGAAATATCTTTAATCATTAATTGAAATTCAGTTCAATAGGGAGAACACCTGACATGGTATTTGGAGGTTTTTTTTTAAATCAGTTAACTGCTTGTTTATCCACATTAACTAAGGTTTTTTTAAGTCATTATTTAAAAAAAACAAACAAACCTTTTTTCCTATTTAAAAAAATACATGATGGGAATTACCTGAATTTTTCAGAGATAAAAATTATAAATGAAGCAACTTTCAAGAAACATTGTAATGAAACTAAAAAAAGAAAGGTTTAATTTTAAAGGTATTGCTATACAATCAGTAATATTTCTTTAAGTTTTCTTATGACAAAAGTTTTT
This sequence comes from Ryuthela nishihirai, assembly GCA_038380435.1. Classification (NCBI taxonomy): domain Eukaryota; kingdom Metazoa; phylum Arthropoda; class Arachnida; order Araneae; family Heptathelidae; genus Ryuthela; species Ryuthela nishihirai. Next base: position 39,258,105 of record JAWZYU010000034.1, on the reverse strand, counting down.
TTGTGCATTGTCTGGTGCATTTTCAAACTTTTTTTTAAATTATTCTTTTACTTTTTCAAGTTAGATTTATAGTAATCAGGATGTGCCACGATTTAACTTCTTATCTCTTTAAGTGCTGACAGACACTACAGGTCCCAAAGAATTTTTTTGCAAATTTTTACCTCAACAGAAATTACAATTGATATTTTAAATTAATTATCAATATTAACAAATTATATTTTATATACTAACATGAAAAGTTCTGCTAGAGCTTTCTTCAGGATAATGTTCTATAGTTTTTCAGTTTTCAACCTGAAAGTACTTTAAAATTATCCAGGCATTTTAAGGGTTAAGAGTTGTGTAAGGTTCTACTTTTCAAATAAATGAACAGTGTACAAATAAGTGGAAGGGGAGAGCTCAGTTTGTAGTCGCAGGATTTTAATCTGCAGTTACAAAGTTTAAGTCCCAACTGTGTCAGTGTCAGCATTGAGACTAATCCACACCCTGCCTTGGTGACAATGGGAACACCAATGGGCTTGGAAAGGACACCATCCATTGGGTGGGGCATAAGGTTGTTGCCTTATGTGCAGAAGAGCCACACATTGTGCACACAAAAGAATATGCTAAATAGCTTTGACAGGAGGCTTCCATCTGTCTTCTAACAGCTGTCCAGTGGATCCCCAGCATGGATTTGGGTTGGGTTGTTTTACCTCTGAGCGGCACTTTTTTGCACACCATGGGCTAAATGGCCAGGTCACATGGACCCCGAAGGCTCAGAGAAGGTTGGGGGAGGGGACCCACTGGAACAGCTGTTGGGAGACAGTTGGTAGCCTCCCGTCAAGGCCATCCAGCGTGTTCTTTAACGTGCACAGGGTATGGCTCTCCCGCACACGGGGCCACGGCTTAACGTCCCATCCGACGGACGGCGGCCTTTCCAAGCCCATCGGTGTCCCCTACTGACCGTGGGCAGGGCGGGGAATTTTGCGGAGATAAATCTCAACGCTGACCCAGCTGGGACTCGAACCTGGGAACTACAGATTACGAGCCTGGCGCGCTACCGACTGAGCCACCCCCGCCCCCACCCCAGCATGGAGGTTTGACCTTTCAATACATTACACAGAAAATCTGTGAGTAAGGGAAAGACTCAGCAAAAAGACATATACCAAAAAGAAAACATCTATAAGCTATTCATGGTTTAAATACAGGTCTCTGCAGCAAAACATGTGAACTGCTTAGCTACTCTGTTCCAATATAGTCATTATAAAGGAAAATAATCTAACTCAAAATTAGGCTATATTAGTTCAAATCAGAAACTTACTGTGTCATAAAATTTAAGTATTTGATGGAGCAACAAAGGTGGATGATTAGAATGCAATGTCAATGCAACTACACATAACCTGTCTATATAGTTGGCCAATTTCCAAACTTCTAAATCAGGATTCAGATCTTCAGTATTCCAATCAAACACAACTGTTCTAAAAATAATGAGTCAAAAGTACATATTAAATAAGGAGAATTAAAATCTGTAAAAAAAAAACGTTACATTTCTTAGCCAACTATATATATATTTCCTTGTAGCAGAAAATTTTTCCTGCAGTGAAAAAAAAAAGTTATACATAAAACTGGAAAAGTGCAAGGCTTCAACAAATTATCCATAATATATCAGTCAACGAACCAGGGAGTGACTCACATATCTAGAACTGCTTTCAATATATAGGCATTCAGTAAACTATGCTAAATGAATATATATCACCTTTGATATATAATTTATATCACCAAGATATATAATGCACATTAATATGCACTACCTGGTGTTTACAAAAAAGGTAAAAAAAAAGCCTCAAAAATCTTCAGAGAGGATCAAGAGTACAAGGTTATCAAAAAAAAAAAAAAAAAAAAGGTGGGGGGGGGGTAATTCTAAATTTCACAAGCAACATTTTCAAAGATTAGTGTGATATGGTGGAGCAAAAAGATTTATCTGGTATGGAAAAAATATCAAAGATTTAATTTGGTATAGTAAAAATAAAATCATTAAAAAGTACCAGAATGGGAGAATGCATATCTTATGTATTGTGATCATTGATGGTTGATCTAGATCACTGTTTCACAAATTGAGAGAGATAAAAGCAGTGAAAATACTCAAAATTTTCCAAAAAAACTTTGCTTACTTTTTCTTTCAAATTGTTAAGATAATAAAATTAATATTTGAAACATTAAATTGCAGTATTAATATACTTACTTTAATACGAAATAATGATATTATAAAGCTTCCAATGTGTGGCTATCAAATGTGGTTTGTGTTCACATGGTATCAAAGATAGTTTAAAAGATCTATTGTGAAATTTGAAAAACTAGGCATCTTGCAACCTATATCTGCATGAATCTTTACAGTTGGCTTCATATTATAGGCTACAGGGACAAGACTACTAGTGCAAAACACAAATTAAGTACACTGCAAGAAAATTTAGGCAATAAATATTCAGCTAATTATATTGAATTCCTTATACAAAATTATCAGTTTTTTTTTTCATTAATTTTCTTTAATCATCCTTGTAATCAATCCTTGTAACTTCAATGAGATTATGATACACCCTTTGAGAAGCCTGCTAGAGTAGATTTCAATGGCCTAAATTCTGACCTTTAAATGTGCAGTCTCTGTAGACAATATAAATCTATGTCTACACAGAAAATATAGCAGAACCACATCTAGTGATATTAAAAACACATTGTTTGATAGGAGGGTCTCACGTCTTTAACAGCTGTTTACTCAGGCCAAGTCTTAGAGTCTTTAGACAATGGTTAATTAGCCCATTGTAGAAGACAAATATTAGTTAAAAGTGACACAATGCACACAAAAGATTTTTTTTTCTTTTACAAAAATTTTAAACATATACTTGACAAAGAGAACAATATTTTTGTTTAATTTCCTACAGTAGGTTCATGCAATGTTACACAGATGCATGAACCTACCATACCTTTTACTAAACAGACCCTTTGTTGAATAGTTATTAATTTATTTCCTAACGTGATTTTACATTTCTTGCCATTTGCAGTTAAGACTACATATTGAGTTATTTATGTCCCTTTCTGGTGAGGAAAATAAAGCTATTGTTGCTTTCTTTTGAATAACTGGTAAATACTGCAGCACACACACACACACAAAAAAAAAAGCCTTTGTACACTTATGATAAGTTTGGATTGTTTTACCTCTGAGCGGCACTTTTTTGCACACCATGGGCTAAATGGCCAGGTCACATGGACCCCAAAGGTTCAGAGAAGGTTGGGGGAGGGGACCCACTGGAACAGCTGTTGGGAGACAGATGGTAGCTTCCCATCAAGGCCATCCAGTGTGTTCTTTAATGTGCACAGGGTATGACTCTCCAGCACACGGGGTCACAGCTTAACGTCCCATCCGACGGACGGCGGCCTTTCCAAGCCCATCGGTGTCCCCTACTGACTGTGGGCAGGGCGGGGAATTTTGCGGAGATAAATCTCAACGCTGACCCAGCTGGGACTCGAACCTGGGAACTACAGATTACGAGCCTGGCGCACTACCGACTAAGCCACCCCCACCCCCTTATGATAGGCCTTTACTACTCTACCCATCAGAAAATCTGACCATTATGTAGTGGGAATTGCTTTGTGATGTATGTGAGAAACATGTCTAGGAATTTCTACTGCTTTCTGAGAACCACCTAGATTTTTTTTAAAAATAACTGTACAGTTATATTGAAGAAAGTATTAGACTTATATCAGTCAGCAACACCAATATGATATTTTGTTAAGTTACAATTGCAAAACATATCTCAAACTAGAACTGGTAAAAAATAAAGAAGTAAAGGTATTTTTATGCCATTTTATTCATAAAAATTTCCAATAAAATAATCAATACATAAGGATTAAATCCAAAATCAATTTCTAATACTTCTAGAAAGTAATAAAATATATTATATTTACATTTGTCTAGTTTTAGATTTTGACTTATCTAGGTTCCTTCTGTTGTTTATAATATATCGTGATGTTGCCCACAGTACCCAATGTTGATATAACTTTGTGAAGCACTGAATAACTGTGCACTGAAAAAATCAAAAGGAACAACGAATTAGTTTTACTATTTAGATGAATCACAAAAACAGTTAAAATTAATAAACTGTTATGGAGTAATAATCTACAAGAAGAAAATTTAATTTTCTTCACATATATATATACACACTGGCAGAAATTGAAAAAAGAACATTAACTGAAGTATAATCTATGAGATTTATTTAGTAGAAACAACTTGTTGAGAAAGGACAGTGATCACACATGTGAAGTGATTCAATGTTTATTTTACCTTTTGATGAGTATTATATTTTACAGAAGGCACATTTTAACAAGGTGTTGAACCTCCTCAAGCAGCAATACAAGCTTCCAATCTGGCATGCAATCAGTTGTATAAATGCTGGATATCATGCTGGGGGATACCATTCCATGTGCTTTCAACTTGGACGTGTAATTCAGTGATGGACATTGCCTGCCACGGTCCACAGAAGAGTCTTTGTCCAATCCAGTCCCAAACATGCTGGATTGGAGATAAGTTCGAAGAGCATGCTGGGCAAGGGAGTTGGTGCACTGCCTGAAGAGCATGTTGAGTTGCCCAGGCAGTGTGGGTGGGAGTTATCCTGCTTGAATATCGCATTTGGGATCACACTTGAATATGGCAGGATGACCAGCTATATGATATTGCTAACATACATATTGCTATTCAGTGTACCCCGTACAAACACCAGACATGTACAAGAGTGATAGCTAATCGCTCCTCATACCATGATGCCCAGTGAATTATTGATTGTGTGTTGCTGGCAGATGCACGATGGAAGAAGCCACTCACCTTGTCACCTTCGGATGTGTAAAAGACCATCAGACCCTCCCAAGCAGAATCAGCTTTCATTACTGAAGACCACAAACTCATTCTTGACACCACTGCAAACGTGCTCAACAGTGGTAACCATGCCTGTAGTTCTGCATTCAAAAGACGACTGGATATCATTCTTGTACGTACCCTTGATATGACAGAAGAGCAAATTTGTGACACCATAGCTGTCCGCTCTGCCACTGCCGCCCTCCTGATATGCCGATCCTCTCATGCATATGTAACTGTGTTGCCCAGAACCATGTCTGCGAGTGTGCGAATGCTCTTCTGACCATCAACGCCACTATTGTACCACTGCCAATATCTCTTGTCCAATGGGGTGTGCAATTTGATGAAAAGACCAACCTGCTTCCTGAAGACCCACTATACGACCTTGCTCAAATTCCGTTAACTGAACAAATGTATGCCTGCATCGTCCAGACATGGTAGCTTCTTCAAAGAGCACTGAACAACACAAGTCGAATAACTTCTTTCTTCACGTCCTAGTCCTTAAATACACGCTGTGCACATTTGCATATTGTTGTCCTCAGGGATGTCATTATTTTATCCAATAACTTTCAATCTTGGATCACAGTTTCTTCTGCCCTTAACTATTAACATATTATAATATGATGTTCCTAAAGCAATTCCTTCTGGGTGTTCTTTTTTCAATTTCTGCCAGTGTATATGAAAAAATATTTGATATTTAAAAAATAATCACAGATTTTCTTCAAATAGACATCTTAAAATTTATTAAAAAAAAGTTTGTGATGGTTATTCAGCAATGATTCCAATCTGCATATTTGTTTGAAAATAAATAATTTATGTTTATTGTGCTTATTAATAGAAATTAACAAATGGCGTAAAAGTAAATCAAAACTGTTACCTCTGTCTAACCAAATATTAAAGTCTAGTTTAACAATTTAAAAACTTTCATTTCTAATACTAAAAGGCCAAATATTCAAGTTCTACTATAGTCTGATATTTATTTCTGAAAAACTTCTTGAGATGAGTAGCTTTCTGACCAAAAGGTATAGTTCCTATTAACAAAAAAAGTTTAAAGAACTTTTAGTAAACCTCCCAGTCTATTTTTTCCAAAAACTTGGAATCAGTGTTTTTAGTCAAAACTTTATTTTTAAATGTCTAATTTAAAGAAACAGTTTAGTACAGCTAGAGAAGGGAAAAAAAATGTTCATAAAAGGATGCTGTATCATAAAATATTGATAAAAATGTAAAAATACTTCTGCATAGCAGCCATGATCTGAGTAATCATTTGTGTAAAGTCATCTTTCCCATTCTTTTCCAAAGACGCTACTAACATTAACAGAGAGCAATAGGATGAGTCAATTCACTTGTTACACAAAATCTGTGGAATCTTCATATTGATGAGTGTAAGATTGAAAAGTTTGTTCACCCATGCTATTAACCCTCCTAGTGTTATGCATTCATCGTTCTCTCTGCTTTGTAAGTGCCACAGTAAGGCTTAAGAACAGTTGTGTGACATTGCTGCAACATCAATACCACCAGACCACTTAGCTGTGGTGAGAATGTTCAAGTCACCTGGAGGGTTAAAAAATCAGACCAGAACTACACTGTAGAAGGAAATTTTTTCACCTATCTGCTGATCAATATTTTTTTTTACAATACATTGCAATGTTTCTTTTTGCTGATTAATTCCAATGTAGACTAATTCCAAGAATTTAATGTATCTTTTTTCAGTATTTTTTATATAGCTGATTTAGTCAGATACCACTTCTATAAATACAATCTTATTGAACTACATTTGAAATATAATGTAGCAACAATAATTGCAAACAACATCTCAAAAACTGAACCATATAATGAAATCATTTATAAACACAAGTTTTTCAATTGAATGTTTTCAATAGAAAAACATGACATTACTGTAAATTGGCATATCTTCTGTGATACTATACAGATGCATCTTATGGTATGCTTAAAAAGTCTGCATAAGTTAACTAAAGAGTACATGACAGGCCAGAAATATTTCCATGTGAAAATGGTAATGTGTTCATATATATATATGTAAAATTTTACACACACGATACATATATAAAATATGTAACAGCAATTCATGTAAGTATACCAGTTTGTGTTTAGATTACTTATGCTTTACTATCCGTACAGACCTCTCAATCATACCCTTGATGGCTGAGTGATTAGCAAGTTTCACTACTGATCAGAGGGACCTGGGTTTAAGTCTGGATTAAGGCACAGATGTTTGTGTTGTCTTTCTGCTGAGGTCTCACCTTCTTCACAAATCTTTTCTATTGCATATTAACCTTTTGCACTCAGTTTTTTTTTTACATAGGTGTTACCAGTTACTCAAAGCAATATTGATAAAAAATAGCTTTTTCATATTGTAGCTTAAAATTTTTTAAATATATTATCAGAATACTTGCCTGTAAAAATTTATTGATAAGGACCTTTATACATAATTATGGAACAAAAATAACTGATTTACAAAAAGTAAATAAAAACAAATACAGAACAAACAAACATCGTGAAAAAAACAATAAAAAATATACACATACAAAAAATTACAACTTATAATTTTTTTAATGTGTGATACCGTTCGAAACAGTCACTGACATGCATGCGAGGTTTTTGCATGCATCTGTCACAAAAAAAGTGGGTTTCATGTCTACCACCTGGCATTTTTTGATTGAAACAAACTACTTGGTCCCCATTACACAAGATATATGTAATTTATTGTTTAGTCTGTTTTCTCCATCCACCACAAAAGTTGTTGAAAATAAATTCATTTTCACTACTATCAATCACACTATAACTTCTATCACTGGTATTTATTTTATCTGTCATGTTTATGGGTAAAAATTATGATCACGAAAAATAATACAGAGCACAGATACAACACACAACCATCAGCTACAGACATTAGTGTCAGACTGATCACAGCATGTCATCACTATGGTGCCTTCGAGTTTTATGATAAAATCAAGATGGCGCCCTCGGGTGCAAAGGGTTAACTCAAAAGGCTCCTGTCAGACTTCTGTGGCAAGCAGCTGCTTGAGGGGCAATTTTTATGTAGTAAAACATACGTTATAATTCAAATTTTATACAGTATAGGCACTGTAGCATATAAAAAATATCAGAAAAAAATTAAATTTATTCACTTCAAACTGGAAAGTAAATATTCAAGATTTTCTTTTCAATCATTGTCTTTAAAATATAGTAAAAAAAAAATTCCTCAAGCAGCTACTTGGTACAGAAGTCTGATAGGAATCTTTCAGTATGCCATAAAAACAAAGTACAGTAAATTAACAGATTAACTCTATGTACACTGTATATATTGTAATCACAAAGCATTATTAAAAATAATATGGACAAATTTATTCAGTGTTTTTACCATATATTAAAAAGCATAATGAAATACACAATATACTTAAAATATTTCACATGCACAAAACAACTGGAATCTCCATTGTGCTAACCTCAATAATTCAAAAACAGTTGGATGCCTGCATTAATGACTTTATGGGATCTACAAGAACTATAATGAGACAGTTTTAAGCTATCTGTGTAGGTAAAATAATCTAAAATATAACAATCCCATGGCTGTTTAAATGTAGACTGCTTCCGCATGCTGTTTGATTCAGTAGTTCTACAGTAAAATAGTATTTAAGAAAACTTTTACACAATTTCATCAATATTAACATATACAGTACTCTTATCTGGTCTCGGTTCGGGGCAGGGGTGACTCAGTCGGTAGCGCGCCAGGCTCGTAATCTGTAGTTCCCAGGTTCGAGTCCCAGCTGGGTCAGTGTTGAGATTTATCTCCGCAAAATTCCCTGCCCACGGTCAGTAGGGGACACCGATGGGCTTGGAAAGGTCGCCGTCCGTCGGATGGGACGTTAAACCGTGGCCCCATGTGCGGGAGAGCCATACCCTGTGCACGTTAAAGAACACGATGGATGGCCTTGACGGGAGGCTACCATGTCTCCCAACAGCTGTTCCAGTGGGTCCCCTCACCCAACCTTCTCTGAGCTTTCGGGGTCCATGTGACCTGGCCATTTAGCCCCATGGTGTGCAAAAAAGTGCCGCTCAGAGGTAAAACAACCCAACCCAACTGGTCTCGGTTCAACTGGCTTCTGCTTTAACCAGTCATTCCAAGAAGCGGAAGCAAGTCGCCGTGTGTTTTGTTTATAGTACAGTACATATTTGCTTCAGTTCCTCTTTGTGAACATTACAGTGTACAGTGTGTATACAGGAGTGTGTTTTGTGATCTATTAATTATTGTGTGGTACAAAATGAGTGATCCATTAAAGCATATTTGTGATGAACTAGGTGTTGGTAAAAGCATGGTAAATGACTGAAGAAGGAATAGAAAATCTTTACAAAATTTTTGCACTCAAGTCTGAAAAAAAAAAAAAGAAACGCTTTCTTCTCGATGCATTCTTAAAAAAGCCAAAAAATGAATTGTTGATGATTCACTTTGGTTATGGTTCATGTTAGAGTGTCAAAAAGGAATGCCAATCAGTGGGCCAATCTTGAAAGAAAAAACATTAATCCTACATTCCAAAATCGATAATGGGGGAGACTTTTCAGCAAGCGAGGGATGGCTTTCTCGCTGGAAAAAATGGCATGGTGTTCATTACCTTGGTGTTTGTGGTGAGAAATTGTCAGCTGATCTTTTTCTTTATTAAGAGGAATTTTCAGAAAAACTTTTAGTGCTTATTGAAGAAGAAGGCCTATTCGCAGAACAAATCTACAATGTAGATGAGACTGGGTTAAATTTTAAACTTCTTCCAACAAAAACGTTTGTGACAGCACAAGAAACCTCAGCATCAGGATTTAAAATAAACAAAGAAAGAATCACTGTGGCTGCTTAAATTTAGCTGCTCTGCCAGTTTACTACAAAGCTCAAAAGTCTGCTTGGATAGACTCATATTTGTTTAAAGAGTGGTTCTTTACAGAACTTGTTCCAAAAGTAAAAAACCACTTGACAAGTCTTAAAATGCCTGCAAAGGCCCTATTCATTCTCAACAATGTCCCAACATACCCAAGCAAACTCATTTCTGACAAAATAAAAGCCATGTTTTTGCCACCTAATGTAACATCTTTAGTGCAACCAATGGATCAAGGTGTGCTTGTAAGTTTAAAAAGGCAATACAGGAGAAAGCTTCTTTCAGAAATTCTACAGCGAACTGAAAATGATGGAATAGGACTTTTAAATGCTTTGAAAACAATAAATATCAAGGATGTGATCTATATGCTGGCAAGAGCTTTTCAAGAAATGCCTAATACAATGTTTGTGAAGTCACGGAGAAAACTTTGGCCCAAAGCTGAAAACTGTATAGCAAGTACCAAAGATGACAACACGAAAGTATCGAATGAGCCTGTGCCTGCCAAAGATATGATGGATAATGACAATATTTCGCTGCTTAATGACTTTAAACTGCTGTCTGGATGTGACACACTTGAAGAAGATGACAATGAAAAATTGTTAAAAGGTGAAAACAGTTGGAAAATGGAACACTGAAGGATGATGAAATTATCAATGTAGTCTGCCAAGAAGGGAACAGAGAAGATTGGGTTGGGTTGTTTTAGCTCTGAGCGGCACTTTTTTGGACACCATGGGCTAAATGGCCAGGTCACAAGGACCCCAAAGGCTCAGATAAGGTTGGGGGAGGGGACCCACTGAAACAGCTGTTGGGAGAGAGATGGAGCCTCCTGTCAAGGCCATCAAACGTGTTCTTTAACGTGCACAAGGTATGTCTCTCCCGCACAAGGGGCCATGACTTAACGTCTCATCCAACAGACGGCAGCCTTTTCAAGCCCATCGGTGTTCCCTACTGACTGTGGGCAGGGCAGGGAGTTTTGCAGAGATAAATCTCAACACTGACCCAGCTGGGACTTGAACCTGGGAACTGCAGATTACGAGCCTAGTGTGCTACTGACTGAGCCACCCCCAATCCGAACGGAGAATGCAGAAGAGGAAGAAGAGGAAGGGAAAGCCATATTAAAGGAAAAGAAGCTTTTGATGTTGCAGTAAGATACATTGAACAACAACAGGCCTCATCTGTGATTGACATGATGTTTATTAACAAATGGCAAGACTTTGCAGGTAAAAAAGTGTCAAGTTCAAAGAAACAAAAGAAAATCATGGACTTTTTCAAGTGAGTGTGAGTAAATTGTTAATATTGTACAACAAATTATTAATCAAAATACAGTACAGTTAGTATTTTTGTCATTTGCTGTTTTCATTTATTTTCTGACACAATTTTAGGATTAACCAGCCTTTCGTTCATCTGGCCAGGGGTCTGGTCCTCTAAGGGCCAGATAAGAGGGAGTCTACTGTAGATAGCTCTTCGAACAATAACATGCCATATAGATATGACAAAACAAAATGCAGTTAATACAAGCAATCATATATAAGATGTATGGAGCTGACTAATTCTTGGTATGGGACATCAAAAAATCATAAATGCCTCACTTAAAATTTTAATGCAGACTTCCTGAATCTCATCTATTGTACTAACCAGAAGACTAAAAGGTGTATCAAAATTAATGAACTGTTAAATGATGAAAATGCAATACTTATTTATTAAGAAGTATTAATTTTTTAATATCTGATACTACTTTAAAAGTCTAAATATAACCATCTCAAAACTGAATATACTAACCTTATATTGCAAAGAAGATAAACAGAAATATTTATATATAGGCTGCAATACAATTTCTGAAAGTTTCTCAAATGGACAAAGTTCCCAGTACTGTACTAAGTCCAAAAGGAGAGAAAAATTTGTATGACCATCCCAGAATCGAAGGTATCTAGATAGGAAATATTCCACTTCAGGCACACCTTCCTGAGTAAACAATTATAAATGTTATTAATTTATCATTTATAATAGTATATGCACAGTAAACATAAATTTATTGATAGGGTACGATTATAGAGTTATTAAAAATGTTCTTTCAATAATACTATACCTTTTTGACATTTTATAAAGGCTGAAAAATTATTAATGAGATATTTACATTAATATGTTTCCCTTTATGTGTTAACAAAAATGTATATTTTTGTATGTGATGGTAAGGAAGAGAAGTTAAAAAATTTCTATCTTCAAGCTTGCCCTACATATATTGAATTAAAAAGTTGAGGTCTTCATTGCAGCATAATATTAATCTTCTCATAAAGGACACAACATTACATCGTGCAAACTACTGATGAGAAAGTTTCACCAGCTATCCATTTCTTATTAACTAATGGCTAGATCAAATTTAATGATTTGCACATCTTCTCTGAAAAATAAATTACTGCACTATACACTCTACAACCAGAAAAGAATCCAATAGAAACAATAGTAATTTAATGACTAACTTGAGGAACTAAAATGCCTAACTTCCAAACCTCACATAAGTTCACCATAAAAAAATTAAGAAGTTACACTAACATCACTTCCCCAAGTGGTTGTATTTTTGAAAATTTGTAAAATGATTCTACCATAATGACAGTATTTATTATACTGAAATTAAAATTAAGATTATATGATCATATATTATTTATTAGCCTTTAAAGTGCCAGGTTTCTGAAACCAAACCATTCTGATGGTAAAAGTTAATTTTGAAGTGCTATCAGAAAGTAAAATAAACTGTTTTAGAATTTTATCATGAATTAACTAAACAAAAATGGCACAGTATAGAAATGAATTCAGACTCAAAACAGCACAGATGGCTTCAGGCTCAGAAAATTTAAATATCAAATATTTCTTGCAACTGTAAAAAAAAAAGTAAATATATTAAAAAAAAATATCATAATTTCAACCTCTTAATATAATTTGGTAATTAAAAATAAGCACCATGCAACTTTTGATTACTTCTTTTAAGTATTCCCTATCTTTAATAAATGAATGGCTCTTAGCACTTAAAACGCTGTTACCCACTAACTTTCAGTTCCTACTAGTATTTTGAATATTTTTCACTCCAAATAGTAGTGGCATTTTAATTTTGTCACAAAATGATTAAATTAATAATATAAGAATAAAATTAATGATATGCAATTCGATATAATACATATTATGATGTGTCAGAGAAATACTTTTCCTGAAAAATTGGACTCAATAATTATTAAAATGGTTCAGGTGGACTCAATAACTTCAGGTTCAGGCATCAAAGTCAGGCTCAAAATATTGAGCCCAAACTCATCTTTAGTATATACCGAAAAAGAAAGTATCTAATTTTGAGCAATGGAAAATTTTCAGAAAAAATTAAAGGACTTGACTCCTATGGACTTCTTTCTCAGGGGGATTACCTGAAAGAACAAGTACATTGTATAATGAACAACAACATTTGACTTGTTCTTTGAGGTAACCCCCAGAAAGCATGACATCAGATCATTGATGCCTGTGATAGTATAACACCTGCAATGCTGGTTGAAACGTTAGCAATTTTTTTTGCTATTATTTAAGATTATTTCATTATCTTAAAAATTTTAATTTAATTAAAATATATTAATATAAATATTTCACAGTATTTCTCTCTCAAGAAAGAAGCCTCAGAAAGGAGGAGACAAGATGCAGTGAGCAGACAGTGCAAACAGGACCTTGTTAGAATTGGTGTACTGTGGTGAGATGCTGCAGAAGTAGTTCAGAACAAATGCGTTTCAAGAACTAAATTGCACGATCTAATTGGACCTTCAGAGCCCATGGCTGCTTGATGATGATGATGATGATGGTGGTGACTTGTCAGCTTTGGTGCTCATTGCTGAGAAAACAAGATGTTAATTTTTTGCAAAAGCAATGAAGAATGTTGCTTTTATAACTCTTACAGCACCTACTTTGGTCCTGGGATTCTTTTAACAATAATTAATTTAAATGCTTCATTAAATATTTAAATAACTCTATCATTAATATTATGACAACGTAAACTTATGTTATCCTACACATCACCCAAAAAGCTGTGGGTTGCCAACCCCTCAGCTAGACTAATGAATAATAATGAACACAACTGATGCGGAACATATAGCTTTTAGAAAAACAGAACTTAAGTTGTGATATATTACCAATCATTTTATAGTTATATAAAGCAGAAGATATACATATAATGCCATCCCATGGCTGAGTGGTTAGCGTACTTGGCTACTGTTCTAAGGGACCTGGGTTCAAGACCCGGGTAAGGCATGGATGCTTCTGTTGTTTTTCTACCAAAGTCTTGCCATCCTCTCAGACCTTCTACTATGGCATATAAAATGACAGGCTCCTGTCAGACCTCTGTGGCAAGCAGCTGCTTGAGGGGATATTTATTATTTATTTATAGTATGGTAGCCGTCCCATGGCTGAGAGGTTAGCGCACTTGGCTACTGATCTAAGGGACCTGGGTTCGAGCCCCAGGTAAGGCATGGATGTATGTGTCGTTTTTCTGAGGTCCTGCCATCCTCTCAGACCTTCTACTGTGGCATATGAACTGACAGGCTCCTGTCAGACCTCTGTGGCAAGCAGCTGCTTGAGGGGATATTTAGTTATTTATTATGTTAATAACGGTTACAAATATTCAGAAATGCACTTTAGGAAACAATGCATTACAAATCGAAGCAAAAGAGGAACAATTAAGATAAAGGTAAAGTCATCAACAAATCTTAGATGGCATTCAAGTGAGCTCTATTTTCCAAGGTTAATGAAAATTAAATGAAAGAGATAACTTTTTCATATGATATGAAATTAAAATATTTATTTCAGTTCTAACAGCATATGTGTTAAATGTTTTAAAGTTAAACTGCAGATTTAATCCTCATTTCATTTTGAGTTAATAATCTAATCATTGAAACTATTTATCACCTGTAAGAGGCAAACATTCAGAACTGTCGTTTTAACTTCAAATAGATTAACAGAGAAGTTTATAGGCATATACATATAAAATGTCATGCTTAATTTTTGTTTAAAAACATTTGCATTTAAGGTTTAAATGTTTAGTAATAACATAAAGTTTTTAAATTATATAGCATATTTCATTTATACTTCTCTCTGCATTTTTGCAAATAAAATGCAGTACATAAGAATTTACATTTTTTCCCTTTTAAATGATATCTTTGATACCAGATGATTGACTGATTTAAGATAATGATTGTCTGAAAAAATTAATAAAATAAAAATAAACATTTGATTACATATAGTTAATATCTAACAATGTATAAAATAAAAAAACATTTGATTACATATAATTAATATCCAATCTAACAATGTCCAGAATATTTTTCCCTGTAATTAAAAAATAAAAGAAAGCAGTGAAAAACTTTGTGATGACCAAAATTGGACTTTAGCTGCACAGACAATAGTTACCTGTCAGTTGCTCTAAACCAGTGGTTCCCAACCTATTTGTGTCCAATACCTACTTTTATTAAGAATTATTTTCTAACATTTCTTCATGGAAATGAAAATAATTTTCCCTGTGTAAAACCAGCTGAAAACTAGATGGCAGTCAATCCACCTGTTAACAGTTTGATAAACCAAACAAACCCACAAATTTCTAAAATGTCCCTACTGGGAGCTACTGCTTTAAATCACTGAGAACTGAAAAAAAAAATGGACCTTGCAGTTCAATGGTTAAAGAAGTCATATGTAACCAACTAGTGGCTATGGTTCAAGTTACATACATGACACCATAAAATTTTGTGCGATTTCCTCTAAAACCATGCTGCAATTATTTCAAAAACTTTTAGAGAATTTGGAGGGAAAAATTTGTAGAATGATATATTCATTATTACGATAGAGTGAGATATACTATCATACAATATTACCTGTAATTCAGAACTGATATTAGCTATCAGTGGTAAAAGCTGTCCTCTGGTAAAGATGCTCATAGTACTTGTATTCAAAGAAATTTCTGGGAATAGATGTCAAAATTTCATTTAGAATCAAAATTATAATGCTAAACATATTTAAAATATCCATAAATTAACAAATGAACTACATTAACATAACCTCTAGCAAATATGGAACACCTGTTTTTGAGCTAGAAACACAAGAAAATATAAATTGTATTCATATCGTTTCATGAATGGGTTGGGTTGTTTTACCTCTGAGCGCCACTTTTTTGCACACCATGGGCTAAATGGCCAGGTCACATGAACCCTGAAGGCTCAGAGAAGGTTGGGGGAGGGGACCCACTGGAACAGCTGTTGGGAGACAGATGGTAGCCTCCCGTCAAGGCCATCCAGCGTGTTCTTTAACGTGCACAGGGTATGGCTCTCCCACACACGGGGCCACGGCTTAACATCCCATCTGATGGACGGCAGCCTTTCCAAGCCCATCGGTGTCCCCTACTGACCGTGGGCAGGGCGGGGAATTTTGCGGAGATAAATCTCAACGCTGACCCAGCTGGCGTTTCATGAATGCTATTCTAATAAATTTCAAATTATAATAATAATAAATAAAGCAATTGTTGAGGAAAATATTAATTACAGTGATACTTTAATAATTTGACACTTGAATAGGGCTGAAAAACATTGAATTATTAGTTTGTCAAATTGTTAAGGTATCTATGCAGGATAGTATTTGTAAGAGTTGGATACAGTGCATGCTGTTTTTCATTAAATATGCTGCAATAAACCAATTTAAACAATATAAATAATTTCATATTCGCAAATGTACATTACTTTTTAAAATAATTACTTAAGATATTACATATTATCAGAAAAAAAAATGCAAAATTTTCAGATTCACTTATTTTGCATTATTATATATGTAAATAACTGGCAATCATCCCATGGCTGAGTGGTTAGCACACTTGGCCACTGATCTAAGGGACCTGAGTTCGAGCTCTGGGTAAAGCATGGATGTTTGTGTTGTTTTTTTGCTGAGGTCCTGCCATCCTCACAGACCTTCTACTATGGCATATTAAACTGGCAGGCTCCTGTCAGATCTCCGTGGCAAGCAACTGCTTGAAGGGGGTATTTATTTTAATTTTAATAATCGGTACTTCATTACAGAATAAAAAACTAAATTCTTAAAATGAAAAAAAAAAAAAACAATTGTTAAGCAAAAACAGCATATTTTAACATATTTATGATAAAACAATAAATTGCAATGGCAAATTATTCAATATAATAAATCAACATTAAATCAAGATTCAACTTTCAGTGAGATTCAATAAGCAAGATTAGTTTTTTCACTAGGTTGGATTGTTTTGCCTCTGAGCAGCAGTCTTTTGCATACAACGGACTAAATGGTCAAGTCAAAAGGACCCCAAGGGCTCAGAGAAGATTGGGTATGCACATAGCTGTTAGGAGATAGATTGTGCTTCCTGCCAAGGCCATCCAGTATGTTCTTTAATGTGCATCCAACGGACATTTTTACCATAGGATTTACTTTTTACTTCAATCATTGTGACATTCTTTCCTTAATAACCTTCGATAAAGATTTTCATTAAAGACAGTATTTTACAATGAAGGGTTTTTAGAATAGTGTTTAACTGAATTATCTTTACTTAGTAACTGATAAGAATAAGTCAATGAACTTAAATCTTAGCTGTTCTAAAAGCAGTTTTCCCCAAGTAAGAAGATATTATATCTATAGCTTTCACGTAGATGAAAATGTAGATCACGTAGGTAAATATAAAACAAACCATTTATTAGGAGAGGAACGGGGTTGGCTCAGTTGGTACTGCACCAGGTTTGAGTTGCAGCTGTGAATGATTTGAGATTTTCTCTATTAATCATGATCCTGCCTTTGGTAGCTTCCATGAGAAAGGGGTCACTGACCACTGTGTAGGAAAAAAGCACTGCTCAAATGTAAAACAACCAAACACTTATTAGGAGAGGAACTGTAGGGTATATTTAAGCCTTGCACCCACTCTTCTAGCCAAATAAGATCCTGACCAGAGTCTACACCTATAAGAAAGTGATAATAACTTGAGATGATTGAGGCAGCTGAAGTGATGATTGAGAAATTTCAGAAGAGTTGGTGCCTAGATAGATTAATATTCTAATAGCACCTCTTTCCCCTGGAGGCATCAGAAACTTAAGTCAACAGAGATTAACTTGCTCTCTTATCTTTTGAAGCCCAAGGAATGTTCATTTGTGACTGTGGAATTACTTTGAGAAAAGAGTAATCTTAATGTGTCGGTCTTTCACAAACCAACTATTAAGTTCCTTCAGTATTGAGATTTCAGTTAGCATATTGTTCTGTACACATGTGATGCATTACCAGTATCTTATACTAGAAATAAATCAGTGCCTTTGGCACCTCTTGTTTCCTAGCTTGTCATTCTGACTCCTGTTTGACCTCAAGTGTGACTGCAGATTTGAAACTCCTTCTCATTTCCGAGTTCTAGTGCCTGAAATAGGCCATTCACCAATTTTTACATATCCAGCACTGATATATCAAAATTTGACCTCAAAGGACCCATCACATCTGAAATTTCCCAACATTTTTGAGATCTACGACACAAAATACCCCCAGCCACCAATTTCCAGCTCTTTAGCATGGAGAGATCTAAATCTGACACCATCTGGATACCAAATTTTGTAACATTTCCAACATCTACAACCCGAAACATCCCAAGACAACAATTTTGATGTTTCTAGCACTTGTAGACCTCTGTGTGATTCCTATTTGACCTTGAAAGACACATTGGAGAGCAAATTTTGGATTTTTTCTTGAGATCTATGACCCAAATTACCTCTAGGAGCAAATTTTCAGAGCTCTACTATTTCTGCATCATAGTTAGAATTAGCATGACCCCCTGTCAGTCAGCCATCAACCACTCACAATCGCCTATAAGATAATTCTTTCTCTGTTGAGTTCCCACGTTACAATTGTGTGCCTATTGAAAGGAACTGCATTATCAGCTCTTCAAATACTGCAGCATCTGAGATAAACTTTGGAACTATTGAAGTAATTATCTTGTCTAATACCAGTAAAACAGTCTAGAATTGTTTGAATTGAAACTAGGAAACTACTTAGATGTTTTCACTTCAAGCAGAACTTGTTAAATGTTTTTCTCATTTACACTAAACTTTTGTTAACATTTTGCAAGTCTTTTAAGTGAATATCTTCATTTAATTATTCAGTGAATGAAGTGTTCCAATTTTAAGGAATTTTTGAATTTGCTGAAAAATCCACATATTTCAATCACTGGTTCAAGTTGCAAATAACTCAAGTTTCCACCAAAACAATGTTTATGTACCAGCACCACCATCTGTGTAAATGAGTGTAATGTGCACTATATATGCAATGAATCTCAAAAATGAACAAAAAGAATGAACAGCTACTATCTTAGCTTAAATAGAAAAATAGGCACAGCAACAAATATGTCACAGAATGTTGAACCAAGGAGATAACGATAATTTTAATGCTAATAAAAAGAATGGAAATTATTATAATAGAAAATCATTTACACACTGAATAAATTGTTTAGATTAAACTGTCATTTTTGAAGAAAATTTAAGAACTATGGACCACAGAAATATTTCAAAGTATAGCATGGCAGATCCTGTTTCAGTGACTAGTGTTAGAAGAAAATAACCAATGAGGGATAAGATAATGCACCTCCTCACCACTAAGGAAGTAAAAAAAAAGTCATGTACAGATAAAACTGTAAAATCTACACTGAATGGCCATTGAACCCATATCATATCAATGGAGAATAAAGTTCAAAGCTCTGAAATTTCCTTAAAAATCTCTTTGCAAAAAAATCAAACGATAAATTAAATTTCAAACACATTTGAATTTTCATTTTAAATAATATTCATTTTGCATTTAGCTATGGAAGTTTAAGCTTTTAATAATAACATCCATTCTGCAGAAGAAAAAAAACCAGAATTAGCAAAAATTTAAACTATCATTACACAAACTTAACAAAATACTAAAATAACACTTTAGAAAATTTGTCAATATAACAGTTATTGCTTTTATTTTAATTAACCAAAGATATAAATTATTGGCTGGCAACACTGCTGCTAAATATTTGTTTTCATTGCTTTTCAAACACTGCACAAATACTAGTTGAAAACTGAGATTTAGGATTTACTTATAATTTTTGAATTTTCTTTTTGAAAATAAAAAAAAAGAAACAATAAAAAATACATGCATCCTACCTGAAATTAATGCCATGCGAAGCCATAAACTAAACTTTAATAGAACTGCATGAGGAAGACATGATGTAAATAGAAGTCGCCTCAAAGGAGAGTGAAGAAGCTTCATAACTGCATCAGGACCCTTTAAGAAAAATAATATATTCATTTGTAATATTCTCGTAATGTAAATTGTTGTGGAGTAATTTCACTTCATCCATTTATAGCATATATTTTTCATACCTTTAGAGTAAATAGCAAAATAAAAAAATGTCTCAATCACCTAATAATGCACTATGTTATTAAGGCATATACATTCAAGTGCCACTGAAATATGAACAGCTCTAAGTGACAGAAAACCACATTTGTAGCTCAACTCCTAAATAAACTTTTAATCAAAAATTCAGATTCAAGAAAATTTACCATAAATTCCAATAATAATTTAGTACCTAAATTATGCAGCATCACTGGTTAAAGGATTTGTCTCAAAAGTTAACTGAAACATAGATAACACTTATTCAAACCATTTATTAAAATTAGTGTATTTTCAGAATGTATAATGTTTTTTTTTTAATATTTCCATCAATTGATAATGCAAATGATGCTTTAGACACTCCAGTCTCCATAACTCTCTGAGCAAATACTTTTGGAAACAAAATTTAGATAGAAAGGACTTAAATTTTTAATCTCATTTGTCTGTAAACAGTTTGCATTAGTATTTTGAAATAGATATTCCATTAGCATGACATAGGTGTCCATAATTTGTTTACATATACATATAGACAATTCAACAGAAATCTGTTGGATGGAACATTAAGATGTTGCCTTTTAGGCTGGGAACTATACTCTTTGCACATTCAAGAACATGCTGGATTGTCATGATGGAAGTCAATTGATCATATATAATAAGCACTATTTTTCTTTCTTATATTTCTTTTAATTTCCAACACACAGGACAGAAAAGAATCCTAGAAGCTACTCCTAACTTGTACAATTCATCTCATACAAGGACATGTTCTACCAAGACCAAAGTCAATGCTGACCACTGCCTGAGTTACAGCTTAAAAGTTTCCTCTGTTGGAACAGTAGCTAGCTCTCTAGCCACTATGCCAATTCAGTCTTCTGATTTTCTGTAAGATAACTTTTAATGTAATATGGCTTGTCACAGATTTTGCATCTTACTTTACTAGAATGAGAACTGTCAAATTTTTAGAATTTTTCCTTCAAGAATACAATGTCCTATGTGCATAGTGTTCAGGTTATGGATTTTAATGGGCTCTATAATACAGTAGCTCACTCAATGAAATGCTATTTAGGCTAAAAAAAAACATGCAGGAATGATTAATTTCTGGGGTGAAGAAAAATACTGGCTTCTTCAGACAACTGCTGGCAAAGAAGTTCTGACACAAATAATATGAAAGTTTTGAATGATATTGGTCTTCATATTTCATATTAGTAAAAATCAATTTGGACTTAATATTATATAAAAAAAAATGCTCTTTTGGTGCTGTCAAAGGTATGTTTCTACTTACATTCAAAGATTCAATCACTTGCTTAAAATGACTAAAAGTTTTAACTTCTTCTTTTGTCACTAATGAAACCTGTTACAATGAGAAAATAATAAATCAAACAAACTTAATTATATTTAGGTATAGTATATTTTTATTTCATTAATTATATTTTTTAAATCTTTCATTTAAAAACTTTATTTAGCAATGACAGTTAATGTATCAAACATGGAAAGGTTAGCATATCATTTATGTAAATTAATGTATAACTTAAAATATTTAATATATCAACAATTATTTTCATATAAGCTACTATCTAAAATCATAATTCTACCTTTGGAAACAAATCGTAATCAATCATCAATGTGTCTGCCCTGATTTACCATTATAAACACTTACCACCATTCAAATCCAAACATAGTCCATATTAACACTTATGCACCCAGTGTGCAGTTGAAGTGACAATTCTGTCATGTGTATCATGCATGCAATACGTAACTGTTCAATGCAATATCAAAAAACTATATAAAACATTTATTTTTAAATATTAATTGATGATTTAAATCATTTTAATAATTACAAAAAATGCATGCACATACACACACAATTAAAAAAAAAGCAAAAAATAAATAAAATTTTAATTCTACTAGAAAAAAGTTTAAAAAATTCAGTTACCTCTTTATTATTTTTTATTATTATTTACAATTAATTGAACTTTATTCTGGTATATAACATGAACTACCACTGCTTGTTACTTCAAGATAATATTACAAAGTTCAATTGTTTTTACTGAAAAACCATTAAAAAATAGCATGGCAACACCTAGTTGTTTTCCAAGTGAGACAACTCCAATGTATGCCATCCTTAGTGATATTTACACTGGCTTAATTTTTTTCATTGGCTCTTGCCAATACTTTTTTTTTCTCTCATATTGCCAAATCAAAGTAGAAGGTACTCAGAAGTGATAAAATGTTTCTTCAACAAGATGAAATTAATAACCATTTCAAAACATTAAAAATAATTAAAGGAGTTGAAAATTTGTCCATTTTCTATTAGACATCTAGACCAGCAGTTCCCAACCTTTTGAAAGCAGATGACCCATATTTTAATATGAAAAATACGGCAGACCCTTGTGGAGGGAGTCCACTGTATTTTAACTGCTTAGCCGCCTCAAAAGTGAATTTCTTGCAGACCACTTCAGATATTACTGCAGACCCCTGAGGGTACCACCACATGGTGGGCTACAGGTTGGGAAATGCTGATCTACACATTTCATTAAGATAATTTTACATTACTAGGAAGAAGGATCAGTTTGACCCATAATTTTGCTTTTTTAAAAATTTGTTAGAAAATTAAAAAAATTAGATATTAATTTAATATAGCATCATATCCTAGATTTTGATAAAAAAAATCAAACTATTAAGAGTTAATTGAAATTTAAAAACTTACTTCTATCTGCATATGTTCCATTCCTTTGGGAAGAAATGTTGTAGGTCCTTGATTTGTTTTTACTTTTTCAACAAGGGATCGTAAATGACCAAGAGACTTAAAAGTTTTCTGTAACAAGATAAAAAAAATATAGTTTTACTTTTGCAATGTTATTTGAAATTACACAATAGTAATTTTCAATTAGAAAAAAAAAAATAAAAAAAACATGCTGTTAAAGATTTTTAAATCAATGTCAATTAATCAAGTAATTCACCTTTTTATAAGCATTTTCCTAAGCCCTTGAAGGTTTTTTTAGAGATATGATTTATATGATATTTTTAACTTACAGTTGGCATTTAACTGTGGAAAAACTATTTAAGCTACAATACTTCAAACAGAATAGATTAGGAAGATATATGAATTAAGAAGATATATGAATTAGGAACATATATTGATAGTATTCTATATACTAAAAAATGTGAATTTGATATCTTCTATGCATAGAAACAATACATGGCTAAAGAGGATAAAAATCAAACATCATCCTTGATTATAATAAACCTAATGGAGCAGCCAACAAACATAGAAAAATATAGTGTGCATGCGTGCAATAAATACTGAGAGATGGTCATTTTTAGTACTTGCAAATACAATGTAATCCCAATTTAATGTACTAGTAAGTACGTTTTTTTTTAACTTTAAATAAAGGAAAAATTGTAAATGGTGGTATGTAAACATAAAGTTTCAAATGATTGCCCATTTGATTATAACAAAAAAACTAGAAAATTTTAGAAATAAGACATCAAATTTTGTTTCATGACTAAAATATGAAATAAAATTGAACAAATTATAAGCTAAATGGAGTGTAAATTTACTTTTGTTATAAAATACTGCACATCCAATTAATTTTAGTCACAACTTTTATAGCAGATATACAATAAAAAAATGCTTTTCTTGCATGTGGAGTACTTGAATCTCCTAAAAAATATCCAATGTAACAAAAAATGTAGATGTTTCAGGTATCCAAGGAATCCAGACCTCATATACAAAATACAGTAACATTTCATATATTGCATATAGTAACTATGTTAAAAAAAATATAGTATGCAGTTAAATAGAAAATTTCATCGTTCACATTTTCCTTTTTCTATTATTAGATATTTTATATAAATATACTGTTTCTAGAAGTTTAGTTACAACCTGTATTACTTTTATTATGAATTTTTTGGATTGGTTCAAAACAAAAAATATAACTTTTTATATGTCCGAGTTTTCATAAACTGTCACTTATTAAATATATACTATCAAAATTTTCACTATTTTTGCTCTAGATCCGTAGTTCTCAACCTTTTATGCTTCACGTACCCCCTTGAAATGTGTAACTGGCGTACCCCTGGTATAGATAGATAAAACTATAGTTATAGTATAACAATGGGAATAAAATAAAACATATATATATATAACATATATCTACGACTTTTCAGCTCTCACAGCGTACTCCAAAAAAATTTACCATATACCCCACGTTGAGAACCCCTACTCTAGATAATAAAGTATATACCAACTTTTCCTGACTTTCAGAATTCTTCCATTTCCCTTCTTGTATTCTGGCATTGCATAAATATGGCTTTCCAAGTTGCTTAGTTACAAGTTCAATGAGATTAAAACAATGTGTTTGCATGAAAAAAAGGCAAATTATCAATACAGTTGAAAATAGATAAAGCAAAATATCAGTTAACACAAAACTAAAATTTGGTCCATTCTGGTGACAATACTTTTGCATGCATATTCCTTTAACTAGGAATAGATCTGAAAAATAATAATAATAATTCCTTAGCATAAAAATTTCCATGGTCCAATGAATAAAATTTTATTTAAATTTCATCAGATAACATGAAATTTATAGATGATCAGCAGAGATAAATCCAACCACTGTTTGAAAATTTTTAAACAGCTTCAAAAATTGGTTATTTAACAGCAATTGTAACTACACTAGTGTTTTAGACTCAACACCTGGCAAGTTAATAATTTTGTCTGTGAATTATGATTGTAGTGCAAGTGGTTAGCGTGCTTCACTGATCAAAGAGGACCAGGTATGAGCCACGGTCCCCTCTGATCTGAAATCCAAAATGATCAAAAGACACATAGATGTTTTCTTTCTGCTGAGGTCCTTCCTCACAGATCTTCTCTATAGTGTATTACACTGACAGGCTCCAGTCAGACCATTGTGACAAGCAGCTGTTTAAGGGTAATTTACTTTTTATTTTTCCCTGCTCTCAATTCCGATTGTTGATGTTGTTAATACTTGATGGGGAATAACAATCCTAATAAAGGCTGGATAAGTTCAGATCCCAAATCTTTAATGAATAAAAAAAAGTTCTCATTCAATCTTTATCTTGATCTTTATTATCAAAATATGGTATATGCTATGAAACAGCATTAGGAGTCAATAAAGCAATATACTCATCAATATATTGTAACACAAAATATTTATACTAGTCCTCTGACTGCAATCAAGACCAAATATTATGTTCTGCACATACAAAGAAAGAAAAACATTACCTTATATTTACATTGTGTTGTAACTAGGTCAGGTCTATGCAATCCAAATAATCCCAGCAAAGCTAGAAGATGTGGTTGAGGTCCCTGCATTAAAAAAAAAATTAAATATTGCCCATGAACATATTGTATAATTTTTATTTCTAAACATAAAAAATCTGTTTGAACATTTTACTCAGAAATATTAATGTTTTTTTCAAATTTATATGGAAGATTATAAAGTGAAACTAGAAAGACCTCTGGCAAATATAAAATGTTCATTTTTTTCAGAGAAAATAAAAGTTTGTCATTTTCAAAATTTAGTACACTATAATAGTAAAAATTCAAACTAATGGAAAATTCAGAAAATGCAAATGGTAATAAATAGAAGTTAGTTACAGAACTAGATATTTACCACTCTTGACTGTAAATCAATAAGATGTCTAACACGAAAAGGTAGAACATCATGTTTCTTTGTCATTTTATATAGAAGCTGACACACATAAGGGCACTAGGATCAAAAGAATAAAAATTCTGAGATTTCATATCAAATTTAAACTTTTTTAAATTGCATTATAATTATTCCTCACATTTTTACAGTTATACAATTTATTATAGTTATATACAGGTAACGGACAGAAAAATGGAAACACCAAGGTTGGCAGAAAACCTTCAGTTTATGTTAAACAGTTGCATCTACATGCCACTGACTAAGGGATGAAACATGCAAATGACATCCCAACATTCTTAGTGTCATGTCTATAAAAGCAAACCTGGTGTAATTACATGCAATTATTGGTACCATGTCATCAAGAGAAGGCCTTAGTGATTTTAAAAGTGCATTATTGTTGGATGATGGTCATTAAGACAGCTTAACTTGCTAATGTTTCATGAAGAAGTTTCCAAGGTCATGCCTGCATCAGAATCATCTGCAAAAGCATATACTTCAGAATTAGGACATTTGAACATTACTGTGATGTGGAAAAGCAAAACAGGTGAGCTACAGCTGATCAGTTGTGCACAGATTTCAATGTTGGAGAAAGAAGTCAGTTTCATCAAAAACAGTACATCGAGAACTCCACAGAACTGGATATCATGGTTGAATTGCACTTCATACCTGTCAACACGTTGTCATATTCAGTGGTGCAAAGAGCTAACAATGCAAGTGTAAACAAGCAGTAGCGCAAAGAGTAAACAAGCTGGAGAGATTTCAGCAGTGGAGAAATGTGAGGTGGTTTGAAAAACCATCCTACATTTTTTCTTTTCTGACAAATGGATGAATACATAGATGGCACCAACTGAAGGAAGCTTATAACTCTGATTGCTCGTTTCCTATTGTTAAGGGTTCTGGCAGTTCTGTAATGGTGTGGGGTGCTTTCTTGTGGCATGGTTTGAGTGCACTCATTCTGTTAGAAGGCAAGACTAATGTCATAGAGTATTTGAAGTCCTGAGTGTTCATCTTCATCCAATGATACAGTATTTCTTTCATGAAGAGACAGCTGTCTTTCAGGATGACAATGCTCCCATTCACAGAGCACATGTTGTTACCAAGTGGTTTGAGAGCATGACTCTGCTTTTTCACATACCATAGCCACTGCAGTCACCAGATAGGAAACTGCTAGAAAATCTATGGGAACTTCTGGAATGGTCTCAGACAGCATTTTCCAGCTCCATAGAACAAACAGGAATTGATGACATTTCTTGTGGACAAATGGTGTCATATCCCTCCTGCTGACTTTCAGACACAGATAGACTCTATACCATGGTGTATACAAGCTGTACTGGATTCAAGTGGTGGTTCAACACCAAAATTTCTTCTTACTACAGTATCTTTAACATTAGAAACAAATGTATAGATGAGTGTTGCAAACATTTGCATTTATATATATTTAATGTGTCATTGCAAAACACAATGTTTGCACAAAAACTGTCCCATATAAGAATTAAAATACAAGAGGCCATGAATTGCAAGCGAATACAAGGCCATAACAGGAACAAGTGAAACCACAAGAATATTATCAGAATAGGAACACCAATTAAATTCTAAAGTTGGCTTTATCTACATCTAAAATAACAGCATGGAAAGCAATTTACCCTTGATTTGATAGCATAATATGGAGATGATGCACCATACTGTGACATTAAGTCAATAAGAGTATAACATTCTTTGGAAATTCTTTCCATGTCAACTTATTTTTTTTTCAAAACTGGATGACAGTCTGGGCTTGTCAAGTCTATCCTTATAATGTGAATTATATGCTCTGCTGCAACAGATGCTTAAAAAGAAAGGGAAGGTCAACTGCAACTGTTGTCAGATTTTAGCTAGGTGAGAGTAAGCATAATCTTGCTAGAAGACAGATTACCTTAATTAAGAAAAATTACTATAACATGGACATGACTATTTACATAATTAATGTTAGACAGCATGCTATCAATAAACACGAGACAAAGATGTAAACCTATTGTATTAGATGGCATCTCCAACTGAATCTGAGACCTTTTACATAATATAATGCAAGATGATATACTCCTGCTTCAACCGATCTTCACACACACACACATATATATATCCATCTATTTGTTCTAGGAGAAATGAAATTCATTATTGAGCACAATATTATTCTTAGAGCCATCAGCTCATATCTCAATAATGCTGCAGATGCTGACATTTATGCTGTGCACTATAGAGTGCAATGGATCACTAGAACACAGCCAACCTCCTGCAGTCTTCCATATTATCATTTATTTATATCAGCTGTGACAGGGATGGAGTTACAGTGCATATTTAATCTGATAGTAAGGGATATCTCAGAAATTGTTATGTGTTGACATATGTCTGTGGCTCCAGACAAAAAATAGCAGGTATCAGTTATGTCCTAAACTATTGCCTGCAGACTGTTCTAGTATTATGGTTCACATAAGCAATTATTTCTCATTACATTAAACTAAAAAAAAAAATCCTAATTTTAAAACCTTTCTAAAAAAGCCAGACATTTTTTCTATCAGAATACACAAATTATATGGAATTAAACTGAACAGCTAATATCTGTATAGCAAATCAATACAGATGTTTTAGCACATTTTACATAACAGATAATATTGACTCAATAGGAATGAATTTTTTTGTGACATCTGATTGAAGGTTGGTGGGCGATATAAGACAAACTGATGTTCTGTGGGACAGTCCTGCAGATTCTAGGACATCTGGCATCCTAGTGTGCGACTCAGTCACTATTTACAAATTCTGCATCATTACTTTGCTACAGTTGAAGTATAGACTAATATTTAGACCCAGGCATTTAATGTGTAATACATGATACATAAAATTTGGCTCATAGAGAGATAAGTGATAACTGATGCAGTCACACTTGTGACAAGTGCATCATTCAGTCATCAAATGTACTACATAACAGATGCATTCAGCATGAAACATTTTACCAAACACACTGATGGTCATTAATTGGAAGTTCTTAAAATACATTATAACAAGGGGTAATGTATTATTATAAAATGCAACCAATGTTAAACATTTAATTAAAAAAAATATATATTTTTAGAAAATGTGAAAAGACACAGCAAGTACCATTTTAACTGCCTTATAGGCTCATAGAGATAATTTAGTAAGATTTTGCCAAAGCCAAAGCTAATATAAATGAATAAACTTAAAAAAAAATTTTTTTAAACAGCTATATAAGATGTAAAACAAAAATGCAGGTATAACTTCTAAGAACATATAATTCAACATTCTACTTACAGTAGAACCTCAATCTCTCTCTCTCTAAAGGCTTCTCTACAGTCTGACATTTTACTCTCTATTACACTCTAAAATTTGATGCCTGTCTATGAAAGCTACAGTGTAAATAAATAGGTGAAGGGTAATCTATAAATTGCAGGTAAACAATACATTAAATAATAATTGGAAACAAAAAACTTTCACTTGTAACATTATATTCAATACAGTACTGTAATTACGTTATTCTGATTCATTCTACATTATTTGCAATGGTGTTTAAGTACAAGAGAACTACTACTAGATAAATTTCCAAGATTGAAATTAGAAGCAACAGGAGATGACAGTCCTGGATTAGACATTTCGTGAAACAGAAATAACTTCTAATTCTTCAGAAACATTGCAAGTTGCTAAAACTGTGAAATTATGTTCTTGTTGCAGTGTTATATACACTATCTGATTAAAAGTATCTGGACACACCCTTCTGAGTAGTGGATTTGCCCATATATGCCACAGGCTTGGGTTGTTTTACCTCTGAGCAGCACTTTTTTTTGCCCACCATTGGGCTAAATGGCCAGGTCACAAGGACCCCAACAGCTCAGAGAAGGTTAGGGGAGGGGACCTACTGGAACAGTTGAGACAAATGGTAGCCTCCCATCAAGGCCATTCAGCGAGTTCTTTAATGCATACAGGGTATGGCTCTCCCGCACAACAGACCACTGCTTAATGTCCCATCTGATGGACGGGGGCCTTTTCAAGCCCATCAGTGTCCAAGCCCAAGGCATGGCCCAAACAGGTATAAAATGACACATATGGTCTGGCAAGCATCACAGACACACACGAACAGGAGAATGGGCTATATGGCAGAGCTCAGTGACTTTCAACATGGTATGGTCACAGGATGCTACAGCAACAAGTCAGTTCAGGACATATCGGCCTTGCTGCAGGTAACCTGATCAAGTGTAAGTGATGTTATTGTGAAGTACAAAGTCTAGGAGCAACAACAGCACAAACATGACCCAGTAAGCTGCAGAGTGCTCAAATGGGTATAAAATTGTCTTTCCTTGGTTGCAACACTCACTACCAAGTTGTGTGAACACAAACCGAAATACCTCTGGAAGCAATGTCATAACAGTTCATTGTGAGTTATCGGAAATGGGTTTCCATGGCCGAGCAGCCACACACAACATAGATAACAACACACAAGCCTAACATCAACACCAAGAGTCGGTTAGAGTGGTGTAAAGCCCGGCACCACTTGAGCAGTGGAACTGCGTTCTCTGGAGTGATGAATCACGCTTCACTATTTGACAATCTGCCAGATGAATCTGGGTGTGGAAGATGCCAGGTGAACACTACCTGCATGACTGTATTGTGCCAACTGTGAAGTTTGGTGGAAGAGGAATTATGCTCTGAGACTGTTTTTCATGGTTCAGGCTGGGTCCCTAGTTCCAGTGAAAGGGATTCTGAATGCCGCTACCTATAATGACATTCTTGACAATTCTGTGCTCCCAACTTTATGGCAACAGTTTGGTGAAGACCCTTTCCTGTATCAGCATGACAATGTCCCCCCCCCCCCCCCTTCGTTCACAAAGTGAGGGTTGTGCAGGAACAGTTAATAGTATTTGATGAGATGGGTGTAGAAGAACTTGACTAGCCTGCACAGAGCCCTGATCTCAACTCCATGGAACACCTTTGGGATGAATTGGAATGCCAATCGCAAGCCAGGCTGAACCACCCAACATCAGTGACCTAGTGGAAAGACTTTCCTGCAGACTGGAGTCTCTCAACACGATATTAATTCCTTTCCTATTACCAGGAGATTGTGGATGAGCAAGTGTCCAAATACTTTTGATCATATAGTGATATATATATATAATTTTTAATCAATTTTAGATTTTAACATTGTATTAATTTCAATTTTGCATGTGGTGTATAGAGGCTAATTGCTAAGTTACATACACATCATGGAGAAATAATTCTTACACAATACTGTTAAATGACACATAAATTAATATTAAAGTTAAATTTCAACAATTATGAATACAATATGAAAAGTAACATACCATTAAATCATTTTCCACCAGAAGGAAAATAACACCATATAGACAGTAAAACTTTTCTTTTTCTTCAATATAATCATATACTGCTAGGATCCACTTTATTAAATCAACCTACATAAGATCATGTTTAAAAAATTAGATGAGTGATTTGCATTCAATTAATTAAAACTGTGCAAAATATACTAAAGCAGAATTATATATTCAGTTCTGTTTATAACGGAATATCAGTAACATTTAAGAGAATAGTAGAGTGTACGTTAGCAATGAATTCAGAGCATTCATTACAACTATGACAAGAATATTGTTTTTCTCAGATATAAATAAATCTTTCTATTAAAATTAACTATAATAATCTCAACAGATTTTGGTGCAGATGAGTTCCTTCTATGTATCTTATTTTCCCATGTGAGGGAACAAAGATCACTGTCCATTACACAAATAACGGGTTGTCCAATTTCATTTCAACTACTCTTATATTAACAGTCTGCTGATACACTGAAAAATTTCACCAAAACAAAAAGTATGTCACTAAAGCAGAAAAAAACCATATTGAAAATAATTAAAAATGACAGAGACTTTATCCCAACCTCAAGTGGAATATATCAAATCCCAGTTGAAATGCAAGTAAATGAAGAAATTAAAATGTGCAATTACTACGGAAAAACCAAAAGACCCTTCAGGCAAAGATTAAAAGAACACAAAGAGACAAAACAACCAGAAACAAAACACAGCACTGGCAAAAGCCATCTACTGTGGTAATGCAATACCAAAATTTAATGAAGCTAGAATTATTTGTGCTCCACCAACGCAATACCAACTCAATCACACTGAACAGCTTGCAATATATAGAAATAGAGAACATTGCATCAACGAAGAAATTTACGCCATCCCATCAGCCTGGAAACTTCTTGATAATCGTACGGAGAAACCCATATTACCCCATACTACAGCCATAATCAACCAGTCTATGGACCCAAATCTGAAACATGAGTCTGAAATACACCAACTGCGCATGCAGACAGAGATCAACTTCCATGTGCCTTCGAACTGTAACCTCACACTTGAAGAAGTTCCTGCCGAAGAAAGAGCAAAACTGGTCATGCCACCTGTGCATACGGCAGCAGTCAAAGGAAGAGGGGAACAAAAAGCAGACTTGACCACAATGCTATAACGCATTGAAATCAACTCAGAGAGCTTCCTTCATCCCTCTGCAACACATCCTTTGGACACTAATAACATCAGCGGCTGCTGTATATAGGTATTTTTGCATACAGCAACATAGTGAACATTTACAAACTATTGAAAAGTAGTTAATTGTTAACTCATGAAGCATAAAGATTTCTTATGTATAATAAAAAAGAACAACATACCTGAAAAACACTGACACTAAAATGGCTGTGACTGTGAGCTGTTGGCTAGGGTTGTTACCTCTGAGTGGCACTTTTTTGCACACAATGGGCTAAATGTCTAGATCACAAGGATCACAAGGGCTCAGAGAAGGTTGAGGGAAGAGGACCCACTGGACAGCTGCTAGAAAGCAGTCTCCGTCAAGGCCATCCAATGTGTTCTTAAATGTGCACAGAGTATGACTCTTCCAAACATGGGGCTATGGCTTATGTCCCATCCAATGGATGGCAGCCTTTCCAAGCCCACTGGTGTCCGCTACAGGCAGAGGGCAAGGTGGGGAGTTTTGCAGAGATGAATCTCAGCACTGGTCCAGTTGGGACTTGAACCTGGGAACTGCAAATTACGAGCCTGGCATGCTACCAGGAGCCACCTGCACCATGGCAGCGACTGTGAAAAGTATCCTTTGGTTGATTAAAAACAAAGAACCCACTAACCACGATGTATAACTGTCAGGACAAACAAGAACATAGGAAAGAAACTTTTTAATGACCTCTTAGAGAAAGAACAAATATACAGAAAAACCAAAGTTAACAAATAACAGAATGTTAAAATTATATCATACATAAGGGCTCATTTGCTTCACCTTTGAGTGGCACTTTCTTTTTGCACACAAAGTCACAAGGACTCCAAGGATTGAGAAGATTAGGGGAAGGGACCCACCAGTCAGTTGTTAGGAGACAGAAGGTAGTCACTGTCAAGGCCAACCAACATGTTCTTTAACATGCACAGGGTATGGCTCTTTTGCACATGAGGGCCACAGCTTACATCCCATCTGATAGATAGCAGCCTTTCCAAGCCCACGGTTCCCCTTTGTGACCAAGGGTAGGGTGGGGATTAGCAGTATAAATCTCAACATTGCCACAGTTGGGACTCAAACCTTAAAAATGCAGATTACAGGTCTGATGTGCTACTATTTGAGCCAACCCCCATTACTACTAGGAAAAGAGTATTAGATGGTATCTGTGTAACAATTAGCAATGTCAGAAATTCTGATAATAAATTATGTCATAAGACATCTCATTTTTTCTTACCTTTCAATTTAATAACTTTTGAATTCTTGAAAATAAAAATTCAGTTATGCAGGGATCAAATTAATCAACCATAATACTTTTGAATTTACAAACTGCCAGAAGGGTCTTAAATGCAAATCACTAGCTGTGATACTTCCATTATACTTTGATACTGGGTTACATTTACTGGCTTCATTCAGGCCACCAAAGACAAAGAAAACTTAAAGCTCAACAGCTGCCCAAGTTTCAGGCCAACCCATTATTCACAGAATCTGTTTACAAAGAGCGACTTCTTGCAGTCTTCAGAATCCCCAAAAGTCACTAGATGTTTAGGATGGGAGTAGGTGACATCATAGAGCTGTTCAGCCAACTTCTATAGAATGCAACTTTTGTGAGAGGTAGCCGAGGGCTTTGGGTTGTTTTACCTCTGAGCGGCACTTTTTTGCACACCATGGGCTAAATGGCCAGGTCACATGGACCCTGAAGGCTCAGAGAAGGTTGGGGGAGGGGACCCACTAGAACAGCTGTTGGGAGACAGATGGTAGTCTCCCGTCAAGGCCATCCAGCGTGTTCTTTAATCCAGACGTGCACAGGCAAGGCCATCCAGAGTGCACAGGGTATGGCTCTCCCGCACACGGGGCCACGGCTTAACGTCCCATCCGACGGACGGAGGCCTTTCCAAGCCCATCGTGTCCCCTACTCCCCTACTGACCGTGGGCAGGGCGGGGAATTTTGCGGAGATAAATCTCAACACTGACCCAGCTGGGACTCAAACCTGGGAACTACAGATTACGAGCCTGGCGCGCTACCGACTAAGCCACCCCGCCCTAGCCGAGGGCATCACATAGGTTGTCAGCAGATGTCGTTTGACTCCAGTAGCCAAATTGTTGTTTTTCTCACTATGAAAAAGGGCCATAGCAATGGCTGATTGTGGTGGGCTGTCTTTTACATCATATTTCAGTTGATAGTCAACATGAAACGTTTTTATGACAATGTGTACTCTGAACATGGTTTTACATATAATTTTATCTCAAAGGTAGATTTAATTATGATGCAGAAAAGTGTTTTCCTAAGAGAATTATTTTCATAAACTTATTATTTATGAAACAGAATAGGTTGAAAAAAACATAATTGCTGCAGAAATCCCAAGTGCCAAGCTGAACAAATAAAAAATAAATTACCCCTTCGGTAGCTGCATACAATCAAATATGAGGATTTAGTGCAAAAGTAGTCCATGTACACTTTTTATCTTTTCAGAAAATTAAAAAAAAATTCACTTGTGAGTAATTTTAACTACACAGTAAAATGCATTGTCATGCATTTGCAATGTGTTTAGCTAATTCCCTGTGCAATCAAAAGGACCTTTTTTGAGGGACATAAGCCTGAAATATTTAAATTAATGGAAACGTAACACATACCATTTGTGCAATATATATATATATAAATTTAAAAATACCTACATGTGGACATTACATAGAGATTATTCTCTTGATGTCCTCATGCAGGAATTCCAGCGCTAAAACCTAGATATTCTAGGCTTGCAAGAGACCAGATGGACAGATAAAGGTCAGATTCTTAAAAATAATCTTAAATTTCTCTTTTCAGGGAGGGACGACAATAAGCATCACCAAGGCGTGGGTCTGCTTCTCAGCAGACACGCTAGCGATGCTCTTCTAGGATATGAGTGCATTAATGAAAGGTTTCTTACAGCAAAATTTCAGACAAGCGTTAAAGACTTGAATGTTATCTGCTGTTATGCCCCCACTGAGGATGCTGATGAGGATGAGAAGGATAGGTTTTACGGACAACTTCAGGATATTTTGAATTCTGTCAAGAAAGGAGATATTACCCTTGTTCTTGGTGACTTCAATGCCAAAGTTGGTACTGACTCTGATCTTTGGGGAGGAGTGATAGGCCCTTTTGGTATTGGTAGCTGCAATGGCAATGGGCAACGTCTTCTACAGGTAAGTAAACTCAATGGTTTCAGAATAACTAACACATATTACAAACACCGCGACATACATAAATACACATGGGTTTCACCTGATGGGCTACATAGAAATATGATTGATTATATATTAATTAACAGCAAATGGGCTAGTTCTGTTAGAAATACCAGGGCATATAGGGGAGCTGAAATTGGATCTGACCATTACCTTGTTAAAAGTATCTTGCAACTTAAATTAAAAAGTGTTGTACTAGAGTTAAAAAATTTACCTTTAATACTGAAGCTCTGAATGACCCAGTTATAGCTAAAGCTTACCATGATAGGTTACTTAGTCATTATGACGGTCATGGTTTGCTTAATACTGAAGTTGAGGAAGAATGGGGCCATTTTAAACAGGCTTTTTTGGAAACTAACAGTACTCTTTTAGGAAAAAAGGAGCAGAGGAGGCAGAATTATTTAAGTGATAAGGCAATTGAGCTTATTTCAGAAAGAAGGAACTGCAGGAATGTCCTTAATCAGTACCCTACTAGTCCTAATAGAAAAGATTACAGAGAGCTTAATAAACGTGTAAAGGATCAGTTAGCTACTGATAAAAATCTTTGGCTTGATAGCTTGGCTGACAAAGCTGAGGAAGCAGTTAGGCAGCACAACAGCAGAGAGCTGTACCAGATAGTTAATGTTTTATGTGGTAGAAAACGGACAGGCATACAGGTATTGAAGGATAAACAAGGTAAGGTTATAGAAGGTGAGGATTCTCTCATGGCTAGGTGGGCTGAGTATTTCAGTGATGTTCTAAACAATGTGGTTAGTTCTACTCCCATTGTTTGTAATGATGATAGATGCATTGGCAGCTTTAATGTTGGCCATATAACACAATCTGAAGTTAGTTTGGCTATCTCTAAACTGAAACTTCATAAATCCCCAGGGGTAGATGATATTACTACAGAAATGCTCAGAGCTGGGAATGTTTTGGTTACCACTTGGATGACTGAAATTTTGAATAACTTTTATGATAAAGGCACGGTTCCTAAAGATTTTACCAGAGCTATTATTATCCCTATTTTTAAAAAAGGTGATCGCAGTTCTTGTGATAACTATAGGGGTATCAGCCTACTCTCTGTTCCAGGTAAAGTTCTTTCCATGATTGTGCTTAATAGAATTAAGAATCTGGTTGACAGGCAATTGCGTGATGAGCAATGTGGATTCAGAAGTGGTAGGGGATGTGTGGATCAGATATTTTCACTTAGGCAGATTCTTGAGAAATGTTTAGAGTTTCAGAAACCTTTGGTTGCTAGCTTTGTTGATTTCAAAAAGGCTTTCGACTCTGTTGATCATCAAAATTTGTGGTTGATTGTGAGATCTTATGGTATACCAGACAAGTTAGTTAACATAATGAAAGCTCTCTATAATAACACTGAGTCATGTGTGAGAGTTGGTAAGTCTTGTAGCAATTGGTTTAGCATTACGTCTGGTGTTCGACAAGGGTGCATTTTGTCTCCTTTTCTCTTTAGTTTGGTTGTTGATTATGTTATGCGAAATTCACTTCGAGGGAAAGATTTTGGCCTTAAATGGGCTGGAGATACGAAAATTTCTGATTTAGATTATGCTGATGATTTAGCCCTTTTGGCAAATGATGTTGATGAGATGAACTCTTTCATTCAAGCTGTTGATGAGACTGGTAGTAGAGTAGGTTTGGTTATAAACAGAGAGAAAACTAAAGTGATGAAAATTGGTCAGCCAGGTTGTGATTCAGTTCATCTGAATGGTTGCAGTCTTGAGCAGGTGTCACAGTTTAATTACCTTGGGAGTTATGTAACTGATACTGGTGATACGCGGCAT
This sequence comes from Ryuthela nishihirai, assembly GCA_038380435.1. Lineage (NCBI taxonomy): Eukaryota > Metazoa > Arthropoda > Arachnida > Araneae > Heptathelidae > Ryuthela > Ryuthela nishihirai. The sequence goes on along the minus strand of JAWZYU010000034.1, from coordinate 39,220,712 downwards.
GAGATTAACAGACGAATAGGTATTGCTGCCGGGACTTTTAAGAATCTATGGAGATTGTGGAGAAATAGGCGTATACACCTAAAGACTAAAATTAGACTGTATAATAGTTTGGTTCTTTCTAGGGTTAGTTATGGTAGTGAAACTTGGACGCTGTGTAAACAAGATAACAGGAAACTAGATGATTTTGATTCTAGATGCTTACGCAGTATCTTGGGTATTAGGTGGCTTAACTTTGTAACTAATGATGAGGTTAGGCAAAGGAGTCTGCAACCTCCTTTAAGCAGCATATTGTGCAGAGAGAGACTCCGCTGGTTTGGCCATGTTGCCCGTATGGATAATTATAGATTGGCGAATAGGGTTATGAACAGTGTGCCTAGAGGCCTCAGAAGGAGGGGGAGACCTAGGATGCGGTGGGCAGACAATGTCAAACAGGACCTTGTTAGAATTGGTGTGCAGTGGCCAGATGCAGCAGATGTAGCTCAGTACAGATATGCTTGGAGAATTAAACTGCATGGTCTGGTTGGACCTCTGTAGCCCATGGCTGCTTGAGGGTGATGATGATGATGATGAATAGTGAAATTACTAACTGAAGTTGTGTTAACCTCAAAGGATGATAGAGCACCAGCATTTTTTGCAGACAGGTTAATTGGCACTTTATCTTTCTTTGAAGTAAACTGAATTCAGTGAGTGATTTCACTATCTTCAACTCATGTGGTGGCATGATCTGATTGGCTGCTTACCTCTGAGCGGCACCTTTTTGCATACAACAGGCTAAATGGCCAGGTCACAAGGACCTTGAAGGCTCAGAGAAGGTTGGGAGAAGGGACCCACTAGACAGCTGTTGTGAGACAGATGGTAGCCTCCCATCAAGGCCATCCATGTTCTTTAATGTGCACAGGGTATGGCTCTCCCACACATGGGTACACAGATAAATGTCCCATCCAATGGCTGATGGTTGGCAGCTTTTCCAAGCCCATTGGTATCCCTTACTGACTGTGGGTAGTGAGGAGAGTTTTGTGGAGATAACTGAGAGACTCATAACCTGGGAATTGCAGATTACGAGCCTGGGGCCCTACAGACTGAACCACCCCTGCCCTAGGTAGCATGATTTGAGTTAGCCCACAACACTGTAGATATGACAAGATATAATTTGAAATTAACTTGCTGGGATCAACCCCCATTAACCCCTCCCTCCGTTTTGGGGGGAAGGGGAGGCAAAACCCAAGGAAACTTACAATAATTGCCATATCACAAGTCTTCGACACCTAATTTGTTACTGTCAACCCTAGCATTTGGAAGATAAAGGGAAGGAACAATTTTTCATTTTTTGTTCCCTTTAACACTCCCCTCATCGAAAGCTTTCATTTGCTCCTATTCTTTGAGAGAGGTTGGGAAAATGTGATGGAACAATCTTTTTGACATACACAAACCAACAAATGAGTAAACAGCAATTGGTAGATAGAACTCAACAACCACTAGTCTGTTATATGCACACAAAAAAGGGATTAACAATCAGCTTTCTATGTAGAATGAATTAACACTAACACTTTCAGACATTATTACCTACTGATTATGGACCAGTCTGAAATGTCATATCTGTATGCTGCTCTAAACCAAAAGTAATGACATAATTGTGTTAGAGCTACATTAGTTACTTTGAAAAGCTCCAACATTTCTAGTAATTAAATTGATTAAACACTCCTACTATGTATAGTAATAATTTAATGAATTAGGTAATATTTGAGAACAGGCAACTTGTGAACTAATACCTCATATGTAATGAGTTAAAAAAAGAAACCTAACTATGCAAGAAAGTATATAAATACATGAGAATGAAATTGCCTAATCTGAGTATATATGTGCATAACTTATTCTCTAGTTAATGATTAAAATAGGACATGAGAATTGGCATGATATTCGATCAGCTTTGCATTTGGTTTATCTGATGAAAGTTGATAAATAAATGCTAAATGGTTGCCCACTTGGTTACTGATTAAAAAGCCATTGGTTCAAGATTCAGATAAAGTGTGGCTATTTTTTTTTGGGTTGGGTTGTTTTACCTCTGAGCGGCACTTTTTTGCACACCTTGGGCTAAATGACCAGGTCACAAGGAACCCGAAGGCTCAGAGAAGGTAGAGGGAGGGGACCCACTGGAACAGCTGTTGGGAGACAGATGGATCCTGTCAAGGCCATCCAGTGTGTTCTTTAACGTGCACAGGGTATGGCTCTCCTGTACACGGGGCCACGGCTTAACGTCCCATCCGACGGATGGCGGCCTTTCTAAGCCCATCGGTGTCCCCTACTGACCGTGGGCAGGGCGGGGAATTTTGCGGAGATAAATCTCAATGCTGACCCAGCTGGGACTCGAACCTGGGAACTACAGATTACGAGCCTGGCGCGCTACCGACTGAGCCACCCCGCTCCTATTTCTTTTCTGTGTTGACTTTTTGGTTTTATCTTATCTTCCTTACACAGATCTCTATGGCATATTATCTGACAGGCTATTGTCAGACCTAAGTGGCAAGCAGCTGCTCAAAGGTAATATTTTATTATTTAATATTATTTTACTAATATCAGTCAAAAAGTGTGATATAAATGAAAAAAAAAACTTACAAGAAATAAATTGATCACTTGCATTTCTGCTAGCATGTTTTAAGCTTCTTTGTTTTTCTAAAAAGTCTCAGTTGATTTAGAAGAATGCTTACCTGAACTGTTAAATTCAATTTGTTTGTGCAAAGTCGGGAAATTACACATATAACAGCTTCTTCTGGAACAACATTATTTGGAATTAAACAAGTGACTAGTTGTCTGCTAATTCTTGCACCTAAAAACAAAAAATTTTAAGCTTTTAAAGTGCCTATTAAGAATAGCATTTTTTACAATACTAAATTGTAACTAAAATAATTATTTACAAACTATTAAAATCTCGTAAAAATAGTGGAGACTTCCATTTAAAATTTCCTTTGATTTCAAATGGGAATTATAATTTTAATACTTAGAAAATAATTTGATTCACACACAGCAAATTACTTTATACTACAGATATTATAAATAGCTAATATTTGAACGTTAAGCTTACTAATTACAGCAAGCACTGAAATTTAGCACACTATCCTGTAATTTTCCCATGGATACTAAAAACAACAGAAACACTATTCTTCATTAAAAAAGTCATTTGCAAAGATGACCACAGAACAAAACACTTTGGATATAGCAAAATAAGAGGGTTGTAACAGTGATTTCCATGTGTATTAGCAAGGACTATAGAAATGTAATGAAACAGCAAAATGGCAAATTACCAAGGCCCAATTCCATGTATAATAAATATCCCTGGATATCAAATGACAAAGTTTACTATAAATGACTTCTAGAAAGCAATTATTTCTGTTTAGAGTTGGGTTGTTTTTACCTCTGAGTGGTAATATTTTTCTGCACACAATGGACTAAATAGCCAGGTCACAAGGACTCTGAGGGCTCAGAGATGGTTGGGGGAGGAAACCCACTGGGAGCTGTTAGGAACCAGATGGTAGCCTCGCGTCAAGGCCACCCAGAGTGTTCTTTAATGTGCACAGGGTATGGCTTTCCCACACACAGGACCATGGCTTAATGTCCCATATAACAGATGGTAGCCTTTCCAAGCTCATCAGTGTCTGCTACTGACTGAGGGTAGGGCGGGAAATTTTGCAGAGATAAATCTCAATGCTGTCCTAATTGAGACTTGAACCTGAGAACTGCCTGATTACAAGCCTGGTGCATTATCAACTGAGCCACCCCTATTTCTATTTAGGTTGGAGGTTTATGTAAATGGCTGAATAACTGGTTTACCATGCCAACCATTGATTGATTTTATATGAGATGATTTCACAGTAATCTAAAATAAATTAGTTGCTTCTTTGCTACAAAGTGGGTCAAATGACCATCTATTATAAGCCATAAATCTTAGTAATACAGTGCAAATGCATTTGAACCACAAAAAAATTAATAGCAAATAAAATTGTAAGGCTAAGTTTATTCAAAGTTCTAATAAGCAAATAAAAAAATCCTACAAAAAGATCTACCTCAGGTTTTCTTCAAAAATATTTTTATTCAGCAAAAGAAACATACAATGGGAGAGTGATTGGGATTTACTTCAGTAACTTCATTTCTTATACTTTTCGAACACTTGCATGAGTGCACACTTTATATTTTCTCATTAGGTGTTCATTGCAAATATGCCTATTATATAAGATTGCTATTTTTTATTATTTCATATTAATATTATTTAACAACTGACATCATCAATAATATTTTATGAAACTAATTCAGCAGAAATAGCTGGATAGAACCACTGTTATCATTGCAATTTACAGATAGAGATGGTAAAGGCATGCATGCTAATTCAGAAATTTTTTGAATAAATCATGCATTTTTGTTAAGATTCCCTTTATTTCATATGTTGATTAGAAGTTGTTAACTGAACTGCTTAAAATCTTGTATACATCTTTTAAAAATTTTGCTTTAAGCACTGTACATACAAACTGAGCAAATGAGCATATGAGTGATGGAGGTGTAATTTTATTTGAAAACTTGTTTATTCATAAACATAATTAGTTGTTTCACCATTACACTAAATTTGAATTCCTTTTTCTTTTTTGGTGGAGGGAGTGGAATAATGATCTTATCACTCACGATGCTGCTTTTGGAAAGACATAATCAAATATTTTTAAACTGCATTTGTGCTCTTTAGTACATCATTTGTATGTATGCTAAATTTCTCTGGTAAATTCTTCACCTGTTCATGGCTGAGTGGATATCGTGCTTGGCTACAGATCTAGGGGACCTGGGTTTGAGCCCTGGGTAAGGCATGGATGTTTGTGTTGCTTTCCTGCTGAGGTTCCACCATCCTCACAGACCTTCTAATATGGCGTATAAACTGACAGGCTCCTGTCAGACCTTTGTGGCAAGCAGCTGCTTGAGGGGATATTTTTATTTATTATTGGGTTCTCCTTCATTAGCAGAATATAACTTTTCTGTATATTGGTTGGTATCCCAATTTCTTTTACTTATTGTCTGAAGGCACTTAGAACTATACTTGGTATTCTATAGCTGATCTACCGTAGAGTACAATATTCTCAGAACAGTAAGGTCTGATGAGCCTTGTGGTATTCATTGTTTATTTGGGCAAAAGTAGTAGTATATTTACCAATTAACTGTGCTCTGCACTAATATTGTTTTTGAGGATCAAAAGAGCTTACTTTTAATTTTTCTATAACAATTAGACCTCAGTGTATATCATTATTGCTGTTTAATTCATGACTGGGCAAACTACAACTCACCACTAGTTTTTAGGTGGCCTACTGACAAATAAATTAAATTTGTAAAAGAATAAAGAACATATAGAGGACAAGAAATCCAACTTCGGAGAAGGAAATTCTCATTAAAATAGTTAATTTTAATAAAATTATGTTTTACTTTAGTTCTTCGGCATTGATTATACATATGCTGTTGATTATATATTTCTTTGGCAGCCTGCCCTTTCATTTTAGTTTCCTATGTGGCCCTTCAACTAAAATGTCTGCCAAGACCTGGTTTAACTGGATGACCTGACTGTGAATGTGCTTCACCAAGAATATAACTGTGAGGGTCACTTAATGATAATCAATGCAAAAATCTGAAGCAGTGAACTGCTGAAATTTGTATGCTATGAACTTATTAGCTACTGTTATAAAACAACCACATAAGTAATTTCTTGGGAAAGTATGCAGTATAACAAGTGGGCACAGAAATTAAACAGATATTAAGTGAGTTTGTAAGACAGCTGACCATTATATAGCTCCTATATAGTGACAATTGGAATTGGTGTAAACGCTACAGTTGGGCAAGTTTTCTATGAGCATAAGTGGAATATGTGATCTTTAGGATATTAATATGAGAGAGCTTTTCAAAACTGCCAATTCCTATTTAAACACCAATACTTATTATAGACTTAAATTATCTGTTTCAGTTACATTTAAGCATTTTAATAGTAGGAACATTATTGCAAACTAGTTTTTTTAATGGAGTTTGCATCAAATTGAGGAACCATTGCTCAATACAAAGTTCAATACACTGTTTCAATACAAATAAAGAAAACTTACTAAATCGCTGACAGCCAATGACTTGAAGTAGCACTAAGAGATCTTGAGAAGAAAGACCAACTGAATGACTTGCATTTTCAACTATTTGAATACTCCTGATTGCCAGTGCCCTACTTGCACCTCTTGTTTCACCTGTTAAAGAAGAAACACTAAATCTGAATAAAATAAATATTCAGTTACAACCTATATAGATTTAAAACTGGTGGTAAACTCCCAATTTCTACAAATAGTATAAAATGTTATCCTAAATTATTTCTCACTTATATCTTAAAAAATATCAATGACTGATAATATTAAACAACTAGACTTTAATGATATCTATGTTCAGCCTTACCCCCAGGCAGCTACATATAGAATACTCCAGATTTTTTTCTTTTTTTCTTTAGTAACCCTTTGACTGCTTGTGAGGCAAATGCAGTTTGAAGTATTTTATATTCTGATCAGTAAAGCCCTGTCTATACTAATTATTTTCAGCTCATTTGCCATCCATCACTCCACCTGTATATATATATATATTCAATCTTTTTGTTTTTATGAGATATATGAAAAATGGACAGCTACTAATGAAATATTAGGATTCACATTTCTCAAATCTTTCAATAATTTTAATTTTCACTGTTAGAGGATGGTAAATTTGGAAAACTGCTAAACATTAAACAATCTCTTCATACTGAAAATTTGAAATTTGAGTGGCAGAATGTAGTAATCAATGGATTTATACTGATAACAGAAATTTACCCTTTTATTCTCAGGAGTGGGTTTTCACGTTTTTTTCCCTAATTTTTTTTTTATAGACCTAAAACAGAGAGGAAATATACTGCAATGGAAATATAGTCTCTTGTCTCGCCCTCCTTACTTTTTTCTGGATCAATTAAAACACCTGATGTCCCCCTTTTATTTATCTTTTCCAGATCAGGGCCTGATAGAATACATATTAAAAGTCATTCCCAGTGGCTTACAGTTAGTATACTTGGATGTGAAGCAAAGGAACCTGGGTTTGAATCATGGATAATATACAGATATTTTTCACCATATCTTTCTGCTGAGAACATGCTTACTTCATACATTTATTCTAAGGCAGTGGCTCCCAATCTTTTCTATAAGTGGGATACTCTAAATGATCATGTTTGAAATGAGGGTTGAGAGAACATAAATTTAATTCCATGATAAATATTATATTTCACTCATTTTATTATAATGGAACAAGAAACCCGGGTTTTAATATAACAAATGAGAATATGAATAAGCTTGAAAATATCAAGTTAGTGATCTCAACAACAGCTATGTAGTCAACATGAAAATATCCTGAGTGATTTTATTTAGAATATTACCCTAAGGCTACATACAGTCCTTAAAACATAGAGAGCCAATCATCTAAGGCAGTGGTTCTCAACCTTTTAGGCTTCACATACCCCCTGGAAATGTGTATGTAACCTGGAAATGCATATGTACCTTGTATACAGGGTGAATCTGAAAAAGTGGGCAAAACTTTACGGGGTGGTAGAACGCAGCTATACGAGCAATATTCGTCATAGAAAGTATGGGTGGAACGCAAACGGCGAGCCGCTAGGTGGCGTTGGAAATGGCATAAAAGGGTCGGTCCTCGCACCCAACGGCATTTCTACCGTGGATTGCCGAGAGGATGGCTGGTTATACTAACCACGAAATGGCAGATATGCACTTTGTGTACGGTGCGGCGGAAGGGAATGCAAGTGAGGCACAGAGTATCTCTTCTCCTTCCTTCTTGTGTTCATTCTTTAAATGTGACAGTGGAAAACTACCTTTTAACTTCTCACCGCTTGCGTTCCGACCATACATTCTATGACGAATATTGCTCGTATAGCTGCGTTCTACCACCCCGTAAAGTTTTGCCCACTTTTTCAGATTCACCCTGTAGATAGATAAAACTATAGTTATATATAACAATGGGAATAAAATAAAACATAAATATAATATATATCTAGCGACTTTTGAGCTCTCGCAGCGTACCCCCAAGAGGTACACCTATCCCACATTGAGAACCCCTAATCTAAGGCAAGCCTGTCCAACTGAAGCTTAGTGATGAACTACTAGGTAAAACATTTTGAAATGGACTTGTTCAAATAGTGCTATTCCTTCCTGAGATCTGATAGGAAAATCTCAATAAAAAATTTGCCTTTAATACCTTCTACCCTTTTCTGAAATTACCTGGGTGTTAAGGAGCTGCAGGAAAAATTACCTACTTAAAAATGAAAACATGCATTTTTAATGAGTAATAAATTGAAAAACAAAAACAAAAAAAAAACAAGATTTTTAAGGAATTAAGAAAATATTTTGATTAAAAAATGAATATTATGAATTAGCAGAATCATTTAGTTATGCACCTAAAAATGTTTACTAAAAAAAAGGAAGAAATGAGCCAGATTCAGCATATTGATAATTTGTTTTATGAGTTGCAAGTTGGATAGGCCTGCTCTAAGGCACAGTATACTTATTAATGGGCTCCTATCAGATCTCAGTAGAAAATTGGGCTGCCTAATTACAAAATTTATACATATTATAAGGACTTTTTAACCCCTGAATCAAAATAAATTAATTTTAAGCAAAAATAAAACAATAAACACCAACAAATGTTTAAGAAAATTCTTATTTTGCAAGACATTTTTTAAAGGTAACCTGCCTGAAGAAAGGAAGGAGATTGCTTCGTTCAATGAAGATACCGATGTTGGAGTAGATTTTTGACGCTTGGTTCTGCTGTTTGGAACTGGTGGAGATCGTATCATGACAAAGTCCTATTGGATTACTCAAAGTAATATGCCTTTTGAGTGGTGCATATAATATGCGAAATGCAGAGTTTCTCACCTGTAACAAGAAAAAGTAAATCGTAAAATTACACTTTCTTTCTAGAATTCTTACAGTATAATAGCATGTCTTTGTTTACATCTAAGGTATTAAGATTATTTTGCAGATTTTCCCTATTGTCATGTATATTAACTTTTCATTCATCTTGTTGAAATGAAAATCCATTCGTGGAAAGGCAGGTACTGACAATTGTCTTAGAGGTATACAGCTGAAATGTTTTGGTTTGGTTTGTTTTACCTCTGAGCGGCACTTTTTTGCACACCATGGGCTAAATGGCCAGGTCACATGGACCCCGAAGGCTCAGAGAAGGTTGGGGGAGGGGACCCACTGGAACAGCTGTTGATAGACAGATGGTAGCCTCCTGTCAAGGCCATCCAGAGTGTTCTTTAACGTGCACAGGGTATGGCTCTCTCGCACACAGGGCCACGGTTTAACGTCCCATCCGACGGACGGCGGCCTTTCCAAGCCCATCGGTGTCCCCTACTGACCGTGGGCAGGGTGGGGAATTTTGCGGAGATAAATCTCAACGCTGACCCAGCTGGGACTCGAACCTGGGAACTACAGATTACGAGCCTGGCGCGTTACCGACTGAGCCAACCCCGCCCCCAGCTGAAATGTGATTTTAATAAAGAGGCAAATGTTTATATAAGCAAATAAGCTTTAAGCACCAAACTCTCCCACTTTTTTTATAAACTATATTCATAACTAAGATTTGAAATTAACTTAAACTTCAAAAGACACTTATTATAACTAATCAAAATATTTATGTATTATATTAATTCACAATAAATATATTCATATAATATTACTTTCATTCAGGCCAGGATATGGAAAAAAAACTGAGGATCCAAGAGACTGGATTTCTAAATAAAAACAGTGAACCGAGGAAATAAAACATATATAGAGAAAATAACTGTTGAACTACTGAATTTAATAATGCATTTATTACAATAACATTTAAAACAGAAATTATTTTTTTTTTACCAATTCCTGAATACCTATGAGAGTGCTAGTTTAACACTGAATTGATTGTGATACAACTATTGAAGTATTTCTCAAATAAATGTTTAGTGCAATACTAAATTACCATTAATCATATTCTGGATTATTTTAATGCAAGAGAAGACACTTCCCCTGAAGCAGATTGTAAGGGTCAAGACAAACCAGATTATCTGCTCAAGCTTCCATTCAGTTGGGTTGGGTTGTTTTACCTCTGAGCGGCACTTTTTTGCACACCATGGGCTAAATGGCCAGGTCACATGGACCCCGAAGGCTCAGAGAAGGTTGGGGGAGGGGACCCACTGGAACAGCTGTTGGGAGACAGATGGTAGTCTCCCGTCAAGGCCATCCAGCGTGTTCTTTAACGTGCACATGGTATGGCTCTCCTGCACACGGGGCCACGGCTTAATGTCCCATCCGACGGACGGCGGCCTTTCCAAGCCCATCGGTGTCCCCTACTGACCGTGGGCAGGGCGGGGAATTTTGCGGAGATAAATCTCAACGCTGACCCAGCTGGGACTCGAACCTGGGAACTACAGATTACGAGCCTGGCGCGCTACCGACTGAGCCACCCCCGCCCTGCTTCCATTCAGTCAATATGGTTTGGTCACTGTTATTGCCAATGCTTGGTGGTCAATTCCAGTAATGGCTGAGGTACAATTTGACTTGACAACCAAATTTAAATATGCACCCTTATTACTTATGTGCATTTAATATTACGTTCACATTCTTGAAGCATTCCCATCCTCCTACTCTTCACTACTAATGGTTATGCTCTATCACGATGGAAAAAACTGGAAAAGCTGCTAATTATATGCTTATTAGCTATGTTTGGAGCTGAAAGAAATTATTATAATTATTAAAATTATTTAAATTTATTATAATTATTTAAATTCAACTATTAAAATTCACTCTATATCACTGCAATTGTTGGAAAAGTTGAGATAATTAGATGGAAATACTATGTAGGGATTTACCTAGTTTTTTTTTTTTCCTGCAATGATATCTGATGGGTAGATGAGTTTATTGTCCTGTGGTTGGTGTTCAGTCCATATATAAGTTTACATATGTTCTTGATTTTTCTTTTTTTGTTGTTGTCCTTGCAGGAATGCTGGTGTTTGTTTGACATCGATTTGGTGCACACATTAATTAATGTATTTTAGGCAAACCAACTATTTCGCCTGAAAATGCATTGGAGCAACAATGTGAAACGCATAATGATTATGTATCAAAATATAGTATTCACATTTCCAGAAGAGTTGGGACATAAGCTGGAAATTTAAAAATACATTAATTAAAGTGTGCAACCAAATCGATATCAAACTACCACCAGTATTCCCACAAAGAACACAACAACAACAAAAAAATCAAAAACATGTTTTAAACATAGATGATAATCACAGGTGTTACCTGCTGCGAAAATTTTTTCCGCAAAATATTTGATTTAAAAACATGTGAATGTATATCTGGACTGAACTACCCACCACAGGACAATACTCATCTACCCATTGGATATCATCGCAGGAAAAAAAAACAAAGTAAATCCCTAGATAGTATTTCCATCTAATCGTCTCAGCTTTTCCAACAATTACAGTGATATAGAGAAAATTTTAATAATTTTAAATCAGCGCTGTGACTTAAACCACTATCTTAGAGTACAACTAGTAGCGTATTATTAATGCTGGAATTGAAATGAGATAAACTCGACTGTTCAACATCCACTAATAAATGATTGATTTAGATTTATTAGTGGATGTTGAACAGTCGAGTTTATCTCATTATTTATCATTAGCATACTTGTAAGACATGCTTTCCATCTATATGGCCCAGGTTCGAGTCCCAGCTGGGTCAGCGTTGAGATTTATCTCCGCAAAATTCCCCGCCCTGCCCACGGTCAGTAGGGAACATCGATGGGCTTGGAAAGGCCGCCGTCCGTTGGATGGGACGTTAAGCCGTGGCCCCGTGTGCAGGAGAGCCATACGCTGTGCACGTTAAAGAACACGGCCTTGACGGGAGGCTACCATCTGTCTCCCAACAGCTGTTCCAGTGGTTCCCCTCCCCCAACCTTCTCTGAGCCTTCGGGGTCCATGTGACCTGACCACTTAGCCCATGGTGTGCAAAAAAAATGCCGCTCAGAGGTAAAACAACCCAACAACAACCATCTATATAGCAAATAGAAAGCCACTTGTGGCTAAAATTGCCTGAATAGTGCCTACATGACATAAAAGGAATGTTCATAGCGTTAATTAGAGGAGATCTTGATTGGCGGCTGGTAGCTCAGTGGTCCAGAGCACCTGACATGTTATCAGGAGGTCGTGGGTTCATATCCCACCCAGCTCAAGACAATTTTTCCTCTAAAATTAGAATCAATGTCAAAGTGCTGATTTATTAGTGGATGTTGAACAGTCAAGTTTATCTCATTATTTATAAAATATTTTATATATCTGCAGAAATAAAAACATCATTTATCCTAATGTATCAGAAAGAGCTTGCTGTTTTGTGCAAGCTTGGTGAACTACACCTTAGGAGTTTCAGAAGTCTAAGACTTAACAAAAATTTTGTCAAAGGTAAGGATACAAATAAATATTCCCCTGACAGGAGTCTGCCAGTTTAATATGCTAGAGTAGGTCTGTGAGGATGGCAGGACCTCAGTAGAAAGACAATACAAACATCCATGCCTTACCCAGGTCCTTTTGATCAGCAGCCAAGCATGCTAACCACTCAGCCACCGGATGGCTATAAAGGTACAGAAAAAAAAAAAAAAAAAATCAGAAATATTCATCACATTAAAGAAAATTTTCCAAAAACTAGTGAAGCAAAATTAAAAGGAATATTTGAAGGTTCTCTAATTTTGGGTGTGATGATTGATGATGAATCTGATACTATTTTAGAACAAAAAGAAAAAGCAGCATTAGGAAAGTTTCAAAACCTTTGTGATCAGTTTTTGAGGAAACAAAGTTAAAACTATACGATTATTTTGAAATATTGGCATGAATATATATCTTTCACAATAAGTTTTTTGTTACATCCTATAGCGAGATGCCTTCAAAAGTTTGACATCTTTCAAAGTGAGACTAAAATACAAGGTTAACGTTTTAAACTTTTGAAGCCAGGTAGACTGTTGCGAAAATTGCCATTCAGTTTACAAGAGTTAAACGTATTTCCCATCTGCTCCATCTCCAATACTGCTTTTTGTATATAAAGAAGGAAACATATTTCAAGTTAAGGCAGAACTGCAGTATAGGGTCCTCAACCGCCATCTTGTTTTATTTCGCCATGGTGAAAAAAAAAGTCTCAATGGTAAAAGTAGTCCCTTTCACAGCTACCTTGAGATGCGTATTGAGAATATATATATAAGAAATATGCAATGCTACATAAATGAAAGTCATGTTTCTGCACTTAAAAAAGTTACTAAGAATAATCTCATGAAAACAAGACTTTAGTAACAACGCTTATCACTACAAAATGAACCCTTGTTTCGCACTTAAGAAAAAAAAACCACTGAAAATTAAACATTTTCATCAAAATTAGATTTTATTAATAACTATTATCGCAAAAGAATACACCTTCATTCTGCACTTAAAATAAGCCCTAAAAATTGATATTCTCATCAAAACTAGATTTCATTAACAACTTTGCTGAGGTCCTGCCATCCTCACAGACCTTCTACTATGGCATATAAACTGACAGGCTCCTGTCAGACCTCTGTGGCAAGCACCTGCTTGAAGGGGCATTTATTTATTTCTTATCGCTAAAGAATAACTCCTTGTTCCTTACTGAAAAAAAGTCCCAAAAATAAATAATCTCATCAAAAGATTTCATTAACAACGTTTATCGCTAAACAACGAAACCTCGTTTCGCACTTTAAGAAAAAGCCCCTAATATAAATTTCGTCAAAAACACTCATCGCTAAAATATCAACTTAAGAAAAGCCCCGAAAACAAATAATCTCATTAGAGAGAACTATTCTAAACAGCATATAACACTCATAAACATTGGAACATGCGAATGGATATCATATTGCAACTCAACGTTACAGGTTTTCCTGAGGAAGAGTACATCATGGCGTCTGAAGACCCTATAATGCAGCGTAGCCCAAGTTAAATAAGAAATGCTTACCATTCCTTAACAAAAACAAACAAGTTAATCTCATGCTTTACTTCTATTTGTGCCTACTAACATACATCACACAGAAACCGTTAGCATCCATGATACAAAACATCGCGCTCACTTTATAGAAAGTTGTTTAGTTCTTTATTTTGAAAAGTTAAAAACACCTTCTCTACCCATGGATATAGATGCCACCACCAGTAAATTCAGGCGGGCGGGCAAACAATGGGGCGACTGGAATGGTAGAATAAAAACTAAATTCTTTAAACTCTAAAAAATGCATTTTTGTATAAAAACTTCTGCACTTAAATTTCCATTTTTTAAATATATCCTTTTCCAGCTTATAAACACTTATAAATTTTTTGTTCATTAATATCTATTTTATTTTTTCTTTTCATCTTCGTAAAACATAAACAGTTTAAGTTTTCTTTCAACAGGAAACAATGCATCCCAGAATTTGCATCTTAGTAGTATTCAGAAAACATCTCACTCTTAGTAATCACCATAAAGGAGTTGCAAAGGGAGGAAAACAAAAATTAGGACACCCAGCATGCTTCTTGGAAGCTTGGGTTCAAGTTCTACTCAGGACAATTTTTTTTCGACTAATCATTTAAAGTATTTCTTGTCTGCAGGACATTTTACTGTGATACTTTATTACTGAATTATTGATATAGCGCTGTGAGTGTGAGTGACAAATATTACCACCATCAAATGTGGCTGCTTGGCTGCCCCATTCCCTGATAATGGATAGCGCCATTGGCGAATCAGCAAAATCTTGTAAAAATGCATAAAATGTCACTTTAATGTAGAAATTGGCAGCTTCTGACACAGAGTATGGAGTATTTACTTCGTTCTCTGTAAAGTTGTAGTAGTTAGGATGCCCCGAATGCTTCTGGGAGAAGTCTACATCCCTTCAATAAACCGAAAGAGCAACTCAGATCCCATGGCTGTTAGACTCCTCTCGACCTCTTATATCACTACACGATATGAGGCATACCGAGGTCTACACTGACGGACCTGTTGATTGGGAAAGATCCTCTTCGTTTGCCATCCCCGATACTGACATTATCAACAGCTTCCGTCTCCCGCATCTCACTTCCTTCACCAGTGCCCTTCAGAAGAGAGACAGCAAGAGTTGCAACCCCTTCCTAATTCAGAAGATCATGGAAACATGCTCCAATCTCACTTCTGGTATCACGATCCACTTATAGTGGGTCCCCTCCCATGTTGGGATACCTGGCAACGAGCTTGCTGATCGGGCCGCTAAGTAGGCGCTTGAGAGTCAGAGATATGTTACTAATTTCCTCTTTCTCTCAGCGACTACAAGTTTTTTGTCTAGAGAACTAATGAGCAAATATTGTCTTGCCAGTGGTAGGACTCCAGTTGTTTTTCATTTAGGAACCTGACTGTGGGTACCTGGTAGATCCTTCACTCACTGCTCCTAACCTCGGTAGCATCAACCGATCAGAAGAGACCTTCCTACATCGTCTCCAAGTTGTAGTCATCTACAGCAACTCCCTCTTTACACTCTCGGCAGAGTCTAGTCTTAACTGTGTCACATGCAGCATCCCTGAGAGTGTATCTCACATTCTACTTAACTGTTCCCGCTACAATGCAGAAAGAGAAAGTTTGTTTCGAGAGCTTCATGCTATTGGAACCACGGATTACTCGATCACTCCCCTTCTTGGCACTCACCAGAACAAGAAGCTGCTGCAAACGCGGATACAACTACTCACTGATTTCTTTCAGAACATCGACCTTTTTTGCAAAGTCTGTCTTTGATTTTATCTCTACTATTTTCCCTATATTTTTTTTTACTGACCTACGTGATATAGCAGAGTAGTAGTATTTTCTGCTAACTCGCCCTTCTGTTGTGACAGGTGTACGGAACCCCTCATTGGAGGGTAATTTCAGCATGTTCTTACATCTTAAACCTTGAGGACAACTAGTTTTCAACTAATTTTTTCAAAATTTTCCTGTCTACAGGACTTTTTCCTGTGATACTTTATTGCTGAATAACCGGATAGGATTCGAGAAACCCTCAAGTTCAGGCAGTGCTCTCGGCTTTCGCTTCTCGCGAATCATTAAATACGTAGAGAAGGGTTGCATACATGGAGAAATGATTTAATAAATTATTTTATGATATGATGGTGTTAGACAAGGGTGCATTTTGTTTCCTTTTCTCTTTAGTTTGGTTATTGATTATGTAATGTGAAATTCTTTGCAAGGAAAAGATTTTGGCTTCAAATGGTCTGGAGATATAAATGTTTTTGATTTAGATTATGCAGATGATTTCGCCCTGTTGACTAATGATGAGATGAATTCTTTCATTAGGGCTGTTGATGAGACTGGTAACTGAGTAGGTTTTTGATAAAAAGGGAAAAATCTAAAATGATCAAAATTGGTCAGGCAGATGGTGCTTAAAAAATACCCTCTCAAGCAGCTGCTTGCCACAGAGGTCTGACAGGAGTCTTTCAGTTTATATTCCATAGTTGAAGGTCTATGAGGATGGCAGGCCCTCAACAGAAAAACAACGCAAACATCCATGACTTACCCAGGGCTCCAAATCAGATCCCTTAGCTCAATAGACAAGCGTTCTAACCAGTTGCTTTAAATGGCTGCACTCTTGAGCAAGTGTTTGTTTAATTATCTTGGGAGTTATGTAACAGATAGTGGTGATGTGTGGCATGAGATAAATAGAAGAATAGGAATTGCTGCTAGAAATTTCAAGAATCTATGGAGAGAGTGGAAAAATAGGCGTATACACCTAAAGACTAAAATTAAATTATATAATAGTTTGGTTCTTTCTAAGGTTAGAATGGTAATGAAACATGGACCTTTTGTAAGCAGGATAACAGGAAACTTGATGCCTTTGATTCTAGATGCTTATGCAATATTTTGGGCATTAGGTGGTTTGACTTTGTAAGTAATGAGTTTAGGAGTCAATAACTTCCATGGGCAACATTTTGTGCAGAGACTGCGTTGATTTGACCATGTTGCTCTATGCATAGCTCAAGATTGGCAAATAGGAATATGAACAGTGTGCCCAAAGGCTTCAGGAAAGGGGAAGACCTAGGATACAATGTCAAACAGAATCTTGTTAGAATTGGTGTACAGTGGCCAGATGTAGTTCAGGACAGATATGTTTGGAGAACTAAATTACACAATCTGGTTGGACCTATGCCCTTGGCTGCTTGAGGATGATGATGATGCATCCATGATGTTGTTTGAAAAACACTGTTGCCCAAAGGTGTCCACAGCCGTTCTCTTTAATCTTGATTGATATGGTGATTTCACTAAGTAGTTTCAGTACTTACTTTTTTAGTTTACTTCAGTTTCAAGAAATTGGTTTTCTTGATGGGGAATGTTTTCTCAAAAGCTGGCACAAATATGACTAGGAAATTTAAAACTATTTATAATGCAGAATTATAATTTTACTAAATTATTAAATAACTCTTGAAATAGTGTAAACGTTTGACAAATTAAAAGTTATTTTATTGATATGTTTATTCTTTTTTTTAAGCTTTCGAATATTGTTTACATCTTTAATAAAATTAACTGTATGCATATTGTTTTATTTTAGAGCTTTTTACCATAATTACCACTTTTCGAAAATGACTTTGCTAGATATGGCACAAAATTAAAGGCTAGTTTACACTGGCATGGATTACTGGTGCCAGTAACTGATTGGTGAACTACTGGCTTTATGTAAACATCGAACCAATCTACGTGTGCATGAAATATTAATGTTGAAATGTCCCAAATTATTGGCGCCAGTAATCCAGATGAGTGTAAACTAACCTTAAGAGTATCATGACAAAAATCGCTGAAAAATGTTTTTAAGGAAGGAAATCGACAGATAATATGCTTTTTAATAAGTTCCATATATCAAGTAAGTATTGGAGCTACTTAGTAAAATCACCGTATCAATCAAGATCCTTGGAAAAAGCAGTCAATGTAGCTATTGTAAATATTTTTGATCCTTATTTGTGATTGTCCTTTGAAGAACCACATCTATTGGAGACTGGATTTTTTTTATATTGGGTCCTTTACTGATATTTCACGAGATTTTTGATAAACTATACCATTTTTAGAGCTGTTATTATTAATTTACCATTTTTAGAGCTGTTATAATTAAGGCATTATACCATTTTATAATGCCTTAATTTTTCTGCCCTGAAAATATTACATAAATCGAAGTTAGAAATATACACTTTTTATGAAAAACTTTTCTTGCATTCACATGATGAAAAGTAATCCAGAATGGCCAAAAAATATTCTTGGCCATAAATCTTGAAATATATCAAATGAAAACTCCTCTTAGTGAGTTCATTTTTATAACTCTCGGACAGCAGGAGATGGGGATAAGTTTTCCCCCTTCGAAATGTAGGATGGCTAAAAACTAATATTAAAATGCAACGACTTTTTGTGTCTAATGATTCATTTTCATTGTTATTCTATTGTATGTGCTTTCAAACTTCACTAGAATTAAATTAAAAAATTGCGACTATATTTTTCACTTCCATTTACTTTATTCTCTCCTCCCCTACAACATTTCTTGCTGTATGCTTGTTCCGATTTTTACCCTTTAATGTGCCAGGAAGGAAATAAACCTGAAACACATTTTTTAAAGTTTTTATGAACTTGATTCGTCCATTGAGTTTGATCTTGTTTTAACTACTGCGATTCAATTCTTTGTGGATAAAACACTTGTAAAAAAAAAAACTAAAAAAAACTATTTCTATAATCCAATCGGTCTGTAAATGGTAGCTAGGCAGAAACAGGAAGGAGAGCTGTGTACCAATCTCTAGTGATGATGCACAGAACCGGCCAGGTCTAGCATCAAATGTCCGCCCCCGCATTCTCGTGGTGCAGGCCGTTAGTACCTTTCAAAAGAGATATTCTCTTTTGGAAGAGAACGGAAGGGGAGGGCTGCCAGTTCAGTGTGGCCTACTGATCTGGTCATCTATGGCCACTTTTTTCTTTAACCCTGCTGCGGAGTGGTCAACTTCACAGGGTCCTGGTGATGACCATTTATACCTACTAGACTGGATTTGTTTATGGATTTGAGCTTGATTATTGATCCTGGTCTTGCTGCACTGGTGGGCCTTGGTTGAGGGAGAGTCTGCCGCTGTGTTTTCTGTTTGCTTCTGGGTTGCCAGCCCTAAGTGAACAGAGGCATGGGATACCTTATATCAGCTGGTGGATAATCCTAATCAGAGGCCATCTCAGGTACCTGAACCTTACTTAGCTAGTTGGGCATCGTGAAGCCTAAACTGGAGTAGTGTCTCAGGTAGGCCATATGGCTCTTGAAAAAGTCCACTTGAAAAGGTAGTGCCTGAAGTTCCTACCAGCATTGGTGACTTCAGCCTTTAGCGGAGGAGGAACAGGTCTTTGCCCCATGCCTGCGATCAGGGGGCAGTTTGATATTGTTGGCCCTACCAATCTCAATAAACATAATTTCTTTGAAAATCCTACTAATCATTTTCTCTCTGCAGGAACATGGAACCTGAGGTTGGGTTGTTTTACCTCTGAGCGGCACTTTTTTGCACACCATGGGCTAAATGGCCAGGTCACATGGATCCCGAAGACTCAGAGAAGGTTGGGGGAGGGGACCCACTGGAACAGCTGTTGGGAGACAGATGGTAGCCTCCCGTCAAGGCCATCCAGCGTGTTCTTTAATGTACACAGGGTATGGCTCTCCCGCACACGGGGCCACAGCTTA
Source organism: Ryuthela nishihirai (assembly GCA_038380435.1). NCBI lineage: Eukaryota > Metazoa > Arthropoda > Arachnida > Araneae > Heptathelidae > Ryuthela > Ryuthela nishihirai. Next base: position 39,200,921 of record JAWZYU010000034.1, on the reverse strand, counting down.
ACGTCCCATCCAACGGACGGCGGCCTTTCCAAGCCCAGCGGTGTCCCCTACTGATCGTGGGCAGGGCGGGAAATTTTTGCGGAGATAAATCTCAAAGCTGACCCAGCTGGGACTCATGGAACGTGAGGACATTACATAGAGATTATTCTCCTGATGTCCTCACGCAAGAATTCCAGCGCTATAACCTAGATATTCTAGGCTTGCAAGAGACCAGATGGACAGGTAAAGGTGAGATACTTAAAAATAACTTTAAATTTCTCTTTACAGGGAAGGAGGATGGAAAGCATCACCAAGGCGAGGGTCTGCTGCTCAGCAGACATGCTAGTGATGCTCTACTAGGATACGAGTGCATTAATGAAAAGTTTCTTACAGAAAATTTTCAGACAAGCGTTAAAGACTTGAATGTTATCTGCTGTTATGCCCCCACTGAGGATGAGAAGGATAGGTTTTATGGACAACTTCAGGATATTTTGAATTCTGTCAAGGAGATATTACCCTTGTTCTAGGTGACTTCAATGCCAAAGTTGGTACTGATTCTGACCATTGGGGAGGGGTGATAGGCCCTTTTGATATTGGTAGCTGCAATGGGCAACGTCTCCTACAGGTAAGTAAACTCAATGGTTTCAGAATAACTAAAACATATTACAAACACAGCGACAAACATAAATACACATGGGTTTCACCTGATGGGCTGCATAAGAATATGATTGATTACATATTAACAGCAAATCGGTTAGTTCTGTTAGGAATACCAGGGCATATAGGGGAGCTGAAATTGGATCTGACCATTACCTTGTTAAAAGTGTCTTGCAACTTAAACATAAAAAAATTTGTTCTAGGGTTAAAAAATTTACCTTTAATACTGATGTTCTGAAAACCGTTATAGCTAAAGCTTACCATGATAGGTTACTTAGTCATTATGACAGTCATGGTTTGCTTAATACTGAAGTTGAGGAAGAATGGGGCCATTTTAAGCAGGCTTTTTTGGAAACTAACAGTACCCTTTTAGGAAAAAAGGAGCAGAGGAGACAGAATTATTTAAGTAATAAGGCACTTGAGCTTATTTCAGAAAGAAGGAACTGCAGGAATGTCCTTAATCAGTACCCTACTAGTCCTAATAGAAAGGATTACAGAGAGCTTAATAAACGTGTAAAGGATCAGTTAGCTGCTGATAAGAATCTTTGGCTTGGCTGACAAAGCTGAGGAAGCAGTTAGGCAGCACAACAGCAGAGAGCTGTACCAGGTAATGTTTTATGTGGTAGAAAACGGACAGGCATACAAGGATTGCAGGATAAACAAGGTAAGGTTATAGAAGGTGTTGGTTGTTTGGTTGTTTTACCTCTGAGCGGCACTTTTTTTGCACACCATGGGCTAAATGGCCAGGTCACATGGACCCCGAAGGCTCAGAGAAGGTTGGGGGAGGGGACCCACTGGAACAGCTGTTGGGAGACAGATGGTAGCCTCCTGTCAAGGCCATCCAGCGTGTTCTTTAACGTGCACAGGGTATGGCTCTCCCGCACACAGGGCCACGGTTTAACGTCCCATCCGACGGACGGCGGCCTTTCCAAGCCCATAGGTGTCCCCTACTGACCGTGGGCAGGGCGGGGAATTTTGCGGAGATAAATCTCAACGCTGACCCAGCTGGGACTCGAACCTGAGAACTACAGATTACGAGCCTGGCGCACTACCGACTGAACAACCCCCGCCCCGTATATAGAAGGTGAGGATTTTGTCATGGCTAGGTGGGCTGAGCATTTCAGCGATGTTCTAAACAATGTGGTTAGTTCTACTCCCATTGTTTGTAATGATAATAAATGTATTGGTGGCTTTAATGTTGGCCCTATAACACAATCTGAAGTTATTTTGACCATTTCTAAACTTAAACTTCATAAATCCCCAGGGGTAGATGAAATTACTACAGAAATGCTCAGAGCTGGGAATGTTTCAGTTACCACTTGGATGACTGAAATTTTGAATAACTTTTATGATAAAGGCATGGTTCCTAAAGATTTTACCAGAGCTATTGGTCTGGTCTGACCAGAGCTATTGGTTTGGTCTGACAGTCAATTGCGTGATGAGCAACTAACTTTATGTGGATTCAGAAGTGGGAGGAGATGTGTAGATCAGATATTTTCACTTAGGCAGATTCTTGAGAAATGTTTAGAGTTTCAGAAACCTTTGGTTGCTAGCTTTGTTGATTTCAAAAAGGCTTTAGACTCTGTTGATCGTGAGATCATATGGTATACCAGACAAGTTAGTTAACATAATGAAAGCTCTCTATAATAACACTGAGTCGTGTGTGAGAGTTGGTAAGTCTTGTAGCAATTGGTTTAGCATTACTTCTGGTGTTCGACAAGGGTGCATTTTGTCTCCTTTTCTCTTTAGCTTGGTTATTGATTATGTGATGCGAAATTCACTTCAAGGGAAAGATTTTTGGCCTTAAATGGACTGGAGATACGAAAATTTCTGATTTAGATTATGCTGATGATTTAGCCCTTTTGGCAAATGATGTTGATGAGAAGCTTTCATTCGAGCTGTTGATGAGACTGGTAGAAGAGTAGGTTTGGTTATGAACAGAGAGAAAACTAAAGTGATGAAAATTGGTCAGGCAGGCTGTGATTCAGTTAATCTGAATGGTTGCAGTCTTGAGCAGGTGTCACAGTTTAATTACCTTGGGAGCTACGTAACTGATACTGGTGATGTGCAGCACGAGATTAACAGACGAATAGGTATTGCTGCCGGGACTTTTAAGAATCTATGGAGAGTGTGGAGAAATAGGCGCATACACCTAAAGACTAAAATTAGACTGTATAATAGTTTGGTTCTTTCTAGGGTTAGTTATGGTAGTGAAACTTGGACGCTGTGTAAACAAGATAACAGGAAACTAGATGCTTTTGATTCTAGATACTTACCTAGTATCTTGGGTTAACTTTGTAACTAACTGGGTGGTTTAACTTTGTAACTAATGATGAGGTTAGGCAAAGGAGTCTGCAACCTCCTTTAAGCAGCATATTGTGCAGAGAGACTCCGCTGGTTTGGCCATGTTGCCCGTACGGATAATTATAGACTGGCAAATAGGGTTGTGAACAGTGTGTATAGAGGTCTCAGTAAGGAGAGACCTAGGATGCGATGAATGTCAAACAGGAGCTTGTTAGAATTGATGTGCAGTGGCTGGATGCAGCAGGTATAGCTCAGGACAGATATGCTTGGAAAATTAAACTGCACAGTCTGGTTGGACCTCCGTAGCCCATGGCTGCTTGAGGATGATGATAATCCAATCTCAGTAAGAATCAAATGTAAAAATTAAAACAAAATTCTCTGCAAAACTGTATGCTGTACTCAAGATAAAGTAGTATAATTATTTACGTTTTACCTTGTTTTAAAATTTTGAATTGCAGAAAAAAACCAAGTTCGCCGGATATATATTGAAAATCCTTTAAAAAGGGTTGAATTCACACGATTTCTTAGTGTAATCTTCCATCATTCTATTTCATGCTATATGTTTGCTTCACATGGTTTACTCGGAAATGAGGTTTTACTGTGCATTAAAACAGAATCCAAAATCAGAATTTCTTGGATGTTTAAGTCTGAAACAAGCTAAAACAATATTTGCAACGAGTAAAGGAAGATTAAAGTTTTTTTAAATTTAACCGATTTCACTGAAATTAGACTTTAAAAACGTGTTTTCTATACTTTCCATCAGAGTATTTCACGTAATATTTTAAATTTTTACGTTTGAAAACAAGACAGATTGCCCAGGTTCCTTCTACAGTAGTGAGGCATGCTAGACATTGGACCACGGGAAGAAAATAATTATTTGCTGCAAGTGTTAAGGTTTAAGAATAAAAGTTTAATGTCCCTAAATTCAATCGTTAAAAATAAAACGGGGGGTCTAAAAAAAGTGTTTTTCAATTTAAAATTTTGTTTTCCTAAAAGAAGCATAAACATATAAATCAGGACCGTCCAACCCGCGGTTCATAAAATAATCAACATACTGAATTTGGCCTTTCAAAATTTTTGAAAAATATTTTTGATGCAAACTAAACGCTTTTCCCAAATCATAGTACTCATTTAACAATGTAATAAAAAGTATAAAATAAATACCCCCTCAAGCAGCTGCTTGCCACAGAGGTCTGACAGGAGCCTGTCAGTTTATATGCCATAGTAGAAGGTCTGAGAAAAACTCAGCAGAAAAACTACACATACATCCATGCCTTACCCAGGGCTTGAACCCAGGATCCTTAGATCAGTAGCCAAGCGCGCTAACCACTCGACCATGGGACGGCTTTAACAATGTACATATTTCTTTTCTAAATTAAGATGGTTTCTTGATCCCTTAAGAATATAGTTCCTTTTTTTAACAGTTCATTGCATTACTCATTAGAAATGCATATTTCCGTTTTTAAGGATATATTTTCTGTGGCTCTTTATGAATATCTTTTTTTCTTAGTGGCTCTTAACTAAATTTGGGTTGGATGGGCCTGACCTAAACGATACTTATGCTAAAGTACAGCAAAGGGAAATTAAGCAATTAAGTTTTCTTATTTGAAATTTAGTTCTTTTACTAAAAAAATAAGATGTGAAAATGACTTTTTTTTTTGCATATTTCCAAGTTCTAAATGAGTTTTTATTGGAAAGCAATTAAACCATCAAAATTAAATATTACCAAAGTTTTCTAAAAAGGGTTTCGTGTTTTGGTTTAATTTCATTCCAAAGAAATTAAAGGGCAAAAATAGTAAAATAGGAATCTGTTACTCAGTGTAAACGTTGACCACTAATATTTCGATTTTTTTCTTCTTCAAATAGTGTAAATATAATACATAAATAAACCCTCCCTCAAGGAACTGCTTGCCACAAAGGTTTGACAGGAGTCTGTCAGTTTATAGCCATAATAGGTCTGTGAGGAAGACGAGACCTTAGCAGAAAAACAACACAAACATCAATGCCTTACCCGGAGCTCGAACACATGTCTCTTTGGCCAAACGTGTTAACCACTCACTCACGAGATGTCTCATCATAAATAATAACAGAACATTTTGAGCTTCTGAATGTTTTTTTTAATGCTCTCATTATAGCTCATAATTAAAAGTTACCGAAAGTAGCGGAAAGGTTCGCAAAAATGATACATTTCGATAAGGCTAGAGTCATCGATATATTGCGTAACACCTCGAGAAGAGGTTTAGTGATTGTATTACATCGCTTTACATGAGGGACTCAGATGGTCAAAGATACCCAAAAACAAAACGAAAGCAGAAATTATTGAAAATACACCAAACGAAAAATGTTTTTCATAATAATAAATTAAAAAAAATTACATTTCCTTAAAGAAAAAAATTTTTTTTAGTACGCCTGATAACTTACCATTTTACACAATTGAAAATTTCGATCAATTTTTCCAGGAGGGGAGATTCTCCACTTCCGTTTACCCCCGCAACTGGGGCCCATTTCTATATTGACTCATAAGTGAGGCGGCCGAATTAATTTTTGCATGCCGACAGCCAACTTTCTGGGTGCGAGTACGGAAAAGGGGCCAACGTAATTTCTTTCATAATTCTAAGGATTATTTTCTTTTTTGGAATGTGGCCATTACGAAATAAGGTTGAACAGTATTAACCTTGAGAATGGATCTCAAGAAGGGGGAATGGCTCAATCGGTAGCGCACCAGACTTGTAATCTGTAGTTCTCAGATTTGAGTCACACCTAGGTCAGCATCGATATTTATCCCAGCAAAACAGCCGCGTTTTGGTTTCGCCATCTTTAATTGTGTTATGGTTTGATGCCTGCATGATTGCAGTATTAGCAACTGCGCTCATTAATCAATGTCCTGACCTATATATCTCTATTTTGAAACGCACTTGTTTCTTACTCCCCTGAAAAAAATTCCTGCAGACTCCAATGGTTACGAGCTATATGTCAAATGACGGGTGTCATGTGCTACCTCAGGTTATCCTCCCTCCTTTCGTTCTCCCACAGAAGATTGTTCTATCGTAACAAGATTTTGGGTTGGGTTGTTTTACCTCTGAGAGGCATTTTCTGCACACCATGGGCTAAATGGCCAGGTCACATGGACCCCGAAGGCTCAGAGAAGGTTGGGGGAGGGGACCCACTGGAACAGCTGTTGGGAGACAGATGGTAGCCTCCCGTCAAGGCCATCCAGCGTGTTCTTTAACGTGCACAGGGTATGGCTCTCCCGAACACGGGGCCACGGCTTAACGTCCCATCCGACGGACAGCGGCCTTTCCAAGCCCATCGGTGTCCCCTACTGACCGTGGGCAGGGCGGGGAATTTTTGCGGAGATAAATCTCAACGCTGACCCAGCTGGGACTCGAACCTGGGAACTACAGATTATGAGCCTGGCGCGCTACCGACTGAGCCACCCCCGCCCCTCGTAACGAGATATATGGATATGAGTTTGTAACGAGAATGTCAAAGAGTACCACTATCTCTTTTCGTCCTCTTCCCCCCACGAGGAGGGGAAACTATCGTGGGTCAATCAAAAAGTGTGCATAACAAATGAAGTTTATTATGCGCTTTGTAACTTGAGGTTAATAAGAATTCCTTCCTCTGAAGCAGGAGAAAAATATTTTTATTTTTTGCTACTAAAATTGAAAAAAAATAAGCATTTTTGAAAAATTTTTATGTATATCTTGCTGTATGTGCCCTAAATCGTATTGTTAATAACGAAATCACTTACTGAATCCATATTAACTTTCAAGGATAAGGATGCCAAAACCTTTTTTCGCTATTATTTTTATATTTGTGTATATATAATTTTTATTTTTTAGTTTCTAATAACTTTCTAATTTTCTATTTAATTTTGTAAATGAACATGGATTACCGTTTAACGAAAGAACGAGTAAATAAAAAAGGGCGTTACTTTTGGGCCACCCTGCATGTAATAACCCCTCAAGCAGCTGCTTGCCACAGAGGTCTGACAGAAGCCTGTCAGTTTATACACCAAAGAGATCTGTAAAGACGGCGAAACCTCAGCACAAAAACAACACAAACACCCATGTCTTACCAGGGCTTGAATCCTGGTCCCTTTGATCGATAGCCACGCACACTAACAGCTCGGCCACTATGCCACATATTTTAACACATATTTAAGAAACACACAATGTCAATATGATTGCAAGTATGATTTGCAATAGCACGAAAATTTTGAAAAACAATGCAAAATCGTTTCAGTTTTAAATAACGAAACTTGGTGGGGTTTATCATTTCATAGAATTGAGCAACTCTTTGTTTTGTGCATATTCTGTTAGCAAGACGCAACAGGGTTGGGTTTACTTCTGAGCGGCACTTTTTTGCACACCATGGGCTAAATGGCCAGGTCACATGGACCCCGAAGGCTCAGAGAAGGTTGGGGGAGGGGCCCCACTGGAACAGCTGTTGGGAGACAGATGGTAGCCTCCCGTCAAGGCCATCCAGCGTGTTCTTTAACGTTGGGTTGTTTTACCTCTAAGCGGCACTTTTTTGCACACCATGGGCTAAATGGCCAGGTCACATGGACCCCGAAGGCTCAGAGGTTGGGGGAGGGGACCCACTGGAACAGCTGTTGGGAGACAGATGGTAGCCTCCCGTCAAGGCCATCCAGCGTGTTCTTTAACGTTGGGTTGTTTTACCTCTGAGCGGCACTTTTTTGCACACCATGGGCTAAATGGCCAGGTCACATGGACCCCGAAGGCTCAGAGAAGGTTGGGGGAGGGGACCCACTGGAACAGCTGTTGGGAGACAGATGGTAGCCTCCCGTCAAGGCCATCCAGCGTGTTCTTTAACGTTGGGTTGTTTTACCTCTGAGCGGCACTTTTTTGCACACCATGGGCTAAATGGCCAGGTCACATGGACCCCGAAGGCTCAGAGAAGGTTGGGGGAGGGGACCCACTGGAACAGCTGTTGGGAGACAGATGGTAGCCTCCCGTCAAGGCCATCCAGCGTGTTCTTTAACGTTGGGTTGTTTTACCTCTGAGCGGCACTTTTTTGCACACCATGGGCTAAATGGCCAGGTCACATGGACCCCGAAGGCTCAGAGAAGGTTGGGGGAGGGGACCCACTGGAACAGCTGTTGGGAGACAGATGGTAGCCTCCCGTCAAGGCCATGCAGCGTGTTCTTTAACGTTGGGTAGTTTTACCTCTGAGCGGCACTTTTTTGCACACCATGGGCTAAATGGCCAGGTCACATGGACCCCGAAGGCTCAGAGAAGGTTGGGGGAGAGGACCCACTGGAACAGCTGTTGGGAGACAGATAGTAGCCTCCCGTCAAGGCCATCCAGCGTGTTCTTTAACGTGCACAGGGTATGGCTCTCCCGCACACGGGGCCACGGCTTAATGTCCCATCCGACGGACGGCGGCCTTTCCAAGTCCATTGGTGTCCCGTACTGACCGTGGGCAGGGTGGGGAATTTTGCGGAGATAAATCTCAACGCTAACCCAGCTGGGACTCGAACCTGGGAACTACAGATTACGAGCCTGGTGCGTTACTGACTAAGACGCAACAGGTAGATCGCTCTTCTTTTCTCTCGATAAGATGGAATAGACTGTGCGCTTTAGTCTAGTGGTACCATCCAGCCATTTGCTATACATTGATCATCAAACCGGTTGCTAAAAGTAAAAAATAAACTACAATATTGATAATGAAACAAATATACCAATATAAGAACTATTGAAGATGTTATTTTACTTGGCTCTTAAAAAGGTGACTCACATAAATGCGTTTCTATCGTTCTATGTTAAAAATAACAGAAAATTATAAATTACAACTGGATAGAACCTGTAATAGTAACAAATTGGGATACCACTGCCGTAATGGCAATCAGAAAAAGCGAAACGAAGTGACCATCAAGCTTCAAAAAAAAGTGATGACAAGTTTTTAAAAGAACCAAGAAAAAAAATTGCAAAGAATGAATGCAGCAAATAAAGGAAAAGTTACCTGACATTTTTCCAACTGCAATTTATAGCAATATCAAGTACAGTATTTTACTACTCTTTAGCTACTTGGTCTGTTGAACAACGATTTTGAAACAGGAGATATAAATAAAATGCTCTGAAAACTGCTAAAATACCAAGAGAATGTATAAGTAGCAGCACAATCTCTACTCAAAATGCCAAACAGCAGTAGTGACGTTGATTTTGAGAGGGAGAGAAGACAGCATATCAATTTAGTGCTGAAGTCGGGAAGAGGAAATTTCGCAAAACAACTGAAGAATGAGTGGCTGAAAGCAAAATCCACTTTAGGTCGTCATTGGAATACCCCTTTACCTTTTCATTTTTTATGGGATGCCCTTATTTTTTTAAATATTTTTTGGAATTTTTTATTTAGAGGCCTGCAGAGTTGCCTATTCACAACTAGTGTTCAACGATTGTTTTCAACCTTGAAGTTCCTTTGCAGTGACCTCAGATTTTCAATGAAAAATGGTCTTTTGGAGGCTATTCCCTTCCTATGTATGAATCAGAAGTTTCGGATTTTTCAGTTCTTGGCATTTAAAAGAAATTCCAAGAGCTATCGAAATAATTCAATCTTATGCAAAGCATTTCTGTTTCATCTTACTACTGATGACATTTCCATAATTTCTGATTTGAATGTCTATTGATCTGATTTGGAATATGATATGTGCCTTGTTTAAATGAACAAAAAGTAATAAAACAATAAAGTTGAGCTTTGATTTAAAAACTTAGATTACATTTAAGTTTTATTCTTAATAAACCTGAAAACTTAAGAAATATGAAGTTCAGTAAAATGAAAAACGGTTGAAACTTCAAATTTTGATAGCCAGAGATGAACTCTAAGACACCAGCTTCAAAGTCCTGGTAGGAAATGCAACACTGCATAAGTAAAATACAACAAATAAATAAATAAATAAACAAACATACTTTCTCTGATTTCACTTAAATTATTCAGGTGATGAAAACGGTTGTTAAATTCAGGGTTGCTTTGATCTTTTTAAAAATAAATCTATCAAAGGAATATACATCAGTGTTGAAATTATTATAACTATTACATTGTAAGAATTTTTCAGCATAGTTTTATTTAGAAAAATGCTTTATTCCAAATGCATAGTATGTTACTGATGATTGAGAAAATGCATCATTGCATCAAAATATACAGCAAACAGAAAATTGCCATCATTACCACGTAGAAAGAACACAATCCCTGTATTAGTATCCAATAAACTACAAATGCCACACAGAGAAGTTAACTATTAAACTATCTGCAGAGCATGACGAAATATTTTCATTCACATGAATACAATTCTAAGAGCTGCCACACAGCTAAAAATGTGGGTGCAGAAAAGTATATATAAATACATATAACATGCTTCAACATTAATCATGCAAAAAGTTACGAATATAAAGCCAACAGGGTAAAAGTTAAGCTGAGAACTGTAAAAATTTTGTCATTAAAAATTACAACATGTTATCAAACTTCCCTTTTAACTGATTTCATTGTTAAGCGCCTGGGTGACTTCGTACTTCTCAAAATCTCACCACCAAGACAGTGGGGTACAGAACCTTTGCCAAAAAGCAATTTACTGATGAAATGGATTTATGGTCTTGTAAATAAAAGTCAGAGTTCATCCCAAAATGGAATAAATGTTCTGTTCATATTTGTTATCGTTGTTCTTCTGCAACAAAATCATTTTTGCATCTCAGCAAACCACATTATGACTGTTAATGGGATTTTCCACAATATGAACTTCCATTTTTGCATTGCAATCTGAAGATTCAAGTGTATTATCTGGATTTTCTTCCATTGAATTCTGTCTTGATTGGATTAATTTCTGATGAGACAAAAAAGCAGCTGTGAAATAAAGAAAAAAAAAAAACCTATAAATTTTTTCAGAGTCCACTGAAATATTACACTTCAAATTATGCACTTGTAATGAATTAAAATTATACAGTGGAAGTATAAAAAATATTCAAACACTGCATACATTTGTATTATGTAGTATAACATGAAAATTAACTTTTGTGATCTGGCCATGTGGACAAGACATGCAAATTGATGCAGTATGGTCTGTAGCCTTCCTGTACATTTGAAGTGAACTTCAGGTAAATAGTTGAATACATCAAGCACAGAAATGGGCAAGATATCTCACTGATGTCGAGGAAGTACACCATAAATATGGTTTTCACACAATTAAAGGTTTGAAAAAGTCTAAATCACAATGAAACTATACACACATTTAACCCAGAAGTGCACCATTTTTGACAAAATTTGTGAGTATGCTTTGCCTTTAGTTACCTGACTGAAAGCTAATGCATATTAAAATATTTTGCTAAAAAACGTTTTTGAAATTTTATTTTTCATAATTTAAATTTCCTTAAAGTATACACAAATATATGATTTATCTTTTGACATTGAGAAGTTAACACTTATACATATTTTATTCTGCTTATTCATTGTTTTATTAATGTGAAATACTTAAGACTTTTAAACCCATAATTTCATAAAATAGACCTTGAATGTTCATTTGCAAAAATATATATAAGGATTGAGTGAAAAAAGCAAAGCAAAATATGGTAAAAGTAGGTGTACTGCTATGGTCTTTTAGAACTCCCTCGATTTTTCCACATTGTGAAAATGAAATGCATTGTTCAAAAGATAAATATTTTTCTGTTTGTGTAGTGTACACTTACGGCCAGTTTATGAGGGAACACATATGCAGGTGTCAAAGAATTAATTTAGGGCAATAAAAATTTCACAATTGCAGGCTGAAATATCAATATATGGCTATTCCTAGGTTGATAAAACCTCTATGACACTGTATACTCCTACGTTGAATAAGGCTCCTTTGAAAAGATGGAATATCCATTAAATATGCTGTGGCTGTTGGTTAGAATTCTTTGGCAAGCATGCATCCATCTGTTTTAATACATAATTTTCAAGCAACTATGGGTTATAAAGGTCCAAACCAGACTATACAATTTAGTTCTCCTTACATGTCTACCCTGAGTTACTTCTGTTGCATTTGGCCACTTCAGACTAATTCTAACAGTCTTGCTTGACTTCTCTGTCCAGCACATCCTAGATCTCCCCTTTTCTGAGACATTTAGGCATATTGTTCTTACTTGTATTCACTATTCTGTAGTTCTACCTTTAAACAATATGATAAAACCATTGCCATCTCACTAAATACAAGATTCTGCTCAAAGGTGGTTACAGACAGGCAGACAGACAGACAGACAAAATCCTCATGCAGCCATGGGTTAAGGAGTTCCAACAAAACTGTGTAATTTTCCCCTCCAGACGTGTCTGTTCTGAGCTACAGCTGCTGCATTTGGCCACTCTAGGCCAATTCTAGCAAGGTCCTGTTTGACACTGTCTACCCATCGCATCCTAGGTCTCCCACTTTTTCTGAAATCCTTAGACACACTGTTCATAATACTGTTTGCCAATCTGCAGCTATGCATACAGGCAACATGGCCAAAGCAACAGTCTCTCTCTGCACAATATGCTGTTCAAAGGAGGTTGATGACTCCTAATCGAACCAACTAATGACCAAAGATACTGTGCAGGAATCAAGTTTCTTGTTATCTTGCTTACAAAGGGTCCAAGTTTTACTATTGTAGCAAACATTATAAATGACAAAAGTTTATACAGTTTAATTTCAGTTATTAGAAACATACAGGGCCAAATTACATGGTATGAAAAACATGAAAATGTGTGGGGACACAAAAGAAAAGAAGGCCCAGTGAACAAACCCTTTTAGGCCATTTGATCTACTTTTGGGTGGTGCAACTATGTCCCTTTTGCTGTTTACACAATGCCACTTTATAAATTAAATGCTACTTACAAAGTTGCAAGAAAATGAGTTGTGCATTTAACAAATACTGTTTCATTACTGAATATGTTTCATGAATTGTATCTTAAATATATTATTTAAATGTTTATGTTACAATCATTTCTATTTACATTTCAAGCACACACACATATATATAGTTGGAGTTCTAATGTGCAAATTGTATGGCCTACACGTCTTATATATATATGGGGCCCTAGGGGTCTCTTGATCTGGTCCTGATGCATATGCTTATTTTTCCACAGTCTCCACAGATTCTTAGAAGTCCCAGCAAAAATACCTACTCTCCTGTTAATCTCATGTTGCACATTAACAGCATTTGTCACAAAACTTGCTGAAGAGCAGTCACTAAAAAGAACTGAAGCACAACCCACCAGTCAAATTTTCATCACTTTAGTTTTCTTTCTATTAATCACCAAACATATCTTGTTACCAGTTTCAATATCTTTAAATGAAAGAATTCATTCTGTCAACATCAAATGTCAAAAGAGCCAAATCACCAGCACAATCTAAGTGAGATATTTTTTGAATCAGCAGACCATCCCCCCCTCCCCCAATTTTTCCCTTCTAACAAATTCTTCATAAAATAATCTGTGTTATTATAGAGAGCAATCACTATGTATAAATTAACTTTTCAGGTATTCTATACAATTTCATGATCAATCACAAATTATGACGATCAACAGTGTCTCTAAACATTACTCAAGAATTTAAGTAAAAATGTCTCTATGCAGTCCTTACCACCATTACTGAACACACATTGTTCATCTTGAAGTTCTCCATCAACTAAAGGTTGAATTCTGTTATGCACAATAATGCACAGAACTTTATATGGAATAGAGAGTAGATAACATCCCTAAAATTATCACATGAACTATGATCACCTTTCTCAAAAATAGGGAAAATAAAACATACAGTAAAATCCTCAAGAACAACCCCTTTATCACAAAAAACATTCAACATTACAAACAGCAAGTAAAAACAGAATTATTCCCAGTTCTGACATTAAGTGGCAATTTCATTACCTCTGATGTTTTGTGTAGTTTTAATTTATAAATAGCAAAAGTAACTTCAGATAATAAAATAGGGACAGTATTAAAGGCAGTAATACACCAATTTTCACTGCAAACAATTATAATAGAACTAACCACATTGTTCAAAATATTTCTGAGATGCTCATTTTACATAACTGTGACTGAAACTTTCAATACTCTTGCCATCCTAATCCCTGAGTCCTTGTGTAAGTCATTGATTTTTTCCTACACAAAATATTTACTGCCTGATACACTACTTTTGTGTTCTCTAGCAGCTTTCTCTGTTTTGCCAACCAGCATAAAACTCAAATATTCTTATCAGTTTTCAACTGGTCATTTACACATTAAGTTCTTTGTGATGCTATTTGTTAAGACTAGTAGTGTGTTGGTTCAGCTTAGTACTGCATTATTTTTTTAATAACCTGCATTGCCTTATCACTCAAATGATTATCTCCTATCTCCATTTTACTCAGAACAGTAGTGTTAGTTTCAAGAAGAGCCTAATTAAAATCGCACCATCAACCTCAAAACCTCATGTGTAAACGAGTTATGGTTGTCACAATGACTATTATAATGATTTCTCTATTAAATTTAATTTTAAGTAATCTTTTATTAATTCAGTCATATTCTAGAGGTCTTGTTAGCATTTCTGCTGTGAAGCAAAGCCACACCTTGCAGGAGTTTGCTTTTAGTATGTCTGAAATGAGAAATTCAAGATTTTTTTATGTACTCTCTGATATTTACTTGTTCATCTGGTCACTTGCAAGCCTAGAATGTCTAAGCTGGTTGGATGTTTGGGGTTTAATGATGCAAGGATAAAAAATGTGTAGCCAGATGAATGTCTGTGCCAGAAGTGCACAAACTCTGGCCCTTTTATATAATAATTTCATCCAGCCTGTGTGGAAATTAGAAAATATAAAATACTTTTTAATCTGGCTGAATGTGAGTAAATGGTGTTTTTAATAAGATGAAAATTTTAATAACATCATGCAACTAGCTAAAACATAATAGAAGCAGCCAAACATTCAGCAGCTCATTTCTGGGATCAAGTTCCATCCTTCAAAAACCAATTTCAGTTTTGATTTTAAAATATACTTCTATTAACATTAATTTGTTTTCTTATTATTTTGTACCTATATATATATATTTGACAAAATGCAATGTAGGTGTTCTGGTCACTCAGATTTCCAAATTTGTTAATTAAAATACATAGGACATAGTTGGAAGACTTTTTTTATGACATGGACAAACAGCTGCCAAAGGACTGACATCTCTAATCTGATCTCCTGACAGAAAGCCTGACCTTTCAGTGTATCTTTCTTTGCTGCTGGAATTGTTCACATGTATTAAAAAACAATTTCTTATCATCTGAAACACACCTTCAAATTGATATTTATATAATTATTTCTGCTATCATGACATTTTAGTACACATATTTTTAATTACAAATGGCAATGTTTTCTTGATGATGAATATTTTTGGCCACTATATTTTGTGTCACAGAAAGTATATGATAGTGTTTCCTGATGAATGGACATTGTTGGCCACCATTGCAATTAATAGCAATATTCAAAATTAAGTTTAGCCAGATTTTCAAGCACAAAAAAAGATACTGTTTACATATTTTGCACAAAATACATATTCCATATTGAATCTTTTATCGCATTTCAACATAGGTTGTTTTCATTTGTCACATACCACTGCAGTAGGCTATAAAAACTGAATGACATTTCAGATTAGCATTTGATAGTTTATGCACAAAATGTTGGCAATAACAAATATGTGGTACAGAGGTAAAAATAGGAGGTGGGGTACTTTTTGGCATAAAAATTACAAAAGCTCCAAAAAGAAAGAAAATTAAAAAATGTGAATTAGTTTAAAATTAATAAATTTACTCTATATTAATATAATGGTCAGAAAAACTGAGACAATTAGTTAGAATTATTATCTATGAAATTACCTTGTTTTTTTTTTTCTTATCACCCCAAGAAAAACCAAGGAAATTTTGTAGATAATTCCAACTAACTGTCTCAGCTTTTCCAACCATTATAGTAATATAGAGTAAATTTATTAATTTCAAATACACACTATGACTTAAACCACTTTCTTTTAACATGAATTAGTGAAATGTAAAATGAAAATGTGATCTAGTGAATGCTGATCATTGCCTATACATAAAGCCCAAATTCTGCCTAAATGTTTCTATCATACATTGCTATTTCAAGCCACTTAATGTGTAATTTGTTCCATGTCAGAAAAATTTGTCCACTTTTAAGGATTTACCGATAATCGTTTTAATGAAACAAAAAATCTTTTTTTCATATGTATACATAAGGTGTTTCTATAAAGACACTTTAATTGTAATTCTATTTATCACAATGCATGACATACTTCATTGTATTTGGTATTTATTAACTTAGCATGCTTTGGAGAATATGCTGTCCCAAGTGTAATTTTATAAAATAAGTACTTAGCATATGCAACAGAGCAGCTTGTGTTGATAGTGAAAAGATTTTACCAGAATTCCAGTACTATTTAGAATGCAGGGAAGTTCCAAGCATGTCTGCAATAAACAGATTAGTTCACAAGTTTGAAATGACTGAAGTGACACTGGATAATAAGAGTTGTTGGTAGAAAGAAGACAGTCAAAATACCAGCAGAAAACATCACCTGTGTTCAAAATGCATTGGCCCAAAGTCCAAAAAAAAAAAAAAAATCAGTAAGATGTTTTTGAAAATAATAAACTTGGGGGGAATCATCAAAA
The DNA here is from genome assembly GCA_038380435.1 of Ryuthela nishihirai. NCBI lineage: Eukaryota > Metazoa > Arthropoda > Arachnida > Araneae > Heptathelidae > Ryuthela > Ryuthela nishihirai. The sequence continues at coordinate 39,184,324 of JAWZYU010000034.1, read as the reverse complement.
TACAGGACTGTTCAAGAGGTGAAATTATTTCCATGCAAAATTCAAATGTAATAACCCTTTTGCGACATCAATAGGGTTTACTTTCTTTCTTTCTCAGGATCTTGGTAGAAAATCCTGAAGTTCTGCAGAGCATATAGTTTACTGATGAGATCCATTTACATTTAAATGGTTATTTTACACAAGAATATGCAGTGTGAACTACTAAGTGTGGCACATGTGTGAAACTATTACACCCTTTAAAATGTACAGTGTGGTGAATGCTTTCAGATGTGGCATTGTTGGACCAATTTGTCTAAAGAATTTTTTAAAAACTTTTTTTGACCATTTTTTTTGTGAATACTGACCATTACCTTTATATCTTCAAATAACAATTTTTCTCATTCCTTCAAGGTATCGGTGTAAATTTTGTGGAAACATTTTTCTGACAGAATGGGCTCAATTACATGTAACAAATGCAGTGTTGGATGCTTGCAATGCACATTTTGCCAAAAGAGTTCAGTCAAATTGATTCCCTGCATTTCTTTGGCTGGTCCTGATGCCATACTCTTCAGATCTCCCAATGTGTTGGGTTGCTTTACTTTTGAGTGGTACTTTTTTGCCCACAATGGGCTAAATAGCCAGGTTGAAAAGATTTAGAGAAGGGTTGGGGGAAGAGGATCCATTGGACAGCTGGAAATCTCCCATCAAAGTATGTTCTTTAACCATGCACAGGGTATGGCTCTCTTGCACACAGCACCATGGTTCATTCCATTTAATGGACAGTGGCTTCCAAGCCCATTGGTATTCCCTCTCTCATTGAGGGTAGGGTTGGGGATTAGCACAGACTTAAATCTTGGAATTCTCAACCCATGTGATTTTTTCTCTCACAATGCTTGCACTATAATGAACCAAAGAAAGAAATATCCACAGAAGTGAAAATATTCTAGGTAGAGTTGTGCAAAATTTCCAGTTTTGATGCCAATGGTGAATACAGTTGAAAATGTTTTCAACTGATTTTCATTTCCCCAAATCTATTGAGTTAACAGACACCAAATGCAACATTGTACAATATATAACATTATGTACTTTGGTAAATAAACACAATTGTAACTGGTACTTAGTAGATAAGACAAGAATCAGTTAGGCATTCAATCAGTTTTATGTTTTCTAATTTGGAAGATAAAAAACACATTTTCACCTTTAATAAGATATGTAATCAAATTTCAACAAATAACAGAAATAAAGCAACAATTTACAACTTTAATTGCTTGATATAAAATGCAATATATAATCTTTCATAAAAGAAAGTTAAAATCTGTCACCAAGTGCTGAATGTTAAACTTTATATTGTTAACCTTAAGAGGCATTTCATTATACAGTAATAACACTTTCAATACTGAGAATGCATCCTGGAAATGAAAGTGCTAGTTGAATTAGTGTTTAGGGTTATTTTAATATAGCACTTATTGTGATGCATTCTTGAAATTGTTACTTACTCCTATTTCAAAAATATTAATGTTTCATTGAATTACTAGAGCAATACCATTGATAGTAATTATTTTTTAAAATTACAAAATATGTATATATCCTGTTTGAGAGTTACATATGGTAAGAGACTTTCAATAAATTGCCAGTCTTCTTAAAAAGGGCAACAAGAGTTTACAGTTAAGCCTCTGCTGCAGAAATCTGAAATCTCCTAAATTAGTTTCAAATAGGCATTTCAGTTTGAATCAAACTTATCTTCACTGTGTGCATGTACTACAATAGTCAAAGCACAGAGACAATAGCAATTTCTATGTCCCTTATGGGCATAGAAGTAATGGGGGCAATGCAGAAGTTTAAACAATGCTGGAACTTGAATACATCATTGGTATCTGCAGGATGTCATTAGAAAAGGCAGTCCACTGATGGTCTCTGTACTTAAGGAGTGAAGTGAGGAGAAAAGATGCACAACTGAACTAATGAGAATGATGTTTGAAGATCATAAGAGTAAACATAGTTAACTTCATACAATGGCATCACTCCATACAAAGTTTGAGATCATAATCCTCAAACAGCCTTGGGCTATGGAACTCCAACCATATTCTGCAATTTAGCCCTTCAAGCATGTCTACCCTGAGCTACAGCTACTGCATTTAAGCCACTAGTAACAAGTCCTGTTTAACTTTGTCTATCGCACTCCCTTTTTCTGAGGCCATTTGTGCAACTGTTTATAATTCTATTCATAAATCTGTAGTTCTACATGTGGGCAACATGGCCAAACCAACAGTCTCTCTGCACAAGCCACTGCTCAAAGATGGTTGCTTACTCCTTCATTTAACCTCATCGTTATTTACATAGTCAAGCCACCTAATGCTCCCAGATACTGCATAAGCATCTAGAAAAAAATATATCAAATACCTATCATCTTGCTTATAAAGGTCCTAATTTCACTACTATAGCACATTTTAGAAATGAGAAAACCATTATATAGCCTAATTTTTTTCTCTTCAGGTGTACATGTCTATTTTTCCACAATCTCCACTAAATTCTACATTATTTTAAACATTCAAAAATCAATGCCTGTGTGATGTTCATCTTATGTCACACATCATGAGTATACATGAAACAACTTCCAAGAGTTATACTGAGAAACTTACTCAATAGTGCAACCATTCAAAAGAACTGAAATATCATCTGCCTGACTAATTTTCATTGCTTTGGTTTTCTCTGTTTATTACCAAATCTTTGCTATATTAGTCTCATCAACAACTGTAATGAAAAAGTTCATCTCATGAACCTCATTTCCCCAAAGAGCTAAATCATCAGTATAATCAAGATAGGGGAAAATATGTTCTAATCTTTCGGCACACTGAAAATCTTAAAATACCAAAACACACACAAATATATATATAGCAACCAGAAAATAAAAACAAATAGAAGCTTTAAATAAAAAAAACAACAGTCAGTTTATATATATATGCATTCTATAAAATTTTGGTTGCAGAATTTTCACAGCACTAAAATATTATGAGAATATCAAGCAAGCATTCCTGTATCTGAAAGGGTTGGAATTAAACTTATTTTGAATAATGAGACAGAAAATAAGGGGACAAATTAATATCTGTTTGATTACAGTTTTTTTTTCTGTATTTGCCTAATTTCCTTTAAATTTTTGTAAATAAGGAAATGATGTGGATATACTGATGTATTTTTTTTAAAAGTAAAAAATTAAATTACGTGTACTATTCACACACCTCATTGCAGCAAGTTTCTGTCATGGTAATTACACGATGTTATTCAGCATTAGGTTAGTGCAATTAAATAAGATATATGGTAGGTCAATAAGTATGAAGCAAAATATAAAAGGATACTGCCTCTTGACCAAGTGCATGAGATAGGCGACAGGTGGCTGCCCCTAGAATCCTTGGGACCAAGCTAAGAGCTCAAGAATAACTGTAAAACTGGACAAATCTTAGAAGTCTTATTTTGTCATGGGAAAAACTCATTTTAATTTACAAATGAAATCTGTGATTTTTGGAATTATTTGAAATGACAAAATTTTGTTGATTTTAGGCAAACATACTCATATCATGCAGAGATTTATTATACAATCAAAGTACTGTAAATAAGCAAATATACAGAGCAAATGTGGCAAGAACTGCAGGGACTTACAACTGAAGGAAACGTTTCAACAGATGTTCTTAATATTACCTTCACTACTAATTGAAGATGCAGCAGAAGACTTGCGCCGAAACTGGTTGAGAGCTTGCAAAAAAAAAGACAAGTCATATGCATGTTAATTAGTGCAACAATTGGTTATATTGTTAGACGGAGTTAAGAGATTTGGGGTTCATTACAGGTTCTTGTACCAAATATATATATTACTTAAGGAATTTCAATCACACAAACATTAATCATAAAATGCAACAAAATGCAAATATTAAACAACATGCTTTACAACCATCTGCTAAAATTACATGACTCAATAAAATTTTGAAATATTTAACAAAGTAAAATCTTTACATGCATGAGAAGTAAAAACAACACATTTCATACCCACAATTACTACAAAAAATTTTATCAGAGGGTTTTAGTAATGATATTTGGTGAAATTAGGTGTGATAAAATTAAGCAACATATAAGTAAAATATTCTTCACTATGCTAATATCTTGAGGAAATAAAAAAAACATATTAAACATTAAAAAAAATTGACATTCATACAGTGTGTTGAAAGAAAACGCAACCAGTGGAGGTAGTGGTTTTCAAACTGAAAGGCATATATACTACAGGGATTACACCTTTTCTAATACAGTTTACTGAAGTGTTTTTAAATTAAAGAATGCTATATAATGTAGTTTTAATATATGAAACTGTTGACTCTTGTTGCAAATTTATGATTCAATAGGAAAAGTGTCCTTGAATGCAGGCAAATGATTACATGAAGATGTTCAAAGATAAATCCACATACCCACATTGCAGTTAATATATTCATATCTATCAGCTGGATTAGCTTTTATACCTTTCACACCTTTAGGAACTTTTATCTTAAAATTTTCATATGTTACACTTCATCAATCTGTTTGCCCACCAAGCTTTGGTTTGAGTCTTATGCCCTTTCAAATTCTACATATAATAGCCATTCTCAACCATTGTGTTGCAGACAGTTGCTGGGTGTGTCATGAGAAATTTGGCCACCTGCAAAATGACTCACAAAAATTATCACACACAGTGAATCGCTGAGTAATCTAAAACTAACATGTTCAAAATCTAAACATTTTTTAAATGCTTTATTATTAAACTCCAGTTAAATATAAATAATTCATTTACATGTTTTATACATCATAACCACTGTTTTGCAGGCTTGCAAAGAATCAAATGCATTGATTTAATTTTAACACATGAGTGCTTAGACTCTGGCAAAACTGACCAGGATTCATGCTGTGCTAGGTTTTGATGAGTGTGTTGAATGAATTCAAAATACTGCATAGTTCTAGAAGCAAAGTACAAATATTCTATGGCTTGTCATTTTATTCCACATTTATTTTTGTTTTCTTTTAATTATACCCATGGATAAATTTTTAGTAAAAAAGGCAAGAAATGATGAAGAAGATGTGCATCTACATTGGATGTGTGGAAGAATGATGTCATGGACAATACTGTTAGTTACAACAGTTAAGATTACCATATCAAAGGAAAGCAAAGAATATTTCCGTAAATATAATGAAGAATACCTAAAATTTAAGTTTACTTGGATGAGCAAGAAAGACAGTCTAAGCCACAATTTCTTATAGATACTATTTTCTTATATGTGGCATCATTTTATCAAAGCAATTGGCAGTTCCCAACAAGTTAAAAAGACATTTAAATCAAAATCATGCTAATGTTGCCTGAAATTTTTGTTGACTCTGTGCTAAAATTAATAAAGTTGTCAGACAAAGCACTTTTAGCATCATTTAAAGTTTCTGAAATGATTGCTAAGATAAAAAAGCTCACAACATTGCAGAGGAGCAAATTTTATCAGCATGTAAAGAAATTATTTCTCTCATACTAAGATCTAAAGCAGCTGAGCAAATTTCAGAAGTGCTGTTGTCAAATGACACAGTCTGTCAAAGAATTACTGAAATGTCTATGGACATCAAAAATAATGTTCTTGAAATGTTAAAAATAAATAAGTTCACTTTACAATTAGATGAAAGTACTGACATATCTGGTAAAGCTCAATTACTCTCCTTCACGAGAATCATTGAGGGGTCTGAAATAATTGAGAAAAATTTATTTTTTCGATGATTAGAAACAAGAACTGCTGCTGCTATATTCACTGTAATGAATACTTACTTTAAAGAAAATCGTTTGCTTTGAATTAATTGTATTTCTATATGTACTGATGGCACAGCAACAATGACAGGAATATTAAAAGGATATCTAAGCTTTGCAAAAGAAGAAACTTCTTCCTTAGTAACTACAGATGGTTTCCTGCATTGAGAAGTGCTCATGGTGAAAAGTCCTTTTTTTAGTTATGAAAAGCATAGGAGAGCATAGATTGGGCAAAGTTTTCTTTAAACATCCCACTAACCATTTTCTCTCCATAGGTAGTTGGAATGTGAGGACTCTGCACAGAGCTTTTTCTCTTGATGTTCTCACACAAGAATTCCACCATTATAATTTGGATATTCTCGGCTTGCAAGAGACGAGATGGACAGATAAAGGTCAGATTCTTAAAAATAATCTTAAATTTCTCTTTTCAGGGAGGGACGACAATATTTATCAGCAATATTTATATGTAGCATCACCAAGGCGTGGGTCTGCTTCTCAGCAGACACGCTAGTGATGCTCTTCTAGGATATGAGTGCATTAATGAAAGGCTTCTTACAGCAAAATTTCAGACAAGCGTTAAAGACTTGAATGTTATCTGCTGTTATGCCCCCACTGAGAATGCCGATGAGGATGAGAAGGATAGGTTTTATGAACAACTTCAGGATATTTTGAATTTTGTCAAGAAAGGAGATATTACCCTTGTTCTAGGTGACTTCAATGCCAAAGTTGGTACTGACTCTGACCTTTGGGGAGGAGTAATAAGCCCTTTTGGTATTGGTAGCTGCAATGGCAATGGGCAACATCTCCTACAGGTAAGTAAACTCGATGGATTCAGAATAACTAACACTTATTACAAACACCGCGACATACATAAGTACACATGGGTTTCACCCGATGGGCTGCATAAGAATACGATTGATTATATATTAATTAACAGCAAATGGGCTAGTTCTGTTAGGAATACCAGGTCATATAGGGGAGTTGAAATTGGATCTGACCATTATCTTGTTAAAAGTGTCTTGCAACTTAAACTTCAAAAGTATTGTGCTAGGGTTAAAAAATTTGCTTTTCATACTGAAGCTCTGAAACACCCAGTTATAGCCAAAGCTTACCATGATAGGTTACTTAGTCATTATGACAGTCATGGTATGCTTACTACTGAAGTTGAGGAAGAATGGGATCATTTTAAACAGACTTTTTTGGACACTAACAGTACTCTTTTAGGAAAAAAGGAGCAGAAGAGGCAGAATTATCTGAGTGATAAGGCACTTGAGCTTATTTAGGAAAGAAAGAACTGCAGGAATGTCCTTAATCAATACCCTACTAGTCCTAATAGAAAGCATTACAGAGAACTTACTAAACGTGTAAAAGATCAGTTAGCTGCTGATAAGAATCTTTGGCTTGATGGTTTGGCTGATAAAGTCGAGGAAGCAGTTAGACAGCACAAGAGCACAGAGCTGTACCAGATAGTTAATGTTTTGTGTGGTAGAAAACAGACAGGCATACAAGGATTGCAGGATAAACAAGGTAAGGTTGTAGAAGGGGAGGATTCTGTCATGGCTAGGTGGGTTGAGCATTTCAGTGATGTTCTAAACAATGTGGTTAGTTCTACTCCCATTGTTTGTAATGATGATAAATGTATTGGGGGCTTTAATGTTGGCCCTATAACACAATCTGAAGTTATTTTGGCTATTTCTAAACTTAAACTTCATAAATCCCAGGGGCAGATGAAATTACTACAGAAATGCTAAGAGCTGGGAATGTTTCGGTTACCACTTGGATGACTGAAATTCTGAATATCTTTTATGATAAAGGCATGGTTCCTAAGGATTTTACCAGAGCTATTGTTATCCCTATTTTCAAAAAAGGTGATCACAGTTCTTGTGATAACTCTAGGGGTATCAGCCTACTCTCTGTTCCAGGTAAAGTTCTTTCCATGATTGTGCTTAATAGAATTAAGAATCTGGTTGGCAGACAATTGCATGATGAGCAATGTGGATTCAGAAGTGGTAGGGGATGTGTGGATCAGATATTTTCACTTAGGCAGATTCTTGAGAAATGCTTACAGTTTCAAAAACCTTTGGTTGCTAGCTTTGTTGATTTCAAAAAGGCTTTCAACTCTGTTGATCGTCATAATTTGTGGTTGATTGTGAGATCATATGGTATACCAGACAAGTTAGTTAACATAATGAAAGCTCTCTATAATAACACTGAGTCGAGTGTGAGAGTTGGTAAGGCTTGTAGCAATTGGTTTAGCATTACTTCTGGTGTTCGACAAAGGTGCATTTTGTCTCCTTTTCTCTTTAGCTTGGTTATTGATTATGTTATGCGAAATTCACTTCAAGGGAAATATTTTGGCCTTAAATGGACTGGAGATATGAAAATTTCCGATTTAGATTATGCTGATGATTTAGCCCTTTTGGCAAATGATGTTGATGAGATTAACTCTTTCATTCAAGCTGTTGATGAGACTGGTAGCAGAGTAGGTTTGGTTATTAACAGAGAGAAAACTAAAGTGATGAAAATTGGTCAGGCAAGCTGTGATTCAATTAATCTGAATGGTTGCAGTCTTGAGCAGGTGTCACAGTTTAATTATCTTGGGAACTATGTAACAGATAATGGTGATGTGCGGCATGAGATTAACAGATGAATAGGGATTGCTGCCGGAACTTTTAAGAATCTATGAAGAGTGTGGAGAAATAGGCGTATACACCTAAAGACTAAAATTAGACTGTATAATAGTTTGGTTCTTTCTAGGGTTAGTTATGGTAGTGAAACTTGGACACTTTGTAAACAAGATAACAGGACACTAGATGCTTTTGATTCCAGATGCTTACGCAGTATCTTGGGCATTAGGTGGTTCAACTTCTTAACTAATGATGAGGTTAGGCAAAGGAGTTTGCAACCTCCTTTAAGCAGCATATTGTGCAGAGAGAGACTCCATTGGTTTGGCATGTTGCCCGTATGAATAATTATAGATTGGCGAAACAGTGATTATAGATTATGTAACAGTGATTATAGATTATAGAAACAGTAATTATAGATTATGAACAGTGTGCCTAAAGGCCTCAGAAAGAAGGGGAGACCTAGGATGCAGTGGGCAGACAATGTCAAACAGGACCTTGTTAGAATTGGTGTGCAGTGGCCTGATGCAGTAGATGTAGCTCAGGATAGACTTGCTTGGAGAACTAAATTGCACGGTCTGGTTGGACCTCCGTTGAGGATGATGATGATGATGATGATGAATAAATATGATTAATTACATAAAAACTCATCCGATGAAATGCAGACTGTTGAAAAACCATGCCAAGAAATGGGTGCAGAACACAGTGTACTGTTGATTCATACTGAAATTCATTGGCTTTCAATAGGCCAAAAATTAACTTTTTTTATTTTTTGAAACAGAAAACTCAGAAAAATTTCAAGGTATTGTCTGGTGTGCTGAGCAAGCTTATATTGCTGATATCTTCAATAAGTTCAATTCTTTGAACTCTAGCATGCAGGGCTGAAAAGAAACATTAATATCAGCAAGAATGAAGTTTTTCCAAAAATAGTGTTATGGATATCAGCTATACAGAATGCAGATATTATTTTTCCATCTGCAAAAATTTTTTTTTAACTAAGCTGGAAATAAATCAGAAAATGCAGTCGAAGAAAAGTATAGTATAGCTGAGCATTTAGGGTGTCTTCAGGAGAGTTTGAAAAAATACTTTCCATCTAGTTCAACAAATGGTATTGAATGGGTTATTTCACTGCTTGCAGTTTCTGGTGAACATAATTTAAACATCACATCAGAATTAACACATGCAGAAAAAGTTGAATTAATTGGAGTTTCTTTGGATACGACTCTTAAAGTTTCAAGCCCTCTCAGTTGATTCTTTACCTTGAAATTATTTCTCTTGAAAATGAGTATCCTGCAATTGTAACTAAGGCTTTGAACATTTTTCTTCCCTTTTCCACATCATACTTTGAAGCAGCATTATTGACATTAAAAACAATAAAGTCAAAGTAACTAAATGAACCCAATAAAAAAAATATTTTTTATTAAAATCGTAGGATGCCCATACAGGTGTGTTGCTTAAGTGGATGTCATACTTCTAATGTGTTGTGATAGGGAAAAAGGTTGAGAACCATTGTAATAGATTAATCCTTAATGGATTATATCTGCCATATACTGGAATGCATAATATATTGTTGTAGCCATATTGTCATTGCAGTTACTCCAGATGTTAGAGATTGAGATGTGTGTGTGTGGAATCAATCTGAATTGTAGCAAAAGAAACAAAAACATGTGTTGTTTTTGTGTAAAAACAATGTGTTCCTAAAACATTCACACATTTCTAAAATATCAATCATCTCTATTTCATATTAGAAATTTTTAAATTTCGTTTGGATTAAAATACTTTATTCAATGATGCAAATTAAAATCCTTAATCTTTTCGTTTTCGTGAAAAATTTGCATGCTGATGATTAGGACTCGATGTCACACAACTATTCATGCTATGGTAGCCAAATGAGGTACCTGCATCACATTTAGGGAACCCCATAACATTTATACTTTTTAGGACTCTGCAAGACTATACTTGGCATAAAATGATGCTAAAGTAGGTTGCCATTTCTTGTTTCAGGTTTAAGTACTTGCAAAATCTTGTTGCTTGAATAGAGAAGCGACTTGACACATTTGTGAGAACAGAATCAATGATTTTGACTTCTTTCAGAGCAATATGCACAGGGCACAATTGCTGTCATAAGTACACACACCAACTCCTAAAGCCCATACAGAATTTATTCCTGCTGTATTAATACATCAGAGTTTATTTAGCCATTTCTCCTATATTATTAAAATTTTGGGAGTCTGAATGAAGGTTTGCAAATCCTATGACAGGCTTCCTTTTCTCACCTCCTGACTGCAGTCTACTTATCTCCTATTGCATTCTTTCAATGATTACTTACAAGTGCACTTACAGTTAGAAACATCACAAAGTACAGTGAGAGTTGAGGAAATGCATTCTGGGGATTTTATTCTAGATGATAAAATTTTCTTCTGAAAACATTTCACATAAATTTCATACTGAAATACTACACAGTGTGTTAAATGCTCCAATAAATTTTAGAATTTAAGTATGAAAGCTTAATTCCCAAAAACTTTACATTATACCAGTAACAAGTTTAGAGAGGCAAGAAAGAATACACTTTCTTAATGATTTCAAAAGACTAGGTCAAAGTTGTCAAAATGTGATACACAGAAGTCATTTTTTTTTCTAGTTTGCAAGAAGAATGGTGATCAAAAATATATACTTTAGTAACTTTTTGATAATGAATTTCAATAATTGGCACAAATATGCAAAGCAAGAGAATTCGAGATATTTTTTTTAAGACTTTTCATTATTTATTTACTTATTTTATTCCTCATAATTTAGACATCTGGTGCTTTTTTAAAAACTATATAGTGGTACACCTTAGGGAAAGTTCAGGCAGACTTGGGCTATGTAATATATTTGATGCTAAAATGCATTATCTATATATAACAAAAATATACAAAGTCACATATGTTTTGGCTCCATCCTCTCAGATCTTCTACTGTGGCATATAAATTGACAGGCTCCTGTCAGACTCTGTGGCAAGCAGCTGCTTGAGGGGGTATTTTTTTTTTATATATAACTGGTCCTTGAGATACCTGTTTTTTTACCCCCATTTCAGTATAAACCACTACAACATAATCAACACTGAGAAAGAAGTTCGCTTTTCTCACTGGTTCAGACAAAATGAAACTGAATAGCTTTCAATAATTAATATTATAATCATATATCAATAAACAATCAGTTAATAGAAATAATTTAAAGATATGCATTGTTCTTTCTAGTACTTTGCTCACATTTTCACTAATGAATGGTAAGAGTTGGCTTGTTTTACTTCTGAGTAGCACTATTTTGCACACAATAGACTAAATGGCCAGGTCATAAGGACCCTGAGGGCTCAAAGAAGGTTGGGGGAAGGGGACCAACCGGGCAGCTGTTAGGAGATAGATAGTAGCCTCCTGTCAAGGCCATCCAGTGTATTCTTTAATGTGTACAGGGTATGGCTATTGGATGGGATGTTAAACCGTGGCTCTCACACATGAGGCCACGGTTTAACATCCCATCCAATAGATAGTGGCCTTTTTAAGCCCATCAATGTCCTCTACTAATTGAAGGCATGGCAGGGAGTTTGCAGAGATAAATCTCAATGCTGGCCCAAGTGGGACTCAAATATGGGAATTGCAGATAAAGAGCCTGGTGTGCTACTGGCTGAGCTCTCCCCCCCCCACTCCTAAAAAAAAAAAGAGATGTTGTCAATGGTAGGAGTAACATTTACAATGATTTAATATTAATAAAAGCAACTTCATTATTTGCCCTGTTAGTTGCTGCTCCTTTTTTAGTAGAAATTTCTTGAAAACTTGCTCTTTCAGGTTAAAACAATGAAAATGATGAAGACCAAAAAGATGCAGAGCCATCTAGCTCTGGCCATAGATTCTAATATATATCAGGGTGCTGTAAGGTGACATATATATGCATATTATTTTTAACTATATACATCAAGTGTATGAAAATTTCTATTATTATGGGTACCAAATTTCTTTGCTGACAATATGTGAAAAACAATATTTGATGTCCAATGCTGCTAGAATTCATAAAACATTTTAATTATTTTTGTGACAAACCTAACCGATTTCAATGATTGATAACCCATTACAAAATAGCTGGGAATCAGTAGTTACAAATAATCTGAAGCAGAAATGCTGTTGGCAAATTCATTTTACCTAGCATTATAAATATTTAAATGAACACACAAGCTTTCTGTGCTGTGAGATAAACCTGGCAGTAGGTGTGCTCCTCTTTTTCCCATGTTAATGGATACAATTTAGTCTTTTGGCCATAAAGTCTGAAAGATGAAGTCTTTAAACTATTTTGCTCTGGAAACTCATTTTTGGACCTATTTTCCATTGTTTATAATTCTACACTTTATTTCTTGAGCATAGACAAAAATATTATATTCAAGCTTTATATTTCAGTATAAAGAAAACATATTAAGAAATTCACATATTTTAAACATTTTTATACACATTTGGAATGTTTAATATGGCTTCTGCATCCAACTGATTAAAGCATATTTTTAATGTCCATCTGCAAAAATATTTCCAAGATACAATGAAAAAGTCAAAATGTAATGCAAACACGACCAACTTCAGTATGGTCTAAAGGGCTGAATATGATTTTTCCACACCGCCACAATGAAAGGCATTGCCCAAATTTCAAAATCTTTCTATGGCTAAAAAGCACGAACATTCAAGGTCAACTAGATAAACAGACACATAAAGGTGGTGAAGAATATACTTATGGTAGTCCAAACATTCACATAAACACACAAAAAGATCACTTCTTTGGTTAACCTTTCACTACTAGTTCAAATTGGTATTGAAAGGGTTAATAGGGTTGCAAATCACTTTTTTTCTATAAAATATTACTGACACTGCTTGAACGTTTAAATTAATATCCAAAATTACCTGTACCTTGGCTTTACTGTAACCCCCTGCATGAAATAAATTATTATTACACCTATCCCTCGATTTACACGGTACTCAGTTCACACAATTTTGGCTTTGCACGGTCAAAAAAATGCAACCAGTTTCGATTTACACGGTACTGACTGAGACGTACATAGAAAGGAAATCTCAGTCAGTACCGTGTAAATCGAAACTGGTTGCATTTTTTGACCGTGCAAAGCCAAAATTGTGTGAACTGAGTACCGTGTAAATCGAGGGATAGGTGTATTATTATTATAAATATTTATAAAAAAAAAGTTTTTTTTGTATATTTAGCTATAAAGGCAATTACAATGGTCAATAAATTTCCTAGAAATTCAGCATTAATGAGACAATTACTGAAAAATATCTTAAGGGCAACTACCATCTTCATGCAAAGAATTACATTAGATTTAAAAAAGTAAAATATTCTAAATCTTATTATTATAGTAGCATGTTCAATTGACTCTTAGAATAGTTATGCTTAATGAATAATCAATTACTACTTTCAGATGCTCTTGACTACTTGATCTGGTGGCTGAAAAAAAAAACCAAATATCTCATTTGACAATTTTCACTTAAATTTACTATCATGAAGCATATAGTAGGCATCATGCAAAAGCAGCTGCAATTTTTCTAAAGCAAATGATGAAAAAGTAATTTGATATAGAAATTATTTTCAGGATGTTATCAGCTTAACTCATACACAGTCGTTGAGTTGGGTTGTTTTACCTCTGAGCAGTACTTTTTTCCACACCATGGGCTAAATGGCCAGATCACAAGGACCCCGAAGGCTCAGAGAAGATTGGGGGAGGGGACCCACTGGAACAGCTGTTGGGAGACGATGGTAGCCTCCCATCAAGGCCATCCAATGTGTTCTTTAACGTGCACAGGGTATGGCTCTCCCGCATACGGGGCCACGGCTTAATGTCCCATCCGACGGACGGCGGCCTTTCCAATCCCATCGGTGTCCCCTACTGAACATGGGGCAGGGCGGTGAATTTTGCAGAGATAAATCTCAACACCGACCCAGCTGGGACTCGAACCTGGGAACTGCAGATTATGAGCCTGGCACGCTACCAACTGAGCCACCCCCGCCCCAATACACAGTCGTATTAGAATAATATGACCACCCACAGAATCACAGTGTACCCCCCCCCCCCCAGGCACGTCACAGAGTGCACATCATAAGTTTGACCACAGGGAGATATAAGCAGCTGGCCAGGACAGATGAGCCATAGTGTGTAATGTGAGCACAATGGGCAGAAGTATTGATTTGACAGATGTTCAAAAAGGAATGATCATTGGCTACTGCACCAAGGGTGCAAGCATCTCAGAAACAGCACTTTGTGGGCTGTTTGCTAGGTGCGGTAGTAAGGGTATACCAATAATGGACCACTGGCACACCGAGTATATCCAGACATCATAATGGTGGAGCCCCAAAGGGTCGATACCCCAGAGAAGAATGTTTCCTCCATTGACTGGTCTTAACCAGTCAATGGAGGCGACATTCTCCTCTGGGGTGCACAATGTCAATGCACAACAGTGCAGCAATTGACCACTCAAATGAACGCTGATGCACCCAGTTACATGTCCCCGATAACAGTAGAGTGAACCCTGTTACGCATGGGTCTCCGGAGTCGACGCTGTGCAAAGGCGCCCTTGTCAACCAAGGTCCATCGGCAATGCCTGCAATTTGCACAGGACTACAGTCATTGGACATTGGACAGTGGAAGAGTGGAAAAAGATTACCTTCTCTTACAAATCAAGGTTTCTACTCCACAAAAGTGATGGGTGGTGGCGGATATGGCGTCAGACACACGAGAACCAACATCCGGATACACTTGTCAGTCAAGTACAGAATGGCAGTGTGCATATATCTGGGGGATGTTTTCCTGGTATGACCTGGGATCGCTGGTACCACTGAATGGGTCCCTGAATGCCAATGGCTACCTATCCATCCTCGCTGACCACATGCATCCCTTTGTGTTGGATGTTTACCCTGGTGGTGATGGTGTCTACCAACAGGACAATGAGCCCTGCCATGTCGCTAAGATGGTGCGTGACTGGTTCCAGGAACATGACAGCGATGTCTCCGTTCTCCCTTGGCCAGCAAAATTGCCCAACCTCAATCCCATAGAGCATTTGTGGGACCATTTGGATCGACAGGTTCAGTGTGCGGACCCACAACCACGTCATCTCCAGATCTTCCATGCTCTGCTGTAGTCCAAATGGGCACGTGTGCCTCGGCAACCTTCCAGGGCCTCATTGCATCCATGCCATGCCGTCTCACCACTGTCATCTGGGCCAAGGGTGGTTATTCCCATTATTAGGTAGGTGGTCATATTATTCTGATACGACTGTGTATATTGATTAGTGAATCTACTTCTCTGTTATGAGCTCACCTTTATATAACTATTTGTACTTTATTATGAATAAGATAATCTACAAAGAAAAAACAACAGCTTTGTCAATTTTCTTGTAACAGTGATTATCATAGTATTAGCAAAGGTAGTGTGGCTCAGAGAGCATATAACAGTGATACTGCATTAGTCAATGGAAAACACAGGTTTAATTTAAAGAAACTACTGACTTAGTCTGACATTTAAAGACTCATCCGATCTAAAACTTGACAATTTTTTTTAACTTCGTGATGCAACACTTTTGATATCTCCATTTTTCTTGCATGATTAATCACTCCTTCTATTCAACTATAGCTTGATGCTACCTGACCATAATGGGGAGAATTAAAAATATATATATATTATTTTAGCATCATGGTTCAAATGGTGTAAGCTTAATTGTTGGAATTGCAGAACTGAAGAAATTTATTTGTAGTTCACAATGAACAAGGTGTTATATACTGAACAGAATCTTGTCAAAATCTCAAAAGTTAATCTTTTGTCAAGTGTGCAAATTAGTATTCTGTGAGTGAATCAACTAACCAACTAGTGAATTGTGAAATGAATATTTGATTACGTGTATTTTGGGGTTGCTTTGGTTCAAATCTGGCAGTAAGATTCATAATTCATACTATTAAGCTGAACATTACATACTACTCTGATAGAGTTCAATTGTAAATAAAGCTGTAATTTTATGTTTCCAGCTTATGTTAATAGTATTGTAATAGCTAAATGTGCTTAATTTATGTAACACTTGTTCAAATATTGCCAGTGGCATTGCTCAGATTTCTAATTATGTATATACATCCATTCAAGCCTTTCTGATTGCAAAATTCATAGCAACATACATGGTCAGCACATGCACTAACTTTACTTGTTTAAAGAATCAAACTGCTACAAAAGTAGAAGAAATTGATTTTAAAGCTTGTTTCTTTAACCAATTAAGTTAAAAATTAATACTAAGTTTTTAATTCTATATATCTCATTTTGTTGATTTGAAGCATGAAGTATTATTGAATAATGTAATAAAATTTATGCAAATTGAGCATAAGCAAAAAAGCAAAAAAAAAACTTTACCTGTTATCCTTTTATGAAATGACATAAAAAATAAAATAACAAAAAATTCTGAAATGTTGAAATTGTAAAAAAGTTTTAAGAATTAAATCAAAATTGTGTAAGTGTATACAGAATACCACATGAAAAGAGAAATACAGATAGTCCCCAAGATAAGTCAGGGATGCATTCTATGAAAGAACAACATAAATGATTATCTTTACACCCTTTTTCCCAATGGGTGTGAAAAGATAAATGGGTTGATAACAAATATTTATGTAGTTATAATTAACTCCAGTTAACTCCAGTAATATTAATATTTATTAATTAACTCCAGTTATATTAATATTACACTTAAACTAATGTTTAATGAAATAAAAAAAACTCTGCTACAAGTATTAAATATTTAGAGGAAAGTTGCATGTTATGAAGATAATGCAGAAAGGGAAAGTTATGAGAATTATTTGGTAGAAGAGATAAAAAGGACTGGCCAACACTGAACCACAATGAAATCACTCAATAAGTAGTAAATGAAATTTTTCCTCTGTTGATTTAATGTTGATTTTTCTGAGGGTCATACCAAGAGCAATAAATATGTTTACTGTTTTATAACAAAACAAAGATACATGTAGAAGAACTGATATTGTCATAACAACAGGACAAATATAATCTTTTCTCCAAAATACTCAAAATAATCCACATATCTCCAACATTACTATATGAGCTTAAAAACTCCATTACAATAGTCTATTCCAGTACTTTGCAAACAGATATACATGGCTCCCTCAACTATCTTGTCATTTTCATCACTCTGCCCCTCCTCCAATGTGACCATTCAGAATTCAAAGGCTTGACCAGTAGGGCTGGATGGGGGTGAATACCTTCCCAGCCATTCTTTGAGATTTTCCTTGATGTTTGACAAGCAGTGTCAGGTCTAATACTGTCAAATTGAATGATGACATTTTTTTCTCACCAGCTGCTTTTACATTGCAGTATTTTTGAGTATCTGAAACATAATGTGTAGTGTAAATACACATTATTGTATACATTATGCAGCAGGGAATCAATTACTATGGCACAAAATTAATCATTATGCATCCTGCAGCATCCCAGAAGATAGTTCTCATACCTTCTATTTGAGGGTACTATTTTGGTTTACTTCATTTTTGGAGACATGGGTGATTCCATGATACCCTTCTATGCTGTCTCTTGGTTTCCATGGTGAAATGACAAAACCAGCTTTCATAACCTGTCACAATACAGAACAGGAAGTCATCTCCTTCAACAGGATATGAATGAAGCAACTATGATGACAAATCCAAACATGTTTTTATTTTCCTCTGAAAGCTAGCAGGGAACCCAATGGGAGTAAATTTTCCAACTCCTAAAAGTAAAATAAACAATAATTTGGCAACAATAAATTTGACAGCAATTATCATTTTTGGTAGGAATAGCATGGCAAATATTTTTGCTTCTAGCAAGTTCCCCTTTTGGAATTTTGACTTGAAATTTGGCACTGCAATCCAGACCACAACCAGAAATATTCTCTGAAATTTTGAGGCATCTACAATTTGTTGATGAATTATGGCTGTCACAGACACACACACACACACACAGACCTTCTTTTATTATTATAGATAAAGTTTTTGAAATATTCTATAAAGTTTACATTTTTCAAAAATATTAAAAGCCTTTTCAAGAAGCAGTTATTTATAATTCCAAATGCCAAAAACTTGATTAATTCATGCTACCATTATCATATGAAGCTTCAATATTTTTCATTATTTCTAGCAATCTATATGTACTGAAGAAAAACACTATCAATAATGCAGTAAAAACATTATGAATCTTAAAAAAAAATAACAACCAATAACTTCCAGTAAACAACATATATTTTTCATGCACATGCTATGAACTCACCATAGCCAAGACCCTGCAGGAAAAGACGGAGGGCTTCATTGACTTTTGCTGGTTCTTCTTCTAACACCATTCCACAACCAGATAACTAAATCAATAGAGATAATTTCATTTAATGGTTAATTTATGCACAATCTACATGACTGCAAAAGTTGAGTGTATGCATTATGTTATAGAAGTAACTAATGGTGAAATCGAAATTAACAGATAGTTAAGAAATACTAATGTAACAATGTTATATAACAACAGGAAAATACCATCATGTAATACCAGGAACTAATACAAATAGAAAATTTAATTATAAAAACAATTACAAACACCAAGAGAACTATTTTCCCATTACATTCTAAACCCAAACAACTAATCATACAAATTTATTCAGATCTTAAAACACAAATGATGTCTTAATTCTAATAAGGTTTTAACAAGCCAAAACCCATAATTACGTATAACATTATTTAAAGACCCCTTTAAAACATTACTAAACAAGTAGTGTAATGACAGATAGACTTTAAACTGATTTTTGTTTTCATATCGAAGGATTGAAGCACAAACAATTATGATAGGGTGGAAGTTTTATCATTACAAAATGTTCAAAGTTATAAAGAAGAAAATCAAAAACATTAAAACTGAAAATTTAATATGAAGTCATTAAAACAAAAAGAATACATTACCTTCATCCATGTAGAATTACAAGGATCCAAGCGACTGTTCATTGTTACTGAATCTTCCAAATGTGGTGACAGTGATCCAGTCAAAAGAAGAATATGACATCTAGAACAATAATGAAACTTATTTCTTAAAACTTGAAAATGCAAAAAGAATAAAATTTCATTAACTTTTATAAGGCAAACACTTTTTGGTTTTATTGTCAGTCTTAAATTAGTTAGCTTTGAAAACTTCAAACATTACCACTCAATAAAATATATAAACAAAACTAAAAAAAATATAAATAAATATAAAAAAACTATCTTCCTATATGTGTCCTAAAAAGTAGAAAATACACCTAAAGCATATTGATGGTGAATCAGTCACTGAGTTCGTATTCATTCAAAGGAAGACAGGGCCCCAGCAATCTTGTTGAGTAGGCAAATTGGCCCCCTATCTTCCTTTGAAGTGAATATGAACTCAGTGACTGATTGCACCATCAGTATGCTTTAGGTTTATTTTCTACTTTTAGAGTGCATATAGAAAGATATGCATTTTTAAAAATTTTAAATTTGTATTTTTTCTTTCTCACTAAAAACACTTACCTTTAGAAACTTTCATTTGATATATCATAAACATCAACCATAGTTTTCCTCCCCCTATTTTTGTAGTTGTGTTTGAGATCTCCTATGACATTAGAGACTCCACAAACTATAATTTTAAATATACTTAAGGTCAACTCTGCAAAAATCCTTCTCCTTTTTATCAGGGGTGGAGAATGGGGGGGGAGAGAAATTCAAAAGTCATCATATGAGCTTTCATTTGATACCCAATTCGTAACTGTAGGCCCTCACATTCAGAAGATATAGTAGAAGGACCAACTTTCACAATTCCCATTTTTAGGGGGAAAGAAAGCAAGGGGGTATTTTTTATTACCCACAACACTCCCCACATCACAATCTTTCATTTGATATACAACTTGTTACTTTTGGCACTCATGTTCTGCAGATATAGCAGAACAATCATTTTCACATTTCTCCTTTTTTAGGGGGAAAGAAAGCATGGGGATGATTTTTTTTTTTTTACAGTGTACACATTATAGCCTATGATACTCCCGGAATCAGAAGCTTTCATTTGATGCACAGCTTGCAACTTTCCACACTTGTGCTCTGAAGATATCGCGGATCAATCATTTTCACATTTCCTCTTTTTAGACAGGAAGAAAGCATGTTTTTTTTTATCGCTTGTGACTCTGCACTTCACAAGCTTTCATTTGACTTATAACCTGTTACTCTCAGCACTCATGTTCCAGAGATACAGCAGAAGAGTTGTTTTCATATTTTTCCTTTTTTGGGGGAGAAAAGAAAGCACAGGTCTTTTTTCCATGTTACAAGCTTTTATCTGATGCATAGCTTATTACTTTTGGCATTCGTTTTCTCAAGATGTAGTGAAACAATCATTTTCATATTTCTCCTTTTTTGGGGAGGGAAAGCATATGGGGTCAATTTTTTAGAACCTATGACACTCCCTGCATTACAAGTTCTCATTTGATACATACAAGGGGCGCTCAAAATATTCTTGACATGTATCTGCAGAACAGAAACCATTGCACTTACATCAACAAAACTTTTATTGTCCTTCAGAGTACTCTCCTTCAACATCTATGCAGAGTTGAAGATGGAATGCTTGGTGGTATACCATATTGGGGAATACAATGCAACTCTGAATGAATGCATTTTGCAAGGTCTTGCACCATTAAAAAAGGTTTCCTAGCAAGCTCCTTTTTAATTTTTGTAAACAACCTAAAATCTCATGGTGCAAAGTCAGGTGAATATGCAAGATGAGGTAGCTGTTGGTTTTTTCATGCTCCAGATAGGTTTCAACTTGCTGGGTTTTGTAAGCACTAGCATCGTCATGAAGAAGAACCCTTGACATGCCTGTTTTGGATGCTGCTCCTTCATCTCCTTAACCATTTTGGGCAAAACAATGTTGGTGTAGTATTGGCCATTTAGAGTCATTTTTTAGGTAAGGTACTCATGGCTACCACTTGTTGGGAATTCCAAAAATTGTGTACATCCTCTTCTTTGAGTGAAAGTGTTGCTGGAGGATTTGGGGATGCAGTTCACCTTCCACAACCCAAACAACAGTTGTCCATCTTTCTGAGAGTTGTATAGCAATAAAACCAAGTCTCATAACCTGTGACAATATCTGTTAACCATTTGGGGCCACTAGGTTCAAACATTGCCAGCATCTCCTTGCATGAGCCAACTCTAGCCCTTTTTTGCTGCTCGGTCAGTTTGTGGGGTATCCATTTGGTACAGATCTTTCGGAACTTTAAATGTTGATGAATAATTGTTTCCCCACTGCCAATCAATTGGGTTGAGTTGTTTTACCTCTGAGCGGCACTTTTTTGCACACCATGGGCTAAATGGCCAGGTCACATGGACCCCGAAGGCTCAGAGAAGGTTGGGGGAGGGGACCCACTGGAACATCTGTTGGGAGACAGATGGTAGCCTCCCGTCTAGGCCATCCAGCGTGTTCTTTAACGTGCACAGGCCATCCAGCGTGTTCTTTAACGTGCACGTGCTCTCCCGCACACGGGGCCACGGCTTAACGTCCCATCTGATGGGTGGCGGCCTTTCCAAGCCCATCGGTGTCCCCTACTGACCATGGGCAGAGCGGGGAATTTTGCGGAGATAAATCTCAATGCTGACCCAGCTGGGACTCGAACCTGGGAACTAGATTACGAGCCTAGCGCGCTACCGACTGAGCCACCCGCGCCCCACTGCCAATCAATACACTGACATGTAAATGCATTACTTGAATGGTGATGTGTGGGTTTCTCTCAATGAGTTCACAAACAGCAGTGATGGTTCTCTCATTCGCAGCCTCCTTCAATCTTCCTGCATGAGGGAGTCTTCAAAGCTCTGTCATCCTTCTCTGAATTTGCGCATCCATCCTATAACAGTGCCATGTGAACAGGTATGATTCCCATATACTTGTGATAAATTAGAATGAATTCTTTTTGTGTCTTCCCCAAGCTGCATCCTCGTGAAAATGTAAAATCTTTCTCCATCTTTAGTAGGCTCCATAACAACTACGCATAGATTGCGCAGACTGAACTTTATGTGACGTCAGCAAAGAGAGAAATGATATGATCTTTGCTTTTAACATGTAATGACAATTTTATACAAGCTTTCAAATAAGTTGTAGCTCTTTAACTACGGAGGGAAGAGTGCAAAGCTACAGACATGTGTCAAGAACTTTCTGAACGCCCTCTGTAAATCAATTTCCGCATTGTGTTTGAAAGATATGGTGGAACAACTGTTTTGATAAATACACAAACTAACAAACAAGGAGTGAAAAGCAATAGGAAGACAGGTAATTATACATAATAAAGGGAAGTTGCAGAAATATTTTTAGAAATAACAACACACAAAAGGAAAGATTACTATAAGTATTAATTTATTCTGGTGGCATTTATTTTATATTATATATATTCTGGTAGCATTTATTTTACATTATTCATATATTCTGGTGGCATTTATTTCATATGTCTAAAATATATTTCATGTCATCCTAAAACTTTATATCAATGAGAAATATATGAAGGCTTATCATATCTTTCTCATACAAATGAATATACCTATAACAAATTTCTGTCTGAAAATAGCTGTACTTGATGTACCTGTTAGCTCAATAGGTATTCTCACATTTTTTATTATGCTTTCACTTGATTTTTATCCTGTGAGCTTTTGATAATGTGAAGAATATTATTTATTCACACTCTTTATTGCCTTACTTGAACAATTAACCAAAAAATAATACTCCAGTGATTTATGAGCAGTGGACATGCTTGCTGCTTCCTGTCTCAATATTTTATCTTCACTGTAGCTAACAGCATGTCTAATAACCACATTTTAACATTTACTCCTAAGAAATATATCAAAAAATAACATTTCAAGTATTTACTAATTTGAATTTCTGGAGGGTACATTTTCTATTGCTATAATTAATAGGAACTTTTCTTGTGATGGTCATATACTTTTCTAGATTTCATAATGGTACAAACTAAGAGTGAGAGAGTGTATAATTTACTTTGTTATTAATGCATTAATTATTGACATCAAATTTACAGGTATTATATCTATTATTACTTGAATAAAAATATACTTGATATTAAAGTCATCTTTCTTGACATTTTAAGTGGAATATATAGTTAAATATGAGTGACTATTAAAACTTTTGAGCCATTATAAAATAAAGATTTCTTGCTACCATTGTGATCACCATTCATAACTAACTGTTCATAGCATCACCATAATTTTTATTAATTTTTTTACCATGTTCTATCATGATAAATATTTGCCTCCAAGTTTAGTTCACTAGTTTGATCAGAACTACTGTCATGTTTTTCTGTAAAATTCTGAAATGTTTCTGAAAATTAATCAAAAACTTTCTTTTAAATCAGAGGATTTTAAAAACAATTACCAAGTACTTCTATTTCTTTTTTCATTTCTCATTTAAATCTACTTTAATATTTATATAATAAATTTTATCATTCTGTGCATAATTTCTCAATAGTGAAATTGAAATCCCTAAAAATATTATGTTCTAGGAATGCACCTTGTTCAGTGGAGTGAAGCACATATAACTGGTCTAATTGAAGACAAAATGTGTCTTTTTGTGTGCCTTTGAAGTGCTGGCCTGCCTGTGGAAACAAGTCCACTAAATTGGGCATAGTTGTATTTGCTCAGATAGTATGATTTTACACTTTCATTAACTTTTGTTACTTCTATAGATTTATTTAATATTATCCCTCTTTTAGAGTTATGGCTATATCAGTTCTCCTTTTATTTCTCTCTTTTATTCTTCTGAAGAAATCTTACAACTTGTTACTATGGATACTTTTAAAAAAATTGATTTGATTTATTTCTTAATTTTATTATTTTTTGGTTTTCCAATTAAAAACTGATCTTTTGTGATTTATTAAAAATGAATGCAGTTTCAGGAACACAGATTTTCTTGACTTGAAAATCAACCTCCCCCTCCCCACCACCAGCAGTGGTGGGGAGATGATATCATTTTGAGATAGTTTTACACCAGTTCCACTTCTACACTGAGGAGTTAATCCCTTCCTCCAGCAAAATTTTACAGAAATTATTAGTTCAAGATTTACACTGAATAGTTAAAAAAGTTTATTGCTCTCCCCAACTTTTTTGATTGGTGTTTGGCTTTTTTCAGCACAAACCTAAAAATAGGATTGGCTATGCCATTTAAGGATATTAGAATTTTATAGCCTTTGTACACTTAACTTGTAGCAACTCTTCCAGGAAGCTACATAAAGTACAGAAGCTGTGTGTGAGAAAACAGAGGGAGAACAGAAAGTGTGTGGTTGCAAAAAAAAAAACACACTAATCGAGGTGCAATTGTTAATAGTGTATGATACTACCCTTGTTTTAAGCTGTATCACACAGAGAAAATTTATAAATAAACAATGACCTTCTGTTTCAACTTTTTTTCTTTATATTACATTATTCTATATTATTATAGAAAGCAATTTTCCTTTCATTGATTTCATTGTAATAAGATTATTTTTGTTCATTAGGTTTTCCAGAACTAAGCCTTAATTTCTTTGCTGAATTTTTTTTTTGATATATCACTCTAAAAAAGGCTTATTCAAATTAATATTTTCCTTATTTTGGTTAGATATTTTCATTAAATTCAGATATACTATTTAATTTAGTACATAACAAAGGATCTATTTTTTTTTATCAATTACATGCCAAAAAATTCTAAGTTTTTGTTTCTTCATTCCACTATTCAAAAGTAGGTTTATAGTGTAATATATTTAAATCTATCTCTCTCTCAAAAAAGAGTTGAAAATTTTTTGTTAATATATCATAATTGAGATAAATGAAAAGAAAAGCGGCAACAGTACTTGAAATTTTTGGCTGTCTTCTTTTTTTCAAGGTCCATCTCTCTGATGATTCCAAGATCTGTGCGTCTAAATGTAAACAATACCAATTATTACTTAATTAATTACAGCATAAAACATAACTTAAACACAAAAATTCATACCATTAGTGAGCAGATATAGTAGACAAAACTTACTTCACAAAAGAATCAATAAACAATGAAAGGTTGTGAGGATTAATAGCTCTGCTGAAATACTGCCGAAACACCTGGGCTAAATCATGACTTCGTTCCTCAGTTATCTGAAAAGAACATTTATAAATTATTACAAAAACATTTGTATGACACTTATATATCAGATGTCCACAAATTACATCTCTATACAGCTGAAATATTGCATATAGAAAAATTAAATAAAAAAATGCAGTTTACAAGATATACAAATAATACTCTTTACAGCACATTTGAAAAATTACACTTATATTATTTTTCAGAAGTAATGACAATATTGTTTTTAATAAATTAATATACACAGTATATAGAGATTAAGATAATTTACTCATCACTTTAATTGTTAAAATTTGCATATATTTAAAGAGTTCTATTCATTACATCATTGTTGAATCAAATATACCTCTTTTAATACCTGATGATACTTCAATTTATATACAGAACTGTATAGTGAAGATGTAGATAATTTGCAAATTTTTTTAATGATTTTAAAGGTTACTTTATTTTTGCCATTTGGTGCTGTGGCAGGTTCAATTTGTATGGTATATTTATCATTTTCTGCTGCTTTTAAAGAAACTAAGTCAACTATACTTAAAAAATATTTTTAAAAAATTTTTAGATGAGTTGATATTAATCTGACAATGGACTGGTATCCACAATCTGGTTTACTATTGTTGCTGTAATAGGATGGTTGCTAATATTTTCTGGTATGGTTTGTTACTTTAATTGTAATAGGATGGTTACTAATATTTTCTGGTATTATTTATGGAACACAAACACAGGAGGATTGGAAAAGTGTTGTCTGGTGATTCTTGCTTCCTGCTCCTACTGAGAGGACCATGATATGGTGAAAAATGCACAAGTCCATGGATCCATCCTGCCAGGAATCAACATTGTATGCTGATGGTGATGGTACAATGTCTAGGCAGTATTTTCATGACACACATCAGTTCCTTGATACCAGTGGAGCAACATTTGAATACTACAAGATATCTGAACATCATTGCTGATCGGGTGCATCCATTCATGGCAGCTGATTTTCTATCTGTGAATGGGTTCTTTCATAATATTCCATGTTAGAAGGCTAGGATCATTAAGAATGGTTCTGGGAATAAGACAGTAACTTCAGCTTACTGCAGTGGCCTCCCTAGTCAACAGATATCAATCCAATTGAGAACCTGGTGGAAGAGATGGAACAAGCTATTTGGAGTAGAATCCACTACCACAAATTAGTAATACCTATAGGAAGCAGTGGTGTTAACATAGACCACTATCCCTTGGTCGTATGCTAAAATCCTCATATAAAATGTCAAAAATGGCCTGTGGCACACTTTTAACACTTGTTGAAGTCCATGTCCCAATGAATTCAAGCTTAGATTTCAACATTTATATAATAATTTTTCTGAGAGCAAAAGGGGGAGCTACTTTTATTAAGTAGGTAATACCTAGTAAAGTGGTCACTCAGTGTATATTATCCTTATGGTTTCAGCACATATTTGTTTCTAAAAAGATGATATTTTGATCAGATATACATCAGTTGTTCATAAAATTGGGTTGTTTTTGGTTGTAAAAAAAAGGTTTAGCTGAACACCAATGGCTGAACCTTTAGCCTGTTTTCCTGAACATCAATAGCTGACTGTTCAGTCAATTTAACCTCTAGAGTGCTAGGATCAATGCTAGGAAAATTTGCACAAATTTACAGGATCAATTCTCTGTATTTCATAAATAATTTATTTTTTAAATCAAGAGATTGGCTGAATGGATAGATCAGAATTGAAGCTATTACCAACCTCATAACAATTATGAAAGCCAAGCACAGATGACATGCACCTTAACTGACACTTGAAACATTAAGGTTTGCCCATATTGAATAAATATTTGAATAAAAATGAATAAAATGAAACTGACAGTTTTAAAATAATATCAGATATAACTTTAAAACTGCACTCATACCTCAGTATTTTGCAGCCTCACAATTTCATACCCTTTAATTATTCAGATGACCTGTTTCAGCATATGAAAGTATTCCAAGCATAATCTTTCATAACAGTGACAATATAATTAGTTCTACTTCATATTAAAAAAAAAATCACTTACTTTCCCAAAGTGATGCCACATGAGATAATCTTGTGTGGAAGCAGTCATTCCTGAGGAGCGTAAATGCATAACATTTAGTTTCTGATAACCCCATTCAGTCCAGCTAGATACTGTACAGGCAGGATTGATTAGAAACAGCCCATCAACACAGTCTGGATATTGAAGCTATATAATGCAAAATATAAATTTACTAAACTTTAATATTAAATGTTAACTCATAAATCATCTTTAAAAAAAAATCAACAAAAGTACAAAAGTTTTCACTGGAATTTACAAATTTGTTTGCATAAAAATATATTATTGTTTATATATGTGGAAAGTCAAAATAAGGAAGCTTATTATAGTGGAGATTTGAATATTAATATAATGCAAATCAGATATATATAAAATTCCCCGCCCTGCCCACGGCCAGTAGGGGACACCGATGGGCTTGGAAAGGCCGCCGTCTGTCGGATGGGACGTTAAGCCGTGTCCCAGTGTGCGGAAGAGCCATACCCTGTGCAAGTTAAAGAACACGCTGGATGGCCTTGATGAGAGGCTACCATCTGTCTCCCAACAGCTGTTCCAGTGGGTCCCCTCCCCCAACCTTCTCTGAGCCTTCGGGGTCCATGTGACCTGGCCATTTAGCCCATGGTGTGCAAAAAAGTGCGGCTCAGAGGTAAAACAACCCAACCCAGATATATATAATATAATGCAATCAGATATATGAGATAATGCAAATCAGAATATGTTTCTTATTTCCTTTAAATTCATTCATTTCATCATACTGTTTTATCAAAAACCTTGTACCAGCATAATGAATTACAATGACTACTCTTGTGATGGTTTATATATTCTTCAGTTAAACTTTGGTCGCATATATGTACATGCAGTACATATACACAATTAACCCACAGAAACATGACAGGTAAAGGTGAGGCACCAAGTCTTTTCAATTAGTGCAGTTAACCACACTTAATTTCTTTAACTATGGAGTAAAATAAAAGTAGGGTGAATGAAACACCATCACCTTATGGCAATATCCCAATGCAACATACCATGGCTCTTATATGGATCCTCTCCTCATTCAGTTAGATTTCAGAACTTTGTTAAAAACAAAATTTTACTAACGATTTTTTTATAAAGGCGAAAAAATACACGAGGCGTGAAAATAATATGATTCTCGTTTAAGTATTTTAAACAGCACAAATTTTACAGCCAATTGTAATCAACAATGTCACAAGTGTGCTCCCTAGTATAATACAAGTATCTATTATGTCACCAAATGCCCCATTATATCAAGCGTTCTCTGTAGTAAAAGGAAATGCCTGCACCCTGAGGGAGAGAATGTATTTCATTAGTCCTAAATGAATATTCAATCGGATAATATGAAAATTTAAAACTTCAACTTCCACCTTCCATTAAGTTCAAAACTTTGTTGTGGTATTCTAATTCCACTGATTACCTAGTACCTTATTCCACATGGAACAAAAATTTTGAGTTTCTGGCAATTGAAGAAAATGGTAGTACAGCTAAATATAAAGTTTTTACTCAATATACCAATAATGTAATATCTGGCATTTTGATCTAAATAATTCAAATGCACTCCAGTGCCCCATCAATAAAGACATTTACTGGTGTTTTATTTTAACTAAGCAAATTGTTATAGCTCAACTAGCAGAGCAACTAGCATATTAATATGAGAAGCTATGCTTGAACCTGGGAGATCACATAAGAGAATTATTTGCACTTGCTGATTGTTAGGGTGTTAAAATATTTAAAAAAAAATGTCCCCCTCAAGCAGCTGCTTGCCAAAGAGGTCTAATAGGAGCCTCTCAGTTTAATATGCCATAGTAGGTCTGCGAAGATGGCAGAACCTCAGCAGAAAAACACCACCAACATCCATGCCTTACCTGGGGCTCGAACCCAGGTCCCTTTGAACAGTAGCCAAGCACACTAACCACTCATACTAAAATAAAAAAAAAAATCATATTGATATATTCCTTTTTACCTGCTTAAAAGTTTTATTATATCAATTTAAAGTTACAACTATCCTCTGTATAATCAGTTTTACTGAAATTTCATGAACGAGAAAATATATTTCCATTGTTAGCGAAATACTCTCACAAATATAATATTTGGGAAACTACTTTTAGAAAAACAAATTTATGCTGCATCACGTACATATTTATTTTCTTCTCCCTTTTGTGAAATAATATGACTCATTATTCACTAAAAATTAATACAATTAGTAGTTTTTGCAAGTTTGAATTAAAACTTCTAGCTTATACTGTTATAAATTCATGCCACTACACTACAAAATTATATACAGACAATCCCTGATTTACATAAGGGTTTGATTTTGAAAAATCTTCTCTAAGTTGAATTTTATGCATGTCAGAAATTACCACAGGTATGTATATTTGCCATATTATATACTTTGATGGTACTATACATGTAGTAAACATAGTTTATCATCAACATTCACCTAATGTAACTTAAGTCTAAATGGTAGCTTATTAAATAAATTGGTGTATACAATAATTTTTATTTAAAAAACACGAAATAAACTATTAAAAATTATTTAATACCAGCATGTCATGATATAAACTGTCAAAATTGGTCATGTTCTTGTCCAGTTACACAGGGTGTTGATGGTTTTAGATATCTGGAAATATTTACAGATAGTAACCTCACATGGAAGTTGCATATAAAAAACATAGTAAAAAGCTTGAATATCACGATTTCAAGAATATATTTTATTAGAAGTTTTTTGAAATTGTCCAGGTTAAAAATAATTCACAATTCGTGGATAAAATCTTATTTGGAATATGGTATTATTTCATGGGGTGGCCTTTATGAATCAAATTTGACACCTATCAGAATCTTCAAAATTATGCATTGAGGTGCATGCTCAAGAAACGAAAGTTTGATAGCATCCAAAATTATTATACTTCTTTAAAAATTTTACAAGTCCGAAAATTATATATAATTATCATTTGTTATCATATATTGTAAAAAATTGGGGTGATTCGAACGTAAAAGTTTTCAATAAAAATACCAGACTTTCAACAGTTGTTGTTTAAATGTGATTACTCTCAGAAAAAGTTTTTTGCAAACATTATGTTTATCTGGCTCCTAAAATATTCAATAGTTAACAACATAAAGAATGAAATAAATCTTTATCTTTTTAAAAAATTAATTATGAAATGGATACTCGAGCAAAAGGTAGAAAATTTGTTATAGTAATTATGTCTTGCATGATTATAGTGTCTAAATACATATTTTGAGTCATAATGTTAACAAGTTTATTATATGTCAGTGTTAAATAAGTGAGTAGTGTTGGTTTACAATATTTTATGTCTTCTTAATCTAATATCTCCACAAACGAGCTTTGGCTCATGTGGAGTTTTGAATTTTACACTTTCAAAATTGTTTATTTACTTTGGAAAAGAAAAATATTTATTCCTTTCGTTATTATAAGTTTTAAATTATATGTTTGTAATGTATCAAAAGTGCGAAATAAATTTGAATGTATCTTGGGTATTAGGTGGTTTAACTTTGTAACTAATGATGAGGTTAGGCAAAGGAGTCTGCAACCTCCTTTAAGCAGCATATTGTGCAGAGAGAGACTCCGCTGGTTTGCCCATGTTGCCCGTATGGATAATTATAGATTGGCGAATAGGGTTATGAACAGTGTGCCTAGAGGCCTCAGAAGGAGGGGGAGACCTAGGATGCGGTGGGCAGACAATGTCAAACAGGACCTTGTTAGAATTGGTGTACAGTGGCCGGATGCAGCAGATGTAGCTCAGGACAGATATGCTTGGAGAATTAAACTGCGCGGTCTGGTTGGACCTCCGTAGCCCATGGCTGCTTGAGGATGATGATGATGATGATGATATTAACATATCTTTAACATAATTCATATTAGTATCTTGTGCAAAGAAAAAAAATGACAGGCAGTAAATAATTTTATTTTTACAACTGCAGAAAACAATTACTTAAAAAATATTTTACAATCCAACTACACTTATATTTATTTCTAGTGTTGCTTGCTCATGTGAAGGAAATGAGTTAGTGGTAACACAATGGCTTATTAGATGGTGACTGAAAAAGGATGGGGTTGAGGAAGAGGCTACAAGATTCTCCAATGTAAGTAGTGACAAGTTCAAGGTTTTCATCACTGTTCAGCCTTCCTAATGAAATTCTCAAAAGTAATCAAAAGTCTGTCAAGTGTAAAATTGTCCATGCAAGTAGCTCTCTTACCTGATATAAATTTTGGCAAGTTGAAATTTTCAGATTTTTTAAATTTATTTTCAATAGTTTTTATGTAAAGTCAGATTTGTGTAAATCTTGGGTAACTGGGGGATTGTATGCATGTATAATGATACAAACTCTCTACTTTTCAGTGCTAATTTAATGAAGTAAAAACAAAAATTAAGACATACCGCAAATCTAGACAAAATATTTGCACCAGCTCCAACACCAAATCCAACAAAATGTTTCAAGCTGAAATTATAATGCAAAAATATTTTTTTTAAAAGCAAATGCAGTGTTTCAACATTTATAAGAAAATTACTCAATAGAATAATGATAATTTTCTTTTTAACACTTGAATCATCATAAATAGATTATGCATAGCAATTTCATTAAACAAAACTTTTCTTCACTGATTTATTGGGATCTTTCATCTAGCAGTATTCTTAGATTCAAATACATGATTTTTCCAAAAAATCTTTATTTTCAAATATGCATCCCTTGATACCAGTAAAATAAAAAACACCTATATAAATTCTTCTGAAACATATTATTCATGATGGCTAACATATTTGAAGGAATGAATAGCAAAGATGAGAATGCAAGACAATATTGTCCATCTTAAGCAGAAGTTTGCAAACTTTACAGGTTTTTTATATAATTCATTTCAATGGCCAACTGTGTTTTGAATTTAGAAATGGCATCAGTTTCAACAATTTTAAAACTCTTAAAAAGTTTGACAGCTTTCTTACAAATTCTTTGATTTTATAGAGATAGTCTTCTCAAAGAGTTTTGAGGTTTAACATTTTGCATTTGAGTGATGACTTATTATCCTAGAAAAGTATAAAGTACAGTTTAAGCTAAACTAAGTGTAAATCATGGAATCACTCTTACACTAATATTTAACATTCTTTGTACATGAAATAACTCATATATCAGTAAAACACCTAAATGATGTACATTAGTTTACATGATTTCTATAAAAAAAAAAAGGCACTAGTTATTAAATTCTTATGAATTACACACCTGATTCACATAGTTTCTAAGACAATTTCATCGCTAAAACTGAAAACTTACAAAAGCCTTACAAATTAAAAACATACAAAAGTGATTTCAAACAATTATTTAGTATATCTTTGTCATTTAAAAAGTTCTCAATAATAAGCTGAAGATTATAAATGTTTGTATTATTATTCAGGTCTGTAAATGGTAGCTAGGTAGTCACTGGAAGGAGAGCTATGCACCAATCCCCTGTGATGATGCATAAAACAGGCCAGGCCTGGCACCTAATGTCCAACCCTGCCTTCTCGTGGTGCAGACCGTTAGTACCTTTCAAAAGAGATACTCTCTTGTGGAAGTGAACGGAAGGGAAGGGCTGCTAGATTAGTGTGGCCTACTGATCTGGACAACTATGGCTACTTTTCTTTTTTTTTTTTCTATCCTGCTGAGGAGTGGTCAACCACACAGGGTCCTGGTGCTGACCATATACACCAACCTGAAGGGAATTATGGCTCTGAGATTGATTGTGGATCCTGATTTTGCTGTACTGGTGGGCTTCTGTGGAGGTAAAATCTTCCACTGTGTTTTCTGTTTGTGGGTTGACAGCCCCAAGTGAATAGATTCACAGGATATGTTTATCAGCTGGTGGATAATCCTGAGCAGAGGTCATCGCAGGCACCTGAACTCTTTGCTTCTATTGGCATCGTCAAATTCTACATTGGAGGAAGTCTTCCAGTGTAGATGGCTTCAGCGTTTAGTGGAGGGGGAACAGGTCTTTGCCCCATGTCTGCGATTAGGGGGCTGTTTGATATTGTCAGCATTTCCACTCTCAATAAACACAGTTTCTTTAAACATCCCACTAACCATTTTCTCTCCTTAGGTAGTTGGAATGTGAGGACTCTGCACAGAGCTTTTTCTCTTGATGTCCTCACACAAGAATTCCACCATTATAATTTGGACATTCTCGACTTGCAAGAGACCAGATGGACAGATAAAGAAAGGTCAGATTCTTAAAAATAATCTTAAATTTCTCTTTTCAGGGAGGGACGACAATAAGCATCAGCAAGGCGTGGGTCTGCTTCTCAGTAGACACGCTAGTGATGCTCTTCTAGGATATGAGTGCATTAATGAAAGGTTTCTTACAGCAAAATTTCAGACAAGCGTTAAAGACTTGAATGTTATCTGCTGTTATGCCCCCACTGAGGATGCCAATGAGGATGAGAAGGATAGGTTTTATGAACAACTTCAGGATATTTTGAATTCTGTCAAGAAAGGAGATATTACCCTTGTTCTTGGTGACTTCAATGCCAAAGTTGGTACTGACTCTGACCTTTGGGAGGAGTAATAGGCCCTTTTGGTATTGGTAGCTGCAATGGCAATGGGCAACGTCTCCTACAGGTAAGTAAACTCAATGGATTCAGAATAACTAATACTTATTACAAACACTGCAACATACATAAGTACACATGCGTTTCACCCGATGGGCTGCATAAGAATATGATTGATTATATATTAATTAACAGCAAATGGGCTAGTTCTGTTAGTAATACCAGGGCATATAGGGGAGCTGAAATTGGATCTGACCATTACCTTGTTAAAAGTGTCTTGCAACTTAAACTTAAAAAGTGTTGTGCTAGGGCTAAAAAATTTACTTTTAATACTGAAGCTCTGAAAGACCCAGTTATAGCCAAAGCTTACCATGATAGGTTACTTAGCCATTATGACAGTCATGGTATGCTTACTACTGAAGTTGAGGAAGAATGGGATCATTTTAAACAGACTTTTTTTGGACACTAACTAACAGTACTCTTTTAGGAAAAAAGGAGCAGAGGAGGCAGAATTATTTAAGTGATAAGGCACTTGAGCTTATTTCAGAAAGAAGGAACTGCAGGAATGTCCTTAATCAATACCCTACTAGTCCTAATAGAAAGCATTACAGAGAACTTAATAAACGTGTAAAGGATCAGTTAGCTACTGATAAGAATCTTTGGCTTGATGGCTTCACTGACAAAGCTGAAGCAGCAGCTAGGCAGCACAACATCAGAGAGCTGTACCAGATAGTTAATGCTTTATCTGGTAGAAAATGGACAGGCATACAGGGATTGAAGGAAAAACAAGGTAAGATTATAGAAGGGGAGGATTCTGTCATGGCTAGATGGGCTGAGCATTTCAGTGATGTTCTAAACAATGTGATTAGTTCTACTCCCATTGTTTGTAATGATGATAAATGTATTGGGGGCTTTAACGTTGGCTCTATAACACAATCTGAAGTTATTTTGGCTATTTCTAAACTTAAACTTCATAAATCCCCAGGGTTAGACGAAATTACTACAGAAATGCTCAGAGCTGGAAATGTTTCGTTTACCACTTGGATGACTGAAATTTTGAATAACTTTTATGATAAAGGCATGGTTCCTAAAGATTTTACCAGAGCTATTATTATCCCTATTTTCAAAAAAGGTGATCACAGTTCTTGTGATAACTATAGGGGTATCAGCCTACTCTCTATTCCAGGTAAAGTTCTTTTCATGATTGTGCTTAATAGAATTAAGAATCTGGTTGATAGTCAATTGCGTGATGAGCAATGTGGATTCAGAAGTGGTAGGGGATGTGTGGATCAGATATTTTCACTTAGGCAGATTCTTGAGAAATATTTAGAGTTTCAGAAACCTTTGGTTGCTAGTTTTGTTGATTTCAAAAAGGCTATCAACTCTGTTGATTGTCATAAATTGTGGTTGATTGTGAGATCATATGGTATACCAGACAAGTTAGTTAGCATAATGAAAGCTCTGTATAATAACACTGAATCGTGTGTGAGAGTTGGTAAGGCATGTAGCAATTGGTTTAGCATTACTCCTGGTGTTCGACAAGGGGTACATTTTGTCTCCTTTTCTCTTTAGCTTGGTTATTGATTATGTTATGCGAAATTCACTTCAAGGGAAAGATTTTGGCCTTAAATGGTCTGAAGATATGAAAATTTCTGACTTAGATTATGCTGATGATTTAACACTTTTGGCAAATGATGTTGACGAGATGAACTCTTTAATTCGAGCTGTTGATGAAACTGGTACTAGAGTAGGTTTGGTGATAAACAGAGAGAAAACTAAAGTGATGAAAATTGGTCAGGCAGGCTGTGATTCAGTTAATCTGAATGGTTGCAGTCTTGAGCAGGTGTCACAGTTTAATTATCTTGGGAGCTATGTAACAGATAATGGTGATGTGCGGCATGAGATTAACAGACGGATAGGGATTGCTGCCGGGACTTTTAAGAATCTATGGAGAGTGTGGAGAAATAGGGGTATACACCTAAAGACTAAAATTAGACTGTATAATAGTTTGGTTCTTTCTAGGGTTAGTTATGGTAGTGAAACTTGGACACTTTGTAAATAAGATAACAGGAAACTAGATGCCTTTGATTCCAGATGCTTATGCAGTATCATGGGCATTAGGTGGTTCAACTTTGTAACTAATGATGAGATTAGGAAAAGGAGTTTGCAACCTCCTTTAAGCAGCATATTGTGCAAAGAGAAACTCTGTTGGTTTGGCCATGTTGCCCGTATGAATAATTATAGATTGGCGAATAGGGTTATGAACATTGTGCCTAAAGGCCTCAGAAAGAAGGGGAGTCCTAGGATGCGGTGGGCAGACAATGTCAAACAGGAACATGTTAGAATTGGTGTGCAGTGGCCAGATGCAGTAGATGCAGCTCAGGACAGACTTGCTTGGAGAAGTAAATTGCACGTTCTGGTTGGACCTCCGTAGCCCATGGCTGGATGATGATGATTCATTACATGATGAGCATGTTACCAGGTAGAAGCTATGTGGATATGAGGATCTCTCTAAAGATTATTATAATTTAGTTCATGTTTTGTTTGCTATTGAAAGTCATGATCAGATGCAGAAATTGGATGGTTTTTGTACTCCTTTGCCCTCTTCTCCAGATCCAGTTCTGCTTGCAAGTAATCTGACTTCAAGAATATTCTTGAAAACGATAAAGATTTCACAAATGTGTTTACACAAGAGACACTGACATTTCAAAATAACTTTTCAAGTGTGGATTTATTTTGTGTGGACCTTTCTTTCATGCAGAATTGGTACAATGCAATTTCTCTTGTTTGAAAGGGTTATAATAATATTTGAAAGGTCATAACAAATCTAATAATCACATACTACATACATTCTGTGGTTCTCATAGAGCTCATGTCTGTATTTTGCTCCTCCTGCTAAAGTATTGATAGTATAGTCCTATCAACCCATTAAAAGAAATACTACTAAATAAAAACTTTAATTTCTATCAGTGATCTACACAATGGATAATACTATCCTGTTGTACTTGCTGTATGTATTTGTAAACTAAATGTAACTTTAGACATTTTAATGGTTTTAGTATATTAAATTTGGGTGTAATTAAAATAATGCCTTTAAACGGTGTTGCTGCATAGTAAATATTATTTAACCTTTTATACAGACTGCAAATTATTTTTTGTCTCTACCATTTTAACATTGAAATATAAAAACAAAAATGACTCACCCATAGAACTTCATAAAGGGCAATAACATTTCAGCCAACTGATCCATTGTTGGATAAATATAACTGTAAGATAAAAAGTAAATATTTTTATTTTACTGGTTAAAACATTTTGCTTCTCAGCTGCTTCTATAAAAAATTCTAATTTAAAATGATTATTCATAAGTGAAGAACTTTTTGGTTGCTTTCTTTTACAGTCTATGCAATTACAGAATCATCCCCAGCTGCAGATAATTTAGAAGTAATTTTCTTTACCCCTGGTGACTTGTTTCAATTTAGGAGTAACAGGTGTAACTTCAGATTGTGTAATAGGGGTAACATTAAGATCAATAATATATGCAGCTTCATTACAAACAATGGGATAGAATTAATCACATTGTTCAAAACATTCTGAAATGTTAGCCCATCTAACAATGACAGAAACATCACCTTCAACAAACTTTCCATCCTTATCCCTCAATTCATATAGGCCAGGGTCTGCAAACTTTTCAAGAGGAGAGTACCAAAGCATTCAAATTCAAGACCAAAGCACTCAATTCAAAGATAGACTTTGTGAGCACTAATGTCCAAACATGATTTGGTGAGCACCAAGGTGTCTAAGGTTAGAGTTATTGAGTACCAAATACTTTCAATGACTCCCTTATCCAAATAAAAATAACAGTAATGAAAGTTTTTGGAGTTTATTCTAGTGATTAACAACTGGGATACTGAAATACTTGAATCAAAAAATTATCTTTAATATTTTTAACCCTGCCCATGCTCAGAAAAAAATTGGAAACATACAAGGGCCCAATTTTTTAAATGTGTTCACAGCAAAACAAAGTGGATTTTAGAACCTTATTCTGAGGTTACTAACAAAGGTATGTTATATACCAAATTAAGCAGCATTTTAAAGAACAACATATTTTGCAGAATAAAATGATAGAAATTCTAAAGATAGGTAAGTGAAAATGCTCATAAGCATAATTGGTCTGAGAAGGGTTAAACATCACTATTAAAATATTATTTTAATAAAAATGAAAAATATCAGTTACTTTTTGCATTGGTTGTGCAAAATTCTTTAGTTTTTAGTGTCAAATACAATATTGTCAACAGCAGTAAATTAAATTTCACTTTAGGATTGTGCTCATTAGCACTAATAAAAATTGTGTGTTTTACCCCTGAGTGGCACTTTTTTGCACACAATGGCCAGGTCACGAATTCAGAGGTTGGGAGAAGTTGACCCATGGGACAGGTGGAAGATTTTTATTATGACCATCCAGTGTGCTTTTTTAACATTCATAGGGTATGACTCTCCATCCCATTTGGCAGACAGTGATTTTTCCAAGTCCATCAGTGTTCCCTTTCTGACCAAGGGCAGGGTAAGAGTTCAGGGGAGATAAATCTCAATGCAGAAAAGGTGGGACTTGAACCTGGGAACTGCAGGCTACAAGATTGGCGTGTTACTAGCTGAGCCAACACCTACTAATAAACGATGCATTGGCAAGCACTTTTAATACATCTGCAAGCACCATGGTTGAGGGTTGCACATGCCAGTTGTAGTCCATTCTATTTTTTTTTCATACAAAATATTTACTATCTGAAACATTCTCGAACAGCTTTCTCTGCTTTATCCAACAGGATATCAAGCCAGAGATTACAATTAGCTTTCAACTGACCTTATAGATGTTAATTAAGTTCTCCATAATGCTGTCTGTTAAGACAAGTAGAATACTTATTCAGTTTAACCCTGCTTTCCTTTCTTTAAGAAATAAGCTCCATTGCCTTATCACTCAAATGACTGTGTCTCTTCTGCTCCCTTTCTCCCAGACTACTGGTTTCACAAATAGCCTACTTATATTTTTCCTCAACTTGTAAGCAAACCCTAATTGTCATAATGACTAAGCAATCTGTCGTGCTAAGCTTTGGATATTTCTGGGTTTTTCAGAACTTCAGTGCTAAAGATATTCTTTTAATCTTAGAACATTTCTTATGCTTCAGTTGCAAAACACTTTTCACAAGATAATGGTCTTCGAAGGCCAGGCTCAATTTCAACTCCCACTTGGTATTACTAACAGAGCTAGTGCATTTGCGGTTAATACAAAATCAATCATATTCCTATACAATGATGACCTTGACTTTTTTAATCATTTCCAAGAAAAAAAAATGAATTTTGGAA
Source organism: Ryuthela nishihirai (assembly GCA_038380435.1). Taxonomy (NCBI): domain Eukaryota; kingdom Metazoa; phylum Arthropoda; class Arachnida; order Araneae; family Heptathelidae; genus Ryuthela; species Ryuthela nishihirai. Next base: position 39,144,802 of record JAWZYU010000034.1, on the reverse strand, counting down.
AATTATAATGAAGTAATTAATACAGAAAGACAGTATATACCAAAATGAAGTGCATTTAACTCTTAAAGTGCTGAAACATATTATAGTTCCCAAACGTTACAGGAAGTATTATTTTTTGTCAAAAGAAATTCTCTAAGTTTTTTTTTAGATGAAACTAAACTGAAGTTTTTAATTATCTATGACATTGTTAAATGTTTTTAAGCACTTCAACAAATGTTCTATGCTATCAAGTATCATGTTGAAGTGCTTAAAAACATTTAACAGTGTCATAGAGAATTAAAATTTTTGATTTAATTTTAATTATTGCACTGTAAACTTCTATTGTAATTTTTGTTGTTTTTAAAAAATAACCACGAAAATTAACAAATCGCATTTTGTATAATACCAAGAAAAAGTTCTGTTAGTTACTTCAGGATAGATAAGTTTCTACAGTTCTTTTAGCTTTTATGTTGAAAATACTTCAAAATTAACCTGACACTTTTAGGATCAGTGTACTGTTTTTCATCATGCTCTCCAAAACAAGCTAAATGTTAGGTAAATTCTATTGAAGAAATAAAAATCTCTCTACTTGAAAGCAATTTATCACAATAGGGCCATTCCACCAATACTTGCTTTTTTTTTAAGACATAATTTATGGAAATGTTTATGTACATAAAACTTACTTTTCTGGTAAAGTTGTAGCATCTTCTTCTTGTCCAGGTGCATTGATGTGATACACTGTGAAGCTCTGCATCAGAATTCTTGTATCAACAAAACTAAAAAATGGCTGGAAATTTGATACATCTGAAATTACAAGAAGTGATATAAATTTTAAGAATATAAATGGAAAATAATATTTATAAATTTTTTTTTATATTTTCAATTCATTCATTCTAAAACATAAAGCAAATTGCTAAAAATATTAGGGAATAAGATTGAATTTTTCTTTACACTTAATGCATGTTTAAGATCTAAATTGCAGTTTGAAAATTAAAAGTGCCCATGACAAACAATTAATTAAGGCTAATGCATTTGATTCAAGAATACTCTGTCTGGTGATTTTGAATTATTTGAAATAATTAAAAAAATTACCCTAATTTGATAATAAAATTAATTTTTTTTTTCTGAAATAAATGTATGAACAGATTGTTAATTAATAATAATGATTACATTTTTTAGCAGCGAACTCTATATAGCATACAAAACTTAGATAATAAAAACAAAACATATGTAACAATTAATATAGTAGCAGAGTTGTTGAACTATTGTATTTTCATTTTCCTGATAATGCGTGCATAAAAATGATAATACCTGATAATGCATGCATAAAAAAATACTTTGCTTCGAAACATTTTAAGTAAAACTAAAGAAAATGTATAGACATAGAATGAAAATTCAGAACATAAGAAAAGCGAAAAGAGTGGGTGAAAATTTCCAAAAAAAAAGCACAATTTTGCACTCAGAGGCCAAGTAGATACAAATAATAAAATAAAATAAAACATTACATAATTTATCTATGATGAATTATATATATATATAAATTAATTATTCAGAAGTTTTCTGCTAATTGAAAAGAAAATTTTTGATAGTACTTGGTGAAACTGCTACTATTTTATCAATCAATTTAACAATTCACAAATTTTATATAACAGTTCATTGCTATCATATGCTTATACTTATGAGCAAAAGAGGAAATTTCAAATAATTCAACATACAGCATGCATTTATTATATTTAGTATTAAAATTCTCTTACAGTTAAGTCCTATGTCATGATAGGTGACAATTGCTGGCTTGCTTTTCTCCCCTTGAATTGCCACAGTAATTGTACCAAATTCAGTATCAATTCTATCTTCCTAAACATGTGGAATAGCACAAGAAATATTTGTTTAATGGATCACTATTTTTTCAAATATATATAGCTCCCAAATTTAATTTCACATCAGTAGTTTAAAATTTATAAGAAAAAATTTTTAACACTTGTATAATTACACTAAAAAAGAATAATACTAGAATAATAGTCACTAGAAAAGTTTTGAGAGAGTGGAGCTGGCAGAGTCACAGTAGCAGGGTGCACGATTCAGTAGTACCATTCTGTTGTTAAAGTGGTACCAGTAAGAAGCTTGTCAGATCACTGTGCCATTTTTATTATTGTGTCCTCATAAAAATATTAGCTGAAAACACTGATTTGTGTTCAACGGCTAGAGAATTTTGTCAAAGAAAATAACAATTCTCCATAATTCAATGGCTTTTATTATTTTGGTCCAATATCACTAGCTCAACCATTACAAAGGGCTTTCAGAAGATTGAATTTTCCTGTGGAGAACAATTCCTTGCATGAAAATGAAAACAATGGGGAATGTGATCATCAAATTTTAGAGGAATTTAACCTGCAACCTGCCGATGAGGGAAAACATGACAATACTCTTGTTGTGCATGATGAAATAGAAAATGGTGGGATTGTAACCTTAAGTTAGTTTTGTATACACAACTGGAATTGGATGTAAGTGACATTGATAGTCAAGAGGAGAAACAAGATGAAGAATTCTGCAAAATTTAGAGATGTTTAACTTGCACTTTTTCACCTGAAATCTCACTGTTACCATAATGCTAACCACATACTTCAGAAAGAAAAAGCCAAGAATAAATAAAAGATGTTTTTTGCTAGCTGGAATTAGAGGATAAAGAAATATTAAATTTATGGCTCATTTATTAAGTGTACACACCGTATACTTAACATTAAATTAACGTTTGCAATTTAAGTATGGTCCCTTTTCATTCCTTTAGTGTTATGTTATTAGCTTTATATACAGTATATAGTACAAAATCATATTCTAAAATATAGATTATACTATTATGTGAAGAGTATGTTTTTTCTGTTAAATGTGTTTTTTTTTTACATATCATGTGGGCAAAAAGAATTTTGATGATGTGAATTTCCATAAGTTGGACAGTTCTCTACACAACAAGTATCAAAAATCATAAAGGTTTTATTATTAAATTTCATTAAACCTTAGTTCTATTTTTAGTAAAAGGTTCAATCAATTAAATGGCAAAATAAAAAAGAATAACAGAAAAATCTGGTTTCTACTTAGGCATTAACAACACTTTGATTAGTTATATATCCACACCAGCAGAAAGTTATTCAAGGGAATGGTAATTTACTGCATATAAATACTCTTTATAGAGTTCTGAATGATTAATTCTCATAGCTTAACATGGAAATTTCCATGAGCTAATTTTAAAAGGTAAAAAATCAAATGCTGGAAAAAACAGTCACTTAAAGATAAAAAGATATAGGCATGGCATAATTTGTAGACATTTCACTGCTTTACAACACAGGCTTATTCCATATATATGGTAACAACAATCTATCATGCCCCAACTTCCATTTTATGACTAATAAAAAAATTTCACTATACAGTAATCATACTTGTAAATGTTCAAGTCACCAAGGTAAAAGACAATATGTAACCTAAATTAGCTTTGCTCAGAGTAACAAAAATTTCACATCTCAAGAATAATTTTCACCAATTCATCCCTAATTTTTCTGTATGCTAAGAAGCAGCTTACACACCTCTTGGTCTTTTTTAGAAAGCTTTATCTTTTAAACTTATCTGTATGTGCTAAATACATTGTTCAGATGTTCTCAAGTGCATTAAAGGTTTTCTGAAATGTTAGTCAAAATTGACCAGTATTCCTAATAGCCAAATGTTATACTAGTCAAATGTCTGAAATATTTATTTAAAGTTAAACAGTTCAGGCAGAATTAAGAAGATATTGTTTATCATGAATGAACATCAAAAATAATCTCAATGATAATAATGCAGTAAGTTTGAGTCCCATTTTATATTTCATTAAATAGAAAGAATCGGAAAGTAGCAAATAGTTAAATACTTTACTCAGTGTAGTGTTGCTGAATCTTTTTTTACAAATAGTACTTCAGAACAATGATGGCACAGAATACACTTTACACATTAAAATCCCTTTTACTCATGACTGAAACATAAGTGAAAATTCTGAAACTCAAAAACTGAATGTGTGAAGATGTCAAATATTAATCTCTTGCTTGAAGCAGAGATTCAAAACTTGAAAATATTTTACCATAGTGCATAATTCACAGTATGTAAATTTAGTGAAATAAAATAATTAGTCAAATATTTCCAATTAAAAATATATAAAAATATTAGAAGAAACTCAAATTATGATGAAAGTAACTGCTAAAATAGTAATACACAAATTACAGTGCAATGAAGTTAAATAAAAATCACATTTGTTTGTTAACACTACCAAATCTAAACAATAAAAACAACATTTTGTACAATCTGATGATTGAGATGGTTACTGGATGCATATATTTTGCAAAATAAATCACTTAATTCATTTAGATAATAGGTTATATCTAATTATACCTATTATCTAAATAATTTTATTCTAATAAATTTATATCTTAATAATTTTAATAATTATATATTTATTTATATAAATAATTAAACTCTTTGCATAGCTACTAACATTAAGAGATACACTATTTATTGTACACAAAAGTAGTTATAAATAAAATATTGATGTTTGCATAGTATGGCCCATAACACAAAAAATTTAAAAAGAATGATAGAGATTACATTCCTTTCTCAGGTGGCATACATTGTATTGCCAATGGCAGTACCAAGCTAAAAATACCGGTTCTCATCCGATCACCAAAGTTAAGCAGCTTTGGGTGTGGTCAGTACTTGGGAGGGTGACCACCTGGGAACACGTGCAGTTGGCAAAAAATCTGAGGACCTGCCATCCTCACAGATCCTCCTACTATGGCGTATTAAACTGACAGGTTCCTGTCAGACCTCTGTGGCAACCAGCTGCTTGAGGAGATATTTATTTTATTTATTTATTATATATTGAATTAATGATCCTGAAAGAATAATATACTCTACCGACAAATACAAAGGAAAAACTTACCAACTTTTCCAAACCTCATTAAAAGAGTACACCACAGATATTTGTAAAGAAAAAACTGCATTTTTCTGCAGTTAATATTGAAGAACAGTATATAATATAGAGTGAAAAAAAAAACTATCATCAGCATGGCATTAACATGTTCTCTGCTACCTTGATACCCATACTTAGAGATGCCACTGGAAAAAGCAAGTCACACACAGATAACTTTAACCTCAATCCAAGTGCTTCTAGGGCAAGGATAGCTAATAACTACTGGTTCAGATGGGGTTGCAAATACTTGACGATGCACAAACATACATGTCATACATATTAATGAAATAATGCACTAATACGAGCAGAATGACATACATGTGTCAAGTAGCAGCAAATGTGTTAATCATGCAAGATATCATACTACATAATACAAGAATAAATCTTTATTATCTAGATATAAGATTGCATCATATGCATCACCTTCACCTTACTGATTTTGGCAATCTTCACTTTCCACTTGGCAAAGTAGTCAGCTGGACACCAAGAAACATTACAATCTTTGCAGATGGCAGTGGAACATTCTAGTTGTACACAATATATTCAGTCATGCCATTTGGTCTTTTAAAAGTTTAACCAACATCTGTTAAATTATAAAAGTTACTCTACAACTATATATTAAGATGTTATTTGACTACATTAATGTTTCAACTTTATTTAATTTCAGCCCTGTTACTGACTCACACTGAGTATTAAAATTCAGTCATGAATCTTCTCTTAGCAATAACTTCCAAGAATGTAGACTTTTCAATATTAATGCCATCTAATATCATGTGCTCAGTTTGATTCTTCAACCTGAACTATCATTAACAATGGTGAATTTCTATCATCTCATCATTTACTATCACTTATAGATCACTTATATATGTCACTCATCTCATCATTTACTATCACTTATAGATCACTTATATATGTCACTCATCTCATCATTTACTATCACTTTTATCATTAGTTTTTACAATAGAAAAATAAATAAAAATAAATAAATCCCCTCTCAAGCAGCTGCTTGCCACAGAGGTCTGTGAGGATGGCAGGACCTCCGCAGAAAATAACATGAACATACATGCCTACCCGGGGCTCGAACCCAGGTCCCTTAGATCGGTAGCCAAGTGTGCTAACCACTCGGCCACGGGACGGCTTTACAATAAAAAGTTCAATAAATATTTAAACTTTCTATTGCTACATTACCAACTAACAATGGAGATTCTCTTCAATCATATAAGTTTTTATCATAAATATCTACCATTATACTTCAATAATAGATAATTCATCCACTATGTAAATGGTTTTTTTTGTAAACTACAACTTGTGCACCTATTAACATTCCAGTACTTTATTTGATCACAAGATCCTACAACCAGGTGTTTTTATCATTTAGATTTTCTACAGTGTTAATAAAAAATTAAATATTTTTTAAATTATTGTTTTAAAAAAATGAAAAACTTTATTATGGATTTTTTTACCTGACTACAGGAGTCGCTCCGAGATAAGGAACGAATGAGAGGTTGATGGGGCTCAATGTTCTTTAACTCTATATCATCCATTATAAGAGCTGGTATTTGCTGTAAAAAAATTATTTTGATGCTTCCAAAATATATCAAGTAAAACTGCAATATATGAAATTAAATTGCAACTGCAAAAATTTATATTAATTTCATTAAATAGAAATGTTTAAATTTGCTTAAAAATTCAAAGATCTGAATTTAATAAAGAGCATTAAATTAGATTATTTTTAGTTTTAGTTTGTGTACGTACCAAATGATGCCAGGCTTGTGATCTCAGTTCCCAGGTTCAAGTACTGCCGGCTAGTGTTGAGATTTACCTCCATAAAACTCACCACCCTGACATTGGTCAGCAGGGGACACTGATGGGCTTGGAAAGGCTGCCATCTGTCGGATGGGAGTTACGCTATGACCCTGTGTGCAGGAGAGCCATACCTTGGGCACAATAAAAAATACACTGGATGGCCTTGACAGGAGGCTATCATCTGTCTCCTAACAGCTATCCAGTGGGTCCTCTATCCCAACCTTCTTTGAGTCCTCAAGGTCCTTGTGTGACCTGGCCATTTAGCCCATTATGTATAAAAAAAGTGAAGTTCAGAGGTAAAATAACCCAAATCCTGTCAGAATATGCAATTGGCCACTTTATAGGAAAATTTTTCTATAAAGTTATTAGTTTATGTTGAAATTTATCTATAAATATCCATTTATGAAGTCGTAGAACTGGGTTGGGATAGGAAACCCAGATAGCTATTAAAAGGAAGCTGGAAACTTCCTGTAAAGTCCACCCAGCATATTTTCAACATGTACCAAGTGTGCTCTCCTACACATACTGGTTTACTAGTACTACAAAAGAGATCGACTCTTAAATGAGCAAAGAAAAAAAATTTCCATTAGCCGGATGGTATCCAAACTGAAAACCTCCTGATAACATGCCAGGTGCTCTGACCACTGATCAAGATCTCCTCTATTGGTGGCTTTAACCATTTAGGGTCCCTGACAAATATAGATGTTGATAGAATCTGAAATGAGAAGCCAGGCATCTATGCTCATTTTAAATACAACAAAAAAAACTTCAATTAAAAAAAGACTTCGGTTTGAAAATTTTCTAACACAGAAAAATATGCAATTCAATCTTGGAAAATAATATACTTTTTTTTTTAACTTAGTGCACATTTTATAATATAAATAATTTGTTAAAGCCACCTGATTGCTACTTCTTAGAAGCGCTATATGGCATTGCTGATTTGTTTGTTAATTTTTCTCTATGCTGAAACAACCTCTTGATTTAATCTAAGTTTGATTTGAACTATTATCAAAATATTTTTTCTTAAATTTTTGCAAATCTCCTAAAAAAATTAATGAAAAAGCTGCTATTTTTAAAAATGGAAGATTTTGGAAATAATTATGAAATAGGTACATCCATTCCCCCCCCCCCCTGCCTCCACTTTACACTCTTTTCCTTCTTAAATCTATTTCAATATTCCTATAATTATTTTTATCATTTATCCCAGCATTTTATGCACTGTTCTCCACTCTTCAAATGAAAATGTAACTAAAACTATAAGTAAAAAGGGTTCTGCCTCTTAGCCAGAGTTTGTTGTGAAGACTGCCTCAAAATCACAGTAGAGCAGGTGCCATGACCTAGTTAAATGCTAACATGAACAATCAAGTGGCTGCACAGTGGATTGTTTACAACGAGCTTTGTTCTTACATAATGGATAAGTTACCAGTATATGTTTTACTATATTCTAGCAAAAGTTTTCTGCTGACAGGGCTCAATAATTCTGGGCTTAGAAAGTTGAGCGTGAACTCATCTCTAATAGCTACAATGATAAGAAATTTCTGCTATATTTTTTTATCTTTTTTCATTTAACATGGAAACAACTAGCTATGTCAGGTTGCACTATTCTTACCCACATATCAATGACCACTCTTTAACAGTTTACATATTCAAAGAAGAAATAAAATTCTATTACAGAGTAAAGAATATAAAAAAATCAGTTTAGAAGCTCCAATCTAGAGGAGGTATGTTTCACCTTTTTCCCTCTCATCTTAATACACTTATACAATATTGATAATTAAAAATAGAAAAAAATGTGCCACTGTCACATTTTTGTATAAATATGTGTGGTCACAGAGTTAATGACAGTACATGTTATGTCAAATCAAACATTTGCAACTGTTTGACATACATAAACAGTCATTTTAGCCAAAAGTTTAGATACTTTTGGTAGTATGAGTATTTTTCACTTTATTTTTCTTTTCATTAACATATAAAGTAAAAAAAAATACCTCTACTACAAAACAAAAATGAATTCAATTTTTGAAAGCACAAGTTTCATTACAACAAATTGGACATGGGCCACCAACAACCCATGGTTATTCTAACACATCTCTATGTATACTTTAAGCTTCGACATTATACGTTTCCTGAGCACCGCCATCTGTTGGGGGGGGGGGGGGGGTGTCGGTAGCGCACCAGGCTCGTAATCTGTAGTTCCCAGGTTCGAGTCCCAGTTGGGTCAGCGTTGAAATTTATCTCCGCAAAATTCCCCGCCCTGCCCACGGTCAGTAGGGGACACCGATGGGCTTGGAAAGGCCGCCGTCCGTCGGATGGGACGTTAAGCCGTGGCTCCGAGTGTGGGAAGCCATATCCTGTACACGTTAAAGAACACACTGGATGGCCTTGACGGGAGGCTACCATCTGTCTCCCAACAGCTGTTCCAGTGGGTCCCCTCCCCCAACCTACTCTGAGCCTTCGGGGTCCATGTGACCTGGCCATTTAGCCTATGGTGTGCAAAAAAGTGCTGCTCAGAGGTAAAACAACCCAACCCAAAGCCATCTGTTGGGCTGAAGACTGTGAAAAGCTCCCTGGCAGTTATTTTTTAATCTTCAGGATTAAAATACTATATTTAAATTGAGCTGTTCTTTCATGCAATCCATATTGAAGTTGACTTGGTTAGAAAAAAAATCAACACTTAATAACATATGAAATGTGGCCTAATATATATGTTTGATACTACCAGTTGATCCAAAAATACGGTGCAGAAGTAGAACGATTTGACGTTGTTTTCATCTGTTGCAAAGCCTACTGAAAATAGTTTCTGTAATTTTTGATTTCTTTGTAAACATATGTAACAAACACATATAATTGGAATCTTCATATTAATGTTTAGGTATGTTTTTTATACATTTACTATTCAAAAACATAACTTAAAAGTATAAAAATCAAGTAAATGTCTTAATGCAATTGAAATATGAAAATCGATAGTGTATATTTTTTAGTTCACCTGTCAGATTCTTTTAAAAAGTAAATAGGGGAACTTACTTGAGAATTTCTCAGACTTTACACACTTCAAGTCCTTTTAGATTCTAATCGATTTTCATTTATTGTACAATAATCAATTCTGATGCAAACGAAAGAAACAGGTTTCAACTTTATACAAATATTTATAACTACGACTCGTATAATAGAACTTCTGCTGTGACGAACTTTACAGAGGTGTTGCCACGCAGAGCAAACCAATTTCAATTTTACTCAACGCTGTAGTCGTCCCATGGCCGAGTGGTTAGCGCGCTTGGCTACTGATCTAAGGGACCTGGGTTCGAACCCCGGGTAAGGCATGGCTGTTTGTGTCGTTTCTCTGCTGAGGTCCTGCCATCTTCTCAGATCTTCTACTATGGCATATAAACTGACAGGTTTCTGTCAGACCTCTGTGGCAAGCAGCTGCTTGAGGGGGTATTTATTTATTACTGTTTTAAAAGATTGTGTATGAGCTTAACCAACAATGATCGGCAGTGATAAGTGCTGACGGTTTAATGTGTACTAAGCGTACATACAAAATTCTCATGCAGCCATGGGTTACGGAGATCCTACGAGAATGTGCAATTTTCCTCTCCAGATATGCTTCTTCTGAGTTATAGCTGCTGCATTTGGCGACTGTAGGCCAATTCTAGCAAATATCCTGTTTCACGTTGTCTGCACATCGCATCCTGTCTTCCCTTCTTCCTGAAACCTTTAGGCACAAAATTCATAATCCTGTTTACCAATTTGTATCTATGCATACGGGCAACATGTGACTCAAAAGAAGTTGATGACTCCTTCTTCTAACCATTATAATTGGAGAATGTAAAAAAATTGGCGTGTACATCTAAACACTAAAATGAATAATAAATAAATTTCTCCTCAAGCAGCTGCTTGCCAAAGAAGTTTGACAGGAACCTGCCAGTTTAATACACCATAGTAGAAGGTCTGTGAGGATGGTGGAACCTCAGCAGAAAGACAAATACAATCATCGATGCCTTACCCGGGAGTCAAAACATGCTTAAACACAGGTCCCTTTAATCAATAGCCAAATGCTAACCACTCGAGGCTGTATAATAGTTTGGTTCTTTCTAAGGTTAGTCATGGTAGCGAAATATGGACCCTTTGTAAGCAGGACAAGAAGAAACTTGATGCCGTTGATTCTAGATGCTTGAGCAGTATCTTGGTAAAGTATCTTGTACTAAGCATTGAAGGGTAATAAACTTCGACCTTACTGATTCCTCGTACTTTTAAACAATCTGCATAAAAGAAAATACATACTACAATTAGAAGAAACGGTTTAGCTAATTAAATGGCAGGTAATTGTTCAGTGGTTGCCGTCCCTCTGACTAGTGTTTCAAAATTACGAAACTGTTCCCAATGTTCAAGCCATCCAGCGACAGAAAAATTAGATTGTTTCGCTGCTAAATAAGGAACTTGCTTACAAATTCCGAAAAAGAGCAGACTCTAAAGGATGGCATACTGTAACTTAAGGCATTCTTTAAAAAATATTTGTTATACCAATTGTTGTCCTTAAAAAACTTCGATGTACTCAAGACCTATTACCTACGTTCTCTGAAATTCGAAAAATTTTCTCAGATGAATGAATGAATTGCAGGTAAGTCTGCAAAAGCTAGTCTCTTAAGAAGTCTCTTAAGAATAAGTAGCCTGCACACTCCTATGTAGTTGTCTTCGAAATTTTCAACTTATCAAGCATGAATACAATTTCCCGCCTATTTTCAGGTGGTAGAAATGTATTCATACTTGATAATTTTTTCACCATACTGGAATTTAAATGGGAAGTGAAGGTGGTAGGCCCTAACTATGATATCTACATATCAGTGGTTCTCAACCTTTTATGCTTCACGTACCCCCTGGAAATGTGTATGTAACTTGCGTACATACACATTTCCAGATAATATAATAGTGCCAACTTAGAGACTTTTGTTACTAGACCTAGCGACTTTTGAGCTCTCACGACATACCCCAAAAAATTTTACCGCTTACCCCACGTTGAGAACCCCTGATCTACAGAGTGATTCAAAACTTATCGTTCAAATTTCGTGGGGAGGTAGGGAATACGTCAGGAAACCGATTTCACATAGGAAAGTATGTCCGCAAATGTACGCATGCTTATGTAGAGGGCGCTGTGTGTACCTAACCAGTGTACAGCTCGCCCGACCACTCCCGCTGTCATCAGTGTACGAGCTGACTTACTAGTGATAAGATGAATCGTTTTACGCATCAAGAGCTAGCGGATATGCATCTCGCATATGGGGCAGCTGGCGAAAGCGGCCACCGAGCTAGGCAAGTTTACGAAGACCGATACCCCAACAGAAGAATACCGCACCATCAAATGTTTGCATGTGTGCATCGCAATCTGCGCGAACGTGGTTCACTGCGCAGCAACATGCAGGATACGGGGAGAAGACGACTGACGCAGACTGTCAATGTCGCAGAACAAGTCCTACAGTCCGTCGAAGATAATCCGAATACCAGCACGCGAGCTATTGCTCAGCAGCTTGGGGTCTCTCAGTCAGCAGTGTGGCAGATACTGCACGAGGAACGTGTGCATCCTTACCATCTGCAAAGGGTGCAGTTACTGCATCCTGATGATTATCCGAAGCGTGTAGAATTTGCACAATGGTTCATGCAGAAAGGTGCCGTAGACCCCAGTTTTCCAGCTTCTGTCCTTTTTACAGATGAAGTTTCATTCAGTCGTGAAGGTGTGTTCAATACACACAATTCACATGTGTGGGCTTACGACAACCCGCATGGTACGAGAAGTCACGCTGCGTAACATCGTTTTTGCCGTAAATGTGTGGGCTGGAATCATTGGTGACTGTTTGTTGGAACCTTACTTGCTATTGCCCCGATTGGACAGCCGGAAATACCTAATATTTCTCGAGACAGTGTTACTGACTTTTCTGGGCGCTGTTCCTGCGCATATCCGCCGAGATATGTGGTATCAACATGACGGGGCTCCAGCCCATAGCACAATTGTTGCGCGTGATTACCTGAACCGAACATTCGGAGCTCGATGGATCGGTAGAGGTGGACCGATCGCTTGGCCACTCAGGTCACCTGATTTATCGCCCATGAATTTCTTTTTGTGGGGGACCATGAAATACCATGTGTACGAGACCCCCGTCGACAGTGAAATGGACCTGGTTGCACAAATAGTGGCCGCCGCAGGCATTGTCCGTGATATGCCAGGCGTTTTTGAAAATGTTCGGCGGTCAATGCAACGGCGTTGTGAATCCTGTGTCCGTGTATATGGTCGCAATTTTGAGCACCTTCTGTGAACCTGTACTTTACCTTGTTGGAATAAAAGTCACATTCGTTACCACTTAACTGTACTGTTTCCTTGTGTTCACTTTACTTGTCCATTTTGTTCATGTAGATGACGTTTGCGGACATACTTTCCTATGTGAAATCGGTTTCCTGACGTATTCCCTACCTCCCCACGAAATTTGAACGATAAGTTTTGAATCACCCTGTATATTATTGATACCACCATCCCAATTTAGTAGAAATCAGTTATCACCAAATGTAATTTTTATTTCACTATTATTTTTCAATATACAGTGATACGAAATGAATTTAGGGGATTCATCCTCATCATTTTGCCATGATAGGGATTCTAACCCAAATCCCCCAGTAACATGCCAGGTATGCTAACCACTATACTATCAACGGCTAACTTTTTTCTTCAGCTAATATGACATATAAATGTTCCCGCATTGTTAATTTGATTCGCTCGTGGTGCCATCTTTGTCGGGTTGTGGGTTGGGTTGTTTTACCTCTGAGCAGCATTTTTTTGCACACCATTGGCTAAATGGCCAGGTCACATGGACCCCGAAGGCTCAGAGAAGGTTGGGGGAGGGGACCCACTGGAACAGCTGTTGGGAGACAGATGGTAGCCTCCCGTCAAGGCCATCCAGCATGTTCTTTAACGTGCACAGGTGCAACGTTAAGCCGTGGCTCCCGCACACGGGGCCATGGCTTAACGTCCCATCCGACAGACGGCGGCCTTTCCAAGCCCATCGGTGTCCCCTACTGACCGTGGGCAGGGTGGGGAATTTTGCGGAGATAAATCTCAACGCTGACCCAGCTGGGACTCGAACCTGGGAACTACAGATTGCGAGCCTGGCACGCTACCGACTGAGCCACTCCCGCCTCTCTTTGTCGGGAAACGGACAACTAAGTTTTCCGTGTTATATATTTATTATTTAACATTTGGCACTCCCGCTCATGGCATTAAATCATTTAAATTATTGCACCACATTGTTTGCTCACTGCTGTACAGGGGCGGGGTGGCTCAGTCGGTAGCGCGCCAGGCTCGTAATCTGTAGTTCCCAGTTTCGAGTCCCAGCTGGGTCAGCGTTGAGATTTATCTCCGCAAAATTCCCCGCCCTGCCCACGGTCAGTAGGGGACACCGATGGGCTTGGAAAGGCCGCAGTCCGTCGGATGGGACGTTAAGCCGTGGCCCCGTGTGCGGGAGAGCCATACCCTGTGCACGTTAAAGAACACGCTGGATGGCCTTGACGGGAGGCTACCATCTGTCTCCCAACAGCTGTTCCAGTGGGTCCCCTCCCCCAACCTTCTCTGAGCCTTCGGGGTCCATGTGACCTGGCCATTTAGCCCATTGTGTGCAAAAAAGTGCCGCTCAGAGGTAAAACAACCCAACCCAACCCACTGCTGTACAAAAATGGATTTATTGCCTGGAAGGTTTCATTAGGGTGTTGCTAGGATTTCAATCCAACACCCAATTTTAAAGTCTTCTTTTGTGTCATCAGCTGAGATAACTAAGTAACACAGATTATAACAGATTCTGCTGCTCTTTTAAGTTAACGATCTGGATAGGCAGGGGATTATTTAGCACTGGCTGAAGAAGTATACACAGTCGTATCAGAATAATATGACCCCCCCATTCCCATTATTAGGAGGTAGTCATATTATTCTGATACGACTGTGCATTTATGAAGCAACTATTTCACCAATGAAGTAGAGCAAAGATAACAGTTTTGATTTCTTTCTTCACTACGAAATCTTGTAAATACACTGGTGTCAAAAAGTTAAAGTCGGCATTGAAGATATCTCTATTGGGAACTTGTTTGAAGTACACTACACCCTCAAAATTTCCACCAAACACAAAACGCTGCGTTCGTTTCGAATCGTCCCATCTTTAGGACAAGAAATGTGGGCTTGCCTGGGTCAAGCCACTGATTTTAGGTGTTCGGTTTTGAGAGCAGCACTTTGAGAAACATCAATTATTTCCATCACTCAAAAAAATTCACGGCTACGGTGCAGTATTGGGTTCTCAGCCGCCACGTTGTATCTCCAGGAAGTTTCTCCAGGACTGTAACGTTGAGTTGCGATATGATATCTATTCGCATGTTCCAATGTTTATCTTTATCTCCGCAAAATTCCCCGCCCTGCCCACGGTCAGTAGGGGACACCGATGGGCTTGGAAAGGCCGCCGTCCGTCGTCCGTCGGATGGGACGTTAAGCCGTGGCCCCGTGTGCGGGAGAGCCATACCCTGTGCACGTTAAAGAACACGCTGGATGGCCTTGACGGGAGGCTACCATCTGTCTCCCAACAGCTGTTCCAGTGGGTCCCCTCCCCCAACCTTCTCTGAGCCTTCGGGGTCCATGTGACCTGGCCATTTAGCCCATGGTGTGCAAAAAAGTGCCTCTCAGAGGTAAAAGAACCCAACCCAAAATCCAATGTTTATGACTGATATATGGTGTTTAGAATAGTTCTCTCTAATGAGATTATTTGTTTTCGCAGCTTTTCTTAAGTTGATTCTTTAGCGATGAGTGTTATTAAGGAAATTCACTTTAGATTTTTCTTTAAGTGCGAAACGAGGTTTCATTGTTTAGCTATAAGCGTTGTTAATGAAATCTTTTGATGAGATTATTTATTTTTGGGGCTTTTTTTTTTTCAGTAAGGAACAAGGAGTTATTCTTTAGCGATAAGAGTTGTTAATAAAATCTAATTTTGATTAAATTGTTTAATTTTCGGGGTCTTTTTTAAGTGCGAAACGAGGGTTCATTTTGTAGCGATAAATGAAAAAATAAATACCCCTCAAGCAGCTGCTTACCACAGAGGTCTGACAGGAGCCTAAGTTTATATGCCCCAGTAGAAGACCTGAGAGGACGGCAGGACCGCAGCAGAAAACAACACGACATCCATGCCTTAACCCAGGCTCTAAGGGACCAGGGCTCGAACCCAGGTCCCTTAGATCAGTAGCCAAGCGCACTAAACACTGGCCACGGGACGAGCGTTGTTAATAAAATCTTGTTTTGATGAGTTATGAATTTATATATATATATATCCTCAATACGCATCTTAAGGTAGATGCAGAACGGACTACTTTAACCATTCAGACGTTTTTTTCACCACAGCGAAATAAAACAAGATGGCGGCTGAGGACCCAATATTGCACTTCTGCCCAATTCGCTTGATGAAATGGTGGTTGGCGTTATTATGTGTCCCCCCTCCTTCCAAAAAATTCTCTGGATACGATTATGTTACCTTACAAACAATCCTGCACACTTCGATATGATGGTTTGCTTGTTCAGTAGTCAGTTCACGTGGAACACTTGTTGTTGTCATCTCTTTGCTACCATACTGATGCATTGTAGATCCCACACTATAGTTGATTGTGAGCATACGAGTTTGGACGAGAGCCTGTGAGTGCTTATAGATGGATCAGCTTCAACACAGTGGTACAGAATTCTGCGATCTACCGATCATGGCTTACTTTCGAAGCTCCTGTCACCACTTTTGAACGTCTGGAACCAAGCTTGAGAGCACGAATGGAGATTTCCCTATCATCTTCCACTTCACATATTTCTTGAGCTGCTTTGCTACTCTTCAATCCTTTTTAACAGTAATGACGTAAAATTGCACAAATGTCAATACTTAAGTCATTCATTGTGCAACGTTCCTAACGATGGAAACAAAAGACTCCAATACTTGAAATAGTTATGGACTGATGCAGTGAATTTGATACTTTCCCTTAGACTGTAGTTCAGCGGTATGAAAATATAGCGCAGTAATGAGTCATCATGCATATTTTGCATGGCGAAAAACGCACAAATTTGGGGCGGGGATGGCTCAGTCGGTAGCGCACCAGGCTCGTAATCTGTAGTTCCCAGGTTTGAGTCCCAGCTGGGTCAGCGTTGAGATTTATCTCCGCACAATTCTCAGCCATGCCCATGGTCAGTAGGGGACACCAATGGGCTTGGAAAGGCCGTCATCCGTCGGATGGGACGTTAAGCTGTGGCCCCGTGTGTGGGAGAGCCATACCCTGTGCACATTACAGAACACGCTGGATGGCTTTGACGGGAGGCTACCATCTGTCTCCCAACAGCTGTTCCAGTGGGTCCCCTTCCCCAACCTTCTCTGAACTTTCGGAGTCCTTGTGACCTGGTCATTTAGCCCATGATGGCAAAAAAGTGCCGCTCAGAGGTAAAACAACCCAACCCAACGCATAGACTTATGAATCACCCTAGAATTTCATCGTCCACAACTCTCCATTTGTTACCTTTGAAGCCAGTTGATTTCTAAACAGGTCTGACAGGAGCATGCTAATATGATACTGAACGAATACTGTTGAAAATCGAGATTTAGGCATATTTGATTTCTGAGCATTATCTTCAGTCAAATTTTTCCATAAAAAAAGTTTTATTGTAGAGGACAGATGGTAGGACAGATGTAGAGGACAGAGGCTACCATCTGTCTCCCAACATCTGTTCCAGTGGGTCCCCTCCCCCAACCTTCTCTGAGCCTTCGGGGTCCATGTGACCTGGCCATTTAGCCCATGGTGTGCAAAAAAGTGCCGCTCAGAGGTAAAACAACCCAACCCAACCCTCATCACATTTCCAACCTAAACATTGGGCTTGTTCAAGCAGGAATGAACATCAAGGGTTGCTTTACCTCTGAGCATAACTTTTTTTTGCATACAATGGATTAAATGGCCAGGTCACGAGGACACGAGACCATGTCATGAGGAAGGTTAGAAGAGGGGACCCACTGGACAGCTGTTAGGAGACAGATGGGAGCCTCCTGTCAAGGCCATCTAGTGTGTTCTTTAACTCACAGAGTATACTCTCCTGGGGCGGGGTGGCTCAGTCGGTAGCGCGCCAGGCTCATAATCCGTAGTTCCCAGGTTCGAGTCCCAGCTGGGTCAACGTTGATATTTATCTCCGCAAAATTCATCGCCTTGCCCACGGTCAGTAGGAGACACCGATGGGCTTGGAAAGGCTGCTGTCCATCGGATGGGACGTTAAGCCGTGGCCCCGTGTGCGGGAGAGCCATACCCTGTGCACGTTAAAGAACACGCTGGATGGCCTTGACGGGAGGCTACCATCTGTCTCCCAACAGCTGTTCCAGTGGGTCCCCTCCCCCAACCTTCTCTGAGCCTTCGGGGTTCATGTGACCTGGCCATTTAGCCCATGGTGTGCAAAAAAGTGCCGCTCAGAGGTAAAACAACCCAACCACTGTTGTCAACATTAATTGACTGTCGTATAATTGTGGCTGTTATGTTCTACTAACACCACCCTGTTTCATGGGTTGTTTCTAGTTCTAGAGCTACTAGTTAGCTCTGCTAAATTTAGTACTTTTGGGTTCGACTTAGCAGCAGACCTCCCCTCCTCCCACCGGAAATCCGGTCGTCTTATATGAAATCTCAAACTTGTCTACCTGCTTTGAGATCCAAAAGAGCCGTCTTTGTATAATTTTATTTTAGCCCCATAGTATGCTTGGCTACTGATCTAAGGGACCTGGGTTCGAGCCCCGGATTAGGCATGGATGTGTGTGTCGTTTTTCTGCTGAGGTCCTGCCATCCTCTCAGACCTTCTACTGTGGCATATAAACTGACAGGCTCCTGTCAGACCTCTATGGTAAGCAGCTGCTTGAGGGGGTATTTATTTTTAGTCGTCCCGTGGCCGAGTGGTTAGCGCGCTTGGCTACTGATCTACGGGACCTGGGTTCGAGCCCCGAGTAAGGCATGGATGTTCGTGTTGTTTTTCTGCTGAGGTCCTGCCATCCTCTCAGACCTTCTATTCTGGCATATAAACTGACAGGCTCCTGTCAGACCGCTGTGGCAAGCAGCTGCTTGAGGGGGTATTTATTTATTTTTTTTAGTATATGTAGCGGTTGTTTATATTTTGGGTTGTTTAACCTCTGAATGGACCTTTTTTGCACACGATGGGCTAATGGCCAGAAGGGCTCAGACAAAGTTGAGTAAGTTAATAGCTGTTCACTGGACAGCTATTAAAAGACAGGTGGTAACCTCCCGTCAAGGCCATACAGCCTGTTCTTTAACGAGCACAAGGTATGGCTCTTACGCCCACATATTAATGTCCTATCCGACAGACGGCGGCCTGTCGAAGCCCATCAACGTCCCCTTTCTGACTACGGCATGTGGGACTTTTTGCGGAGATAAATTTGAACGCTAGCCCACGTGGGATTCGAACCTGAGAATTACTGATTATGATCCTGTTGCACAACTGGCTGAGCTCCCCCCCCCCCCCCAGCCCCTATGAGTTTGGAAAGGTCATCCGTCAGAAGGTCTTTGGAAAGATCATCCGTCAGATGGGACTTTAAGCCATGGCTCCGCGAGCAGTAGTTTTTCGCTGTGCTATCCAGTGTTTTAAAGAACACACTGAATGGCTTCCATTTGTCTCGTCATTTTAAATAACATGCTGGATGGCTTCCATTTGTCTCCTCATCGTAAAGAACACGCTGGATGAGTTCTTTTTGTCTCTTCATCTTAAAGAACACGCTGGATGACTTCCTTTTGTCTCTTCATCTTAAAGAACACTCTGGATGACTTCTTTTTGTCTCTTCATCTTAAAGAACACGCTGGATGATTTCCTTTTGTCTCTTCATCTTAGAGAACACGCTAGGTGACGTCTTTTTGTCTCTTCATCTTAAAGAACACGCTGGATGATTTCCTTTTGTCTCTTCATCTTAGAGAACACGCTAGGTGACTTCTATTTGTCTCTTCATCTTAAAGAACACTCTGGATAGCTTCATCTGTCTTTTCATCTTAAAGAACACGCTGCATGGCTTCCATTTGTCTTCTCATGTCAATGAAAACGTTGGATGGCTTCCACCTGTCTCCTTATCTTAAACAACACGCTGGATGACTTCATCTGTCTTCTTATCTTAAAGAAAACTTTGGATGGCTTCCCTCTGTCTCTTCATCTTAAAGAACACGCTGGATGATTTAATTTTGTCTCTTCATCTGAACACGCTGGATGACTTCCTTTTGTCTCTTCATCTTAAAGAACACTCTGGATGACTTCTTTTTGTCTCTTCATCTTAAAAAACCCTCTGGATAGCTTCATCTGTCTTCTCATCTTAAAGAACACGCTGCATGGCTTCCATTTGTCTTCTCGTCTCAATGAAAACGTTGGATGGCTTCCACCTGTCTCCTTATCTTAAACACGCTGGATGGCTTCCCTCTGTCTCCTCATTTTAAAGAACATGCTGGATGGCTCTCATGCATCCAGTATGCCCTTCCCGACTTTCCCTGAACCCTTAGGGTCCTTGTAACCTGGCCATTTAGCCCACTCTGTGCACAAAATGCCATTAATAGGTAAAACAACTCAACCCGTTTGAAGATCCTGAAGCGTTTAAAGAAATACTGCATCAACATGTGTTTGTTACTCTGTTAACTACAAGAAGCTGGAAAAGAGATGAAGACTATTTATGACAAGGAAGAGGCACACAAGTTGCATATTTCTTTAGGGCAAGCGTAATAAAATATTTCTCCAAGGGCATTAAAAAGCTTTGCTTAAAAGGCTTGTTTATATCGTTGTTCAAATCCATAAAAGTGACTGAAGTAATACATCTTTGCGGCAGAACAGAGAAGATAATACTCATATAATTACAGCTTCGGAAACAGAAAAGACTGTTTTATCAGCCAACAAGAACACAGAGGATTGTATTTCACTTTTGCAAGGTCACGCATCAGTGGCATTAGAACCGGAAAAATGAAAATGGGCATGGCTCGTATGTTTGTTGGGTTGGGTCGTTTTACCTCTGAGCGGCACTTTTTTGCACACCATGGGCTAAATGGCCAGGTCATATGGACCCCGAAGGCTCAGAGAAGGATTGGGGGAGGGGACCCACTGGAACAGCTGTTGGGAGACAGATGGTAGCCCCCAGTCAAGGCCATCCAGCGTGTTCATTAACGTGCACAGGGTATGGCTCTCCCGCACACGGGGCCACGGCTTAACGTCCCATCCGACGGACGGCGGCCTTTTCAAGCCCATCGGTGTCCCCTACTGACCGCAGGCAGGGCGGGGAATTTAATGAAAATGGGCATGGCTCGTACGTTTGTTGGGTTGGGTCGTTTTACCTCTGATCGGCACTTTTTGTTGCACACAATGGGCTAAAAAATAAATCACATGGACCCCGAAGGTTCAGAGAAGGTTGGGTGAGGGGACCCATTGGAACAGCTGTTGGGAGACAAATGGTAGTCTCCCGTCAAGGCCATCCAGCGTGTTCTTTAAGGTACTCAGGGTATGGCTCTCCCCGCACACGGGGCCACGGCTTAACGTACCATCCGACGGACGGCGGCCTTTCCAAGCCCATCGGTGTTTTTGCGGAGATAAATCTCACCGCTGACTCAGCTGGGACTCGAACCTGGGAACTGCAGATTACGAGCCTGGCGCGCTACCGACTGAGCCACCCCCGCCCCTCGTACGTTTGCAATAAAATCGTTCGATAGATTCCAAAAATGGCGTACCTCTGAAACTTTCCCATCATTTAGGATTGTGATGATTTAGCTCTGAGCAGCAATTGGAAGGGGTGGCACAGTCGGTAGCGCACCAGAATCGTAGGGGCGGGGGCGGCTCAGTCGGTAGCGCGCCAGGCTCGTAATCTGTAGTTACCAGGTTCGAGTCCCAGCTGGGTCAGCGTTGAGATTTATCTCCGCAAAATTCCCCGCCCTGCCCACGGTCAGTAGGGGACACCGATGGTCATGGAAAGGTCGCCGTCCGTCGGATGGGACGTTAAGCCGTGGCCCCGTGTGCGGGAGAGCCATACCCTGTGCACGTTGAAGAACACGCTGGATGGCCTTGACGGGAGGCTACCACCTGTCTCCCAACAGCTGTTCCAGTGGGTCCCCTCCCCCAACCTTCTCTGAGCCTTCGGGGTCCATGTGACCTGGCCATTTAGCCCATGGTGTGCAAAAAAGTGCCGCTCAGAGGTAAAACAACAGAACGTTAAAGAACACGCTGGATGGCCTTGACGGGAGGCTACCATCTGTCTCCCAACAGGTGTTCCAGTGGGTCCCCTCCCCCAACCTTCTCTGAGCCGTCGGGGTCCATGTGACCTCACCATTTAGCCCATGGTGTGCAAAAAAGTGCCGCTCAGAGGTAAAACAACCCAACCAGAATCGTAACTATGCCTGGGTTGAGATCTATTTCCGCTAACCCCCACCCTGCCCTCGGTCAGAAAGGGAGTCCCGATGGGTTGGGATAGACCGCCGTCCATCGGATGGGACGTTAAG
This sequence comes from Ryuthela nishihirai, assembly GCA_038380435.1. Lineage (NCBI taxonomy): Eukaryota > Metazoa > Arthropoda > Arachnida > Araneae > Heptathelidae > Ryuthela > Ryuthela nishihirai. The sequence goes on along the minus strand of JAWZYU010000034.1, from coordinate 39,122,493 downwards.
CCGTGGCCCCGTGTGCGGGAGAGCCATACCCTGTGCACGTTAAAGAACACGCTGGATGGCCTTGACGGTAGGCTACCATTTGTCTCCTAACAGCTATTTCAGTGGGTCCCCTCACCCAACCTTCTCTGAACCTTCGAGGTCCATGTGACCTGTCCATTTAGCCCATTGTGTGCCACAAAAAAATGCCACTCAGAGGTAAAATAACCAACCCAATCCGAAGACACATAGACACAAAAAAAAGGAAAAAACAAAACAAAAAAAATGCATTTCGTTAAGGAAGAGAATTAATTTTTGGTACATCTAATATTATTTAACATATGTTAATTTTTCGATGAATTTTTCCCAGGGTGGAGGGGAGCAATTTCTTCTCATGTCCACTCCCCTCCCCCACCGACACCCACGGTTATGAGGAGACCAATGGACAGAACTGAATAAGGGATTCAGTGGATAGCAGTTAAGAGACAGATGGAAACCTCTTGTCAGGCTCATCCAAAATGTTCTGTAAAGAAAACGGGGGTGGAGAGGGGATGGGGGCTCAGCCTGTAGCGCGCCAGGCTCATAATCTGCAGTTCCCAGGTTCGAATCCAGCCTCTGCCAGCGTTGAGATTTATCTCCTCAAAACTCACTGTCCTACTCACGGTCAGTAAGGGACACCGATGGTTTAGAGAGACCGCCGTCCGTCGGATGGGACGTTAAGCCATGGCTCCGGTGCGGGAGAGCCATACCCTGTACAGGTTAAAGAACACACTGGAAAGCCTTGACGGGAGGCTACCATATCTCCTAACAGCTATCCAGTGGGTCCCCTCCCCCAACTTTCTCTGAGCCCTAAGCGTCCTTGTGACCTGGCCATTTATCCCATTGTATGCAAAAAGTGTCGCTCAGAGGAAAGCAACCCAACCCCTTTCCCCGAGTGGAACATTTACCAACCTTCTCTGAGCTCTTATATAACCTGGCTGCTTAACCCATTGTATGGGTTGGGATGTTTTAACTCTGAGCGGCACTTTTTTGCACACCATGCGCTAAATGGCCAGGACACATGGACCCCGTAGGCTCAGAGAAGGTTGGGGGAGGGGACCCACTGGAACAGCTGTTGGGAGACAGATGGTAGCCTCCCGTCAAGGCCATCCAGCCTGTTCTTTAACGTGCACAGGGTGTGGCTCTCCCACACACGGGACCACAGCTTAACGTCCCATCCGACGGACGGCGGCCTTTTCAAGCCCATCGGTGTCCGCTACTGACCGTGGGCAGGGCGGGGAATTTTGCGGAGATAAATCTCAACGCTGACCCAGCTGGGACTCGAACCTGGGAACTACAGATTACGAGCCTGGCGCGCTACCGACTGAGCCACCCCCGCCCCACCCATTCTATGCAAAAAATGTGCCACTCAGAGGTAAAACAACCCAACTCCAATCAGACAAAGTTTGGTTAGTTCGTTTCGTTTTTCACCGAAGAGGTGGTTGACACCAACAAAAATTTTGAGGAGTTAAGCAATAATTTCGCTCCAAAATGCTTCTTAAGTAGGGCATTGACATAAATGAATCAAACTGCAAGAGATTTATTGCTTTATGATGTCCTATTAGACAATTTAAATGTTGAAAACTTATCAAGTGATGTCAGCAAAGATGAGTTCGTAACCTCATTCAGATAGGATGTTGCAAACGAAAACGGTTTGAGCGTTATCAACATTTTCAACTTTTATGGCATCTTAGAGGAAAATCATTACCAAAGGAGATGGCCTCAGCGTCAACTGAAATCGCTTCCTGTGTGGCCGTTCCCACAGTTCATTGTCAGATAACCCGAGTCGAACTGCAACGAAATAGCTCCCATCCATGTCATGCCATTTAATGATGAAAGCAACGGGATGGGCGTTTCTTCTTCAATAACTGTCTGCTTCAGTTGGGTGGCATTGAACACGATTTGAAGCCTTTGGCGACTCATACTTGGGTTGTTTTATCTCTGAGCTGCACTTTTTTGCACACTATGGGCTAAATGGCCAGGTCACAGGGACCCCAAAGACTCAGAGAAGGTTGGGGGAGGGGACCCACTGGAACAGCTGTTGGGAGACAGATGGTAGCCTCCAGTCAAAGCCATCCAGCGTGTTCTTTAACGTTGGGTTGTTTTACCTCTGAGCGGCACTTTTTGCACACAATGGGTTAAATGGCCAGGTCACAAGGACCCCGAAGGCTCAGAGAAGGTTGGGGGAGGGGACCCACTCGAACAGCTGTTGGGAGACAGATGGTAGCCTCCAGTCAAAGCCATCCAGCGTGTTCTTTAACGTTGGGTTGTTTTACCTCTGAGCCGCACTTTTTTTGCACACCATGGGCTAAATGGCCAGGTCACAAGGACCCCGAAGACTCAGAGAAGGTTGGGGGAGGGGACCCACTGGAACAGCTGTTGGGAGACAGATGGTAGCCTCCCATCAAGGCCACCCAGCGTGTTCATTAACGTGCACAGGGTATGGCTCTCCCGCACCCGGAGCCACGGCTTAACGTCCCATCCGACGGGCGGCGGCCTTTCCAAGCCCATCGGTGTCCCCTACTGACCGTGGGCAGGGCGGGGAATTTTGCGGAGATAAATCTCAACGCTTACCCAGCTGGGACTCGAACCTGGGAACTACAGATTACGAGCCTGGCGCGCTACCGACTGAGCCACCCCCGCCCCTTGAAAGCAAGGGGATGGGCGTTTCTTCTTCAATAACTGTCTGCTTCAGTTGGGTGGCATTGAACACGATTTGAAGCCTTTGGCGACTCATAGTTTCGAGATGTGTTTTTCAGCAGAGATTGCAGAATTCTTTTGCCATGTAGGGAAGACGAGAATAGAGGGAAGTTGTTTTACATAACGCTATCTGGCGTATATGTTACCGCTAGAGTGCAGAAATCAGTTATTCTACAGATTATCTAGGTATTGTGCAGATTAACTAGGGTGATCCGTTAACGTGCGGAAAATTGTTTCATTTCTCAAATTACCTAGGTAATCTGCTGATTTCTGCAATTTAAATTTATTTGGCAAAATCACAGCTTATGCGGATGACACAGCGATAGTGTACTCGACTGAAACTAATAATGAGTTAATGTTCAAGATAAACCATGACTTAAAAAGCATAAGAAACTGGTTTAGTAGTAATAAACTGCAAATAAATGTGAAAAAAACTAATTTTATCTATTTCGGCTTATTGAATACAAGTAAAGAGGTTGTCATAAAATACCATAATTCTGGTTGTAATTTGGTAAATGGTTGTGTATGTAAAACTATCGAACAAGTTGAATGTGTTAAATATCTAGGCATTTATGTTGAACAAAATCTAAAATGGAAGAAACAAGTAGATACAGTGTGTAAAAAATTAAGATTTATTTTGTACAAGTTATATTATCTTAAATCATGTTCTCATAAGAAGTTGTTAATTTTAGTTTATTTCGCTTGGGTTCACTCAATTTTAAGCTATGGAATCACATGTTGGGGGGGAGATTATATATCAAACCTACTCCCTCTAGTGAAATTGCAAAATAAAATTGTAAAACTAGTTTCAAATAGCAATATTAGCAATGTAAATTATCATTACATAAGCAATAATATATTACCCTTGAGAAAGTTATATTTATATAGAAGTCTTTTGTATCTACATAAAAAACAACAATTGTATTGAAAAACGGTTCATCCCATACGATACCAGATGTTCTACAAACATGTTTCATGTTTTGAAATCAAAAAAAGAAATCATCCATAAGCATTTCAATTTTATTGCACCAAAATTATGTAATTCTTTACCAAATAGTATAAAAGAAGAAAAAAGTGATTGTAATTTTAAGAAAAAAACCAAACTTTTTTTGGTAAATACTGAAAATATTGAAGACGCTTTTAATGTAATTTCTTAGTTTTTTTATCCATTGCTAAAGATTTTCGTTTACAGTAGAATTTTGTTTCTGTAATCTGTAAGAGTTGTTTTGTAACTCCTAGATTACACAGAAATACTTGTAAAATGTATGTTTGTGTGTTTTTTATTTTTAATCGTTTTTTTTTTAATTTTATTTTATATTATTTTCTTTTACTATTTTCCATCCAAATTTGATGGTAAATTTTTGTGTGTAATGTTTCTGTAAATGAGAATGGAAAATAAATATTATTATTATTTATTATTATAAAAAAAAATTTACCTGGATAATCTGCACATTACTACTAGGCACTCGTTAAAGTGAGAATAATATCTTTGCTGGAACAACAGGAACGTTTCTGTACGCTTAAATTAACATAATGTTATTTATCTAGTGTCCGAGAGTAGAGTTGAAACCAGGGTCATCTCTCTGTCAACATGAATCAGTCGTCCGAATTATAAAAAACGCCCCCAAAATGAGCAGGCCAAGAGAGAACGAATCATTTTAGTGATTCGTTATCAAGAATGAATCACTTGACCGATTCGTTCTCACTTGTCCTCCGCTCATTCGGGGCGTTTTTTATAATGCGGACAAGTGAATCACGTGACACGAAGATTCATATTCAAGAGATTCACCACTATGAGAGAAACAAACTTTTGAACTTTAACGATACGGAAGCCGTTAATGTGCACATTACCTAGGTAAAATGTGGAAAACTCTTGATTCCGCACGTTAACGGAGCAAATCAGTTAATCTGCAGATTAGCTAGATAATGTGCACATTAACGGCTTTCGAGCTTTAGCGGTAACATATATACTGACAGGCTCCGTCGGACCTCTGTGGCAAGCAGCTGCTTGAGGGGATATTTTTTTTTATACAGTGCGTGGTGCAAAATTATCGGATAATCCCCATGCTTAGTGAAGAAAAGCCGAATTGGAAACTAGGAATGTTAAACAGTAAACTTTTTATGCTGGATTGAGTTTTTTTACCTCTGAGCGACACTTTTTTGCACACCATGGGCTAAATGGCCAGGTCACAAGGACCCCGACGGCTCAGAGAAGGTTGGGGGAGGGGACCCACTGGAACAGCTGTTGGGAGACAGATGGTAGCCTCCCGTCAAGGCCATCCAGCGTGTTCTGTAATGTGCACAGGGTATGGCTCCCACACACGGGGCCACGGCTTAACGTCCCATCTGACGGATGGCGGCCTTTCCAAGCCCATTGGTGTCCCCTACTGACCATGGGCATGGCGGAGAATTGTGCGGAGATAAATCTCAATGCTGACCCAGCTGGGACTCAAACCTGAGTCACCCCGCCCTAAACTTTTTATGGGAATAAGATTAATTGTAAATTAAAGATCTAAATCAAGTCTATTTAAATCTTCAATTTGAGCAATACTCGTTCAGCATTTAAATAGTTGTGGCAACTGGAATATTTAAAATTATTAAATTATTCCATTTTTAGAAAGTTTGGCTAAAACTGACAAAAATTGAAAGAATTATCAGAGTTTTAAATTTACAATTTTTTCATTTTGATTGGGTTATTGTATCTCTGAGCGGCACTTTTTTTGCACACATTGGGTTAAATGGACAGCCCACAAGGACAACAATGGCTCAGAGAAAGTTGGGGGCGGGGACCCAATGGACAGGTCATATAATTTATGATAAAACCCGCTGCTTCGCAACTCGAGGCTGCACAACATCTTTAAGGAGATGCCAAGTTACCACTATCCACCTTCGGGGCCGAACGTGAAGTCCAGCACTCGCCAAACCTAACTATAATCTACGTCCTGGGACGCCACAAACAAGGATATAAAGACCCAAGTTGCGTTCGGCGCCCATGACGCCAGACCCACTGGACAGTTGTTAACAGACATGGAAACCTCCCGTCAAGCGTGTTCTTTAGCGTGCACAGGGTATGGCTCTCCTGTACATGGAGCTTGGGTTGTTTTACCTCTGAGCGGCACATTTTTGCACACCATGGGCTAAATGGCCAGGTCACATGGACCCCGAAGGCTCAGAGAAGGTTGGGGAAGGGGACCCACTGGAACAGCTGTTGGGAGACAGATGGTAGCCTCCCGTCAAGGCCATCCAGCGTGTTCTTTAACGTTCGGTTGATTTACCTCTGAGCGGCACTTTTTTGCACACCATGGGCTAAATGGCCAGGTCACATGGACCACGAAGGCTCAGAGAAGGTTGGGGGAGGGGACCCACTGGAACAGCTGTTGGGAGACAGATGGTAGCTTCCCGTCAAGGCCATCCAGCGTGTTCTTTAACGTGCACAGGGTGTGACTCTTTCGCACACGAAGCCACGACTTAACGTCCCATCCGACGGACGGCGTCCTTTCCAAGCACATCGGTGTCCCCTACTGACCGTGGGCAGGACGGGGAATTTTGCGGAGATAAATCTCAACGCTGACCCAGCTGGGACTATTACATGGAGCCACGGCTTAACATACCATTTGAGGGACGGCGGTCTTTCCAAGCCAGTCGGTGTTCCCTTTCTCACAGAGGTCAGGGTGGGGATTAGGGGAGAAAAATCTCAATGATGGCGTAGTCGGGACTCGAACTTGGAAACATTAGATTACACACGTGATGCGCTATCGACTAGACTAACATCTGCCCCCGTTCTTCATGACGTCTACGTGTTAAATAGTTACGGACAAGTAAGTTAAATTACCTTAATCGTTCAGCTTAACAACTCATTTCGGTGAACTAGAAGAAAGCAATAGTGAATTAAGTAAATGGCATCACGAAACACCAAACGGAGTGTTTGACAAAGACACACATGGTTAAAAAATAAAATAAATAAATCCCCCCTCAAGCAGCTGCTTACCACAGAGGTCTGACAGGAGCATGTCAGTTTATATGCCACACTAGAAGGTCTGAGAGGATGGCAGGACCTCAGCAGAAAAACGACACACACATCCATGCCTTACCCGGGACTCGAACCCAGGTCCCTTAGATCAGTAGCCAAGCGCGCTAACCACTCGGCCATGGGATGGCTCACACACGGTTACAGTAACTAAATATGTATAAAATAGTAAATAATAAATAAATCCCCCCTCAAGCATCTGCTTGCCACAGAGGTCTGACAGGAGCCTGTCAGTTTATATGCCACAGTAGAAGGTCTGAGAGGATGGCAGGACCTCAGCAGAAAAACGACACACACATCCATGCCTTACCCGGGACTCGAACCCAGGTCCCTTAGATCAGTAGCCAAGCGCGCTAACCACTCGGCCATGGGACGGCTCACACACGGTTACAGTAACTAAATATGTATAAAATAATAAATAATAAATAAATCCCCCCTCAAGCATCTGCTTGCCACAGAGGTGTGACAGGAGCCTGTCAGTTTATATGCCACAGAGGTCTGACAGGAGTCTGTCAGTTTATATGCCACAGAGGTCTGACAGGAGCCTGTCAGTTTATATGCCACAGAGGTCTGACAGGAGCCTGTCAGTTTATATGTCACAGAGGTCTGACAGGAGCCTGTCAGTTTATATGCCACAGAGGTCTGACAGGAGCCTGTCAGTTTATATGCCACAGTAGCCAAGGGCACTAACCACTCTGTCACGGGACGGCTAACGTATAATTAATTATCACACACGAACTAAAGGGTTTTTCTCACATTTATTGAAGGTAGCAGAGCTTTTGAACGAAGATGGAAATGATCGAGAGATAGGTCGATTGAGAAAGGTTCGTTGCAAAAGGAGGCAACCGGGCGTGTTACCCAAAGTCATCACGGAAAAACATTTATCACAAGGATGGCACGAAGAAAGGCAACAGGGCATTTACTCAAGAGCAGTTGTGAGACAAGGTAACATTTACTCAAGAGCAGTTGTGAGGAAAGGTAACATTTACTCAAGAGCAGTTGTGAGGAAAGGTAACATTTACTCAAGAGCAGTTGTGGGGAAAGGTAGCATTTACTCAAGGGCAGTTGTGAGACAAGGTAACATGACATTTTGTCCCTGGTTCATGTGGAGGAAGAGAACAAGGCATTCATATCAGGGTCATCCGAAGGGAAGGCAACAAGTAAATTTGTCTCATGACCATCGTGAGGAAAGGTAAGAACATGGCATTTTGTCTCAGATCCGTCGTGAGAGAAGATAAGAACATGGCATTTTGTCTCAGGTCCGTCGTGAGAGAAGGTAAGAACATGGCATTTTGTCTCAGGTCCGTCGTGAGAAAAGACAAGAACATGGCATTTTGTATTAAGTCCGTCGTGAGAGAAGACAAGAACATGGCATTTTATCTCAGGTCCGTCGTGAGAGAAGATAAGAACATGGCATTTTATCTCAGGTCCGTCGTGAGAGAAGATAAGAACATGGCATTTTCTCTCAGGTCCGTCGTGAGAGAAGATAAGAACATGGCATTTTGTCTCAGGTCCGTCGTGAGAGAAGATAAGAACATGGCATTTTATCTCAGGTCCGTCGTGAGAGAAGGTAAGAACATGGCATTTTATCTCAGGTCCGTCGTGAGAGAAGATAAGAACATGGCATTTTGTCTCAGGTCCGTCGTGAGAGAAGATAAGAACATGGCATTTTATCTCAGGTCCGTCGTGAGAGAAGATAAGAACATGGCATTTTCTCTCAGGTCCGTCGTGAGAGAAGATAAGAACATGGCATTTTATCTCAGGTACGTCGTGAGAGAAGGTAAGAACATGGCATTTTATCTCAGGTCCGTCGTGAGAGAAGATAAGAACATGGCATTTTCTCTCAGGTCCGTCGTGAGAGAAGATAAGAACATGGCATTTTATCTCAGGTCCGTCGTGAGAGAAGGTAAGAACATGGCATTTTATCTCAGGTCCGTCGTGAGAGAAGATAAGAACATGGCATTTTATCTCAGGTCCGTCGTGAGAGAAGATAAGAACATGGCATTTTATCTCAGGTCCGTCGTGAGAGAAGATAAGAACATGGCATTTTATCTCAGGTCCGTCGTGAGAGAAGATAAGAACATGGCATTTTGTCTCAGGTCCGTCGTGAGAGAAGGTAAGAACATACATTTTATTCCAGGTCCATCGTGAGGGAAGGCAACAAGGTCATCTAAAGGGAAGGCAAGAGGCAATTTTGTCTCAGGACCGCCGACAAAGCAACAAGGTATTTGCCTCATGGTCATCATGAGAGAAGTCAAAAAGGCTTTTTACTTAAAAGCTGCCCCAAGTGAAAGCAACAAGACATATTTCTTACGATCATTGCAAGCAAAGACTTTTTAGCTCATTTTGCCTAAAAGCCATCACCATGAAAGGCAACAGGAAATTTGCCCTAGGATCCATGAGACAGAAGGAAACAGAGCATTTGTCACAGTTCTGTCGTGAGGGAAGGCAACAAGGGTTGGGTTGGGTTGTTTTACCTCTGAGCGGCACTTTTTTGCACACCATGGGCTAAATGGCCAGGTCACATGGACCCCGAAGGCTCAGAGAAGGTTGGGGGAGGGGACCCACTGGAACAGCTGTTGGGAGACAGATGGTAGCCTCCCGTCAAGGCCATCCAGCGTGTTCTTTAACGTGCACAGGGTATGGCTCTCCCGCACACGGGGCCACGGCTTAACGTCCCATCCGACGGACGGGTAGAAAACAGGATAATTGCTAAAGAAGTCACGAGTGAAGGCAATAAGACATTTGACTCAGTTCCATCGAAATGGAAGGCAACGTGCATTTGACTCAGGGCATCGAAAGGCAGGCAACAGGGCATTTGCTTAACCCTTTCAGGACCATAAGGTACCTAAGAGTAAATATTAGTATGTAACAGTTAATTTTAGTTTGTTTAGACGTAAAATAAATAAAAATCATAAGAAAAATACATAACAATGTGTAGTTTTTTTGGAATTTTATGGGAAATATTTTTCCCAATGGACTATAAAGGTAACACAAATTATAGTTAGGCTTATTATGCAATGTCTTTTATTTATTGGTTTATTAGAACAAAATGTTAACTAAAATAATACAAAATTATGAAATAAAATTACTATACAAAATGATGTGCTAATTATGATATTCTGCGAAGCAATTTCTTTTGGTAGTGAGGCAAAGATGGACATTGCACATAGTACATATATTATGCGTCCTGACAGTTCTGCTTGTTTTTTTCTAAACGTTCCCGTTTACGTAATTGCGTTCGGCATACGTTCTATTTTGATATTCTGTATAAAAAATGCAGATAAGGTTATAATTAAATACGACAATCACCAATTTTAAAATGGGAAAAATGTTTCCCTTAGTCGTGAAAGGGTTAAAAGCCATCATGAGCAAGCATTACGGCAAATGATTAAAAGCTATCACGAATGAAATTAATAGAACATCTGCTTTAATATTGTTGAGAGGGAAGGCAACTAGACATTTGCACGAGCATGAGGCAATTTAGATCATATCGGTAAAAACATATATGTACATTCCCGCTGATAAGCTTTGGCTTAGTGGGATTTTTTATGTAATATAATTATAGATAATACTTATTGAAAATAAATTTGAATTGTTGTTAGGTAAAGAAACAGGGCATTCATCTCAGAGAAATCTAAAGGAAGGCAACCAGGGCCGTATTATCAAATAGGCACAGTGCAAAAAAAAAAAATCGCCTGTGTTTCTAAAATTTGTACGATTAAAACTGTGACAAAGAACTCTTCTTGAATGAATAGTAATCAAATCAGCTGTCAAGGTCTTTACATATCGTTTTCTATCTGAGAAAAATGGAGAGCGGATCGCTATCAACGCCATGCCAGAAGATTGTTTGCTTCAGCAGTCTACAAACTAGTAATAAAATTATCTCTGGCCTTTCTCCCATAAACTCTACCACTCTTTCAGTGGATTTCAAAAATTTTCAGGGTAGTCTGAAAAAAGCTCATAGAACAATCCAAGTTAAGGCATAGTAAACAAAACAAATACACAAAGGAAGTTTGACCCATCTATACCTCGAAATAGATACACCTATAACTATGCTTCCTCCAAAATACATACGAAACAAAAGTACCTAAGGCCTATAAGGATCTTAATCTGTCCCGAAGGAAACGGGGAGGGGGTAGCTCAGTTGGTGGCGCGCCAGGCTCGTAATCTGTAGTTCCCAGGTTCGAGTCATAGCTGGGTCAGCGTTGAGATTTATCTCCACAAAATTCCCCGCACTGCCCACGGTCAGTAGGGGACACCGATGGGCTTGGAAAGGCCGACGTCTGTCGGATGGGACGTTAAGCCGTGGCCCCATGTGTGGGAGAGCCATACCCTGTGCACGTTAAAGAACACGCTGGATGGCCTTGACGGGTGGTTACCATCTGTCTCCCAACAGCTGTTCCAGTGGGTCCCCTCCCCAACCTTCTCTGAGCCTTCCATGTGACCTGGCCATTTAGCCCATGGTGTGCAAAAAAGTGCCGCTCAGAGGTAAAACAACCCAACGTTAAAGAACACGCTGGATGGCCTTGACGGGAGGCCATCATCTGTCTCCCAACAGCTGTTCCAGTGAGTCCCCTCCCCCAACCTTCTCTGAGCCTTCGGGGTCCATGTGACCTGGCCATTTAGCCCATGGTGTGCAAAAAAGTGCCGCTCAGAGGTAAAACAACCCAACCCGAAGGCAACGTGCAATTTTACTTCGGAACCAGAGAGATCGAAGCAACACGATTTGACTCAGAGGATCATGCCATGAATGACGTCATCATGAGAGAAGGCTTCGTTTTTTTTTTCTTCAGCAGCATTGGTACGGAACCAACAAGTTGGCTTGTAGAGCCATATGTTTTGTAAAAAAAAAACCAACTGAACAGGTCATTTTGCCCAAAAACCACCACGAATGAATGCAACAGAACATTTGCCTTCAGATCACTGCAGGGAAGGCAACACGGGATTTTGACTCAGGGCTTCAGCTATTATAAAATAAATAAATACCCCCTCAAGCAGTTGCTTGCCTCAGAGGTCTGACAGGAGCCTGTCAGTTTAGCATGCCATAGTAGAAGGTCTGTGAGAATGGAGGGACCTCAGAGAGTTGGGTTGGGTTGATTTACCTCTGAGCGGCACTTTTTTGCACACCATGGGCTAAATGGCCAGGTCACATAGACCCCGAAGGCTCAGAGAAGGTTGGGGGAAGGGGCCCACTGGAACAGCTGTTGGGAGACAGATGGTAGCCTCCCGTCAAGGTCATCCAGCGTGTTCTTTAACGTGCACAGGGTATGGCTCTCCCGCACACGGGGCCACGGCTTAACGTCCCATCCGACGGACGGCGGCCTTTCCAAGCCCATCGGTGTCCCCTACTGACCGTGGGCAGCGCGTGGAATTTTGCGGAGATAAATCTCAACGCTGACCCAGCTGGGACTCGAACCTGGGAACTACAGATTACGAGCCTGGCGTGCTACCGACTGAGCCACCCCCGCCCCCGACCTCAGCAGAAAAACAACACGAACATCCATGCCTTATCCGGGGCTCGAAACCAGGTCCTTCTGATCACTAGCCAAGCGTGCTAACCACTCGGCTATCAGTGTAAAACTTCTTATTTAAGGATGAGAAAAAGGGATTTTCTACTAATTTTCGCTCAGGATCCCTTTGTATGGGTAATGCTGAGTCATGTGATTGAGTTTCTTTGATTCCAGAGCAGATGAAGAAATCTGGTGAGGAAATATCTGTGTCAGCATCAGTGATGCTAAGAGATTACACGTAACGAAGGGAAATGACTATTGAGTTTCAAATCAATCTTAAAAGTCAGTTCTTGTTAACGAAGTAATTGGATGACGAGCAACTATCTCTTGAATGGGGGCGGGGGTGGCTCAGTCGGTAGCGCGCCAGGCTCGTAATCTGTAGTTCCCAGGTTCGAGTCCCAGCTGGGTCAACGTTGAGATTTATCTCCGCAAAATTCCTCGCCCTGCCCACGGTCAGTAGGGGACATCGATGGGCTTGGAAAGGCGCCGTCCGTCGGATGGGACGTTAAGCCGTGGCCCCGTGTGCGGGAGAGACATACCCTGTGCACGTTAAAGAACACGCTGGATGGGCTTGACGGGAGGCTACCATCTGTCTCCTAACAGTTGTTCCAATGTGTCCCCCTCCCTCAACCTTCTCTGAGCTTTCGGGGTCCTTGTGACCTGGCCATTTAGCCCATGGTGTGCAAAAAAAGTGTCCCTCAGAGGTAAAACAACCCAACCCAAAATCTCTTGAATGAGATGAAGGAAAGAAATGTGAAAAGGATTGTACCCAGTTGCTTTACACAGAAGTGCAATTTCATTTACGAGGGTTGATCAGAAAATAAGAGTACACAGACCATATTGCACCAAGAGAACAGATAGCTCTGATTCGCAAAGTGAATGCTGTGATTGTCTACATAACACGGCAAAAAATGATTACGAAACGAACAGGGTCGTACCTACGATTTAGTTTCTGAAGTGAGATGGGTGTCTGAGAATAAGACTTGAGTAGGGTTAAAACGATATTTTACATGGAATAAAAATTTAGTTGTTTTGGGTAACTGGGTTTGAGTCCGGGGAAAGAATGGATCTTGGTGTTGTTTTTCTGCTGAGGTCCCGCATCTTCACAGACCTTCTACTATGGCATAAAAACTGACAGGCTCCTATGAGACTTCTGTGGCAAGCCATTATTTAGGCGTTCCATTGAAGCTAGGGACTTGATTTTCTAACCAAACACGGGATCGGGATGGAGGAACTCGCCTACGAAACGCTCTACGCTGCACTGCTCTAACGTAAAGAAAATTTTCAAAGTGACTCAGGGTTCTAAACCACATTCTATTCAGAGGCGGGGGTGGCTCAGTCGGTAGCGCGCCAGGCTCGTAATCTGTAGTTCCAAGGTTCGAGTCCCAGCTGGGTCAGAGTTGAGATTTATCTCCGCAAAAATTCCCCGCCCTGCCCACGGTCAGTAGGGGACACCGATGGGCTTGGAAAGGCCACCGTCCGTCGGATAAGACTTTAAGCCGTGGCCCCGTGTGCGGGAGAGCCATACCCCGTGCACGTTAAAGAACACACTGGATGGCCTTGACGGGAGACTACCATCTGTCTCCCAACAGCTGTTCCAGTGGGTCCCCTCCCCCAACCTTCTCTGAGCCTTCCGGGTCCATGTGACCTGGCCATTTAGCCCATGGTGTGCAAAAAAGTCCGCTCAGAGGTAAAACAACCCAACCCACATTCTATTCTGGGTAGAGACCTGAATTTTTAATGTGCCATGAAGCTTGAACAGGGTAAGCATGCATGCAAAATTTGGTTCCAGTTAGTCAAATTTCACGAACTACAGGGGTGCCAAAATCTGTTAAAACAGAGATAAAATTGTTTCAACAGCTTGCATCTACATAATATAAAAGGCGTCTGTCTGTCTGTGGCAGCCATAACTCATCGGGAAATCAACGTACAGGCTCCAAATTTTCATAGAATGTTTCTGATTGTGGTCCGGATTGCAGTGCCAAATTTCAGGTCAAAAGTCCAAAAGGGGGACTTGCTAGAAGCAAAATTATTTTAGAATGCTATTCCTAAGGGAAACGAGAATCGCTGTCAAATTTACTGTTGCCATTTAGTGCTCCCTAACTGTGAAAGAGTTAAAATAGCATTTAAATCTTCTACTGCAAATCTGATGCCGTTGCCAGATTCACCACATTTCCAAAAGCATTATTTAGGTGTTCCATGCAGCTAGGGACTTGATTTTTTACGAAACGTGGGGTCGGGCAGGAGGAATCCACCTACGAAATTTGGGACCTTTTGGGTGAAGTATGTCAGGAATTACAGAATGCCAAAATCTGACGAAATAAATATCTCGATCGTTTGCCACGGGCTCTGAGAGCGCACGCCAAGTCAGTAATGACCTTTGCAACACCGGGAAATTCTTCGTGTTCAAACTGTGATAAAATGTCGAGGTGGGGGAGGATACTCACAAAACTAACCTTTAATGCAGGAAACAACAGAATATGCAGATTAAAAGTGAGACACGAGCTGTCACAATCTGTGTAGAAACGAAGCCACGGGCCAAATGGGAACCCGCTTTTTAAACCAATTACCTTTTTTTAACCTTGTACTGTTTTTTTTTTAAACCTTGTCCTGGTTTCTCATACAATATACAAAAACACAGAGACATGCCCACGAGTTTCATCGAGTCAGGTGCTCTAACCACTAGACCAGATATGGGGAAAGAAAAACTTTTATGGAATCTTCTTGACGAGGATTTAAATTTAAATAAAAATGTATTTGACAATAATTGGAAAGAGGGCCTGCAGAAAGAATGAGATTTCATAGGGTAGTCTGGTGCCGAAAAGGCCTCCGAGTTGATACCAGAAGTACGGAATTAAGAGTTCTGTGCACAGAGCCATTATCGAACAAAATCCGATGTAACTCAACTGCCTCCAGGATGTTCCTTAAGAGGGTCAAAAGGGTGCTGAAATCACCCCTCCACCACTCTCAAACGAAGGTGTCATTCCGCATGATAAGCCCCGTATACAACTCGGCAGATGCAATGACTGTTGGAGAAATTTGTCCCCTACAGCCCTAAATTGGGGGGGGGGGGGAGGAGCTCAGTCGGTAGCGCGCCGGGCTAGTAATCTGAAGTTCAAAGGTTCGAGTCCCAGCTGGGTCAGCGTTGAGATTTATATCCGCAAAACTCCTTGCCCACGGTCAGTAGGGGACACCGATGGGCTTGGAAAGGTCGCCGTCCGTCGGATGGGACGTAAAGCCGTGGTTCCCTGTGCACGTTAAGAACACGCCGGATAGCCTTGACAGAAGACTACCATCTGTCTCCCAATAGCTGTTACAGTGGGTCCCCTCCCCCAACCCTCTCTGAGCCATCGGGGTCCTTGTGATCTGTCCATTTAGTCCATTGTGTGCCAAAAAAGTGCCTCCCAGAGGTAAAAAAACCCAACCCAAAGCCCTAACTTGGCCCCAACTGATTATCAACTGTTCACCTCTTTGAGGAAACTTCTTGGGGACAGCAGATTCACACTGGATTTTAATCTTCAACAGACTGTTTAAAAATGGCTTCATGCACAGAGTCCGGAATTCTATTTTCTGGTATCGACTCATTGATTTCACGTTACAAGAAATGTCTCAATCGCTTTAGTGATTACGTGAGGGGAAAAAACCAACCTATGAATATGTAACAGTTGCGCTTGAATATATTTTGTTGATGCATAAAGATTGTATTTTTATTTTCCAATTACCCTTCGTGCTACACAATACACTAAACGAGCAGGTCACAAATACAAGGTTCAGAGCAGAATTGGGCTTTTGAAAACGGCAGACACACCTTATCCTTTGACTATAGACCAAAGACAATGGTGGATGGGATAGCTCAGTCGGTGGCGCGCCAGGCTCATAATCTGCAGTTACCAGGTTGAAGTCCAGCCTGTGCCAGCGTTGAGATTTATCTCCTCAAAACTCTCTGCCCTACCCACGGTCAGTAAGGGACACCGGGGGGCTTGGAGAGGCCGCCGTCTGTTGGATGAGACATTAAGCCATGGTTCCGTGTGCGGGAGAGCCATACCCCGTGCGTGTTAAAGAACGCGTTTGATGGCCTTGACGGGAAGGTACCATGTCTCCTAACAGCTGTCTAGTGGGTCCCCTGCCCCCAACTTTATCTGAGACCTCAGGGTCCTTGTAACCTGGACATTTAGTCCATTGTGTGCGAAAAAGTGCCACTTAAAGGCAAAACTACCCAAAGAAAATGTTAATGTTTTTTTTTTCCAGTGATTAGTGAGAGCTCCCTTTACGACCGTTGGCAGGTTGGGTAGGGTTGTTTTACCTCTGAGCGGCACTTTTTCACACCATGGGCTAAATGGTCAGGTCACAAGGACCCCGAAGGCTCAGAGAAGGTTGGGGGAGGGGACCCACTGGAACAGCTGTTGGGAGACAGATGGTAGCCTCCCGTCAAGGCCATCCAGCGTGTTCTTTAACGTGCACAGGGTATGGCTCTCCCGCACACGGGGCCACGGCTTAACGTCCCATCCGACGGACGGCGGCCTTTTCAAGCCCATCGGTGTCCCCTACTGACCGTGGGCAGGGCGGGGAATTTTTGCGGAGATAAATCTCAACGCTGACCCAGCTGGGACTCGAACCTGGGAACTACAGATTACGAGCCTGGCGCGCTACGTTGTGGCAGGCAGTAATTTCTATACACCAAAGAAAATTCCTGTTCATCAACTAATCACGTGCTATATTTCTAATTTAGCAATATTCTACTCCCCAAGAGTGCGATTAGCTCAGGTGGTAGTGTGCCAAGCTCAAAACCCCATGGAAAAAGTTTAAGTCCGAAAACTTTTCCACGAGGAATTTTTTTCCCAACCCCACCCCTTTTTTAGATACTGTTCGTAACTCCATTCGCTAATCTGGATTGTCCATGTGATTTACCTAGAAAACTCCTGCCCCCTCTTACCCCTAACCCATTTGCTCACCCTCCCACTCCTCTTGTGAGATGAATTTCCTTTGATTTTGGACACTCTTCTCCTTCCCTTTTTCATTGGCCCTGAGTCATCTTTTCACATCCCTGTTGCCATTTCTCCTTCATCTATAGGCGGCCTGCGGCCAAACGCCTTCGCCAGATTGTAAGTACACTGTGCTACGCTACGTTAGCTTCTGTCTTACATTCCCATCCAGCATCCTCTGACGACCCTTGCGTATGGACCAGATGATCCTAATTCCACTGGAATATGGTACAGAGTGGTCCAGATATGAATGAAGAGATTTATGTTTATACCTAGAAAACCAATCTCTCCGTACACAAGATGCTGCTTAAAACACTTTGGTGATTGCTTTTAATCATTTCATGCTTTACAGAACATCTTCATATGTGCTACATATCAGACGCATTTATTCATACCTTCTGTTGGGGCAATTTTTCTTGAATAGGAGGAGGCATTTGGTTCTCATTAACGATTTAAGCGTTTCTCAGACTCGTCATCTACATATAGTTCCCAGCATGGGCGTCCGCAGAGGGGGGGAAACGGGGTACTTGCCACCCCCTGGGATTGAGTAAAAAATTCCACAAATTATAATCGTAACAATTTAAACGTAATAAATTTATATACATTATGTATGTGTTTTTGTATTGATGCAATACTGTATTCTATAATCTACTTGAGAAAAAAAAAACACTAAATATTTAATAATTAAATAAAAATTTATTGACGTAACTGTCTCCAAGCTTTGCCCCCCCCCCCCTTATGGAAAATTTTCTGCGGACGCCCATGGTTCCTAGATTCTAGGGGGCGGGGATGGCTCAGTCGGTAGCGTACCAGGCTCGTAATCTGTAGTTCCCAGGTTCGAGTCCCAGCTGGGTCAGCGTTGAGATTTATCTCCGCAAAATTCTCCGCCCTTCCCACGGTCAGTAGGGGACACCGATGGGCTTGGAAAGGCCGCCGTCCGTCGGATGGGACGTTAAGCCGTGGCCCCGTGTGCGGGAGAGCCATACCCTGTGCACGTTAAAGAACACACTGGATGGCCTTGACGGGAGGCTACCATCTGTCTCCCAACAGCTGTTCCAGTGGGTCCCCTCCCCCAACCTTCTCTGAGCCTTCGGGGTCCATGTGACCTGGCCATTTAGCCCATGGTGTGCAAAAAAGTGCCGCTCAGAGGTAAAACAACCCAACCCAACCTAGATTCTAGTCCCAATTGTGTCAGCGGAAATTGATCTCCGCTACGTCCGACCCTATACTCGGTGAGAAAGGAGACATCGATGATCTTGGAAAGGGTTGTTTTACCCCTGAGCGGCACTTTTTTGTACACAATACGCTAAATAGCCAGGTCACAAGGATCCCGAGTGCTCAGAGAAGGTTGGGGGTAGATACCCACTGAAACAGCTGTCGGGAGACAGATGGTAGCCTCCCGTCAAGACCATCCAGCGTGTTCTTTAACGTGCACAAGATATGGCTCTCCCGCACAGTGAGCCACTGCTTAATGTCCCATTCGACGGATCCCAGCCCATCGGTGAACCCTACTGACCGAGGGCAGGGCGGGGAGTTTTGCGGAGATAAATCTCAATGCTGACCCACCTGGGAATTTCAGATTACGAATCTGGCGTGCTACCAACTGAGCCATCCCCGCCCCAATCTCGGAAAGACTTCCGTCCATCGGATGGAACGGTCAAGCCTTGTATTGGGATGTTTACCTCTAAGTGACACACCCGAAGAACTTTGAGAAAGTTGGGGGAATGGAATCCACTAGAGAATTGCTAGGTTGGCTGGTTGTTTTACCTCTGAGCGGCACTTTTTTGCACACCATGGGCTAAATGGCCAGATCACATGGACCCCGAAGGCTCAGAAGTTTGGGGACGGGACCCACTGGAACAGCTGTTGGGAGACAGATGGTAGCCTCCCGTCAAGGCCATCCAGTGTGTTCTTTAACGAGCACAGGATATTGCTCTCCCGCACACGGAGCCACGGCTTAACCTCCCATCCAACGGACGGCTGTCTTTCCAAACCCATCGGTGTCCCTTACTGACCGTGGGCAGGGCGGGGAGTTTTGTGGAGATAAATCTCAACGCTGATTCAGCTGGGACTCGAACCTATGATCTGCAGATTACGAGCCTGGCGCGCTACCGACCGAGCCACCCCCGCCTCAGAGTTGCTAGGAGAGAGATGGAAGCTACCCATCATTGCCAAACAACTGTATTTACCATCCAACTGTGTCATGGGGGTGGCTGTACATGTGGGGGTTGCTGTATTTTTACGTTACAGGGTATGGATTTACGCCCCACCCGCAGGACAGCGGCCTTTCCAAGCCTCTCGTGTCCCTTTCTGACAGAAGTCAGGGTGCAGGTTTTAGCGGCGTTGAGCCGTGGCTTCGTGGGCAGGAGAACCATATCTTATGCACAGTAAACAATACGCTGGATGGCCTTGACGGCATTCAACCATTTGTCTCCTAACAGCTGTCAAATACATCCACTCTCCCACCCTTCTCCGATCCTTTAGGGTTCTTGTGACCTATCTATTTAATCCACTGTGTACGCAAATATGCCACTCAGAGATAAAACAATCAACGACTGACTGCACTTCTAGTTCTTTTCCAGCATAGAGTTCGAGAGGCGCTAAGGAAAAGCTACTCCCGCCACATCTGCCCGTTAAAAAATAAATTATTCCCGAGGACGCCCACTTGCCACGGACGTCTGTCATTTACCCGATAAATTGTGTCTATAAGGAATAGTCTGCAGCTATACTAATGACAAACATCTGCTTTTCAGGTGAAGGCTTTGTTAGGCGAAAGAAAATCTGAACGGTGGATCCGACAAACAAGATCAGAGGCGGAGAAAAGTTCAACGGAAGTGATCTGTCTACTCGTTTAATCTCTCTCTTCATCGAATTCTTGACGAAAATTGCCAAGGCTTTGTATTCTCGTCAAAATGTTTTTTTTTTTGGCTCGTTTCCGAAAAAAAAAGGTAAAAACGAACTTTCACTTTGTTTGTCTGCCCCACATATTTTTTTTAGAGATAATTTAAAAATTCGTTTTGGGTTAAATAGGTATTGATGAAATATTAAGAATCGTCCTATAGATTTAATAGCGCCCTCTAATGGTGGAATATGCAACTTTAAACGAATACAAATTTGAAATACTGGTGGTAGAGTGTGATGGTCAAGAGGTTTACATTAGGAGCAATAACTCCCCCCCCCCCCTTACTATCAGAAGAACTGGGAAAAAACGCCTTTTTCCTTTCCAAAAAAATATTCTTTTTGCGTTATGCATTTTTGTATTAGCTGTAGAATTGCAATACTTATTCAAATAGCAAGGTACGATCGAAGAGAATCAAAGGATTTAATGAGCCATTCGCGGCTTGTCCTAAAATATTACATATTTCCCGATCATCCAGGGGCGGGGGTGGCTCAGTCGGTAGCGCGCCAGGCTCGTAATATGTAGTTCCCAGGTTCGAGTCCCCGTTGGATCACCGTTGAGATTTATCTCCGCAAAATTCCCCGCCATGCCCACGGTCAGTAGGGGAGACCGATGGGCTTAGAAAGGCCGCCGCCCGTCGGATGGGACGTTAAGCCGTGGCTCCGTGTGAGGGAGAGTTATACCCTGTGCACGTTAAAGAACACGCTGAATGGCCTTGGCGGGAGGCTACCATCTGTCTCCCAACAGCTGTTCCAGTGGGTCCTCTCCCCCAACCTTCTCTGAGCCTTCGGGGTCCTTGTGACCTGGCCGTTTAGCCCATGGTGTGCAAAAAAGTGCCGCTCAGAGGTAAAACAACACAACCCGATCATCCATTATTCCGAATTTACACTGTTAGAGGGTGCTGCTAAAGGTGAGAAGAAAAAAAAACTTCGTTCTCCTTGAAAACGAGTTGCATTTACCTCTGAGCGGCATTTTTTGCCCATAATGGGCTAAATGGCCAGATCACAAAAACCTCCGACGGCTCAGAGAAGGTTAAGGGAAAAGAACCCACTGGACAGCTGTTTGGAGACATTCCGGCCTCACGTCAAGGTCATCCATGCTCTTTAACGCGCACAGGGTAGGACCCCCCCCCCCCCTCCCGAAAAACCGGTCGTCTTGTACGCTTTGAAATACAAAACGGGCGTCTATGTATCATTTTATTTTAGCCCCATAGTATGTCTGACACTAAAAATAGATTTTAAAAACAACTATAAAATTTTACTACACATAGAATACCATTTTAACATTTCCGGTGGAATATTTTAGCAATTGTGAAACACTACTAAGTTCTATTCTCAGATCCTCCTAATAACTAATTTCTGGATACGCGACTAGCACAGGGTACGGTTCTTACGCACCGGGAATCACGTGTTAAAGCTCCATCCCACGGATGGCCCCTTTTTGACCGAGGGCAGCGAGATTTAGCGGAGATAAATCTCAATGCTGGTCCGGATGAGACTCGAATCTGGAACTGCACATTACGAGCCTAGCAAGCTACCGGCTGAGGCCCCCGCCATATTGCCAACCGTAACATATTTGCAGAGTGTGTAACAAATTTAATGCCGACAAACTATGCAGTGATAAGAATTAGGTTATTTTATCTATGAGCATCACTTTTGTGCTAAAAGAGCTGAATATGCAGGTCACAAGGACCGTAAGGATTCAGAGTTGGATAGAGGAACCCAGTGGGCAGCTCTCAATAAAAAGCCTCCCATCACTACCATGTCACGTGTGCGGGAGAGCCATACCCTGTGCACGTTAAAAAATACGCTGGTTGCTTTTGACCGGAGGTTACCATCTGCCTCCTAACAAGTGTCCAGTGGATCCTCTTTTCCTTTGGGGGTTCTTGTTGGGTTATTTTACAGCTAAGCGGCACTTTTTAGTACACAATGGGCTAAATGGCCAGGTCACATGGATCCCGAAGGTTGAGGGAGGGGACCCACTGTAACAGCTGTTGGAAGACAGATGGTAACCTCCCGTCAAGGCCATCCAGCGTGTTCTTTAACGTGCACAGGGTATGGCTCTCCCGCACCAGGACCACGGCTTTTCCTAGCCCATTAGTGTAGAGGGTTCTTGAGCCCATTGTATACAAAACAGTGTAGCTCAGAGATAAGACAACCCAAACCACTACCTTAACGTGCCGAAGAATTACTTTCAGCACACAGAACCTTGGTTTAACGTCCCATCGAATAGACAGCGGCTTTGAAAATACTTTCACCAAGGATGAAAGGAGGTTTAGAAAATGAAACTGTCGCCACAGACGGGACTCGGAACTGAAAATAAAGCTATGGAGATTGGTGTACCATCAATTGCACAAACCCCCACCCTCAAATATAATGACACTTTGAGAAGTAAAGATAGATTGCATTAAGCTAAGGAGATTGGTGTACCATCAGTTGCACAAACCCCCACCCTCAATTATAATGACACTTTGAGAAGTAAAGATAGATTGTATTAAGCTATGGTACCATCAATTGCACAAACCCCCATCCTCAATTATAATGACACTTTGAGAAGATAGCTTGCATTTTACTTCGGTTATCAAAGAATTATTGCACAGACATTACCATGAGTTTAATTTAAAAATTACCAATTTATTACAATAAAAGTTTCATTAAGAAGACATGAAATTTCATTACACATTTAAAAACATACCTCTCACTTAATACAATTTTTTAAAAAAAGAAGTGTTGATATGGAATTATAAATAAAATGCCACATTTTTTGTTTTGCTTCGGATGAAGTCACTTTTACCGATCCTTTACTACACATTAATGTGAAAACACAAAATAGCAACCTGGTATCACTGATGACTTGTAGTCTAAATACCAATCATACATTTATGCGACGGTTAAACTGATTACTTATGTTTCTGTAAAGTGGACGAAGCTCGGAAGAAAACACTTTGAAAGTTTTCAGTCAACACTTCTTGAAACTTTGAAAGCACATTTTATTACTATTTACATATTGCACAATAAGAAATATACCAAACACTGGACTGCCTTCTATATTCAGTTCTACTGAACAGATGGAAAAAAAAACATTCATTTATTTTGCCCAAACTGGCAACAACTTCAGATTACGTCAAAAATGAAAAGTGAAATTCGAAACTGCTAATCTTCTTCAATGAGTTTTTTATTCACGAAACACAAGTGGTGGTCCGTTAAATTACAAATGTAATCTAAACCACGTTTTTAATAATAAATCTACTTACCAGAGTCTGCCAGGAAGACGAGACTTTAGCACAAGAAACATTTATGACTTACCCAAATTCCTTTCATCAATAGCCAGGAATGCTGACCACTCAGATACAGAGAGTTTAGCTGGATACTTAAAATTTTATGGAATTTTGAAACATTTATTGCATTTGAACTCCTTTAGTGTGGCATTCCACACAGAAGCGCTCACAGGTCTTGAGAAATTCCCGAAAATGGATGAAACAATAAATCCTGCGATTCTTCATAGTTCCTAACAGGCCGTTTTCACATTTGATAGTGCTCTGAGCTTTGTTTATAAACTTTCAGTCAGCGTTCAAGTTCTAATACAGCAATAAAAGTTTACCCTCTAGCTACTTTACCTAAATACCTTATAATAAAACAATTCGTTGTTTCAAACGTTTTATTCCAGTAAGCAATTTTAAATATATAATTTCGTATTAAACAAGATACTTAAAGTACGGCAATACGATATGTAATAAAACAATTCCAACTACATAAAGTTTTTAATATCATACCGTTAACCTTCCATGCAGCTCATACTTCATGGTTGGCAGACTAAACGGCTTCAAGTGTATCAGCGTTGCCAGTTAGTTATTTTAAAAATTAATAATTACATATCAACAAATTGAATCGTTTGCTTAAATAAACAACTTTTTTCTCGAGTTTTTGATTTTTAAAGCTTTTATATTAATTCTTTCAGTCAATATCAAGTTTGGTGAAAATTCCTTAGAACGACAGATGTTTCGGTTGAATATTTTATTCAACACTTTAAATTTTAAAGTTGTGAAAAAAGAATACGCACATAAACAGAAATGATATTTTATCTATCCCTTCAATCTGTTTTTGCAAGAAGTTCATTCTTGGTATTTAACACGGAATCGAATTTGTCTTAACATTACCATGGAAGTAAGGAATCACTAGTGACGATAAAGGAGTCACTTTTGACAAATATATACCATATACCGAACTTGTAAAGAAAAACTTTTCTATCCATTTCGGTCCCCACATTACCTGTAATTGCTTTTTGACGTACAGTTAATTTTTATTTTTGATTCCCACGTACAGAAGGTGGACGGAACCTAATTTATAACAAAAATATGGTTATGGAAGTTTTTTTTTTATTTTGTTCCCTTGATAAATGACAAAAAAGCTGGTTGGCTTAACACTTAAGCTGGAATATTTTTTACATGGAACAGAAAATTACTCTTATTCAAGGGATAGGGGTGAGGGGTGTGTTTGTGTGCTTGGGGGGGGGGGGGGTAATTGTGTGTTTGGATCAGGCGATAATTCTAGGTTCATAATCAATTTTCGAGGTTCAAGTCTCTGTTGTGACAGTGAAGATATTTCCTGCTAACCATCCCCCTCTGCCACCGGTGGAAAAGGGGAGAATGATGTTCTTAGAAAGGCTGCCTCTATCAAAAGCGACTTTAAATTGCGGTTCTGTGTGCAAGGCCACACTCTGCACACATTAAAGAACACAATCGATGGCTTCCATCTGTCTTCTAAGAGCAGCCCAGTGGATCTCTTTTCCATAACCATCTCTGAGCTCTTCAGATCCTTGTGATCTGGCCATTTAGCCCACTGTGTGCAAAAAATGCCACTCAGAGGTAAAATAAGCCAATTATTTAAAAATCTGGCTTAAGTTAATAACAGATGAATTAATGTTATTGTGAAGGATACTTAGCATTCCTTGTTGCAAATGGATGAAAATCTGATGCTTACTACGGATGAGATATTTTAACTTTGCGTTTGAAAAGTTAGCATCATAGAAATTAAAGCATGCAGGCAATATATTCACGATATAGGAATAATTGTACAGCATTAAACATTACATCTAAAGGTTATCTGAACGTACATGAATATGTTAAATGAGTACATCTATAAGAAAATAAATTTCAAAATATATTAGAATTACAAATCTGATTCCACGGCAATATATATATAAGAACTAGAATATTTATTTCACTTACATAAAATATCTATAAAAACTAATTCTCATTAACAAGAATAAAGTAAACAATATAAACATTTTGTAAGAACAGACAAATATTTTTACTAAATTCAGAATGCGTAGCACATCATTTTATTCCTACTGGAACCAAATTTCAGTTTGTGTCATTCCACAAGAAATCCAAATTTATGAAACAGCTATCACAGCACTACCATTATGACATACATGACCCGACACTAAATAAAAAACAGGATGAAAACGAAACTTGATAATTTGGCTGTCATACTTGTTGGACGAGACAGAAGTCACGAAGCACAGGCATATTCAGAATATGAAATGGACCGCTTGTCGGAAAGACTCTTGACAACAACAGTTATATGATATGTATGGGAACAACCATAAGTTTATATAGATACCAAATTTTGGAATAAAATCTATCAGATCAAAGATATTTAAGTGTGTCGTTTTCAGCACCATCCGCACTAAAAAAAGTAACAATATTCAAAAATTCTTTTCTTCTAAAATCTAAGTGTGATTCTGTTCCTCAGCTATCGGTTCTCAGAATGAATGGCTTGGCTTTGTCATTAGTGAGGCTAGCAATAGCGGTGTCGTAAGACGGAGGATCGCTCTCCAGTTGGAAAACGGGATCTTTCTTTATAACGCTGTCATAATCTGGAGGGGGGGACGGCAGTGGAGGGGCATTGTGGAATGTCTGGTTGGCCGTGGGTATCACATACACCTGCACAAGAGACGAATGCTAGAATCAGATCAAAAGGAATTTAAAATCATTTAATACGTTATAATATCCTTTATCCTTAAAGATAAATTAAGCAGCATTATAAACATTTATTCCATATGCATTGAGTAATTAATATTAGATTTATTGAATGAGTACATAATGCATAACATTTTCTACATTGATGCAGGAGAGCCATAACTTGTGCATGTTAAAGAAGATGTTGGATGGCCTTGGTGGGAAACTTCTGTCTCCTAACACCTGTCCAGTTGGTTCTTTCGTCTAAACAGTTCTGAGCCCTGGCAATTGAACCCATCGAATTCATAAAAGTTCCATTCCCTGGTAAAACCAATCAACCTATGTTATGTCAATAGGAAGCTAAATTCGAAGCTTAATAACTTCGGCAATGAGCTTTTTTTTTATTGGTTGAGTTGTTTTACCTCTGAGAGGCACTTCTTTTGCACACAATAGGCTAAATGGCCAGGTCACAGGATTCCAAAAGCACAGAGAAGGTTCGAGGAAAGGGACTGACTGAACAGCTGTTAGGAGACTGACGGAAGCTTTCCATCAAGGCAACCCAGCATGTGCTATGCCATTTGACAGACGGGACTGGCGGAAGCTTTCCATCAAGGCAACCCAGCATGTGCTGTGCCATTTGACAGACAGGACTGACGGAAGCTTTCCATCAAGGCAACCCAGCATGTGCTATGCCATTTGACAGACGGGACTGGTGGAAGCTTTCCATCAAGGCAACCCAGTATGTGCTGTGCCATTTGACAGACAGGACTGACGGAAGCTTTCCATCAAGGCAACCCAGCATGTGCTATGCCATTTGACAGACGGGACTGGCGGAAGCTTTCCATCAAGGCAACCCAGCATGTGCTGTGCCATTTGACAGACGGGACTGACGGAAGCTTTCCATCAAGGCAACCCAGCATGTGCTGTGCCATTTGACAGACGGGATTGACGGAAGCTTTCCATCAAGGCAACCCAGAATGTGCTGTGCCATTTGACAGATGGGACTGACGGAAGCTTTCCATCAAGGCAACCCACCATGTGCTATGCCATTTGACAGACGGGACTGACGGAAGCTTTCCATCAAGGCAACCCAGTATGTGCTGTGCCATTTGACAGACAGGACTGACGGAAGCTTTCCATCAAGGCAACCCAGCATGTGCTGTGCCATTTGACAGACGGGACTGACGGAAGCTTTCCATCAAGGCAACCCAGTATGTGCTGTGCCATTTGACAGACAGGACTGACGGAAGCTTTCCATCAAGGCAACCCAGCATGTGCTGTGCCATTTGACAGACGGGACTGACGGAAGCTTTCCATCAAGGCAACCCAGTATGTGCTGTGCCATTTGACAGACAGGACTGACGGAAGCTTTCCATCAAGGCAACCCAGCATGTGCTATGCCATTTGACAGACGGAAGCCTTACCAAGCCCATGGGTGTCCCCATTCTCACCAAGGTCAGGGGTTAAAGAAGATAAATCTCAACGTTGTCACAGTTGAGGCTCGAACCTCAACACAACCAGAACTTTAATCGCTAGCGAGCCTGGTTCCTAATCCACAAGTTTTCAGGTTCGAAACCCTATTGAGCCTGAGTTGAGATTTTCTCCACTAACCCCTGCTATGGCCTTGATGAGAAATTGGAAAACAATAAGCTTGGAAAGGCTGCCCCCTGTCAGATGGGACATTAAGCTGTAACTGTGGGAAAGAGAGTCTTGTATAAGAATGTAGAAAATATTTAGGGGAGGGGTTGGTGGCAAGTAACTGTACCGAGACAGAATAAACTGGACGCCGCTCCAGTCAAAGACGTCCCAGAAATCCCATCATCTCAAGCAAAATCTCAACAAAAATATCATACAAAATCTCAATCTTTGAAATCAAACACAGGTATTTTTGTATAATTTTATTTTAGCCCCATATTTTATGTCTGACATTAAAAACAAATTTAAAAGAAAAAAACTATAAAGCTTATCCTATAGAGAATATCATTTTAACCTTTCCCTTTTAACGATCTTTAAAACATTTTCTTTAAAAATACGTGTTATATGCTTCTTTTTTTCGCCTCCATCCCGGTTGCTATTATTGTCAAAGGGGAGAAGGGTGATGGCATGGCTCCCTGGCTTCTAACCTCTCCTTCCAATAGATCGGTCTTTCCTGTGCGCGTTCCCCGCCCTGCCCACGGTCAGTAGGGGACACCGATGGGCTTGGAAAGGCCGCCGTCCGTCGGATGGGACGTTAAGCCGTTGTCCCGTGTGCGGGAGAGCCATACCCTGTGCACGTTAAAGAACACGCTGGATGGCCTTGATGGGAGGCTACCATCTGTCTCCCAACAGCTGTTCCAGTGGGTCCCCTTCCCCCAACCTTCTCTGAGTCTTTGGGATCCATGTGACCTGGCCATTTAGCCCATGGTGTGCAAAAAAGTGCCGTTCAGAGGTAAAACAACCCAACCACGTGCGCGTTCAGAATTCACTGAATCGCTATGACGGAAGGCAAGATCTGAGCCATTGGGTTGGTTGGGTTGTTTTACCTCTGAGCGGCACTTTTTTGCACACAATGGGATAAATGACCAGGTCACAAGGACCCCGAAGGCTCAGAGAAGTTTGGGGGAGGAGACCCACTGGAACAGCTGTTGGGAGACAGATGGTAGCCTCCCGTCAAGGCCATCCAGCGTGTTCTTTAACGTGCACAGGGTAAGGCTTTCCCGCACTTGGGCCACGGCTTAACGTCCCATCCGACGGACTTTCCAATCCCATCGGTGTCCCCTACTGACCGTGGGCAGGGGGGGGGGAATTTTGCGGAGATAAATCTCAACGCTTATCCAGCTGGGACTCGAACCTGGGAACTGCAGGTTACGAGCCTGGCACGCTACCGACTGAACCCTCCCCCCCCCCGCCACCCCCTCGCCCCTGAGCCATTGGGATCTGGGTTGGGTTGTTTTACCTCTGAGCGGCACTTTTTTGCACACAATGGGCTAAATGGCCAGGTCACATGGACCCCGAAGGCTCAGAGAAGGTTGGCGGAGGGGACCCACTGGAACAGCTGTTGGGAGACAGATGGTAGCCTCCCGTCAAGGCCATCCAGCGTGTTCTTTAACGTGCACAGGGTATGGCTCTCCCGCACACGGAGCCACGGCTTAACGTCCCATCCGACGGACGGCGGCCTTTCCAAGCCCGTCGGTGTCCCCTACTGACCGTGGGCAGGGCGGGGAATTTTGCGGAGATAAATCTCAACGCTGACCCAGCTGGGACTCGAACCTGGGAACTACAGATTACGAGCCTGGCGCGCTACCGACTGAGCCCCCCCCCCCCCCCCCCCCCCCCCCATTGGGATCTGACTTTTGGGTCCATCATGTCCGATAATTCTACTCAGAAGTAAAACAATTCTATTCTTTCGCTAAATTATATTAACAATCAGGCAAATACTTTATTTTCTTAAAACAAATTATGCATTATTTAATTACACACATTTTTACCAACCTGCTGGGTAAGACCTTGTTCCATCATAGGAGCATCTTCATCTTGCAGTTTTTTCTGGCAGAAGTAACAGAGAAGGAAAAGAATGAATGTACTACCTCCAAACATTGCCCTGAAATGAAACACGATTCATTAAACTTTGACAAATATCTTTCGGGTAACATTATATAATTTCCCATTTAAAAACAAGTAAGGTTTGTTAAAAAAGGTAAGGGAGACACCACTGGGCTTGGAAATGTCATTAATGAGATGTTATTTTTGGATCTAATGGGATGTTAATATGTCGCAGGCCACAGTGTTTTACTTCTGAACAACACATTTTTTTTAATGAACACAATGGGTTAAATGGCCAGTTTGACAAGGATCCTTAGGGCTCAAAGAAAGTTGGGGGGAAGGGTTGGGTTGTTTTACCTCTGAGCGGCACTTTTTTGCACACCATGGGCTAAATGGCCAGGTCACATGGGCCCCGAAGGCTCAGAGAAGGTTGGGGGAGGGGACCCACTGGAAGAGCTGTTGGGAGACAGATGGTAGCCTCCCGTCAAGGCCATCCAGCGTGTTCTTTAACGTGCACAGGGTATGGCTCTCCCGCTCACGGGGCCCGGCTTAACGTCCCATCCGACGGACGGCGGCCGTTTCAAGCCCATCGGTGTCCCCTACTGACCGTGGGCAGGGCGGGGAGTTTTGCGGAGATAAATCTCAACGCTGACCCAGCTGGGACTCGAACCTGGGAACTACAGATTACGAGCCTGACGCGCTACCGACTGAGCCCCCCCCGCCCCCCAAAGGCTCAATAGATTGGGGGAGGGGACCCACTGGAAGAGCTGTTGGGAGACAGATGGTAGCCTCCCGTCAAGGCCATCCAGCGTGTTCTTTAACGTGCACATGGTATGGCTCTCCCGCACACGGGGCCACGGCTTAACGTCCCATCTGACGGACGGCGGCCGTTTCAAGCCCATCGGTGTCCCCTACTGACCGTGGGCTGGGCGGGGAGTTTTGCGGAGATAAATCTTAACGCTGATCCACCTGGGACTCGAACCTGGGAACTACAGATTACGAGCCTGGCGCGCTACCGACTGAGCCCCCCCCACCCCCCAAAGGCTCACAAGATTGGGGGAGGGGACCCACTGGAAGAGCTGTTGGGAGACAGATGGTAGCCTCCCGTCAAGGCCATCCAGCGTGTTCTTTAACGTGCACAGGGTATGTCTCTCCCGCACACGGATCCACGGCTTAATGCCCCATCCGACGGACGGCGGCCTTTCCAAGCCCATCGGTGTCCCCTACTGACCGTGGGCAGGGCGGGAAATTTTGCGGAGATAAATCTCAACGCTGACCCAGCTGGGACTCGAACCTGGGAACTACAGATTACGAGCCTGGCGCGCTACCGACTGAGCCACCCCCGCCCCTCGCAGGCCACAGTGTTTTACTTCTGAACAACACATTTTTTTTTAATGAACACAATGGGTTAAGTGGCCAATTTGACAAGGATCCTTAGGGCTCAAAGAAGGTTGGGGGGAAGGGAACCCATTGGGCAGCTGTTGGGAGACAGATGGTAGCCTTCTATCAAGGCCATCCAGCATGTACTTTAACGTGCAAAGGGGATGGCTCTCCAACACAAGGGGCTACAGCTTAGCGTGGTCAGTATATCGATTGGCAATGGGGAAACGATTGTTCATCAACATTTAAAGTTCTGAAAGATCTGTGCTGAATGTGTACCCCAAAAACTGACAGAACAGCAAAAGGAATAAAGTATATTCATGCAAGAAGATCCTGGCAATGTTTGAACTAGTGGCCCCAAATGGTTAACAGACACTGTCATAGGGTTGGGTTGGATTGTTTTACCTCTGAGCGGCACTTTTTTGCACACCATGGGCTAAATGGCCAGGTCACATGGACCCCGAAGGCTCAGAGAAGGTTGGGGGAGGGGACCCACTGGAACAGCTGTTGGGAGACAGATGGTAGCCTCCCGTCAAGGCCATCCAGCGTGTTCTTTAACGTTGGGTTGTTTTACCTCTGAGCGGCACTTTTTTGCACACCATGGGCTAAATGGCCAGGTCACATGGACCCCGAAGGCTCAGAGAAGGTTGGAGGAGGGGACCCACTGGAACAGCTGTTGGGAGACAGAT
This sequence comes from Ryuthela nishihirai, assembly GCA_038380435.1. Lineage (NCBI taxonomy): Eukaryota > Metazoa > Arthropoda > Arachnida > Araneae > Heptathelidae > Ryuthela > Ryuthela nishihirai. The sequence goes on along the minus strand of JAWZYU010000034.1, from coordinate 39,090,804 downwards.
GGTAGCCCCCCGTCAAGGCCATCCAGCGTGTTCTTTAACGTGCACAGGGTATGGCTCTCCCGCACACGGGGCCACGGCTTAACGTCCCATCCGACGGACAGCGGCCTTTCCAAGCCCATCGGTGTCCCCTACTGACCGTGGGCAGGGCGGGGAATTTTGCAGAGATAATTCTCAATGCTGACCCAGCTGGGACTCGAACCTGGGAACTACAGATTACGAGCCTGGCGCGCTACCGACTGAGCCATCCCCGCCCCTACTGTCATAGGTGATGAGACGCGATTTTATTACTATACAACTCCCAGGAATATCGACAACTGTGTTTGGGTTGCGAAAGACGGACCGCGTTCCCAAATCCTCCGATAAGACTTTCGCTCAAGGAAGAGGATGATCACAATTTTTTTTATTCCCAAGGAGTGGTAGCAATGGGAATCTTACCTTATAAAATGGCTCTAAATGGCCAATACTACACCAACATTGTTTTTGCAGAAAATGGTTAAAGAGATGAAGGAGCAGCGTCCAAAACAAGCATGTCAAGGGTTCTCTCCTTCATGAGAATGCCAGTGCTCACAAAACCTGGCAAGTTACGGCCAATCTGGAGCAGGAAAAAATCAAACGGCTACCCCATCCTGCACCATGCGATGTTTGGTTGTTTCTAAAAATAAAAAAAGGAACTTGCTGGGAAACCTTTTTTAAGGGTATAGAGTTGGGTTGTTTTACCTCTGAGCGGCACTTTTTTTTGTACACCATGGTCTAAATGGCCAGGTCACAACGACCCCGAAAGCTCAGAGAAGGTTGGGGGAGGTGACCCACTGGAACAGCTGTTGGGAGACAGATGGTAGTCTCCCGTCAAGGACATCCATCCAGCGTGTTCTTTAACGTGCACAGAGTATGGCTCTACTCGCACACGGGGCCACGGCTTAAAGTCCCATCCGACGGACGGCGGCCTTTCCAAGCCCATCGGTGTCCCCTACTGACCGTGGGTAGGGCGGAAAATTTTGCGGAGATAAATCTCAACGCTGACACAGCTGGAACTATTTCGAACCTGGGAACTACAGATTACTGAACAGCTTCGAACCTGGGAACTACAGATTACGAGCCTGACGCGCTACCGACTGAGCCACCCCCGCCCCAAGGGTATAGAGAGACTCGGCATTAAGTGTTGCGTAGTATTCCTCAACATGAATTTACCATCAAAGGTTCCAGAATTGGTGTAGACGTCTACAACTTTGCATAGATGCTGGAGGTGAGAACTTTGTGAATAAAAATTTTGTTGAGGTAAATAAAATGTTTTTTTCCCCTCCCTGTACACGTTCTTTAACGGTACACAGGGTATGGTTTTCCCACACACGGGGTCACGGCTTAACGTCCCATACGACGGACGGCTGCCTTCCCAAGCCCATCGGTGTCACCTAGTGACCGAGGGCAGGGCGGGGAACTTGGCGGAGATAAATCTCAACGCTGACCCAGCTGGGACTCGAACCTTGGAACTACAGATTACAAACCTGGAGCGCTACCGACTGAGCCACCCCCGCCCCTTCAAGAAAGGGCACTGGTGGGCTTGGAAAGGTCGCATCTGTTGGATGGAATGTTAAGCCGTAGCCCCATATACAAGAGAAAGCCACACACTGCGCAAATTAAAGAACATGCTGAATGATCTTCAAGGGACTTTCACTGAGTCCTTGTGATTTGGCTATTAAGACTATTGTGGGAAAAAAGTGACGCTTAGAGGCAGACACATACCCAGGATGAAGGAGGGTGGGGATTTGTTTCGGGAGTTTCTAATAATAATACTTGAGTTTTGTTCTCAATTTTAGGGGCGGGAGTGGCTCAGTCGGTAGCGCGCCAGGCTCGTAATCTGTAGTTCCCAGGTTCGAGTCCCAGCTGGGTCAGCGTTGAGATTTATCTCCGCAAAATTCCCCGACCCTGCCCACGGTCAGTAGGGGACACCGATGGGCTTGGAAAGGCCGCCGTCCGTCGGATGGGACGTTAAGCCGTGGTCCCGTGTGCGGGAGAGCCATATCCTGTGCACGTTAAAGAACACGCTGGATGGCCTTGACGGGAGACTACCATCTGTCTCCCAACAGCTGTTCCAGTGGGTCCCCTCCCCCAACCTTCTCTGAGCCTTCGGGTCCATGTGACCTGGCCATTTAGCCCATGGTGTGCAAAAAAGTGACGTTCAGAGGTAAAACAACCCAACCTTAAAGAACACGCTTGATGGCCTTGACGGGAGGCTACCATCTGTCTCCCAACAGCTGTTCCAGTGGGTCCCCTCCCCCAACCTTCTCTGAGCCTTCGGGTCCATGTGACCTGGCCATTTAGCCCATGGTGTGCAAAAAAGTGCCGCTCAGAGGTAAAACAATCCAATCCAATTCTCAATTTTATTAAAATATTTCAACGGACACGAAAGGTTGATATTCTATATGGAATAACAATATATTCTATATGGCAGTGGTTCTCAACCTTTTATGCTTCACGTACCCTCTGGAAATGAGTATGTAACTGTCATACCCCTAGTATAGATAGATAAAACCAGTTATAGTATAACAATGGGGGTAAAAAACATAAATACGCATTAAATTTTGTATTCATAAATTACATATATCGGTAAACACAAAAAAAAAATGACAAACAATTTAACAAATCTTATAAAATTATAAACATTTTACTGGGTAATCAGTAAAATGGACTTGTTACTAGATCTAGCGACTTTTGGGCTCTCACGGCGCTTCAAAAAATATCCGAACACTACGGTTGATTACAGAATTGTGTCAAATGATTACAAATGATTAAATTGATTACAAAAAGTGTCACGTGACACGAAGGTTGCCAGATCACTAATTTTTAAAAAAAATCGTTGCCAGATATTTTTTCTGAATTCTGCAATCAACCATAGTGTTCGGATACTTTTTTGAGCGACTGTACCCCAAAACATTTTACCGCGTACCCCACGTTGAGAACCCCTACTATATGGAATACAATTTTAGAGCTGACTTTTAAAACTATTTTTAGTGTCGGACATGTACTCTGGCGCTAAAATAAAAATTATACAAAGACAACTGTTTTGGATTGCAAAGCAAGCAGATAAGTTTGAGATTTCGTGTAAGACGACAGCCCCCCCCACCCACCCACAGTTGAGAGATAAAAAAAAAACGAAAAACTCTGCTGTCCCATTCTTTCACCGAATGACAAAAACAAAGAGTTGGGTTGGATTGTTTTACCTCTGAGCGGCACTTTTTTTTGCACACAATGGGTTAAATGGCAAGGTCACAAGGATCCCAAAGTTTGGGGGAGGGGACCCACTGGAACAGCTGTTGGGAGACAGCTGGTAGCCTCCCGTCAAGGCCATCCAGCGTGTTCTTTAACGTGCACAGGGTATGGCTCTCCCGCACACGGGGCCACGGCTTAACGTCCCATCCGACGGACGGCGGCCTTTCCAAGCCCATCGGTGTCCCCTACTGACCGTGGGCAGGGAGGGAATTTTGCGGAGATAAATCTCAACGCTTACCCAGCTGGGACTCAAACCTGGGAACTACAGATTACGAGCCTGGCGCGCTACCGACTGAGCCACCCCCGCCCCACAAAAATAAAGAATTAAATAGAGAGCAAAGAATAAGAAATCGTAGAATGCTCTGCGATCGCGTGAGCCAATGAGGCGTGGTCCTGTGAGGAACACGAAAGAGCAATGTTTGTGGCGAGAAAGAATGATGCCTACAAGAAAACCTCCGGATCTTAGCGCTGTTATTCGTCACGAACACTGGCTATGGAGGTGGAAGTATTCATTGCCAAGGGTCAAAACCCCACGCCGTATTAAACGCACGTGTCGTTTTCGATTCACGCCAATAACAGATGTTCTTCAAACATTGTTTCACAAAGGAAAGCTTTAAATGGGCTCGTCTCAGAAATTGCTTATTGATTAAGATTAAGTCATCGACCTTCCTTGGAAATATTCTGACTGAGGATCATTTCGAGCATCGATTAACAAAGCGGAAGTCTACTTGAATCATTTTCTTATTACTTCACTACGGAAGTAATTATATTCTTGTTCAAATTATCCTAAAGACATTGTCAGCGTTGAGATTTTATCTGATCATGCGCAGTCTGATTTCATTGAGAAAGGAGACAACACTGAACTTGGATTTTGGGTTGTTTTACCTCTGAACGGCATTTGTTTTTGCACACCATGGGCTAAATGGCCAGGTCGCAAGGACCCCGAAGACTCAGAGAAGGCTGGGGGTGGGGACCCACTGGAACAGCTGTTGGAAGACAGATGGTGGCCTCCCGTCAAGGCCATCCAGCGTGTTCTTTAACGTTGGGTTGTTTTACCTCTGAGCGGCACTATTTTGCACACCATGGGCTAAATGGCCAGGTCACAAGGACCCCGAAGGCTCAGAGAAGGTTGGGGGAGGGATCCACTGGAACAGCTGTTGGGAGACAGATGGTGGCCTCCCGTCAAGGCCATCCAGCGTGTTCTTTAACGTTGGGTGGCCTTGACGAAGGGCCACCCAACGTTACCCAAGGCTCAGAGAAGGTTGGGGGAGGGGACCCACTGGAACAGCTGTTGGGAGACAGATGGTGGCCTCCCGTCAAGGCCATCCAGCGTGTTCTTTAACGTTGGGTAACGTTGGGTGGCCTTGACGAAGGGCCACCCAACGTTACCCAAGGCTCAGAGAAGGTTGGGGGAGGGGACCCACTGGAACAGCTGTTGGGAGACAGATGGTGGCCTCCCGTCAAGGCCATCCAGCGTGTTCTTTAACGTTGGGTTGTTTTACCTCTGAGCGGCACTTTTTTGCACACCATGGGCTAAATGGCCAGATCACAAGGACTCCGAAGGCTCAGAGAAGGTTGGGGGAGGGGACCCACTGGAACAGCTGTTGGAAGATAGATGGTAGCCTCTCGTCAAGGCCGTCCAGAGTGTTCTTTAACGTGCACGCGATATGGCTTTCCCGCACAGGTAACACGGTTTAACATGCCACCCAACGGACGGCGGTCTTTCCAAGCCCATCGGTATCCCCTACTGACCGAAGGAAGAGCTAGTTTTGCAGAGATAACTCTCGACGCTGGCCCAGCTGGGACTTGAATCCGGAAACTGCAGATTACGAGCCTGGTGTGCTACCACTGAGGAAAGGGGATTCACTGGACAGCAGTTAAAGTTACAGTAAGCTCCTTTCAAGGCCATCTAGCATGTTCTGTCCTGTACATGGGGCCACGGCTTGACATCTTATCTGACGGACGGCGACTTTTCCAAGCCCGCCAGTGTTCCCTTTATGACCGAGGGCAATATAGGGATTTGGAAGAAATAAATCTCAACGCCGCCACAGGTCAGACTTGAACCTAGGAACTACAGATTATGAGTCCGACCCACTACCGATTGAACCAACCCTCGCTCTCAAGTAATTTGTTCCGGATTAACTTAAAGCAGTGTGTTGGGTTGGGTTGTTTTACCTCTGAGCGGCACTTTTTTTGCACATCATGGGCTAAATGGCCAGGTCACAAGGACCCCGAAGGCTCAGAGAAGGTTGGGGGAGGTGACCCACTGGAACAGCTGTTGGGAGACAGATGGTAGCCTCCCGTCAAGGCCATCCAGCGTGTTCTTTAACGTTGGGTTGTTTTACCTCTGAGCGGCACTTTTTTGCACACCATGGGCTAAATGGCCAGGTCACATGGACCCCGAAGGCTCAGAGAAGGTTGGGGGAGGAGACCCACTGGAACAGCTGTTGGGAGACAGATGGTAGCCTCCCGTTAAGGCCATTGAGCGTGTTCTTTAACGTGCACAGGTTATGGCTCTCCCACACACGGAGCCACGGCTTAACGTCCCATCCGACGGACGACGGCCTTTCCAAGCCCATCGGTGTCCCCTACTGACCGTGGGCAGGGCGGGGAATTTTGCGGAGATAAATCTCAACGCTGACCCAGCTGGGACTCGAACCTGGGAACTACAGATTACGAGCCTGGCGCGCTACCGACTGAGCCACCCCCTACCCTAAAGCAGTGTGACAATGCAAAGGTCATGCATGACCTTCATACTTCAATACCAAAGTTTCTAGCATAAATACATTGTTCGCGATATTAATTCGAAAATTTTGAAATTTCATCCTCCCGTGGCCGAGTGGTTAGCGCGCTTGGCTGCTGATCTAAGGGACCTGGGTTCGAGCCAAGGGTAAGGCATGGCTGTTTGTGTCGTTTTTCTGCTGAGGTCCTGCCATCCTCTCAGATCTTCTACTATGGCATATAAACTGACAGGCTCCTGTCAGACCTCTGTGGCAAGCAGCTGCTTGAGGGGGTATTTATTTATTTCAGTGGTTAACACGCTTGGCTATTGATCTAAGGGACCTGGGTTCGAGCCCCGGGTAAGGCATGGCTGTTTGTGTCGTTTTTCTGCTGAGGTCCTGCCATCCTCACAGACCTACCACGGCATATAAACTGACAGGTACCTGTCAGACCTCTGTGGCAAGCAGCTGCTTGAGGGGGTATTTTTTTTATTATCCACGTTAGAGGGCGCAATCAAAATATGTAAAAGGTAAAAATAATACAATAAAATTTCATATCGCTAAAAACGTAATTTTTGTATAATTATAATCGTTTTATGACAAAATTAACAAGTTAATGCTATTTGAAACAAAAAATATTAGAAATACTGGAAAAAACTGAAATTACGCAGCGACATCGTTATAAAGGCAAAGAGCCATTCATTTAAATACAAATACATAAAAGAATAATAAAAAGCCCAATGAGGCCTTTTTAAATTATTAAAGGCTGATTAAAAAGTTAAAAGGTCCACCATTACCATAAAAATTCCATTCACAACTCTCCGTCAATACCGTACTACTCCATCCGCATGGGGCGGGGGTGGCTCAGTCGGTAGCGCGCCAGGCTCGTAATCTGTAGTTCCCAGGTTCGAGTCCCAGCTGGGTCAGCGTTGAGATTTATCTCCGCAAAATTCCCCGCTGGCTCCCTACTGACAGTACGCCCTGTCCACGGTCAGTAGGGGACACCGATGGGCTTGGAAAGGCCGCCGTCCGTCGGATGGGACGTTAAGCCGTGGCCCCGTGTGCGGGAGAGCCATACCCTGTGCACGTTAAAGAACACGCTGGATGACCTTGACGGGAGGCTACCATCTGTCTCCCAACAGCTGTTCCAGTGGGTCCCCTCCCCCAACCTTCTCCGAGCCTTCGGGGTCCCTGTGACCTGGCCATTTAGCCCATGGTGTGCAAAAAAGTGCTGCTCAGAGGTAAACCAACCGCCTGAAGCAATACCAGAATAGGGAATGCCACTTTGACCACTATCTAAAGGTCGGGGGCATACAATACCATATAGGTAAATGCACAGCCCACGACAGTCTAGGGTGAACAGTACTATAGGAGTAAAGCTCAACCCACGGCACCGCCGCTGTGAAACCTGGATATTAACCTATTCCACGGTTAGCCACAAACAAGGATATGGAGATCCATGTTGATTCGGCTCCCATGTTGGGAACTCTTAGTCGGGCCCGAAATTTGGGACCTTGTCCGACCTGACGGACCAAGTCAGTCAGCAGGGCCCCTAACGACTCCTCTGAGTCTCTGAGATGGAGGTCTTAGCCTGTCCAACCGGGTCCCAAACAGGTCAGGAGAGCCTTCGATCTCGAGATCTTAGCCTGTCCAACCGGGACCCAAACCGGTCAGCAGAGCCTTCGACCTAAGTGGGCCCTCAAAGCCCCCCCCCCCCCCCCCACCACACACACACACACCACATCAAGGTGCTCCCTGTCTCGGGGGGAAGTAGAGTCACAGTTGGGTCAGCGTTGAGATTTATCTCCGCAAAACTCCCCGCCCTGCCCACGGTCAGTAAGGGACACCGATGGGCCTGAAAAGACCGCCGTCCGTCGGATGGAACGTTAAACCGTGGCTCCGTTTGCGGGAGAACTATACTTTGTGCACGTTAAAGAACACGCTGGATGGTCTTGACGGGAGGCTACCATCTGTCTCCTAACAGCTGTTCCAGTGGGTCCCCTCCCCCAACCTTGTGAGCCTTCGGGGTCCACGTGACCTGGCCATTTTGCCCATGGTGTACAAAAAAGTGCCGCTCAGAGGTAAAACAACCCAACCAACAAAGGAATATTCGGAACTCTCGCACTTGCATGCACTCTAATCTGAGGGTTCGATCCAAGTTCCTCTAATTTACAGGCTCTAGGCACCTGCCAAGACAGAGCCATGTTTGTAGGAGGTTGGGTTATTATGCCTCTGAGCGGCACTTTTTTGGACACCATGGTCTAAATGGTCAGGTCACAAGGACCCCGAAGGCTCAGAGAAGGTTGGGGGAGGTGACCCACTGGAACAGCTGTTGGGAGACAGATGGTAGCCTCCCGTCAAGACCATCCATCCAGAGTGTTCTTTAACGTGCACAGGGTATGGCTCTCTCGCACACGGGGCCACGGCTTAACATCCCATACGACGGACGCCGATCTTTCCAAGCCCATCGGTGTCCCCTACTGACCATGAGCAGAGCGAGGAATTTTGCGGAGATAAATCTCAACGCTGACCCAGCTGGGACTCAAACCTGAGAACTACAGATTACGAGCCTGGTGCGCTACCGACTGTGCCACCCCCGCCCAGAACTGAAGTAGGAAAGTTCATCTATGAAACCCAAAGAGCACCACCCAAAGCATTCCGAAATAGACAACACTACCTATTTAGCCCAAACAAGAAAAATTCAAGGATTCCCACTTACCAAGCTAAAGGAACATTGACTGCATTGTTCATATAGCGAACATGCGCCTTGTCCACCCCCATAGATCATGAGGCCTGCGAAGTACGATTCGATCCCAACGCACGTGGTGATCATCCACACTCAGTGTGTCTGCTTCCAGCACCAAATGGACCTTCACTGGCCACGTTGAAGAACATAAGCCTAGCTGTCTGGTCACTCCTCACGTGACGTCACCACTGACGTCAAGACGTTATTAGCAGCCGTCGAACGCCTACACACGAATCGCCACGTGTAGCCAATATAAGCCTCAACGCACCCACAACATAATGAAATCGCAGACCTTCGACTGTGGCGTCAGGTTTTTCTCATAAACGTTTAAATTTCCTCCGGTAAAATATCTCCAAGAGGCAATCGATATCACCTTAATGGAGCAAACACGACGATGTAACGGACGCTTCGGCGGCGAAACGCAAATTCTCGGAAGAGTTCGTCGACATTGGTCCCAAGCGCCGGAAGTGGTGACTTGAGCACGCGATGCATGCCGCATGTAACGATCGTCAGTTCCCCACAGAAGCGAACAGTTTTCAGTAGTGCCGGTCACAGACCCCGGAGAGCAGCCACCAAACACTTCATTTACCCGAAAGCTGTATTTGTGCAGCGTTCGCAAAATTATGAGAATAGCTCCGGATGGAAGAAATTGGCAATCCTTTGCCTCTTTATTCCTGGTGGGATGATTGACACATCTTACGACGAAGCACGAATCCGGAAATAATATGAATTTGAGACGTAATGCATATATTAACTCGCTATGTTAGCTTCTGTTCAGAGTTGGGTTGTTTTACCTCTAGGCGGCACTTTTTTGCACATCATGGGCTAAATAGCCAGGTCACAAGGGCCCCGAAGTCTCAGAGAAGGTTGGGGGAGGGGACCCACTGGAACAGCTGTTGGAAGACAGATGGTAGCCTCCCGTCAAGGCCATCCAGCGTGTTCTTTAACGTGCACTGGGTATGGCTCTCCCGCACAACATCATGGGCTAAATAGCCAGGTCACAAGGGCCCCGAAGGCTCAGAGAAGGTTGGGGGAGGGGACCCACTGGAACAGCTGTTGGAAGACAGATGGTAGCCTCCCGTCAAGGCCATCCAGCGTGTTCTTTAACGTGCACTGGGTATTGGCTCTCCCGCACAACATCATGGGCTAAATAGCCAGGTCACAAGGGCCCCGAAGGCTCAGAGAAGGTTGGGGGAGGGGACCCACTGGAACAGCTGTTGGGAGACAGATGGTAGCTTCCCGTCAAGGCCATACAGCGTGTTCTTTAAAGTGCACAGGATATGGCTCTCCCGCACAACATCATGGGCTAAATAGCCAGGTCACAAGGACCCCGAAGGCTCAGAGAAGGTTGGAGGACTCACTGGAACAGCTGTTGGAAGACAGATGGTAGCCTCCTGTCAAGGCCATCCAGCATATTCTTTAACGTGCACAGGGTATGGCTCTCCCGCACACGGGGCCACGGTTTAACGTCCCATCCGACGGACGGCGGCCTTTCCAAGTCCATCTGTGTCCCTTACTGACCGTGGGCAGGGCGGAGAGTTTGCGGAGATAAGTCTCAATGCTGACCCAGCTGGGACTCAAACCTGGGAACTGCTGATTATGAGCCTGGGAAGCTACCGACTGAGCCACCCTAGCATAATTCCAAGGCTTTTAAACGTATTTTTTTACGTTCCACTGAACGTTGCCGTGTCAGCTATAGGGTTTCTCTTCAAGAGATTCTGGAGAGTCCATCTAGTTTCGAGAAACCATTTCCACCCCTGGTGTCAAAGGGATTATGAAATGTGCTTATGAAAACAGGGTATTCTAGAGAGTAAAAATTAAACCTTAGGTTATGGAAATTAAAAAGTTAATTACTATCCGAGTTGTTTAAGGAGGCGGGGTAGGGGAAGAAGCCCCAGGTCGGTAGAGCGCAAGGCTTATAATTACAATTCCTAGGTTCCAGATGGAGTGGGGCCGTTCAGTCGATAGCGGGCCAGGCTCGTAATCTGCAGTTCCCAGGTTCGAGTCTCAGCTGGGTCAGCGTTGAGATTTACCTCCGCAAAACTCCCCGCCCTGCCCACGGTCAGTAGGGGCGATGGGCTTGGAAAGGCCGCCGTCCGTCGGATGGGAAGTTAAGCCGTGGCCCCGTGTGTGGGAGAGACATACCCTGTGCACGTTAAAGAACACGCTGGGTAGCCTTGACGGGAGGCTACCATCTGTCTCCCAACAGTTGTTCCAGTGGGTCCCCTCCCCCAACCTTCTCTGAGCCTTCGGGGTCCATGTGACCTGGCCATTTAGCCCATGGTGTGCAAAAAAAGTGCCGCTCAGAGGTAAAACAACGCAACCCCGTCCTGCCTACGGTCAGTAGGGGATACCGATGGGCTTGGAAAGACCGCCGTCTGTCGGATCGGAAGTTAAACCGTGGGCTCCGAGTGTGGGAGAGTCATACCCTGTGCACGTTAAAGAACACGCTGGATGGTCTTAGCGGGAGGCTAACACCTGTCTCCCAATAGCTGTTCCAGTGGGTCCCTTCCCAACCTTTTCTGAGGCTTTGGGTACTTGTGACCTGGCCATTTAGCCCATTGTGTGGAAAAAGTGCCGCTCAGAGGTATAACAACCTAATAAACCTTAACAGAATAGACTTATCCAACCTATAGCAGAACATCTATTAGCACAAACAATAGACAACACTACCTATATTACTGAGCCACCCCCGCCCTAAAGAACACACTGGAAGCTACCATCTGTCTCCTGACAGCTGTCCAGTGGGTCCTCTTCCCTCAATATTCTCTGAGCCGTCGGAGTCCTTGTGACCTGGTCATTTATCCCAATGTGAGCAAAAAAACGCCCCTCAGAGGTGGGGCGGGGGTTGCTCAGTCGGTAGCGAGCCAGGCTCGTAATCTGCAGTTCCCAGGTTCGAGTCCCAGCTGGGTCAGCGTTGAGATTTATCTCCGCAAAATTCCCCGCCCTGCCCACGGTCAGTACGGGACACCGATGGGCTTGGAAAGACCGCCGTCCGTCGGATGGGACGTTAAGCCGTGGTCCCGTGTGCGGGAGAGCCATACCCTGTGCACGTTAAAGAACACGCTGGATGGCCTTGACGGGAGGCTACCATCTGTCTTCCAACAGCTGTTCCAGTGGGTCCCCTCCCTCAACCTTCTCTGAGCCTTCGAGGTCCATGTGACCTAACCATTTAGCCCATGGTGTGCAAAAAAGTGCCGCTCAGAGGTAAAACAATCCAACGTTAAAGAACACGCTGAATGGCCTTAACGGGAGGCTACCATCTGTCTCCCAACAGCTGTTCCAGTGGGTCCCCTCCCCCAACCTTCTTTGAGCTTCGGGGTCCATGTGACCTGGCCATTTAGCCCATGGTGTGCAAAAAAGTGCCGCTCAGAGGTAAAATAATCCAACGGTTAAAGAACACGCTGGATGGTCTTGACGGGAGACTACCATCTGTCTCCCAACAGCTGTTCCAGTGGGTCCCCTCCCCCAACCTTCTCTGAGCCTTCGGGGTCCATGTGACCTGGCCATTTAACCCATGGTGTGCAAAAAAGTGCCGCTCAGAGGAAAAACAACCCAACAACCCAACCCCCTCAGAGGTAAAACAACCCAACCTCTCTGGTCGATTTAAGATGAACTTACAAGAACACGACGACAGAGGCAGCCCCGAAGGTGTCGGTAGGATCTTCCATTCCATCAGGAATTCCCAACTGGCAAAGGTAATCTAACCTGAAAGAAGAAAATACATTCAGAACGCAAAAATGTAGCAATCAAATAATATGCTGTAAAGGTAAGAGTAAAAAATCGTTAACGTCTATTTTTACTACATCGATTTGATCTATCAAAATTTCTAAAATGTTCAAATTTTTATTTATCTAGAGCAGTGTCTCGCAAACTTTTTTACTCTGCGGCACACTGAATCTAATTTTTTTCCCGCGGCACACTGAATCTAATTTTTTCCCGCGGCACACTGAATCTAATTTTTTCCCGCGGCACACTGAATCTAAAATTTTTTTCCGCGGCACACTGAATCTAATTTTTTCCCGCGGCACACTGAATCTAAATTTTTTCCCGCGGCACACTGAATCTAATTTTTTCCCGCGGCACACTGAATATGATTCTTTCCGCGGCACACTGAATCTAAAATTTTTTTCCGCGGCACACTGAATCTAATTTTTTCCCGCGGCACACTGAATCTAAAATTTTTTCCCGCGGCACACTGAATCTAATTTTTTCCGCGGCACACTGAATCTAAATTTTTTCCCGCGGCACACCTAAAAAAGAATAAAAGCAAACTCTATATAATCGTCATTATATTTGCGCTTTGTTGAAGTCATCAGCCTGGCTTTACTTGAAGATTTGCTCTCGTTCTTTAATTCATAACTCGGTGTTTGTTTTAAATATTTGTCCATTCTATGGCTTGAAATAATCAAAAATTAATACCAAAATTTGGAAAAAGCTTGATAAATACTTACAAGATCCCAGTTGATAAAATCTGAAAGATTTTTATTAAAGCACGTCGATAACACAAGTCAAGTCAAAATGAAATCTTTGGAATATCTACTGTCAATTCAATTTGAAAATCTCTCGCGGCACACTTGGAATCTCTCGCGACACACTACTGTGCCGCGGCACACAGTTTGCGAGACACTGATCTAGAGTATTTATAAGTTGCCAAAGAGTTAATTACTTTCAGCGTTTTTGGGGTTCCCAGGTTTGAGTTCCACCTGTGCCAGGCTTGAAATTAATCTCCGTAAAACTCTTCGCCCTGCCCTTGGTCAGTAAGGTATACCAATGGACTTGGAAAGGCAGCCGTCCATCGGATGGGACGTTAAGCAGCGACTCCGTGTGTGGAAGAGCCATACCCTGTGCACTTTAAAGAACACGCTGCATGGCTTCGACTGTGTTAGGTTGTTTTACCTCTGAGTGGCACTTTTTTGCAAACAATGGGCTAAATGGCCAGGTCAAAAGGTCTACGAAGGCTCAGGGAAAATTTGGGGTGGGGACAGCTGTTGGGAGACAGATGGTAGCTTCTTTCAAGGCCATCCAACGTGTTCTTTAACGTGTACAGGGTATGACTTTCCCAAACAAGGGGTCATGGCTTAACGTCCCATCCGACGGAGGGAGGCCTTTCCAAGCCCATCGGTGTCCCCTACTGACCAAAGGAAGAGCGGGGAGTTTTGCGGAGATAATCTGAACACTGGCCCTACTGGAACCTGGGAAGTACAGATCACGAGCCTGGCGCACTACCGACTGAGCGACCCCGCCTTTACTGGGAGGCTACCATCTATCTCCTAAAAGCTGTCCATTGGGTTTCCCTTCTTCCAAACCTTCTCTGAGCCCTCTGGGTCTTTGTGACCTGACCATTTACCCATTGTTTGCATAAAAGTTCCGGTCAGAGGTAAAACAACTCAGTCCTGGAGGGCGTGCGAAACTTCTATATGTCGTTACAAAGGTTGGGTTGTTTTACCTCTGAGCGGCACTTTTTTGCACACCATGGGCTAAATGGCCAGGTCACAAGGACCCCGAAGGCTCAGAGAAGGTTGAGGGAGGGGACCCACTGGAACAGCTGTTGGCAGACAGATGGTAGCCTCCCGTCAAGGCCATCCAGCGTGTTCTTTAACGTGCACAGGGTATGTCTCTCCCGCACACGTAGCCACTGCTTAACGTCCCGTCTGATGTACGGCGACCTTTCCAAGCCCATCGGTGTCCCCTTCTGACCGTGGGCAGGGCGGGGAATTTTGCGGAGATAAATCTCAACGCTGACCCAGCTGGGACTCGAACCTGGGAACTACAGATTACGAGCCTGGCGCGCTACCGACTGAACCGCCCCCTCGTTACAAAGGTGTGCGGGACCAGAAAAATGTTAAACCCACGGCTTATAACATTCGCTTAAAATTTTGATATTTTTCAACTCTGACCCCCTTTAATGTTGGAACAATGGTTGAAAAACGGTAAAGAAAGGACTGTCCCGATAGCCAAGTTGTAAAGCGTGCTTGGCTACTGGTCAAAGAGACCAGGTAAAGCATATATGTTACCGTAAATGTGTTTCTGCTGAACTCTGGCTCAGTCGGTAGCGCGCCACGCTCGTAATCTGCAGTTCCCAGGATCGAGTCCCAGCTGGGTCAGCGTTGAGATTTATCTCCGCAAAATTCCACGCCCTGCCCATGGTCAGTAGGGGACACCGATGGGCTTGGAAATGCCGCCGTTCATTGAATGGGACTTTAAGCCGTGGCCCCGTGTGCGGGAGAGCCATACCCTGTGCACGTTAAAGAACACGCTGGATGGATGGCCTTGACGGGAGGCTATCATCTGTATCCCAACAGCTGTTCCAGTGGGTCACCTCCCCCAACCTTCTCTGAGCCTTCGGGGTCGTTGTGACCTGGCCATTTAGACCATAATAAAATAAAATAAATACTCCCTCAAGCAGCTGCTTGCCACAGAGGTCTGACAGGAGCCTGTCAGTTTATATGCCACAGTAGGAGATCTGAGAGGATGGCAGGATGGTGTACAAAAAAAGTGCCGCTTGGAGGTGAAACAAGCCAACCTGCTGAACTCTCACCTTCCTGACAGAGCTTTGTTTTTGTGGAGCATTTAATTGGCAAACACTTGCCAGACATCAGAGACAAACAGCTGCTTGAACGTAATCCGAGTTCTGGAAAATGCAAAGCCTAATGTTTCATTAATGACTATCCAACTCGAAAGAAATTTTCGTTTACTACTAAACACATACACAAATGACTATCTACAGGCGGATAGACGACAAAGCGAAAACAAAATAGCGCATTTTTAGAAAACAAACTAGAAAGATTTAGATGTTGTTTTTGACGATTATGGGATGCTAGTTTTCAAAGAGAATGGAGTTTTTATGGCCTTTCGCAACCTTTAACAGTGAAAATTCGAACTAGTGATCCACCGAAGAATTGGGTTGTTTTTACCTCTGAACGTTTGGCGGGGTGGCTCATTTGGTAGCGCGCCAGGCTCGTAATCTGGAGTTCCCAGGTTCGAACCATTTATAGCCCATTGTATGCAAAGAAGCGCCGCTCAGAGATAAAACAACCAACAAACCTCTGAGTGGCACTTTTTGCACATAATGGGCTAAATGGCCAAGTCACTAGGACCCCGCAGGCTCAGAGAAGGCTGAGGGAGGGGGGGGGACCTACGGAACAACTGTTTGGAAACAGATGGAATCCTCCTGTCAAGGCCATCTGACGTGTTCTTTAACGTTCGCAGGGTATGGCCCTACTAAACACAGGAATCACAGCTTAACGTTCCATCCGACGGACGGCGGTCTTTCCAAGTCCATCGGTGTCCCCTACTGTCAGTGGGCAGGGCGGGAAGTATTGCGGAGATAAATCTCAAAGCTGATCCAGCTGGAACCCCAACCTGGAAACTACAGATTACGAGCGTAGAGCGCTACAGACTCCTTCCACCCCAGATAGAAGGAGACCCACGGGGTAGCTGTTAAGAGACAGATGGTATCCTCTCGTCAAGACCATCCAGGATAAAAAAATATTACCAGCAATTAAAATAATAAACTTAAAAATATTATGTACAGTCGCTCAAAAAAGTATCCGAACACTATGGTCGATTACAGAATTCAGAAAAAATATCTGGCAACGATTTTTTTAGAAATTAGTGATCTGGCAACCTTCGTGTCACGTGATTACAGAATTCAGGAAAAACGCTCCAGTTTGCTGTGAACGATAACTGCACACGCTCAATATTTCCGTGAGTGAGCCCACACGATCTAGCATCAAAATAATATGACCACCTACAGTCGCTCAAAAAAGTATCCGAACACTATGGTTGATTACAGAATTCAGAAAAAATATCTGGCAACGATTTTTTTAGAAATTAGTGATCTGGCAACCTTCGTGTACATGACACACCTTGTCATGTGACACGAAGCTTGCCAGATCACTAATTTCTAAAAAAATCGTTGCCACATATTTTTTCTGAATTCTGTAATCGACCATAGTGTTCGGATACTTTTTTGAGCGACTGTACCTTTGTGTTGAGGTTTCTCGAAGACTGCGAAGTACATCTCTCTATTTGATGCATAGAGAGAGTGACATCGGCGAGATTGATGAAGGGATCTGCATGAATATTTGATATTTGGATCGTGTGAGCTCACAAAGACCTGGATCGTGTGGGCCCACTCACAGAAATATTGAGCGTGTGCAGTTACCGTTCACAGCAAACTGGAGCGGTTGCGGTTAATGTTCACAGCACATTGAATCGTGTGAGCTCACAAAGACCTGGATCGTGTGGGCTCACTCACAGAAATATTGAGCGTGTGCAGTTACCGTTCACAGCAAACTGGAGCGTGTGCAGTAACTGCACACGCTCCAGTTTGCTGTGAACGGTAACTGAAGCGTGTACAGTTGCTGTACACGCTCCAGATATTTTTTCTGAATTCTGTAATCAACCGTAGTGTTCGGATTTTTTTTAATATATATAATGCGTATGAATATATAATGCAATGAATATGGAGCGTGTGCAGTTACCGTTCACAGCAAACTGGAGCGGTTGCGGTTAATGTTCACAGCACATTGAATCGTGTGAGCTCACAAAAACTTGGATCGTGTGGGCCCATTCACAGAAATATTAAGCGTGTGCAATAACTGCACACGCTCCAGTTTGCTGTGAACGGTAACTGGAGCGTGTACAGTTGCTGTACACGCTCGATATTTTTCCTGAATTCTGTAATCACGTGACACAAAGGTTGCCAGATCACTAATTTCTAAAAAAAATCGTTGCCAGATATTTTTTCTGAATTCTGTAATCAACCATAGTGTTCGGATACTTTTTTGAGCGACTGTACATCTGCAAATTCCACAGGAACAGTGACAAGTAGCAAAATGGTTACAACTTAGAAATAGTCTACGTGGATTCGCTATATAGAGGTGACCTTCACTTGTGTTGACCCTTTTCGCTGTCTCCACCCACACGTAAGGCTCTTGAGTTGTTGAATCAGAAAGCTGCTAAGAAGGAAGCAGATGCCCGACGAAAATGGCTTCGTTACTTGACAAACCAGTTTTTTTTGTTGAACACGTGCTTCACAGCGCAGGTGAAAATAATGAGAATCACGACTGTACTTTGCAGAAAAGCTTCTTGATAGTGACGTTTATGTGTGTTATATTTTAGGTGTACAGTGCTTTTCGGAGAGTAATTTTCCCAAAGATACGAAAAACTAAAATTCAAAACCCTCATTTCAAAGAACGATTTAGTTATAGGCAGCACGGAATGCTGAAAATGCACTCGTACGTAAAAATTGTTTTTGCAAATGTCAAACTTGTGTTTTAAACAGAAGATAAATTCCAAAGGGTTGTGGGTTGTTTTACCTCTGAGCGGCACTTTTTTGCACACCATGGGCTAAATGGCCAGGTCACATGGACCCCGAAGGCTCAGAGAAGATTGGGGGAGGGGACCCACTGGAACAGCTGTTGGGAGACAGGTGGTAGCCTCCCGTCAAGGCCATCCAGCGTGTTCTTTAACGTTGGGTTGTTTTACCTCTGAGCGGCCCTTTTTTTGCACACCATGGGCTAAATGGCCAGGTCACAAGGTCCCCGAAGGCTCAAAGAAGGTTGGGGGAGGGAACCCACTGGAACAGCTGTTGGGAGACAGATGGTAGCCTCCCGTCAAGGCCATCCAGCGTGTTCTTTAACGTTGGGTTGTTTTACCTCTGAGCGGCACTTTTTTTGCACACCATGGGCTAAATGGCCAGGTCACAAGGTCCCCGAAGGCTCAAAGAAGGTTGGGGGAGGGAACCCACTGGAACAGCTGTTGGGAGACAGATGGTAGCCTCCCGTTAAGGCCATACAGCGTGTTCTTTAACGTGCACAGGGTATGGCTCTCCCACACACGGGGCCACGGCTTAACGTCCCATCCGACGGATGACGGCCTTTCCAAGCCCATCGAGATAAATTGCAAAGAATACAGAAGTTATCAACAGTCCTCGAAATATAAGCTCTTGTTTGCAATTTATTTCCGCATTTGATTTTGTAAGGGAGACAATGTACTCTTGAGTTGAAGGAGCGTGTGATCCAGACTTTGTTCCTATTGCATTTACTTTTTGCTCATAGCTGCAAATCAATCAATGCAAATACCTCAGTTTTACATAGGGGTTGAGTTGTTTTACCTCTGAGCGGCGCTTTTCTGCACACCATGGTCTAAATGACCAGGTCACATGGACCCCGAAAGTTAAGAGAAGGTTGGGGGAGGGGACCCACTGGAACAGTTGTTGGGAGACAGATGGTAGCCTCCCAGTCAAAACCATCCAGCGTGTTCTTTAACGTGCACAGGGAATGGCTCTCCTGCACACGGGGACACGGCTTAACATCCCATCCGACGGACGGCGGCCTTTCCAAGTCCATCGGTGTCTCCTACTGACCGTGGACAAGGAGGGAAAATAACATAGCGGACCAACTGAAAGAACTGTTGGGAGACAGATGGTAGCCTCCGGCTAAGGCCATCCAGCGTGCAAGCACATAGCAGTGCCAAACTAGATGCTGGCAGCCTCCCGTCAAGGCCATCCAGCGTGTTCTTTAACGTTGGGTTGTTTTACCACTGAGCGGCCCTTTTTTACACATCATGGGCTAAATGGCCAGGTCACATGGACCCCGAAGGCTCTGAGAAGGTTGGGGGAGGGGACCCACTGGAACAGCTGTTGGGAGACCGATGGTAGCCTCCCGTCAAAACCATCCAGCGTGTTCTTTAACGTGCACAGGGAATGGCTCTGCTGCACACGAGGACACGGCTTAACATCCCATCCGACGGACGGCGGCCTTTCCATGACCATCGGTGTCCCCTACTGACCGTGGGAAGGGCAGGGAATTTTGCGGAGATAAATCTCAACGCTGACCCAGCTGGGACTCGAACCTGGTAACTACAGATTACGAGCATGGCGCGCTACCGACCGAGCCGCTCCCGCCCCTAGCCTCCTGTCAAGGCCATCCAGCGTGTTCCTTAAAATGCAAAGGGTTTGGCTCTTCCCGCACACGGACCATGGCTTAACGTCCCATCCGACGGGAGGTGGCTTTTTCAAGCCCATCGGTATTCCCTACTGACCGTGTACAAGGCGGGGAGTTTTGCGGAGATAAATATCAATGCTCGCTGAGCTGTGCCCATGCGAGACTCGAACCTGGGAACTGTGGGTTACAAGCCTAGCGCGGTACCGACTGAGAAGGGGCGGGGGAGGGGGGGTCTGTCGGTAGCGCGCCAGACTCGTAATCCGTAGTTTCCAGGTTCGAGTCCCAGCTGGGTCAGCGGTGAGATTTATCTCCGCAAATTTCCCTACCCTTCCCACTGTCAGTAGGGGACACCAATGGACTTAGAAAGACCGCCGTCCGTCGGATGGGACGTCAAGCCGTGGCCCCGTGTGCGGGAGAGCCATACCCTGTGAACATTAAAGAACACGCTGGATGGCTTTGACGGGAGGCTACCATCTGTCTCCCAACAGCTGTTCCTGTGGGTCCCCTCCCCAACCTTCGGGGTCCATATGATCTGGCCATTTAGCCCATGGTGTGCAAAAATAGTGTCTTTCAGAGGTAAAACATCCCAACCCTATAAGCAGATAAAAATGGTTCTTGTTGGCAATACGAAACACTTTATCCTTCCCATTGAGAAACAAATTATCATTCTGACAACAGGTTTCATCCTACTTAAAACATTTTGACAAATAATAATAATTTAAAAAAATTATTCCCCTATTACTAAGAAACTAGTTTTTTTTTTTGCAATATAAGCATTTGATATCACTACTAGCTCCAACAACAGAACACAAATAATACAAAGATAATAACTTACAATTTAGAAGCTTTAGTTCGCAAATTTTCTTCCTAATGAGACGGGAAATATATGATGCGGCAGGAAAGCAGATGTTTCATCGCGATTTGCCAGTTCACGTTTTACGTCATGAGAGAACAACTCAACGGAATTCAGTTTCTGTGGAAGGATTGCATGATGCAACGCATTGCAGAAGAATTTCTAAATCATTACAGACTACATTCATTTCTAGTTTCAAATTTGAGTGATTATATTGGCTATTATAGACGATAGGCATTTTTTTATTTCTATTGAGTATGAAATAAACAACAACACTAATAATAAAAACCTGATGGGAACTTCGTCTAAAACCATCCACGTGTTTTGGGGGCGGGAGTGGCTCAGTCGGTAGCGCGCCAGGCTCGTAATCTGTAGTTCCCAGGTTCGAGTCCAAATTGGGTCAGCGTTGAGATTTATGTCCGCAAAATTCCCCGCCCTGCCCACGGTCAGTAGGGGACACCGATAGTCTTGGAAAGGCCACCATCCGTCGGATGGGACGTTAAGCCGTGACTCTGTGTGCGGGAGAGCCATACCCTGTGAACGTTAAAGAACACACTGTATGGCCTTGACGGGAGGCTACCATCTGTCTGCCAACAGCTGTTCCAGTAAGTCCCCTCCTCCAACCTTCTCTGAGCCTTCGGGGTCCATGTGACCTGGCCATTTAGCCCATGGTGTTCAAAAAAGTGCCGCTCAGAGGTAAAACAACCCATCCACGTGCTTTGGGTTGACTTTTGAACAACACTTTTGTGCATACAATGGATTGAACGGCCAAGTCACAAAAACCCTAAATGCTTATAGAAGACTGTGGAAAGGGTCCAACCAAGTTGTTAAGAGACAGATGAAAGCCTCCCGGCAAGGCCACCCAACATGTTCTTTAACGTACACAGGGCATGGCTCCAGCACACATACGGTCTACGGTTTAACGTCACATACGATGGATGGCGGTCCTTCCAAGACAATCGTGGTCCTCTTTCCCGCCGAACGCAGGAGGGGAGTTAGCGGAGACATTTTCTGACGCTAGCACCTCGAACCTGGGAACTACAGATTACGGACTAGAAGCGCTACCGACTGAGCCAATCCCAACATGTTCCTTCTGAGAGGGAGCAGAAACGTTTTCAGGAGGAAAGCTGGGGAGAATGACATTTCATCTGCTTAAATGTTCAGTCGGCATCCTGCTGAGCTGTAACCTGATGTACTCGAGTTCGAATCATCATTGTGCCCACTTTGACATTTCCTCCGCTAATCCCTGCTTTGATCTATAGACGCCCTTAATGAGACTAAAGGCCACTAGGGGGCTTGGAAAAGGCTCCTCCCATCGGATGGGATGTTAAATCGCCGTTCCGTGTCATCTTAATCTGATATTTTCTGGTTCGAGTCTCCACTGGGCCTGCTTTGAGATTATCTCCTACAATTCTCATTATTCCTCTATAGAAAAATGGGCATCGATGGGATTGGAAAGGCTATCGTCCGTCGGATGAGACGTTAAGCACCGGCCCCATGTGCAGGAGAACCATACCACTGTGGACATCAAATGGGTTTGAAGGATTGGATTGTTTTACCTCTGAGCGGCACTTTTTTGCACACCATGGGATAAATGGCCAGGCCACAAGGACCCCGAAGGCTCAGAGAAGGTTGGGGGAGGGGACCCACTGGAACAGCTGTTGGGAGACAGATGGTAGCCTCCCGTCAAGGCCATCCAGCGTGTTCTTTAACGTGCACAGGGTATGGCTCTCCCGCACACGGGGCCACGGCTTAACGTCCCATCCGACGAACGGCGGCCTTTCCAAGCCCATCGGTGTCCCCTACTGACCGTGGGCAAGGCGGGGAAATTTTGCGGAGATAAACCTCAACGCTGACCCAGCTGGGACTCGAACCTGGGAACTACAGATTACGAGCCTGGCGCGCTACCGACTGAGCCACCCCCGCCCCAGGGTTTGAAGGGAGTTGGGTTGTTTTACCTCTGAGCGGCACTTTTTTGCACACCATGGGCTAAATGGCCAGGTCACATGGACCCCGAAGGCTCAGAAAAGGTTGGGGGAGGGGACCCACTGGAACGGCTGTTAGGAGACAGATGGTAGCCTCCCGTCAAGGCCATCCGTGTGTTCTTTAACGTGCACAGGGTATGGCTCTCCTGCAAACGAAGCCACGGTTTAACGTCCCATCCGACGGACGGCGGCCTTTCCAAACCCATCGGTGTCCCCTACTGACCGTGGGCAGGGCGGGGAATTTTGCGGAGATAAATCTCAACGCTGACCCAGCTGGGACTCGAACCTGGGAACTACAGATTACGAGCCTGGCGCGCTACCGACTGAGCCACCCCCGCCCCGGTTTGAAGGGAGGTTGGATTGTTTTCCCTATGAGCGGCACTTTTTTGCACACCATAGGGTAAATGGCCAGGTCACAAGGACCCCGAAGGCTCAAGGAAGGTTGGGGGAGGGATCCACTGGAACAGCTGTTGGGAGACAGATGGTAGCTTCCCATCAAGGCCATCCAGCGTGTTTTTTAACGTGCACAGGGCCACAAGCTTAACATCCCATCCGACGGACGGCGGCCTTTCCAAGTCCATCCATGTCCCCTACTGACCGTGGGCAAGGCGGGCAGTTTTGCGGAGATAAATCTCAATGCTGACCCAGCTGGGACTCGAACCTGGGAACTGCATATTACGAGTCTGGCACGCTACCGACTGACTTCTGTCTTTCAACAGCTGTCGAAAGGGTTCCGTTCCCTCGATTTTCTCCGAGACCTTGTGACCTGGTCATTTAGCCTATAATGTGCACAAAAGCGCCACTGAGAACTAAAGCAACTCGGGGCGGGGTGGCTCAATTGTTAGCCAGGCTCGTAATCTGTAGTTCCCAGGTTCGAGTCCCAGCTGGGTCAGCGTTGAGATTTATCTCCACAAAATTCCCCGCCCTGCCCACGGTCAGTAGGGGACACCGATGGGCTTGGAAAGGCCGCCGTCCGTCGGATGGGACGTTAAGCCGTGGCCCCGTGTGCGGGAGAGCCATACCCTGTGCACGTTAAAGAACACGATGGATGGCCTTGGCGGGATGCTACCATCTGTCTCCCAACAGCTGTTCCAGTGGGTCCCCCTCCTCCAACCTTCTCTGAGCCTTCGGGGTCCTTGTGACCTGGCCATTTAGCCCATAGTGTGCAAAAAAGTGCCGCTCAGAGGTAAAACAACCCAACTAAAGCAACTCAACCCCAATGGATTTCGAAATGAATTTACATAATGGTGACATCAGCGAACAAATAAAAGCTTAAAATTAAATACAGAATTTGGGAATTCTTTAAAATTTGTTGTCGTTGTAATCAACAGGTTCAGTGACATATCAAAAGAGGATGACTAAATAGGTGGAAAGGGACAATTGGATTTGATAAGGAACATTCGCTCGAGAAACAAGGACATTCAATTAAACCAGGACGAAAGGCTAAAACGATGTCACAAACTTGCACAAGGTTCGTTGTCTATCTTCGCAAGATAAGAATGGAAAAGCGACTATGACCTATACGGAACGCGCATCCGATTATAGGTAGCTTATGTACTTCTGGTTTAGGTTGGGTTGTTTTACCTCTGAGCGGCACTTTTTTGCACACCATGGGCTAAATGGCCAGGTCACATGGACCCCGAAGGCTCAGAGAAGGTTGGGGGAGGGGACCCACTGGAACAGCTGTTGGGAGACAGATGGTAGCCTCCCGTCAAGGCCATTCAGCGTGTTCTTTAACGTGCACAGGGTATGGCTCTCCCGCACACGGGGCCACGGCTTAACGTCCCATCCGACGGACGGCGGCCTTTTCAAGCCCATCGGTGTCCCCTACTGACCGTGGGCAGGGGGGGGGGAATTTTGCGGAGATAAATCTCAACGCTGACCCAGCTGGGACTCGAACCTGGGAATTACAGATTACGAGCCTGGCGCGCTACCGACTGAGCCACCCCCGCCCCACTTCTGGTTTGGAGAAGCCATTGCGTGTCTTGTTTTGTTGGGTTGTTTTACCTCTGAACGGAACTTTTTATTATTATTCTAATTTATTCTCAGAATATGCAGTACTTTACATTTACATGTTTTTTACCTTCGAACTGAAGTTATAATGAAATATATATAATATTGTATATCTCAGATACACAATTTTAAAGTATTACATTTTCTAATATATGTTCTTCTTTATACACAGTTTGTCCAATAAAAATCATATATTTATTCATACCATATATATGGAAAATTTTAATATTATATTTCATTAGTGTTTTATAATTTTACCTACATTTTTCAGTAAAAGTCTGAGAAAAAATGTTGAGTCTTCCACGAGAGTAAAAACTCGCTTGTGGAAGAAATTTAACAGTTATGTTGTAATAAAATGAAAAGGCAACATGCTTCAGTTTCACATCCTCAGTTCACTCCTCCTGACCTTTTATTCTCCCTACACTTACAGTATTCTTTATATCCATCTATTTTATATAAGGCTATTTCATCTTCTCTTACCTCCGCAAAATTCCCCGCTCTGCCACGGTCAGGCTCTGCCCACGGCCACTGCCACGGACTCTGCCACGGTCTGCCCAAGTCATCGGGGACACCGATGGGCTTGGAAAGGCCGATGTCCGTCGGATGGGACGTTAAGCCGTGGCCCCGTGTGCGGGAGAGCCATACCCTGTGCACGTTAAAGAACACGCTGGATGGCCTTGACGGGAGACTACCATCTGTCTCCCAACAGCTGTTCCAGTGGGTCCCCTCCCCCAACCTGCTCTGAGCCTTCGGGGTTCATGTGACCTGGCCATTTAGCCCATGGTGTGCAAAAAAGTGCCGCTCAGAGGTAAAACAACCCAACCCATTATCCAGATCCTGAAAGTTCTTGATTCTAACCGAACCGGAACCTTCTTCTTTTCGCATAAAGATCTTAGAGTCTCTGACCCAAACGTACTGTCGCTCAAAAAAGTATCCAAACACTATTCTTGATTGCAAAATTCAGAAAAAATATCTGGCAACGATATTTTAGAAATTAGTGATCTGGCAACCTTCGTGTCACGTGACACGAAGGTTGCCAGATCACTAATGTGGGCTCACTCACGGAAATATTGAGCGTGTGCAGTTACCGTTCACAGCAAACTGGAGCGTGTACTTGCTGTACACGCCCCAGATATTTTTCCTGAATTCTGTAATCACGTGACATGAAGGTTGCCAGATCACTAATTTCTAAAAAATCGTTGCCAGATATTTTTTCTGGATTTTGTAATCAACCGTAGTGTTCGGATACTTTTTTGAGCGACAGTACTTGTAGTCCAACTCGCGCTGTTTTTCCTTTGCCTTAAATAATAGCTGTTTGTTTTCTTGTGTCAAGTGATCATTAATATAAATTCTTCCATCTTCACATCGATCATCAATTTCTTTCGCGGTTAGTTTTTTTTGTTTCCAAGCCCTAATCCAAAGATCTTTAGTCTTCCTTGATACAAATTGTACGATGATAGGGGCGGGGGTGGCTCAGTCGGTAGCGCGCCAGGCTCGTAATCTGTAGTTCCCAGGTTCGAGTCCCAGCTGGGTCAGCGTTGAGATTTATCTCCGCAAAATTCCCCGCCCTGTCCACGGTCAGTAGGGGACACCGATGGGCTTGGAAAGGTCGCCGTCCATCAGATGGGACGTTAAGCCGTGGCCCCGTGTGCGGGAGAGCCATACCCTGTGCACGTTAAAGAACACGCTGGATGGCCTTGACGGGAGGCTACCATCTGTCTCCCAACAGCTGTTCCAGTGGGTCCCCTCCCCCAACCTTCTCTGAGCCTTCGGGGTCCATGTGACCTGGCCATTTAGCCCATGGTGTGCAAAAAAGTGCCACTCAGAGGTAAAACAACCCAACGTTAAAGAACACGCTGGATGGCCTTGACGGGAGGCTACCATCTGTCTCCCAACAGTTGTTCCAGTGAGTCTCCTCCCCCAACCTTCTCTGAGCCTTTGGGGTCCATGTGACCTGGCCATTTAGCCCATGGTGTGCAAAAATTGCCGCTCAGAGGTAAAACAACCCAATGTACGATGATAGATTTTATCTTATTTTTATTTGAAAGTGGCACCCTATGAGCAGCCTCCACATCCTGATGTTTTGTCTCGATTTTCAGTTTCTGAGCAAATTTTTCAACGATTTCCATAATATTTTCCTGCCCTCTCAGGAAAACCAACCAATTCTACGTTCCCGTTTCTGCTATATTGCTGCATTTCATTTAACTTCCATTTCAATTCAAAAACCTCTCCTTCAGAAATTTGCTTAGCAATTTCCTTCAGCATTTTTATGTGTTCATCCAGCTTATTGGAACAAAAAGAAACACTTTTATTAAATTCCTCAATTTCTTGCATAAATTACTCCTTGCGAAAAATTTCACTCGTTGTCATAATTTCAGCTCTAAAAATGCGGAACTGTTCCTTCAACATATCCTGGAAAAACTTCTTTGTATCTGCATTGATTCTCAAGTCACCTCCCTCGTCATTTCCAGCTCTTTCCTGGGGTTGAGGTCTCAACATTTCCCTTTCCATTGTTACACGATTTACATTTCAGTTTCTTTTTTCGATCCTGTGACATTTTTCGGAAGTTTGAGGGGCGGGGGTGGCTCAGTCGGTAGCGCGCCAGGCTCGTAATCTGTAGTTCCCAGGTTCGAGTCCCAGCTGGGTCAGCGTTGAGATTTATCTCCGCAAAACTCCTCACACTGCCCACGGTCAGTAGGGGACACCGATGGGCTTGGAAAGGCCGCCGTCCGTCGGATGGGACGTTAAGCCGTGGCCCCGTGTGCGGGAGAGCCATACCCTGTGCACGTTAAAGAACACGCTGGATGGCCTTGACGGGAGGCTACCATCTGTCTCCCAACAGCTGTTCCAGTGGGTCCCCTCCCCCAACCTTCTCTGAGCCTTCGGGGTCCTTGTGGCCTGGCCATTTAGCCCATGGTGTGCAAAAAAGTGCCGCTCAGAGGTAAAACAACACAACACAATCGGAAGTTTGACTCCTTTAGATTGAGACAATAGAAATGGAAATTATTTCCACAACTACAGCATTCGACACAGTCGGAGATTCCGAGGATTTCATTTTCACACGAATAGCAATTCATTTTTTTATGTCAAAATTCCTTCTACATCCACAGCTATAAACAGTTTTTGCAGAAAAACAAACGATCGTCCACAAACTTACTCTTACCTCGTAGCAGCTTGGACGGAGGAGGTGGGGGAGGACCTCTAAATTGAAGGTCGAAAAAATTAGTCATTGGGCTCGAAGGCTCGCAGATGAGGCTGGAGAGAAGACTAGTAAAACGGGTTTGGGTTGTTGGGTTGTTTTACCTCTGAGCGGCACTTTTTTGCATGCAATGGGCTAAATGGCCAGGTCACAAGGACCCCGAAGGCTCAGAAAAGGTTGGGGAAGGGAACCCACTAAAACAGTGGTTTGTAGACAGATGGTAGCCTCCCGTCAAGGCCATCCAGTGTGTTCTTTAACGTGCACGGGGTATGGCTCTCCTGCATACGGAGCCACGGCTTAACGTCGCATCCGACGGGCGGCGGCCTTTCCAAGCCCATCGGTGTCCCCTACTGACCGTTTGCAGGGAGTTTTGCGAAGATAAATCTCAACGCCCACCCAGCTGGGACTCGAACCTGGGAACTACAGATTACGAGCCTGGCGCGCTACCGACTGAGCCACCCCCGCCCCCTAGTAAAACGGAAGGCGTCGTTTGGAGTGGGAACAATGAAATTGAATTTTATTGCACTTCTGCACTGATGGTCCGGTGAGAGCGCTGAAGGGTTGGGTTGGGTTGTTTTACCTCTGAGCGGCACTTTTTTGCACACCATGGGCTAAATGACCAGGTCACATGGACCCCGAAGGCTCAGAGAAGGTTGGGGGAGTTGACCCACTGGAACAGCTGTTGGGAGACAGATGGTAGCCTCCCGTTGGGTTGGGTTGGGTTGTTTTACCTCTGAGCGGCACTTTTTTGCACACCATGGGCTAAATGGCCAGGTCACATGGACCCCGAAGGCTCAGAGAAGGTTGGGGGAGTTGACTCACTGGAACAGCTGTTGGGAGACAGATGGTAGCCTCCCGTTGGGTTGGGTTGTTTTACCTCTGAGCGGCACTTTTTTGCACACCATGGGCTAAATGGCCAGGTCACATGGACCCCGAAGGCTCAGAGAAGGTTGGGGGAGGGGACCCACTGGAACAGCTATTGGGAGACAGATGGTAGCCTCCCGTCAAGGCCATCCAGCGTGTTCTTTAACGTGCACGGGGTATGGCTCTCCCGCACACGGGGCCACGGCTTAACGTCCCATCCGACGGACGGCGGCCTTTCCAAGCCCATCGGTGTCCCCTACTGACCGTGGGTAGGGCGGGAAATTTTGCGGAGATAAATCTCAACGCTGACCCAGCTGGGACTCGAACCTGGGAACTACAGATTACGAGCCTGGCGCGCTACCGACTGAGCCACCCCCGCCCCAAAGCGCTGAAGGACAGTCGACACTATCCGGGTATGCAGATGCCAACTCCAAACGGGAGAGAGGAGAAAACACGTCCGTTCACAACGACCGTTCACTTGAATTTCTTCTTTCTTCTTTTTGCACACCATGGGCTAAATGGCCAGGTCACATGGACCCCGAATGCTCAGAGAAGGTTGGGGAAGGGGACCCACTGGAATAGCTGTTGGGAGACAGATGGTAGCTTCCCGTCAAGGCCATACAGCGTGTTCTTTAACGTTGGGTTGTTTTACCTCTGAGCGGCACTTTTTTGCACACCATGGGCTAAATGGCCAGGTCACAAGGACCTCGAAGGCTCAGAGAAGGTTGGGGGAGGGGACCCACTGGAACAGCTTTTGGGAGACAGATGGTAACCTCCCGTCAAGGTCATCCAGCGTGTTCTTTAACGTGCACAGGGTATGGCTCTCCCGCATACGGGGCCACGGCTTAACGACCCATTCGACAGACAGCGGCCTCTCCAAGCCCATCGGTGTCCCTTACTGACCGTGGGCAGGGTGGGAAGTTTTGCGGAGGTAAATGTTAACGCTGGTCCAGCTGGGACTCGAACCTGGGAACTGCAGATTACGAGTCTAGCGCGCTACCGACTGAGCCACCCCCGCCCCTGTCTGCAAAGGTTTACATTCAAAACAAAATCTGGTCAACTTATCTTGGTTCTTGTACTTGGGAAAGTTGAACCTTTTAGATGCCTTTACCTAAAAGAAAGGGGGTGGGGGTGGCTCAGTCGGTAGCGCGCCAGGCTCGTAATCTGTAGTTCCCAGGTTCGAGTCCCAGCTGGGTCAGCGTTGAGATTTATCTCCGCAAAATTCCCCCGCCCTGCCCACGGTCAGTAGGGGACACCGATGGGCTTGGAAAGACCGCCGTCCGTCGGTGTTACGGGAAGCCGTGGTTCAGGTATAGGAGAGCCATACCCTGTGCACGTTAAAGAACACGCTGGATGGCCTTGACCGGAGGCTACCATCTGTCTCCCAACAGCTGTTCAAGTGGGTCCCCTCCCCCAACATTCTCTGAGCCTTCGGGGTCCATGTGACCTGGCCATTTAGCCCATGGTGTGCAAAAAAGTGCCGCTCAGAGGTAAAACAACCCAACCCTAAAAGAAAACTTGAACAGTAAAGGTGGCATTGTAACTTATGCAAATTGTGACCGCATTATAACTTGGACACCTAAAAGAATCACTTTGAAGTGCCTATTGGAAAGGTCAGCCCAACAGCAGAAAAATTCAAAGCAATCGTTTGGGGCGGCAAAATTTAAGAGCGTCGTGCTAATAATTCTGTGAGCTTGCTCTAATTTCAACTCAAAATAAAAGTACCACGAATTTAAAGATGGGTTAAGCTGGAAAACCTTGAGGCTCACTCTTTAGGGCACAATGTGCTAAATGGCCAGGTCACAATGGCCTCTAGGTCTCCGATGAGGTTGGGGGGAAGAGTATCCACTGGACAGCTGTTAAGAGACAAATGATAATCTCCCGTTGGTCATCCAGCATGTTCTTTAACGTGTACTATCCTGCAAATCAGAACCACGATATAACGCTCCAACCGATGGACGGTGGACTTTTCAAACTCATATGAGCCCTCTTTCGCTTAGAGGGTTAGATTGTTTTACTTCTGAGCGGCACTTTTTTGCACATAATGGGCTAAATGACCAGCACAAGAACCCCGAGAAGATTGGGAGAGTGGACTCACTGGGCACCTGTTAGGAGACACTAGTCTCCCGTCAAGGGTTTGGGTTGGGTTGTTTTACCTCTGAACAGCACTTTTTTTACACAAAATGGGCTAAATGGCCAGGTCACATGGCCACCGAAGGCTCAGAGGAGGTTGGGGGAGGAGACCCACTGGAACAGCTGTTGAGTGACAGATGGTAGCCTCCCGTCAAGGTCATCCAGAGTGTTCTTTAACGTGCACAGAGTATGGCTCTTCCGCCCACGGCTTAACGTCCTATCCACCGGACGCTGCCGTTCCAAGCCAATCGGTGTCCCCTACTGACCGTGGGCATTCCATCAAGGCTATCCGGCGTATTCTTTAACACACACAAGGTATGGCTCTCCCACACGCTGGGCGACAGTTTAATGTCCCATCCGACGGACGGCGGTCTTTCCAAGCCCATTGGTATCCCCTAGTGACCGTGGGCAGGGCGGGGAGTTTGCGAATGCACAGGGTATGGCTCTTCCACACGGTACTGCATATTATGAAGGAATGAGTTCGCATAATGGAGAGACTAAAATTAGGAAACACGAGAAGTCAATAAGGAATATAATCACCACTGACAGCCGTACAAAATCATGAAATGAGTTCTTATACTGTTCATGAGGTTTCTATTAGAAATGATTTCAGGCTAAAAATAAGACAGACAATTTCTTGCTCTGGAGGATTATGGTTCAGAAATTTTTAATATCTAATTTATCCGTAACTGTTAAAAATATTAAATATATTTTATTATAATTCTCTTTTAATAATCATTCTGTAGTAATTAAGAATAAGCACCATGCTAACTTTGATTATTTTTTACGTATTTTCTACGTTGAATAACTTTTAATGTTTATAATGATGTTATCCAAGAACTTTCAGTACCTATTAGTATTTCTAATATTTTTCGTTCCAAATATCACTAAGATTTTTACTTTCTCATAGAATGATTATAATATTTTTAAAGTTGGAAATAGCCTATAATGCGAATTTTTAAAAAATTATTTAGAGACATGCATGGTGCGGGGTGGCTCGGCCGGTAGCGCGCCACGCTCGTTGGGTTGTTTTACCTCTGAGCGGGGGTGGCTCAGTCGGTAGCGCGCCAGGCTCGTAATCTGTAGTTCCCAGGTTCGAGTCCCAGCTGGGTCAGCGTTGAGATTTATCTCCGCAAAATTCCCCGCCCTGCCCACGGTCAGTAGGGGACACCGATGGGCTTGGAAAGGTCGCCGTCCGTCGGATGGGACGTTAAGCCGTGGCCCCGTGTGTGGGAGAGCCATACCCTGTGCACGTTAAAGAACACGCTGGATGGCCTTGACGGGAGGCTACCATCTGTCTCCCAACAGCTGTTCAAGTGGGTCCCCTCCCCCAACCTTCTCTGAGCCTTCGGGGTCCATGTGACCTGGCCATTTAGCCCATGGTGTGCAAAAAAGTGCCGCTCAGAGGTAAAACAACCCAACCTCTGAGCGGCACTTTTTTGCACACCATGGGCTAAATTGCCAGGTCACATGGACCCCGAAGACTCAGAGAAGGTTGGGGGAGGGGGCCCACTGGAACAGCTGTTGGGAGACAGATGGTAGCCTCCCGTCAAGGCCTTCCAGTGTGTTCTCTATCGCGCACAGGGTGTGGCCACGGCTCAATGTCCCAACCGACGGACGGCGGCCTTTCCAAGCCCATTGGTATCCCCTACTGAACGCGGGCAGGGCGGGGAATTTTGCGGAGATAAATCTCAACGCTGACCCAGATGGGACTCGAACCTGGGAACTACAGATTACGAGCCTGGCGCGCTACCGACTGAGCCACCCCCGCCCCAATCGCCACGCTCTTAATCTGCAGTTACTAGTTCGAGTCCCAGTTGGTCAGCGATGAGATTTATCCCCGCAAAACTTCCCGCCCTGCCCACGGTCAGTAAGGGACACCGATGAGCTTGGAAAGGCCACCGTTCGTCGGATGGGACGTTAAACCATGGCCCCCTATGCGGGAGAGCCATACCCTCTGCACGTTAAAGAATACGCTGGATGGCCTTGACGGGAGGCTACCATCCGTCTCCCAACAGCTGTTCCAGTAGATTCTCTCCCCCAACCTTCTCTGAGCCTTCGGGGTCCTTGTGACCTGGTCATTTAGCCCATTGTGTGCAAAAAAGTGCCGCTCAGAGGTAAAACAACCCAACGTTAAATAATACGCTGGATGGCCTTGACGGGAGGCTGCCATCTGTCTCCCAACAGCTGTTCCAGTAGATCCTCTCCCCCAACCTTCTCTGAGCCTTCGGGGTCCTTGTGACCTGGTCATTTAGCCCATTGTGTGCAAAAAAGTGCCGCTCAGAGGTAAAACAACCCAACGTTAAATAATACGCTGGATGGCCTTGACGGGAGGCTACCATCTGTCTCCCAACAGCTGCTCCAGTAGATCCTCTCCCCCAACCTTCTCTGAGCCTTCGGGGTCCTTGTCACCTGGCCATTTAACCCATGGTGTGCAAAAAAAAGTACCACTCAGAGATAAAACAACCCAACTACATACTTTTATTTCACATCGACAACCTTTCTCGATCAACTTACCAACTTTTATCCTAATGAGCATTCTGGATTTTGCACTGGACGCGAAAAGAATTATCCAAGGCAAACTGTACTCTCCGTGCAACTATGCAAAAAGCTTCTGGCCAAACAAGTCTTGTAGTCAGCTCGCTCTGAACACTGAGATAGAGAACTGACGTCCTCTTGAGAAAGAGCAAACACTTCCCACGAGACGACGTGCGGAGTGATGTACGACCACGTGGAAAGTGGGTACCCACAGATAAAACGTTAGACGGCAGTTTGCAACGCAGAAACAAGGCTATCAAGGCCCGATCGCTCAGCCGTTCAAGGTTATGACATATTACGAAATAAACAACATTTAAGCTTCTACATTTCAGTCTGAAGCAAAATATGTCGATAATTGGGTGTATAGTTAAGGGCATTTATCGGTTTCAATTCTGGATTTTTCGTAGAATTTCGGCTTCATCGAGAAAATGGAAGAAAGCGGAATACGAAATCATTTCTATCATTTTTTTCCTCGGAAATGTAGAATAGACTTATTCGAAAAGCATCTACCAGCATTTAGATATTCATAACTTGTCTATACCGTGTCCATGGGGGGGGGGGGGACGCCGGTGGGTTCTGAAAGGTTGCCATTTATGAAATGGTACGTTAAACATGATCGGTGTATACTTAAAAGCCATATCTTTTAAGTAAGGCAAGGCATATTTCATGGGTTTCTGTGGCCAATTTTGTGTTCCGGATAAGCGAGAGAAGAAAATCGTTAGCATAATCTCAGTCAGATAGTTTCACATCTCTGGAATAGGGACGTGTAACGTAATGACAGTGGAGCGGGGGTGGCTCAGTCGGTAGCGCGCCAGGCTCATAATCTGTAGTTCCCAGGTTCGAGTCCCAGCTGGGTCAGCGTTGAGATTATCTCCGCAAAAATTTTCCTCCCTGCCCACGGTTAGTAGGGGACACCGATGGGCTTGGAAAGGCCGCCGTCCGTCGGATGGGACGTTAAGCCGTGGCCCCGTGTGCGGGAGAGCCATACCCTGTGCACGTTAAAGAACACTCTGGATGGCCTTGACGGGAGGTTACCATCTGTCTCCCAACAGCTGTTCCAGTGGGTCCCCTCCCCCAACCTTCTCTGAGCATTCGGGGTCCATGTGACCTGGCCATTTAGCCCATAGTGTGCAAAAAAGTGCCGCTCAGAGGTAAAACAACCCAACCCAAGTCTCAGCTGCGTCAGCGTTCAGATTTATCTCCGCAAAATTCCCCGCCCTGCCCACGGTCAATAGGGGACACCGATGGGCTTGGAAAGGCCGCAGTCCATCGAATGGGGGCGTTAAGCCGTGGACCCGTGTGCGGGAGAGCCATACCCTGTGCACTTTAAAGAACACGTTGAATGGCCTTGACGGGAAGCTACATCTGTCTCCCAACAGCTGTTCCAGTGGGTCCCCTCCTCCAACCTTCTCTGAGCCTTCCGGGTTCTTGTGACCTGGTCATTTAGCCCATAGTTTCTTAAACTATGGGTCGCGACCCCATATGGGGTCGCGTATCTGAATGTGGAGGTCGCGAAAAATTTGGCAACAGTAAAAGGTTTATGAACGCGCAACGACCAAAAATTAAATCAAAATGAAACGCGTAATGAATCCGAGGTGTTTCTGGCAGAGCGACTTCACTGCAGCCTTGTTCTTAACACACAACATGCGCACTTTGGACTGCGCATGCCTTCACGACGCTGCCAGAAACAACTCGGCTCGTATTGGAGAGTATTGTTTTGTCTGTACATATAAAGTTTTCTGTTCTTATAAAAACATAATAATTTAATTACGGAAAATAAAGGCTTTTAATATTTTCCTACCTTCATTCCTCAGAATGTAAGTATCAAAATAGTATATCTTTGGATTGTATTGGATTATGGATAAGTGTCTAAATTTAGACAGAAGAGGTAAAAATACTGATGACAATGCGGCAGAGTCTTCGCTACCAGGTTGTAGTACACCTAAATTGACAAGGAAATTAAAATATATCGAATCACTTTTGCAATATCTAATAATCATGATGGTATGGAAAAATCTCTTTGCTTAACTTTTAATGAAGTTTTGGCTGCGGAGAGCATGAAACCAGCCAAACTAAAACGACATCTTAATACCAAACATGCAGCGTACTGCAATAAACCAAAGGAATATTTTGAACGACTTGTAAAATCTTCAAATAAAGAAAAACAATGTTTTGAGAAATTTGTTACTGTCAACGAAAAGTATTTACTTGCATCTTACGAAACCTCTTATTTAATTGCAAAAACTAAAAAGCCCTACGCGATAGGAAAAGATTTCGTGTTACCTGCTGCTATTAAAATATCAGAAATAGTTCATGGGAAAAAGGGGATGAAATTCGTAAAATTCCTTTATCGAATGATACTGTTCCCAAAATAATTTCTGAAATTAGTAAAGACCAATTCCAGCAGCTTATTACCACGCTTAAGGGCAGCCCAAAGTTTGCAATTCAGTTAGATGAAACAACTGATAGTTCGAACATGGCACAGTTGTTACTTTATGTAAGATATATTTATGAAGGAAGCATACATGAGGGTTGGGTTGTTTTACCTCTGAGCGGCACTTTTTTGCACACCATGGCTAAATGGCCAGGTCACATGGACCCCGAAGGCTCAGAGAAGGTTGGGGGAGGGGACCCACTGGGACAGCTGTTGGGAGACAGATGGTAGCCTCCCGTCAAAGCCATCCAGCGTGTTCTTTAACGTGCACAGGGTATGGCTCTCCCGCACACAGGCCACGGCTTAACGTCCCATCCGACGGACGGCGGCCTTTCCAAGCCCATCGGTGTCCCTTACTGACCGTGGGCAGGGCGGGGAATTTTGCGGAGATAAATCTCAACGCTGACCCAGCTGGGACTCGAACCGGGGAACTACAGATTACGAGCCTACCGACTGACGCGCTACCGACTGAGCCACCCCGCCCCACATGAGGAATTATTGTTTTGTCGCCCTTTGGAAAGGCACACAAGAGGAGAAGATATATATCTTAAAGTCGATGAATTTTTCACAAATGAAGGTTTACAGTGAAAAAATTGCGTTGCAGTCTGTACAGACTGTGCTGGAGCAATGATGGGCGAGAATGTTGGGTTTGTAACAAAAGTTAAAGCTGGTGGCAATGAACAATCACTTTTACTCACTGCATGATCCATCGAGAGGCACTCGTAGCCAAAAAAATATCACCAGAGTTAGATGTTGTGCTTCGCGATACTATCAAAATCATTAACTTCATTAAAAGCCGTGCCCTTAACAGTCGTTTGTTTTCAAACCTTTGCAAAGATATGGAGTATGATTACAAAAGTTTATTACTACATGCAGAGGTAAGGTGGCTCTCAAGAGGACGAAGTTTAAACAGATTATTGAAATTGAAAAATGAAGTTGTTATATTTTTGACTGAGCAGAAATCCGATTTATTTTTTTTCATAATGACTTATGGCTTTCAAAACTGTGTTGTTTTGGGTTGTTTTACCTCTGAGCGGCACTTTTTTGCACACCATGGGCTAAATGGCCAGGTCACACGAACCCCGAAGGCTCAGAGAAGCTTGGGAGAGGGGACCCACTGGAACAGCTGTTGGGAGACAGATGGTAGCCTCCCGTCAAGGCCATCCAGCGTGTTCTTTAACGTGAACAGAGTATGACTCTCCCGCACACGGGGCCACGGCTTAACGTCCCATCCGACGGACGGCGGCTTTTCCAAGCCCATCGGTGTCCCCTACTGACCGTGGGCAGGGCGGGGAAATTTTGCGGAGATAAATCTCAACGCTGACCCAGCTGGGACTCGAACCTGGGAACTACAGATTACGAGCCTGGCGCGCTACCGACTGAGCCACCCC
This sequence comes from Ryuthela nishihirai, assembly GCA_038380435.1. Taxonomy (NCBI): domain Eukaryota; kingdom Metazoa; phylum Arthropoda; class Arachnida; order Araneae; family Heptathelidae; genus Ryuthela; species Ryuthela nishihirai. Next base: position 39,053,706 of record JAWZYU010000034.1, on the reverse strand, counting down.
CGCCCCGTTTCATAACTGTGTTATTTGTCGGATATTTTCGAAAAACTCAATGATTTAAACATGTCGCTTCAAGGCAAAAATTGTAACATATTTATGTTAAAAGATAAAATTGAAAGTTTTACTAAAAAGTTAACATATGGAAGAATAGGGTGGAAAATGGTTCTTTTGAAATGTTTACAGTACAGATGATTTTATAATTGAAAATAACCTTCCCAAAGATTTAATTGTAAGAGCTATAATTGATCATCTGAAGTGCCTGGAGACACAGTTTCAGAAATACTTCCCTTCAAATTTTGATTCTAAAAAACTAAGTTGGGTTTATATAAACCATACTCAATTGAAATCAAAAACGTCAGTCATCTGCCATTAAAAGTTCAAGAAGAATTTGCCAAGTTATCAAGTGACACAGGTTTAAAACTTGATTTTCCTAAAAAATCGTTAAATGAATTTTGGCTTGGGATTAGGACAGAATTTCCAACAATTTCTGAAATGGCGCTAAACATACTTCTATCAATTTGTACTACGTATTTATGCGAAACGGCGTTCTCAGCATTGACGATTATAAAATCAAAATGTCGATCAACTCTGAAAAATGTTGAAGATGATTTTCGTCCTGCAGTGTCAAATATTCAACCAAGATTTAATTCTTTATGTAAAAATAACCAAGCACATTCTTCTCATTAGTATGCGAATTTGCTTTCGTCTTTAATAAATGGTTTTGGGTTGTTGGGTTGTTTTACCTCTGAGCGGCACTTTTTTGCACACATGGGCTAAATGGCCAGGTCACATGGACCCCGAAGGCTCAGAGAAGGTTGGGGGAGGGGACCCACTGGAACAGCTGTTGGGAGACAGATGGTAGACTCCCGTCAAGGCCATCCAGCGTGTTCTTTAACGTGCACAGGGTATGGCTCTCCCGCACACGGGGCCACAGCTTAACGTCCCATCCGACGGACGGCGGACTTTCCAAGCCCATCGGTGTCCCGTACTGACCGTGGGCAGGGCGGGGAATTTTGCGGAGATAAATCTCAACATTGACCCAGCTGGGACTCGAACCTGGGAACTACAGATTACGAGCCTGGCGCGCTACCGTCTGAGCCACCCCCGCCCCCTTAATAAATGGTAAAATTATATGTATACCAAAGAATTGTTTTAAAATAAATTTCTTTATGATCTATTATCAGGATGTGTTTTATTTGTAATACCTATTTTATATTCCTATATACCCGGGTCGTGTAAAAATTTCTCGGGCGAAAAGTTGTCGCAAGTGGAAAAAGTTTAAGAAGCCCTGATTTAGCCCACTGTGTGCAAAAATGTGTCACTCAGAGATTAAACAACCCAACGTAATGACAGTAGAGTCTGTTTGCCAGGCCCGCCATGCGAATGTAGATAGATATTAACATATTCGCATTGTTCGGATCAGGCATTCAGTTTAAAGCATTTTTGTGTTTATTATTGAAAGGTTGGTTGACTATGAGTGGTACTTTTTTCCACATAATGGACTAAATGGCCAGCTCACAAGAACCCCAAGAAAATTGTGGAGGGAATCCACTGGAGCAGCTGTTGGGAGACAGATGGTAGCCTCCCGTCAAGGCCATCCAGTGTGTTCTTTAACGTGCACAGGGTATGGCTCTCCCGCATACGGAGCCACGGTTTAACGTCGCATCCGACGGATGGTGGACTTTCCAAGCTATCGGTGTCCCCTACTGACCGTGGGCTGAGAGTTTTGTGGAGATAAATCTCAACGCTGACCCAGCTGGGAACTGTAGATTACTAGCCTGGCGCGCTACTGACTGAGCCATACCTACCCCTTATTGTTGAAGAGAAACTAGAAAAGTTTCTGCATTGAACCAAGATTGAAGATGAAAGGGGTCTCTATGGCTCAAGATCTGAAAACAATGCTGAGCTATTATTTAAAAATTTTATACCACTTAATCAGTGTGGTGTTGTAATGTTCTGTAATGTCACATACACTCTAGACGAGTGAAAACGGAAGATCACGGTTACCACTGCAAAGATCTCAATGGGCAATTTCATCAAAGTGAGAGGAGATGGAATACAGGGTTGACGTGTGCAAGGCGCTTACATTTAGAATTTGTAATATGAAATCAAAACTTTGAAACCTCCCCCCCCTATCAATCAGCATATGTAAAAGTGTTTATGAATAACCATGTATTTTGATCAATAGGGATTTAAGGATGGAATGTTTTACTTCTGAGCGGCCCTTTTTTACCACACAATGGGCTAAATGACAGGTCACAAGCACTCCATGGGCTCAGAGAAAATTGGGGGAAGGGAACTCAATTGGGGAGCTGTTAAAAGACTTGGAAGCCTCCCGTCAAGGGCATACAGCATAGGGGCAGGGGTGGCTCAGTCGGTAACGCGCCAGGCTCGTAATCTGCAGTTCCCAGGTTCGAGTCCCAGCTGGGTGAGCATTGAGATTTATCTTCGCAAAACTCCCTGCCCTGCAAACGGTCAGTAGGGGACACCCGATGGGCTTGGAAAGGCCATCGCCCGTCGGATGGGACGTTAAGCCATGGCTCCGTATGCAGGAGAGCCATACCTCGTGCACGTTAAAGAACACACTGGATGGCCTTGACGGGAGGCTACCATCTGTCTCCAAACCACTGTTTTAGTGGGTTCCCTTCCCCAACCTTTTCTGAGCCTTCGGAGTCCTTGTGACCTGGTCATTTAGCCCATTGCATGCAAAAAAGTGCCGCTCAGAGGTAAAACAACCAACCAACCAACAACATCCAGCATGCTCTTTAACGAGCACAGGATATGACTCTCCTTCACACGGAGCTGTCTTTACATCTCATCCGACAAAAGGCGGACTTTCCAAACCCATCGGTGTCCCCTTTATGAACGGTGGGTTTAGGAAGAAGTTTGTGGAACAGTTGTCATAACAGTTTTCACGACTTCAGCAGTTTTTTTTAACGCCCTCAAGGTTTTTCTGCAGACTTAACATTGATTTTTTTTCAAGCCATGCATATCCTCTTGTGCTTCTTTTACAAGTATAAGCGCAAACAAACCGCAAAAAACCTCAACGCTGACAAAGTTGAGGATAAAACGTAAACCTCAGGTTACGACCGACAATTATTATCTCCGGGAATTTCGTATTGCGGCCATCTTAAAACCTGTAGCCACCAACAACACAGGTTTCATGGTGACTGCCTTACAATCAAAGCAGATATGTAATAATAACGCCACTAAATATTGAAACATTCATTTAAGATTCCTTCACTACCTAAAGACCAAATATATATCTTAAGATAGAGAGGCTCCATGTCATTGCTGATAGGACTGCTATATGGTGCGATATAGTTGTGGTGAAATCGGAGTAATCAACCATTTTAGAACCTATAATCAAGGTATCCCTTATATTTCGAAAGCATATGGACATTGAACGCACTGATAAAATTCAGAATAAAAAGAAACATACTTTATCACCATCACACTTAGTTTCTTTATGTACATTCTTCCTTAATAACTGCTTGCTATCAGTTCCAGGATCATTTTCTAACTTTGTGGGCTCATGAGATATGGAAGGTGGAGGCCTCTAGCCAACCTAATTCGTTGGAAATTAAGGGCCGAAAAACATCTTTTCGAATTGAATTCTGACTCATGATATGAAGGTGGAAAAACGAAAATGTTCCAGTCGATGAAAAGAACTAGTTGGTTGGGTTGTTTTACCTCTGAGCGGGGGGCGGGTGTGGCTCAGTCGGTAGCGCGCCAGGTTCGTAATCTGTAGTTCTCAGGTTCGAGTCCCAGCTGGGTCAGCGTTGAGATTTATCTCCGCAAAATTCCCCACCCTGCTCACGGTCAGTAGGGGACACCGATGGGTTTGGAAAGGCCGCCGTCCGTCGGATGGGACGTTAAGCCGTGGCCCCGTGTGCGGGAGAGCCATACCCTGTGCACGTTAAAGAATATGCTGGATGGCCTTGACGGGAGGCTACCATCTGGCTCCCAACAGCTGTTCCAGTGGGTCCCCTCCCCCAATCTTCTCTGAGCCTTCGGGGTCCATGTGACCTGGCAATTTAGCCCATGGTGTGCAAAAAAGTGCCGCTCAGAGGTAAAACAACCCAACCCAACCTCTGAGCGGCTTTTTTGCACACCATGGGCAAAATGGCAAGGTCACAAGACCCCTAAAGCTCAGAGAAGATTGGGGGAAGGATGCACTGGAACAGCTGTTGGGAGACAGATGATAGCCTCCCGTCAAGGTCATCCAGTCTGTTCTTTAAAGTGCACAGAGTATGGCTCTCCCGCACACGGGGCCACGGCTTAACGTCCCATCCAACGGACGGCGGCTTTCCAAGCTCATCACTGTTCCCCTACTGACAGTGGGTAGTTTTGAGGAGAAAAATCTCAACACTGATCCAGCTGACTCGAACTTGGGAACTGCGATTTACCAGCCTGGCGCGCTGCCGATTGAACCACCCCGCCCCCTATCACTAGTTAACTCTATTGTATCTTATGCGGATAAAATTTCCGTTCTGCGTCTCGTAAGCAAAGTTATCGATGTTACGGATTACATCCGTTACATCGATAACTTTGTAACCGTTAACTTGATAACCGTTTACATGAATTCATATGAAGGGATAAATGTCTGATGTAGGTCGTTTTTCTAAACTCGCATTTTCATGGTACCTATTCCCGAAGTATATAGAATACCCTCTGTCAAGGGTGTAAGCAGGGGGCGTGGCAAGTTCTTTAACGTTATCACGACATTCGACTGACGAGGCATTTTTAAGCCAATGGTGTCCCCTTTCTGACCCTTATTCTCAACGCAACTCATTTTTCCAGGGGGTTAAGTGGAAATATCTAGTGAAAATAAATGTATATTAAAGACCTTTAAAGACATAAAAGAATTTGAAATGATATTGTAGAAGAAAATGTATGCACACGTGCGACATTATCGGTAGCATAAATTGTCAGTTTCCCTGGGGGCAAGCAGGTACTTGAACGATCAATCCCAAATTCGGTGGGGGTGGCTCAGTCGGTAGCGTGCCAAGCTCGTAATCTGTAGTTCCAAGGTTCGTGTCCCAGCTGGGTCAGCGTTGAGATTATCTCCGCAAAACTCCCCACGGTCAGCAGGGAACATCGATGAGCTTGGAAAGGCCGCCGTCCTTCGGATCGGGCGTTAGACGTGGCCCCGTGTGCGGGAGAGCCATACCCTGTGCACGTTAAAGAACACGCTGGATGGCCTTGACGGGAGGCTACCATCTGTCTCCCAACAGCTGTTCCAGTGGGTCCCCTCCCCCAACCTTCTCTGAGCCTTCGGGGTCCATGTGACCTGGCCATTTAGCCCATGGTGTGCAAAAAAGTGCCGCTCAGAGGTAAAACAACCCAACCCAAATTCGGTGGGGGTGGCTCAGTCAGTAGCGTGCCAAGCTCGTAATCTGCAGTTCCCAGGTTCGTGTCCCAGCTAGGTCAGCGTTGAGAATATTTCCGCAAAACTCCCCACGGTCAGCAGGGAACACCGATGAGCTTGGAAAGGCCGCCGTCCTTCGGATGGGGCGTTAGACGTGGCCCCGTGTGCGGGAGAGCCATACCCTGTGCACGTTAAAGAACACACTGGATGGCCTTGACGGGAGTCTCCCAACAGCTGTTCCAGTGGGTCCCCTCCCCCAACCTTCTCTGAGCCTTCGGGGTTCTTGTGACCTGGCCATTTAGCCCATGGTGTGCAAAAAAGTGTCCCTTAGAAATAAAACAACCCAACCCAATTCAAATTCGGTGGGGTGGTCCCACTCAGATCTAGCCATGCTGGGGTAACAGATCAGGTTCTTATCTGCCGTGGGTCGTGAGTTATTCCTCAAAAAGTGTCCGATATTTCTGGGGGCGCTGCCGTTGCCTTATCTTGGGAATGGAGAATACGTTGTGAGTAGTACGGTGGAAAGCTATGAATGAAGTTATCAATGGACATACGGATGTCGTAGATTAAATCTGATTGGAGTAGTACGTTAACTTGAAAAGCTATGAATGAACTTATCGATGGGAAGAGTTATTAATGGAACATGTTTTGCGCCAACTTTTTGTGTGGGTTTAACTAGAACAGAAAAATGCGCATAAACGCAGCAATACGGGAAAATATTGTCGTTTCTTCCTTAATGAATTGTAATCTGAATTTTTTTTTAAATTTTACTTTTGTTTTCGGAAACATATTATTTAATATGAAAAATAAAACTTGTCATTTTTAATAATAACTTTCTTTTTTTTGTTTTCGTTTGTTTTTGAGCATCTTTAGTTACATTAATAAAAATAATAAATACCCCCTCAAGCAGCTGCTTGCCACAGAGGTCTGACAGGAGCCTGTCAGTTTATATGCCACAGTAGGAGATCTGAGAGGATGGCAGGACCTCAGCAGAATTATTGTATGATATATGCAGGATTGCAGTATTCGCAACTGCGCTTATTAAAATTTTAATGGCTCGATCTAAATATTTGCAACTTGAAACACTGATTTTTTTTTTGCACATACCCCTGTAAAAATCTTGCCGACCATCATTCCCTCTATACTGAAGTTTTCACATTAGCGTGTTCCAGTATTTATTAGAATATCCACCTATTATAATTAGAAACTTTGTCCGATACATATGCTCTATCTATTATATGGTATCTTCTTTAACTAAGAAATGTAATCTCTCTAAGAAAAGAAATCCACTATCTTATCCAAAAACGTAATAGGTGGCGTTATCTTTTAACGTAATACTTTGGACGTCATAGGTGTGTATGTGTAATATGGTAGTCATCCCTTCCTTGCTTTAACATTTGGAATTTGATTTCTTTAGTTCAGCCTAGAGGTCCTGTATAGTTAGAGTCTAACATCCTTCTTTAAAAACTGGACCATTTTGTAAAAGGGACCTTGGCCCCTTTATCATCTGGTTCACGAGAAAAAGTTTTTTTTTTTTTGTATGCGTCAAAAAGTAGGGACCAGTACAATGAAGTGCTAGCGACCCCTACATGTTGGCGATAGGCTTTTGGCCGCAGGCCGCCTAATAATGAAGGAGGTGGTTGAAGTTTGATGCCAAGGAAGTGCTGCGTCGTAGTTTTGTGGCAAGGGGGTAGAGAGGGGAGAGATTTGGAGTAAAATTCTGGGAGTGAAAATTGTAGCGTGTGTGATCACTGTGTGGCCCATGTTGGCCGGGAGTTGATAAGAAGGGTACAAGGAAAATATTCAAAATCGCCCCGAATCTGTTGCAATTAAGGCTGGCCTAAAATGGTCTGCAGATCTTAAAATTTCTGATTTACAATATGCTGATGATTTAGCTCTTTTGGCAAATGATGTTCATGAGATGAACTCTTTCATTCGAGCTGTTGATGAAACTGGTAGTATAGTAGGTTTGGTTATAAACAGAGAGAAAACTAAAGTGATGAAAATTGGTCAGGCAGATGGTTTGCCACCACTAGTAATTATTTTTGAAAAAGGGTACTTTGGGAGTTCTAGTCTATTGTTACAGAGTATAATTATATATATATATATTTGAAAACATCAATACAATTGCACTAGGGAAATAAGGTGGTGCAATAATGTGTCCAAAATGCTTCTTTTTTGTCCCTGTACTGGATCTTTTTTGTCCCTTTGGATCTTTTTGGCAACTGGATCTTTTGAGTAGGAGGTGTCTGCAGGGAGGTGAGTCGAATTTCACATATTGAGATGGAGAGTCTGTAGGAAGTTGGAGGGTTAAAGGATTTTGCCAGTACTTTGTATGAAATGGGCCAGGGCCCTGAAATGTGATTTTGCCTTTGTATGGGTGGGGTTTAGGATGGTCTGTAAGGTGAATGTGGTGACTCCAAGTTGTGTTGTTTTACCTCTGAGCGACACTTTTTTGCACACCATGGGCTAAATGGCCAGGTCACATGGACCCCGAAGGTTCAGAGAAGGTTGGGGGAGGGGACCCACTGGAACAGCTGTTGGAAGACAGATGGTAGCCTCCCGTCAAGGCCATCCAGCGTGTTCTTTAACGTGCACAGGGTATGGCTCTCCCGCACACGGGGCCACGGCTTAACGTCCCATCCGATGGACGGCGACCTTTCCAAGCCCATCGATGTCCCCTACTGACCGTGGGCAGGGCGGGGAATTTTGCGGAGGTGACTCCAAGTGTAGCAAGTTTGTGATAGAGGGTATGTCTTTGTGTGTTGTATATTTGACAGTGTAGTAGGTAGTGGGGGATATCCTCTATCACTTGGCAGTTTGGGCAGAGTGCAGAATGTATTTTTCTAATCATAAATAAGTCTTTGTTGATGTTCGCTCAGCCAGTTCGGAGTCTGTGTATTGCTGTTTGGGCCCTTCTGGATAGGTAGTTAAGATGTAGTGTGTTTGGAGAGGGTGCAATTGTGGCTCTGAATGTGTTTTTATCTGTAGTGTGTTGGACCCAATTCTGGGTCCATGTGTGATAAAAAAATTTTGTGTATTCTCTTATGTGATGTTTGCATGTAGTGACAGTGTGGTAATTTGGGGTTGTGAGTGTGAGGCCTTGTTTAGCAAGTGAGTCAACAGTCTCATTATGGATGATGTTGCAATGGGAGGGAATCCAGTAAAATGATAGGGTGTTTCCTTTGTCTATAATGTTGTGTGCTATGTTTTGTATGTGGAAAAGGGAATGGTTCTGTGATGCATCTACTGTTAGTCTGTTAATGAGTTGTAATGCAGGCCTTGAGTCTGTGATTATGTTAATGTGTTGTTTGTTGAGGTGGGTGGCCCAGCCTAATGTGATATGTATTGCTGCTAGCTCTGAAGAGGTGCTATTTTCAGCATGATTTAATTTTATAACATAAGAGAATTTGGTGGAAGGGGTGTAAAAAGCAGCAGAGCCAGAGGTGGTGTGTGGAATATGAGATCCATCAGTGTAAATTGTATGGTCAGTGTCTGATAGTTGTGTGATTAAGTTGTCTGCAGCAATTTTTAGTTCAATGGGGAGGTGAGCTTTTTTTTTTGGTGATGTGTGGTAGAGTGAGGTGAATGTTTGGTTTTTTAAGTAACCAATAGGGAAGTGTTTGTGTGAGTTTATAGGGTTTAATTTGTTGCCAAGTGGGGTAAAGTGTGTTTTTTTTTATTATTTGTGCTGTGGTAGTAGAGTTAGTGGTGGATTCAATTCTAAGTATGGCTGGGTGAGTGGGATTGTAGTGTTTAAGTTTGATGTAGTGTTTGCATGTGAGGAGGTGTCTTTTGATTGTTAGAGGTGGCATGTTAGCTTCTGCCCAAGTGGCGAGGTTTGGGCAGCCAGCTTTAAGACCCAGGGCAAGTCTGATGGTGCGTGTTTGCAGAGTTTCAATTTTATTGATTTGTGTGTTTGAAGCAGTGTTGAGTGCTGGGAGGCCATACTCTAGTCTAGAGTTGATAAATGCTTTGATGAAAGTAAGCATTACTTTATCGCTGGCCCCCCATGACACTCTTGTGATGGAATTTAATATGTTGTATGCTCCAATGCAGCCGTCCCATGGCCGAGTGGTTAGCGCGCTTGGCTACTGACCTAAGGGACCTGGGTTCGAGCCCCGGGTAAGGCATGGCTGTTTGTGCCGTTTTTCTGCTGAGGTCCTGCCATCCTCTCAGACCTTCTACTATGGCATATAAACTGACAGGCTCCTGTCAGACCTCTGTGGCAAGCAGCTGCTTGAGGGGGTATTTATTTATTTATTTTATGCTCCAATGCATGTGGATTTAATGTTATTAATGTGTTGTTTCCAGGTAAGCTTACGGTCTATAGTTAGCCCTAAATATTTGTAATGGGTGACAGTGGGAATGGTGCAATTGTCAATTGTAATATTTGGTGAATTGGTAGGTAAGTGTTTACGTGTAATGGGTAAGACCGCAGATTTAGGTGCTGAGATGGCAAGTCCCCATTTTGTAGTAAAGTTAAGAACCTGGTTGACTGCATTTTGTAATGTGGTTTGTATGCTGTTGATGTTAGTTCCAAAGGTCCAGAGCACTATATCATCTGCAAAGATGGAGCATCTGATTTTATTGTTGAAAATGGTTGGGAGGTCATGTAGTAAGATGTTGAATAATGTGGGGGAAACCACACTGCCCTGTGGTAATCCTCTGTTGAGTTTATGTGGGTCAGATAGGGTAGTCCCCAGCTTGACTATAATTTTTCTGTGTGTGAGGAAATTTTTAAAAAATTCAAAAATGTTTCCTGTGATGCCTAGTTGATGTAATTTGTAGAGTATGCTGGTGTGTGAGGCAGTATCAAAAGCAGAGGTGAGGTCTAGAAAGACACAACAAAGAATTCCTTTTTTATTTAAGGCAAGTTCAGCAGATGTGATAATGTCAAAGAAATTATCTGTGGTTGACCTGTGCTCTCTAAAGCCAGTTTGGCAAGTGGGGAGTGTATTTGTTTGTTGGAGGAAGAATTTTAGTCTGGAGAGCACCATTCTTTCTAGAACTTTGAGTATACATTATGTTAATGCAATTGGTCGATAAGAAGAAATTTCTGATGCTGGTTTTTGTGGTTTCAAAATTGGGATGTGTATATCTTCCCATTCAGTGGGGATGGTGTGAGAGTTCCAGCATTCATTGTATATGTTAAGCAATGTGCTTAGTGTTTTTGTGCCAAAGTTTTTTATAGTGTTATAGGTGATGTTGTCAGGGCCAGGTGTGCTTTTTTTATTGGCCTGGTGTATGGCTGTGATAAGTTCGTTGGGTGTGAAGGGTGTGTTGAGTGCGGGTAGTTTGCATGGTATCATTTGTTTAATTGTGTCATTCATGTGGGTGCAATGCAGCTGGTAGGTAGGTGTGTTGGCATGGGCGGGGGTGGTGGTTAGCTGAATTGCAATGTTGTTAGCCCCTTGTTTAGCGGAAAGTGAATATTTCCATAAATATGAGTGCCAAGGGGCTAAAGGTTGAGCCTGGGTCCTGAGTGTTCTTATTGTTGACCAAATTAGGGGAGAGTCTATTCTGGGGCTGATGTTGTTACAGAAGTTTCTCCACTCCTTTCTTTTGACGTTTAATCTTGTTCTTCTTAGCTTAGCATTGGCTTTGTTGAATGTGTTGATGGCAGGTACAGTGGGGTGTCTCCTGGCTGGGTCCTCTGTTTTTCTCCTTATTTGCAGTTGGGTGATGATTTCGGGGTGATGTTTGGTGTATCCAGTCATGTGTTTGGTTGTAAATGTGTTTGCTTGTAAGCTTTGTTTAATACATGTATAAAGGGAGGTGGTATTGTGTGGTGTTTGAGTATTAATGGAGGTTTCACAAGTGGTGGAGAATTTGTGCCAGTTTATGTGTTTATGTGTTTTGTATGCTGAGGGTTTGAATCCTTGTAGTGTGATGAATATGGGGTAATGGTCACTATTCCATGATGAGTGATGTACCTGCCATGTGATGATGGAGGATATATCAGGAGTGGAGAGTGTGAGGTCAAGAACAGACTCATAGGGGATTCGGGTGAAGGTGGGTGAACCATCATTATGTATAGCCAAGTTGAAATGTTGTGTGAAAGTTTCAATGATTGTGCCCCTGAGGTTGGTATGTTTGCTACCCCAGAGGATGTTGTGGGCATTAAAATCTCCCAGAACAATATTAGGTCCTGGGGAGAGGGAAAAAATATGTGTGAAGTCATCAATTAGTGTGTTGGAGTTTATGTTTTCATGTGGGTAAAAGTATGTATTGTATATGTTAAAGATAGTGTTTTGGATTTTAATATTAACTCCAACTCTGTCCATGTAAGTGTATTTAGTGGTGATTGGTATGATGCAGTGTGGGAATTTTTTGTGTACTAGTGTGGTAGAGTTTGAATAGGTTTTGTCTGTAATGGCTTTGTGTATTATGTAGGGTCTAAATTGAAAGTTATCTGGCAATTTGGCCTCATTAATTGCCAGAATGGGAACAATGTGTTGGTCAGTGATTGATTTAATGTCAGGGATTTTGTTTGTGAGGGATCGACAGTTCCATTGGATGCATGTGTAATTAGGTGTAGTGTCAGGGGGGAAAGGAAAGGAACTGTAGCAAGTGTGCGAGAGAGGGGAAATTAATTAAGTTGGTGGAGCAGAGCCAAGATGGCTTGCAGGGCAATGTTTAATTGTGGGGATCTGGTTTTAGGACGCAGAAGGGCATCAATAAGGGGAACAAGTAATTGAATGAGATGTGAGACCAGGGTGTTTTGTGGGGTGTAGGTGGGTTTCGATTTGGGTGAGGTGTTCTTTTTTGCTCTGGTCCTTCTCAAGTAGTTTGACTTGGCCCTTCTGGTAGAGAATTTGGGTGAAGGGGGAGGGAGAGACTGCTGTGTTAAGGGTTGCTTATGGATGTCCTCATCAGATGAGCTGGTATTGTGAGTTTTGTTGGTGGGAAGTGGTGGGAAGTTTGAAGTTGAAATAGTGTGTGGGGGGAGGGCCACAGTAGGTGTAGTGGTGGGTCTGGATGGAGCAGAAATTTTTTTCTGAGCTGTGTTTGGTATGTTGACCGGTGTTGGGAGGAGAGTCTTTGGTGTTGTGTAGGTGGCTGCCACTGTTGGAGTTATGTTGGGGTGTGGTGTGATTTTTTGTGTTAGGGTGGGTGTGGAGGTGGTGGCAGCTGTTTTGACTTGGATGGCTCTAAGTCTAGCTGGGCACTTTCCATAAGATGCAACATGTGCCCCTCCACAGTTACAGCAAAGCAGGGGTTGGTCTCTCTTGCATTCTTGTGAGAGATGTGATTGGGCACAGTATTTACAACGTGCTGCACTTCGACAAATATTGATTATGTGCCCATGACGTTGGCATTTGAAACACTGTGGGGGAGGGTTGGTGTAGGGTGTGACCTGGAAGGTATGAATTCCAAGTTCTACAGAGTTTGGGAGTGGTAGGGAATTAAAATAGAGTATAACTTTATCAGTATTTCTCCAGATAATGTTTCCTTCCATTGTGTGATGAGCATATGTAATTCTTTTGATTTTATGAACGTCATACTCTTGTAAGGCATCTAGGATGTAAGGCGTCATTTATCTACTCCTTCTATGGAGCCATAGGGTTTATTGTATGACTCCGGGAATTTTGTGCTAATGGGGATGTTGTTTATGTATTTGACAGCCATGAGAGTTTTAGCTTGGGCAAGGTTTCTGACATGTACCAGATACTCCCCCCTGTGGGTGAATCTGGCATCCAGGGGTTTTTCGATGTGAGAATTTATTTGTTTGGTTAACGCATTTATGTTGAGCTTTTTTAGGGTCGAGGTGGGGTTGGAAAAGAGGAGCACTGGTACATAATCATGATCTGGAGTGCAGTCAAAGACAGTATCATTATCAGAAGAATTTGAGGGGTGTCTGCAGCGTTTTCTGTTTTTGACAACAGTCCAGTTGTTCTCGCTATCATGGGTTTGCATGTTTTCCTGTGTAGTTTCTTGTGTTAAATTTTGTGGGTTATTTTGGGTGTGGGTTAATTGGGCGTGGCTAGCGGAAATTTGCTGATGGGTGGTGTGGGTTGATTTAGTTAAATTAGGCACCGAAATACTTCTATCAGAAAGAGTAAGTTTGTGAGATGATAAATTCGCCTGGCCATCAGCACTAGCACTAGTACTGGCCCCACTCACAGACGGCATACAGACCTGCATGGGCTGATGAGATGACAGTTGACAGCTCGTCTTGTCAGGAGCAGTAGAAGAGGGAATACTGCTTGAAGGTCCTCTGGAAGCTGGTCTAGGGTCCCCAGTAGATTGCTGGTTCATGTTGAGAGTTTATCAGGATCCAAAGTCTTAAAAAGACTATATAAATTGTATAAAAAGGCACTTCCGGAAGCAGTCTTCAAAACTTCAACGTCCGTGAGCGCGCGATTTAGTGGTCTGTATAGTTAGAGGCTGGTCATCTCGGTAATTCACTGCTATTGGTTGATTGAGTCACATGGTTTATGGACGCCATGTTTTGTCGTACCGTGAGATGAAAGCCTATGAGTTAGTGTATATGTTACCGCTAAAGTGCAGAAATCAGTTATTCTACAGATTATCTAGGTATTGTGCAGATTAACTAGGGTGATCCGTTAACGTGCGGAAAATTGTTTCATTTCTCAAATTACCTAGGTAATCTGCAAATTACCTGGATAATCTGCACATTACCTACTAGGCACTCGTTAAAGTGAAAATAAGATCTTTGCTGGAACAACAGGAACGTTTCTGTATGCTTAAATTAACATAATGTTATTTATCTAGTGTCAGAGAGTAGAGTTGAAACCAGGGTTATCCCTCTGTCAACATGAATCAGTCGTCCGAATTATAAAAAAAGCCCCCAAAATAAGCAGGCCAAATGAGAACGAATCATTTTAGTGATTCGTTATCAAGAATGAATCACTTTACCGATTCGTTCTCACTTGGCCTCCGCTCATCCGGGGCATTTTTTATAATGCAGACGAGTGAATCACGTGACACGAAGATTCATATTCAAGAGATTCACCACTATGAGAGAAACAAACTTTTGAACTTTAACGATACGGAAGCCGTTAATGTGCACATTACCTAGGTAAAATGCGGAAAACTCTTGATTCCGCACGTTAACGGAGCAAATCAGTTAATCTGCAGATTAGCTAGGTAATGTGCACATTAATGGCTTTCGAGCTTTAGCGGTAACATATATACCAAGTTAAAACTTCTCATTTTTTATAGTTTTATACATTTCCACCACTTTTTTGTCTATAAAAGCTGTCATATTTTATGAATGCCTCACTGTGCTGCATTTAAATATAAAAATTTCACTCAAAAAATAAATTAATGAATATTTTTTTTCCGAGAAACTCCATCAGAAGACGGCAATCGGCTGCAAAAGTGAAATGAGCTAACTGAAAACCATCAAAATATTTCTTTTAAGGTTCGTTTGAAAAACGAGCTAATGTTTTCACTTTGTCGTCTGCCTATGCCAATATTTGTTCGTCTGTCTGTCCATCTATACACAAAGTTCACTTTCATCAATTTTTTTACTTTTAAAGCTAAATGAAAAATTCTTTTTGGGTTGGATAGGTGTCGAACAAATATTGCGATTCGCAATTTTGAAAATTTTCAATAACTTTAATAGCGCCCTCTAGCGGTGCAAAAAGACGGAAAATGGCAAAATTTTAAACAAATATTGCACACATGCGATTTTCACTGGAAATCTGAAATTTTGGTAGTAGAATGTTATGGTCAGAAGGTTTACAATGGCAGCAATAAGGCTTTGACGTCTTAGCCAAAAGGGGGTGCGAAAATAAAACTTTTTCTTAAAGAGATAAACGAAACTATGTTTTTTTTTTTGTTTTACAGGCACTAACAAAATATTAATAATTTTAACAATATTTGATAATCTCAGTGTTACCTGTAGACGTTTAAACATCTATAATAAATCAATAAATGTTTTTGTGGAAAAAATTTCGCCGACATACGGGATTCGAACCTGATCTCTCCAGAAACATGCCAGAGTATTCTAACCTGTTGAACTACTGCCATCTGTCTTTTTTCCACTAATAATGACCATCACTCTTCCCGTGAATTTTGAGTGCCTCCATATGACATCTATGATATCGGGTAGAAACTATTTCTTTTTTAGTGCTCTGAGTAAGATTGATATAAATAATGAAGTCACATCACGCTATTAATGATTTAAACAATATTTGATAATCTCGGCGTTACCTGTAGATGTTTAAACGTTTATAAAACAATAAATGTTTTTTGTGAAAACAGCCGGCGTTAGTTTAACAAGTTAAAATACTCTGGCATGTTTCTGGAGAGATGCGATTCGAATCCTGTATGTTGGCAAAATTTTTTCCACAAAAATAGTAATATGTACATTTTTCTAATACCCATCAGTTGGAATTTCCAGTGTTCGAGAGTGTTAAGGCGGTAAATAAAAACTTGAAAAGCGACCTCTAGTGGTGGAAAAAAGCTGGAAAATACCAAATCTTTAAATAAATATTGAAAACGATCTGTTTTTGCTAGAAACTTAAATTTTTGGTCACAGAGTGTAATGATCAAATGGTTTACCCTAATAGTAATGATTTGTCCCGTTGGTAAAAATGCAATTTTTCTGCTTTAAGAGATAAATGAAAAACTTTTTTGCACATTACAGGTATTAATAAAATATTAATAGTTTATTTTCACAATTATACAGTAATTTGAATTTCCACTGTCAGAGGGTACTGAAAGTGTAAAATAACTAGAAGAATGCATATCGCCTCTGGCGCATATGGAAATCTCTTTAATAGAGAATGAAGTTCTTCCTTTGCTTACTTTTTCACTCCTTAAAAGTTTTAATTATGGATATTCGTGTTGTTTTTCTGCTGAGGTCCCTCCATCCTCATGGATACTATGGCGTATAAACTGACAGACTCCTGTCAGAACTCTGTGGCAAGTAGCTGCTTGAGGGGGTATCTATTTTTTAATGTATGATGGGGAAAATGCACATAGTAGTATTTTATTAGTAATTATAAAACATAAAAAGTATTTGTCTTTTAATTCTTAAACATAAAAAGTTGCTTTTCTGTCACTCCTCTGAAAATAGTGGGCAGATAATTGATGTCAGTGGGATTTCTACAATAACGGAGACCACGCCGAAATTTCTACCATAAACATGATCTCTGATGATTAAATTAAAACTACCTTTGAAAATGCGAATTACATTTCATTAGTAACCAACTAATAGAGATTTCCAATTATCTCTTAAAATGAAACCGTTCCCTTTCTTACCTATCTTGGGCTTAGGGTCAACTCATTGTCATCAATAGAATTTTCAAGACTGCCACATTCCATGACCAAAATTTCAAATTTCTAGCATAACTACATCATTTGCAATATTCATTCTAAATTTTTGTTTTTTTTTCGATTTTTCCCACCATTAGAGGGCACAATTATAGCTTTTGGGAAATTCGCATAATGCAGATTATAATATTTCATCAATACTTGTCCAACCCAAAAAGTTTTTTTAATTTATCTCTAATAAAAACATATACTTTTCTGTTAAAACAAAGTTGCATTCACCTCCCCCCTGGGTCTAAAGGGTCAAGTGATTGTTGTCAATAGTAACTTTGTAACCTTCACATTTCAACACCCAAATTTTATACTTCTAACATAACTACATCGTTTGTAATATTCATTTGATATTTTGTAAATTTCAACTTTTTCCACCATTAGAGGACGCAGTTATCTTTTGGGAGATTCGAAAAATGTAAATCGTAATATATCATTAATTCCTATTTAACAGAAAAAGAATTTTTTTATCTGTATAAACAAAAAAAGTTCGATGTCTACAGGCGGACAGACAACAAAGTGAAATTATATCTTTTTTTTTTAAAAAAAAAGCCCTAAAATTTACTTTTCCCTTTTTTAGCCATTTTCTAAAGTGCTTCCAATCATGAACACTGAAATCTGTATCAAATATTACCCTACCCTTTTCCGGAATACTAAGTACCGTGCAATACCGTTCAGCTATTGCACGATAAACAATCCGAAAGACGACAAAACATGGCGTCCAATTTTGAGATGGCCAACCTCTACCTATACAGAGCCTCTAGTTCAGCCCTCCTGTAGGCAATTTTCTGAAGAATGAAAGGCATCTTCCACTCATTGAAGAGGTACACTATATTATCAAAAGACACTTCGATACAAATGGACACATTCAAAGTTCCTTTAAAAAGCTTTTTATGAGAAATTTTAACTGGAGACAGGACCAGATAGATAGATAGGGATGCTAATAAGGTAATAGAGGCAAGAAATGATTAAACTTGTGAATTTTTTATGCATTTTTCAAACAATCTTTTAAAGATCTCTAAAACGGAGGGGGAAATGTTATACTATAAAGGAAATCCAGTCTCTTGGATTAACTTATTTGACAGCCTGTATATTACTAAGTAATATACTGACTGTCAGGTGCATTGTTAAAATTCTTAGTTTATAAAAATAAATCAATAAACTAAGAGTAACAGGTGAAGGCTTTTTTCTTTTTTCTTTCTTTTTTTTTACTTTGGTGTATGGTGGTGTGGAGTGTGTTCAAATAGTTTTCATGATTCAATGTAAGCTCATGAGCTAATATTTTCTTCAAGTACAATTTAACAAAGGGAGGAAGTTTAATCCCCTTAGCATACAGGTAGAAGTGGTGAGTGGAATTAGCAAATTCTAGGTGAAATTGTGTCCCACCCTCTCACTTTTGTTTCTAATACTTTGTTCAATTTCTAGAGGTGACAAAAAAAATTAAAAATTTTTTAATTGGGGGGGAAAAAGAAATAATCTTAACAAAAGTTGAGAACAATTTGTTATAAGTGATGACAAACAAGAAGATATTAATTTTTAGACAAAGTCAAAAACCAAAAAAAAGCAACAAACAAGAAGACTTTGTTGTTGGAAATATTTGCTAAGATTTAGCTATTACACACAAAAAACAAAAGTTTCAAAAATTTATATCAAGTACAGCTTGAATGAATGTCATATTACAATCCAACTTATTACAATAATGGCATCAGATGAAGCATTTATGTAATGTTCCATTCTGTAAAAGTGAGCATAAAAAAGGTTTTTTTTTTTTTAAATAAAAAACAGAAATTAGTATTAACTGAGCAAATGAATATATTCAATAACAAATAGACTCTTCAAGCCAATAAATACAGAAGTTTTTGTTTGTGACCCTTTCTAGGCACAAGCAGTTGTTGGGTTGGGTTGTTTTACCTCTGAGCGGCACTTTTTTGCACACCATGGGCTAAATGGCCAGGTCACATGGACCCCGAAGGCTCAGAGAAGGTTGGGGGAGGGGACCCCACTGGAATAGCTGTTGGAAGACAGATGGTAGCCTCCCATCAAGGCCATCCAGCATGTTCTTTAACATGCACAGGGTATGGCTCTCCCACACACAGGGCCATGGCTGAATGTCCCATCCGACAGATGGTGGCCTTTCCAAGCCCATCGATGTCCCCTACTGACCGTGGGCAAGGCGGGGAATTTTGTGGCGATAAATCTCAACGCTGACCCAGCTGGGACTCGAACCTGGGAACTACAGATTACGAGCCTGGTGCGCTACCGACTGAGACACCCCCACCCCACAAGCAGTTGTTATTAGCATTCAGTTACCCTTATGCAGGTGATTGTATGTGGTTAAGCATAGTGGGTGACATTTTCAAAGTTAGTTTGCTTCAGATTTGTGGCAATTAAGATTAAAAATAATATAATTGTACAAACATCAATATATTCATCCTTAATAAAAATAATTATAGAACAGGTACAATATACAAATATAAATAAATAAATAAAATGATACAATGGCAAAAATCAAACATTCAATTTGCTGAATGATGTTAATTTTTTTTAAAATAAATCTTTTTCCTGATCAATTTAACAAGCAAACTGTTTTTGAAAAATGAAATGGCAACAATCCAGAATACATTTTTTATCAATAATTTCACTGTGAAACTTCTAACCTTCTGTAGAAAACACAGTATTGCAACATATGCCAGCTCATCGAAATGACTATGACAGTTCTGTTGTATAATTATTTTATTTAATAACTGAATTAAGGTAATTTATTTATTCTGAAATAGTAAGCTAAAAAAAATTGGTTTTGCCATGAGTTAAGATTTTTAAAAAATATTAGTTTCAGTCTTAATTCAGTGGTAAAGTATCACAGGAGATGTCCTGTAGACATGGAATACACGAAATAGTAAGCTGAAAAAAAAAATTGGTTTTGCCATTAGTAGGATTGCAGCCCATCTCCTAGTTACTAGCCAGGTATGTCTGGTCGGTAACCTAGTTACCGGCCAGTTTAAAAATCTTAACTCATGGCAAAACCAATTTTTTTCAGCTTACTATTTCAAAATAAATAAATTGCTTAATTACCTGCTAATTTATTCAGTTATTAAATAAAATAAATAATTCTACAACAGAGCTGTCATAGTCATTTCAATGAGCTAGCATATGTTGCAATACTGCATGTTTTCTGCAGAAGGTTAGAAGCTTCACAATGAAACTATTGATAAAAAATGCATTCTGGATTGTTGCCATTTCATTTTTCAAAAACAGTTTGCTTGTTAAATTGATCAGAAAAAAAAATTATGTTAAAAAATTAACATCATTCAGCAAATTAAATGTTTGATTTTTGCCATTGTATCTTTTTATTTATTTACATATATATATTTTTTGTACCTGTTCTGTAATTATTTTTTCTTTTTGTAATTACTGGCCAGGTATGTCCTGGACAGTAACTCGAATTGGAATCCCACTCATGGCAAAACAAATTTTTTTCAGCTTACTATTTCATATGTTCCATGTCTACAGGACATCTGTGACACTTTACCACTGAATTAAGATTAAGTTTAATATATATTTTTTAAAATCTTAACTATTCTTGTAAATATTTAAATCTGAATCTTTTAAATATTACTCATTTAAATTTTTTACTGCTAAAATTTTGGGAGCTCCTTTTCCAGTGAAGTATTTAAATCATGTGGTATTATTATTTCAACTCTTGAGAAAATTAATCATTAAAGCTGATATTTTAATTATGAAATGGAGAAGTTAAACAGTTCCTATACTGAAACAACATTAGAGAACATTCTTGGAAACTATATATGACATTTGACTGGATGTTGACTACTGTCTCTGGCACAACAAGCAGCAGCAACACTGTATTGTCTGAAGCACCAGATAAGTGCAGTCCACTAAAACAGAACTTTTAATAATGAATGCAGATAAAAAAATAGTAATCAGACATATCCCACAAGGATACATGTATTTTTAAAAGGTTATAAGAATGAAAAGAAAAATCTTATAATGAACTAATGGAAGGAAAATATTGTCCGGGGGGAGGGGGGGGGGAAGTATAATGAAAAGGTTTTCTGGTCTAATCTCACCATTTGATCCTCCTCTCCCAGATTGCTTTTCAAGATCCAGACTGGCATTTAGAGCTTTTTTTAATATTTTCTGTAGTGAGAATAAAATCATCAGAGCACGATTAAAGTACTCACCTTTACAGAATGCAACATTCCATAAATGTATCAATTGACACCATTGTACTGATAAGAGTTGAATTGAAATTTGACATTCTTTCAAGCTGTATTTGGCATCTTTAAACAAGTTTTTTAAGAGTAACCTATAGAGAAGTTTGTAAGAAATCATCATGAGTTTTAGATTGTAATGAAAACACTGCTAATGCAATAATATTCTTATATTGCTACATAATAAATGCTATAATCTTAATTTACCAAAAAGGAAATTTGGCTATCAAGAATATCTTTTACCTGTAATTTTATTAAATTGTTTTCAATTAAAAATTAATTTTCTGGTAAAGAGCAGACATGTTTCACATATTATACATGATTTAAAGTATTACTCATCTAAATTTTTTATAGTGATAGAATTTTGGGAGCATTATCATTTCAGCTCATAAGAAAATTTGTTGATATTTCCTCTACTGTTCACTACTGATAAATAAATTTATTTAAAAACCCTAGATATATTTAAATAATTTTTAACAAAAATGGTCAATCCCGAAGTCTACATTGCTGATCATACTTGCTAAATTCTGGAAAAAAATATATAGACTATACAATCCTTGAAATACTGCCCAAAAATGGCCAATCCCGAAGTCTACATTGCTGATCATATTTGCTAAATTCTGGAAAAAAACATATAGACTATACAATCCTTGAAATGGGTTCTCATAACTCAGCTCTACAGAAGTTTATCTTTTTAAACGCTGCCAATGCTATCTATCGGCTGAGGACCGTAAACACTACACTGACATATAAGGCTTAGTTTTAGAGACATGTTGAAATTAAAAGACCACCGATGTTGGAGTAAAAAAATCTGATTAAACGTATTTTATATATGGAAAATGCTTAAATATAAATCAAGCACATTCAGGAGTTGCTATTTGACACTTACTTTATTTTTTTCCCCAGCACCCACCACTACAGTGTACGCCATAGCAACCAGCTGCTCTAATAGTATTGCCAGATGACAAAAAGGAATTAAATTGATAATGTCCATGGCTGTGGATTCAGAAACTTATCACAGTTGAACGAATTAAACGGGCATACCCAAATCACATTTCACTGTAAAAAATATTTTTAGATACTATTAGTTAAGTCTACAAGAGGTTCAAGGTGCAACTGGGACATTAAAATCCTTGAAATAACAATTCTGTTCTATACGGAAGGGACAAACATAATCTTCATCGTGAACTTTGTAAAAGGGCCTGCGTGTTTTCTATAAACAACAACAACAACAAAAAAAATGATCTGCTGTGGGTAGAACGGAGATTAGGCAGTAAACATACATAACGTATTATTTGAAAAATAGAACAGACTCATTCCTATTTATCCCATGCAACTGTAGTCGTAAAATTGATTATATTCGACCATTAATTAGAGTTGTACAAACCTTGGGATAGCTCAGACAGTAGCATACCAGGAAGCTATATAACCCCCCCCCCCCCTCCTCTTAGGGATTTCATCAGCATATTTTCTAAGAGGAAATCTTCACAGAAATTCAAACACATCCCCCATTGGATATGCTACTAAACTAACAGGTAGAGTTACCTGCCATTTTCAACAATTTGTGGATTCGAATCCCACTCCCAGCAAAACTCAAATCTTTCAGCTAATTCTATATGTATTGCACAGGAAATGTCTTGATTACAAGACATTTCCTGTGCTTTACTATTTTTGAACTTAGACTGCCTGGTTCTAAAGTGATGCAGAGTTTTTACGTCGGCAAAGAATGCTGGACTAGAACACTGCTTCGAACTTAATACTCCTTAAATTTGTTTTTCTTTTATCACTAGAGCTTGAATTCAACTACCAGTGTACCCATACAATCACAGTATGCAGGAATATAAGTAAGATATTTAAAATGACTAGTGGATAGCCATTTTTCATGGTTGTGTGGGTAATAGTTCCTACATAAGCTATTCTTTTGTTATGAAAAACACCAATGAAGATTTAACCTATAATTTCCTTCATGCTTTTGCCTTTTACAACCGTATTTGTTAAGAACGATATATGCAGAGGCAAATATAGCAGGAAAGAAGGGTCAGAAAGTTTCTTTGGAAAATTGTAAAGCAGATCGGGGTGAAAAATGGTATATATGTATTCAACAGTCACTGCATGTGTTATGTATTGATGTCAAATATCTTATGTTTGATGTCAATAGTAATTCAGATGCAAAACTCAGAAACTTCTTTAATAAGCTTTTTACAGAAATATGCGATTGAAGATAATTAATATATCAATTGAATTAAGATGAAATCAATTTCAATCTAGATTTCTGTGATTGCTATTATAAAGGTGCCCAGGTGCAAAATTTCAGAGTTCCATCATTTCTGCATCATAGTTAGAATTAGCGTTATCCCCTTATACTCAGAATCAGATATGTACACTTAGCAGCCACTTTATTAGGTACAATTCCATGTTGTCAGTAGCAATTCAGATACCGAACTCAGTAGCTCAATCTCGATTTTTAACACTATTTGTCCAATATTTAGAGTCGCATA
This sequence comes from Ryuthela nishihirai, assembly GCA_038380435.1. Lineage (NCBI taxonomy): Eukaryota > Metazoa > Arthropoda > Arachnida > Araneae > Heptathelidae > Ryuthela > Ryuthela nishihirai. The sequence goes on along the minus strand of JAWZYU010000034.1, from coordinate 39,030,313 downwards.
AATTCATTATTACCAACGTGTTAAAATAATTTCTCCAAAATATTAATAAAAACAAGTTGGAATCTGGGGCGGATTTACCGATAAGTGGTGGCTTAAGGCCCTGGCTACTGTGAATTCATAATTGTTAACTGCACATCATAGAGCCCCTAGAGCATTCTGTGAATTTATAACTATTTGTTAACACACCATAAGAAACCCTAAATGTTCCTTTTAGGTCCCTCAGACCTCTAAATCCGCTATCCCCGTATCCTAAATCCGCTACTGGTTGAAATGAAAGCAGTAAACGTGACACACTTTATAAACACATGCAAGAGTATTTTAACAACAATTCACGTAATGTCGATTTTAGTCAGTGTTTTTTTTTTTGCAGAACAAGCTAACATGCAAATTTCATTAAATACTGAGAGATATTTGAAAATCGAGATTGAAATGGATTCGACAGAGATCTTTATCAAACATTTTTTATAAAAAGTTTCAGTTGCGAAGTTCAGTATCGAAGTTACTATTGATATAACATGTAATTGTACCCAATTCATGAATGGTGACCAGGTAGTCCGGACCACCTCCCTTTACGAAACTAAATCCTGGGTACGTGCCAGACTAATAAAATGCCAACTTAATGTGTTATACATAGGGCTGTATCTGGGGCTTGGGGGAATGGGCATGCCTGTTTCTGACAAATATTATACTGGAATGTTCTGGTTCATTGCAACTTGATCTTGGACTCCATCAACCTCTTTTTCCAGATTTGTACCAATATTTTTAATACTGGAACTTGGATTAAAAGCTCATATTGCCCCTATAGGCCCCGAATTTTACCACAGGGACAGAATATTATATCCAGGAACGGATATAGGGGGTTCAAACTTCCCTTTACTTTTTTCTTACTCGAGTGCACGATATATTCTAATATGACAGGTAACATCACATAAAATGACCTTTCATTTTGATAAGTACTGTGACGAGGGAAAAGCAGACAAAATATTTAACTAAACCTTTCTCTAGTGTTAAATTGTATCTTGCAAATTATTAATAATCTTCCGTATTCGAAGATAGGCGTTTCATCTGAATTGCAGTATTTGACTTTGAATGTTTTAAAATGCTGCTTATTATTTCAATATAATAAATGTGTCAGCTTTTTCTGGTTGTTTCCTAATAATGTATAGGCCTCCTTCCTCAAAGATTTTTAACTATGATGCATTATACTAAGCTCATGTCAGACCCCTCCGAGAGAGAGAGAAGTTGGAATCGAAAATGGAGAAATTGCAAGCATTACTTACGGCAGCATGCTTTTTAACAGTTTCCTTATTAAATATGCTATTTGAGGAATAAGAATCTTGAAAGGTAGTTGTTTTCTCTGAGCAGCACTTTTTTTTGCAAACCATGGGCTAAATGGCCAGGTCACAAGGACCCCGAAGGCTCAGAGGTTGATGGAGGGGACCCACTGGAACAGCTGTTGGGAGACAGATGGTAGCCTCCCGTCAAGACCATCCAGCGTGTTCTTTAACGTACACAGGGTATGGCTCTCCCGCACACGGGGCATCTTGAAGTTGGTAAAATATACATTTAATTATCATCGTTCGTGGGCGACTTACCCGATATTAAAATAGAATTATTCCTTGGGGAACTTTGATGATCTGACATAGAAGGGTTTAAAATAATGGAAACACCGATTATAACTGGAGTACACTCCAAAAAGTCACGATCATTACTGCGCTTTTTGCAGGAGCTTCAGTAACCAGAACGGCGAGAATAGGTGTAACACAAGGAACTGTATTGAAGATTATGACTACCTATCAAAAAGGACAGGCATTGCCTCCAAATGTGCAAATTGTGGACGCCATACGTAGTTGTCAGATGGGGGATAGGCAAACGTTGGCAAAGATTGTACAAAGGAAACACAAGAACACGGCACCGCTAATAACAGCATAGTTGAACATCAGTCGCAATGATCTTATTTCTGTCTTAACAGTTTGTCAGGAACTTCATCGTGCCTGCATTTATACCCGTATTGCAATCTCTGCTTACCATCAATGCAACAAAATGTGTATGATGGTGTAAAGCACATAAAAACTGATGCTACAGACTGGCAACGTGTCACCTGTCTGATGAATCGTGCTACACATTGTTTCCCACCACTGGTAGAGTGTAAATCTCTAGAAAACATGCAGAAGCATACCCCCCCCCCCCCCCCCCCCCAGACTGTGAAGCACGGAGGTGGATCCCTATGCTGTGGGGTGCCATATATGACATTCCTTATGGCCATTAGTTATTCTACAGGCGTATCATATCCACAACGTACGAATCTATCCTCGGGGACCACATGCATCCATTGTTCCATAATGATGCGGTTAATGCACCTGTACATTGTGCGAAACGTGTCAAGTTGTGGTTTGCAGAGCATGAGGTACAGCAGCTACCCTGTTCACCTCAATATTATTGAACATTTATGGGAATATCTGGGGTGCAAGGTCAGATCACTTTCTACCTCCAGCATCGCTGGCATAGTTGGTCCATATTTTATAGGAAGAATGGTCCCACATTCCATTACCATATATGTGCATGACTTGTGCAAGTCTATTCCATGTCGAATTGCGTCTGCTCTGAATGCCCAAGGTGGGCCTACAGCTTAGTAATAAAAAATGTTCTCCACAAACAGTACATGTTCCCGTTAATTTGATACACCTCTGTACTTTATGCAGAAGGAAAATCTTTGTTAAACTCTCCAGAGGTAAACAATGAACTTCTACCCACACAACCACAATATTTAGAAAATATCCATAAGCTTTCTATGATGGGAAATTGATAACCATTTACCATCTTAGATGTCTTTCAGATATTTAATGGATTTTGTGGTTGTTTGGGTACTTGGCTCTTGAGAGAATGACATTTTCTAACACCCTGAGAATGATTCATTCTCAAGAATGTTCCCTACATTATCAGTAAACTCCATGAGAAATTTATTGGTACACCATTCTGTATATTTTTCAAAGCTATTCTGTATTGCATTAAAAACCTGTCTGTACTTCTAATGGAGTCAGAGTTCGATTTTCTAATTTCACAAAACTGAATACAAGCACATATCACTCAGATGTACATAGAGGCGGTTCTAGCCCCCCCCCCCTTTTTTTTTTTTCAGAATGCAAGGGTAAAGAAGGTAAAGAATTAATTATATTTCATGCATTTTTCAAGAATTTTTTAAACTGCTATACTGCATTCGAAATCAAGTGTCTTGGCATCCCTTTTACTTTTTCCAGCTCATTCTTATTCAAATGAGTTGCATTTTGTCTGATTTAGTTACATTTCACTGACAATTTACTTAAGATGAAGAAATATGAGTGTACTAATAAATTTAAAATATATTTGGGCCAAACAGGTTTGAGAATTTTATTTACTAAAATATTGGCAATTATCTTTTAATTAAATTTTTTTTTACAACACATATTTTAATTGAATATCTACTTTCAGTGGATTAGACAGTTCCATCATTTACATTATTGCTGACTTGAACGTTGCTAAGAAAAGTTAATTAAGTGTATCCATTCAACTTGACCCTTTAGAATATTATGAGAGTGTGCTGTTTTTGCTTTACTTTTGAGTGGCAATTTCTTTGCACACAATTGCTAATGATATCACAAGTATTCCAAGGGCTTAGAGAAGGTTTGAGAAAATGATCCACTGGACCAGCGCTATCCAACTAGCGGCCAGCACAAGGTTTTTTGTGGCCCGCGAACAAAATCAAGTTTTTACTTGAAATTTTAAATAAATATCTATAATCCACCTTATAATTTTGTGTCAACTTATATTACTTTACTTGATATGCAATCTTCAACTTACTCATTCTATTTGCAATTATTATTCCAACTTACTCATTCTATTCTTATTGCCCAACAACTACGGCCACAATGCTCACATTAAATTATTAAATATTTGATAAGGTTTAGAAAATTTATATTGGTTTATTATTACTTATTATTTTTCGTATAAATAATTTTTTGAGGTGACATGAACTGACTTTTCAATTACCTATCCTGTCCTATTCTTTTTGGCCCTCGAAACATTGGCGAAAGGAAAAATGGCCGGTGGTCTTAGAGAAATTGGACAGCACTGCACTGGACAGCTGACATGAGACAGATAGTAGCCCCCTGTCAAGCCGATCCAGTGTGCTCTTCAACATGAATAGGTATGGCTCTCCTGCACACAGGGCTTATTATGTGATTACAGAAGATGAGTGCTCTCTATGTTGGACAAAGGCAGCAATATTAAAGCAGAACAGGACATACTTCCCAGGTTAAATTTAGTAATTGGAACAGATGGGAAAAATGAATATTATACATATATATTATACATATTTTATAGAGTATTATTTCAAAACACCACTAATAGAGTGAAGAATCAAACACATATTGTACTATTTTGCAAAAATACTTTCTGAAAACAATACTGGAATGTCCTTTTCCACCCTAACACCCTGCTAAATTATTCTTTATTCACTTCATCCCATTATAAATTAATAATCAGTTCTGGGCTATTCCATTAGAAGCCAGTTTTTGTCTTCCCTCCTGCTCCAGGCTATGATGAGAGGAAGCTATGCACAGAATTTGTTGGTCCTTGCTGTTACCATTTATGAGTTCTTGAACAAACTCTCAAATATAGTCTTTTTTTTTAAGCATATTTTTAATTTGTTTTAAATAATTAACATGACATACAGTTAAAAAATATATTATTTCATTTTCATTCTTTTCCCTATCTTCTGATAGATATATAATTGCATTTCTTCTTCACAATCCTGTATAACATCCTGAAAAAAAAAAGAAAAAAGAGAACATATGTAGCACTTGATAGAAAAATTTTAAATCACACATTTAACATAATTATGTGCTTGACAGGGATATACCTCAAGTTTCATAATAATGTTCATTTCTATCAGAGTAATTCATATTATAACATTTATTAACTACCACTACTCTTGATACATTTGTAAAAAATACATAATCACCAGCCATTTTTTAAACATGAGTTTTAACTTTATCGCCAAAACAAAATACAAAAGACATTAATAAAGAAATTTTTTTTTAAAGTTCAATAATAGAATATAGTCTGAACTAGTCTTCTAATAGTAGTCATGATTAGGAAAATGCTTAAGGTTCTATTAGTTTTATGCACTGAACACTACAACAATTAAGACAAAGTTAATAAGAAAAACACACATGAAATTAAAAAATATATTTACCTAAGTAGAAAGTATATTATGTTCAAAGACATCAGAAAGTTGTCATTATTGTGCTTGATTTTGGTTGTTATCACATTAAAATATGATTAAACACAATGGAAAGAACAGTAAATTTATATATTTTTTACAACTACAGAAGGCCAAGTATACAATACTACAGAGTACATCATATCATTAACATGGCAAATTTTACTGCATATTCATTATTTTACAGTGGTAAAAAGGTATTTAGTTATACCTATTTTATAACACATGAATTTGCTTTACAAAATGCTTTGAAGATGCAGTGAAGCCTTGATTTTCAACTTAATGATAGGTTAGAGGGAGTTTAAATGAATTATATCTCGTATAATACAAAGATTTTTAGCATTACATTTTGTCATGCCATAATGTAGAGCAAAGCAATTTTTTTACACATAACCTTTTTTGCATTTTATTTGTCATATTCTGCATTCAGAGAACTTGAAACAGAATCTAAATAACTGTCTTTATTTCCTAAATTATGCAATTATAAAACAAAAATTAACTTTCGATACTTGTCCAAGATATTTGTGTCCTCAACCAGTGTACAAAGTTTAGTTTGGATATCTCAAACTGGAGACTTCATATATTGTGCTATATATATATACATAAAAAAAACTGCCTTATCCAGGAGCTGGGGAAATCCACTAATCCTTAGTGAATGAATTTTCTTTCATCGCATACACTTTCAAAGCTAGGAAATTTTACAAGAGTAAAATATTTCTAGGAGAGAAAATATGTCAACTTTCACCATTAAGTGCAGTAAAATATTGTCATCCACTTCTCTCTGACATTGGAAAAGGCTGCTTATAACAAAAATTATTGGCAGGTTAGATTTTTTCAAATTTCCTCACTCCTAGTCTTATTATTATAACTAAAAGAATAACATATCACTCATGGTGAATACAGGGTGCATTTTCAAAGAAAAGTTTTTTTATTTTCTGACTTTAATGCCCTCTAACAGTAGAAATTTGAACAAATATATGAAAGGGAAAAAATTCATATTTTATTAGTACCTATATAACACAAAAAGAATTTTTCTTTTGAAACGAAAAAAAAAAAAAAAATTGCATTTTCTCATGTCCCCTGGTAGTGAGGGGGCAAATCATTGCTGTAAAATGCAAACCTCTTGACATTCATACCCTACCGCCAAATATAACTCATTAGCAATATTTGTTTAAAGTTTTCCATTTCCAACTTTTCCACCATTAGAGGAAATTATAAATGAATTGGTAAATTCTGAAAATGCAAATTATAGTATTTCATCAATATTTATCCAATCCAAGAATTTTTAAATTTTACATAAAAATCAAAAAGTTGAATGTTTACATATGGACAGGTAACAAAGTGAAAACGTCGTTTTTTTTTTTGAAAATGAGCTAATAATCAGTTACACTAGCAAATGCACTAGCATTCCAAATTCTCATTGTGCGCTTGAGATCTCCTCTGCTTACCCCTGATGTGCACTCTGTTATATTCCTTAGTAAGTAAATGGTTAGTATATTTTTTAATTTAATTCATACTAGAATAACTGAATCATTTTAATAGTGTACTCTTAACATAATGTTTCCAATTAAGTCATTTTAGAACAGTTTTCTTTTGTTCCTTTCCATTACAATACGAGTTATTTTTCAATAAAAAGAGAAATCTATCTCTGGTACATATATCAGATATTATCATTACTGTTCAACAGGTTTCTATCAGTAAAAATAGACAGTGAAAAGCTCTTGAGGGAGATGTGGCCTCAATAAAAATATATACTAACATTCATGTCTACATTGGAATATGAACCAGCATTCTTGTATTACAAAAAATATGATAATGACAATACTCTGAGAAACCATTTTGCATACCAGGAGAAGTTTATTTTTCTGAACGTGTTACATTTTATCCACAGCACCTCACTGGTTTGCAAAATTTTTAATCCTATTATACCGTATAAGTACAAACCCATGACATCTTGATGTAACGTCAGGTGCTCTGATCACTAAAATACAAGTTACTGATCAAGATCTCTCTTGTTGATATTAATCCAAATTAACATAGGGTCAACCACTAGCAGCTGACTTTTGACTGCACATGAAAAATCATTATCGTAGTTCTTCCTGGGTGTGTACAAGACCACAAACCAGTAAAGTGCTGTAGATGAAATGTAGCAAAAAGGTAACTAATAACCCCATGGCCATTAACATCAAAAGAGTGACCTTTAGTTCAGTGGTCAGAGCAACTGACATGCCATCAGAAAGCTGTGGATTTGATCCCATTCAACTTGACAATTTTTCCTCTACACTATGCAATGTAGTATAATAGTAGTTAAATACTTTGATAGTGTAATAGTAGTTAAATACTTTGATTTATTCAGGATTAAATATCTTTTCAAATTTGAAACAAGTATTAAATTTTGAAAAAATATTAACAGTCACACAAATAATTTTTTATAAACAAAGCAGAACACATTACCTGTGGAATTTCTTTAAGACAAACTAGTGGTGTTACTGATATTATTTGCTTAACAATTTGTGTAGAATCTTGTAGGAAACTTAAATCTAGGATCTGAAAAAAGAAACAGGTAAAATCTGCACACACACAAAAAAAAAAGATTTTAATTAAAATTAAATTTGTGTGTTATTTTTAAATGCTGTAATAATTTACATGAGCTTCACTCCATATTATAATATAAAAATATAATAAAGAGGCTATTAAAAATCAGCTCACTGCTAGTTTAAATAAAAATAGGGAAGCATCATAAGTAGGCTTATGTATTTATAAATAACTTTTATAACCTTATGTAGGTAAGTGTGAACTTTTCACACTTGATTTTATTTTGTCATCTTATCTTTTAAACCCTGAACATCATTCAGTTTCTTTCCAATAAAATATTCACTGTTTGGAACAACTCTCTATTGTTATGCTTTTGTATAACTTGCAAGCCAACCATTATTTGAACTTCCAATTATTCCTTTAAATGTTTACTACTTTCATAATGCTGTATATTAAAAACTAGTGTCATATCCACATTTCTTAAAATGTGGACATGACTATCTAGGCTAGATCCCACCCACCATTTTATTGTTTTCGTTGTTTGGATCCTAGCCTCCCCCCATTCTTCCATCTTTTCTCTCCAAAACTCACACCAATGAAGACAACAGTCTGCAGGGTTCTGGATGCTAGAAATTGGTACCAACTGAGAGTGCCATTTGGGAAGAAGATACTAGCAAAAGCAAGTTCAGCGATGCAGCAAGCCCTTAGCTGTACAGCCACCTTTTGACACCGGTGAACCAATTGCCAGGTCCCATGTGAACCCAGATGATTTTTGGTGATGCCTCAGGCTCGCACTAGCTGAGCACACAGAGAGAAAGACTCTGCACACTTTGTCTTGTTGCAGTAAATTCAGTGTCAGCTAGATGTATGCTGTGGTGCTCTGAAAAAGTGCGAAGGTGACAGCACAGGATGGAATAACCTGGATCCAAGACCCTTGACTAGCACAAGCCCTTGAAGAACTAAGGAAATTTCCCTGATGAATATGATTTACATACCTTGAGCCCAAAGAGACAGCCCTGGCATGAGTGGAATGAGAATCTCACTGTTTCCTTCAAGTAAAAGGAATGAGGTACTGTCACATTTTTCCGCCATATTGCCTAGATCTCTTGAGTGGTTATCCAACGAGGTCAGGAAGAACAGAAGAATGCAATGTTGTGTAAATAAATGTGTTGAACTGAAAAAGTTATCAGTATTGCACTAATTTTGCATCTCTCACATTAAATATTGCAGCACCAGGCCCACTTTCTATGGAATGATGAGCTTGGTGATATCACACTTTGTTTTACCCCCTTGCCCTCATTTTTTATAAGTTAATCATTCCAATATACTCAAGGGTGGTCATGACATTAGTGTGCTGATGATCAAGAATTCTGAAGCACTCGCTTCTATTGAAATAAGCTCCATAATCTCACCACTGAAAAAAACCATTTCCTTTGTTTATTTTTACCAGAACAGCATTGTTGGTTTCAAGTACAACAATAAAATATAAAAAAAATAAATATCCCCTCAAGCAGCTGCTTGCCACAGAGGTCTGATAGGAGCCTGTCAGTTTAATATGCCATATTTTTTACAGATGTAAGAAAGGCAAGTCCTCAGCAGAAAGACAATACAAATATCCATGCCTTATCCAGGACTTGAACCTAGATCCCTTTGATCAGTAGCTAACCATTTGGCTGGGAAGTATAACTTGCTTAAAATGGTTCCATTCATCAACACTCTCAGTAAAACAACCTTAAACTTCAGCTGTAAGACAAAGACCTGACATTTTTAACAAGGTAATGATCAGATCCAAACACAGTTCCTCTGTATGAGCTGGTGATCCTAACAGAACTAGTCCAATTACTAGTAATTAGGATAAAATTGTATTACGATTTGGCCAACAGGTAAAAAAAACCAAGAATATTTCTAAATGACTATGTACTATGTTTCAAACGTTATTTTTAAACCGCCAGACCTCAGTAGCCCATACCTGCTTGGTGAATATCTTTAAATCATTAAGTTTCTTACCTGTAGCAAATGTCCCCCCATTTCTATTGCAACTCTTAATGAGGAAATGGCATTTTATTCCAAGCCCAAAGATCAGACAGTATCAGATTTCCCAATGAAGTCATTCAACACTAAATTAACATTTCTCTTTTAGGAGAATTAAACATATTCTGCTAGATCCTACCTGGTCTAGTGGTTAGTGTACTTGACTGCTAGGACTAGTGGGGCATGTCCTTGTGTGCTTGTATGTTGCATGAGAAATCAGGACAAGCTAATATAGCTTCTAGGTTATCTCTGTTCCTTGTGTAGGGAAGTAACTTCTTCCTTTAAAAAAATAATTAAAAAAATCCCAAAGTTGTTTATAAAACTTGCCCTCTTCATTCTTATCAGAATCATCATTAATGGTAGAGAAAAAGACAATATTTATAACTTTTATCTGTTTTAAATTTAGTTGTAAGAAATCCAAAAAGGACATTACAAGCCTTCTTGCTAAGTAATAAGCTTACACTTTGTCTACGTTTCTCATCACTGTGATTAGAAAAAAAAAATTTTTTTTATTAGTTTTTCAATACTTTTCCTTTACCTGTTCATCTTATCTCTTGTAATCTAAGAAAGTCTGACTTATATATCTTCTGTGAGGATATTAACAAAGTACTCATGATTAAAACTTACGAGAAAATGGTTAGTAGGTTTCTAAAAAAAGTAATTTAGTGAGATAGGACCACAACAATATCAAACAGTCCCCTAATTATAAGTGTGAGGGAAAAGAGCTAAGGGTTTAAGCCATTAATGCTGATAGGAACTTCAGATACCACTTTTAAAACCAGATAGGTTGATCTTTCTGAGGTATACTACTTCAGTTTAGAATCATTATACCCTTAAAATCAAGAGTTCAGGAACTTGTGAGGGCTTTTGACATGATTACTATCTTATATATTGTATGCACCAGTTTACTTGAAGAGGCAAACACAAAACAAGTGGAAAGCATCAATAGTCTACCTCAATAGAGGTTAAGTTGGTTTGTTTTGCTTCTGAGTGTGGTGCTTTTGTGAGTGAAATGATCTAAATGACAGATCACGTGGACTCCAAGAGCTCAGAAGGACAAAGATATCCACTGTATTCAGATAGGAGAGAGACAGAAGTCTCTTATCTAGGCCTTTCAATAAGATGTACAGTAAGTGGCGTTTTTGTACAGAGGGCCACAGCTGATTCATAGATGGTGGCCTTTCCATGCTTGTTAATGTCCCCTTTATCATAGAAGGCAGAGCAGGGGTTGGCAGTGAAAATCTTAATGGAGGCACAATGGGTTGGGTTGTTTTACCTCTGAGTGGCACTTTTTTGCACACCATGGGCTAAATGGCCAGGTCACATGGACCTCGAAGGCTCAGAGAAGGTTGGGGGAGGGGACCCACTGAAACAGCTGTTGGGAGACAGATGATAGCCTCCCATCAAGGCCATCCAGTGTGTTCTTTAACATGCACAGGGTATGGCTCTCCCGCACACGGGGCCACGGCTTAACGTCCCATCCGACGGACGGCGGCCTTTCCAAGCCCATCGGTGTCCCCTACTGACCGTGGGCAGGGCGGGGAATTTTTGCGGAGAGGAGGCACAATGGAGATTTGTAACTAGGAACATAAGGTGCTATTTACCTTCCTAATATGCTTTTGACTGATCCAGCTGTAATGTTCTAAAGTATATTAATAATTACTTTGCTGGACAGCTGAAAATCAGGATACCATTCAGGTGCCTGAAAACCAGGAAAACTTCGGTGTCAGGCAATTAATCTTGCCAAAACATTAAACAAGGGTTCTTTATTGTAATGAGCATCAGACAACAAAAGAACTTAAAGTTAGAAATTGTCCAATTAATTTAAAGTTAAATCAAAAATTTTAGCAAAATTCTGCTCAAGAGGAAAAATGAATAAGTCAAAATCAAATTTCATAAAATAAAAGAAGTTTATTGAATTCTAGACTCACCAATAAATACATTGTCCAAAAATTGTGATTCCTCCTCCACACCTTCAACAAACAACCTCCAACAAAAAAACATCTTCTCCTCAACACTTCCATCCAATACTAACTGTTGTGATTCCTGTCACTTAGCCACCCTGGTTTACTAACATAGCATGTGCAACATCATGCTGGGAAGCCACATTTGCACTCTGTGATTGGGTGCTGAAGATGATGTAAGTCGCCACATCCTTGTTCAGCGCAGTTAGCAGCTGTTAATCAAAATGAAGTTATACAATTGGCAATACTATGGGTGGGCAGAATCGATAATTCAAAGTAAAGAAAATGCCCCAAAAATAATTTTAACATAAATAAATGAAAACTGGTTAAGGAAACGCAAAAGTGAATGGGTGAACTATCACACAACACCCTGCCTTCCTCAATATATACACTCATCATGAGGAAAGTGCAGAAAATGATGGTTTCCACAATCCAGTACTTTCAGTTATGTGCATTTCTAAAAATATTGGACAACTATTATAGTAATCTGAAAGAAGAATTTATTTCACACTCAAGTATGCCAAAGCCAAAATATGTTTGTACAAGAAAAAGTATGAATAAACAAGAGAACCTTTTCCACTCAAAGGAAGTTGGTGCAATTATTGCAGATTCAGCTAACTATTTCTTAACCATCTTCTATTAAGCATGATATTAGAATATTATAGCTGATATCAATAATCTTCTATCATTTAATAATAATTACTAACTGTTTGAATGCAATTAATAATTTTTTTTGCATACCTCAAGCGTCTTTTTAGAAGTCGCATCTTTAATTTGGACAATGCAGTCATTATCAGCTGCATTATCAAATTGTTTACTGCATTCTTTTAAATTTGTCAACAGAAGAGAAAGCCAAGTACTTATAACTTCTACATCAGGTTGTTGCAAGTCTTCTCTTTTAAAAGCAGCTAAAAGTGCTCTGAAATAAAAAAAAATTGGAAATAATTTTTACATGGATGAAAATTAAAACTGAATGATTATCAGCATGCAATAAAATTCGGATTTATACAGATTACTGTGTTTTATGTCTAAATGTGTTTTTTTTCTACACAATTGGCTAAATGGTCGGTTCATAAACAGGTTTTGAGATTCCCAGGTTCACAGAAGAAAGAGACTCACGAAATCAAAGCCTTCCAGTTTGTTGCCCAGTGCATTCAAGTTATTGATCATATGCAATCTGCTGGAATTAAATTGGGGATGCATGTAGGTTTTCTATAAACTGCAGTTTGGCATCTTGTGTTTCATATCATTAAGGTTATATCTTAATAAGCACATGTACCCTGAGTTTCTACCTCATGAGTGAACTGTATAGAGGGCATTATATTATTGAAAATCTCAATAAGTGTTTGAATCTATTCCAAAAAAAAAAATATCATTGATATAAGGTATATATACTATAGTGAAAAAAAAAAAAGTGTCTTGACACTTTCGTGTTAAGTGAATGAATAGCCACATTCAAATCTACCTAACTTTAAAAATAAGCTTTTTACCGAAAAAAGTCACTACACATAAACTGAAGATCTTGGTCTGAGTTCTCTAAATCTCTATTTTCTATAATATTGATCTAATATTTAAAGAGTTATGGAAGTATAATATTTAACAACAGATGTTATCACATACACTTCCAAAACATTCCCCCCCCCCCAAATTGATGAAAACTTCAAAAATCCTTACACAAAATTCAAATATCGCATTTATATTGCGAACAACTTGTTATAACAGTTGTGATTTAACTTTTTGAAGTAAATTTTCAAAACTAGCCAAAGTTTCACTTAAATGTTTCAGCTTCCATAACTCTTTAAATATTAGATTAATATTAGAGATTTAGAGAGCTCTGACAGAGATCTTTAATTTATGTCATGTCTTTTTTTTTCTGTAAAAAGCTTATTTTCAAAGTAGGTAGATTTGAATGTGGCTATCGTTCAGTTAACATGAAAGTGTCTGGACACTTTTTGCAATATAGTGTATAAGGCAGGTGGATAATATTGTACAGCCCTCTGGCAGAATTTACTCTGTACAATTAGATGATCCCAATAACATATTATATAATAAGAATCAATAGGCAGAACATATAGAACCATAGTGGAAGATGAATATGACATTCAACATCAAAAAGGCGATACTGCATTATCACAAAGTATAATACAATATAAATTACCTATAAATAAATTAGATTATAAAATAATAGCTTCTCCACCAACTAAATATCAATTGAACTCATGGAAAGTCTAATAATATATATGCATAAAGAAACATTATGTAACACTGATGCAATCTCCCTACCAGTAGCATGGAACATCCTTATGTATAATTACCGGCTAGATCATGTGACTCATCACTACTAGAGGGATTGCCTTATAAAACCAGCTAACATCAGACAGTTCGCTGCCTGACAACAACATAGACTGAGTGATGTTGAAATGTGTTGCGCAACACGGGATTTTTAACTGTTAATATATTTTAATTTGAAGTTTGAATGTATTCAGTTAAAAAAGATTGTTCTTTAAAATTTTCAAATGCCTTTAAACAAATTACATCCAGCTCCAATCCTCAGACTAGCAATACTGTTATGAAATGCTGCATGCTGATGTTTCTCATAACTCAACAGAAAGTGCTTTTAAGGTGGTAACAACAAAAACATCAGAGGTAATATCTAGTGATGAGTATCTTAGCCAAAAGATTCTAGTGCTTATCTACCAAGGATGCTGCGAACAAATAGGACTGTTTCTCCACAAGGTATATCCACTGTCTTGAGTGTGTGTACCAGTCAAGTTAACAGAAGCACAAACATCCTCTTCAACAGACATTCAATACAAGCATAGTATGCTTTCAGCACACATGCGAGTATGAATAAGAACTTTAAATATTCGAATTAGTATTAATAGTCCAGCACTTAGAACTTCTCTTGGAGAAGTACTATTGTACTCAGGACAGTAAACTAATACTACTACCCATTGCATATAGCAATGACGTATGCCAGAATATGCTAAAGAGCAACAAGGGCATGTGAAAAGCCATTTTAACAGTGTAGTTTGTGATTAAATATTTTTTAACAAACAACTATGTCATCACCAGGATTTGAACCTGCAGTTGCAGTGCTGTGAGCCAATGCAATACCACTGGTATTGCTGAGCACGCATGCCTTCTTTCTTAGCAAAGTTTGGGGATCAAATATGGAATATTCCATGTCTTTCAGGAGTGCTAATCTATTATTCATACTAGACTCATTTTTGAGATATGTGGTGTCTATTCTTTTGAAAATGAGAATCTGTCAATCACAATAGATAGCTAAGGAAGTCATATTTTATAATCTTAATTTACAACAGTCCACCTTTTCCTTATAATTATTAGGAAAAGAACGTAATTTTATAAAATTCCTTCTCACAATGGTCTTTTTTCAGTAATAAAATTTTGAAATAAATTCTTACACCTTTAAAATTAGCAGAAGAAATAAAGCCCAAATAGATCCCTAAAGCCACCATACATCAACCCCAACCTTAACATATGATTATAAACCTAATATTTAAACCCTTATTCTTAAGTTCATCACTAAGCTAGATTATTCAAGTAGATTAGAGCATGGGCTTTTATCCTGGGGTGCAGGAGGATGTCTAGGAACATTTCGATTAAGATTATTGAATTATTCTGGTTTCAAACTCAGTCATTTACAATTTGGTGTGACTTAAGTTTAAAAAAATCTATGTTTAAAAGGTAATACATAACAAAATGTTCAATTCAAACAATATCAATCTTAAAATTTCCATTTTCCAAAAATAAATTATGATTTAAAAAAATTGTCTGTGTTGTGAGGTTTCTATACATAGCTGTAAGGAGTACAGGACCTGAAAAAGCTAAGAATCCTTGGATTAGTGAGATAGTGGTTAGGAAACAGCTTTTTCTTTGTGTTGTGTTACTGGTGCCATATTTACTCAGTGCTGGGCAATCAACAGTTGTTTCTTGAAGCATGGTTGTTTTGCCTTCGAGTGGTATTTTTTTGCACACAATGGGATAAATGTGCAGGTTACAAGGACTCTGAGGGCTCAGAGAACATCAGGGGAGGGAACCCACTGAACAGCTGTTAGGAAACAGATGGTAGTTTCCTGTCAAGGCCATCCAGTATTCTTTAACATGCAAAGGATATGGCTCTCCCACATACAAAACCACAGATTAATGTCCCATTTGAAAGAGGGTGGACTTTCCAAGCCTCAATGTCCCCTACTGATCGAGGGCAGGGGAGGGATTTTTTATGGTGATAAATCACAGTGCTTGCCTAGGTGGGACTCGAACCCTGGGAACTGTAGATTACAAGCCTGGCATGCTATGACTGAGCCATCCCCACCATTTCTTGGTGTAGTTTGTTTTACAGTACCTTAATCAAAAGCATTCAATTGGGTGATATTTCATTTTATGATTTATGAAATTGTTTGCAATAAATATTTTTTTTTTCACATTTTTGCCCACATATGCAAAAATTAAGGATTGTTCTTTATAATGAGATGTCTACTAGAGTTATTTTTTTTTCAGTCTCTTCAATCTCATTGTAATTAATTTTTACTGTACAATATTTTCTATTTAAATTCTTAACACAATGAACTCTAACACACAATTAAATATTAAGTCAATAATAATATTCAATATTAGAGGAAAATAATACAGAATGAAATTACATAATAATAATTTATATTTATAATTTAAAATTCTTACAAATTACATAAAAATATTATATATTAATGATTAATGTTTCATGTTATGGTTTGATGTTTTCTTGAGAGTTTAGATGGTTATTCTGACAAAAACATCAATGGCTCAGCTATCAACTGAACAGCCTGCTAGGGTAGTGGACAAGAAAAGAAGCTGTCCAGTCTGCTGAATAGTCTTCTTTTTCTTCTCCATAAATTAGCAGCTTGGTACACTGGATATTTAGCTTCAACATCAGATATAGCTTGTGTGATTCACAAAAAGGCGTTTTTCTATTACATGACTACATTTGCAACACTATTCCATGGTGACCAAAAAGATCAGGTGCTGTCACTAGAAAATTTTAGTGATGCAAACAGAAAACGGATCAAAATTTGTCAATAATGAATATCAAAATGTATAGCAGGGTCTTGGTATATTTATTGGGTTCGATGGGATATTATTATAAGTTTATTGTAGACTTTTTATTTATAAGGGCTCAAAAATAAATACCTTAAACATCCAGCAGGAAATAACTGCCACACTGATGGAGCAAGAATGTCTTTTAAAACACTATGGACATAGTTTTTAGGATCTAAAAGATATCCATTCTTTTGTAGACATAACATTCTTACATTCCCAATAGCCACTAAAGATGGATAGACTTCATGATCCTAAACGAAGCACATACATAAAAAATTAGTTTAAAATTGGTTACAAATATTTGAAGTGCCAATAATAAACAAAACCACAGAAGATAAATGTTAATTAAATTTTTAATTTAAAAAAAAATCGATTTTTAATCTAAATTTCTATAAATGTCTTTAAAGTGCAAGGGATCATTAGTAAACTTTTAAATATTGCAATTTAAACTTTTATTCAAAATTATGTCAGAATTTCATTTTGAAAAACAGTTAGAAAAACAGTTTTGAAAAATAGTTGACAATTATAAATAGTGATACATGCGTGATACTGTTCAAGTTCAATGAAATCAAGAACAACTCATATCAAAATTATAGTTTAATATTTCAGCCTTTTACAAGCTACTATCATTCAATTTCTTTCAGAAAAGTCTCTCAACATATGATATCAAAACGATTTTATCCACAAAGTTTTTTTTAAAAATCAGCCTGCATTTGAGAAATTCCATTTACACTTTTTAAAGGAAAAATTAGTTAAAAAAAACGTAGTTTACATACTTATGTAATAAATCTTCAATAAGACACAGAATAACTCAACTGGGAACATTGAGATGATTTTCCAAAGACTGGATTTTTTTGGTAAAATTTGAAGAAGTGGTAACTCTATCCATATGTGAAATTTAATAAGTTAGTAAGTCATCAACAGATGGTGCTTTAGGGCAAGTTCTATCATATCAATATCAAACTGAGATTTAAAAAAATTTCTGTACTATATGTGGAAAATTCATGAATCAGAGATGGCATACTTGAACCCAGAGACTTTTGATCAAACCTGAAGATGTGGTAACTCTTGTAGACCAGAACATGATTTCCACATGCTTTGGTGTGCTTAACAAAACATTCAATGACCAAACAATATGGTGGTGGCTGTCATGGAGAGTTCTACCTAACATAATTTTCTGATCCTTTCATGCTTGGTGTTCTCACTTGACTACACATGTTGTACACTAGGTATACCCTGTTCTTACTCTAGTACAGAACACACTATGAAATATCTCCTAATCTAGAAGCTGGTATGGACCACTGGCATTCTTTCCACCCATATAAACAGTCTCTCATGACCATTTGCAGTGGAACTGTAGTCATTTACTTATTTCACACCAGTGGGTCCCCTCCCTCAACCTTCTCTGAGATTTAGGGTCCATTAGACCTGGCCATTTAGCCCATGGTGTGCAAAAAAGTGCTGCTCAGAGGTAAAACAACACAACCCAGCCAACTTATTTCACCTGTTGCAATTTACATCATTCTACCTTCATGATGTTCAATTTTCATGCTGTTTGTGGTAAATATAAATAAAGCAATGTAGACCTAATATATACCTATGGCACAATAATTTTACTTAGTATAATATCTGAAATATACAGCAGCATGTATTTAAACTTAGCATACTAATTATTTACCTAGTTTAACATATTATTCTCACCTGAACTGAAATGTATGAGACAATTTCTAAGGCAATTTGAAACTGAACAGCATAGGCAAGTATCTGAAACCAGAATTTAAAATCAGCAAGCACTTATTAACGAAAAACAATAGATTTATGCAAATTACCTAGGCAAAGTATTTATTGATTTGTACACTCAATGAACTATTTTTTTTTTACAAATTACATAGCAAAAAAAAAGATGAAAGACAAATATAATGAAATACAAAACAGAAAAAGTAAAAGAATAAAATACTAGAATCTTTTGTACTATTTGCTAATTTAGGATCCCACAGTATATTAAATAATTATTAAATTAACTAAATAACATCAAAAAAATATTTTATAATATGTAAGCAGAATTCTTCAAAGGTAAATTTTTACCTGGTTATCCAATACTTGACCACATGGAATACTTTGCTTAGATATTGACAGTTGAATTGTAAGAGCTAATCCTAAAACCCATTTCTTACAAACTGATAGAGAGAGTGATTTTGGCATCTCACTTCCTGAAGTAATGCTAGTGGAAAATTATAGATGTAATGTTTTAATTATAAATATTCTACACTATTAACCTAATTTAATGTTATTAACAATGAATAAAACATAATTATGTTAATGCACAAAACTGTCTGAAAGTTAATAGAATAATAGACAGAAGACTAATTTTCAAAATTAGCACAATAGAAAAATACAGCACAAGTATGTTTTGAAAGTAATGGGAAAGGATTTACTGTAGTTACATTTGTTTTAAAGAAATTTAGCTACTCAAAATCTGGCTTTCAATTCATGAATAATACAATGTGATCAGTTTACTAATTAATACATGAATTTAGAAAACGAAAAAGATTATGAGGACACAGTTCAGGGTTATGTTTGGGGTTGTGTGGTGTTTAGCAAACTTGGGCTATAGTGTGTACTATGCTCAGGAGAGTGGGTGGGAAGCATATATTGTATAGCACACATCAATAAAAATAAAGGTTTATTAAAAATTAATGATGTATATTTTATTTATGCTGCTTAAAGAGCTGTTGGAATAAAGTTCAAAATTCATTATTGATAAATATAAAATTATAACTTTACTCACTAGATTTTCAGTAATACAAAAGAACACAAATTTTCTTGGCTTGCATGATACATAGGTATTCAAGATGATAATTAGGTATATTTATATTTTCATTCATAACTCATCAGCATAAGGGCTGACATATAATAATTTCAGATTACACTAAATTCAATCTTCAGATTTGTTGTGATATGGCTTAAGATTATTGTTGGATGATACTGAAACTTGTTGATATGATCCTAGGTTAAGAGTTTTCAAATAAGTTTCTTCAAATACAAAGAATGTTCATTGCAATACAAGAATGCGTTCGCTAAAATGATTTACTGTTAAAATTAATGAAGCAATACTTTCCTGTATATGGATAATTGGTATTTTAGTGGAACATTTAGTTATACAAGTAAATAATCAGTATATATAAGTTGAAATGTGAAGAACTGAATTAAAAAATTAAAAGGAAAACAAATACCACAGATGTACTGTGTAGAAACATACCTACACAAATATATTAATTCTAAACATCTATAATTCAATAAATGATTTGTGAAAAATTTTTTGCCAACATAAGGGATACGAATCCACATCTCTCCAGAAACAAGCCAGAGTATTCCAACTGTTGAACCAATCCCAGCTCTGTTCCCCTTTGACTAAATATGACCTTCACTCTTCCCGTGATTTTCGGCATCCGCAGTTGCCGCCATCTATGATCTCGGGTGGCAATATTTGTTTTTAGTGCGCTGAATAAGATGGAAATAATCATGTTGCATCATGCTATTTAGTGCTAATAATGATTTAATAAATAATTGACAATCCCAGAGTTACCATTGATTCCTAAACAAAATCAATAAATGTTTCGTGGAGAAAAAAAACAAACTCTGGCATGTTTCAGGAGAGATGCGGGTTCAAGTCTGGTATGTCAGCGAAATTTTTTTCCACAAAACATTTATTGATTTATAAACATTTAGCAGTTAACGGGTAACTCTGGGATTTATTTAACAATTATTGGTTAAATATTAATTCTAAGTCAACAAATTAGCATTACACTTAAAGCATAAAATAGAACATGCTGTACAAATACAATGTTTAGTCAAAAAACAGTATAATCTTTACTCTTGATGCAAACCGACCATAAAAAAACTAATCTGAAGATGAAGTTTAGTATATTCTGAAATCATTATCAGCCAAGTTGTGAATGAAAAAGTATAATGATTATATTTTGGTCTCCTTCTTGATTTTGTTATACTGACATTTCAATATACATAGTGCATTTCTGGTATGTACACAGTCTTGTCAGAATAATATGACCACCTACCATAGTATATGTATGGTAGGTGGTCATATTATTCTGATACAACTGTGTATTGTTCTAGGTAATATAAATTTCTAAGAAATGTTAACTGAGAATGGAAGCCAAATTTTTAAACAACACTGAAAGAGAAGTTGAGATATGGTAAATGGAACTAAAACTAAAATTTTAACTGCATTTCTAGAAGATCTGGAAATAATAAAGTTGATACTTAAAGCAATAGTGGTAAATCTTTCTCTAAGCAAAGTCCAATGAAAAGCAAAAAAAAAGTTTTGATATGCCCCTATCAAACTGTAGCTAAATTTCAGGTTTAAATTTGTGCAAATTGCTCATTTTCCACTGTATGTGGAAAATACAGGATCAGAATCTAAAATATAACCTTTTACACCATAAACAACATTTTTGTCTGTTAAGACAAATTTTTCAACCAACATATATTGATTATAAATTTTGTAAGTTTCCTGTTAGTGTATATAATTATTGCTTTGTTCAAAATAAGCTTATTTTGATTCTTATACACTTCAATATAAAATATTTTTGTTATTATTTGTTGCTGGTTTAACTTATATTTCTGAATATATTTCATTCCTTTAGTGACCATCTTGTCTATAACAGTATCTTTTAGTGTAGCTCTGCAGGCCATCATGTTGTAATGGGGCAATTTGTGATCAGTGGGTTATGAATTCACTCCCTTATGCATAAGCAGGGATCTGGTTTCAGTTTCTCATTGTGTTTATCGTTTACAGATTTTTTTTCATGATAGTTTACATTAATTACAACAGAGTTTTCTGTATTTAGCAAGATATTCCTTTACTTTTTTCATTTGCATAAAAACATCCCACAACATTATCAAAAAAGTTTAAAATGCTTGGAAAGCAAAATAACTCTAAGAGCAAATACTAACTTACCATGAAACCCAAGTTATGGATAGCTTTATTTCATTTAAAAGGGTGTTAAAGTAGCTTTCAGGACTTGCTACCATACTCATCAACAATGGCTGCAATGATGGCCAATGAACCACTACAGAACTCAATAATAAGGGGCAATCCCAAACAAAACTTTTCAATAACTCATCTTTCTTAGAGGTAAAAAATGTCTGTATCAGTCCCTAAAACAGAATATACATGTAAAAAAATATCTTTAAGTTTACTATTTTACAACAATTTAAATTTGATCAAAGTTGAAGAAAATATTTTACAGTTTTGTAACATGGGAGTAGTATTCCATTCTTGGGCATGATATGCATGCATGTTCATGTAGCCAGGGCTGGATATACATGTTCCCCCCCACTTCCCCTTTGAGAATGCTAGTAACTGGATTGGAGGAGAAAAAAACATTACCTGTATTTTTCAAGAAATTTGTTAAACACCATTAAAATAGAGGGAAAAAGTTTATACCAGAATGCTGCTCCAGTTCATTCCAACTTGATCTTTGTTTCTTCCTGCTTTTTTTCTAGATCCAGGCCTGGCTAGAGCATTTGGTCAATTAGCTACCTCTGTCTGAAAGCTAATGGCTCTTTAAATAATTTGTTCTAAACAACCATTTTGATTTTTTTTATACTTCAACAGTTTATTGTTTGAAAGAATACACAAATATAATATATGCTTTATATTTCAGCTAAAGTGTAAAAAAAAAAATTAAGAAATTATAACACTTGCCTTTTTTTAAAAATTTTATGTGAATTTCAAATGCTTAAAATGGCTTTTAAATTCACATTGTACTAAAACATCTTAAAGGTTCAGCAGTAATTATTTGATTTTACTATGCCATAAAGGCAATTATGGATGATTGTGTAACAAAGAGTGAGAGGTATGATGAAAGCAGACCAATCCCATACTAAGGTATCCCAAGCCTTAAATATACCACAAAATGTTCTTTTAAGACTTTGGGGGTAATTTCATGAAACACAGAGAGGTAAGTCAAAGACAAGGTTGGGTTGTTTTACCTCTGAGTGGCACTTTTTTGCACACCATGGGCTAAATGGTCAGGTCACATGGACCCCGAAGGCTCAGAGAAGGTTGGGGGAGGGGACTCACTGGAACAGCTGTTGGGAGACAGATGGTAGCCTCCCGTCAAGGCCATCCAGCGTGTTCTTTAACGTGCACAGGGCATGGCTCTCCTGCACACGGGGCCACAGCTTAACGTCCCATCCGACGGACGGCGGCCTTTCCAAACCCATCGGTGTCCTCTACTGACCGTGGGCAGGGCGGGGAATTTTGCAGAGATAAATCTCAACGCGGACCCAGCTGGGACTCGAACCTGGGAACTACAGATTACAAGCCTGGCACGCTACCGACTGAGCCACCCACGCCCCTTGTGTAATAAAGAGTAAGAGGTATGATGAAAGCAGACCAATCCCATACTAAGGTATCCCAAGCCTTAAATATACCACAAAATGTTCTTTTAAGACATTGGGGGTAATTTCATGAAACACAGAGAGGTAAGTCAAAGACAAGGTCATCCCAGAGCCACAACTACTCAGGGCAACCACTGATTATTTTAATAGAAAGATAACATTGGAAAATGGCAGCTAGCCAATGGCAGCTTCAAGCTGTCAGCAGCCACAGGGATGACAGTTTCAGAACAGTAAATATGGAAGGCTGCAAGAATTTCTACCGAATGTACAAAGATCAATGATTTGTCTCTCCCTCACCCACTTAAAAATAGAAGATTCCATTTAATGTGGTGATGAAAACGTTGCCTTTGGAGTCATATCACTGGGCAAATGTGCTCTTCCCAGAGGAGTCCAAATTTAGTGTTACAATTGGTCACATATTTAAAAGCGAGAGTGGAACAATTATTAATATAATTTTGGGGGATGACTCAGTTGGTAGCATGCCAGGTCTGTAATCAGCAGTTCCCATGTTAGAGTCGTGCCTGGACCAATGCTGAGATTTAGCTCTGCAAAACTTGTTACCCCACCCTCAGCCACCAATGGTCTTGGAAAAGTCATCATTTGTCATATGGGAATTAAGCTGTGACACTGAGTATGAGAGAGCCATACCTTGTGTCCATTAACCCTCCCGGTGTTATCCATTTCTTTCTTTCTCTATTTAACAAGAGCCACAGCAAGGCATAAACAATGGTTGTGTGGTGGGGCTGCCAATCAATAATACTATAGAACCAGATACCTGTGGTGGGGAGAATACATTCTGCCACCTGAAGGGTTAATGAACACGATGGACAGATTTGACGGGTTGTTGGGTTGGGTTGTTTTACCTCTGAGCGGCACTTTTTTGCACACCATGGGCTAAATGGCCAGGCCACAAGGACCCCGAAGGCTCAGAGAAGGTTGGGGGAGGAGACCCACTGGAACAGCTGTTGGGAGACAGATGGTAGCCTCCCGTCAAGGCCATCCAATAACGTGCACAGGGGATGGCTCTCCCACACACGGGGCCACGGCTTAACGTCCCATCCGACGGACGGCGGCCTTTCCAAGCCCATTAGTGTCCCCTACTGACCGTGGGCAGGGTGGGAAATTTTTGCGGAGATAAATCTCAACGCTGACCCAGCTGGGACTCGAACCTGGGAACTACAGATTACGAGCCTGGCGCGCTACCGACTGAGCCATCCCCGCCCCAGATTTGACGGGAAGCTACCATCTCCTAATAGATGTCCATTGGGTTCCCTTCTCCCAACCTACTCAGAGTCTTCAGGGTCCTTGTGACCTAAATTCCCCGCCCTGCCCACGGTCAGTAGGGGACACTGATGGGCTTGGAAAGGCCGCCGTCCGTCGGATGGGACATTAAGCCGTGGCCCCGTGTGCGGGAGAGACATACCCTGTGCACGTTAAAGAACACGCTGGATGGCCTTGACGGGAGGCTACCATCTGTCTCCCAACAGCTGTTCCAGTGGGTCCCCTCCCCCAACCTTCTCTGAGCCTTCGGGGTCCATGTGACCTGGCCATTTAGCCCATGGTGTGCAAAAAAGTGCCGCTCAGAGGTAAAACAACCCAACCCAACCTTGTGACCTAGCCATTTTGTCCAATTTATGCAAAAGAGTGCCACTCAGAAATAAAACTCAACCCAAAATTTAGTTTGAACACCGATTCTCAATGTGTGTCCATCTGGAACAAACATAAAACTAACAACTGCTGTAATATCAGATAAAGCGACATTTTGGCAGCAGTAGTGTGATGGTCTGTGCTGGCGTAATGATGGTTGGCTGTCCAGAGCTTCATAACTCTCAGGGAGACATGCTGACTGCTCAGTAATTGACTCAGACAGAAAGGATATTCTTGCTCTTTACACGAAGCTTTTCAGGGTGCTTTCAACCCAGTTTTCATCTTTATGGATCATAATGTCCTTTCTCATAGTGCTCATGTGGTCAACAATTTTCTTGAAAGTAAAGGTATTCATAGGATGGAGTGGCCAGCCAGATCCCTAAACCTAAATCCAAGATGTGCGATATGCTCTGGATAGGAGAATTGCAGGATGATATCCCCATCTAAGAACTCTCCTAAGTTTAAATCTCTCATGAAGAAATGGACTTTATTACCATAAAAACCTCATCAACAATATGAGAACATGTTGTATGGCTGAGAGTGGTGATTATACACCTTATTAATTTCTCCTGTCTCTTAATTCCAGCCTCTCCATTACAGAAACTCATTCTCTCAAATGAGAGAATGAGAAACTCATTCTCTCATTTGTAGCACTCACAAATATTACACAGCTTCATCATTATCTCACTTGCTGTTATTGTCATGACACAATATCCTCCCATACAAAATTTAATTGTATTTGCTGAAACCCATTTTGAATTTTGAGCATCAATATATATACAAAACTATACAAGGTACAAACTGTCTTTATTGGAACACATTAATTTTAATGAATTGCTCAATTATGCTAATTTTGGAAACAGCAATGTAAAAAGGAGCAATTTATTTAGCTTAATAATTTTCTGTGAAAACTATCATTTCTAATATAAAAGGGAATAAACAGTATGATTTCATATATTTTGATATTTATGTAAAAAGAGAACTGTATAAAATAATTCAGTATGCGCTTCATATGAAAGCAAAGGAAATAAAAATAATCTAAACCTATATTTAACGGCCATATCCTAAAATCATTAAAATTGCCTTATACAATTCCAAATAGAAAGAGCAAAGTGCATATCTTTATAAACAAAGTTTTTAAATAACTTACTTTAATGATATGGCAAGTTATGTTAGAAGTAAGAAATCCAACTTCTGTGATGTATAACCTCTGTAAAATAACAAGAGTTTTGATTTTTTTTCATGCTAAAAATGAAACACTTAGTTCAAACAAATAAATATCCTGGTTAGGAATTCACAAAACATTCTTTGCAGCTTTTTAATGAAAACTTGTCAAACTTTTAAGTTTTCCTAAATATGACACACAAATGAACCTTAGTAATTCAGCACTCTATTAAAAGTAAAGTTTACTTCATAAAATATTAATTTATAAGGATTATGTAAGAATATATGTTTTACATTTATTTTAGGTAAATTTTTATGTTTAATTTAAGAAATAAATTTTTTGCTAAAAGTCTATAGTTAGATAACAATTTAACAAATAGTTACCAGCCAATTATTGATGATATTCTTCATTTCATTTAAAGCAATGCTATAATTTGTTTCACACAAAGTATCACCAAACAGAAGAAAAGGTGGAAGGCTGCAAGCTACCCTGAATAAGTATAATCAAATATTAAATGCATGCAAATTAGTACTATAAGTATTAAAAGCAAACATCATCATGCATTTATGTTTTTGAAATTTTATTATTTAAAATTTAAGTATTTTATTAGGATTTTAATTCAATAAAATATATACATATATAGTCATACCCCAGCTTAATGTTCATAAAGAATGTTAGGAGTAATATTCAAATACATGAAACATTTCCCTCTTAAGAAATAATGTAATATGAGGTGATGCACTGACTGACTTGCACATAAATCCTCACAGTCCTCACAAATTATTAGAGATTTTCCATGTTATGCCCAAAGCTCTATAACTTCTAAAATACGATTTTTATTAAAAAATGTAACTAAAGATATAGACACAATAATATGCATCTAAATTTGATTTTCAACAAAATCAGGTTAAAATTTAAAGTTATGAAATTTGAATATTAGTACTATTTACAATAATATATCAAAAATAATTAAAACTTAATAATTATTATTTCAAACCATTTAACAGATAAGTGTATATCTTGAAAGCTTGTGCAAATCACTCAGCAGTCATATATTTTGCATAATTTCTCAGATTGGGCTGTTTTATCTCTGAGCAGCACTTTTTTGCACACAGTAGGATAAATGGTCAAGTCACAAGGACTATAAGGACTCAGAGAAGGTTTGGGAAGAGGACTCACTGGAACAGCTTTTGGGAGACAGATGGTAGCCTTCCATCAAGTCCATCCATGTTCTTTAACGTGCACAACGTATGGTTTTCCTGCACATGGGGCCATGGCTTAATATCCCATCCAATGGACAGTGGCCTTTCCAAGCCCATCGGTGTCCCATATTGAGTGTGGGCATGGGAGCTTTGCAAAAATAAATCTCAGTGCTGGCCCAGCTGGGACTTGAACCTGGGAACTGCAGATGAATCTGGTGCGATACACACTTAGCTACCCCTGTTCCCTAGTTTCTTAGGACTGGAATTGCTATTGTTAAATATTTTAGCCTTCATAACTCTTCAAATTACTACTGATTATTTTTGAAATTCAGGATTTAGTAAGACAAATGTAGATATTTATCTTCAGTCATATTTCCCCATCAAAGCTTATGTTCTAGAGCTTCTCTAGAAGTAACTTCCATTTACATAAGTGGAAATTAATAATTTGGTAGGACTCTGTATAAACAGTTATAAATCATTTCCCTTTGTTTCTTTCAAACGTACAGTACATTTGATTTTCCTGCAGGTTAATATTAAAATATAGTACACTTTTTATGCAAAAACTAAAGAATCAACAGAAAAAGCATGCTATCTTTATATGCTAATATTTAATGATCTATGAGATCATTTGAAAACATTGTACATCTACAGGAAATTCTCACTTGTAGTTCATGCAAATCTGTCAAATGTTGTTTGTGTAATGTGTTCTAAAACATTCTCTTATCAGAGGTATATAAAAAAATATAAATCAGACTTAGTACCATACTACAAAAAAAAAAAGGCAATAAAAGCACATGCAAACATAACTTCTTAATCAAGGAAAATCTTTCAAATGGAGACACTAAACCAACCTGAAAAAGCTTTTCAATGCATAATGAATACTGAGAGGAATATTTTTACATTCGTTTTCAGAATTTATTACTGCACAGAATTGTTGCAATAACCATGGGAGGGAGTTATCTTGCAATCTGCATGGAAAAAATGCTGCAACTAGTTCCTAAAAATATACAAGAAAAAAATTAATGAACATATGAATACTCTAATAATAAAATTAAAACAGCAATATTTTATTACAATGGCAACCTATTTGCCTTCTTGAGGCCATTTATGTTAAGTACCAATGACTTATTTTTTGCTCAATTCTTTTGCTGAAGTTAAAATTTAAAAAAAAAATGCAGAATTTAATCTGAATTGTTATAATTTTATTGTTCAAAATTAAATACTTTTTCTTTTGGTACATGACTTATTTCTGTTTGTTATTTATTTCAGGATAAGTATCTAAAAATTTTTCCTATATTAAAACTTGTCAACACCTTCCCACACCAGAAGTTCAGTTTCAGAAACATGGCATTTGAAAGATTAAAAGAAATGCATAAATCCTTTGTATAAACAAAACGTGAAAAGAAACTTCTCTAAACATTACATAGCTTTAACTATTCCAGGTGCAGAGTTTTTTGTTCATCAAGTATATACTGTTTGAATGACATACCTTTAGCAGCACAGATTTCCTTTCATTAAAGTCCCAGTGAGCAGTGTCTCCAAATGCTCTTAAATTGTAAACTATTGTAATTAGCATGTACAGCCTTACAACTTTGAAGAATAATAAGCATCAGTGTACATTACTGCTGTAACACTGAAAGGGTTAACTGCATAAATTGCTTTGATAATGTTAATAATATTTTTCTATCACTGAAATCCTACTAACTTTAGGCCTCAATAGCCACCAAGTAAACCTGCCACTGAACACAGAATAAAATTATAATAAATTTGACCGTTTAAAATATATTAAATAACAAATATTCATGCAAAAAGGGCCAGATCCAGAGGGGGGGGGGGTGACATGCATCCCACTCATTGAGAATGCTAGCTAGTAAGGGTAACAGGGGCAAAAAAATAATTAAACTCGTGTATTTTTCATGGAAATAAATAATTTTTTTGGCAAATGATGTTGATGAGATGAACTCTTTCATTCGAACTGTTGATGAGACTGGGAGTACAGTAGGTTTGGTTATAAACAGAGAGAAAACTAAAGTGATGAAAATTGGTCAGGCAGGTTGTGATTCAGTTAATCTGAATGGTTGCAGTCTTGAGCAGGTGTCACAGTTTAATTATCTTGGGAGCTATGTAACTGATACTGGTGATGTGCAGCATGAGATTAACAGACGAATAGGTATTGCTGCCGGGACTTTTAAGAATCTATGGAGATTGTGGAGAAATAGGCGTATACACCTAAAGACTAAAATTAGACTGTATAATAGTTTGGTTCTTTCTAGGGTTAGTTATGGTAGTGAAACTTGGACACTGTGTAAACAAGATAACAGGAAACTAGATGCTTTTGATTCTAGATGCTTACGCAGTATCTTGGGTATTAGGTGGTTTAACTTTGTAACTAATGATGAGGTTAGGCAAAGGAGTCTGCAACCTCCTTTAAGCAGCATATTGTGCAGAGAGAGACTCCGCTGGTTTGGCCATGTTGCCCGTATGGATAATTATAGATTGGCGAATAGGGTTATGAACAGTGTGCCTAGAGGCTTCAGAAGGAGGGGGAGACCTAGGATGCGGTGGGCAGACAATGTCAAACAGGACCTTGTTAGAATTGGTGTGGCCGGATGCAGCAGATGTAGCTCAGGACAGATATGCTTGGAGAAGTAAACTGTGTGGTCTGGTTCGACCTCCGTAGCCCATGGCTGCTTGAGGATGATGATGATGATGATGATTTTTCAAGACCTCTAACACAGAGGGTAAAATTTATCCTGTAATGTTAATCCAGTTTCTTGGCCCTTTTACTTTTGTCCCCTACCCTTTATTTTTTTTCAAATCCAGACCTGCAGGCAAGTAATTTGCTACATACATAGGTTAAATGAAAAATAATACCTCCATCTTGATTACTTTTGTTTAATAAGGACATTTTAATGAAAGAAACGCTAAAATAATTCTTGAAACAAGCTCTTTTATTATACTTGTATTTACTTTTCCACATAATCACCACCATTCTTGACATATTTCTACAAATGATGAACAAGTTTCTCAAAGCTGTCATGAAAGAACTTCACACTTTGTTTCTTTATCCATATCCTAACAGTCCTTTTCACCTTTTCAAATCATACAGATGTCCATGAAGGTTTTCCTTTAGTTTTCGTAAAAGGTGCATTTGGCAGTGAATTTCAATTGGAGAGACTCCTTCAGCAGTTAAAAAAATCAATCATGGCATGTTGCTTGAAGCACACCAACAAGTGCTCAGTATAGGCTTGCATTTCACGAACAATAACAACACAACCTTTTAACACAGCAAATTGCCACCGAGGTAAAAGGATAGATGCTGTAGAACACATCACAATCTGTAATGCATCAGCACTGTCGGCAAGTTATAAAGTTGGAGGCATTACTTTTCATTCAACCTCAGAAAGAAGACAGAAAAAAAATCCTTAGAATACTTCTAACTTATACTGGCCTTCTCATACTTGCTCCACTTGTAGCACAAGCCAGGAAATGTCAGGTTTTCTAACTGTTGCCTCTTAAGTTAGAGGCAATACAACACACAAGGCATGTTCTCTGGAACAGTAGCAAGTATCTTACCCCTACACAAGTTAAAGCTAAAATAAACTAATAAACTTTCATAAAAGTCACACGAATCAGTTTTTTATGTATGTAAAAGGCAGGGGCCTGTAAACGGTAGCTAGGCATAAACTGGAAGGAGAGCTGTGTACCAATCCCTAGTGATGATGCACAGAACCGGCCAAGTCTAGCACCTAATGTCCGACCCCGCCTTCTCATGGTGCAGGCCGTTAGTACCTCTCAAAAGAGATATTCTCTTTTGGAAGGGAATGGAAGGGGAGGGCTGCCAGTTCAGTATGGCCTACTGATCTGGTCATCTATGGCTATTTTTTTTTTCAACCCTGCTGAGGAGTGGTCAACTTCACAGGGTCCTGGTGCTGAAAATTTATACCTACTAGACTGGACTTGTTTATGGATTTGAGCTTGATTATGGATCCTGCACTTGATGCACTGGTGGGCCTCTGTTTAGGGAGAATCTGCCACTGTGTTTCTGTTTGCTTCTGGGTTGCCATCTCTAAGTGAACAGAGGCATGGATACTTTATATCAGTTGGAGGATAACCCTGATCAGAGGACATCGCAGGTACCTCAACCTCACTTAGCTAGTTGGGCATCATCAATCCTAAACTGGAGTAATGTGCCTCAGGCAGGCCATATGGCTCTTGAAAAAGTCCACTTGAAAAGGTGGTGCCTGAAGTTCCTACCAGCATTGGTGACTTCAACCTTTAGCGGAGGAGGAACAGGTCTTTGCCCCATGCCTGCGATCAGGGGGCTGTTTGATATTGTTGGCCCTACCAATCTCAATAAACCTAATTTCTTTAAAAATCCTACTAATCATTTTCTCTCTGCAGGAACGTGGAAGGTTAGGACATTACATAGAGATTATTCTCTTGATGTCGTCACGAAGGAATTCCAGCGCTATAACCTAGATATTCTAGGCTTGCAAGAGACCAGATGGACAGGTAAAGGTGAGATACTTAAAAATAACTTTAAATTTCCCTTTACAGGGAGGGAGGATGGAAAGCATCACCAAGGCATGGGTCTGCTGCTCAGCAGACATGCTAGTGATGCTCTTCTAGGATATGAGTCATTAATGAAAGGTTTCTTACAGCAAAATTTCAGACAAGCATTAAAGACTTGAATGTTATCTGCTGTTATACCCCCACTGAGGATGCTGATGAGGATGAGTACTCTTTTAGGAAAAAAGGAGCAGAAGAGGAAGAATTATTTAAGTGATAAGGCACTTGAGCTTATTTCAGAAAGAAGGAACTGCAGGAATGTCCTTAATCAATACCTTACTAGTCCTAATAGAAAGAATTACAGAGAGCTTTATAAACGTGTAAAGAATCAGTTAGTAAACGTGTAAAGAATCAGTTAGTTTAGATAAGAATCTTTGGCTTGATGGCTTTGCTGACAAAGCTGAAGCAGCAGCTAGGCAGCACAACAGCAGAGAGCTGTACCAGATAGTTAATGTTTTATGTGGTAGAAAACAGACAGGCATACAAGGATTGAAGGATAAACAAGGTAAGGTTATAGAAGGGGAGGATTCTGTCTTGGCTCTACTCTCATTGTTTGTAATAATGATAGATGCATTGGCGGCTTTAATGTTGGCTCTATAACACAATCTGAAGTTATTTTGGCTATTTCTAAACTTAAACTTCATAAATCCCCAGCGGTAGATGAAATTACTACAGAAATGCTCAGAGCTGGGAATGTTTCGGTTACCACTTGGATGACTGAAATTTTGAATAACTTTTATGATAAAGACATGGGTCCTAAAGATTTTACCTGAGCTATTATCCCTATTTTCAAAAAAGGTGATCGCAGTTCTTGTGATAACTATAGGGGTATCAGCCTACTCTCTGTTCCAGGTAAAGTTCTTTCCATGATTGTGTTTAATAGAATTAAGAATCTGGTTGACAGTCAATTGCGTGATGAGCAATGTGGATTCAGAAGTGGTAGGGGATGTGTGAATCAGATATTTTCACTTAGGCAGATTGTTGAGAAATGTTTAGAGTTTCAGAAACTTTTGGTTGCTAGCTTTGTTGATTTCAAAAAGGCTTTCGACTCTGTTGATCGACATAATTTGTGGTTGATTGTGAGATCATATGGTATACTAGACAAGTTAGTTAACATAATGAAAGCTCTCTATAATAACACTGAGTCATGTGTGAGTTGGTAAGTCTTGTAGCAATTGGTTTAGAATTACTTCTGGTGTTCGACAAGGGTGCATTTTGTCTTCTTTTCTCTTTAGTTTGGTTATTGATTATGTTATGCGAAATTCATTTCAAGGGAAAGATTTTGGCCTTAAATGGACTGGAGATATGAAAATTTCTGATTTAGATTATGCTGATGATTTAGCCCTTTTGGCATATGATGTTGATGAGATGAACTCTTTCATTCGAGCTGTTGATGAGACTGGTAGTACAGTAGGTTTGGTTAGAAACAGAGAGAAAACTAAAGTGATGAAATTGGTCAGGCAGGCTGTGATTCAGTTACTCTGAATGGTTGCAGTCTTGAGCAGGTGTCACAGTTTAATTACCTTGGGAGCTATGTAACAGATACTGGTGATGTGTGGCATGAGAGTAACAGACGACTAGGGATTGCTGCCGGGACTTTTAAGAATCTATGGAGATTGTGGAGAAATAGGTGTATACACCTAAAGACTAAAATTAGACTGTATAATAGTTTGATTCTTTCTAGGGTTAGTTATGGTAGTGAAACTTGGACGCTGTGTAAACAAGATAGCAGGAAACTAGATGCTTTTGATTCTAGATGCTTATGTAGTATCTCGGGTATTAGTTGGTTTAACTTTGTAACTAATGATGAGGTTAGGCAAAGGAGTCTGCAACCTCCTTTAAGCAGCATATTGTGCAGAGAGAGACTCCGCTGGTTTGGCCACGTTGCCCGTATGGATAATTATAGATTTACGAATAGAGTTATGAACAGTGTGCCTAGAGGCCTCAGAAGGAGGGGGAGACCTAGGATGCGGTGGGCAGACAATGTTAAACAGGACCTTGTTAGAATTGGTGTGCAGTGGCCGGATGCAACAGATGTAGCTGAGGACAGATACGCTTGGAGAATTAAACTGCACGGTCTGGTTGGACCTCCGTAGCCCATGGCTGCTTGATGATGATGATGATGATGATGAAAAGGCAGGAATGTACTATGAAATGTATAAGATATATCAGTATGAATGAAATGCATAATTTTATTTTAAATAATGTTCTTAATGTGCTCATTTAAAGAAGTAAATTGTAGCAGCTATTAAATGGAAATTTTCTTATAGTTGCATATTTCTTGAGCATAAACTGCAGACAAACTTTAATGGATTAATATATACATACTTACTTGTAAGAGAATAATAAGCTGTGAAAAAGAAGGAAATGGTCCCAACTTTGATACTAGTACTCTGAAAAAACAGCTTGAACTAGCTTTATAAACTGATCCATTACAATTTCCAATGAGGTTAGAATGCAATAAAAAGTGACAATGAATGCACCACTGAAGGTAGTCAGATCTGAAATTAAAATAACAAATAAATCATAGCAAGTAAAGATGCACAACATGCTTAAAGAAATAATCATCACTAACTAGCAGCGATTTCAAAATGTTTAACTGAAAATTAATTTTACCCCATAATTGCCGAGGTGCAGTCTTATACATAGCTGGTGTTATATAAGTTAAAGCAATCATTTGAGTTGGGAACTTGCCCTTTTTGGTACCTTCAAGTTGACTGCCTTAAAAGTTCCAGCTCAAGGTTCAAGGTGTAAGATCGTGGTGAAATTAGCCTCCAATGAGGGGCTGCCTACATTAGGAGCAAGTTGCAGTACAACTGTCCTAGTCTGGATTCTTGCATTGCAAACTTTTGATGTGGCTCCAGAGACTGCACCTCATTGCTACTGCAGCTTTTTTGTGCAGGTGAACTGAATGTTAAAAAAAAAAGCACATTTTATATGGCTGTTATAAACTAAATGTTTACTGAATATAACTTTAATTTAGATATTAATTCATAATAATTAATGATGAAACTATGTATCTGGAGGTTTGATATGTGATCAATTTTTACCCCATACCTATTAAAACAAAACCAATTAAAAGTTTTTTTTTTAATTTCATTTGTAATACAGAATATATAGTGAGCAGTATGCATAGCTGGCTACTGTGATCAAGGATTTGGCTTTGCTACCCCTGAAGATATGGATGTTTATGGTGCTTTTTGGGGGGCTTAGAAATTAAAAACATGACATGTCAGTGTAAAGATTTACTGAAAAATTAGACTGTATATGCTGACTGTATCTACTGGATCAGCTTGTTCTGTTGAAACCCAACTAATGGCACTGCTTCTTTAAGTTGCAGGAATAGAATGATTTCATTCTGTGTGCTATAATGTATTTATTATTAGTATTAACTGATACAAAATGATAACCATAACAATAATTTTAGAGAGAACTTTCTCATCCTATTCCATATAGTGTCACTGAAGAAAATAATTTATACTGCATCCCTTACTAAGCCAATAAATCAACAGAATTAAAGTGAGCTGCACATAATACAAGCAAAACAATAACATAAAAAGAATGTAATGAATTTTTCCATTAAAAAAATTGTTATACAAAGCAAACTAAATTCTTTTTCCATAGAACTTTTAATTTTTTGATGAAAATATATTAAATGCACTTCAAACATGCTATAATCTGTAAAAAAAATCTTTTAAGGTAATGTTTTGCTTTTGGGAGATTTTTTATGTAGCATACTGTCAGCAACTACCTTTTCTTTTTCACATGCCCATATGTAATTTAAAAAAAAAAGTTTTTTCAAAAATTGTTCTCGTAAATTCATTCTTATCACTATCATAAAAAATGGTGCAAAATATTAAAAGCTTGCACAGATCTTAAAAATAAATGGTTATTGTAGATTATACTAAATTTATTTTTCATTCCTTCTGCTTCTTTTGTTAACAAGTTTGAATTATAATTACCTCTCCTGAGCTCCAAAATGATCAGTATCAGGTAATACATCAGCTTCATACTCCAGCCATTCAGGAAGTGATAGCTGATAGAAAGAGCAGACATAAATCACAATTATTAGTATTCATTCACAAAAATAATGTAATAATAATCAAGTAATTTTCTAATTATTTACAGAACATAAAAACATTAATTTTCATAAATTCTATAATAAAACTAGATACAAGATAAGAGGTTAGTCCATGCTAAGATTGATGCCAGATAAGAGTACATAACTGCATATAACAGTCCTGTTTATATTTATACATCAAACTTTGAAACAACTACATATTAACTCT
Source organism: Ryuthela nishihirai (assembly GCA_038380435.1). Lineage (NCBI taxonomy): Eukaryota > Metazoa > Arthropoda > Arachnida > Araneae > Heptathelidae > Ryuthela > Ryuthela nishihirai. The sequence goes on along the minus strand of JAWZYU010000034.1, from coordinate 38,994,122 downwards.
GGATTACTGCGAATAGTTATAAATATTCGTCTCCAACATTTTCATGGATGTTATTTTTCTGAAGAATTTCCTCAATTTACTTGTTGGCCTCTATTAGAAACAGAGGATAGCATCAAATTATTCTTATATACTTTTCTATGCTACATTGCAGCAGCTGCCAACATATACTTTCTGGATATGTTTTATAGGCAGTGGTTTTAAACTGGGGCCCACAAGAGTTCTCTAGGGCAGAATGGCAAATAAATGGCACATGTGCCAAATCTGGCATGCAAGAAATGTTGTTGGCACAAGAAATGTCAACAATGAAAAAAAAAAGAATTTCTAACAATATGATCATGATTGAAAGTTTTCAAAAGACTCATGTCATCTGCAATATTTATGTGCCATAATGACTAATATGGCCTATAACAACCTTGTGTATGAGAGCTGGGATGTGGGCAAGGGGAAGGCAATGAGCTTTCCCAAAAACTTGCAACAATAAAATATATCAATTTACAGGTTCTCTCCTTAGAAATTTGTAAAATAGCATTTTATTAATTTCTGGAAAATATGTCATTTAGTATCTGATCACCTTTCTAGAAAGGGGGTCATTCATAATTTATTTAATACAGCTGTACCATATTTTATCTCCCCCTACATAATGCTTGGCCAGATTCTCCTCACTTTGTGCTACCTTTCTTTTGTGAGTGTCATTTTATATATGATAATGGGTTGGGTTGCTCCTCTGAGTGGCACTTTTTTTACACACAATGGGCTAAATGGCCAGGTCACAAGGACCCTGAGGGCTCAGAGAAGGTTGGAGGAGAGAACCCATGGAACAGCTGTTGGGAGACAGATGGTAGCATCCCATCAAGGCCATTCAGTGTGTCTTTAACATGCACAGGGTATGGCTCTCTTGCACAAGGGTCCACAGCTTAATGTCATAGCCGACAGAATGTGGCCATCGATGTCGCCTACTGACCGTAGGTAAGGGCGGGAAGTTTTGCGGAGATAAATCTCAATGCTGACCCAGCTGGAACTCAAACCTGGGAACTGCAGATTACAAGCCTGATGTGCCAATACAATGCGATTTAATAAAATCCCTAACCCCTTTCTGCCTCAAGTTGTTATAGTTTTTATATAATTCCAATTATTTTGTCCCCTTCCTTGGAAATGAAGATGTCAGTGCCAGAAGCAAAATAATGCATATTTTATTGAGCAAAAAATAGGCTGCAGTTACATAAAATGACTGAATAATTCAAAATCTAAAAATATTTGTTAGACATGGAGAAATATGTTATTCTGCAGTATGTGCTGAAATTACCCTCCACATATATATGTACAGGGTGGTTATAATTAAACTGACATTACTCAGAGCGATGTACAGAAGGATCTACTTGACGGATGGATACCTTAATAAGAACATGGGGTAGAAAATTTGCGAATAAAAATATTAGTTTTAGTGCCACCAGGTGGCATAGGTGCACTAAAAACGTGGTAGAACATGCTAATTTCTCATGACATTGCACATGACATGAGAGTTACATGAGGCACATTATAAAATGTGATGTCTTCCCTGTAATCGCTAGAAGGAACCATGGGTATCTGCAAGAAGGACCGAGCTTTGCTAATGAAACTCTTTTTACTAAAATGGCAGTAATGTCACTGCTGCATTAAGTGAATATTGTTGTCTGAAAGACATAAGGAAAGGACCTTTGTCACTAAATGGGCTGAAGAATATGATACAGAAATTCGAAGAAACAGGCAAGTTGGGTGTGGCTCTGGGTAGAGTCCGGCAACCTGTTGCAGAAAGCAGTGTGGAAGTTGTCACACTGCTCAGCATTTGCAGAGACTAATAGATTATGTCTTAATTATGTAACTTCACAAATTCTTACATCAAGTACATAGGCTATCCCACTTAAAAAAATATGATGTGCATACATGTTTGAATTATAATTGACAAGACATTCTTCACTAAAAATATTCTTATTTTATTTCAACTTATAACTAAGCAAATCAGGAAATGGAAAGATCTTATTACTGAAACAGATTAAAGGAAAAATATTAAGAACAGATTAAAGGAAAATATTATTTCTAAAATTCTTCATTGGTGAAAAATTATTGCAGCTTGATATTTAATATTAATTATCTGTAATGTGCAAGTAAAAAAATCCATCTGTTTTAATTCAGGAAGAATGTCAGTGTTTTTTCACACATTTGCCTACTGTTGAATTTATAATTCTTTAGGACTTTTACTACTGTGGATTTCAATGATTGCTACAAATTATCTGTTTAGCTATATTTTCATTTGGCATGTTCAAAACATAAAATGAATTAAAATAATTCTACATTTAAATGTATGAAATTTAATTAGTTTTTTTTCCAGTTATTTAACATTTACATATTTTTAAACAACTGCACAATTCAAGTAGATAATACAAATGACTACCTGGCAAGCTGAAATCCATTTTTGCACAGTCTCAGATTTGTAAAGCTTAAGAATACTATCTTCCCATCCTGCAATGTCTTTAGTTCGAATATTAATATTTCTCACAGATGGAAGCATCCTCAGGGCAAGAAACTGAAACTAGATTTAAGTCTTTATTACAAATGACTACACTACAAAACATTACGAAATTAATAAATCTTAACCTTATTACCAACTTGCACAAAAATAATTACTTTTCAAACACTACAATATTTACAGAAGAAACAATATTGTTAAACAGCAATTCACACAAAAATTATCTGTTAGCATAAATAGTCTTTCAGAATAATGTTGAAAAAATGTGAAAATTACCTTTGCATTATGTTATACATTATCTGACATTAGTTTTGCATTGAGATGACAATCTAAGCACTGTCTTTCACTTGCCACAACAGAACTAACTTAGGTACAGAGAAAAAATTGCTTTGAGCTGGATGGGTAATGAACCCATGACAATTTTTCTTCTATACCTAAGACTGTTCATAGCTCTGTAGCTGCTTATTGGTGATTGTTTGACATTAAACTAACTGACTAACTAATGACTTATTGCTGTTTCTTTGGACATACACTTGAGACTGACCATTTTTCTTTTACATGGAGTGATGACCAGGTATTGAAAATTAACTGATACACTATTTTTTTTCATAGCTCTGATGTGGCATGACTTTATGCAATAGTGTGATATACAGTATATGTAATATGAATAATCTTTACATGTTTTATGAATCTGGAATATGCAGTATGAATGATCTTTATATGGTTGTGAACCAATGTTATCAATAGTGCTAAAATTTACTGTTATGATAAACTTTTGTGAATTTCTGCAAGTCTTTACTTACACAGACTCAGCAGATGTTTTGATGGGAGTCTAGTGAATTTCCTTTATCAAATCTGCTACAGGAATTGGAATCTTTGCAATCTGGAAAACTAGGCAATTGTGAAGCAACTCAACCAATATATAGGATCACCGATAAAAATGTGCCAGTTTCTTGTACGCAGTTTTTCCCCTGACATAAAACACAATTTCTGTTGGTATTAGTAAAATTCTTTAAAGTTAGTTACAACAACAAGCTTCTTTTCCAAGTATGTAAAATATAAATTTGACATTGTTCAAAAGCAAAAGTGAGGAAAAAAATGCATTTAAAATCATTTGATTAATTTTAAATGCATTTTTTTCTCATTATTATATAATATATATATATTAATTTAATTAAAAATATTATATTAATTAATATAATGACTATGTTTAACTCAGATATCAAAAATATTAAAAGAATATAGCAAAATGAGCATGCTATTATTATTACTAAACAATCAATACCTTTTTCATTAGGCAGAGTGGAATGAAGGTAGGTATAGTGATATCTTCTTTGCTTTTCTGATTATTGTTGGCTGAAGTCCATGATGCCCACCGTAAATATAAATAGGCAAGTCTGCAAAAAATAATTTCAGATATTAAATGCAATAATATTCTTTCCACTAACACAGATTTTGTTTTATTGAAATTATATCACAGTGAAATCAATAGTGATACAAGAAAAGCACCCTACCCTGTTATATATATACATTATCACATTGCCAGATGTCATTCATTGTCTGAAGAGATTACTTGATAGGTTGTTATATACAGTGTCTTAAACTCAGTGTGAGTTTCCTGATGATGGGTGATCATCAGGAAATCATAGTGTGATTCTTCATGAAAAAATAAGTCAAAGTTATTCTCGCATTATTTTAAACTGCCCCTCTTGCTGCTAGGAAAAATGCCCTAATGTTTGTGATGTCACATTCTGTGATCTGGATAAGTATTTAGTGGAATTTAAAGACATGAGAAATGCATGGGATGGAGGGACTACCAAGAAATGTGACAATCAGTAAAAGCAATACATAGGACTACCTTCTGTAGTTGGTGCTGATATGGCATTTCCCCTACATATGAGTATTCAACTGTGATATTACATTAACATCAGGGTGCCACTAGGTTAATGCTGGTGATATTCTCTACCTACATTTGATATTGATCCCAACATTCACCCTGGGGCAGACTGGCTTATGCCATAATACTTGTTAGGGCACTCCTCTTCACTTGACCCTTTTGATCATATTACACAATGATGTGACTGATGTATTACTAGTGCCAGCTTTTATTTATATGTTCATTAATCCTTAAGCTTCAACAGAATATTTATTTCTTATTCAAATTCCCTACAAAAGATTCTTCAAGATGTTTTTCATATTTATATTTGCTTTTCCCTTTTGATTTTTGCATTTCATCTTTCACAGTTATATGGTCTTTCTTTTGGAATATGTATTTCTAATCATTAGTTATTTCAAAATAATATTTTGAAGCCAAATTTTATGTAAAAAAAATAATAAGGAACATTTTGCACATGCCTCAGACATCTACACATGAGTTAACAACATCCAATTTGCATGAACATATACAACTGTATATGTGCATGCTTATCTATAAATAAATCCAATCACCCCCATCATCAGACAACTTGCATTGAGGCGATCTGGCACTAGCATTTCATTCTTCTCAGCTTTGCATATTGTTATAAATAAATCCAGATAATTATTTTTCTTGGCAACAAGACCATCTATCAAAAAGCATGTGATAAAAACTATGACTTATTTTTTCACAAAGAATCAAATTATGGGATTTGTATGCAGCTGATCATTTTGTGCAAGTATTAAGTGGTATTGTTTAATAGTATTAAGACCTTCTCCAGTATTAAAACTCAGATGGTCTTTTGCTTCAGATTTAAATAAATAAAAAATAAATAAATACCTCCTCAAGCAGCTGCTTGCCAATTATCCACAAAATCTAATCACTGGTGAGTTATAATGACTATGTTTAACTCAGATTAGATTGCCATAAGTGATGCTGATGGCAATATTATTATTAATATGTACAATGATTTTAATACTTTGTAGTTTATTTCTCTTACAATTTAAACTATTATGAATGCTACTTCCTTAGACAATATACAACATAGTTATGTTAATAATTGAGGGAATTCAATCCTCAATTGCCAAAATCTTAATACCTGACAATTACCGCACACATCTAACCACAGCTAAAGAATGATTTGGTTACTTAGATATCTTATCCTTTTCAAATATATATATAAATACAACCTAACAGTAAATAATTTTTTGATGATAAAGCATAAAGTAAAAATCCAACACAAAAAAAAAATACAAGAATGAAACAAAAAAAAAATTTTCAGTTACCAACTTTTAGAAACAACCATGGAAAATATAAAAGCAATTACAAAATACTACATACATTTATTTTATCCTCTTACCAAGAGAAATATTTTCCATAAACTCTTTTACTTTATTGGAACCCAAACTAAAAGATGTCCTAAAAAATAGATTCAAAGAAACAAAAAAAAAATCATTATAATCAACTGCTCAGACCCAAAGAAACTATAATAATAATAAAAAAATACCCCCTCAAGCAGCTGCTTGCCACAGAGGTCTGATAGGAGCCTGTCAGTTTATATGCCAGAGTAGAAGGTCTGAGAGGATGGCAGGACCTCAGCAGAAAAACAACATGAACAGCTAGCAGATTTATTGTATTGTAACTGAAAAAGGTTTTCTATAGTACAAAATAAATTAATGTTAAATGAGAAACACTGTAAATGTGAAATACCCTATACATGTACAATGAAATTCACTTTTGAATTAGACACTTTATTTTACTATTGATATTCTATGTCAATGTCATTAATTTCTTTGTTAAATATTATAAATATCACATTCATCATACGCCAATGTCAAAGAATATTAATGTCAAATGAAATGAAAGAAGGCTATTCATATTGTTGTAAAAAATTATAAATGCAACTATTCTATATCCTGCAGATAAGCTATAAGCTTTACGGGTCACCTGTAATCATAAAATTTACTTGTACTATGATCAAAGAATAATAAGCAAATTAAAAAAAAAATTCAAATTTACAAAAAGGTAGATTGGGCATTTTTAACCTTAACACTAACAAAATATCATCAAACAATATTATTTAATATTTTGTACTTTAAAATTTGTCAACCCTAATACTAAACTTTGGAAACATCTAAACTGGAATTAACTATGATAAAAAACTGGTTGATAAAAAATAACTTCTTAAACACTGAAGTTAATAGCATGATAAAAAGTACCTTTTTTTATCTTGGAAAGAGTTAGCAAGATAACAACAAATTATATTTTAAAAAATTTGTTTGATTTGCCGATTATTAAATATTAATACTCCAAGAAACCTTCACATGAAATATAACTATTTATTAATAAATAGCATCTAATTGACATATTAGAACAGCACTCCTGTTACTCATTTCACAGCTATTACTTTATATTTTAACTAATGCAGTAGCATAATTGATACATTGTAAAACAGTTACCTCAAAAAATAGTGCATCTGATGGCTATTTGTAATGGGTAATGAATCAAAGACTGCTTCAGGCAGAAGTTCTGGTTTGTAATTATTCGAATTTCTAACTACAGGTGGATACTGAAGATAAGTCATTCCAATCTTGAGTAGGCATAATGACAAACCATAAAGACTGCTATCTTCTGAATTAGTATTCTTTAATGATTAAAACAAAAAATTTTCATATAGTAAAAGTTTGCATGTAGTTGTTAAACGAAGAACAATGAACATAAATTTTTTTATATAAAACAATAGAAAACACTGTGAAGTGTGTCTTGCAAAAGGTTAGGACACACACACATACATATATACATACAAAATTGTCATGCAGCAATGGACTACTGAGGTCCAACCAGACTGTACGTTTCCTCTCCAGTTGTGTCTGTTCTGAGCTACTGCTGCTGCATTTGGTCACTCTAGGCCAATTCTAGCAAGGTCCTGTTTGCCATTGTCTGCCTATCACTTCCTAGGTGTAACCCTTTTTCTGAAACCCTTAGGCACACTGTTCATAATCCTATTTGCTAATCTGCAGCTATACATATGGGCAACATGGCCAAATCAATGCAGTCTCTTTCTGCACAATATGCTGCTCAAATGAGGTTTATGACTCCTTCTTCTAACCTCATCATTACTTACAAAGTAAAACCACCTAATGCCCAAGATACTGCGTAAGCATCTAGAATCAAAGGCATCAAGTTTCTTGTTATCCTGCTTACAAAGGGTCCATGTTTCGCTACCATAACTAACCTTAGAAAGAACCAGACTATTATACAGCCTAATTTTAGTCTTTAGGTGTATACACCTATTTTTCCACATTCTCCATAAATTCTAGAAAGTCCCAGCTGCAATTTCTGTTCTTCTATTTATCACTCCCAAGTAGTTAGTTTTATTATCTTGGGAACTATGTACTCCAAGTAGTACATAGCTCCCAAGATAATTAAACTGAGACACTTGCTCAAGAGTTCAGCCATTCAAAGCAACTGAAGCACTATCTGCCTGACCAATTTTCATCACTTTAGTTTTTTCTCTGTTTATCACCAAACCTACTCTATTACTACTCTCATCAACAGCCCTAATGAAAGAATTCATCTCACCAACATCATTAGCCAACAGGGCCAAATCATATGCATAACCTAAATCAGAAATTTTGAAATCTCTAGACCATTTAAGGCCAAAATCTTTCCCTTAATCAATAACCAAACAAAAGGAGACAGGATGCATCCTTGTCTAACTCCACTATCTACCCCTTTGGATTTATACAGTTTTAACTTAGAGATAGCCAAAGTGAATGTGATAGTGACATCATTAAAGCCAGTAATGCATCTATCTTTATTACAAACAATGGGAGTAGAAATAATCACATTATTCAAAACATTTCTGAAATGCTCAGCTCCTCACCTTCAACCACCTTGCCATGTTTATCCCTCACTCCCTGTAGCTGTCTGTTTCTTCCAACATAAAACATTAACAATCTGGTACACCCCTTGCTGTTGTGCTGTTAACTGCTTCCTCAGCTTTGCCAGCCAAGCTATCAAGCCAAAAATTCTTATCAGCTGTTAATTGATCCTTTGCATGTTTATTAAGTTTGTTGTAATGCCTTCTGTTAGGACTAGTAGGGTGTTGATTCATATTAATCCTGCACATCCTTCTTTCAGAAATAGGTTCCATAGCCTTATCATTCAAATAATTTTGTTTCCTCTGTTCAACCCATTAATTTTTTTTTCTTCAGAGCTTGAATAACGTAGGTACATACTTTAGCTCTTTTCCTTGATACTTTTATTACCCTTATTGTTTTTAAAGCTACAAATTTACCTTGTTTTTAAAGCTACAAATTTACCTTATTGTTTTTAAAGCTACAAAATTTACCTTAATTAACACAAACAAAATTTACCTTAATAACATTGTTTTTAAAGCTACAAAAATTTACCTTATTGTTTTTAAAGCTACAAAAATAAAGATCTATAAATTACTGGGGAGGGGGGGGGAAGTGATTGGAGGGTGGCAGAACATTATTTTGATACATAAATTTCCTTTCAGATTTAGTGGTCTTTAAAAAACCTGTAAAAATAGTCTCAAAAGTTGTGTGTTTGTGTGAGGGTTGGATGTAGGTGAGTACAGTCCTCTTGTTCCCCTTTTTAGATCTGGTTTTATTCCTACATTATACAACAGTGGAAGTGGTAAAATTAATAAAAGCTGCAGATCATAAAGTTATTGCTAATACACATGGTTCAAGTACTAATTTAAATTCATGAATTTGTATCTGACTACTCAGAAGAGTAAATTTTTGTTAAAATATTTTTTTTACATTATTTCAAAAAGTTTGCCATTCAAAATATTTAATGTTAAACATCATGTCTTTAAGGTTCTCTCCATATACATATTACATTATTTTCTTTACATGCAAAAAACAGAACAAGAAGAAAAATAGAAAGGTTTGCAAAGGACAAGATCACCAAAGAAATGTGAAAAAAATGCTATATACCAAATAAAAAATTACTTACAATGACCAGTAATTTAAACATTAATTACAAATTATTGTAGTTAATGTTTAATGCATACACTAAAAATAGGAAACAAATATAAAATTTTATTCTTTTAAGGTTGTTTTATTGTTTTACTTCTGAGCAGCACTTTTTTGCACACCATGGGCTAAATGGCCAGGTCACATGGACCCCGAAGGCTCAGAGAAGGTTGGGGTGAGGGGACCCACTGGAATAGCTGTTGGGAGACAGATGGTAGCCTCCCGTGAAGGCCATCCGTGTTCTTTAATGTGCACAGCTATAGCTCTCCCACACACGGGGCCACAGCCTAACGTTCCATCCGACGGTCTTTCCAAGCCCATTGGTGTCCCCCACTGACCATGGGCAAGGCAGGGGAATTTTGCGGAGATAAATCTCAATGCCGACTCAGCTGGGATTTGAACCTGGGAACTACAGATTATGAGCCTGGCGTGTTCTTTTAAGGAAAATGAGATATATAATGCAATGTAGAAATAGTTAGTGAGCATTAAAATGTAAATATTACCTTTTTGTACTTCAGTCATATTACAGAAAATTATTGAATTATAAATAACTAAGAAGCTATTTAGTTGCTGCATAAATTTTCAACCATTATTTGAAACTCCAGTAAAAATAAAAGCCATTTCATACAAATGCTAATATTACTAGCTTTTCATTAAAGACTATCTCAAGTTGATTAATAATTAGGCTTTGTTCATTAAAAGTGTATTTAATTATGCAAAATTTATCAATAAAATACTTACAGAATTAACTAGTTTTTCCCATATTGTTTGATAAAGTGGCTTATGTAAGGCAAAAAAGGGTAACAACAATGATGCCAAGTCCCATGAAACAGCAACAGAGCAATCTTTCTCTTTTATACTGTACTGAAAACTGCAGTAAGGTTCAATAATCATTTCCACTATCTAAAATATAAATTTTAGTTTTTTTTACAGAACTGTAAAACAAGATTAAATAATTACTATTTTAAATTAGAAGAGCAAAATATTACAAGTTCAAGGGTCTAGATATAATATAAAATTCACTATAATATTTTGGAATATTAGAATATTAAAAGTCACTCAGTATTTATCAACTTTCAAAAATAATTTTATGTTAAATAATGAACTTGTAAAACAGTCAATATTAAAAAGTCAACCATCCATTATGTTCCTACTTTCATGAAACCTTCAATACTGCATGATTAGAGCAAATGAATCAACATCCTGTTTTAACACACAGGAGAGAAACTTTAAATGATAATAAAACACGTGTAACCATCTTTAAGAGGATGACAATCTTTGTTGTAGGGGAAAAATTGTCTTTGCCCAAGTAGGATGTGAATTCATGACCTTCTGATGACATGTCTGATGCTCTACTGATGAGCTACTGCCACCAGTCAACACTTTCTCTATTAATGGCCATAAGCTTTATACTATGTTATCAGTTTGTAGAAATACTTGTTGAACTGGAGGAAGGTTGATTGGCAGCCTTTAGCTGAACATTAGAGCATCTGACTTATTATTAGTAGGTAATGGGTTTTATTTCATTCAGATTAAGAAATTTTTTTTCCTCCATAATAAAGATTAAAATGGAAAAGCTGTTACAAGGAATTCAATACTGTGATTTTTGGCATATAATCTGTGGATTAGATGCTGCTGAATACATTAGCATAAACTCACAGCCAGGCTGCTCTTAGAAGAAAGCCTCATTAGATGGATCACCATTCAATAAAAAACTGGTCTCCCCATCTCAACTGTGAAGATTCAGGTAAAAGCTAAATAATGGCTTGAGAAATGGGACTGCAAACCTTCCAAAGTGGGCCTTCTGGTGCTATCATTTCATGCACCACAAAAATTTAAGGATGCACAACAGAACAACTGCCAGTTAAAGTGGTATGTATTTTATGCATTTCGTTTTGATTGCACATCATTTTTTCCCTTTCAATAAATCTAAGCTTTGCATTAGCTATGGATTGGCTAATTTAAGGTTAAATCCTAATGAAAGATTAAAATACCTTATTTTTCCTTTTCAGATAAAAAAAAATAATTTTATAAAAAAGAGAAATGATTTGAATTTCAGCTGTGTATCACATGCTGTTGTGGATTATGTTTTATTTTTAATTTTCTATATGCCTTATTCCTGCATATTATACTCTGCTGTAGATTTTATATGCTGGAAATTATGGTAAATGTTTAAAAGATTATTTGAAAATTGATTAGAATCTTTGATTTGGAAATCTGGCTAGAAAAGCAGAAAAAGTGTCTATAAAATATGTAAAGAAAACACAGGATGGTGTGCAGAAATTGAATATTAAAAATGGTAAGATTATATAAAAATAGGACTGTTCTGTCATGGCAAAGTGACATGGGTACTTCAAAGGTATTCTGAACAATAAGGTTATCTCTGCTCTCATTGTTTGACTAGTCAATCAGCAGACACTTTTACGTCGATTTTAGTTTTTGAGGAAAAATTGTCTTGAGCCGGGTGGGATACGAACCCACGACCTCCTGATAACATGTCAGGTGCTCTGGACCACTGAGCTACCGGCCGCCGATCAAGATTTCCTCTAACTAGCGCTATGAACATTCCTTCTATGTTTCCCATTGGCGCTTTTTGCCGACAATATTTCCAGCCACAAGCGGCACTTATATTGCCCAATAGATGAAATCATATACGATAAGTATGCAGATATAATTAATTAATGAAATGACTTCATTAATTAATTATTGTTTGACTAGGTTTTGGGTTGTTTTATCTTTGAGTAGTACTTTTGTTTTTCATACACTGAGCAAAATGGCATGGCCATAAGGAAACTAGGGCTTGGAGAAGATTTGGGGAAAATATAATTTTGGGGAAGATATAAATCTTTTCCTTGCATTGTACAAATACATGGAACACAATCTCTAAATAATGTTAATCACAGAATCTTATAAATAATTATTATTCCTGATTTGCAAGTGACTATGTTGATATAAAACTATAATTTTCAATATTAGTAATGACAATAAACCTTTGATAACTTTGAAATTTTCTGGTTGGGTTGCTATTTTTACAATAGAGAGTCATTTTTCAGCTGTGCAATATGCTAAACTGGTGAACACAAAAGCTTCTTTAATCAGAAGATAGTTGGGTAAAGACAACTACTAGATAGCAGTTACACTATGGTTATTAAAATATTCCTATTAGTAGCATTACAGGCTAGCCTGGGAACTGCTTTGTGTCCAATCAGAAAAACGATGTTAGAACATTTAGAAACCTGTTTTGAAGCTGAATACGCTCTAATACTTTCAGAATAAATTAGGTTTCAGGTATACTTGCTCTTGTATTGACTAGATCTCAGCCTCTGATATAACTTTCTGTGGGGTGACCTAATTCTTTTCAAGGTATTGTTTAATTTGCTTGCTGCTAGCATGAATTTGTGGCTCAGTGTCAAACACTTTCATCTGGTTACATGCTGATGTTTGGCCTTAACTACGTAACGGGCATAACACTATATCTAGAAAATTGTTCAAATTGGTATACAATAAACAGCACTGAAAGTATCGAAAGAGTTCATACCATAATAATCTTAAAGGGAATAGATAAGAAACATTACTGCTAAGGCAATTAACAACTGGAAATTTTAATATCTGAATATGATTACTGTAGCAATATTGGGAAAAAGTTTTCCCCCCATAATCAAATTACTAAAACAAAATTTGAGAAGTTTAACTCCAATATAGAAATTCCTTCCATGAAGCGCTGTACTTTCATACACACAGAAGAACAGTACAGTCAATAGATGGGTAATTTAATATCAGTTTTAATACAATCAATAAATATGTAATAGATGGAAGCAATGAACATAGAGATAAGCCATAAAATATATTACACCTCAATGATATATATTTATTTCCTCCCTTAAGGATAGAAGCCCTACATTTGGATCTGTTATTTTCAGTGATTTATCAATTTCTAGATATATTTTCAAATAAAAAATTTCATTTAATCTACAGTTTAATATTTTTCAATTTTTTTTTTGTTTTTACATTTAATATACCTTTCGTTCTGTATCATTGGCAGCATTTTCTGTAAGAATGATCAGATCTTCATTTGTATGATCTTCCTTGATAATCTGTTTCAGAACTGATTGTAACTTTCCACATAATTCTATTATAGTAGTACAGAGGGAAAATTGATCTTCAGAGAAGAAAAAATAAATTTGTTTGAAATGAAATATTTACAAATAATTAGACACTGGAAAATAACATTAACCCTTTCATGCATACATTCTTTCAAGAAAGAAAAAATATACCAATATTTTTAAGGTAAAAAAATTAATTTTTTAAAGTCAGTTTATCAAAATTCAATGAAGCCATCGTTATGCACACAGAGGTACTACTGAAATAAATAACACTTAAAATTTTTTAATTTAAATAAAGATCCTAATTTATGAGCAGGTTAAGAGTGCTTTAGTAACCTAACATTATCAAGAAGGATAAGAAATTTTGGAAACTGAACATTCTAATTTACTTAAAAACACAACAAAACTATTGAAATCAAAATGTCAACTTCTCCAAAAAGTTAATCTTATTTTTATATTTTTACACTGCAAATATTGCACAAAATATTAAAAACAATTATGAGAAGAAATATTACAACATAGTCAACAGATAAAATATTAAGAGAAGGATTAAAATAGAATTAAAAATGTGAGAAACACTAAAAAGCTTAATTAAAATACCTTCACTTTTTTCACCAATATCTATTTGCTGCTGAAAACACTGTAATAACTTTTGGAGATTTTCTTCTGGATCCTGAAATTCTTCTTCAAATGAATCATCAAGGATTATACCTGAAATATAATGTGCTATAATATGTTTAAGATGGAATGAAAAAAAAAAAACAGTTTTAATAATGAAGTTTTTTCACCGAGTTTGCTCATTAGAAGTTAATACAAAATGAAATATAAACAAGTTTTACAAGAGATGCAAAGCAACTAATCATAAAATTGCATTACTTAATTTTGAAAGGTGTAAATTTTCAGCACAAATTTCACATAGTTCACTTAAAAACAAGTTAAATAATGCATACATTATTTTAAGGATTAATACGTGAAAGCTATGAATTCTCAAAAGTTAAGCTGCGTTATATCTTAACTTTTCACACTTTTTAAAGACATTGCAAAATTGAACAATATTTCCAGTACACACACAACTCTTTATGGATTACTGTCCAGCTTTGCTCTAGAGCAAGGGTTCTCAACGTGGAAAATTTTTTTTGGTGGAAAATTTTTTTACACTGTGAGAGATCAAGAGTCATTAGATCTAGTAACAAAGTCACTAAGTTGGCATTATTATACTATAACTATAGTTTTATCTATCTGTATAAGGAGTATGCCAGTTACATACACATTTCCAGGGGGTATGTGAAGCATAAAAGGGTGAGAACCACTGCTCTAGAGAAACAGATTATAAACAAATATTATGATAAATTTTGTTTCGTAGAGGGAGTTCCTTACATTTAAATATAATTTGGGTTGCTTTTCACATATATGTTATGCAATTTTTGATCACAAATATTTTTTTCCTCTGCAATATTAAATATTCTACTTGACAATCAGCTGATAAAAAGCCAATTTTTTGTAGGAATTACAATTTTATTTTACTTAACCTTTGAATGTTTCAACTTTATGCAGCTGAAGCAATACACAGAATAATAGAACTAAAAAATAGCCTCTCAAGAGGCTTGCCACAGAGGTTTGACAAGAGTCTTTCAGTATAATATATCATAAGTCTGTGTGGAAGGTGAGACCTCAACAGAAAATAATACTGAAACTGTCAAGCTTATACTATAAAACTAAAACTGACTTCTATTGTGCTGAGGAGACACAGGCATGTGAGTATTAGGTATATAGTTTATTTCAGGAAGAAAGGAGTGAAGGGAAAAACTGAATCAGCATTCTACTAGTTCTATCAATATTACTGGGGAATTAACAGACAGTTAAGGGATTAGTTGAAAACTATATCTTTGCTATAGCACAGTGTGGCTAAACTTTATTCCTATGTGCAACACACGTGGAAATGTGTCATGTGACATTTTATAAGAGTAAAATTATATTGAAGGTATGCACTAGCAAGAGCTGTATGTCCCAAGTGGCATGGAGGCCACAGGTTGGCCACCTGTCTTTTTTCTTTATTCCACAACATTATAAGTAAAATGCGAGCCAGATTATTTGATTTGCAAGATAGTGTTTTTATTTTCAAAAGTAAGAAAAAAAAATGTTTAGATGTGAAAGAGTTGCTAGAGTAAAACATGGACATTGCAGACTCAGAATATATGTAGTTTAGCTACTTGTGAGATATATCTGTGAGGTATTACACATAAGCGCGTCGTGTAAGGAAATCTACTAAATGATGCACTTTATTCTCTACCCTTTTCTGAGATTTTTCCAGTGCTGAAGGGTTAAATCAAAATGGTTTATCAGCATGATAAGAGGAATTATTTGAATGAAAAGAATTCCTGTATTATTAGGCAGGAATGAAGAAGCTACACTTGTCCATTGTAATTTTTCATTCCTACATGTTGTATTTTTTTTAAATAATTTTTTTCTGTGATTTTTAATTTTTACTAAATTTCCTGTGCCACTGAAAAGGAATTCAAAATTATTATTTGCAATGAAAACAGCTTTATCAGCCTGAGTGCTATTGATGTAGTTTGTAATAGTTCGTTAGTGAAGGGTACATTTATTCCAGTGAAGATATTTGCTGAAATAACACTATTATGCAGATAGTTTTTGCCTTTTCAACTTGAAAGATTATCTTGGGAAATCCAATAACTTTAAATTTGCTTATCTATTTCATTGCAGAATTTTGTAGATTTCTTTTATTCCATTAAAGCCATATCATCTATCTTAAATTATTAATCATTATGCCATTTACCTTTATTCCTTCCTTTCTAGTATCCACTGTCTTCTTGTATTATCTTCTCCAAGCAGATAATGTATAATATTGGAAAAAGGAGCCAATAGTGTCATACATTTTTAAATTGTTGATAATAATGCTAAAATTTAATTTGCAATTCCCTGCAACATAACTTACTTTACTGCTAGCACATTACAAATTATTATGGTGGTTTTACTTTATTGAGCTGATGCTTTTCATTCTGTGTGAAAGAGTTCTTACAGGTCTATCAGAAAAATAAATATGTGCAGAATTAAAAGAACCTCTTTTGTGCTAAATTAAAGAGCATTAAAACATTTTTTTTTTAAAACAAAGATATAACAAATTTTAAAAATGAAGAGAATATTACCTTCTAGAAGCTTGTTTGTTTCTTTTGAGCATGCCTTTTCATATACCTCAATTAAATTCTGCGGTATTTTACTAACCCTATTCAAAATAACAATTCACTGGTAATAAAAAATAAGCACAATTCACCAAACGTTTAACAATATATATCTTAAATTTTCCTACTTATTTAAAATTTATGTTAGCATAATGAAATCTTTGATGTAAACATTTAACATCAAGGCAGTTTGAATTGCTTTATCTTTATACTTTATTTTCGCTGCACAGTGGAATATGCCCAGGTTACTAGGAGTCAAAGGCTTGGGTTATTTTACCTCTGAGGAACATCTTTGTGCACAAAATGGGCTATCACAAAGACCCCAAGGGCTAAGAGAAGGTTGGGGAAGGGGATCCACTGGATAGCTGTTATGAGACAGATTGACTCCTCCAGTCGAGACCATCCAGTGTTATTTACTCCACATCCAGTGTTATTACATATCCAATGTCATTTATATGTAGACATTGGATATAGCATCCAGTGTTATTACATCCAGTTTTATATTACCATCCAGTGTGCACAAGGTATGGCTCTCCTACACATGAAGCAATGATTTAACAACCCAATGGACCATGACTTTCTCACCAAGAGCATAACAGGAGTTAGTGGAGATAAATCTCAAAGCATGTACAGTTGGGACTTGAACCTGGGAGCATCAGATAACAAGCCTTGTGCACTGCTGACTGAGCCATTCCCCACCCCAACTCAAAAGTTCAAAACAGTTGATGAAGAGGATATGCAAGACAGCTATTAGAAGCTAATTTGAATTTTTTTTTATCAAACCCATCCAATGTTTTTCACATATACAGAGTATGGTTCTTCTGCCCACAGACCATGGCTTAATACATTTGATGGACAACAATTATTAACCCTTTCCAGGTTACAGATGACTATAGACGTTTTTTGTACAGCACATGAAACTTAGATTAAAAAAAATTGCTGTTTGAAAATTTCCTTATATATATATATCTTTTAAAAATACATAATTCAAGCTTGAAAAATAATATTTTCTTTTTTCATTTGATGCATATTTTATTAAACTACAGTATAAATAATTCGGTAAAGCCACCTGATTACCATATTTTAGAAGCATTATTACGGTATTGCCGATTTGTTTATTAAAGTTACTCTGCATTGAAGCAATTATTTGATTTAAACTCATAAGTTTGATTTAAACTATTATCAACATATTTTTCCCTAAATTTTCAAAAATCTCCTAAAAATTAACAAAAAACTGTTATTTTTAAAAACGGAAGATTTTGGAAGTAATTATGAAATATGCACCTATTTTTTTCAGTATACCACTGTAAAAAGTGTTATTAAAATTAATATGTTACTACAACGTTCATATTTTTTACTTTAATAAAATTCTGAATTAAATTCTCTTGAATTTGTTATATAACATGACCTATTTCTGTTGATTAGTTATTTATTTGAAATATTCTAAAGTTGACTGGAATCTGCAACAAGCCTGGGCTTTTCTCAACGTATGGGGTGAAGAAAACAATTACAAAATGGAAGAAATGTTCATTTTAAACAAGAAAATTTTTTTGTTATTCAGAAATAAATAGCCTTTCCATTCATGTGGGTTATAATAATTTCTGTCCTATTAGTGTTTTTGAAATAAATTTTTATATATGATGCATTTTTTACTACATACAAGACTCTTAAAATAAAATTAGTCGTTTTTTTTGTTAAATACTTTATTTTCAGAAAATCCAGAATTAAATGCAGACTAATTTGACATATAACATGTCATAATTCCTTTCATTAGTTATTTAGCAAAAAAGTTCTAAAGTTAATTTTTTTTGCCTTATCAGAGTGAAAAAAAATAGCTGGACCTGGGAAGGGTTACTAGTCTAGTACTCTTTCTCATTGTGGCAAGAGTTATTTTTCTGTTAACAGGTTTGGCTGCATTGGAACTTAAATCTGGAATTTTAATTTCCCAACTGGCCTACATTTCAAATAGCAAAATTTATTTGAAACTTCATATTGAAAATTATAATTCAAAATTTCAGTTCTGTAGCATGCATAAATAGCAAGCCTGGGCCCCTTTTTCAAGGGGAAAAAAAAGAGGGGGGGGGAACTCAATTGAGTCATAGAAAATTAAAAGGGGGCCCAAGAGACTGGATTGTCATTGCGATATAACTTTCCCCCTCCATTTCAGAGGTCTTATAAAAAAATTTTCTTTAAAAATGCTTGAAATATTATAGAAGTTTCATAATATTTTGCCTCTATTACCCTTATTAGCGTTCTCAAAGGAGGGGGGGGGGGGCATGCATCCTATTAGTCAGTTGCCCTAATAACCATAATCTTTTCAGGCTCTTTCTAGACTAATTAAGATTTAAAACTTAGTATATTATTTTCCATAAATGCAGACATAAAGGTAATGGATGCCATTTCTGCAAATTTAATGGCATAAAAATATTATATTCTTTATAATGATGACACATGTAAATCTAAAAGCATACAATACAATCAATGCTATATCATATATAATTTTATAATCAACATATAATTATGTAATAATAATTCAATTATTCTTCATGCAACTACAAATACAATTGCATTAGGCCCTACTGAACCTTAAGGTTTTAAATACTATGTCTGGCATGAAATTTCAAAAGCTTTAAACATCCCTATAATAATGAACAAATAAATTTGTGGTAACAACAAGGCAATATATAAAAATATGGCCATATAATAAATATTATAAACAGATAACACTAAGAAATTCTTACAAATACCTTTTTAAAGCATCAATAAATTTCATTTTTATATCGGGCAAGTCTGGAAGCTGAAAAGGAATACAAAAACAAGTTTAACAACAGCCAATTAGGAATAAAATTATTATATACCTGTGATTAGATCAATATATCTGCCAACAGAATTAAGGTATGTTTTCAAACAGCTATAAGTATGTTTAGTATCTGTTAGGAATGGTGATAATTATTATTATATATATAAGAAGTCCATCTTCAGTGGCTGAGTGGTTAGTACTTGAATACAGATCAAAGGGATCTAGGTCCAAACCTCAGCTAGGGCATGGATGTTTCTTGCCCTTATCATAGCCCTTTTCTATGATATATTATACTGACAGGCTTCATCTAGACCTCTGTGGCAAGAAGCTGCTTGAGGGATAAATTATTATTTTTTAACATATAAAGGCAAAATGTTATAACCATTTAAAAAGCAAATGAATTGCAATTTCACAATATGTTTATTATTCTGAAGAGCTTCTTCTCAGGGATATTTACAGACTTAAACATAATGCCAACTTAAACTATTTTAGGGAAAAAATCTTTTCCAAGTGAGCAGAAATATATTCAAAGAATTATTAGCTTTCACTACATGAAATCCCTCCTGGTTTCTAGATATGTATTTTCCATTTGCTAACATCTCATTAATGGTTTACCAGGAGGGGGAGGTAGCCTCTCTAAATAACACTTATGGTTACATTCATATTTTGAATTAATTTATATTTCAGTCTAAAAGTAATATTCCTTCTCTTCTTCCATAAATAAGAAAAAATTGAAGTAATATCAACAGAGAACTAATATTAAAAGTCAAACTAATCTGTGATATACTATATTTTATACTAATCTAAATATTTCCTATATACATTTCATATTGATATGAATATATTTAAGAACTTTCATTCACAATTAAATTAAATTTAGTTAAATTTCCCAAAAATCCTGCTCAACAGTAGATTGTTATTTTATCTCGGAGCAGCACTTTTGTGCACAGTCAAGGATGTTCCCATCTTGGAGTTCACATTCATTCCCTTGGTATGACGATTGATTGGAGAGCAGTGTGCTGCACACACGACATGAGTTGCCAAGGGTCTGTCAGACTATAAAACTCAGACTGGCACGCTGCAGGGTGTCAGGACCATAAGGATCTCTAATGAGATCTGCAATTACTTTTGCAGCAAGAAGGGGAGAGTGAAGAGAGAAGCACTTCACTCCTGACATTGAACTGGTTTGAAGTGAACTATGTGCTCTGGAAGCTAGCATGCAAGAAAGACTTTACAAAGAAATCTTGTGAGTAAGCACTTGGGGAGTGTGAGACTAAATTGTGGTAGTGGGGCAGTGGATTAAGACTGCATCCAATTCAAATACTTCTCCTTGTTATGTAAAGCATTGTAAATATTAAATATATATATATCCAAGAGATATGGAGTGCATGGATTCCTTTCTTTTATGAGCATTTAAGTAAGGCTGAAAAAAGGTCAAGCAAAGGCATTCATTTTGCTGACAGATGCTCTCAAATAAATAAGATCCTCACACACACAATGGGCTAAATGGAAAGATTAAAGAAACCCAAGTGCTCAAAGTTGAGTAGGGGAAGAAGACCCACTGGACAGCTGTTCAAGTTTCCATCAAGTTCTTCTAGTATATTCCTTAATGTACACAGTTTACAGCTCTCCTGTACATAAAAACATGACAATGTTCCATTCAATGAATTGTGGTCTTTCCATGCCTATCATGTCCCCTTTCTCACTGAGAGCAGGGTGGGTGATTAGTGGAGATAAATCCCAATACTAGCACAGTTGGAACTCAAACTAAGGAAAATCCTGGCATGCTATACCATTTGAGTCAACCTCCACCCCCTTTAGTAGTGGTTATATGGATAGTGTTTGGCTGTAGACTTGTGTTCAAACTTTGAATAATTCATTAATATTTGTGTTGCCTTACTACTCAAGCATCATTTATTTAATAGATCCAAAGTGTGTTACAGTGGTTGCAAAGCTCCTGTCAGACTTTTTTGGGCAAGTGTCCTTTATGGCTGCTCCTATCAGACTTCTGTAGTGTACTACCTGATGAGATATTTATTTTTTACTATTTATTCAAACATAGTATACTTAGAAAATCATGTATCTTCAGATACTAAACATACTTATAGCTGTTTGAAAATATACCTTAATTCTGTTGTTAAGCAAATACTTGAAGGCTTCATTTAGAAAATCAAAAAGATTAAAAACTATTACAACAATACATTTTACCACTGAACATTCCTTAATTTTAAAATAGTAAACCAATCAAAGGACAATAGGAAGAAATTGTCTTACCAGTCTCGGAATTAGTAAAGCAGGAAGAAACTGCCCAATGAAATATGGTTTACGGAAAATACTGAAAAAAAAAAAAAAAGTCATTTATGTCATAATATTGTTTTAAATAAGTAATTTTCAATTCATTATATGAAGTTCTTCCTTTATATTTTAAAGCTCACAATTTCTGTTGTTATTTTTTTATTGAGTATTCATGAGAATGGTGGGGTTTTGACCTCGGCTGTATGCCAACAAAACAAGATACTAAAGTAAAACTGCCAACACTAGATTTCAAAACTCAAACTGTTTTATGAGGCAACCTATAAAAAGTGGTTACTGATAAAGAAAAAAATGTGATGTGCTGTGTATTTTGCAAAGTACAAATCAACTGTTACTGTTCAACATTAGTTTAGATGCAAAGTCAAAGAGATCTACCTCATGAGAATATTATCAGATGATGATCAAATTAGTTTAAAGAGAGAGACAGTGTTTTAAAGGTAAAGTCCTTGTTATCAGAAAATACAAAGTCTATGGCATTTTGGAAGACAGAATAACTGATGTTATGAAAACCATACTGCCAGAGAAAATCAACCACATATGGTGTGAAACTGATTATCACTTGGATATATGTAATGCTACAAATGTCACACATACTGAGTTTACACCAAAATTCTTTGAACTGCTGAACTACTAATGCAAAATATTTCATCAAATGTGTTTTTTTTACATAAATTCAAAACCCTAACATTCTTTTATGAATACTTTGCAAATCTATAGAATGTAGTCTTGTTATAATTAATAAACCCATTAGCACTACCTTTGAGCAACATATTGTGCACAGAGAAAGACTGCATTGGTTTGGCCATGTTAATTGCATGCATATTTAAAGATTAGCAAATTATCTATGGAGTATTAAACTGATAGGCTCAAGACCTTTGTGGCAAGCAGTTGCTTGAGGAGTAAATTTTTTTTTTAAGTAGATTAATGAACAATGTGCCTAAAAGCTCAGGAAGTGGGTGACCGATGATGTAATGGGCTAAAAATGTCAAATAGGATGGGTTGTTTTACCTCTGAGTGGAACCTTTTGCATACAATGGGCTAAATGGCAAGTTACAAGGACATCAAGAGCTCAAAGAAGGTTGGTGGAAGAGGGCGCACTGGACAGCTGTTAGGATACAGATCGTAGCCTTCCATCAAGGCATCCAGTATATTCTTTAACATGTACAGAATATGGTTCTCCTGTACACAGAGCCATGGATTTATGTCCCATTCAATGGATGGTGGCCTTTCCAAGCCCATCGTTATTCCCTTTCTGACTAAGGGAAGGGTGGGGGTTGGGTTGTTTTATCTCTGAGTGGCACTTTTTTGCACACCATGGGCTAAATGGCCAGGTCACAAGGACCCCAAAGGCTCAGAGAAGGTTGGGGGAGGGGACTCACTGGAACAGCTGTTGGGAGACAGATGGTAGCCTCCCGTCAAGGCCATCCAGCATGTTCTTTAACATGCACAGGGTATGGCTCTCCCGCACATGGGGCCACAGCTTAACGTCCGATCCGATGGACGGCGGCCTTTCCAAGCCCATCGGTGTCCCCTACTGACCGTGAGCAGGGCAGGGAATTTTGTGGAGATAAATCTCAACGCTGACCCAGCTGGGACTCGCAGGGTGGGGGTTTAAGAGATAAATCTCAATGCTGTTACAGGTGAGACACGAACCTGGAAACTGCAGATTATGAGTTGTAGTGCTATTGACTGAGTCAACCAATACACTGTCACCAGCTCTTGTTTGAATTGACCTGTAGTGGCCAAATGCAACAGCTGCAGCAAAGGATAGATGTGTATGGAGAAGTAAATTTCAGTCTTGTTGAACCTCCATAGCTCATGGCTGCTTGAGGATTTGTATGTCTGTCTATGCATGCATATTGGTAAGTATATATATGTATGAGGGAAGTCAAGAAAACATAAGAATATTAAATTCTGGAAAAAAAAAGAAAAAAAAAACATTCCTACTCCAACAATTACAAAGGTATATCATCTGATTAGATCGTGTCAGCTCTCCCACCTTTAGTTTTGTTTCCCAGCTGAAGCTTATTACAGTTGAACATAACAGCTCATGAAATAATGCTCTTTATAATGCTAGCTGTTTACAGTTCTCTTTAACCAAGTGTGATCACATCATAAACTAGGGAGTATTAATAACAAAACATGGTAGGTACAACACTCATTTGGAATCATGACTTCAGGTATACAAACCTTGTTGCAATCTTTAGACATTACTGTTGTGCCACAAGGTATTAGGTTATCAGTGGCAAGGGGGTGATGCACGTACTTTGTGCAGATTTTCATTAATTATATACAATACAGCAGCACTCCCTTACCAGCAAAAGTGTTGGTGTTGTTTACAAGCTCCTTGAAGCTTCAAAACAACACCAACATTAATGCTTGAATAAAAATAACTCATCTTTACCAAAACATACTGAGACCAGTTTAAACAAACTTGCTGACAACAAAATCTGGCAATCTTGACAGTACAAAGAGTTGTTGCAATAACTACTGGCACTCAGAGTATGAGCAATGTAATGTTTTAATCTATATATATATTTGAATGCAGAGCAAGAGAGAAAATATATTAGTAGGTTAAATATTCTGCTAATAAAAGCATTACAATTAGTTTTAACATTTTCTGTTTCTCTAATAAGATCCTCTTTAGGGCATCTATTATAAGAACACTAAAGGAGGAAAAAAGAGATTTCAGTGCATATTTTTGAATAATAATGTTTAAATAATTAAAGTATATATTGAATTCTGATAAATTGCAAATAATATAGCATGTCAAGTTCCTTTTCACCAATAAATCTTTAGCTTTACATAGAGAATTATCTAATCATGTACTAATCACTTCACACTATTTAAATCAGAAGAAAAAAAAAGTGTGATTAATATTGCTCAAGAATACTACAACCACAAATATATATTAAGTACTCTTTAATTAGAGAAATAACTACACTACTCATGGTATCTTGAAAGGATCAAGAATTTTTTTTTCAGTGTTGTTCATGAAAATATTTGTTGAATAGGATACACAATAAAATATTAAAAGAATGAAAATATTAACTGAATGTCCTTTGAAAAAAAATTATCTTGAAACTTCTGTTATTGGTATTAGAGGTATGAAAATGTAGAACGTAATTAAAATCAATGTAGCCTATCTTTCAAACCTAATTATTTTCTATAACATTTTTGTCTGTTTCTATGGTAAACTGGTGATTTAATTTTACCAGTGCATATTCAAATTGCTTAAAACATCTCCATAACTACCTCACATATATTTTATGGGTTGGGTTGTTTTACCTCTGAGAGGCACTTTTTTGCACACCATGGGCTAAATGGCCAGGTCACATGGACCCCGAAGGCTCAGAGAAGGTTGGGGGAGGGGATCCACTGGAACAGCTGTTGGGAGACAGATGGTAGCCTCCCGTTAAGGCCATCCAGCGTATTCTTTAACGTGCACAGGGTATTGCTCTCCCGCACACGGGGGCCACGGCTTAACGTCCCATCCGACGGATGGGCGGCCTTTCCAAGCCCTTCGGTGTCCCCTACTGACCGTGGGCAGGGCGGGGAATTTTTGCGGCATATATTTTTATGAAAATAAAACAAACCTGGTTTCCAAAACAGTTGAGGGAATCTTTCCTGTTGATTCAAATGACTGCAGTACCCTTTCTACTTCAGCTAATGCTTTTTCAGATGCCTATTGAAAAAAAAAATAGATTAATATATATATATGCTAAGAGTTATTAATTTACATTTGCCAGATATTGCTGATTAATATATAAAATGTTAAACTACAAATAACTGATAGCTTATTAGATAATGTTCTATTATACTTGATTAAATATACAGGTAGTGAAAATTTTAATCTGCGGTTAATAATAAGTGAAAATTTTCATATTTTAATAAAAGAAGATGCATTTCAAAGTTTTAATTTATGTGGAATGCATAATTTACAATAAAACATTGATTTTCCTAACACTAACTCTAGTTTTACTCTAAAAGATTAAAAAAGTTATTCATTATAAGGTTGGCTTGAATATATATATATATGACACACACTGTTTTCAACAGTGCATAAGGTCAAACGATTTGAAAATATGTGATAACAGATATGTGCATCTACACACACACATACAAAAAGGAACTCAACTATTCAATAGAGTTCTAGTCCTTTTTTAAGATACCATTGTATTGTGGCCAAGTGGTTAGTGCACTTGGCTATTGATCTAAGGGACCTGGGTTCGAGCCCCAGGTAAGGCATGGGTGTTTGTGTTGTTTTACTGCTGAGGTCCTGCTATTCTCACAGATCTTTTACTATGGCATATAAACTGAGAGACTCCTGTCAGACTTCTGTGGCAAGATTCCACTATGCATCATTAGGAAATTATGACCCATTTAATTTTTTGCATCCCTAAAAATTCACAGTTGCTTTCAATTTTTTCATTTAAATGCAACTATAGTGGTAAGTCAGCAGTGACATCTCATTTTCTATTCTACCATGGCACAATTTTGCAAAATGGAAAAATATTAAGACAAAAGTTGAAATTAAACTTTTTTTTTTGCAAAACATAAAAATTATAGGTCACATTGTAATTAGTGGCCAGTGTATTTGAATAATTACAGTCAGATATATTACAAATGACTAACTCAATGGTATAATGTTTAAGCTATTAATGGATGAGATCTTGATCAGCGGATGGTAGCTCAGTGGACAGAGCACTTGATGTGTTATCAGGAGGTTGTAGGTTTGGACCCATTCAGTTAAAGATAATTTTTCTTCTATACTTATTTAATGTATTTGAAACAGATAATTTTATTACATTTAATTAATTAAAACCTGCCTTCATTGAATAATGAAAAAGGCAATTTTTTGTTTATAGTGCATTTTATAAGATTAATAACTTTATTTCCAAATTTGAGCAATTGTTGTTAAAGATTTTGAATTTTTTTTTACGTTCTTTACAATGGCATAAAGTAAAAAAAAAAATTCTTTGGAGGGTGGGATTCTTTTGGGCATCATTTGACATAGTAAGAAAAAAAAAGAGATGAACTTTCATGAAAAGAGAACAGTGAAGTAGGAAAGTGAGAAAAGTGAAGAAAAAAATCTGTTGCGTACTGCATCAAATTTTTTATCAAGATTTTTGTCATATTATAATATTGGGGGGGGGGGAGGTGATAAAGTAGCACAGGCACTAAGCTAATGATATTAGTTGTTAGAAGGCAATCTATATGGAGAAGAAAAAGAATATTTAGTAGACACTGACAGCTTCTTTTCTCATCCACTACTCCAGTAATCTATTGAGTTGGCAGCTGACCCATTATCCTTTTCATCAGAAAGCCACTTAAAACCCCAGAGGGCATCACCTTCTCAAGTCATAACATGCAGATATTTATAATTAACATCTGTTAACATTTTTATACAGAAATATTTCAATGTGCTTTTCATATTACAAATATGCAATATTATGTATTTATGATTCTTTTGTATTATATTTTCCCTAATATTATTACTGTTTAAATAATTGTGATGTAGAATTTGGAATTACAAGTTTAAACAGAATTTATTTTTCCTGCATTGTAATGTTTGAACCTACTTCTGATGATTTAGTTATTTCTTAAGGGGAATGGTATATTAATTTGCTCATTTCAGTTTTTACTGATTTATCAGGAGTCTATATCCAATACAAACAAGGTTTTAATTTAACTAATAACCAATTAACTTACATTATATATAACCTTAATGTGTATAGTTAAAATTCTACAGTTGGTATCGAACTTCCCATCATAAACTAAGAACAAAAATTCCTTAAATTACCTTTTGTGCTTTCGTGCCAAACTTTGATTTGTTAGGTTCTTCTCCTTTTATGTCCAACATTCCAAACTGAGTAAGAGGTTCCTATATAAAATATGATAGTAATCATTCAAAAAAAATGTTTTCATTAAAAAAAAGACTTTACAACTTTTCTGTTTAATAATGATTTTTTTTTTGCAAAATAGAAAATCCTATATTACAACTAGGTGAGGCTCAAACCACAACATGCAGATTACTTAAATAAAACTGCTTACAATATAAAAAAAAATTGATTTGCCCCCAAGCCATAAGATTATGTTTCATTTAAAACATTATGGAAATATGACTTTAGCTGGGTTGCCTTACCATAAAGTATCATGTTTTGCTGTGCAATTGCCTAATGGTCAAGTCACAGAGATCCTAAGGCTAAGAACGGGCAGAAAAGGACACCTAGTTAACAGGTTTTAGGAAAAAATCATGTTTCCTATGTCTGTATTCATAATGTTTTATATAAAGCATGATTTTTCTACACAAAAAACAATAGCTTTAATTTTTTTTTTATCTATGAGATGATAGTTTTCTTACTGATGATAGAAAACGAATATCTCAATGAAGGTAACACATGGAACATTATACAACAGGTTTAGGAACCAGTAAACATACAACAGGTTTAGGAGCTAGAGGGTTGGGTCATTTCTTGACTGGTTGCTACTTATAATAGAGATCTAATAGGAGGGTTGGATTGAGTTGGTTTTCCTCTGAGCAGCACTTTTTTTCATGTAATTGGCTAAATGGCCAGGTGGTAGCTTCCTGTCAAGGACATCCAGTGTGTTCTTTAACATGCATAGGGTATGGCTCTTCTGCACATAAGACCACAGCTTAATGTCCAATCCAACAATGGCTCCCTTTCCAAGCCCATTGGTGTCCCCTACTGATAGGGTAGGGAGTTTTGTGAAGTTAATTCTCAATTCTCTCAGGTGGGATTAGAACCTGGGAACTACAGATTACAACATTGCCATGCTATCAACCAAGCCACCCCAGCTGTCAGTATAATACACTGTAGAGAAAGCCTATGAAGATGGTGAAATCTCAGCAGAAAGACAATATAAGAAACCTTCAGTTTATCCAGAGCTTGAACACAGGTCCTTTTGATCTGTAGCTATGAGATCTTTAAATTATGGAAAATTATGAGAAGTGGTTCACAACTTAGAAGAGATTGATAATCACTAGTGTAGTATTCATGAGATATATTAAAGATTTCATATAAAAGAATCCAAAGAGAATTACAAAAAACTTTACATACTTCCTGGAGTATTTTAGGCAATAGTAAACTATTGCCTCCTTCTGTAAACAGCAAATTACAAAGATGTGGCTATGATGTGAAATAGTTATTTGGAAAACTAGGTTTAAAATTTGCATAGCCATTTGATGTAAAATTAAAAAACCAATATATAAAAGATTATGTAAATAACAAAAATCTTATATTTATATTAAAATAATGAAATAAATTAGAAATTAGAATAATTTATTGCTTCTGGCAAATATGAAACACTTAGTTTCAAAGAGAATAAAGTTTATCCTTTTATAACTTTAGTATCCTGTAATGGTGGAAATTCTAACTAAAGAATGATTTGGAAAATACAAATAGTAAATATTTCATTGGTACTTATTCAACCCCAAAAGAATTTTTCATTTCCCTTAAAACAGAAATGTTATATTCTCCCCTCCTCAGGGGTAAGGAGGAAAAATTGCTGCCATCAATGCAAACTGCTTGATTAATTCACTGTATAACAAAAAATTTCAAAAATCTCTGGCACGAAGTGATTGTTAATAATATGCATTCAAAGTTTTGTATTTTCCAACTTTATGACCCTCTAAAGATGCAAATTAAAAATATTGGAAGATTTTGAAAATACAAATCATTTCATTAGTACCCACTGGATTAAAAAAAATATTTTTTCATTTATCTCCGAAAAGAAAAAAGTTAAATGTCTACAGATGAGCAGATGACAAAGTAGAAAAAAATAGGTTCTTTTTGGAAAATAAGATAAAAAACTGATTTCAATTTATTTTATTGAAGTTAAAATGAAAAACAACACAAAAGTTCAACAACCTTTTTAATTTGAAAACAATTACATTAAGAAATTTCTTAATATGAAGTAAATCTTAATGTAATTTCTTGTTGTGGTATATAAGACTTGTTAATTGATCATAATATTGAACAGCCACAGAACTGTGTCAGGAACCATCAATAAAAACAAGCAGAGAAGACGACGGCCTAACAAGAGCAACATCCACAAGCCATCTGTGCCAGAGACCTGGGAAGAAGACCCCTAACTGTAGTGGCAACAGCTTAAGTAAGAGCATCCCACAGCAGTTTTTCAACAAAACAGGAGGATAGTGAACCTTAGATTAATATTCCTAAATGTCAATTTTTTGCTTAACACACTTAAAAAACATTGTCTCAAGAGTGATTAATTTTTTTCAGGCAGGATATAGACAAGGTTTCTGATGTATAAAACTTACTATATTACTTAATATGATTATTAAAATTATATTACTAAAATTTTTGATAAATACTTAATAAAACTGTAAATACTTATTATTAATTCTTACTTTTAAATCAGATAAACGTGTTTTCACCAAAGATGCATAATCAGTGAAAATGGATCGACATCTATTGACAATATATGGTGGCTTGCTGAGATGGATCTAAAAGTATTTAAAATTTTTCTTAATAAGGCTACTATAACAAGTTTTTGTTATTTACAACAAAAGTTTATAATGCACAAGTCAATTAATGCAATTAAAATATTCACTAAAACAATCAATTTCCACCTAAAGAACTAGTGTTACAATTACACTGCTTGGAGTTTTGCCTCTACCTAATTATTAAACCATTGGACATGTCTTAGTGTATTTATATGTTGAATACAAAATCAAGACATGTTAGATAATGCTCCTTGGTTATATCCATCCTCTGTGTTGAGAAACCTAAGCTTTCTTAAAAAGAAATTCACAAGCAAATGAGGCATCTAGTGCTTTATGTGAGGAAACAAGTCAGTTGGATGGTTTGAGCACAAAATAAGTCGAGAGTACTAGGTCCAAAATATCAGATTGAGGCTCACAAAAAAGTGAAATGATTTAAATTCACGGAAAAATGACCCTTACCCAGTTCAAATACTGAAGGTATCTTTCAAAAAGAAGCTAACTATGTAAGGCTTAATTGATCAAAAATTGTTGTAAATATTGCATACGTACAAAACTCAATGGTAAATAAACATTTTAATACACATTTCTTAAACACTTTTAATAAACACCATAACGGAGGAAAAAGAAAGAAAATAACAATAATTTACCAAAAAGACATACTAATCATAATCTCCTCTTAAAACAAACTGCAACTGGAGAAACAAAACTGTTTGAATGTATGAACTGCTCACAAATTAAAAAGTACAGAGTTTGAGTCTTAAATAAGACAATTTTTTACTCCCTACGAACAAAATGGAAATTCCAACAATTTAATGATACAATGGAAAATATTTATTTTGTCCTGATTAGGGTAGATTCAGTGCTAGAAATTTGCAATTAATTTGCCATCTCATAGGTTCAGGATAATCATATTCACTGCACGACAACTTGAAGTGGACTTAAAAAATGGTCTTGTATATATCTTCATTTCAATCTCGAGAAATGAAATTTGTTATTTTCTTCAGAGATGTTACTAGCAGTATGCTTTGCAATAATCCAAGATGCTAAAAAATAACAAAAAAATCACAGAACATCTTTGATTTTACTAAGTATTTTTACCCATTATCAAGCTGTTTTAGTCAACAGGTTAAAGATGGGTACAGAGGAAAAATTGTCTTGGGCCAGGTGGGATCTAACCCACGACCACCTGATGACATATCAAGTGCTCTGGCCACTGAGCTGCTGGCTGCCAATCAAATACACTTAAAATGACAGTAATTGCTAGATGGTGTGTAGCATAATATCAGCAGTGGAGGAGAGATTGATTGATGGCCAGTAGGTCAGAGCATCTGTCATGTCATCAGGTGTTTGTAGGTTCAGATCCCACCCATCCCAAGAAAATTTTTCCTCTACACCCATCTTTATTCTGTTGACTAAAACAGTTTGATAGTGGGTAAAAATACTTAGTATACACTAAAAAAAAACTCTTATACGAATAAAAATTTATATTTTTCTAGAAGAAATTGGCAATTTTAATACTTTATTCACATGAAAAATGTCCATGCCAATGAGTCAACCTTCAAGTCACAAAAACTCCAAAATCAGAATAGTTAGGGTTGTGTGTGTTGTGTTGTTGTTTTACCTCTGAGCGGCACTTTTTTGCACACCATGGGCTAAATGGCCAGGTCACATGGACCCCAAAGGCTCAGAGAAGGTTGGGGGAGGGGACCCACTGGAACAGCTGTTGGGAGACAGATGGTAGCCTCCCGTCAAGGACATCCAGCATGTTCTTTAACGTGCACAGGGTATGGCTCTCCCGCACACGGGGCCACGGCTTAATGTCCCATCCGACGGACGGCAACCTTTCCAAGCCCATCGGTGTCCCCTACTGACCGTGGGCAGGGCGGGGAATTTTGCGGAGATAAATCTCAACGCTGACCCAGCTGGGACTCGAACCTGGGAACTACAGATTACGAGCCTGGCGCGCTACTGACTGAGCCACCCCGCCCCAGGTGTTTAACATATCTTCTGAATGGATGGCAACATTTTCAAGTTCAATGGTGTCATTTTTCTCATTAAGGATTTAGGGGGAGTGGAGAAAATCTGAATTCTATCACAGGAGAAAAATATTTAAAATTATTTTGGCTGATACTAATTGAGATTCAATTATGTTGCCCATTATTTAAAACTATAATAGTATAAAAAATGGCAACGCATATTTATAAAACAGCAAATAATGGTGTAAATTTTACAAAACACGTGAATAAACAATAAATCAACAATTAAAATTACAAATAAGATTAAATCTGTTCCAACTTACTTTTAAATATTGTGTTGGTTCATGAGGAACAAGATCTGTCAAAAACTTCATAAGGAAACTAAATGTGCGAACATTATTTGCATATGTGGTAGATGCAGTTCCAAAGCTATTCTGAAAATTTAGAGTTTTATAAATAATACTGAAATTTACATACACAAAGCAACTTTTATAATGATATTTTTGCTTTTTTTGATGTAACTTGTTGTCAATGATATTTAGAGAATAACTTATAGAATTCCTGAAGTGAAATTCTGTTAAAAAATCTTACTTTATATTACTGCATTATTAATTTTAAAGTATTCTATAAGTGCAACTAGTAAAGTTGTCATTGCAGTAAAGGACAATGCCATTAACTTAAAAAAGGGAACATATAGTTTAGATGCATGTAGTTTTATTTATGTAATTACAGTTTATAAAAATAATGGAAACACCGACTGGAGTACATGAACTGAAGTACATCGACAATGACTGGAGCCACATGCATATCACAGGGACAATATCACCCATGATATGAAGTATGTAAAGAGAAGTACGGTGTTAGTTATCACAGAGCAGTCACAAGTGAAACAGCTATTGTGGTGTAATTGTCGACAATGTCAGATCTCAGTGACCTCTGAAAAGGCATTCTCATTGGTGTGCATCTTGCAGGAATTTCAGTAACCAGAATGGTGGAAATAGTAGGTGTAACATGAGGAACTGTATCGGAGATTATGACTACCTATCAAAAAGGACAGAGCGTTGCCTCCAAAACATGCAAATTGCGGATGCCATACGAAGTTGTCAGATAGGGATAGGTGAACATTGGCACGGATTGTACAATGGAAACAAGACCATGGCACTGCAAATAGCAGCAGAGTTGAGTACTAGTCGGAATGATCCCGTTTCTGTCATAACAGTTTGTTGGGAACTTCATTGTGCTGGTATTTATGGATTTGCTGCATCCACAAACCTCTGATTACTAACAACAATGCAACAAAATGTGTAAGGCAGTACAGAGCACATAAAACTGGAATGCTAAAGAGTGGCAATTTGTCATCTGGTCTGCTGAATCGTGTTTTGTGTTGTTTCCCACCACTGTAGTGAACATCTGGTGAAAACCTGCAGAAGCATACATCCCAAAACTGACCACCCCATGACTGTGAAGCATGTAGGGGGATCCCTGATGCTGTGGGGTGCCATATCATGGCATTCCTTAGGATCATTAGTTATTCTGCAGGGTTGTGTCACATTCACAATATACGAATCCATTCTCAGGGACCACCTGAGCCTAATGTTGCAGGCATTATTCCTTTATCACCATCCCTGGTTTCAAGTGGATAATGCACCTGTGCATTGTATGAAATGTGTCAAGTTGTGGTTTGCTACCCTGGCCACCTCAATCTCCAGATTGTAAAAAAATTATTGGACATTTGTGGAAATATCTGGAGTGCAAGGTCAGATCACACTTTCCACCTCCAGCATCACTGAACAGTTGGGCCATATTTTACAGGAAGAATGGTTCCACATTCCATTACCATATATGCATGACTTGTATAAGTCTATTCCATGTCGAATTGCACCTGTTCTGAATGCTGAGGAGGGCCTACAGCTTATTAATAAAATGTTCTCCACAAACAGTATGTTTCCATTATTTTGATAAACCCCTGTAACTCTTATTTACTAATTAAATTACAGATAATAGATCACTAAAAAGTGTATCAAAACTGAAATGGAAAAGTTTAGATCTTATCACATAGGACCCATGTGTACCTTCAGAATAGCACGAACTCAATGAGTATTTGGAATATATTTCATGTGATGTAAAGCCATTTCTGTTGCAATGCACATAGTTCTTTCAAGATTGAAGGCAATGGAGTGCATGCTTGTATGCCACATTCCCCTACATCCCACAAATTTTTAATGTTCAGATCAGGTGACAGCGGGTAGCCAAGGAAGATGAACAAATCCATCATATTTTTCAAACCCTTCACAGATTAATTTCATACAACAGATAGCTGTATTATCATCAAGAAATTGTCAATTTTGATCAGGGAAGAAATTAAGCATAGCAGGATGTACATGATCCAATATGGTGTTTAAATATATTGGGGCATTTTCCCAATTCTTCAATAATATTAATAAAACCAATAAGCACATGTGAGCATCCCTCATACCATGACTCCCCTTCTAGCAGCTTCTACAATATGATCAGGCCATTCTCAGGAGGGTGGCATACTCCTTTCTCCCATTCCATTTTGAGAATGTTTGCCTCCATACCCTAATTAGCAATTATTAAACATGCATATTGCACATATTTTTCAAGAGTAGGTGTGGTTCAGTCGTTAGCACAACAGGCTTGCAATCTGCAGTTTCCAGGTTTAGGTCCCGTCAGGCCAGTGTTGAAATTCATCTTCGCAAAACTCTCTATGTGTCCCTGCCCTTGGTCAGTAGGGGACACTGATGGGCTGGGAAAAGCTGCCATCCATTGGATGGAAAATTAAGCAGTAGCCCTGTATGAGGAAGATCCATACCTTGTGCACATTAAAGAACACCCTGGATGGCCTTGACAGGAGGCTATCATCTGTCCCCCACCAGCTGCCCATGGTTCCCCTCCCCCAACCTTCTCTGATCCTTTAGGGGTTCTTGTGACCTGGTATTTTAGCCCATTGTGTGCAAAAAATAATGCTCAGAGGTAAATCAACTCAATGCATTTTTCAAGTGTTTTAAAAGAACTTTACAACAGAAGGGAAAATATTATACTGCAATGGAAATCCAGTCTCTCCTCCACCATCTTTCACTTTTTCTCCAGCTTGATCACATCAGTTGCCCTCCCTCATTTTGTTTTTCTAGATCCAGGCTTGGATGTGATGTTGAGGTATCCATTACCCCATGCAGTTGGTGCCACACTTTTAGCTTTGCACAAAAGAATGTATATCACAATTGTCTGCTCCCATTCTTCTTAATCAAATAATGTTCCACTGGTTTGGAACATATTTACAGTCTGTGATGACAATGTGATTAACAATGCTAGTTCTG
Source organism: Ryuthela nishihirai (assembly GCA_038380435.1). Classification (NCBI taxonomy): domain Eukaryota; kingdom Metazoa; phylum Arthropoda; class Arachnida; order Araneae; family Heptathelidae; genus Ryuthela; species Ryuthela nishihirai. The sequence continues at coordinate 38,958,474 of JAWZYU010000034.1, read as the reverse complement.
CTCATCTGGGTTGTTGATTGATTTGTCTTTAATTTACCTGATAGGCAGCTCTTACCTACAATGCTCCAAATCAGTTAAAGTATTATTTTAAGAAATGTCCAACAATACTTCTATTCAGAAATTAACTAAATGCTGATTGTTCTGTATTTTTTAGAGGACTTTACTTATGGGAGACATGTTGGTAACAAATGGCATTGGCAAAGGGTGGAAAAATTTGGTAAAGTTTTTACCAGAAGCCAGAGCATGTATATTAATGCATGGCTAGCTCTTTATATGGGGCTAAGAGCCATATAATATTTTTAGACTTAAGGGGATAGCAATTTAGGAGCTTGTGGTCAAACGATTTATCTATCAAAAGTGTAATGAAGTAAAGCTAAAAATTTAGGTGCCTGGAATTTTTTTAGCCTGTACTATTGTGAGTGAAAAAATTTTCATTATTTTGTGAGCAGTAAAAAGGAGCATGCAACAAAATCAATGAGACTGATTTCAATGTGAAAAAAGAATGTTTTTGCTGTTGGAAATACTTTACCATTGTAATTTTTCTTAGGTTGCAGAGTAATAGAACACATCAGAAAATTCACTTGCTGCAGGTGCACTGACCTACAATATGTGGAATTTTTCAGCCTTGGTCAGAGTCAGTATTTGCACCTTGTTTTCATTTTCTGTATCAGTTACATTTTAGTTCCAATTTTTTTTTGTTTCAAGTATTTTAATTTTAACAATGAGTACATCAAATTGAATGCAAACAAAATTAACCATTTCTTGAGTACAAGCCCTTCAAGTTATTTTACTTTTAATTATTGATATGAAATATATGGCAAAATAATTATTGTGTTATTAATAGTATAGAGCAATAAGCAATTTATACATAAAACACAGCTATTCACAATGTAAAATTTTACAAAAGTAAAATTATTTTGAAAGCTAACATTTTATTCAACAAGCTTTAATATTATATATTTAACAAATTTCTATGCAATTTAAAGAAACAATTTTTATAAAAAGCTAACAGAAACAAATTAGTAAAGCAAAGTATTTAAGCTATTATTAAAGGCTTAAATTTTAACAAACCTCAAACCAATCACCATAAGAATAGGGGAAAAGTGGCGGGCCTTCTAATGATGCCTGACGAGCTAACAAGAAACCACTGAAGAGATTATCACTTTCTAATTTGTTAAATGCTTCTTTTAGAAGTTTATCAATTATATCTGAAAAAGAAAATTAAATGCATCTTATTTAAAATACATTTTAATCTAGAGTCATATTGTTTCTTTTAAGATATTATTAGTAGAAAACATAACTTGAAACTGAAACCTGAAAAGTCACAAATATTACACAAAAAGATTAAGATGCTCTATGAGACAATTGCTTTATTTCTGAGGTTTTTTTGCTACCTAATGGGCTAAATAATTATGCCAGGTTACACATCACAATGCATTATGGTTCATACTATGTCAAATCTCCTAAAATGTTTAGAAACATCTGTTGCATGCTATCAAATGCTGCAATAATCTTGATTATGATATACTGTGAGGTTGGAAGAGTGTTAAACATATACAACCTTAATAAATGCCCAAATCAAGAAATTGGGTGTGATTAGGTTCTGAAATTGAGCAGCCATGGAATGAGAAGATTTCGGTCTTACCAGTTACCAATGATTAGTGAAGCCAACTTATCTTGATAGAAAAGGTAATGTTCATGCCATTAGTGTCCAGTTGTGTTGGAATGTGGAGCTGTAATAAGTCTAAATGTGGTCCATAACAAACTGTATTTCAGTGAATAACAGTTTGTACATCTTTTTTGAAAATAACACTATATATTTACCTTTGGGCTCTTTCTCTTTTTAGCTCAAACATGAAGTTGGAGTTCTCTTTGCTCCAAATTGTGGAGTTGTTAGGCTGTTTTACCCATAAACAGCATTTTTGCACATACAATGAGTAAAATGGCCAAGTCACAAGGGGCCCAAGAGCTCAGTTGAGCAGAGGAAGGGGAACCAATGGACTGTTTAGGAAACAGATAGAAGCCTCATGTCAAGATATCTTGATTTTTATTAATGTGCACAGGATACGACTCCTCGTAATGTCAAATTGTGGAATAATAAGTATACTATGCCTCAATTTACACTGTAGATACATTCTGAGAAATCATTGTGTAAATTGCAACAAACAATTAAATGAAAAAAAGGATAGGTTCCAGAAAAATGCTTCTTATGAATAATTAAGTACATTGAAAATTTTATGCTATTAATGCAACATATTTCTGGTATTTTAAAAAACATACCCCTCATATATTGCAAAAAAAAGATACTTGCACAATGCAATTGAATGTTTAATACCATTCATCAACAGATAAGCTGTTATACTTTGTCTCCAAAAAAAATTTTTAGTTTATTTTTGGAGACAAAGACTATCTTTTTATCTTGTGAATGAACTTGAAAAGTTTGTTCATAAGTAAAAAATAAAAAATCATTTATATAGGAATTACACTTTTCAGACACAATACAATCTATTCTTTGTAAGCATTAAATATTAAATTATTTAGAATGATGGTATGTGATCAACAAATGTAATTGTCATTACAGTAGAATTACAGATATTGGTCTATATTTAGTCAATTATTTCCCTACAGAATTCTGAAATATTAACTTTTCAAGTTCTTTAAACCAACAATTCATGATATCAAAATATTTTAAAAATTAGGCTTTAATTAGGCATTATGTTGTCCAGAGAAGCATAAAAATTAGAACATTGCATCCATAAATGGTAATTTGTCATATGAAGTAAAAATTGTTAACTCTTAAACATGAACACACCTTACCACTGATGAATTACTTGATTAGGCTGTTTCATTTTTATCATGTTGAGTGAGTCAATATTAAGCTTGATGTCTTGTGTGAAGAACTCCACACATGTACACAAGAATCTCATTTTTGCAAATTCACTCTTTACCACTTAAATGCTCAAATGATAAACCAAATACACTATTTATACTTAATGATAAACACATTTTTAGGGTATGTTTCAGAGCTAACATGGCACACCATTCTTTTACCTGACTCTAAGGGCTGATAACTATCTAATAGCCAATCACCTTACTTGGTATTTCCCTCACAATGCCACCTAGGTTGATGGCATAATGCTGGGATATCATTTCATTTTGATAGCACATTTCTGCCTTATAGTAAAAAAAAGACAAATGGTGAGAGGATAATCTATATTTAGTCAATTATTTCCAGTCGAGCCTGGCACACTACCGACTGAGCCACCCCCGCCCCAAAAGAAGTTAGTAAGACAGTAATAAAGTAGCATAGGAAAAGGTTCTGTAGACAAGAAACACTCAATATAAAATCAAAATGCATAATATGGGGATTGGAAGAGATTGCTATAAGATTAAGCTAAAGAAGTTAGTATTTGGGTTGTTTTACCTCTGAGCAGCACTTTTTTGCACACCATGGGCTAAATGGCCAGGTCACATGGACCCTGAAGGCTCAGAGAAGGTTGGGGGTGGGGACCCACTGGAACAGCTGTTGGGAGACAGATAGTAGCCTCCCGTCAAGGCCATCCAGCTTGTTCTTTAACGAACACAGGGTATGGCTCTCCCGCACACGGGGCCACGGCTTAACATCCCATCCGACGGACAGCGGCCTTTCCAAGCCCAGCGGTGTCCCCTACTGACCGTGGGCAGGGCGTGGAATTTTGCGGAGATAAATCTCAATGCTGACCCAGCTGGGACTCGAACCTGGGAACTACAGATTACGAGCCTAGCACACTACCGACTGAGCCACCCCCACCCCAAAAGAAGTTAGTAGGACAGTAATAAAGTAGCATAGGAAAAGGTTCTGTAGACAAGAAACACTCAAAATTATTAGTTGAAAAAAATTGGTGTCCTGCGTGGGACACAAACCCATGCCATCCAGAAGCATGCCAGATGTCCTAATCTCTGGAGCATCAGAAGCTGCAATTTCTTCAATAAAGTGACATTATATGCATTCCCACAATTTTTTTCTGATTTGCCAATGGCACCATCTATTATCAGGGAAAGGGACTGTCACTCATGCTCACAGTATTATATCAATAATTGAGTAATAAATTATCATAGGAAAAAGTCGCCAACCAATTTTTTTCAACTAATTATTTCAAGTTAGGTTAGAACAATGAGGGGTAGGACAAGGGAAGATTATTAATATAAGGTAATAATGCTAACAGATAGGTTAGAACTGTGTTCTGGACCTACCTAACTTCCTACTAACTGCTTCAGCTTAATCAAATATTAACTTTTCCCCATACTCTCTCTCACTTATATTATATGTCTTTTTTTTACTTCACAGTAGAAATGTGTTATCAAATTGACAATATATTCATGAGCCATGCCACAAACCTTAGGTGGTTCTATGGGAATTATTGAAGAAATTGGCAAATTAGATATTAAAGATCATCACTGACTCTCAAAGTCAGACTTTGGAATGGTGTTCCTTGTTAAACTCCAAAATAGTCCTAAAACTGTAGATAAATGTATGTCAAGTGTAAACAGTATATTATCAGTTGAGGCTTAAATGGTAATAAAGAACAAGCTGTCAAAAAGTTATTCTTGCATCTATATGTGTTCTTCATGCAAGACAGAAAGCTCAAGATAAACTTGAAGTAGCTCAATGTGGTAATAAATGAGACCCTATTAAGCAACTCATCGATCATAATGTGCAAGCACATTTAAGTGTTAAAATATCAAAACTCACACTGTAAACTTACAATATGCATTAAATAAAAAAATTATTACACTTATCCTTCACTTTGTAGTGCTTGCTTTACTTGTTTTTGTTTTAACATGGTTTAAGTTTGGGAATTACCCACTTTCTACAGTTACCAATTTTCCTTTAGAAGTTTAAAATGATTCTCTGAACATAAAACAAGAATGAAAATTTTAATAGCTAAAATATGATGTGTTTCAATCTACAACCCTGTGATAACATTATTTACCTACAATGGAAATAAATATTTAAGTTTCCATAGACCTATTACTACACAAAAAATCTCTGCAGCAAAATGTTTTTATACATTTTATGCACAATAGAATACATATAAGTAAATACAGAATTGTGTATTATTTATGATTATTTAGTGTCAACTTATTTTTATTACTGCTTATGATTTATACATAGTATTATTCATGTTTTACATGCTTTTTTTAAATGTTTGAATATATAATCTTCAAAAAAAAAAAACAGTTTCTTACAAAAATTTGAAAGAAATATTATGGATTGAGAATGTAGTCACTCTTTCTAACATATAGTCTATAGCAGTGTTTCTCATTCTTTTTTGATACTGTGACTCCCTATGAAGTCTTGTTCATTCCATGGACCTCTCCCAAAATTATCTTATGCATTTTGGTTAAATAGAATATAAAATAACTTAAACACAGATAGGTCTAGTTATTTTTGTTATGTTTTTTACCCTAAGGTTGAGGTAGAAAAATAAATGAAAAAAAAATAAAAAAAATAAATAAACAAAGCTGAGATGTTTACAAATAAAATAAAAAATATTGTAAAAACCTTTATTAAATCATTACAAGAAATTATTATAAAAATGGATAATTTTCCTTTCAGTTTTTCCTAAGGCCAGAAAAAAATACATGTTCTATTGAACTCAATGACCCCCAATTCAAAAATACTGACCAATTGGGAAATTCTACTTTACTTTGCATAGCTTTGCTTTGTATGGTAACTTCTATGAATGCATATACTATGCAAAGCAAGATATAAGTGCAATCATTTTATAACAAATTAATTGAAATTGCTCATTTCTGTTTAGTGCAATATTATTCAGCCTTTTTTTTGGATGTTTGGGATTTTATGACACATTAGTGACCAAGGCCATAATCATCCTGTTTATTTAACATTTCCAATGCTGCACCAGATTTTTTCGTTTTTTCACATTTGACAAATAAATCGTAAGGATATTTCATCCTATTAAGTCAGAAGCACCTATTCTTGAATTCGTTCTTAGATCTGCTGAATTTGCAGAATATTCTTCATAACAATGTGACATATTCAATTTTATTTCTGTAGCTGTTTCTACTATACAAAGAGCTAGTATGTAATTTGGATAAAACTAGAAAAGGCGCAAAAAAATTAAAAAAAATCAAAAGATTTAATATTAATAATTCTGAAATTCGAAAATTTAAAAATATAATTAGTATGTAATTTATATGTCACATGTCAAAAGTCCACTTCAAGCTGAGAAAAATGACTGAAAAACATGGGTAGAGGATATTATGATACAGACTGTTACAATGTGAATGAATATAGTGTTTGCATTGTGCAACCAATAAATGCTAAAACTAAGTTGCAAATGAAATAATATGATACACACTTAAGAGTGAAGTCGATGCTTCTTTCCAGCATATTAAATATGTTGATGCAATAATCAATAAAGATTTCCAGTTAACTTCTTGTGCTTCAAGGGCACGGAAGAGGGCTGATGATACATCCTGAGGTTCAAGGATTACCAATACCTTTAAAAGAATAAATAATAATGTTGAATGAATTACGTTTAACTGAAAATTTTGTTAAACTGATTATTGACTTCTTAAGTCAATATAATAAAATTCTTTTTATGCAATACTTAAAGATATCTCTCCTTAAAGAGTATAATATTTATAGAATACATTTAAACATGCATCTTTTTTGGCTTGACCCAAGGTGATAAAAAAAATGCATAAAGTCTGAAGTATTCCACCGATGGGCTTGGAAAGGCCGCCATCCGTCGGATGGGACGTTAAGCCGTGGCCCCGTGTGAGGGAGAGCCATAACCTGTGCACGTTAAAGAACACGCTGGATGGCCTTGACGGGAGGCTACCATCTGTCTCACAACAGCTGTTCTAGTGGGTCCCCTCCCCCAACCTTCTCTGAGCCTTCGGGGTCCATGTGACCTGGCCATTTAGCCCATGGTGTGCAAAAAAGTGCCGCTCAGAGGTAAAACAACCCAACCTGAAGTATTCCACCAGTTCATACTAGTGCAATACTGTCAATAACCTTTCTGGATCATGAATTCCATATGACTTATTCAGTTAAATATTAACCCTTTCAGGACCATAAGGTTTCTAAGAGTAAATATTAGTATGTAACTGTTTATTTTAGTTTGTTTAGACGTAAAATAAATAAAAATCATAAGAAAAAATACATAATGTGTAGTTTTTTTGGAATTTTATGGGAAATATTTTTCCCAATGGACTATAAAGGTAACACAAATTATAGTTAGCTTATTATGCAATGTATTTTATTTATTGGTTTATTAGAACAAAATGTTAACTAAAATAATACAAAATTATGAAATAAAATGATGTGCTAATTATGATATTCTGCGAAGCAATTTCTTTTGGTAGTGAGGCAAAGATGGACATTGCACATAGTACATATATTATGAGTCCTGACAGTTCTGTTTTTGTTTTCTAAATGTTCCCGTTTATGTAATTGCGTTCGGCATACGTTCTATTTTGACATTCTGTATAAAAAATGCAGATAAGGTTATAATTAAATACGACAATCACCAATTTTAAAATGGGAAAAATGTTTCCCTTAGTCGTAAAAGGGTTAAAAAAAAATCTTTTTTCTTAAAAGAATATAGTTTTTTTCTGGACTTAGTACTAATCAGGACAGACAGGTTTGTACAAAGTTCAGAAATGACTCTCTCTGTGTTTCCATGTAGATCACTCTGCTTGTCAAATACTGGAACAGGTGAATATGATATGCATTATAACCCATTAATTGGTTTTTTGAAGATGCAATTTGTGGTGTGTTTGATGTTTTCCCATTTTGATTCAAAAACAATTGTAGGAATGCATTAGTGATTTACTGTTAAGAATGGGGCATTGCATATTTAAAGGACACTAATAAATAGCTTATTTGAACCTCACTTAAAAGCCCCCCCACAATAAAATGTATTTTTATTATAAAAATCTGGAAAAAGAACAGCAGAGAAATGAAAGTTATTCAAAATTTGTTTCATTTATCCATGTCTAATCAGACCCTATTAACATGGAGAATATTAAGAATTTTACTTAATTAACGCTTCTGATTTCTCCTCCACCATAAGAGGGAAAAAATATATTTCTCAATTTAATCTGATATATATATATATTAATCTGACAAACTGATATTTTTATTGCACAGCAAATATTGATAAATAAGATATTAATAAATTAAGCTAATCTTTTGTTGGATACAGAAGTTTAAAAAAAATGTTAATAGGCAATTTTAATCATTAACCTAAATAAGAACTTAGCATTGACTAAGAAAGTCTGCTAACATTTTTTTTAATGCAATATTGTTTATGAATAATGCACCATACTAAACTAGTAACATTTTTTTTAAAGTATAAAAAAAAAAACCATTCATTAAACACAAAAGGTATATGACATGTCTAATTTGCTTTTGCATACTGACAATTCATAAAATTATTTTTACCTTTTCTACCAAAGCAACAAAACTTTTATTAGCTGTTTTAAAGGTCCATTTGTGCTGTTCTGATATTGCTTGTGATACTGTAAAAGAGAAATAAACAATGCAAACTTAAAAAAACTTAAAAGTATTTTTAATGTTTTACAGCTGTGTTCAATAGATTACTTCATTATGCATGATTTATCAGTTTCTCAACAGGGAATTGGTGAACTACTTGTAGGAGATTGAGACAGTTTATTCAACCACTATTAAGGTAAGCTTGTCAGAGGGGTTAAAGCAAAAGAATATTAAATCTGGAGAGTTCTATCTACAGAAAGGTTGCAAAACAGTGATTTAAATGAAATATATCAAATCCATTATTATTCATATATATGCCATTTAAATATATAATTTAATACATAGTTTCTTAAATATTATAAAAAACAATGAAATGAAATAATCTATTAAAAAGTAAATTAAATCTCTTTGTCATGTATCAATCACATTATTAAATGAATTAAGTCATTTAATATGAATGCAACCAGCAGATCAACAAATGCCTAGTTAGAGAATATGCAGGCTACATTCAAAAAATAAAGATTTGGGCAATTGGCCTATTGATAAGTTTTAGTCAAGTATTAGCAGTGTGTTTTAAAACTTTACATAATTTAAAATTGAATATATCCAGTAATATAACAAAATAATTTCACTGTAGTATTTCAGAAAATAAATTTTCAAGCCTTTTCAAATACCTTTTAAGCAAAAATTGAAATAAAAATGTGAAAAATCTGTTAATGATAAAAAACTATTTACCTTTAATACTGGGGTTGTAGCCTAGAATGAACTTCAATACATAACTACTAAATGAATTAATAATATGTTTTTCCAATGTTGGGGAATGCCATAATATAGTAATGGAAGGTAATCTGCAAAAAAATATTTTACTTAAATATATGCAAAAAACATTATATACAAAAATATGCATTTTTAAGCATAGCACTGTAGCATACATGTTACCATATCAAGTCCTGTGTATAGAAGAGTAATACCCTGTGAACATTATAAAGAACATGTCAACAAATGAACTGTCATGTTAAAAAAAAAAGCCACCACACAATTTTAATTCAAAATTTGATTACTACGTTGCTATTATTATGCTCACTAAATTTTAATCCTGTCACACATAAGCCAAAACATTTCAGGATAAAAAGATTCTGATGAATATTTTGTATTTAATAGGATGATGTGTGTAAATACTATTAATCTGTAAAATGATTTCTGACTCTAAGGCTAGTAGCAAAAAATGCCACACAAGTGACACTTTTTGCTACATAATATGTTCCATAAAACTTAAAAGTTTACATAAAATACTCTTTACTAAAAAATAAGAAATTTTGACATCCTACAACTTTTTCTGCAATCATATAACTTCATAATAAATTTGACTTTTATTTTTGTTTAGTTATATTTATATGTATAACATAAAAAAAAACATTTAAAACCAATAACAGTCAAAATGAATACACACTTTGGTTTTTCCAGTTTCATTTCTTCAGTGGTAATAATTCCTAAATGAAGGGGGAAAAAACAGAACTGCTGAAATACTTCAAAAGAAAAATTGTAATTAACTAATAAAAAATCTAAATTACTTATACTAAAATTTTAATATAAGCTTATTTTTTCAAGCAGACTAATATTAAATTTTCAATTAGAAATAGACAACTGTAAAAATCCACACTATCTGGAAATAATCTTGTAGAAAAAATTAGTTTTACCGATGAGTGTGATTCAAACCCATGCTTCCCAGTTACATGCCTTGTGGTCTAACCAATAAGCAATCCCCAGCTCTAGCATTTAGTTGTGACTTTTAAACTCATTGACTTTGCTGCTCATGGTGCCATCTATGCTCAGGAAAGGCAATTTATCCAATATTGCTCAATATATAGATGTTAAATAAGGAAGTCACTCATGCTAAATTATTATTACTGCACGAATCAATGAAAATGTTTGTCTTTCCTAATTATAGATGGTGTCATGAACAACAAGGTCAGCGAAATTAAAAAATCACAACTAAGTGGATAAATAACAGAGCTGGTGATAGCTTAGTGGCTAGAGCACCTGGCATGTAACTGGGAGGCATGGATTCAAATCCCACTCATCAGCAAAACTCATTTTTGCCACAAAACTATTTCTCGAATTATTTGTCAACAGGTAATCTGTGAATTAATTATTGATTCTCCCACTATATTCCTCCCAAACTCAAACTCTGGTCCTCCTGATTATATGCTAGTTGCTCTACCAGTTAAGGTAGTGGTGCTTTCCCAGTAACTTATGTAAGGTTATGAAAGAAGTAAGTGTTAGGCTTTCATTTTCTGCTAGGTCAATGATCAAGGGAAAAACAAGTGCTATTTACATTGACTCAAAACTTGTTAATTTTCATACAATGGGAATAGATTTTTTATCAAATGTTAATCAAAGTCAAAATACTTTAAGGAAGTACAGCAGATGTTATACATTGCAAACATAGAAACTTTATGTTGTAAAGCATTAGTATTAATAAAAAATAGTATGGCTTTTTTTAACACTTGCCTATCTTTGATTATTATTATAGTTACACAACTGGGAGTTTCTAAGCTTGTGATTAAATTTTAAATTTAATTATATATTCAATTTACCATTGCCACTCTCTGCTCCTATATTAGGCTGGGCATATTACATTTTAAATTTCTTTACATAAACATTTTCTTTACAAAAGAAATAAGTGGAGTGCATTATTAAGTTGCAGAAATAGTTCAAGACTGATTACAATAACAAAAATTACGACTGAATTTAGCCAACCAAAAAACAGTTTTCACTTGTTTCTAAAAACAAAGTTGAATGTCTACAGACAGAGAGAAAACAATGAAAACAACAGTTTTTTCTAAATGAGCAAAAAAGCATTTAAATTAGAATTTAAGTTCATTTCCAATGATATTGTAGATAAAACAAAAAGTCAACTACAATAAATGTGTAAAAACTTAATGTGTAAAACATAACCCTTCTTTGAAGTAGCTTAAAGTTTCTTGCACAAATTTAATAATCAGTCTTCTAATTTTTTCTTCAGTTGAGGATTTAATAAGAAATCTTGATGCACTTGGTTCCCAAAATGCTTATAATCTCTGAGGCAGAATGGAAGAGGACAATACACTCAACAAGAGGGCAGTTGACATGATATCTGTTTGTTTTTTTTACTTTGCTTTCCCCATCTAAACTCCTGTAGATTATTTTGCTTTTGAACTAACACCAAATTCCTTCTAATATTCCTGCTCAATATAGATTTGAAAGTTAAATACCAATACAAAACTTTCAAGGAAGATACTGCCATTATATCTTTAAAACTGCTGCAAGATGATCTCCATAAGGTGACTGTGAATCCAGCACAATAAAGCTTTCAGCAGAAATTTTTAGACATTCACTATTTCCTCATTAACAATGTTAATAAAATAATAATCTTTTATTATTAATTTACAGTGATAATATTTATTTAATAAAATTAGCTAAATGGGCAAAGAAGAATTAAATTTTTATTATGCCCTGCTATTAAAATTAATATCTATACTTGAGAAAATTAATGTACTCCCCTAAACAAAGGATGGAGAGTACATGTTTAGCTAAATTTTTATTAATTATACTATATTTATAATGCAATATTAATTCATATTAGGGATACTTTATTTGGAATTAAAAGTTTTGACGTACTTTTTATTATACGGTCCAAAATAATGCAGCAGACCTGAAACACGTTAAGAAAAAAAAGGTTGATATTCATGAATTATATACATTTCAATGTTCAATACATATATTTAAACATATCTGAAAAATATTCACATATTAGATACAGTAATTTTACACCAATAGCAATTTTAAGTAGCTGTAGTATACAGATACTCAAATTAGAATATCATGGTCCCACATTAACTGTGGCTAATTTTAGCACAATACAATGTGAGGTGCATAGCAAAACACAAGTTAATACCTATATTACCGGAAGGTAAAAGGAGCTCTAGTAGAGTAGAACCCCCAGTTCATTAGGATCTCTAATTTAGATTTCCCTTTTATATAGACTAAAAATATGGTAGTCCATTAATTTCAAAAGAAGCTTGTGTTTTTTCATGCATGGAATTTCAATGAGCTCTGTATCACTTTTATTAAGGATAAATATCAGTGAATTTTAGAGAAAAGGATCTGGGATGGGTAATGGAACAAAAGGTTCATAATACATATCAAGTCACCATATTAAAGTCTTAGTTTGATATTAAGTACAAGGGATGTGATTTTTTTAACAATGAATAGGTACCAACCTCCTGTGAACATAATGTAAAATAATGGTTAGAGCAATTATAATTTTTCAATATTGTTTTTCTTTGACAATAATAAAAACTTTATATATATATATATACTCATGTATGAATAATTTACATTGTACAAGTTTTTGAAGCTGTTTTAAAGCTAATATATCTGATATTTTACAGGTGCATTTCTTAAAATTTTTTAACTCGCAATTTAGATTTTTCAAATATTTCAGCTTTTTAAAATCCTTTTACTTGCAAGTACAGGGACTCTAAAAGCAGTTTGCATACCTATTCAAGTACTGATAATATCAGAATATTAGTTTAAAACAGATATAATTAACAAAATTCTCCCTTCTAACTAAAGAGCATAAAATTTATATTTCTTACCTTCCCAACAGTAGGATCTCGCACTTTCCCTTTAATGTCCACAGTGTCAAAGGAACATATAACAAGGTATGATAAAATACCTAGAGTATAAAAAATTACAAAATTTCAATTAAAAAAAAAAAAGAAAGGTTTCTGTCAATAACTTAAAAGAGTATAATCTGTTCTACCAAAATTAGCAACTTAAATAACCAGTCAGTTAATATTTACTGCAGACCTGATTATTACTAACTATGAATGACCTGTTTTGCTCTTGAAATTGCTCCTTTCTGCTACACAATGACTAACTAGCCAAGGATATGGTTGTGAAAGGGAGGGTAGAATTTCTCATCAGGGCCATCTCGAGTACTTTTAATGTGCAAATAATATCTCATTTGTTACAATAGAGTGCTGCTAGAACAGTTGAAACTTAACACCAAAGCCTTTGAGTTATGAGCCTAGTGCATTATGGCACTTTGCATCAGTTTAAAATAGATAAAGTTATGAACATCCCATCACTCTGAATGTCTCAAAAATAATTTTCAATGTTATTCAAACTGCTTTAACTGAATATTGCTTCCAACCCTACAAATTTATTACTTCAATCAGCAGACACTTTTACGTCGATTTTAGTTTTTGAGGAAAAATTGTCTTGAGCCGGGTGGGATACGAACCCACGACCTCCTGATAACATGTCAGGTGCTCTGGACCACTGAGCTACCGGCCGCCGATCAAGATTTCATCTAACTAGCGCTATGAACATTCCTTCTATGTTTCCCGTTGGCGCTTTTTTGCCGACAATATTTCTAGCCACAAGCGGCACCTATATTGCCCAATAGATGAAAGCATATACGATAAGTATGCAGATATAGTTAATTAATGAAATGACTTCATTAACGAAATAACTCATCAGAGTTAACTCGACAGATATTCACATCAATCAGCAGACACTTTTACGTCGATTTTAGTTTTTTCCTCAAAAACTAAAATCGACGTAAAAGTGTCTGCTGATTGATGTGAATATCTGTCGAGTTAACTCTGATGAGTTATTTCATTAATGAAGTCATTTCATTAATTAACCATAAATTTATTACTACCCACTGCATTAAACTAGAGAGAAGCAAACTGCTTCATAGGCTGCTCATCCCAACCATAAAGCATTAATGAATAGACTTTTTTAAGCCTGTAAGCACAACACAGGAGCCCAGATTTTTGCCTACCAATAAAATTTTGATATGTTTCCAACAACACATAGTTATTTACAGCTATAAAACTAATGTGAAAAAGTTGCCATAACATATGGAGCACAGTCAAAAGCCTATTCTAAACACAGATGATAATGGTAAGTATGAAAGGGAATAACACTAAGTTGTATAAAATTACATCATTAGTTTCTCTTCCAACAGGTCTGAAACTATTTCTGCCATATCAAAAATTCTGCATCATTTTTTGGAAGATTCTAATTTATTATTTGATGTGATAATAAATTTTATTTGTCCTAACTTTAATCCAATTATGGTGTGCATAGAATGCTGTTGAGGTGTGTGCATGCAGCCCATAGTTTGTACATTCATACTATAAAGGTTTATTGCAAAATAACTTGACTACGCACGATTAAAACCAGGGACAAAATTGCAGACAAAACATTATGGCACTGCTGATTGACATCAGTGTGGTCATGACTTTCTGGAAATAACCCTACTTTTCTAATTGGGAAATTAATATGGATGACAGTATGTTGTAGATAGATGAAGAAACGAGGAGACAAATGCTTTCATTTTGTAAAGTTTCTGTGTCAAAGCTGACTGACAGAATAAAAAAACTAGTTCTTAAGATAGCATTTTTTTTTTTAAATCTCTTGACTATTATAACTCGATGAAGATTTTACTCTTGACTACTGTTTTTATATTGAGAATGATTTAACCTCTTGACCATTATGACTCTAATCGAACTGATGAATTTGATATTTATCTCCTGAGGCAGCACCCTGCTACAAGAGTCAGACATGACTTGTAACACTCCAAAATGTATGTTTTAAGCTGCTGGATAGCTCGGGAACCAGGCAATTTCTCTTGCCAATTAAATGAGGGTCCTTTATTATTAGTAACACTGCTGCAGAGAAGAACTTAAATTAGTGATTGTCAATATAAACTTCAATCAAATCTTAATAAACTCTGCTCAAGAGAAAAAATAAGAAGTCAAAACTATTTCATAAAACAAATAATGTTTATTCAAAAAATCTAGACTCACCAAGAACCTTTTCATTACAAAAGCAATTCACAAAAAAAAAAAACTAAACTTCTCACAGTAACTAACTTTCTCACTAACACTGACTGCTCAACTGACTCTACAAATGTCTCTGAGCTCCTATGGCCTCCATCTCTAACTCACTGCTCTGTGACCTAACATCACTTACTATACATCATGCGTGCAAACTAACATGTACATAGCACACTGGTAGGTCACTTTGCATAATATGATGAACGTGTGCTCATGCTAGCTATGATGCAAGAGGCAGGGGGTGTCCTTCCATGCACATTAACGGCTGTAATCAAAAATTGGCGTTGCACGTGTGCAACTCCTCTTACGGTATGGGCAAGGAGAAATGATGATTCATCTGAAATATAAGGCCACAAAATAATATTTATAATGTAATAAAAAAGTAAAACTGGTTAAGGAAAAGTAAAAGTGAATGGGTAAACTATCACAGACTGATCCTATATAACTGTAAATTTCCATATAAAAGTTTGTGAGAGAAGTGAGAGCTCAGCAGAGAGTACTAACATCTACGCCTTATGTAAAGTTTTAATTTACCTTTGAAATACAACAATATGTAAAAAGTATCTTCTTACATCTTGCTTTCAGTTATGACTAGAAATATATATAAACAAGACTGTCTGTAGCAGTTAGATTTGCAATAATAATGCCACAGAACTACCATATGCAGTTGTCCTAAGAAATTTCAGCAACTTAGAAGATAGATTAGAAGAGATAGTCTATATCAGGTTGCCCAACTAGTGGCCAGCAGGCCTTAGGCTGCCCTCAAGTGGTTCTTCCTTGATTGTATTTGAGAGGATAAATTCACCACTACAAAGTAGAATTTGCTAACACATTTACAAAATATAGACAACTGAAACTATAGGGACATCATATATAAATATATACAAGTCATGACACAAGAGCTGTTCAGTTTGTTTTGTACAGAAAAAGGGATAGATCTAAGGAAAGAGGCCAACATGTCCCCCTGCCCCATTTGAGAATGCTAGTAAGGATAAGAGAGGCAAAAAATATATATAACTTAATGGTAGCTAGGCATAAACTGGAAGGAGAGCTGTGTACCAATCCCTAGTGATGATGCACAGAACCGGCCAGGTCTAGCACCTAATGTCCGACCCCGCCTTCTCACGGTGCAGGCTGTTAGTACCTTTCAAAAAAGATATTCTCTTATAGAAGGGAACAGAAGGGAGGGTTGTCAGTTCAGTATGGCCTACTGATCTGGTCATCTATGGCCACTTTTTTCTTTTTTTTTCAACCCTGCTGAGGAGTGGTCAACTTCACAGGATCCTGGTGCTGACCATTTATACCTACTAGACTGGACTTGTTTATGGATTTGAGCTTGATTATGGATCATGGACTTGCTGCACTGGTGGGCTTCTGTTTAGGGAGAATCTGCCACTGTGTTTCTGTTTGCTTCTGGGTTGCCATCCCTAAGTGAACAGAGGCATGGATACTTTATATCAGTTGGTGGATAACCCTGATCAGAGGACATCGCAGGTACCTCAACCTCACTTAGCTAGTTGGGCATCGTCAATCCTAAACTGGAGTAATGTCTCTCAGGCAGGCCATATGGCTCTTGAAAAAGTCCACTTGAAAAGGTGGTGCCTGAAGTTCCTACCAGCATCTGTGACTTCAGCCTTTAGCGGAGGAGGAACAGGTCTTTGCCACATGCCTGCAATCAGGGGGCTGTTTGATATTGTTGGCCCTACCAATCTCAATACACCTAGATATTCTAGGCTTGCAAGAGACCAGATGGACAGGTAAAGGTGAGATACTTAAAAATAACTTTAAATTTCTTTTTACAGGGAGGGAGGATGGAAAGCATCACCAAGGGGTGGGTCTGCTGCTCAGCAGACATGCTAGTGATGCTCTTCTAGGATATGAGTACATTAATGAAAGGTTTCTTACAGCAAAATTTCAGACAAGCATTAAAGACTTGAATGTTATCTGCTGTTATGCCCCCACTGAGGATGCTGATGAGGATGAGAAGGATAGGTTTTACAGACAACTTCAGGATATTTTGAATTCTGTCAAGAAAGGAGATATTACCCTTGTTCTAGGTGACTTCAATGCCAAAGTTGGTACTGACTCTGACCTTTGGGGAGGGGTGATAGGCCCTTTTGGTATTGGTAGCTGCAATGGCAATGGGCAACGTCTCCTACAGGTAAGTAAACTCAATGGTTTCAGAATAACTAACACATATTACAAACACTGCGACATACATAAATACACATGGGTTTCACCTGATGGGCTGCATAGAAATATGATTGATTATATATTAATTAACAGCAAATGGGCTAGTTCTGTTAGGAATACCAGGGCATATAGGGGAGCTGAAATTGGATCTGACCATTACCTTGTTAAAAGTGTCTTGCAACTTAAACTTAAAAAGTGTTGTGCTAAATTTAAAAAAATTACCTTTAATACTGAAGCTCTGAAAGACCCTGTTATAGCTAAGGCTTACCATGATAGGTTACTTAGTCATTATGACAGTCATGGTTTGCTTAATACTGAAGTTGAGGAAGAATGGGGCCATTTTAAGCAGGCTTTTTTGGAAACTAACAATACCCTTTTAGGAAAAAAGGAGCAGAGGAGGCAGAATTATTTAAGTAATAAGGCACTTCAGCTTATTTCAGAAAGAAGGAACTGCAGGAATGTCCTTAATCAGTACCCTACTAGTCCTAATAGAAAGGATTACAGAGAGCTTAATAAATGTGTAAAGGATCAGTTAGCTACTGATAAGAATCTTTGGCTTGATGGCTTGGCTGACAAAGCTGAGGAAGCAGTTAGGCAGCACAACAGCAGAGAGCTGTACCAGATAGTTAATGTTTTATCTGGTAGAAAACGGACAGGCATACAAGGATTGTAGGATAAACAAGGTAAGGTTATAGAAGGGGAGGATTCTGTCAGGGCTAGGTGGGCTGAGCATTTCAGTGATGTTCTAAACAATGTGGTTAGTTCTACTCCCATTGTTTGTAATGATGATAGATGCATTGGCGGCTTTAATGTTGACCCTATAACACAATCTGAATTTATTTTGGCTATTTCTAAACTTAAACTTCATAAATCCCCAGGGGTAGATGAAATTACTACAGAAATGCTTAGAGATGGGAATGTTTCGGTTACCACTTGGATGACTGAAATTTTGAATAACTTTTATGATAAAGACATGGATCCTAAAGATTTTACCTGAGCTATTATCCCTATTTTCAAAAAAGGTGATCGCAGTTCTTGTGATAACTATAGGGGTATCAGCCTACTCTCTGTTCCAGGTAAAGTTCTTTCCATGATTGTGCTTAATAGAATTAAGAATCTGGTTGACAGTCAATTGCGTGATGAGCAATGTGGATTCAAAAGTAGCAGGGGATGTGTAGATCAGATATTTTCACTTAGGCAGATTCTTGAGAAATGTTTAAGAGTTTCAGAAACCTTTGGTTGCTAGCTTTGATGATTTCAAAAAGGCTTTCGACTCTGTTGATCGTCATAATTTGTGGTTGATTGTGAAATCGTATGGTATACCTGACAAGTTAGTTAACATAATGAAAGCTCTCTATAATAACACTGAGTCGTGTGTGAGAGTTGGTAAGTTTTGTAGCAATTGGTTTAGCATTACTTCTGGTGTTCGACAAGGGTGCATTTTGTCTCCTTTTCTCTGTAGCTTGGTTATTGATTATGTTATGCGAAATTCACTTCAAGGGAAAGATTTTGGCCTTAAATGGGCTGGAGATACGAAAATTTCTGATTCAGATTATGCTGATGATTTAGCCCTTTTGGCAAATGATGTTGATGAGATGAACTCTTTCATTCGAGCTGTTGATGAAACTGGTAGTAGAGTAGGTTTGGTTATAAACAGAGAGAAAACTAAAGTGATGAAAATTGGTCAGGCAGGCTGTGATTCAGTTCATCTGAATGGTTGCAGTCTTGAGCAGGTGTCACAGTTTAATTACCTTGGGAGCTATGTAACAGATACTGGTGATGTGCGGCATGAGATTAACAGACGAATACGGATTGCTGCCGGGACTCTTAAGAATCTATGGAGATTGTGGAGAAATAGGCATATACACCTAAAGACTAAAATTAGACTGTATAATAGTTTGATTCTTTCTAGGGTTAGTTATGGTAGTGAAACTTGGACGCTGTGTAAACAAGATAACAGGAAACTAGATGCTTTTGATTCTAGATGCTTACATAGTATCTTGGGTATTAGGTGGTTTAACTTTGTAATAATGATGAGGTTAGGCAAAGGAGTCTGCAACCTCCTTTAAGCAGCATATTGTGCAGAGAGAGACTCCGCTGGTTTGGCCATGTTGCCCGTATGGATAATTACAGATTGGCGAATAGGGTTATGAACAGTGTGCCTAGAAGCCTCAGAAGGAGGGGGAGACCTAGGATGCGGTGGGCAGACAATGTCAAACAGGACCTTGTTAGAATTGGTGTGCAGTGGCCGGATGCAGCAGATGTAGCTTAGGACAGATATGCTTGGAGAATTAAACTGCGCAGTCTGGTTGGACCTCCATAGCCCATGGCTGCTTGAGGATGATGATGATGAATTAAAAATAACCTAAAATTCTCTGTCATTGCGAAATAAAATTTTATCCTTCAAACTATTCGCATATTAAAAGTTTTTAAGAGAAAATTCAGAAGCTTTTCAAAGCAAGGACAATGCTCAGTCTTCAGTGAAGTGACACTATATGGTGACATTAGGGCTATTGAGAGCTTCTTTTTGAATGTTGTGAAGGGCGATCCCAGTGTCTCCTGCAACCGAGAATTTTTAGGCTATTTTTAATTAATTTCTGAGCAAGGTCCTTTTAATTGTACAAACTTATTTTCATACATTTTCCACGAAATCTTTTATGCACCTCTAAAATGGAAGGAGAAATGTTACCATCTTATATTTTCTAGATTCAGGCCTGTATATAACAAATACACAAAATTATGCTAAAATTAAATACAAATAAACATTATATTGTAGTAATGTTTTTGTATTTTACATGTAATATACATACATGCAATTTTTGTTCATTTGCTTGTTAGAAAATAATTAATATCTTCATTTTTATACACCTTGAAGCAAAAGTGAAGTTAAAATTTACAACTCTATTCTTTATTTCCTGTGAATAGCGAACCAAAGAAAATTTTATTATTTTTGCAGTAACATATTGCATAAAAGAAATAATTAGTAGTAGTGATCTGATCATAATTTGGAATAGAAGTCTTTTTCATAACTGTTCATGGAATAAATGCAGTAAGTAGCAGGTACTTAATACTTTATATCACCATTCTAAATCACATTTGTAGCTAATTTGTTCTAATAATAATAAATAAAGATTTATTCATTTATAAAATAAATAAATAAATACCCCCTCAAGCAGCTGCTTGCCACAGAGGTCTGACAGGAGCCTGTCAGTTTATATACCACAGTAGATCTGAGAGGATGGCAAGACCTCAGCAGAAAAACGACACACACATCCATGCCTAATCCGGGGCTCGAACCCAGGTCCCGTACTTCAAAAATCATTGCAAAAGCAGATTAAATTACAGATACATATTTCATTTTCTACAATGAAGCCCACAGATAAATGCCTAAGGTACAATGTGGATGAGAGTAGGTATCCATATACAATGCTGTTCTCAAGTGGTCAGTAGCAGGCTTAAATTATAACTGTTAAAAATAATAAAAATGGAAATAGTGAAACTGAGGAGAACTGAACTGAATGATTTTCCCCACATTTGTCACAGGAAATTATTATTACCAATAAACTTTTCTTCTTCTACACACATATTTAAAAGCATAAGATTTAATAAAAATAATGCTGAATTTCATTACCTGATATAAAAGAGCATCTGTCATTCTCATCAGGAAATTCTGAAGAACACAGAATGATAATGCTTCTGCTAAAAGCTGCAACAGTTTGTGGCTGATCCATGATTCTATAGAAACACAGTAAAAGAATATCATGAACTACATTAAAAACAAAAAAAATTACAACACAATAAAAAGAGCAGTGTTTTTTAAATTAAAAACCTACTATTCAATTATTCCTATATTTCATGAAATGTAAATTAGTATGTTATCTTTGGAGCAGTATTTTAACTAAAGCCAGAAATATGATGAGGATAGCTACTGGAAACTTTAAGATATTAACACAAACTTTTGTACATTTATACATTTGGATTTCCCAAGTATGCTGCTGAGCAGTGGCACAACTGCTTATACAAAATTTACAATGCTATGTCCCAGTGGCGAGCACACTTGTATACTGATCAAAGGTACCAGGGCGAGCCCTGGGTAAGGCATAGATGTTTGTCTTTCTGCTTGGATCTAACCTTCCTCACAGATCTTGTCTATGGAGTATTAAATAGACAGGATTCTGCCAGACCACAGTGGCAAGCAGCTGCTTGAGAGGTAATTTATTTCATTGAATTTTAACAGTCACCAAAAATTTCCATTAGCTGCATTATTTGATTTTGGTGATTTTATTTGATAATAGGGATACAAAAAAGTGAATACTTCATTTTAAATAAAATTTAACAACTGATGACCTGAAAAGTTAAATACTGTAGTTGAATTCTTAAAACCTATAAACTATACTGCTTACAATATATTTTAAATAATGGTGTACGAGGATTTTAGTGATGGCCCACAATTATTTATTAAAAGCAAAAATTAATCATAAAAATTATGACAACTCATAAAAATATAAATTTTTCATAAATTTATTAAACTGATTCCTTTTTGCTATTAATTAGATGTAGCATTTTGAGTATATGCAGAATTTTGAATATATTTTTGCACGAAATTTTTTTAATTTATAAGGAGTCTTGCAATATTAACTTCACATCAAAAATTATTATTCATTCATAAAAATATTAACCATTCAGGCAGTTTAGGATATGAACCTCTGAAGTGCAGGAAAGAAATGTGTGGTAATTAAAGAAAATTACTTTTGACTCAGATTTTCTGCTTGCTACCTTTAATATAAGTTTAGTTAAACTAAAAAACAGTTTTTCTCAGAGATCTCAGTGGTTGGAAACATTAAAATGAAAATTCTAAATATCTTTATAATGATCAATCATCATCTGGAAAAAATAAAACTGTCCTTTGTCCATAGTTTAGTTTTTTTTTTTCTTTTATAGAATAAGGTAGTAGCATTTATTTCCACTCATAATCCATACATATTATACATATCACAAAATTTCATATAGTGGAAACACAAATACACAAAACCAACAAAAATAGAGCAAGAAAAATAAAAACCACACATATAATTTTAGTTATTACATGCCAAAACCAAGGGGCTAAACTTCCCTGTCCAGGTTCTGTTTTAATTGCAACATCATATTAAAACTCTAGGCAACAAATAATGGGTATAACAATCAATTCTTAATATTACTTGATACATCAATAATAATAGAAAGGGTATTCATTAATTATAAATAAAAGATTTAAAGGATTGACTATAAAATAGGATTCATAACAGTTAATATATGTGTATGTAATTTCTTTTTGAAGACAATTTGTTTTCATCTTTCATATCCAGTGGTAAAGAATTATAAAATTTTGGTGCCAAATAAGTGAAGTGCCTCTGGAGAATATTTTTCTTTGCCAACAGTATTTCAAACATCACTCCTTTCATTCGTAAATTGCATTCAATGCGTTTACTCTCTACGCATTGCTTATTTTGATATAAAAACAATAGAATTTTGTATATATATTTCTAATATGATAAAAATTAAATAAAGTAGAAAAATTAACATTGAACACTAACTTAAATATTTTTTTATGTACCATAAATAAATTATATAAATTAATATCATAATCACCTTTCCAACTGCACAAACTATGCTGTATATTAGAGTAAACCCAGGCATAATATAGTACTGTTAAAAATTTCTTATCTGCTATTTTTTGAATACGATAAAATTTAAACAATATGTACCTTAACCACTTTGTTATCTTTATTTTCATGATTCCTCCATTTTAAAGAAGAATCCATTTCAACCCCCAAATAATTGCAATTATATACTCATTCTAATTTAGGGCATATACAATTGTGATTATGAAGGCAATTAACATCGTGATATTTGATTTCTATTAGAGTATCTGTTTTAAGCAATTCAGAATAAAGAAATTTACTTTTATTAATATTCAAATTTAATTTATTCAAA
Source organism: Ryuthela nishihirai (assembly GCA_038380435.1). Lineage (NCBI taxonomy): Eukaryota > Metazoa > Arthropoda > Arachnida > Araneae > Heptathelidae > Ryuthela > Ryuthela nishihirai. Next base: position 38,934,903 of record JAWZYU010000034.1, on the reverse strand, counting down.
ACTAGCCACCTATGTATTTTTAAAAGATCATTTTCTACATTTGTTTCTATTTCTAAAATAGTATCTGCTGTATAAACTACTGCAATATCATTGGCATAACATATTAATGATCCTCTTAAATGTAAATCACATAAGTCATTAATGTAAATAAGGAACAAGATGTGACCCAATACAGAGCCTTGAGGTACACCTTTCTTAATTTTCCTAAAAGAACTTATTTCCCTATTCATTTTTACCACCTGACTTCTTGTTAAAAGGTAGCTTTTAAACCAGTTATGAATATGTCCTCTTATACCACTGGCAAAGTTTTTTTAACAGCATTTCCTGATCCACTGTATCGAAAGCTTTTTGTAAATTAGGTATTGCACTTAATTAAATATTAGCTGCATTTTCTTAATTATTCTCACTCTAAGGAATTGAGTATGACTGATATTTGAAAAGATTTTGACTTGTACACTGACAAATGATGATAGTCAATGGTTGTGCAAATCTCTTAATCCCATTTCCTTTCACACAACAGGTGACCCTGATCTATACTGATGGATAACAGCTTAACTGCAATCAAGGATTGCCTCAGTGAATATCTCTCCCAGCTGTGGCAGGAAACACTTTAAGAAAAATTACAGGAGAGGTCCACAGTGCAGTAATTAAAATCTTTAATTCTAAATGACACTTTTAAATGTTTTTAAGCACTTCAACAAATGTTTTATGCTATCAAGTATCAAAAGTTATTATGGAGTTTTTGCGTACCATACTGTAGAGAATGGGTAGCGACTCATTAACATCCCGGAAGCTCATTTCACTATCCATCCTCTACAGTATGGTACGCAAAATCTCCTTAATAACTTTTGATATTTGATAACATAAAACATTTGTTAAGTGCTTAAAAACATTTAACAGTATCATAGAGAATTAAAGATTTTAATTTAATTTTAAGTGCTTTAAACCTAGTTCTGCTTAGTATCATATTAGATTAACAGATTTGGAGGCTACTAGAGCAATTGACTCAGATAGCAGTTTTGAAAACATTTTCTTAGTAAGTGGATGTGTATATCTCAGTATCACTTACTAATTGTAGCTACTTTTCTAAAATGGAGATACATGTTATTTTGGAGGCATTTCATGATTACATTTAGCATTGTGAATAAATATGTTATTTTTGAAACATACAATCAACTACAGTAAGCTCTTGCTATTCGTGAGGGTTATGCTATTGGAACATACTATGGACCAATGAATTGTTGGGTTGTTTTACCTCTGAGCAACACTTTTTTTTTGCACATAATGGGCTAAATGGACGTCACAAGGACCCCAAGAATGTTGAAGGAAGGGTGGACCCACTAGGATAACTGTTAGGATGCAGACAGTTGGTAACCTCCTGTCAAGGCCATCAAGAGTGTTCTTTAATGTGCACAGGGTATGGCTCTTCTGCACGTGTGGCCACGACTTAACATCCCATCCAATGAATGGCAGCTTTTCCAAGCCCATTGGTATCTCCTTTCTGACCAAGGGTAGGGTGGGAGTTTAGAAGAGATAAATCTCATTGCTGGAACAGATAGGACTTTAACCTGGGAACTACAGATTACAAGCCTGGCTACTACCGACTGCACCAATCATGACTCAAGAATGTATGGGAAATAGCACATTGTTTCCATTCTCAGAGGGAGAAGTAAAAAAAGATTCATGGTTCACAAATGTTGTGACAAAAACAATACATATTAAAAAAATAAGCATGTTACACAATTGCATTAAATATAACTATTAAAATAATGTAAAGCTGATTAAAGAATCTACTTTAATGATGATGATTTTAAAAGATTAGATATCCAAGATCTGACAGAGCAGTAAGGATTAGCTCAGTTTGCATGCACCAGGCTCATAATCTATAGTTCCCAGGTTTGGGCCTAAATGGGTCAGCATTGAGATTAATCTCTGCTAAACCCTTACCTTCAGTCAGAAAGAGGACACCAATGGGCTTGGAAAGGCCATTGGATAAGTCACTAAGTTGTTCTGTGTGCAGGAGAGCCATACTCTGTGTTAAATAACACACTTGATGGCCCTGACTGGAGGCTACCATCCACCTCCTAAAAGCTGTCCAATGGGTTCCTTTTCATCATCCTTCTCCAAGCCCTTGTAGCCTGGCCATTTAGCTCATTGTGCACAAAAAGTGCCCTCTCAGAGGTAAAACAACCCAATCCTTATTGATAGAAGCAGAAATATTAATTTGCATCCAGCAACATTTGTCTTTTGTCTGATGGGAGAAATATTTAGCAATTAACAAAACAAAAAGGTATTTTACATTTCACTATGGGACTTATCATTGCCATGGCAATTTATATTATCTTGGTTAGCTCTAAGATGAACCAGAGACAAATCAGTATGACAGACTTGTGAAAAATAATGTTTCATCAAACCTATGTAAATAACTATGAGACACAACCTGAAATGCTGTTGACATTTGACTACAGTGCAGACAACAAAGTTTAGTTTGGTTGTTTGGGATTTTATGGTGCAAGACAATGAAGACCATGTTGCACCAAATAAGATTCCAATAAAATAAAGAAGTAAAAGACATGCAAACCCACAACCAAAGTTAAAAGCAACACACAAACTGTAAAGGATACCACAGAAACAAAGAGTGTATAATAAAGATGAATATAAAAACAGGAATAAAAAGAACCAAGAATATAAGTCAGCAATCAACAATGGGTGTTAGGAGCCATTTAAAATCAGAAACAAGTGTAAAATATAGAAAACAAAGTGCAAATATTATAAATGGTTAAAATATCCTGTATAACATAAAAAATCCAAAACTAGATTAAAAATAAACATCAAATAAAAGGTGTCTGAGTGCAAAGGGTTTGGATGGTAAATAATAACTAAAATAAATATGACATTTGCAGTTAAAAAAGCTGGACACGATTAAAATATGTTTGATCGTTAAAATGGTGTCACAAAACACACACTTAGGTTCGTTATCTGCCCATAGCAGAAACGAATGCATGATAAATGAATGACCTAAGCAAAGACGAGAAATTACAACTTCCCCCTTGGATTCTTGCTAAAAGATGACTGCCAAAGTTTGACTATAGGCTTGACCTTGAAAAGATTATAACCAACTTGTTCAGAACAAGGTCTCTGCCACTATGCCTGGAGCTTGGTTGAAAAACACTGTCAGAAGTCCATGTATGGAATCAGTAATGGAGAGGAGTCAGACAGGGGCATGGCCAACTTGGCAGCAGAATCTGCTAAATCAGATAACAAAGTGGTTAGTTGCTTGGAAATTTATGCTGCAAGAGTAAATTATGCTAAAGTACACCAAACAAGTTAAAAGGGAACAACAAAGTTAAAATCATGGAACCCCACAACCAAGATTTAACCCTTTCACGACCAAGGGAAACATTTTTCCCATTTTAAAATTGGTGATTGTCATATTTAATTATAACCTTATCTGCATTTTTTATACAGAATGTCAAAACAGAACGTATGCCGAACGCAATTACGCAAACGGGAACGTTTAGAAAAAAAAAACAGAACTGTCAGGACGCATAATATATGTACTATGTGCAATGTCCATCTTTGCCTCACTACCAAAAGAAATTGCTTCGCAGAATATCATAATTAGCACATCATTTTGTATAGTAATTTTATTTCATAATTTTGTATTATTTTAGTTAACATTTTGCTCTAATAAACCAATAAATAAAAGACATTGCATAATAAACCTAACTATAATTTGTGTTACCTTTATAGTCCATTGGGAAAAATATTTCCCATAAAATTCCAAAAAAACTACACACTGTTATGTATTTTTCTTATGATTTTTATTTATTTTACGTCTAAACAAACTAAAATAAACAGTTACATACTAATATTTACTCTTAGAAACCTTATGGTCCTGAAAGGGTTAAAAAGCAAGACCAGAAAATTAACAAAAATTATAAAGACAGAAATTGTATATAATATATATGAAACAGAAAAGATCAAAACAATAATAAAGTTACATACAATGATGGAATCAAATAACCATGGGTGTAAATAATTCAGGTAAAAATCAAGAACAATAATATGCCAATAAAAATATTACTCAAATTAATTAAAAAAAATTACACAAAAATGAAATGCAATATGAGGCATTGAACAAATTTTGTTGTTAGCATTATGACAATGTATCTACTGAAATAACCTTTAAATATTCCCACTATTGAGAGAAGGAAGTTAATCTGTACAGACTCTGAATAACCATGGCCAGAATAATAAGCACACATAAAAAAAAAATTACCTGCAAATAGCCGAAACTATGAAGTGAAAACTTGAATAGCAAGGGCCTACTACACTTCATTTGAAAAAGAACTATTTTACTTACGATTTCACAAAAATTTCCATTGGCATTATTCCATATTCATGCAGCTTCCAAATAAGTTCCAATGGCATATAACGCTAAAGAAAGAAAAAAAAAAAAATCATTTTTCTATCAGAAAACAAACACATACAGATATAAGGGCTGTTCACATTGGGTGATCCACTGATTCTGGACCCCTCCCCCCCCTACAATGATTAAAATATGCAAATATTATGGTTCTGTTTATAAGGAAAAAATGAGGCACTTTTAAAAAATATATATATTCATAATGCAAAACTAATCAGTTAAGAGAAGCAAAGATTATATGTTTTAAATAATACAAACATTATTAACTGATAATAGAAATAAAAAAAGAGTATTAAATCATTTAATTTATATAGGAAATTTTTTAATTTTAGTTTAATGCCTATAATAAATTTTGCACAAATAAACAAACTTAAATTTCAACTTTTTTTTGCAATTGCTTTCATATATTATAGACCATTTGCTATTATGTTGTAGCAAAATGCAAATAGTCTTTAATATACTTGGTGTTTTGCTTCCACTATTCACACATTACTTTTACAATTTTATACACATAAACACACCAAAACAATGAAACAAATTTTGGATAACTTTGATGCTAAAAGAGTTTCTTTTAGCTTCAAACCTCTGAATCATGAATGCATATTTAAACATTTCCATGATTTGCCTAAGCTATTTCAGGTTGCCAGTTTAACAGAACGTTTTGTTTGTTTAGGAGTTATATTGATAAAGTTAAGGTCAGTGTTGAAAGAAAAACCCAAGTTCATGTGAGGGCTTTATATATATATAAAGTACAATGCTGATGAGCTGAGAATGTATCATGGGTATAAAATGTGACATGTGCATTTATACTTAGTGCATTCATCCATAGCAGAAGGTGGGTAATTCTAGACCTCTATCAAGAATGAATCACTCAATTACAAAGAGATATCTTCATTATACAAGAATTTTCTTCACAAATCAAAATTAAAAGTAATAAAATACTTAGTTCATTATAGCAAAAAATTCATAATTCAGGGAATGGGTATATTTGCAATAATTTGTGATTAGGCTGTTTCTTATTTTAGTATCCTACAACTAAAAAGAATACCTACTTCAAATTCCACAAAGTTTAATCATTAGCCATCTTCTCTCTATTAAAGCTTAACCATAATATTTAAAGCAAACATATTTAAGTTCATATTTTCCACACTACACAGCCAAGCTCATTTTGTAGTGGATCATGAAGCAATAAACACTACTACAATCAATCCAAGCAATCTGTGCAATCCAGCACTTCAAGATACCTTTACTGTGAGGCAAAGTGCTACTCAGTGAATGAACATATTGTGGTAGTTAATATGAAAATAGTATCTAATTCTTCACTACTGTGGCTGACAGGAAAACCAATCATTTACTGTTTAGAACGATGTTTGAAATTTTACAGTTGATTGGTGTTTCTGCACACCTGAGCTTTTGGAGCCAATATCTGAACATTACAATACATGAATACTTTATCCATACATAAAAGTAATTCATAACCACAGTCGTATCAGAATAATATGACCATGTATGGTCATATTATTCTGATACAACTGTGGTATGCATTGATTCCACCTACCCTATATATATACTGGATTATTCCACCTACTATACATATACTATTGTAGGTGGTCATATTATTCTGATATGACTGTGTATATTTTATATGCAATGAATAAATACATACTTACTTCTGTGCATACCGCTTTATAAAATTCGACATAATTGAAGTTCCAGTCCATTAAAGACTTTACAATAATAAAAGTGCTTTTGAGATGATTCTGAAAAGAAGTGTGACATTGTTTAAAAAATATAACAATATTTGGTACATAAATGAATCACTTAATAATTGTTGATTCTTTCAAGAATTTTATACTATATATACATGAAAGAACCAAAACAATATGATCACCTGCTTAATGATGTTGGTCCTCCATGTGCTGCCAAAACAGCTGTTACCCAGTGAGGCATGCTTGCTACCTGATTTCTAAAGGTGTCTTGTGGTATCTGGTACCAACACGTTACTAGCAGATCCTTTTAACTTTTGTAAGTTACCTGGTTGAGCCGCCACAGATCGGATATACTGTTCCAACACAAACCACAGATGCCTGATTGGATTGATGTTTAGGGAATTTGGAGGCCAGAACAAAACCTAGAACTCTTCCTCAAGTTCTGCAAACCATTTTCAAACAATCCGGGCAGTGTGGCATGTTATCCTGCTGAAAGAAGACAATACTAAAAGAGAATACCGTTGCCATGAGAGGATGTAAGGATGTTTAGGTAGGTGGTAGATGTCATAGTTTCCTACACATGTATGACTGGATTCAGGTTTTCCAGCAGAACATTGCCCAAAGCATTACACTTCCTCCACCAGCGTGTTTTCATCCCATGGTTCATCCTGGTGCCAACACTTCCCCAGGTAAATGACGTACATGTACTCCAGCCATCCACATTGTGCAACAGGAAACAAGATTCATCAGACCAGATGACCTTCCAATCATTAAAGGTCCAGTTTTGATGCTCGTGTGCCCATTGTAGGCACTTTTGATGGTGAACTGAGGTTAGCATGGCAGTGAGCAGCCTGCGGCTATGCAGCCCCATTTTCAGCAAGGTTCGATGTACTGTGTTGTGACACATTACTGCCACCACAACATTCAAATTATAGGCGAGTTGAACCACAGTATCCCTTCTGTTGACTCGTACCATACGGGATAGCCTTCGCTCATCTTTACCATCAATGAGCCAGGTCAGCCCACACCTTGCTGGTGGTGCGTGGTTTTTCCCTCTTCAGACCATGTTTTGAAAGTACTAACCATGGCTGACCATGAGCACCCCACAAGCCTTGCTGTCTTGGAAATGCTCTAAACCAGTCGTCTGGCCAATACAGTTTGGCCTTTGTCAAACTCACTTAAATCCACTGTCTTTCCCATCTGAAGAACAAGAATAACACCGATTAACAGAACTCAGTAGGTGTTATTTATACCTTTTCATGATCTTCACACATGCAGTTGCTTCGATTTACATAAAGATGCACTGGTCATAATGTTTTGGCTCTTCAGTATATTAAAGATCATAATCAAATCTATATAAATCTCGATTTTTCAACAATATTTGTTCAGTATTTAAATAGTTATGGAATTTGGAATATTTCACAACAGTAATGTGTCATAAGAATTTAAATCGGAAATTAATTAAAACATAATAAGTATTGATTAAAACCATTTAATAAAATATACATCTCGGAATACAAAATAAAGTTAGGAACATAGCATGAAGTTCGAGAGTTTGTAAAAGTTCACTGTAATGCCGTGGGTAAGAATATATCCATATGGCAGCCATTGGTGATATTATTAGTATCAAAAGGATTTTAATGAGACACCCACTTGAGAAAGCTGCAAAATTGGTCATGTGCATCACATGTGTACATAGTTCACCCCATAAAAGGAAGAAGAGAATTGAAAGCAACAGCCTGATTGCAACATTGAAGCTTCGAAGTTGCAGTCAGGTTAGTCGAAGTTATCAGGCGATATTCGATAGGCTGTATCAGCAGCCATAGATGTCCCCATAATGACCTGAATGGTAAACTGAATGTTGCATGAGGCACACCTGCACTCTAGGCAACCGTTACGTCGACTGCCATTGACTGCAAACCATCACAGCACCTGTCTGGCTGGGTGCCGAAGTCGTGCGAACTGGGGTCATGAATGGAACACTGTTGTGTTTGGTGATGAATGCCGTTTCTGTCTGGGTGCTGATGATCGATAGGTCCATGTATGGCAACAACCTGGCAAGAGGATGGATCCTGCCTTTGTTTGCGACTGGCACACCGCCCGTCAGCCAGGCATAATGGTATGGGGTACTATTGGATATGACAGCAGGTCACCTCTTGTCCGCATCATGGGAACACTGACAGCTGCACGATACATTAGCACGGTTCTGCAGTCTTTTTTCTACTGTTCCTGGGAGGCATGCAGTAGCCCATTTTCCAGCATGACAATGTCCGTGTACACATTGCTAGGGTCTCCAGACAATGTTTGCAACATGTTCAAATATTGCCATGGCCAGCACAATCCTCCAGATTTATCCCCAATAGAAAATCTGTGGAACCACATTGGGCGATGTGTGCAATCCTCTCACTGGCTGGCGCAGAATATTGATGAATTATAAGAGCAAGTCAACACTGCTTGGTGTGCAATTCCTCAGGAATCTGTCGACTGTATGACTCCATGCTGTATTGGTGCCTGTATTGCTGTTCATGGTGGTGCAACCACCTACTGAGGTAGTCATGTTGTGCTGCATTATCTCATCTTCTAACTGCTGTAAGTGGCCGCAAATTAAATCATGGTATGCCAATATGTATTGCTATGTGTGCGCTACATTTCACCGCTATCCCCTCACTCCTTCTGGGTGGGACAATTTCAATGTCGTGCAGTGTATATAAACTAATTTCAATTAAGGAGAGGGGCTCATCTTTTCTCCTTAAAAAAAATAAAAAGAAAATGGCATAATGGTGCCGTTGTGATCAAATCACAGTCAGTAATTCTTGATTATCCAAGGTTGGATCAAGTGGTTTGCAGTTTAACAGTGGCAAAAAGAATAACAGATTGTGCATGTGTAACCTTTTAGCCAATTTTTATCAAGCAATTTATGTGATGTTTTGTGTTCCTAAACAATTGTATTATTTTTATACTTTTGTATGAGAACTGTAGAATGGCTTCTTCTTATATGTCAATATTCATTAGAAATCTATGTTCCTAAACATTAGATGCAACTTTAACTAAAAAGTTTACATTAAATTTATTTTGCACCTTGTTTTCACTAGTTTTGTTTTACCTTCTCTCCCCCCCCCCCCTCCTCATCCACATTTGAAAGGTCCCAAAATACAAGTTATTGGAGTTGCTGAATATAATATTAAATGCAATTAAATTATTACATTATGACTAAATTTTACCAGATCACCATTTCTTTAATAAAAGTCCTAAATTCAACATATCATAACTGCCTGTAGTATTATACTTCCATAGGATCACTTCAATTGTCAAATATTTGCTTTCATATTTTTCCAACTGCAAACACTTAGGGTTTCTGCATACTGTGGATTAACCAGGATAATAGTGGGGGCAAGGTAAAACAAAACTAGTGAAAACATAGTGCAAAATGAATTTAATGTAAACTTATTTAGTCAAAATTACAGCTAATATTTGGGAACACATTTACCATTCCACAGTTCTACAATTTGCTCATTCTACAACTGTTTAGAAACATAAAACAACACATAAATTTCTTGATGAAAAATGGCCAAAAAAGTCACATATGTCTAGTCGATTATTATTTTTTACCACTGTTAAACTGCAAACCAGTTGATTCAACCCATAATATTCAAGAATTGACTGTATATAAATATGTCAATATTCATTAGTAATCTGTTGTTATATATGATATTACAATTCAGCTTTGAGATATAAAAACTATGCGTTTCTCACAAAAGCAAATAACTACTAGAAACATTTCACCTAGCACAGAAAGATCACTGGCATGGAAGATGGAATTAAATAAACTAAACAAAAAAAATAATGAATATGCTAGAAATTATGAGTGATAGAACAAGGTTGATTGAATTTAATTAATTGCTACAAGAAAATATTAAAAAGATGAACAAATTACAATCAAGAACAAATAAGTTAAAGACATCAGTGACATTCAAAGAATAGCAAGAGAGTAAATTTTATTGATTTGTTCACTATATGTATTCTGGGGTGGCTCAGTGCCAGGCTGGTAATCTGCAGTTCCTAGGTTCAAGTCCCAATTGGGCGAGCATTGAAATTTATTTCTGCAAAACTTCCCACCCTACCCACAGTCAGTAGGGGACACTGATGAGCTTGGAAAGGCTGTCATCCGTAGAATGGGGCATTAAGCTGTGGCCCCTTGTGTGGAAGAGCCATATCCCATACATGTTAAAGAACATGCTGTATGGCCTTGACAGGAGGCAACCATATAAAAACAGCCCCAATAGCTGTCCAGTGGGTCCCCTCCTCCAACCTTCGGGGTCCTTGTGACCTGGCCATTTTAGTCCATTGTGTGCAAAAAAGTGCTGCCCTGAGGTAAAATATTGTGGGCTGCTTCACCTCTGAGTGGCACTTTTTTGCATACCATGGGCTAAATAGCCAGGTCACAAGGACTCCGAAGGCTCAGAGAAGGTTGGGGGAGGGGACCCACTGGAAAAGCTGTTGGGAGACATGGTAGTCTCCCGTCAAGCCATCCAGTGTGTTCTTTAATGTGCACAGGGTATGGCTCTCCTGCACACAAGGCCACAGCTTAACATACTATCCAAAGGACAGCAGCCTTTCCAAGCCCATCGGTGTCCCCTACTGACAGAGGGCAGGGCAGTCCAAGGTAAAACAACCCAACAACATTTTAGTGAATGTAGAACAAAAATAACAACTATTTTAATAAAACACTTCACAAAATAATAATAAACTAACCCTTTCATCTGTGGTCAAAAATATAGGAAACAGAACTTTCCTGGATCTATGCTTGATACATTCGAGAAGTTTTGTATGGGCAACAGTACACAAACTTTCAGTATTTCCTGACACATACTTGGAATATGATAAGCAAGTTTCTTTTACTGGAAAGATTGCAAATGTAATGCATCACAATTGTATAAAAGAATGTGTATAGTCATAAATCAACAGAGTAAAACCTTAATAAATTCCAAATAAATTTTTTGAAAGAAAATATCTTTTTGTGTATCATAATATTTTATGTAAATAAATAAAGTATGTCAAAGATATAATCAGTGCCATTCAAAGAATAATAATTCAAATTTTTAATTTAAAAAAATATCTTTATTCAAGATATTAAATTTCCATTAAACAACTTTTAAATCTAGCACAATATTCTTTCTCTGGGAAAAAATTAGAATATCTCAATGATATTAGGTGATAATTTCAGCATTCCTCAATGCTCTTAATTATTTAAAATAAGGAATAATAAATAATGCAGCAGTATCTTACTGTGATACTCTCAATCAAATTTATCCAAATCTCAAATATACTCATTTAATATTAAATGAGTTATGGGAGCATGAAGCACTTAGAGCAGTGCTGCTAATCATAGGCCTCAACAATTAACCAAAACACAAATAATTGTTACAAGAAATCATTTACTAAATTGTAATTTTAGAAGTTTGTATAATGATTCTTTCAAGTTTACCAGGAGTAGGGGTTGCTTAATCAGTAGTGTTCCAGGCTTGTAATCTGTAGTTCCCAGGTTCAAGCCTGGGTTAGTATTGAGATTTATCTCTGCAAAACTTCTTGCCTTGCCTTCAGTCAGTATGGGACACTGATGGGCTTGGAAAGGCCACCATCCATCAGATGGAATGTTATAAGCCACATCTGAGAGAGCCATATCTGGTGCATGTTAAAGACCATGCTTGATGACCTTGATGGGAGGCTACCATCTGTCTCCCAACAGCTGTACAGTCAGTCCCCCTCCCAACCTTCTATGAGCCATTGAGGACCTTGTGACCTGGCCATTTAGTCTATTGTGGATAAAAAAAAGGGTCACTCAGAGGTAAAACAACCCAAACCAAGTTTCACCAACTTTGAAGTGATTAGGACAAGCACAATATTAGTGACTAGTATTAAATGTCCCAGCTTAAATAACTCTTTAAGCATTAAGCAAATATTGTTGAAAATTAAGATTCAGAGATGGGGAAGTGGCACCAGGTTATACCATGGGACTAAAACAAGCCGGTGGAGGAAGTGTATGCTTTGGGCAATGTTCTGCTGGCAAATTCTAGGTTCAGTCATTCATGTGCAGGAAACTATGACATCTACCACCTGCCTAAACATCATTGCAGACCAGATACATCCTTTCATGGCAATGGTATTCCCTTTAAGTAGTGCCTTCTTTCAGCAGGATAATGCCCCATGCCATACTGCCTGGATTGTTCGAGAATGGTTTGCAAAACATGAGGAAGACTTCCAGGTATTGCCCTGGCCTCCAAATTCTCCACCAAATTCTCCAGACATCAATCGAGCATCTATGGTTCATTTTGAAACAGCATATCTGATCTGTGGTGGCTCAACCACATAACTTACAAGATTTAAAGGATCTGCTAATAACATGTTGATACCAGATACCATAAGACACCTTTAGAAATCTTATAGCATCCATGCCTCACCGAGTAAGAGCTGTTTTGGCAGCACGTGGAGGACCAACATCATATAGGCAGGTGATCATAATGGCACCATAATGTTTTGGCTCTTTGGTGTATATATATATATTTACCATAGGTTTTAATTGAAGACTCTGGTTGCATTTTGACCAGTGTTCAATTAAAATCAGATAGATTCCAATGACTGACTCTATGGTAGAATGCTTAAAGTCACCAATAGAGATCTTGATCAGCAGCTGCTAGCTCAACAGTCAGAGCATCTAACATTATTAGGAGGTTGTGGTTTCAGATCCCACCTGGTTAATGATAATTTTTCCTCTATACTCATTTACTAGAGAAGGTAAAATACCAAATGTTAAGCATGATGTCATTCAAAATAGTCCCCCTCCCCATGCCTGATGCAGCAAGTCCACTAGTCCTCCCACGTTCCCAGTTTTTTTTTTGTAGCACAAATTATTTATGAACAATCCTTTCTACAAAAAATGAAAACCTTGGGGAACCAGACTCTTCCACAGTGATGATTGCTTTGTCTCGGGATTATTTTAACCCAAGTTTCATCACCAATGATGACCTTCAATAAAAGGTCCCTGTCAATGTTAAATTATCTGATACATTCCTGGCAGACACTGATTTGGTCTACTTTTGCTCTTCACTCAGAAGATATAGGACAGACTTTGCAGCAGTTTGCCACATGTTTAAATCTTGTTAGGATCCATTGGGAGCTGTTATAGATGTTTATACAGTTTACTAAATCAAGGATAATCATAAACTTATCCAACCAAATGTTCCTGATGGGCAATCTGTTCCTGCTGTTGAAGGATGACCTGAATGCTCTGTATCTTGTGTTTCCAACCACACTTAAATTTTTATGCCATTCACAATCTCTTGTTCATTGAATCCTTGACAAAAGTTTGTATTAGGATTTGACAAGTTTCTAATGTTTTGCCCAATTAAATACAAAATTTCACATGAACTCTTTGCTCGAAGACTCATTAAAGATGCATTTAAGATACAATCTCACTTAACCCTCCAGGTGGCTTGAACATGTTCTCCCCACCACACAACTGTTGCTTATGCCTTGCTGTGACTCTTGTAAAACAGGAGAGAGATAAATGCATAACACCAGGAGGGTTAAACTGTTCTGGGAGCCAATTGAAGGGTCCTACATTGGGCAAGGTCATATCATTTGAAGCATAATAGACTCACCACTGTTCCTATCTAACATTTTAATGTTAGGTTCAACAGGTGGAGCTCCAATAGTTGATTACCAAAATTTTGAATTTCACCAATTATACCCATATATCTGTGTCATTTGCATTGACTCTACTTGGCAGTTACCACATAAAAATGAAAAAAATAATAATAATAATTTAGTTGACTGTCCCCTAGCTGCCTGAAGTAAATTTGGCTCCCCTTCAGCCATGCCACAGGAGTTGGGTTGGGTTGTTTTACCTCTGAGCGGCACTTTTTTGCACACTATGGGCTAAATGGCCAGGTCACAAGGACCCCGAAGGCTCAGAGAAGGTTGGGGGAGGGGACCCACTGGAACAGCTGTTGGGAGACAGATGGTAGCCTCCCGTCAAGGCCATCCAGCGTGTTCTTTAACGTGCACAGGGTCTGGCTCTCCCGCACACGGGGCCACGGCTTAACATCCCATCCGACGGACTGCGGCCTTTCCAAGCCCATCGGTGTCCCCTACTGACCGTGGGCAGGGCAGGGAATTTTGCGGAGATAAATCTCAACGCTGACCCAGCTGGGACTCGAACCTGGGAACTACAGATTACGAGCCTGGCGCGCTACCGACTGAGCCACCCCCGCCCCTGCCACAGGAGTTGGATGGACTCCAAGTGAAGAGTATTATAATATGTTAAGAGCATTACATAATGACACTAATTTTATTGGAGTTTTTGACATCAGTGAGGTAATTAATTGCAATAACTTGCTTTCCCTGAATTGAGGAAATCAACTCAGCAGCTGCAAATGAATTTTTCATGATGGCCTGTTACCTTCATAGCTAGGAACTATTACAAAACTAAATTCCAGGAAAAAGAACACCTTCAATTAATAGTGCACAATCCTTTAAAATCAGTGAACTGTTTTTTAACACATCGCATGCCAAGCTGATTTCACTATTTTCCCTGGAGCCATGTGGCTTTTTCTTCAATTATCATCATTTCTACCTCTAAATGTCATTTTATGTTAATTATTTTATCACTTGTGATGTTAAACTATATAATAAAAATTTTTGTGTTATTCATCTGTGAAAGATACAGTCCCTCAAGAAAAATTTTACCTGTGTGGCCACATCATTCAATTATGTATGACATTCATATGAGTATGACATGGCTCTGAAGAAAAACACAGTCATACATATATGTATGACACGGCACTGGACAAACAATTGGCATGAATGATATGAATTCAATGTGTTAATGTATATCAAAGATAAAATTTCCTGCCTCCTACCATCATGTTAATATATGTCTTTGCTTTTGCTTGTGGTAGAAAACTGCTGGCTGGTCACATTTTCTCACTCCTGTACTTTCCAATGAACAAATGTAAATTTACACACAACAGATGACTTAGAATTTTTTTTCATATTCACTCCTCATTATTAGTTACTTGACATATCAACAAGTTCAAACAATTACGGATTCACCAGTATAAGTTGAGGAAGAGTAGTGTCAAGCATTTAACTGTTGAAAATTTAAATAACCACTACAAAATTAACTAAATTTTAATACTATTAAAATTATAATTTTGCAATTTGTTTTTACCAATTTCACTGAGAGGATATTTAGGTTCTCCATCACATTCAAATAACTGGATCTGAAATAAAATGGTTGTAAGCATATAGCATTATACTATATTGATACAAAATTTTACATTAAAATAAAAATATATGCATACAATGTGTCCACTGTTTGCATTGTTCATTGTAACTTCAACAATGAATTGGAGAATGAAATTCAATTTAAAATATATTTACGAAAGCATTATGAGCAATTAAAAAAAAAAAATATATATATATAGAAGTTTGGACATTATAACAATCAGGGCTGTGTCTAGCCAATTTTGCACCTGGGGTAAGAGTTATTTTGCAACCTATCGAATAGTTAGATTTTTCACCTAGAAATAAAATGTGATCATGCAATAACTTGAAATTGCCCACTAGGTTTGATTTGTGCCTGGAGCAGATGCCCCACGCTCCCTGCTTTGGCATGGCTTTGATGACAATACACTACACCACAACCTTCCCAAAAAATGCAATCATTCTTTACAATAAAAGTAGAATATTACCATACTTAATACTATGGTTCTTGCCAAACGCCATGATCAGGTTTAGGCCCAGTAGCAAATCAATTAAGCTGCACGTTTCAATGTTTGGTGAACTAGAAAGGTGAGTAACATTTGATATCCAATTTTTGACACTTATTACCCAAAATTGCATAAATATATTTTATATTTCTTATTTGTCTGTAAATTGTTTTATTCTTTTTTAAATATATATATTAATTTTAATATACACTGGCATAAATTGAAAAAAGAATACCCAAAAAGAATTCCTTTACGAACATCATATTATAATATGTTAATAGTTAAGGGCATCAGAAACTGTGATCCAACATTTGTTCAGTTAGTGGAGTTTGAGTGAGGTCATATAGTGGGTCTTCAGGAAGCAGGTTGGTCTTTTCATCAAATTGCACACCACAAGAGGTATCGGCAGTGGTACGATGGTGGTGTCGATGGTCAGAAGAGCATTCGCACACTCACAGACATGGTTTCAAGCAACATAGAGTTACAGATACACAAGAGGAGTGGCATACCAAGAGGGCGGCAGTGGCAGAGCAGACGACTATGGCATCACAAATTCGATCCTGTCGTACCAAGGGTGTCTACAAGAATGATACTCAATCGTCTTTTGGAAGCAGGGCTACGGGCACGAGTGCCTGCTGGCACGGTTACCATTTTCACTGTTGAGCATGTTTGCAGTGGTGTCAAGAATGAGTTCATTGAGGGGAAGAATGGCAGTCTGTGATCTTCAGTGATGAAAGCCAATTCTGCTCAGAAGTGTCTGATAGTCGTTTACATGTCCAAAGGCAACAAGGTGAGCGGCTTCTTCCATCGTGCATCTACCAGCGACATACAGGGCCCATGCCGGGCATCATGGTGTGGGGAGCGATTAGCTATCACTCTCGTATGTGTCTGGTGTTTGTAAATAGTACACTGAATAACAATATGTATGTCAGCGACATTGTACAGTCAGTCATCCTACCATGTTTGAGTGTAATCGCAAATGCGATATTCCAGCAGGATAATGCCCACCCACACTCAGCCTGGGCAACTCAACACGCTCTTCAGGTAGTGCATCAACTTCCTTGGCCAGCACGTTCTTTGGACTTGTCTCCAATCGAGCATGTCTGGGACTGGATCAGACAGATTCTTCCGCAGACTGTGGCAGGCAACGACCATCGCTGAATTATGCATTCAAGTAGAAAGTGCATGGAATGGTATCCCCCCAGTGTGGTATCCAGCATTTGTACACAAATTGCATGTCAGATTGGAAGCTCGTATTGCTGCTCGAGGAGGTTCAACACCTTACTAAAATGTGCCTTCTGTAAAATGTAATACTCATTAAAAGGTAAAATAAACATTGAATCACTTCACACATGTGATCACTGTCCATTCTCAACAAGTTTCTACTAAATAAATTTCATAGATTTCATAAATAAATTTCTTCAATTGTTAATGGTGTTCTTTTTTCAATTTCCACCAGTGTATTTATAATATTTATATATACTAATATCCATAGCTGTCCCATGGCCGAGTGGTTAGCACACTTGGCTACTGATCTAAGGGACCTGGGTTTAAGCCCCGGGTAAGGCATGGATGTATGTGTCGTTTTTCTGCTGAGGTCCTGCCATCCTCACAGATCTTCTACTTTGGCATATAAACTGACAGGCTCCTGTCAGACCTCTGTCGTAAGCAGTTGCTTGAGTGGGTATTTATTTTATTTTATATTTAGTATCCATATTAAATCAGACCTCTGTGGCAAGCAGCTGCTTGAGGGGTATTTATTTTATTTCATATTTAGTATCCATATTAAATTGTAAAATTAGGTAATAACATATTATGTAGTCAAGCATTAGAAATATTAGCAAATGTTATTGTGAAGAAATGCAAATCTTTTACATAATGTTTCAGTTTAGAAAAAGCAATGCATTATGTTACTCATTTAATTGAATAGCTTCTTATTGGAAAATAATTTCTAATGAGAAATAACTTTCATAAATATTTTATTTGCTCATACATTATTAAATGCAATGAAAATAAAAATCTTAACAGATTTAATTACCTCATTTGAAAAGTTAACTGAGGTTCTAATCACTAATTCTTTGACTGCTCCTTGAAGCTCATCTACCGAAATAGGTTGAATGCTATAATCCATTAATTCACCTGTTATAAAAAAAAATTCAATTAATAATAAAGTATTATAAAATAGAAAAAAAAAACCCTCAGGCAGCTGCTTGCCAGAGGTCTCTGAGGATGGCAAGACCTCAGCAAAAAAACATGAACATCCATGCCTTATCTGAGGCTCAAACCCTTAGATCAGTAGCCAAGCACGCTAACCATTCAGCCGCTACAATTAATAAAGTCCCATAAAAAAATACTCCTAGAAGTAAATCTGTTATAATGACAGAAAACAAACTGAGCAATTCCTCAATCACAAAAGATCAAATATGATGATGTCGCATGTGATTATTAACATGTTTTTTAGAAGACAATTGCATGGGAACAGAACATACTGAAAAGCACTGAACTGCCAATGAGTACCCCTAACAACAATACTGCTTGCATGAGCTCTCATGCATCTAATAAAATTGTCAACTATATAGATGGTATAATGCTGCCAAATATCAAATCAATCAAATGCTGGAGGTATTTCAGGTGCCAAGCAACAATATACTTGCCAAAAATTTAGGGTTGTAAATGGCAAAATGTATCTTGGGCTGTTCTTGTCAACATCTCTGCTTGTGAACTTGCCTAGTTTTAATTTTTTGTGACCAAAGGTGCTTGAATTTTATGTTAAAAAATGTTTCACTTTCATTCCTCACCTCATTAGGCCAGTCTCAGAACAATTTTCAATATATTGAACAAAATAGAAAGGCAAGAACTCTGTCTCAGAATCGGGGAAGATAAGTCTCCGGAATGATGGACCTCTCAGAGCACTAATGCTGAGTGACATTGCTTGCTGGAGACTGCTGAGAATCATATTGTCTTGATTTTTTTTCGTAATTTCTTATAATAGACTTCGAAGTTTCCATTGGTGTGTTATAATATCTTGATTGGTCCTTCTGGATAATATTTATTTGGTTCATCAATGAATGAATCATCTTTTCAAGCACAAAATGAGAATCACCTGCTACAGTATATTAAAAGATATCACTGAAATTTGTAAAAATGATTATTTTAGAAGTGAATTGAGTCAAATAAAAAAGACGAGCCTAATATTTCCAATCCACTACGTTGGTCAACGTTCTCATATAACAGCATATAAAATCTCTAATGAACTGAATGACTGTCAGTCTTTGATTGATTGCTGAGTAAAAGCCAAAATATGATCAAGTGCTCACAAAGCACACCCCTTTAATGTTCAGAAAAATTGGGCAATATTTCAGGAAGCAAAAAACTGCACATTTCATCAGCCTGTAACAGCTTTTTTCAAAAGCATATCAAATTTTTGACCCCAATTAATTAAAATGCTTAAATATTTCTGTGAATGATGTTGAGAATTTTTAACAGTATGTCCTATTCAAAGATAACAGCTTAAAACCTGCATAGCAATGCTGTGAAAAAAGTGTGAAAGAATTAAATAGCACCGACAATTTAATTCTTTACTGGTTGTTCCAAAAAGAGTGATTTCCTAGTCTCACTGATATTTATCAGTCTCAATGAGAAATGTTAATTAAGAGTGATCTCTTTCTTAATATTGAGGCACTGTGCAAGATGCTTACAGGAGCATAAAAGATCCATGTATTACTGTATCAGAATTGATTGCTGATGCTTGATGTGCAAACTGAATTAAATGAAGCCAATCATGGAATTTTTTTTAATTTTTTAAGTAGTTGCATGTATCCAACTAACATATTTTTTTAAGTATATACCACTGATGTGCAAATTTTATGATTTGTGAACCTATGTGATGCACAAATTTCACCCCAGAAATCCCTGTGAATTTTGCCATTTCTCAGTGCAACTACTCTGTGAATTTCACCATTTTTTAAAGAATTACAAGAAAAAATTACAGCCCTAGTGATGATGCAAATGATTGTGACCTAGACACTCAATGACTGCTAATGGCAATAGCCAAAATGAGTTGATGACTGTCAACTGGGAGCTGTTGGAGAGAGGCGATGAGTCAATGGAAAAAGTTAGCACCCCAAATAATAATAATGTAATTAAAATGACTGGTTAATGTAAAAAAAAATGAAAGGTTAATATCAAGAAGGACAGCAAATCCCACTCTTCTACAAGAGCATTTCTCAACTCATAAATGGTTCTTGGAAGGTGTTGATGTTGGGTTGTTTTACACCCCCTTTTTTGCACACCATGGGCTAAATGGCCAGTTCACAAGGACCCCGAAGGCTCAGAGAAGGTTGGGGGAGGGGAGCCACTGGAATAGCTGTTGGGACTCAGACCTGGGAACTACAGATTACAAGCCTGGTGTGCTACCAACTGAGCGACCCCCACCCCAGAGGGCATTGATGACTTACAGTTTGTCTTCCCAAAGCATCCCGTGCATGCTCAATGGTATTTAGGGCTGGGGACTTTCCATTCTCTGGATATCTTCCTCTCAAGTTATTCCTCCATTATCTGAGTTCTATGTGGACAAGTGTTACAACAATAAAAATGAATTCTGACCTAATAACATCTCTAAAATAGCTTACATAATCCAGTCAATACACAAAGAATGTAGTTCTGCTAAAGGCCTTCCTTTAGATCTTATATCCTCTGTATGTATTATCATTTTTTCAATTATATGTTCAACCAGTTCCATTCTAAAATCAAGATTACTTGTCATTTCACTTTTCTTCCTGTACAACACAAATGGCTTGGTCTAACAAGTGATTTTTTTTTAATAATGGGATAGTTGGGAAGTAAAATATCGGCACTTTTCTCAACACAAAGGCAGACGAAAGTGAGGAATGACATGCATATAATCATGAGAACATAATTACAGAAAACTACACTAGATATCACTAGTGAACAGTATGCTAAAAGCACCAGTTGAGTAAAATTAGAACTTCTACAATGTGTGGAATCAGAAAACTATTGTCAAATCAAGATAGGAATATCAAAGATTACAGTTCCCATGTCAATTCATTAAGATGAGGCTGCTCATATCTGATATGGGGAAATCAGACAAGTGGTTCATTTGAAATGAGAACAGCCTGTTCCTGAAGTTGATTTTATTGTCATCAAATTTTGCATATCAGTCTTTTGCATGGTGAAATGCAAATTTAATAGCTGATAAACACAAATTATTTCATGCTAAATATCCTCTGAGACTTGTTAAATTCCAAAATAAGGATTTCTCGAGATTTTACAATTTTGTTTAACTTCCTTAAATTATGAACAGCAGTGTAGTTCTTGTCTAGCAAATAAACATGGAACAAAAGTAGCAAATTAAAAACCATTTATTTAACAGTGTATTTTGTCTTACTACCAAGAAAGGGAAAATATTTATTGGTTATATGATGCAGTTGAAGAGCTGTTTTTAATGCACAGTAAGCTAATTACTGTCTAATTGGGACGGGGGTGGCTCAGTCAGTAGCGCGCCAGGCTCGTAATCTGTAGTTCCCAGGTTCGAGTCCCAGCTGGGTCAGCGTTGAGATTTATCTCCGCAAAATTCCCCGCCCTGCCCACGGTCAGTAGGGGACACCGATGAGCTTGGAAAGGCCGCCGTCCGTCGGATGGGACGTTAAGCTGTGGCCCCGTGTGCGGGAGAGCCATACCCTGTGCACGTTAAAGAACACGCTGGATGGCCTTGACGGGAGGCTACCATCTGTCTCCCAACAGCTCTTCCAGTGGGTCCCCTTCCCCAACCTTCTCTGAGCCTTCGGGGTCCTTGTGACCTGGCCATTTAGCCCATGGTGTGCAAAAAAGTGCAGCTCAGAGGTAAAACAACCCAACCCAACTGTCTAATTACTTCTGCTAATTGTTTAGATTTAAGTATCCCATGGCTCAGAACAAAAAGGGGTCATGGTATGAGAGTGCATACATAAAGACCTTGATCTCAATGAGATAACAGTTGCAAAGCAACAACCGAATCCTTCCCTAAACACCAAGTACTTTTTTTATTGCCCAACAAGTTAGTTATATTGACAGATATTCCAACACTTGCAGCAGGAATGAAGAAGATGACCTTTGGGTTGTTTTACCTCTGAGCGGCACTCTTTTGCACACCATGGGCTAAATGGCCAGGTCACATGGACCCCGAAGGCTCAGAGAAGGTTGGGGGAGGGGACCCACTGGAACAGCTGTTGGGAGACAGATGGTAGTCTCCCGTCAAGGCCATCCAGCGTGTTCTTTAACGTGCACAGGGTATGACTCTCCCGCACACGGGGCCACGGCTTAACGTCCCATCCGACGGACGGCGGACTTTCCAAGCCCATCGGTGTCCCCTACTGACCGTGAGCAGGGCGGGGAATTTTGCGGAGATAAATCTCAACGCTGACCCAGCTGGGACTCGAACCTGGGAACTACAGATTACGAGCCTGGCGCGCTACCGACTGAGCCACCCCCGCCCCAAGAAGAAGATGACCTACTGGAGATTTGTTAGGAATGAGCAAATCTCCTATGAAGGTCATTTAGGTAAGGTGACCAGATGTCACTGTTTTAAACCTGTTATTTCTGACACCGCTTTAGCCACATTTTTTTTTATAATTATTTTTTATAATTACCCCCTCAAGCAGTTGCTTGCCACAGAGGTCTGACAGGAGCCTGTCAGTTTATAGGCCATAGTAGAAGGTCTGAGAGGATGGCAGGACCTCAGCAGAAAAACGACACAAACGGCCATGCCTTACCCGAGGCTCGAACCCAGGTCCCGTAGATCAGTAGCCAAGCGTGCTGCCTCCTAAAAAAAAAACTGGATGCTAATTTGTACTGGTACATTCTCGAAAATATGCTCTGTAACTAGCACTATTGTGAGCACTGGACTGAAATGTGAGAAAGCTGCAATGCTATCAGCCACAACAGATAACTTTATAATTGACTATGGAAGGTCATTACATTGTCATGAGGACATCAGAAAGCAGAGGCTGTTGCAGGATGCAATGACCGCTTTATCTTCCAATAAATTGTTCTAGTATGTAATATATAAAAATTTGAAAAAAATATGCAATTTGTAGAAAAACATTTGAAATTATCTATGGACAAGTGTTACAAATTTGTAATTTTCTGCTTTTTATGTTAACCTATACCAAACTATAAAGTTGTTTCATATCTGTTAAAACTAATTTCATAAGAATTGAATCTACTCTTAAGACAATTGTGTCTCCCCTATCAAAGCATTTAGCCATTAGCTTATAATTAAATTTGCAGAATTTTAAAATTGAAGTTGGAAATACACTGCTCTATCAAAATATTAAAGGATTTCCATGTTATGTAAATGAGAATCTATGATACTATACAACTTCTAAAATAAGCATTTAATGGGAAAATGTGACTGAAGATAAATTAAAGATCTGAAATTTAAATATATTTGATCATATTTTTAACAATATTCATTCCGTATTGAAAGTTATTGATGCTTGAACATTTACCAATTATCATGTTTTACAAGAATCATTCACATGTATCTAATGTTGAAATAATTATCCAAACTTCTAAAATGTAATCAAGAATTTGTAAATGTTCACTGTAAGGCTGTATGTAAAAATATGTATATACAGCAACCATTGCTAATGCTGTAATATCAAAAAGATTTTATAGAGAGAGATAAGAGAAGCACTTACGGTGAAGATGTCTTCGAAGCTTCAATGTTGCAGTCAGGCTGTTGCTTTCAATTCTCTTCTTCCTTTTATGGGGTGAACTATGTATAAATGTGAGGCACATGACCAATTTTGCAGCTTTCTCAAGTGGGTGTCTCATCAAAATCATTTTGATACTAATAACATCACCAATGGTTGCTGTATGGATATATTCTTACCCACGGCATTACAGTGAACTTTTACAAACTCTCGAACTTCATGCTATGTTCCTAACTTTATTTTGTATTCCAAGATGTATATTTTATTAAATGGTTTTAATCAATACTTATTATGTTTTAATTAATTTCCAATTTAAATTCTTATGACACATTACTGTTGTGAAATATTCCAAATTCCAAAGCTATTTAAATACTGAACAAATTTGTTGAAAAATCGAGATTTATATAGATTTGATTATGATCGTTAATATACTGAAGAGCCAAAATATTATGACCAGTGCATCTTTATGCAAATCAAAGCAACTGCAGGTAAACAACAGCACATGTGAAGATCATGAAAAGGTATAAATAACACCTACTGAGTTCTGTTAATCGGTGTTATTCTTGTTCTTCAGATGGGAAAGGCAGTGGACTTAAGTGTTTGACAAAGGCCAAACTGTATTGGCCAGACGACTTGTTTAGAGTATTTCCAAAACAGCAAGGCTTGTGGGGTGCTCATGGTCAGCCATGGTTAGTACTTTCAAAACATGGTCTGAAGAGGGAAAAACCACGCACCACCAGCAAGGTGTGGGCTGACCATGGCTCATCGATGGTAAAGATGAGCGACAGCTATCCTGTATGGTATGAGTCAACAGAAGGGATACTGTGGTTCAACTCACCTATAATTTGAATGCTGTGGTGGGAGTAATGTGTCACAACACAGTACATCGAACCCTGCTGAAAATGGGGCTGCATAGTCGCAGGCTGCTCACTGCCATGCTAACCTCAGTTCACCATCAAAAGTGCCTACAATGGGCACACGAGCATCAAAACTGGACCTTTAATGATTGGAAGGTCATCTGGTCTGATGAATCTTGTTTCCTGTTGCACAATGTGGATGGCTGGGGTACACGTACGTCATTTACCTGGGGAAGTGTTGGCACCAGGATGAACCATGGGATGAAAACACACCGGTGGAGGAAGTGTAATGCTTTGGGCAATGTTCTGCTGGAAAACCCGAGTCCAGTCATACATGTGTAGGAAACTATGACATCTACCACCTACCTAAACATCCTTGTAGCCCAGGTACATCCTTTCATGGCAACGGTATTCTCTTTTGATATTGTCTTCTTTCAGCAGGATAACATGCCATGCCATACTGCTGGGATTGTTTGAGAATGGTTTGCGGAACATGAGGAAGACTTCTAGGTATTGCCCATGCCTCCAAATCCGACAGACATCAATCCAATTCAACATCTGTGGTTTGTGTTGGAACAGCATACCCAATCTGCGACAGCTCAACCACGTAACTTACAAGAGTTGAAGGATCTGCTGGTATTGTGTTGGTACCAGATACCACAAGACACCTTTGAGAAATCTTGTAGCATCCATGCCTCGCCAGGTAAGAGCTGTTTTGGCAGCACGTTGAGGATCAACATCATATTAGGCAGGTGGTCATAATGTTTTGGTGCTTTGGTGTATACAGTCGCATTTTCTTAAATGCCTATTTTGGAAGTTAGAGAGTTTTGATGTTAGATTCCCATTGGCATAACATGGAAATTTTCCATTATTTTGGGAGGGCAGTTACATGAACTAAGTTTTGTTTCACTAAGATGGTTATAATATTAATACTAAGATACTATTAAATTTTGTAATATAGTTTGTAATTCTGTTGCATATTAAAGTCACTGAATT
This sequence comes from Ryuthela nishihirai, assembly GCA_038380435.1. Taxonomy (NCBI): domain Eukaryota; kingdom Metazoa; phylum Arthropoda; class Arachnida; order Araneae; family Heptathelidae; genus Ryuthela; species Ryuthela nishihirai. The sequence continues at coordinate 38,909,427 of JAWZYU010000034.1, read as the reverse complement.
TAAATTGATGTGTTGCAAATTTTTAATACACTGAAGTGCTATTGAATTAAGGATATGAGACATCCAATCCTACTAGCTGCCGAGTCGAATTATAAAAAGCCCCCAAAACTAAATAATACCACCAAAGACAACTAAAAACCATATATCCAACATTATTCCAACCTGCAATAACTATCACAAAGCTCATTACATTTCTTCAGCCATTAATATATTACCCATCATTTTCAGTAATTAAATATCCGTATTAAATTTCTTAATCACAAAGAGTAAAAATTAAATTTTTAACTTCATAACCAATACACTGACCAAACCTCGTTTCACACTTAATAAAAATAAATACCTCCTCAAGCAACTGCATGCCACAGATGTCTGACAGGGCCGCATTAGTTTATTTCGCCGAAACATAAACATCCGTGCCGCCTTACCCAGGGCCCTAACGAACTTGTAACAAGGCCAGCTTCGCACAAGGTAAGTGGCGCCGCTCTGCGAAATTTTGCCGAAGCTGAACGTGACAAATTGGAGTGCAGACACAAAAGCAACTGTAAGGGATGATCTGCGCATGCGCAGTGCAATCATTTTAGTCCGCTGCAGCTTTTTGTCTTATTCTTAATATATTTAATGTCATTTAATTAGAGTTTCAACCTGTCTAACAACCATGGCTATTTCCATCACTTTCTTTATTCTGTGATTTGCGCACAGTGGTAGCTGACCCTAAAGCTTGGCCAACAATAATAGATTACAGACCTACACAATTACTCGAAAAAGGTACCTTTACCTTGGCCAAGCCTAAAGCTATTCAATGAGTATTTTATCCCGTTCAAGAGTGCATTTTACGATACCTGGAAAAGTCGTTGTATATTTATTTTGGGTAATTTTGCAGAATTTTTAAAATTAATATGTAAATTAATACATTTAACTTTCTTACGAATACATAGGTCAATCTCTGGGGCAGGTTTGTGTTCCCTGGAGCATATCGATGTATAGGGTGTCCGGAAACGATTGTACGTATTTCTTTTTTTCTAGGTGACCAGTGTGTGGAGAGACATGTAACAAACACTGATTGCAACTAGACCGCAAAAGTTTCACTTGAAATACCCGGCGTGAGCATGCGCACTGTTTTTTTCAAAATGGCGCCGACCAAACAACAGAAACGTTTGTGTTGTAGAATATGCGAAAACGACGTCTATCACAGTTCAACGCAATTTTCGGCAACAGTTTGGGGTTGATCCACCTTATAACAACTCCATAAGCATTGGTATACGCAATTCCTGGAGAGAGGTTGCCTGTGCAAAGGCACGGTCGCCCGTCATGTTTGGAGGAGGTAGTAGATAGAGTTCGACAAGCCTTCCAGTGCAGCCCCATGAAGTCGGTTCGAAGGACGAGCCATGAGTTGAAAATGTCCCTCTTTACGGTATGGGATGTGCTTCATAAGCGTTTGAAATTTAAGGCTTACAAGCTGCAACTTCTGCAAGGCACTCACTGAACGAGACAAAGCACTTCGCTCGGTCTTCATCATGAACATACATATCATTGGAGCCTTGGCTGCTGTTACAGGAGACATGTTGATTCGAGTATGGGAAGAAATGTACTATTGAATGTTGAGTCACGAAGGGTGCACATATTGTCTTTGTAAGGTACGCTAAAAAAACTTGGAGATTATATTTTGTTGTAGAAAGCATCCTCATATCACTTCATGGGGCCGAGAATAAATTTTTTGAAAAAATTATAATCTTCTCCGGACACCCTGTATATAAGTTTCTGCACTTTGCCCTAATAGTGTAATTCTGTTTTAATGGTTGATACCATGGAGGTAGGAAGAGGGGGGAGGGGCCCTATTGCTTGATACTGTAACCGAGAGTCGCCATATTGCTCCTACTCGTAAACGTGCTATTTCTGTGCTAACAAACGACAGAATCTGTTCAAAAACTGGCTACGTGCGTAGTATATGGATGCCTCAATAACCCTACGTAAACGATAAAAGAGATACCATTTCATAGGTAATAAGTGATGCTATAGTTTTCCTTTGTAAATCTGAAAACTTTTTTTTTTCAACTATTTATGAGAGTAGCTTAGTTACGACTTTGCGGAAGGGGGTAGGGGAGGGGGAATTACGAAAACTTGCGGAAGAGGGTTGTGAATTTTTACCAGTATTTTAAATGTAAACTGATGAAATAAAGGTTTATTATAAATTAGCAGAAAGTAAAAATAAATCATGAAACGGGAGAGAACGTAATACCCATATTATTCATTTCCTATGCTTTTGATGTACCTAACTGAAATGCTACAGAATTTCCCTGTTATGTCAATGAGAATCTAAATTCGAAGCTCCGTAAGTTCTAAAATATGCATTTAATGGAAAAATGCGACTGAAGATAAAGATCGTAATGAAATTTATTTAAATATAAATTTTCAACATTATTCGTTTAGTATTTAAAGAGTTCCGGAAGCTGGAATATTTAACAATAATCTTCCATGTTATGCCGGTGAGAATCTAAATTGGAAGCTCTATAACTTCTAAAATATGCATTTAATGGAAACATGTGACTGATAATAATTTAAAGATCATAATCACATCTATTTAAATATAGATTTTCAACATTATTCGTTTAGTATTAAAGAGTTCCAGAAGCTAGAATATTTAACAAATCTTCCATATTATGCAAGTGAGAACCTAACGTAGCTCTATAACTTCTAAAACATGCATTTAATGGAAACATGTGACCGAAGACAAATTAAATATAATCAAATCTACTTAAATATACATATGTTTTCATTTGGTATATCTAGAAAAAAATCGAGGTGGGGTGGGTGGGGAAAAAAAACACAATCGACCAGAAAAATATAGCGAAGGAGGGGGGGGGGGGGGAGAAGAGATGATATCCAATGGAATATAACATTTTTCCCTTTGTTTTTATAGGTCTTTAAAAAATGAAATCTAAATTTATTCTTCAATAGCATGATATATAAATAAGTTTAATATTTTTTGTCCCAATTACCCTTACTTATGGTAGCTAGGTAGTCACTGGAAGGAGAGCTATGCACCAATCCCCTGTGATGATGCATAGAACCGGCCAGGCCTAGCACCTAATGTCCGACCCCGCCTTCTCGTGGTGCGGACCGTTAGTAACTTTCAAAAGAGATACTCTCTTGTGGAAGTGAACGGAAGGGGAGGGCTGCCAGATTAGTGTGGCCTACTGATCTGGACAACTATGGCTACTTTTCTTTTTTTTCTACCCTGCTGAGGAGTGGTCAACCACACAGGGTCCTGGTGCTGACCATATAAACCTACTGGACTGGACAGATATATGGCTCTGAGCTTGATTATGGATCCTGATTTTGCTGCACTGGTGGGCTTCTGTGGAGGGAAAATCTTCCGCTGTGTTTTCTGTTTGTTTGTGGGTTGACAGCCCCAAGTGAATAGATTCACAGGATATGTTTATCAGCTGGTGGATAATCCTGAGCAGAAGTCATCGCAGGCACCTGAACTCTTTGCTTCTATTGGCATCGTCAAATTCTACGTTGGAGGAAATCTTCCAGCGTGGATGGCTTCAGCCTTTAGTAGTGGGGGAATGGGTCTTTGCCCCATGTCTGCGATTAGAGGGCTGTTTGATATTGTCGGCATTCCCTTTCTCAATAAACATAGTTTCTTTAAACATCCCACTAAACATTTTCTCTCCATAGGTAGTTGGAATGTGAAGACTCTGCACAGAGCTTTTTCTCTTGATGTCCTCACACAAGAATTCCAGCATTATAATTTAGATATTCTTGGTTTGGATGGACAGATAAAGGTCAGATTCTTAAAAATAATCTTAAATTTCTCTTTTCAGGGAGGGACGACAATAAGCATCACCAAGGCGTGGGTCTGCTTCTCAGCAGACACGCTAGCGATGCTCTTCTAGGATATGAGTGCATTAATGAAAGGTTTCTTACAGCAAAATTTCAGACAAGCGTTAAAGACTTGAATGTTATCTGCTGTTATGCCCCCACTGAGGATGCCGATGAGGATGAGAAGGATAGGTTTTATGAACAACTTCAGGATATTTTGAATTCTGTCAAGAAAGGAGATATTACCCTTGTTCTTGGTGACTTCACTGCCAAAGTTGGTACTGACTCTGACCTTTGGGGAGGAGTAATAGGCAATTTTGGTATTGGTAGCTGCAATGGCAAATGGGCAACGTCTCCTACAGGTAAGTAAACTCAATGGATTCAGAATAACTAACACTTATTACAAACACCGCGACATACATAAGTACACATGGGTTTCACCTGATGGGCTGCATAAGAATATGATTGATTACATATTAATTAACAGCAAATGGGCTAGTTCTGTTAGGAATACCAGGGCATATAGGGGAGCTGAAATTGGATCTGACCATTACCTTTTTAAAAGTGTGTTGCAACTTAAACTTAAAAAGTGTTGTGCTAGGGTTAAAAAATTTACTTTTAATACTGAAGCTCTGAAAGATCCAGTTATAGCGAAAGCTTACCATGATAGGTTACTTAGTCATTATGACAGTCATGGTTTGCTTACTACTGAAGTTGAGGAAAAATGGGATCATTTTAAATAGGCTTTTTTGGACACTAACAGTACTCTTTTAGGAAAAAAGGAGCAGAAGAGGCAGAATTTTCTGAGTGATAAGGCACTTGAGCTTATTTTGGAAAGAAAGAACTGCAGGAATGTGTTTAATCAGTACCCTACTAGTCCTAATAGAAAGCATTACAGAGAACGTAATAAACGTGTAAAAGATCAGTTAGCTGCTGATAAGAATCTTTGGCTTGATGGTTTGGCTGACAAAGCCGAGGAGGCAGTTAGACAGCACAACAGCAGAGAGCTGTACCAGATAGTTAATGTTTCATGTGGTAGAAAACGGACAGGCATACAAGAATTGAAGGATAAACAAGGTAAAGTTATAAAAGGGGAGGATTCTGTCATGGCTAGGTGGGCTGAGCATTTCAGTGATGTTCTAACCAATGTAGTTGGTTCTGCTCCCATTGTTTGCAGTGATGATGGATGCATTGGTGGCTTTAATGTTGGCCCTATAACACAATCTGAAGTTACTTTGGCTGTTTCTAAACTTAAACTACATAAATCCCCAGGGGTAAATGAAATTACTACCGAAATGCTTAGAGCTGGGAATGTTTCGGTTACCACTTGGATGAGTGAAATTCTGAATATCTTTTATGATAAAGGCATGGTTCCTAAGGATTTTACCAGAGCTATTGTTATCCCTATTTTCAAAAAAGGTGATCGCAGTTCTTGTGATAACTATAGGGGTATCAGCCTACTCTCTCTTCCAGGTAAAGTTCTTTCCATGATTGTGCTTAATAGAATTAAGAATCTGGTTGACAGTCAATTGCGTGATGAGCAATGTGGATTCAGAAGTGGTAGGGGATGTGTGGATCAGATATTTTCACTTAGGCAGATTCTTGAGAAATGTTTAGAGTTTCAGAAACCTTTGGTTGCTAGCTTTGCTGATTTCAAAAAGGCTTTCGACTCTGTTGATCGTCATAATTTGTGGTTGATTGTGGGATCATATGGTATACCAGACAAGTTAGTTAACATAATGAAAGCTCTCTATAATAACACTGAGTCATGTGTGAGAGTTGGTAAGGCTTGTAGCAATTGGTTTAGCATTACTTGTGGTTTCGACAAGGGTGCATTTTGTCTCCTTTTCTCTTTAGCTTGGTTATTGATTATGTTATGCGAAATTCACTTCAAGGGAAAGATTTTGGCCTCAAATGGGCTGGAGATACGAAAATTTCTGATTTAGATTATGCTGATGATTTAGCCCTTTTTGCAAATGATGTTGATGAGATGAACTCTTTCATTCGAGCCGTTGATGAGACTGGTAGTAGAGTAGGTTTGGTTATAAACAGAGAGAAAACTAAAGTGATGAAAATTGGTCAGGCAGGCTGTGATTCAGTTAATCTGAATGGTTGCAGTCTTGAGCAGGTGTCACAGTTTAATTATCTTGGGAGCTATGTAACAGATAATGGTGATGTGCAGCATGAGATTAACAGACGAATAGGGATTGCTGCCGGGACTTTTAAGAATCTATGGAGAGTGTGGAGAAATAGGCGTATACACCTAAAGACTAAAATTAGACTGTATAATAGTTTGGTTCTTTCTAGGGTTAGTTATGGTAGTGAAACTTGGACACTTTGTAAACAAGATAACAGGAAACTAGATGCTTTGATTCCAGATGCTTACGCAGTATCTTGGGCATTAGGTGGTTCAACTTTGTAACTAAGGATGAGGTTAGGCAAAGGAGTTTGAAACCTCCTTTAAGCAGCATATTGTGCAGAGAGAGACTCCGTTGTTTGGCCATGTTGCCCGTATGAATAATTATAGATTGGCGAATAGGGATATGAACAGTGTGCCTAAAGGCCTCAGAAAGAAGGGGAGACCTAGGATGCGGTGGGCAGACAATGTCAAACAGGACCTTGTTAGAATTGGTGTGCAGTGGCCAGATGCAGTAGATGTAGCTCAGGATAGACTTGCTTGGAGAACTAAATTGCACGGTTTGGTTGGACCTCCGTAGCCCATGGCTGCTTGAGGAGGATGATGATGATGATGATGACTGCACTGGATATAATTATACAATCAATCTCTATTTTTTTAAGAAGATGCTGCGTAGTTTTCATTTGACATGTAATTTGTTGATTAATCTTAAGTGGGGTTAAATAACTGTGTTTAAAACCAAAAGTGAATGCAAAACCAAAAATAGTAGTATTTTGATAACTATAAAAAATTTTTTTGACCTTCCAAAAAAAAATTGATTTTATTTAGCAATAATTGTAGAAATACTATGCTAATTTATTTAAAGGGGTTCAATCACCTTTAAATGCTGAATAAGAATCTTTTTCGTACATGAAATAATTGCGATTTTATTGAGCAATATTAGCATAAAAAATGCAACTGACGTGTAGCGCACGGATCTGTAAGTAGGAATAACATGGCTACCGCCATTCTCCGCGACTACACTAGCGATTCATGCTAAGAGATAGTAAAGACGCTTCCCTTTTTCTATCTCCTTAGTCTGAACTATAGTCTGAACCATGGGAAACAGCCCCAGAGCATGATGCCTCCTTCACCAAACTTCACAGTTGGTACAACACAGTCAAACAGATAGCATTCACCTGGCATCCTCCACACCCAGATTCGTCCGTAAAACTGCCAGATAGTTATTTCCATCTCTATGTGACAACATAGTTGTCCATTTCCCGACAGATAGCGCCACTGTGTGCAATAAATAAAAAATTCGGGAAAGTTTGCCACACCAGCTGAAGAAAAAATATTTGCCTATGATAGTGTAGTGGTTAGCATAACCATGGAGGTAGGAAGAGTGGGAGACTTCCTTACTATCTCTTAGCATGGGTCGCCGAACGGCGGTAACCATGTTGTTCCTACTCAGAAACCTGCGGGCTGCATGTCAGTTGCAATATATCGGAAAATTTTATGTTAATACTGCTCAATAAATCGCAATTGTTTCATGTACGAAAAGATTTTTATTCAGCATTTAAAGGTGATTGAACTCCTTTGTTTAAATTAGCATAATATTTGTACAATTATTGCAAAATAAAATCGATTTTTTTATGGAATGTCAATAATTTTTTTAGTTATCAACCCCCCCCCTCCCCCCACCTTACTTTTTTCGGCTTTGGTTTCACATTCACTTTTTTTTAAAACACATTTAATTAACCCCATTTAAGATTAGTCAATAAATTACGTAGTATCGAATGAAAGCTACGCTGCATCTTTTTCATAAAATAGGGATTGATTGTAGAATTATATCAAGTGCAGTAAGGGTAATAGGGACAAAAAATTATTAAACTTATTTTATTTCATGCTATTGAAGAATAAACTTAGATTTCATTTTTTAAAGACCTATAAAACAGAAAGCCAATGGCAGTGCCAAGCTGAAAACACCTGGTTCTCTTCCGATCAATGAAGTTAAGCAGCAAAGCTGCTTAACTTCATTGATCGGACGAGAACCAGGTGTTTCGGTACCTGGAGGTGATCGGTACCTGGGGGGGTGATCCTTCTACTATGGCGTATATAAACTGACAGGCTCCTCTTAGACCTCTGTGGCAAGCAACTGCTTGAGGAGGTATTTATTTTTATTTATTATAAAACGGAAGGTAAAATGCTATATTTGCATTGGAAATCCCCTCTTGGTCCCTCTCTTTCACGGGGCGGGGGTGGCTCAGTCGGTAGCGCACCAGGCTCGTAATCTGTAGTTCCCAGGTTCGAGTTCCAGCTGGGTCAGCATTGAGATTTATCTCCGCAAAAATTCACCGCCCTGCCCACAGTCAGTAGGGGGACACCAATGGGCTTGGAAAGGCCGCCGTCTGTCAGATGGACGTTAAGCCGTGTGTGGGAGAGCCATACTCTCTCCCACACACGGCTTAACGTCCTCTCTGTGCACGTTAAAGAACACGCTGGATGGCCTTGATGGGAGGCTACCATCTGTCTCCCAACAGCTGTTCCAGTGGGTCCCCTCCCCCAAACTTCTCCGAGCCTTCAGGGTCCATGCGACCTGGCCATTTAGCCCATGGTGTGCAAAAAAGTGCCGCTCAGAGGTAAAACAACCCAACCTTGGTCCCTCTCTTGCAATTTAAGCAGAGAGTAAGATTACATCTCTTTCTGCAATATACAAAATTCAGTTTTGCAGTGTTTCAGGTCGATTGGTTTTTTTTTTATTTTGCCCCCCACCCACTTGATCTCGATTCTTGGGAAAGAAAATCTCCCCTGGAGAAAGTTCAAAATACAAATTCTTGGAATATATCAAATGACACTTTATATTATATATAAACTTAATTTTGTAAAACAAATTTAAAATTTGCAACAAATATACCAATGAAAAAACGTGGTGCCTGTAGAATATGTTAATCATCCCCCCTCCCCCGCATATTTCAAAGTTGTATCTTTGTTGAATCAAAGGTTTCTAATGTTGAAAGTGGATATTTAAATAGATTTGATTATGATTTTTAATTTATCTTCATCAAATGCATATTTATCAAATCATCCCATCAAATGCATATTTTAGAAGTTACAGAGCTTCCAAGTTAGGTTCTCACTGGCAAAACGGAAATTTTGTAGCCTACCCACACAACCACAATCTCCATATCTAAAATGATCAGTAGATATCCATGGGTCATCTTAGATATCTTATGCATAGTTGTGAAGATTGTGGTTGTGAGTATCAGTAGGGTACATTAAAAGCATAGGAAATGATTAATGTGCGCATTACGTTCTCTCCCATTCTTGATTTATTATTTCTTTCTCTGAATTCATAATAAACATTTAATCAGTTTACATTAAAAACACTGGGAAATTTCGCAACTCTCTTCCGCAATCCCCCTTTCCTCAAATTCTATGCTATTGTCACAATTAATAAAAATAACAAACTTTTCAATTTACAAAGCAAAACTTTAGAATCACTCATTACCTATGAAATGTTATCCCTTTGGTTTCGCTGGCTTATTGAGGCATCCATATACTACGCACGTATCCATTTTTTAAAGATTCTATCGTTTGTTAAACACGCTTACGTGTAGGAGCAATATGGCGACGCTCGGTTAGTTTTTCAAGTGATTGGGCGCCTCCCCCTCTTCCTACCTCCATGAGCATAACCAGCATGTTTCCAGATGTGGTTCGAATCCCTCTCACGGCAAAGCCAATTTTTTTCAGCTTATTATTCCATGTCTACAGAACATATCCTGCGACTCATTAAACTGAATTACAAATGAACCATTCACGGATATTTTTTTATTGTGAATACTATCAGTGCCAGATCTAAGTGAAAAGGGGCCATGCCCTCCTCCCCCCAAGAATGTTAGGGATAATGGAAGCCAAAATTAATTAAACCTGTGCATAGTTCACATTTTTTTTCAGAAATTTTAAAATTAAAAAAATCTAAAGGAAAAAAAAAAACTGCATTGGAAATCCAATCTTCTGCTCTTTTGACTTTTCTGGTTTGATTACATCGCTTGTCCACCCACTCAATTTTTTTCTAGATCGTGGCATGTATAGTAACTATTGTTAAATTTGTGAAACATAAATTCAAAGTGAAAAATAGGTTTATGATCTTTAATTGGTGCGAGTGGGATATTGATCTGAAAATGAAGGTGATCCCGTATTACAGAAGCAATTAAAAAAAATGCAGTTTGTGTATCGCGATGAAATGAATCAAACAAACACAGGTTGTTACTTTTAAGTTGAAACTTTATTTATAACAGTTACACTATAGAAATATGATACCATTTTAAGCAGAGAGTAATATTACATCTCTTTCTGCATTGCTACAAAAATCGGTTTTGCAGTGTTTCAAACCACAACATATTTTTTCGCAAAACATACAAGTGCAGTGCACATTCTTTTTCAACAGCAGCAATAATGTTTTACATTGTAAATTTTCAGTACTTCAAAAATTCATATATTACAGAAAACATAATTAAACAATTTTCAAGTGAATATTTTTTCGCAAACATACCAAGAAGTGCAGTGCACATTATGAATTAGTTGCATTTTTATGTTACTTTACACTTTGATTTTTCTCTTGCACACATTGCCTGATGAAGTTAATGTAAAATTTTGTATTTTTAAGGAATCGTAATGCTTTAAAAAATAGTTTTTTCATTATTTCTGATTTCAGGATGGAATAAAGATAAATTGACGATTTAATATTTTACGAGTTGGAAGTAAAGTTAGAGACAAAAATATATTTTATCAAAGTTTTAATATTTGTTTCAACCCCCATGATTAAATGATTAACTATTGGAGTAGGGGTTCTCAACTTGGAGTACGCGGTAAAAAATTTTTGGGGTACACCGTGAGAGCTCAAAAGTGGATTGATCTAGTAACAATGTCGCTCAGTTGGCAACACTGCTACTGATTAATTTCTGAGCACTGAGTGGCAAAGCGGGGGCGCTGTAGTTCATGTTTTACATGGACACGTTGTCAATCCTCCCTTCCCGAGAGCCGAATCTACCCGATCAGCTGAATGTGCCTTCTTACTGCTCTATGTATTTATTGTGATTTATTTCACTTGCTGTGCTTAAAGTTATTTTTAGTCTTCAGTTTACTGTGAAATTAAATGAACCTGTTTCTCACGTGCCTTGAAACATGGAAAATTAAGAAGAAAAGTAACGTGAAGCCAGAGCCGATTGCTTCTACATCTACGACATTATCCCATGTGAGTAAAGAGGTGGATTCAGCAGTAACTAAAAGAACGTTAAATGTTAAACAATCAAGTGATAAAAAAATTAAAAAACGTAAATATCATGAATCACATTTACAATTTGGCTTTACATGAACAGGAAATTTAGTAGAACGAAATCCACAGTGCGTTATTTGCTCTGAAGTCCTGTCACAAAATTTTATGAAACCGTCTCTTTTACGGCGACACTTCGAAACAAAACATGAGCATTTAAAAAAAATAAGCCCTTAAGCTTTTTTGGACGTCTTTTGGAAGACTTGAGTTAGAAAAACCGTAATTAAGCACTTTTCTGGTGTAGAGAAAATGAAAGTGCACTTAAAGCATCTTGCAAAGTAAGTCTACAAATTGCCAAAGCCGGAAAGGCTCACGCAATAGGCGAGTCACTCATTCTTCCAGCAGCGGAAGAAATAGCTTCTTGTATGTTCACAGTTTCCAGGAGAATTAAAGATATGGCCAGTAATTTAAACCAACTCATTTAAGTTATTCAATGTAGCCCGTTGTTTGCCATACAAGTGGATGAGTCGACAGATATAGCTGGGCTAGCTCAATTGTTTTTGCGCGTAGAAAATTGCAGGATGCAATATTTGAAGATATTTTGCAAGCCTCTCAGAACTTTTATTACGGGTGAGGATATTTTTAATATGATTTGATTCATTTTTTGCCGAAAACAACCTTGAATGAAAAAATTGCATTTCTGTATGTACTGACGGAGCAAAAGCAATGAGTGGTTATATCACAGGACTGGCAGGTCGAATAAAACAAGTTGCACCAGAATGTAAGTTCACTCATTGTTTTCACCGTGAAGCGCTGATAGCTAAATTTCTCCCTAATGATTTGAAAAGAGTTCTGGATGAAAGTGCACAAATGGTTAATTTCATCAAAATCCGACTACTGAAGTCTCGACTTTTTTCAATTATGTGTGAAGAAATGGGTAGCCTGCATAAGAGATTGCTGCTTCACACAGAAGTACATTGGTTGTCAGGAGGAAATGTTTTTTGCCGTTTATTTGAACTCCACAATGAAGTACGCCTTTTTTTCATGGACCACGAGTTTCGACTTTCTTTGAGACCAGAAGACTTAGGGTTGGGTTGTTTTACCTCTGAGCGGCACTTTTTTGCACACCATGGGCTAAATGGCCAGGTCACATGGACCCCGAAGGCTCAGAGAAGATTGGGGGAGGAGACCCACTGGAACAGCTGTTGGGAGACAGATGGTAGCCTCCCGTCAAGGCCATCCAGCGTGTTCTTTAACGTGCACAGGGTATGTCTCTCCCGCACACGGGGCCACGGCTTAACGTCCCATCCGACGGACGGCGGCCTTTCCAAGCCCATCGGTGTCCCCTACTGACCGTGGGCAGGGCGGGGAATTTTGCGGAGATAAATCTCAACGCTGACCCAGCTGGGACTCGAACCTGGGAACTACAGATTACGAGCCTGGCGCGCTACCGACTGAGCCACCCCCGCCCCCCAGAAGACTTAGAATGACTTCTACGGTTAGCATATTTAGGTGATATGTTTGAAAAAATATTTTGAACTTATCATTGCAAGGAGACAACGTTGATGTGTTCTATATTGAGAAGAAAACAGAGGCCATGATAAAAAAAATTTCTCTCTGGGAAAACGGAATTAAAAAGAATAGCTGTGGCCAATTTCGGCGACTAGGTTCATTTCTTAAAGAAAATGAGCAAATGATTGCAGACTTTGATGACGTCACAAAAACAAATAATCGTTCACTTGAGCATTCTTAAAACTCTTATAAGGCAGTATTTTCCACCTCCTGATGAAACGCAAGAACCGATTCGAGACTCCTTCACATTTGATTTGGAAAAATGTAAGCTTCCATTGTCCAATAAAGAAGAGTTGATTGAGATATCTTGTGACAATAGTTTAAAAAGCATTCATTCCAAAAAGCCATTGATTAGTTTTTGGATTGGAGTGGAAAAGGAATATCCGACTTTGTCAAGAATTGCAGTCAAATATTTGTTATCTTTAATAACAACTTATTTAGGTGAAACGGTTTTTTCATCTTTAACTGCAAGCGTAAACAAGCGCAACCATTTCACTGATTACCCAGTAAAATGTTTATAAATTTATAAGATTTGTTAAATTGTTTATTTCATTTTTTTGTGTTTATCGTTATATGTAATTTAGGAATACAAAATTTAATGTTTATATATATATGTTTTATTTTATTCCCATTGTTATACTATAACTATAGTTTTATCTATCTATACAAAGGAGTACGCCAGTTACATAGACATTTCCAGGGGGTACGTGAAGCATAAAAGTTTGAGAACCACTTTATTATAGTTGCAATATTATGATAGCCTGCTTTACTAGATACAGTTACATGTTATGTTAATAGTAACTCACATATTTGGGTTGTTTTACCTCTGAGCGGCACTTTTTTGCACACCATGGGCTAAATGGCCAGGTCACATGGACCCCGAAGGCTCAGAGAAGTTGGGGGAGGGGACCCACTGGAACAGCTGTTGGGAGACAGATGGTAGCCTCCCGTCAAGGCCATCGAACGTGTTCTTTAACATGCACAGGGTATGGCTCTCCCGCACACGGAGCCACGGCTTAACGTCCCATCCGACGGACGGCGGCCTTTCCAAGCCCATCGGTGTCCCCTACTGACCGTGGGCAAGGCGGGGAATTTTGCGGAGATAAATCTCAACGCTGACCCAGCTGGGACTCGAACCTGGGAACTACAGATTACGAGCCTGGCGCGCTACCGACTGAGCCACCCCCACCCCGTAACTCACATATAGAACTCAGCAACTTCTTAAATAAACTTTTTTGAAAAAAATGTGAATGTAAATAATTTAGAGATATAAATCACATCTATTTAAACTGGGGCAGTAGTAAAGATCACTGGCCTCAGCCGCCGTTTTGCTTTTGACGCAACGTAACAAAACGGTCCTTTTAGTTGATTCCCACAACCCCCGAGACCTTAACACAAACAGGGGTTTCTAGAAAAAAAGATTGTTTTTTTCATTACCATAGTAAAGAAAAACCCGAGCTTACGTCAAACGCAATGTACCGTTACTATGGTAACGGTAATTTGCGTTGTACAGAAACAACAACAATAAAACCCCAAAAAAACCGCGATTCCACTAAAAACATCCCACATAACCGTATATTCTTAAAAAACTTATGAAAAAAAAAACATAAACAGAGAAACTACACTAAAGCTGCCTTCCCATATATTACAAATACCTGAAATACCCCACCCCTTCTTTTCCCAATAATTAAAACATTCCACAAATATATTTTCACCAACTAAATTGATCAATCCAGTCACACATACAATAATTAGCCTAAACAAATCACCAGAATTAAGGAAATCGAACACCAGTCTCAAAACGAAGATCATCATCGACAATGCATCGCCGACAGGCATAATAAAAACGCCCCCGAAAATAAATCTCATCGTCATAACACATACCAAAAAGCAAAAAAACGGAAACAGTGCACCGTCGACCGAATTATAAAAAGAGCCCTCAAAACTCTATAATGTTCTCGCAGACGATAAAAACATGAAAATCGGAAACAGTGCACCACCGACTGAATTATAAAAAAGCCCCAGAACAAAATAATGTCCTCCCAGGCAACACAAACCAAAAGACATGAAATTCGGAAACAGTGCACCACCGACCGAATTATAAAAAAGCCCCAGAACAAAATAATGTCCTCCCACGCAACACAAACCTAAAGACATGAAAATCGGAAACAGTGCACCGCCGACCGAATTATAAAAAAGCCCCAAAACTGAATAATGTCCTCCCAGGCAACACAAACCTAAAAACATGAAAATCGGAAACAGTGCACCGCCGACTGAATTATAAAAAAGCCCCAGAACAAAATAATGTCCTCTCAGGCAACACAAACCTAAAAACATGAAAATCGGAAACAGTGCACCACCGACCGAATTATAAAAAAGCCCCAGAACAAAATAATGTCCTCCCACGCAACACAAACCTAAAGACATGAAAATCGGAAACAGTGCACCGCCGACCGAATTATAAAAAAAGCCCCAGAACAAAATAATGTCCTCCCACGCAACACAAACCTAAAGACATGAAAATCGGAAACAGTGCACCGCCGACCGAATTATAAAAAAAGCCCCGAAACTAAATAATGTCCTCCCAGGCAACACAAACCTAAAAACATGAAAATCGGAAACAGTGCACCGCCGACTGAATTATAAAAAAGCCCCAGAACAAAATAATGTCCTCTCAGGCAACACAAACCTAAAAACATGAAAATCGGAAACAGTGCACCACCGACCGAATTATAAAAAAGCCCCAGAACAAAATAATGTCCTCCCACGCAACACAAACCTAAAGACATGAAAATCGGAAACAGTGCACCGCCGACCGAATTATAAAAAAAGCCCCAGAACAAAATAATGTCCTCCCACGCAACACAAACCTAAAGACATGAAAATCGGAAACAGTGCACCGCCGACCGAATTATAAAAAAAGCCCCGAAACTAAATAATGTCCTCCCAGGCAACACAAACCTAAAAACATGAAAATCGGAAACAGTGCACCGCCGACTGAATTATAAAAAAGCCCCAGAACAAAATAATGTCCTCTCAGGCAACACAAACCTAAAAACATGAAAATCGGAAACAGTGCACCACCGACCGAATTATAAAAAAGCCCCAGAACAAAATAATGTCCTCCCACGCAACACAAACCTAAAAACATGAAAATCGGAAACAGTGCACCGCCGACCGAATTATAAAAAAAGCCCCAGAACAAAATAATGTCCTCCCACGCAACACAAACCTAAAGACATGAAAATCGGAAACAGTGCACCGCCGACCGAATTATAAAAAAAGCCCCGAAACTAAATAATGTCCTCCCAGGCAACACAAACCTAAAAACATGAAAATCGGAAACAGTGCACCGCCGACTGAATTATAAAAAAGCCCCAGAACAAAATAATGTCCTCCCAGACAACACAAACCAAAAGACATGAAAATCGGAAACAGTGCACCGCCGACCGAATTATAAAAAAAGCCCCAAAACTGAATAATGTCCTCCCAGGCAACACAAACCTAAAAACATGAAAATCGGAAACAGTGCACCACCGACCGAATTATAAAAAAGCCCCAGAACAAAATAATGTCCTCCCACGCAACACAAACCTAAAGACATGAAAATCGGAAACAGTGCACCGCCGACCGAATTATAAAAAAAGCCCCAAAACTAAATAATGTCCCCCCAGGCAGCACAAACCTCAAGACATGAAAATCGGAAACAGTGCACCGCCGGCCGAATAAAAAAAGCCCCAGAACTAAACGTCAGTAGTACGGTCGCACTATACCGTCCCCCTTTGCACAGTGCTTTCCCCCGAGGCCGATGAGAAAGACAGGCCACGACACTGAAGCGATCCTCAGCCGTCACGTGATCAACTTAGTCCGGTAGCTGCAAAAGCCACTCGATTCATTCGCACAGATTCTAATATATATAGTATGTTACTTTACTGAAAATTAAAAAGTGGTGTATGTGTTGCATTGTAGATTTTTCTATAACCTTTGGAATGATTTTGTGAATAAAACTTGATTTTCATTAGGTAATGGTTATAAACTGAAAGTCCACTCTCACTACAAATATTCAGCAATATAAATTAATATCTGATTAATTAAATTTTAATGTTACCATACTATTTTTGAATTTAAGCTTTAATGATATTATCTGCTATTTCATGGACATAAAAACAACATAAAAATATTTTTTTTCTATAAAATAACCAAAAATTAAAGGGTTTTAAATTTAGAAGAAATTAATTAAATTAGAAAGAAAAATAACTGGTTTTGGGTTCAACGATATCTTTTGGATATTGGTTTTCAATCTGACTAAGCCATTAATTAGTAACATCCATTATCTGACCTACATAAAATAATAATCTTTTTATTGTCATTTTCAATTTCAAAAATTGTGGTCGACATGATATACTCTAAAGACTGATAAAACCTATTACTATGGATACATAGTTATTCTATATATAATATATTTAATATTATTATTCTATATATTATATATAGTATATTTTTTATACCGGAAATTGACTTGTAATTTTCCAAAGACCTTGAAAAACCCCAAGGTCACGGTGATGCGCACAAGCGGTGTTGACATGTCTTTCGCAAGTTGTTGTTGGGTTGTTTTACCTCTGAGCGGCACTTTTTTGCACACCATGGACTAAGTGGCCAGGTCACAAGGACCCCGAAGGCTCAGAGAAGGTTGGGGGAAGGACCCACTGGAACAGCTGTTGGGAGACAGGTGGTAGCCTCCCGTCAAGGCCATCCAGCGTGTTCTTTAACGTGCACAGGTTATGGCTCTCCCGCACACGGGGCCACGGCTTAACGTCCTATCCGACGGACGGTCTTTCGCAAGCGTTTATCCGATGGGGTGATGTGTAAAGGTCACAGTTCTGACGGTATATAACCGCTGAAAAAGGTTTGGCATTTATTCTGGGCCACACGTTATGGGCGACAACTTGGATTTTGGTATTTGGACGAGTGACGAGGACTCGGGGTACGAGACCGATCCACCGCAGTTCCGAGAACGCTGGCCTGTGTATCGTGGACCTGTGATTGTGCCTCCTTAAGTAAAAGACAAGAAGTGTCTTTTATGTGATGTCTGCGCGGGGGTCGTTTTGTTTTGCTTGTTTGATAAGTCTAGTGATTTAATCAAAGACTAAGGATTATTTACGCCTGAAGTGAATGTATTCAAGAGATATGACGGACAAAGTGAAGAGGTAGTATTTTAGTACAACAGACAGAGCTGATATTGTATGCTCTATACAAAAAGGTTAATGACTTATGTATGATAGTAGTTAATTTGTTTAAAAAATACTTCATCCATATTTTGTAACAATTTGCATTGTATTGTAATTGGTTTTAAAATATAGTTATTAGTACTCACGCTCAGTGCCTATCCATTTTGTAATTCGCAACAATATCAACAACAACCCTCCTAATATTAAATAATTTTAATTTCCAAAATATTGCCACCAACTTTTGTATGTTTGCTTATGAACCATTAAAATTGGAATGGAGAGTTACTGACAGAAAGGTGAGTAAGTGGTTAAAAAAAATCTTTGAATTTTATTACATGTTTTTATTACTGTATTACAAGTAAATCCCTAGTGATGATGCACAGAACTGGCCAGGTCTAGCACCTAATGTCCGACCCCGCCTTCTCGTGGTGAAGGCCGTTAGTACCTTTCAAAAGAGATATTCTCTTTTGGAAGAGAACGGAAGGGGAGGGCTGCCAGTTCAGTATGGCCTACTGATCTGGTCATCTATGGCCACTTTTCTCTTTTTTTTTCAACCCTGCTGAGGAGTGGTCAACTTCACAGGGTCCTGGTACTGACCATTTATACCTACTAGACTGGACTTGTTTATGGATTTGAGCTTGATTATGGATCCTGGGCTTGCTGCACTGGTGGGCCTCTGTTGAGGGAGAATCTGCCGCTGTGTTTTCTGTTTGCTTCTGGGTTGCCAGCCCTAAGTGAACAGAGGCATGGGATACTTTATATCAGTTGGTGGATAATCCTAATCAGAGGCCATCGTGGGTAACTGAACCTTACTTAGCTAGTTGGGCATCGTCAAGCCTAAACTGGAGTAATGTGTCTCAGGCAGGCCATATGGCTTTTGAAAAAGTCCACTTGAAAAGGTGGTGCCTGAAGTTCCTACCAGCATCGGTGACTTCAGCCTTTAGCGGAGGAGGAACAGGTCTTTGCCCCATGCCTGCGATCAGGGGGCTGTTTGATATTGTTGGCCCTACCAATCTCAATAAACCTAATTTCTTTAAAACTCCTACTAATCATTTTCTCTCTGCAGGAACGCGAGGACATTATATAGAGATTATTCTCTTGATGTCCTCATGCAGGAATTCCAGTGCTATAACCTAGATATTCTAGGCTTGCAAGAGACCAGATGGACAGGTAAAGGTGAGATACTTAAAAATAATCTTAAATTTCTCTTTTCAGGGAGGGACGACAATAAGCATCACCAAGGCGTGGGTCTGCTTCTCAGCAGACATGCTAATGATGCTCTTCTAGGATATGAGTGAATTAATGAAAGGTTTCTTACAGCAAAATTTCAGACAAGCATTAAAGACTTGAATGTTATCTGCTGTTATACCCCCACTGAGGATGCCGATGAGGATGAGGATAGGTTTTACGGACAACTTCAGGATATTTTGAATTCTGTCAAGAAAGGAGATATTACCCTTGTTCTAGGTGACTTCAATGCTAAAGTTGGTACTGACTCTGACCTTTGGGGAGGAGTGATAGGCCCTTTTGGTATTGGTAGCTGCAATGGGCAACGTCTCCTACAGGTAAGTAAACTCAATGGTTTCAGAATAACTAACACATATTACAAACACCACGACATACATAAATACACATGGGTTTCACCTGATGGGCTGCATAGGAATATCCCCTAGGGGGAATTGGTTTTGATTAAGTTTTTGTGAGCTACTGCGTTTATAAGTGTTATATATTAAGTGCAAGGCTATAGGCCATATTTTGTAGTTAGGAAAATATCAGAACCAATTCTAGGAGAGAGGACGTTGTCGTCGTCTAGGGGCTCCCTCCTTGGAGGAGGGTCTAACACTCTCTCCGTGTAGTAAGATATAACTGCCTGGTGTGAACCCCAGGGTACCAGGCAGTAATGGCTGATGAAGTGAGCGAGGAGAATGCAAAGGCCTCTCAAGTGAAGAGTGCCAGCATAAACACAACAGAGCTGTTCAACGAACTGGACTCTATTCTGAGCAGCAGTGCAAGTAAAATAACTAAGCAGCAAGGAGCTGAACTTAGAAATTTGTTCACAAGGCTACAAGATGTAGTCCATGAACAAGAACTTAAAATCAGTAACCTCGAGGGAAGGTTAACTGAAAAAGGTGTCAAAAGTAAGGCACCAGGTGCAAAGAGCTATGCAAAAGTAGCTAAAAGGTCAGTTACGCCAAGACCAAAGAAAAGAGACCAACAGCATATAATGCTGATATATCCTCAAGACGAGGAACAGAGTTCAGATGAACTCAAAAAGGATCTTTTGAAAAACCTTGATCCAACAAAGTTAAAGATTGGAATTAAGAATGTGAAAAAGATTGGTAAAGGAGGTGTGCTAATAGAATGCACAGACGAATTTGATAAGAAAATTCTGAAGAATGAAATTCAAAGGAATACAGTTTTGAAAGATAAGTGCTCCGCAAGGGAGCCTAAGATGAAACTGCCACAAATAATAATTTATGACGTGGATGGTGATATAGAGCAAGAGGCTCTAGTAGACAGAATAAAAGCACAAAATGTTGCTTTTAATGAAGCCTCGATGGAGGTTAAATTTTCGATAAAAGGCAAGAATGGCAAAAAGCACTGGGTAGTGCAAGTAGACTCAGAAAATTTTAAGGTATTTATGAAAGAGAAAAAGGTTAATGTAGGCTGGTCTCGACTTAATGTTAAAGAATACTTAAAGGTCGTACGATGCTTTAAATGTAATAAATATGGTCATTTTCAGACCAGGTGTACGGAGGAGCAGACTTGTGGAAAATGTGGTCAAAAGGACCACAAACACTGGGAGTGTAAAGAAACAGAATTAAAATGCGTCAATTGTAAAGCAGCTAATGAAAAGTACAGACTGAAGTTAGATGTCCAGCATTCAAGTCTGGACATGGACTGTTCTTGTTACAGAAGAGAGCTCGAGTTATTGGTTAAACGAATTCGATACTGATTCGAGCTTGTCTAAAACAGTACAAATAAACTTACATCATGCTAAAGCTGCTACAAATAGTCTTGTTTTGTATATCGAGGAAAAAGACTATGACATAGCATTGGTGCAAGAGCCTTATGTCTATAAAGACAAAATAAGAGGATTCCCAGCAGGCTGGAGAATCTTTGGAGCATCTCACCCACAGCCAAGAAGTGCAATTGTTATCGGGAAAAGATATTTAAGTGTTACAGAGATATACACATCAAGAGATTTGGTGATCGTAACGGCAGAAAAAGGTGGTCAGAAATGTGTGCTGATTTCTATGTACTGCCCACCTAAAGATTCGTTTGAGGAAAACTTTCAAGTTGTTAATAATATAGTTCAAGCCTATCCCAACTGGGACATAGTCCTAGGAGGGGACTTCAACGCAAGTAGCAACCTCTGGGGACCTCAAAGGGAGGACCAGAGAGGAAAAGAAGTCCTGGAGTTCATTAATCAAAACGGATTTACAACGGTCAATGATCCGAATAGCGATCCAACCTTTTCCAGCAGTCTAGGTACAAGCTGGATAGATGTTACTCTACACAAAGTAGTGAACCAAGACTTCGTTTTACAATGGGCAATGGAGGATGAAATTAGCTGCAGCGATCATGCATATATTAGCTTTTCCCTAAACTTTGGGAATGTTAGCACAAATGCTAACAAGAGATATTCGATAAAGAACTTGGACTGGATAGAATTTAGAAAGGAACTTTCAGAAAAGTTCTCGGTAAAGACCTCTGAAGAGGTTAAACAACAGGAAGATTTAGATGAATACATTGTAAATACTACTAAAACGCTACAAAAGATTTGTAGTGACAATCAAAAAGAGGAAAGCCGAAAAGTGAGTTCGGGCTATAGAAAAGTTCCATGGTGGAGCAAAGAGTTAACTAAACTTAGAAAAGAAGTTAAAAAGAGAAGACGAAAATACCAAAGATGTTATACAGATGAAAGGCAAAGAAAAAGCCTTAGAACAGAGTTTAAACTATGGGAAGCTAAATACAAGAAGGAGATAAATACAGCTAAAAACAATAGCTGGAAAAAATTATGTGATGAAGTATCACAAGAAAAACCCTTCGGGGTTCATTTCAAAGTTGCGAAAGAAGCAACAAGAGGTATGTTTAAACTCTCAACAATTGTGCAAAAAGATGGATCTCTAACGAAGAACGTTAGGGAATCACTAAACTGTTTACTGGAATATCACTTCCCTGAGGATAACAGGGAAGAAGATAATGAATATCACAGAAATATTAGAAACAGGTCAAGGAGACCTGTCAACACAGAAGATGATATTCCATTCACTATAGTGGAAGTTGAAGAAGTGATGGAATCAATGAATAAGGGGAAAGCGCCAGGACTTGATGGCTTTCCCTAGAATTAATTATCGAACTCTTCGAGGTTAATAAAAGTTGGTTTGTGAGCATTCTTAATGAATGTCTTAACAGAGGAATCTTTCCAGACAGTTGGAAAGTAGCAGAACTGATATTTAATAAAGAAGGAAAAGACAGAAAAAATCCTTCTGCTTACAGACCAATATGTCTATTATCGTCATGGAGCAAGGTGCTGGACAAGCTTCTAACTAATAGACTGAGTTACTATCTACAGAGTACTGGCAAGTTGAATCCAAATCAGTTTGGATTCATTCCAGGCAAAAGTACCACTATGGCAATATCAAAGTTAATGGCAACAATAGACGAGAACAAGGCGCTAAAGAAGCACACGTGTGTGATATCGTTAGATGTAAAAGGAGCTTTTAATAACGTCTGGTGGCCGTTCCTGCTAGAAGAGTTAAGAAGACATAGATGTCCAAAGAACTTATTCAAAGTTTTTAGTAACTACTTATCAAAAAGAAAGATAGTAGTTAAAGATGGAGAAACTGAAATCTCCAGACAATATTATAAAGGCTGTCCACAGGGGTCTAACTCAGGGCCCCTGTTGTGGAACATTGTTGCAGACTCTGCATTAAATATCATAACTAAAGAAGATACACAAATTCAAACCTACGCAGATGACATAATAGTCATAGTCTCTGCTTCGGGGAGACACATCTTGGAACAAGATTGTCAAAAAGTCTTAACAGACTTAGAGAAATGGGCAGAAAGTACAAGGTTGGAATTCAGCCCTGAGAAGACAAATATCATAGTATTTCCTAAAGAGGGAAAAATGAAAAGGCTCCCAAGCCTAAGGTTTAAAGAGAGACCTGTAAAAGTTGTAAAAGTATTGAAATATCTAGGAGTGTGGCTGGATGACAAGAGGAATTGGTTATGTCATCTGAATAAAGTCAAGGAAAGATGTGCAACGATCTTAAATGCCCTGCATAGAATGTCAACTAGGACATGGGGGCTGAAAGGTACAGTTCAAAAAGAACTATATAAAAGGGGAATAGAAAGGATAGTAACTTACGCCTATGGGGCCTGGTGGCCCCAAGGAGGGACAGTAAGAATGATTCATAAACTGCAGCAGATTCAAAGACTAGCCCTCTTGGGCATCACAAGATGTTATAAGACGACATCAACATCTGCACTTCAGGTCTTGGCAGGTACATTGCCAATTGAACTTATAATCGAACAAGAAGCTGCGGAATTTCGAAGTTTTACTCTAGAACAAAAGGTAGAACTCTGGGATGAGTCCATAGATGGAAAAAACATAGAAAAACAAATTATTAAAGGGGCAAGACACCCGGCGAGGCAAATGCAAATAAGGTGGGATAAGGTCCCATCGGAAGACTCGAACCATGATATAAAAATATACACAGACGGTTCTAGAATGGAAGAGCACACAGGTGCGTCCATGTGTATTTTCAGAGGTACAAGTCCAATAAAGCAAAATGAGTACAGACTATCAGACACAGCTACTGTGTTTCAAGCTGAGATCTACGCAGTTCTGAAGGGAGTTGATTGGTTTGCTACAGAGTGTACTGACCAGGAAATGGACTTGTACTCGGACAGTCAATCAGCATTGTATGCGATGCAAAGGATTCAACATAAAAATCCAACAGTTGACAAGATTAAGCATGTAATAGCAGAGCTTGAAGAAGATAGAAAGATAAACTTCCATTGGGTGAAAAGCCACCAAGGCTGCCCAGGAAACGAATTGGCTGACAATCATGCAAAGAACGCATGCAAAAAACTACAAGTAGATTTTGAAATACAAATTTCAAAAGAATGCATAAAGACGAAATGAAGACAAAGAAGTTTGGAGATCTGGCAAACAAGATGGGACCAAGAAGACGCAACTGGAAGACACACTTATAAATTTCTCAAGGTGTCCATTAAGAGAGTCTCAACAGATTTTTATTCGAACCAAATCCTGACAGATCATGGTAACTTTCCAAAATACCTCAGCAGATTTAATATTAAAAGATGTTCCTGTATCTGCGGCTCCCGTGAGGCGGGAGCGCTTCACTATATATATGACTGTACACATTTACGGAATATTACAGGAAACTACTTAACGAAAGTTGATCGTAATAAAGTAAATCTGCTCTGGGAAAACACAGAGCTACGTTCACAAATGAGAGATGTAATGAAATACATCTATGATAATCTACAAGAAATGATAATTTTAGAATAGGGAGGGGACTGGTTCCCCTCCTTCCGTGGGAGGAGACAAAGTCTTCTCCTACTGTTCAAGAGAAGGTACTAAGAAGATGATTCTAAAAGGAGAAATGAAGAAGAAGAAGATGAAACGGGAGGAGATAAGTCTCTCCTCCTGTATGTATGAAAAGAAGCCTCATCAGTCTTATGTTATTATATTTATTTGTACATGTAATATAATGTTTAAACTATGTAAAGGGCGCTAAGTCGCGCCCTATGTATATATATTTTTCTGTAAATATGTTATTGTTTTAATAAAGAAAGATGTAAAAGAAAAGTGATGGTGTCCTTCCAGCGGACGAGGGTTCGCGGGGGGAAGCAAAATTTTAGAGTAGCTCTACTTAGCCTGTAGTGCCGTTTTTGGCGGGGCAGGCGTTGTTAATTCTAGAGAGTCCTACTTAGCTAGTTGGGCATCGTCAAGCCTAAACTGGAGTAATGTGTCTCAGGCAGGCCATATGGCTTTTGAAAAAGTCCACTTGAAAAGGTGGTGCCTGAAGTTCCTACCAGCATCGGTGACTTCAGCCTTTAGCGGAGGAGGAACAGGTCTTTGCCCCATGCCTGCGATCAGGGGGCTGTTTGATATTGTTGGCCCTACCAATCTCAATAAACCTAATTTCTTTAAAACTCCTACTAATCATTTTCTCTCTGCAGGAACGTGAGGACATTATATAGAGATTATTCTCTTGATGTCCTCATGCAGGAATTCCAGCGCTATAACCTAGATATTCTAGGCTTGCAAGAGACCAGATGGACTAAAGGTGAGATACTTAAAAATAATCTTAAATTTCTCTTTTCAGGGAGGGACGACAATAAGCATCACCAAGGCGTGGGTCTGCTTCTCAGCAGACATGCTAATGATGCTCTTCTAGGATATGAGTGAATTAATGAAAGGTTTCTTACAGCAAAATTTCAGACAAGCATTAAAGACTTGAATGTTATCTGCTGTTATACCCCACTGAGGATGCCGATGAGGATGAGAAGGATAGGTTTTACGGACAACTTCAGGATATTTTGAATTCTGTCAAGAAAGGAGATATTACCCTTGTTCTAGGTGACTTCAATGCTAAAGTTGGTACTGACTCTGACCTTTGGGGAGGAGTGATAGGCCCTTTTGATATTGGTAGCTGCAATGGGCAACGTCTCCTACAGGTAAGTAAACTCAATGGTTTCAGAATAACTAACACATATTACAAACACCACGACATACATAAATACACATGGGTTTCACCTGATGGGCTGCATAGGAATATGATTGATTATATATTAATTAACAGCAAATGGGCTAGTTCTGTTAAAAATACCAGGGCATATAGGGGAGCTGAAATGGGATCTGACCATTATCGTGTTAAAAGTTCTTGCAACTTAAAAAGTGTTGTGCTAGGTTATACCCAGTTATAGCTAAAGCTTACCATGATAGGTTACTTAGTCATTATGACATGGTTTGCTTACTGCTGAAGTTGAGGAAGAATGGGACAGTTTTAAACAGGCTTTTCTAGAAACTAACAGTACTCTTTTTGGTAAAAAGGTGCAGAGGAGGCAAAATTATTTGAGCGATAAGGCACTTGAGCTTATTTTGGAAAGAAAGATTTCCTGCAGGAATCTTAATCAATATCCTAGTAGTCCTAATAGAAAGCATTACCAAGAGTTTAATAAACGTGTAAAGGATCAGTTAACAGCTAATAAGAATATTCGGCTCAATAGCTTGTCTGACAAAACAGAGGAAGCAATTTGTACAACAGCTTGTATCGTATTCGGAATTTTGCAATCCCGAGTTCGACGTAACTATCTGTCGCCATTTTCTTCCAGCCACCCGACTTTCCCTCAGAAAAACGGCTAGAAAACAACAACTTGGGCCGCCATGTTAAGGACGATGGGCCATTTGGGCCTTTGCACACGGCACCCCGTCAAAGAAACGAGAAAAGCAAAGCCATAAAAAGGGGAAAGAGAGTTTTTCGAATACGCGCAGCAATGGTCACCAACAAATGCACAAGGGGTGACTCAGGATCACGCCAGATGCTGGGATGTCCAATAAAAATCAGACCGCGCCAATGATCTTCGGCCACTGCTCTCACGGATGAACTCTGCTGTTCAATGAGAGGTGACCGCGGGGCCTTGTTCTATTTCTGAAGCGCGACAAAGGAAGAAGAGAAGTGTGTGTGTGCTGGTGTGTGGACGTGCGACCAAAAGTGAGCTCGGAGTAAAAAGAGACAATGGAACCCAGAAAGATGGAAAGCGAAGCAGCTAAGCAGCAGTCGAAGATGCTGTAGGCCGAGAATAGATTAAAGTAAGGTTTCTTCCGGTGGTCAGCTTTCCTTCTATAGGACTGCTGCCATGTGAGGCTGGGGTTGAGGTGCGCCTATAGGGCGTATTCCTTGCCCCCGGCTCTAGATGGTCATGGCTTTTCATAACCAGGTAGTGCTGTACAAGCGGAACCGGGAATTGCCGTGGTTGCATAACATCGCAACAAGAGATTCATTGTAGGCCGTGACAGACGATTAGGAAAGAAAGGGTGAAGAACAAGCGTACCCCACCCTCTGGATGCCGCTGACTTGAAAAATCACGCAAGCCGTCGTCGAGACCCCTTCGCGGAGAGAAAAGATCAGTAAGAAGCAGGCAACCATGCAACATACAGAGAGCGACCTGCGAATAGGAAGAGACGAAGCCCCACTGTCAAGCTACCTGCCGGAGCCACTCGCCGGCGCCTGCAATCTCGTCATCAGCGGACTTATGAGGTGTTTTTCGCCAATGAACTATTCACTTGCCACTAATGGAACCTGGACGACAATTCCCAGAGCGCGGAGGATCTCCCCTTGGCCGAGCCCCAGTATAACAGACGAGAAAGAGCCATAGGCCACCAACAACCAACAGACGTTTTTACGTCATACTTTACACTCCGACGTCACACGCCACTAGAGCAATGCCATCTATCGGCTGACGATCGTAACCACTACACGGACCAAAACGGCATACTTAAGAAATATGAGATTATACTTCCACACCACAGTTTTATAGAAAAAAAAATTAAAAATATACTCGGATGCTCAAAATGCGGGTTACCCGCTAAAAATTTTGAAACTTGCCGAAAATATGGCAGGATAAACTTGGAGAAAAATATCCCAGCCGACACCAACGCAGCAATCCAAAAAAAAAAGTTCACCACAGGGATTCCAAACATCCCACGGCTTGCAAATTCATTGAAAAATGCAATGCAGCCTTACAATTACATAGTGCCAATTAAAACTAACACAATAATTAATTTAATTAAAACCGATCTGGACCAGAACAAGAAAACAGGAGTATATAAAATACCGTTA
Source organism: Ryuthela nishihirai (assembly GCA_038380435.1). Taxonomy (NCBI): domain Eukaryota; kingdom Metazoa; phylum Arthropoda; class Arachnida; order Araneae; family Heptathelidae; genus Ryuthela; species Ryuthela nishihirai. The sequence goes on along the minus strand of JAWZYU010000034.1, from coordinate 38,881,527 downwards.
CAAGAAAACACCAATAATAACAATAAACCTTACTATGGCAAAACGAAAAGAACCTGCCGAACTAGGATAAAAGCACACGAAAGGGCTGTACGGTTAAAAAAACAAACCACTTCACTGGCAAGAGTGGTCTGTAATACCAGAATGACCCCACAATTTGACCTCACCAAAATTATTTGTGCCCCTCCGACTAAATTTCAATTGGATCTCGCTGAACAACTGGTGATATACTTTTTCACTCTTTAAAAGTTTTAATTTGAGCTAACGGATGATGGGGAAATTCATCATTAGGTTTGAAATTTTACATATAAGTAATTGTAAGCAGCTTCCATTGGCTATTCCATTTTCACTGCACACAAATATGCCGTTAATGCCATATTGCCTTCTTTGCGAGTTGCTGCGTTAAGTTTTTTTATTCCATGTTCAAATTCATAAATATTTTAATTGTTAGCATTAAGTGCTGATAACATTAAATGAATCAACTAGCAACCAAAAGAAGTGGATTAAGCTTATTTTTCTTGACCACTGCTTTGTTAAAACCAATATATTGGGGGGAAAATCTACACTTCTTTTATGCGGACAAATGCACATAAATGTAGTGACAAGGTCTTTAGCCAATAAGCGAAGTGCTGTTTATTTACATCAGGTCTCAACTTAGGTGAAACAGATCATAAATCCCATAAAAGGCAAGACGCTGAAAAGCAAGAAAATCGCAAGCAATTCCCCTCCAATTTGCGTTACAAAATATTTCACAGAACTACATAATCCCATCAGATATTTCGCATAAAAATACACAAATATCATACAGAGTGCACTTCTGATCATTATAAGAATACCATCAAAGACGACCCTAAAGAACAATATTGTTATGACAGATCAACGAGCAACAGTGACTCCATGACTTAACGTGACTTAAACCCTCGTGTGTGCTTCTACGAGAGATTTTAATTAGCCAACGAATTGGAACTGAGAACGATTCGGGAGAATGAAAAATAGAGCAGTGCAGTGTGTTAAAGTTGTGAGGTCTGAAAGGACGTTCAGATGGTCTGATTCAGTGCGCGATAAGTAAAAGACAAGAAGTATCTTTTATGTGATGTGTGCGCGGGCGGTCGTTTTGTTTTGCTAGTTTGATAAGTCTAGTGATTTAATCAAAGACGAAGGATTATGTACGCCTGAAGTGAATGTATTCAAGAGATATGACGGACAAAGTGAAGAGGTAGTATTTTAGTACAACAGACAGAGCTGATATTGTATGCTCGTTACAAAAAGGTTAATGACTTATGTATGATAGTAGTTAATTTGTTTAAAAAATACTTCATCCATATTTTGTAACAATTTGCATTGTATTGTAATTGGTTTGAAAATATAGTTATTAGTACTCCCGCTCAGTGCCTATCAATTTTAAATTTGCAACAACATTATAAACAATGCACTGCTGATCCTCATTATGAAAAAAGCTCCCGAAACCAAATCCCACTGGAGGCAACAAGCCTACTAACACAAATATAAACAATCCCCCATTAATATGCATTATAAAATGCCCCTAGAACTAAATAATCCCATCAAGAACAAGCCTAAAATATATATCTTAAGTAGTGCACCGCCTATCAGCATTATAAAAAAAAACCCTCACCAAAACTAAATAATCCTGTGACTAACTAATTACAACACACAGGCCTAAATAAGCAACCCTACTCCCCACACCATCACCAAGAAAAAAGTATATGGTATTGTCATTTAAGCAAATTCAAAAAATTAGTCTTTCAGTAACATACTGGCCAAAGCAGCCAAGATTTTAAATGGAGTCTTCTAAACCATGCTATTGCTTCCTTTTCGTTGTCTCCTACCTGAGCTTGAGCTGTTTTGAGTCAGTATGGTAGAGAAAGGGTTAAAGAACACAATGCTTAAATTAGAAATCACATCATTCCCCATTTCCTACTTAAGATAATAGACAGTAAACATGTTTAAAAAGTATAAATCGTCTGGACTTTGCTACACTTACCTAAGAGGCAAAATTTATACCTTTATGCTTACAGATAAATCTAAATCGTATGAAGAACAATAAAAATTATACCCATCCACTCCTAAAAGTTTAGATTTAAAAAAGAGTAAATCTCATCTGAAAGAAAAATCAAAAATGAAGCCACGTGAAACGAATTAAAAAGCAATTCAATAAACTATATATACTGTGAAAGCATACTATATCAGAATCTGTATGGTTTTTGCTTATGTTACTTTACATACCTTATTTGCATTGTTATCACTTATGACCATCTTGTGTGTGAGTTGAGTGATTTAAACTGCAGAAGTACCTTCTAAACGATCATTAGTAATTAGCAATAAGGTAGTAGTACCAATGTATGTACTTCCAGATTTTTTTCTCCTACCAGGATAGTACAGTTCTGTTTTTTTATAATGTGGTAGGTTAACAAAGAAGAAAATGCAGTATCTGAACCCCTAAACTTCCTGAGTAACGAGGACGCTTTAAATTTGATGAACCGTAGGATTTCAGAAGTTAATGATATTGTTACGACAGACGAACGAGCAACAGTGACTTCATGTGACTAGAACCCTCGTGTGTTCTTCTACATGAGATTAAATTTAACCAACGAACTGGAATTTAGAACAGTTCGGAAGAATAAAAAAATAGAGAAATGTATGCAGTAGTGCGTGGTATTGTGAAAGATGAGGTTCATCTGAGTCAGTGCGCGTTAAGTGAAAACCATAAGTATTTTTATTATGGTGTGTGCGCAGTTGATCAGTTTGTGTTGCTAGTAAGATAAACTTGGTGATCTATCACAAGATAAAAGATTGTTTACTCTGGAAGTGGAGGAATTCAAGAGATACGACAAACAGTGAAGAGTTAGTAATTTAGTAGAACAGACAGATTGGTCTTGTATGCTCTGTAGAAAAAGTGTTATTGATTTTCGTATAATTGTAGTTAGTTTGTTTATAAGTTATTTCATCCATACCATTGTAATTTGTTTGAGAATATACTATTCGAAACTCACGCACAGTACTTATCCATTTTTTTTAATTCGCAACAATATTCTCAGTACATATTTTGTATTATTTATACCCCCTCAAGCAGCTGCGATTTATCTTTTTTAAATTTTAAGATCATCTAAGAAATTCATTAGAATTTCTTATGTTTTAGCTCACCATCGAAGATCGAAGCCTTACTTCCGGTAGATTGGGGCCCGACCAATGATGATTCGCCGATTCTCGAATTTTCATTGGCCGGTGGCTCCCAAGCCGAATGTTGACATTCTCTCAGCTTCTTTAGAAGTGTCGTGTTTTTCATTGCATTAGATCAGTCTCGGAAACTGTGTGCCGCGAGAGATTTCCAAATTGACACTAGATATTCCAAAGATTTCATTTTGACTTGACTTGTGTTATCGACGTGCTTTAATAAAAAACTTTCAGATTTTATCAACTCGGATCTTGTAAGTATTTATCAAGCTTTTCCAAATTTTGGTATTAATTTTTGATTATTTCAAGCCATAGAATGGACAAATATTTAAAACAAACACAACGAGAGCAAATCTTCCAGTAAAACCAGGCTGATGACTTCAACAAAGCGCAAATATAATGACGATTATACAGAGTTTGATTTTATTCTTTTTTAGGTGTGCCGCGGAAAAAAAAATTAGATTCAGTGTGCCGCAGAGTAAAAAAGTTTGCGAGACACTGCCATTAGATGTTTTATTTTTCCTCAAAAAAGGGTCAGATTTTCATTTTTCCTAGGACTCCGGGGAAACGGACCTTTTCTAGACTTCTGGTAAATATTATACTTTTTATCAAATATACTTATTTTATTGCTTTATCAAAGGTGGTTAATTACTGGGTCTCCCAATCTAATATTCGTCTACCATCGCCATCTAGAGATGTGGCTTGTGTGATAGCCCACCTCCCTAAGTGGGGAGGGCTTACAACAGAGCCAATGATTTTGAAAATCCAACTGACGTTACTATGAATCAGAGCCTGAGGAGCAGGAATCATATAATTATTCTACACAAAATAAAGTATCGTAACAATCTTTCTTACACGGATTTGATAAATATATTGAAACTGAAAAAATGAACTCTAAAAGACAAAAAGCTTCAAAAGACACAACTAATCCAAAGTGTACAGATATTTATCAACCATCGACATCAAAGTGCATAAAAGCTACAACGATTGAAGAAACCAATCAAAATAAAATTGCAAAATCAACTATAACGGAACTTAATAAAAAAAAGGACAAATCTACTCTTGATAAATCCTATGCCCAAGTCACTAAAGTAAACTGCCAACAAAAAACTAAAGTTAAAGGACTGAAAGCTATGTCACCAAACGCCAGAGCAAAAGAAATTGACTCTAATCTCATGTAATCTAATTGTTGATCTTGTAATTCATTTGCTCAAATTCATTTTTCCATCGGATGAAGTTTATAAAATATTATATGAAATTCTCGTCCAACTCAAAGAATAAAAAATTTAATATCTTGCAGTGGAACTGTCAAGGCCTCTATTCCAAAAGGGAGGAAATCATTCTTTTGGTAAATATGATTCAATAATGTCTTCGCACTGCAAGAAATCCAAACGAAACGTAATTTAAACTTTACAAATTTTTTGAAATATACTTAGTTTTCACCTCTTAGCAAAAATGGAGTTGGATTTTTAATTAATAAAAATATTAAACATAAATTACTAACTTTAAATTTTGACCTACATTCTTTTGAAATTCTTGCAGTGCAGATTTTGTTTAATAATATGTCACTTTCCATTATAAATATCTATAAATCAGGACTAGCGTTATCTGAAATTTTTTTAAACATTTTACTACAAATTCCTCAGCCACATATAATTCTTGGTGACTTTAACAGTCATCATCCGTCATGGTTCTCTTACAAAACTGATTATTATGGTAATCTCCTTAACAAGTTTATTGCTAATTCAAATTTAATTTTATTAAACAAAAAATCAGAACTCATGAAAACCCACAATTCCATCGCTCAATAGTAGATTTAACTCTAATTTCCCCAGAAATTTTTTTATGGTCACTGCTACCCGATACAAGGGGCAGTAATCATCACCCAATTTAACTTTCTTCTACTTTTGACACAAAATTTAGAAAACTAATTGATTTAAACAATTGGCCTATTTTCCAAAAAATTTTAGAACAAAACTTACCATTATTAGAATCTAACAACTATGAAAATTTTGTTAACCATCTTTTTGATATCACTAAACCTGCATTTCGAAAAATTTTAAACAAAATCCCTAAAATTCAAAAAAATTTTGGCACATGAATAAATTGATAGCGATCCACAAAAAAGCCGAAAATAAAGCAAAAAGATCGAGAAATTTTATAGACATAAATCATTATAAAAAATTAACGCACAAGTCCGGAAAAAATTATAAGAACTATATCGAGAAAATTGGAAAACCTTCACAAGCAAACTTGAAACAATTTCTCCGGGCAAAAAACATTTGGAAAATTTTTAATATAATAAATTCAGTAAAAACTCAACAAAACCCAACAGTCGAAATTGCTTTACAAAATAACATTAACTTCCAGGATACTCCAGATTTTTTTGCAGAGAATTTGAAAATAACCGAAAATGAAAATTTATCTCAAACTGAAAAACGTTTTGCTCAAAACGTTCAAAATCAATTAAAATACTTTAAAAATGATTCACCCATTTTAGACCAACCTTTTTCACTTTCGGAATTAAACTATGCTATCAACAAATTAAACTTAAAATCTGCCCTAGGTGCAGACAACATTTCTAATAAAATTTTCAAATTCCTCCCTGAGAACTGGAGATTAAAAATTCTAGAAATCTTTAACAAAATTTAGGAAAACCATGACTTACCTAAATCTTGGAAACACATTATTATAATTTTTTTACTTAAAAATGCAAAACCGGCCAATGGAGTTAATTCATACCGGCCTATATCACTACTTTCAAACTCTATTAAACTTTTTGAAAGATTACTTTTTAAAAGATTATACTGGCACTTTGAATCGAAAAGTTTTTTTTCCTTTTTTGGATTTAGAAAAAATTGCTCCGCCAAAGAATGTGTCTCTTTACTTTTACAAGACATAAATTTTGCAAATAAAAAAAGCGCACATTATTATTAATCTCAATTGACCTTAAACAGGCATTTGATTCTGTATGGATCATAGGGCTACTCCATAAATTATTAAATGCTAATTTAAGCACTAATTTATTCATTTCTTTTCTAACTTTTTACAAAATCGTTTCCTACAAGTTAAAACTGATACTAAGCTTTCAAAAAAATTTATTATTAAAAAGAGGCCTTTCACAAGGATCAATTCTTTCACCAATATTATTTAATATTTATCTTTCAGATGTTAAATTTTTTTTTACAAAGATATTTCCTTCACTACATATGCTGATGACCTTTTCTGGGTTTCAGACTTTGACTACTCATTACAATAAAGCTTCAAAAACAATTAAATAGACTGGTTAAATATTGTAAACAGTGGCATTTAAATATTTCAGAAACTTTTTGTATTTCATTTTATAAAAAAAAGAAATTATTCTCCTCAATATGAGCTAAAAATTGATTCAATAAAAATTAATCAATTTTCCAAATGTAAAAATCCTTGGGATTCGTTTAGACTCTAAACTAAACTGGCAATATCATTTAGACAACATTCATCACACCGGCTTAAAACTTTTGAACTGTTTAAAATTTTTTGCTTTTCAAAATAAAGAAACACCTCAATTTCATTAATAACTCTCTATAAAAATTTAATTCGAGCTAAATTTGAATTTGGACTGCAATTTATTTCGGGGCCAGTTGATAATAAATTAAAAAAAATAAATTCTTTACGAAATAAATGTGTCAAAACTACTCTCGGACTTCCCATGTTTTGTCCAACTCTATCATTGATTGCTGAAACATAATTACCACCAATACAAATTAGACATAACTCTCTTATTCCTAAATATTTTTTAAAACTTCATTTTAAACTCCCCCAACACCCATTTTACAAAAAAGAAATTAAATATGGACCATATTTAAAAATTATCAAAAACGAACTATCTTTCATCAATTTTTTTAAAACTTTCTCTGGAATATCATTAAAAGGATATATTCCTGACATCATCCCAGATTGGACATATTCCAAACCAAAAATAATTTTAAAAATTCCAAACTTATATCCAAAAAAAAAAAAAAAAAAAAATTTTTTTTTCAAAAGAAGCAGCAGTTTCTGTTTTTAAAGCATATTATTTTGAAAAATTTTATTCTTTTTTTAAAATTTCTACTGACCGATCACTTTTGACAGAATCCGGCTCCTTAACCGCATCCATTGATATACCAATGGTTCGATATTCAAATTCATTTAAATTCACTCAAAAAATGCCCAATTATCCATGCCGAATTGATGACTATTTTAGAATCTTTTAATTGGATTATACAAAATCTTGAAAATCACAAAATAGTAATATTCTCTGATTCAAAGGGAGCTCTACAGATTTTATCTCAAGAATTTTTATATTCAGAATACAATTTTTATATTAAACAAATCTTAAAATTGAATACAACTAATTTACAACAAAAAAAAAAAAAAAAAAAAAAATCAAGTAATTTTAATGGATTCCAAGCCATGTTGGAATCTCCGAAAACGAATTTGTCGATAACTTAGCCAAAAATGCACATATTCTTAATCAAATACAAGATAATTACTATTTCTATTCAAATCTTAAATTGGAAATCAAAAAACTAGAATTTACACTTACAGAGAAATATTTTATAACTCGAGCTCCAATCTCGAATAATTATAGATTTTATCTCTAACAAAATTTCTAAAATTGAAAACTTGCCATACACTCGTAAATAAAGTAAAATTATCCTTAGACGTCGAACGAATACTGCTCTACTCAACGATTTAAAATATAAATTTAAATTAGCTAATTCACCAAATTGTTTTTCTTGTCATTCTCGAGAAACGATTCATCATGTTTTATTAAATTGTAATTTATATAATCAACAAAGACAAGAATTTTTTAAAACTCTTGAAGACCTAGGAATTCAAGAATTTCGAACAGACCTTATCCTAAATTACTTTTCTAAATTAAAAAAAATTCAGAAGTTATTAAATGCATTGTTACAAATTTTGCTTCAAACTCCCCTTTGGAATAAAATTAAAAAAATTAATATTTAAAAATTGAAAAAAAATTTGAAATAAAAAAACTAAAGATATTTAAAAAAATTGTTTAAAACTTTATTTTGTTTTGTTACAATATATATAATGCGTTTGAATATAACCAATTCAAATGACTAATAGCAATATTAGGGCCGACAATTGGTTTACATCAATAGACCTTGTTCACCTATTGAAGACAAAAGGTCTTACTTATGTTGATACCGTAAAAAAGAATAAAAGAGCAGCAGAATTTCAGCCTAACCAAACACTGACCAATTGCATCAAGTTTGTATGGACCAATTGCACCAGGTATCACTTTGGTTCATATGTTCCGAAGAAAAGTAAAGCAGTTTTGTTAGTAAGTTCTATGCATCATTCTAAATTTACTGACCCGTTACAAATAAGGCAGAAATTATTATGTACTACAACTCGACTAAGGCTGGAGTTGATGCCCTGGATGAGAAATGCGCGATTTATCGTTCAGGACGAAGAACAAGAAATAGAACTGATTTTATAAAATAACTGGCCCTTCAACTTGTAAAACCAGAAATGGAACGTCGTCTGATGAACCCCCAGTACCAGACATGAAATCCAATTTATTATTAGACGAATTTTAAAAATTGATATATCTCCGGCTGATGCATTACAGACCGATACAGGAAAATTGCCGAAACGTGACTTGCTATTTGTGTCCTGCTAAAAACAGACAAGCATCGCATGTTTGCATAACTTGCCTTAAACCTATGTGCTCACAAAGTCTGAGACATATTTGCAAGGAATGCGTTTGAATTTTTCTTCTGCTTTACCATTTTTGCATGTAATATGATTTGTTTACTTCAATAAATGCTATAATTTTGATGGTTTGTTCTTTTTATTTATTTCATTTTAGGAATGAAGGGGAGAGGTGGGGTGAAAAAAATAATATAAGGGAAAATTTAAAGATGTAATTAGTGATAACTACTAACCTTTAACGTAATGAAAATAAGAGAAAATACGATTTTAAGTTTAAAGTAGGGGTTCTCAATGTGGGGTACGCGGTAAAATTTTTTGGGGTACGCCGTGAGAGCTCAAAAGTTGCTAGATATATGTTATATATACAGGGTGTCCCTGAATTCATGGCCCAAATGTGAAGGGATGGTAGTACACACCGAACCCACCAATATTCGCCATAGAATATGCGGCCGCAAACGCAGTGAGGAGTCAGAAATGAAGGACAGACACAGAGGTTTCCAGTGTGACATTTATTGGAGATCATTACAACAAATGCTCAAATGTCCGCCCACCAACGTTGATACAGGCGGCACAATGGCGGAGTAGTGATCGGCGTACCTGCTTGTAAACACCGGGCTTGCCGCGCACATCGGCGGCTGAGAATGCTGGGGTTTGGCCGATCCAGCGCTTTTAAGCCATGCCGCCTTGTCTGCGCCCACTACCAGCACTGGGCTGCATTTGCGGCCGCATATTCCATGACAAATATTGGTGAGTTCGGTGTGTACTACCATCCCCTCTCGTTTGGGCCATGAATTCAGGGACACCCTGTATATATGTTTTACGTTATTCCCATTGTTATACTATAACTATAGTTTTATCTTTCTATGCAAGAGGTACAGTCGGTCAAAAAAGTATCCGAACATTGTGGTTGATTACAGAATTCAGAAAAAATATCTGGCAACGACTTTTTAGAAATTAGTGATCTGGCAACCTTCGTATCACGTGACACGAAGGTTGCCAGATCAATAATTTCAAAAAAATCGTTGCCAGATATTTTTTCTGAATTCTGTAATCAACCACAGTGTTCGGATACTTTTTTGACCGACTGTACGCCAGTTATATACACATTTACAGGGGGTAAGTGAAGCATACAAGGTTGAGAACCACTGGTCAATATTATGGTTTTTGTGTGCCACATAGTATCATCTTTCCACGTTATTACGTAAGGCGAACTATTTCTAATCTTGCTTTATTTTCCGCTAATTCCATTTGAACGGTAGTTTGCAATGGCTGTCTAGAGCGTTATTAAAAACAACGTATTATAGAACTTCCTTTTTGCTCTTGGACGTTAATTCTGGTAATTAAATTTTGCAAAAAGCTTCATTGGATTGCCGACTTTGGTTTTCTAATAATTCGCAACACTTCGGACAAAGAATCCTACTCCTAGATTTTCTAGGACTTCCAGTACAAGGACATGCCCTATCATTAACTATATACTGTTCAAAATATACAAAGCATACTTTCAAGTGTATACAAAGCATACTGACTATGCTCATCAAACTTTAGAGTTTGTTTGACCACTGCATCAATCACAACTAAAACAATGCTTGGCAGTGTAAAGGAATTGGAGGCAAGGTTACCTAATTCCGTGTTATTTTGCTTTACCTACGTTGTTTATTGTTAAAATTAAATACAATTATTCGAGATGAAAGACTACACCATGAACTAAATATCCGTGAAAGGTTTTTGACTAAGCAAATGATACATCCTGACTTAAAATCTTTTTAATGCATATTCCGCGCAATGGTTTCTAAATCCTTGATAGTATTTCGTATTCCGTTATAATGGTGTCTTAACTCAGTGACAGCGTTCCTAACAGTGACGTAGCAAGGTGACTGGGCCTTCTCGCGATACTTATTTTTTGAGCCCCTTCCCCCTCCTTAAAAACATATTTTGGAAAAAAAAATTAGGAAATCATTTTTTTTAATGAAATAGAAACACCTTTGTTTTATAGTTTTCTTAATTTAATTTTGCAGTGTACACATATAAATCACGAGATATCATATCAGTATCATTCAAGCCAGGATCTGAAAAAATATAAGGATGGAAAAAAATGGGGGGGAGCGAGTGCAAGTGACTCAACGGAGCCGAAAAAGGTAAAAAAAAAGGGGGGGGAAGACAAGAGACTGGCTATGCATTGAAGTATAACATTTTCCCCTCCGCTTTAGAGGTCTTTAAAATTTTTTGAAAAATGTGTGAAATATGCTCATACGGGCTCTGATCTAGAAAAGGGGGAAGGAGCAGGAAATACAATCGAGTCAGACAAACGTAAAGAGGGAGCAGGAAGCTGGTTTTCTAATGCAGCATAAAATTTTTCTCTTATTTTACAAGTCTTTAAAAATTTCGTAAAAAATGCAATGAAATATAAATAAGTTTAATAATTTTTTTGCATCCATTACACATACTCATTCTCAAAGGGTGAAGATATGGCCATATATCGAACACATTACTGTAGTTTGCTCCCACCTGAATCAGAGTAATTTTTCAGTTGCTCTATTAAGCTTTTTTTATACATCCTAAGTATACTTATTAACTTAGTGTTTTTTTAAGATTTCTATGATTTTTTATTTTCGTTATTAGAGTAAGAACAATAATTTTAATCTCCTCAACGTAGCAAAACTTTTGAGAGTTAAAAATATTTTTATTTTATAGACAATCTTCTAGTAACGAAAAAAGAAAACAGACACCCATATCATGTTATTGTAAGGTAGGTTTTAAGGAGAGTAAGATTACATTTGTGTTTTCAAACTAGCAGATGAGTCTGCGAATTTAGATATCGTTTAACGATACATCAGAGCATTTTATTCTGATATGTGTGAATCTTTACAGAATTGCAGGGAAAATATTTGCCTTCTATTTCAGCCACTAAGGTCTTTGGATATATGTTTGAGATTTATCTAGCATAGTTTCAGAATCTGACATATGAGAATGACTAAAAATAAATTATGAATCTGAACTTCTAATAAACCTGTTTTTCGTTTTAAAAGTCATAACAAAGCGATAATCACTTATTTGATTTCGTCAAATAATAATTTAAATATGAAAATAATTTTGAAATAAGCACTGAGATCTACCATAGCAAAGGTTTTAAAACAGAAAACTATTGAACACATCAGAGCAGTTTTGAAGACTAGAGGTGACACTGCTCTTCTCTGTATATCGAAAAGGATGGGAAGGGGAGACGGGAAGATTTCTGCCTGAAGGTCGGACACAAGGAGTGGCGTTGCGGTTGGTTCAATTAGCGGCTGCCTATGATCGGGGGCAAGGAAACAAGCAGGAGAGAGTTGAGGCGGCAATCGGCCGGACCGGCGTTTTGCATGACGGCCGGCAAATATACGGAATGGCTTTCAAAAGGTTAAGAAAATAAGCGCAAAATTGCGATGGTATCAGTTAATGTCGGATTGAAAGGGATCAATGGAGTAAATCTACCCATCTTGGACAAGTTTGAACTGGCAATCTAAGTGATAGGAGCAAAATTTGTATACTCTCTCATAGCAGTAGACAAGGAATTTAGTGGAAAATATGAAGCCATATTTGGTTATGATTTGTTGAGAGCTCAAGGTTTTGTGTGGGATTTGAAGAATCAAATGTTAGAAAGAGAGAGCGAGTCATGCCCCCTTCGCTATGCCCCTGAGCCCAAGGGAGATCTACCCTGTCATAATTTGGAAAATGAGTCACGGAATTAATAGTGAAGCCATTTCGGCCACGATGGAAAAAGCTGTAAATAAGATAATGATAGCCCCTCCTACTGAAAGAATTGTTTTGGTGAGGAGCACTCAAGGAGACCTCGCTTCCAAAACAGTCTTAGCACAGCAATGGGAAGGAATAAGAAACGAAACAATAAGATTAGCAAGGTCCTTAAATGTTGTGGATAACAATGGACTACTAAACATTAGAGTCGCGAATGTCTCGCAGCAGCCAGTGTGGATAAACAGGGGTATGAAACTGGCAACTTCAGAAACCCTGCAGGCGATGCAGGTGAAATATGTAAATGCAATTGAGAAAACTAAGTCTGAGCCCCTGTTCATTGATGACTTTGATTTAACACATGTCTCACACAAGATGCGCAAACCCTTGGGAGCCCTTCTAATGAGAAATAGAGATGTTTTCGCTGGAGATATAAGTGAGCTTAGTAGCACAGACGTTATCTATCATGAGATACATTTAGAGGATGATAGACCTGTTAGACGCTCTGCATATCGAGTGCACTATGCCATGCATTCAGTATTGGATGAACAAATAAAGGAACTCCTCGACAATGGCATAATTCGTGAAAGTGTCTCGCCATATGCTGCGCCTATCCTGCTAGTAAAGAAACGTGATGGAAGCTACTGATTTTGCGTTTGATTATAGAGCCCACAATGCCAAAATCATCCCAGACTCCTACCCCTTACCTTTGATCAATGAGGGCATTGATTTATAGCAGATGCGAGCTATTTCAGCTCATTAGACATGACATCTGGCTATTATAAAGTGCCTGTACATCCAAGGGATATGGAAAAAACAGCATTCATCAGTAAAATGGTCTGTATGAATTTACACGACTTCCGTTTGGCTTTAAATGTGCACCCACCAGCTTTCAGCGCTTATCAATGCGATGTTCTTGGACTGAAAAGTGATCAGATTTTGATATACCTTGACGATATCATCGTGGCATCAAAAACATTCGAGCAACATTTGTCTAAATTACAGACCGTCTTTGGTACGTTGCGAAAATTTAAGCTCAAGCTCAAGCCTCAAAAATGTCAATTCTTAAGAGAATCTGTATCCTATATGGGACACCTGATTACCTCCCAGGGAGTTAAACCCAATGCGCGAAATCTTGATGCAATCAAAAACTTCGCCATTCCGAAGTCAGTGAAGAAGGTGAGAGCCTTCCTGGGTTTGACTGGCTACTACCGCAGGTTTATTGACAAGTGTGCTGAGATCGCCCTACCTTTGATAAGCTTGATAAAGATAGATCCTTTGTGTGGACCGCTGACGCAGAGAGGACTTTTTAAGAACTGAAATTAAAACTGATGACGGAACCCGTGTTTATCTATCTCAACTTCGAAAAGATTTTTTTTATCCATTGATGCCAGCGGAGAAGCTGGGGCTGCAGTAATTGAGCAGGAATGAAAAAGCGGAGTTAGACAAGCAGTTTCCTATGCTAGCCAGAAATTAAAGGCAGCAGAAACCCGATATTCCACCATTGAAAAGGACGCTCTGGCAGTTAAATTCGGCATAAATTATTTTAAACTTATTTATATGGGAAGAAGTTTACAATCATCAGTGACCACGCCCCACTGTCATACCTCTTGAAACTAAAGGACACGTCAAGCAGGTTCGCAAAGTAGAATTTAGCCCTTCAGGGCTATGACTTCTATATTATTTATAGACCTGGGAAACATAATATCCCCGATGATATATTACCTCGTAATAAAAATACCAATGAGGAGAATGTAATTTTGTCTAACAAGTTCGCAGACAAGCAACAGCTTCGGGATCTACAGAGGGAAGACACCCAGATAAGGGATTTAACAGAATTTTTAGAGGGAGCTAGCAGCAAGCTTCAGCAAAAGATGCCTGATTTACCTGGAAGACGGGATGCTTTTCCATTATTCAGGCCACACAGGAAGGATGTCAGAAATGAGCTCGCACAACAACTAGTTATATCCAAGAGTTTAGCTGGACAGATTTTAGAACTCTGCCACGACCTGCCATGCTCTGGTCATTTGGGGGAACTGAAGACGCTACAACACATTCGATCTCAATATTTCTGGCGGGGAATGTATGCAGATGTACGGAAGACTTGTGCCTCCTGCTTCGAGCGACGAGGCTACGTGGCCAGGCGAAAGTCGAATCTAGAAAGAGTTCCACTTGCTTCCCGTCCATTCGAAAGAGTTGCAATGGATTTCCTAGTGCCGTTACCCATGACGGAAAAGGGTAATAAATACATACTGGTAATTACTGATTATTTTACGAAATGGCCCGAAGTCTGTCCTATGCCGGCTCAGACAGCAAAAGGGGTAGCGAAAATATTCGTGGAAGATTACGTCGTCAAAAGCATCTCGCAGTTTGTCATCAGTGACAATGCAAGAAATTTCACTGGAAAAGTAATGACTTCCGTTTATGAAAAGCTAGGCATTTGCAAGTGCCGAGCAATTCCATATCGGTCCCAAAGCAATAGATTATGCGAACAGATGAATGCAAACATTCTCAACATAATATCGCATTATGATTAGATTCCGCGCAAGTACACTGGGATGAGTTTATACCCTTTATATTATTGGCTTATCGGAGCGCAGCTCATACTTCCACCAAAGAATCCCCTTATTATCTGACCTATGGATGCGACTTGGTACTTCCTTATCGGATTTGGGCGACGCAGAGGGCACCCCTGTATTTCGCATCAGAAAACTATGGAAAATACATCATGGCAAAGATGCAGACGACGTATAAAATCGTAAGACGTCATCTATGACGTCACACATCCGCTTACGTCATAGGTACATTATAAGCAATTAATTTTTTTAATTCCTTATAAGCAAAATATTTGCATCATGACATTTGCTTATTAAACGTGCATGTTTTTGCTTTTATTAATTCGTTTAATTATATGACTTTGTAACAATATCAAAGGCTTTATGTTATTTCGATATGCTCCTCCTATCCCAAGAGAGTACCGTATTTCTTCGATTCTAAGACGCACTTTTTTCCCACATAAACGTCTCTAAAAACGGGGTGCGTCTTAGAATCGATGGCGTCTTAGAATCGCAGAAAAGACGGCTCAGAAGAATCAGACTCTGATATTGATTCAGAAGGAAGTGATGAATAGAATACTTACTGATAAATAAGTACTATTGTTGTTAGTAAATTGAATTCTATTATAATAAAAATATTTGTTAGATATATTTTAGCAATTTATTTATTTTTTATTTCTTAGAAGCAAAACTTTTTGTCTGTTGGTGGTGCTGAAATTAAAGTGCGTCTTAGAATCGATGGCGTCTTAGAATCGAAGAAATACGGTAATACACAGTTAAGGTAGAATTTAACCATAAACTTTAATCTAAACATTTCTGTTCCACTGAAGTTAAATTCCCGGAGTCTCCCCCAAACTGAATTCTCGGACCCCCCTACCGAAACTTAATCTTGCGCACCTGCCTGGTTGGACTATACATCTCTCCCCTCCCTCCTCCGCCGTCCCATAGATCCTGCCTGGGGCCCGTTATACTTAATATAAAATAATAATAATGTAAAATGGTTTAGAACATATTTTTACCACAAATTTCAAAAAATAGCAAAGACCTTCATTTTCCATTAATATTTTCCAATCCATATCAATAGTATGTTGAATATTATTCTCAAAAATGCAACATTCCACAAATGGCTTATCATTCAATTTTTCCATTCAAATTCAATATATCAATTATAATTTCCAGGTCAGAACATCGTATCTTTGTGATGAGAAGTTTGCGTCGGCACATGCTACTTATGAATAAACAGCAAAAATCACTCTTTGAGCAGTTGACCAAAATTAGTTAGATGATTCTTCATCTGAATTTCGAGAGAGTCTCAGCTATTTAAAGAGTGGGGTTGCACAGATAAGTGGAGTTTGAACTGTCCCTAAGGCTCATTTCTCATATTAGATCTAATGCACGTCATGTGATCGACAGTATTCTCGGATCAGTCAATGCGGTGTCCCATATGGCTTTGGTACGACAAGCAGGATAAATATTGATGATGCGGGACAGTTGGCAACACTAGGCGTACCCAAGTGTGCTTATGTTGGGGGGTGTTAAGGTTGTGGATCTGAGTATCATACGTTTTTTAATGGAGTCTCCAGAAATGAAACACTCAAGCATACAATAAAAGAAATTACAAATAGACCAAAACATGTTAACTCTCATTGAAAGTTTCTGAGTATACCTTTGGCAACGCAGATAAGACTTTGTAAATAACTAAGACATCAATTGCGTTGACTTCACTATTGTTATACGTAACAAACCAAGTCGTAGAATAGTGTTGTACGCAACAGAATAATTCATTACGAAACAATGAAAAATACGTTAACGTTGGAGAAGAGGCCATGTCTCTCTGTTAGAATTGCCTACAACTCCTCGTCGTCGAGGTCGTTCTCCTTCGCATCCTCATCTAATCAAAGTAGGTCTGAACTTCAATATACCATTTATCTAGTTAGGGAACTTATGTGTTTATGCAGTAGTGAATTTATGTTAGTGCATACTTGTTGTATTTCTTTTAGCCAATATCCTTGCTGTTTGTCGAGCGTTGGACGCTCAGAAGATTGGTTGCACCGCATTAAGTGCGGACGTCTGTAAAATCGCGGTGGTAAGAAATGGTAATATATTGGGAGTTAAATGGGGAATAAGATTTCTGTTATTGTTTAGGTATACTTTAGCTCAGGAGTTATTTGTTATGTGTTCAGTTACATGTTATATCTATGTGTTAACCGAGTAGACGGAGACGTGCAAGGCTTACACCCTTGGTAATCAAACCTTCGTTTAGCCGGTTAACAAGACGTTCAATATACTAAATAGTAAGTAAATATATTCGGGTCGATTTGTAGTAACCCAGGTGGATCTGATTTATACCCTCCATTCACAGAAATCGATATTTCATTACATCTGGTCTGGAAATCGGGTTTCAATTATTTTAAACATCTTTCTGTTCTTTATCATTTAACAACAGATAAAAATGCCCAATTATTTTTTACCAAATGTTTCGAAATATATTCAATTATGGCAAATTACATTAATAACAATTGCATTAATTATATTAGTATTAATAATATTTACATTAATATTAATAAAATTGCATTAACCTGTAAATAATGCTTTTCCTTTTCATTGTATATTACATTATTAAATATAATAAATAATAAATACCCCCTCAAGCAGCTGCTTGCCACAGAGGTCGAGTACGTACAAATTTTCTGCACAACTTAAACCCACCATAGCACAATTTGCCCATATTTAATTTTATTTCGTTATAGAATTTTCTATGACTGACAAATTGTATCCAAGTGCTGGAACTTGAATTGAAATACGAAATTATTTGAAAAATTCCATTTTGTGAATGAGACAATATTGTTTTTTCGGGTTTAGAAACTTCTGACGTGGAGACTATGTTCGGAATCCCAAAATACATCCATTATTTCCTCCCCAAAAAGAGGGGAGGCAAAATTTTATTAGTAGAGGAGAATCAATCGTAAGCGTTTTATGCGAAATGAAAGCTTGCGACGTGGAGAGTGAAATCCCATATACTTTAGAGCAGTGGTTCTCAAAGGATGTGCCGAGAAATTTGGGATGGAATTGTAGATAAAAGGAAATTTAGAAACCATTTTGTTGCTCCTTCCTGAAACTGATTCTTCATTTAACTTTTTTCCGTTTAATAAAAAACTTATCCATATGAAAATGGGATAACATGCAGGGCACAAAGCGGGGACGGATCTAGGGGGTGCAAAGGGAACCCCCCCCCTTCCTTTCAGAATACAATAAGGGTAAAAGAGGGAAAACTTATTAAATTTATTTATATTTTATGCATTTTTGAAGATTTTTTTTAAAAACCTTCAAGTAGAGGATGAAATGTTAGAGTGCATTGGAAATGAAATCTCTTGGCCTCCCCTTTGACATTTCTTTTTTTGACTCGATTTTGTTCCTTGGGGCCTGCCTCGATTTTTTTCTAGATACGGGCCTTACACAAAGCATACCGTTAATACACACAGCGTAGTACTAACCTTAATACACGTCAGAACTTAAAAAAAAGTTCTCTGCGTTTACAAACGACTCCACAAAAATGGCTATTATTGAAGACAAATTGCACATGTGCGAATTTCCCGTAGTATTACCACCAAATTTTTAGTGCCAGCAGTATTCACGGCGAAATATACGATGTGCCGTGAGCAAAAAAAAAGTTTGAGTATCACTGCTTTAAAGAAAGAGAAAAACCCGAGCAACAGAAGATAAATTTGCTTGTTAATCATAATGCACGAAAATGTGAAGTTCTACAATAAACAAAAGATTATATATAAATAAGTCAGAGGACCTAAAGATATCCTAGCTTTGGGTTTCAAGTAAGAGTCATCTGGCCCAGACTGAAAGGTTATAGTAGCGTCCAAAGGATAATTTGCTTTTGATAGAGTCATAAGCGAAAGGCTTCCTCTGGGAGACTTTTTTTGTTCCTTTTCAGAAACAAAAGAGCGAATGCTTCACTTTGTCGTCAGTCTGTCAAATTCTTTGTTTTTAGAAACGGATCAAAAATTCTTTTGTGTTGGTTAGGTATTGTGAAATAGTACGATTCGTACTTGCGAAATCTCCATGCAACTAATTGCGCCATCAAACAGTGAAAAAAGTTGAAAATGGCAAACATTTCAATATTGTAATCGATGTAATTATATTAGAAATTTTTAATATTAATGGTAACATTTCACCATCAGCACAAGCACAATTTTTCTTGTTTTTAGTGATAATATTTATTTCCAAAAGCAAAGAATTATTTTTTCGTTGAATAGGTATTTGATAAACTATTATGATTCATAGTTTTTGAATCTCCCAAAAGTTTTAATTGCAATCTCTGACGGTGGAATAATTCCAAAATTTCAAACATTTAACATATATTGCTAAAGATATGATGTTTTACTGATAAAATATCACAATCAAGGACTTAACACGTGCAGCAACGATTTGTCCCTTCACTTCGGGAGGGGGGGGGGGTGCAGGGAGTGACGAAACGTTTTGTTTTAAGAGATTAATGAAAGTTCTTTTTGAGTTGAACAGGTACTAACGAAATATGATGATTCATATTTTTCAAACCCTTCAAAAGGCTTTAATTTACATCGTTTCATTTTCACTGAAATGATCTTATTAGTGACGGTAATTGATATGTGCTGGAGTCATTCGGTCTAATGTTCAACTGCTATTAGGGACAAGACTACAGTATTAATTTTTTTCCCGTCAATTAGGTGAAAAAAATGAATAGCCTTAAAGTCCAGCCAGAGTTTTACCTCGCTGACAGAGAAACTGAAAGAATTAACTGAAGCTGAATTTTGTTGTGGTTTGGGTTGTTTACCTCTAAGTGACACTTTTGTGCATTCAATGGGCTAAACCGCCAGGTCATAAGGACCACAAAGGTTCAGAGGAGGTTGGGGAAGGGGACCCACTGGATTACACTTGGCAGACAGATGAGAGCTTTCTGTCTGGGCCTTCCAGCATGTTCTGTAACGTGCACAGGGTATGGCTCTCCTTCATACATGGTCAGGGCTCAACAACCCATCAGAATGACCGCGACCTTTGTAATCTCATCGGTGTTCCCTTTCACACCGAGAGTAGGGTGGAGCTTATGAGAGATAAATCTCAACGCTGATACAGTGGGAACTCGAAATTGGGAATATCGCATTACTAGTCTGGTGCTGGTGATTATGATTCAGGCAAGACATGGTGGCTACCTCAAGTACCAAAGTTTCAGTTTATGCTTCTGTTCAGGAGACTTCAAAATAGCTTGTTCCCTTCAATCGGGTTAGCTAGATAATCAGCGTTATCTGCTCTCTGATTGGCCCATTCAACACACCGAAATTGTCTTTCATTTTGAGAGTTTAAACTCTCTAGATCGCTCCTTGAGCTGAGTTTGGTTAAATTGACATCGAATGTCAGAGAATACACTGATGATCTTTAAGCTGATCGCAGTGCTATGACTTTACTCTTTTTACCTACAGGGTACCGAGATTTATGAAAATTACATGATAAAATTCAAAGCAGTATTTATATAGCTTACTAGTTATAAGAGACAAAAAAAGTAACATCAAGTACCAGGTTACCAATTAAAAACCCATTAACACCTGATAAATAATGAATAATGACGTAACTCAGATAAAACATGGCGATATGTTTTGGCAGTTCCGGAAGGTGGTCATTCTCAAGTGTAAAAGATATATTTCGAAAGACATGGAGCTGGCCATTTCGTTGCAATCCGAGAACACGGTGCAATTCCAAGTTATCATGCAAACTGCCTTTGTGTTTCACATAAAGAATACGTTATTTTTATTTACTTTTTATTGCGTGCAAACTTTAACAGCTTTAGTACAATACAGTGTTAAGATGATTTTCAAATATGATTTAATACACAAATTCCATGTGATTAATTTTTTAGAGAATGCGTTTAATAACAAGTTAGTTTACCTCACGACTGTTTATGTAGTGCGTACTCAACATCTTCTCATGTAAGAAAAGTTGAGGGGTTTTGATACTTTGGCGACTAGGAGCTACCATATTCCATAAATACTTCTCTTAGTATGCATAAAGTATATATTTAAGTGGGTAATAGAGAATTACAACTTGTATCCTAATCCTTGCGTACTCTACCAACACGTTACCATATGGAGACAATAAAATCTTAGAATTTATATCTTGGGATGAGTTACCTGTTTTCGTTTTACAATTATCACTTACAGATCCACAAGGGTTGATAGGAATGGCATTCTGTGTAGGTTAAATTTCTTCAGAACAATCTGAAATATATTCCATAAGACTGGAATCAAGGATTGAAACTGCCAAGATAGATACAGCAGATCACTGGGATGCTCCCGAAATCACTCATGACCAGTTGAAATATGGACGTGATCATGACTACCATTTGAAAGGGAACCACGTCGATCTCAGTCCTTAATAACTGCCATTTTGTCCACAGATACAATGGATTCCAATAGAAACTTCCCATGCTATAATATCCCTACCATCAGCCAGAGGTTTGGGATTGAAACAATCCGAGCGATGCTTCACTTCATCTGCAACACACTTTGGACGTTCTTTATGAGATTTTTTTTCCATTATGAGAATTTGAAATGAGAAGTGATAATGGCTGAATTAACAACGCTGCATGCAATCAATTGGTCACTTGAAGGGATTTAAAGCAATTTACTAAAGAAATTCGCAGCCCACTGCAAACGGTTGCCTAGTTCCTTATCTAAGTGAGCTCTTTACGGTAAATCCACGGCGAGAACTTCATTCACTTTGGAGATGGCGAAATCATTTCTTCTCTTACAATATTTAAATGTGGGCTCAGATAGGAAAGATTTTGTGCAATAATATTAGAATGATATCATTGGTGGTCATTGCATCTCTTTCGTCCTCATAATCTATCTGCAGAATCATCACATTGCTTACAAAATCACATTAATTATCTTTACCTATTGTAAGAGATATGCAAACGATTCAACCCTTCGCTTGAAAAAGCGTGATCACAGAGCCAGGATGGGTCTTTCTCCTGATGCTTTAATGGGATATTAATTATTTGAATAAATGTTTTCGTACTAGGGGTTGTGTGCATGACTAGGTAAGTGTCATTTGAATACACATTGTGTATTCAAATGACACTTATAAGTCAGATTGGTTTACACTTGCTTCATCGATTCGACTTTTTAAAAAATACTTTTAACAGATCGGGGATGTTTTGCAAGGGATAGCCGAGATTAGATATTTGTTACAAATCATCGACATCTATCGAAACTACAATGATTATTCCCTAAAATAATGATGATGCTTATGGGCCTAGAAAGACTGTCATCCATCAGATAGGACGTTAATGCAAGGCCCCGTATGCAGAACAATATTCTGTGCACGTTGAAGAACAGGGAGACTTCCATCTATTTCTTAAGAGCTGTCCAAAGGATCTCTTTCACCAACCTTCTCTGAATCCTTTAGGTCTTTTGTGTCCTTTAGGTCTCTGTTCATTTAACACATTGTAGGAGAAAAAGTGTCTTTAGGAGGTAAAAAAAATCGAACATTTCTATGTTTACATTTTAGGAAAAATAATTATTTCAAAAATAACCCTGGTGTTCGTTTGAGGAAATACTTGAGATTTCTTCTCGTGTATCATGTCTTCTTTTAAAGTTTATATCTTATGATGAATGATTTTTCTTTAATTAGTAACATACGGCAAGCAATTATAATCTTATTAGTTCTGTTTGCGATTTATATTCACTTGTTGCCGAATGTGAGACTCATTATTATTTACTATTAAATTCTGACAGATTGAGCAACATTTCATTCTCTTTCTCTGTTTTATGTAGGTATGATGTGAAGAAGCAGCACGAACACCCCGAGCAGTCCGGGGCGAAAAGGACTTGCCACTGGAGGAGAGCAATGAGCGTGCCTCCGGACGAACGCCAGCCATACGAGCACTTGACGAGGAAACCCCTGCTAGGAACACAGAGTCGAACCCTCTGCCCCAGCTACAGGATCTGTTGGCAGCCTTTCCGCTGTGTCAGATCCAGGCAGATCTAGTACGTTTGGGGGAGCGCCTCCACCAGATTGAGGGACAGCGAGAGAGGAGCCATACCAGTCAGCCCCAGCAACAGCGGCACCCCTTGGCGGATCACCAGGGTGTCTCGTGCTTTACGTGCGGTGGAGTGGGCCATTACGCCCGTCAGTGTGCGTCGCCCCCGACCCTACGCCCACGTGACCCGCGATACCAAACAGGACGAAACCGGCAGCAAAATCGAGACCGAGCAACTCCACGGATTCCAACCTCGGACTTCAAGATAGTAAGACGTGTTCGCTAGTGCTCTCTGTTTTCCACGTGTTTGTGAATTCAGCTAACAATGGATATCAATAAGGACTCCAGATTAAATCGTTGTTTCACGGAGGACCCGCTGGACGAGAGAGAATGGATTCCCCTTTACACCCCCTCAGCGAAACTCGAGATCAGGGTAGTAGTAGTAGAACACATAACATAAATTGAATATTCTTGCTTTATAAAAGCAAACTCATTCAGAGGCTTTTTGAATCTGAATTAAGTTAAATAGATGGTATAGTATTAATGATGGTATAGTACCCTGCTGAGGTGTGGTCAACTTCACAGGGTCCTGGTGCTGACCATTTATACCTACCAGACTGGACTTGTTTATGGATAGGTGAATTTTCATCACTGCATAGTATGGTACACGGGGCAATGCGGACGGCTGACGCTTCGAGGGGACTCTGGGAAGTGCATCCGGGGCTTCCCTCCCGTTCTAGTTTAAAGGAGCCGTATGGTGGTTGGCTTGTCGTAAATCTTCTCTACCCTGATCCATTCCTTACTGGACAACATCTTTTCCGCCAATGTTTAATAAAATCCCAGGTTTCTCTAATAAAAAATCACATGACTCCACAATTATAAAAGAATGTCGCGGTGTTTGTAATATGTGTTAGTTATTCTGAAACCATTGAGTTTACTTACCTGTAGGAGACGTTGCCCATTGCAGCTACCAATAACAAAAGGGCCTATCACCCCTCCCCAAAGATCAGAGTCAGTACCAACTTTGGCATTGAAGTCACCAAGAACAAGGGCAATATTGTTGGCCCTACCAATCATGGAGGACACGGAGGTGTCGGCCCTTGTCGATACCGGCGCCATTGTGTCCGTCATGAATAGCCAGTGTTTTCAGCGCTTGAGAGGCCGAATCCTGCACAAAACGGTCCCCCTCCAACATAATTTGAAAACTGTAGATGGCCACCCCCTTCCAGTGATAGGCAGATACATGGTGACCCTCACATTTGACGGGATTAGATTTGAACACCCCATAGTAGCCCTTGACATAGACACTCCACGATACGACATGATAATGGGACACGATATCCTCAAAAAGCATCGATTCATCATAGATTGTCATTCAGGCACACTGCACAAGAAAAAGGACGAGGCAGCGGGCATACAGGGTGCCGTTCGCGCTGCAGGGCGAATTGGACCGACAAGTGGATGAGTTGTTAGAGCAAGGAATAATAAGAGAAAGCGCCTCTCCTTTTGCGTCACCCATCGTCTTAGTGAAGAAAAAAGACTCCACCTACAGATTCTGCGTCGACTACAGGGCCCTAAATGCGAAAACAGTCCCAGATTCGTACCCCCTCCCCCTCATAAACGAAATTATCGACCAACTAGCTCACGCCAAATATTTTAGCTCACTGGATATGGTATCCGGTTATTGGCAGGTTCCCGTTCACCCACGTGACGTGGAGAAAACTGCGTTCATCAGCAGGAAAGTGTTATTTGAATTTAACTACTTACCATTTGGACTGAAGAACAGTCCCGCTACGTTCCAGCATTTATTGGACCACGTATTAATGGGAATGCGACAAGAGCAAGTTCTCGTCTACCTCGACGACATAATGGTGGCCTCCCAGACATTTGAACAACACACAGAACGGTTACAGAGGGTATTTGACCGCCTAAGGGCCTACAATTTAAAGTTGAAGCCAGCAAAGTGCCAATTCACGAAGGAATCCCTCACTTACTTGGGACATTTTATTTCCGCAGAAGGGGTCCAGCCGGACCCGTGGAACGTCCAGGCCATTGAAGAATTTCCTCGCCCCCGTAGTGTCCGGAACGTTCGAGCCTTCCTAGGCCTAACCGGCTACTACCGGCGTTTTATCGATCGCTACGCCGATCTTACAGCCCCCTTGGTCCATTTAGTGAAGAAGGACACCCCTTTTAGATGGTCTCCAGAAGCGGAGGAAGCGTTCGAAGTACTGAAGAGGAAATTAATGACCGAGCCCCTTCTCCTGTACCCCGACTTTGGACGGAAATTTTTCCTGTCAACCGGTGCGTCGGATATTGCGGTAGCCGGCGTACTCGAGCAGGAGACGGACGACGGTTTCCGTCATCCGGTAGCTTACGCCAGTCGGAAATTGAAGCCCCCGGAAACACGCTGTCTCAGTCACGTCTCAAGAAGAAAAACTTAAAAGGTCAAATTCTGAAAATATTCGTTGTCCGACGCGTGGTGCAAATGGTTAGCACGCTCTGGCATGAATCTGGAGAGATGCGGGTTCGATTCCCGCCGTGGCGGCGATGAATTTTTTTCAGAATCTATTAATTATTGTTTCTTAACAGGGAATACTGTGCATTCACTTTGGATTTCAATTATATATTTAACGCGGTAGCGTTAGCGCGTCAAATGTATGGTCACCATGTATCTGCCTATCACTGGAAGGGGGTGGCCATCTACAGTTTTCAAATTATGTTGGAGGGGGACCGTTTGGTGCAGGATTCGGCCTCTCAAGCGCTGAAAACACTGGCTATTCATGACGGACAGAGTGGCGCCGGTATTGACAAGGGCCGACACCTCCGTGTCCTCCATGCGGCCAGACACAATAGGTGAATTTTCATCACTGCATAGTATGGCACACGGGGCAATGCGGACGGCTGACGCTTCGAAGGGACTCTGGGAAGTGCATCCGGGGCTTCCTTCCCGTTCTAGTTTAAAGGAGCCGTATGGTGGTTGGCTTGTCGTAACTCTTCTCTACCTTGATCTCGAGTTTGCTGAGGGGGGGTAAAGGGTAATCCATTCTCTCTCGTCCAGCGGGTACTCCGTGGAGTTGCTCTTCTTCTTTCACATCCCTCTAAATGCTGGTCCTATTTGTAAAGCAAGCCTCGGCCTGCTTATCATCAGGACCACGAGCCAATGTCTTCTGTGGGTGATAGAGTGAGGGAGAAGATGTTAAAAATTGGAATTTTAATTTTTAGAGGCAAGGATGGAAGGAAAGGCCGAAAGTTTGCACAGATCTTATTTTGCTCCAAAGTTGGTAAGTGTCGCGAAAATCGTGGAATGAGAGAGAAAAAAGGGGGAGAAGGGTATAATTTAGTGATAATTTAGTGTTAAGTAGGCTAAACATTAAAATTGTGGACGGGGGAGCAATAATTTGAAGGGGGGGGGGAGAAATAAAGCCAAAAGTAGCGTCAGAGCAGCGAGATGATGGAAATCGATCGCTGACGTCACAGCCAATGGGATTGAAGGAATTTTGGCATTGGCTGAGAGCGGGAGCTGGAAGTTGGTTAGGTTTGACGCTAGCGGAGACGAGTGGGCAAGAGGAGTCTCAGCCAATGAGGATAAAGGAATTTTGGGATTGGCTGAGAGTGAGGAATGGAGAGGAGGCAGAATTTTGAGCCACTCACACACCTCACTGCCCCTTTGCCTTTCCACCCCACTTTCTTTTTATTTCCCATTTTGCTGAACACCCATCTCCCACTCACCCCCATTTTACTGACACAATACCCACCTTTTCCCCATTTCCTCACTTTCTTATTCATTTTGCTACTTTTCCTAATGATTTTAGTAAGGTCCTTGGTCTGGCCTTTCTTCACCCTACCCCTATGCTTAGTTTTCTCTGCACTACGGTGCACGTGGTTTTGCTTTGTTCCCAAATGTTAATTTCCCCTTCTCCTCCTATTTTTTCCTGATTATTCCCTCATTACTTTGGGACTGCCACCTCCCCCCCTTCCCCATACCCACCAAGATTCACCCCTTGGGCAAGCCCTGCCTGAGGAGGTTAAAACTTGGTTTATTTTGATTTTTATTATTTTTATGGAAAAAAAAATTTTTTTTTTACAATTAAAAAAAAATATTTTTTTTATTAACTTTGTCCCCCATTGCTGAACCTTTTGGTTCTCTCCTTGTTGCCCTCTCCTTACTCCACCTGCCCCCCCCCTCCCCCCTCCCTTTTACAACCCCATATTATTTCTCTCCTATGAGATGGAAATTTTTTTTTGTTGTTGCTAATTTTTTAATTTTTTTTTTTTTGTTTTTTTCTTTCTCCCTCCCCTGAAAGCCCACACTGAACACACGCTCTTTTGACCTGTTTCTGGGAGATTGTGAACACTCTTTCCTCTCCACCTCTTTTCATTGGACCTGAGTCACTACAGCCCATCATTGTTGCCTTTCCCTCTCTCATCAAAAGGCGGCCTGTGGCCAAACGCCTTCGCCAAAATGTAAGTACACTGTGCTACGCTACACTAGCTTCTGTCTTGCATTCCATTCAGCCTCCTCTGACGACCCTTGCATATGGACCAGATGATCCTAATTCCACTGGAATGTGGTACAAAGTGGTCCAGATATGATGGAATAGGTTTATGTTTAAGCAGAATTTTGAGACGCTAGCTTCTGTCTTGCATTCCATTCAGCCTCCTCTGACGACCCTTGCATATGGACCAGATGATCCTAATTCCACTGGAATGTGGTACAAAGTGGTCCAGATATGATGGAATAGGTTTATGTTTAAGCAGAATTTTGATCGCTAAATGAGTAAAAAAGATGGAAAAGGGCTAATTTTGAACGGAAAATAATTTAAAAACGGAAGAATAGTGAATTATTTAAGAAGAGGGAGGAGATTCTTTACTAATTGGAGGAAGTCCCAAATAGAAAAGCACTCTCTCTGCGGGCATTTGCCTAAAGCAGAGGTAAAGGTCTCGATACTTCGGCAAAATGCAACCGTCCTTGGATAGCGTTATTTTAGGAGCTTTAAGGTGGGGAGGGATTTCCCATTCGGAGGAGGCTAATTTAGGGTTAATAAGAAATTTTAGAAAATCAAGGAGGTCCTCAAAGTTTTCAAGAAAATCAGGGGGGTCAGAATTTAGAGTAATAGAGGGGGAGGTGGATCGATCTATGATGAAATTTTGAATATTACCTATTAATGAGGAAGGCGAGTCAGGAGCTGGCTGTTTTTTCTTCTGATGGGCAGTAGACTCAGAGGCAGAAGGTGAATCCGATGGAGAGGGAAGGTGCTTTCTTTTTTGTTGAAGGGGAGTAGAAGGAGCTGACTCTTCAGGAGCGGGAACTTCTTTTGGAGCATCCTGAACTTCTTCTCTTTGAATGGAGGTTGGTGCCAGCAGTTGCGAAGAGTTGGTGGTCGAGATAGAGTCCGAAATTGTGACCGATTTTGATGCGGGAGGTGGCAGGTTCTTCTTGGCGAAGGCTTCGCAGTCCTTTATGATGTGGCCTGGGAGTCTGCACCACTTGCAAAGCCGGATCATGCCAGAGTATTTAATTGTAGCCGAAAAGGTAGAGATGTGGAGGAAATTGGGTACCATTTTCTTCATCTCCATGTGGACTACCCTCGTACCCGTCCGGATGGATTCCAATCCCGGGAGGTTCAGGAACTCTTCTGCAATGCTTTTTACAATGCCATATGGCTTGAGGGCGTCCACGATGTCACAGTTAGGGATGAAGAATGGTAGTTTAGAGATGAAAACTTTTTCTGGGGATATCCTAGGCGCTTGAATGGTCCGTGGGAAACACCAGGTTCGGATCAGCGGCAAAATCATCCGCAGCGTCTTCAGAGGCAAAAGTAATAATAGTGATATCTTTGGAAATACTTTGTGCGACTTCAATAGCAGCTGGGTCCTTATTGTTGGCCAATATAGTCACGAAAGTCTCATAGCTGAGATCACGATGTAAAAACTTGAAACAACGATTTAATCTGGAGTCCTTATTGATATCCATTGTTAGCTGAATTCACAAACACGTGGAAAACAGAGAGCACTAGCGAACACGTCTTACTATCTTGAAGTCCGAGGTTGGAATCCGTGGAGTTGCTCAGTCTCGATTTTGCTGCCGGTTTCGTCCTGTTTGGTATTGCGGGTCACGTGGGCGTAGGGTCGGGGGCGACGCACACTGACAGGCGTAATGGCCCACTCCACCGCACGCAAAGCACGTGACACCCTGGCGATCCGCCCAGGGGTGCCGCTGTTGTTGGGGCTGACTGGTATGGCTCCTCTCTCGCTGTCCCTCAATCTGGTGGAGGCGCTCCCCCAAACGTACTAGATCTGCCTGGATCTGGCACAGCGGAAAGGCTGCCAACAGATCCTGTAGCTGGGGCAGAGGGTTCGACTCTGTGTTCCTAGCAGGGGTTTCCTCGTCAAGTGCTCGTATGGCTGGCGTTCGTCCGGAGGCACGCTCATTGCTCTCCTCCAGTGTAGCTTTTGCTAAAGCCTCCTCAAATGTGCGGGGGTTATGAGACAGTACGAACCGTTGAGCCGCGGGTCCAGGCCCGCCAGAAACTGGGCAAGGCGCATCTGATCGCCGATTCCCTGATCCTCGCTGTCCATGTTTCTTCCTGCTGTTCACAAAAACTGATAGGCCCAGGTCCGAATGCGGGCAGCATACTCCCGGACA
Organism: Ryuthela nishihirai; assembly: GCA_038380435.1. Taxonomy (NCBI): domain Eukaryota; kingdom Metazoa; phylum Arthropoda; class Arachnida; order Araneae; family Heptathelidae; genus Ryuthela; species Ryuthela nishihirai. The sequence goes on along the minus strand of JAWZYU010000034.1, from coordinate 38,851,679 downwards.
CTCTCATTCTCCGTTTGCTGACAGCTTGTGAATTTGTGTAGGCGGGTGGCTAATGGCGCCTCACTATCGAACCTTTTCAACACCGCCCTTTTGAAAACTCAAACAAGAAGAATATAATGAACACTTGGAGATTACAGCAATTGTCGCCAGATCCTTCTACCAAGACATTTCTTAAACCACCACATTTGGAAATAGGACATCTTGGTAGTATTCAAAATCCTGCAACATAGAACAGTGTAAACAGTGAAAAAGATAAGATAATGATGAGTTGGAAAAGTGAGATATTGTCAAGAGATCCTTCTACTAAGAGAGTTCTTAAACAGCCTCCTCCAAAGCTTGGAAAAGTGTATCCTGGTACGATAAAAGTTCCTGCCGTGATAACAAAGGAATGAGTGCCAAGGAGAAGATCTTAAAGAGCTGGAGCGGAGAAACATTGCCAAGAAATCCCTTCTGCGAAGAGACCTATTAAATCGCCTCCACAACAGTTCCCAAAGGTACCTTCTGGTATGATAGAAGTTCCTACCCCAGAATACAGCAGAATGAGTGCCAAGGAGAAAATTATGAATATGTGGGGAAAGGGAGGACAGGAAAGTTCAGACAATTATACTAGAGGACAGGTCAAACGGCCAAGTAAGATGAGTGAAATGGACTATAATGCACTCTATAAGTCGATATTCGTCCCAGTGCCCTTGAAAGGAAAGTCCCAGCAGGTTCCTAGATTAAAAAAGAAGGAAACTCTTTGCTCCAGTTAAGGCGGTTGACTCCATGATGAAGACATCGAATAAATGGGATGGAGAAAGGAAAGAAAACTGTTAAGAAAGCTTATTTATGATCCCTCTTTTTCCTTCCACATTAGCTGCCTATGTGTGGAGGGGTTTTCTCCTGGGTTAGAGCAAAAAAATAAAAAAATACCCCCTCAAGCTGCTGCTTGACACAGAGGTCTGACAGGAGCCTGTCAGTTTATATGCTACAGTAGGAGATCTGAGAGGATGGCAGGACCAAAACACTCTGACATATCAATAATGACATTTAATGGAGCCGGTTCCCTCTTTTTCCTTCCACATTAGCTGCCTATGTGTGGAGGGGTTTTCTCCTGGGTTAGAGCAAAAAAATAAAAAAATACCCCCTCAAGCTGCTGCTTGCCACAGAGGTCTGACAGGAGCCTGTCAGTTTATATGCTACAGTAGGAGATCTGAGAGGATGGCAGGACCAAAACACTCTGACATATCAGTAATGACATTTAATGGAGCCGGTTCCCTCTTTTTCCTTCCACATTAGCTGCCTATGTGTGGAGGGGTTTTCTCCTGGGTTAGAGCAAAACACTCTGACATGTCAGAACCGGATCCCTCTTTTTCCTTCCACATTAGCTGCCTATGTGTGGAGGGGTTTTCTCCTGGGTTAGAGCAAAACACTCTGACATATCAGTAATGACATTTAATGGAGCCGGTTCCCTCTTTTTTCCTTCCACATTAGCTGCCTATGTGTGGAGGGGTTTTCTCCTGGGTTAGAGCAAAACACTCTGACATGTCAGAACCGGATCCCTCTTTTTCCTTCCACATTAGCTGCCTATGTGTGGAGGGGTTTTCTCCTGGGTTAGAGCAAAACACTCTGACATGGATGGTGCCTTGACGTGGCGTCAGAGCTTTTCACTAAACCATCCGGCAGATAAATGTTGCAGTGAGAGCTGTAATCATAAAAAAAATTCTACTATGAGTGAACATATAGTCGAAGGGGGACACCAACCGCCAATTCTTCCCTAAATTATAGTATGGGGGGAAAAAAAGGACCGGAACTAAGAGGCTTTCGGCAAATTGAACAGTTCATTCTGCAAGAATCATGACCTCGCCTTGGAGCAGAAGACAACTTGGATAGACGACAGCGATCAGCGTCAGCTCTTGCAGTGCATCACCTCGGTCGAAAGTTTGGGCGAGACTAGTTAAGCTTAGTTTTATTGACTGTTTTGATTTTCTCTCAGTGTTATTGTGCAGGGGCATAGCGAAGGACTATGGTTGTAGGGAGGGGATGGAAATAAAAAAAATTCCAACTCGGAAATCAAATTTTGCCAACTGAGCAAATAATGTATAGATTTTCGCTCGGGGGGGGGGGGATTTTCACGTCTCTATTGAATTTTGCCAACTAGCCATAATTTCACGGAAATTATCCCAATATTCATATCTCGTCGGAATTGTAGCAAGCCAGTGTGAATTTTGCCTGATTTGGCCAAATCTCCTTAATTTCACAAACCTAATACCAGTCCTATCTTTGTATCTCTCCTTCTTTGTCAAGTGACTTCAACATTTTCAAAGTTCCCAATATTTTGCTAAGTTTTCTCTATTTTGTCAACACTTTTTAATTTCACAAACCCAATCCCAATTTTCATACCTCGCCTATATTTCATCAAGTGGATTCGCATTTTGCCAACTACCCTAGATTTTGCCAACTTGCCTATATTTTACCCAGTGGATTCGAATTTCGCCAACTCCCCTAATTCGCCATAATTTTACAGAAAAAAATCGCAATTTTTACATCTACCCTGTATTTGCCAAGTCACTTCGAATTTTATCAACTCTCCTTAATTGCACAAGAAAGGCGCAATTTTCACAAATCCCTTGTATTTTACCAAGTTGGCTTCGAATTTTGCCAACTCCCCTAAATTTTGCCAAGAGTTCTCGATTTTGCCAACTCTCCTTAATTTCACAAAACCAATCCCAATTTTTACCACTCACCTGTACTTTACCAAGTGGATTCGAATTTTGCCAAGAGTTCTAGGTTTTAGCACCTCTCCTTAATTTCACAAAACAATCCCAATTTTACATCTCTCCTGAATTTGCCAAATCATTTCAAATTTTTCAAACTCCCCAAAATTTTTCCAAGTTTTCTCGATTTTGTCAACTCTCCTAAGTTTCATAAAAACAATCCCAATTTTCGGAACTCGCCCGTATTTTACCAAGTGGATTCGAATTTTGTCAACTGCCCTAGATTTTGCCAAGTTTCCTCGATTTTACCATCTCGCCACAAATGTACAGAAAACAAAATTCAAATTTTTACATCTCACCTGATTTTTGCAAAGTCATTCTGAATATTGCCAGCTCCCCAAAGATTTGCCAACTCTCCTAAATATTGCGAAGTTGCCTCGATTTTGCCAACACGACATAATTTTATAGAAAAAAGATTGCAATTTTTACATCTCACCTGAATTTTGTCGTCTCCACGATTTTGTCAAGTCACTCCGAATTTTGCCAACTTTCCATAATTTTACAAAAAAAATCCCAATTTTTATCTCATCTGAATTTTTCCAACCCCCCACGATTTTGCCAACTCCCTACGTTTTGCCAACTAGCAATAATTTTACAGAAAAAAATCCCTATTTTTATAGCTCACCTGAATTTTGCCAACTCCCTACGATTTTGAAAAGTTACTCCAAATTTTGACAACTCCCCACGATTTTACCAAATCACTCTGAATTTTGCCAGCTTCCCCTAGATTTTGTCAACTCCCTAAGTTTTGTCAACTCGTCATAATTTTACATAAAACATCCCAATTTTTACATCTCACCTGAATTTTGCCAACTCCCCACGATTTTGCCAAGTCGCTCCGAATTTTGCCAACTTTTCATAGATTTTTGCCAACTTCCTAAGTTTTCTCAACTCGCCATAATTTTACAGAAAAAAATCCCAATTTTACATCTCACCTGAATTTTGCCAACTTCCCACGATTTTGTGGGCGGGGGTGGCTCAGTCGGTAGCGCGCCAGGCTCGTAATCTGTACTTCCCAGGTTCGAGTCCCAGCTGGGTCAGCGTTGAGATTTATCTCCGCAAAATTCCCCGCCCTGCCCACGGTCAGTAGGGGACACCGATGGGCTTGGAAAGGCCGCCGGTCGTCGGAGGGGACGTTAAGCCGTGGCCCCGTGTGCGGGAGAGCTATACCCTGTGCACGTTAAAGAACAAGCTCGATGGCCTTGACGGGAGGCTATCATCTGTCTCCCACAACTGTTCCAGTGGGTCCCCTCTCCCAACCTTCTCTGAGCCTTCGGGATCCATGTGACCTGGCCATTTAGCCCATGGTGTGCAAAAAAGTGCCGCTCAGGGGTAAAACAACCCACCAACCCAACTCCCCACGATTTTGCCAAGTCACTCCGAATTTTGCCAACTCCTTAAGATTTTGTCAAGTTGTCCCAATTTTTCCAACTCACCTGTATTTTGCGAAGTGGCTTCGAATTTTGCCAACTGCTCTAAATTTTGACGTCTCTCCATTTTCCAAACTCCCTAGATTTGCCAAATTGCCTCGATTTTGACAAGTCCCCTTAATTTTGCAAAAAAAAATCACAAATTTTCACAACTCATCTAGATTTTACGAAGTCGCTTCGAATTTTACCAACTCCGAGTTATTTTGGGTGGAGCCTCCCCCCATCCCCCCCGTGGCTACGCCCCTGTACATAACAATATGCAAATGGCCACACAGGTTATTCTGGTGATGTAATTTCACAGCTCGCGGAGTTGCGCGCAACATGGATTTAACTATAAAACCCTTCACAACGTTCCGACCTATCATTTTTCAACTGATAACGAACATCATTATGTTCGTTATCAGTTGAAAAATGTATTGACGTGTGTACACCCATCAAAGATCATCTGATTTATCGGACGTTGAGCCTGCAGATATCTCATGCAATAGTTATGAAGCATGATGGTATAACCATTGCCATCGGCCAAATATATTTTGCTAATGATTGGTACGGGTCCTATGCATCCTCAGAAGTCATTTCTTCCGCAAAAATATTCCTTGAATTCTATTGCAACAGGAAATCTCTGCATTTGCTACTGATTGATAGAGCAGCGTATTGAAATAATGATAGGCAACATTAGTACACACCATAGATTGCCTGTAGAAATAAACTTCAGTAATTTTTCATCTGAAAAAAAAAAAAATTATCGGTCACGCGGGGGGGGGGGGATTTAACCCGTAACTTTCTAGATACATACATGCCAGAGCGCTCTACCGTTAAACCACGCATTAGAAGCTAATGATCTTCCAGGATTTATCCAGCTCTCCTCTATAGGTCTTAAGGATCCCAAAGTCTCCGAGAAGGACACCAGACAGCTCTTAGAAGACATATGGTGGCCCTGTGAACAAGAGAGCCATCTCCTGTGCATGTTAAGGAACACGCCGTCTTGACGGGGGGCTTCCATATGTCTCCTAAGAGCTGTCCGGTGTCCTTCTCGGAGCCATTGGGGTCCTTAAGACCTATAGAGGAGACCTGGATAAATCTTGGAAGATTATTAGCTTCTATGCGTGGTTTAACTTCTAATGCGTAACTTTAGATCCGACCCATCGAACGGCGGCTTTTCCAACCCCATCGATGTCCCCTTTCTCACCTTGGGGAGGGGGAGGATTAGCAAAGATAATTCTGAATGCTCTCATAGTCGAAACTACGAAGTGCAGATAACGAGGCTTACACGCTTCCGACTGAGAGACCCTTCTCTTCTATGTATCAGTGAAATATCCGGTGCTGCCAAGGAACAGCAAGAAGCAGATGGCCTTTATGGTTTATAACCGGTGCGTAAAATGCTTATTTTTACTTGTTCTGTATCATCATTGGTGTTTAAAATACTGTTGCGAATTACAAAATACGGATATGCACTGGACGTGAGTAATAATAACTATATTTTAAAGCCAAATGTAATGCAATGCAAATCGTTACAAAGAAAATATGGATGTAGTTTTTCATAAACAAATCGACTACTAACATGCAAAAGTCATTAACATTCCTGCACAGAGTACACAACTCAGTCTATACTACTAAACTTTTACCTCTATACTGTCTGTCGTGTCTCTTGAATACCTTATATACCAGGTATAAAGAATCCTTCTTCTTGTTAGATCACTAGACGTATCCTCTAGCAAAACATAACTACCGCCCGTGCACACACCAATACAAGATACTTCTTGACTTTTACTTATCGCGCACAGACTCAAACCATCTGAACAACCTTTCAGATCTCAGAACTTTAACACACTGCACACTGCTATATTTTCATTCTTCTTCTTCTGAACTGTTCTAAGTTCCAAATCGTTGGCTAATTGAATCTCACGTAGAAGCACACACGAGGGTTACAATCACGTTAACTCGTGAAGTCACTGTAGCGCGTTCATCTGTCGTAACACTGCCCCCTCCTTAGGTCTTGTTCGTCCCGAACAATTCTGGATTCCGAAGCTTCTTCAGTTCTTCGATGAAACGGGGCCAAACGATTCATGGGAACCACCTTGCACTTTGTAGTTGAACGTCGACGAATGCGATACATCACGCCGTTAATCCTGTTAACTACTGTGTAAGGACCTCCCAAAGTTCTTTGTAGTCTCGGTGAAAGTCTCCTCTTTCCACGTGGAGTAGTTGGACGTCGACGAATGCGATACATCACGTCGTTAATCATGTTAACTACTGTATCAGGACCTCCCCAAGGTCTCTGGTGTCTCGGTGAATGTCTCCTCTTTCCACGTGGAGTTATTTTCTCTACAGCAGTAGGTGAACACGTATTTTGTTCCACTGTATTCAAAATACGGACGGCTGTCTTCTTTAGGAAGGTGACGAGTTTATTGCTTTTGTTTTGCTTCTGGTGATAAAAAGAACATTTCATTATCACGTGTTTCCTCAGTTCATCCCACATGTTTGTGTCAAAATGGAAGCGAATCACATTATGACGTAGATTTTCTTTCTCACTGAAGCCTCGTCCACAAGCAGAATACGTGTAAGGCCTATAGCCCTTGTGAACACGTTTATGTCTGCGCAGGGAGGAGAATCGACTAACAGTTTTCGTGCAAAACCTGTAAAAAGTTTTCTTCTTTGTCGAAAGTTTTCTCCTTTGGATTTTTAATTCTATCAACAGTAACAAGGAATGAAAGTCATTAGTGACATAAAATCTAGGGAGGAGTTTCATCCTCCAGTCTGACCATTTTGTCAGTTGACTTTCACTTAATTCAGAACTGTCGTGATGAACCTTCAGCCATATTTCACCCGATTCAATTTGATCCCCAAGGTGCTTCACAAATATAATATCAGCTCCATAATTCTTTTTAGCGCTTCGGTCCATCTCCTCCTTCCATACTCTTGCTAGAACTGCAGCTTCTAATCCGACAACCTTACCTGTTTCTCCTGTATAAGTGAAATCAGTGATGTGTCGGGCTGCTAGCAATATTTTTTCTGTTTTACCTTCACATAGCCAGCTTGCAACATCTTCAGATACTCCTTGTTCTATTAACATGTTACGAAACTTGTTCAAAGCATTGCCGTTATGCAGAACCTTGCGGGCACGTGATGCTTCATCTACCCTATTATCCACAATGTTCACCAAACGCAGAAGTTCTCCTCCTAACTCTTCGACGAGCTCTTGCAGTTCCAAGGATCCGTTACCAAGGAAACACTGAACAGCTTCCATCACTTCCAGAGAGTTGTCAACAGAGTTTTCAAGAGGTGAATCCATGTTGCTGATAACAGCTGAACAACTCAAACTCTTCATTCCACGAGTTTGTGATGCTGCAACCATTTTCTTAACTAAATAAACAGCAACATCTTCTGTACTGATGAGATCAATAGCTCCTTTTCCGAATTCAACATCATAAACCAAAGCGCACACTCCTTCAGCCAGCTTTTTGGACACAATTGAGCATCTCATTAGAGGAACGCTATCTACGGTAGCCGTCAGATCCTTGCAGCGGTAAATCTCCTTATCTGTTGGCACCAGCTCCTCTGTCTGTCCTACGATGTCTTCCATCATCTGCTCCGACGTCTTCCATCATCTGCTCGATTTTATCCTACGATGTCTTCCATCATCTGATCCGACGTCTTCCATCATCTGCTCGATTTTATCTTTAGTGCAGTCGACTGTGAAGCCAGGGACGGATCCCAATTTGTCCAGAGTATCTCCCGTCAATTGGAGAGCACGACCGGAGATCATAGGGACCTTGAGACCTAAAGCAGCAAGTGCAGGAGCCAAGACAAGACTCACTTTGTCGCCGACACCTCCTGTGCTGTGTTTATCTACCATCCGATGGCGACACTCGGGTCTCCAGCAAAACACATGACCCGAGGAGGTCATAGTTGCTGTTTCTTCCGAATTCACTTTCTTGGAGCTCTCATTGTAATTAGCCAGGCCCCCCCAATAGGGGACCACCTTGTCGTGGTGGGGGGGCCTAGGGCCCAGCAATCCGGCTGAAGGCTGTGCCAGCCGGATTAGGGTACCGGTTGGACATGGCCAAGGCCAACCGAGGTCGAAGACGCTGCTGGCCGGCTTGATTGCCGGTCGGGTGGTGACGGCGTCGGAGACCTCACCTCAGGGACCTTGGGTGGTCAGTTCGACGGCTCGGTCGAAAGGTCCCTCCTGCCTAGTAGGCACGAGCCGTCCAAAAAGTCTGGGTCCTACTAAGAGTCTCCACCCCGGGTGCCGATCGAGCTTGGATCTTTATATCCTTGCACATTTGCAAACCGGGGAATAGATTAAATTTAGGTTTCTTCCGGTGGTTAGCTTTCCTTCTATAGGACTGCTGCCATGTGAGGCCGGGGTTGAGGTGCGCCTATAGGGCGTATTCCTTGCCCCCGGCTCTAGATAGTCATGGCTTTTCTTTAACCAGGTAGTGCTGTCAGGCGGAACCGGGAATTGCCGTGGTTGCACAAGATCGCAACATAGAGATCAATTGTAATTAGCCAGGGAAATATCAGTCATGATTGCCAAATTGTTCATTCTGGAGATCAGCGACGAGTTTTGTAACATGAGCCACTTTAGAGCTCTTGTAGTCGTGATAACATGAGTCCACTTTAGAGCTCTTGTAGTCGTGATTAAACTTTTCTATATCCTTATAATCTAAATGGTTATAATGTCCAAATCTGCGCATTGACTTTTCAGAAAAGAAATTCAGCATGGCTACGTTGAGATTGTCTGAGGGCTTCACTTCTCTCTGATCGTAACTCTGAGGCTTAGTTTCATCCAGAAAGTTAGTCTTTGAAGTACTGTCTCTGCGTGAAGCTCCTTTACTAGCATCACCTGTTACGCTTCTAAGCCATTCTTCGGAATTCTTCTTTCTTAAATCCCCACTTTCTATAAACGATTCGAGTGTGGCTATATGCTTCGGAAAAATCTCTCCGACTTCCCCAGTAACGTCGAATGGCACTTTGTATCTATGATGAATGGACGCCTCTTCTTTACTCGGACCACTCTGCGAAACGTAATCTCTGTTTCGTTCCCCCTCATTACCACTCGTTACTCTGCCTTTGCGATAATTGTCCATGACGCATTTTGCTGACGGCGAGGAATAGAATACCTTTCGGGTGGATCTCTCTTCAGATCTGCCAGACTTGTATACCTAGGTATTTTGAAGTGCAAAGCGTACTGTATAGTCTCACAGCTCTCTGATCTGTGTGATTGTTCTTCACAGTTCCTAGACATGTCACCAGCGACATAGACACTCTGTCATGCATTACCAGTAGTTGCGTGGTCAAAGGCATTATCTGCGCTATCTCTACGTTTCTTGATTTCCAGTAGCAGATCCACATTTCGAGATTCTCCTTTCTTGCGAAGATTCGATTCTTTTGTAGTCTTCCTCTCGCAGTCCTCTCGCACTTTCTCCATCTCTCTTGAGATCTCTTCAATCCATATGAAGGCTTCATCAGAACGCCGCTGCCCCAGCGAGCTTCTCCTGTCCGTCGAATTTTGTAAAAACGAATTGAATCTACATTGCTTCTTTTTCAGATAGCGAAGAATCCCGGAATGTTTTCTGGTTCCGCATCGTTTCTTAAATTGCTTCTTTTTCAGATAGCGAAGGATCTTGGAATGTTTTCTGGTTCCGCATCGTTTCTTTCCCGCATCAGCATTATGTTCATCTGTACTATAGCTCCCACTGCTGGAGATATATTCACCTTCAACCAATTTCGTTGTCTTAACTGTAACAACATCTCTACCAGCTCTTGCTTCTTGCATAATTTTGTTCCTATAATTTTTATACTGCCCAACAATATTCTTATGGTTAGCATCTTTAAAACATTGTTCATCTATACTGTTACCTCCAGTGCTGTTAGTTTCGCAAATTTCACCTATTGGTTTTGGATTCACATTTTGACATGCGTTGCCTTTCTCTTTTCCATGTTTACAATCTAACTTAACACTATCAAGATCATCTTTTTCACTGACAAATTCAACATTTAAGCCATTGCATTGTCTATTGAGTTCGGTTTTAATATCCTTGAACTGATCAATAATCTTACCAACTTGAGAAGCCACTTCAGCTCTCATCTCAGTATTTTGTGCGGCTATTTCGGCTTTCAAATCATCTTTTTGAGAAACTATCTCAGTTCTCAACTCATTATTTTGTGCGGCCAGGTCACCTATTTTATTTCTCAACTCATTATTTTGTGCGGCCATTTCGCTTCTCTGGGCAGCTATTTCACCTTTAATGTATGTTTTCTGTGTAGCCATATCGGCTTTCAGGTCAGTCATCAGCTTTATTAACTCATCCATACTTCTAGTGAAAGGCATTCAATTAAATGATCCCACTCCTGACACCAAATGTTGCGAATTACAAGATACGAATATGCACTGGACGTGAGTAATAATAACTATATTTTAAAGCCAAATGTAATACAATGCAAATCGTTACAAAGAAAATATGGATGTAGTTTTTCATAAACAAATCGACTACTAACATGCAAAAGTCATTAACATTCCTGCACAGAGTACACAACTCAGTCTATACTACTAAACTTTTACCTCTATACTGTCTGTCGTGTCTCTTGAATACCTTATATACCAGGTATAAAGAATCCTTCTTCTTGTTAGATCACTAGACGTATCCTCTAGCAAAACATAACTACCGCCCGTGCACACACCAATACAAGATACTTCTTGACTTTTACTTATCGCGCACAGACTCAAACCATCTGAACAACCTTTCAGATCTCAGAACTTTAACACACTGCTATATTTTCATTCTTCTTCTTCTGAACTGTTCTAAGTTCCAAATCGTTGGCTAATTGAATCTCACGTAGAAGCACACACGAGGGTTACAATCACGTTAACTCGTGAAGTCACTGTAGCGCGTTCATCTGTCGTAACAATACTCTCTATCCACCACTGCTTTCTATATTCAAAACTCGCATCATTTAAAGTTCCAAATCATCATACCATGTAATGATTTCTGCTTTTGAGCTTGGAGAAATGGATTAATGTTTTGTTGCTTTGTTTGCAACTTTTATACATATTGTCTTTCTGACCTGTCCGAAAAGTATACAATTACTCAGGTTTAATTTGAACTTCTTCGTTTAAAAAATCAATTAAATGTTAATGAACAGAATGAACTGTTGTGAATGATTATGATGAAAATAATGGGATAGTATAACAAAGCTTTCATGACAAATGTTCTTAGTTCCTACTAATAGTAAACTACGAAAAGGTGCACTGTGGCCTGTGCATTATTCCAGAGGATTCCTTTTTGTCTCATAATATGAATGAGGAATTTTAAGAAGTCGCAAATTATGATGCTATTTAAAATAATGATCGTTTACCTGAAATGCATTTCTCTGTTCTGCTTGAAATAATGATTGTTCGATGGCAATAAATGAATGACCTATCAGAGTTGATAATTTTTCCTTGATTTTGAAAAATTTTTCGATATCTTTGGTTAATGGTTTTAAGCGTTGATCTGTCGACTGTTGTACGTTATACGTTGAATGCATTCAATTAAAATTATCTGTAAGTCTTGGGCACAGTAAACATTCTTCAAGAAGGCATCTTAGGTGAAAAGGGTCATATATGAGATCCTTGGATAGTCAGCCGTAACTATCATTACTGGCAGTTTAGATGCAATGAGCAGATAGATATTTAATGGATTAGAAAAACCGCAAACGCTATGTGTTCCATTTCCCGAGCTGAAATAGTTTTTTTTTTTACTGCAACTCATCAAACTTCGAAAATCCAATAGAAATAACAGTTGAATTCATAACACTCTTAGAATAAGTATTTAAATTCAATACAGGAAAAATATAACTTTATTTACTTGTGATTTCTATCCCTGACAGTGATCGTTCTCCGAGGAAGTTACAGTCCTGTTGGAACTCTCTTCTTTTTTCCAACAAGACTCGAAATTCCTCGGAAAGCGATGCCAGTCGGGGATAGGAATATAAGGAGTAATTGTTCACAAGTGAATAAAGTTATTTGCTAAGTGTTACCTATATTGAATTTAAATCCAACAGAGAGATATGGATTATTCTTTCTAAAGAGTGGTCAGAAGGCAGGGATGGCTCAGTTGAAAGTGCATCAGGGTCGTAAACTGCAGTTCCCATGTTCAAGTCCCAACAGACCAGCGTTTAGATTTATCACCGCCATGGCCACAATCAGTAAGGTCCACCGATGGGCTTGGAAAGGCCGCCATCCATCGGATGGACGTTAAACCTTGGCTCCGTGTGCAGGATAGCCATACCTTGTGCACGATAAACAAAGTATTGTCTTGACGGGAGGCTACCATCTGTCTCCTAACAGCTGTCCAGTAGGTCCCCTTCCCCCAACCTTCTCTGAACCTTCGGGGTCCTTGTGACTTGGCCATTTAACCAATTGTGTGTAAAAAAAAAGTGCCCCTCAGAGGTGAAAAAAAAACAAATTTAAAGAATGCATATAGTTATTTAAAGCAAGCTTTTCTAAACATGCTGTATTTTACCTTCCTTTCTAATAAATACAAAAGAGTTTCTTCATTCATGGTTGTTGGGTTGCTTTTACCTTTAAAGCTACCCTTAGAACTGTTTTGCACACAATGGTTAAATGGCAGGTCAAAAGGACCGCAAGGGTTCAACGAATGTTGGAAAGGAGCTCACTGGACGGCTGTTAAGAGACAGGTGGAAGCGCCTGTCAATGTCATTCACCGTGCTCTCTAGCGCACACAGTGAATGAATCTCCTGCCACATCTTTGGGTCTCATCAAAGGAGGGCGGCCTTTCCAAGCCCATCGGTGTACTTTTTCTGACTTAGGGAAAAGGGGGGGGGGGTAACGCTGGCCCAGGTGGCACTCGAACCTGGAAACTGTAGATTACGAGCCTCACGTGCTATTGAATGAGCCAACCAGCCCCTTTACTTTCATGACATAATTATTTCTCTTTCACAATCTTTGGCATTTCTTATCTGGACGTTTCCAGATAAGAATTATTCTTACTGGACGTTCCAAACTCTTCTTGAATTTATCTTATGCTCCATTTCTTTGCCAAATTGAAGTTTTTGTATTCCACTTATTGTTCAACAGTGTCACTTGTCATAGATTTCGTATTGTTGTTTTTTGTCAGATACACCATCCATTGTAAGTCAGGTCTTAAACAATTTCTTACATCATGTTTTCTTCTCTAAATGGGTTATAGCAATGTACAGGGTGATTATAATTAAACTGGTATTACTCAGAGCGATGTAGAGAAGGATCTACTCGGCTGATCACAGCGAAAAGTGGTGGATACCTTAATAAAAACATAGAGTAGAGAATTTTCGAATAAAAAATAGTTATTTTTAATGCCATCAGGTGGCGTGGGTGTGCTAAAATAAAGAACATACGAAGTTGAACAAACACAACCTTTTTTAAAAATCAAGATTCTCATAATGTGAACCCTTCGTATGCAACATGTGCTGGAAACGTTATACGGCATGATCCACAGTTGCTTGAAACATTGGCTGCAGCATGCTTTGCTATTCTTGCGTTAATTTCAGCAAGCGATTCAACATTGCTTTAGTAAATTCGTCTTTTCAAATAACCCCATAACCAAAAATCGCATGTGTTTATGTCGGAGGAATGTGGTGGCCAAGCATTGGAAAAAGTTCGAAAAATTATTTCATTTGGTGAAGACCACGGAAGTCTTCACCAAATGTGGTACGCAACAATTGCGTTGCCGTAAGTGCAGTATGGGGTGGCTTTTCTATGGGTGAATTTCTTTCTTACAAAGCCGGAATAATCTTGCGGTGGAGAAGGTCTGTGTCACGTGATCCACTCACCGATCGACGCACGGAGGCTTAAGGCGTGATCTCCTCAACGAAAAATGACTCGATTATAAATTTTGCGGTAAACCTGAACCATACAGTTACATAGTCGGAATATAGGGACACATCATACACAGCATGCGGATGTGTAGGTCCCCATATTCGAAAGTTGTGCGTATTCACTGTTCCATGTACGAAAAAATGCGCCTCATCGGTCCATAAGACTTTCGAAGGGCACATTTCATCCACCTGCATCCTCGCCAGAAATGGCAAAGCGAAGTCGGCGCCTTGTTTTTTGTCACGTGGTTGCAGCTGCTGCACCCTATACATTTTTAAAGGATACCATTTCAAGATGAACCGTATAACTTTACAGACAGTTGACCACGGAAGTTGCAGTTGCCGGGATACCTGTCTTGCACAAACTACGGATAGTTCCGATTGTGACTGGATTTCTGCAACGGTAAGTGCGACGTCTTCCATATTGCTTTTTGCAACAGGTCACCAGCCTCTACCCGGAGCCACACCCTTGCCTCTTAATGCTGCTTCAGCTCATTTGTTCGCGCTGTAATGCGACAACGAGAAAATATCTCCTCTTGACTACTACTATAGATGCTGAAGTGTCGGTGGTTTGACTAAGCAAATAATGATGTGGTTAGAAGAAGGAGACATCAACAACTTTTGACTAGCTTCTTGTGTAACGAGAGAGACAGGGACATACCCAGGGGGCTCGGAATATTGTATTGTTTTGTGCGTACAAATTTGTATTGTTATCCACCCATTCCGTTTTCCGTGGTCCCTGGTCTTAGGTTGGTACACGCTGACTCTCCCCCTCCCCTACACACACTCTGCCATGGTTACTGGCTTTAGGCATGGGCCATGCTCTTGTCCTTTTCCATCCTCTCTGCTTGTTTTAGTCATTTGCTTAATTGAATCACTTACTGAATTACTTTCCAATGTAATTCAAAAATAATGATACACAATTTCATTCTTTGAATTTTTTCATTTCTTGGAGGCTTTTCACCCTCCCAAGTTCAGGTTGTGTGGTCCAGATCAACTCTCTCTCTCTCCACTTATATTTATCTTTGCAATCTTGGTCTTGTATTATTCATATCTCAGACTTCTCTACCTGCTTTGAAATCCAAAACATTTGTATTTGGAACTAAAAATAGATAGAGTTGCATTTGGAACACTAAAAGTAGATTAAAAATAAACTAAAAAAAATTTATTATTATTTATTAGCATGTTTGTCTACTGATCAGAGGGACCTAGGTTTAGAGCCCCGGATAAGGCATGGATGTTTGTGTTGTTCTTCTGCTGAGGACCAGCCATCCTCACAAATCCCTTCTACTATGGCTTATTAAACTGAAAGACTCCTGTCAGACTTCTGTGACAAGCAGCTGTTTGACGAGGGTATATAGATAATATCTACCCTGCCCTCGGGGAGAAAATATGACACTGAGGGGATTGGGAAGGCCGACGTCAGTTAAATGGGAAGTAAAATTTTAGCCTTGTGTGCAGGATAACTATAGCCTGTGCCATTAAAACAGTAAGATCGAGGCAGGCTTCCATCTGTCTCCTAACAGCTGTACATGGGTCTTTGCTGTGACCAGGACATTTAGCCCATTATGCAGAAAACAGAGCCGCTCAGATGAAATATGTTAACTCAAGCATCATTCCATCCTCCTCACCCCAATAGACATGAGCAGACCCGGATCTGAAAAAAAAATCGAGAAGAGAGGGAAACAAGAAACACAATCGAGCAGAAAAAACGGAAAGGTGGGGGGGGGGGGACAAGAGGCTGTATTTCCAATGCAATATATCATTTCCCCCTTGTTTTTTAAATTTTTAAATTTTTTGAAAAATCCATGAAACATAAATAAGTTTAGTAATATTTATTTCTATTACCCTTACTATGATTCTGAAAGGAATAGGAGATGCCCCCCCCCCCTCCCTAGATCTTGTTCATGGACTCGAGTATGTCCACCCATAAGACTTTTTAGGCACATTACTGATATCTGAAATGTAAAATAGAACAGACTACTTTTGATTTAATCATTTGCTGAATTGAATCACTTACTCAATTACTTAACAATGTATTCTATAAAAAGTATAATGATAGAAAATTTTATTCTTTTCACCCTCCCAAGTTTAAGCTGTGTGGTCCCAGTCATCTCTCTCTATCCACTTATTTTTATCTTTGCAATCTTGCTCTTGAAGTCCTCTTTTCGGCATTCTTTTTTTCATACCATTTTTCCATCTCTTTCACCGTCTTCTTCCAGCGGGTTCTAATTTCCATATTAAATTGAGCCATCTTCCTTTATCCATCATATTCATAAGTCTTTCTCATTTTGATAATATATTTTACACCTCCAATATTTTTATGTAATCTCTGATTGCTTTAGTTTCTTTATTTCCCATTTTATCTAGTCTTTGCTTCCTCGGATATCTTTTGCAATATCCACTTCGATTACTTTTATCTCAGATGCAAACCTTTCTCACAAAATTATTTTTGATTCTTATGTTAGAGTACTATCTACAATTGTATTAAAATCTATTCTTTAAAAATCAATTCAGCACTCTTACTGCTTTCTATTTTTGGTCTTCTATTTTAATAATCTTTCTTTAATTTTTTTTCATCATACATTCGACTATTAATAACAGCTTTCTTTTTGCTGGGTGTTAGAAAACTGACATCAGAATCCAAAAAATGGAAACACTGGAAACTTTTTTCTTTGAAAAATTTCAAATCATGACATCTATTTTATGTAAAAAGATGTAATCCAAGTAATTACAACCTTATGCCAGTTTTTAAGTAGAAAAACAAATTTAAATAGCTTTTAAAAGTTATTATTAAAAAATAATAATGAAAAAACTTTTCAAATATCGACAAACATGCATGCGTTTTAAAAACTGTTTTGGGAAAGGAGTTAAGAGTAAATGTCACAGGAGTCTGATATCTCGTGTTCAATGGGTAGTAGCTCATGACCATATGGGTTTTGAGGTGAAGGGATGCTCAGCTTAATGAGAGGCAATTTACGGAGTGGAAGGGAGCTCTGCCTGGCTTGGCTGCGGTTAACTCCTTCGCCCTTCGGGTGAAGGAAGGGGGGACGACAAACTAGGAAGAGTCCATTTCAAAAGTCGGCCGGTTTGGTATTCTGAGGTACTTCGTTTTCCAAGGTCTGTGGTAGTTAAAGGGTTAAGGTACGCTTACACTGCGTGCCGGTCAATTTGACCGGCTAGCAGTGTGAGCGTACCTTAAACAGCTTAGCAGCAGTTACGAGTTAAGGAGAATGTTTTTGCATCAAAACTCTGTTCGAAGTGTAGCAGAGACCTTTTGCTCGTCTACGCACAAAGTAGAGCTTGAGTTCGAAGGGGAAGTTTTACCACAATATGTGTACATAGGTTTTAGTCGTCATTCCCGTGGCCGAGTGGTTAGCACGCTTGGCTACTGATCTAAGGGACCTGGGTTCGAGCCCCGGAATTAGGCATGGATGTGTTGTCGTTTTCCTGCTGAGGTCCTGCCATCCTCTCAGATCTCCTACTGTGGCATATAAACTGACAGGCTCCTGTCAGACCTCTGTGGCAAGCAGCTGCTTGAGGGGGTATTTATTTTTTTTTATTAATGTTGAAAAGCATACTCTCCCGCCTAATTTATGTTTTAGGTGTTGTAAATTCGGTCATGCTATTTCTACTTGCACAGGAAAAATTACATATAAGAGATGTGGAGGTAGGCAACATCAGAGACAATGTACTGCTAAACAATTTAGATGCCCAAACTGTACCGGTCCACACCCAGCAACATGGGCTGGATGCATTGTCAGAATTATTGCCTGCAAAGCAAGAACAATACAAATTGAAGAAGATATATCTTGGCAGCAGGTCTTCAGTAAAGCTAAAGCTAATACTGAGAATAAAGGAACATTTATAATGATGAATTACATAACATTGATAAAGAAACTGGGAAAAAAGAAGAAAACGCCACTGATAGGATTCAAACGTTGTTCTGTGACATTTCGATCGAAAGTTGTAACGATAAGATTCAAACGCAAGTTCCTGAAGACCTGAAAGAAAGCTTCCCGACTATTCCATCTACATCAAGTGACTTTCTACTGGGATTCTCCCTGCGGGTTTTGATGTGAGAGGAAGCAATTTTCCGTGCTCCTGTATTGTTCGAGTGTTTTGGCGGCAACGGCGGCCATTTTGTTTTTTTGTGATTCTTCATTCCAGTGCAAGATGTCTGCAATCTCCTCTTCCGAGGAGAACAAAACAACGAAAGGTAAGGTGAGCAACTTAAAGAAAACAAAATCGGCTGCCAATGGTGATTTTCCAGCCAGTGGATCTTCGCTGGTGAAAACCTTTGTTCAGGCGCTGGGGGGCCATGGAAGTCACGGCGCCAGTGTTATCTCAGTTGATCAGTCAGTCACCTTGCTTAAATGAAAATTTAGTAGTTACTGATTCTGTTGTATCTAGTTTTGATATTGTTATGCATAATTGTGCTCCTGTTTCAGATTCCTTAGATTCGAATTACGAAAGCGCAGGCTTTACAGTACCCGAAGGCAACCGTAAAAAACGAAAGAATAAGTCGTCTAGATCCTCAGCTGAAAGCGTTACTTCTGATATTCCTGTTAATAACTACATTCCTGTACTAGTATTTTCCAAACTAAGGTGGTAACTAAGGTTTTCCAAACCTGCTTCCAAGTTGAAGGACTCGAATCCAAACGTGCTTGCTGCAGAAATTGAAAGTATCGTTGGATCGCACATTGAACATCGCTTCACACTAAAAGATGAACTCCTAGTTAAAGTCAAATCACAGAGTTTGGCTGACAAGCTCTTAGCCACTAAATTTATTGCTGATGTAGCTGTCTCTACTATGTATCCTTCCAGTTTTAAGAGCCCTTACGGCATCATTACTAATGTAGCTAAGTTCCATACTAACGATGCTATTATACTTGCATTAGAGGCATTTAATGTAACTAAAATGAAACGTCTGACCTATGCTGTCAAAAGTGACAAACATGGTTTTGTCAGAAAGGAATCATCCAGTGTAGTATTACAGTTTAAATCTTTCCTTCTGCCAGAAAAAGTGAAAGTTTAATTCTGCATTCACAACGTAGAACCTTACACTCAACTTCTCGCCCAATGTTTCAACTGCCAATGTCATGGGCACGTGCAACAAGTCTGTCACAGCCGGACCAGATGCAAGTTCTGTGCCGACAACCACAACTCCAAAGAATGTCCTAGAGATAAGCCACTCCTATGCTGCAATTGCGGGGGCGAACATGTGGCCACATTTGGTCAGTGCCCTGCTAGGCTGAGGGCTCTGGACCGAAAGAAGGAGAACTTGGACAGAACCTTCAAGCTTTCGCCAGATCCAACTCCCGGGCAGTCTCCAAGGGAGCAGGCCTCTGTATATCATCCTACTCCTCTACCTAAAAAGAGTTCTACTGTTTCTTCAGCTGTTAAAAAGAGCAAACCTTCAAATGTGTCTCCTCCACCTTCTCCTGCTCAGTCATCTACTGATGTGGATAAAGCATCAGCATTAGTGGCAATCCAACTTGACAAATTGCTTTCTCCCTCCTCGTCTCCTCTTAAGAAGTTGACAAGGTCCAAAAAGAAGAACCTTCCTCCTTCGAAAACTACTTTCACCACTACTGATGAAAAAATCCAGATCTCGCCTACTACTAGTGCAAAGTATTCTCCAAAGTTCAGCACCAAGAAGGCGAAACTGAACTACATAAAGAGAAGTAACTCCACTTCCAAGAAATCCTCTTCCAGTACCAAAACCAATGTGGCCCTTAAACCACTTTTGCAACTATTGGAACTGTGTTCTCAAGCTCTTAAGAAGTTGGTCCTTAAACAGAAAAAAGGGCTAGAAGTTAACTTCTTATTAAACATGATCTCTCTGGTTCTACAGAACTTTTATGTCTAGTTTTTCTAAGCTATTCTGTCTTCAGTGGAACTGTAGAAATTTCTACAAGAAGAGTTTCCTGTCAAATCAACTGGGTGGCTATCTGCCACCAGTGATTGCACTGCAGGAAGCTAGAGTTAAGTCTAGTTTAAAGCTTTCTCCTAATGTTGTACATTTAGATAACTCTAATGTTAACTTTCACATTTCTGCTTTGTTAAGAAAAATGTTCCTCAGTTCCCAGTTTCTCTGCCCAAGACATATGATTATATGTCAATCTCTGGGATTACTATCAGATGGTTAAATGTATATATTACCATTTTTAATATTTATGTTAATCATTCTGAATTACCTGACTTAAATACTCTGCTGGTTGACTTCGCCCAGTTGGATCATGTGGATACCAATCCCAAGATTTTTCTGGGCGACTTTAACTCCCAGAACCCCCTCTGGGGAGGCTCTGTCTCTGACCACAGAGGTCGACTCTTCGAGCAGGTCTTTGTCTCATTGGATCTCTCCCTGCTGAACGATGGCTCCCCTACCTCCACTAGACTCCTTTCAAATACAGCCATAGACCTTACACTTATCTCACCCTCACTGATACATTTGTTTCAGTGGCAGATGGGAAAGGATCCATGGTTGAGTTACCATTTTCCCATTTTTCTTTTTTCGCTCAAGTCTTCTTCTTCCAGGTACTACGATAGATCCTATATCAATTGGGAAGTTTTTTCGAGTCAATGTAACAGCATTGACTTCAATTCCCCTGACTATTCTAAATTTTCCCAAAATTTAATTGTTTCCTCTGAAAATGCTACCTTTTCTAGGAAGACTTTGAAAGGAGCTGTCAGATATTCACCTGCTGTCAACCAGCAGTTGGCTATTCTCAAAAGAGCAACAAACAAATTTAAGAGATCAAGAAAACTATCTGATGCTGTCGCCATCAAGCGTAACAATGCTAAGTTAAGAAGACAACTCTTTACTTTTACCAGAAGGAAATGGCACTTCTTTGTTAAAAATCTTGACCCAAGGGTTGACGCAAAATTAGTCTGGGCTCAGGTCAGGAGTCTCAAACCACTCACACTTCCATCTCAGCCTTGGCAGGCTTATTTAATTAAGAATCAGCTTGGCTACTGATCTAAGGGACCTGGGTTCGAGCCCTGGGTAAGGCATGGCTGTTTGTATCGTTTTTCTGCTGAGGTCCTGCCATCCTCTCAGACCTTCTACTGTGGCATATAAACTGACAGGCTCTTGTCAGACTTCTGTGGCAAGCAGCTGCTTGAGGGGGTATTTATTTATTTTTTTTTTTTTATTTCTCCCCTAAGAATGGGGCAGATGCATTCTTAAACCAATTTTTTCCTCCATCTACTTTTGAAAAGTCTGCCACTTATACTAATCATCTTCAAGTTCTTGCAAAGAGATTTAATCCCCTAGCACCTTGCAGGGATCTTCAAATTAATCTCCCTTTCTCCTTTGAGGAACTTCTTCTTGCCTTCAAATCTATTGTTACGACAGATGAACGAGCAACAGTGACTTCATGACTTAAACCCTCGTGTGTGCTTCTACCAGAGATTTTAATTAGCCAACGAATTGGAACTGAGAACGATTCGGGAGAATGAAAAATAGAGCAGTGCAGTGTGTTAAAGTTGTGAGGTCTGAAAGGACGTTCAGATGGTCTGATTCTAGTGCGCGATAAGTAAAAGACAAGAAGTATCTTTTATGTGATGTGTGCGCGGGGGTCGTTTTGTTTTGCTAGTTTGATAAGTCTAGTGATTTAATCAAAGACGAAGGATTATTTACGCCCGAAGTGAATGTATTCAAGAGATATGACGGACAAAGTGAAGAGGTAGTATTTTTAGTACAACAGACAGAGCTGATATTGTATGCTCTTTACAAAAAGGTTAATGACTTATGTATGATAGTAGTTAATTTATTTATAAAATACTTCATCCATATTTTGTAACAATTTGCATTGTATTGTAATTGGTTTGAAAATATAGTTATTAGTACTCACGCTCAGTGCCTATCCATTTTAAATTTGCAACATTTGGTGTCTAGGAGTGTAGATAATTTATTGAATGCCGTTAACTAGAAGTATGGATGAATTAGTAAAGTTGATGATCGACATTAAAGGAGAAATTGGTGACCTTGCTAGACAAAGTGATAGCTTGAAAGTTGATATAGCTGCCCAAAATAATGAGTTGAGAACTGAGATAGTTTCTCAAAAAGATGACTTGAAAGCCGAAATGGCCGCACAAAATAATGAATTGAGAACTGAGATAGTTTCTCAAAAAGATGACCTGAAAGCCGAAATAGCCGCACAAAATACTGACATGAGAGCTGAAGTGGCTTCTCAAATTGGTAAGATTTCTGATAAGTGTAAGGACATTATGATCGAACTAAATAGTGTAAAAGATGATCTTGATAGTGTTAAGTTAGATTATAAACATGAAATTGAAATTGTAAAAACTGATTGTGAACGCCAGTTTCAGATTTTGAGAAATGAAATGTTACCTTCTGCTTGTGATAATAGTAATTCTATTGAAAATAATATTATTACACATATCGCTAGAAATGCAGCTAAACCTTCTACATATGATGGTCAATCATCTTGGACTGTATTTACAACACAATTTGAAGTTATCGCTAGAGCCAATGAATGGAATGAATTCCAAAGGCCAGTTTTCTTGCAGCTTCCTTAAGAAATTCTGCTGCGGAAGTTTTGCAGTCAGTTCCAGAAGAAAAACGACTTGATTATCAAAGTCTAGTTTCTGCTTTAGAACTTAGGTTTGGTGATAGTTATCTAAAACAATATTATGTGACTCAATTTAAACATCGCATGCAGAAAAGTGGTGAAACTTTGCAAGAGCTTGCTAGTGATATTGAGCGTCTAGCTAGATTGGCTTATAGTAACTGTCCACCAGAAATTCAAGATAATTTAGCTCAATTACAATTTATTGATGCTATTGCTGACCCTGACACTCAGCAATCTCTGAGGATGTTGGAAGGTGAATCCTTAAAGTCAGCTGTGGTACATGCTATGAAATACGAGTGCTCCAGGCTTTCCTCCCGAGCGAACAAACGTGCAGTGAGGTTTGTGAGTGCAGAAGAAACTGTAGAAAAGGATAATGAAATGAAAGAACTAACCAAAGCCATACTATCCGTTTTGAAAGATATAAAAGGTTCTTCTTCAAAACCTACAACAGACCATCAGTGTTGGAATTGTGGCAAGACCGGACACATTCGTACCAACTGCACTAGGAAACGAATGAGGAGTCCAAGTCCATCAACTAGACAACAGAATCAGGGAAACTGAAATTAGTCAGTCTTGCGGGGCAAAGGCTGGCTGTTGATTGGTTGGGCCCAGGGGAAGTCGCCCATGTTTCAACATTACATGGTGATAATAATGGATTAGTAGCTGATGGAGCCATAAATGGAATACCTTGCCGTATGATAGTCGACACTGGTGCAAATGTAACTTTACTCAGAACGGATATAGTAAAGAAAATAATACCTCACCCAAACTTGAATACTACACAGTCTAAAATAAGCCTACAAACAGCCACTGGAGATCGTGCGAAAGTCCATGGAAAAATAGAACTTAACATCCGAGTTGGTAGCTGTCTGGTTCGCCATCCTGTTTACATCGCTGACATCTACGATGAATGCATATTAGGCCTTGATTTTCTTAAGGAATATGGATTCAACATTAGACCCAATGATAACCTACTCATCTATAAGACAGAAGAGATTCCTCTGCTTAGCCGGACGCCTGATTTTTATCAAGCGTAACTCCAATATTAGTGACGGAAGTCAGAGATCCCAGCACAAAGTGAAGTTATAGTCCGTGGACATAGGGCGGGGACTTCTGGGGCCTTCCGATTGGCAGTTACTGATGCCTCTGGTAAAGGAGCTTTGGCTCATGATATCCTGATAGCAAGGACTTTAGTCAGAATAGATAAAGAACCCTCCGAGCAAGAACAGATTCCTGTCAGAGTGATGAACTGTAACAAACCAAATAGAATGTTAAAAAAAGATGAAGAATTAGCAATATGTGAAGCTGTTACCTGTGTAACAAGTATAAATAGAATAGAAGTTACTGATCCAAATCAAAATCATGGAGAGACTGAATTATGGAGAGAAAGAAGACGAATATTAACTGAAAACCAAGCTGTTAAGGCCGAGAACCTAGTAAAAGAATTTTCTGACATTTTTTCTGCCACATCATATGATTATGGCCGTACTAACCTGACAGAACATAAAATCAACACTGGTGATTCTCCTCCAGTCCATCTGCCGGCAAGAAGGCTTCCATTGGCAAAAAGAGAGGAGACGAAACAACTCATAAAGGACATGGAAGCTCGGCATTATAGAACCATCACAGAGTCCCTGGACTTCAGCAGTAGTTCTTGTCAAGAAAAAGGATGGATCTACACGATTTTGTGTAGATTATCGCAGATTAAATGACGTAACAAAGAAAGACTCCTTTCCTTTACCCACACCCCGGGTGCCGATCGAGCTTGGATCTATATATCCTTGCACATTTGCAAACCGGGGAATAGATTAAAGTAAGGTTTCTTCCGGTGGTCAGCTTTCCTTCTATAGGACTGCTGCCATGTGAGGCTGGAGTTGAGGTGCGCCTATAGGGCGTATTCCTTGCCCCCGGCTCTAGATGGTCATGGCTTTTCATAACCAGGTAGTGCTGTACAAGCGGAACCGGGAATTGCCGTGGTTGCATAAGATCGCAACAAAAGAGATTCATTTCCTTTACCCAGGATTGATGATACACTGGACACTTTATCTGGGTCAGAATGGTTCTCAACATTAGACTTAAAGAGCGGCTATTGGCAAGTTGGTATACGTCCTGAAGACCGTGAGAAAACAGCTTTCACTACAGGGAATGGACTTTGGCAGTTTAAGGTGATGCCATTTGGACTTTGTAACGTACCTGCCACATTTGAACGACTAATGGCGTCGGTGCTCAAAGGTTTGTCTTGGGAGGTCTGCCTGGTTTACTTGGACATCATAGTTCTTGGAAGAACTTTTGAAGAACATTTGAGAAATCTTCGTCAAGTATTTGAAAAACTTAAGGCAGCCAAGTTAAAATTGGGATCGACAAAGTGTAAACTGTTCCAGCAAGAAGTTCATTACCTTGGTCATGTGATCACTACATCAGGGGTTAAGACTGATCCTAGTAAGATAGAAGTTGTAAGAGACTGGCCTCCACCACAAGATGTTCATCAACTTCGTAGTTTTATTGGACTTTGCACCTACTATAGAAGATTTGTCAAAGGTTTCTCCAACATCGCAAGACCATTACATCGTCTGACAGAAGAGGGTCAGCGGTTCATGTGGACTACCGAATGTGATGTAGCCTTTCAACAGCTAAAGAAAACTCTTTCCACAGCACCAGTGCTAGCGTACCCACAAACTGGAAAACAATTCATAATAGATACTGACGCAAGTAACACAGGAGTTGGTGCTGTACTTTCACAAGAACACGGACAAGAGAAAGTTATTGCATACTTTAGTAAAACTTTATCCAAACCAGAGCGGAATTATTGTGTAACACGCAAAGAACTGTTAGCAATAGTAAAAGCAATAGATTTCCATCATTATCTCTATGGCCAGAAATTCCTTATACGCACTGATCATTCTGCACTTAGATGGTTATTAAACTTCAAAAACCCTGAAGGACAAATCGCTAGGTGGATACAACGGTTACAAGAATACGATTTTTCCATCGAACATCGAAGTGATAAAATGCATAAGAATGCAGATGCTCTTTCCAGACGCCCATGTATTGGCAACTGTAAACATTGCAATAACGCAGAATTGAAATTTGGAACTAAAGAGATAATGCTCATAAGACAAATAGTATCGACACAAGCAAACATTGATACCCCTAACATCTGGAATCCAATTGAAATCAGTAAGGCCCAATTAGATGATGAAGATATAAAACCAATATTAGAATTGATTGAAAAATCTGATGCAAGATCTAATTGGGAGCAAATCGCGAGGTATAGTCCAACTTCTTAAAGTTACTGGGCACAGTGGAACTCCTTAAAAATGAAAGACAGTGTATTATACAGAAGATGGGAGAATCCCACTGGACGGCTGATCCGTTGGCAGATAATCCTTCCTCGCTCCCGAGTGGAACTAGTGATGAAAGATGTACATGATAGTGCCACTGGAGGACACTTCGGTGTTAATAAGACATTAGCCAAAGCCAGGGAACGATTTCATTGGTTGAAAAGGTCCGGCAGACGTTGAAAGGTGATGTAGGCAATGTGAAGCCTGTGCAGCAAAGAAAGGCCCTAAGACTATGAGTCGGTGTAAGCTGCAGACGTATAACGTTGGTGCCCCTTTTGAAAGAATAGCCATTGATGTAATGGGTCCGTTTCCTAGAACTGATGGAAATCGATATTTATTAGTGGTAATGGATTATTTTACAAAGTGGCCTGAGATATATCCCATCCAAGACCAGGAAGCAACAACAGTGGCAGAGATAATTGTTAATAACTTCATTAGTAGGTATGGAGTACCTATGCAACTCCACTCTGACCAAAGACGGAATTTTGAATCCAATGTGTTTAAAGGCATCTGCCAACTATTAGGCATTCAGAAAACCAGAACAACTCCCTTACACCCTCAGTCGGATGGTTGAAAGATTCAATAGAACAATTGCTCAGCATCTAGCATTATTTGTGAACGACCACCAACGTGACTGGGATCGCCATATACCACTCCTTTTGCTGGCATATAGAACGGCAGTGCATGAGACCAACTGGACAGCCACCTTCCATGATGCTTTTTGGAAGAGAGTTACGTCTTCCCTGTAACCTTTTATATGGTCGGCCCGAAGCAATGCCTGTGTTCACTCTACAATACGTACAAGAATTACAACGACTAGAAGAAATCCATCACTCCGTTAGACATAACATCAACATAGCAAGTGACAGAACCAAAACAAGATATGACAGTAAAATAAAGGGAACTGTTTTCAATCAAGGAGAACTTGTCTGGCTATACAATCCACATAGAAAGAAGAGACTATCTCAAAAACTTCAGAAACTTTGGGATGGTCCATATACAATAGTTAACAGGATTAACGACGTGGTATATCGCATTCGTCGACGTCCAGCTACAAAGTGCAAGGTGGTTCACATGGATCGTTTGGCCCCGTTTCATCTAAGAACTGAAGAAGCTTCGGAATCCAGAATTGTTCGGGACGAACAAGACCTAAGAAGGGGGCAGCGTTACGATAGATGAACGAGCAACAGACTTCATGACTTAACGTGACTTAAACCCTCGTGTGTGCTTCTATGAGAGATTTTAATTAGCCAACGAATTGGAACTAAGAACAATTCGGGAGAATAAAAAAATACAGCAGTGCAGTGTGTAAAAGTTGTGAGATCAAAAAGGACGTTCAGATGGTCTGATTCAGTGCGCGATAAGTAAAAGACAAGTATCTTTTATGCGATGTGTGCGCGGGCGGTCGTTTTGTTTTGCTAGTTTGATAAGTCTAGTGATTTAATCAAAGACGAAGGATTATGTACGCCTGAAGTGAATGTATTCAAGAGATATGACGGACAAAGTGAAGAGATAGTATTTTAGTACAACAGACAGAGCTGATATTGTATGCTCTTTACAAAAAGGTTAATGACTTATGTATGATAGTAGTTAATTTATTTATAAAATACTTCATCCATATTTTGTAACAATTTGCATTGTATTGTAATTGGTTTGAAAATATAGTTATTAGTACTCACGCTCAGTGCCTATCCATTTTAAATTTGCAACACTATTAAGGAGAATTCCACTCCTGGTCCGGATCAGATATAAGCACTTGAAAACCCTTCCAACAAATGCTCAGATTACTTTACTGAAACACTTTAATTATTTTTGGAGATCTCAGACATTTCCAGAAGAATGGAGAGAGATACATGTCCTCCCTCTCCTTAAGCCTGGCAAATCCCCCACTGACTTGGAATCATTCAGACCCATCTCACTCACCTCCTGTGTTTTGAAGGTCTTCGAAAGACTCATCCAAAACCGACTCAATTATTACTTGGGAAAACATGGCATCCTACATGAATGCCAGACAGGTTTTCGTAAGCATCATGCTTGCATAATATTAGTGAGCTCATCTCCTCTGCGGAAATCCCCTTCTATCAGAAGGGTTACTGCATTTGTGTCTTCATAGACTTAAAAGCTGCTTTTGACTCAGTGTCTCACACTGGTCTCCTGTTCAAAATCTCCAAACTTGGTCTCAATGGATCAATCTATCATTTTCTCAAGAATTTTCTTACTTTGAGATTGGTTAAGGTTAAATTGGGGAAGGACTTTTCCTCCTCCAGACCACTTAAAGTGGGAACCCTCATGGATCAATCATGCCTTTCCCCACTTTTATTCAACATTATGCTCTCTGATTTGCCATATTATATCCCTAAGGGAATCAATTTCTCTATTTTTGCAGATGATATCTGCATCTGGATCAATGGGAAAGATTTAAACCATCTGGTTTCTAAACTTCAGGAAGCCCTTAACATTTTCTATGACTACACTCAACACTGGGGATTTAACATCTCCACCTCTAAGTCTGCTGTCTTACCCATCACCAGGAAAATTCTTCCCGAGGGACAGCCTCTACTTTCAATAAATAAACACTCCAATTCCCATAGTTTCCTCCTTTAAATTCTTAGGAATTATCATTGACAAGAAATTAACTTGGAGACCTCACATTTTGAATCTCAAACACAGATCCACTAATCGGATTAATCTTATACACACTCTCTCTCACTATTCCAAGGGCTCTTCTGATAGAGTCCTTGCCAAGTTTTCAAGAGCTTTTGTCTCTTCTAGACTGGAATATGGGCTCGGTATTCTTAATACTGCTGCCCCGTACAATCTTAAAGTTTTAGACACCATTTTTAATAATGTCAACAGGTGCATTTTGGGCCTTAAAAATGTACTAACAATCTAGCAGTTCAAGCTGAGGCAGGGAGTCTTCCTATTGCTGTCAGGAAAAACAGGCTCTTATTCAAACATTTTATCAAACTTTTTGCTTACTGTCCTCATCCATTCATTGTCAGAACACTTGATCTCAATAATTTCTCACCTACAATCAATGTAATTATTAGGAATCATCCCTTTTACAACACTGCATTACAATTAAACACATTCAATCCCTCACCTACTTCTTTCTGGCCTAGATTAACACAACACCTCAATTTCACACAGAGCTCCCTTTCCAGGGAAGGAAAGGTGATCATTCCTTTCAAGAATTACTTCAAACCTCATTGGCTCATCTTGACTCTCTCTTAAATTCAGGGGATACAAATATCTACACTGATGGTTCTTTTGACAAAGCTAATAATCTAGCAGCTTCAGCACTTGTCATCCCAAAACTTCACTTGGAAAGAGGTTTCAAACTGTCTTCAGCTCTCTCCAGTACACAGGCAGAACTTTCTGCTACTTTTGAAGCCCTTCAATGGGCTTCAAGATCTAAATCAGGCAACATCAATGTTTTAACTGACTCCAGAGCAGCACTTCTCTTCCTTAAATCTCCTCAGGCTGACTGGTTTGATAATTATTATCATTATCAAATTTCTAGGCTTAGTCACAATATATTGGCCAAAGGCCTAGGCCTCAAATTCATTTGGATCCCCTCACATGTGGGAATTGGGGGAAATGAAGAGCTGACCTAGTGGTCAAAAATTCTCTTAAACTCCCATCTTCCAATCATCACACATACACCCCACTCACTGTCTTTCTTAAACATGTTGATTCTCACACTTTTTCTCACTATACTGATGTATGGGCCTTCAAAGCTTCTGCAATTAATCTGCACAGATATAATATAGATCAACAATTCCACTCCTTATACCTTCATTTCCTTCCCAAAAGAACTCAATCCATGATCCACAGACTCAGAACTGGGAAGGTTAATCTTAATTTTTATTTATTTCATTCTAAACAGGTTGACTCTCCTGATTGTGACTCTTGTGGGGTCCCTGAGGATATTGAACATTTCCTATTACATTGCATAAAGTATGATCTAGAGAGATCCAATTCTTTAATTCAGTAAATTATTTATCCCTTTCTTTTCTAATAAAAAAATCTAATTTTTCTAATAAACTTATTCCAATTCTTTAATCTCCATTACACCCACTCCTTTCACCTTGATTGTTGTCCTTTCCACTCCCATAAATTTGTTTAAAGAACATTTCACAGCCTTAGCAGGCTGTGAAATATCCTGCATATAACTCCTCCATAAGCTCCATATAAACGGATGTTTATATGGAGCTAAGTCTGTTTGTACTGGGTCATTTTATTTTATATTTTGGAATTTTTGGATTATTTTATCTCAAAAAAGCATCAGAATATTTAAACGATAGAAGAGTATTCTGGGGAAGAATTACCTTTATCTTAAAGAGGTAACTATAATTTACAAATCTTCCTTTTAATAAATTTACTGTTAGAAATATTGTAAGGTGACTGACTTCAGAGTTACTTATCCGGTGTGATTTTCATGGCTCTCCAGTGACATGGCCCCTACGTGGGGTGTGGCCTTACAACAGAGCCATTAAATCCATCAATTTTAAGAAGAAGAAGAAGCAGCAGGTCTTCAGTAAAGCTAAAGCTAATACTGAGAATAATAGGAACATTTATAATAATGAATTACATAACATTGATAAAGAAACTGGGAAAAAAGAAGAAAACGCCACTGATAGGATTCAAACGTTGTTTTGTGACATTTCGATCGAAAGTTGTAACGATAAGATTCAAACGCAAGTTCCTGAAGACCTGGGAGAGAGCTTGTTAGCAAGAGGAAATATGGACCTGGGAGAAAGCTTCCCGACTATTCCATCTACATCAAATGACTTTCTACTGTTAATAAAGCAACTCAGAAAAAACTATCGGAATGGGCTTCATGACACTTAAAGTTTCTCAACTTAAGAAATACAAGGAAAAGACTCCATTACCTACATTTCTCATTGAGTTGGCAAAAACAGATGCCAATAAACAGATCTTTAACCTGACTGATCTTTTCCATCTAAAGATCCCTGTTGAGTCCTTTCAAAGAGGAAAGCGGACTTGAGGAAATTTCCGACGAAAATATAAATGAGACTGTCATCAAGGTTGGTTTAGCCCTCAATATCAAAAGAAGAAATAAAATACACAGTTGCACATCGAGTTCCAACAAGAAATGCGAATAAACCGAAATCAATTATTGTGAAGGTTATTAGCAAAGAAAGGGATAAATGGATAACTAAATGGGATCACAAAAAGGACTGAGGAACAAAGACTTGGGGATAGCTGGAAATAATAATTACATATAACTATAACTACTTTTCTCTTTAGAAGAGCGGTACTACTGGTGAAAGTGTTTGCTCTCCAAAGAGGAATCTACGGACAAGTATATGGCTATATTCCTGGCGTAGCCATTACTTTGATCATTGGGGACTTATGCCTTAGTCATCTTAATTTGAATCTGTGTCAAATTCTTCAACTATTTTTCCAAGTAATGGTAGGGAGTAATTGTCACGTCCCGTATCTTTACAATAATGTTGCTTTTGATGCAACGGATGATATGTTCCATCATTCTCCAATGCCCGTCTCCCATCCAGTTACAGGAAAATGTGTGACCCGTATAATCAATCCAAGTACTTTCAACATAGTTATGGAACAACTTCGCTATGGATTACAATCACGTGAAGAAATATTTGCACAAAGTAACAGCTGGAAACTTCTGTTTGAAGTGAATAATTTTCATTCTTTTAACAGCTACGTTGTGCTAAAAGTAACCTCCACAGTTAGGAAGAACTACCTTGGCTACTTGGGCTGTGAAAAAAGTTTATTGACCAATTTTGTAAGAGATTTGAGTGACCATCAATGACTAAACATAATTGTACTTAATCCCAAAGAGATTTCCACGGGTAAGCCAGCGACAAGATATTGCGTATTCGGACTGCAGCATGAACGGAATTATAGGTGCAAATTTATAACTGAAGTTCGAAGTCAAGCAGCGAGGCAAAAACTCACCATCAGCATCTGTCTACAGCAGGTTGCAATACAACCCTTTATAAATGGTTGTATTAAAAAAAGACCTCGCCAACATCTACTAGAATAAAAGTAAAAAGATCAAAAACGTATAATTATACGAAAAAGCTCCATGGAATTAAGAGAAACCAATAAGGATTTTACAATACTGTCTGAAGATTTAAAACTATCATCAGATTCAAAAATCTCCCCGACAAAATCTATAGAAGAAAATGTACCGCTGGATCAAAATACAACGAACAGAGAGGGAGAACAAGATATGAAAAAAAGAAAGGTAAACGTAACTACAAATGATGTATTAAAAGATAAAAATGTAGAATGTAAAAACAAAGAATTAGATAATGAAAGAACCTACAAAACGATTGAAAATAAAACAGTAAATAAAATAACTGATAGTGAAAAAGATTCACAATTATCACTGCATTAGATTCAGGAAACTTAAAAAATCCTGAAGTAATCAATAAAAATGAGGAATACTCCTTGGTCCTGACAGGTGTTGACGATGGTTAATTTTTTTATTAATTTTATAATTTCTAAATAGCATTATTTCAAAATTTACAGAACGCCTCCGAAGAGAGATATGCCCATGAAATCATTACCATTAAAGAGAACAACTTCGGTTGCCACAAGTGCAAAATTACCTTCAACGGCTTAACCAAATTAAAAATGCACTCGTGGTTTCATCACCAAGAAGAACCGAAAAGATCAAAGAAGGAAAAATAGGTAATTATTAAAATTCGCGTTCGTTGTGTTTTTTTTTTTATTAGCTCACTCGATATAAAAAAAGTTACTACTTTTTTTTCCAACTTGCTGGGGAAGCATGTAACGGGTTAGGTTGATATTTTGACAACTGAATCAACAAAAAACTAATAATTTATTACAAGACAGTTTTAAGACACAATAAATGCATAATTAATTTCACATTCACAACAATTTTGAAACTTTGAATTAGCACTTTGGATTAAGCTTTGAAAATGCAGCAGAAAAAAAAAAGTATATCTAGAAACAATTTATAGCACACTGAAGTCCCACAGAAATTGCAATTAGATACCTGATGTTCAATAAATTTAAAATAGTTTATTCCTAATAATAAAAAAAACGATAGCGTGCAAACCAATACACAAATTTTGTAACACCCACTAAAACGAAGACTTTTGATGCTAACTAGGAATTTAGCCAAAAATAATCATTTGTCTTTCCAGATATATTTTACATTTGTGTCCTATGGAAAATATATTTCTTTTTCTCCTGAGGGAAAGGAGTATCAATCTCTACAGTTGGTCTTTCATCGGATTCCGTACTTTCGGTCTCATCCACAACACGAAAATCGCTCTCTTCTTCATCTTTCAGTTCGACCTAAAAAGGAAAAAAATGAAGAAACGTCGATTTTTTTTCTCTTCCGAAATCCATGCCGGTCTGTAAAGAGTTATTTCACGTTTGATCGGTTCAAACAGCAATAAGAATTTCGTGAAGTTGTTTGTTTGGGGTTTAAAGGGGCAACGGCAACTATGGCACTACTGCGCCAAACACATGATATATATACATACAAGGAAAACAGATAAAAGTCATATAAACCCTCAACAAAGAAACAAAGATGCGAAACACACAACAAGAAAGGAAAAAAATAAACAAATTCTGTAAAACCAGCTAAAAAAAGTTAATAATTGTAAAAAAGAAAACACCAGTGGGTGTATAGGAAAAAAAAAAACATGCAAAGTACCCTTATATATACCGTAAAAATATAAAAACCGGGGTTAAAAACGAATCATTATATAAAAAAATGTCCGAGTATAAGAGGTCACGCGATGCTAACTTCAAAACTCTATAACTTCCAAAGTAAAGGCTTTATATGAAAATGCCACTAAAGATAAATACCTCAAATTAAGGTTATCTAAATATTGATTTTCAACAATATTCCTTCAGCATTTAAAGAGTTAAAACATTTAAAAACAGTAATGCTAGACAAAGAATTTTCCTTTGAAGTTAATTGAAACTGAAATAAGAAGCATTATTTAAAACCATATCATACATAACTACATATTTTAAAAGTGTGTGTAAATAATTCCTGCGCTGTTTTGGGCGAAGGGCTCAGTCGGTAGCGCGCCAGGCTTGTAATCTGTAGTTCCAAGTTTCGAGTACCACCTGGGCCAGCGTTGAGATTTACTTTCGCAAAGCCCCATCCTCGATCAGTAGCGGACACTGATGGGCTTGAAAAGGCCGCCATCCGTCAGATGAGAAGTTAAGCAGTGGCTCTGTGTGCGGAAGACTCACACACGAATACACGCTTGATGGGAAGCTACTATCTGCCTCTTAACAGGGTCCTTGTGACCTGGACATTTAATGCAACAAAGTGCCGCTCTGAGAAAAAACAACCCTCGATATTTTGATTCAATTCTTAGAACACATTGTTGCTTAAAATGTTCAAACCTTCATAAATGTTAAAATACTGAAATGATATTGTTGAAAAATCGAGATTTTAATAGATTTGAGATCTTTAAATTATCCTCAGCCACATTTCCCCATAAAACGCATATTTTAAAAGTTACAGATCTGCGAAGTTAGCGTCTCATGGCTATAACATGGGATGCCTAAATATACTATTCTCTAAAAGTCCAAGCATGCTTATAGCGTACTTTTTAACCTATTAGCAGAGCCTTTTTGTCTTTGGTATAATTTGCAGAACACTTTATAGTCTGTAAATCAGGAATGCATAAACTTCAGCCCTTTCAACTATTTTATCCGACTCGCGAGAAAATTTGCAAAATAAATAAATAAAATAACCCTTTTAAATTTGGCTTTACTAAAAGTGAATGGTGTTTTAATGTGACGAAAGACGAAAATTTTAATATCATCATAAACGACATTGAAGCCGAATGTTCAGCAGCTCATTTCTGGGATCCAGTTGATAAGCCAACTTTAGTTTTGATTAAACTTTCTATTAATAGTAATTTTTTTTTATTAAATATCAGTTGGTTCCTTGGGCACCTCTTGATTTCTAGGCCGTCACTACGATCCGCATTTGACCTTGAACCGGATCTGTACATCCTTAACATTTATGAGTTCTATGCTCGAAATAGTTCTATTTACCAACTTTTACCTCTCTAGCAACGTTTCCATATCATCGCGTTCCATATTTCACGTTTCCAAGATCTACAATCTGAAATAGCCCCCCATTCAACAATTTTTAGCTCTCCAGCACCGTAAAATTAATTATGACCTTTGACCTTGAAGGACCCTCCGGATCCGAAATTTCGTAGCGTTTCCGACACCTACAACCCCAGACTAATTTTCACATTTCCAACACTTCTAGATCAAGATTTGACATCTAAAGTGACTCTAGATCAAGATTTGACCTCTAAGTGAACTCTATCAGACCTTGAAGGACAGGTCGGAAGTCAAATTTCGGATTTTTCCACAGATTTACGACCCGAATTACCTATCGGCGCAAATTTTCAGCCCTCTACCATTTCTACATCATAGTTAGAATTATTATGATCTCTTGTGAAAATGCAATGGAACTTTTTTATTGGATGCTTCCCCTCCTAACTATTGGTTCCCAGAAAACGTAATATTTCTCTATTCGGCCCGATGACGAAAAGATCTGTGAACCCCTGCTGTAAAATGGTAGCTAGGAATACTTGGAAAGAGAGCTGTTATACCCTGGGATGATGTACAAAATGGGTCAGGTCTAATACCCGAAGTTCAACCCTGTCTTTTGGATCCTTCGAGGTCAAAGATCAAATTTAGATCTACCGGTGCTAGAGAGCTTAAAAATGGTGTCTAACGATATTCCGGGTTGTAGATCCAGAAAACGTTACGGAATTTCGGATCATAAAAGTCTTTGATATCAAAAGTCATATTTAGTTTTTAACTTTCTGAGGAGATATTGGTATGGAAATGAAATGCTACTAGAGGGGTTTGGTCAATTGATCTGGTCATCTTCAGCACTTCATTTTTTTTCCTGCTCAATAGTAATCAACATCACATCCACATTACTGTCAAACTGATCTGTTTGATTACAGATCCTGCACTTGCTACACTGGTGGGTATTGGTTGAGGGAAAATCTACAGCCGAGTTTCCATTTGTAGGTTGTCAGCCCTAAGTGAAAAGATGCACGGATGCCTTATGTTAACTGGTGGATAATTCTGAGCAGAAACTATTTCACGTATGTGAATCCTTGTTTTTACGGAAATCACCGACCCTAAACTGCAATAATGCATTACAGCAGGTCATTTTCTCTTCTGAAAATGGTTCTTGAGAAGGCCAACTAGTAAATGTAGTGCCTGAAGTTCCTACCAGCATTTGCGGCGTAACTGTTTAAGAGATGGAGAGACTGGTCTTTGCCCCATGCCTGCGATTAGAGCTGTTTGATATTATTGGTCCTATCTCTCTCAAAAAACCTAATTTCTTTACAATTCCTCCTAACCATTTTCTTTTCACAACTACCTGAGACGGAGAAGACTATATATCAAGATTATTCTCTTAATCTCCTTATACAGATATCTCACTTGAATATTTTGGACTTCAAAGAGACCAGATGGGCGGGTCAAGATCAGATACTTAAAAATAATCTTAAAGCCAACAATGCTCTTTTGTGTAAAAAATGTGCAGAAGACACAAAGTCATCTGAGTGATAAGGCAAGGGAACTTATTTCTGAAAGGAAAGAATGCAGGGATAAACTGAATCTACATCCTAGTGGTCTCAACAGACTAGTTTTATAGAGACCAACTTTCATCATCCTCAAGCATACACGGGCTACGGAGGTCTAACCAGACCGTGCAATGTAGTTCTACCAGAGCTTAATAAATATCTCAAGGATCAGTTAAAAGCTAACAGGAATCTTTGGCTTAAATAGCTTGTCTAACAAAGCAAAGAAAGAAGCTATACAGCAAAACACCTAATTGTACCAGAGAGTAAATGTTTTGTGTGGTAAAAACAGACTAATGTAAAGGGGTTGAGGGATATATGTAGAAAGATACTGAAGGTGAGATTTTTGCGATGAAAAATTTAGTAGAGCATTTGAAAGAGGATGTTGCGGTGGTCTCTCCTGGCTGTCAGCCGCTACCGTTACCTCGGTGCGCCGACACTTCAGTCCGGAACAAAGGGTTCTCGAGCATACACGGAATCAGGAATGAGTGGACTACCGACACTGGTACTGGATAAACTTAACCGATGTTTAATACTACAGACTATTACATCCAGCATATAACATACAAAACACTTTCTGCTTACAGGATGCTACGAGCTTTGGCAATTATTGACGCCGTTCCTCGACAAAGACAATGCGCTCCATCTCTCCGAGCCAAGCATACTTCCCCCACTGTCCTCTTGGCTGCGACGCCTAGTCCCTGTGTCCCCTTTTCCCCCTCAAGGCTGCAGCCTGCCCGTCTTCTTCCTTTCTTCTCCCCCTCTGGTCACTTCCGCTCACGTGACCTCTGTTAGCCACTGCCAAGCAGCCTTCTTCTTTAACATTTCTCATCATAACCTGGACCTCTTTGTAAAGTGGGCCTCGCCCCTCTTATCATCATGTCCATGTGCTAAATTTGCTGTGGGTGCAGATGTCAAACAGGAAAGTGGACTGGCACAGTGAAAGGCCAGCAACCGTACAAATTGGCAGAGGGTATTTGGCCGCAGGCCACCCAGTGGTTGAAATGCCAAGCAGCCGTGATACGGTGCTCCTAACTGTCCGAGGCTTGGGGGGCTGACCCCTTAGGCACAGATGATGCTTGCAGTTTTCTCCTCACCCTTTTTCCAAGCGACCTGCATGTTATTGGTGAGTACTCTGCAGATGGTGAGTACCAACACAGATGGTGAACTGTTTGGCATGGCAAAGGTCATCGGATCATGACAGAGGATCTGAAAAATGTGGTTAGTGGATCTGAAAAATGTGGTTGTGTCCTATTTTTGCAATGTAGATGCATTACTGGCTTTAAATTTCGTCATATATCACAATCTGAAGTTAATTTGACTGTGTGAAAATTAAAAATTACATAAAACCCCAGGGGCATATGAAATTACTACTTAAACAAATAGGGTTGGGAATGCTTCTATTGTCACACGGTTGAATGATACTTTAATATTTTTTTATGAAGCTGTGGTTCTTGAGAATGTTAATAAAGTTATTATTATCCTTATATTACAAAAAAGGCGATAGCAGTTCAATTGATAATACAGTTTACTTTGTGTTTCAGGTAATGTTATTTACATCGTGATTAATAGAATTAAGAATTGGGTTGATGGGAAATTTCGAGCTGAAACTGTGAGTTCACAAGTGATAGGGGATGCATAGATTAAATATTTTACATCCCGATTCTTGAGAAATTATTAGTTTCAAAAACCTGCGATTAGCAGTTTCTAAAAATAATTGGTTAATATAATGATTACTTCATTTCAGGGCCGGATCTAGAGGAAAGGAAGGGGGAGGACATTTTCCTCCTCTCCTTTCAGAATTCTAATAATGGAATAGAGGTAAAATAATTATTAAACTTATTTATATTTCATCTATTTTTTTTAAGAAAAAATTTTAAGACCTGTAAAACGAAGGGAGAGAAATGTTATAATGCATTAGAAACTAGTCTCTTGGCCAGCTCTTTTATATTTTTCTGGCTCTATTGTGTCTCTTCTCCCCCTCCACTCTAGAATTTTTTCTAGATCCGGGATGCTCTATTTAATAACAATGAGATGCATGTGAGAGATGGTAAGGTTTGAAGCGATCGGTTTAACATCAATACTGAGTTTGATAAGTCAGCATTTCTTCACTTTTCAGTTTCATTACTGAAACTGAAAAAAAAAAAACTTCATTATTGAAATTTCATAAGGAAATTGTCTAACATTTTGGTACGGCAGTGTATAAATACTACCCTACCAAAAGTTTTGGTAGGGCACATACAGATCCTGATCCTACATACACCCCTAAAAGTTAGACGAGCCTCATCTGATTCAGCAAAATGAACTAAATGATCTTGTTCGAGACCTAGGACTTTCCAAACAAGCTGAGGTTTTAGGCTCAAGACTTCAAGAGTGGAATCTTCTGGTCAAGGGTACCAGAGTTTCTCTATTCAGAAAGAGAAATTTGGTTTTATCTACTTACTACAAGTTGCAAGATGGTTTGTGTTTCTGAACAGATATTTCAGGGCTGATGGAAGAAAATGGATCAACCCACGACCCTAAGGAATGGCGTCTATTTATAGATTCGTCAAAATTAAGCTTAAAAACTGTCCTTTTGCATAAAGGAAACCAAAAACCTTCCATTCCAGTGATACATCCTGTGGAAATGAAGAAAACTTATGAAAGCATGGAAACAAAATACTCGCTGTTATAAAAATATGACAAGTTTAAGTGGGCAATATGTGGTGATCTAACAGTCATATCTCTCTTGCTCGGGCATCAAAATATTTTGCTGTTTTCTGCGTTTGTGGGACAGTAGGGCCAGAAAGGAACACCACAAAAGACTGGCCCAAAAGAGATGTTTGCATTCGTGGAAAGAGTAATGTGAGGTATAAGCCTCTAGTTGACCCCTCCGATAATCTGCTCCCACCACCACACATCAAACTGGGGCTTATGAAAAACCTTGTAAAGGCTATGGACAAAACTGGTAAAGGGATTTTGCACTTGAAGGAAAAATTTCCAAAACTAAGTGATGCCAAACTCAAAGAAGGCATCTTTGTTGGTCCTCAGATCAGGAGGCTATTGAATGATACTATCTTCGAAGAAAAACTGAATATGAAGGAGCGCACTGCATAGAAATCCTTCACATCTGTGGTCCAGGGTTTTCTGGGGAATCACAAAGTGGAAAACTACCATCAGCTCATTCAAGATCTCAAAAACTATGGAAATCTTGGCTGCCGAATGTCTTTGAAGATCCATTTCTTCCACTCGCATATCTTTCCCAAGAACTTTAGAGCTCTTAGTGATGAGTAAGGGGAAAGATTTCACCAGGATATCCGAACCGTGGAGGAGAAATACCAAGACAGGTGGGACCCAGCAATGATGGGTGACTACTGTTGGTTCTTGCAAAAGGAGGATACCTCAGCACATAAAAGACAAAAATGAATTTCTTGTAAATATAAAAGATCCTTACCCATGTTTTCTTATTTTGCGTTTCAATATTATTTCATTTGTTGCTTTATATTCAGTGTTCTATAACTATGATGTTTCTAAAAATTTCACTGTAATCATGCAATTAATGAGTTTTCAGTTGCAATTTAATAAAATAGTCACATTTCTATTCATTTCCTAGATATGCGTATTCATTGAAATACATCAACAATTTAAAAAAAAAAAACTGTTACGTGCTGCAAATTTCTCACAGCCATATTTGAATTCAGCACATCAAAATTAGTTAAAAACATCCTATTTAACCAATGTTATAAAAAAGTTTCAATTTGTTGTCTAGTGTTATTGTTTGATAATTTGATTAATAATTATTAAAAATATTAATTTATTTTACATAAAATGACTAATTTTTTGTGTAAATTGTGCATCAGGAAATAAAATATTGTGATACAACTATTCTTAAGGACATTATGACTTTTCCTACTATTTACACATTTATTAAATATGTTATTCTGATAATATAGAAACTGTTAAAACAACATTTCTTATTCAGTAATAAATTTCAACTCATTATATCAAACATTTTCTACATCATTATCAATGGTAAAAGTGTTTATTTTATATACTTTTGATACCAGACACCGAGATTTGATATTTATTGAGGTTTTAATTACCCTGATGATTTCTCTTTTTTTTGGCAAATAATGTTGACGAGTTGAACTTTTTCATTAGGCTGTTGATGAGACTCGTAATAAAGTAAGTATTTGCTAAAAAAACAACTAAGTGATGAAAATTGATGTCTCCAATTCTTTCGAATGGCTGCAGTTTGAACAATTTCTCAGTGTAGTTATCTTGGAGTTGTGTAACAGATAAAGGTGATGTGACAAACATAATAGGCACTGCTGCAACATAAGACAAACATAATAGGCACTGCTGCAACATGAGATAAACATAATAGGCACTGCTGCAACATGAGACAAACATAATAGGCATATACATCTAAAAGTTATTAGTTGGTATGACAATGTGAGCAATGATGAGGTTAGACAAAGGAATCATAAAATGCGGTTGAACAGTTTCTTGTGTAAGCAGAGACTGTGTTGGTTTGGCCATGCATGTTACTAGTTTATAGCACTACAAATTAGTGAATACAATTAAGACAGTGTATCTAAAGGCCTCAGAAAAATAGGGAGACCTAGAATTTGATGGGTGAACAATGTCAAACACGACCTTGTTAAAACTGGTCAGCAATGGCCAAATGCAACAGCAGTAGCTCTGGATAGACTAATATGGTCAAATAAAATGCACAATCCGGTTGTCCTCTGTTCACCAGCCATGGTTGCTTGAAGATTTTGGTGTTATGTATGTAGCAGATTGCTGCCACAAGATTTTCAGGTAGTAATACCTTTTCCGATTTTTCATTGAAACATATAATTTTGAATTATGCATTTTGCAACCTAAAGAAAAATATAATGTAATCAAAATGGGTGCAAGATTTTAACGAAAATGAATAATAGGGTTTCGTATCCAAATTCCATAAAAAAGTACTGTAATATTAAATAGTATAATGAAACTGAACGTATATTTTCTTTGTATGTGAATGCTGTTATTAGATTTTTGATCTTTCGTGAGCACAAATAAATGAATGAATAAATAAATAAATAAATAAATAAATAATAAAAAACACTCAGTATGCAATGACATATATAAATCAAAGCGTTCATTTTTAAATATTTTCTACCTCGCTTTTTGTTCTCTGAACAAACAAATTATATTTCTTTAAAAGTACGCTTTGGAGTGCTAAGAGAGAGCGCACATTGAACCATGGATCCTAGTAAGTAGTTTTTACTCAAAAAATAACAATCTTAAAGATAATTTTGGAAAAGGATCTTTTTTTTCACTTGAATAAATAATATTTAACATTAGAATACAGGCGCCTCTCAAGCGAGTGCTTAAAGTGCCTTATGAAGAATGATATCAAAGGTATGTTCTTTCATACCTTTGATATGAAAGAACCAAATAAACTTTACCACTCGGGGTGGTGACTTGGGTTTCCATGACTTTCCCATCAATGCTCTACGGATCTCCATCCTCAGCTGTTGTTCTTCCTTCAGAAGCTCTCTCCAGTTTGATGGATACTTCAGGATATTGGCTTTGTACTTCTGATGTATCTGCAACGAGTTGATGGAATCACTTAAGAATTATAAATACGTTTAAGAATACACTGATTTCTAAATTACTGAAATAAGCTACAGATTAAATAACGAACAGTTCCACAACTCGGTAATTAATAATTCCATTAATCTTAGGGGCTGAACTTGGCTCAGTCGGTAAGCCAAGCTCGTAAATTTGTAGTTCCCAGGTTCGAGTCCCAACTCTGCCTATGTGAGAATTTTTTACGCTAACTCCAGTCTCCAGTGAGAAAGTAAGACACCGAGGAGCTTGGAAATAATTTGCTTTTCAAGTCACCGAAAAGCTTTTTGAAAAAAAAAAAAAAAAGTGTGTGTGTGTGGGGAGGGGGGGGAGTTTGGACGCTGTCCATTCCCCCCAAAATTTGGAATGGACAGCGTCCATCGGATGGAATTGTACAGCGGTGGCTAAGTGTACAAAAATGCCATACCCTGGGCGTGTTAAAAATACACTGGATGGCTTTCACAGGGGGCTTCAATCTGTCTACTAACGGCTGTTCAGTGTATCTCCTTCTCCACTCTTTTCTTAACCCCTTGGATTCTTTATTACCTGGCCATTTAACCCATTGTGTGAAAAAACTGCCGCTCATAGCTAAAAAACCCAATCGAGTAATCCGACATT
Organism: Ryuthela nishihirai; assembly: GCA_038380435.1. NCBI lineage: Eukaryota > Metazoa > Arthropoda > Arachnida > Araneae > Heptathelidae > Ryuthela > Ryuthela nishihirai. The sequence continues at coordinate 38,808,850 of JAWZYU010000034.1, read as the reverse complement.
TCAGTAACATCTAGATTTAACTTTTTCAAGGAAGCAATTTTACCGAAACATCGATGTTAATTGTAAAAACTGATAGTAAAATGTATGTTTGGTCTTCCATCCCCGAGTAGCACCTTTGTGCACATAACTTACTATATCGCTAATTGCAAGGACTCCAAGAGCTCAAAGCTGTGTATAAGGGGATCCAATGGACAGCTGTTAGGAGAGAGGTGGTTGTTTCCCACTATGTCTCCTAACAGCTGAAACTCTTACTATGATTATGAATATACTTCATAGTCAGTATATTCATAATCATAGTAAGAGTTTCAACATAATCGTTACTACTGGGCCAACCTCCGTTATGCATTAAAGAACATCATCATGTTCTTTAACGCATAAAGAATACGGCTCTCCTTAACGCTACCAATTTTGAATAAGTAAAAACGAGACAATTTCCTAAATGTCGGTTTTCCAGTTTTTTTAAACTGGAGCATTTTTTTATTGGAGTACCCTTTTGCCTACACCCAAGTTACATAATTAAGTAAAAATCTTACCTCTAATACTATGGTGATTCATAAGTCTGTGCGTTATTTGCCATGTAAAATGTGTATTGTGACTATCGCCGTATTGCATACTGCGCATTAACTGGCCATTGTTAAAAATATTAAGGAATATCGTTTTTCAATCAAACTAGCTTATTGTAATGCATGATTAAAATTATATTTTTCCTTTTAACGTGGCAAATTTTAAAACTGTAAGGTTTCAAGAGGGAATCCATTTGAAGCCTATTGGTATAACCTTTCTTAGTGAGTACGGAGAGGGTTGGGTTGTTTTAATTCTGAGCAGCACTTTTTTGCACATAATGGGCTAAATAGCCAGGTCACAAGGATCCCTGGGCTCAGAGAAGTTTGGGGGGGGGGGAGGTACCCACTTGATAACTATTAGGAGATAGATGGTAGGCTCCCTTCAAGGCCATCCAATGTGTTCTTTAACGGGCACAGGGTATGGCTGTCCAGCAGCACTTTTTTTCACATAATGGGCTAAATAGTCAGGTCACAAGGATCCCTGGGCTCAAAGAAGTTTGGGGGGGGATCCACTTGATAACTATTAGGAGACAGATGGTAGGCTCCCTTCAAGGCCATCCAGCGTGTTCTTTAACGGGCACAGGGTATGGCTCTCCAGCAGCACTTTTTTTGCACATAATGGCTAAATAGCCAGGTCACAAGGATCCCTGGGCTCAGAGAAGTTTGGGGGGGGGGGAGGGACCCACTTGATAACTATTAGGAAACAGATGGTAGGCTCCCTTCAAGGCCATCCAGCGTGTTCTTTAACGGGCACAGTGTATGACTCTCCAGCACATGGAGCCACAGCTTAACGTCCCATCCGACGGAGGGCGGTCTTTCCAAGCCCATTGTTGTCCCCCTACTGACCGAGGGCAGGTTGGGATTTGGCGGAGAAAAATATCAACGCTGACCCAGCTGGGACTGGAACCTGGGAACTGCAGATTACAAGTCTGGTGTGCTACCGACCGAGCCAACCTCCGCGCCACATAGAGCAGGGTTTAAGGAGAAAAGTTCAGCCCAGAAACAGTGGGGGTTCGAAACCGGGATTGTAAACAGTCGATAACCTTGAATTCTATCGACTGGATCAACCCTCCTGCTCCGATTCCGAACCAAGTGAATAAATTGATATTCATCGCATTTCATAAGCACATTCCCAAATGTTTTCTAAAATAATAAGCTTGGAAATTATAACTGATGACGCGTTAAATTAATTCAGTTAATTCAAATGATAATTTAAAACACGAAACAATGTTAACCACTGTTTTCTATAACTGATAAACTCGACATTTCTATTAATTTCGTTGGAAACATCTAATGAATGCGAAATAATGGCTAACTGAGCTCTGTTCATTAACATTAATCATGACATCAATTAGCACATCAGCAGTTAATTCGAACTAATCACCATAACTTGTAACTCGACAGCTTGAGGGATACTAACTTAACGATGCTAGCACACAACAGAATGGTACATGAAGTGACACACAGAACTGGGATGTCACTTCATGTACCAAACTCCTTTCTAACATCTATCAAACTTCGTCATTCAAACAGAATGGCACTTTTTTTTTTTACGTTAGTCTTTCGAGTAAAATTATTATTCTCCTCAATAGGGAAGATAAAACAATACAAAAGCGCTGGCATGTTTGGGTTGTTTACCTCTGAGCGGCACTTTTTTTGCACACAATGGTCACAAGAACCCCGAAGGCTCAGAGAAGGTTGGGAACCCACTGGAACAGCTATTGGGAAACAGATGGCAGCCTCACGTCAAGACCAGCCAGAGTGTTCTTTAACGTGCACAGGATATAGCTCTCCCGCACAGGGGGCCACAGCTTAATGTCCCATCCGACGGACGAAGGCCTTTCCAAGCTCATTGGCATCCCCTAGTGACCGTGGGCAGGGAGGTTAGTTTTGCAGAGATAAATCTCGTGGCTGATTCAGCCGGGTTGTTTTGTTTTACCTCTGAGCGGCACTTTTCTGCACATCATGGGTTAAATAGCCAGGTCACATGGACCCCGAAAGCTCAGAGAAGGTTGGGGGAGGGGACCCACTGGAACAGCTGTTGGGAGACAGATGGTAGCCTCCCGTCAAGGCCATCCAGCGTGTTCTTTAACGTGCACAGGGTATGGCTCTCCCGCACACGGGGCCACGGCTTAACGTTCCATTCGACGGACGGCGGCCTTTCCAAGCCCATCGGTGTCCCCTACATTTATCTCAGCATTTAAAACTTAAATTGCAAATATTGTTTCAAACCGTTTAATACATTTAATGTACAGTTTAGAAGTCTGCGCAATAATTATTTCACTATTAGACAATTATGAAACATTTTTACAAAAACAAGATAATTTATTATTAAATATTCCAGGTTCCATAACTATTTAAACACTTAACGAATATTGTTGAAAAATCGAGATTTTAATAGATCTGATTATGATCTTTCATTTAACTTCAGTCACATTTTTCCATTAAATGCATGTTAGGAGTTATAAGACTTCGAAGTTAGATTTCCATTGACATAACATGGAATTTCTCTAATATTTTGGTAGGACAGTGTAGAATGGAAAAGTAAAAAGTCCATTTGTATTTGGCCAATGGAATGCTTGTTCTCAAAATGGAAACAAATTGAGCTTGTTTCTTAACGTCACGAGGCAGGAGGTTAACCCTTTCAGGACCATAAGGTTTCTAAGAGTAAATATTAGTATGTAACAGTTAATTTTAGTTTGTTTAGACGTAAAATAAATAAAAATCATAAGAAAAATACATAACAATGTGTAGTTTTTTTTGGAATTTTATGGGAAATATTTTTCCCAATGGACTATAAAGGTAACACAAATTATAGTTAGGCTTATTATGCAATGTCTTTTATTTATTGGTTTATTAGAACAAAATGTTAACTAAAATAATACAAAATTATGAAATAAAATTACTATACAAAACGATGTGCTAATTATGATATTCTGCGAAGCAATTTCTTTTGGTAATGAGGCAAAGATGGACATTGCACATAGTACATATATTATGCGTCCTGACAGTTCTATTTTTGTTTTCTAAACGTTCCCGTTTACGTAATTGCGTTCGGCATACGTTCTATTTTGACATTCTGTATAAAAAATGCAGATAAGGTTATAATTAAATACGACAATCACCAATTTCAAAATGGGAAAAATGTTTCCCTTGGTCGTGAAAGGGTTAAGTCCCTGATTGACACTGACAACCCAGACCTAGTTCGCGTTCTGAAATCAACGTCCCTTTAATTATCAACACATTTCTGACATTTAAATATCAAATTTCTAACACTGACTTTTAATAATATTAAAGTCTTGTCATTTTTCTAACTTTAGTCCTTTGTGGTGTAAACTCAAACAAATGGAAAAATTCGGAAAATGTGAATAGCAATATTTTATCAGTAACTATCCACACGAAAAGGTTTTCATTTGTCTAAACAGAAGGTGATATTCAATATTTTTGGACAAAAATTATTATTTTTAGTTGAATTGGTACTCGTATCGCTACTTTCATTTTACGTATCTTCCGTTAATTGCCTCCGTTTAGAGGATGCTAAAAATTGGAAAGTAATAAAATATTCTCTTTCGAATTTAAAACAAAATTTATAAACACCTTAATAATGAGAACTATTCGGGAAATAAAACAATAATCAAGCAACTAACCAAAAACTCATCTTCAAACTTGTTGTGGTTGTATTCGGGATGCGTATCCAGGATACGTCTCAACTGGATCTGATTGCCATAGGCTGTGTGTACCATCTCATCCTGTCTCTTCCAGCGGTTCAAGCTAAATTAGAAATAAAAATCTGATAAACACTTAGATCCTTATTATTACTTGTAATACTCTAACTATCTTCATGACTCTGTGTGGAAGCATAAGTCACTGTCTTCATTCATACGACATTGTGCACTTCTAGCTAAAAGTTGATATTAATAGAGGAAATCATAATCGGAGAGTGGTAACTCAGCGGTAAGAATACTTGACATGATATTAGAAGGTAGTGAGCTCGTATATCACCCGATTCAAGACAGTTTTTTCTCTATGTTTGATAATAAATAGCGCTTTCATCAAATTACAATTTAGACCTTAATTCTATCTTGGAAGCAGCAGTTGTATGGCAATTTTGGCATCAGTGGAGGCTCCGAGATGATTTTGATTAGCATATCCATTTAATAACCTATCAGTTATCTGTCATTCAATCTAAGATTCGTACGATCTCATAGTTCATTAGTTGATTTATAATTGACTGACAGCTCAATCAACCAATGATCTATGAGAACTATCCTTGATCAATGCAATCGCAGTTGCTTTCCAAATTGCCACACATGAGTCACTACTGCTTCGAAGCAGACGAAGTGTTAATGAAGGCAATTGCAACTTCCACACTTTACACAACTGTTAACCATTTAACAGTATTATTTTTTTAATTTGATGTGCATTTTACAATTTTAAGAATATACAATTAAGCAACTAAACAGATTTATTTTTATGACAACAAAATTATTCATTGGGACGTTTCAGGATTTCTTCCACTATAATACAAATATATGTAGTGTTCCGGCGTTCGTGTGTAGAAAAGTTAAGGACAGTAATTTCTTACGAAATATAGTCAAGGATGTAATCAAAATAATGAGTTACGTAAAGGTATTTGCTGAGCTTTAGTTAGGGCGTTTTTTTCATCAAAACACACGCTGATGACTTATTGGAACATTCAACAACTTCTGCGCTTGTGAAGGCTTCTATTCTTCGATGCACGTTGTCATTACTGAAAAGCATTTTCCCAATTCCTTACACGATACTGTCAGAGACACTTCAGACTTATTACAGAAAATAACTAAGGAAGGCCGATGAATTTTCAGTTCCCACGTAGAAGCCAGGCCGGGACTCTCTCTCTGAAACTGTCGGGAGTTTTTGAACTAATATTCCACTCTACTATTCTTTGTTAAATATTAGCGCAATAAATTTTCTTAACTGTTTACACAATTTTTTATTAGATATATAGGTAGAGTTTAAAAATATAAAAAAAATACAACTTAAAATAAAAAATGGGATATAACGTATCCGTTGCAGTCAACGTTGTTATTGCTAATAATAAAAATGTCATGCCCACGTAATTTTATTACGTGGCCAAGACTTCATAGGCTTCGGGATGACATTAGATTAAGCTCCATTTTAATAGTAACATTTTCGACTGCCTCCATTTTTGCATCCAGTTGAACGAAGAGGAACTCGGCCGCAGGCCCCGAACTTTCCAGATTGAGCCTGGAACCCCAGATGGCAGAAGAACTACGTGACATGCCTGGTAAAAAAAAAATGGCCGGAGGGGAGCTGAGATTCGCACCTCAGCTACTCTGGCCAATCCCGTACAGCCACGCATGAGCGTAGGTGACCTCCACAAGGAGGGCCAGCGAAAAAGGTCAAGAAAGAACTTGGCAAAAAGAGTCAGTCACTTCTTCTTCTCCGGGTTGTGTGGTCGACAGCAATGGTCCTCTCCAGTGAGCAGAAGGTCGAAGTGTGAACAATGGATGTGCGGGGGAAGCGCTAAACAGCCCGGGCACCCAGCAACTTGGTGCGCAGCGGCCCAGTGATTGCTCTCCCAAGGGATCCTGACTTGCCGAGGTAAGGGGGTACTGTAATGAATCTGGCTCCACTTTTCTTTTGCATTCGAATGTATTTCTGTGAACGGCCGTCACGGTACCAAAGTGGAACCGTCTTAACAGTAAAGGTCTGTTAAGAGTCACGGGCAAGTAGCTCTGCATCATGAACTGTTGATCAATGACTGTTGAGTAATAAACTTGCAAAGTTCCCTTAATTGAAAAGGGCCATACTAGAGGCATTGCTGAATCTGTCCCAAGTGGGAACCACATATGTGTAGAATGTTTGAAGGTAATTTTGTTAATAAATGTGTATTTTATTTTAAATGAAAAATTATCTCAGTTCTCATTATTGCAAATGTCTGTTAACTTGGTTGTGGGTCCAGGAATTTGCCTTGATTTTTGCAGCAAAGAACGCATCACGGCCTAAAAGTTGTGCCGCCCTAAAAATATACTAAGGGGGTCATAACAAAAATATTAAAACATGATTTTGTTGGAGGTTGCATGAAATTTTGTGCAGGCCGCAAATGAGAATCGCTGGTCTATACTCATTCACATTTCCGCTTCGTTTTTGCTTTCTTCCCTTTTAAGAAGATGCAGGAAAATAAGTTTTTTCAGTTTCGCAAGCATATTTGAATGAAAAGGTTTTATAATGATTAGTAGCAAGACATTTGGAGGAAACTTCAATGCACTTACTAGTAATTTGTTCTAAATCTTTCAATTTCCAACTTAGCAAGGCACCAGATTTTATTATTCAAAATTACCTCCTCTTATGAACGGAGTCAGGCATATTTATATCTACGGGGATGTCAGAAAGTAAGCTTCCCAGTTTGACCCCCGCCAAACTAGCAAACATCTGGGGCTATGAAACCAACGCAGGCTAGTACTAAATAATGTCACTAAGCGGCAACAGTCATTATCGTTACATATGTATTCTGTAAAACATGGAGCGAATATGGCGAAGTTACTACACGTGTGTACGATGCTGGAGATCCGAGCAATCAGTCGGTTTATGTGGGCAAAAAAGATCCAACCGATGGACCATCGAGAGCCTGTGGCTGTATACGGCTTGGATATCCTGTCAGTGCAACTTGTGAGGAACTGGTGCCGTGATTTCGAAAATGATCGGGTGACTATAGAAAATGAGGATCTCCGCATCTAGTGATGGATACCTGTTCACAACACACGATACAGTTCGGACTTGGCACCATCCAACAGGAAGGATGCGTCAGGAGCTGGTTGCGTTCTTCTATCGCCAGGGGTTCAGATAAACTGATCGACCTTTACGACAAGTGTCTCAAACAAATCTGCTGGTGACTATGGGGGAAAAAATAATCCTCCATTACGTGGGGCCATTTCCTGTATATTGTCTTTGGTGTAATTACCTGCTCTCTGTAATAAAGAAATAGGGAGGCTTACTTTTTGACTTACCCTCGTACAATTGAAGACTTCTGAACAGTAGCGTGAATAACAACTGGGGAGACTATGAGACTGCACAGTTGACACCGCACTGTTTTCCCAGCCCTTAGGCACATTTTAGCAGGTGATAATCACTGACCAATGATACAAGAGAACTGTCAAAGCACCAAGTGCGCAGTCGCCACTAGTCTGAAAGTTTATTAATTAATTTACCTTGTACTTGATGCATTAAATTCATTATTTTATACTCCATTTTCTCCATTATATTATACAAAAGGAACATAACGTTCTTTCTAATTCAATTGTTATTATTACTAATTAAGAGAACTGACTGGGCTCTGGAGGTAATTTAAAGGTAAGAAAGCGGAAACTTGCGTTAAAACGAAAATCAGCCAATTTGCCAAACAAAGGCACACTTCCAAATTTCGAAATAGCGCCAACACCAGTTAAACAGATTTCCTGCTGACCATGCCCTTTCCCGGTACAATACTTATTAACTACAACACGATCAAACAACGAGACGCTTGATTTCTTCAACCGATAAACTTAGCAGAGTGAAATCCGAGTAATTAGTTGAAGCACGGCGATTAGCAGGATAATTAGAGAGTTACGAGACATTGTCTCGGGCATTCGCTTTGTTTCAGTGTTGACTACCAGCAGCAAAAATAATGAGGAGCGACTCAATTAACGCAAACAGTTTGCATATTTCGTAAGGTTCGTTAGCGTTATCCTAGGCGTCACCTTTATTTCTTCTAGGTTCAATGGTAGGTTCAAACCTTTAGCATTTAGAAACGCTGGCTAGGGCTACACTAATAGGTGCAATGAACACTAGGGGCACAAATTTTCTCTGAAACGTCATCTAATGCGCTGTAAATTGCAACTTCCTCAATCAAATTTATTAATTCAGTCTTTTACTTCAAGACTAACAATTGATAAACAATGGGGCGGGGTGGCTCATTCGGTAGCGCGCCAGACTCGTAATCTGTAGCTCCCAGGTTCGAGTCCCAGCTGGGTCAGCGTTGAGATTTATCTCCGCAAAATTCCCCGCCCTGCCCACGGTCAGTAGGGGACACCGATGGGCTTGGAAAGGGCGCCGTCCGTCGGATGGGACGTTAAGACGTGGCGCAGTGTGCGTGAGAGCCATACCCTGTGCACGTTAAAGACAACGCTGGATGGCCTTGACGGGAGGCTACCATCTGTCTCCCAACAGCTGTTCCAGTGGGTCCCCTTCCCCAACCTTCTCTGAGACTTCGGGGTCCATGTGACCTGGCCATTTAGCCCATGGTGTGCAAAAAAGTGCCGCTCAGAGGTAAAACAACCCAACCCAACTGATAATCACCAATTGCAGACATTCCCCTAAAAAGAGCAAGAACTGGATACGTCCGCACAATTGTCAAGAAACTTTCAGAGGTTTAAAATCACATATACAGGGTGATTCAGAATTCATCATCAATATTTAGTGGGGAGGAAGGGAATAAGAAAAGAAAGAGATTTCACATAGGAAAGTATGGGGGCAGACGAACGCATGGTGGTGTAGAGGGCGCTGTGTGTACACACCTCTCATACAGAAGCACAGCTGTTTGATGCGTGCAGTCAGTTGTCATTCGACAAGGTGAATTTGCAGAAGTAACATGAACCAGTATACGTGGAATGTGCAGATATGCATGTAACTTACGGTGCGGCAGGAGAAAGATGTCTTCGAGCCAGGCAATTGTATGCAGCGCGCTTCCCAAACCGCCGTGTGCCACAGCATCAAATGTTTTCACGTATTCATCGCCAACTGCGTGAAACAGGATCGTTTGCTGCTAGTAATGTTAATCGAGGGAGGCGCAGATCGGCACAGACAGTAGCAGTAGAGGAAGCTGTCCTACAGGAAATCGAGGAACAACCTGGTGCTAGCACACGAGGTATGGCTAGGCAGTTTGGAATTTCGCAAGCAACAGCGTGGCGGATATTACACGATGAAGGGTTACATCCGTTTCATCTGCAAAGAGTGCAATTATTGGCAGCAGACGACCATCCCAAGCGTGTTATTTTTTGTCAGTGGTTCATGCAGAGAACAGCCGTTGATCCCAATTTCCCAACGTATGTTCTTTTCACCGATGAGGCGTTGTTCACTCGAGAGGGTGTCTTGAACACACACAATTGGCATGTGTGGGCTCATCAGAACCCACACGGTACAAGACCTGGAGCTGCGCAACAACGTTTTGCTGTCAATGTGTGGACTGGGATTGTCGGTGACTGTTTGTTGGGCCCGTATTTACTACCATCCCGTTTGGACGGTGCCAAGTACCTAACATTTCTTCAGACTGTGTTACCAGATCTTCTGAACGAGGTTCCTGATGGTAGTCTCCGGCGAATGTGGTTCCAGCATGATGGCGCTCCTGCACATTTCGCAAATGCTGTGCGTGCTTACCTACGCAGACAGTTTGGTGGTCAATGGATTGGCCGCGGTGGACCGGTTTCTTGGCCACCACGTTCACCGGATTTATCTCCAATCGATTTCTTTGTATGGGGTGCTATGAAAAACATGGTGTACGAGACCCCTGTTGATAGTGCTATGGATCTTGTAGCACGCATATCAGTTGCTGCCTCAAACATCCGGGAAATGCCAGGCATCTTCCACAGGGTCCGGCTGTCCATGCAACGCCGTTGTGAGTCATGCATTCTAGCACATGGTCGGCAGTTCGAGCACCTCTTGTAAGTCTGTACAACCAATGCAAAGAAATGTTACATGTAAGATAATAAATGTTTTTTCCTTACCACTTCCTTCTTATGTGTTCTTTCCATCATTGAACTGGGGTCATTTTGCCCTACTACATGGCATATGCGCCCATGCTTTCCTATGTGAAATCTCCTTCGTTTCTTATTACCTACCTCCCCACCAAATATTGATGATGAATTCTGAATCACCCTGTATTCATCACATACAGGGTGATTCAAAACTTATCGTTCAAATTTCGTGGGGAGGTAGGGAATAAGTCAGGAAACCGATTTCACATAGGAAAGTATGTCCGCAAACGTCATCTACATGAACAAAATGGACAAGTAAAGTGAACACAAGGAAACAGTACAGTTAAGTGGTAACGAGTGCGACTTTTATTCCAACAAGGTAAAGTACAGGTTCACAGTAGGTGCTCAAAATTGCGACCATTTACACGGACACAGGATTCACAGCGCCGTTGCATTGACCGCCGAACATTTTCAAAAACGCCTGGCATATCACGGACAATGCCTGCGGCGGCCACTATTCGTGCAACAAGGTCCATTTCACTGTCGACGGGGGTCTCGTACACATGGTCTTTCATGCCCCCCACAAAAAGAAATCCATGGGCGATAAATCAGGTGACCTGGGTGGCAAAGCGATCGCTGATGACAGCGGGAGTGGTCGGGCGAGCGAGCTGTACACTGGTTGGGTATACACAGAGCCCTCTACATACGCATGCGTACATACTTTCCAATGTGAAATCGGTTTCCTGACGTATTCCCTACCTCCCCACGAAATTTGAACGATAAGTTTTGAATCACCCTGTATACATATACTCAGTGGCCGCTTTATCAGGTACAATTCCATGTTATGTCAATAGCAACTCTTACAGAACTCAGCAACTTCTAAGTCAAAAAATGTGACTGAAGCAAATTAAAAGATATCAAATCTATTTCAATCTAAATTTTCAAAAATATGCTTTTAGTATTTAGAGTTATAGAAGTTGATACGTTTAACAACTCCTCTGTAATAAATATCATTCGTAATTGACGAAAATGAAAATAATAATTACACGAAATGCTAGGAATACTCTTACAAGTATTAGTATAAAGGTTATTGCTTTCGTTTTAACTTGTTTTTATTAACTTTTCAGATCAATTACTTAAACTAGCAATGTTGCTATTAAATATTCCTATTTCCGTAACGTAGTAGTAGAATAATGAGGTTTCTGGGTCACATCTAAGGAAATAAGCCAAATCTCGAAAAAAAAAAAAACACTAATTTTAAGCATAAAAGGATTAAAAATCGTACGAAAATTAAAAAACACCATTCACCATTTTTGACTGGTCACAAAATCAAGATAATGATCTCCAATGATTATTTCCCATTAATCCTCAATTTTCATCAGATGCTATTATGTTTAGAAAGGTACAATTTTCTATGTGCATACGTTTATGTTCTTTTTTTATTTCTACATGATTTGCAATCATTTCTTCTAACTTATCCACTTCTTCTAAAATTCTGAAATGGCTGTGCTTCCTCACAAATAATACACTTCTTCATATTTATATAATAAATAGTTTTTTAAATAGAAACTTAGCCTAATCTCGAAAATCAAAGAAAATGATCTTTTTTAAGCATAAAAAGATTAAAACTCAAAGGGAAATTACCGAATGAGTATTGTTCGAGAGTTAAATAAATTTTATTCAGATCTTTAAAATATCTTCAATGATATTTTTCCATAGAAAACTTATTTAAGAAGCTACTGAGTTCTGTATCTGAGTTGCTATTGACATAACATGGATAAAAACACACTATATTAATAAAAAAAAACATTTTTGTACTGTTCAAAGTTTTATGTATTGAAATTTTCTATGCAGATATTAACTATTAATGCAAAATATTTCTGTCGACAGATTTGACTAGAAAACCCAATTTAAAAAAAATTCTCTAATAATTGTGGAGGAAATGCCAGATAACACAAACCTATTTAATTTGTTTCCCATAGAAATTGTAAATTTGATAAGAATTTCGAATGTGAAAGAAAAATTATTTGATTGATTGATGAAAAAAATATATTTAGAACAGGATAAGTATATCGTCTTATTTCTTTTTATGCCATGATAATGATATCATCTAGTTCATATTTTGTTAATATCACAATAAATTCCCGCTAAGCAGGGCGGGGATGGCTCACTAGGTAGTGTGCTAGGCTCGTAATCTGCAGTTTCCAAGTTCGAGCCCAATCTGGGCCAGCGTTGAGATTATCTGCCCTTGGTCATAGGGGGTCACCGATGGGCTGGCAACAAGATGCAAAGCCTTGTGTGGAAAAGCCAGACCTTGTGAATGTTAAAGAACACATGACCAAGGTCACAAGATGACCTTGGCGGGAGACTACCATTGTTTTCTAACAGCTGTCCAGTGGGTCATATTCCCCCCTCCCCAACCTTCTTTAAACTCTTGGTCCTTGTAACTTGGCCATTTTTGCCCATCGTATGCAAAAAAAGTGCCGCTCAGAGTTAAAACAACCCATGACAAGATACTTGTCCCAACCCATGATACTTCGGAAATAGATTTGAATATGAATTTGAAAAATAAAAAAATGAAGGAATAAACCGATCCCTTACCTTTTGGGTTCGTAGTAGTTATGGTTATCAAACGATCCAGGCCCTCTCATAACAGCCCCAATCTTCTCCAGAAGGCATTGATTATCTCTGTGGATCTTGCTAAGGCGGTCTTGTTCTGCCTGAAAGCGTTCAAAAGTTTCAGAACATGTTATGTGTACATACTTCTTGAAAGCCGCTCTAATTCAAATTACATATGAATTCTACACTAGGAGAGAGAAATAAGAAAAAAAAATTAAAAATCTGTTTCTCACTAATGCGGAAAGATAGCCAAATTCTTAGACACGCAGGGGCGGCGATGGCCAGTCGATAGCGCGCCAGGCTCGTTATCTACAATTCCCAGGTTCGAATCCCATCTGAGCCAGCATTGAGGCCTATCTCTTCAAACCTCCTCGCCCTGCCTTCGGTCAGTGGGGGACACCAATGGGTTTGGAAAGGCCGCCATTCCGTCAGATGGGGCATTAAGCCGTGGCGCTGTGTGCGGGAGAACCATACCCTGGGCACGTTAAAGAACACGTTGGATAGCTCTTAACGGCAGTCATCACATGTCCCCTAACAGCTGTTCAGTTTTCTAGATGTGGGAAAGTGGGCTCAGAGAAAGTGGGTTTACTTCCCAACTTTCTCTGAGCCTTCGGGGTCTTTGTGACCTTGCCATTTAACACATTGTGTGCACAAAAATTCCGCGCTGAGGTAAAACAACCCACGCTACCAATGCAAGATCATATAGGTAAAAAAAAACAAACCTATCAATTAACTAATAGAAAAAAGTTCAAGAGAAAAGTAAAACTATAATTTTTTTTAATTTAAAAAATTTTGCATGTTTTTTCAGGAGCTTGATTGGCAACTTTTGGGCCTGTCAGAAAATCCAAACAAAAAATAGTATTTTTTTTTTTGCTCTACCCTAATTTACGCATGGTCGCCAACGAAATTTATTTTTTCAAGTGCTTGCAAATCATGTCTGACGTCGCGGTGGATACGGGACATTTGTAGAAATCCTCAAATTTTATGCTTAGCCGCTAAAATTTGTGATTTAGGTATAAAAACTCTACATTAGTCTATCAAAATCGTTAAATATTCGGACGGCAATATACAACATAGATATTATGCACAATTTTAACTTTTCAGAAAGAAAACAATTTGAGTTCACATGGAATAATTACTTTTGACGACCATGAAAAAACGTATATGAGGAATTATAGCTTCACGTTGGCATTGCTAAAATAATATTCACATATAAAGTGTCAATAAATAATACTTGTATACTATAAACTACTGTACTGTACTTGGTTGAAGCTCCGCAGACACCCTGCTGGGTGATTTTCCAAAAATATGTGATATCGAAATTATGAGCGATGGTTTAATTTCTAGCATGAATAACTTTTGGTGTATTAATATACCCTTAATATGAAAGTAAAATGTACACTATAAGTACCTCAAATATCCTATTTTACATTGTCTTTTATTATTGCTAACTGCCATGGTTCGAAAAATTAATGATCTACAAAAACGGCGACGAGGGATTCAAAACTTCACTGGTTCACTCCCTCTGTGACCTTATATATTTTGGTGGAATAAACACAAAAGTTGCATCGCCGTTATTCGAAAAGTAACGACGGATTAAAATACCGACTTTACTAGTCAGCGCGAACAAGCAGAATAATACATTTTAAAAATTATTTTGTGATAAATTTCAAACGTACAATTATGAATCCGTTGCCGCATTATAAAAAATCTACCAAAAATAAAAGGCTACATGAGGAGTGAATCAGTAAAGTGTGAAAAAAAAAAACATCTCATATAATTTCGATAATGCATGCTTTCAAAAAATCGCCAAAACTGCAGAGCAGGGTGTCTGCGGAATTTCAGTCATATACTTAAATGGAATATTATCTCTAGAATAAGGGGCGGGGGTGGCTCAGTCGGTAGCGCGCCAGGTTCGTAATCTGTAGTTCTCAGGTTCGAGTCCCAGCTGGGTCAGCGTTGAGATTTATCTCCGCAAAATTCCCCGCCTTGCCCACGGTCAGTAGGGGACACCGATGGGCTTGAAAAGGCCGCCGTCCGTCGGATGGGACGCTAAGCCGTGGCCCCGTGTGCGGGAGAGCCATACCCTGTGCACTTTAAAGAACACGCTGGATGGCCTTGACGGGAGGCTACCATCTTTTTCCCAACAGCTGTTCCAGTGGGTCCCCTCCCCCAACCTTCTCTGAGCCTTCGGGGTCCATGTGACCTGGCCATTTAGCCCATGGTGGGCAAAAAAGTGCCGCTCAGAGGTAAAACAACCCAACTCTAGAATACTTTATCCTGCCGAATGTGTGGTGTGACAAATAGCTCTTCTAAACTTTCATTGCAGGCGTTCCATAGTTCTATACAGATCATTAGTATTTAAATACATTACCCAGCCAAATTATTATGAACGGCTGTCTAATACTGCGTCGTATGCATCATGCTACAGTTCCCAAATTTCAAAGTTTAATTCTCCATACACAGTTCTCTGAAATGAATTTTGGAATACCGATAGCGGTAATCTCTCTCAGCTGATGAACTGCAGCAGCTGTTTTGCGCTGCAGTTCGTGCCAACATACATCTATCCCTGTCTGTCGGAGCCTTTTTTCTCTCGCATTTGCCAGGATTGGTGGACGTTTTCTGACACCGTTGCCATTCTCCACACACTCGGGATATTGTGTTCCGTGATTTTCCACGGAGTTCCATCACCTCCGTTACGATCATCCTTATTACTTATGCCGCACTTGGCTTTGCTCTCCAATAAGCCTTTATGACTTTTGTAGGACGTCGGAGTGACGTCAAATACTTAAATCAGTAAGAAATCTGTAACCTTCCTTGTAACCTTTCAACTCATTCTGGAAAAAAAAGATGCCGCTGAGAAGTTATTTGGGTTTTACCTCTGAGCGACACTTTTTTGCACACCATGGGAAAATGGCCAGGTCACAAGGACCTCGAATTGAAGGTTGGGGGAGGGGATCCACTGGAACGGCTGTTGGTGGACAGATGGTAGCCTCCCATCAAGGCCATCCAGCGTGTTCTTTAACGTGCACAGGGTATGGTTCTGCCGCACACTGGCAAACGTCTTACGTCCCATCCAACGGACGGCAGCCTTTCCAAACCCACTGACCATGGGTAGGGCGGTGAGTTTTGCGGAGATGTCTCAATGCTGACCCAGCTGGGACTCGAACCTGGGAACTGCAGATTACGAGCCTGGCGCGCTACCAACTGAGCCATCCCCGCCTCCCACTGCTGAGAAGAAAAGCATATCTAAGCCCAATGGGATCCTTGTGACCTAATCATTTTGACCATTGTCCATAAATCTATGGCGCAGATGTAATAAAACTATCCAATCCAACTTGCCTTGTTCTGAGCACTTGTCACCTATCCATTTAGCCTATTGGAGCAAAAAATCATATCTGGGTCACTGGGATCCTTGTGACTTGGTCATTTAGCCCACTGAATACACAGAAATGCCAATTAGAGGTAACACACCCAAAGCAACAAATTTCTTGCACTAATTATACTGGAATAGCAATTAAACTGCCCTAATAAATTATTAAAGAATTTCTATGTCAATGGAAACCTAATTTTGAAACTATCTTCTAAACTATGCATCTAATGGAAAAGTGTTTGAGATCATAATCAAATTTAATTGTTTCTTACTTAAATCACAATTCACGCTATTCGCCCATTAAATTCATATTTTAGAAGTTACAGAGATACGAAGTTAGATTCCCATTGACATAAGGCGAAAATTCTCTAATATTTTGGTAGGGCACTGTATTTTAAGCCTACCATTCTAATACAACGTGCCTTAATCATTGTTATGGAAGCTTTAAGAAAAATAATACAAATTTATATAAAAATACTAAAAAAATAAAAAAAAAACGTATATCGCTTTTGGTCACCCAGGTTTGAATCCTTGTATGCAAAAACTTATACTCAGGGGTTCACGTTCTTCCGCCCACCCGCAAAATAAAAAAGAGTATACTTTTTGCATTGACTTTTATATTAACATAGGGATACCTAACCTCTTTGGGAAGAGAGAACCAAAACATCCTTGGAACATTTAGAGAACATCGATTATTAGACAATAGTTGTCGTGTTAGTTGTAATAAGCCGATAGATTATTCCTTACGCACAAATTAAAATTCTCATCTCAAAATCTATCAAATCAATTTGAATTGCACACTGACTTACCTGAATTTTCTTTGGCTTTAGGTGCAAATGCATGAACGTCCTGGGTGGGTTAGTATCTGTCTCTGCTTTCACTATAATGGAAACAAAAACTGAAGATCACTACTCAACACACGACACTCACTCGTTAAGACACAAAACACAATTTTGATTTACACTTCAGAAACAACAGGCATAATTTAAACTTTAAAATTCTTTAGCATGTTAAAACTAAAGCATTTAAAAAAAGTACTAGAAGTACTTCTTTTTGTGAACTATAATTTTCTCACTGAAGTAAATTAAGAATAAAGAGAGGTCTAGTTACTAAATGGGAATCGAAATTCTGATCTCTCCAAACAGAAAACTGTAAAAAAGTGGTTGCAGAATAATAATATAGAAAGTCACTGCAGTATAACATTTCCTCTCCGTTTCAGAGGTATGTAAAAGTTTCTTGAAAAAAATACATGAAATATACTGTACATGTTTAATAATTTTGTGCTTCTATTGCTCTTGGATTTTCAGGGGCATCCCCCCTTGGGGGCGGGGATGGCTCAGTCGGTAGCGCGTCAGACTCGTAATCTGTAGTTCCCAGGTTCGAGTCCCAGCTGGGTCAGCGTTGAGATTTATCTCCGCAAAATTCCCCGCCCTGCCCACGGTCAGTAGGGGACACCGATGGGCTTGGAAAGGCCGCCGTCCGTCGGATGGGACGTTAAGCCGTGGCTCCGTGTGCGGGAGAGCCATACCCTGTGCACGTTAAAGAACACGCTGGATGGCCTTGACGGGAGGCTACCATCTGTTCCAGTGGGTCACCTCCCCCAAACCTTCTCTGAGCCTTCGGGGTCCATGTGACCTGGTCATTTAGCCCACGGTGTGCAAAAAAGTGCCGCTCAGAGGTAAAACAACCCCCCCCCCCCTGAAAATCCAAGTATGAGCAATAGTGGCCTGGCTTGGACATTTAGCCCACTCTGTGCAAAAAAAAAGAGAAGTTTGGGGGGACACTGGACAGCTGTTAGGAAAGAGACACGCCATCCAGCGTGTTCTTTAACGTGCACAAAATATAGCTCTTCCACAGACGGGGCTACGGCTTAATGTCCCATCCGATGGACGGCGCGGTCTTTCACAAGCCCATCGGTGTTGACTATGGGCAGGGAGTTTTGTGGAGATGGAGCAGCAAATTACGAGCCTGGCGCGCTAGCGACTGAGCCACCCCGCCCACAGTTTCGTCACGCCCCACTAAGATTAGCTGCATGACCCATGAAGTGCGTATTCAGTTTTCCAAGCCGGAAGTCGTAGATGACGCTGCTATTACACTGCCACCTGTCGTTTGTTAAAAGAAAAAAAAAAACATTCGCCGCAAGCGATATCGATTCATTTACATTTTCAGTGTACATTGTACGTGCTTTTTTTTATGTGGAAGATTAAGTTTTTCACCTTTCATCACCGTTATTTGAAATCGTGGTACTCTTATGCCCCTAGGTGCAAAGCCGAGAAACGAAAGAGCAGTTGAACGAATTCCTCTCATTGAAAATTTGAATAAGTGGATTAAAGCCTACTTTGGTAATATGTTCTCTGTATTAGTCGTGCATCATAAGCTTTCGTTTAACATATAATTTCAGCAGCATTTGCTCGGGAGACATGAAAGAAAAAGAAAGGTATTATTCCTTTTTTAAACGAAGAAAGGAAAATGGGAAAGGGATTTATTAACGCATGTTAAAAGCTTTTATTTTATGTGAAGATAAAATGAAGATAAAATGGAACAACTGATTACATCAGCGATGGATAAAAGCTTTTCATCCACATAAGTGTTTTTTTTTGGAAAATGGAGATTTTAGGGCTAATATTCGATTTGTTTAAAAAGTGAATTTTTATTATGTATTGCCTTTTAAACAGGCTTTTTTTTAAAACTCAAAACACAATAAAATTTTCAATAATTGATTTTGAAACAGGAAAAATTAAGCAATCTTAAGAAAAAATTCATAACATGAAAACAAATGTTCCTATCTCACATGGGTTCGAAAAAAAAGTTTCAAAGTAAAATATGTTGATCCGTTCGTTAAGGAGTGCAGTTGCAAATAAGAATCATGCATACGTCATATCAAAATAATATAACCTGAAAGCAACAAATACGAACTTATTAAAAAATACACGTAATATTTCTGCTGAGGTCCCACCATCCTCACAGACCTTCTACTATGAAGCATAAACTGACAGGATCCTGTCAGACCTCTGTGGCAAGCAGCTGCTGGAGGTAATTTTTATTTACGTAGGTTACATTCTAAATGAGACGTCATGCTGCATTTATTACGCTTGAAAGGGTATTTATTTAATTTATTTCATATTTAATATGACCGTATATATAATTTCACTAAAAATTCCAGAAGTTTTTTTAATTATGTTTTATTTTCTTTTATTAATATTTACTCGGTAAATGAAATGCACCTTTAGAATTAATTGATAGCCTTTAGGCTGCTGACAAGCCATAAGGCTTAACGAGGTAATATGTATATAACCATACTAAAGTTATTATTATAAAAAAAAGTAATTAGTTGGGAGGGTTTTGCCTTTGAGCGGCAATTTTTTTTCACCCAATATACTAAATGGCCAGGTCACAAGGATCAGAGAATGTTGGGGAAGGGGATCCACTGGGTAGCTGTAGTGGACAGACAAATCTCCCATCCAGCGTGTTATTTAACGTGACACATAATGTCTCGGGGCGGGGGTGGCTCAGTGGTAGCGCGCCAGGCTCGTAATCTGTAGTTCCCAGGTTCGAGTCCCAGCTGGGTCAGCGTTGAGATTTATCTCCGCAAAAATTCCACGCCCTGCCCACGGTCAGTAGGGGACACCGATGGGCTTGGAAAGGCCGCCGTCCGTCGGATGGGACGTTAAGCCGTGGCCCCGTGTGTGGGAGAGCCATACCCTGTGCACGTTAAAGAACACGCTGGATGGCCTTGACGGGAGGCTACCATCTGTCTCCCAACAGCTGTTCCAGTGGGTACCCTCTCCCAACCTTCTCTGAGCCTTCGGGGTCCATGTGACCTGGCCATTTAGCCCATGGTGTGCAAAAAAGTGCCGCTCAGAGGTAAAACAACCCAACCCAACCCAACGGCGGACGGTACCACAGCGGAAAAAATTCTCAATGCAGGCCCAGCTTTGAACCTGGGAACTGCAGATTACGAATCTGGCGTGCTACCAAGCAATTAGCAACAATCACCTTTAAAATCAATTAGCATTTTACAATGGAGAGGAGGCAATATTTCATTCCATTATGTTCTTCCTGAGTCGACACTGCCACAGAATTCATGTAATATGTAAGCAGAGTCTAATAAAAGAACATAATGTCTTTTATATAAAATATTATGGGTGAGATTAAGCTTAATAGATGAGCTAGTACTGCTGCTGACATCTCAAATTACTCATCTGAGAGGTCATTAAGCGTAATGATAGGTTGTTCATTGAAGTATAGTACTGAAAGAGAAATTAAAAAAAATCTCGCAGTGATAGATATCCTTGAAAAATATGATGAGATTGTATTACTTCTTAGCACTTTTCTGTCACACAATGGGCTGAATGACCATATCTCAGGGGGTCCCCCCTCCCTCAGATTAGTTTTGGGAAGAGGATCAAATGGACAGCTGTTAGGAGACAGATGGTAGCCTCCCATCAAGGACATACAGCTTGTTCTTTAACGTGCAAAGTGTATGACTCTCCTACACACGTGGCCACGGCTTAATCCCATCCAACGGATGACGGCCATATCCAACACCATCAGTGTCTCATATCTTAACGAGGGCAGGGTGTAGGTTAGTGCAGAGATAAATCTAAATGCAAGAAAAGTTTTGACTCGAACCTGGAACTGCATATTACGAGCCTGATGCGACACCGACTGAGCAAGCCCCTCCCCTAAGATGTTTTCAGACATAAAAATTTACCACTATTATTGTACTTTGGCTCAAGTTACGCAGGCGATTTTCCGGAAACTTGATTATGAACAATTTTTTTGATACCGCACCAATTCACTCTTTGAGCTCAATTTCTGGGTTTTTTTAACTGTGCGTCCGACGGATTCATATGAAAAGAGGGTTCATGATTATGAAATATTTATTATTACGAAATATTTATAAAATTTCAATATAAACATAGTGGCACAAATCGTGCATATTACATATCGCATAGTTCGAAAAATAACGAGCGATGAAAATGGCGAGCGTTACTAGACGGTAGAATAATGATTTTTTTTAATTATAAATATTGAAAGGTACAATTATGAATTTTTGTTTCATATGAATTCGCGGCCACATTATAAAAAAAGCCCCAAAAATATAAGGTCACAGAAGGGGGTGAATCAAACAAATGTGTGCAATGAAAACTTCGTTCATAATAATCGTTACCGCATGTTTTCGGAAAATTTCCTACCGATATGTCTAAGTAAGTTGAGTCATTACTTTATATATCTATCATTCATAACTAAAAAATTACGTATTTTTAAAATTTTAATATTAGCACAAACGTGCATATTGCACATAGTCATAGTCAAAATGACAGATAAAAATGGCGACCGTTACTAGCCAGCTAGAACCAACGACCTAGGCTAGAATAGGCGTATTAATAAATTTTTATATTTATTTTATTATGAATATTCAAAAGTACAATTGTGAATTCTCGTTTCAAATGAATCCGCTGGCCACATTATGAAAAAAAAGCAACCTAAAGATATAAGGTCGCTAAGGAAATGAATCAGTAATGTAATAAAAAAAAAGCTCATAATCTCGTTACCGTATATTTTCGGGGTATGCACTGTCGTTCTGACCTTAAAAAAAACTCTGTACAAAATAATCCAATCGGATTACACTCTCTACTGGCTAATACTTAATAGTGTTTAACAATTTTTTTACAGTAGTTTTATTTTTGATAATTAATCTTTTTTATGGCTACGCTGCAGTATAGGGTCCTCAGATTCATCCGCGTAGTTACTACATCGTAATTTGTGGGATTGTTTCCCGCCAAAACTACTGAATTCACGAATCTAGTCATCCGTGATAGGTGAAATGCATTTTAAATTTATGTTAGACATTTTATTGTTTTTTTTTTGGTAAAAATTGCAGTTGTTTAGTTCTAGTATTATGACTTTTATGCGCTGTTTCAAATAATTGTCTAAAATGAGATTATTTATTTATGGGGCTTTTTGTAAGTGCGGAACCAAGATTAATTCCTTAGCGATAAGCGTTTTTTTTTATTAAATCTACTTTTGATAACGTTTTATTTTTGGGGCTTTTTTTAAATGAGGAACGAGGTTTCATTCTTCTGCGATAAGCGTTGTTAATGAACACTTTTTTCGAAGGAATTATTTTAAGGGTTATTTTCAAGTGCAG
This sequence comes from Ryuthela nishihirai, assembly GCA_038380435.1. Classification (NCBI taxonomy): domain Eukaryota; kingdom Metazoa; phylum Arthropoda; class Arachnida; order Araneae; family Heptathelidae; genus Ryuthela; species Ryuthela nishihirai. The sequence continues at coordinate 38,786,410 of JAWZYU010000034.1, read as the reverse complement.
AAACCTGATTTTCTTTTGTATAGCATTGTACATATTATGATGCATAGCCTATAAACATGTCTGAAGGTAGATGCGGGACGGACTACTTTTTCATCGCGGTGCCTTCGGACAGTTTGAGATGGAAAAAAAGTAAGATGGCGGCTGAGGACCAGATACTGCTATTCTGCCCCGCAGAGTTATCTATAAGGCTTTCTTTTCAATCACGAAAGTAGTGTATGCAAATCACTCTAGTTTCAAATTGCGACGACAGAAAACATCGATATAATAAGAAAAAATACCTATGTATCGTATCCTTATATTCTAGATAACATTTTTCTTATTATTAGGAAACATCGGCATACTTTTAAGGGAAAGAGAATTGATTCTTTGCATCATGCATTACATTTATACAATCTTGAAATGCCGTGTAGATATTTCTGTCACATTATAGAATCCAGTTGAAAACATTTGTTACAAATGATCCATTTTAGAAAATATATAGTGTGACAAATATACTTTAACATTTGAATGTTATAATAATTGCTATTTATATAAACTATTATATAACTAATATGCCTATTCTTCTCAAAAATTCATTACTTTCAGCCAATATTAAGCATTTTCGTACCTTATTGTCCTAAATAACTTTAATTTCAATATATTAGGAACATAAGTTTTAAAGGTTACAAGAAACTACTGCACCACAAGGAAATATAAAATTGCAAAACTAAATGGATATAGTTACCATTTCGAACACGGTGTAAATGCTGTTCATGTTGCAGGATATCCCATCTGCGTTGCAGAAATAAATTATTTGCTGGAGTGTATGGCTGATGTGTACGAAACATTTTGTATCCTCTACAGCAAGTCTAAAACAACAAGACCGTCTCAACCCTGCATTTACGCTAAAACTAGATTAAGAAAATATGGACAGACAAATTTACTAATGTTTCCAATTAAACACATAAGCTAAAATAGTATAAGAAAAGCATTTCACTACTTTACGGACGATTAACATTATCAGCCACAAACGACAGACGAATCGCAAATGCACGAGACGAATTCCTTTGTTCTTTATTCTACAATTTGATTTTATATTTTACGCGCCTTATGTGCCGATAGCAGCACCACCTGGAAATAATATCTTTCACTGTTGCTCGTGCTCCAGTCTGAGCTGGTGTAGGTATTGGAAATTTAAATGAAAAAAGAAAGTAATGTAAAAAAAATTTAAGCTAATTTATTTAATATCTGATAATTTTTAGATACTATACTGCTCACAAAAATTAGGGGATATTTCATCGCTTCATATTCATTTTGAAATATCCCCTAATTTTTGTGAGCAGTATATTATATGTAGAACTAAAACGAAACATCCGAGACAATGATTGCAGATGTATTTCTTAATTTTCGAAATTAGCGTTGATTAAACAATTAATTTAATTACAGTGAAAGCGATGATATAAGTCTTAACAGGGATTAGTAGATTTTGTCCTTTAGATTCTTATAATGTAATTAAAATTTCTAAACCGGTATCATCAACACGTAATTTACGAAGTATTCCAGGTGGCCAAGTCCTATGACTTACAAAAATAAATAAATATATTAAAAATTTTGCATATTTCCACAAAGTCTAGTGCTCGATTAATAAATAATAATTATAAGAAGTAACGATATATGCCTTTCAGAAGTTGTGAACAGTGATGACATAAAAATGATAACTTGCCTCTGAAGTATTTTAATGGCGGACTAATCGTTAACAACCCTTGACATTTCTTGTGAGCATTAATTGAGGCCAAGAAAAGAGAATTTTCGTTTGTCTTCAATAGGTAGGTTTACGGCCGATATAAGAAAGTTGCTTTCATGGCCAATAGAAAGTTTTCGGGAGTACTGAAAATTTTGATTTTTGTCAGTTTTCTGCTGGATAAAATATTTTAATGTGCATTAAGTATAATGCTTGTGACGCCACTCAAAAACTCTAAATTAATCTGACAGATGTGCCATACAGCTCTCAGCGATTGCTTTACAGGAATTTTAGACCCAAAAAGCTGAGATATGACTTATTATAGGTTAACATTTGTTAGATGCATTTAAAGTATTTGATCTTTAATGAAAGTTTCCACATAGCTATGAAATAAAATGAGATGGATTTCGTAAAAACATTACTCTTGATACTGTTAGGTTGAATGTTAATACTGTGGAAAATAAAGGCTCCAAATTTGTGTTTGTATTTTAGGATCACATAGAATGAATTAAAATATAGGACTAAAATATTCTAAGCAGTAATTGGTACTCTTAGTAAAACGTTTGAGCTTCAAAATTAGTGATACTGAAAAGGTGAAAAATAAAGCATTTTGAAATTTCTAGCCGAAAGTATTAACATATTTCGTATAATAAGTGATTTTTGTTTTCAAAGAGAGAATCTGTAAAGGTAATATTCAAATTTTAGATTCAATTAGATATAAGTAAACACGGTAATAATTCAATTATTCCTGTTAATTGGGTATGCAGGCAGATCAGTTATCCCTATTATTTGGGGATGCAGCGATATCAAATAAAACGTACATATTGCGTTTATAAAACGTTTTATTGCGTATTAAAGAAAATATTACAACAAAAATAATTAACGAATTAAATTCTGGGTAATTATAAAAATAGAATGAAAACCTACTTGCAAAAATAACAAATAAATCAAAGATTACCGTTTTTCCCGAACGTGCCTTCAGTATGGATAATCTATGCATAACAGGCATGTTTCCTGGAGACGGGGGGGGGGGGGGGGGGGGCTCAGTCGGTAGCGCGCCAGGCTCGTAATCTGTAGTTCCCAGGTTCGAGTCCCAGCTGGGTCAGCGTTGAGATTTATCTCCGCAAAATTCCTCGCCCTGCCCACGGTCAATAGGGGACACCGATGGGCTATTAAAGGCCGCCGTCCGTCGGATGGGACTTTAAGCCGTGGCCCCGTGTGCGGGAGAGCCATACCCTGTGCACGTTAAAGAACACGCTGGATGGCCTTGACGGGAGGCTACCATCTGTCTCCCAACAGCTGTTCCAGTGGGTCCCCTCCCCCAACCTTCTCTGAGCCTTCGGGGTCCATGTGACCTGGCCATTTAGCCCATGGTGTGCAAAAAAGTGCCGCTCAGAGGTAAAACAACCCAACCCAATCCTGGAGACGTGGGTTCGAAACCCACTCATGGCAAAACCAAATTTTTTAAGTTTTGCGGAGATAAGTCTCAACGCTTACCCAGCTGGGACTCGAACCTGGGAACTGCAGACACGAGCCTGGTGCGCTACCGACTGAGCCACTCCCGCCCCTTTTCAATACTGAACGAATATTGTTTGAAATCAATATTGAAACAGATTTGACTAAGATCTTTAAATTATCTTCAGTGATATTTTTTCACGAAAAGTATATTTAAGAAGTAACGGAGTGAAAAATTATTTAAAAGTTACTTTAAAAAGTTAAATGCTGTCCCCCCTCTCCTCTTGTGAACACTAGTAACCACAACGAAAGCATTAAACTATGAAACCCATGTATTGGGTTACTAAAAACTATTACCAATAGTTTTCAAGAAGTCTGGGGCGGAGTACTCAGTCGGTAGTGCGCCAGGCTCATAATCTACAGTTCCCAGGTTCAAGTCCCAGCTGGGTCAACATTGAGATTTATCCCCGCAAAACTTCCCGCCCTGACCACATCAGTAGGGAACACCGATGGACTTGCATAGGCCGCTGTCCGTTGTATGGGTCGTTAAGCCGTGGCCCTGTGTGCGGGACAGCCATACCTGTGCACGTTAAAGAACACGTTGGATGGCCTTGATGGGAGGTTACCATGTCTCCCAACAGCTGTTCCAATGAATCCCCTCTCCCAAACTTCACCGAGCCTTCGGAGTCCTTGTGACCAGGCTATTTAGCCCATTGTATGGGTCCTTTCCAAGTCCATTGTGACCCTATGAACGATGGGTGGCGGCCTTTCCAAGTCCATCGTGACCCCTACTGACTTGATGGCAGGAAGTTTTGCGGAAATAAATCTCTACGCTAGCCCAGGTCGGATTCGAACCTGGGAACTGCAGATTACAAGCCTGGTGTGCTACCGATCCTCTGCAGATATTCGAGCTTGGTGTGCTGCAGATTACGAGCCTGGTGTGCTACCAACTGAGCCACTGCATCGGGGCTGGGCCAGCCTTTGAAAATTTTCCCCGCAAAATTCCCTGCCCTTTGCTAGTAGGTGACACCGACGGCATTGGAAATGCCGCCGTCCGTCGTATGGGAGGTTAACGGAGATTAACTTGATGGGCTTGGAAAGGCTGCTATCCGTCGGATGGGACGTTAAGCCGTGGCCGCGTTTGAGGGGGAGCCATATCCCGTGTACGGGAGAACCCTCTGTACGTTAAAGAACACGCTGGATGGTCTTGACGTGAGGACCATTTGTTTCCAATATCTATTCCAGTGGGTCTCCTTCCCTCAACCTTCTTTGAGCCCTCGGGGTCCTTGTGACCTGGCCATTTAGCCCATTGTGTACAAAAAAAAGTAATACTCAGATGTAAAACAACCCATTCCAACTCAAAAACATATATGTAAGACCACTAAAGCAGAGGAAAAAGGTTTACACACAAAAATTCTTTCCAATTCGATCTTGGCCCACCCCTTTCACAGGGATCACGTCCCCTCCCCACACACCCTGCATCCCTTTCTCTCTTATTTTTTTTCCAGATACTGGACTGCATACTACTGTTCTTTAAAAAAATGGCCATTCAGTATATTTGCTATCATGTTAAAATCATTTTGCGATATAAAGCCCACTAGTACTTCAGACTCTTTGTCATAACAGAGCACTTAAAACTTTTGAACTCAAGGTCGCAACTCTCCTCAGTATTAGTAAGAAGGGAATAGAAGCCGAGCGATAGGGGGCGTGCATGTAATTCTCAGAGTCAGCGTTTGTCTCAACATTTGCGCGGGAAAGCATGAAAGCCCCGAAAAATGCCTTAAGTGGCCCAGTATCGCTTTGGAGTTCCAGTGCAGTCGAAAGTAGCTATCGCGAAGGTTGTTGTGTGGGCGAAAAGCATCTCTCGCCTCTGAGAATCCGCTGCGTGGGAGATACCAGCCACACCACATTAGCGTGCCAAAGAGTTATGAGACAAGTCATCCACCCACCAAATGGCTCTTCAAAAGGAGACTTGCGCTATTGCAGAGCTGTCAGTTCGTAGCTATCTCCAACTATGCGTGTCAGTGCAGCTCTAGAGAACGGTCATATAGGAAGCGGCTTAGCGTTTTTAACGTTAGGAAACTTTCTGACGTTTAAAGTCTATTATCAACAATTGATGTGACCTCACAGCAAAGGGGAGCGTGTGTAGTAACTGCGCACGCTCCAGTTTCAGATTATGCCCACGGTCAGTAGAGGGACACTTATGGGCTTGGAAAGGCCGCCGTCCGTCGTATGGGACATTAAATCTTGGTTCCGTGTGCGGGAGAGAGACATACGTGTACACGTTAAAGAACACGCTGGATGGCTTTGACAGGAGGCTACCACCTATCTCCCAACAACTTTTCCAATGGGTCCACTTCCCTAACCTTCTCTGAGCCCTCGGGGTCCTTGCGATCTTATCATTTAGCCCACTGTGTGCAAAAAAATGCTGCTCAGAAGTAAAACAACTCAACAAGTTTCAGAGGCCAAACTATTTTAAAGCATCAAAACGTTAATAACGCTGAACTACTCAAACTGCTTTCTGTGGGGTCTGCACTCTTCTTATTCAAGTACGAAGCTATTCATATATATATAAGTTCGATAAAGTTGCGAATCGCTTTGAAAGGTTATGCTACATGAAAATTTGAAATTTGAAATGTGCTACAGACGCACATTCAAGATTCTTGGCTGTGACAGAATTAAATTAATTTTAAATCATAAGTTGTTTAGATTAATTGCATTTTTGTCATACGCTCAACTTTTAGGGCAACTTCTTTCCTATGATGGCAACAGTATCACGATCTCCAATTCAGAAATGAGGAGTTGGCCGGTCGGAAGAGCGCCAGGCCCATAACTAATGGTCCCAGGTTCGAGTCCCAGACCGAAAAAATTGGCGCCAATATAACTCTTTAAAACAAAATGTGGTCTTCTACATATTGATAAGGGGCGGGGGTGGCTCAGTCGGTAGCGCGCCAAGCTCGTAATATGTAGTTCCCAGGTTCGAGTCCCAGCTGGGTCAGCGTTGAGATTTATCTCCGCAAAATTCCTCGCCCTGCCCACCGTCAGTAGGGGACACCGATGGGCTTGGAAAGGCCGCCGTCCATCGGATGGGACGTTAAGCCGTGGCCCCGTGTGCGGGGAGAGCCATACCCTGTGAACGTTAAAGAACACGCTGGATGGCACTTGACGGGAGGCTACCATCTGTCTCCCAACAGCTGTTCCAGTGGGTCCCCTTCCCCAACCTTCTCTGAGCCTTCGGGGTCCATGTGACCTGGCCATTTAGCCATGGTGTGCAAAAAAGTGCCGCTCAGAGGTAAAACAACCCAACCCAACCCATATTGATAAGGGGTGTGGGGGCCTCCTCAGTGGGTAGCGCGCCAGGCTCGTAATCTTCAGTTCCCAGGTTCTAGTCCCAGCTGGATCAGCGTTGAGATTTATTTCCGCAAAACTCCCCCGCCCCGCCCTCGGTCAGTAGGGGACACCGATGGGCATGGAAAGACTGCTGTCCATCGGATGGGAAGCAACACCGTGACTCTGTGTGCAGAAGAACCATATCCTATACACGTTAAAGAACACGCTGGATGGTCTTAATGGGTGGCTCCTACCTGTTTCCCTAAAGTAATCCAATCTAAAGTAATCTAAAGTTGTCCAATGGGTTCCCTTCTCCAACCTTCTCTGTGCCATCGGGGTCCTTGTGACCTGGCCATTTAGCCCATGGTGTGCAAAAAAGTGCCGCTTAGAAGTAAAACAACCCAAAGTTAAAGAACACGCTGGATGGTCTTGATGGGTGGCTCCTACCTGTTTCCCTAAAGTTGTCCAGTGGGTCCCTTCCCCCAACCTTCTCTGTGATATCGGGGTCCTTGTGACCTGGCCATTTAGCCCATTGTATGCAAAAAGTGCCGCTCTCTGTGATATCGGGGTCCTTGTGACCTGACCATTTAGCCCATTGTATGCAAAAGTTAGCACATGGTGTGCAAAAAAGTGCCGCTTAGAAGTAAAACAACCCAAAGTTAAAGAACACGCTGGATGGTCTTGATGGGTGGCTCCTACCTGTTTCCCTAAAGTTGCCCAGTGGGTCCCTTCCCCCAACCTTCTCTGTGATATCGGGGTCCTTTTGACCTGGCCATTTAGCCCATTGTATGCAAAAAGTGCCGCTCAGTAGTAAAACAACCCAGCCCATATTGAGAAGCAACTGATTTGGTGCCAATATGATTCCTTAAAATAAAATGCTGCCTGCAATATATCGAGAAGTAATTTATTTGAGTCCTTATATGATTCCATAAAATTAAGGATTGTCCCCCTTATATTAAAGAATAACTGATTTGGCCCCCTATATGATTTCAGTTCGAGCGAATCCCTGAATTATGGGAAAGTTGATTAATATGGAAACACGTTTTCAAGCTTCAAATATGCATGGCTATTTAGGACTTAAAAGTTTTTTTCAATTTTTTAAGAGATAAGATTTTTTTAATATTTAATTGAGAGATAAATCTCTTAAATATTGCCGAGTGGCGGGGGTGGCTCAGTCAGCAGCGCGCCAGGCTCGTAATCTGCAGTTCCCAGGTTCGAGTCCCAGCTGGGACAGTGTTGAGCTTTATCTCGCAAAACACCCCGTCCTGGCCACGGTCTGTAGGGGACACCGATGGGTTTGGAAAGGCCGCCGTCCGTCGGATGGGATGTTAAGCCGTGACCCCGTGTGCGGGAGAGCCATACCCTTTGCACGTTAAAGAACACGTTGGATGACCTTGACGGGAGGCTACCATTTGTCTCCCAACAGCTATTCCAGTGGGACCCCTCCCTCAACCTTCTGTGAGCCTTAGGGGTCCATGTGACCTGACCATTTAGGCCGTTTTGTGCAAAAAAGAACAGCTCAGAGGTAAAACAACCCAACCCAACAACCCTTGTGACCTGGCCATTTAGCCCGTTGTGTGAAAAAAGTGCCGCTCAGAGGTAAAACAACCCACCCAACTTAAATTTTGCCACAGTTACAAGTTTAGAAATAAAGCCTGACTGAAATACAGATATATGACGCTCACGATAATTTATTTGGAATGCGTTATCTTGACTATTTGAAACACGCGATTCACATATATTGAAGATGACAAAAATAGCAGCACAATATGTCGCTGTGAAATAGCATTCGGAGAGAAATCTCTCTCAGGAATGTCAGCACCTACTGGTTCACGCAAATAGGAAGACAAAGCTTATTTTACGACCAAGGAAGAAATATCATCCGTTATTATTTTGGATCCGTAACCGCTATTTGTTCTTACTGGCACGAAGTCGACGTCATGAATTATGGAAATCGAAATGGCATTACAGAACTTCCCCTAGAATTGCATATAGAGCTACACGCATGCGCAATTCTTGTTGCAGTTTAATACTCGTACGCTGGTGAGTAAAACGCTCCATCTATATATATATCCGCCTAGTGCATTTATCGCACATAAAGTAATAAAAACAGAGCAGAAATGTTTGAAGTAACTTTGTTCTATAAACCTAAATAGAATGAATCGTGGTTCCAAAAGGAACAGTTTATGTAGTTATTCTAGTCACAGTAGCTAGTTCAGGAAACCAACTGGTAATTTCATATGCAATCAAAATGAAAATGGAAGAAAAACACATCTCTTCTCGTGAATATGAAACCTATGTTTTTAAAAATGTTTTAAAAAGATTTTTTATTTTCTGTCTTCTTCTTTCTGATCTTCCAGGTAAAACATTACCCATTACCATCTCCATCTGAGAATAAGCCCAGTTGGGATAAATAAAAACATATAATAAGTAAACTACCCTTTGGCTCAGTCGGTAGCGCGCCAGGCTCGTAATCTGTAGTTCCCAGGTTCGAGTCCCAGCTGGGTCAGCGTTGAGATTTATCTCCGCAAAACTCCTCGCTCTGTCCACGGTCAGTAAGGGACACAGATGGGCTTGGAAAGTAGCCGTCCGTCGTATGGGACGTTAAGCCGCGGCCCCGTGTGCAGGAGAGCTGGATAGCCTTGACGGGAGGCTACCATCTGTCTCCCAACAGCTGTTCCAGTGGATCCCCTCCCCTAACCTTCTCTGAGCTTTCGAGGTCCTTGTGACCTGGCCATTTAGCCCATGGTGTGCAAAAAAGTGCCGCTCAGAGGTAAAACAACCCAACAAACAACCCGTGGGTGGGCCCCTAGAGGTTAACATAAAACACAAGCTCAAAATAGCATATATCATGCACAAGAGACCTAAAACGAGTAGCTTTCCTCAAAGGATGCCATCATTTTAGGTCTCTTGTACTTATTAAGAACATTATGATCATAATTAAGCAATGAAGATATTATCTCATTAAGATTATATTTAACAGCCTCCAAAAATCTTTTTCAGATGCATTTAATATGAGTAGTATGTGGTGGATGGCCAAGTCTTTAAGAAGTTGTCTGTTAATAACAAACTAAGGGGCATCGACCGCAGATCTCAATTTTCACCCTGTAAAGTGAAAATTCTAAGTGATAGATGCTTGGGAAAACGAAAATGATAATTTTATTAGTAGTTTCATAGAAAAAAAAAAGATTTAATCTGCCTTTAAAAATAATATGTTGGGTTCCCCCCCCCCCCCCGCTCTTGAGGTTAAGGGGCAAAATCATTGAGATCACTATGAAACTCTTGATCCAAACGATCCACCATCAAAATTTCAAATTTCTAGCAGAAACAGATCGTTTGCAACTTTCGTTTAATGTTTGGAAATTTTTTAAAAATTTCTACCGCTAGAGGACGCTATTCAAATTATTTGAAAATCCAGTCAATACCTACAGACGGACAAAATAATAGACCTTTTTTTCAAAAGGAGATAAAAAAATTTAAGAAACTGGGAAAGTGTTTGCATTTTTGAAGTGGAGTTGATGAAAGTGAAACAGCTAAAAAAGAGGTTTCAGTCATTTTGAAGAAAAAAGTTTATAACTTAAGAGACTGGGAAAAGATAATAGGAGAATTATTAGAGCTACTTTTGAATGTCAATGGGAAGTGTGAATAGAATGAACATGCTAAAATAACGGAACAGAAAAACTGAAAATAATCTCAGAAATTAAATTTCAAACTGGGTTGGGTTACCTCCGAGCGGCACTTTTTTTGCACACCATGGGCTAAATGGCCAGGTCACATGAACCCCGAAGGCTCAGAGAAGGTTGGGGGAGGGGACCCACTGGAACAGCTGTTGGGAGACAGATGGTAGCCTCCCGTCAAGGCCATCCAGCGTGTTCTTTAACGTTGGGTTGTTTTACCTCTGAGCGGCACTTTTTTGCACACCATGGGCTAAATGGCCAGGTCACATGGACCCCGAAGGCTCAGAGAAGGTTGGGGGAGGGGACCCACTGGAACAGCTGTTGGGAGACAGATGGTAGCCTCCCGTCAAGGCCATCCAGCGTGTTCTTTAACGTTGGGTTGTTTTACCTCTGAGCGGCACTTTTTTGCACACCATGGGCTAAATGGCCAGGTCACATGAACCCCGAAGGCTCAGAGAAGTTTGGGGGAGGGGACCCACTGGAACAGCTGTTGAGAGACAGATGGTAGCCTCCCGTCAAGGCCATCCAGCGTGTTCTTTAATGTGCACAGGGGATGTCTCTCCCGCACACAGGGCCACGGTTTAACGTCCCATTCGACGGACCGCGGCCTTTCAAAGCCCACCAGTATCCCTTACTGACCGTGGGCAGGGCGGGGAATTTTGCGGAGATAAATCTCAACGCTGACCCAGCTGGGACTCGAACCTGGGAACTACAGACTACGAGCCTGGCGCGCTACCGACTGAGCCACCCCCGCCCCAATTTCAAACTGTAAAAGGGAATGAAGAGTTAATTAAACTTAGAGATTTGAGATTGAGTTTGACAAACTGCCATGGGCAGCGACAGGAATCTTTTCAAGGTGAAGACAAAAAAACGAATCACTGTTTCAAAGATAAAAATATTTAAGTCGAGTCGTTAATTAATAAGTGCACTTGCCAATAGAGAAGTCATCATATACTATGGTGTGCGAAAATTTATTCGACGGAAATTTGTTCGGCGCAAAGAACGTTAGAAAGGTTAATCGCACCGTTTTCTTAATTCTGAAATGGTGTGATAAATGTGACATTGATTCCCTAATTCGCGTATTTGTGACGTTCACCACACCCTCACTAGAATACGCCTCACTTGTATATACACCTCATCTAATATCAGACATCAAAAAACTTGAACATGGAAATAGAGACTTAAAAGTAGTTGGGTTGTTTTATCTCTGAGCGGCACTTTTTTGCACACCATGGGCTAAATGGCCAGGTCACAGGGCCCCCGAAGGCTCAGAGAAGGTTGGGGGAGGGGACCCACTGGAATAGCTGTTGGGAGACAGATGGTAGCCTCCCGTCAAGGTCATCCAGCGTGTTCTTTAACGTTGGGTTGTTTTACCTCTGAGCGGCACTTTTTTGCACACCATGGGCTAAATGGCCAGGTCACATAGACCCCGAAGGCTCAGAGAAGGTTGAGGGAGGGGACCCACTGGAACAGCTGTTGGGAGACAGATGGTAGCCTCCCGTCAAGGTCATCCAGCGTGTTCTTTAATGTTGGGTTGTTTTACCTCTGAGCGGCATTTTTTTTGCCCACCATGGGCTAAATGGCCAGGTCACATGGACCCGAAGGCTCAGAGAAGGTTGGGGGAGGGGACCCACTGGAACAGCTGTTGGGAGACAGATGGTAGCTTCCCGTCAAGGCCATCCAGCGTGTTCTTTAACGTGCACAGAGTATGGCTCTCCGCACACGGGGCCGCGGTTTAACGTCCCATCCGACGGACGGTGGCCTTTCCAAGCCCATCGGTGTCCCCTACGGACCGTGGGCAGGGCGGGGAATTTTGCGGAGATAAATCTCAACGCTGACCCAGCTGGGACTCGAATCTGGGAACTACAGATTGCGAGCCTGGCGCGCTACCGACTGAGCCACCCCCGCCCCAATAAAAGTAGTGAATAATTGCGTTTCTCTTTCCGAAACTTGGAGTAGATGCATGTAAAAGGGAAGGACAAATAGAATGCGGTTGCGGTTTAGCGTTATTAATAATTCTAGATTTTCTGGAGTCTTTATAGTTTGGGGAAAATGTGGGTGGCTCAGTTGATAGCACACCATGTTCGTAATCTGCAGTTCCCAGGTTCGAGTCCCGGCTTAGCTAGGGTTGCGATTTATCTCCGCAAATCACCTTCCTATACTCTGTCAATAGGAGACACCGATAAGCTTGAAGAGGCTGCCATCCTCCGAATCGGAGGTTAAATCGCGACTCCGTGTGCAGGAGAGCCATACGCTGTGCACGTTCAAGAACATGCTGAATGGTCTTGACGGGAGGATACCATTTGTCTCCCAACAACTGCCCAGTGGGTCTTTTTCCCCGAACCTTCTTTGAGCCCTCGGGGTCATTGTAACCTGGTCATTTAGTTGATTTGGGTTGAATTACCTCTGAGCGTCACTTTTTTGCACAAAAAGGCTAAATGGCCAGGTCACAAGGACCCCGAAGGTTCAGAGAAGGTTGGGAGAGGGGACCCACTGGAACGGCTGTTGGGAGACAGATGGTAGCCTCCCGTCAAAGCCATCCAGCATGTTCTTTAACGTGCACAGGGTATGGCTCTCTCCCGCACTCGGTGTCACGGCTTAACGTCCCATCCGACGGACGGCGGCATTTCCAAGCCCCCGGTGTCCCTTACTGATCGTGGACAGGGCGGGGAATTTTGCGGAGATAAATCTCAACGCTGACCCAGCTGGGACTCGAACCTGGGAACTACAGATTACAAGCCTGGCGTGCTACCGACTGAGCCACCCCCGCCCCAGTCATTTAGTCCATTGTGTGCAAAAAGTGGCGCTCAGAGGTGAAACAACCCAACTCTGTCTCTCCAAAAGATAAGGTGAAGGAACATTGTGGAAAAAATCCCCTTAGTAGCAATAAGAGAGGGAAAAACCCATTCCAGATCCATTTGATCAAATAACTCCCAAAGAGGTGCTTGATTACAGATGCGGTGGGATGGTGCTACGTAAGGAGCCAATAGTGAAGACGTCATCTGTTTCGAAGGAGAAGCCCAGGAGGAAGAAGATGATGAAATGTAGGTCAGCTCCATTACAGCGAAATAGAGCGTGACTCTTCTTAACCAGTCAGCTTCACTGAGAGCACGAGGCCAATCCTTTAGATTCTGCAGAAGCCAGAAAAGTAGCTGAGCCCCGAACTTTTCTATTTTGCTTTGCTTTTGTTGTTCTTTCACTCCGACAGAGAAAGCAGCGCAGAAGGCATTCACTCTATTCACAAAAGCATGGATTAGGAGAATGGGTTAGAGGACATTCCATAATTACATTCGTTTAAGTGGGGTTAATTACGTTGGATTGTTTTACCTCTGAGCAGGAGTTTGGTGCGCAAAATGAGCTAAATGGCCAGGTTAGAAGGGTTGGGTTGGGTTGTTTTACCTCTGAGCGTCACTTTTTTTGCACACCATGGGCTAAATGGCCAGGTCACGTGGACTCCGAAGGCTCAGAGAATGTTGGGGGAGGGGACCCACTGGAACAGCTGTTGGGAGACAGATGGTAGCCTCCCGTCAAGGCCATCCAGCGTGTTCTTTAACGTGCACAGGGTATGGCTCTCCCGGACACGGGGACACGGCTTAACGTCCCAATCCGACGGACGGCGGCCTTTCCAACCCCATCGGTGTCCCCTACTGGCCGTGGGCAGGGCGGGAATTTTGCGGAGATAAATCTCAACGCTGACCCAGCTGGGACTCGAACCTGGGAACTACAGATTACGAGCCTGGAGCGCTACCGACTGAGCCACCCCCGCCCCAGGTCACAAGGACCCCGAAGGCTCAGAGAAGGTTGAGGGAGGGGACCCACTGGAACAGCTGTTGGGAGACAGATGGTAGCCTCGCGTCAAGGCCAACCAGCGTGTTCTTTAACGTGCACAGGGTATGGCTCTCCCGCTCACAGGGCCACGGCTTAACATCTCATCTGACAGACACCCTTTCCAAGCCCATCGGTGTCCCCTACTGACCGTGGGCAGGGCGGGGAGTGTTACGGAGATAAATCTCAACGCTGACCCAGCTGGGACTAAATAGCCAAGTCACAAGGATCCCGAAGACTCAGAGAAGGTTGGGGAAAAGGATCCACTGGACAATTGTTACGAAATAGATGGCAGCCTTCTTTCAAGGCGTAGACGGAGGTGGCTCAGTCGGTAGAGCGCCCGGCTCGTAATTTGCAGTTCCCAGGTTCGAATCCCACCTGGGACAGTGTTGAGATTTGACTCTGCAGAACTCCCTGCCTTGCCCTCGGTCAATAGGAGACACCGAAGGTCTTAGAAAGGCCGCCGTCCGTCGGATGGTACGTTAAGCCGTGCCACCGTGTGCGGGAGAGCCATACCCTGTGCACGTTAAAGAACACGCTGGATGGCCTTGACGGGAGGCTACCACCTGTTTCCCAACAGCTGTTCCAGTGGGTCCTCCCGCAACCTTCTCTGAGCCTTCGGGATCCATGTGACCTGGCCATTTAGCCCATGGTGTGCAAAAAAGTGCCGCTCAGAGGTCAAACAACCCAACATTAAAGAACACGCTGGATGGCCTTGACGGGAGGCTACCATCTGTCTCCCAACAGCTGTTCCAGTGGGTCCCCTCCTCCAACCTTCTCTCAGCCTTCAGGGTCCATGTGACCTGGCCATTTAGCCCATTGTGTGCAAAAAAGTGCCGCTCAGAGGTAAAACAACCCAACCCAACCCTTGTGGCCTTGCCATTTAGCCCATTGTGTGCGCAGAAGTAAAACAACCCGACATTTAGTCGCCTTGAAATCGAATTGAAATGCATGCGCTCACTTCACAGGCGACTTCCAATCATCTATGAAGTGAGCGCATGCCTTTCAGCAGCAGTATCTTTCATCTGGGGGCGGGGGTGGCTCAGTCTGTAGCGCGCCAGGCTCATAATCTGTAGTTCCCAGGTTCGAGTCCCAGCTGGGTCAGCGTTGAGATTTATCTCCGCAAAAATTCCCCGCCCTGCCCACGGTCAGTAGGGGACACCGATGGGCTTGGAAAGGCCGCCGTCCGTCGGATGGGACGTTAAGCCGTGGCCCCGTGTGCGGGAGAGCCATACCCTGTGCACGTTAATGAACACGCTGGATGGCCTTGACGGGAGGCTACCATCTGTCTCCCTGTTCCAGTGGGTCCCCTCCCCCAACCTTCTCTGAGACTTCGGGGTCCATGTGACCTGGCCATTTAGCCCATGGTGTGCAAAAAAGTGCCGCTCAGAGGTAAAACAACCCAACGTTGAAGAACACGCTGGATGGCCTTGACGGGAGGCTACCATCTGTCTCCCAACAGCTGTTCCAGTGGGTCCCCTCCCCCAACCTTCTCTGAGCCTTCGGGGTCCATGTGACTTGGCTATTGAGCCCATGGTGTGCAAAAAAGTGCCGCTCAGAGGTAAAACAACCCAACGTTAAAGAACACGCTGGATGGCCTTGACGGGAGGCTACCATCTGTCTCCCAACAGCTGTTCCAGTGGGTCCCCTCCCCCAACCTTCTCTGAGCCTTCGGGGTCCATGTGACTTGGCTATTGAGCCCATGGTGTGCAAAACGGTGCCGCTCAGAGGTAAAACAACCCAACGTTAAAGAACACGCTGGATGGTCTTGACGGGAGGCTACCATCTGTCTCCCAACAGCTGTTCCAGTGGGTTCCCTCCCCCAACCTTCTCTGAACCTTCGGGGTCCATGTGACCTGGCCATTTAGCCCATGGTGTGCAAAGAAGTGCCGCTCAGAGGTAAAACAACCCAACCCAACCTTTCATCTATCTTAACTAGTTGCTCTCTCTTGCAAAATAATCGAATCAGATTTCTCTCCCAAAATCCACTTAGACTTTCCCTTGTTCGTTGCTGATAGACGCATCAATTTACTAGAGGAATTCCCATTTCCGGTGCCAAAGCAGAGCGATTTCTGCGAAGTAAAGTTCCTTTCATTCCTTTCAACTTTCGAAGTCAACAATGTCATTACCACTTAATCCCAGACTTCTGTGTTTTCGCTTTGTCGTAACGACGCATGAGGCACGTGGTTTTAACACTCACAGAAAACCAAAAAGAAAAAGGATTTATCACAATTCTTTTTGTCCGTCTGTCCGAGAATCTACAGCAATTGTTCTCAACTTTTGACACGTTACGGTGAATCAAGTATTGGGTTCAAATCGTCCCTAAACTCTTAGTGCTGCATTCACCTGAGAGCGGAATACCTGCTGCATTCACCTGAGAGCGGAATACCTGCTGCATTCACCTGAGAGCGGAATACCTGCTGCATTCACCTGAGAGCGGAATACCTGCTGCATTCACCTGAGAGCGGAATACCTGCTGCATTCACCTGAGAGCGGAATACCTGCTGCCTTCACCTGAGAGCGGAATACCTGCTGCATTCACCTGAGAGCGGAATACCTGCTGCATTCACCTGAGAGCGGAATACCTGCTGCATTCACCTGAGAGCGGAATACCTGCTGCATTCACCTGAGAGCGGAATACCTGCTGCATTGACCTGAGAGCGGAATACCTGCTGCATTCACCTGAGAGCGGAATACCTGCTGCATTCACCTGAGAGCGGAATACCTGCTGCATTCACCTGAGAGCGGAATACCTGCTGCATTCACCTGAGAGCGGAATACCTGCTGCCTTCACCTGAGAGCGGAATACCTGCTGCATTCACCTGAGAGCGGAATACCTGCTGCATTCACCTGAGAGCGGAATACCTGCTGCATTCACCTGAGAGCGGAATACCTACTGCATTCACCTGAGAGCGGAATACCTGCTGCATTCACCTGTGAGCGGAATACCTGCTGCATTCACCTGAGAGCGGAATACCTGCTGCATTCACCTGAGAGCGGAATACCTGCTGCATTCACCTGAGAGCGGAATACCTGCTGCATTCACCTGAGAGCGGAATACCTGCTGCATTCACCTGAGAGCGGAATACCTGCTGCATTCACCTGAGAGCGGAATACCTGCTGCATTCACCTGAGAGCGGAATACCTGCTGCATTCACCTGAGAGCGGAATACCTGCTGCATTCACCTGAGAGCGGAATACCTGCTGCATTCACCTGAGAGCGGAATACCTGCTGCATTCACCTGAGAGCGGAATACCTGCTGCATTCACCTGAGAGCAGAATACCTGCTGCATTCACCTGAGAGCGGAATACCTGCTGCATTCACCTGAGAGCGGAATACCTGCTGCATTCACCTGAGAGCGGAATACCTGCTGCATTCACCTGAGAGCGGAATACTTGCTGCGTTCACCTGAGAGCGGAATACCTGCTGCATTCACCTGAGAGCGGAATACCTGCTGCATTCACCTGAGAGCGGAATACCTGCTGCATTCACCTGAGAGCGGAATACCTGCTGCATTCGTTTCGTCACGGCATGTCCAGTACTGGATTCAATTCGTCCCGACACACCTAATATTGGTATACATTGTGTGGGATTCAATTAATCGGGGCACACTTAGTATTGGATTCGGGTTCATCGCGGCACATCTAATATTGGATTCAATTCATTATGACGCACATAGTATTTATTTAATCTATCGCGAAACACCTAATATCGGGTTCATCGCGGCACACCTACTATTGGATTCAATTCATCCCGACACACCTACTATTGGATTCAATTCATCCCGACACACCTACTATTGGATTCATTCATCGCGACACACATACTATTGGATTCAATTTATCACGACACACCTGCTATTGGATTCAATTCATCGCGACACGCATACTATTGGATTCAATTCATCCCGACACACCTACTATTAGATTCAATTCATTGTGACACACCTACTATTGGATTCAATTCATTGCGACACATCAACTATTGGATTCAATTTATCGTGACACACCTACTATTGAATTCAATTCATTGTGACACACCTACTATTGGATTCAATTCATCCCGACACACCTACTATTGGATTCAATTCATCACGACATACCTGCTATTGGATTCAATTCATCGCGACACACATACTATTGGATTCAATTCATCCCGACACACCTACTATTAGATTCAATTCATTGTGACACACCTACTATTGGATTCAATTCATCGCGACACATCAACTATTGGATTCAATTTATCGTGACACACCTACTATTGGATTCAATTCATTGTGACACACCTACTATTGGATTCAATTCATCCCGACACACCTACTATTGGATTCAATTCATCACGACATACCTGCTATTGGATTCAATTCATCGCGACACACATACTATTGGATTCAATTCATCCCGACACACCTACTATTAGATTCAATTCATTGTGACACACCTACTATTGGATTCAATTCATCGCGACACATCAACTATTGGATTCAATTTATCGTGACACACCTACTATTGGATTCAATTCATTGTGACACACCTACTATTGGATTCAATTCATCCCGACACACCTACTATTGGATTCAATTCATCACGACATACCTGCTATTGGATTCAATTCATCGCGACACACATACTATTGGATTCAATTCATCCCGACACACCTACTATTAGATTCAATTCATTGTGACACACCTACTATTGGATTCAATTCATCCCGACATACCTGCTATTGGATTCAATTCATCGCGACACACATACTATTGGATTCAATTCATCCCGACACACCTACTATTAGATTCAATTCATTGTGACACACCTACTATTGGATTCAATTCATCCTGACACACCTACTATTGGATTCAATTCATCACGACATACCTGCTATTGGATTCAATTCATCGCGACACGCATACTATTGGATTCAATTCATCCCGACACACCTACTATTAGATTCAATTCATTGTGACACACCTACTATTGGATTCAATTCATTGCGACACATCAACTATTGGATTCAATTTATCGTGACACACCTACTATTGGATTCAATTCATTGTGACACACCTACTATTGGATTCAATTCATCCTGACACACCTACTATTGGATTCAATTCATCACGACATACCTGCTATTGAATTCAATTCATCGTGACACACATACTATTGGATTTAATTCATCCCGACACACCTACTATTAGATTCAATTCATTGTGACACACCTACTATTGGATTCAATTCATCGCGACACATCAACTATTGGATTCAATTTATCGTGACACACCTACTATTGGATTCAATTCATTGTGACACACCTACTATTGGATTCAATTCATCCCGACACACCTACTATTGGATTCAATTCATCACGACATACCTGCTATTGGATTCAATTCATCGCGACACACATACTGTTGGATTCAATTCATCCCGACACACCTACTATTAGATTCAATTCATTGTGACACACCTACTATTGGATTCAATTCATTGCGACACATCAACTATTGGATTCAATTTATCGTGACACACCTACTATTGGATTCCATTCATTGTGACACACCTACTATTGGATTCAATTCATTGCGACACATCAACTATTGGATTCAATTTATCGTGACACACCTACTATTGGATTCCATTCATTGTGACACACCTACTATTGGATTCAATTCATTGCGACACATCAACTATTGGATTCAATTTATCGTGACACACCTATTATTGGATTCCATTCGTTGTGACACACCTACTATTCTATTCCATTCATTGTGACACACCAACTATTGGATTCAATTCATCGTGACACATCAACTATTGGATTCAATTCATCGCGACACATCAACTATTGGATTCAATTTATCGCAACAGACCTATTGTTGGATTCAATTCATCGCGAACATCAACTATTGGATTCAATTTATCGTGACACACCTATTATTGGATTCAATTCATTGTGACACAACTGCTATTGGATTCAATTCATCGCAGCACAACAACTATTGGATTCAATTTATCGTGACACACCTACTATTGTATTCCATTCATTGTGACACACATACTATTGGATTCAATTTATCGCGACACATCAACTATTGGATTCAATTTATCGCAACAGACCTATTGTTGGATTCAATTCATCGCGAACATCAACTATTGGATTCAATTTATCGTGACACACCCACTATTGGATTCAATTCATCGTGACACATCAACTATTGGATTCAATTTATCACGACACATCAACTATTGGATTCAATTTATCGCGACACACCTGCTATTGGATTCCATTCATCGTGACACATCAACTATTGAATTCAATTTATTGTGACACACCTACTATTGGATTCAATTCATCGTGACACATCAACTATTGGATTCAATTTATCGCAACACACCTACCATGGGATTTAATTGATTGTGACACACCTACTATTGGATTCAATTCATTGTGACACACCTACTATTGGATCCAATTCATTGTGTCACATATATTATTGGATTCAATTCATCGCGACACATCAACTATTGGATTCAATTTATCACGACACATCAACTATTGGATTCAATTTATCGCGACACACCTACTATGATTCAATTCATCGTGACACATCAACTATTGGATTCAATTTATCGCGACACACCTACTATTGGATTCAATTTATTGTGACACACCTACTATTGGATTCAATTCATCGCGACACATGAACTATTGGATTCAATTTATCGTGACACACCTACTATTGGATTCAATTCATCGCGACACATCTAGTATTGGATTCAATTTATCGCGACACACCTACTATTAGATTCAATTCATTGTGTAATACCTACTATTGGATTGAATTCATTGTGACACACCTACTATTGGATTGAATTCATTGTGACACACCTACTATTGGATTGAATTCATTGTGACACACCTACTATTGGATTGAATTCATTGTGACACACCTATTATTTGATTCAATTCATTGTGACACACCTACTCTAGTATTCAATTTATCGCGACACACTTATTGGATTCAATTCATCGTGACACACTTATTGGATTCAATTCATCATGACACACCTGCTATCGGAATCAATTCATCGCGACACACAAACTATTGGATTCAATTCATCGCGACACACTTGTAGAATTCAATTCATCGTGATGACACACCCTGTTATTGAATTGAATTCATCGCGACACACCTACTATTGTATTCAATTCATCGTTACACACCTACTATTGTATTCAATTCATCGCGGTACACTTATTGGATTTAATTCATTGTGACAAACTACCATTGGATTCAATTCATCGCGGCACAGTTACTATGGAGTCAATTCATCATGACACACTTATTGGATTCAATTCACGCGACACACAAACTATTGAATTCAATTCATCGTGACACACCTAGTATGTATTCAGTTCATTGCGACACAGCTAATATTGGATTCAATTCTTCACTGCAACTTAATATTGCATTCACTTCGTCCTTATAATTTTTGAGTATCATTGAGAAATTATCCAATTACCTCTCCTGCAATACATATAACAATTGATTTTACAATCGGTGCACTTACAAATTGCACAATAAAGTATTTTTGTTGCTCGAATTATCGAATATCCATTCAATAATAATAAAAAATATTTTGCTTTGACAAATTCCAAGATATTTTTTCCTTACATGAAATATTTAAATTCTCATTTTAAAGGGGCGGGGGTGGCGCAGTCGGTAGCGCGCCAGGCTCGTAATCTGTAGTTCCCAGGTTCGAGTCCCAGCTGGGTCAGCGTTGAGATTTATCTCCGAAAAAATTCCCCGCCCTACCTACGGTCAGTAGGGGACACCGATGGGCTTGGAAAGGCCGCCGTCCGTCGGATGGGACGTTAAGCCGTGGTCCCGTGTGCGGGAGAGCCATACCCTGTGCACGTTAAAGAACACGCTGGATGGCCTTGACGGGAGGCTACCATCTGTCTCCCAACAGCTGTTCCAGTGGGTCCCCTCCCCCAACCTTCTCTGAGCCTTCGGGGTTCATGTGACATGGCCATTTAGCCCATGGTGTTGCAGAAAAAGTGCCGCTCAGAGGTAAAACAACCCAACCCAATCTTTTTATAAAAAAAACACATTTTTATCAAAATAATGCTTTAAATGCCTCTTGATTTATTACACGAGTATAGAGCGAACATTTCTCTTAGAAAACTGTTAAATATAGCATTTTGATTTTAAATAAGAAAGCATTTCAATACTTTTGGCAATGGAGTGTATGTTAACGACATAAATTGGGTTCTAAAAATTTGTAAATGACAACATATCAATATTTTAATGGCATTTACAAATTCTATCATGCCAATTCCTTTGAAGAAAACTGTCGATTTCATTTAAGAAAACTCTTGCATTTATAATCTACGGGAAATTTTAAATTTTAGCAGTTCACGTATTCTTATTTTGTTTCTTAATATTTCAAATACATATTCTCCAAATCAGTTGGCAAATCGAAACGAGAACAAACTTTAAAATCAGTTTTTGACTTCTTATATTTTAAGCTATTCGAAGTGTATTCGAAACCACCCTATTTTAAAATCTTTCTTTTAAATTCTTCTTGTCTTATTTACTTCAAAACCCTTAGCCCCCCCTGGAGAGGAGAGCTTTAGATGTCAACAACCGAACAGTGTTCAATTCTCTGGAACGAAAGAGTCCCATTTTGGAAGAGTTTCTTCGCTGGGAAGAGAACACTATAAAAGGAAATCTTTTAGAAATGGGTTTCAGGCTTTTCATACCAAATGGACGAAACAGTCGAAGGGTATACGGCCACACTAAAAGAGGTTTGAGCGGTTCAGCGCTATGAACGTTTCCAAGCATTCTTGTCTTAAAATGGAAACTTTAGCATAAACGGAAGTGGCCTCGATAGCAAACTGAAGCATGCATATTGGGGTCTTAGTCGACTCATTATCAAGCCGTAACGTACATTTTGGGGTCTTGGTGGCCTCATTAGCAAACCGAAGAGTGCAGATTGGGGTCTTGGTGGCCTCATTAGCAAACCGTAACGTACATATTAGGGTCTTGGTGGCCTCATTAGCAAACCGCGGCGTACATATTTTGGGTCTTAGTGGCGTCATTAGCAAACCGTAACGTATATTTTGGGGTCTTGGTGGCCTCATTAGCAAACCGTAACGTACATATTAGGGTCTTGGTGGCCTCAGCAAACCGTAGCGTACATATTGGGGTCTTGGTCGCCTCATTAGCAAATCGCGGCGTACATATTGGGGTCTTGGTGGCCTCATTAGCAAACCGTAACGTACATATTGGGGTCTTAGTGGCCTCAGCAAACCGTAACGTACATTTTGGGATCTTAGTGGCCCCATTAGCAAACCGAATAGTGCAGATTGGGGTTTTAGTGGCCTCATTTACAAACCGTAGCATACATATTGGGGTCTTGGTGGCCTCATTAGCAAACCGCAGCGCACATATTAGGGTCTTGGTGGCCTCATTAGCAAACCGCGGCATACATATTGGGGTCTTGGTGGCCTCATTAGCAAACCATAACGTACATATTGGGGTCTTAGTGGCCTCAGCAAACCGTAACGTGCATTTTGGGATTTTAGTGGCCCCATTAGCAAACCGAAGAGTGCAGATTGGGGTTTTAGTGGCCTCATTTACAAACCGTAGCATACATATTGGGGTCTTGGTGGCCTCATTAGCAAACCGCAGCGTACATATTGGGGTCTTGGTGGCCTCATTAGCAAACCGCAGCGTACATATTGGGGTCTTAGTGGCCCCATTAGCAAACCGTAGCAAACATATTGGGTTTTGGTGGCCTCATTTGCAAATCGAAGCCTGCAGATTGAATTCTTAGTGCCCACATTAAGAAGCGGGAAAGTCTATAGTGCCGCTCAGAGGTATAACAACCCAACAACCAAAACTCATGGATATTATAAAAAATCACCCATATCTTCATAAAATGATATATTTTATTAAATAATTAACAAACGTAATTGTGTATATCAAATTTTAAGATATTCTCAAATTTTCGTTTTGCTTTCAACGTATTCGAATGTGTGGTGGCAATACATGTAATGTTCAGCTTCTGTTGATACCGCGGCTCAGCATATCTGGTATGAAACCTACAACAGCTGAAGTGACTCTTTCTTTTAAATGCTGTAAATTTCGAATTCTTTCGAAATAACGATGTTTTTTTTAATGTATCCACCAAAAAAAAGAAATCGAGTGGTGGGAAATCGAAACTTCTCGGGGGCAATGCATTAGTCTATCTCTACTAATCCAGAAATTTGGAAACTTGTCATTTAAGACATGTGATATTAGTGCCAAAGGAGCATCCCTTCGAAGACCCCGAAAAACTCCCCGCCCTGCCCACGATCAGTAGGGGACACCGATGGGCTTGGAAAGGCCGCCGTCAGTCGGATGGGACGTTAAGCCGTGGCCCCGTGTGCTGGAGAACCATACTCTGTGCACATTAAAGAACACGCTGGATGGCCTTGACGGGAGGCCACCATATCTGTCTCCCAACAGCTGTTCCAGTGGTCCCCTACCCCAAACGTTCTCTGAGCCTTCGGGGTCCTTGTGACTTGGCCATTTAGCACATAGTGGATTGTTTTGGATTGTTTTACCTCTGAGAGGCACTTTTTTTGCACACCATGGGCTAAATGGCCAGGTCACATGGACCCCGAAGGCTCAGAGAAGGTTGGGGGAGGGGACCCACTGGAACAGCTGTTGGGAGACAGATGGTAGCCTCCCGTCAAGGCCATCCAGCGTGTTCTTTAACGTGCACAGGATATGGCTCTCCCGGACACGGGGCCACGGCTTAACGTCTCATCCGACGGACGGCGGCCTTTCCAAGCCCATCGGTGTCCCCTACTGACCGTGGGCAGGGCGGGGAATTTTGCGGAGATAAATCTCAACGCTGACCCAGCTGGGACTCGAACCTGGGAACTACAGATTACGAGCCTGGCGCGCTACCGACTGAGCCACCCCCGCCCCGAGCACATAGTGTGCAACAAAGTGTCGTTCAGAGGTAACACATCCCAACCCTCTCTATGATAACACCCCATATAAGATGACTAATGCTGTAAGACCCCAGAGTGCCCTAGTTACAGAGGTTCCGTTGTATTATAACTGATGTAATTGTGAAACCATAACTTGGTTGAAGAGAAAATTCTTTTCATGAAACGTCTTTGAACTGAATGCAATATTAAGCATTGTTTTTTTTTAAATGATGACTTGAGCGTTCTCTCTCTGTTACCTTAAGCAACGAAGACTCTCTCAGAATGTAAAGAACTCAATGGAAAACGGGAACAAACCCAAATATAAAGGGAAAAAAAAGGATGTTCGATCGAGCTCTTGACTCTTATTCCTAAATTAAGTTAATAACAGTCGTCGTTTAATGGATGACTGCAGCAGATCTCATTTCTCAAACAGCTGTTTTTTTTTTTCTTCATTCTCAGGTTTGTTTTTTAGACAGAATTTCTCTTGTCCTCATTTCTGACCTACTTTTCGATAATCTAATAATGCATTGCTTTCTGAAAAGCTTAAAAAATGAGATGTTCTAAAAATTATATTTTGTGGTGATAGGGTTTTTGTCATTTTTTGTTAATTCCTGCTTTTTAAAGAAATTTTTTGAAAAATAAATACCCCCTCAAGCAGCTGCTTGCCACAGAGAGCTCGAACTCAGCACAGAAACGACACAAACAGCCATGCCTTACCCGGGGCTCGAACCCAGGTCCCTTAGATCAGTAGCCAAGCGTGCTAACCACTGAAATAAATAAATACCCCCTCAAGCAGCTGCTTGCCACAGAGGTCTGACAGGAGCCTGTCAGTTTATATGCCATAGTAGAAGGTCTGAGAGGATGGCAGGACCTCAGCACCAAAACGACACAAACAGCCATGCCTTACCCGGGGCTCGAACCCAGGTCCCTTAGATCAGTAGCCAAGCGTGCTAGCCACTCGGCCATGGGACGGACGCGAACTACAAATCTCGTGTGAGTCATTGCTGTACGAAGTGCGTAAGAGTTGAGGTTTTACTGTGGCTGCCTTGCGCTACAGACCATGGCTTAACTTTCAATCGGATGGACGACGGTCTTCTTAAATGTATCAACAAGTATACGATTTAATGAAACATGTGACAAATGTTTATTCTTGTTCATCAACTTTAGTTCAACAGTGGCTTAAAACAAGGTTTGATAAACATGCTTTCTAGATTATTTTACCTTTGAGCAGCACTTTTTTAGCACACAATGGGCTAAATGGGCAGGTCACAAGAACCCCGAAGGCTCAGAGTAGGTTGGGGGAGGGGACCCACTGGAACAGCTGTTGGACAGCCTTGCCACAGAGGTCTGACAGGAATCTGTCAGTTTATATGCCATAGTAGGTCTGAGAGGATGTCAGGACCTCAGCAGAAAAACGACACAAACCGCCATGACTTACCCGGGGCTCGAACCCAGGTCCCTTAGATCAGTAGCCAAGCGCACTAACTACTCGACCATGGGACAGCATGGGGAAAACAATATCCCCCTGAAAAGTACTAACTGTCTGCACCACGAGAAGGAGAGGTAGGAAATCAAGTGTTCTGCCTGCCCGATTCTGTCCTCGTCACAGACAATATTTCCGAAAAACAGTATCTTAGAAATAATCAGCTAAAATTAATGTAATACGAACAAGTTCTTAAGCAGTGAGATGCAAAATAATTTTCAAAAACCACGTTACGTAAACAGGGTTGGGTTGTTTTACCTCTAAGCGGCACTTTTTTGCACACCATGGGCTAAATGGCCAGGTCACATGGACCCCGAAGGCTCAGAGAAGGTTGGGGGAGGGGACCCACTGGAACAGCTGTTGGGAGACAGATGGTAGCCTCCCGTCAAGGCCATCCAGCGTCTTCTTTAATGTTGGGTTGTTGTACCTCTGAGCGGCACTTTTTTGCACACCATGGGCTAAATGGCCAGGTCACATGGACCCCGAAGGCTCAGAGAAAGTTGGGGGAGGGGACACGCTGGAACAGCTGTTGGGAGACAGATGGTAGTCTCTCGTCAAGGCCATCCAGCGTGTTCTTTAACGTGCACAGGGTATGGCTCTCCCGCACACGGGGCCACGGCTTAACGTTCCATCCGACGGACGGACGGCCTTTCCAAGCCCATCGGTGTCCCCTACTGACCGTGGGCAGGGCGGGGAATTTTGCGGAGATAAACCTCAACGCTGACCCAGCTGGGACTCGAACCTGGGAACTACAGATTACGAGCCTGGCGCGCTACCGACTGAGCCATCACACGCTGGATGACCTTGACCGGAGGTTACCATCTGTATACCATCAACTGTCCAGTGGATTCCCTGCCTCCAACCTTTCATGAGCCCTTGGGGTCCTTGTGACCTGGCAACTGAGCCCATTGTGTGCAAAAAAAGTGCCGTTCAGAGAGTAAACCAACCCAACTCTTGGAATGGTAATCAATTGAAACAATATTTGTAATATTCAAGCATTAATACATAAACAGACCTTACATAAACCTTACATAAACAGACCAGTGCATAAAATTAAAAGCGGCTTTAACGTAAATAAAAAGCTAAGTAATAGCACGGTTAAAGCCTTGCTATTTATACAACAACAGCGATCTGCGTAAAGTTGCCGGTTGAAACTCTCTGCACAAAGTCTTCAGCAAGGACAGTTTCGATTCGTATTTATCCATTTCAAAGAATTGCGGTTTGGCATTTTAAGGAATAAGACGTCGTTACGATAAACTAAGCACTTACGTTGGTGAGTTCCTAGTGTCCACTTCTTCTTCCAGTTATGCCAAGCTACAGTTGCAAGCTTGTTCAACAAGATCAATGACGACACATTGGATGAACACACTGGAAAGCTTTGACGGGAAGTTCCGATCGCTTCCGAATAGCTGTCTAGTGGATTCCATATCTGGCTATGATTCTTTAGGGTCTTTATGGGTTGGGGGCGGGGGTGGCTCAGTCGGTAGCGCGCCAGGCTCGTAATCTGTAGTTCCCAGGTTCGAGTCCCAGCTGGGTCAGCGTTGAGATTTATCTCCGCAAAATTCCCCGCCCTACCCACGGTCAGTAAATGACACCGGTGGGCTTGGAAAGGCTGCCGTCCGTCGGATGGGACGTTAAGCCGTGGTCCCGTGTGTGGGAGAGCCATACCCTGTGCGTTAAAGAACACGCTGGATGGCCTTGACGGGAGGCTACCATCTGTCTCCCAACAGCTGTTCCAGTGGGTCCCCTCCCCCAACCTTCTCTGAGCCTTCGGGGTCCATGTGACCTGACCATTTAGCCCATGGTGTGCAAAAAATTGCCGCTCAGAGGTAAAACCCAACCCAACCCTTTATGGGTTGTTTTATCTTTCAGCGATACTTTTTTTAGCTCAATTTGCTAAATGTCCAAGTTACAAGGACCCCGAGGATTCAGGGAGAGTTGGAGGAAGGATTGGGTTGTTTTACCTCTGAGTAGCGCTTTTCTGCATACAATGAGTTAAATGGCCAGGTCACAAGGACCCCAAAGGCTCAGAGAAGGCTGGGGGAAGAGTACACTGGACAGTTGTTAGGAGACAGAGGTAGCCTTCCGTCAAAGCCATCCGGTGCGTTCTTTAACGTGCACAGGGTATGGCTCTCCTGCACACGGAGCCACGGCTTAACGTCACATCCGAAAGATATTGGCCGTTTCAAGGTCATCGGTGTCCCCATTCTGACCGAGGACAGGGTGAAGAGTTAAGCGAAAATTGCCACGTGACAAGGATCCCAAGGTATCAGAGAAGATTGGGGAATTAATTACTGGACAGTTGTTAAAAGGATAAATAATCCTCTCTCAAGGCCATCCAGCGTGTTCTTTAACGTGCGAAGTATATGCTTCTCCTGGGCACGGAACCACGTCTTAGCGCCCCATCCGACGGACGGGGCCCTTCCAACCGAACCGTGTCCCCTTTCTCACCAAGGTCAGAAGAGGGTTTAGCAGACAAATTGCTCAACGCAGACAGAATTGGGGCTCGAACCTGGGAGAATGAGATTTTGAGCCTGGTGCGTTACCGACTGAACCAATTCCTGCCCCTGGGACCTTTGTGACCTGGCATTAAACTCGTTATATAAATATATAATATTTATATATTATAAATATATGAAAGAAATGTGCCCCTCAAAGGTAAAGCAACCCATCCTTTTTAATAAGTTATTTACTTATAATCCTATGCATGAAATAAGTGTATGTTTTTAGTTCTTGAAACGGCGGGGCTTTGGGTTGGGTTGTTTTACCTCTGAGCGGCACTTTTTTGCACACCATGGGCTAAATGGCCAGGTCACATGGACCCCGAAGGCTCAGAGAAGGTTGGGGGAGGGGACCCACTGGAACAGCTGTTGGGAGACAGGTAGTAACCTCCCGTCAAGACCATCCAGCGTGTTCTTTAACGTGCACAGGGTACGGCTCTCCGGCACACGGGGCCACGACTTAACGTCCCATCCGACGGACGGCGGCCTTTCCAAGCCCATCGGTGTCCCCTACTGACCGTGGGCAGGGCGGGGAATTTTGCGGAGATAAATCTCAACGCTGACCCAGCTGGGACTCGAACCTGGGAACTACAGATTACGAGCCTGGCGCGCTACCGACTGAGCCACTCCCGCCCCCCATAAACGGCGGGGCATGGGTTGCTCAATGTTAGCGCACCATTCTCGTAATTTGCAGTTCACAGGTTCGATTCGCAGCTGGCGTTGAGATTCATCTCTCCAAAACTCCTCGCCCTGTCCTCGATCAGTAGGAGATACCGATGAGCTTGGAAAGGTCGCCGTCCTTCGTATGGGACGTTGAAGAACACGCTGGATGACCTTGACCGGAGGTTACCATCTGTATACCAAGAGCTGTCCAGTGGATTCCCTGCCTCCAACCTTTCGTGAGCCCTTGGGGTCCTTGTGACCTGGCAACTGAGCCCATTGTGTGCAAAAAAAGTGCCGCTCAGAGAATAAACCAACCCGACTCTTGGAATGGTAATCAATTGACACAATCTTTGTAATACTCAAGCATCACTGATTCGTTTCAAAAGGCATTCATGAATGTAGCCTCGATCATTACATACTTGGATGCTGTCTTGTCGACATGCGAGATGCGCAGATGATCTCTCATCTCTGGTCAATGACAGTCTGGATTTCTTCCCTGGGCTATTTTTAGAAAAAACGATCTCTCCGAAAGGTAAACAAGATTGCTTTAGCAACGTCCTTCTCTGTTTGCCGCAAACACCGATTTTTCCCCCCTTCCTATTCTCAGAAATAGGAGCAAGAGACAATTTGGAGATTGGAGCATCTCTACAGTGAAGTATTTCCCTAAAAATGGAACCTCTTAACCCATCCTCCTTCTTTATTCATCCCGCAGCATCCCGTTCTCCTCAACCCTCCCTCCCCTACACGCCACCATCTTCACCATTCACCCTCGGCAAAGAAATCAATCCGCAACGATGGACAATGAAGGGAGCGTGTTCGCGTCGCCACGGCAACGAGCGTCCACACACGTTCATACCAGCTGGTTGCCGTGGCAACTGATACGGGCTCTGCAGATGCCTGTTGCCAGTGGCAGCGACCAGGGGCAAAGACGTTCGCGAAATAGTGACGAAGTGCGCGTTTGAGTGCGTACTGTAGTGAGTTCCCTGACACCCCCGGGTGGCCTGATCGCTGGAGCTGGCCCCTGACTAGCCAGGTGGGCTGGCTGGCTGACGGTCTTCTCTTTAAACGTGTGATGCTCTTTAGAAGATGATTTTGTATCTTACCTGGGAGTGCTGATCGTCCGCACGACATCTCTAGAATTCGTAAGTCTTTTGGTTCATTTTAACGAACGATATTTTCTGTTAAACCGGATGACAAACGCAAGCTATATATAGGTCGATTTATTTACCAAACATGTCTGCTGTTTAAAATACCTTATTTAAAGGAGTTGCGTTTGGCATTTAGAAGTGAGAAGTTTTTTTAGTGTTTTGTACGTTGGGTTGTTTTACCTCTGAGCGGCACTTTTTTTGCACACCATGGGCTAAATGGCCAGGTCACATGGACCCCGAAGGCTCAGATAAGGTTGGGGGAGGGGACCCACTGGAACAGCTGTTGGGAGACAGATGGTAGCCTCCCGTCAAGGCCATCCAGCGTGTTCTTTAACGTGCACAGGGTATGGCTCTCCCGGACACGGTGCCACGGCTTAACGTCCAATCCGACGGACGGCGGCCTTTCCAAGCCCATCGGTGTCCCCTACTGACCGTGGAGATAGATTTTTGCGGAGATAAATCTCAACGCTGACCCAGCTGGGACTCGAACCTGGGAACTACAGATTACGAGCCTGGCGCGCTACCGACTGAGCCACCCCGGCCCCAGTGTTTTGTGCAAAATTATATGAATCTGTAATGTAAGTTTAACATTTAAAAAAGTGGGAGTTAAAATGATCTAAAATGTCATCTTGCTAAAGATTTTGTGCAGTTGTGTTTCAGGGTAACTTTGCGCAGATCAACCTTGCTGCAGAAAGAGCACGTCTCTAGCTAAGTACTTATGTAACAAGGACTTTTAATTTTATGCAGAAGTCTGCTTACGTAACGTTGTTTCCGAAAATCGTTTTTCCCTGTGAAGAACTTGTTTGTATTCTATGTATTTTTTTAACTGGTTGTTTTTAAGAGGTTTTTTTTGGTAACTTTCATGCATATAAAATGTTGTGCTGAAATTAATCCAACATATTATTTTTTACATTTTTATAACTTCAAAAAAAAAGAAGTTGAGGCCTCTTGGGTCAAGTCTCTGTCAAGAAAGGGTTGGGTTGTTTTACCTCTGAGCGGCACTTTTTTGCACACAATGGGCTAAATGTCCAAGTCAGAAGGAGTTCAAGGATTCAGAGAAGGTTGGGGGAGGGGACCCACTGGAACAGCCGTTAGGAGACAGATGGTAGTCTCCCGTCAAGGCCATCCAGCGTGTTCTTTAACGTTGGGTTGTTTTATCTCTGAGCGGCACTTTTTTGCACACCGTGGGCTAAATGGCCAGGTCACATGGACCCCGAAGGCTCAGAGAAGGTTGAGGGAGGGGACCCACTGGAACAGCTGTTGGGAGACAGATGGTAGCCTCCCGTCAAGGCCATCCAGCGTGTTCTTTAACGTTGGGTTGTTTTACCTCTGAGCGGCACTTTTTTGCACACTGTGGGCTAAATGGCCAGGTCACATGGATCCCGAAGGCTCAGAGAAGGTTGGGGGAGGGGACCCACTGGAACAGCTGTTGGGAGACAGATGGTAGCCTCCCGTCAAGACCATCCAGCGTGTTCTTTAACGTTGGGTTGTTTTACCTCTGAGCGGCACTTTTTTGCACACCGTGGGCTAAATGGCCAGGTCACATGGACCCCGAAGGCTCAGAGAAGGTTGAGGGAGGGGACCCACTGGAACAGCTGTTGGGAGACAGATGGTAGCCTCCCGTCAAGGCCATCCAGCGTGTTCTTTAACGTTGGGTTGTTTTACCTCTGAGCGGCACTTTTTTGCACACTGTGGGCTAAATGGCCAGGTCACATGGATCCCGAAGGCTCAGAGAAGGTTGGGGGAGGGGACCCACTGGAACAGCTGTTGGGAGACAGATGGTAGCCTCCCGTCAAGACCATCCAGCGTGTTCTTTAACGTTGGGTTGTTTTACCTCTGAGCGGCACTTTTTTGCACACCGTGGGCTAAATGGCCAGGTCACATGGACCCCGAAGGCTCAGAGAAGGTTGGGGGAGGGGACCCACTGGAACAGCTGTTGGGAGACAGATGGTAGCCTCCCGTCAAGGCCATCCAGCGTGTTCTTTAACGAGCACAGGGTATGGCTCTCCCGCACACGGGACGACGGCTTAACGTCCCATCCGACGGACGGCGGCCTTTCCAAGCCCATCGGTGTCCCCTACTGACCGTGGGCAGAGCGGGGCATTTTGCGGAGGTAAGGGACCTGGGTTCGAGCCACGGGTAAGGCATGGCTGTGTGTGTCGTTTTTCTGCTGAGGTCCTGCCATCCTCTCAGACCTTCTACTCTGACATATAAACTGACAGTCTCCTGTCAGACCTCTGTGGCAAGCAGCTGCTTGAGGGAGTATTTGTTATTTTTTATTTATAAATCTGAACGCTGACCCAGCTGGGACTTGAACCTGGGAAATGCAGATTACTAGCCTGGCGCGCTACCGACTGAGCCCCCCCCCCCAATTCATTCTGGATTGTCAAAGGTTTACTGGCTTGTTTTTTCAATTATAGAATTTCTTAAAAAGTGCAGGAATGTTTCGTGATAATATATGTCACTTTAATTTAAGGGGCGGGGGTAGCTCCGAAAAAATTCCCCGCCTTGCCCACGGTCAGTAGGGGACACCGATAGGCTTGGAAAGGCCGCCGTCCGTCGGATGGGACGTTAAGCCGTGGCCCCGTGTGCGGGAGAGCCATACCATGTGCACATTAAAGAACACGTTGGATGGCCTTGACGGGAGGCTACCATCTGTCTCCCAACAGCTTGTTCTAGTGGGTCCCCTCCCCCAACCTTTTCTGAGCCTTCGGGGTCCATGTGACCTGGCCATTTAGCCCACGGTGTGCAAAAAAGTGCCGCTCAGAGGTAAAACAACCCAACGTTAAAGAACACGCTGGATGGTCTTGACGGGAGGCTACCATCTGTCTCCCAACAGCTGTTCCAGTGGGTCCCCTCCCCCAACCTTCTCTGAGCCTTCGGGGCCCATGTGACCTGACCATTTAGCCCATGGTGTGCAAAAAAGTGCCGCTCAGAGGTAAACAACCCACTTTAATATAAAGAGTGGTTGATAACGAAAAACAGACAGATTTATCGGATGATGCCAATGCTTAAATGATATAGTTACATAATGAAGGGTTACTGTAATTATTCACTGAAAAAATAATAATTATTGTCACGTTTATAATTATTTGATACTTCTGATCGTAAATGATCATTTTTTAGATTCATTAGTCGTTGCAGTTTATGTTAATATGTGGATTGGAAAGATGGATTTTAGAGGTTTTTTTATCCTTTGATATAAGTCTTTAAAGTTCTCTGCAGCATTTATGGATTTCACTTTTAAAATCGATTTCAGTAATTGTGATTTTCACTTATTAACCCTTTCAGGACCATACGGTTTCTAAGAGTAAATATTAGTATGTAACTGTTTATTTTAGTTTGTTTAGACGTAAAATAAATAAAAATCATAAGAAAAAATACATAACAATGTGTAGTTTTTTTGGAATTTTATGGGAAATATTTTTCCCAATGGACTATAAAGGTAACACAAATTATAGTTAGGCTTATTATGCAATGTCTTTTATTTATTGGTTTATTAGAACAAAATGTTAACTAAAATAATACAAAATTATGAAATAAAATTACTATACAAAACGATGTGCTAATTATGATATTCTGCGAAGCAATTTCTTTTGGTAATGAGGCAAAGATGGACATTGCACATAGTACATATATTATGCGTCCTGACAGTTCTGTGTTTGTTTTCTAAACGTTCCCGTTTACGTAATTGCGTTCGGCATACGTTCAATTTTGACATTCTGTATAAAAAATGCAGATAAGGTTATAATTAAATACGACAATCACCAATTTTAAAATTGGAAAAATGTTTCCCTTGGTCGTGAAAAGGTTAAACCAAAGGAATTGTAGAAGCAGTTTTTAAAGGTGGGTGAAATGTTTCTTTAAAATGTGGCGTTTAAGTTTTTTTTATACTTAAAAGTTGACTAAAATGAGTCCTGAGATTTATAGAGTTATTTTTATTTTTGAGCGGCACATTAGGGCTTTTTTTTTTAATCTGTTTTCAACTGCGCATCTTCAGAATGAGGAGATGGAAGAATGGATGTCACCACCGGTTTGTTTTTGTAAATGAAAAATCGTTTTGGACTGGGTAAATATTTTTAAATAATGTAAAATAAGTGTTTTTGTTTTGAGAAATGTGATTGCAGATAAAGATCTCAATCAAATAAATCAATATCTCGATTTTCAATAATATTCGTGCAGTATTTAATGAGTTATTGAAGTTTGAATATTTAGCGATAACAATTACCAGCCACAAAAATTGATTTCAGACGTTAATTAAAACTTAGAATAAGTATTTTATCAAAGTGTTTAATAAAATAAGTTTGTATTTTAAAACTTTGTACAAAATTCTTACACT
This sequence comes from Ryuthela nishihirai, assembly GCA_038380435.1. Lineage (NCBI taxonomy): Eukaryota > Metazoa > Arthropoda > Arachnida > Araneae > Heptathelidae > Ryuthela > Ryuthela nishihirai. The sequence continues at coordinate 38,751,278 of JAWZYU010000034.1, read as the reverse complement.
ATTCTTCAGTTTTGTATAAGTTTCTTAAGATTGGCATTGCTGTTGTTAAATATTCAAACTTCCATAACTCATTAAATACTGAACGAATATTCTCGAAAATTCGAGATATTGATTTATTTGATTGAGATCTTTATCTGCAATCACATTCTTCAAAACAAAAAAAACTTATTTTAGAAGCTTCAACGTTATCTTCCCATAGATATGACATAAGGTTGTTCCTTAATTTATGGGGGCGGGGGTGGCTCAGTCGGTAGCGCGCCAGGCTCGTAATCTGTAGTTTCCAGGTTCGAGTCCCAGCTGGGTCAGCGTTGAGATTTATCTCCGCAAAATTCCCCGCCCTGCCCACGGTCAGTAGGGGACACCGATGGGCTTGCCTGCCCACGGTCAGTAGGGGACACCGATGGGCTTGGAAAGGCCGCCGTCCGTCGGATGGGACGTTAAGCCGTGGCCCCGTGTGCGGGAGAGCCATACCCTGTGCACGTTAAAGAACACGCTGGATGGCCTTGACGGGAGGCAAGATCTGAATCAAATAAAATATTCGTATAAAATATTCGTAAAAATTCGTATGGTAATAATATATACCATCTGTCTCCCAACAGCTGTTCCAGTGGGTCCCCTCCCCCAACCTTCTCTGAGCCTTCGGGGTCCATGTGACCTGGCCATTTAGCCCATGGTGTGCAAAAAAGTGCCGCTCAGAGGTAAAACAACCCAACCCATCCTTAATTTATGGAGACAAATGCAGAATCCTCGTTTTCAAAAGAAATGAAACAGATTATTTTTTTCAAGTTCAGCATCTATCTTGCAGTGGAAATTCGGAGATTACTGAATGACTCTGAAATGCGAATAGTAATATTTATTACTACGAATTACACTTTATTCATTAGTACTTATTTTCACTTTGCAGTCTTAACAAACTTATATATAACGTATGAATAGTGAAAGAATTCTTTACACAAACTTCTAAAACACTTATTTTTTTAAACACTTTGATACAATACTTATTACTAAGTTTTAATTACCGTATTTTAACGTGTATAAGGAACTTTCAAATAATTGATTTTTCATCAAAGTAATTTGTTGATATCTATATTCCTATCCGCGTATAAGAAACCCCCTATTTTTGGGACCCAATTTTTGGCAAAAAGGGGTTCCTTATACACATTAAAATACGGTAACTTCTGAAGTCAATTTTCGTGGCTGGCATTGTTATCGCTAAATATTCAAACTTCCACAACTCATTAAATACTGAACGAATATTATTGAAAATCGAGATATTGATTTATTTGATTCAGATCTTTATCTGCAATCAGGTTCTTCAAAACAAAAAAACTTATTTTAGAAATTATGGATTGGGTTGTTTTACCTCTGAGCGGCACTTTTCTGCACACCATGGGCTAAATGGCCAGGTCACATGGACCCCGAAGGCTCAGAGTAGGTTGGGGGAGGGGACCTATTGGAACAGTTGTTGGGAGACAGATGGTAGTCTCCCGTCAAGGCCATCCAGCGTGTTCTTCAACGTTGGGTTGTTTTACCTCTGAGCGGCACTTTTTTGCACACCATGGGCTAAATGGTAAGGTCACAAGGACCCCGAAGGCTCAGAGAAGGTTGTGGGAGGGGACCCACTGGAACAGCTGTTGGGAGACAGATGATAGCCTCCCGTCAAGGCCATCCAGTGTGTTCTTTAACGTGCACAGGGTATGGCTCTCCCACACACGGGGCCACGGCTTAACGTCCCATCCGACGGACGGCGGCCTTTCCAAGCCCATCGGTGTCCCCTACTGACCGTGGGCAGAGCGGGGAATTTTGCGGAGATAAATCTCAACGCTGACCCAGCTTGGACTCGAACCTGGGAACTACAGATTAGGAGCCTGGCGCTCTACCGACTGAGCCACCCCCGCCCAGAAGTTATGGATCTTTGAGTTAGCTTATCATTCAATTAACAGAGGGATTTTTCTTAATTTATTGAAACCAGTTGTAGTTCGCCCTTGACAAACAATTTTCGTAATAAATTGGTACGGTAAAATAGTCTACCAATTTATTAAGCCGGTAGTCTAATAAATTGGTCATTACTTCTAAATCACACTGTGTATGAAAAACTGTGACTGAAGATAAAATATTTAAATCAAATAAATTTATTCCCGGTTTTTAACATTCCTTCCCGATTTCGAGTTATGGAACCTGGAATACTTAACAGAAATGCCCATTCATAAGAATGAATACAAATCATAAGAAATCATAAGAAAGAATTTGCATACAAATCCATCTCTGTAACTCTACAAATAGCGAGAGAATAGCGTTCGAAATCGAGTTTTAGGTACAGTCGCAAAAAAGTATCCGAACACTATGGTTGATTACAGAATTCAGAAAAAATATCTGGCAGCGATTTTTTTAGAAATTAGTGATCTGGCAATCTTCGTGTCACGTGAAACGAAGGTTTCCAGATCACTAATTTCTAAAAAAAAAATCGTTGCCAGATATTTTTTCTGAATTCTGTAATCAACCATAGTGTTCGGATACTTTTTTGTGCGACTGTAGATGGTCATATTATTTTGATACTAGATCGTGTGGGCCCACTCACAGAAATATTGAGCGTGTGCAGTTACCGTTCACAGCAAACTGGAGCGTGTGCAGTAACTGCACACGCTCCAGTTTGCTGTGAACGGTAACTGGAGCGTGTACAGTTGCTGTACACGCTCCAGATATTTTTCCTGAATTCTGTAATCACGTGACACGAAGGTTGCCAAATCATTAATTTAAAAAAAAAATCGTTGCCAGATATTTTTTCTGAATTCTGTAATCAACCATAGCGTTCGGATACTTTTTTGAGCGACTGTATATTTGATTCAGACCTTCCTCTGCATTCACCAATTCCCGTGCAAAGCTCAGTTTAGAAGTTGCAGTTCTTCAAAGTCGTTTAGCCATTAACAGAACACCAACATTCTCTGAATCCTTTTGTCCGATTTTTGTCTGCCACTTGTATTTGCTTCGTGATCGAATCGGATGCAGAAGACAACGAATCAGAACGGAATTTGAGACATCAAGCGCAACCCTTCTGCAGACATTTCATCGGTGGGGCATTAATCAATAAAGTGCAATCAATTGTGCGTAAATCTCTTTGCCGAGTAAAGAATCCCTAGAAGAGCTTTCTTTTCGGATTTCCTGCTATGCTTTGGAACACTCTTCTTCGGGAAAATTTTGCTTTCAGGATCAATGTACAGTCGCTCAAAAAAGTATCCGAACACTATGGTCGATTACAGAATTCAGAAAAAAATATCTGGAGCGTGTACAGCAACTGTACACGCTCCAGTTACCGTTCACAGCAAACTGGAGCGTGTGCAGTTACTGCACACAGCTCCAGTTTGCTGTGAACAGTAACTGCACACGCTCAATATTTCTGTGAGTGGGCCAACACGATCCAGGTTTTTGTGAGCTCACACGATTCAATGTGCTGCGAACATTAACCGCAACCGCTCCAGTTTGCTGTGAACGGTAACTGCACACGCTCCATATTCATTGCATTATATATTCATACGCATTATATATATTAAAAAAAATCCGAACACTACGGTTGATTACAGAATTCAGAAAAAAAATCTGGCAACGATCTTTTTAGAAATTAGTGATCTGGCAACCTTCGTGGCACGCGACACGAAGGTTGCCAGATCACTAAGATATAACGGGACACACAGACATAACGGGACACTGGAATGTGGCCCGTCCTCAGGTACAGACACTGGGATGTGTCCTCAGGTACAGACACTTGAATATGACCCATCCTCAGGTATAGACACTGGAATGTGGCCTGTCCTCAGGTATAGACACTGGAATGTGGCCTGTCCTCGGGTATAGACAGTGGAATGTGGCCCGTCCTCAGGTACAGACACTGGGATGTGTCCTCAGGTACAGACACTTGAATATGACCCATCCTCAGGTATAGACACTGGAATGTGGCCTGTCCTCAGGTATAGACACTGGAATGTGGCCTGTCCTCGGGTATAGACAGTGGAATGTGGCCCGTCCTCAGGGATAGACAATGGAATGTGGCCCGTCCTCAGGGATAGACAATGGAATGTGGCCCGTCCTCAGGTACAGACACTGGAATGTGTCCTCAGATACAGACACTTGAATATGATCCATCCTCAGGTATAGACACTGGAATGTGGCCTGTCCTCAGGTACAGACACTGGAATGTGGCCCGTCCTCAGGGATAGACAATGGAATGTGTCCTCAGGTACAGACACTTGAATATGACCCATCCTTAGGTATAGACACTGGAATGTGGCCTGTCCTCGGGTATAGACACTGGAATGTGGCCCGTCCTCAGGGATAGATACTGGGATGTGTCCTCAGGTACAGACACTTGAATATGACCCATCCTCAGGTATAGACACTGGAATGTGGCCCGTCCTCAGGGATAGACAATGGAATGTGGCCCGTCCTCAGGTACAGACGCTGGGATGTGTCCTCAGGTACAGACACTTGAATATGACCCATCCTCAGGTATAGACACTGGAATGTGGCCTGTCCTCGGGTATAGACAGTGGAATGTGGCCTGTCCTCGGGTATAGACAGTGGAATGTGGCCCGTCCTCAGGGATAGACAATGGAATGTGGCCCGTCCTCAGGTACAGACGCTGGGATGTGTCCTCAGGTACAGACACTTGAATATGACCCATCCTCAGGTATAGACACTGGAATGTGGCCTGTCCTCGGGTATAGACACTGGAATGTGGCCTGTCCTCGGGTATAGACAGTGGAATGTGGCCCGTCCTCAGGGATAGACAATGGAATGTGGCCCGTCCTCAGGGATAGACAATGGAATGTGGCCCGTCCTCAGGTACAGACACTGGAATGTGTCCTCAGATACAGACACTTGAATATGATCCATCCTCAGGTATAGACACTGGAATGTGGCCTGTCCTCAGGTACAGACACTGGAATGTGGCCCGTCCTCAGGGATAGACAATGGAATGTGTCCTCAGGTACAGACACTTGAATATGACCCATCCTTAGGTATAGACACTGGAATGTGGCCTGTCCTCGGGTATAGACACTGGAATGTGGCCTGTCCTCGGGTATAGACACTGGAATGTGGCCCGTCCTCAGGGATAGATACTGGGATGTGTCCTCAGGTACAGACGCTGGGATGTGTCCTCAGGTACAGACACTTGAATATGACCCATCCTCAGGTATAGACACTGGAATGTGGCCCGTCCTCAGGGATAGACAATGGAATGTGGCCCGTCCTCAGGTACAGACGCTGGGATGTGTCCTCAGGTACAGACGCTGGGATGTGTCCTCAGGTACAGACACTTGAATATGACCCATCTTCAGGTATAGACACTGGAATGTGGCCTGTCCTCGGGTATAGACACTGGAATGTGGCCCGTCCTCAGGGATAGATACTGGGATGTGTCCTCAGTTACAGACACTTGAATATGACCCATCCTCAGGTATAGACACTGGAATGTGGCCCGTCCTCAGGGATAGACAATGGAATGTGGCCCGTCCTCAGGTACAGACGCTGGGATGTGTCCTCAGGTACAGACGCTGGGATGTGTCCTCAGGTACAGACACTTGAATATGACCCATCCTCAGGTCACTGACACTGGGTTATGTCCTCAGGTACAGACACTTGACTATGACCCATCCTTAGGTATAGACACTGGAATATGGCCTGTCCTCTGGTATAGACATTGGAATGTGGCCCGTCCTCAGGGATAGATACTGGGATGTGTCCTCAGGTACAGACACTTGAATATGACCCATCCTCAGGTATAGACACTGGAATGTGGCCTGTCCTCAGGTACAGACACTGGGATGTGGCCCGTCCTCGGATATAGACACTGGAAGGTGGCCCGTCCTCAGGGATTGACAATGGAATGTGGCCCGTCCTCAGGTACAGACACTGGAATGTTGCCCGTCCTCAGGTACAGACACTGGGATGTGTCCTCAGGGACAGACACTTGAATTTGACCCATCCTTAGGTATAGACACTGGAATGTGGCCTGTCCTCGGGTATAGACACTGGAATGTGACCCGTCCTCAGGGATAGACAATGGAATGTGTTCGTCCTCAGGTAGACACTGGGATGTGTCCTCAGGTACAGACACTTGAATATGACCCATCCTCAGGTATAGACACTGGAATGTGGCCTGTCCTCGGGTATAGACACTGGAATGTGGCCCGTCTTCAGGCATAGACACTCGAATTGCTGACCTTTCCTAGTTATAGACATTCGAATGCGAACGCGTCATAGTTAAAAACACTGGAATGCGAGTCATACCAAGTCACAGATATTTTAAAAGCCATCTCTGCTCAGTTACAGACACTGGAATGAATTCTTTGTTCAAGTTATAAGCACTCGAATATGGTCCGTGCTCAGCTATAGATACTCAAATGCTGTCCGAGCTCAGTTATAGACACTCGAATACGACCAGTGTCCGTATATAGACAATCATTTGCTGATAATGCTAGGGGCGGGGGTGGCTCAGTCGGTAGCGCGCCAGGCTCGTAATCTGTAGTTCCCAGGTTCGAGTCCCAGCTAGGTCATCGTTGAGATTTATCTCCGCAAAATTCACCGCCCTGCCCATGGTCAGTAGGGAACACCGAAGGGCTTGGAAAGGCCGCCGTCCGTCGGATGGGACGTTAAGCCGTGGCCCCGTGTGCGGGAGAGCCATACCCTGTGCACGTTAAAGAACACGCTGGATGGCCTTGACGGGAGTCTGGCCATCCATTATTCCATTATCTGTCTCCCGTTCCATTATCTGTCTCCCAACAGCTGTTCCAGCGGGTCCCCTCCCCCAACCTTCTCTGAGCCTTCGGGGTCCTTGTGGCCTGGCCATTTAGCCCATGGTGTGCAAAAAAGTGCCGCTCAGAGGTAAAACAATCCAATCTGATAATGCTAAGTTATAGGCATTCGGATGTTGCGCATGCCTAGTTATAGACACTTGAAAACGTCCCGTACTGAGTTGTAGACACTCAGATTCAGTCGGTGTGTAGTTGTAGACATTCGTACGCAACCCAAATGCGGTAAACGCTCTGATCTAGTTTGATATTGTAAATGAGACCCTTCCTCAGTCTTCTTAAAAACTCACGACGTTCTCTGGGGCGGGGGTGGCTCAGTCGGTAGCGTGCCAGACTCGTAATCTCTAGCTCCCAGGTTCGAGTCCCAGCTGGGTCAGCGTTGAGATTTATCTCCGCAACAATTCCCCGCCCTGCCCACGGTCAGTAGAATACACCGATGGGCTTGGAAGGGGCCGCCGTCCGTCGGATGGGACGTTAAGCCGTAGTCCCGTGTGCGGGAGAGCCATACCCTTTGCACGTTAAAGAACACGCTGGATGACCTTGACGGGAGGCTACCATTTGTCTCCCAACAGCTGTTCAGTGGGTCCCCTCCCCCAACCTTCTCTGAGTCTTCGGGGTCCATGTAACCTGGCCATTTATCCCATGGTGTGCAAAAAAGTGCCGCTCAGAGGTAAAACAATCAAATCCAATATCAATCTCCCCTTATGTTCCTTCGCCAACACGGTCCTGAACCATGGAATCCTTGTGACTTTTCATTGAACTCTTTGTCGAACGAAGCAATGTCTGCGTGGGGTGAATACAGTCCCAAGTACAGTCGGTGAAAAAAGATCCGAACACTGTAGTTGATTACAGAATTCAGAAACAATATCTGGCAAGGATTTTTTTTAGAAATTAGTGATCTGGCAACCTTCGTGTCACGTGATTACAGAATTCAGGAAAAATATCTGGAGCGTGTAGAGCAACTGTACACGCTCCAGTTACCGTTCACAGCTTGCTGTGAACGGTAACTGGAGCGTGTGCAGTTGCGTGTACAGTACCCTCTGTAGTGTAATGAAACCACCGGAAAGGAAATGTCTGTTTGCATTTTTTTTATGTAAAAGAGATGATGGATATTGATCCGCATCAATTCCTCCTCTTTTTTCTCATAGAGGTCACGAGGGTTAAAGGATCCAGAGAAAAGCAGGTGAGTGGAAAATCCGCGAGCCATGCGGAGTGTCTCGCGGGGCTTCCCTCATCATCGAGAGGATTGCATTCTGTCAGATGCAGTCGCAATGTCTTCCAAGATGACTTACAAATTTCTCTTAATGTAAGGAGATTTCTGCGCATGCTTTTGATTTGGTTGAGCTCAAGATGTCTTTCATAGAAGCTATTTTCTGACGTATTTTGGGGCGGGGGTGGCTCAGTCGGTAGCACGCCAGGCTCGTAATCTGTAGTTCCCAGGTTCGAATCCCAGCTGGGTCAGCGTTGAGATTTATCTCCGCAAAAATTCCCCGCCCTGCCCACGGTCAGTAGGGGACACCGCTTAGCTTGGAAAGGCCGCCGTCAGTTAGGATGGGGCGTTAAGCCGTGGCTCCGTGTGGGGGAGAGTTATACCCTGTGCATGTTAAAGAAAACGCTGGATGGCCTTGACGGGAGGCTACCATCTGTCTCCCAACAGCTTGTTCCAGTGGGTCCCCTCCCCCAACCTTCTCTGAGCCTTCGGGGTCCATGTGACCTGGCCATTTACCCCATGGTGTGCAAAAAAGTGCCGCTCAGAGGTAAAACAACCCAACGTTAAAGAACACGCTGGATGGTCTCGACGGGAGGCTACCATCTGTCTCCCAACAGCTGTTCCAGTGGGTCCCCTCCCCCAACCTTCTCTGAGCCTTCGGGGTCCATGTGACCTGGCCATTTAGCCCATGGTGTGCAAAAAAGTGCCGCTCAGAGGTAAAACAACCCAACGTTAAAGAACACGCTGGATGGCCTTGACGGGATGCTAGCATCTGTCTCCCAACAGCTGTTCCAGTGGGTCCCCTCCCTCAACCTTCTCTGAGCCTTCGGGGTCCATGTGACCTGGCCATTTAGCCCATGGTGTGCAAAAAAGTGCCGCTCAGAGGTAAAACAACCCAACGTTAAAGAACACGCTGGATGGCCTTGACGGGAGACTATCATCTGTCTCCCAACAGCTGTTCCAGTGGGTCCCCTCCCCCAACCTCCTCTGAGCCTACGGGGTCCATGTGACCTGGCCATTTAGCCCATGGTGTGCAAAAAAGTGCCGCTCAGAGGTAAAAAACCCAACGTTAAAGAACACGCTGGATGGCCTTGACGGGAGACTACCATCTGTCTCCCAACAGCTGTTCCAGTGGGTCCCCTCCCCCAACCTCCTCTGAGCCTACGGGGTCCATGTGACCTGGCCATTTAGCCCATGGTGTGCAAAAAAGTGCCGCTCAGAGGTAAAACAACCCAACCGAACCTGGGAACTGCAGACTATGAGCCTGTGGCGCTACCACCCCACCTCACATCAACAGCAGTACCCATCAATGAAGATGAATCATAAAACTAAAAATCTTTCAATAGCTGTTCTCAGTCAAATGACAATCATTAAACCTAAAAGATCCCAAACCATTTCACGCTTATATCAGCACCAAATGTTGTGTAAAGCAAGCACAGCTAAAGGATCCCCTAACGGAAACTAGCAAACCCAATCAACTCCTTTCGAAACTTTCCGTTCACTTGGCGTTTTCTACTCTTCCAGAGTGTTAATCGCGTCAGCATCCTGCTTGCCAGGCCAGACTTTCCTCCTGAAGAGAATTCTGAGCATCGTCATCGAATCATTCATTTCCCCAAAGCCTCCAACAACTAACATCGTTTACCAATAAACCGAAAGCTTACTTTACCCGTAACCGTTTGAATTCCTGCCGAAACAGATTCAAGAGTGATTCTGTTTTGGAACTGTTTCGTCTGACAGCGGAAATTGATCTTAATCGTGCAGGAAATACGTCAAATTTAATGGGCGTGTGACAATCCGACGAGAGGGTGGATGTTATATCACGTGCTTAAACAGTTTCCGTAAGACTTGTTAAGGAGAAAGTTTATTTGACTTTCAACCCGTTCTTGACATTCTTTTAGGAGTTGTATAAATTGCGAAGTTTAAAGCGAAAGTTGTTCTGTTTACCACAACATGCATGAGAGACATTGTAAAGTTGCTTTAAGAATTGGTTTGAGGGTATCACGTTTCCTGATGAGTCTTCTAGGCCGTTGCGAGAGAAATATTTGAAATAACGTGAATGTAATTAACTTGAAAACTCTTGGTACTGTTTCGCTTTTCAGGCATAAACTTTCATCCGAAGATGGTGTTACTTTATATTTGTGAGGAGCGGGGGTGGCTCAGTCGGTAATGCGCCAGGCTCGTAATCTGCAGTTACCAGGTTCGAGTCCCAACTTGGCCAGCATTGAGATTTATCTCCGCAAAATTCCCCGCCCTGCCCACGGTCAGTAGGGGACACTGATGGGCTTGGAAAGGCAGCCGTCCGTCGGATGGAACGTTAAGCCGTGGCCCCGTGTGCGGGAGAGACATACCCTTGCACGTTAAAGAACACGCTGGATGGCCTTGACGGGAGGCTACCATCTGTCTCCCAACATCTGTTCCAGTGGGTCCCCTCTCCCAACCTTCTCTGAGACATCGGGGTCCATGTGACCTGGTCATTTAGCCCATGGTGTGCAAAAAAAGTGCCGCTCAGAGGTAAAACAACCCAAGGGTATTACGTTTCCTGATGAGTCTTCTAGGCCGTGGCGAGAGAAATATTTGAAATAACGTGAATGTAATTAACTTGAAAGCTCTTGGTACTGTTTCGCTTTTCAGGTATAAACTTTCATCCGGAAATGGTGTTACTTTATATTTGTGAGGAGCTGGGGTGGCTCAGTCTGTAGCGCGCCAGGCTCGTAATCTGCAGTTACCAGGTGCGAGTCCCAGCTTGGCCAGCATTGAGATTTATCTCCGCAAAACCAACCTTGTTTCTGATATTCATAAATGATCTATGTAAATTAAAAATAAATAGCTATATTAACACTTTTGCAGATGACACATCATTAACTTTATGTGCTGATTCTCTGGAAAATCTCCTTTATAACATGAACACTGATCTAAAATGTGTGATGAAATGGTTGGATTTAAATGGATTACATTTAAATACGAAAAAGACTAAGTATATTCTATTTAACCTAAAAAAGAAATCATACAATCCAAATTTGATTAAATTAAAATTGCATACATTTTCATGCAATAATTACTCAGCTTGTTGCTGTGAAGAAATTGATCAGGTTCAAAGTCTACTCTACCTAGGCGTTTATATTGATAGCTCCCTAAGTTGGAGGGGGCGGGGGTGGCTCAGTCGGTAGCGCGCCAGGCTCGTAATCTGTAGTTCCCAGGTTCGAGTCCCAGCTGGGTCAGCGTTGAGATTTATCTCCGCAAAATTCCCCGCCCTGCCCACGGTCAGTAGGGGACACCGATGGGCTTGGAAAGGCCGCCGTCCGTCGGATGGGACGTTAAGCCGTGGCCCCTTGTGCGGGAGAGTCATACCCTGTGCACGTTAAAGAACACGCTGGATGGCCTTGACGGGAGGCTACCATCTGTCTCCCAACAGCTGTTCCAGTGGTCCCCTCCCCCAACCTTCTCTGAGCCTTCGGGGTCCTTGTGACCTGACCATTTAGCCCATGGTGTGCAAAAAAGTGCCGCTCAGAGGTAAAACAACCCAACCCAACCCTAAGTTGGAAAATGCATATTGGAAAACTAACAAACACACACTTAGACAGATGCTATATAAATTTCATTATTTAAAAAAAAAAAATCCTCAGTAATAAAATGTTAATAATGTTATACAAATCTTGGGTCCAGTAGCAGACTGGACATACAGTATGGTATTACAAGTTGGGGAGGAACATACATTTCATCATTAAGGAGTCTAATCTCAATGCAAAATAAATTTATATTCCAAATTTTACCAAATAAATATAAAACTGTTGCCATTTTTTGTAAGTATACCATTCCAGGTGTATTTCCACTGAGACATTTATTTGTTTATAGAACATTAAATTACTTCTTTAAAAACAATAATGCAGTGCTGCATTATACAAATTATTCTATGCGAGATGATGGGATAAGGTTTCTGTTACCACTTGCAAATAAAGAAATTATGCACAAACACTTTGATTATTTGGCCCCTAAAATTTTTAATTCTTTACCGATTATAATTCGAAATGAAACTAATTCTATCCATTTCAGATCTCTCACTGATAATTATCTAATGACCATTACTAATGCTGACAGCCTGTTTTCAGTGTTAAAGTAAAAAAAAACTAATTCGTTTTTAAAAATTCTGTATTGTTTTTGTATATATATATATTTTTTCTTTATGTAAAGTTGAGTGTCAGTGTTGCCAAAATTATGTTTTTAAATAATTTGTAAATTAACCTACATGAGCTTAGATGCTTTTGGGTTAATAAGAGTATTACAAATATCTGTTGTTTGTAACCTTATTATTATAATAAAACTGAACTGAACAAAATTCCCCGCCCTGCTCACGGTCAGTAGGGGACACCGATGGGCTTGGAAAGGCCGCCGTCCGTCGGATGGAACATTAAGCCGTGGCTCGGTGTGCGGGAGAGCCATACCCTGTGCACGTTAAAGAACAAGCTGGATGGCCTTGACGGGAGGCTACCGTCTGTCTCCTAACAGCTGTTCCAGTGGGTCCACCTCCCCCAACCATCTCTGAGCCTTCGGGGTCCTTGTGACCTGGCCGTTTAACCCATGGTGTGCAAAAAAAATAACGCTCAGAGGTAAAACAACCCAACCCTTTATATTTGTTTATGGTGATATATTTTGATTTTCGGATGAAACTTTTACCAGAATAACCTCTCAATGGGCACGAGGCTCTTAATTTGCAGCTCCCAGGTTCGAGTCCCAGCTGGGCCAGCGTTGAGATTTATCTCCGCAAAACTCCGCACCCTACTCTGGTTTAGTAGGGGACAGCGATGGACTTGGAAAGGTCACCGTCCGTCCGATGTGACGTTAAGCTGTGGCTCCGTGTGTGGAAGAACCATACCCTGTGCACGTTAAAATGACAGGAAGCTACCATCTGTCTCCCAACAGCTGTCCATTGGGTAGCCTCCCCCCAATCTTCTCTAAGACTTCAAGGTCCTCGTGACCTGCCATTTAGCCCATTGTGTGCGAAGAAGGGTTGTTTGACCTCTGAGCGGCACTTTTTTGCACACCATGGGCTAAATGGCCAGGTCACATGGACCCCAAAGGCTCAGAGAAGGTTGGGGGAGGGGACCCACTGGAACAGCTGTTGGGAGACAGATGGTAGTCTCCTGTCAAGGCCATCCAGCGTGTTCTTTAACGTGCACAGGGTATGGCTCTCTCCCGCACACGGGGCCACGGCTTAACGTCCCATCCGACGGACGGCGGCCTTTCCAAGCCCATCGGTGTCCCCTACTGACCGTGGGCAGGGCGGGGAATTTTGCGGAGATAAATCTCAACGCTGACCCAGCTGAGACTCGAACCTGGGAACTACAGATTACGAGCCTGGCGCGCTACCGACTGAGCCACCCCCGCCCCATGTGTGCGAAGAAAGTGCCATTCAGAGGTGAAGCAACCCAACCCACAATACATTTTTTATTTTTACCATAAAAGGGGTAATAAACTATTTTCCATCTAAACTAGTGTAACAACGTACTTTTGCAGTGTAGAAAGTTTGGGCTATTTTACCTCTCCTAGCGGGGGCGGGGGTGGCTCAGTCGGTAGCGCGCCAGGCTCGTAATCTGTAGTTCCCAGGTTCGAGTCCCAGCTGGGTCAGCGTTGAGATTTATCTCCGCAAAATTCCCCGCCCTGCCCACGGTCAGTAGGGGACATCGATGGGCTTGGAAAGCTCGCCGTCCGTCGGATGGGACGTTGAAGCCGTCTCCCGGTGTGCGGGAGAGCCCTACCCTGTGCACGTTAAAGAACACGCTGGATGGCCTTGACGGGAGGCTACCGTCTGTCTCCTAACAACTGTTCCAGTGGGTCCCCTCCCCCAACATTCTCTGAGCCTTCGGGGTCCATGTGACCTGGCCATTTACCCCATGGTGTGCAAAAAAAGTGCCGTTCAGAGGTAAAACAACCCAACCCAACCTCTCCTAGCGGCACTTTATTTGCGCAAAATGGATAAGTCACAAGGACCCCAAAAGCTCACAGAAGGTTGGGAGCAATGGAACCCACTGGAGAACTGTTAGAAGACAGATATCTTTCCGTAAGCCATCCGGTGTGTTCTTTAAATTACAGAGGGTGTAAGCTCTCCAGCACAAGTGGTCAGCACAGGTGTTTTTTTTTCTCCAGCACAGGTGGTTTTTTTCTCCAGCACAAGTGGTCATCCGACGGACGGTGGTCTTCCCAAATCCATCGATGTCTCCTACTGACTGAAGTTTGGGGTTTAGCGGAGATAAATCTCGAACCTGGGAACTGCAGATTACGAGCCTGGCGCGCTACCGACTGAGACAACCCCTCCCTCTGCAAGGGAGTGTTCAGAATACATGATACAGTTTTTACTGGGGAATATTCTTATATGAATAGACCAGCAAATGCCAGCGATGGTACCTTTAAGGTCGAAGATCAAATATTATTCAAGCAATGGTGGAAGGCTAAAAATTAGTTGGGTTGTTTTACCTCTGAGCGGCACTTTTTTGCACACCATGGGCTAAATGGCCAGGTCACATGGACCCCGAAGGCTCAGAGGAGGTTGGGGGAGTGGACCCACTGGAACAGCTGTTGGGAGACAGATGGTAGCATCCCGTCAAGGCCAGCCAGCGTGTTCTTTAACGTTGGGTTGTTTTACCTCTGAGCGGCACTTTTTTTGCACACAATGGGGGTAAATGGCCATGTCACATGGACCCCGAAGTCTCAGAGAAAGTTGGAAGAGGGGACCCACTGGAACAGTTGTTGGGAGACAGATGGTAGTTTCCCGTCAAGGCCATCCAGCGTGTTCTTTAACGCTGGGTTGTTTTACCTCTGAGCGGCACTTTTTTGCACACCATGGGCTAAATGGCTAGGTCACATGGACCCCGAAGGCTCAGAGAAGGTTGGGGGAGTGGACCCACTGGAACAGCTGTTGGGAGACAGATGGTAGCCTCCCGTCAAGGCCATCCAGCGTGTTCTTTAACGTTGGGTTGTTTTACCTCTGAGCGGCACTTTTTTTGCACACAATGGGGTAAATGGCCAGGTCACATGGACCCCGAAATCTCAGAGAAAGTTGGGAGAGGGGACCCACTGGAACAGCTGTTGGGAGACAGATGGTAGCTTCCCGTCAAGGCCATCCAGCGTGTTCTTTAACGTGCACAGGGTATGGCTCTCCCGTACACGGGGACACGGTTTAACGTCCAATCCGACGGACGGCGGCTTTTCCAAGCCCATCGGTGTCCCCTACTGAACGTGGGCAGGGCGGAGAATTTTGCGGAGATAAATCTCAACGCTGACCCAGCTGGGATTCGAACCTGGGAACTGCAGATTACGGCTAAAAATTAGTGAATAGAGATATTTTAGATGGTAGAACACGGAAATAAGAGGAAGTTTCACATCCGGTATCGCATTTAAAGTGAAATAATGGTCGAAGCGACGGTCTAGGGTTCCAGAGGTGTTGAAAGGACAGTTGGATTTCGAGCACCTAAAACATTTCGAAAACTAATTCTACCCATCTGAATTTTCTGGAACCCATCATCAACTTTCATCGCTACTTATTTTCGGGAAGCAAAAGTTTTATATCCGATATTTTGTGCCATTCGTTTCTGTCACTTTCTTCATTTTTGAGTTTCTATTTTTACCTTCCCGGTGATGGATTTTTTTCCTCTGAATTATCGCTTTTCAGAGCGAGCTCTGTTTTTTTTTTTTTCCCCTTCCCTTTTCCCATCTTTTTAGAGTCAGCAATCCCAAGAGATTGAACTACTCCCTTAGTTTCGCTTTTGCCGGCAGTTTCCCACTCATTTCTCTTTCGGTCTTTCCTCTAGAGTCCGAATTCTGAGCGACAGCTGATTTCTCCTTCGATCTCGTTTCTATCTCTAGAAGTTTCTCCATTCAGACTCTTTCTGAGCATCGATGCTTTTCTTCTTTGAAAAAGATCTTCCTGAAATTCCGTTAATGTTTCCGTTTTGATGTTAGAGATATTTTTTTTTTGTATATAATATCTATGAGCGTCTGTAGGATTATTTTTTTGAGGGATTGGGTTGGGTTGTTTCACCCTCTGAGAGGCACTTTTGTGTACACAATGGGCTAAATGACCAGGTCACAAGGGTTGAGTTGAGTTGTTTTACCTCTGAGCGGCACTTTTTTGCACACCATGGGCTAAATGGCCAGATCACAAGGACCCCGAAGGCCCAGAGAAGGTTGGGGGAGGGGACCCACTGGAACAGCTGTTGGGAGACAGATGGTAGCCTCCCGTCAAGGCCATCCAGCGTGTTCTTTAACGTGCACAGGGTATGTCTCTCCCGCACACGGGGCCACGGCTTAACGTCCCATCCGACGGACGGCGGCCTTTCCAAGCCCATCGGTGTCCCCTACTGACCGTGGGCAGGGCGGGGAATTTTGCGGAGATAAATCTCAACGCTGACCCAGCTGGGACTCGAACCTGGGAACTACAGATTACGAGCCTGGCGCGCGACCGACTGAGCCAACCCCGCCCCCCAGGTCACAAGGACCCCGAGGGCTCAGAGAAGGTTGGGTGAGGGGACCCACTGGAACAGTTGTTGGAAAACAGATGGTAGTCTCCTAACGAAGCCTTCCATCGTGTTCTTTAACGTGCACAGGGTATGGCTGTCCTGTACACGGGTCATAGGGTTAACGTTTCCATCGGCAGGATCGCAATCTTCCATTTCTCAGGTTCGAGTCCCACCCGAACCAGTATCGAAATTTATCTTCACAAAACTCCCTGTCATCGGTCAGTAGGGGACACCGATGGGTTTGGAAAGACCTCCGCCCGTCGGATGGGACGTTAAGCCGTGGTCCAGTGTGCGGGAGGGCCATACCCTGTGCACGTTAAAGAACACGCTGGATAGCCTTGACGGGAGCTACGATCTGTCTCCCAACAGCTGTTCCAGTGGGTCCCCCTCCCCCAACCTTCTCTGAGCCTTCGGGGTCCATGTGACCTGGCCATTTAGCCCATTGTGTGCAAAAAAGTGCCGCTCAGAGGTAAAACAACCCAACGTTAAAGAACACGCTGGATGGCCTTGACGGGAGGCTACCACCTGTCTCCCAACAGCTGTTCCAGTGAATCCCCTCCCACAACCTTCTCTGAGCCTTCGGGGTCCTTGTGACCTGGCCATTTAGCCCATGATGTGCAAAAAAGTGCCGCTAAGAGGTAAAACAACCCAACGTTAAAGAACACGCTGGATGGCCTTGACGGGAGGCTACCATCTGTCTCCCAATAGCTGTTCCAGTGGATCCCCTCCCCCAACCTTCTCTGAGCCTTCGGGGTCCTTGTGACCTGGCCATTTAGCCCATGGTGTGCAAAAAAGTGCCGCTCAGAGGTAAAACAACCCAACGTTAAAGAACACGCTGGATGGCCTTGACGGGAAGCTACCATCTGTCTCCCAACAGCTGTTCCAGTGGATCCCCTCCCCCAACCTTCTCGGAGCCTTCGGGGTCCTTGTGACCTGTCCATTTACCCCATTGTGTTCAAGAAAGTGCCGCTCAGAGGTAAAACAACCTCTGCAAGGACATCAGTCTCTCTTGTACATGGATTCACGGCTTGACGTCCCATTCGATGGACGGCAGCCTTTTCAACCCCTTCCGGACTACTTTTATATTGCGTAGTAACTTTATTTCCCTCCCATTCATTCGATGATCTTATTGAGCGCATGAATCGACGCTATCAGACCACAGTGCCAGAGGACTCTCATCCTCTATTGAGCATACATTTTGCATTCAACTCCTCTTCACTCTATTTTGTTTCTAGTAAAAGGAAGTTTCTAATAAGTTTTAAACTCGAACCTTGGTTCAATTTTAGGCTTTCCTTCATTCGCTTATATTTCATGATGAACATAAATGATTCTGGCCCAAATTTTCTTTACTTCTCCCAACATTATCTCTGCATCTTTCTACAGAATTTGATCGAATTTCTCCAAACAGATTTCCAGATACACGCATTTTATCGATCGGCGCTTTTGACGAGAAGAGTGCAATAATAGCCTGCTCTGTTAAGATCGATTGTGGCGCTGTTGCTAAGATGGGGGAGTTGGGTTCAGTTGTTCTACCGCTGAGCGGCACTTTTTTGCACACCATGGGCTAAATGGCCAGATCACAAGGACACCGAATGCTCAGAGAAGGTTGGGAGGGGAACCCACTGGAATAGCTGTTGGGAGACAGATGGTAGCCTCCCGTCAAGTACATCCAGCGTGTTCTTTAACGTTGGGTTGTTTTACCTCTGAGCGGCACTTTTTTGCACACCATGGGCTAAATGGCCAGATCACAAGGACCCCGAATGGTCGGAGAAGTTTGGGAGAGGGGATCCACTGGAATAGCTGTTGGGAGACAGATGGTAGCTTCCCGTCAAGTACATCCAGCGTGTTTTTCAACGTGCACAGGTATGGCTCTCCCGCATACGGGGCCACGGCTTAACATCCCATCCGACGGACGGCGGCCTTTCCAAGCCCATCGGTGTCCCCTACTGACCGTGGGCAGGGCGGGGAATTTTTGCGGAGATAAATCTCAACGCTGACCCAGCTGGGACTCGAACCTGGGAACTGCAGATTACGAGCCTGGCGCGCTACCGACTGAGCCACCCCCGCCCCTCTTTTGACGAGCAGAGTGTAATAATAGCCTGCTCTGTTAAGATCGATTGTGGCGCTGTTGCTAAGATGGGGCAGTTGGGTTCAGTTGTTCTACCGCTGAGAGGAATTTCTTTCACACAATGGGTTAAATGGCAAGGTCACAAGGTCCTCGAAGGCTCAGAGAAGGATGAAGGAAAGGGGCCCACTGGACAGCTGTTGGGAGACAGATGGTATCCTCCCATCAAGGGGGCGGGGGTGGCTCAGTCGGTAGCGCGCCAGGCTCGTAATCTGTAGTTCCCTGGTTCCAGTCCCAGCTGGGTCAGCGTTGAGATTTATCTCCGCAAAACTCTTCGCCCTGCCCACGGTCAGTAGGGGACACCGATGGACTTGGAAAGGCCGCCGTCCGTCGGATGGGACGTTAAGCCCTGGCCCCGTGTGCGGGAGAGACATACCCTGTGCACATTAAAGAACAATCTGGATGGCCTTGACGAGAGGCTACCATCTGTCTCCCAACACAGCTGTTGGGAGACAGATGGGGACAGCTTTCCAGTGGGTCCCCTCCCCCAACCTTCTCTGAGCCTTCGGGGTCCATGTGACCTGCCATTTAGCACATGGTGTACAAAAAAGTGCCGCTCAGAGGTAAAACAACCCAACCCAACCCTCCATCTAGCATATACTTTATTAACGCGCACAGGGGTTGGCTCTCATGCACAAGGGGATGGCTCTCCTGCACAAGGGGATGACCTTGTGCAGGACCTCTCCACAAAGGGATGGCTCTCTTGCACAAAGGGATGGCTCTCCTGCACAAGGGGATGTCTCTCCTGCACAAGGGGATGGCTCTCCTACACAAGGGGATGGCTCTCCTGTACAAGAGGATGGCTCTCCTGCACAAGGGGATGGCTCTCCTGCACAAGGGGATGGCTCTCTTGCACAAGGGATAGCTCTCCTGCACAAAGGGATGGCTCTCCTGCACAAGGGGATGGCTCTCCTGCGCAAAGGGATGGCTCTCCTGCACAAGGGGATGGCTTTCATACACAAGGGGATGGCTCTCCTACATAAGGGGATGGCTCTCCTGTACAAGGGGATGGCTCTCTTGCACAAGGGGATAGCTCTCCTGCACAAAGGGATGGCTCTCTTGCACAAGGGGATGGCTCTCCTGTACAAGGGGATGGCTCTCTTGCACAAGGGGATAGCTCTCCTGCACAAAGGGATGGCTCTCTTGCACAAGGGGATGGCTCTCCTGTACAAGGGGATGGCTCTCTTGCACAAGGGGATAGCTCTCCTGCACAAAGGGATGGCTCTCTTGCACAAGGGGATGGCTCTCCTGCACAAGGGGCTGCAGCTTTGCGTCCCACACGAAGAACAGCATCCTTTCCAAGCCCATTGATGTCCCCTACTGACTGAGGGCAAGGTCGAGAGTTTTCAGGAGATAAATCTCAGTGCTGGCATAAGTGGGACTCGAACCTGGGAACTGCAGATCACGAGCCTGATGCCCTACCGACTGAGGCACCCCTAAGATGGGGAAGAAACTCCTACTAAGAAATGCAAACAGAAACGCTTCACTTCATTCTCTTGCTGCCTTTTCAACGCTTTTCGATTCCTGAACGATTTCCTAATTACTTTGACTGCTCTCAAATCTGATATACGGATTTTGCTCTTATGACTTCATATACCTAAAATTGAACCGAGGTTCGAGTTTAAAACTTATTTCAGTTTCTTCATTGTTATACATTTACTAGAAATGTATCCTAGAAATCACCTCTTCCTTTCTAGACCGTCACTCCGACCCCTATTTGACCTTAAAAGCGACAGCGGATCTGAAAATCCTTCTTAGTTTTGGTTCCACTTTACAAAATAGACCTATTCACCAATTTTTACCTCTCCAGCACAGATATATCAAAAGACCCATCGCATCCAAAATTCGACATAATTTCTGAGATCTATGACTCGAAATAGCCCTAGGAACCAATTTTTAACCCCTTAACACTGGTAGATCTACATTTGATTTTTGACCTCATAGGACCTTCTAGATCCGAAATTTCGCAACATTTTCGACATCTACGACCCAAAATACCGAGAGGAACCAACGTTTAGCTCTCTAGCACTGATAAATCTAAATTTGCCCTTAATCCTGGGCTTCCATCTGTCTCCTAACATCTGTCCAATGGATCCCCATCACCAACTTTCTCTGAGCCCTTGTGACCTGCCATATATGCAAAAAAAGAAAGGTTGAAGTTCAGAGGTAAAACAATCCAACCCTGATGTTCCTAAGTTCTGCTCTTCACTATGCAGGAGTTGATATATTCTCAGACAAATCCAACTTGCCCTTAGACGCTAATAACTTAAACCAACGAGTTTGGAGTTTTCTAACCGTCACTCCGTAAGCAAGGGAGTCATGTCCTATGCAGGTTAAACAATCATGCTGGATGACTTTAACGAGTTTCTCCTGCCGACTGTCCACTGGATTTTCTGTCTCCTTCAGACTGTTCACTGGATCCTCTGTGTCCTTCAGACTGTCCACTGGATCCTCTCTCTCTTTCAAACTGTCCACTGCATCCTCTCTCTCCTTCAGACTGTCCACTGGATCCTCTCTCTCTTTCAAACTGTCCACTGCATCCTCTCTCTCTTTCAAACTTTTCACTGGATCCTCTCTCTTTTTCAAATTATCCACTGGATCCTCTCTCTCTTTCAAACTTTTCACTGGATCCTCTATCTCTTTCAAACTGTCCACTGGATCGTCTTTCTATTTCAAACTTTTCACTGGATCCTCTTTCTCTTTCAAACTGTCCACTGCATCCTCACTCTCTTTCAAACTTTTCACTGGATCCTCTCTCTCTTTCAAACTGTCCACTGGATCCTCTCTCTCTTTCAAAATTTTCACTGGATCCTCTCTCTCTTTCAAACTGTCCACTGCATCCTCTCTCTCTTTCAAACTTTTCACTGGATCCTCTCTCTTTTTCAAATTATCCACTGGATCCTCTCTCTCTTTCAAACTTTTCACTGGATCCTCTATCTCTTTCAAACTGTCCACTGGATCGTCTCTCTATTTCAAACTTTTCACTGGATCCTCTTTCTCTTTCAAACTGTCCACTGCATCCTCACTCTCTTTCAAACTTTTCACTGGATCCTCTCTCTCTTTCAAACTGTCCACTGGATCCTCTCTCTCTTTCAAAAATTTCACTGGATCCTCTGTCTCTTTCAAGCTGTCCACTGGATCCTCTCTCTCTCTTTCAAACTTTTCACTGGATCCTCTCTCTTTTTCAAATTATCCACTGGATCCTCTCTCTCTTTCAAACTTTTCACTGGATCCTCTATCTCTTTCAAACTGTCCACTGGATCGTCTCTCTATTTCAAACTTTTCACTGGATCCTCTCTCTCTTTCAAACTGTCCACTGCATCCTCACTCTCTTTCAAACTTTTCACTGGATCCTCTCTCTCTTTCAAACTGTCCACTGGATCCTCTCTCTTTCAAAAATTTCACTGGATCCTCTGTCTCTTTCAAGCTGTCCACTGGATCCTCTCTCTCTTTCAAACTTTTCACTGGATCCTCTCTCTTTTTCAAATTATCCACTGGATCCTCTCTCTCTTTCAAACTTTTCACTGGATCCTCTCTCTCTTTCAAACTGTCCACTGGATCCTCTCTCTCTTTCAAACTGTCCACTGGATTCTCTCTCTCTTTCAAACTGTCTACTGGATCCTCTGTCATTATCCAGTTTAAAAGCTCTTGAGGTGTTTGCAATTTAACCGCTTAGCCCATTGTTTACACAAAAGGCAAAACAACCGACTTTTTTTCTTCAAACAATTTGAATCATACTGTAAATATCTTTATGTAGCAAATGAATCGCAATTGAATTTCTCTTACCTCGAAGTGCTATTTAATTCTTCCGTCAACAAAAAACACCACGCGAAGCGATCGTTTCAGAAGTGGATCGTCGGATCATTGGCCAAAACAAAAAATCTTCACGTTCTGAGCATCACTCTCGGTCCCTGATCAATCTCCGCATCTTTTGGCGCCGGAGATAAGCAGTCAGCTGGAACAAGATAAGGACCAATATACTTGAGCCTTTCAGGTTGCGCCCCCGCCAATCCTTGCGGCGCTCACTTACTGCTTCTAATGGCACTTCCTCTTTATGTTGCAGACATTTCCGATGCCGTTGCTCTCGGTGCTTCCTGCGATCACTGTTGAGGGAATGAGCACGACACTGTGAAATGATGCTCAGCTTCTTTCATTCCAGAACATATTGTTTACGCTTTCATACTCTGGGATTATCTCTCCATCTCTGTCAACTGTTGCATGTTCACTAAGGTTTAGTCGGGTTCTTTTATCTCTGAATGGCACTTTTTTGTACACAATGGGCTAAATGGCCTGGTCACAAGGACCCCAAGGACTCAGAGAAGGTTGGGGGAGGGGACCCACTGGAACAGCTGTTGGGAGACAGATGGTAGCCTCCCGTCAAGGCCATCCAGCGTGTTCTTTACCGTGCACAGGGCATGGCTCTCCCGCACACGGCTTAACGTCCCATCCGACGGACGACGGTCCAAGCCCATCGATGTTCCCTACTGACCGTGGGCAGGGCGGGGAGTTTTGCGGAGATAAATCTCAACGCTGACCCAGCTGGGACTCGAACCTGGGAACTACAGATTACGAGCCTGGCGCGCTACCGACTGAGCCACCCCCGCCCCTATGTCTGAACGGCATTATTTGTACACAATGGGCTAAATGGCCTGGTCACAAGGACCCCAAGGACTCAGAGAAGGTTGGGGCAGGGGACCCACTGGAACAGCTGTTGGGAGACAGATGGTAACCTCCCGTCAAGGCAATCCAGCGTGTTCTTTAACGTGCACAGGGCATGGCTCTCCCACACACGGCTTAACGTCCCATCCGACGGATGATGGTCCAAACCCATCGATGTTCCCTACTGACCGTGGGCAGGGCGGGGAGTTTTGCGGAGGTAAATCTCAACGCTGACCCAGCTGGGACTCGAACCTGGGAACTACAGATTACGAGCCTGGCGCGCTACCGACTGAGCCACCCCCGACCCTATGTCTGAACGACACTTTTTTGTACACAATGGGCTAAATGGCCTGGTCACAAGGACCTCAAGGACTCAGAGAAGGTTGGGGGAGGGGACCCACTGAAACAGCTGTTGGGAGACAGATGGTAGCCTCCCGTCAAGGCAATCCAGCGTGTTCTTTAACGTGCACAGGGCATGGCTCTCCTGCACACGGCTTAACGTCCCATCCGACGGACGACGGTCCAAGCCCATCGATGTTCCCTACTGACCGTGGGCAGGGCGGGAAAATTTTGCGGAGATAAATCTCAACGCTGACCCAGCTGGGACTCGAACCTGGGAACTACAGATTACGAGCCTGGCGCGCTACCGACTGAGCCATCCCCGCCCCTATGTCTGAACGGCATTTTTTGTACACAATGGGCTAAATAGCCTGGTCACAAGGACCCCAAGGGCTCAGAGAAGGCTGGAAGAAGGGACCACCGGATAGATGTTAGGAAAAATATTTTATAGCCTCTAGTCAAGATCATCCAGCGTGTTCTTTAACGTGCATAGGATATCATTCTTCCCCCCATACGGAGCAACGCTTTAACATCCCATCCGACGGACGGCGACCTTTCCAAGCCCAACGGTGTCTCCTGCTACTCGAGAGCAAGTTGAGAGGTTTGCGGAGATATATCTCAACACTGACCAAGCTGAGATTCGAACCTGGGAACTGCAGATTACAAGTCTAGTGTGGTACCGACTGAGTGACCCCCTTCCCACAAGTTGGGTTGGAACCCACTGGACAGTTGTTGGGAAAAGGAATACCCCTGACAATACCATCGGTTTATTTGAAACGAGCCAAAGAAATCCCAAAATTTTAAAAACCAACAAAATAAATTTTCGTTCCAAATTCACAACAATCGTCTGAAGCACTTTTATACCGGAAGAGATTACCACCGAATTTCGCATCAGGATTTCCAAATGCGGTCATAAACGCTCAGATAGGTGGAAGTAGTGATTCCAATACACTCTTGCGGTCGTTATTGGATTTGTTGCTCACACGGGATGGTCGCCTGGAGAACCACCAGGCCATGATCGGCTCGATAAGGAGGAGACAGGAGCGCCACTGCAGCGAGGTGGCCGTTTGCCTTTATGTGATTGTTTACGAATGCATTAAACGTTAAGAAAAGTGGAAAAGCTCACTATTCTTTAGGATATGGCTACACAGGAAGTAGTTTAGCGTTATGAACATTTCAAAATATTCTGGCGTCTTAAAACAAAACCATTATCTACCAGCACATCTCTAGTTTTCAGTGAGACCACCTACTTTGCTAGTAATGTTCTTTGTTTTAAGAAACCCAGAAAGTGTTGAAAATCTAGCCACATGTTCCATTTACTGTGAGGCCCTTTCCATTGCTCGTAATGGTTTCGTTTAAAAAAAAACAGAAGTTTAAAAAATAAAGCCCCAGGTTCCAGTTTGCTGTGAGGCCACTTTCATTGCTGGTAATGATCTCGTCTTAGTACATGGGGCGGGGGTGGCTCAGTCGGTAGCGCGCCAGGCTCGTAATCTGTAGTTCCCAGCTGGGTCAGCGTTGAGATTTATCTCCGAAAAATTCCCCGCCCTGCCCACGGTCAGTAGGGGACACCTATGGGCTTGGAAAGGTCGCCGTCCGTCGGATGGGACATTAAGCCGTGGCCCCGTGTGCGGGAGAGCCATACCCTGTGCACGTTAAAGAACACGCTGGATGGCCTTGACGGGAGGCTACCATCTGTCTCCCAACAGCTGTTCCAGTGGGTCCCCTCCCCCAACCTTCTCTGAGCCTTCGGGGTCCATGTGACCTGGCCATTTAGCCCATAGTGTGCAAAAAAGTGCCGCTCAGAGGTAAAACAACCCAACGTTAAAGAAGACGCTGGATGTACTTGACGGGAGATCTGTCTCCCAACAGCTATTCCAGTGGGTTCCCTCTCCCAAACTTCTCCGAGCATTCGGGTCCTTGTGATCTGGCCATTTAGCCCATGGTGTGCAAAAAAATGCCGCTCAGAGGTAAAACAACCCAACGTTAAAGAACACGCTGGATGGCCTTGACGGGAGGCTACCATCTGTCTCCCAACAGCTGTTCCAGTGGGTCCCCTCCCCCAACCTTCTCTGAGCCTTCGGGGTCCATGTGACCTGGCCATTTAGCCCATGGTGTGCAAAAAAGTGCCGCTCAGAGTTAAAACAACCCAACAACAACGTCTTAGTACACCAGAAACTTTGGTTACTACTCAAGCCGCAGTTTGCTGCGAGGCCACTTCCACTGCTGATAATGGTTTTAAGAATGGAAAAATTTCAAAGCTTAGAAAATTTGTAAATGTAGCCCCAGGTTCCAATTTGTTGTGAGGCCACTTCCATTGCTGGTAATAGTACTGATTTAAGACGCCGGAAAGTACATTATTGCTAACAGCGCTGAATCGCTGAGACCGTTTTTTGTGTGGTCATGCCTTTATCCCTGACGAATCGAGAGCAAAGCAGACAGCTGAAATCTCTCGTGGGATGGCGGTGACCTCGTTTCGAAATCCACGCGCAAATCCTGTTTGCAGCTTCGTAAGATATATATAGAACACGTGACAGAAGTGGAAAGGACACAGAACAAAAAAGAACAAAAAAAAAACCCAGAAATTATTTTGTCCCTCTGTTTTATCTCTGAAAAATTCAATTCCGTGATTTGTTTACCTGTTTGCCATTTCTTCTTCTGCTAATACGGTCTGTGTTTGACTCAAAAATAGACATTTCTATTGATTTTCAAAGACCACAGTTAGCTAAGTTGCCATCATATCACTGTAATATTGTTTGACCACCATGTTTTTAATATCTAAACATGAGTGATTACTTATTATGGGGATGTATTTTATGAAGAATGTTTGTAAACAATTCCCATGCAGAATTTTGTAGTTTCACACACCTGAGCGCCAGCTCACAAGGACCCCCAAATTTCAGAAATGATCTGTAAGTTATTATTAGGAGATATATGGACTCCCATCAAGGCCATCCAGCGTGTTCTTTAACTTGCAGAGGGTATGGCTCTGCTGAACACGGGGCAATGGCTTAACATTTCCACAGAGGGACGACAGCTTTTCTAAGCCCATCGGTGTCCCCTTTTTCACTGAGTACAGGTTGGAGCTTAGCAGAGATAAATATCCATACGAGTACAATTGAGGCACAAACCAGGTAGTTAGCAGAGATCAATATTCATGCAAACAGAGTTGAGGCTCGAACCAGGGAGTTAGAGAAATCAATATCCATGCAAGCAAAGTTGAGATTTGGGTTGTTTTACCTCTGAGCGGCACTTTTTTTGCACACCATGGGCTAAATGGCCAGGTCACATGGACCCCGAAGGCTCAGAGAAGGTTGGGGGAGGGGACCCACTGGAACAGCTGTTGGGAGACAGATGGTAGCCTCCCGTCAAGGCCATCCAGCGTGTTCTTTAACGTGCACAGGGTATGGCTCTCCCACACACGGGGCCACCGACGTCCCATCCGACGGACGACGGCCTTTCCAAGCCCATCGGTGTCCCTTACTGACCGTGGGCAGGGCGGGAAATTTTGCGGAGATAAATCTCAACGCTGACCCAGCTGAGTCAGCGTTGAGAACCTGGGAAACTACAGATTACGAGCCTGGCGCGCCTGGCGAGATTCCCAGCTCGAACCTGGGAACTACAGATTACGAGCCTGGCGCGCTACCGACTGAACCACCCCCGCCCCGTGCAAAGTTGAGATGCGAACCAGATAGTTAGAGAGAAAAATATCCAGGCAAGCACAATTGAGGCTCGAACCTGGGAGTTAGAGAGATCAATATCCATGCAAGCACAGTTGAGGTTCGAATCTGGGAGTGACACTCAATAATTTTGCAATACTTATTGCGTTATCAGATAACAACCGGAAATGGCCCTGCTACAGAATTCAAGAAGACACACCCTCTGACACCCGCAACACCAGAAGTGACCCACCCAAAAAACGGAAATGACCCAAAACGACACAAGGTGACCCACAGGTCGCCTGTGATCCGCATTATAAAAAAACGCCCCATAAGGTCCTAGATGATCCGGAAGTGACCCAAACTCCAACTACGCTGTCTAATGCAATACCCCATAAACCCCAACCAAAAAATGCTTTCCTCTCCCCCAAATTCCCTCCCTTTTCAAAAAAAGCCACACTGGAGCTCAATACCACCCAAAGTGCCTGAATGTTGCTAAAAAATACCCAAAGAAACCCCAAAACAAACCAGAAACAAAAAGCTTCCAAAAATTCCCCATGTAGCTCAAAAACAGGCAACCATTTGCATTGCAGTAAAGTGCCGTGACTGGAATCCGCAAAATTCCCCGCCCTGCCCACGGTCAGTAGGGGACACCGATGGGCTTGGAAAGGTCGCCGTCCATCAGATGGGACGTTAAGCCGTGGCCCCGTGTGCGGGAGAGCCATACCCTGTGCACGTTAAAGAACACGCTGGATGGCCTTGACGGGAGGCTACCATCTGTCTCCCAACAGCTGTTCCAGTGGGTCCCCTCTCCCAACCTTCTCTGAGCCTTCGGGGTCCATGTGACCTGGCCATTTAGCCCATGGTGTGCAAAAAAGTGCCGCTCAGAGGTAAAACAACCCAACGTTAAAGAACACGCTGGATGGCCTTGACGGGAGGCTACCATCTGTCTCCTAACAGCTGTTCCAGTGGGTCCCCTCACCCAACCTTCTCTGAGACTTCGGGGTCCATGTGACCTGGCCATTTAGCCCATGGTGTGCAAAAAATGCCGCTCAGAGGAAAAACAACCCAACCGTGACTGGACAGTAGGAACGCGTACTAGGCTCCACAAGGGCTACGCAATAATACGATCCTGATACGCAAACGTCTGAACCCGTCCCCTTCCCATTCAATGATAGATTATTCTAGCCACATTCTGTCTGCCAATGGGTCTCTTTTAGTTTTGTAACTTGTGAAATGGCTTAACATTATTTTTTTTTTAATTTTCTTTTTTAGAAATATTTGGATTCAAATAAATTTTTCCTACTGAAAAGCTATATAGCTTTGTGCGACAACTAAAAATAGTTTTGTAATAGAATAATGAGAGAAAAAAATTTGAATTATTAAACAAATTATCGTGAGAAAATATCAAAAAACCTTATATTATTTGTAAACGACTCTAGTTCTAATAGTGCAATCGTTTATATTTTAGATCCTGAAACATGTTAAATTTAACCTAATTTCCAGAAAACACTAATTTGAAAATTTTGTAAATTAATTTGCTTTCGAGTATAAATTATTTCATACAGCTGTTAGTTTGCTTCCACAAAAATCTATGCAAAATCTACGTCACTTATTATCTATCTGAAATCATTTGAAGTGGTTGCCAGGTTCAAAAAGATATATTTACCGTCTGTAAATATCATGGAGGTAGGAAGATAAGGAGAGGCCCTAACGCGCTTTCCCTGTCCAAGGAAAATGATGCTGATGCAGCAGGGCGGTAGCCATATTGTTGCATTCAAAACAAACCGTCTGCCGCTGCAATCAAGCCAACTTTTCACGTGTTATATTCAGTTTTACTGTGCGTTATATAGGGGAAGATTATTTTTTTACGACTAAGAGAAAGCCCATTTAAGCTATTTGGAATTTATATTGTTTTTTTCAGTGCAATAAATATTTCAATACAGAATTACTGTATAGCAGAACTATTTATGTATTTCGTTGAATACGACAATAACGAACAATTACCTGATTCTAAAAGTTTATTTATACTGAATTTGGAATTTATATTATTTTTTTCAGTGCAATAAATATTTCAATACAGAATTACTGTATAGCAGAACTATTTATGTATTTCGTTGAATACGACAATAACGAACAATTACCTGATTCTAAAAGTTTATTTATACTGCACTGAAAACAGTAGAACACATTTTATGGATAAAACACTAAACATTATATGCAATAGCAGCATTTAAACTGCAAAAAAATCACATTTGTAAGATTCAGAAAATAGATGTTTTACGTTAAAAAAATTCTCATTCCACAAAAATAAAAAAATTTGCTTAACAAAACTAAATAAAGCCAATAGTATAAGAAGTAAAAAAAAGAACTAAAAAAAATATATATATTTATACAAAAAAAAAAACGCCCCAGATGGTGGCTCGAACCCACCAGCTCTATGTTTGTACTCTCAGCTTCACATCTCTCCCCCATCTCATGCTCATTCTCCTCCCTCAACCAGAGTTAACAATCAATACAAAATACACAATTATTACAATCTCTAAAAAAAAAAAAATCTCGTAAGGATTGAAATACATCCTTCCTCAGCCACAAAGGGAAATTTCAAAATAATATCTGAAAAAACTATATGAAAAAAAAGCAAAAATAATAAAAAGTTAAAAAATATTAAAAAAAAGAAATATATATATATATCCACAGGGTGAAGGGAATATAATATCCATTTAAAAAAAAAAGGCAACGTTCCAGACAGTGGCTTGAACCCGACATCTCGGTGCCTGACTCCTCAGTCTCTCGTACCTATCTTCATGTACGCCTAACCTACCCTTCAACCAAAGTAAAAATAAAATAACTACAAGCAATAAATTCCCTCTATTTGAAATCCATACAGAATTAAATAAATTCAGTATTCACCTTAAAAGGGACAATTAGAACCCTATCAGAAGAATTAACGAAAAGGAGAAAAGCATTACACTCTCCTCTTCTCTTTTAACTAAAATTATTTAAACAATTTGAAAAATTTTCACCCTAACTAATGATCGCTGTCAGTCACCTATGACAATTTACACCATATACATTAAATTAATCTAAAAAGAAATTCAAATATATAAGACTCCAATCCAAGAAAAAAAGGGGGCATTTAAACAAAACCCTTAAATGCTATCCAAATTTTAAAAAAAAGAAAGATTATATTTCTCACCTTATGAAAATACTTTATTGTAATTTACTTTTCCCTTCTTACACTGAACTTATTAAATCATGAAGAGAGAGGAATTTAAACACTGAAACATTTAAGCAAAATAATATCTAATACTTCCACCTAAAATAAAATAAAAAACAAAAAAGAAACTCCTTGATATTTTAATCACCTCTATTTAAAAGTATGTAAATTCATCATCCATTAAATAGAATACACACTAATATTCAATTACAGCCAACAAAATTTTTTAACTGAGAAAGCCTGCAGAAGGAATTCTCAAATAAGTGTAACGTAAAATCAATCAATCAATATAAGAAGTACATCTTCACATTTATCACTGAGTACAATCCGAAGAAAATAAAAAAAAATCTGGTGAAGAATCGAGGTTTGTAACTCGAAATAAAACCGATTTCATAGCGGCGTAATTTCAACACGAAGTTGCTTGTATCATTATACAATTATTTAAACTTTTAACAAACTTACCGATGAAAGGTAATTCCTGGTATCTTTTTTGAAGGGCGATTCGTGCAACCGTAAGCTGAACAGGCTGCCGTAATACAAATGTCGAAAAAAATTAAATTTTTATAGCGCAACACTTCGTTACTCACCTATACTATTGGTGAATGTTTTGAATAGAACAACATGGCTGCCGAAGCATCATTTTCAAGTGCTTAGGGCTCCTCCTCTTATCTTCCTACCTCCATGGTAAATATATCCTGAAATTCAACCTTAATTTCGCAATCGTAATTTTCCTCTAAGTATATTTAGGAAACGAAGCACCCGCTAGGTAACAGAAAAAAAGAATATTTAAACAAGAATAAAATGGAAATAGCGACAGCTAAGGTTTCTAATTAAACTTTCTAGTATAAAAAAAACAGTCATTTGAGTGAAAACAAGGGAACGAGCTGGATAAGAGAGATCTTATGAAGTTTCGGCTGACTTAATTCAAAGAGAAGCAGCTGTTGCCACTTTGGTGAACTAAAAGACGGAAATTAAACATGAGAAGCATTTTAATCAACGAAGTTCTAATTTTTCTTTTCTTCAATGGAGTTCTTGTTTAAGATCTGGTTCACTTCCGCTTATAGTCCGAATTTTTAAAATATGTGCTTTATATTCTAGGTTTGCAATTTGGATGCCATTCATTTTAAGTTTTATTTTAAGATTTCAGTTTTAATTTGGGATTTGCGTTTATGATCTTATTCACTTTTCACTTTAAATTTGCATTACACATTCCATCTACTTATTTTTTTCGGTTTGCATTTAAGATTTCATTCATTTGGGTTTTTAATTTGAATTTTACATTTGATTTATTTGAATTTTTTTATTTGTATTTCAGATATTCACTTTAATTTTTACTTTGCAATTTATATTTTTATTCATTTTAAGTTTGGATTTGCATTTGATATTATGCCGATGATTTAGCCCTTTTGGCAAATGATGTTGATGAGATGAACACTTTCATTCGAGTTGTTGATGAGACTGGTAGTAGAGCAGGTTTGGTTATAAACAGAGAGAAAACTAAAGTGATGAAAATTGGTCAGGCAGGTTGTGATTCAGTTAATCTGAATGGTTGCAATCTTGAGCAGGTGTCACAGTTTAATTATCTTGGGAGCTATGTAACAGATAATGGTGATGTGCGGCATGAGATTAACAGACGAATAGGGATTGCTGTCGGGACTTTTAAGAATCTATGGAGAGTATGGAGAAATAGGCGTATACACCTAAAGACTAAAATTAGACTGTATAATAGTTTGGTTCTTTCTAGGGTTAGTTATGGTAGTGAAACTTGGACACTTTGTAAACAAGATAACAGGAAACTAGATGCTTTTGATTCCAGGTGCTTACGCAGTATCTTGGGCATTAGGTGGTTCAACTTTGTAACTAATGATGAGGTTAGGCAAAGGAGTTGGCAACCTCCTTTAAGCAGCATATTGTGCAGAGAGAGACTCCGTTGGTTTGGCCATGTTGCCCGTATGAATAATTATAGATTGGCGAATAGGGTTATGAACAGTGCGCCTAAAGGCCTCAGAAAGAAGGGGAGACCTAGGATGCGGTGGGCGGACAATGTCAAACAGGACCTTGTTAGAATTGGTGTGCAGTGGCCAGATGCAGTAGATGTAGCTCAGGATAGACTTGCTTGGAGAACTAAATTGCACGGTCTGGTTGGACCTCCGTAGCCCATGGCTGCTTGAGGATGATGATGAGGATGGTTGATTTTAGAATTAAAAAAATCTGGCAACGATTTTTTTAGAAATTAGTGATCTGGCACCGAGCAGTAGACGAAGGTTGCAAGATCATTAATTTCTAAAAAAATCGTTGCCAGATTTTTTTTCTGAATTCTGAAATCAACCATAGTGTTCGGATATTTTTTGAGCGACTGTACATACTGGATAGCTGTTAGGAGATAGATGGTAGTCTCTAGTCAAGGCCATCCAGTTTTAACATGCACAGGGTATGACCCTCCCGCACACGGAACCACGGCCAAACGTCCCTTCCGACCTTTCAACCTCATTGCTGTTCCCTTTCTGACCGAGGGCAGGGTGAGGAATAACTGTAGAAAACTTTAACTACAGAGAGAACTGAAAGTAAAGAAAATATCTCTGCGTTCTTAAAATAAAATGGGATGGAATTAGATCAGTGAGTTGTTTGGGTTGGGTAGTTTTACCTCTGAGCGGCACTTTTTTGTACACCATGGGCTAAATGGCCAGGTCACATGAACCCCGAAGGCTCAGAGAAGGTTGGGGGAGAGGACCCACTGGAACAGCTGTTGGGAGACAGATAGTAGCCTCCCGTCAAGGCCATCCAGCGTGTTCTTTAACGTTGAGTTGTTTTACCTCTGAGCGGCACTTTTTTGCACACCATGGGCTAAATGGTCAGGTCACATGGATCCCGATGGCTCAGAGAAGGTTGGGGGAGGGGACCCACTGGAACAGCTGTTGGGAGACAGATGGTAGCCCCCGTCAAGGATATCCAGCGTGTTCTTTAACGTGCACACGGTATGCTCTCCTGCACACGGGGCCACGGCTTAACGTCCCATCCGACGGACGGCAGCCTTTCCAAGCCCATCGGTGTCCCCTACTGACCGTGGGCAGGTCGGGGAATTTTTGGGGAGATAAATCTTAACGCTGACCCAGCTGGGACTCGAACCTGGGAACTACAGATTACGAGCCTGGCGCGCTACCGACTGAGCCACCCCCGCCCTGAGAGATCAGTGAGTAGCGCGCCAAGTATTTAATATGCTGCTCCCGGGTTCGAGTTTCAGCTGCTCCGACGACGAGATAATTCACAACATAGGCACAATAGGGACTCAAATTTTATGGCTTAACATCCCTTCCGACAGAGAAAAGCTGTCGTCCCTCGGATGAGATGTTAAGCCGTTGTTCTGTCTACAAGAGAGTTAGGTGGCATCCACCTGCCTCATAACAGCTTCCCCAACTTTCTCTCAATCTTTGGGATTCTTTTGACCTAGTGCGGGGATGGCTCAGTCGGTAACGCGTTAAGCTCGAAATCTGCAGTTCACAGGATCGAGTCCCAGGTGGGCCAGCGATCAGATTTATCTCCGCAAAACTCCCTGCCCACGGTCAGTAGGGGACACCGATGGGCTTGGAAAGGCATCCGATCGTCGGATGGGATATAAGCCGTGGCTCCGTGTGCGGAGAGCCATACCATGTGCACGTTAAAGAGCATGATTGATGGGAAGCGACTATTTCTCTCCCAATAGCTATTCATTGGGTCCCTTCCCTACTTTTCTCTGAACCCTCGGGGTCCTTATGACTTGTCCATTGAGTACACAAATGTATCACTCATAAAGCTACTCAGTGTGATTCATCTACTAAATCAGGAATTGGGTTGGGTTGTTTTACCTCTGAGTGCACTTTTTTGCACACCATGGGCTAAACGGCCAGGTCACAAGGACCCCGAAGGCTCAGAGATGGTTGGGGGAGGCCACCCACTGGAACAGCTGTTGGGAGACAGATGGTAGCCTCCCGTCAAGGCCATCCAGCGTGTTCTTTAACGTTGGGTTGTTTTACCTCTGAGCGGCACTTTTTTGCACACCATGGGCTAAATGGCCAGGTCACATGGACCCCGAAGGCTCAGAGAAGGTTGGGGAGGGGACCCACTGGAACAGCTGTTGGGAGACAGATAGTAGCCTCCCGTCAAGGCCATCCAGCGTGTTCTTTAACGTGCACAGGGTATGGCTCTCCAACACACGGGACCACGGCTTAACGTCCCATCCGACGGACGGCGGCCTTTCCAAGCCCATCGGTGTCCCCTACTGTCCGTGGGCAGGGCGGGGAATTTTGCGGAGATAAATCTCAACGCTGACCCGGCTGGGACTCGAACCTGGGAACTACAGATTACGAGCCTGGCGCGCTACCGACTGAGCCACCCCCGCCCCGTTGGGGAGGGGACCCACTGGAACAGCTGTTGGGAGACAGATGGTAGCCTCCCATCAAGGCCATCCAGCGTGTTCTTTAACGTGCACAGGGTATGGCTCTCCCGCACACGGGACCACGGCTTAACGTCCCATCCGACGGACGACGGCCTTTCCAAGCCCATCGGTGTCCCCTACTGTCCGTGGGCAGGGCGGGGAATTTTGCGGAGATAAATCTCAACGCTGACCCGGCTGGGACTCGAACCTGGGAACTACAGATTACGAGCCTGGCGCGCTACCGACTGAGCCACCCCCGTCCCCTATCAAGGAAAATAAAGATTCTTCGTCCGTTACAATCTTCGCCAATGGCAAAACAAAAAGAAAAAACCACGATCAAGCCTCCACTCAAGAGGCCGTTCTAGCTCTGGGCGTCAAATATCGATTAACACAAAAAAAGCATCAAAATAGAATGGAATTCGCTTAAGAACAAATTAAAAAAAAGTATAATCGTTAAAAAAACTAATAAGAATGTTCGAGATTTTTTCTTCCACTGTCTCTATATCCCATTTCTCTATCGAACAGATGAACACTTCGTTAAATAAAGAAGAAGAGCAAGAAACTGCTCTTCTGACTTCACGTCAGTCTCTGAGGATCTCTTGATTGCCTCATCTCTTCTCTCTTCCCAGGAGAGGTAATCAGCATCCACGACAAAGAGTATGGCCACAGAGGAAGCGGCTCCACAGGTTTAGCGTTATCTTCAATTATTTTACCTCTGAACCACACTTTTATTTTGCACACAATGGGTTAATTGATAAGGTTACAAGGACCCTGAGGGCTCAGTGAAGGTTGGGGGAGGAGACCCACTGGAGAATTGTTAGGAGATAGATGGTAGCCCCCCGTCAAGGACATCCAGCTTTTTCTGTAACGTGCACAGGTATGACTCACTCGCATAACGGGGGGCGGGGGTGGCTCAGTCGGTAGCGCGCCAGGCTCGTAATCTGTAGTTCCCAGGTTCGAGTCCCAGCTGGGTCAGCGTTGAGATTTATCTCCGCAAAATTCCCCGCCCTTCCCACGGTCAGTAGGGGACACCGATGGGTTTTGAAAGGCCGCCGTCAATCGGATGGGACGTTAAGCCGTGGCCCCCGTGTGCGGGAGAGCCATACCCTGTGCACGTTAAAGAACACGCTGGATGGCCTTGACGGAGGATACCATCTGTCTCCCAACAGCTGTTCCAGTGGGTCCCCTCCCCCAACCTTCTCTGAGCCTTCGGGGTCCATGTGACCTGGCCATTTAGCCCATGGTGTGCAAAAAAGTGCCGCTCAGAGGTAAAACAACCAACCCAACACTCGCATAACGAGCAACGGCTTACGTCTCATCCGACAAACGATGGCCTTTCCAAGCCCATCGGTTCCCCTACTGAACGAGGACAGGACGGGGAGTTTTGCGGAGATAAATATCAACACTGGCCCAGGTAAGACTCGAACCTGGAATCTGCAGATTACGAGCCTGGCGCTGTGTGTTCTTTAACTTGCACAGGGTATGGTTCTCCAGTGTGTTCTTTAACTTGGCACGCTACCGGCTGACCCCCCCCTCCCCCCCCAAAAAAAATTTAATGGTGTCATGATGGAAAACCATTACTAACAAGAGAAGTGGACACCTACAGTAATTGTACACGCTAACAGTTGCTGTGAGGTGACTTCCGTGGTCGACAACGGTTTTAAGAAGCCAGATTCTTCATACGATGCGGTGGCTCAGTCGGTAGAGCGCCAGGCTCGTAATCTGAAATTCCCAGGTTCGAGTCCCACCTGGATTAGTGTTGAGATTTATTTCCGTAAAACTTCCTGCCCGTAGTCAGTAGGGGACACCGATGGACTTGGAAAGACCGCCGTCCGCTAGATGGGGCATTAAGCCGTGGTTTTGTGTGGGAGAGAACCATACCCTGTGCAAGTTAAAGAACACACTGGATGGCTCTGTCTCCTAGCAGCTGTTCCAGTGGATCCCCTCCCCAACCTTCTCTGAGCCTTCGGGGTCCATGTGACCTGACCATTTAGCAAATTGTGTGCATAAAGAGTTCAGCTCATAGTTAAAACAACCCAAGCCATACTCAAATCATTACAACTTCTGCAGTCCAATGCATCGTTTGAAATAACATTCGAACACTTCGAACATACATAATGGTCCATAAAAAAAATCCCTCTAAAACAGGGGCGGGGGTGGCTCAGTCGGTAGCGCGCCAGGCTCGTAATCTGTAGTTCCCAGGTTCGAGTCCCAGCTGGGTCAGCGTTGAGATTTATCTCCGCAAAATTCCCCGCCCTGCCCGCGGTCAGTAGGAGACACCGATGAGCTTGGAAAGGCTGCCGTCCATTGGATGGGACTTTAAACCGTGGCCCCTTGTGCGGGAGAGCCATACCCTGTGCACGTTAAAGAACACGCTGGGTAGCCTTGACGAGAGGCTACCATCTGTCTCCCAACAGCTGTTCCAGTGGGTCCCCTCCCCCAACCTTCTCTGAGCCTTCGGGGTCCATGTGACCTGACCCTTTAGCCCATGGTGTGCAAAAAAGTGCCGCTCAGAGGTAAAAAACAACAACAACAAACAGCCATACTCAAATCATTGCAACTTCTGCAGTCCAATGCATCGTTTGAAATAACATTCGAACACTTCGAACATACATAATGGTCCATAAAAAATCCCTCTAAAGCATGAATTGTTGTTCAAGAGCGATTTCCTCCAATCAGATAGATTTTTTCCTCTTTTTAACTCTCATTTCTTTGTTTGTATCATCGGCGCCAGTTCCCCTGGTGAGGTCTTCAGCTCCCCCCCCCCCCCGACCACCACCGGGCAGAAGAACCTGTTGGCAAAAATCCAAACAAAAATGAAAAAAAGAAAAGCCCCCTCTCTCTCTTAGATAGAAACTATGTCTCTGCATTATGTTAAAGATGGATGACTCGAGTGGCAAGCCGTGCGCACGACACTCGGTAGGAGCAGGGATGTTGGCTTTCATCCAGACAGTAGCAAGACATCTTCTGAAGCAGCTCTCTTTCATAATGCTGTCTAGACTGGCTCTCGTTTTTTATAATTGATATTGATAACAATGAGAGAATAGAAATTCAGTTTGGTTTTAAGACACTCAATTCAATCAGTACAAAGAGGTAAAATTAGAGTTTGTGGGAGCGTTATAATAGGTTTTAAAGATAGATTTCTTAACGAGTTTTACATAGAGTCTTAACTGAGCTATTTAGAAACTTAAGTGTTGTTCTGGTGGAAACTCAAATTTCAATCTATGAGAACTATCATCGTCATCATCATCATCATCCTCAAGCACCCATGGGCTACGGAGGTCCAACCAGACCGTGCAATTTAGTTCTCCAAGCAAGTCTATCCTGAGCTACATCTACTGCATCTGGCCACTGCACACCAATTCTAACAAGGTCCTGTTTGACATTGTCTGCCCACCGCATCCTAGGTCTCCCCCTCTTTCTGAGGCCTCTAGGCACACTGTTCATAACCCTATTCGCCAATCTATAATTATCCATACGGGCAACATGGCCAAACCAACGGAGTCTCTCTCTGCACAATATGCTGCTTAAAGGAGGTTGCAAACTCCTTTGCCTAAACTCATCATTAGTTACAAAGTTGAACCACCTAATGCCCAAGATACTGCGTAAGCATCTGGAATCAAAAGCATCTAGTTTCCTGTTATCTTGTTTACAAAGTGTCCAAGTTTCACTACCATAACTAACCCTAGAAAGAACCAAACTATTATACAGTCTAATTTCAGTCTTTAGGTGTATACGCCTATTTCTCCACACTCTCCATAGATTCTTAAAAGTCCCGGCAGCAATCCCTATTCATCTGTTAATCTCATGCAGCACATCACCATTATCTGTTACAGTCGCTCAAAAAAATATCCGAACACTATGATTGATTACAGAATTCACAAAAATATCTGGCATAGATTTTTTTGGAAATTAGTGATCTGGCAACTTTTCTGTACGTTGCCAGATCACTAATTTATAAAAAAAAAAATCGTTGCCAGATATTTTTTTATGAATTCTGCAATTAACCATAGTGTTCGGATACTTTTTTGAGCAACTGTACATAGCTGCTAAGATAATTAAACTCTAAAACTTTTTTTCTTTCATTTTTCTTTGACGTGACTTTTCCATCTGAATTTAACATCGCTACAATGGATTCTCTTCCTTAGCCTTACTTTGAGAATTGGGGATCTTTGTAACCTGGTCTATTATGTAACGTTGGGAGACATTGGAGACCTCTTTGAGTGGTACTTTTTGCCTACAATGACCAGGTCACATCGACCCCGAAGGCTCAGAGAAGGTTGGGGGAGGGGACCCACTGGAACAGCTGTTGGGAGACAGATGGTAGCCTCCCGTCAAGGCCATCCAGCGTGTTCTTTAACATTGGGTTGTTTTACCTCTGAGCGGCACTTTTTTTGCACACCATGGGCTAAATGGCCAGGTCATAAAGACCCAGAAGGCTCAGAGAAGGTGGGGGGAGGGGACCCACTGGAACAGCTATTGGGAGACAGATGGTAGCCTCCCGTCTAGGCCATCCAGCGTGTTCTTTAACGTAGAGTTGTTTTACCTCTGAGCGGCACTTTTTTTGCACACCATGGGCTAAATGGTCAGGTCATAAGGACCCAGAAGGCTCAGAGAAGGTTGTGGGAGGAGACCCACTGGAACAGCTATTGGGAGACAGATGGTAGCCTCCCGTGAAGGCCATCCAGCGTGTTCTTTAACGTAGAGTTGTTTTACCTCTGAGCGGCACTTTTTTGCACACCATGGGCTAAATGGTCAGGTCATAAGGACCCAGAAGGCTCAGAGAAGGTTGTGGGAGGAGACCCACTGGAACAGCTATTGGGAGACAGATGGTAGCCTCCCGTCTAGGCCATCCAGCGTGTTCTTTAACGTAGAGTTGTTTTACCTCTGAGCGGCACTTTTTTTGCACACCATGGGCTAAATGGTCAGGTCATAAGGACCCAGAAGGCTCAGAGAAGGTTGTGGGAGGAGACCCACTGGAACAGCTATTGGGAGACAGATGGTAGCCTCCCGTCTAGGCCATCCAGCGTGTTCTTTAACGTAGAGTTATTTTACCTCTGAGCGGCACTTTTTTTGCACACCATGGGCTAAATGGTCAGGTCATAAGGACCCAGAAGGCTCAGAGAAGGTTGTGGGAGGAGACCCACTGGAACAGCTATTGGGAGACAGATGGTAGCCTCCCGTGAAGGCCATCCAGCGTGTTCTTTAACGTAGAGTTGTTTTACCTCTGAGCGGCACTTTTTTTGCACACCATGGGCTAAATGGTCATTTGATAAGGACCCAGAAGGCTCAGAGAAGGTTGTGGGAGGAGACCCACTGGAACAGCTATTGGGAGACAGATGGTAGCCTCCCGTCTAGGCCATCCAGCGTGTTCTTTAACGTAGAGTTGTTTTACCTCTGAGCGGCACTTTTTTTTGCACACCATGGGCTAAATGGCCAGGTCATAAGGACCCAGAAGGCTCAGAGAAGGTTGGGGGAGGAGACCCACTGGAACAGCTGTTGGGAGACAGATGGTAGCCTCCCGTGAAGGCCATCCAGCGTGTTCTTTAACGTAGAGTTGTTTTACCTCTGAGCGGCACTTTTTTTGCACACCATGGGCGAAATGGCCAGGTCATAAGGACCCAGAAGGCTCAGAGAAGGTTGGGGGAGGAGACCCACTGGAACAGCTATTTGGAGACAGATGGTAGCCTCCCATCAAGCCATCCATTGTGTTCTTTAACCTGCACAGGGTATGGTTCTACCATACACGGAGCCACGGCTTAACGTGCCATCCGACGGACGGCGGCCTTTCCAAGCCCATCGGTGTCCCCTACTAACCGTGGGTAGGGCGGGGAATTTTGCGGAGATAAATCTGAACGCTGACCCAGCTGGGACTCGAACCTGGCGCGCTACCGAGTAAGCCAATCCCCGTCCCCAATAAAAAAAAGAAAAAAAATATTTTAAATATAAAAATATTCTGTTTAAGAGAGATAACGAGGAAAAGACCAGGGAGATGGAGGAACCTCGCACCATCTTTACATCCTCCTTGAGAATAAAATTTGGATCAAAATAGAATTACGAGAAAATATTACAGAAAATACTATTTCTATTACTTAACTGTATCTTAACTTTTCAAAACTAGTGTATTTGTTTTCTTAACAAATATAAGAGAAAAACTCGGGAGAGGATTTCACTTCTGATCATGTCCAAGAAGAAGACAAAATATAAGCTAAAATCTGAATTCTTTTCCATTTGAAATCCACTTCGGAAATTTGCGGATGTTTTGGAGCAGACAGATAAAGACCTTCAAGTGGAGAGTTTGCAGGATCACGCAAGCTTTTCTGCTCTTCTGGGCAATTCAGCAAAAAAAGTTCACTGGCCTTGATGCAAAATCCGAAAGGGAATCGATACGAGGAGAGAAACGAAAAGAGGTGATTCTTTTGCAGCTGGATGAACCCACAGATGGGATTTAGAGAAGACTTCGATGTGTCTTAGAGAGGAAAAATGAAAACTCTGCGACAGCCTTTGGAGGATCTGACGTAGGGACGCTTTCAGATAATAAGAGAGAAGATTTTCTGTAAAGGTTAGCATTCGAGAGAAGAAATTGTTTCAGATATTAGATTGGAAAAGAATCTAGCTTTTACTCCTTGTACGTCAGGATTTGATGAACCTGTTTTTCTCAGTCGGTAGCGAGCCAGGCTCGTAATCTGTAGTTCCCAGGTTCGAGTCCCAGCTGGGTCAACGTTGAGATTTATCTCCACAAAATTCCCCGCCCTGCCCGCGGTCAGTAGGGAACACCGATAGGGTTGGAAAGACAACCGTCCGTCGGATGGGACGTTAAGCCGTGGTTCAGTGTGCGGGAGAATTATACCCTTGCATATTAAAGAAGTCGCTCAAAAAATTATCCAAACGCTATGGTTGATTACAGAATTCAGAATAAAAAATCGTTGCCAGATATTTTTTCTGAAATCTGTAATCAACCCTAGTGTATTCGGATACTTTTTTGAGCGACTGTACATTCTGTTACAAAATGTTTTCATACATTTCCATGTTAGGTGAATGGGAAATCACATTCAGAACGCCCCTAACTTTGAAAATAATATTTGAATCATAGCTCTGTGTAAATATTAAAAGAATATTTTTGAAAATACGAATTAGAACGATTTGAGGGAGAGCTTTAATTCATCTCCAGTGAGTGTTTTCCCACAAAAAATTGATTTTAAAAGTTGCGACTCTCCATTCGGGAACATTGAAGTGTCCGGATACTTTTTTTTTCCAGTAGTGTATATTTCTCTGAGTTGGGTTCTTTTACCTCTGAGCGGGTACTTTTTTGCACACCATGAGCTAAATGGTCAGGTCACAAGGATCCCGAAGGCTCAGAGATGGTTGGAGGAGAGGACTCACTGGAACAGCTGTTGGGAGACAGATGGTAGCCCCCCGTCAAGGCCATCCAGCGTGTTCTTTAACGTTGGGTTGTTTTACCTCTGAGCGGCACTTTTTTGCACACCATGGGCTAAATGGTCAGGTCACATGGACCCCGAAGGCTCAGAGAAGGTTGGGGGAGGGGACCCACTGGAACAGCTGTTGGGAGACAGATGGTAGACTCCCGTCAAGGCCATCCAGCGTGTTCTTTAACGTTGGGTTGTTTTACCTCTGAGCGGCACTTTTTTGCACACCATGGGCTAAATGGTCAGGTCACATGGACCCCGAAGGCTCAGAGAAGGTTGGGGGAGGGGACCCACTGGAACAGCTGTTGGGAGACAGATGGTAGACTCCCGTCAAGGCGATCCAGCGTGTTCTTTAACGTGCACAGGGTATGGTTCTCCAGCACACCGGGCCACTGCTTAACGTCCCATCCGACGGACGGCGGCCTTTCCAATCCCATCGGTGTCCCCTACTGATCGTGGGCAGGGCGAGGAATTTTGCAGAGATAAATCTCAACGCTGACCCAGCTGGGACTCGAACCTGGGAACTACAGATTACGAGCCTGGCGCGCTACCGACTAAGCCACCCCCGCCCCATATATATATATTTCTCTGAATGAAAATTCACACAACAATACAACTGAAATAAAAACTAAGCACAAACATCGAAAAACCAGATCATATATTAAAAGCTGGAAAATACTCCTCAGAAAGTTAAACATAACCATCCTAAACGTATCCCACCTTAAGCATCATTATGAGAGCAATCACCAGGGTAACAATAACCTAACAGATCTGCATCACGATATCTGAGCAGCAACGGACTCATCAATTTCTTTCATCAATTGCATCTTTCGCAATCACGAGCACGCAATTCCCTGACTGCAGACTCCCGACTTTTTGTCTGCTCACACCTCCTCACATTTATCCACTCATAGGTACCGTCCTCACAAAAAAGCGATTTCGGCGTTTCATCGTTAGGAACGTTTCCAACTTTTCGGCGTCTTAAACAGCAAACTGTAGCGTGTGCTGTGAGACCAACTTACCTCTGAGCGGCACTTTTTTTGCACACAATGGGCCAAATGGCTAGATCACAAGGACATCGAAGGCTCAGATTTGGGTTGGGTTGTTTTACCTCTGAGCGGCACTTTTTTGCACACCATGGGTTAAATGGCCACGTCACATGGACCCCGAAAGCTCAGAGAAGGTTGGGGGAGGGGACCCACTGGAACGGCTGTTGAGAGACAGATGGTAGCCTCCCGTCAAGGCCATACAGCGTGTTCTTTAACGTGCACAGGGTATGGCTCTCTCCCCACAAGGGGCCATGGCTTAACGTCCCATCCGACGGACGGTGGCCTTTCCAAGCCCATCGGTGTCCCCTACTGACCGTGGGCAGGGCGGGGAATTTTGCGGAGATAAATCTCAACGCTGACCCAGCTGGGACTCGAACCTGGGAACTACAGATTACGAGCCTGGCGCGCTACCGACTAAGCCACCCCCGCCCCCCGAAGGCTCAGAGAAAGCTGGGGGAGGAGACCCACTGGAACAGCTGTTGAGAGACAGATGGTAGCCTCCCGTCAAGGCCATTCAGTGTGTTCTTTAGCATGCGGAGGGTATGGCTCTACCGCATACGATGAAGGGGCCACGGCTTAACGTCCCATCCGACGGACGGCGCTCTTTCCAATGTCGTCGTTGTCTCCTACTAGCAGAGGGCAGGGAATTTTGCGGAGATAAATCTCAAGGCTTACCCAGGTGGAACTCGAACCTGGCACTACAGATTACGAGCCTGTCGCGATACCGACTGAGCCACCCCCGCCCCATCATCATATCGGCCATTAATCCGTGGTCCCGTGTGCGGGAGAGCCATACCCTGTGCACATTAAAGAACATGCTGGATGGTCTTTACAGGAGGCTACCATCTGTCTCCTAACTGCTGTCCAGTGGGTCTTCCCCAACCTTCTCTGAGCCCTTGGGGTCCTTGTGACTTGGCCATTTAACCCATTGTGTGAAAACGAGTGTCACTCATAGATAAAACAACCCAACCCCTTGTTGACAATGGTTTAAT
Organism: Ryuthela nishihirai; assembly: GCA_038380435.1. Lineage (NCBI taxonomy): Eukaryota > Metazoa > Arthropoda > Arachnida > Araneae > Heptathelidae > Ryuthela > Ryuthela nishihirai. The sequence continues at coordinate 38,706,874 of JAWZYU010000034.1, read as the reverse complement.
TTTAAGAAGCCAGATGTCGGAGGGGCAGTGGTGGCTCAGTCGGTAATGCGCCAGGCTCGTAATCTATAGTTCCCAGGTTCGAGTCCCAGCTGGGTCAGCATTGAGATTTATCTCCGCAAAATTCCCCACCCTGCCCACGGTCAGTAGGGGACACCGATGGGTTTGGAAAGGCCGCTGTCCATCGGATGGGACGTTAAGCCGTGGCTCCCTGTGCACGTTAAAGAACACGCTGGATGGCCTTGACGAGAGGCTACCATCTGTCTCCCAACAGCTGTTCCAGTAGGTCCCCTCCCCCAACCTTCTCTGAGCCTTCGGGGTCCATGTGACCTGGCCATTTAGCCCATGGTGTGCAAAAAAGTGTCGCTCAAAGGTAAAACAACCCAACGTTGAAGAACACGCTGGATGGCCTTGACGGGAGGCTACCATCTGTCTCCCAACAGCTGTTCAGTAGGTCCCCTCCCCCAACCTTTTCTGAGCCTTCTGGGTCCTTATGACCTGGCCATTTAGCCCATGGTGTGCAAAAAAAGTCCCGCTCAAAGGTGAAACAACCAACCCAACCCAGATGTCAGAAACGTTGATAACGCTTAACCGCTCAAATCGGTTTCTATGCGAGCATACTCCAACGATGCTTCTGGTGAGTAAGCACGCACATGAAGGTTACCTTGAATCCCGAACACTCGTTGCTCTTTTCCACCTGCGCAGTTGATGCAGAGACAGAGACTCCATCTCTTTGCTCTTCTGGTCATCGACTGTTAGCATCTCATCGAACACACCCTCGTCGCAACAGGGCACAGCATCCTAATGGGACTTTTAAAGAGGGCGCCGCCCTGTGGGTTGGGATCTCGACATCAATGGATCATGGGCGTTCGTGAAATAAAAGAAAGACGTTTTTCCGAAAGTTCATGGGTAATAAAGAGTGAATAGATATCGGTAAAGAATATAGTCATTGGCTTGCTTTGTACACAGAGGATATATTAGATATGCAAATGATACAATTAGCGTTATAGTAACTGCAATATTTGATCATAATGTCAGGTGCATAATGATTTGGGTTGGGTTGTTTTACCTCTGAGCGGCACTTTTTTGCACACCATGGGCTAAATGGCCAGGCCACAAGGACCCCGAAGGCTCAGAGAAGGTTGGGGGAGGGGACCCACTGTAACAGCTGTTGGGAGACAGATGGTAGCCTCCCGTCAAGGCCATCCAGCGTGTTCTTTAGCGTGCACAGGGTATGGCTTTCCCGTACACGGGGGCCACGGCTTAACGTCCCATCCGACGGACGGCGGTCTTTCCAAGCCCATCGGTGTCCCCTACTGACCGTGGGCAGGGCGGGGAATTTTGCGGAGATAAATCTCAACGCTGACCCAGCTGGGACTCGAACCTGGGAACTACAGATTACGAGCCTGGCGCGGCATAATGATTATAATGTGGTTTAATTATAAAGGTAGCTGTTAGCCCAGGACATGGTTTAGGACGATGTTGGGCTTTTCTGAAAAGATAAATCGTTTAGCAATTGCTTTGATCTAAGTTATGCAGGTCATTAGCCCCGATTTGCATATTCTACGGCCAATTTTTACAGATATTCAAAGGAAGGCATTTCCTGCGGGCATTTTAGTGTTGTTGTTTTTTTTATAAATTAAAAATGTAATTACGAGTAAATGGGAATTGTTGTAGTGATGTTAGCTACATTCAATTTTCTTGATAGTCTATGTTTTTTTTTAATTTTTGGGAAGGGGCGGGGGGGTAATGCACCAAGCTCGCATTCTGCAGTTCCCAGGTTCGAGTCCCAACTGGGACAACGTTGAGATTTATCTCCTCAAATCTCTCCTCCTTGCCCTCGGTGTCAATAGAGGACCAGTTGATCTTGGAAAGGCACCATCCATTAGATGGGACCGATGGGCTTGGAAAGACCGCAGTCCGTCGGATGGTACGTTAAGCCGTGGCTCCGTGTGCGGGAGAGCTATACCTTGTGCACGTTAAAGAACACGCTGGATGGCCTTGACGGGAAGCTACCATCTGTATCCCAACAGCTGTCCCAGTGGGTCCCCTCGCCCAACCTTCTCTGAGCCTTCGGGGTTCATGTGACCTGGCCATTTAGTCCATGGTATGCAAATTAGTGCCGCTTAGAGGTAAAACAACCCAACGTTAAAGAACACGCTGGATGGCCTTTACGGGAGGCTATCATCTGTCTCCCAACAGCTGTTCCAGTGGATCCCCTCGCCTAACCTTTTCTGAGCCTTCAGGGTCCATGTGACCTAGCTATTTAGCCCATGGTGTGCAAAAAAGTGCCGCTCAGAGGTAAAACAACCCAACGTTAAAGAACACGCTGGATGGCCTTGACGGGAGGCTACCATCTGTCTCTCAACAGCTGTTGCAGTAGGTCCCCTCGCCCAACCTTCTCTAAGCCTTCGGGGTCCATGTGACCCGGCCATTTAGCCCATGGTGTGCAAAAAAAGTGCCGTTTAGAGGTAAAACAACCCAACCTGTCTAGTGACGACAATATAAAAGAGGAACTAGCATTTAAAATTTATAATTTGTTTATTTCAGAAACAATATATTTAATTACCTTTCAGTTATTTAATTGATTTAATTATTAGGAGTAATTTTTATAGTATAGGCAATAAACAAAATGATACAAACATCGATAACTCGTTCTACAAATCATTCTCCCTCCTGAAATCAAAACTAAACTTTTAAAAGGGTTAGATTATTTTAATTCTGAGCGGCACTTTTTTGCATACAATGGGTTAATTGGCCAGGTGACAAGGACCCTGAGGGCTCAGAGAAGTTTGAGGGGGAGGGGACCCACTGAACAGCTGTTAGGAGACAGATGGTAGACTCCCATCAAGGTCATTCAACGTGTTCTTTGAAGAGCGCAAGTATGGCTCTCTCGCATACCGGACCACTTCTTAACGCAGCATCCGATGGATGACGGATTTTCCAAGCCCATCGGTATCCCCTACTAAGTGAGACCTGGGGCGGGGGTGGCTCAGTTGGTAGCGCGCCAGGCTCGTAATCTGCAGTTCCCAGGTTCGAGTCTCAGCTGGGTCAGCGTTGAGATTTATCTCCGCAAAACTCCCTGCCCACGGTCAGTGTGGGACACCGATGGGTTTGTAAAGGCTGCCGTCCGTCGGATGGGACGTTAAGCCGTGGCCCCGTGTGCGGGAGAGCCATAACCTATGCACGTTAAAGAACACACTGGATGGCCTTGATGGGATGCTACCATCTGTGTCCTAACAACTGTCCAGTGGGTACCTCCCCCAACCTTCTCTGAGCTTTCGGGGTCCTTGTGATCTAGCCATTTAGCCCATTGTGTGCAAAAAAGAGCCGCTCAGACGTAAAACAACTGAACCAATCAACTAAGGGCGGGGAGTTTTGAGAAGATTAATATCAACGTTGACTCAGGTGGGACTCGAAACGGGGAACTGCAGATTACGAGCCTGACGCACTACCGACTGAGCCACCCCCGCCTCCATTTTCCAGCAATCGTGGATGAAAATCCTTCCTAATGTTTTCGAAAGGATGCGGAAAGCATCCCGCTTCGAGTCCTAGCTGCCACTTCTTATCGCAAATGCCGAATAAATTTTCAGGTAGGTGCGTATTAATTTGGCCAGGAAGTGTATAAAACATGACCTACGAAATTAGAACTCCTCTTTTGATACAATTTAGACCGAAATTAGACTCTAGAGAGATCGGAAGCTGCAAACGGATGAAAAAAAGATCCAACATTCGAGAGCAGGCGGTGCAGTCGGAAGCGGCCACTTTTTTGCTTTTCGCTCTAAGTAATGACCCGACAAATGCTTCCTTGATTGCTTAATTTTTTTTTCTGTCACTAGAGGAGAATCATTACCGAACGGAATGAAAAATGCGAATCTAATACATTCGAAGGTCATTGGGAAAGATAAAAGCAACAAACAACGGTCTTTCAAAACAACGGAATCAGAAAATGCCGGAAAGATATTTCACTTAGAGAATTTTGATTGCAAAGCGAAACTAAAATCAATTTATGAATAACGATTGGAAGGAGATTTTAATAAATAATAACAATTGGAAGGAGATTTAAAAAAATAATAACAATTGGAAGGAGATTTAAAAAAATAATAACAATTGGAAGGAGATTTTAATACATAATAACAATTGGAAGGAGATTTTAATAAATAATAACAATTGGAAGGAGATTTTAATAAATAATAACAATTGGAAGGAGTTTTAATAAATAATAACAATTGGAAGGAGATTTTAATAAATAATAACAATTAGAAGGATATTTTAATACATAATAACAATTGGAAGGAGATTTTAATACATAATAACAATTGGAAGGAGATTTTAATACATAATAACAATTGGAAGGAGATTTTAATAAATAATAACAATTGGAAGGAGATTTTAATAAATAATAACAATTGGAAGGAGATTTTAATAAATAATAACAATTGGAAGGAGATTTTAATAAATAATAACAATTGGAAGGAGATTTTAATAAATAATAACAATTAGAAGGAGATTTTAATAAATAATAACAATTGGAAGGAGATTTTAATAAATAATAACAATTGGAAGGAGATTTTAATAAATAATAACAATTGGAAGGAGATTTTAATAAATAATAACAATTGGAAGGAGATTTAAAAAAATAATAACAATTGGAAGGAGATTTTAATAAATAATAACAATTAGAAGGAGATTTTAATAAATAATAACAATTGGAAGGAGATTTTAATAAATAATAACAATTGGAAGGAGATTTTAATAAATAATAACAATTGGAAGGAGATTTTAATAAATAATAACAATTAGAAGGAGATTTTAATAAATAATAACAATTGGAAGGAGATTTTAATAAATAATAACAATTAGAAGGAGATTTTAATAAATAATAACAATTGGAAGGAGATTTTAATAAATAATAACAATTGGAAGGAGATTTTAATAAATAATAACAATTAGAAGGATATTTTAATACATAATAACAATTGGAAGGAGATTTTAATAAATAATAACAATTGGAAGGAGATTTTAATAAATAATAACAATTGGAAGGAGATTTTAATAAATAATAACAATTGGAAGGAGATTTTAATAAATAATAACAATTGGAAGGAGATTTTAATAAATAATAACAATTGGAAGGAGATTTTAATAAATAATAACAATTAGAAGGAGATTTTAATAAATAATAACAATTGGAAGGAGATTTTAATAAATAATAACAATTGGAAGGAGATTTTAATAAATAATAACAATTAGAAGGAGATTTTAATACATAATAACAATTGGAAGGAGATTTTAATAAATAATAACAATTGGAAGGAGATTTTAATAAATAATAACAATTGGAAGGAGATTTTAATAAATAATAACAATTGGAAGGAGATTTTAATACATAATAACAATTGGAAGGAGATTTTAATAAATAATAACAATTGGAAGGAGATTTTAATAAATAATAACAATTGGAAGGAGATTTTAATAAATAATAACAATTAGAAGGAGATTTTAATAAATAATAACAATTGGAAGGAGATTTTAATAAATAATAACAATTAGAAGGAGATTTTAATAAATAATAACAATTAGAAGGAGATTTTAATAAATAATAACAATTGGAAGGAGATTTTAATAAATAATAACAATTGGAAGGAGATTTTAATAAATAATAACAATTGGAAGGAGATTTTAATAAATAATAACAATTAGAAGGAGATTTTAATAAATAATAACAATTAGAAGGAGATTTTAATAAATAATAACAATTGGAAGGAGATTTTAATAAATAATAACAATTAGAAGGAGATTTTAATAAATAATAACAATTAGAAGGATATTTTAATAAATAATAACAATTGGAAGGAGATTTTAATAAATAATAACAGTGAAAGAAAGATGAATCAGCAGATAGTTGTATTTAGGTGTTTTGGTTTTTATATCGAATTTCCGGATTCGATGTAGAGCGACTGTTTCGCCAATTACATTTCCGATTCAAGAAATGACATTCAGAAGTTAAAAGCTTGCAGTGGGGAAATTAAAAAATATATATATTTTACTCAGAAGATAATTAATCCAATAAATTATTCATCAGAAAGAGAAAGCGTTTGTTTAAATGCGAAGCAGCCGTTTCGTGACGAAAGCGACTTTTTGTTTTTCGCAGGGATAAAGAATGGCTGCTTCAAGAACAGAGAGATCGACTTGATCTCCAATCTCCGATTGAAATAAAAAATCTGCAGAGTCCAAAAAAACCGGATGGATTTTTTTTTCTTTCTCTTATGTAGGAGGATTTGGGTTGGGCTATTTTAATTGGCCAACCAAAAAAATTAGCACGTGGCCATTTCATTAGATACAGTTCCATGTTATGTCAATACATGCTCAGATACGCAGTTCAGTAACTTCTTAAATAAGGGTTCTATGACTTTTGGCAAATGATGTTGATGAGATGAACTCTTTCATTCGAGCTGTTGATGAGACTGGTAGTAGAGTAGGTTTGGTTATAAACAGAGAGAAAACTAAAGTGATGAAAATTGGTCAGGCAGGTTGTGATTCAGTTAATCTGAATGGTTGCAGTCTTGAGCAGGTGTCACAGTTTATCTTGGGAGCTATGTAACAGATAATGGTGATGTGCGGCATGAGATTAACAGACGAATAGGGATTGCTGCCGGGACTTTTAAGAATCTATGGAGAGTGTGGAGAAATAGGCGTATAACCTAAAGACTAAAATTAGACTGTATAATAGTTTGGTTCTTTCTAGGGTTAGTTATGGTAGTGAAACTTGGACACTTTGTAAACAAGATAACAGGAAACTAGATGCTTTTGATTCCAGATGCTTACGCAGTATCTTGGGCATTAGGTGGTTCAACTTTGTAACTGATGAGGTTAGGCAAAAGAGTTTGCAACCTCCTTTAAGCAGCATATTGTGCAGAGAGAGACTCCGTTGGTTTGGCCATGTTGCCCGTATGAATAATTATAGATTGGCGAATAGGGTTATGAACAGTGTGCCTAAAGGCCCCAGAAAGAAGGGGAGACCTAGGATGCGGTGGGCAGACAATGTCAAACAGAACCTTGTTAGAATTGGTGTGCAGTGGCCAGATGCAGTAGATGTAGCTCAGAACAGACTTGCTTGGAGAACTAAATTGCACAGTTTGGTTGGACCTCATAGTTCATGGCTCTTGAGGATGATGAGGATGATGATTTAAAGCTGGAATATTAAAAAAGTTAGCTTATTCGTCAAAAATGCATTCAGAATTGTCTAAAAATTAGCATAATTTTTACGTGAACTGCTAAATACACGTTTTGACAGGCTAGAAAAGTTTAGTGTAATGGTTGCTGCTTTCGCTTTAAATTTTTTTTTCATTAACTTTTCGGGGCAATTATTCAAATTGCCATTATTACTGCTAAATATTCAAATATCCATAACTCTAAATATCTAACTTATGTTGTTCAACATCGAGAAAACAGAATCCTTTCTTTATTCAGTTCTAAACATTTGGGATCCTTGAGACCAGGCTACATTAGACTCTTTGGACAAAAGTTCCTTTCAGAGGTTAAATCCTATCGAGTTCCGAGCCTTTGGGGTCTTGAGACCTGACCTTTACAGTTGATTTGTGAATACTAAATCTGAGTCTTTGGGGTCCTTGAGACCTGGCCCTTATAGTTCATTTGTGAATACTAAATCTGAGCCTTTGGGGTCCTTGAGACCTGACCTTATAGTTCATTTGTGAATACTAAATCTGAACTTTTGGGCTCCTTGAGACCTGACACTTATAATTCATTTGTGAATACTAAATCTTAGTCTTTGGAGGTTTTTGAGACCTGACCCTTATAATTCATTTGTGAAAACTAAATCTGAGCCTTTGGGGTCCTTGAGACCTGACCCTTATAGTTCATTTGTGAATATTAAAGTTGCACTCAGAGTTAATGCAATGCAGACATTGATTCATTTAATTGTCATTAAAGCAATTCCGTTGTTTGATAGCATTGATGCATTTCCCTTCCAGTCAAGTATCCGTATGACAGAGGTGAGAGCCCTCCGCAGTCTCCATCAATCTCGAAGCAGGCCTGGGGCTGGATCATCCATCTTGCGCTTCACTCCCTCTCTTTCCCCATTCCCTTGTGACGTCATTGTCCGAAGACGTGATTGCCAGGTGTCGCTACAGGATGTGAGGCAATCGACGAGTGAAGTGTCACTTTCGGTGATTTGAGGGGATGGCTATTTTGAACAACGGCGAAATCATAGGAACAGGAGGAGAACTGGATTGGAAACTCCACTCTTCCAGGAGGATGCTTTGAATCCTCATCTCTGGAAACCGTTTTAATAAGATTGCCCTTAACGATGCTATTCGCAGAAGTGTGCTTCAGTTTCAGTTCGAATATTAAAAATCGTGTTGTATTTTTTTTATTTTGGTGCATTTAAAAATTTTAGTTTGTGAATAATGACTCTATGATTGATGAATTGATGATGATTGAATGACTAATGATTGATGGAATTACTCGTACCATGATTTTAGGGGACTGGTGGGCTCGGTTGGTAGCACACCAGGCTCGTAATCTGCAGTCCCCAATTTCGAGTAACAAATGTGACAGCGTTGAGTCAGTAGGGGACACCGATGGGCTTGGAAAGGCCGCCATCTGATGGGACGTTAAGCCGTGGCCCCGTGTGCGGGAGAGCCATATCATGTGCACGTTAAAGAACAGGGTGGATGACCTTGACGGGTGGCTACCATCTATCTCCCAACAGCTGTCCAGTGGGTCCCCTCCCCCAACCTTCTCTGAGTCTTCGGGGTCCTTGTGACCTGGCTATTTAGCTCATTGTGTGCAAAAAAGTGCCGCTCAGAGGGTTGGGTTGGGTTGTTTTACCTCTGAACGGCACTTTTTTGCACACCATGGGCTAAATGGCCAGGTCACATGGACCCCGAAGGCTCAGAGAAGGTTGGGGGAGGGGACCCAATGGAACAGCTGTTGGGAGACAGATGGTAGCCTCCCGTCAAGGCATCCAGCGTGTTCTTTAACGTTGGGTTGTTTTACCTCTGAGCGGCTCTTTTTTGCACACCATGGGCTAAATGGCCAGGTCACATGGACCCCGAAGGCTCAGAGAAGGTTCGGGGAGGGGACCCACTGGAACAGCTGTTGGGAGACAGATGGTAGCCTCCCGTCAAGGCCATCCAGCGTGTTCTTTAACGTGCACAGGATATGGCTCTCCCGCACACGGGGCCACGGCTTAACGTCCCATCCGACGGACGGCGGCCTTTCCAAGCCCATCGGTGTCCCCTACTGACCGTGGGCAGGGCGGGAAAATTTTGCGGAGATAAATCTCAACGCTGACCCAGCTGGGACTCGAACCTGGGAACTAGAGATTACGAGCCTGGCGCGCTACCGACTGAGCCACCCCCGCCCCCCGCTCAGAGGTAAAACAACCCAAATCCTAAATGAGGCAATTTGAGACCGCGGGAATTCTCACTATTCCTTTTCCTTTACAAATCGTAGTTCCCGAAGTGCAAAATTTTTTTTAAAACTGTCTAGAAAAACGAGCGAACCACATTTCTCAACGTCATTTCCGGTGTATTTCGGTGAGCGATCTTTCCCTTCCTCTGCAGATGTGGGAGACATGCATGAGACTCGTGGCTTGAAAAAAAAAAGTCGTCTGAGAAGACATTTTTTTTTCACTCCAAACCAAAAATATTGAGAAATTTTTCTAACTTGGTTTTAACAAAGTGTTTCGATTTTCCTTTAAAAGTTTACTGCTGTCGAGAGTTGATTCAGTCGGTAGCGCGCCAGACTCGTAATCTGCAATTCCCAGGTCGATTCCCCCCTCCTGAGCCATCGTTGAGATTTATCTCCGCAAAACTCCCCGCCCGGTCCTCGGTCTGTGGGGGACACCGATGGGCTTGTAAATGAAGCCGTCCGTCGGATAGGACGTTTAGCCGTGGTTCCGTGTATCAGGGAGCAATATCCTGCACACGTTAAGAACATGTTGTACAGTGACACGAAGGTTGCCAGATGACTAATTTCTAAAAAAATCAATGCCAGATATTTTTTCTGAATTTTGCAATCAACCATAGTGTTCGGATACTTTTTTGAGCGACTGTACAGCTTAACAAGATGATACCATCTGTTTTCTAACAACTGTCCAGCAGGTCCCCTTCCCACAACCTTCTCTGATATTTCGGGGTCCTTGTGACTTGGCCATTTATCCCATTGAGTGTAGAAAGGTGATGCTGATAGGTATTAAGGAATAAGATGAAAGGTCTTAACGGCGGGAGACTTCCATCTTTCTCCTAACAGTACTCTATTGGATGCCCTTCATCAACCTTCCCTGAGCCCTAGGGTCCATACAGGTGCCATGTATGGGAGAGCTGCGCAGGTTAGAAAACACGTTGGTTTACCTTTACGAGAGTCTACCAACTGTCTTCTAAAGAGCAGTCCGGTGGATCCCCTTTTTACCCAACCCTCTCTGCGCCATTGTGATCTCATCATTTATAAGTGGGGCGGGGGTGGCTCAGTCGGTAGCGCGCCAGGCTCGTAATCTGTAGTTCCCAGGTTCGAGTCCCTGCTGGGTCAGCGTTGAGATTTATCTCCGCAAAATTCCCCGCCTTGCCCACGGTCAGTAGGGGACACCGATGGGCATGGAAAGGCCGCCGTCCGTCGGATGGGACGTTAATCCCTGGCCCCGTGTGCGAGAGAGCCATACCCTGCGCACGTTAAAGAACACACTGGATGGCCTTGACGGGAGACTACTATCTGTCTCCCAACAGCTGTTCCAGTGGGTCCCCTCCCCCAACCTTCTCTGAGCCTTCGGGGTCCATGTGACCTGGCCATTTAGCCCATGGTGTGCAAAAAAGTGCCGCTCAGAGGTAAAACAACCCAACCCAATCATTTATGAATTATATGTAAAAAAATTGCCACTCTGAGGTAAAACGACCCAACTCGTTACTCCGAGAATTTGGGGTCCTTGTGACCTGGCTATTTTGAACATAGTGTTCAAAAAGGGACGCTCAGAGGTAAAACCCCAACGAGAACGTTAGGGTTGGGTAAAACCCAACCCCAACGTTTTCTGCGAACTTGGCGTCCTTGTGACTTCACCATTTAGTCCAAAGTGGGTTGGGTTGTTTTGCCTCTGAGCGGCACTTTTTTGCACACCATGGGCTAAATGGCCAGGTCACATGGACCCCGAAGGCTCAGAGAAGGTTGGGGGAGGGGACCCACTGGAACAGCTGTTAGGAGACAGATGGTAGCCTCCCGTCAAGGCCATCCAGCGTGTTCTTTAACGTGCACAGGGTATGACTCTCCCGCACACGGGTCCACGGCTTAACGTCCCATCCGACGGACGGCGGCCTTTCTAAGCCCATCGGTGTCCCCTACTGACCGTGAGCAGGGCGGGGAATTTTGCGGAGATAAATCTCAACGCTGACCCAACAGGGACTCGAACCTGGGAACTACAGATTACGAGCCTGGCGCGCTACCGACTGAGCCACCCCCGCCCCTAGTCCAAAGAGTGAAAAAAGTGAAGCTCAGAGGTAAAACAACATAACTCCAGCCTTCTCTAAGAACTTGAGGTTCTGGTAAATTTGGCAATTTTGCCCAATGTATGCAAAAATTGCCGCTCTGAGGTAAACAATGAGAAATAAACTTCATGAGAACTTTGGGGTCCTTGTGACCTTACCATTTAATTACACCGATGGGCTTGGAAAGGCCGCCGTCCTTCGGATGGGACGTTAAGCCGTGGCCCCGTGTGCGGGAGAGCCATACCCTGTGCACGTTAAAGAACACGCTGGATGGCCTTGACGGGAGGCTATCATCTGTCTCCCAACAGCTGTTCCAGTGGGTCCCCTCCCCCCAACCTTCTCTGAGCCTTCGGGGTCCATGTGACCTGGCCATTTAGCCCATAGTGTGCAAAAAAGTGCCGCTCAGAGGTAAAACAACCCAACCCAAACAACCATTTAATCCCTTTGTGTGCAAAAAGTGCCGCTCTAAAGTAAAACAGCAAGCCGACCGCTATAATCCAATCAATGGGAACGGTAAGGCCATTGCCATCGAAATTCCTAATGCCAATCACTATTAACGGATGAAAATATTATTCTGTGAGTTGAAGAGACCTTCGCTTCTTCAAATTCCAGAGAAATACATTTAAATGCACGCTCTTCAGTCGAATAGCAGGATAAAACTGATACCCACGAACCCAGCTAATGGTCTGCGTCGAGGAAACGTTCTCTTCAGTTGCCATGACAACGTTCGTTCCTCCCGAGCCGTTATCACCGTGGTTATGAAACGAAGTACCATTTAACGCGAATCTTTGCTCCACAAGGGCCTAATGCCAATAATCATTGCCGTGGCGTTTCCAGATGAATTGAGTTAGGTGACTTCAAAGGTGACGTCACAATTTACTGCCATTCGCCCAATGACAGAATATTAAAAGGCTCTTCATTTAAATGGATAACTGTTCTTTAATATCATGACCTGGCCATTTAGCCCATGGTGTGCAAAAAAGTGCCGCTCAGAGGTAAAACAACCCAACGTTAAAGAACACACTGGATGGCCTTGACGGGAGGCTACCATCTGTCTCCCAACAGCTGTTCCAGTGGGTCCCCTCCCCCAACCTTCTCTGAGCCTTCGGGGTCCTGGTGACCTGGCCATTTAGTCCATGGTGTGCAAAAAAGGGCGGTTCAGAGGTAAAACAACCCAACCCATTTGCTATTTTCTGCATAATGTTTTGCAGGCTAGGCGGGAGCAATCACCCCATAAATCCTAGGCCAGCAAAAAAAAATGAATACTCGAAATCAGCGTTATGAAATGTTTTGATTTAAGGAAAAGTGTAAGTCTGTTTTACCTGTGACCAGTACATTTTTGCACACAATAAGATAAATGGTCAGGTCACAAGGACCCCGAGAGTTCAGAGAAGGTTGGGATTGGGTTGGGTTGTTTTACCTCTGAGCGGCACTTTTTTGCACACCATGGGCTAAATGGCCAGGTCACATGGACCCCGAAGGCTCAGAGAAGGTTGGGGGAGGGGATCCACTGGAATAGCTGTTGGGAGACAGATGGTAGCCTCCCGTCAAGGCCATCCAGCGTGTTCTTTAACGTGCACAGGGTATGGCTCTCCCGCACACGGGGCCACGGCTTAACGTCCCATCCGACGGACGTCGGCCTTTCCAAGCCCATCGGTGTCCCCTACTGACCGTGGGCAGGGCGGGGAATTTTGCGGAGATAAATCTCAACGCTGACCCAGCTGGGACTCGACCTGGGAACTACAGATTACGAGCCTGGCGCGCTACCGACTGAGCCACCCCCGCCTCGAGAAGGTTGGGAGGAAGGGGATCCACTGCAACAGCTATTAGCAGAAGGTGGTAGCATCCCGTCAAGGCTATCCAGCGTGCTCTTTAATGTGCACAGGGTATGGCTCTCTCGCATATGTTCGTTCGGAGTCACGGCTCAACGTCCCCTCGACGGAGGGCGGTCTTTCCAAGTCCATCGGTGTCCCCTATTGACCGTGGGCAGGGCGGGGAGTTTTACACATTGGGTTGGGTTGTTTTTCTTCTGAGCGGCACTTTTTTGCACACGATGGGCTAAATGGCCAGGTCACAAGGACCCCGAAGGCTCAGAAAAAGTTGGGGGAGGGGACCCACTGGAACAGCTGTTGGGAGATTGATGGTAGCCTCCCGTCAAGGCCATCCAGTGTGTTCTTTAAAGTGCACAGGGTATGGCTCTCAAACACACAGGGCCACGACTTAACGTCCCATCCGACGAACGGCGGCCTTTTCAAACTCATCGGTGTCTCCTAATGACCGTGGGCAGGGCGGGGAATTTTGCGGAGATAAATCTCAACGCCGATTAAGGCGGGACTCGAACCTGAAACTGCAGATTATGAGCCTAGATTGCTGCTGACTGAGCTACTCCCGTCCCTCGTAATGACGGAGGGCTTGGTTGTTTAACCTCTGAGCGGCACTTTTTTGCACACAGTGGACTAAATGGGCAGGTCATAAGGACTCCAAGGGTTCGGAGAAGGTTGGGGAAAGGGTACCCACTGGAAAGCTGTTAGCAGAGACATGGTAGCCTCCCGTCAAGGTCATCCAGTGTGTTCTTTAACGTGCACAGGGTATGGCTCTCCCGAACACGGAGGGGCGAGGGTGCTCAGTCGGTAGCGCGCCAGGCTCGTAATATGTAGTTCCCAGGTTCGAGTCCCAGGTGGGTCAGCGTTGAGATTTATCTCCGCAAAATTCCCCGCCCTGCCCACAGTCAGTAGGGGACACCGATGGGCTTGGAAAGGCCGCCGTCCGTCGGATGGGACGTTAAGCCGTGGCCCCTTGTGCGGGAGAGCCATACCCTGTGCACGTTAAAGAACACGCTGGATGGCCTTGACGGGAGGCTACCATCTGTCTCCCAACAGCTGTTCCAGTGGGTCCCCTCCCCCAACCTTCTCTGAGCCTTCGGGGTCCATGTGACCTGCCCATTTAGCCCATGGTGTGCAAAAAAGTGCCGCTCAGAGGTAAAACAATCCAACCCGAACACGGAGCCACGGCTTAACGTCCCATCCGAAGAACGGTTGCTTTCCATGCCCATCGGTATTCTCTATTGATATATTACGATTTATCGAGTAATGGAATGTTTAACTACCGGGCTATAAGGAGTAACTGGGGATAGATTATATTTCCTTGATTGCAGATTAATTTTTTGCTGATTTATCTTTTAAGAAATCCTTATAAATCTTAAGTTCGTCTGTGCTAGAATCCAGCATCTCCTCTCAGCTGCACCAAGAGCATCATCATCATCATCAGCGCTGCGTTCATTAATCCTTTCTGCTGCCACCCGGAATGTTCTGTGCTCGTGGTCAGCTGACATCAAACTCTTAACGAAGGTCGACACTAATTACTTAAGGAAACCACGTAACACGCTGTTTAATAAGTCGCGTCGTCTTGTGATGTCAGAGTCTTCCCTCTCTGCTCCCCATCCTCCCGTCATTGTTAGCATCTTCACAAGTAGAAGAATTATTCACAACTGGTGATATGCGCAGAGGATGAAGTTAGAATGCGCCTCAATGATCAGAGAGCAGAAATTCTTTTAAAGTATGGGACGGGGGTAGCTCAGTCGGTAGCGCGCCTGACTCGTAATCTGTAGTTCCCAGGTTCGAGTCCCAGCTGGGTCAGCGTTGAGATTTATCTCCGCAAAATTCCCCGCCCTGCCCACGGTCAGTAGGGGACACAGATGGGCTTGGAAAGGCCGCCGTCCGTCGTATGGGACGTTAAGCCGTGGCTCCGTGTGCGGGAGAGCCATACCCTGTGCACGTTAAAGAACACACTGGATGGCCTTGACGGGAGGCTACTATCTGTCTCCCAACAGCTGTTCCAGTGGGTCCCCTCCCCCAACCTTCTCTGAGCCTTCGGGGTCCATGTGACGTGGCCATTTAGCCCATGGTGTGCAAAAAAGTGCCGCTCAGAGGTAAAACAATCCAACCCAACCTTTAAATTATTAGGACCTATTTAATGTGGTGTAAGATCTCGAGGTTGAGTTCTTTTACCTCTTAGCGGCGCCTTTTTTGCGCACAATGGGCTAAATGGCCAGGTCACAAGGACCTCAAGGGGTCAGAGAAGGTTGCTGGGAAGGGTACCCACTGGACAGCTGCTATGAGACCAATAATAGCCTCCCCTAAAAGCCATCCAGCCAGTTTTTAATGTGAACAAAGTATGGTTCTCCCACACAACGGACCACGGCCTGCATGAAGGATGGTCTTGGCGTCCTCCCGTCAAGACCATCCAGCATGTTCTTTAACCTAAACAGGGTGTGGCTCTCCCGCACACTGAGCCACAGCTGAACATCCCATCCGACTAATAGACGGTCTTTCTAAGCCCATCGGTGTCCCCTACTCACCCAGGGCAGGGCGAAGAATTCTGTGGAGATAAATCTCAACGCTGACCCAGTTGGGACTCGAACCTGGAAAATATAGATTACGAGCATGGTGCACTACAGACAGCCTCCCCCTCCCCTCTAACCCCGCTTGCAATCTGCAGGTCATGGGTTCATACCCCACTCTGACAAAATATCAGTTTTTCAGCAAACTAGGAGTATGTCTCATAACACTTGACCACGGTGTTCCCTTCCCTTAATCACACCTGAGATATTGGGGTCCTTGTGGCTTGTCCTTTCAGTGTGTGCAAAAGAAAGTGCCCTTCAGATTATAATGGGTCGGGGATTGCCTCAATCGTAGGGTACCAGCCTTTGCCCACTAGATACACCGGGCCCAAACGGGGGCGGGAGTGGCTCAGTCAGTAGCGCGCCAGGCTCGTAATCTGTAGTTCCCAGGTTCGAGTCCCAGCTGGGTCAACGTTGAGATTTATCTCCGCAAAATTCCCCGCCCTGCCCACGGTCAGTAGGGGACACCGATGGGCTTGGAAAGGCCGCCGTCCGTCGGATGGAACGTTAAGCCGTGGCCGGTGTGCGGGAGAGCCATACCCTGTGCACGTTAAAGAACACGCTGGATGGCCTAGACGGGAGGTTACCATCTGTCTCCCAACAGTTGTTCCAGTGGGTCCCCTCCCCCAACCTTCTCTGAGCCTTCGGGGTCCATGTGACCTGGCCATTTAGCCCATGGTGTGCAAAAAAGTGTCGCTCAGAGGTAAAACAACCCAACCCGGGCCCGAACAACGGTTGACCAGTTGCAGGAAACCAGTTGCAGTTGCAGTTGACCAGTTGCGGTTGACCAAAGCAGGAAAATTAAAAATGCATAAAAATGAGTTCATTTGTCTGAAGTTTGATTAAAACCTATTTATTTGTAAACATAATGAAATAACGTCCCATTCGAAGGACGGTTGCTTTTTCAGCAGGGTCGATGTACTGTGTGTTGTGACACTCCTGTTACCAGCATTCAAATTACGGGCGAGTTGCGCCACAATATCCCTCTGTTGACTTAAGTCTGCTGCCTTTTTCATCTGATGAACAACTGATTAACAGAGCTCAGTATCAGGTGTTATTTATACCGTTTTAATGACATTCACACGTGCCGTCGTTTACCTGTAGTTACTTCGATTTGCATAAAGGAACGCTGGTCATAATGTTTTGGCCCTTCGGTGTATATACCACATGAGAATGAGCTGGATTCTCTGGGCCTTAGCTGTGCTCAACACTTCGTCGGATGAAAAGCTTAAATTGTCATTTCATGGAGACTGGGTTGTGTTGTTTTACCTCTGAGTGGCACTTTTTTGCACACCGTGGGCTAAATGGCCAGGTCCCATGGACCCCGAAGGCTCAGAGAAGGTTGGGGGTTGGGTTGGGTTCTTTTACCTCTGAGCGGCACTTTTTTGCACACCATGGGCTAAATGGCCAGGTCACATGGACCCCGAAGGCTCAGAGAAGGTTGGGGAGAGGACCCACTGGAACAGCTGTTGGGAAACAGATGGTAGCCTCCCGTCAAGGCCATCCAACGTGTTCTTTAACGTTGGGTTGTTTTACCTCTGAGCGGCACTTTTTTGCACACCGTGGGCTAAATGGCCAGGTCACATGGACCCCGAATTCTCAGAGAAGGTTGGGGAGAGGACCCACTGGAACAGCTGTTGGGAGACAGATGGTAGCCTCCCGTCAAGGCCATCCAACGTGTTCTTTAACGTTGGGTTGTTTTACCTCTGAGCGGCACTTTTTTGCACACCGTGGGCTAAATGGCCAGGTCACATGGACCCCGAAGGCTCAGAGAAGGTTGGGGGAGGGGACCCACTGGAACAGCTGTTGGGAGACAGATGGTAGCCTCCCGTCAAGGCCATCCAACGTGTTCTTTAACGTTGGGTTGTTTTACCTCTGAGCGGCACTTTTTTGCACACCGTGGGCTAAATGGCCAGGTCACATGGATCCCGAAGGCTCAGAGAAGGTTGGGGGAGGGGACCCACTGGAACAGCTGTTGGGAGACAGATGGTAGCCTCCCGTCAAGGCCATCCAACGTGTTCTTTAACGTTGGGTTGTTTTACCTCTGAGCGGCACTTTTTTGCACACCGTGGGCTAAATGGCCAGGTCACATGGACCCCGAAGGATCAGAGAAGGTTGCGGAGGGGACCCACTGGAACAGCTGTTGGGAGACAGATGGTAGCCTCCCGTCAAGGCCATCCAACGTGTTCTTTAACGTTGGGTTGTTTTACCTCTGAGCGGCACTTTTTTGCACCCGTGGGCTAAATGGCCAGGTCACATGGACCCCGAAGGCTCAGAGAAGTTTGGGGGAGGGGACCCACTGGAACAGCTGTTGGGAGACAGATGTTAGCCTCCCGTCAAGGCCATCCCGCGTGTTCTTTAACGTGCACAGGGTATGGCTCTCCCACACACGGGGCCACGGCTTAACGTCCCATCCGACGGACGGCGGCCTTTCCAAAGCCCATCGGTGTCCGCTACTGACCGTGGGGAGGGCGGGGAATTTTGCGGAGATAAATCTCAACGCTGACCCAGCTGAGACTCGAACCTGGGAACTACAGATTACGAGCCTGGCGCGCTACCGACTGAGCCACCCCCGTCCCCCATGGATACTGTCCAATCAGCTTCTCATAGTTTGAACGCTGTTTTGCTTTTAAAATTCACTTAATGAGATGAAAATCTGTACTTTCCCGTATAGAAATCGTCTTACAGACTTCAAAAATCTGCGAGAGGATACAGAACCGAACCTTGATCCTTTACTGTTTTCGAGAAAGAGTTACGTCACTTTGATGCACTAAACCTATGATATTTTCCGTCTCTCCTCATGGTGACTCGCACCCTAACCCCTCCACAAAGCTCCCCGCCCTGCCCAAGGTCTGTAGAGGACACCGATGGGCTTGAAAAGACCGCCGTCCGTCGGATGGGGACGTTAAACCGTGGCCTCGTGTGAGAGGAGAGCCATACCTTGTGCGTGTTAAAGAACACAGTGGATGGCCTTGACGGGAGGCTGCAATCTCCCAAAAACTATTCCAGTAGTTCTTCTCCCCCAACCTTCTCTGAGCCTTCGGGGTCCATGTGACCTGGCCATTTAGTACTGGTGTGCCGCTCAGAGGTAAAACAAACCCAACCCAACCTTAACCCCTCCGGCTACGAGTGGGGTGGAATGACAGAGACGTTGGGCTGTTTTACCTCTAAGCGGCACTTTTTTGCTCACAGTGGGCTCACAGTGGCCATTTGGCCAGGTCACAAGGACCCTGAAGACTCAGAGGAAGGCGGGGGAGGGGAACTACTCAAATAGTTGTTGGGTTGGGTTGTTTTACCTCTGAGCGGCACTTTTTTGCACATCATGGCCTAAATGGCCAGGTCACATGGACCCCTAAGGTTCAGAGAAGGTTGGTGGAGGGGAACCTACTGGAATAGCTGTTGGGAGATATGGTAGCCTTCCGTCAAAGCCATCGAGCGTGTTCTTTAACGTGCACAGAGTATGGCTCTCCCGCACAAGGTACCACGGCTTAACGTCCCATCCGACGGACGGCGGCCTTTCCAAGCCCGTCGGTGTCCCCCTACTGACCGTGGGCAGGGCGGGGAATTTTGCGGAGATAAATCTCAACGCTGACCCAGCTGGGACTCGAACCTGGGAACTACAGATTACGAGCCTGGCGCGCTACCGACTGAGCCACCCCGTCCCATAGTTGTTGGGAGATGGTAGCCTCCCGTCAAGGCCATCTAGCGTGCTCTAACGTGCACTGTGTGTGGCTCTCTCGCACACAAGGCCACGGCTTAACGTCCCATCCGACGGACAGCGACCTTTCCAAACCCATCGATCTCACTATTGACCGTAAGCAGGGATGGGACTTTTGCGAAGAAAAATCTCAATGCTGGCCCAGCTGGGACTCGAACTTGGGAACTGCAGATTACGATCGTGGCGCACTACTGACTGATCCACCTCTACCCCAACAGAGATACCATAAAGCCATTTAGTGTTTTCGCTTCTATGAGCATATGGAAAACTGCACGGTTCGGCCACGAATGACGATTAATGAATAACATTCGCATTTAAAACACTGCTGAAAATACACTTATAACATCGATATATACAATACTAAATGCGATAATAAAATAAATTAGAGAGACACGACAATTACGACTTCATTAGAATATTTATGAAAGCCTTAAAATTAATTACCAAATTTTTAAAAATAAGCACCTACCAGATCAATCTCAACAGATAAAATGAAAATAAGACAGTTACATATTTAAAAATAATTCTCTTACTGAAATCTCCAGGCTCGGTAGGATATAAGAGGTAATGGCCAAGTTCGCAATTTTTCTGTTTCGAGTCCCAATTATACCAATGTTGAGATTTATCTCTAGTAATCCTCACCTTGCATAAGTGAGAATAAGTGAGAATGAGGTATACTAATAGGTTTGTTAATTCTGCCACCCATAGGTGGGGCGGGGTCGGTCGTGGGGTGAGCACCACGGTAGTGCGCCAGACTCGTAATCTGTAGTTCCCAGGTTTGAGTCCCAGCTGGGTCAGTCGTTGAGATTTATCTCTGCAAATTTCTCCACCCTGCCCACGGTCAGTAGGGGACACCGATGGGCTTAGAAAGTCCGTCGTCCATCGGATGGGACATTAAGCCATGGCCCCATGTACGGGAGAGCCATACCCTGTGCACGTTAAATGCTGGATGGCCTTGACGGGAGGCTACCATCTGTCTCCCAACAGCTGTTCCAGTGGGTCGCCTCCCCCAACCTTCTCTGAGCCTTCGGGTCCTTGTGACCTGACCATTTAGCCCATGTTGTGCAAAAAAGTGCCGCTCAGAGGTAAAACAACTCAACCCAAAAGCGACCCATAGGATGGGACGTTAAGCTGTGTCTCCATGTGCAGGTGAACCATACTCTGTGTACGCTAAAAATACGCTTCATGGCTTTGACGGGACGCTTTCATCTGTCTTCTAACAGCTGTCCAGCCGGTCTTATTTCCCAATCTTTTCTGAGTCCTTGGGGTCTTTGTGACTTGGTCATTTCGTCTCAGAGTAAAACTAAAGAAAGCCTTTTAGATACAGCGGAACCCAAATTAACAAACTTAAATAGTCCAAAGATCCAATTGAATCAAAGCCTTTAATGTCACTTCGACTATTAAAATTTATTATTTTTACATTAACATTTCTTATGAGAAAGTTTCCTTTCAATTTACAGTATTTTATTAATTCATCATATTCAAATTTCTAAACTTCAATCTTGTTAAATTAACAGCTGCAAAAGTAATCAATAAAAAAAGAACAACCTACTACCATTGCATGACGAAAGCAGATTTTGGATGAAGCAATATGGCCGCTACGGCATCACCGATGAGTTACCGTCGACGACCTTCGGCTAAGTAATAGGGGCGACTGGCAGCTGTCATTGAATTGGGATTCGCCGAGCCAGATATCAAAAGAGGACTAATCAGATCGCACACTAATTGCATAATGGAGGCATAGAGAATGCGACCTTGTCATCCGAGGCCATTTCACCTGCATCCGCTGTTTCCAATAGCGACGAGTGAAGAAGAGGGATGCTCTTGGATTCTCTCCGCATCAGCGACATTGGGAGCAAGTTATCGACTTTCGGTGATCGAACGCGAACATTACGACAATGCCGGATATGATCTCAACGGACAGACTTCCTACCGACAGTGTCCAAGGTTACATTTTTTCGCATTTTTGGAAGCCATGGAAACTTTCTTCTCTCAAATACTGTCAAGTACAGAGACTTCGCTGAAAAAAGTCGCGAAAAAAATTCGGATTTTGTGCCCTAGTTTTTAATTACCTCTGTCTTATGGATAACAGTTGTGATCCAGTATTATTAGTGTGTGAAAGTTGTTGTTTTGGTTGACATCAAGATGTGTACACAGTGGGCTAAATGACCAGATCACTAGGTGGGGGCGGATTGTGTCTGTTAGTAGCGCGCCGGGTTCGCAAACTGCAGTTTCCAGGTTCGATGCCACCTGTGCTACCTTTAAGATTAATCTCCACTAACTCTCCATCGTACTTTCGGTCAGAAAGGCGACTCCGATGGGCTTGGAAAGGCCGTCGTCCGTCAGATTGAACATAAAGCCATGGTTCCGTGTGCAGGAGAGCCATACCCTGTGCACGTTAAAGAACACGGTGGATGGCCTTTACTGGAAGCTGCCTTCTAACAGCTTTTCAATGGAACCCTTACCACAACTTTCTTTGAGCCCTTGCGGGTCTTTGTGACCTGGCGATTTAAACCACTGTGTGCACAAAGTGCCGCTAAGAGGTGAAACAACCCATCCCACTTTTAATCCTATCGACCTCAAATTTTGAAAGTGTGTTCTCATTAAAGTCCTCACAAAGCACACACAGATTTTGCCCACTCGCAATAGAAAGTCTAATTCCAGAATGCTCCTTTGATCTCATCCCCAGTTGGAAGACTGAAATAGAAAGAGAATCAAGCGACACTTGTGAATGATGATGGAGTATTAACAAGGAATATTGGAATTAGAGAACTTTTACGTCATGATAAGGGGCGGGGGTGGCTCAGTCGGTAGCGTGCCAGGCTCGTAATCTGTAGTTACCAGGTTCGAGTCCCAGCTGGGTCAGCGTTGAGATTTATCTCCGCAAAATTCCCTGCCCTGCCCACGGTCAGTAGGGGACACCGATGGGCTTGGAAAGGCCGCCGTCCGTCGGATGGGACGTTAAGCTGTGGCCCCGTGTGCGGGAGAGACATACCCTGTGCACGCTAAAGATCACGCTGGATGGCCTTGACGGGAGGCTACCATCTGTCTTCCAACAGCTGTTCCAGTGGGTCCCCTCCCCCAACCTTCTCTGAGCCTTCGGGGTCCATGTGACCTGGCCATTTAGCCCATGGTGTGCAAAAAAGTGCCGCTCAGAGGTAAAACAACCCAACCCAACGTCATGATAATGTAATGTGAGATTCAGGAAAAATCATGATAATGTAATGTGAGAAATAGGAAAATATTATGTTTGCTCTTTGTCAATATTTAAGACGTGGGTGAAATAATAAACAAAAAATATGTTTAACTTTGTTTATCACATTTGACATGTGATATGTATAAGTACGAAATAATAAATTAAAAAAATTAAATATTAATATAAAGTTTATTTTAACGTTAAAACTGAAATTAGTAATTAGTAAAGAAGACAAAACCCAGATGCTCCGCTGTACATGGACAGCACTACAACTATAGGGATAATGCCATAATCTTCACTACCTACGTCGAGGGAAAGACAACACCATAGAGATGTAGCTCACCCCACGACTGCCTATGGCGAACAGTACTATAGAAGTAAAGTTCATCCATCGGTCAAAACCTAAATTTAATCTGTACAAACAAGGATATATAGATCCAAGTTGCCTCGGCTCCCGTGGTGGGAACTATTAGTCAGGCCTTACCAGGCCCCTCCATCGGGACTCCGTCCGACCAAGGTATCCCCCAATACCAGTCAGCGGAGCCCTCAACTTCACACGGGACCTCAGCCCCTCCCCCGCCCACGACAAGGTGTTCCCTCTCGGGGGGGGGGGGGGTAAAACTGAAGTTGGCTTATTGAAACAGTATGTTAAGGCTGAGTTCTATCTCTGAGCGGCACTTTTATGCACACAATGGGCTAAATGGCCAGGTCACATGGACCCCAAGGGCTGAGAGAAGGTTGGGGAAGGTTGGGTTGTTTTACCTCTGAGCGGCACTTTTTTGCACACTATGGGCTAATGGCCAGGTCACATGGACCCCGAAGGCTCAGAGAAGGTTGGGTGAGGGGACCCACTGGAACAGCTGTTGGGAGACAGATGGTAGCCTCCCGTCAAGGCCATCCAGTGTGTTCTTTAACGTGCACAGGGTATGGCTCTCCCGCACACGGGGACACGGCTTAACGTCCCATCCGACGGACGGCGGCCTTTCCAAGCCCATCGGTGTCCCCTACTGACCGTGGGCAGGGCGGGGAATTTTGCGGAAATAAATCTCAACGCTGACCCAGCTGGGACTCGAACCTGGTAACTACAGATTACGAGCCTGGCGCGCTACCGACTGAGCCACCCCTCCCGTGGGGGAAGGGAACCCATTGGAGAGCAGTTAGGAGACGCGAAGGATGCGTCTGAAGTGCAGATATGAGCTGCAGAACATTCGCCTTCAATAGCGTTGTTCGCTACTTGGGTGATGCTATTCAAATTTTCGTCTTATTTAAACAGCATTCACTTTAGTAGAGCTAGGTTAAAATAACTATTTTGCATTTTAAAATTTTCGCGCGAGATGGACGAAAGTATTAAATAGGCCGGAGTTTGTGGATGCCTGATTTAGAAGATTAGAGATTTTAAATAAAATTTTTAAAACAATAAATAATTCAATTTATTTCCTTAAATATTCACTGCAGGTTTAATCAAACCAAAATATCATGTCCAGTTTTTTTAATTTTCTAGTTGATAATAGACGAAATATAATAGTGTACTAGTTATGAAAGATGAAACTTAATAATTGACTACTAGTTATAATAAATAAAAATAAATAAAATAAATACCCCCTCAAGCAGCTGCTTGCCACAGAGGTCTGACAGGAGCCTGTCAGTTTATATGCCACAGTAGGAGATCTGAGAGGATGGCAGGACCTCAGCAGAAAAACGACACACACATACCATGCCTAATCCGGGGCTCGAACCCAGGTCCCTTAGATCAGTAGCCAAGCGCGCTAACCACTCGGCCATGGGACGGCTAACTTAATTATAGATGAATTTAATAATTGACTAGTTGTAGTGGCCGAAAGTTTCGATCAGACAGTTTCTCCAGTTCAATTCCAGAGCTCCTATGACCTTCAGTTCGTCCTTGACAACCGATGCAAGTGGCAGCTGATCAGCAAAGAGAAAGATGCGGTGATTGCGTTTGGATGCTGAGCTCCAGCTTTTCACCCTTTGTTAGCTGACCTCGCTCCCTCTGTTCATGATGTGGTTAGCTAAGTTACGGACATCGCGAACGACCGATGACTTCATCAGTAGAGAAAATGACGCTGAGAAATCTTTGCCATCAGTAAGAACAGTCTGGAATCGTCGAATTTCGAGAGCTTTTCTTCCCCACTCAGATTATTAGGGGGCGGAGGTGGCTCAGTCGGTAGCGCGTCAGGCTCGTAATCTGTAGTTCCCAGGTTCGAGTCCCAGCTGGGTCAGCGTTGAGATTTATCACCGCAAAATTCCCCGCCCTGCCCACGGTCAGTAGGGGACACCGATGGGCTTGGAAAGGCCACAGTCCGTCGGATGGGACGTTAAGCCGTGGCCCCGTGTACGGGAGAGCCATACCCTGTGCACGTTAAAGAACACGCTGGATGGCCTTGACGGGAGGGTACCATCTGTCTCCCAACAGCTGTTCCAGTGGGTCCCCTCCCCCAACCTTCTCTGAGCCTTCGGGGTCCATGTGACCTGGCCATTTAGCCCATGATGTGCAAAAAAGTGCCGCTCAGAGGTAAAACAACCTAACAAAACTCTGTTCATGATGTGGTAGCTAAGTTACGGACATCGCGAACGACCGATGACTCAGAACGTTCGAACGTCGTTCGAACGACCGAACGACATCAGTAGAGAAAATGACGCAGAGAAATCTTTGCCATTAGTAAGAACAGTCTGGAATCGTCGAATTTCGAGAGCTTTTCTTCCCCACTCAGATTATTAGAGATAATGTCCTAATGGCAGTTGATAGCATTTATTTCACACATCAATGTTGCCTATGTTCATTCACCAAAGGTTTAATGTTGGTTAAAATGTTGCAAAAGTTTTAACAAAAAAAAAACATCTTGATCTGGGTTGTTTTACCTCTGAGCGACACTTTTTTGCACAAAATGGGCTAAATGGCCAGGTCACATGGACCCCGAAGGCTCAGAGAAGGTTGGGGGAGGGAACCCAGGAACAGCTGTTGGGAGACAGATGGTAGCCTCCCGTCAAGGCCATCCAACGTGTTCTTTAACGTGCACAGGGTATAGCTCTCACTTTCATGAACACACGGCTTAAACGTCCCATCCGATGGACAGCGGCATTTCCAAGCACATCGGTGTCCCCTACTGACCGTGGGCAGGGAGTTTTACGGAGATAAATCTCAACGTTGGTCCAGCTGGAACTCGAACCTGAGAACTACAGATTACGATCCTAGCGCGCTACCGACTGAGACACCCCCGCCCCATCTTGATATGGAATGATGAGTTATTTATGCTATTAAATCTTAAGTGCGATCAAAAATGATTTTCTCATGTTGATGACTCATAATTGATGCGTATTTTGCCTTGCAAAGTGAATGCTCATTAATGAACATTTTTGCCCCTTCTAGCATTTAATTAAATTTCAACCTTGGCTAGTAAATTAGCGTCTCGATGGTGAGATTGAGGGGATTGAAGGCAAATCTGTCTTAAGCGTCTGCTAATTAAGTCAATAGATGCTTTGATGAAAAATTGCGAAATGGAGAAGTTAATGAGTCAAAGAGCAGCACCTTTTAGATTCATACAGAGCTTCAAGCTTAAAAGACTTCACAAGTGCCAATGTTTAGAAAGTTCAATTTGCATAATTATTTTGAAAAGTGTAATTTTTCTTCAAAATGGGCTGAGATATTTGTTTCAACGAGCGTTTCACTTTCTGCTGTTGGGTGGAAGTGGATCAGTCAGTTAGCGCGCCAGGCTCGTAATCTGCAGTTCCCAGATTAGATTCCTATCTTTCCAGTGTTGAGATTTATCTCCGTTTAACCCCTACCCTGATCATGAACTTAAAACACCTTGAACCTTGAACTCTGACTTCGTGAGAAAGGGGACATCGATGGGTTTGGAAAGGGTTGGGTTGTTTTACCTCTGAGCGGCACTTTTTTGCACACCATGGGCTAAATGGCCAGGTCACATGGACCCCGAAGGCTCAGAGAAGGTTGGGGGAGGGGACCCACTGGAACAGCTGTTGAGAGACAGATGGTAGCCTCCCGTCAAGGCCATCCAGCGTGTTCTTTAACGTTGGGTTGTTTTACCTCTGAGCGGCACTTTTTTGCACACCATGGGCTAAATGGCCAGGTCACATGAACCCCGAAGGCTCAAAGAAGGTTGGGAGAGTGGACCCACTGGAACAGCTGTTGGGAGACAGATGGTAGCCTCCCGTCAAGGCCATCCAGCGTGTTTTTTAACGTTGGGTTGTTTTACCTCTGAGCGGAGCTTTTTTGCACACCATGGGCTAAATGGCCAGGTCACATGGACCCCGAAGGCTCAAAGAAGGTTGGGGGAGTGGACCCACTGGAACAGCTGTTGGGAGACAGATGGTAGCCTCCCGTCAAGGCCATCCAGCGTGTTCTTTAACGTTGGGTTGTTTTACCTCTGAGCTGAGCTTTTTTGCACACCATGGGCTAAATGGCCAGGTCACATGGACCCCGAAGGCTCAAAGAAGGTTGGGGGAGTGGACCCACTGGAACAGCTGTTGGGAGACAGATGGTAGCCTCCCGTCAAGGCCATCCAGTGTGTTCTTTAACGTGCACAGGGTATGGCTCTCCCGCACACGGGGCCACGGCTTAACGTACCATCCGACGGACGGCGATCTTTCCAAGCCCATCGGTGTCCCCTACTGACCGTGGGCAGGGCGGGGAATTTTGCGGAGATAAATCTCAACGTTGACCCAGCTGGGACTCGAACCTGGGAACTACAGATTACGAGCCTGGCGCGCTACCGACTGAGCCACCCCCGCCCCTTGTTTGGAAAGGCCTCCGTCTGTCGAATAGGACGTTAAACCATGGTTATTGATCATAGAATAGTAAAGCCATACCCTGTGATAAATAAAGAACACACTGGATGGCTTTGATGAGAGGCTACCATCTGTCTACTAACAGCTGTCCAGTGGGTTCCCTACCCTCAGTCTTCTCCGAGTTCTTTTAACCTGGTCATTTACCTCAGTGTGTGAAAATTGTCTTTCAGAGGTAAAACAACCCAAAGACAAACAACTTTTTGATGCATTATGCAATAGCTAAGTCACAACAATCTCTAAAGCTGTGGTGAGGGTGGCTCAGTCGGTAGCGCGCCTGGCTCGTAATCTGTAGTTCCCAGGTTCGAGTCCCAGCTGGGTCAGCGTTGAGATTTATCTCCGTAAAATTCCCCGCCCTGCCCACGGTCAGTAGGGGACACCGATGGGCTTGGAAAGGCCGCCGTCCGTCGGATGGGACGGTAAGCCGTGGCCCCGTGTGCGGGAGAGCCATACCCTGTGCACGTTAAAGAACACGCTGGATGGCCTTGACGGGATGCTACCATCCGTCTCCCAACAGCTGTTCCAGTGGGTCCCCTCCCCCAACCTTCTCTGAGCCTTCGGGGTCCATGTGACCTGGCCCATGGTGTGCAAAAAAGTGCCGCTCAGAGGTAAAACAACCCAACCCAATCCCTAAAGCTAACAATAAAGCGAGTTAAAGTGAACCACTTAACAGCTTTCAAGAGCAAATGGATCACTACATTGTGTCCTTCTTCAGTTCATCATTCCCCTTCAAGCTGTCTTTTCCTTCAAATCATCATTACATTGTGTCGTTCCTCAGTTCATCATTGTATTCTTTTTCAAGCTTTTTGCCCTCAACTCACCACTACATTGTGTCCTTCTTCAGTTCATCACTGCATTCCCCTTCAAGCTGTCTTTTCCTTCAACCCATCACTACATTGTGTCCTTTTTCATTTCATCATTGTGTCCTTTTTTTAAGCTGACTTTTCTTTAACTCACCACTGCATTGTCCTTTCCTCGATTCCTTTCTTGTGGTTCATTCCTTCCAATATATTTTAAAATGCACTTTGGTCATTTCCTTACAGTGTATTTTAAAGCACACTTTGGTCATTTCCTTACAGTGTATTTTAAAGCACACTTTGGTCATTTCCTTACAGTGTATTTTAAAGCACACTTTGGTCATTTCCCTACAGTGTATTTTAAAGCACACTTTGGTCATTTCCTTACATTGTATTTTAAAGCACACTTTGGTCAATTCCTTACAGTGTATTTTAAAGCACACTTTGGTCATTTCCTTACAGTGTATTTTAAAGCAAACTTTGGTCATTTCCTTACAGTGTATTTTAAAGCACACTTTGGTCATTTCCTTACAGTGTATTTTAAAGCACACTTTGGTCATTTCCTTACAGTGTATTTTAAAGCACACTTTGGTCATTTCCTTACAGTGTATTTTAAAGCAAACTTTGGTCATTTCCTTACAGTGTATTTTAAAGCACACTTTGGTCATTTCCTTACAGTGTATTTTAAAGCACACTTTGGTCATTTCCCTACAGTGTATTTTAAAGCACACTTTGGTCATTTCCTTACAGTGTATTTTAAAGCACACTTTGGTCAATTCCTTACAGTGTATTTTAAAGCACACTTTGGTCATTTCCTTACAGTGTATTTTAAAGCAAACTTTGGTCATTTCCTTACAGTGTATTTTAAAGCACACTTTGGTCATTTCCCTACAGTGTATTTTAAAGCACACTTTGGTCATTTCCTTACATTGTATTTTAAAGCACACTTTGGTCAATTCCTTACAGTGTATTTTAAAGCACACTTTGGTCATTTCCTTACAGTGTATTTTAAAGCACACTTTGGTCATTTCCTTACAGTGTATTTTAAAGCACACTTTGGTCAATTCCTTACAGTGTATTTTAAAGCACACTTTGGTCATTTCCTTACAGTGTATTTTAAAGCGCACTTTGGTCATTTCCCTACAGTGTATTTTAAAGCACACTTTGGTCATTTCCTTACATTGTATTTTAAAGCACACTTTGGTCAATTCCTTACAGTGTATTTTAAAGCACACTTTGGTCATTTCCTTACAGTGTATTTTAAAGCAAACTTTGGTCATTTCCTTACAGTGTATTTTAAAGCACACTTTGGTCATTTCCTTACAGTGTATTTTAAAGCACACTTTGGTCATTTCCTTACAGTGTATTTTAAAGCACACTTTGGTCATTTCCTTACAGTGTATTTTAAAGCAAACTTTGGTCATTTCCTTACAGTGTATTTTAAAGCACACTTTGGTCATTTCCTTACAGTGTATTTTAAAGCACACTTTGGTCATTTCCCTACAGTGTATTTTAAAGCACACTTTGGTCATTTCCTTACAGTGTATTTTAAAGCAAACTTTGGTCATTTCCTTACAGTGTATTTTAAAGCACACTTTGGTCATTTCCTTACAGTGTATTTTAAAGCACACTTTGGTCAATTCCTTACAGTGTATTTTAAAGCACACTTTGGTCATTTCCTTACAGTGTATTTTAAAGCACACTTTGGTCATTTCCTTACAGTGTATTTTAAAGCACACTTTGGTCATTTCCCTACAGTGTATTTTAAAGCACACTTTGGTCATTTCCTTACATTGTATTTTAAAGCACACTTTGGTCAATTCCTTACAGTGTATTTTAAAGCACACTTTGGTCATTTCCTTACAGTGTATTTTAAAGCAAACTTTGGTCATTTCCTTACAGTGTATTTTAAAGCACACTTTGGTCATTTCCTTACAGTGTATTTTAAAGCACACTTTGGTCATTTCCTTACAGTGTATTTTAAAGCACACTTTGGTCATTTCCTTACAGTGTATTTTAAAGCAAACTTTGGTCATTTCCTTACAGTGTATTTTAAAGCACACTTTGGTCATTTCCTTACAGTGTATTTTAAAGCACACTTTGGTCATTTCCCTACAGTGTATTTTAAAGCACACTTTGGTCATTTCCTTACAGTGTATTTTAAAGCACACTTTGGTCAATTCCTTACAGTGTATTTTAAAGCACACTTTGGTCATTTCCTTACAGTGTATTTTAAAGCAAACTTTGGTCATTTCCTTACAGTGTATTTTAAAGCACACTTTGGTCATTTCCTTACAGTGTATTTTAAAGCACACTTTGGTCATTTCCTTACAGTGTATTTTAAAGCACACTTTGGTCATTTCCTTACAGTGTATTTTAAAGCACACTTTGGTCAATTCCTTACAGTGTATTTTAAAGCACACTTTGGTCATTTCCTTACAGTGTATTTTAAAGCACACTTTGGTCATTTCCTTACAGTGTATTTTAAAGCACACTTTGGTCATTTCCTTACAGTGTATTTTAAAGCACACTTTGTTCATTTCCTTACAGTGTATTTTAAAGCACACTTTGGTCAATTCCTTACAGTGTATTTTAAAGCACACTTTGGTCAATTCCTTACAGTGTATTTTAAAGCACACTTTGGTCATTTCCTTACAGTGTATTTTAAAGCACACTTTGGTCATTTCCTTACAGTGTATTTTGAAGCACACTTTGGTCATTTCCTTACAGTGTATTTTAAAGCACACTTTGGTCATTTCCTTACAGTCTCTTTTAAAGCACACTTTGGTCATTTCCTTACAGTGTATTTTAAAGCACACTTTGGTCAATTCCTTACAGTGTATTTTAAAGCACACTTTGGTCATTTCCTTACAGTGTATTTTAAAGCACACTTTGGTCATTTCCTTACAGTGTATTTTAAAGCACACTTTGGTCATTTCCTTACAGTGTATTTTAAAGCACACTTTGTTCATTTCCTTACAGTGTATTTTAAAGCACACTTTGGTCATTTCCTTACAGTGTATTTTAAAGCACACTTTGGTCATTTCCTTACAGTGTATTTTAAAGCACACTTTGGTCATTTCCTTACAGTGTATTTTAAAGCACACTTTGGTCAATTCCTTACAGTGTATTTTAAAGCACACTTTGTTCATTTCCTTACAGTGTATTTTAAAGCACACTTTGGTCATTTCCTTACAGTGTATTTTAAAGCACACTTTGGTCATTTCCTTTCAGTGTATTTTAAAGCACACTTTGGTCATTTCCTTACAGTGTATTTAAAAGCACATTTTGGTCATTTCCTTACAGTGTATTTAAAAGCACACTTTGTTCATTTCCTTACAGTGTATTTTAAAGCACACTTTGGTCATTTCCTTACAGTGTATTTTAAAGCACACTTTGGTCAATTCCTTCCAGTAGATTTTAAAGTACCTTTCGTTAAACTTTCTATTACTTTTCAATGTACACTTTCGTTAAAGCCTTCCACAGTACACGGAACACTGCGATTAGAGAATTTTTCTTTGATCAGAAGTGTGAATTAGATTTTGAACACTGCATATTATAAACAGTTTTATAAAAACGATAAATAAAGGGTAATTTAATTTATTTCGTTAAATATTGATTGCAAGTTTAATCAAATCAAAAAAATCATGATCCGTTTGAACGAGCTTAATCTGCTAGTGTTTTATAACCTTACTTCTCTAAGTGAAATGGGGCGGGGGTGGCTCAGTCGGTAGCGCGCCAGGCTCGTAATCTGTAGTTCCCAGGTTCGAGTCCCAGCTGGGCAGCGTTGAGATTTATCTCCGCAAAATTCCCCGCCCTGCCCACGGTCAGTAGGGGACACCGATGGGCTTGGAAAGGCGGCCGTCCGTCGGATGGGACGTTAAGCCGTGGACCCGTGTACGGGAGAGTCATATCCTGTGCACGTTAAAGAACACGCTGGATGGCCTTGACGGGAAGCTACCATCTGTCTCCCAACAGCTGTTCCAGTGGGTCCCCTCCCCCAACCATCTCTGAGCCTTCGGGGTCCATGTGACCTGGCCATTTAGCCCATGGTGTGCAAAAAAATGCCGCTCAGAGGTAAAACAACCCAACGTTAAAGAACACACTGGATGGCCTTGACGGGAGGCTACCATCTGTCTCTCAACAGCTGTTCCAGTGGGTCCCCTCCCCCAACCTTCTCTGAGCCTTCGGGGTCCATGTGACCTGGCCATTTAGCTCATGGTGTGTAAAAAAGTGCCGCTCAGAGGTAAAACAACCCAACGTTAAAGAACACGCTGGATGGCCTGGACGGGAGGCTACCATCTGTCTCCCAACAGCCGTTCCAGTGGGTCCCCTCCCCCAACCATCTCTGAGCCTTCGGGGTCCATGTGACCTGGCCATTTAGCCCATGGTGTGCAAAAAAAGTGCCGCTCAGAGGTAAAACAAACCAAACAAACCAAAACTCTAAGTGAAAAATTTATTCTGTTTAATTTCTTTAGTAACAGTTTAAAATTTCTTTCTACAAAGTGGTTCTATTCTTTGTTTTCAGTCTTATACAGAATTCCTTTTATTTCACAAAGAATCAAGAACTTCGTAAAAGATTCAACTACTTCTCTTCTATTTTTAATGACGAACACGTTGTTTTTCATCTAATTGCAGAGCTAAGCCTCAATTCCTTTTCTGTTTTTATTTTCACCTAGCGTTAGTGAGGTAATTATTGTTTGCTTTCAGGTTAAGAGCTTTGTTTTAAGAGATTATTTCTCCCTTACATAAAACACGTTAAAGAAAGAACGAAATCTAGTTTCATTTTTTTATTCCGAACACGAAGATTAATGATGTTGACTTTTATCTTTTAGGAAACAGCAAACAAAGATTTTTATAATAGCAGTTAGGTATATGAAACGAAATAGGATCTCTGCCACAAAACACTTTAAAGATATATTCGCTTTAACAATTCAGTGTATTTTCTTAAAATATGGAGGGTAGAGGGTGGCTGGGTCGGTAACACTCCAGGCTGGTAATCTGTAGTTCGCAGGTTCGAGTCCCAGCTGGGTCAGCGTTGAGATTTATCTCCACAAAACTTTCCGCCTTGCCCTCGGTCAGTAGAGGACACCGATGGGCTTGGAAAGTCAGCCGTCCGTCTGATGGAACATTAAGCCCTGACTTATGTGGCCGAGTGGTTAGCGCGCTTGGCTACTGATCTACGGGACCTGGGTTCGAGCCCCGGGTAAGGCATGGCTGTTTGTGTCGTTTTTCTGCTGAGGTCCTGCCATCCTCTCAGACCTTCTACTATGGCATATAAACTGACAGGTTCCTGTCAGACCTCTGTGGCAAGCAGCTGCTTGAGGGGGTATTTATTTTTATTTTTTTTATGTGCACTTTAAGAATATGCGGGATGGCCTTGACAGGAGCCTACCATCTGTCTCCTAACAGCTGTTCCAGTGGGTCTCCTTTTCCCCAACCTTCTCGTAGCCTTCGGGGTACTTCAGACCTGGACATTTAGTCCATTGTGTGCCAAAAAAAGTGCAGCTCAGAGGTAAAACAACCCAATCAAACTTAACTCCTGGCTGTACAGTCTCTCAAAAAAGTATCCGAACACTACGGTTGATTACAGAATTCAGAAAAAATATCTGGCAACGATTTTTTTTAGAAATTAGTGATCTGGCAACCTTCGTGTCACGTGACTTTTTTGAGCGACTGTACCTTTCAACCTACGATGGGCTCAATGGGCCAAATCAAAAGCACTCGTATTTTCAGCCAATCAACGACATCCATCCCAGTTTTAAGGCACGATGTCATCAGCCCTATAGAGTGTGTTTTCTATATAGTCTATTCTCTCGCCTACGATATTCAACAGTATTTTAATATACCCTTTCGTTACAGGACATTTTGAAATACATGTTCATTCAGTGCATTTTTAATATACACTTTTTTTAAAGTCTTCCAGTACATTTAAAATATCCTTTCGTTAAAGCCTCCTGGTACATTTTAAAATACTTTTTTCTTACAGATTACTTTATTACAGTTAAGGGGCAGATGGAAATCTTCTGTCAAGGCCATCTAGCGTACTCTTTAACGAACAAAAAGCATGGCTGGGTTGGGTTGTTTTACCTCTGAGCGGCACTTTTTTGCACACCATGGGCTAAATGGCCAGGTCACATGGACCCCGAAGGCTCAGAGAAGGTTGGGGGAGGGGACCCACTGGAACAGCTGTTGGGAGACAGATGGTAGCCTCCTGTCAAGGCCATCCAGCGTGTTCTTTAACGTGCACAGGGTATGGTTCTCCCGCTCACAGAGCCACGGCTTAACGTCCCAACCGACGGACGGCGACCTTTCCAAGCCTATCGGTGTCCCCTACTGACCGTGGGCAGGGCGGGGAATTTTGCGGAGATAAATCTCAACGCTGACCCAGCTGGGACTCGAACCTGGGAACTATAGATTAGGAGCCTGGCGCGCTACCGACTGAGCCACCCCCGCCCCCTTTATTACAGTTAAGGGGCAGATGGAAATCTTCTGTCAAGGCCATCTAGCGTGCTCTTTAACGAGCAAAAAGCATGGCTCACTTTCAACACGGCACGACGACTTAATGTTCCATCCGACGGACGATCCAATCGTTATTTGCCTTCTGCTCAAAAGCAGTGTGAGCGTTAGCGGAGATAAATCTCAAAGCTGGTATAGTTAGGACTCGAACTTGGAAACTACAGATTACGAGCCTTGCGTTGTTTGGGTTGGGTTGTTTCACCTCTGAGCGGCACTTTTTTGCACACCATGGGCTAAATGGCCAGGTCACATGGACCCCGAAGGCTCAGAGAAGGTTGGGGGAGGGGATGCACTGGAACAGCTGTTGGGAGACAGATGTAGCCTCCCGTCAAGGCCATCCAGCGTGTTCTTTAACGTGCACAGGGTAGCCTCTCCCGCACCGGGGACACGGCTTAACGTCTCATCCGACGGACGGCGGCCTTTCCAAGCCCATCGGTGTCCCCTACTGACCGTGGGCAGGGCGGGGGAATTTTGCGGAGATAAATCTCAACGCTGACCCATCTGGGACTCGAACTTGGAAACTACAGATTACGAGCCTTGCGCGCTACCGACTGAGCCAAAGCGACCTCTAACTCTGAGGTATGTTGATGTATAAATCTGTTTAAAAAACGGTTATATAATATAGTGACGGCCCCTTAGTGGAATTTTATACCCTCTACATTTTTTCCACGGCTGATAATAAAACTGGTCATGAGGTAGTGTTTTCCTCCTTTAATAACTTTTATTTTTGTTCAATGCGAAATCATTTTGTGGTGTTACCAAAGTAGTTTCCCCAGTCGTATCACATCATTGTACATCAGTACATTACAAAAAAAAAAAAGAAAGCATCCACCATTTTCTTTAAAATGAACTGCTGTCTGTAAATCGAATTCATTTCCATATTCAGCCGCGAAAATCGACAGCTCTATATCTCCTGAGCTTCGTGGTTGCCAAGACGTCTCACTCTCAGCTGTCAGAGTCAGACACGTGCCGATGAAGGACTGGGAGAGGAGAGAGAAGCAGCCGACCGGAGAGAGGTCTGGACGTCATCTCGCGTTACTAGCGAGACACAGGGGATACTTTTCAGTATGGCCACGGTGAAAGAAGTTTAGCGTTAGGAACGTTTCGAGCGTTTATGCCGTTTTAAAACAAAACCATTATCAACAACGGATGTGACATCACAGTGGACTGGAGTGCGCAGTAGCTGCACACGCTCGAAGTCCGTTACTGGTAATAGTTTTGCTGAAGAAGCTAGAAACTTTCAAAACGTTAATAGCGCTAAAAGGTTTTGTGTGTGGCCGTACTTTCTTTGTGTTAGTAGCACCTGGAGAACGTTTTGTTGTGGCGTGTTTGTCTTGCAGTGTAATAAGGACACCTCTGCTGCATCGGTTGCTGAGAGGGAAGATGGAGGAAGAAGAGGAGGAGGAAGGGATGTTGAATGAGAGATTCGGGAGATTCGGTTTACTCCAGGGATCGATAGAGGAGAATGTCTCGAGAGTGAAGTAACAAAAATATTCTTGTGTGCGTTGCGAGATGAACCTCTAGCCTCCTTTGTGTGGGACACAAATAGGATATTAAAATTGACAAGACGTCAACACGTCGAGGAGGAGGAAATTGAAAACGGAGTAACATCAGAGGATGAGGAATTTATTGGAAAAATTGATTAAGATATGATGAAATATCCGAGACACTCCCACTTGGTGTGCTCCCGCAATAAAGCTAAGAGGTGGAGAAAAAATTCGGACGTGTTGGTTGAATATTTACTTTAATTATTAAGATATGTTGTTGAGTTGTTTACACCTTTGTCGGTACTGTTTTGCACACAATGGACTAAATGTTAGGACACAAAGACTCCAAGGGCTCGTAGTAGGTGGGTTGGGTTGTTTTACCTCTGAGCGTCACTTTTTGCACACAATGGGCTAAATGGCCAAGTCACAAGGACCCTGAAGGCTTAGAGAAGATTGGGGAGAGGAAACCCACTGGACAGCTGTTGGTAGCCTCCCATCAAGATCATCCAGCGTGTTCTTTAACGTACACATCTTTTACTTTTGCTCGCTAGATCTAACCCCAACCCCACTCCGTCCCTATTATTTTCCTTCCAGAGCAGAGCCTTCCAATCTGCACTAAATCCCCGTCCTAATCTGCACTAAATCCCCATCCGCACTAATTCCAATCTGCACTAAATCCCCGTCCGCACTAAATCCCTCTCCTTGGCGAGAAAAGGAGACGCCGATGAGCTTGGAGAAGCCGCTGTCCGTCGGGTGGGACGTTAAGCCGTGGCCCCGTATGCAGGAGAGTCATACCCTGTGCACGTTAAAAATCATACTGGATGTTCCCTTACGGAAGATTACCATCTGTCTACTAACAGCTATCCATGGGTTTCCTTCCCTTAACCTCCTCTGAGCCACTGGGGTCTTTGTGACCTGGACATTTTGCCCATAGTGTGCAAAGAAAGAACCGCTCAGAGATAAAACAATCCAGCACACTCCCTTAATAATAGTTTCTATGATGCCAGAAAGGTAATGTTCATAACACTAAACTGCTTCAACCGCTCCCTGTGTGGCTGTAAGTGTCGTTTGGAGGGGGGAATGGCGCAGAAGTGATGTCTGTTGTTGGATCGATAATTCCGCAAAAGCGTCATCGACAAGATCCCTCTAGAAACGAAGGGTAAGCTTTGCCGTGGCGGAGAGATCTGCCCGCAGCTGAAGTTTTCTTTTGTGGAGAGTGGAAGACACGAAATTAGCGCTGGGATTGAAAGAGAACATTGCGAGTGACGTCAGAAACTGGTGACGTGGTGTTCCCTGCGGAATTGATTCTGGAATGTTAAGATGGCGCCTGCTGTAAAAGATGGTTGTTCTTTTGCGAGATGAGTGCAGAAACGATAGATTGGTAGAAAAGTTGCCTTTGCAGTAAACTGAGAAAATTCTGTTTCTGGGTTTGATTCGCGATTAATTAATACTCTTTTAATCTAAATCAATTGTTTTTGATGGTGAGAGTTGGGTTGGGTTGTTTTACCTCTGAGCGGCACTTTTTTGCACACCATGGGCTAAATGGCCAGGCCACAAGGACCCCAAAGGCTCAGAGTTGGGGGAGGGACCCACTGGAAGCTGTTGGGAGACAGATGGTAGCCTCCCGTCAAGGCCATCCAGCGTGTTCTTTAACGTTGGGTTGTTTTACCTCTGAGCGGCACTTTTTTGCACACCATGGGCTAAATGGCCAGGTCACAAGGACCCCGAAGGCTCAGAGAAGGTTGGAGAAGGCTGGGGATGGGCACCCACTGGAACAGCTGTTGGGAGACAGATGGTAGCCTCCCGTCAAGGCCATCCAGCGTGTTCTTCAACGTTGGGTTGTTTTACCTCGGAGCGGAACTTTTTTGCATACCACGGGCTAAATGGCCAGGTCACATGGACCCCGAAGGCTCAGAGAAGGTTGGGAGAGGGGACCCACTGGAACAGCTCTTGGGAAACAGATGGTAGCTTCCTGTCAAGGCCATCCAGCGTGTTCTTTAACGTGCACAGGGTACGGCTCTCCCGCACACGGGGCCACGGCTTAACGTCCCATCCGACGGACGGCGATCTTTCCAAGCCCATCGGTGTCCCCTACTGACCGTGGGCAGGGCGGGGAATTTTTGCGGAGATAAATCTCAACACTCACCCAGCTGGGACTCGAACCTGGGAACTACAGATTACGAGCCATGGTGAGAGTGAAAAGCTTGCTAATGGTTCAGTTGTTTCGTGTCTGAGAGGACCTTTTTACACACAATGGACTAAATCACGCCCTTCCATCCCAAACTTAGTAAAGAGCATGGTTCGGATCTAGGGGGAACGATGCCATTCCCCCTCCCCCCTCAGAATGCAGTAAAGGTAATGAAGGCAAAAAATTACTAAACTTATTTATATATCATGCATTTTTCAAGAATTTTTTAAACACCTGTAAAAATGTGTAAAGGAGATACATTCGCTCAAAAAAGTATCCGAACGCTATGGTTGATTACAGAATTCATAAAAAAATCTGGCAACGATTTTTTTAGAAATTAATGGTCCGGCAATCTTCGTGTCATGTGACTCGAAGGTTGCCAGATCACTAATTCTAAAAAAAAAATCGTTGCCAGATATTTTTTATGAATTCTGTAATCAACCATAGTGTTCGGATATTTTTTTGAGCGACTGTAGGGAAGAGATGCATGTAGAATGCAGTCTCCACACCCCTCCCTTTTTTTTGCATTTTTTCTGCTCAACCATGTTTCTTCCCCCCCCCCCCCCCCCCCACACACACACACACACACACGTACGCACGAGCTTTTCTAGGTCCGGATCTAATAAAGTGCTGCAAGAAAAAATATCTGCTTAAAAATGAAAAAAAAAACAGATTTCTAATCAATAAGGAATTGAAAAAAAAAAAACTATATTTTTAAGGAATCAAGAAAATATCTGATTAAAATCAAACTATGCATTTTTTATGAGTGTTAGAATTGCCAAAAATCGTTCGGTCAAAAAAATTAGAAAAGATAAGCCACATTCGATAAAATGATGATTTGTTTCATGAGCTGCACGTTTTTTGCAAATGAGCCACGGGTTCGACTAAATAGTCAAGTCACAAAGACCCCAAGGGCTCAGAGAAAGTTTGATAAGGGGTCTCACTTATCAATTCATCAGACCTTTTTGATGGCTGGGTTGGGTTGTTTTACCTCTGAGCGGCACTTTTTTGCACACCGTGGGCTAAATGGCCAGGTCACATGGACCCCGAAGGCTCAGAGAAGGTTGGGGGAGGGGACTCACTGAAATAGCTGTTGGGAGACAGATGGTAGCCTCCCGTCAAGGCCATCCAGCGTGTTCTTCAACGTGCACAGGGTATGGCTCTCCCGCACACGGGGCCACGGCTTAACTTCCCATCCGACGGACGGCGGCCTTTCCAAGCCCATCGGTGTCCCCTACTGACCGTGGGCAGGGCGGGGAATTTTGCGGAGTTTTGCGGAGGTTTTCGATGGCCCATCAGACCGTTTGATAAGAGGTCTCACTTATCAACCGATCAGAGAATAGCTTTTAGGAGCAGGTGGGAGCCTCCCGACAAGGCGTCCATCATGTTGTTTAACGTGTACAGGGTATGACTCTCCTACACACGGGATCATGGTTTCATGTCCGACTGACGGCCGTCTTTCCAAGATCGTCAGTATCCCTTTCCTGACCGAGGTAATAAAAGTAGTGCAGAAATATCAATAGTGAACATCGTAGCACAGAGTATTGAATGGGGCTGGGTGGCTCATTGTAGCACAAAGTATTGAAAGGGGCGGTGGCTTAATTGGATTGGTAGCGTGCCAGGCTCGTAATCTGCAGTTGCCAGATTAGGTTTGGTCACTAGGGAACACCGAAGGTCGCGTCCGTCGGATGAGACGTTAAGCCGTGGCACTGTATGTGTAAGACCCATACCCTGTGCACGTTAAAGAACACACTGGATTGTCGTCTGTCTCCGAAGAGTTGCCTACTGCCCCCCTTTCCCCTCAACCCTCTCTGATGGGTTGGGTTGTTTTACCGCTGAGCTGCACCTTTTTGCACGCAATGGTCTAAATGACCAGGTCACAAGGACCCCGAGGGTTCAGAGAAGGTTGGGCGGAGGGCACCCACTGGACAGCTGTTAGAAGACAGACAAGGCCATCCAACATGTTCTTTAACGTGCACAGGGTAAGGCTCTCTCGCACACGTGGTCACGGCTTTATGGCTAACGGACGGCGGCCTTTCCAATCTCATCGCTATCCCCTATTGACCGACAACAGGGCGGGGAGTTGGGCGGAGATAAATCTCAACCTTAACCCAGGTGGGACTCGAACCAGGGAACTGCAGATAACGAGCCTGATCTGCTACCAACTGAGCCCCTCCCCATTCTCTGATGCCTTGTAGTTCTTGTGATATGGCCATTTAGCCCATTGTGTGAAAAAAAGTGCCGTTCAGATGTAAAACAACCCAACAAAAACAATAATCCTGTTTTATTTGAAACCAATTATCCAGATTTTCGTAACTACCTACATCCTCAATTAATTGGGGGCGGGGATGGCTCAGTCAGTAGCGCGCCAGGCTCGTAATCTGTAGTTCCCAGGTTCGAGTCTCAGCTGGGTCAGCGTTGAGATTTATCTCCGCAAAATTCCCCGCCCTGCCAACGGTCAGAAGGGGGCACCGATGGGCGTGGAAAGGCCGTCGTACGTCGGATGGGACATTAAGCCGTGGCCCGTGTGCGGGAGAGACATACCCTGTGCACGTTAAAGAACACGCTGGATGGCCTTGACGGGGGGATACCATCTGTCTCCCAACAGCTGTTCCAGTGGGTCCCCTCCCCCAACCTTCTCTGAGCCTTCGGGGTCCATGTGACCTGGCCATTTAGCCCATGGTGTGCAAAAAAGTGCCGCTCAGAGGTAAAACAACCCAACCCTCAATTAATCCGAATAATCCTTTTCCGCTGTATATCTAAAAGACCGTCTATCCGAAAAATTTCTACCCGAAATATATAAATGACGAAAGGATATCAAATAAAAAGATGATGCACGTTACCTCGAGCTCAATTTCCGTGATACAAAACGACCCATATCAATCTAGTAAATGGGACAAATACCTCACCCAGAACTGTTCCAATTTCCTCTTCAGCTCCACCAAAAAAAAGACAAAACATCCTCTCACAATCCCCTGTTACACACTTCATAGGTGCCACCTAACATAGGTGGTATTTCCGATCTGTCAACAACATCCACTGCCACAAATAATCGGTCAGTCGGCTATCGATCCCAAAATTGCCTGCTTTTTCATCGACCACGTAGAAATGGTGAAGACCTCCTCCGCTCTGAGCTCCATCTTCTGACACTTGCAAGAGCTCGATTTATCATTGGCCCTTGCAAGGCGACGCCACTAGATCCTTACAACTCAGCATCAGTCACGTGGAGATGGGAAGGGAGAGATTACGAGGGCAGGTGGGGGGGGGGGGGTCATAAATCATCAGTCGAGCATTGTGACTGCCGGGTCGTTTCTCCTTTCTGACCCAACACACATTAAGAGATATAAAAGATACGGAAATAAGACAAAGCTTTATTAGAGTTGAAAAACGTTCTGGCATCTTCGACTGTTACTAACTGGAATGTTTAACAAAAAATTATCTTGTTTTATAAAAATGACGGCATCCAACGCTATCAGGGTCTCACTTTAATATATACAGAGTGATTCAAAACTCTTGGGCCAAACTTTAAGGGGTGATAGAACACACCTAAACAAGCACTTTTCGTCATACAATACATGGTCGGAACTCAAGCGGTGAAGCGCTAGTGAACACTTATAAGCGCGGGTTTTCGCACTCGTCGTCATTTCTACCGTGTATTGCAGAACGGATGGATTGTTTCACGAATCAGGAGAAGGCAGACATGCATTTCACGTATGGAGCTGCGGACGGGAATTGTACTATTTGTTGCAATGTTATGCAACCACGGCAATTCCCGGTTCCGTCTTACGACACTACGCAGTTAAGAAAAGCCATGACTATCTAGAGCCGGGGGCAAGAATGCGCCATATAGACGCACCTCAACCCCGACCTCACATGGCAGCAGTCCTATAAAAGGAAAACTGACCACCGGAAGAAACCTATTATTTAATCTGTTCCCCGGTTAGCCATGAACGAGGATATGTAGATCCAAGTTCGCTCGGCACCCGGGGTGGAGACTCTTAGTAAGGCCCAGACTTTTGAAAGGGCTCGTGCCTACTAGGCAGGGAACGTTCGGCAGAGCCTTTGAACTTGCTCACACAGAGCACCCGAGATTGAGGCCTAAGACACCGTCCAACCGGTCGGCGATGTCATCGGCCTCAGTTGGGTCTTGGCTGTGTCCAACCGGGGAGCCATCCAGCCGGCACAGCCTTCGACCAGGTTGCTGGGCCCGAAGCCCCCACCACCACGTCAAAGTGGTCCCCTATCGGGGGGCTGCGGACAGGAATGCGGGGGAAGCCCAGACTGTGCAATCCACGGTAGAAATGACAACGAGTGCGAAAACCAGCGCTTATAAGTATTCACTGGAAAGCGCCCTCTGGCGCTTCACCGCTTGAGTTCCGACCATGCATTGTATGACGAAAAGGGCTTGTTTAGGTGTGTTTTATCACCCTTAAAGTTTGGCCCAAGAGTTTTGAATCACTATGTATATATATATATATTCTATTTTGAACTATAGGTTACTTCTGTGAGCACTGACAACCCCCCCCCCCCCAACCCTTTAACAATTCAACACGAAGGATTTCCCGGTGTGATGACGTCAGCACGCGTTCTCATAGCCATGGCATCGTTTCTATCCGAATAATAGAGATCGTTATTTTCCTTTCGAGATATTTTCGTACCTTGTGCTTCCCGACGTACTTGATCGGAAGGGTCCCCCTGAGTGACCTCTGTTCGTAATGATTTTTAATTTATCATCAGTCAGATTTTTCCATTAAATGAATATTATATAGAAGCTATAGAGCTCCGAAGTTGGGGTTCGATTCGCCTCTGAGCGTCATTTTTTTTTCTACACACTGGGCTAAATATCCAGGTAATAAGTATCCCGATGGCTGAGAAAAAGTAGGGAGCAGGTGACCCATTCAACAGCTGTTAGGAGACAAATGGTAGCCTCCCGTCAAGACCATCCAGCGTGTTCTTCAAGCACGCGGTATGGCTCTCTCTCTCGCCTACGGCATTACGCTTTACGTTCCATCTGACGGAAGGCTCTTTCGAATCCCATTATTGTTCGTTACTGACCGAGAGCAGGGTGGGGATTTA
This sequence comes from Ryuthela nishihirai, assembly GCA_038380435.1. Classification (NCBI taxonomy): domain Eukaryota; kingdom Metazoa; phylum Arthropoda; class Arachnida; order Araneae; family Heptathelidae; genus Ryuthela; species Ryuthela nishihirai. The sequence goes on along the minus strand of JAWZYU010000034.1, from coordinate 38,663,178 downwards.
GAGGAGATAAATCTCAACTCTGTCCCAGGTGAGACTCGAGATTTTGAATTGCAGATTACGAGCCTGGCGCGCTACCTGCTGAGCTACCCCCGCCGCCCTTTGGAGTTAGATTACCATTCAAAAAGCATAACAATTATCTAATATTTTAGTAGTGCAGTGCATACACACATGCTTAAGATTGCTCTGAATTTAAATTTATAATGATTTCAAGACTCCACCGTCCGTCGGATGGGACGTTAAGCCGTGGCCCCTTTGTGAGGGAGAGCCATACCCTGTGCAAAAAAAAGTCCTCTCAGAGGTACACATTAAAGAACACGCTGGATGGCCTTGACGGGAGGCTACCATATGTCTCCCAACAGCTTGTTCCAGTGGGTCCCCTCCCCAACCTTCTCTGAGCCTTCGGGGTCCATGTGACCTGGCCATTTAGCCCATGGTGTGCAAAAAAGTGCCGCTCAGAGGTAAAACAAACCAAACCAAAATCAAGACTACAAAATGTTTGGGGAAGGAGAGGGTCAGCTGGTAGCACGCCAGGTTCGAGTCCCACCTAGATTTATCTCCGCAAAACTCTCCGCCCTGCCCTCAGTCAATAGAGGACACCCATTGGCTTGGAAAGACCGTCGTCCGTCGGTGGGACAATAAGCATTGTCCCATCCACGAACAGGAGAGCTGTACCCTGTGCATGTTAAAGAACAAGCTGGATGATCTTGACGGGAGGCTGCCATCTATCTCCTAACAGCTGTCCAGTATATCCAGTTCCCCCAACCTTCTTTGAGCCCTTGGGGTTCTTGTGACCTGGACCTTTAGCTCATTATGTGCAAAAAAAGTGCCTCTTAGAGGTGAAACAGCCCAACCGGTATCCAGAAAGTTTGGAATAATTTCTAAACGTTAAACCGCTGAAATCGCATTCAGTGTGTCCGTCTCCATCAGCCATCTCTTGTGTCAGCTGGTGTCGTAATTGATCGCTTCATTTTTCTCGTTTCCCCAAAAGGAAAAGAGAATGATCCCTTCTAGTAAGGAGATGGAGAGATCACAGCTGATGCTGCTTGCACATCCGAAGATGCGGAGTAAAGAGATGTTAAGCAATCTCTTTTCTCCGGTGCTTGGGATAATTATTGTAATGGCTCTTAGTCTTGGAGCAGGATAAAAACATAGCGCTCTTACCGATTGGACAATAAGCAAAAGAAGGTAATTAGGTCCCAAAAAAGGGGAATTATTCTTCACAGATAAGGAACGGGGAAGGTCAGGGTGATTTGTTTTATTCCTGAGAGGTACCAGAATAGAACATCGATTATATGTGACCCGTGAATTTGAACCGCGTGTTCATTGTCAACTGCTAAGATTGGTCTCCGCGGAGCTGGTTGTTGTGCCTCTGAGAGGACTTTTTTTTTTGCATACTCAAATATTAATATACTCAATAATAAATATTTTTGCATACTCAGGGCTCAATAGCCAGGTCACAAGAACCCCCAAGGCTCAGAGGAGTTTGAGGGAAGGGAACCCACTGGACAGATGGAGACCTCCCTTTTTCATCCATCGTTTAACGTGAACAAGGTATAGCTCTCCTGAACACGGAACCACGGCTTTAGATCCCATCCGACGGAGGGTGGCCTTTCTAAATCCATCGGAATCTCCTTTGCGATTGAGCACATGGTGGAGGGTTCAGCGGACTTAAATCTCATCGCTAGCATTTCATCTCTGTCGGATGGGACGTTAAGTCGTGGCCCCGTGTGCAGGAGAGCTTACTCTGGGCATATTAAAGAACATGCCGGATAGACTTGAGGGGTTTCAATCTGTGTCCTGTCCAGTGGATCCTCTTCCCTAACCTTCTCAGAACCCTTGGGTCCTTGTGACCTTGTCATTCAACCTATTCTTCTGCAAAAACCTGAGCGCCAGGCTCGTAATCTGTAGTTCCCAGGTTCGAGTCCCAGCTGGATCAGCGTTGAGATTTATTTCCGCAAAACTCCCCGCCCTGAATCACGGTCAGTAGGGGACACCGATGGGCTTGGATAAGCCATAATCCGTCGGATGGGACGTTAAGCCGTGGCCCCGTGTGCGGAGAGCCATACCCTGTCCACGTTAAAGAACATGTTGGATGGCCTTGACAGGAGGCTACCATCTGTCTCCCAACAGCTGTTCCAGTGAGTCCCATTCTTCCAACCTTCTCTGAGCCTTCGGGGTCCTTGTGACCTGCCATTTAGCCCATTGTGTGCAAAAAAAGTGCAGCTCAGAGGTAAAACAACCCAACCCAACTTGCAAAAACCTGATGCTCAGGTAAGAAATGGGGCTGAGGTGGCTCAGTCGTTAGCACGGTACGTTCGTAATCTGCAGTTCCCGGGTTCGAGTACCACCTGGGCCAGTGTTGAGATTTATCACTTCTAAGTCCCTGTCTTCGGTCAGTAGGGGACACTGATGGGCTTGGCAAGACTGTCGTCCGTCGGATAGTACGTTAAGCCGAGGACCCCTGTGTAGGTGAGCATACCCTGTGCACATTAAAGAACGCGCTGGATGGTCTTGAAGAGAGGCTGCCATCTGTGTCCCAAAAGCTGTCCAGTGGGTCCTCTTCTCCAACCTTCTCTGAGCCCTTGGGGTTCTTGTGACCTGGCCATGGTAGCCCATTGTGTCAAAATGTGCCGTTCAGAGGTAAAAACAATCCAACCAACTCAGCACGTTAAAGAACACGTTGGATACCTTTATGGGAGGCTCCCACTGGACAAATGTTAGGAAACAGATATAACAACCCAAAGCTTTTCCCAAAATTAATTAATTTTACTATCATTTCCATCGAGAATATTCATTATCCTATCAAAAGAATAAAAGTATTTTTCTATTAGCTAGTAAGGGTGTGATTTTACTGGATTGCGGATTCTCCATCCTAGTGGAAACGGCCACATCATTGGTCACTAATGATGTCCCTTCTTTCTGTCACCCGTTGCCAGGGGAGACGGGAGGATGAATGCTTCAGATTCTCCGCATCCTTAACCTCGTTCTGAGCATCTTCTGAAGCACGAGGAGAATGCGCTCTTGGATCCTGAGCAAAAAGAAATCTCCTTCTGGAATGGAATTAAGGAGTTTGTCACCGAAGTAAAAGAAGATTCAGAAGATGCTGAAATCTAAAAATTTGTTGAATAGTTGTTTTTAGGATGATATTTACAGAACTCCGAGGCAAAACGGTATTTGTGTTGGGTTATTTTTACCTGGGTTGGGTTGTTTTACCTCTGAGCGGCACTTTTTTGCACACCATGGGCTAAACGGCTAGGTCACATGGACCCCGAAGGCTCAGAGAAGATTGGGGGAGGAGACCCACTGGAACAGCTATTAGGAAACTGATGGTAGCCTCCCGTCAAGGCCATCCAGCGTGTTCTTTAACGTGCACAGGGTATGGCTCTCCCGCACACGGGGCCACGGCTTAACGTCCCATCCGACGGACGGCGGTCTTTCCAAGCCCATCGGTGTCCCCTACTGACCGTGGGAGGGGAATTTTGCGGAGATAAATCTCAACGCTGACCCAGCTGGGACTCGAACCTGGGAACTACAGATTACGAGCCTGGCGCGCTACCGACTGAACCACCCCCGCCCCATTTTTACCTGTGAACGGAATTTTTCTGCACATATTGGGTTAAGCGACGATGTCACTAGGATGAATTAAATGTCAGAAGTTTCGAATCCAAAAAAAGGTATTAACCTCGCTCCACAGAGTTCTATATATACTAGAGGTAGATCTGGCAACCGTCCCATGGACAACAACGGAACAGAGTAAATTGGGCAGAAAGAAAACTTGTAATGCATTTTTAACTTAGTTCAGTGCTGTCCAACTTCTCTAAGACCACGGGCCATTTTCTCCTTCGCCAATATTTCGCGGGCCAAAAAAAGAATAGGATAGGATAGGTAATTGAAAAGTCAGTTCATGTCACCTCAAAAAATTACTTTATTTTTACGAAACATAATTAGTAATAATAAACCACAAAAAGTTATTTTACTTATACAAAAAATAAGTAACAATAATCCTCAAAAAATTATTTTATTTGCACGAAAAATAATAAGTATAATAAACCAGTATAAATTTCCTAAATCTTATCAAATATTTAATAAGTTTAATGGGAGCATTGTGGCCGTAGTTGTTGGACGATAATTTCTTTTACTTCCATATCGATATTTGTTGTTGCGAGCCGAAGTATATGTTCGAGTGTAGAATCTTTCAAGCAGTTCCTGTATCTTGATTTTATATATTTCATGTTAGAAAATGCAGCAGATATATGTACTTCGGAAGATATCGCTCGCAGATATATGTACTTCGGAACGTAGAAATTATTTGGAGTCCAAAATCTTTCATTTTTGGATATTTTTCTTTAGGCAAAAGTTTGAACAATTCTATTTCAGTTTCTCTATTAGATGCAATAATTGGGTCGGCCTGAAGGTCACATAATTCCATTTGATATTTAGGATCTACGGTGCTAATCATCATCATCATCATCATCATACTCAAGCAGCCGTGGGCTACGGAGGTCCAACCAGACCGTGCAATTTAGTTCTCCAAGCAAGTCTATCCTGAGTTACATCTACTGCATCTGGCCACTGCACACCAATTCTAACAAGGTCCTGTTTGACATTGTCTGCCCACCGCATCCTAGGTCTCCTCTTCTTTCTGAGGCCTTTAGGCGCACTGTTCATAACCCTATTCGCCAATCTATAATTATTCATACGGGCAACATGGCCAAACCAACAGAGTCTCTCTCTGCACAATATGCTGCTTAAAGGAGGTTGCAAACTCCTTTGCCTAATCTCATCATTAGTTACAAAGTTGAACCACCTAATGCCCAAGATACTGCGTAAGCATCTGGAATCAAAAGCATCTAGTTTCCTGTTATCTTGTTTACAAAGTGTCCAAGTTTCACTACCATAACTAACCCTAGAAAGAACCAAACTATTATACAGTTTAATTTTAGTCTTTAGGTGTATATGCCTATTTCTCCACACTCTCCATAGGTTCTTAAAAGTCCCGGCAGCAATCCCTATTCGTCTGTTAATCTCATGCCGCACATCACCATTATCTGTTTACATAGCTCCCAAGATAATTAAACTGTGACACCTGCTCAAGACTGCAACCATTCAGATTAACTGAATCACAGCCTGCCTGACCAATTTTCATCACTTTAGTTTTCTCTCTGTTTATAACCAAACGTACTCTACTACCAGTCTCATCAACAGCTAGAATGAAAGAGTTCATCTCATCAACATCATTTGCCAAAAGGGCTAAATCATCAGCATAATCTAAATCAGAAATTTTCGTATCTCCAGCCCATTTAAGGCCAAAATCTTTCCCTTGAAGTGAATTTCGCATAACATAATCAATAACCAAGCTAAAGAGAAAAGGAGACAAAATGCAGCCTTGTCGAACACCAGAAGTAATGCTAAACCAATTGCTACAAGCCTTACCAACTCTCACACACGACTCAGTGTTATTATAGAGAGCTTTCATAATGTTAACTAACTTGTCTTGGTATACCATATGATCTCACAATCAACCACAAATTATGACGATCAACAGAGTCGAAAGCCTTTTTGAAATCAACAAAGTTAGCAACCAAAGGTTTCTGAAACTCTAAACATTTCTCAAGAATCTGCCTAAGTGAAAATATCTGATCCACACATCCCCTACCACTTCTGAATCCACATTGCTCATCACGCAATTGACTGTCAACCAGATTCTTAATTCTATTAAGCACAATCATGGAAAGAACTTTACCTGGAACAGAGAATAGGCTGATACCCCTTAGTTATCACAAAAACTGCGATCACCTTTTTTGAAAATAGGGATAACAATAGCTCTGGTAAAATCCTTAGGAACCATGCCTTTATCATAAAAGATATTCAGAATTTCAGTCATCCAAGTGGTAACCGAAACATTCCCAGCTCTAAGCATTTCCGTAGTAATTTCATCTACCCCTGGGGATTTATGAAGTTTAAGTTTAGAAACAGCCAAAATAACTTCAGATTGTGTTAGAGGGCCAACATTAAAGCCACCAATGCATCTATCATCATTGCAAACAATGGGAGTAGAACTAACTACATTGTTTAGAACATCACTGAAATGCTCAGCCCACCTAGCCATGACAGAATCCTCCCCTTCTATAACCTTACCTTGTTTATCCTTCAATCCTTGCATGCCTGTCCGTTTTCTACCACACAAAACATTAACTATCTGGTACAGCTCTCTGCTGTTGTGCTGTCTAACTGCTTCCTCGGCTTTGTCAGCCAAACCATCAAGCCAAAGATTCTTATCAGCAGCTAACTGATCCTTTACAAGTTTATTAAGGTCTCTGTAATGCTTTCTATTAGGACTAGTAGGGTATTGATTAAGGGCATTCCTGCAGTTCTTTCTTTCCGAAATAAGCTCAAGTGCCTTATCACTCAGATAATTTTGCCTCTTCTGCTCCTTTTTTCCTAAAAGAGTACTGTTAGTGCCCAAAAACGCCTGTTTAAAATGATCCCATTCTTCCTCAACTTCAGTAGTAAGCAAACCATGACTGTCATAATGACTAAGTAACCTATCATGGTAAGCTTTGGCTATAACTGGATCTTTCAGAGCTTCAGTATTAAAGTAAATTTTTTAATCCTAGCACAACACTTTTTAAGTTTAAGTTGCAACACACTTTTAACAAGGTAATGGTCAGATCCAATTTCAGCTCCCCTATATGCCCTGGTATTCCTAACAGAACTAGCCCATTTGCTGTTAATTAATATATAATCAATCATATTCCTATGCAGCCCATCAGGTGAAACCCATGTGTACTTATGTATGTCGCAGTGTTTGTAATAAGTATTAGTTATTCTGAATCCATTGAATTTACTTACCTGTAGGAGACGTTGCCCATTGCCATTGCAGCTACCAATACCAAAAGGGCCTATTACTCCTCCCCAAAGGTCAGAGTCAGTACCAACTTTGGCATTGAAGTCACCAAGAACAAGGGTAATATCTCCTTTCTTGACAGAATTCAAAATATCCTGAAGTTGTTCATAAAACCTATCCTTCTCATCGGCATCCTCAGTGGGGACATAACAGCAGATAACATTCAAGTCTTTAATGCTTGTCTGAAATTTTGCTGTAAGAAACCTTTCATTAATGCACTCATATCCTAGAAGAGCATCACTAGCGTGTCTGCTGAGAAGCAGACCCACGCCTTGCTGATGCTTATTGTCGTCCCTCCCTGAAAAGAGAAATTTAAGATTATTTTTAAGAATCTGACCTTTATCTGTCCATCTGGTCTCTTGCAAGCCGAGAATATCTAAATTATAACGGTGGAATTCTTGTGTGAGGACATCAAGAGAAAAAGCTCTGTGCAGAGTCCTCACATTCCAACTACCTATGGAGATAAAATGGTTAGTGGGATGTTTAAAGAAAGTATGTTTATTGAGAGAGGGAATGCCGACAATATCAAACAGCCCCCTAATCGCAGACATGGGGCAAAGACCCGTTCCCCCACTACTAAAGGCTGAAGCCATCTACACTGAAAGACTTCCTCCAATGTAGAATTTGACGATGCCAATAGAAGCAAAGAGTTCAGGTGCCTGCGATGACTTTTGCTCAGGATTATCCACCAGCTGATAAACATATCCTGTGAATCTATTCACTTGGGGCTGTCAACCCACAAACAAACAGAAAACACAGCGGAAGATTTTCCCTCCACAGAAGCCCACCAGTGCAGCAAAATCAGGATCCATAATCAAGCTCAGAGCCATATATCTGTCCAGTCCAGTAGGTTTATATGGTCAGCACCAGGACCCTGTGTGGTTGACCACTCCTCAGCAGGGTAGAAAAAAAGAAAAGTAGCCATAGTTGTCCAGATCAGTAGGCCACACTTCCGATCTGGCAGCCCTCCCCTTCCGTTCACTTCCACAAGAGAGTATCTCTTTTGAAAGTTACTAACGGTCCGCACCACGAGAAGGCGGGGTCGGACATTAGGTGCTAGGCCTGGCCGGTTCTATGCATCATCACAGGGGATTGGTGCATAGCTCTCCTTCCAGTGACTACCTAGCTACCATTTACAGACCAACGGTGCTAATATCAATATTTAATGGATTACTGAATAAATTTAAACTTTGCTTAAGGTCATCAAATTGAGAAAATCTTCTATTAAAACCTTCAAATAGGATATCTAATTTAGGAACAAATTTTCCAAAATTAACTGTTTTACTAAGTTGCTTCATTTCTTCGTAGAACTCTTTACAAGTTTCAAAATGAATTAAATAATTTTCCTGCAAATTTGACTTCAACAATTGTAGTCTTCTAGTTTAACAATTGTAGTCTTCTAGTTCTAGTTACTTAGTTTCTAAACCCAGTAACATGATTCTAAAGACAGCACACGTTTTGATCTTTTCCTTGTACGGATTTATTCAAGACATTTAAATAATCTGTAACGTCTGTTAGGAAAACAAGTGAACAAAGAAAATTTTCATCAACAAAACTTGTTATTAAATCTTCATCGGTGCCCACTTCTGTGAGAAAAATATGAATTTCATTTGGAAGTGTAAAAAATCCCTTGAGGCATTTTCCGGCACTTAACCAGCGAATATTTCTTGTAAAAGCAGATCGCCATACTCAGCATGCAGTTCGTCCAAAAAAGCTTTAAATTATCTGTGGGTAGTTTTTTTACATTTTCTTTTTACCCAAGAAATACAAATTTTTCGTCTTCTGCCAATACAGAGCCATACCAATTAATTACGGAATTTCCATGAAATGTCAACTAATTCGAAGCTCTATAATTTCTAAAATACGTTTTGCATGGAAAACATTGCTAGAGATGAATAAAAGGTCTCAGTCAAATCTACTAAATCTCTCTTTTCAAAAATATTCGTTTTCTATTTTAAGAGTTATGGATTTTACTACAGCATTCCAGCTACCGTAATTCTTTAAATTTTGAACGAATATTGTTGAAAATTGAGATGTAAGTAGATTTTTTTGAGATCTTTATCTTCAACGACAATTTTCCATACAAAGCATATTTTAGAAGTTCCAAATTATTCCACTGATATAACACTGAAATAAATAATGAACAAAATTTCCATTGTCATAATGTTGAAATTAACTAATCAATTGATAGGACTGTCTACTAGGTAAAGACGAATGCCGTGCAGAAAACATATAAGGGGCAGGGACTTAGAGCCAAACAAAAGGCACTTCAAAAAAAGGGCAGTTCTAAATAGTGGAGGGAAAAAGGCAGCGGTTTAAGTCCCTGGGAAAGGGGCGGGGGTGGCTCAGTCTGTAGCGCGCCAGGCTCGTAATCTGTAGTTCCCAGGTTCGAGTCCCAGCTGGGTCAGCGTTGAGATTTATCTCCGCAAAATTTCCCGCCCTGCCCACGGTCAGTAGGGGACACCGATGGGCTTGGAAAGGCCGCCGTCCGTCGGATGGGACGTTAAGCCGTGGCCCCGTGTGCGGGAGAGACATACCCTGTGCACGTTAAAGAACACGCTGGATGGCCTTGACGGGGGGCTACCATCTGTCTCCCAACAGCTGTTTCAGTGGGTCCCCTCCCCCAACCTTCTCTGAGCCTTCGAGGTCCATGTGACCTATCCATTTCGCCCATGGTGTGCAAAAAAGTGCCGCTCAGAGGTAAAACAACCCAGCCCACCATAGGCTAAATGGCCAGGTCGCATGGACCCCGAAGGCTCAGAGAAGCTTGGGGAGGGGACCCACTGGAACAGCTGTTGGGAGACATATGGTAGCCTCCCGTCAAGGCCATCCAGTGTGTTATTTATCGTGCACAGGGTATGGCTCTCCCGCACACGGGGTTACGGCTTAACGTCCCATCCGACGGACGACGGTCTTTCCAAGCCCATCGATGTTCCTTACTGACCGGTTCCCTACTGGCGGAGAGTTTTGAGCAAATAAATCTCAGCGTTGACTCGAACCTGGAAACTGAAGGTTACGAGCCTGGAGCGCTACCGACTGAGCCACCCCAGCCCCTAGGTGGCAACAGTTATTTCGAGTAACTTTCAGCCGTTAACTCTATGGGGATTTCGGGAAATTCGAATCGTACCACACCAGTTTGGTTGATCCCAGCGAGTTTGCACACAGCCTGTATTCTTCCCCTGGATGAAGGGAACGTTCATGCAAAGTTTGGTGCCTCTAGCTCTTCTGGGAACAAAAACAAACACGCACACTTTCTTCTTTGCATATCGAAAAAGGAATTTAATTAAATGTTATTTCTCCTATTACTCAAAGTAATATTCATCATAATATTAACAGTGCTTTTATTTAAATACCATTACTATTTTACCACAATTTGCCGCAATAACTAATGGATGTTATGCAGCGAAAATTGAGTTAATGACTGTAATCTGAAATCAACTAGACACATGAAAATAAAAACTTTAAGGAAAAAGAAATGGAATTCATTTCTCTGATGGTATAAAAAAAAGCAGAAAAAGGACGAATGTGCAAATGAAAGAACTTAAAGCAGAGAAATAAAAATAAAAAAGATGTTTTTGAGTCTTCTGAATAATTAAGTAGAAATAACGTAAAAGAAAATGTAATGAAAGTTAACGAGATAATTTAAAAAGATAGACATTCTCATTCAGTTCAGATTACTATTATATTTATTTTAAGGAAATGTATCATTAGAGGAATTACACTGAAGGAAAGATTAAACAGAAATAAAAACACTAGCAGAAGTAAACGATATTAATAAAAAGAAAATGAATCAACATTTCTTTTTAGAAGCTGAAACAATCATATCTTGATTCTCATAGCATTATATTTCAGAAATTTTAGAAAACGGTGCAGGGTATTTCTGTGGTTGGATATTTAATGTACGTCTTGGGTGATTATTTAAAAGTACTGAATTATTTTTGAAAACAGGGGCGGGGGTGGCTTAGTCGGTAGCGCGCCAGGCTCGTAATCTGTAGTTCCCAGGTTCGAGTCCCAGCTGGGTCAGCGTTGAGAATTATCTCCGCAAAATTCCCCGCCCTGGCCACGGTCAGTAGGGGACACCGATGGGCTTGGAAAGGCCGCCGTCCGTCGGATGGGACGCTAAGCCGTGGCCCCGTGTGTGGGAGAGCCATACCCTGTGCACGTTAAAGAATACGCTGGATGGCCTTGACGGGAGGCTACCATCTGTCTCCCAACAGCTGTTCCAGTGGGTCCTCTCCCCCAACCTTCTCTGAGCCTTCGGGGTCCATGTGACCTGGCCATTTAGCCCATGGTGTGCAAAAAAGTGCCGCTCAGAGGTAAAACAACCCAAAATCTTTGAAAACAGTATAGGATGGTAAACTGAAAAAATAATCCGAATGTTTTTTAAATGACTCCAGAATTTAAAACCGATATTTTAGCTGACAGTTTTGCTTAGATTTTTTGTCCTAATTAGGCAATATAAGTACGATTTTGAAATTATTATTTGTGAATATTTATTTGGATGTGATGTGGGAAATTCAAATAATCGTCAAACTTTCTATTGCTTTCCGCTTAATGTGTGTGGTTATGTTTGTCAGTTCCTTTGTCGAAACTGTTCTACCATACCTTCCCAGTCCCGTTGGGAGGGGGTGGCTCAGTCGGTATCAAGCCAGGCTCATAAAATGCAATTCCCAGGTTCGAATCCCACCTGGGATAGTGTTGAGTACACAAAACTCCCTGCACTGCCCTCAGTCAGTAAGGGACACGCAGGGGCGTAGCGAAGGACTATGGTTGGGGGGGAGAAATCAAAAATTTTCCAACTCGAAGTTCAAATTTTATTTTGCCAACTGAGCAAAAACTGAGCAGACTTTCCAGATTTTCGCTCCGTGTCCGTGGGGGGGGGGGGGAATAGCCATTATTATTTCACAGACAATTCCAATATTTACATTTACATCTCGTCTGAATTGTAGCGAGTCAGTGTGAATTTTCCCTTAATTTGGCCAACTGTCCTTAATTTCACGAAACTAATCCCAATCTTTATATATCTCCTAAATTTGTCAAATCACTTCAAACTTTTCAAACTCCCAAAGAATTGCCAAGTTTTCTCGATTTCAGTCAACTATCCTGAATTTCACAAACCCAATCCCAATTACCACAACTCGCCCGTATTTTCCAAGTAAATTCGAATTTTGCCAACTGCCCTTCATTTGTAAAGTTTCCTTAATTTGTCCAACACTTCTTAATTTCACAAAACAAATCTCAATTTTCACAACTCGCCTATGTTTTACCAAGTGGATTCGAATTTTGCCAACTCTCCATAATTTTACAGAAAAAATCGCAATTTTTACATCTTCTCTGAATTGGCCAAGTCACTTCGAATTTTATCAACTCTCCTTAATTGCACAAGGCGCAATTTTCACAACTCCCCTGTATTTTACCAAGTGGCTTCGAATTTTGCCAAGAATGGCATATGCAGCAAAGCTATATCCTCTGCACATTAAAGAACATGCTGGATGGTCTTGACTGGAGGTTATAATATATCTAACAGTTATCCAGTGGGTTCCCTTACCTACTCAACTCTGAATGCTTTGAGTCTTTATGACCTGACCATTTAGCCCATTTTGGGCGTAAAATAAATGGTATATTCAGGAGAGTCATATGCTGTGCACGTTAAAAAACACGCTGAATGACCTTAACGGGAGGTTTCTGTTTCCCAACAGCTGTCCAGTCAGTTCCCTTTCTCTAATTTACTACTCTGAACCTTCAGGGTCGTTGTGACCTGGCCATTTTACCCAATTTATGCACACAAACGATGCAGTTTGGAGATAAAACAGCGTACCCACTAATCACTTAGCATGTGAAGTAAAACACACGTTTCAAGGAGCAAAAGAGAAACACAGTGAAACTTAATGAGTCGTTGAAGATCATCATGGATTCTGCTTTGGCTTTCATTGTAACGATTGTTATCTTCTTTGAATAAAAGAGAAACGGTTTCAGAGTTATGGCCATTGTGAGGAAATGCCCAAGGCCAATAGAGAAAGGGAGATTGCACTTGAGGCAAATGATTGTCTTAATGAGATTGAAGAGTTTCTTCTCTCTCTGCTCTTCTTCGAATCACTCGAAGAAGTGATAAAGTAAAGAAAGAGACGAACTCTCGCATCCGAAACAGAAAAGAACATTAACAAATCCTCACCGGACGCGACGCAATTGGTGCGATTAGATCGTTGTCGTTAATTTTCAGAAGAGGTCTCTCTGCTGCAATTTAGAGCAAAGGGGATGTCTTCTCTGTTCTTTGCAGGCTGTGAATAGTGGATCGATTTGGATCACGTTTGGTCGGGTCGTTAGCGCGCTTGGCTACTATCTAAGAGAATCTTGGGTTCGAGCCCCGGGTAAGTCATGGTTGTTTGTGTTGTTTTCCTGCTGTCCCGCCATCCTGACAAACCCTTCTACTACTGAGTATTAAACTGACAGGCTCCTGTCAGTTTTATACCAACGGTCTGCGGTCTTTCCAAGCTCATAGGTGTTACCTTTCTAACTGGGGGGAAGGGGGTAGTTCAGGCGATAACACACCAGGCTCATAATCTGCAGTTTCCAGATTCGAGTCCTACCTGAGCCAGCACTGAAATATATCTCCGCAAAACTCCCCTCTCTGCCGTCGGTCATTACGGAACTTGGATCGCTTGGAAAGGACGCCGTCCATCGGATGGGACGTTAAGCCGTCGCCCCGCATGTGGGAGACCCATACTCTGTACCCGTTAAAGAACGCGCTGGATGGCCTTGACGGGAAGCTATTGTCTGTCTCCTAACAGCTGTCCAGTGGGTTTCTTTCCTTCATCCTTCTCTGAGCCCTCAAGGTCCTTGTGACCTGATTACTTAGCCCAACGTGTGCGAAAAAGTGGTAAATAACCATACTTTTCTCACTGAGTGCAGAACGGGACTAAAATGAATGGTCCGAAAATGTGAATAGTAATATTTTACTAGCATTTTCAAAAAGTACATTTTTTTTCCATTTATCTATTAAAGCGAAAAGAAAAAATTTCCACCTCCCACAAGTTGTTTTTTGGGAGGTGGAAAAGAGCATTTTTTTTCTTATTGTTATTGAAAACTCGCGTCACTATGTGAAAAAAAATGGTAAGAAGCACACTGGATGAAATTTGCGAGAGTTTCAATCTGTCTCCTAGCAGCTATTCAGTTTCGTACCGTTCCCCCCGCTTTGTCTCCGCCCTCGAGGGTTTTGTGACCTGAACATTTAGACGTGTTAGCAAAAGTGTTGCTCAGAATTAGGACAACAAACTAACTAATCTGACCTCTCGGGGTCTTTGTGACCTGGCTGTTTATCCCACTTTGCGGAAAGTTGTCGTGGGGAAAATCAACTTGACAGCCAACCCTTTTTAATAAAAATTGACACATATCAGACTTAACAGAGCTTGATGAAACTTTTTTTTCACAAAAGCAATATATTTTTAAGGCCGAGTGGTTAGCGCGCTTGGCTACTGATCTAAGGGACCTGGGTTCGAGCCCCGGGTAAGGCATGGTTGTATGTGTTGTTTTTCTGCTGAGGTCCTGCCATCCTCTCAGATCTCCTACTTTGGCATATAAACTGACAGGCTCCTGTCAGACCTCTGTGGCAAGCAGCTGCTTGAGGGGGTATTTATTTTTTTTTATTTATTTATACCCCAGTGAAAAGCCTTCTAAAGATAGAAAAGTTTTTGTTTCCTTACAGTTGTAGAGATTGACGGAGTAGCAACTTATCAGAAGCTTTGTGAAACGTTTTACTGTGTACTGTCCTCAATATGTTCAACGATATAAAAGGGAAACCCAGTTGTATTAGATTTATATCTTTAAAATCAGAAGTCGAAAGAAGTGAACTGATAAAATGTCGGAAAGTTTCTAGGACTCAATCGTAACTCATCTTCAATTTATTCCGCCCTCCTTTGTATCACTAGTGGGCCCGTGCTGGCCTTTCTGACATCCAAATAGTTCGAGAAAGGAGAAGGAGGCATCAATTGGTTGCTATGCGATCGCTCCTCGCAATCCACACCATCATCTTCGTTACCATGGAGACGGGAACAATGCTGTCAGGGGTAACAATTAGCCGACGACTGCCATCAATAACGGCTTCAGAATCTTTGCCTAGACATCAGATTCTCTGTTCCCAAGACGCCCGGTGACTGTTTCTTCTGTTGTACAACATTAGGAAATCTGTTGGAGAAATGCAGTTTTTAGTCGTTGATTTAGTGAAAATGATTTCTCTGTTTCGCCTCATGCTTTGGCAAATATTTATTTCATTTAATAGGGGCAGGGGTCGGCTCAGTCGGTGGCGCCGACCCCTGCCCTCAGGATGCGCAGTTCCCAAGATCGAGCCCCTAGCCTTTGTCAAAAAGGGGGACACCGAATGCTTGGAAAGGCCGCCGTCCGTTGAATAAGATGTTAAGCAATCTTCTTCTGCAGAAGAGCCATATTCTGTGTACGTTAAAAACATGGTGGATGACCTTTACGATAAGCTACCATCTGTCCCCTAATAGCTGTTCCAGTGGGTCCCCTTTTCCCAACCTTTTTCAATCCCTGGGATCCCTTGTGACCTGGCCATTTAGTACATTGTATATAAACAAAAGTGATGCTCAGAGGTAAAACAACTAACCAACCCTTCCGGTCCTTGTCACCTGCCATTTAGCCCATTGTATGCAAAAACGTTCCCAGGATCGAGTCCCAGCTGCAACAAAATTGAGATTTTTCTTCGCTAAACCCCAAACCCTAATTCTCTCCTCGTACACGAAGGGGTCACCGATGGCCTTGGAAAGGCCGCTGTCCGTTGAATGGGACGTTAAGCCGTGTCTTCTTGTGCAGAAGAGCCATATCCTGTGCACGTTAAAGCACATGCTGGATGGACAAAGGTCCACCATCTATATCCTAATAGCTTTCCAGTAGTATCCAAACAGGTTTCAAGGAGATTTCCTTTCCCCAAATCTGTTCTGCGTCCTTGGGGGCCTTGTGACCTGGCAATTTAGCCCATTGTGTGCAAAACAATAAGGCAACAATAACGTATAAGCTGAGCATAATCAATCTGGAAAATAAAATATCAGTGAATGTGGTACAAGTGCTTATAAACATGTCGCTTGTTAAAATACTGCAATAATGATGCTGAGTTTCATTGGTAATTGGGATATTTCTAATGAATATCCACTCAGAGTATCTCCCTCGACTTTCCCTAATAATAACAGCTTAAATGTCTTTTCCAATACGTTAAAATTATTAAGAAAAGAAATTCATTAGAAGAAGGCAAAATAAAAAAAAAAAACTGAGGAGTCAAAACACTTAATGAAGTGTGTAATGATGTGACGTGGATGTTGAAATGATGCTGCGAGCAATTCCTTTCGCTAAAGATGATGATGATGGGAGTGAGGGGGATAGGAAGTTAATCTGGTGAATGAATGCATTAGAGAGACTATTCAGAAAGCTCTTTGGTAATGTGAAGATTGACGAATATAAGAGCTACACTAGAAATTCTAATAGCTTCTGATGAAATCGTCTTTTTAGTTCATTTAAAAAACAAACACAAAAAAAGGACTTTAAGTTTTCACTTTTTCGTCTGTTTATTCGTCTACAGAAACTCAACCTTTCTGATTTTGATAATAAATTAAAATTTCATTTTCCTTTCCTTTTCCGGTTGGATGGGTGTTGATGAACCATGTTCTCCCAAGTGGACTTAATAGCGCACTACAGTGGGAAAAATGGAAAATGAGATAATTTTAAGTGATTATTGCAAATATCTATTTATACCATGAAATTTATTTTTTTACTCGTAAAATGTGATGGTCAACAGATTTTCAATGGCAACTATTCTTCGACTCTTATCCCAAGGGGAAGAGTTGAGTTATTTTCCTCTGAGCGGTGATTTTTTTTTCAACACAATGAGATAAATGGCCAGGTCACAAGGACCCCAAAGTCACAGAGAAGGTTAGGAAAGGGGATGCATTGGACAGCTGTTAGGATGCATATGGTAGCCTCCGTCAAGGCCATCCAGCGTGCACAGGGTACGGCTCTCTCGAAAACGAGGCCACGGCTTAACGTCGACGGATGGCGGCCTTTCCAAGCTTATCGGTTTCGCCTATTAACCGAGGGCAGGGCTGGCAGTTTTTCAGAGATAAATCTCAACACCCTCCCAGGTGGGACTCGAACCTGGGAACTGCATATTATGAGCCTGGCGCGCTACCGACTGAGCCACATCTTTTTCTTTTAAAGAAAAAAAAAATCATTCTGTTTTTCATAGGAATAATATCTAACATGGTAGGTTACTTAAAAACAATGGCTGAAGAAATAAGCAGTACTAATATCCGAGAGGCTAGTTTGCTTGATTGGGTATGTGACTGTCTTTGGGTTCGAATCATGGATGTGGAATTTTTTTTTATCTGAAGAGGCCATGTTTGCCGAGGCTCCATTTTTCTGATAGATCTGCAGTGCCCAGTTTCGAGTCCCAATTGCACGGAAAACGAGATTTATCTTCTCTAACCTCTCTGGGGCGGGAGTGACTCGGGCGGTAGCGCGCCAGACTCGAGTCCCAGCTGGACCAGCGTTGATATTTATTTCTGAAAAACTACACACCCTGCCCACAATCAGTAGGAAACAATCGGATTGAAAAGTCCGCCATCTGTCGGATGGGACATTAAGCCATAGCGCCGTGTGTGGGACAGCCCTACCCTGTGAATGTTAAAGAACACGCTGGATGACCATCTGTCTCCTAACAGCTGTCCAGTGAATCCCCTCCCCCCAAAACTTCTCTGAGCCCTCGGGGTCCTTGTGACCTGGCCGTTTACTCCAGTGTATATTGAAATGTTCCGCTAACTGTTTTCAAGCTGTCACGTTTTTCGGTTGGCAAAACAAAACAACCAACCAAACAAGTCGGACTTTTCTCCGTCCTATATGTTGCAAATAAAAAACATAAAATTTCCTAAAATCAAAAAGTATTGATTTTTGTTACACTTATTATTCAGCATAAATTTTCGATAGATTTTTTTTCAAGTGGAGGAAGAAACAGCCCTCTTTCCCTCCTCCTTCCACCCACTCGCATGCACTCTCCAGTTTGCTGTGACGTCACCGTTGTTGGCAATGGTTAAGTTACAAGACACTTCAAAAAGTTTGGTAAGCCTTGATAACGCTAACACGATTTCAATGTGGCCGCACCAAAAGTTAGCCTGAGAAGCCGAAGACTGTTTTGTTATGAAAGGAAAACGAACGATAGGCTGAACTGTGTATATATTACGAGTAGAAGATTCCGGGTTCCGCGATAGAGGATCTTCAATCAAACTTGCGGCATATCCCGATGAATACATTCATCCTCCCCTGCCTCCGCCTCCCCCCCTCCCTCGTAGTTTCCGCGTTCTGATGGTATAATTAGAAAGGCAGGATCGATGAAGCAGTCGGTCAATACTTACGGTTATGGATGAGTTCTGGCGGGAGGGAGATAAGAGATAACGTTACCGTGGTGGAAAATGACAACGGACGGTTGCAACATCAGAGGAAGAGAGAGTTCAAATTTGCAGGGATTGGTGATGCGGAGCAGCGGGATTAAACACGAGGAGAAGTATTGCTCATCCTGAATGACGAACCGAAAAGACGGAGATGAAGATGCTGTTGATGGAGAGGTTTAGCTCGTATAACCAATACAAATAACTGAGGCACAGGGACCCCAAGGGTTCAAAGATGGTTGGGGGAAGGGGATCCACTAGATAGCTGTTACGAGACAGATGGTAACCTCCCGTCAAGGCCATGTCCTTTATGTGCATAGTGTGTGGCTTTTCCGCCCATGGAGCCATGGCTTAACTTCCCGTCCAATAGAAGGCGGCCTTCCAAAGCCAATCAGTGTCTCCTATTGACCGAGGTCAGGGAGGGAAGTTTTGCGCAGATATATCTCAACGCTGACCCATCGAACGTTTAAACTACAGATTACGAGACTGGCGCGCTATGGGCCGAGCCACCCCAGCGCCTCGTAATAAAGAAGGGTTGGACTATTTTACCTCTGAGCGGCACTTTTTGCACATAATGAGTTAAATTGCCAGGTCAAATGGACCCCAAGGCCTCAGAAAAGGTTGAGGGAAAACGACTCACTGGACAGCTGTTAGGAGACAGATGCAAGCCTTCCATCAAGTCCATTTAAGTCATTATTCCATCAAGTCCATTTAAGTCATTATTCCATCAAGTCCATTTAAGTCATTATTTCTTCAAGACCAGTAAGCATGTTCTTGAATGCACACTGTATAAGGCTCTCTCCAGCACAGGAGGCCATGACTTAACATTCCATCCGACGGATGGCGAATGCATCACAAATAAGCCGTCCCCCTTAAATAAGAGAGTCGTGCTATGTGCAGTTAAAGAGAACGCTGAACGACTTTGACGGGAAGTTTCCATCTTTTTTCCAGCAAATGTACAATGGATTCTCTTCCCCAACTTTCTCTGAACCTTTCGGGTCCTTGTGACCTAGACATTTAGCCCGTGAGAAAAGTTCCGCTCAGGGGCAATGCTGATTTAAGGATTCTCAGTTCCTTGTATTAAAACTATTGAGGTGCGCCATAATCTTCAATGCAAATTCTTTTAACCCAAAAATAAGTACGATCATGGAAACAGATTTATTATTATTAAGTTTCGTCATGGTTTGAAATTATTATACATTAAAAATAAATGCAATTCATCACCCTGAGCCACTTTCAATTTAATGTCGACCCTGAAAAGTTTAATTCAACCTCGAAACGTTATTAAATTAACTCTATCCTGAACTGTTTAACAACCATGAGAAACTTAATTCATACTCTGCCTTGGACAGTTTAATTCAACCCTGTTCTATTTCTAATTTAATTTCCATCCTGCACAGTAATTCAAGAATAAAAAAAAATGATAACAGCTTAAATCTGAATCATTTTAAAATTAAAACTGAGGCATTTTTAATTTAATATCCACCCTAAACCATAAACTCCGGCTGATTTAACAATTTTATCTGCCCAGTGGAAAAATTAATGACGTAAACTATTTACCTTTAATTTGTCTCTACTAAAGCGAATATTTTAATAACATTGCATAACTAGCTAACACGTCATTGAAGTCGAATGTTCAGCAGCTCATTTCTCGAATCCAGTTCCACTCTTTACATACTACTTCAACAAGCGAACTTCAATTTTGAGTTCAAATGACCATCGCATCAACAATTTGACATGATTTCTGAGATCTAGACCCAAAATACACTCAAGCACCAATTTTTAATCCTCTAACACGGGCAGATATATATCCGACCTCGATGAACCCATCACATCCAAAATTTCACATTTCTGAGATCTATGACCCAAATTGGTCCCAGGGACCAAATTTTTGCTCTTGCGCCGGTAGATCTAAATTTGACCTTTGACCTCGACCCCCCCCCCTCCACCCCGAATCCAAAATATTTATCTCTATATTAAAATTAAATTTTTTTCTTATTATTTTGTACCTATGCATACTAAAGTGTAATAAATAAACTAAACTTCTTTGTTCTTTCTATGTGTATAGACGATTGTGTGATTGACTGATTGATAGGAGATCACGCTAATTGCAACTATGGCGTAGAAATGGTAGAACTTTGAAAATTTGCATCTAGGGGTAATCCGGGTCGTAGATCTCGGGACAAATTATAAATTTGACCTCTGACATGTTCTTTAAGGTCAAATGGAGGTCACCTAGAGGTTAAACCAAGATCTACGAGTGTTTAGAAACATGGAAATTGATGTCTGTGGATGTTTCGGATTGTAGATGTTGGGAACGTTGCGAAATTTCGGATCCGGGGGGGGGGGGGGGGGGCGGTCCTTCGAGGTCAACGATTAATATTAAATCTGCCAGTACTAGAGAGATAAAAATCTGGGGGTTATTTTCAGTCTCTCAGAAATTATGTCAAATTTTCGATGCGACGTGTCTTTCGAGGTCAAAACTCAATTTCCAATGTAACGTTACTAGAGAGCTGAAAGCTGGTGAATAGAGCTATTTCGAGCATTCGAACTCATAAATATTAAGGATGTTCAGATCCGGTTTTGCGTTCAAGGTCAAATGAGGGTCGAAGTGAACGACTAGAAATCAGGAGATACCGAAGGCAGCGATTGATTTCTAGTAAAAAATAAAGCCAAACTTTTTTTGTTCTCTTTATTGCACACCCATCCCAACTATTGGTCCGAAACAAACAAAATAATTTTTTATCCTGCCCAAATGCCAAATACTGTATTTTGTGCACTCCCTGGAAATTCAACCTAATCGAAAACGTTCCTTTCTTTCATATACTATCGAACCATTTTCCTTTCAGTTCTGTGTGCCGAACAATCGAAAGTTCTAGAAGCACACGAAAAGGAACTTTCTCCCAAGCTCCTGAGCAACGTATGCTTTGGGAAACGGAAATTGTTTCACATGAAATGGCCATCACCCACAGCATGTCGGTAGATCTCTCTTCCGCCATTTCATTCCACCCATTAACTCCTCGAGACCCCCGAATCAGAAGCTTCTTTTTATCTCAGTGACCTGCAAACGGATACAGTTGCGCATCGCTTCCGTTTCTTTCTTGAGAGAAAAGAATGTGGATTCTAACTGAAAGGAGAATTCAACTGAACTTCCACAGAACTCTTTTTAATGCAGAGGTTTCCACAGCTTTTAAATCAGACAAAGATAATTTCGTTATAAATTTCACCCTTTGAAAAGGGTCGGGTGTCACTCAGCCTGTAACGCGCCAGGCTCGTAATCTCCAGTTCCAGGTTTGAGTCCCGTCTAAGCCAGGTTGAGATTTATCTCCGCAAAACTACCCGCCCTGCCCACGGTCAGTAGGGGTCACTGATGGGCTTGGAAATGCCGCTGTCCGTCGGATGGGACATTAAGCCGTGACTTCGTGTGTGAGAGAGCCATACCCTATGCACATTAAAGAACACGCTGGATGGCATTGATGGGAGGCTGTCCAGTGCGTCTCTTCCCCCAACTCTTCTCTGAGCCTTCGGGGTTGTAAATATTATAACTTACCATTTAGACCATCCTGTGCAAGAAAAGTACCCCTTAGAGGTAAAACAACCCTATCCTTTGAAAATCATGATTATTTTACCCTCTTTCTTTGAATTGCATTATCTTCCTTCTTCTTGGAATCGGATGATTTTCCAAAATACTTTTCTTTCAGTATTTCTTTTTCTGCATCCCATTTGAACATTTAATCCCCACAAACACTGGGACGGGGGGTGGCTCAGTCGGTAGCGCGCTAGGCTCGTAATCTGCAGTTCCCAGGTTCGAGTCCTAGAAGAGTCAGCGTTGATATTTATCTCCGCATAATTCCCCGCCCTGCCCACGGTCAGTAGGGAACACCGATGGGCTTGGTAAAGGCCACCGTCCGTCTGATGGGACGTTAAGCCGTGGCGCCGTGTGCGGGAAAAGCCATATCTGTGCACGTTAAAGAACACGCTGGGTGGCCTTGACGGGAGGCTACCATCTTTCTCCCAACAGCTGTTCTAGTGAGTCCCTTCCCCCAACCTTCTCTGAGCCTTCGGGTTCCTTGTGACCTGGCCATTTAGCCCACTGTGTGCAAAAAAGTGCCGATCAGAGGTAAAATAACCCAACCCCGCAAACACCTGAAAATGTACGAGGCTAAGTCAAAAAGTAAGGTTCCTTATTTAATTTCTAAGGGGAGCTGGTAATGACACCAAAACCATATAAAGGCTATGTCTCCGCATACAGGTATTATTTTTCCACGTAGCCATACGACTTGTTGATATACCTATCTTAATAGTCAACCAGCTTATCGAAACCTTGCCGATTAAAGAACGCTTCATGCTTCTGAAATTACTTTGTGAATGCCTTCTTTACGATGCCATCCGATGGAAAGGATCATCCTCAGAGATGCATTTTCAGCTTCCGAAACAAATGCAAATCCGACGGAGTCAGGTTTGCATTTGCAAGGAGCAGTAGGAACACAATACACCCACTGTAGTGGAGATGGGGGAACACTACACCCTGTAGTGAAGCAATAGCACAACATCCACTATAGTGGAGCAGTGGGAGCACTACATCCACTGTAATGGAGCAGTAAGATCCTACATCCACTGTAATGGAGCAGTAAGATCTACATCCACTGTAATGGAGCAGTAAGATCCTACGTCCACTGTAATGGAGCAGTAAGATCCTACGTCCACTGTAATGGAGCAGTAAGATCCTACATCCACTGTAATGGAGCAGTAGGATCCTACGTCCACTGTAATGGAGCAGTAAGATCCTACGTCCACTGTAATGGAGCAGTAAGATCCTACATCCACTGTAATGGAGCAGTAAGATCTACATCCACTGTAATGGAGCAGTAAGATCCTACGTCCACTGTAATGGAGCAGTAAGATCCTACGTCCACTGTAATGGAGCAGTAAGATCCTACATCCACTGTAATGGAGCAGTAGGATCCTACATCCACTGCAATGGAGCAGTAAGATCCTACATCCACTGTACAGAGCAGAACTTCTGTTCACACACTCTTCAAATGGACAAGTCACAATAACCCTAAGGGCTCAGAGAAGGTTGAGGAAGGATATCCACTATATAGCTGTTGTTATACAAATGGAAGCTTCCTGCGATTGCCATCCAGCATTTTCTTTAACGTGCACAGGGTATGGCTCTCCTGCACACTAGGCTACGGCTTAACGTCCCATCCGTAAGACGGCGGTCTCTCCAATCCCGTTGATATCTCCCTCTCTGACCGAGGACATCGTAGAGGTGATATAAATCTCAAAGCTGGCATTTTATGCTGATGATTCATTCATTCATTCAGTTGGGACTCGAACCTGGAAACTGTAGATTACGAACCTGGCGCGCTACAAACTGACCTAACAGCCCCCCTTTTGGAAAGTAAATCTCACGTTTTCAACTCAATGAGCAATTTGGCATGGAGTGTCACGTCTTTGTGGTTTTGAAACAGTTTGTTATCAGTGAATGAATATGCCAACTCTCTCGAGTAAAACAATACATCTTCCTGACTTTTTTTTCATCTTCCTTGTCTGAGAACATTTCCACGTGCGTGAATTTGTGCCTTAAAATGACATTTCTCAACCATTTGATTTTTAGTGTTGTCATAGTAACTTTATTGTGTATTGTGAAGTTCCAAAATAATGTTCATCTCTGCGGAACCGTTGGAGTTAACGACGATAACATTTCTGAGAAGAATACATTTCTTGAGAAGCTGAAAATGCATCTCTGAGGATGATCCTTTCCATCGGATGGCATCGTAAAGAAGGCATTCACAAAGCGGTTTCAGAAGCATGAAGCGTTCTTTAATCGGCAAGGTTTCGATAAGCTTTTTGACTATTAAGATAGGTATCTCAACAAATCGTATTCCAAGATTTAAGGGATTTTCCGCAATATCCGTCACGCATGAAAGTTGAAACAACCATCTTAGCTCGTTCAGCAAAATATCATTCAGCATTGTTCGACTTTGAAATAAACGTTTGACAAATCGCTTAAAAGATGCTTTTGCAATTCAAGAAAGTTTCTTACAACGCTGTCTTCGTTTTATGTTATTATTATTTTTAAGTCTTCAGATTAAATAATTGAACTGAACCTTCGTCGTTATGTTCCAGCTTACACAATTCTTTAAATCATTGCTTTTTTAGGGGCGGGATAGTTCAGTCGGTAGCGCGCCAGGCTCGTAATCTGCAGTTCCTAGGTTCGAGTCCCAGCTGGGTCAGCGTTGAGACATATCTCCGCAAAACTCCCCGCCCACGGTCAGTAGGGGACACCGATGCGCTTGGAATGGCTGCCTTCCGTCGGATGGGACGTTAAGCCGTGGTCCCGTGTGCGGGGGAGAGCAATACCTTGTGCACGTTAAAGAACACACTGGATGGCCTTGACGAGAGGCTACCATCTGTCTCCCAACAGCTGTTCCTATGGGTCCCTTCCCCCAACCTTCTCTGAGCCTTCGGGGTCCTTGTGACCTGGCCATTTAACCCACTGTGTGCAAAAAAGTGCCGCTCAGTGGTAAAACAACCCAACCCAACTGCTTTTTTAACCAGTTTTCAGTGAGGAACATTTAATAAATATTTCAGAAATTTGAGGAGCATTTAGGTAACAATTGAGATGCCAACTCTCATAAATAATTCATTTAAAAAAAACTGTAGAAAAGTGAGGGAAGACATTTTGTTATACAAAAACAAATAATAAATAAAGAAGCAACATAACAAAATCATTTTTATATTTTTCAATTTTAAAAGAGATATAAATTGTTTAAATAACTTTTATAAAACCTTCTCAAAATTTAAAGCTATTTTCGGTGAAAAAAATATTTTCAGATTTACTGGTTTAAAATACTGTATTAAAAGAAACAGCACTTGGCTCAGTCGATAGGCTCCAGGCTTGTAATCTGCAGTTCCCAGGTTTGAGTCCCAACTCTGCAAGCTTTGAGATTTATCTTAGCCACCATACACCCACCACCACGCATTCGGTGATAATGAGGACCGTCCATCGTACGGAATAGTAAGGCTTTGTCCCATCCATGTACAGAAGAGCCATAACCTGTGCACGTTAAAGAACACACTGGATGGCCTTGACGACAGGCTACCATTTTCACAACACGTTTTCCACAACCTTATCTGAGCCCTCGGGGTTCTTGTGACCTGGCGATTTTGCCCATTGTGTGGACAGCTGTTAAGAGACAGAAAGTAGCCTTACGTTAAAGCCATCCAGCCTATTCTTTAAAGTGCACTGGGTGTCTCTCCCGCACACGGCGCTACGCCTTAATGTCCAACCCGACGGACAGCAGCCTTTCCAAGCCCATTGATGTCCCCTTTCTGACAGAGGGCAAAATGAAGGTTTAGCGGTGATAAGCTCCGCTGGACTGGGACTCGAACCTGGAAACTGGATATTACGACCCTGTCATTTTATTTCATGATAAACAAAGAGTTGGTAGTCATGAAATAATAAGCTTTTTAAACGGCTTAAGATTTTGCCGTGAGTGGGATTCGAATCCACGCCTCCTGGAAACATGCCAGTTATGCTAACCACTATATCATCATCGGCTAACGTTTTCTTCAGCTAGTGTGACATATAAACTTTCCAGATTTTTTATTTGATTCGCACGGTGGCGCCATCTATCCTGGAAGTATATAACTGTGTTGTCTTATAGAGATGGATTTAATATTTGTCACTCACGCTCATGACGTTAAATTAATAGTTCAGTAGTAAAGAATCACAGGATGTGTCCCGTAGACATGGAACTAGTGCAATAATAAGCTGGGAAAAAAAATTGTTTTCCCTAGAGTGGAATTTTTTTCAGCTTATTATTTCATGAGTTCCATATCTACAGGACACATCCTGTGATTCTTTACTACTGAATTACAGAGTTGGTAGTTTTATCTGTAAGCGCCACTTTTTTTTAACACGATGAGCTAAGTGGCCAAGTCACAAGGGCCCCAAAGTCTCAGAGAAGGCTGGGGGAAGCAGATTCACTGGACAACTGTTAGGAGACAAATGTAAGGCTCATATCCGTCAAGGCCATATACTCTGTTCTTTAACGAACACAGGGTATGGCTCTCTCCTACAAGGAATGACGGTTCAATGTCCCATCCGACGGAAGACGGTCTTTCCAAGCCCACCATCGATGCAAATCCCAACAATCTAAATAGAAGTAAATCTCAGCCTTGATACAGTTGAGACTCGAACTTGGGACTGCAGATTGCAAGCCTAGAGCGACCGACTTAGCTATAATGTAATAGACAATGGCTGGTTTTTATGAGCTCTCTGTGTTCTCAAGTAGTGTATCTACAGAGAAATCAATTTTCTTTCAGTTGTGTTTTCATATGAAGTGTTTTTAGCCCATCATCATTGAAATCTCTCTTACAGGTTTAAAACGGCGATGAAGACAATGCAAAAGAAAACAAAGAAATATCTTCCCCATAGCTGAGGAGAGGGGAGAGAGAAACTGCTATTTCGACACGTAACCAACATCCAGAAAAGCCACTGGAAGGTAAAATTATTTTTTCTTTATTTTACAAAAGCAAAAAAGTGATTCAATTTATTTACTGCTAACCAGTGGGCACTGAACTAATAGATAAGCAGTTGGGTTGTTTTACCTCTGAGCGGCACTTTTTTTGCACACCATGGGCAAAATGGCCAGGTCACATGGACCCCGTAGGCTCAGAGAAGGTTGGGGGAGGGGACCCACTGGAACAGCTGTTGGGAGACAGATGGTATCCTCCTGTCAAGGCCATCCAGCGTGTTCTTTAACGTGCACAGGGTATGGCTCTCCCGCATACGGGGCCACGGCTTAACGTCCCATCCGACGGACGGCGGCCTTTCCAAGCTCATCGGTGTCCCCTACTGACCGTGGGCAGGACGGGGAATTTTGCGGAGATAAATCTCAACGCTGACCCAGCTGGGACTCGAAACTGGGAACTACAGATTACGAGCCTGGCGCGCTACCGACTGAGCCACCCCCGCCCCTAGATAAGCAGTAGCACTGTAAGTACTGTCATTTTCGAGTCCAACCTGGGCCAGCATTGATATTTGTCTCCGCAAAACTTCCCGCCCTGCCCTCGGTCACTAGTTTTCAAACCCATCGGTGTCCCCTACTGACCTTGGATTTGTAGGAAATTGGTGTCCCCTACTGACCGTGGGCAGGGCGGGGAATACCCTACTGACCGTGGGCAGGGCGGAACTAATGGGCTTGAAAAGGCAGCCGTCCGTCTGATGGAACGTTAAGCCGGGCCCCCGTGTGCGGGAAAACCATACCCTGTGCACGTTAAAGAACATGCTTGATGGCCTTAACGAGAGGCTACCATCTGCGCCATCAGCAATACAGTGGGTCCCTTTCCCCCAACCTTCGCTGAGCCCTCGGGGTCCTTGTCACCTGGACATTTAAGGGGCGGGGGTGGCTCAGCCGGTAGTGCGCCAGGCTCGTAATCTGTAGTTCCCAGGTTTGATCCCAGCTGGCTCAGTGTTGAGATTTATCTCCGCAAAATTCCCCGCCCTGCCCACGGTCAGTAGGGGACACCGATGGGTTTGGAAAGGCCGCCGTCCGTCGGATGGAACGTTAAGCCCATGTGCGGGATAGCCATACCCTGTGCACGTTAAAGAACACGCTGGATGGCCTTGGCGGGAGGCTACCATCTGTCTCCCAACAGCTGTTCCAATGGGTCCCCTCCCCCAACCTTCTCTGAGCCTTTGGGGTCCATGTGACCTGACCATTTAGCCCATGGTGTGGAAAAAGGTCCCGCTCAGAGGTAATCCAACCCTGGCCATTTAGCCCATTTTGTGCAAAAAAGTGTCGCTCAGAGGTTAAACACACACACACACACAAACATCCCTTTACGTTTTCGGCTCGACTGAGCTTTTATTTCCCCTCCCCCATTTTATTTAATTTCTTCTAGATCCTGGCCTGATGCTGATTGAATTTCTTAAATATAATGTAATTTTATAAAAGCAATTACATGTTTGAATTAATTTCTAATATTTTGCATGTAATGCCTAGTGTAAAGAATTTCATATCTCTATTTATAGCTATACACTGTATATTTCGCCGTCATGCACATATTTTCCTTAACTTGCTAATCAAGGGCCTTAGGCCGCTGATAATATAAGATTCAAAGCTACTATTCTTTCCAAAAATTTCTCCCATATACATTGACAAAAAAAATTGTCTTAAATTCTAATTTTTATTTAATTTTTTTATGTATCAAATATTGATCTTTGGCTACGTCCTTGCAATTATACACCACTACAAGCTTTGTTAATATAGCGAAACAATTGAAATTGATCCCATTTCCTTTCTCCAAATCCAAGGTCAGTAGGGGACACCGATGGGTTTTGGAAAAGCCGCCGTCCGTCGGATGGGACGTTAAGCCGTGGCACCGTGGGCCGGAGAGCCCATACACTGTGCACGTTAAAGAACACTCCGGATGGCCTTGACGGGAGCTACTATCTGTCTCCCAAAAGCTATGTAACCCCGATGTAACTTGGCTGGGTTGTTTTACCTCTGAGCGGCACTTTTTTGCACACCATGGGCTAAATGGCCAGGTCACATGGACCCCGAATGTTCAGAGAAGGTTGGGGGAGGGGACCCACTGGAACAGCATGTTGGGAGACAGATGGTAGCCTTCCGTCAAGGCCATCCAGCGCGTTCTTTAACATGCGCAGGGTATGGGCTCTCCCGCACACGGAGCCACAGCTTACGTCCCATCCGACGGACGTCGGCCTTTCCAAGCCCATCGGTGTCCCCTACTGACCGTGGGCAGGGCGGGGAATTTTGCGGAGATAAATCTCAACGCTGACCCAGCTGGGACTCGAACCTGGGAACTACAGATTACGAGCCTGGCGCGCTACCGATTGAGCCACCCCCGCCCCGATGTAACTTGGCCATTTAGCCCATGGTGTGCAAAAAAGTGCCGTTCAGAAGTAAAACAACCCAACAACAACTTTCTCCAAACTCTCATTGCAACCACAGACAGCCCAGGTATGAGTGAATAAGCTTTATTTAAAGTCTAAAATATTCCGCCCAATGCCTCTCAAAGACTTTTAGACCCGCGTCACATGACTTTCGCCCCACATGTCGGCTTCAGCGTTATGGCGTCATGCTCTGTCTACCTCTATGACTGATCTATGTTTGGTTACTATTGTCCTGTTTTTTTTTTTGTTTTCTCACTCTAATTTTCTATACCAAAAATGTTTGTAACTAAGATAAAACTATATGTGGGTAGGAAGTGCTAGTTCACCGAAATCCAAGATGAGTGTAATGTAATAAATAAAAATAAAATAAATAAAATGGTTGGAACAGTTAAAAAAATTATCGACTTTTTTAAAAAGTAAACTCTAATATACGCTAATTTCTTTCATAATGTTTATTTTGTATAGTATGTAACTAGGCCCAGATCTAGAAAAAATTGGAGGGGCCCCCAAGAATGACAATGAAGCCGAAAAAATGTAAAGGGTTAGAAATTAGGCCCATATCTAGAAAAACTTGATTTCCAATGCATTATAACATTTCTCCCACCGTTTTATTGTTTTTTAAAAAAATTCTTGAAAAATGCATAAAATATTTAATTAAGTATTTAATTAAGTTTAAAATTTTTTTCTCTTTTACCCTTACTCACATTCTGAAGGGAAGGGGCATGCCCCCTTCCCTTCAGAAGGCCCTGTATGTAACTATAATAGCACGTTTTTCATTATATTTCAGGGTTGGTTGGGTTGTTTTACCTCTGAGTGGCCCTTTTTTACCACAATGGGCTAAATGGACAGGTCACAAGGACCCCAAAGGCTCAGAGAAGGTTGGGGAAGGGAACCCACTGGACAGCTGTTGGGAGACAGATGATAGCTCCCGTCAAGGCGATCCAACGGACGACGGCCTGTTAATGCCCATCGGTGTCCCCTACTGACCTTGGGCAAGGCGGGGAGTTTTTCAAAGATAAATCTCAACGCTGGCCCACGCCACGAATCTGGGAACTGCAGATTACGATCCAACTCCGCCGTAAGTAATAAAAATTTGTAAATATAAACGCATGCAACTGTCTGATATTACTGCAAACAAGACCATTAAAAAAAACCCCAAAACACCCCAACTTTTGCTTCAATAGGTCAATTTTCATGACCATTACTGTCAAAAATAACTTCTACTATATAAATCAGTTGTGAAAACAAACAATAAATTTCGTAACGTAATATATTCCAAAAGTTTCACAGAACTATCTCAAAACTTAGATCGTAAAAGATAAAGTACATAACGTAAAGATAATATCTACCAAAACACACTTCACCCACGATAGAAAATAATCAATATTTTCCCTACATTATCCTTTCTTAATTAAAAAAATAAAGTTTCCACAAAATCAACAGTTCCTAAAATAAATGAATATAGAAGTAGTGACTGTATCAACAAACCTTCGACTTCCTGCTTGGCTTATTGAAGCTGTTATCGTCGAATTCGTGGAAAATAAGATGGCGAACGCTGCAAACGACTTCGTTCGTTGCTGCCAGATCCCAAACAGTTTTTGTGTCAGATGGTAATAAAAGAACAAGAGGTTGCGTGCATAAAACCACTTGAAGGTAATTTCTTAAATATGGTTGGAAGTTTCTCATTTCTCTGTTATCCTTAAAAGCTTTAATGATTTCAGTGAGGATAGAATTTCTGTGAATGAGAGGTTCAATTGTTTCCCTAGCTAATAAAGCGACGGCTCAAGTTATCTTCATTTCCTTTCTAATGTTAAGTGGCTTTTTTTATAATCCACTGCTTTCCATTATTATTCTTTCTAAGCTATTTTTAGGATTTTTAAAGGCAATGCAAAAATGCACATTCAGTTGCTATGACAGTTGAATCTTTTCTGTTTGGTTTGAGTCGCTGTAAAATTTAATTTATTTATACGATTCACTTTTTTTTTACTTGTAATTAAAATTTAAATGAGTTTTCTATTAAAAAAACATTTAGGTAGAGGAAATGAAACCTTATTATGAAATGAGTTGGATTGGTTTGTTTAACTTCTGAAGACATTTTTTTAACACAGTGACTGGGGGGGGGGGCTCAGTCGGTAGCGCGCCAGGCACGTAATATGCAGTTCCTAGGTTTGAGTCCCAGCTGGATCAGCGTTGAGTATTTATCTTCGCAAAACTCACCGCACTGCCCACGGTCAGTAGGCGACACCGATGGGCTTGGAAAGGTCGCCGTCTGTCTGATGGGACGTTAAGCCTTGGCCCGAGTGCGGTGACACCATGGACTAAATGGCCAGGTCACATGGACCCCGAAGGCTCAAAGAAGGTTGGGGGAGGGGACCCACTGGAACAGCTGTTGGGAGACATATGGTAGCTTCCCGTCAAGGCCATCCAGCGTGTTCTTTAACGTGCACAGGGTATGGGCTCTCCCGCACAAGGAGACATGGCTTAACGTCCCATCCGATGAACGGCGGCATTTCCAAGTCCATCGGTGTCCCCTACTGACCGTGGGAAGGGCGAGGAGTTTTGCGGAGATAAATCTCAACTCTGACCCAGCTGGGACTCGAACCTGGGAACTACAGATTACGAGCCTGGCACGCTACCGACTGAGCCACCCCCGCCCACAAGTTCGGGTAGATTTATGAGTCACATTAGTGAATGTAAGTAAGTAAAATATAGGGCCGCTGTTTGTTTAATGGATAAAATACTCTGGTATGAATTTGAAGAGATGTGGATTCGAGTCCTGCTCATTGGAAAAACTCATTTTCTTCTACTCTTGTACAAAACTATTTATGATATACAGGACCGGATTTAGGGGGGGGGAAGTCCCTCACACACCCACCCTTCAGGAATGTTCGTAAGGGTAATTGTAGCTGAAACTTATTAAACAATCGAAAAAACAACATCCAGTATTATATTACCCAATTGCAAAGATATTTTCGCTTCATTCTAATAGATTATATTCCTAAAATTTTCAAAAATAATCTTCTGTTTACGAAAAAAACTAAAAAAACAGTTAATGTATGAAAAAAAGCTGTTGTGATGTAAATTTATTTTGCGCTTAAAATCTAATTCACCTTTGATATTATTTTCTAAAGCTGACATTGAATATTTTTCATTTCTAGTGATGTTATTTTTCGATTTATTTTTCCTCGTGTTTTCCTAAGTAACAATAAGAGCTCAAATTCGCTTAAACGAGATAGGAAAACGGAAAAATATTTTTTAAATTATTATTCATGTTTTAAACCGGTAGTTCGTATATATCTTCCAGAATTTGTTTACGCGTTTGTTATTTTTACACCTACGTCATAAATCCTTTTCGTAAATCTATCTCAGTTTAATTTAATAATCGTTTGTCGCTACCATGAAACAACAACTCGAGTGAAAAAGATAAATTTGCACGCATCTTTGAACTCTTAAAAGCTATAATTTTCGCTTTCGTCATCATTTATTCGACGTGGGTGTTGTTTTTCACAACGAAAAAACTCCACGTTTGCAATTTGTCTCACTTTTTGGTTTTCTTCTATTTAAACGAATCATATTTCTCTACTGGAGTACATGTTATCTTCCTTGTTATTTTATTCATTTCTTGTTATTTTGCGCCGTTTTTAATCGAAATCTGATTCCAATGGGAAATCGCAATCATTGCTAGCTTGCTCAATTATAAATGTTGTTTACCGAGAAAAAACTTATATATTTAATACATGAGATCATATATGCATACAGAATCTATCATGTTATATATGTATACCGAATCATATGTGTATGCAGAATTTTTAAGCAGTTATGGGCAACGGAAGCCCAACTACATTGTGCAATTTAGTTCTCCAAGCATGACGATGGAATTGGAAAGGCCGTCGTGCGTAGAATGGGACATAAAGCCTTGGCCCTCTGTTTGGGAGAGCCATACCCTGTGCACGTTAAAGAACACGCTGGATGGCCTTGACTGGAAGCTAAAAGCCGTCCAGTGGGTCATTTTTCCCGAAGCTTCTATGATCCCATGGGGTCCTTATGATCCGGACATTAGTCCATTGTGTGCAAAAAAATGCGGGTCAGAGGTAAAATAACCTAACTCGATTTTTTTTGAGCAGCTTTATCGGATTATTTTTAATCCTGCCTCGGAACAGTACAAGTAAGAAATAATTAAACAAGCCTGAAAGACAGACTGAGATAGGTTGGGTTGTTTTATCCCTCTGTTCTGCACTTTTTTGCTCACAATGATCTAAATGGCTAGGTTACAAGGACCCATGGGGCGGGGGTGGCTCAGTCTGTAGAGTGCCAGGCTCGTAATCTGTAGTTCCCAGGTTCGCGTCACAGCTGGGTCAGTGTTGAGATTTATCTCCGCAAAATTCCCCGCCCTCCCCACGGTCAGTAATGACACAGATGGGCTTGGAAATGCCGTCGTTCATCGGATGGGACGTTAAGCCGTGTCCCCGTGTGCGGGAGAGCCATACCCTGTGCACGTTAAAGAACACGCTGGATGGCTTTGACGGGAGGATACCATCTGTCTCCCAACAGCTGTTCCAGTGGGTCCCCTCCCCCAACCTTCTCTGAGCCTTCGGGGTCCATGTGACCTGGCCATTCAGCCCATGGTGTGCAAAAAAAGTGCCGCTTAGAGGTAAAACAACCCAACGTTAAAGAACACGCTGGATGGCCTTGACGGGAGGCTACCATCTGTCTCCCAACAGCTGTTCCAGTGGGTCCCCTCCCCCAACCTTCTCTGAGCCTTCGGGGTCCATGTGACCTGGCCATTTAGCCCATGGTGTGCAAAAAAAGTGCCGCTTAGAGGTAAAACAACCCAACGTTAAAGAACACGCTGGATGGCCTTTACGGGAGGCTACCATCTGTCTCCCAACAGCTGTTCCAGTGGGTCCCCTCCCCCAACCTTCTCTGAGCCTTCGGGGTCCATGTGCCCTGGCCATTTAGCCCATGGTGTGCAGAACAGTGCCGCTCAGAGGTAAAACAACCCAACCCCATCTTTCTCAGAGTTGTGGGGTTCTTGTGTTTTGGCCATTTTTCCCACTGTGTGAAAAATAGCGCCTATCAAAGGTAAAAGAACAACCGAAACTGCAAAAAAAAGTAATATCTCTGTAAAAATTAATTTTAGAAGTGTTAGCGTAAAAGTCAAATCGTTTGCCTTTCCTTGAAAACACACGGGAGCGAAGCGGCCAAATACTTTTATCGAAAAACTGTACAGTCGCTCAAAAAAATATCCGAACACTATGGTTGATTACAGAATACAGAAAAAAATACCTGGAGCGTGTACAGCAACTGTACACGCTCCAGGTACCGTTCACAGCAAACTGGAGCGTGTACAGTTGCTGTACACGCTCCAGGTATTTTTCCTGAATTATGTAATCACGTGACAAGAAGGTTGCCAGATCACTAATTTCTAAAAAAATCGTTGCCAGATATTTTTTGTGAATTCTGTAATGAACCATAGTGTTCGGATACTTTTTTGAGCGACTGTACACTTTACAGGAAGGTTTTCACGAGTTTAGACTACTAATGCTGTTTTACCTCTGAGCAGCACTTTTTTGCACCAAGTGGGTGAAATGACCAGGTCACGAGGACCCCGAGGACTCAGAAAACGTTGGGGGAGGGGACTCACTGGACAGCTGTTAGCAGACAGATAGTAGTCTCCCGTCAGGGCCATTCAGTGGGTTCTTTAACACGCACAGGGTATGGCCCTCCCATACACGGGGCCACGGCTTAACATTTCATCCGACGGACGGCGGCCTTTACAAGCCCATCGGTGTCTCCTACTGACCGTGGGCAGGGCGGGGAATTTTGCGGAGATAAATCTCAACGCTGACCCAGCTGAGACTCGAACCTGGAAACTGCAGATTGGGAGTTTGTCGCGCTACCGACTGAGCCCTCCCCCCTCCCCCGGTGGTTCACATGGATTTTCTGATGGGTCGCAATAGGCCCTCTGTCTCCTTAATAAAAATTGCAATAGTAATAATAATAATTGACCAGGACAGTTTGCTTGTAGGTATTGCGACTCTCAAATGGGTCGCAAGCTAAATGCATTTTTGAATACTGGGTCGCGACCAAAAAAATTTTTTAGGAGTTGACTTGAAGCGACCTTTAAAAGGGGAAGATAATACTCTCCTCCTCTGCACAACTATTTGGGGGCGAGTTGGCTCAGTTGGTAGCGTACCAGGTTCGCAATCTGCAGTTCCCAGTTCGAGTCCCAGTTGGGTCAGCATTGAGATTTATCTCCGTAAAATTCCCCGTCCTGCCCTGGTCAGTAGGGGACACCTATAATTTTGGAAAGGCCGCTGTCCGTCGTGTGGGGAGCGGCCTTTCCAAGCTTATAGGTTTTCCAAGCTTTTATAGTCTTCAGAATAAATACATTTCTAGGATTTCGTTTCCATTCAATATATCGTGAATCTGTATGCATGTACAGTCGCTCAAAAGAGTATCCGAACACTATGGATGATTACAGAATTCAGAAAAAATATCTGGCAACTTTTTTTTAGAAATTGGTGATCTGGCAACCTTCGTGTCACGTGATTACAGAATTCAGGAAAACTTTCTGGAGCGTGTATAGCAACTGTACATGCTCCAGTTACCGTTCACAGCAAACTGGAGCGTGTGCAGTTACTGTACACGCTCCAGTTTGATGTGAACGGTAACTGCACACGCTCAATATTCATTGCATTATATATTCATACGCATTATATATATATTAAAAAAAATCCGAACACTATGGTTGATTACAGAATTCAGAAAATATATCTGGAGCGTGTACAGCAACTGTACACACTGCAGTTACCGTTCACAGCAAACTGGAGCATGTGCAGTTACTGTACACGCTCCAGTTTGATGTGAACGGTAACTGCACACGCTCAATATTCATTGCATTATATATTCATACGCATTATATATATTAAAAAAAATCCGAACACTATGGTTGATTACAGAATTCAGAAAATATATCTGGAGCGTGTACAGCAACTGTACACACTGCAGTTACCGTTCACAGCAAACTGGAGCATGTGCAGTTACTGTACACGCTCCAGTTTGATGTGAACGGTAACTGCACACGCTCAATATTTCTGTGAGTGGGCCCACACGATCCAGGTTTTTGTGAGCTCACACGATTCAATGTGCTGTGAACATTAACCGCAACCGCTCCAGTTTGCTGTGAATGGTAACTGCACACGCTCCATATTCATTGCATTATATATTCATACGCATTACATATATTTAAAAAAATCCGAACACTATGGTTGATTACAGAATTCAGAAAAAATATCCGGCAACGATTTTTTTTTAGAAATTAGTGATCTGGCAACCTTTCGTGTCACGTGACACAAAGGGCTGCCAGATCACTAATTTCTAAAAAAAAAATCGCTGCCGGATATTTTTCCTGAATTCTGTAATCAACCATAGTGTTCGGATACTTTTTTGAGCGACTGTATAATTCCTCCTACATTTCCGAGAAGTGACAAGGTCGTCCCCAAATCTCTTTCCTCCGCATCACTTCTGTCTGTTCTTCGAGAATGGGAGAAAGTCGTATTGATCGAACGAGATAAAAAAGGAAACAAAGAAGGAAATCGGAACAAAACAACACGCCTTCAATGCGGCTTCTCAGCATAGTCGATGTCCTTACAGAGAAACCAGCATTCGGATATGGAAAGTGAGGGAGGAACCGCAAGAGGATCGAACGATTCAGAAAACAAGTCAACATCAGTTGACGAAGCATTGCTTTAGCTCAGTGAGCAAGAGATTCTTCTTAGAACACTGCAATAAGTATTCTAGGTAAAGTTGCCTTTTTCTTTAAATAATGGAGTTGTTTTCAGATGTCTCCAACACAGAAACACAAGCTACATAAAGTTGGGCTGTTTTTCCTCTGAGCGTCACTTTTTTTATACACAATGAGATATATGGCCAGGTCACAAGGACCCAGAAGACTCAGAGAAGGTTGGGGGAAGGGACCCACTGGACATCTGTTAGGAGATAGATGGTAGCCTCTGGTCAAGACCATCCAGCGTGTCCTTTAACATGTACAGTCGCTCCAAAAATTATCCGAACACTATGGTTGATTACAGAATTCAGAAAAAAATATCTGGAGCGTGTACAGCAACTGTACACGCTCCAGTTACCGTTCACAGCAAACTGGAGCGTGTGCAGTTACTGCACACGCTCCAGTTTGCTGTGAACGGTAACTGCACACGCTCAATATTTCTGTGAGTGAGCCCACACGATTCAGGTTTTTGTGAGCTCACACGATTCAATGGGCGGTGAACATTAACCGCAACCGCTCCAGTTTGCTGTGAACGGTAACTGCACACGCTCAATATTTCTGTGAGTGAGCCCACACGATCCAGGTTTTTGTGAGCTCACACGATTCAATGTGCTGTGAACATTAACCGCAACCGCTCCAGTTTGCTGTGAACGGTAACTGCACACGCTCAATATTTCTGTGAGTGGGCCCACACGATCCAGGTTTTTGTGAGCTCACACGATTCAATGTGCTGTGAACATTAACCGCAACCGCTCCAGTTTGCTGTGAACGGTAACTGCACACGCTCAATATTTCTGTGAGTGAGCCCACACGATTCAGGTTTTTGTGTGCTCACACGATTCAATGGGCGGTGAACATATATCATAGGCATTATATATATTAAAAAAAATCCGAACACCATGGTTGATTACAGAATTCAGAAAAAATATCTGGCAACGATTTTTTTTAGAAATTAGTCGTCTGACAATCTTCGTGTCACGTGACACGAAGATTGCCAGATCACTAATTCACGT
This sequence comes from Ryuthela nishihirai, assembly GCA_038380435.1. Taxonomy (NCBI): domain Eukaryota; kingdom Metazoa; phylum Arthropoda; class Arachnida; order Araneae; family Heptathelidae; genus Ryuthela; species Ryuthela nishihirai. The sequence goes on along the minus strand of JAWZYU010000034.1, from coordinate 38,625,092 downwards.
GACACGAATTAGTCATGTGACACGAAGATTGCCAGATCAGTAATTTCTAAAAAATCGTTGCCAGATAATTTTTCTGAATTCTGTAATCAGTCATAGTGTTCGGATATTTTTTTTTGAGCGACTGTACGTTTAACTTTAAATCTCCGGCACATGGTGTGAATGACCCGGTGTTCGGATCCTGTCCGACTGTGCCAGATGTGATGACCCAGTCCCAGAGAGAGAGGATGGTATTGCTACTTAATTCACTTCGGTGAAACTCACAGATTCGCGGATTTTTACGCCCGTGCCACTGTATGCCTCAACTTTACTGTGTTGAATGAAGAATGGGAACTCTCCATCAATTAAATGCACGAGAGTTATATAGGAACGACACACTTTATTTATAATATGTACAACTCCGTGCTGGGAATGAGCTCCACTCCGTGGGCCTTTGCTCCTCAAATAAAAATACTGAGGTGGAGAATCGCACACTCTGCGAATTCTCACTTTACAGACCTCAAAAACTCGGCGAAAGGATTTTCCTTTGCCTACACTGCGGTTCCTTCTGAACCACAAGAATAAAAAGACAGATTCTCCAAGAATCTGGATTCCCTCTTGGAATCGAACCCTCACTCACTCCAAGGGGGGCGGGGGTCGCTCAGTCGGTAGCGCGCCAGGCTCGTAATCTGTAGTTCCCAGGTTCGAGTTCCAGCTGGGTTAGCGTTGAGATTTATCTCCTCAAAAATTCCCCGCCCTGCCCACGGTCAGTAGGGGACACCGATGGGCTTGGAAAGGCCGCCGTCCGTCGGATGGGACGTTAAGCCGTGGCCCCGTGTGGGGGAGAGCTATACCCTGTGCACGTTAAAGAACACGCTGGATGGCCTTGACGGGAGGTTACCATCTGTCTCCCAACAGCTGCTCCAGTGGGTCCCCTCCCCCAACCTTCTCTGAGCCTTCGGGGTCCATGTGACCTGGCCATTTAGCCAAAAAATGCATGGTGTGCCCTTTTTGCACACCATGCATTAGTTGCATGGTGTGCAAAAAGGTGCCGCTCAGAGGTAAAACAACCCAACCCAAACCTTCTGAACCACAAGAATAAAAAGACGGATTCTCCAAGAATCTGGATTCCCTCTTGGAATCGAACCCTCACTCACTCCAAGGGTTCACTTTGAGTATGGCGGCGTCCTTCTGATGCGCATCGAAACGACTCCCTCTCGTTCGAAAGCTCACTGCCAAAACTGATACTTCCAACTCCTTCCCCTAGCCTCGTGCGCGGACTTTGCGCCGCAGTGTAGTCGTATACGGCATAAACAACTGCTGGCATTCGTCACCACTCACATGGAGCAGCTTTAGACCTGAAAACAACAACAGTGAGTCATCCCAGCACAAACAGTTCCAAGAACACATAAAAATATATACAACAATATAATACAACAAAAATATACAATAAATAAATAAATATAAAATTCGAGGGACATGACACATGGCGCCACGGCTTAACGTCCCATCCGACGGACAGCGACCTTTCCAAGCCCATCGGTGTCCCTTACAGACCATCGAACCCTAACCCCTTCGCTCTGCAGACAAAATGAAGGATTCGAACCAGGTGCTTTGGTTGTGCACCAAAGCCAGCTAACTCCTCGGCCACTTGGGTGATAATCATGTTATGCAAATAACATCGAAATAACATTTCATTTTTAGTTTAGTTTTTTAAGAAAGAAATATCGTTTTCACTTTGCATCTATTCGTCTGCAGACATTAAACTTTTTTTTCATCTATAAAAAACACATTATGTTCTGTTGGATTGGCAATAACATATTGCTCGTCGCATTTTCCAAATCTTCGAATCGTTTAAATTTGCACTGTTGGAAGGCGTAGAATTAGTTAAACTGTAATATTGTAATCAGTTGGATTGTTTTACCTCTGAGCGGCACTTTTTTGCACACCATGGGCTAAATGGCCAGGTCACATGGACCCCGAAGGCTCAGAGAAGGTTGGGGGAGGGGACCCACTGGAACAGCTGTTGGGTGACAGATGGTAGCCTCCCGTCAAGGCCATCCAGCGTGTTCTTTAACGTGCACAGGGTATGGCTCTCCCGCACACGGGGCCACGGCTCGTCCCATCCGACGGACGGCGGTCTTTCCAAGCCCATCGGTGTCCCCTACTGACCGTGGGCTGGGCGGGGAGTTTTGCGGAGATAAATCTCAACGCTGACCCAGCTGGGACTCGAACCTGGGAACTACAGATTACGAGCCTGGCGCGCTACCGACTGACCCACCCCCGCCCCATTGTAATCCGTCTTTTTATGTTTAGAAATTTAAAATTTAAAATATAGAATAGTGTTCAAGAGATTTCCAATGACAGCATCAGTTATTTCCTTATCGACGAAAATTATTTTCTTAGGAGTTGGATAAGTATTAATAAAATATTACTCTATTCATTTTCGGAATCTTTCACTTGTTTGTATTCCAACTATTAAAAGGCCTGAAATTGAAAACGATGATTGACTGATAAAATTGCTTTCGAAAACGAGCATCCTATATTCTCCAAAGGAGGTTGGTTTTTGTCATTAATAATTGCTTACTGATCACATTTTATTTGGTGAATATTTTAGCGACAGCTGAAAACCGTTTCGTGATTATGATTTTCATTTTGGCAACATTGTTTTTGCTGCATCCAGAATTTTATATTTCTTAAATTAAATGTTTCTGCATCTTGTATTTTGGTTGAAATTGGTTTGTTTTTTTCGTATTTTTCCAGCTGAAGATAAATTTTACCGGACCTCTTTTCCGGGGACCTCTTTTCGTTTCATCTTTCCACGTGAAGCAAAAGATTCTTTTATCTGAAAAAAAGAAACATTTTACATCTCCCCATCTGAAGAGAAATGTTTTTCACACCTTTCCATTTGAAAATAATTGCTGTTATCATCTTACCTTTTGAAAAGAAACGATTTTCTTATTTTTTTTTCATATTTAGCCTCTTTTCATCTGAAAAGAATTATTTTCGCGTATTTCCATTTAAGGACAAAATGTATTTTTGCACATTTCTATCCGAAAAGAGATGTTTTTTGCGTCTTTTCTTCTCAAGAAAAATATTTTTCGTATCTTTCCATCAAAGGAAAAATATTTTTTCCATCTTTCCACCTGAAGAGAAATCACTTTCGAAATTTTCTTCTTGACTGAAAGTTCTCTCACATCTTCTTAGCTGAAGGAAGAGGACAAATGTTTTTCACCTCTTTCCATCTAACTGAAGAGAATTGTTTTTCCCAAGATTTTTCCTCAATTGAAATTTTCTTCTTTAATAAAAGGTTTGTCACAAAATTTCTTCTTAACTGAAATGATTTTTCCAAATTTCTTTTTAAATTGAAATGTTTGTCACAAAATTTCTTCTTAATTGAAATGTTTGTCACAAAATTTCTTCTTATTTGAAATGTTTTTCCAAATTTCTTTTTAAATTAAAATGTTTGTCATAAAATTTCTTCTTAATTGAAATGTATTTTCAAATTTCTTTTTAAATTAAAATGTTTGTCACAAAATTTCTTGTTAATTGAAATGTTTTTTTAATTGAAAGGGTTGTCACAAAATTTCTTCTCAATTGAAATGCTTTTTCCAAATTTCTTTTTAAATTGAAAGGTTTGTCACAAATTTTCTTCTTACTTGATTTTTTAAATTTCTTTTTAAATTGAAATGCTTGTCACAAAATTTCTTCCTAATTGAAATGTTCATCCAAATTTCTTCCTAATTGAAAAGTTTTTTTTTAATTGAAAGGTTTGTCGCAAATATTCTTCTTAGTTGAATTATTTTTTAAAATTTCCTTTTAAATCGAAATATTTGTCACAAATTTTCTTCCTAATTGAAATGTTCATCCAAATTTCTTTTTAAATTGAAAGTTTTGTCACATTTTATTTTCACAAATTTTCTTCTTAATTGAAATGTTTTTTTCCAAATTTCTTCTTAATTGAAAAGTTTTTCGCATCTTGTGGTTGAAATGAAATTGGTTTCGCATATTTCTATCTAAATCTCAATTGGCCAAACTTCCTAAGCTTCTGCCTTTCCTTTCCGCAATACCCACTTTTCGTTTCATCTTTCCACGTGGAGCAAAAGATTCTTTCAATCGCATTTCTACTCTTCACCTTTTCAATGAAGCAGAGAAACAAATAAAAAAAAAACCTTCAACGCGACATTCTCAACTAACCCATCGAAATACAAGTACCAACATGTCTCAACACCTTCCATCCTCCTCTCCTTCTTCTAAAGACCAACCCATTCGAAAAGCCATCACCATGGCTACCGTAAAGCCCGCTGACTGTCCTCCAGGTTTATACACTCTGTTGTAAGTTCCGGGGACTAATTAGAAATTTGATAAATGGCCTGCATGAAATCAGTTTCTGGAGAGGCATTTTTCTTCCCTCTGCAAAGAGAGAGAACCATCTAGTAGGACCGCAGAAACTAAAGCTTAATTTACGAAGTACCGTAAATCTTTCCTGATAGCTGCCACACGAATCACGTGAAGCGAGGAATGCAGTCAGGGGAAGTTCGAAGAGCTTCACAACTCTGTCGGATGCTGGACTTTAATCACAATATCCGAACCCTATCCACCAATTCATTCCAGTTTTCTTAAGGAGACTTCCCAAAGTGTTACTGAGCTAATGACACAATTTTTCGTTTACATTTTTTTATTCTACTCTTCAAATAATGAAATATGTAGAGTCGCTCAAAAAAGTATCTGAACACTATGGTTGATTAGAGAATTCAGGAAAAATATCTGGCAACGATTTTTTTTCAGAAATTGGTGATCTGGCAACCTTCGTGTCACGTGACACGAAGGATTTGCCAGATCACCAATTTCTAAAAAAAAATCGTTGCCAGATATTTTTCCTGAATTCTGTAAATTAGTGATCTGGCAACCACCGTGTACAGTAGACGGTTGCCAGATCACTAATTTCTAAAAAAAATCATTGCCAGATATTTTTTCTGAATTCTGTAAATTAGTGATCTGGCAACCACCGTGTAAAGTAGACGAAGGTTGCCAGATCACTAATTTCTAAAAAAAATCGTTGCCAGATATTTTTTCTGAATTCTGTAAATTAGTGATCTGGCAACCACCGTGTAAAGTAGACGAAGGTTGCCAGATCACTAATTTCTAAAAAAAATCGTTGCCAGATATTTTTTCTGAATTCTGTAAATTAGTGATCTGGCAACCACCGTGTATAGTAGACGAAGGTTGCCAGATCACTAATTTCTAAAAAAAATCGTTGCCAGATATTTTTTCTGAATTCTGTAAATTAGTGATCTGGCAACCGCCATGTACAGTAGACGAAGGTTGCCAGATCACTGATTCCTAAAAAAAATCGTTGCCAGATATTTTTTCTGAATTCTGTAAATTAGTGATCTGGCAACCGCCGTGTACAGTAGACGAAGGTTGCCAGATCACTGATTCCTAAAAAAAATCGTTGCCAGTTATTTTTTCTGAATTCTGTAAATTAGTGATCTGGCAACCACCGTGTACAGTAGACAAAGGTTGCCAGATCACCAATTTCTAAAAAAAATCGTTGCCAGATATTTTTCCTGAATTCTGTAAATTAGTGATCTGGCAACCACCGTGTACAGTAGACGAAGGTTGCCAGATCACCAATTTCTAAAAAAAATCGTTGCCAGATATTTTTCCTGAATTCTGTAAATTAGTGATCTGGCAACCACCGTGTACAGTAGACGGTTGCCAGATCACTAATTTCTAAAAAAAAATCGTTGCCAGATATTTTTTCTGAATTCTGTAAATTAGTGATCTGGCAACCACCGTGTACAGTAGACGAAGGTTGCCAGATCACCAATTTCTAAAAAAAATCGTTGCCAGATATTTTTCCTGAATTCTGTAAATTAGTGATCTGGCAACCGCCATGTACAGTAGACGAAGGTTGCCAGATCACTGATTCCTAAAAAAATCGTTGCCAGATATTTTTTCTGAATTCTGTAATCAACCATAGTGTTCGGATATTTTTTTGAGCGTCTGTAATTAGGACTTAAAGCTTTGGTTCACTAACTACTTAAAGGATTCCTATTTCGTAGAAACGGGATAATAAGCCAGGTCACAAGGATTCCAAGGTTTGAAAGAAAGTTGTTAAAAATATGTTTTCCAACTTAACCGAGGCAGTGGTGGCTCAGTCGGTAGCGCGCCAGACTTGTAATCTGCAGTTCCCGGGTTCGATTCCCACCTGGGTCAGCGTTGATATTTATCTCCGCTAAGCTCCCCGTCCTTCTCTCGGTCAGTTAGAGACACCAATGGACTTGAAAAGTCCACCGTCCGTCGGATGGGATGTTAAGCCATGGACCCGTGTGCACATAGCGACACCGTGTGCAAGTTAAAGAACATGCTGGACGGCCTTGAAGGGAGGTTACCATCTGTCTCCAAACAGCTCTTCCAGTGGGTCCACTTCTCCCAACGTTCTCCGATCACAAGGCCCTCGGTGTCCTTGTGACCTGGCCATTTGACCCATTGTGAACAAAAATGTGTCGCTGAGAGATAAGACAAAAACCCGGTTATTCCAAACAGGTATGAAGCGAAAAGAAATAATATCTCTTAAAGCAATACAGCTATCCTTTACACAGTCGTATCAGAATAATATGACCACCTACCATAGTCAATGTATGGTAAGGTGGTCATATTATTCTGATACGACCGTGTATACACTGCGTTATGTCAATGAGATTCTAATTCCAATTTCTATAACTTCTACAATATGAATTTAATGGGTTGGTTTGTTTTACCTCTGAGCGGCACTTTTTTGCACACCATGGGCTAAATGGCCAGATTACAAGGACCCCTAAGGCTCAGAGAAGGTTGGGGGAGGGGACCCACTTGAACAGTTGTTGGCACACATATAATAGCCTCCCGTCAAGACCATCCAGCGTGTTCTTTAACGTGCACAGGGTATGGCTCTCCCGCACACGGGGACACGGCTTAACGTCCCATCCGACGGACGGCGGCCTTTCCAAGCCCATCGGTGTCCCCTACTGACCGTGGGCAGGGCGGGGAATTTTGCGGAGATAAATCTCAACGCTGACCCAGCTGGGACTCGAACCTGGGAACTACAGATTACGAGCCTGGCGCGCTACCAACTGAGCCGCCACCGCCCCGAATCAGAGGGACGTTGTCATTGTTGCAGAGCAATATGTGAAACATCCAGTGAAGACGACTCGACAAAATTGATTAATTCATGTTCTATCAATTTATCGGAATTGGCTGCTCGTTTTCTGCTTATTTCTATTCATAGAGTTATGAATTCAGAATCAAGAGTTTATTATGTTTCATTTGGATATTCATCTGTAAGGTGACACGATAGAAATATGAAGAAAGGAAGGTGAGAGGGAGAGGAAAGGCAAAAGAAGAAAGGAGAGAGAGGAGGGAAGAAGAAGAAAGGAGAGGGGAGGGAAGAAGAAGAAAGGAGAGGGGAGGGAAGAAGAAGAAAGGAGAGGGGAGGGAAGAAGAAGAAAGGAGAGGTGAGGGAAGAAGAAGAAAAAAGGAGAGGGGAGGGAAGAAGAAGAAAGGAGAGGGGAGGGAAGAAGAAGAAAGGAAAGGGGAGATAGAAAGGAAAGGAAAGAGAAGGGTGATGAGGAAGAAAGAAAGAAAGAAAGAAAGAAAGGAGAGAGGGATGGAGGGGGAAGGAAGAAATGGAGGGATGAGAGAGGAAGGAAGAAGAGATAGAAAGGGAGAAAGTAGACAAGAGAGAGGAGGAAGAGCAAGACAGGAGAGAGGGGAAAGGAAGGGTGAAAGAAGAAAGGAAAGAGGGGAGAGAGAAGGAAGGAGAGGGGTGCAATAAAAAAAGGAAATGATAAAAGGGAAAGGGAGGAATAAAGTAGAAAAGAAAGGAAGAAAGGAGAGGAGAAAGGGAGGAAGAAAATAGAAAAGACAAGGGGAGTAAGAAAGAAAGGAAAGGAGGAATAAAGGATAAAGGAGAAAAAAGAAAGAAAAGAGAGGGTAGGGAGGAAGAAAAGAAAGTAGACAAAAGAGGGAGAAGGAAGGGTGAAAAAAATGAGATAAAAGATGGAGAAAGAATAAGGAGAGTGGATTAATAAAGAAGGAAAAGAGAGAAGGGGAAGAGGGTGATAAAGTTGAAAAGAAAGGAGAGACGGAGGTTAGGGAGGAAGAAAGAAAGAACGAAAACTCAAAATCCGATTCTTATTTAATTAATGATATGGGCTCTTTAAGAAACTGAACTTCAAATATTGTATATTTCAGTTGTTTCTTTCACATTTTCTCGAAGCCAGTATATTTTTAGAATTTTAGGCAGTCGAAGTTAATAACGCTAAGCCTTTCAAATCGCTTTTTGTGTGGCCGTACCTTGTCAAGGAGGCGACGAACAAATCCGAAAATTTCTCCATCGACCTCGCATCCTACAGGAGCTGCCACTTCGTGTCCGATGTGCACTCACGTGATGAAATTCAGAATATACAAAAGCACTGTTGATTGATGGTGGCTCTTCTTTTCATCTATCCCTCTCTCTCTTCTTTATTCTTCACACTCTTCTCAGGATGGAGAGAGCGCTGGTCTGATCATGAAAAATGGATTCTTAAACGTTCTTCTCTCGCGAGAGACTGTTGCCAAGGAAACGAGGGTCGTTCTATGGAAACACCTGATGTAAAAAAGTCAACGATGAACTCGGAAAAAAAGTTCTATCCAAATGAGAGAAAGGCAGGATCTGCCCAACAGCAGCAGTCTCTTCAGTAATTGAATCTCTGACAGCCATAACTCATCGGAAAATTAATGTAAACGCTCCAAATTTTCAGAGAATGTCTCTGGTTGTGGTCCGGATTGCAGTGCCGAATTTCAGGTCGAAAGTCCAAAAGGGGGACTTGCTACAAGCAAAAATATTTCCCATGCTGTTCCTACGGAAAACGAGAATAGCTGTCAAATTTATTGTTGCCATTTACTGCTCCCTAACTCTGAAAGTAAACAGTTAAAATAGCATTTAAATCTACTGCCGTTGCCAGATTCCCGACATTTCCAAAGCATTATTGAGGCTTTCCATTGCAGCTAGGGACTTGATTTTCTAACCAAACATTGGGTCAGGCAGGAGGAACCCGCCTACGAAATTTCGAACCTTTTGGTGAAGTACGTCAATAAATCGGGAATTACAAACCGATTTATTGACGTACTTCACCGAAAATTATTGACGTACTTCACCGGATATTGACCTTGCAGAAAAAAATATCTGGAGCGTGTACAGCAACTGTACACGCTCCAGTTACCGTTCACAGCAAACTGCAGCGTGTGCAGTTACTGCACACGCTTCAGTTTGCTGTGAACGGTAACTGCGCACGCTCAATATTTCTTTGAGTGGGCCCACACGATCCAGGTTTTTGTGAGCTCACACGATTAAATGTGCTGTGAATATTAACCGCAACCGCTCCAGTTTGCTGTGAACGGTAACTGCACACGCTCCATATTCATTGCATTATATATTCATACGCATTATATATAATAAAAAAAATCCGAACACTATGGTTGATTACAGAATCCATAAAAAATATATGGCAACGATGTTTTCTAGAAATAAGTGATCTGGCAACCTTCGTGTCACGTGACACGAAGGTTGCCAGATAAGCAATCTGAGCGGCCCTTTCAGATTGCCTCTGAGCGGCTCTTTTTTACCGCAATGGGGTAAATAGATAGGTCACAAGGACCCCGAAGGTTCAGAGAATATTGGGACGAGGGGAATCACTGGACAAATACTGGGAGACATATGGTAGCCTCCTGTCAAGGCCATCCAGCGCATTCTTTAACGTGCATAGGGTATGGCTCTCTCGCACAAGGGGTCATGGCTTAACGTCCCATCCGACGGACGGCGGCATTTACACTCCCATCAGTATCCCCTACTGACCGAAGGTAAGGTTGGGTTGTTTTACCTCTGAACGTCACTTTTTTTGCACACCATTGGCTAAATGGCCAGGTCACAAGGACCCCGAAGGCTCAGAGAAGGTTGGGGGAGGGGACCCACTGGAACAGCTGTTGGGAGACAGATGGTAGCCTCCCGTCAAGGCCATCCACTGTGTTCTTTAACGTTGGATTGTTTTACCTCTGAGCGGCACTTTTTTGCACACCACGGGCTAAATGGCCAGGTCACATAGACCCCAAAGGTTCAGAGAAGGTTGGGGGAGGGGACCTACTGGAACAGCTGTTGGGAGACAGATGGTAGCCTCCCGTCAAGACCATCCAGCGTGTTCTTTAACGTGCACAGGGTATGGCTCTCCCGCACACGGGGCCACGGCTTGACGTCCCATCCGACGGACGGCAGTCTTTCCAAACCCATTGGTGTCCCCTACTGATCGTAGGCAGGGCGGGGAATTTTGCGGAGAAAAATCTCAACGCTGAGCCAGGTTAGACTCGAATCTGGGAATTACGGATTACGAGCCTGGCGCGCTACCGACTGAGCCACCCTCGCCCCTTCCCACAAAAGACAACGCGGTATTTGCGGATACAATCTCGACCACACCTCTCACTCGAACCTAAAACCAGGTGGTCAGGTGACTAAATCTTTCCCAACCGACCCACGCCACCCCCTCCCCCTTCATTCAATGAAATGTTCTCAATAAAATAATGAAAGGAAACGATTTTAGTAGATCCCTGAAATGTGGAGCCTTGAGTCGCTGTCTTTATTTCACCGTCTGAGTCTGCCAGCGACATCTGGATCCTTTCTGATCCAGAATTGCCAACACTCCCGACCCCAGAGACTCTAAATATCAACCAGAGCTCTCCTCAAAAATCTCTAGCGGCACCAAAGTCCCAAAAATAGCTTTTTTACTGTCAGTTTCTAAAACCCAGAGAACAATAAAAAATGAGAAAAACTAATAAAAATCGGCTGGTTTCAATGAAATTTCTGCGCGGGCTTTCGAAGCGTCGAGAGCATATCAGGATCAACGGCTTATGCTGCCCTCTGCAGGGAACATTCGCCAACACTTCAACAGTTGAAGGACTAGAGAGAAGTGAAAAGTCGTCTTCACTTCCAAAACTGCAAAAGTTTTAAATGTAACCGTAACCAGACATTAGCCGTCCCGTGGCCGAGTGGTTAGCACGCTTGGCTACTGATCTAAGGGACCTGGGTTCGAGCCCCGGATTAGGCATGGATGTGTGTGTCGTTTTTCTGCTGAGGTCCTGCCATCCTCTCAGATCTCCTACTGTGGCATATAAACTGACAGGCTCCTGTCAGACCTCTGTGGCAAGCAGCTGCTTGAGGGGGTATTTATTTATTTATTTTAACCAGACATTACATCACTATTGTACCATGTTCTGAGTTGGGTTGTTTTGACTGTGAGCGGCCCTTTTTGCACACAATGGACTAAATGGCATGGTCACAAGGACCCCAAAGGCTCAGGAAAGGTTGGGGAAAAGTGCTGCTCAGAGGTAAAACAGCATTAGTAGTCTAAACTCGTGAAAATCTTCCTGTAAAGTGTACAGTCGCTCAAAAAAATATCCGAACACTATGGTTCATTACAGAATTCAGAAAAAAATATCTGGAGCGTGTACAGCAACTGTACACGCTCCAGTTACCGTTCACAGCAAACTGGAGCGTGTGCAGTTACTGCACACGCTCCAGTTTGCTGTGAACGGTAACTGCACACGCTCAATATTTCTGTGACTGGGCCCACACGATCCAGGTTTTTGTGAGCTCACACGATTCAATGTGCTGTGAACATTAACCGCAACCGCTCCAGTTTGCTGTGAACGGTAACTGCACACGCTCAATATTTCTGTGAGTGGGTCCACACGATCCAGGTTTTTGTGAGCTCACACGATTCAATGTGCTGTGAACATTAACCGCAACCGCTTCCAGTTTGCTGTGAACGGTAACTGCACACGCTCCATATTCATTGCATTATATATTCATGCGCATCATATATATTTTAAAAAAAATCCGAACACTACGGTTGATTACAGAATTCAGAAAAAATATCTGGAGCGTGTACGCTCCAGTTTGCTGTGAACGGTAACTGCACACGCTCAATATTTCTGTGAGTGGGCCCACATGATCCAGGTTTTTGTGAGCTCACACGATTCAATGTGCTGTGAACATTAACCGCAACCGCTCCAGTTTGCTGTGAACGGTAACTGCACACGCTCAATATTTCTGTGAGTGGGCCCACACGATCCAGGTTTTTGTGAGCTCACACGATTCAATGTGCTGTGAACATTAACCGCAACCGCTCCAGTTTGCTCTGGACGGTAACTGCACACGCTCAATATTTCTGTGAGTGGGCCCACACAATCCAGGTTTTTGTGAGCTCACACGATTCAATGTGCTGTGAACATTAACCGCAACCGCTCCAGTTTGCTGTGAACGGTAACTGCACACGCTCCATATTCATTGCATTATATATTCATGCGTATTATATATATTTAAAAAAATCCGAACACTACGGTTGATTACAGAATTCAGAAAAAATATCTGGAGCGTGTACGCTCCAGTTTGCTGTGAACGGTAACTGCACACGCTCAATATTTCTGCGAGTGGGCCCACACGATCCAGGTTTTTGTGAGCTCACATGATTCAATGTGCAATGTGCAACAACACAAATGATTTTCAATTTGCAACAACACAAACATTCATGCTTTACTCGGGCTCGAACCCAGGTCCCTCTGATCAGGAGCCGAGCACGCTAACCTTTCGTCCACGAGACGGCAGATTACACGACACATAACTGGGACAGACGTGTGTTCGAATCCCACTCACGGCAAAACTGAATTATTTCACGTAATTATTCAAGAGTCGCGTCTTTACAAGGTCTATGGGCGGGGGGTGGCTCAGTCGGTAGCGCGCCAGGCTCGTAATCTGTAGTTCCCAGGTTCGAGTCCCAGCTGGGTCAGCGTTAAGATTTATCTCCACAAAATTCCCCGCCCTGCCCACGGTCAGTAGGGGACACCGATGGGCTTGGAAAGGCCGCCGTCTGTCGGATGGGACGTTAAGCCGTGGCCCCGTGTGCGGGAGAGCCATACCCTGTGCACGTTAAAGAACACGCTGGATGGCCTTGACGGGAGGCTACCATCTGTCTCCCAACAGCTGTTCCAGTGGGTCCCCTCCCCAAACGTTCTCTGAGCCTTCGGGGTCCTTGTGGCCTGGCCATTTAGCCCATGGTGTGCAAAAAAGTGCTGCTCAGAGGTAAAACAATCCAATTACAAGGTCTGTTGCCACACTCCACTATTGAATTAGTTTATGTGAATTTTATTTTGTAACTTGGATGAACTTGTAATAATAACATTGCTGAAATTAAATGATTCATAAAAAATTGATATCATTTTAAAATTGAATATCATTGATGAAAAGAAAAATGAATGATTAAATAATTCAATTTATTCTTCTCTTATATCGTTTTTAGTGCAAAGAATGACTGGTAACTTGACAGCGCTAGGGCTATGGGCAGACCATGTTACCAACCACGTGAACAAGACTCCAGATGACGACTCTGTCAGCTGGAATGGCGTCTTCCGCCTGGTGATGCTGTCGCTAGTGGCAACGGGAGGCAGCATGGGCAACGTGTTCGTCATCAGCTCCATCACCGTCATGGATCCTCTCCAAGTGAAAGGCAACATCTACCTGGTGAACCTCGCCCTCGCTAACCTCCTCGTCACAGGTCTCGTGCTCCCAGCATCTTGCGTCGCCATCCTCGCCAACATTCCTCCAGAGCCAGGGGTCTGTTCCTTCCAGTGGCTGACCACGGTGGTCTGCTTCCTCGTATCCGTCCTTTCTTTCATGTTTATGGCAGTGGAGAACCATCTCGGACTTGGAGGACTGGTCACCTACGACTTGTGCTGCACCAAGATGAGAATAGTGTTTACCGTAGCGGCTATTTGGGCAATGGCGTCGTTCTTTGTCGTCGGTCAACACCTGATGGATTATGGTCCCACATTCTGTCGTACACCTTATCTAATCTGGTATCCGTACCACGTGGCTGCTGGAGGAATCCTCGTCATCTTCCCGTTGCTCGTCACCGTTCTCTTCTTCACCAGAGCAGTGTTTCGTCTCAAGAACTTCAAACTCCAAGTCGAGAATCTTGAAGACCCGACCGCCTACGTCCTGACGGATGAGCATCTCTTGAGAAGCAACATCATCGTGTTCGTCTTGATGTTGTTCATGTGGGCCCCGTGTGCAGTGGTGGCGTCGATCAGCGCATATCGCCCTGTCACCGCCAACCTCAAAGACACCTCGTGGTGGGTGGCGTTGGCCAATTCTTGTGTGTACAGCTACGTCTACGCGGCGACCAATAAGGATTTCCGCGAAGCTTTCAATAAACTTTTTTACTATTGTTGCTGTAAGAGTCACGTGACCTTCTCGAGAAGGCAGAGAGATCCTCGCCGCAACGGAGACGGAATCGGACTCAGAGTTCACATCATTCCAGGTCTCAACATTTATGCGCAGAGGAAAGAGAATATTAAGGAGCACACAAGAAACTTTAATTCCAAAGGAGGGAATTCGTGTAACCTTTAGGGATTGTTTGCATAGTTTCATTTTCGCATCACACAATGATCTACCAAAATGTGAAAGAATTTTCCTTGTTTACTCACAATCGAAATCTAACTTCGAAACTCTATAACTTCTAAAATATGCATTTAATGGAAAAACGTGACTGAAGATAATTAAAAATCATAATCCAATCTACTTAAATCTTATTCCCCGCCTTGCCCACGGTCAGTAGGGGACACCGATGGGCTTGGAAAGGCCGCCGTCCGTCGGATGGGACGTTAAGCCGTGGCTCTGTGTGCTGGAGAGCCATACCCTGTGCACGTTAAAGAACACACTGGATGGCCTTGACGGGAGGCTACCATCTGTCTCCCAACAGCTGTTCCAGTGGGTCCCCTCCCCCAACCTTCTCTGAGCCTTCGGGGTCCATGTGACCTGGCCATTTAGCCCATGGTGTGCAAAAAAAATGCCGCTCAGAGGTAAAACAACCCAACTACTTAAATCTCGATTTTGAGAAATGTTTCGCGAGGGTTTAAAGAAATATCGAAGTTGGAATATAGATAGATAGATAGATAGATAATTTTTATTTCAGATAATGTTTTACAGTATACAAGAACTTTTGAAGTCTCACAAGAGCAGGCTCGTTCGTGAGATCTCAATATAGAAACAATTTCAATTGAAAACGTCAGTCGTCACATTGAATAATACACAAAAAAAAACGAAAACAACTCGAAACAAAAAATTTCTAGTAATCCAGAAGTGTGAAAGTCAGAACGTCAGAAACATTCAATATCCATGTTACATAAATAAAATAAACACCCCCTCAAGCAGCTGCTTGCCACAGAGGTCTGACAGGAGCCTGTCAGTTTATATGCCACAGAAGAATAATATCTGAGAGGATGGCAGGACCTCAGAAGAAACACGACACACACATCCATGCCTAATCCGGGGCTCGAACCCAGGTCCCTTAGATCAGTAGCCAAGCTTGCTAACCACTCGGCCATGGGCCTGCTAAAATAAATACCCCCTCAAGCAGCTGCTTGCCACAGAGGTCTGACAGGAGCCTGTCAGTTTATATGCCATAGTAGAAGGTCTGAGAGGATGGCAGGACCTCAGTAGAAAAACGACACATACATCCATGCCTTACCCGGGGCTCGAACCCAGGTCCCTTAGATCATTAGCCAAAGCGTGCTAACCACTCGGCCACGGGACGGCACCCATGATACATATAAACAGTTATAGTAGATTAATGCAAAAAAGTTTCCACATCGTCCAGTTTCAAAATGTATTTCTTGAGAACTTTAGAAAACAAATGATAATTTGTGATATTTTATATTTAACAATAAATTGACTTGTTACGTAAAAATTAGAAATTAATTAATGCGTGAGTGACAAATATTAAATTCCATCTTCCCTGTGACAAAATAATTGTCCATTTCCCGATAGATGGCGCCACTGCGAGAAACAAATAAAAATGCGGGAAAGTTTATAAATCATACCAGTTGAAGGAAAACCGTTACCCGATGATGTTGCAGTGATTAGCAAAACTGGCATGTTTCCAAGAGACGGGGTTCGATTCCCAATTACGGCAAAGTCAACTTTTTTTCAGCTTATTATTTCATGAGTTCCATGTCAAAAGGCACATCCTCCGATCCTTTGCTACGGAAACATTCACAATTATTTGATATTGAACTAATCATTACGCAAACTTCTAAAAAGTATATTTACTTTATCAAATGGTGTACAACAATGACGATTATTTAAGTTTTAGTTCATTTCTGAGGTAAATTCTGATGACGCATTGGAGGCGGGGGTGGCTTAGTCGGTAGCGCACCAGGCTCGTAATCTGTAGTTCCCAGGTTCGAGTCCGTCAGCGTTGAAATTTATCTCCGCAAAATTCCCCGCCCTGCCCACGGTCAGTAGGGGACACCGATGGGCTTGGAAAGGCGCCGTCCGTCGGATGGGACGTTAAGCCGTGTCCCCGTGTGCGGGAGAGCCATACCCTGTGCACGTTAAAGAATACGCTGGATGGCCTTGACGGGAGGCTACCATCTGTCTCCCAACAGCTGTTCCAGTGGGTCTCCTCCCCCAACCTTCTCTGAGCCTTCGGGGTCCATGTGACCTGGCCATTTAGCCCATGGTGTGCAAAAAAGTGCCGTTCAGAGGTAAAACAACCCAACGTTAAAGAACACGCTGGATGGCTTTGACGGGAGGCTACCATCTGTCTCCCAACAGCTGTTCCAGTGGGTCCCCTCCCCCAACCTTCTCTGAGCCTTCGGGGTCCATGTGACCTGGCCATTTACCCCATGGTGTGCAAAAAAGTGCCGCTCAGAGGTAAAACAACACAACGTTAAAGAACACGCTGGATGGCCTTGACGGGAGACTACCATCTGTCTCCCAACAGCTGTTCCAGTGGGTCCCCTCCCCCAATCTTCTCTGAGCCTTCGGGGTCCATGTGACCTGGCCATTTACCCCATGGTGTGCAAAAAAGTGCCGCTCAGAGGTAAAACAACTCAACGTTAAAGAACACGCTGGATGACCTTGACGGGAGGCTACCATCTGTCTCCCAATAGCTGTTCCAGTGGGTCCCCTCCCCCAACCTTCTCTGAGCTTTCGGGGTCCATGTGACCTGCCCATTTAGCCCATGGTGTGCAAAAAAGTGACGCTCAGAGGTAAAACAACCCAACGTTAAAGAACACGCTGGATGGCTTTGACGGGAGACTACCATCTGTCTCCCAACAGCTGTTCCAGTGGGTCCCCTCCCCCAACCTTCTCTGAGCCTTCGGGGTCCATGTGACCTGGCCATTTACCCCATGGTGTGCAAAAAAGTGCCGCTCAGAGGTAAAACAACTCAACGTTAAAGAACACGCTGGATGACCTTGACGGGAGGCTACCATCTGTCTCCCAACAGCTGTTCCAGTGGGTCCCCTCCCCCAACCTTCTCTGAGCCTTCGGGGTCCATGTGACCTGGCCATTTACCCCATGGTGTGCAAAAAAGTGCCGCTCAGAGGTAAAACAACACAACGTTAAAGAACACGCTGGATGGCCTTGACGGGAGGCTACCATCTGTCTCCCAACAGCTGTTCCAGTGGGTCCCCTCCCCCAACCTTCTCTGAGCCTTCGGGGTCCATGTGACCTGGCCATTTAGCCCATGGTGTGGAAAAGGTGCCGCTCAGAGGTAAAACAACCCAAACAACCCAACTCTTTAAATACTGAACGAGTATTGTTGAAAAATCGAGATTTGAATAGATTCGATTACGGCCTTTATCTTCAGTCAGCTTTTTCCATTAAATGCCTATTTTAGAAGTTATAGAGCATTGCAGTTGGATTCCCATTGCCATAACATGGAAATCAATATTGTGCTAGGGAAGTGTATAGAGCAGTGGTTTCCAATCTCAAGAGTTCAGGTGTCATTCTGTTTCGCGTTGAATTGGAATTGCTTGCATTAGACTAACATTCGAGAATAAAGAGCACGGATTTTCAATCATTTTTTGAATAGTGGAACATTTTGTAATGTGATAAAAAATTTGGTTGGACACTCCAAAACAAATGCATATACACGATCGTATCAGAATGATATGACTACCTACCATACATATACTATGGTAGGTGGTCATATTATTCTGGTACAGTCGCTCAAAAAAATATCCGAACACTATGGTTGATTACAGAATTCAGAAAAAATATCTGGCAACGATTTTTTTTAGAAATTAGTGATCTGGCAACCTTCGTGTCGCGTGTACAGCAACTGTACACGCTCCAGTTACCGTTCACAGCAAACTGGAGCGTGTGCAGTTACTGCACACGCTCCAGTTTGCTGTGGACGGTAACTGCAGACGCTCAATATTTCCGTGAGTGAGCCCCACACGATCTAGTATTAAAATAATATGACCACCTACAGTCGCTCAAAAAAGTATCCGAACACTATGGTTGATTATAGAATTCAGAAAAAATATCTGGAGCGTGTACAGCAACTGTACACGCTCCAGTTACCGTTCACAGGAAACTGGAGCGTGTGCAGTTACTGCACACGCTCCAGTTTGCTGTGAACGGTAACTGCACACGCTCAATATTTCCGTGAGTGAGCCACACGATCTAGTATCAAAATAATATGACCACCTACAGTCGCTCAAAAAAGTATCCGAACACTAGGGTTGATTACAGAATTCAGAAAAAATATCTGGCAACGATTTTTTTTAGAAATTAGTAATCTGGCAACCTTTCGTGTCACATGACACGAAAGGTTGCCAGATCACTAATTTCTAAAAAAAACGTTGCCAGATATTTTTTTTAATTCTGTAATCAACCAGATTGTACAGTAGGATGGGAGGTTGAGGCATACCGTAGGATGGGAGGTTGATTGATTACCATACCGTAGGATGGGAGGTTGAGCCGTGGCCACATGTGCAGGAGAGCCATACCCTGTGCACGATAAAGAACATGTTGGATGGCCTTGAAGGGAGGCTACCATCTGTCTCCTAACAGCTGTTCAGTGGGTCGCTTCTGCCAACCTTCTCTGAAACCTTGGGGTCCTTATCACTTGGACGTTTAGCCCATTGTGTGCAAAAAAGTGTCACTCAGAGGTAAAACAACCCAACCTAACCTCCCAACTTTCTCTGAATTCTTGGGTTCCTTATGACTTGGACATTTAGACCATTGTGTGCAAAAAAAAGTGCCACTCAGACGTAAAACAACCCAGCCTAACCTCCCAACTTTCTCCGAATCCTTGGGGGGCGGGGGTGGCTCAGTCGGTAGCGCGCCAGGCTCGTAATCTGTAGTTCCCAGGTTCGAGTCCCAGCTGGGTCAGCGTTGAGATTTATCTCCGCAAAATTCTCCGCCCTGCCCACGGTCAGTAGGGGACACCGATGGGCTTGGAAAGGCCGCCGTCCGTCGGATGGGACGTTAAGCCGTGGCCCCGTGTGCGGGAGAGCCATACCCTGTGCACGTTAAAGAACACGCTGGATGGCCTTGACGGGAGGCTACCATCTGTCTCCCAACAGCTGTTCCAGTGGGTCCCCTCCCCCAACCTTCTCTGAGCCTTCGGGGTCCATGTGACCTGGCCATTTAGCCCATGGTGTGCAAAAAAGTGCCGTTCAGAGGTAAAACAACCCAACCCAACCCGAATCCTTGGGCTCCTTATGACTGGGATATTTAGACCATTGTGTGTTGAAAAAAGTGCCAATCAGAGGTAAAACAACCCAACCTAACCTCCCAACTTTCTCTGAATCCTTGCACTATTTTTGCACACAATAGGTTAAATGTCCAAGTCATAAGAACCCCAAGGATTCAGAGAAAGTTGGGGAAAGGTTAGGTTGGGTTGTTTTACCTCTGAGTGACACTTTTTTGCACACAATGGGTTAAACGTCCAAGTGATAAGGACCCCAAAGGGTTCAGAGAAGGTTGGCAGAAGCGACCCACTGAACAGCTGTTAGGAGACAGATGGTAGCCTCCCGTCAAGGCCATCCAACATGTTCTTTATCGTGCACAGGGTATGGCTCTCCTGCACATGTGGCCACGGCTCAACCTCCCATCCTACCAACGACGGCCTTTCCAAGCCTGTCGTCGTCCCCTACTAACCGAGGGTAGGGCACGAAGGTTTTGCGGAGATAAATATCAACCCTGGCCCAGGCGGGACTCGAACCTGGGAACTACAGATGACGAGCCTGGGAAGCTACCGACTGAGCCACCCCTGCAGCAATTCTGTTAATATTAAAAGCAAAAACAAAAAACTGTGGTGACTCTCACTGGAAAATGAATTGCTCGAACTTCCAAAAATATCTGGTGGGGAGGGGGTAGTGAGAAGCTCTCATTTCAGATTTCAGACAGAATCTGAAAATGATTAAAAACCACAAATCTCAGACACAACCTGAAGGAGATTGGAAACTACTGGTTTAGAGTAAAGTTTGAATAATATAGGGTGTGCACAAAATAATGTAACAAAAATTCAACGGTAAGAACTCGTGACATGCACGTACCCAGGATTTAGTTTCGGGAGGGGGGTGGGGTTCGAGAATTTAGTTAATTTAATTTCGGTGAGGAGGGGGGTCTGAGAATAAGACTTGAGAAATGTTTCCCAATTACTGAAAACTATTCTACCGGGACAGGAAAGTCAAAAATGATATTTTCTATGGAATGAAATTTTATAATTGTCTTTCAAAAATCTATTTTCAGTGTCGGACATGTACAGTCTCTCAAAAAAGTATCCGAACACTATGATTGATTACAGAATTCATAAAAAAATATCTGGAGCGTGTATAGCAACTGCACACGCTCCAGTTTGCTGTGAACGGTAACTGCACACGCTCAATATTTCTGTGAGTGGGTCTTATGACACACGATCCAGGTCTTTATGAGCTCACACGATTCAATGTGCTGTGAACATTAACCGCAACCGCTCCAGTTCGCTGTGAACGGCAACTGCACACGTTCCATATTCATTGCATTATATATTCATACGCATTATATATAATAAAAAATATCCGAACACTATGGTTGATTACAGGATTCAGAAAAAATATCTGGCAATGATTTTTTTTAGAAATTAGTGATCTGACAACCTTCATGTCACGTGACACGAAGGTTGCCAGATCATTAATTTCTAAAAAAAAAATCGTTGCCAGATATTTTTTCTGAATTCTGTAATCAACCATAGTGTTCGGATACTTTTTTGAGCGACTGTAGGTGGTCATATTATTTTGATACTAGATCGTGTGGGCTCACTCACAGAAATATTGAGCGTGTGCAGTTACCATTCACAGCAAACTGGAGCGTGTGCAGTAACTGCACACGCTCCAGTTTCCTGTGAACGGTAACTGGAGCGTGTACAGTTGCTGTACACGCTCCAGATATTTCTCCTGAATTCTGTAATCACGTGACACGAAGGTTGCCAGATCACTAATTTCTAAAAAAATCGTTGCCATATATTTTTTCTGAATTCTGTAATCAACCATAGTGTTCGGATGTTTTTTGAGCGACTGTACTATGAGTCAAGAATAAAATTGTTTAAAGGCAACTTTTATGGATTTCAAAGCAAGCAGATTAGTTTGGGATTTTGTATAAGACGACCGCATTTAACAGGAATTTTCTGGAGGGGGGGGGGATACGGGCCTTACTCTCTTCCCCCTTCCTTGGATACGGCCCTGACTCTTAAACTAATGAATGGATCGTTATGCAGATTTGCTGTTACAAAGTCACAAGAAACGGTAGTTTTTTAATAAACAAGTTTCCACATCAGCCGCACTCGTTGCAAGGTCAATATCCTATCGATAATTAATCTTAATCTTTCTTATTTTTTTCACATTTCAAATTCAAATTTATTTTTTTGAAAGTATCGTCTATCCTAGGGGTTCTCAACATGGGGTACGCATGCGTACCCCTTGGGAGTACAGTCGCTCAAAAAAAATATCCGAACACTATGGTTGATTACAGAATTCAGAAAAAATATCTGGAGCGTGTACAGCAACTGTACACGCTCCAGTTACCGTTCACAGCAAACTGGAGCGTGTGCAGTTACTGCACACGCTCAATGTTTCCGTGAGTGGGCCCACACGATCCAGGTTTTTGTGAGCTCACACGATTCAATGTGCTGTGAACATTAACCGCAACCGCTCCAGTTTGCTGTGAACGGTAACTGCACACGCTCCATATTAATTGCATTATATATTCATACGCATTATATATATTATAAAAAATCCGAACACTATGGTTGACTACAGAATTCAGGAAAAATATCTGGCAACGATTTTTTTTTTAGAAATTAGTGATCTGGCAACCTTCGTGTCACGAAGAAATACGACGGACGTTGCAAGGTCAATATCCTATCGATAATCAAATTTAATCTTCCTTATTTTTTGCATATTTCATCCGACGGACAAGACGTTGCTTCGAGTGCGGGACAGCCATACCCTGTGCACGTTAAAGAACGCTGGATGGTCTTGACGAAAGCTACCATCTGTCTCCCAACATCTGTCCAGTGGGTCCCCAATCTTCTCTGAGCCTTCCGGGTCCTTGTGACCTGGTCATTTAGCCCATTGTGTGCATAAAAGTACTCCTCAGAGCTGAAACAACCCAAATCGCCCAACGGAAGATACAGTCCCGATTTTTTTTCACCTAACCTAGAATCACACGTGGGAAACCCGTATACGAAAACTGGGACCAATAGTTCAAATATCTGTGGAATTACATCATCATCATCATCATCCTCAAGCAGCTTTGGGCTACGGAGGTCCAACCAGACCGTGCAATTTAGTTCTCCAAGCAAGTCTATCCTGAGCTTCATCTGCTGCATCTGGCCACTGCACACCAATTCTAACAAGGTCCTGTTTGACATTGTCTGCCCACCGCATCCTAGGTCTCCCCCTCCTTCTGAGGCCTCTAGGCACACTGTTCATAACCCTATTCGCCAATCTATAATTATCCATACGGGCAACATGGCCAAACCAGCGGAGTCTCTCTCTGCACAATATGCTGCTTAAAGGAGGTTGCAAACTCCTTTGCCTAACCTCATCATTAGTTACAAAGTTGAACCACCTAATGCCCAAGATACTGCGTAAGCATCTAGTTTCCTGTTATCTTGTTTACAAAGTGTCCAAGTTTCACTACCATAACTAACCCTAGAAAGAACCAAACTATTATACAGTCTAATTTTAGTCTTTAGTGTATACACCTATTTCTCCACAATCTCCATAGATTCTTCAAAGTCCCGGCAGCCATCCCTATTCGTCTATTAATTTCATGCCGCACATCACCAAGGGCCCCGAAATCTGCTGAAAGAGAACTTTCTCCATGGCTTGTTTAATTCATTTAAGCTCAGTGCACTCTGACGTCATCACGTCCTAATAGATACGTCTGCTTTTCTCTCATAGTGTCTGCGTGCCACGTGGTGAAGCAGTCGATAACGTGCCAGGTCGTAATCTGCAGTTCCTAGGTTCGAGTTCCAACTGTGCAGCGTTGAGATTTACCTGTGCGAAACCAATCCTGCTGTTGGCCATTGTGTGCAAAAAAGTGCTGCCATTGAAGGCCTTGACTACTGATCATTTAGCCCATTGTTTGAAAAAAAAAGTGCCGCCATTGAAGGCCTTGTCACCTGACCATTTAGCACATTGTTTGCAAAAAAAGTGCGACCATTGAAGACCTTGTCACCTGACCATTTAGTCCATTGTTTGCAAAAAAAGTGCCGCCATTGAAGGCCTTGTCACCATTTAGCACATTGTTTGCAAAAATAGTGCCGCCATTGAAGGCTTTGTCACCTGACCATTTAGCCCATTGTTTGCAAAAAAGGTGCCGCCATTGAAGGCCTTGTCACCATTTAGCACATTGTTTGCAAAAAAAGTGCCGCCATTGAAGGCCTTGTCACCTGACCATTTAGCCCATTGTTTGCAATAAAGAACCGCCATTGAAGGCCTTGTCTCCTGATCATTTAGCCCATTGTTTGAAAAAAAAGTGCCGCCATTGAAGGCCTTGTCACCTGACCATTTAGCACATTGTTTGCAAAAAAAGTGCGACCATTGAAGGCCTTGTCACCTGACCATTTAGTCCACTGTTTGCAAAAAAAATGCCGCCATTGAAGGCCTTGTCACCTGACCATTTAGCCCATTGTTTGCAAAAAAGGTGCCGCCATTGAAGGCCTTGTCACCATTTAGCACATTGTTTGCAAAAAAAAGTGCCGCCATTGAAGGCCTTGTCACCTGACCATTTACCCTATTGTTTGCAAAAAAAAAAGTGCGACCATTGAAGGCCTTGTCACCTGACCATTTAGCCCATTGTTTGCAATAAAGAGCCGCCATTGAAGGCCTTGTCTCCTGATCATTTAGCCCATTGTTTGAAAAAAATGCCACCATTGAAGGCCTTGTCACCTGGCCATTTAGCCCATTGTGGGCAAAAACAGTGCGCCCATTGAAGGCCTTGTCACTTAGCCATTCAGTCCATTGTTTGCAAAAAAGTGTCACCGTTCGGACCCTAGTGACCTGGTTGTTTCTCCCATTGTGTGCAAGAAAGTGTTGCTCACAGTCAAAACCATCTAACTGGACGCCCCGCACCAGGGGCGGGGGTGGCTCAGTCGGTGGCGCTACAGACTTGTAATCTGTAGTTCCCAGGTTCGAGTCCCAGCTGGGTTAGCGTTGAGATTTATTTCTGCAAAACTCCCCGCCCTGCAAACGGTCAGTAGGGGACACCGATGGGCTTGGAAAGGCCGCCGTCCGTCGGATGGGACGTTAAGCCGTGTCCCCGTGTACGGGAGAGCCATACACTGTGCACGTTAAAGAGCACGCTGGATGGCCTTGACGGGAGGCTACCATCTGTCTCCCAACAGCTGTTCCAGTGGGTCCCCTCCCCCAACCTTCTCTGAGCCTACAAGGGTCCTTGTGACCTGGCCATTTAGCCCATTGTGTGCAAAAAAGTGCCGCTCAGAGGTAAAACAACCCAACCCAATCCTGGCCATTTAGCCCATTGTGTGCAAGAAAGTGTTGCTCAGAGTCAAAACCATCTAACTGGACGCCCCACACCAACTTATTCTTTCGGATTGGCTGGAGCAGTGAACCTATCACTTATGATTAGGAACTGGATATCGTCCTTACAACGAGCAATATAAAAAAATAAATAAAATAAATACCCCCTCAAGCAGCTGCTTGCCACAGAGGTCTGACAGGAGCCTGTCAGTTTATATGCTATAGTAGAAGGTATGTGAGGATGGCAGGACCTCAGCAGAAAAACGACACACACAGCCATGCCTTACCCGGGGCTCGAACCCAGGTCCCGTAGATCAAGCATCCAAGCGCTCTAACCACTCGGCCACGTGACGGCTACAATTTTGGGTTGGGTTGTGTTACCTCTGAGCGGCACTTTTTTTGCACACCATGGTCTAAATGGCCAGGTCACATGGACCCCGAAGGTTCAGAGAAGGTTGGGGGAGGGGACCCACTGGAACAGCTGTTAGGAGACAGATGGTAGCCTCCCGTCAAGGCCATCCAGCGTGTTCTTTAACGTGCACAGGGTATGGCTCTTCCGCACACGGGGCCATGGCTTAACGTCCCATCCGATGAACGGCGGCCTTTTCAAGCCCATCGGTGCGGGACGGCTACAACGAGCAATACTTAAATGGAAGTTGCGATTGTAAGAAACTTCCATTATTTGTGAACCTTGTAACAGCAATCGCTCTAAAGACACGTTCCTTATAAGTTCAAGAGCTATTATTGTTTAATTTTTGTTCACCCTGTATTGTCAGTTAATAAAAATGATCTAGCAGCTGGGATTCCTCAAAAATCATTTGCAGTTGTTCGCTTAAGCGAAGGAAATTGTTGTTAGCTCCAAGACTCTGACTCGTCATTACTTCAGAATAAATACATTTCTAGGATTTCGTTTCCATTCAATATATATCGTGAATCTGTATGCATGTACAGTCGCTCAAAAAAGTATCCGAACACTATGGTTGATTGCAAAATTCAGAAAAAATATCTGGCATTGATTTTTTTAGGAATTAGTGATCTGGCAACCTTCGTGTCACGTGATTACGGAATTCAGGAAAAATATCTGGAGCGTGTACAGCAACTGTACACGCTCCAGTTACCGTTCACAGCAAACTGGAGCGTGTGCAGTTACTGCACACGCTCCAGTTTGCTGTGAACGGTAACTGCACACGCTCAATATTTCTGTGAGTGGGCCCACACGATCCAGGTTTTTGTGAGCTCAAACGATTCAATGTGCTGTGAACATTAACCGCAACCGCTCCAGTTTGCTGTGAACGGTAACTGCACACGCTCCATATTCATTGCATTATATATTCACACGCATTATATATATTAAAAAATATCCAAACACTCTGATCGATTACAGAATTCAGAAAAAATATCTGGCAACGATTTTTTTTTTTTTAGAAATTATTGATCTGGTAACCTTTTGTGTCACGTGACACGAAAGGTTGCCAGATCACTAATTTCTAAAAAAAGAAAATCGTTGCCGGATGTTTTTTCTGAATTCTGTAATCAACCATAGTGTTCGGATATTTTTTGAGCGACTGTACAGGCTTTTTAAACACAGCTCTAATCCAAAATCAGATATCGAATCAATAGTGATAATTTCAATAGGAAGAAAAAAAAAAGCTTTAAAGATTTTAGATGCTTTTTCAATGTAATAAAGAGTATGTTACAAATAAGTACGTTTTGAAATGTCACCTTCTGTTGTTTAATGCCCCATTATAAATATAAAAATACTAGGAATTAGCTATATATATATTTATATAAACTCCCGAGGAAACAACAGTAAATTGATATTGCTTATATTTTATATACGCATTTTAACTGGCAGAAATCGACTCTCCAGTAAGATAAGACGATTGTGAAATAAGCAATCACTTACCGACAAGCAGCGGAAAAAATTATCAAAAAATAAACCTCATTATTTTAATAAAAAAAAATGTAACGCATCTGGCGGAAAAAAAAATTCGTTACAGTGAATCTTGGTGACTCAGCCACGATTTTTTTCTTTAAAGTGAAAATGTAATTTTTGTAATTTTTTGAATGCTTTTAAAATTTCGCTGTATTCCAAAATAAAATCCTTCATTTTTTGATCTTATCTGAGAGTCATTTTCTAACAATTTTAAACAAACTGCACAAACACAGGGACTGATCTGGGGGGTTGGGTTGTTTTACCTCTGAGCGGCACTTTTTTGCGCACCATGGGCTAAATGGCCAGGTCACATGGACCCCGAAGGCTCAGAGAAGGTTGGGGGAGGGGACCCACTGGAACAGCTGTTGGGAGACAGATGGTAATTTCCCGTCAAGGCCATCCAGCGTGTTCTTTAACGTGCACAGGGTATGGCTCTCCCGCACACGGGGCCACGGCTTAACGTCCCATCCGACGGCGTAATCTGTAGTTCCCAGGTTCGAGTCCCAGCTGGGTCAGCGTTGAGATTTATCTCCGCAAAATTTCCCCGCCCTGCCCACGGTCAGTAGGGGACACCGATAGGCTTGAAAAGGCCGCCGTCCGTCGGATGGGCGTTAAGCCGTGGCCCCGTGTGCGGGAGAGCCATACCCTGTGCACGTTAAAGAACACGCTGGATGGCCTTGACGGGAGGCTACCATCTGTCTCCCAACAGCTGTTCCAGTGGGTCCCCTCCCCCAACCTTCTCTGAGCCTTCGGGGTCCTTGTGGCCTGGTCATTTAGCCCATGGTGTGAAAAAAATTGCCGCTCAGAGGTAAAACAATCCAACGTTAAAGAACACGCTGGATGTCCTTGACGGGAGGCTACCATCTGTCTCCCAACAGCTGTTCCAGTGGGTCCCCACCCCCAACCTTCTCTGAGCTTTCGGGGTCCATGTGACCTGACCATTTAGCCCATGGTGTGTAAAAAAGTGCCGCTCAGAGGTAAAACAACCCAACGTTAAAGAACACGCTGGATGGCCTTAACGGGAGGCTACCATCTGTATCCCAACAGCTGTTCCAGTGGGTCCCCTCCCCCAACCTTCTCTGAGCCTTCGGGGTCCATGTGACCTGGCCATTTAGCCCATGGTGTGTAAAAAAGTGCCGCTCAGAGGTAAAACAACCCAACGTTAAAGAACACGCTGGATGGCCTTAACGGGAGGCTACCATCTGTCTCCCAACAGCTGTTCCAGTGGGTCCCCTCCCCCAACCTTCTCTGAGCCTTCGGGGTCCATGTGACCTGGCCATTTAGCCCATGGTGTGCAAAAAAGTGCCGCTCAGAGGTAAAACAACCCAACCCATCCGATGGACGGCGGCCTTTCCAAGCCCATCGGTGTCCCCTACTGATCGTGGGTAGGGCGGGGAATTTTGCGGAACTGATCTGGGGGGGGCATGGTCACCTTCCCCCACCTCCTTTGAGAATGCTGGTAAGGGGGATAGAGGGAAGAAAAAAAATTATTAAATTTATGGATTTTTTCCCCCCGTATTTCTCAAGAATTTTTTTAAGATTTTTAAAACGAGGTTGAGATGTTATAGTGAGTTAGAAATCCTTCTCTTCTCTCCCCTCCCCCTCCTACATTTACTCTTTTCCTTTTCTACCTTCGGGCGTGGGGTGGCTCAGTCGGTAGCGCGCTAGGCTTGTAATCTGTAGTTCCCAGGTTCGAGTACTAGCTGGGTCAGCTTTTAGATTTATCTTAGCAAAAATTCCCCGCCCTGCCCACGGTCAGTAGGCGACACCGATGGGCTTGGAAAGGCCGCTGTCCGTCGGATGGGACGTTAAGCCGTGGCCCTGTATGCGGGAGAACCATACCCTGTGCACGTTAAAGAACACGCTGGATAGCCTTGATGGTAGGCTACCATCTGTCTCCTAACAACTGTTCCATTGGGTCCCCTCCCCCAACCTTCTCTGAGCCTTCGGGGTCCTTGAGACCTGGCCATTTAACCCATTATGTCCAGAAAAGTGCCGCTCAGAGGTATAACAAACAAACAACTTTTCTATCTGTACGCAAAACTCTTCGCCCTGCCCTCGGTCAGTAAGGGGCAACAATGGGATAATTTTGGGGATAATTATAAACTTCATAAAGCCATCCGTAGCATGAGACGTTAAGCCACGATCCGTGTGAGGGAGAGCCACACCCTGTGCACGTTAAGAACAAGGTGGATGGACTTGAAGGGAGGAGACCATTTGATTTGAAGGGAGGAGACCATTTGACTTGAAGGGAGGATACCATCTGATTTCAAGGGAGGATACCATTTGATTTGAAGGGAGGATACCATTTGACTTGAAGGGAGGATACCATTTGACTTGAAGGGAGGATACCATTTGATTTGAACGGAGGATACTATTTGACTTGAAGGGAGGATACCATTTGATTTGAAGGGAGAATATCATTTGACTTGAAGGGAGGATACCATTTGATTTGAAGGGAGGATGCCATTTGACTTAAAGGGAGGATACCATCTGACTTGAAGGGAGGATACCATCTGACTTGAAGGGAGGATACCATTTGATTTGAAGGGAGGATACCATTTGACTTCCTACAGCTGCCCAGTGGGTCACCTCCCACCAACATTCTCTAAACCCTCGGGGTCTTTGTGATCTAGATTCAATTCTTTCAACTCGCTCTCGATAGGCTCAGAAGTCCTGGGAAGAGACAAATTTATCCCTCCTTAGGAAAAAATGGACCGAAAAATTAATTTACGTTTAACTCCAGGTATACCAAAAATTAATATTTTATTTTCCTTAAAAAAAATCTGGATTTTTTTTTTGTTTTTTGCTTTTTCGAAAGCATATTATTTATTTTTATTTATTAATATGAAAAAAAAAATTTTTTACATGAATTTTTTTTCAATAATAGGTTATTTTTCTTCGTTTCACTTTTGGGGATTCTTTATTGTGTTATGGCATGATACACGTTTCCGCAATTGAGCTCATTAATGAATGTCTCGACTACAATACAATGCAACCTCGATAATCCGAATCCACGTTAATCTGAATTCTCAGTAATCCGAACACACTGAGTCACTGGCTATTACTCTCAGAGAGAGAGAGAACCCAGGCCAAAGACATTGTCATTGGCCCACAACCTCGCAAAAACGCACCACTCTTAAGAGATAAATATTTGAAAGTAGTTAAACCCGCGCCAAACATATATCTGTTACCGCTAAAGTGCAGAAATCAGTTATTCTACAGATTATCTAGGTATTGTGCAGATTAACTAGGGTGATCCGTTAACGTGCGGAAAATTGTTTCATTTCTCAAATTAACTAGGTAATCTGCAAATTACCTGGATAATCTGCACATTACCTACTAGGTTTGGGGCGGGGTGGCTCAGTCGGTAGCGCGCCAGGCTCGTAAGCTGTAGATCCCAGGTTCGAGTCCCAGCTGGGTCAGACTTAGTACTATTGTGCCACCCGGGGAATCCCCCACTAGTGCTTTCCCCCCTATGACGTCACCGACCACACCCCTATGACGTCACCGACCACGCCCACTCCCCTATGACGCAACACACGTGATCATTACATACTCATTACGTAACAGGCCACGCCCCTTTATTAATAATTAATAATTCCTCCCCTTTATTAAACCCCCCTTTCACCCTCAGTGGCGCCATCTGTTAACAGTGAGAAGTACTATTTTCCCAAAAAACCCTTTATTTTCACTCTAATTTCTCGTTTTCGGACCCCCCGGTCGCCGTACCTATATTTTAAGCCCTCCCCCTTATTAAAAACCCTCCTGGCGCCATA
The DNA here is from genome assembly GCA_038380435.1 of Ryuthela nishihirai. Classification (NCBI taxonomy): domain Eukaryota; kingdom Metazoa; phylum Arthropoda; class Arachnida; order Araneae; family Heptathelidae; genus Ryuthela; species Ryuthela nishihirai. The sequence continues at coordinate 38,594,504 of JAWZYU010000034.1, read as the reverse complement.
TGTTGACAGTGAGAAGTACTATTTCCCAAAAACCCCTTTATTTTAAGTCTAATTTCTCGTTTTCGGCCCCCACGGTCGACCTACCTATATTTTAAGCCCTCCCCCTTATGAAAAACCCTCTGGTTGACCATTTTAAGGCCCCACTCCTTCACTCGGCTGATGTAAGTCTCAGAATAATTTGCATGGAACGATTGACTGGTCTTAGAATAATTGTACAGAAAAGGATGATACAAAATTCCTTAGTAATTAAACACTCATCAAAATTCCCTTACCTCTATTAAAAATCATGCTACAGTTGAAATTCATTTTACTCTTACTGTTTCCATAGAAAATACCATAGGGGGAAATTAATAATGGTTTAAATTATTCGTAGGGATGACATGTTAAATCTGCTTTTAGAACACACGTCTGCAGTGGAAATATTTTCAAACTCCGTTAATCAACTCCCTAGTAATTAAACACTCGTCAAAATATTCCTCACCTTTATTAAAATCACTCCACGGTCGAAATAAAAATTAGTTTTCTGTAGATGTGTTTCACCGGGGGAAAAAAAAAAAATCGTCCCTCGCTCTGTGGATTCCGTCCGACTGTCTTGGGTTCCCGGACTATACCGTGTACTTGCTGTGGCTTAGATGTGGGGCAGACATTTCAGATATTAACCTAGCATTCTTTATAACTAGCTTTTTCTATGTATTTCTTACATCAAAGCCAACACTAGCACTGAACTCTTTTGAATGCAGATCTCAAATTGTAAATCAACTCGCAGAGTTGTATTTATTCCTTAGTAATTAAAACTCTTTGCTATTCATTTAGCCAGGACGACTAAACGATTCCTTTATAATTAAAATTCCCTGCTATTAAACTCCTTAGTAATTAAACACTCATCAAAATTCCCTTACCTTTATTAAAAAAACCACCGTACGGTTGAATCAGTTTTCTGTATATGCGTTTTATCGAAAAAAAAAACACTCCGGCCAACGAGAGTCGAACGCACTACCCCAGCTTTACTCTATTCTTGAACAAGAATCAACCTGCAATGGAAAAGCCTCTGTTCCTGCATTCGTGGAGTCATGCACATACGTGTCACTCACTTACCGGTCAGGTAGCAAGCTTCGAAACATCTCGTGACACGATGATGCAATCGCCCCGGGAGTTTGAGTGTCCAGCGCTCAGTGTGATTACTCATACGTTGTTGTTCTGTAAGGGTAGGTGACGTCACAGCAAGGGGAAAGTAACGTGGAGTGACCAGCGAGTGACACGTATCAGAAGGCTGAGCACTGTTTATATATACAGGGGACTTGTTAAGACATGAACATTCTGCTCAGTGTTCTGTCGGTCTCTCGAGCTGTCATAGTTTTGAAGTCTCTGGTAGAATGTCGAGAACGCGTCAATCGTTTTATGTGACTGCACGATGCATATTGGCGTCTGTAGGTATTCCTTCATATCAGAAAGATATAACCTACGAGGAATGCTTGCAGACATTAATGAATGTTATAACCGACAAAATCCTGCATATGCTCAGTACGATGCAAGGTGAGGCGGTCATAGAAACGTACGACATTGCCCATGAGTTTCTATGCCGTGTGTGTTTTGCGGAAGTAGAAGCGTTAAACCACGTCAAAAGGATGGACTACCTATCGGTGGTCGAGGATGCCATGACCTCGATAGAGATTGCTGGCATTGTGGAGGTTGTAGGATAATTAAAAACAACAACAACAAAAGGTTCTTTTCAGAACCACTTCATTTGTGTAGAAAGGATTATCGATCGTACAATTTCTGTTCACAACTCTTCTCTATCTATACATTTTTCTTCTCTATCACCCCCCCCCCCCGTTAACAGAGTAAATTTTAAAGGGATGTTTAACCTTCAGTATAATTTTACACAGTGTGTTAGGATTAACAACTCTTATAGCATAGTTATTGCGGGTAGGCTCCCTCTCCACTTTTAAAATTTAGATCTTACACCGGCAGTCTTTTCATATACGTATTTCGTATTTTTATAACCATTTTAAAACCAACACTTATTTCTTTTATCCCTAGCGATTACTGGTTGTTGCATTTTTTACTAGAAGAAACCCTACCCCTGCAGTAACAGCCCCCGCAGAAAATAAAAAAAAAATGCTATCGGGCGAAAAATTAATAAAATCTGATTTTATTCGTCGTGATGAAAAATATTGATGGGGTAATAGGTTCGACTTAAAAGACTTCGTGTTCGGATCCTCACCACGGACAACCTCTCGCTGACGGACGGTTGAACCCTACGAAATTATTCCAAACGGGGAATCACAAGGTTTTTATTGACGAATGAATCTTGGACCTGTACTGCTTCCGTACATCGTGAAAACCCACTCACAGCCTTGATCCGTGTTCCCAATTTCCTTTACTAAGTCACTTCAAAAAACATTGTGATTGCAAAAGTATGACTAACTGTTTTATTACGTCACGTTTTAAAAATGCTTATTACTGTTGTAATCCGCTGTACGGGAGAGTAACACTGTTCGAAGAAAAATCAGGTAAAACAGTTTTTAAAAAAATCGTTTCCTCCGTCGTTTGCGTATGTCTCATCACGCTGGTGAAACCGGGTGAAAAAATATTTTTTTTTTTGTACGAAGGAACTAACGCTACTCGATGCAGTCCCAGTTACATGCTTTTACAGAGTAAAGACTGTGCGCCAGAATGTTAAAAGTAGAATTCATACGTTTCCGTAAAAAAAAAAACAACTTTAGTTCCTGCTTAAAGGAGTATGGTTCGATTCAGGAAGAATAGGATTTGACCTCGTGCATTAGAAAAGGGAACAAATCCGTCCCCGGTGTCCTTTGTTAGGTGGTAGTATTAGTATCCTTATACAAGCTCACTTCAAATTTTCATATGACATTCTGGGGTTGAGTTTCAACCTTTTTATTTTTTCCAACCGCGATAATGCGCAGTTTTCTGCGGAACGCGAGCGACTTCGACGCCAAGGACGACCCGCACTAAACGATACGACCGTGCACTAGAAAACCGTGAACGGACTTGTGTTAAACGTAATGTACAAAGCTTGACAACAGTAATATAGACTGGGATCCTCGCTCACTATACTATCATAAGCCTCGAGAAATTATCAAATATGAATAGACCTCTATAAAGTTCCGATCCCACAATCTTCTGAGTTCATTCCCCGGTCGATGCTGTCAGGATCACAAGGGATGTTTTACACCTTCAACGACTTTTTCTGACATTCGCTAATCAAAGTGTCTATCTACACATCAGACTTGTCATTACATCGACAAACTACCTGTCCATAGGCTGAGTAAGCATTTAGAATGAAAAATTGAGTCAGCTTCACGACACAGATTCGTAAAACGCTCATTAATTATTTTGTGAGAGAAAGCTGCATAAAGTTCAAACACTAATACATCTTCCCTTTCTAATAAACCATACGATCAAAGCAGATAAATTGCAAGCATCATCGGATCTGATTCCGTATATCTGCTTACGACGAAAATCTCACAATAGCCTATTCAGTACTTTAACCCCCGATACAGTACGTTACTAGGTCGTTTAACTAAATTACGTGCATAAACGAAAATGTAAAGGGATATCTGTAAATTCGCACAACGGGATAGGTGAATATTTTTACAATTCTTTTGAAGGCAGAATAACTGTGACGAGAGAGAAAGTATAAAAATGCAGTGGGATGGTTGTAAAAACAACACATTACAGCGCAAATACTGTAAGATAGAAAAAAAACGACTATTAACAAGTGTCATATAAGGAGCGACCGATAAAAGTCACACCGTAGCGGAAGGAGTAATACAGGAAAAATCATAAAATATTAACCCCCCTCCCCCACGCTAGTAAATCACGGTCCATTGCGTACACACGGATGAATATCACAAAAATACTTTGCATATAGTAAAGAACCACCGAAGTTTGGAAATTTAAAATCTGAAAACTCACTGTTTATAGTATTTCCGTGAAACGTCACTCCCCAGAATCGAGATCTAGCTCTGTCGCCAGTTATTCCAGCGTACTATCTCTTTTCAGCACGTTTGAATAAGTGCATGTGAAGGTGGCTAGCTGCAGACACAAGCTGTTCGACAAAGATAGGATGTTTCACTACAATCTAACACGGAGATGTCTGTTAAGTTATTTTTTCCTCCTATTTCTACACTAGTGTGGAAGTCTTAGAACAAGTGGTTCGGGTTAGCACACGTTTTTGATATTATCTTGTTTGGCAATCTGAAAGAACACTGTCTGTGGAACATTACCCCTTTGCAAGCTAGTACTAATTACTTCACGATTCTGAGGGACGAAGGTTGTAATCGTTGGCAGATATTTTTCAGAAATATGTAATCAACCATAGTGTTCGGATATTTGATCCATAGTAAGACATGAACGTTGTTTACCTGTCATCAGCGACCCTTTCTACGGATCGTATGAGAGGTAATTGTTACGACAATTAGCTACGTGAAGTCGTGTTTATTTTAAAAGCAAAGACACACTAATTACCGACTAGCTAGAGAACGATATATTAACCTGCTAAAGTTTGATTTTAACGATCAGATAGTGTATATATCATCACTATTTTAGTTCATAATAATATTCCAACTCTTAAAGGAAATATTGTCTCGTTATAAGCGATTACATACAAAGAGATACACACTCTATACTTTAAATCCATAGAGACAACGATCACTATCCATGGAACACATCTGTGAAATATCACCACATTTTTGTTTTTAACGTACGGTTGAATCGTTCTACGATGCTAGCTTTGGTTTCCCATCCCTTTCTTTTACACTCACCCGATATAAAACATTCGACCCAACATAGCTTGCTAGCTGTGCGAGGTCTTGATACAGAGAACAATATTAACACTTCTAAGGCTGACCTTAAAATCCCCGTTAACTATACAAAAGAAATCACATTGACAAAAATATCAGAGACATTCATATTTATTTACATTAAGGTCACATTAATATTTAGTTCGTACATACCAGTTCACCGTGCACCTCTTTTAGTACTGTTGCAAAGTTCAATTTAGACATAAATGTAATATTAGCAGGACGATTTAGTTCAATACATGATTCTTCCACAAAACGTTCGGCAATATCGGTTAAATTAACGTTTCTTACCACTTCTGTGAAATAATCGTAAGCTGATTCAGCGTTTATGGTGAGGCACGAATGGCGAAGTTGACTCGGATGATCCACTTCACACCCGAAACAGTTCTTACGTAGCAGCGTAAACAGTTCTTTTCGGAGAACTGTTTTCAAAGTCCGCTTTAAACAGTCCATAAGCTTTACGAAATCACTGCTGTCTTGTTCAAGGGGTCGATCGTTAGATGGTGGGCTTCGAGGAAGATTTGCCGCTAATTCTACCTTCCGCATTGCATTCCAAAATTTACCGTTTTCAAACTTCAGAGCCATCAAACTGTAGGTGATTGGATCGCATAAATCTGTCAACTGCTGCCACTGTTCGACGCTGAGTCGAACCGATGACGAAAATATAAGTCCTCCGTCACGGGGGATGCTTTTTTTAACGACCACGCCGTGTCCACCTTTGAGCACGACGAGGCAAACCATAGCGTCCAGTTCATACTCGCCGTATTCGACATCTTCGAACGCTTCGACGATTGTAGACGCATACGAAACCAGTTCATGCCACTGCTCTTCAGACAGCATCACACCGTCCTTTGTAGGATATAGTTTTAACGAGTCATCACTCTGGAACGCACGTATGTGCACTTTAGGATATGACCGATATTCACAAACGCTCGCAAACAAATCCGATCCGAGTTGAAACATAAGTCTATCATCATCTCTAACAGCAAGTCGCTTCGCAGGAAGATCACCATCGGTCAGGGGACGTTTAGCACAAGCCATAGCAAGTCGATACTGGAAAAAATAATGCCTTACTGCCCGTCGAAGGGTAATACTTATACCTTAAACCTGTGACGTGTCCCTGTAACTCCATCCCATTGGTCGAGATCCGGTAGATTTGTCATCTCTTAGTAAACATAATGACGTCTACAAATATTTACGAGCTTGTATAGACGTGCTTTCGAAATATGCCTGTGGTGCTCCTTTAAAACGGAAATCGTGGGAGCTTTTGATCACAAAAACCTTTCAGAACACCTCTGAAATTACAAACAGATAAGGGGGGGGGGGGGGCGTTGAATTCACTAACAGAGGATTTCAAAAGTATCTTAAAAACACACTCATAATGAAACCAAAGCTAGCATCGTAGAACGATTCAACCGTACGTTAAAAACAAAAACGTGGTGATATAAAGAGGGGTGTTTTAATAAGGGGAGTGGCCTGCCACGTAATCATTACATAATCATTACGTGGCAGGCCACTCCCCTTATATCGTTACGTGTTATCATCACGTTTAATCATTACGTGGCAGGCCACTCCCCATTACATAATCATTACGTGGCAGGCCACTCCCCTTATTAAAACACCCCTCTTTATATCACCACGTTTTTGTTTTTAACGTACGGTTGAATCGTTCTACGATGCTAGCTTTGGTTTCATTATGAGTGTGTTTTTAAGATGCTTTTGAAATCCTCTGTTAGTGAATTCAACCCCCCCCCCCCCCCTTATCTGTTTGTAATTTCAGAGGTGTTCTGAAAGGTTTTTGTGATCAAAAGCTCCCACGATTTCCTTTTTAAAGGAGCACCACATGCATATTTCGAAAGCACGTCTATACAAGCTCGTAAATATTTGTAGACGTCATTATGTTTACTAAGAGATGACAAATCTACCGGATCTCGACCAATGGGATGGAGTTACAGGGACACGTCACAGGTTTAAGGTATAAGTATTACCCTTCGACGGGCAGTAAGGCATTATTTTTTCCAGTATCGACTTGCTATGGCTTGTGCTAAACGTCCCCTGACCGATGGTGATCTTCCTGCGAAGCGACTTGCTGTTAGAGATGATGATAGACTTATGTTTCAACTCGGATCGGATTTGTTTGCGAGCGTTTGTGAATATCGGTCATATCCTAAAGTGCACATACGTGCGTTCCAGAGTGATGACTCGTTAAAACTATATCCTACAAAGGACGGTGTGATGCTGTCTGAAGAGCAGTGGCATGAACTGGTTTCGTATGCGTCTACAATCGTCGAAGCGTTCGAAGATGTCGAATACGGCGAGTATGAACTGGACGCTATGGTTTGCCTCGTCGTGCTCAAAGGTGGACACGGCGTGGTCGTTAAAAAAAGCATCCCCCGTGACGGAGGACTTATATTTTCGTCATCGGTTCGACTCAGCGTCGAACAGTGGCAGCAGTTGACAGATTTATGCGATCCAATCACCTACAGTTTGATGGCTCTGAAGTTTGAAAACGGTAAATTTTGGAATGCAATGCGGAAGGTAGAATTAGCGGCAAATCTTCCTCGAAGCCCACCATCTAACGATCGACCCCTTGAACAAGACAACAGTGATTTCGTAAAGCTTATGGACTGTTTAAAGCGGACTTTGAAAACAGTTCTCCGAAAAGAACTGTTTACGCTGCTACGTAAGAACTGTTTCGGGTGTGAAGTGGATCATCCGAGTCAACTTCGCCATTCGTGCCTCACCATAAACGCTGAATCAGCTTACGATTATTTCACAGAAGTGGTAAGAAACGTTAATTTAACCGATATTGCCGAACGTTTTGTGGAAGAATCATGTATTGAACTAAATCGTCCTGCTAATATTACATTTATGTCTAAATTGAACTTTGCAACAGTACTAAAAGAGGTGCACGGTGAACTGGTATGTACGAACTAAATATTAATGTGACCTTAATGTAAATAAATATGAATGTCTCTGATATTTTTGTCAATGTGATTTCTTTTGTATAGTTAACGGGGATTTTAAGGTCAGCCTTAGAAGTGTTAATATTGTTCTCTGTATCAAGACCTCGCACAGCTAGCAAGCTATGTTGGGTCGAATGTTTTATATCGGGTGAGTGTAAAAGAAAGAGATGGGAAACCAAAGCTAGCATCGTAGAACGATTCAACCGTACGTTAAAAACAAAAATGTGGTGATATTTCACAGATGTGTTCCATGGATAGTGATCGTTGTCTCTATAGATTTAAAGTATAGAGTGTGTATCTCTTTGTATGTAATCGCTTATAACGAGACAATATTTCCTTTAAGAGTTGGAATATTATTACGAACTAAAATAGTGATGATATATACACTATCTGATCGTTAAAATCAAACTTTAGCAGGTTAATATATCGTTCTCTAGCTAGTCGGTAATTAGTGTGTCTTTGCTTTTAAAATAAACACGACTTCACGTAGCTAATTGTCGTAACAATTACCTCTCATACGATCCGTAGAAGGGGTCGCTGATGACAGGTAAACAACGTTCATGTCTTACTGTGGATCAAATATCCGAACACTATGGTTGATTACATATTTCTGAAAAATATCTGCCAACGATTACAACCTTCGTCCCTCAGAATCGTGAAGTAATTAGTACTAGCTTGCAGAGAGGTAATGTTCCACAGACAGTGTTCTTTCAGATTGACAAACAAGATAATATCAAAAACGTGTGCTAACCCGAACCACTTGTTCTAAGACTTCCACACTAGTGTAGAAATAGGAGGAAAAAATAACTTAACAGACATCTCCGTGTTAGATTGTAGTGAAACATCCTATCTTTGTCGAACAGCTTGTGTCTGCAGCTAGCCACCTTCACATGCACTTATTCAAACGTGCTGAAAAGAGATAGTACGCTGGAATAACTGGCGACAGAGCTAGATCTCGATTCTGGGGGGTGACTTTTCACGGAAATACTATAAACAGTGAGTTTTCAGATTTTAAATTTCCAAACTTCGGTGGTTCTTTACTATATGCAAAGTATTTTTGTGATATTCATCCGTGTGTACGCAATGGACCGTGATTTACTAGCGTGGGGGAGGGGGGTTAATATTTTATGATTTTTCCTGTATTACTCCTTCCGCTACGGTGTGACTTTTATCGATCGCTCCTTATATGACACTTGTTAATAGTCGTTTTTTTCTATCTTACAGTATTTGCGCTGTAATGTGTTGTTTTTACAGCCATCCCACTGCATTTTTATACTTTCTCTCTCGTCACAGTTATTCTGCCTTCAAAAGAATTGTAAAAATATTCACCTATCCCGTTGTGCGAATTTACAGATATCCCTTTACATTTTCGTTTATGCACGTAATTTAGTTAAACGACCTAGTAACGTACTGTATCGGGGGGTTAAAGTACTGAATAGGCTATTGTGAGATTTTCGTCGTAAGCAGATATACGGAATCAGATCCGATGATGCTTGCAATTTATCTGCTTTGATCGTATGGTTTATTAGAAAGGGAAGATGTATTAGTGTTTGAACTTTATGCATGCTTTCTCTCACAAAATAATTAATGAGCGTTTTACGAATCTGTGTCGTGAAGCTGACTCAATTTTTCATTCTAAATGCTTACTCAGCCTATGGACAGGTAGTTTGTCGATGTAATGACAAGTCTGATGTGTAGATAGACACTTTGATTAGCGAATGTCAGAAAAAGTCGTTGAAGGTGTAAAACATCCCTTGTGGTCCTGACAGCATCGACCGGGGAATGAACTCAGAAGATTGTGGGATCGGAACTTTATAGAGGTCTATTCATATTTGATAATTTCTCGAGGCTTATGATAGTATAGTGAGCGAGGATCCCAGTCTATATTACTGTTGTCAAGCTTTGTACATTACGTTTCACACAAGTCCGTTCACGGTTTTCTAGTGCACGGTCGTATCGTTTAGTGCGGGTCGTCCTTGGCGTCGAAGTCGCTCGCGTTCCGCAGAAAACTGCGCATTATCGCGGTTGGAAAAAATAAAAAGGTTGAAACTCAACCCCAGAATGTCATATGAAAATTTGAAGTGAGCTTGTATAAGGATACTAATACTACCACCTAACAAAGGACACCGGGGACAGATTTGTTCCCTTTTCTAATGCACGAGGTCAAATCCTATTCTTCCTGAATCGAACCATACTCCTTTAAGCAGGAACTAAAGTTTTTTTTTTTACGGAAACGTATGAATTCTACTTTTAACATTCGGGCGCACAGTCTTTACTCGGTAAAAGCATGTAACTGGGACTGCATCGAGTAGCGTTAGTTCCTTCGTACAAAAAAAAAATATTTTTTCACCCGGTTTCACCAGCGTGATGAGACATACGCAAACGACGGAGGAAACGATTTTTTTAAAAACTGTTTTATCTGATTTTTCTTCGAACAGTGTTACTCTCCCGTACAGCGGATTACAACAGTAATAAGTATTTTTAAAACGTGACGTAATAAAACAGTTAGTCATACTTTTGCAATCACAATGTTTTTTGAAGTGACTTAGTAAAGGAAATTGGGAACACGGATCAAGGCTGTGAGTGGGTTTTCACGATGTACGGAAGCAGTACAGGTCCAAGATTCATTCGTCAATAAAAACCTTGTGATTCCCCGTTTGGAATAATTTCGTAGGGTTCAACCGTCCGTCAGCGAGAGGTTGTCCGTGGTGAGGATCCGAACACGAAGTCTTTTAAGTCGAACCTATTACCCCATCAATATTTTTCATCACGACGAATAAAATCAGATTTTATTAATTTTTCGCCCGATAGCATTTTTTTTTTTTTTATTTTCTGCGGGGGCTGTTACTGCAGGGGTAGGGTTTCTTCTAGTAAAAAATGCAACAACCAGTAATCGCTAGGGATAAAAGAAATAAGTGTTGGTTTTAAAATGGTTATAAAAATACGTATATGAAAAGACTGTCGGTGTAAGATCTAAATTTTAAAAGTGGAGAGGGAGCCTACCCGCAATAACTATGCTATAAGAGTTGTTAATCCTAACACACTGTGTAAAATTATACTGAAGGTTAAACATCCCTTTAAAATTTACTCTGTTAACGGGGGGGGGGGGGTGATAGAGAAGAAAAATGTATAGATAGAGAAGAGTTGTGAACAGAAATTGTACGATCGATAATCCTTTCTACACAAATGAAGTGGTTCTGAAAAGAACCTTTTGTTGTTGTTGTTTTTAATTATCCTACAACCTCCACAATGCCAGCAATCTCTATCGAGGTCATGGCATCCTCGACCACCGATAGGTAGTCCATCCTTTTGACGTGGTTTAACGCTTCTACTTCCGCAAAACACACACGGCATAGAAACTCATGGGCAATGTCGTACGTTTCTATGACCGCCTCACCTTGCATCGTACTGAGCATATGCAGGATTTTGTCGGTTATAACATTCATTAATGTCTGCAAGCATTCCTCGTAGGTTATATCTTTCTGATATGAAGGAATACCTACAGACGCCAATATGCATCGTGCAGTCACATAAAACGATTGACGCGTTCTCGACATTCTACCAGAGACTTCAAAACTATGACAGCTCGAGAGACCGACAGAACACTGAGCAGAATGTTCATGTCTTAACAAGTCCCCTGTATATATAAACAGTGCTCAGCCTTCTGATACGTGTCACTCGCTGGTCACTCCACGTTACTTTCCCCTTGCTGTGACGTCACCTACCCTTACAGAACAACAACGTATGAGTAATCACACTGAGCGCTGGACACTCAAACTCCCGGGGCGATTGCATCATCGTGTCACGAGATGTTTCGAAGCTTGCTACCTGACCGGTAAGTGAGTGACACGTATGTGCATGACTCCACGAATGCAGGAACAGAGGCTTTTCCATTGCAGGTTGATTCTTGTTCAAGAATAGAGTAAAGCTGGGGTAGTGCGTTCGAGTCTCGTTGGCCGGAGTGTTTTTTTTTTTTCGATAAAACGCATATACAGAAAACTGATTCAACCGTACGGTGGTTTTTTTAATAAAGGTAAGGGAATTTTGATGAGTGTTTAATTACTAGGGAGTTTAATAGCAGGGAATTTTAATTATAAAGGAATCGTTTAGTCGTCCTGGCTAAATGAATAGCAAAGAGTTTTAATTACTAAGGAATAAATACAACTCTGCGAGTTGATTTACAATTTGAGATCTGCATTCAAAAGAGTTCAGTGCTAGTGTTGGCTTTGATGTAAGAAATGCATAGAAAAAGCTAGTTATAAAGAATGCTAGGTTAATATCTGAAATGTCTGCCCCACATCTAAGCCACAGCAAGTACACGGTATAGTCCGGGAACCCAAGACAGTCGGACGGAATCCACAGAGCGAGGGACGATTTTTTTTTTTTTCCCCCGGTGAAACACATCTACAGAAAACTAATTTTTATTTCGACCGTGGAGTGATTTTAATAAAGGTGAGGAATATTTTGACGAGTGTTTAATTACTAGGGAGTTGATTAACGGAGTTTGAAAATATTTCCACTGCAGACGTGTGTTCTAAAAGCAGATTTAACATGTCATCCCTACGAATAATTTAAACCATTATTAATTTCCCCCTATGGTATTTTCTATGGAAACAGTAAGAGTAAAATGAATTTCAACTGTAGCATGATTTTTAATAGAGGTAAGGGAATTTTGATGAGTGTTTAATTACTAAGGAATTTTGTATCATCCTTTTCTGTACAATTATTCTAAGACCAGTCAATCGTTCCATGCAATTATTCTGAGACTTACATCAGCCGAGTGAAGGAGTGGGGCCTTAAAATGGTCAACCAGAGGGTTTTTCATAAGGGGGAGGGCTTAAAATATAGGTAGGTCGACCGTGGGGGCCGAAAACGAGAAATTAGACTTAAAATAAAGGGGTTTTTGGGAAAATAGTACTTCTCACTGTCAACAGATGGCGCCAGGAGGGTTTTTAATAAGGGGGAGGGCTTAAAATATAGGTAGGGCGACCGGGGGGTCCGAAAACGAGAAATTAGAGTGAAAATAAAGGGTTTTTTGGGAAAATAGTACTTCTCACTGTCAACAGATGGCGCCACTGAGGGGGAAAGGGGGTTTAATAAAGGGGGAGGAATTATTAATTATTAATAAAGGGGCGTGGCCTGTTACGTAATGATTATGTAATGATTACGTGTGTTGCGTCATAAGGGAGTGGGCGTAGTCGGCGACGTCATAGGGCGGTGGTCGGTGACGTCATAGGGGGAAAGCAGTAGTGGGGGATTCCCCGGGTGGCACAATACTACTAGCCTTGAGATTTATCGCCGCAAAATTCCCCGCCCTGCCCACGGTCAGTAGGGGACACCGATGGGCTTGGAAAGGCCGCCGTCCGTCGGATGGGACGTTAAGCCGTGGCCCCGTGTGCGGGAGAGACATACCCTGTGCACGTTAAAGAACACGCTGGATGGCCTTGACGGGAGGCTACCATCTGTCTCCCAACAGCTGTTCCAGTGGGTCCTCTCCCCCAATCTTCTCTGAGCCTTCGGGGTCCATGTGACCTGGCCATTTAGCCCATGGTGTGCAAAAAAGTGCTGCTCAGAGGTAAAACAACCCAACCCAACCTACTAGGCACTCCTTAAAGTGAAAATAAGATCTTTGCTGGAACAACAGGAACGTTTCTGTACGCTTAAATTAACATAATGTTATTTATCTAGTGTCCGAGAGTAGAGTTGAAACCAGGGTCATCCCTCTGTCAACATGAATCAGTCGTCCGAATTATAAAAAACGCCCCCAAAATGAGCAGGCCAAGAGAGAACGAATCATTTTAGTGATTCGTTATCAAGAATGAATCACTTTACCGATTCATTCTCACTTGGCCTCCGCTCATCCGGGGCGTTTTTTTATAATGCGGACGAGTGAATCACGTGACACGAAGATTCATATTCAAGAGATTCATCACTATGAGAGAAACAAACTTTTGAACTTTAACGATACGGAAGCCGTTAATGTGCACATTACCTAGGTAAAATGCGGAAAACTCTTGATTCCACACGTTAACGGAGCAAATCAGTTAATCTGCAGATTACCTAGGTAATGTGCACATTAACGGCTTTCGAGCTTTAGCGGTAATCACATTAACGGCTTTCGAGCTTTAGTGGTAACATATCCATTGAAAAATTCGATCACAACTTTAAACCCGTACTATTCCATTCAGTACGCAGGCGCCTGCAGCGCCCCCAGAAATCTCGGTCGCTTTTCAAGGGCTCTCTCCCGACCCATGATAGCTAGGATCCCGATATTTTACTCAAACATGGTTAATACTAAATGGGACCATCCCACAATATTTGGGAGCGATCATTCAAATAGCTGCGAAACCACAGGGAAAACGACAGTTTCTGCCACCAATGACGTCACAAGACCGGAATTACGGCTATTAACATGATGATTTTTGAGATTGGGTTGTTTTATCTCTGAGTGGCACTTTTTTTCACACCATGGGCTAAATAGCCAGGTCACATGGACCCCGAAGCCTCAGAGAATGTTGGGGAAGGGCACTCACTGGAACAGCTGTTGGGAGAAGATGATAGCCTCCCATCCAGCGTGTTCTTTAACGTGTACCGGGTATGACTCCCCTGCACAAGGACCCACGTCATAACGTCCCATCCGACGGACGGCGGCCTTTCCAAGTCCATCGGTGTCCCTTACTGACCGTGGGCAGGGCGGAGAATTTTGCGGAGATAAATCTCAACGCTGACCAAGCTGGGACTCGAACCTGAGAACTACAGATTACGAGCCTGGCGCGCTACAGACTGAGCCACCCCCCCCCCCCCTTGATTTTTGAGGTAGATTCTAATAAAAGAGAGAAAGAATGAGAGAAAGGAATGTAAAATTGGGAAGTAATGAAAACTTAGAAGAAGTTCCTCCTCCACCAGGGGCGGCGGTGGCTCAGTCGGTAGTGCGCCAGGCTCGTAATCTGTATTTCCCAGGTTCGAGTCCCAGCTGGGTCAGCCTTGAGATTTATCTCCGCAAAATTCCCCGCCCTGCCCACGGTCAGTAGGGGACACCGATGGGCTTGGAAAGGCCGCCGTCCGTCGGATGGGACGTTAAGCCGTGTCCCCATGTGCGGGAGAACCATACCCTGCGCACGTTAAAGAACACGTTGGATGGCCTTGACGGGAGGCTACCATCTGTCTTTCCAACAACTGTTCTAGTGGGTCCCCTCCCCCAACCTTCTCTGAGCCTTCGGGGTCCATGTGACCTGGCCATTTAGCCCATTGTGTGCAAAAAAGTGCCACTAAGAGGTAAAACAACCCAACCCAGGGTCGGTGTTGAGATTTATCTCCGCAAAACTCCCCGCCCACGGTCAGTAGGGGACACCGATGGACTTGTAAAGGCCGCCGTCCGTCGGATGGGACGTTAAGCCGCAGCCCATGTGCGGGAGAGCCATACCCTGCGCACGTTAAGGAACAAGCTGGATGGCCTTGACGGGAGGCTACCATCTGTCTTCCAACAGCTATTCCAGTGGGTCCCCTCCCCCAATCTTCTCTGAGCCTTCGGGGTCCTTATGACCTGGCCATTTAGCCCATAATGTGCAGAAAAAGTGCCGGTCAGAGGTAAAACAACCCAACCCAACCAGGCTCGAGTCCCACCTGGGCCAGCATTGACAGCGGTGTCCCATACGGCGTCCCACCTGGGCCAGCATTGACAGCGGTGTCCCATACGGCGGTGTTCCTTCGCTCGGTAGCGGACACCAATGGGCTTGAAAAGGCTGCCACCCATTTCATGAACGTTAAGCCGTGGTCTCGCGTGCATGCGAAACATATCCTATGCACGTTCAAGAACACACACTGAATAAGCTTTGACGTGAGGCTTACATTTATCTCTTAAGTGCTGGAACCCTTGATTTAATTATCAATGAAACATTGGGTCCTTGTGACCTGGAGATTTAGTCTATTGAGTGAATGTTCAATTCACTCAATAGACTAGATCAGTGGTTCTCAACCTTTTATGCTTCACGTACCCCCTGGAAATGTGTATGTAACTGGCGTATCCCTTATATAGATAGATAACACTATAGTTATAGTATAATAATACCAACTTAAGGACTTTTGAGCTCTCACGCCGTACCCCAAAAACTTTTACCGCGGACTCCACGTTGAGAACTCTTGGAGTAGATAATACGCTGGATGTCTTTGATGTAACATTTCCATCTGTCTCTTAACAGCTGTCTAGTGGGTCTCCTTCCTTTAATTATCTCTGAGCTGAAAGGGTCCTTGTCACCTGGACATTTAGCCCATTGTGTACCATTAAAGAACACACTGGTCTTAAGGTGAGGCTTCCGCCTATCTTTTAGCAGCTGTCCCCTGGTTCACCACCCCTTAACTATCCCTGAGCCCAAGGGGTCCTAGTAACCTAGACCTCATCTCAAGACCATCCAGTGTGTTCATTAAAGAACACACTGGATGGTCTTGAGATGAGGCTTCTGTCTCTCTCTTAACAGCTGTCCCCTTGTTCCCCTCCCCTTAACTATCCCTGAGCCCATGAGGTCCTTGTGACCTGGACATTTAGCCCATTGTGTACCATTAAAGAACACAATGGATTGTCTTGAGGTAAGGCTTCCGCATGTGTCTTTTACCACCTGTCCCCTGGTTCCCCTCCCCTTAACTATCCCTGAGCACATGGGGTCCTAATGACTTGGACATTTAGCCCATTGTGTGCCATTAAAGAACACAATGGATGGTCTTCAGGTGGGGCTTCCGTCTGTCTTTTAGCAGCTGTCCCCTGGTTCCCCTTCCCTGAACTATCCCTGAGCAGATGGGGTCGTAATGACCTGGACATTTAGCCCATTGTATGCATGTTAAAGAACACACTGGATGGCCTTCAGGTGAGGTTTCCGCCTGTCTTTTAGCACCTGTCCCCTTGTTCCCCTCCCCTTAACTATCCCTGAGCCCATGGGGTCCTTGTGACGTGGACATTTAGCCCATTGTGTGCAAGTTGAAGAACACACTGGACGGCCTTCAGGTGGGGCTTCCGCCTATCTTTTAGTACCTGTCCCCTGGTTCCCCTCCCCTTAACTATCCCTGAGCCCATGGGGTCCTTGTGACGTGGACATTTAGCCCATTGTGTGCAAGTTGAAGAACACACTGGATGGCCTTCAGGTGGGGCTTCCGCCTGTCTTTTAGCACCTGTCCCCTGGTTCCCCTCCCCTTAACTATCCCTGAGCCCATGGGGTCCTTGTGACGTGGACATTTAGCCCATTGTGTGCAAGTTGAAGAACACACTGGATGGCTTTCAGGTGAGGCTTCCGCCTGTCTTTTAGCACCTGTCCCCTGGTTCCCCTCCCCTTAACTATCCCTGAGCCCATGGGGTCCTTGTGACGTGGACATTTAGCCCATTGTGTGCAAGTTGAAGAACACACTGGACGGCCTTCAGGTGGGGCTTCCGCCTGTCTTTTAGCACCTGTCCCCTGGTTCCCCTCCCCTTAACTATCCCTGAGCCCATGGGGTCCTTGTGACGTGGACATTTAGCCCATTGTGTGCAAGTTGAAGAACACACTGGACGGCCTTCAGGTGGGGCTTCCGCCTGTCTTTTAGCACCTGTCCCCTGGTTCCCCTCCCCTTAACTATCCCTGAGCCCATGGGGTCCTTGTGACGTGGACATTTAGCCCATTGTGTGCAAGTTGAAGAACACACTGGACGGCCTTCAGGTGGGGCTTCCGCCTGTCTTTTAGCACCTGTCCCCTGGTTCCCCTCCCCTTAACTATCCCTGAGCCCATGGGGTCCTTGTGACGTGGACATTTAGCCCATTGTGTGCAAGTTGAAGAACACACTGGACGGCCTTCAGGTGGGGCTTCCGCCTATCTTTTAGTACCTGTCCCCTGGTTCCCCTCCCCTTAACTATCCCTGAGCCCATGGGGTCCTTGTGACGTGGACATTTAGCCCATTGTGTGCAAGTTGAAGAACACACTGGACGGCTTTCAGGTGAGGCTTCCGCCTGTCTTTTAGCACCTGTCCCCTTGTTCCCCTCCCCTTAACTATCCCTGAGCCCATGGGGTCCTTGTGACGTGGACATTTAGCCCATTGTGTGCAAGTTGAAGAACACACTGGATGGCCTTCAGGTGAGGCTTCCGCCTGTCTTTTAGCACCTGTCCCCTGGTTCCCCTCCCCTTAACTATCCCTGAGCCCATGGGGTCCTTGTGACGTGGACATTTAGCCCATTGTGTGCAAGTTGAAGAACACACTGGATGGCCTTCAGGTGAGGCTTCCGCCTGTCTTTTAGCACCTGTCCCCTGGTTCCCCTCCCCTTAACTATCCCTGAGCCCATGGGGTCCTTGTGACGTGGACATTTAGCCCATTGTGTGCAAGTTGAAGAACACACTGGATGGCCTTCAGGTGAGGCTTCCGCCTGTCTTTTAGCACCTGTCCCCTGGTTCCCCTCCCCTTAACTATCCCTGAGCCCATGGGGTCCTTGTGACGTGGACATTTAGCCCATTGTGTGCAAGTTGAAGAACACACTGGATGGCCTTCAGGTGAGGCTTCCGCCTGTCTTTTAGCACCTGTCCCCTTGTTCCCCTCCCCTTAACTATCCCTGAGCCCATGGGGTCCTTGTGACGTGGACATTTAGCCCATTGTGTGCAAGTTGAAGAACACACTGGAAGGCCTTCAGGTGAGGCTTCCGCCTGTCTTTTAGCACCTGTCCCCTGGTTCCCCTCCCCTTAACTATCCCTGAGCCCATGGGGTCCTTGTGACGTGGACATTTAGCCCATTGTGTGCAAGTTGAAGAACACACTGGATGGCCTTCAGGTGAGGCTTCCGCCTGTCTTTTAGCACCTGTCCCCTGGTTCCCCTCCCCTTAACTATCCCTGAGCCCATGGGGTCCTTGTGACGTGGACATTTAGCCCATTGTGTGCAAGTTGAAGAACACACTGGACGGCCTTCAGGTGAGGCTTCCGCCTGTCTTTTAGCACCTGTCCCCTGGTTCCCCTCCCCTTAACTATCCCTGAGCCCATGGGGTCCTTGTGACGTGGACATTTAGCCCATTGTGTGCAAGTTGAAGAACACACTGGATGGCCTTCAGGTGAGGCTTCCGCCTGTCTTTTAGCACCTGTCCCCTGGTTCCCCTCCCCTTAACTATCCCTGAGCCCATGGGGTCCTTGTGACGTGGACATTTAGCCCATTGTGTGCAAGTTGAAGAACACACTGGATGGCCTTCAGGTGAGGCTTCCGCCTGTCTTTTAGCACCTGTCCCCTGGTTCCCCTCCCCTTAACTATCCCTGAGCCCATGGGGTCCTTGTGACGTGGACATTTAGCCCATTGTGTGCAAGTTGAAGAACACACTGGATGGCCTTCAGGTGAGGCTTCCGCCTGTCTTTTAGCACCTGTCCCCTGGTTCCCCTCCCCTTAACTATCCCTGAGCCCATGGGGTCCTTGTGACGTGGACATTTAGCCCATTGTGTGCAAGTTGAAGAACACACTGGATGGCCTTCAGGTGAGGCTTCCGCCTGTCTTTTAGCACCTGTCCCCTTGTTCCCCTCCCCTTAACTATCCCTGAGCCCATGGGGTCCTTGTGACGTGGACATTTAGCCCATTGTGTGCAAGTTGAAGAACACACTGGACGGCCTTCAGGTGAGGCTTCCGCCTGTCTTTTAGCACCTGTCCCCTGGTTCCCCTCCCCTTAACTATCCCTGAGCCCATGGGGTCCTTGTGACGTGGACATTTAGCCCATTGTGTGCAAGTTGAAGAACACACTGGATGGCCTTCAGGTGAGGCTTCCGCCTGTCTTTTAGCACCTGTCCCCTGGTTCCCCTCCCCTTAACTATCCCTGAGCCCATGGGGTCCTTGTGACGTGGACATTTAGCCCATTGTGTGCAAGTTGAAGAACACACTGGACGGCCTTCAGGTGAGGCTTCCGCCTGTCTTTTAGCACCTGTCCCCTGGTTCCCCTCCCCTTAACTATCCCTGAGCCCATGGGGTCCTTGTGACGTGGACATTTAGCCCATTGTGTGCAAGTTGAAGAACACACTGGATGGCCTTCAGGTGAGGCTTCCGCCTGTCTTTTAGCACCTGTCCCCTGGTTCCCCTCCCCTTAACTATCCCTGAGCCCATGGGGTCCTTGTGACGTGGACATTTAGCCCATTGTGTGCAAGTTGAAGAACACACTGGATGGCCTTCAGGTGAGGCTTCCGCCTGTCTTTTAGCACCTGTCCCCTGGTTCCCCTCCCCTTAACTATCCCTGAGCCCATGGGGTCCTTGTGACGTGGACATTTAGCCCATTGTGTGCAAGTTGAAGAACACACTGGATGGCCTTCAGGTGAGGCTTCCGCCTGTCTTTTAGCACCTGTCCCCTTGTTCCCCTCCCCTTAACTATCCCTGAGCCCATGGGGTCCTTGTGACGTGGACATTTAGCCCATTGTGTGCAAGTTGAAGAACACACTGGATGGCCTTCAGGTGAGGCTTCCGCCTGTCTTTTAGCACCTGTCCCCTGGTTCCCCTCCCCTTAACTATCCCTGAGCCCATGGGGTCCTTGTGACGTGGACATTTAGCCCATTGTGTGCAAGTTGAAGAACACACTGGATGGCCTTCAGGTGAGGCTTCCGCCTGTCTTTTAGCACCTGTCCCCTTGTTCCCCTCCCCTTAACTATCCCTGAGCCCATGGGGTCCTTGTGACGTGGACATTTAGCCCATTGTGTGCAAGTTGAAGAACACACTGGATGGCCTTCAGGTGAGGCTTCCGCCTGTCTTTTAGCACCTGTCCCCTGGTTCCCCTCCCCTTAACTATCCCTGAGCCCATGGGGTCCTTGTGACGTGGACATTTAGCCCATTGTGTGCAAGTTGAAGAACACACTGGATGGCCTTCAGGTGAGGCTTCCGCCTGTCTTTTAGCACCTGTCCCCTTGTTCCCCTCCCCTTAACTATCCCTGAGCCCATGGGGTCCTTGTGACGTGGACATTTAGCCCATTGTGTGCAAGTTGAAGAACACACTGGATGGCCTTCAGGTGAGGCTTCCGCCTGTCTTTTAGCACCTGTCCCCTTGTTCCCCTCCCCTTAACTATCCCTGAGCCCATGGGGTCCTTGTGACGTGGACATTTAGCCCATTGTGTGCAAGTTGAAGAACACACTGGATGGCCTTCAGGTGAGGCTTCCGCCTGTCTTTTAGCACCTGTCCCCTGGTTCCCCTCCCCTTAACTATCCCTGAGCCCATGGGGTCCTTGTGACGTGGACATTTAGGGACGGGGGTGGCTCAGTCGGTAGCGCGCCAGGCTCGTAATCTGTAGTTCCCAGGTTCGAGTCCCAGCTGGGTCAGCGTTGAGATTTATCTCCGCAAAAATTCCCCGCCCTGCCCACGGTCAGTAGGGGACACCGATGGGCTTGGAAAGGCCGCCCTCCGTTGGATAGGACGTTAAGCCGTGTCCCCGTGTGCGGGAGAGCCATACCCTGTGCATATTAAAGAACACGCTGGATGGCCTTGACGGGAGGCTACCATCTGTCTCCCAACAGCTGTTCCAGTGGGTCCCCTCCCCCAACCTTCTCTGAGCCTTCGGGATCCATGTGACCTGGCCATTTAGCCCATGGTGTGCAAAAAAGTGCCGCTCAGAGGTAAAACAACCCAACCCAACCAACGTGGACATTTAGCCCATCGTGTGCAAGTCGAAGAACACACTGGATGGCCTTTAGGTAGGGTTTCCGCCTGTCTTTTAGCACCTGTCCCCTGGTTCCCCTCCCCCTAACTATCCCTGAGCACATGAGGTCCTTGTGACCTGGACATTTAGCCCATTGTTTGCCATTAAAGAACACACTGGATGGTCTTGAGTTTAGGCTTCCATCTCTCTCTTAACAGCTGTCCCTGAGCCCATGAGGTCTTTTTGACCCGGGCATTTAGCCCATTGTCTGCCATTAAAGAACACACTGGATGGTCTTGAGATGAGGCTTCCGTCTCTCTCTTACCAACTGTCCCCTGGTTCCCCTCCCCTTAACTATCCCTAATCCCTCGGGGTCCTTGTGACCTGGCCATTTATCCCATTGTGTGCAAAAAATTGCCGCTCAGAGGTAAAACAACCCAACGTTAAAGAACACGCTGGATGGCATTGACGGGAGGCTACCATCTGTCTCCCAACAGCTGTTCCAGTGGGTTCCTTCCCCTAACCTTCTCTGAGCCTTCGGGGTCCTTGTGACCTGGCCATTTAGCCCATGGTGTACAAAAAGTGGCGCTCAGAGGTAAAACAACCCAACCCAATCCCTTAGCCTATAAGGTCCTGATGATCTGGACATTTAGCCCATTGTGTGCAAGTTGAAGAACACACTGGATGGTCTTGATGTGAGGCTTCCATCTCTCTCTTAACAACTGTCCCCTGGTTCCCCTCCCCTTAACTATCCCTGAGTCCATGGGGTCCTTGTGACCTGAACATTTAGTCCATTGTGTGCAAATAAAGTGCCTCTCAAATGTAAACCAACCGAACAAAAATTCGATACTGCAATATGTGTTTGACCAAAGTTTCCAATTTCCCAACTCTGACCTGAGATTATGAGAAAATTTGGGGAATGTATTCGGGATTTGATTAAAAAAAAACAATAAATTCCAGGAAATAACTTTTCCTTTCTAACAAAAAATATCTCAGATCTTTCCTGCTTGGAACAAGAAGGAAAAATTAAATTTTCCGAAGATCAAAAACTTGTTCTCCCAGAAAAAAAAAAGTGGCCACGAATATCTGAAAATTCCAGACAATTGCTTAAAAGAGAATCAACATTTTTCTTTTTTATTCGTGTAATGTGTGGACAGATTCAGCGAACATCAGTGAAAGACGGAAATTAAAACAGCCTTTAACATTTTTTTTTGAACTTCCATTTTAAGCTCTGTTTTTGACTTTTAATTCTTTAAATTCTTTTTTTTTAAGTTCTTGTTTCTTCGAGATAATAAGACGCTGGTTTCTATTTCTCGGTGTTGGCGCCATAATCGTATTAACTATTCTAACGTTTGTATAGGATTATTGTTCGTTGGGTTGGTTGGGTTGTTTTACCTCTGAGCGGCACTTTTTTGCACACCATGGGCTAAATGGCCAGGTCACATGGACCCCGAATGCTCAGAGAAGGTTGGGGGAGGGGACCCACTGGAACAGCTGTTGGGAGACAGATGGTAGCCTCCCGTCAAGGCCATCCAGTGTGTTCTTTAACGTGCACAGGGTATGGCTCTCCCGCACACGGGGCCACGGCTTAACGTCCCATCCGACGGGCGACGGCCTTTCCAAGCCCATCGGTGTCCCCTACTGACCGTGGGCAGGGCGGAGAATTTTGCGGAGATAAATCTCAACGCTGACCCAGCTGGGACTCGAACCTGGGAACTGCAGATTATGAGCCTGGCGCGCTACCAACAGAGCCACCCCCGCCCCATTGTTCATTGGAAAAGCTGCTTCTATTCCAAAGTAAAACTCTCTTATTAATTACTTTAAAGAGGTGGCTGGAAACTTTGAAACAATGAAAAGGAACCTTACACTGTTCGGTTGTTTTACCTCTGAGCGGCGGGGGTTGCTCGGTCGGTAGCGTGCCAGGCTCATAATCTGTAGTTCCCAGGTTCGAGTCCCAGCTGGGTCAGCGTTGAGATTTATCTCCGCAAAATTCCCCGCCCTGCCCACGGTCAGTAGGGGACACCGATGGGTTTGGAAAGGCCGCCGTCCGTCGGATGGAACGTTAAGCTCATGTGCGGGATAGCCATACCCTGTGCACGTTAAAGAACACGCTGGATGGCCTTGACCGGAGGCTACTATCTATCTCCCAACAGCTGTTCCAGTGGGTCTCCTCCCCCAACCTTCTCTGAGACTTCGGGGTCCTTGTCACCTGGCCATTTAACCAATGGTGTGCAAAAAAGTGCCGCTCAGAGGTAAAACAACCCAACAACCCTCTCCTAACCTTCTCTGAGCCTTCGGGGTCCTTGTGACCTGGCTATTTATCACGTGGTGGGCAAAAAAAGTGCCGTTCAGAGTCAAACAACCCAATACTTCCTTCCTGTAAACAACGCTGAGTGTTTGGGGTCCTTGTGACCTGGCCACTTAGCCCACTGTGTGCAAAAAAGTGCCGCTCAGAGGTAAAACAACCCAACCTGCGTCTGTGATTCAATCCCAAACACAGTCCGATTCAATCGTAATCTGTAGTTCCCAGGTTCGAGTCCCAGCTGGGTCAGCGTTGAGATTTATCTCCGCAAAACTCCCCGCCCTGCCCACGGTCAGTAGGGGACACCGATGGACTTGGAAAGGCCGCCGTCCGTCGGATGGGACGTTAAGCCGTGGCCCCGTGTGCGGGAGAGCCATACCCTGTGCACGTTAAAGAACACGCTGGATGGCCTTGACGGGAGGCTACCGTCTCCCAACAGCTGTTCCAGTGGGTCCCCTCCCCCAACCTTCTCTGAGCCTTCGGGGTCCATGTGACCTGGCCATTTAGCCCATGGTGTGCAAAAAAAGTGCCGCTCAAAGGTAAAACAACCCAACCCTTGTGACCTAGCCATTTAGTCCGTTTTGTGCCAAAAAAGTGACTCTTAGAGGAATACCAATCCAACCCCTTCCCCCAATCTTCTCTAAGCCCTTGGGGTCCTTGTGACCTGGCTATTTAGACCATTGTGTTCAAGAAAGCACCTGTCAGAACCGATTTTTCACAATGGTTTTGTTCTAAGACTCCACAAAGTTACGAAATGGCGAAATGGCCGTAATGTTTACACCGCAAAAAACAACTTTCCGTGTGGCCGTACACTTACTGGTTTCCAATTTCAAAAAGCATGATAAGAAAGCTAACATCCGCACCTGGTTACTATAGTAACGGAGGCATCGGTTAATAGAGTGTCTGCAATCAATACCAGGGGAGAATCACAAGATTTACGAGTGACTATATCGTTCCTCGAGAATCTGCTGTCTTCTCAGAATCTTCTCCATCTCTTCTATTCATCTTTTAGCTCCCTGAGGATAGATGAGTGATTGAAAGCTCATCAGGGAGGAGTTGCGATAAGAAAAAGAATTAACTCCATCAACTCAAAATGCTTGCGTTCTTTCAAAGTTATAGACTTTGGGTTGGGTTGGGTTGTTTTACCTCTGAGCGGCACTTTTTTGCACACCATGGGCTAAATGGCCAGGTCACATGGACCCCGAAGGCTCAGAGAAGGTTGGGGGAGGGACCCAATGGAACAGCTGTTGGGAGACAGATGGTAGCCTCCCGTCAAGGCCATCCAGCGTGTTCTTTAACGTTGGGTTGTTTTACCTCTGAGCGGCACTTTTTTGCACACCATGGGCTAAATGGCCAGGTCACATGGACCCTGAAGGCTCAGAGAAGGTTGAGGGAGGGGACCCACTGGAACAGCTGTTGGGAGACAGATGGTAGCCTCCCGTCAAGGCCATCCAGCGTGTTCTTTAACGTTGGGTTGTTTTACCTCTGAGCGGCACTTTTTTGCACACCATGGGCTAAATGGCCAGGTCACATGGACCCCGAAGGCTCAGAGAAGGTTGGGGGAGGGGACCCACTGGAACAGCTGTTGGGAGACAGATGGTAGCCTCCCGTCAAGGCCATCCAGCGTGCTCTTTAACGTGCACACGGTATGGCTCTCCCGCACACGGGACCACGGCTTACCGTCCCATCCGACGGACGGCGGCCTTTCCAAGCCCATCGGTGTCCCCTACTGACCGTGGGCAGGGCGGGGAAATTTTGCCGAGATAAATATCAACGCTGACCCGGCTGGGACTCGAACCTGGGAACTACAGATTACGAGCCTGGCGCGCTACCGGCTAAGCCACCCCCGCCCCAAAGTTACAGGCAACGAAACAAGTTCGATGTTTATAAGCTATATTACAAATGTGAATGAAAAGTCCCATTAAATAATAATGAATTATTTAATTCTTATATATATTAGCCGTCCCATGGCCGAGTGGTTAGCACGCTTGGCTACTTGATCTAAGGGACCTGGGTTCGAGCCCCAGGTAAAGCATGGACGTTCGTGTTGTTTTTCTGCTGAGGTCCTGCCATCCTCTCAGACCTTCTACTATGGCATATAAACTGACAGGCTCCTGTCAGACCTCTGTGGCAAGCAGCTGCTTGAGGGGGGATTTATTTATTTTTTATATATATATAATATTTATTATATTGTTACGACAGATGAACGAGCAGCAGTGACTTCATGACTTAACGTGACTTGAACACTCGTTTGTGCTTTTTTTTATTTTATTTTTTTTAAAATACCCCCTCAAGCAGCTGCTTGCCACAGAGGTCTGACAGGAGCCTGTCAGTTTATATGCCATAGTAGGAGATACGTGAGATTAAATTTAGCCAACGAATTGGAACTTAGAACGTTGGGTTGGGTTGTTTTACCTCTGAGCGGCACTTTTTTGCACACCATGGGCTAAATGGCCAGGTCACATGGACCCCGAAGGCTCAGAGAAGGTTGGGGGAGGGGACCGACTGGAATAGCTGTTGGGAGACAGATGGTAGCCTCCCGTCAAGGCCATCCAGCGTTTTCTTTAACGTGCACAGGGTATGGCTCTCCCGCACACGAGGCCACGACTTAACATTCCATTCGACGGACGGCGGCCTTTCCAAGCCCATCGGTGTCCCCTACTGACCGTGGGCAGGGCGGGGAATTTTGTGGAGATAAATCTCAACGCTGACCCAGCTGGGACTCGAACCTGGGAACTACAGATTACGAGCCTGGCGCGCTACCACCTGAGCCACCCCCGCCCCAGGAACTTAGAACGATTCGGAAGAATAAAAAAATGATAGCAGTGCAGTGTGTTAAAGTTGTGAGATCTCAAAGGTCTTTCAGATGGTCTGATTCAGTGCGCGTTAAGTGAAAATAATTAATATATTTATTAGTGTGTGCGCTGGTGTTTGTTTTCTGTTGTTAGTAACAAAAGTTTAGTGAACTAGCATAGGACGAGAGTTTACGTCAGAAGGTATTCAAGTGACATGGTAAACAAAGTGAAGAGGTAGTATTTTAGTACAACAGACAGAACTGATATTGTATACTCTGTAAAAAAAAGGTTAATGACTTATGTATGATAGTAGTTAATTTGTTTATAAGATACTTCATCCATATTTTTGTAACAATTTGCATTGTATTGTAATTGGTTTGAAAATATAATTATTAATACTCACGCTCAGTGCCTATCCATTTTTAAAATTCGCAATAATATATTAATATAATATTTATTATATATTAAAAAATATAAATAAATTCTCCCCTCAAGCAGCTGCTTGCCACAGAGGTCTGACAGGAGCCTGTCAGTTTACATGCCATAGTAGGAAGGTCTGTGAAGATGTCAGGACCTCAGCAGAAAACCCACACATACATCCATGCCTTAACCCGGAGCTCGAACCCAGGTCCCTAAGATCAGTAGCCAAGCGCACTAATCACTCGGCCACGGTACGGCCAATATAATTAATGTAATAAATATTATGCATTTATTAAATATTTATATTAAAATAATAAATATTTTATATTTATTTATAATATTTATGTAATTATATATTATATATATTAATGAAAAGTCCCATTAATAACGAAAAGCTCCTTAACTTTGAAAATAAATGAGTAGCAAAGGAATTATATCTGTCAACATGGGACTCATAGTCGTTTAATATTTAAGGAATTATGGAGGCTGAAAGGTTAACCGTAACTTTTGTTAATCATGAAAATTTTATTCAACAAATAATCCGCAACTGTTATAACAAATCGTTCACTAACATGTAATATTTGAAGTTTGGGAAAAGATTTTGATTTTCCAGTTTTCACCAATTTGGGTGTAAAAAAGTTAAATATTTCAGCTTCAATAACTCTTTAAATATCAAGGACATATTGTTAAAAAGAGAAATTTAGAGACATTTGAGTGAAACTTTCAATTTATTATTTAGGTAAGTTTAGCGATAATGCACTATTAAAGCTGGGGGCAGTTTAAAGGTAAACTCCTGCATTGACTAAATACATAGTTATAAATACCTTTAGACACTGTTTTAAAATATTGCCAAAATCCTTTTCTTCCGAGCACAGTTGTTCCCATATATGGAGTTAGATGTTCCTTGTTTCCAGGATTATCACAGCATTTTTTATTTCTTTGATTCACATGTATTACAAGTTGACTCTTTCACAGAAAGTTCGGTTTTGTGATTGGAACTTAATTCTGTTTTTATTATTTGTTATTAAATGTTCAAGGACTGTGATGTTTTGTTGTGCAACTTGCAGTTTTTTTAAAGCACACAGCAGTTTTGTTTTGTTTTTATTTGGCCGAGTGGTTAGCACGCTTGGCTACTGATCTACGGGACCTGGGTTCGAGCCCCGGGTAAGGTATGGATGTATGTGTCGTTTTTCTGCTGAGGTCCTGCCATCCTCACAGACCTTCTGCTATGGCTACGGTGACCATACGTCCTTTATTTAAGAGGACAGTTCTTTATTTCACTGCTCTGTCTTTTAGATTTATTTTTTTTCTAAAATTGTAATTTTTAAATTTTGTCATTTTTGTCCTTTATTTTGTGATAATAATAGGTTATTATAGGTTTTTACTTATAAATACTAAAGCAAAATTTTACATTTAAAAAAAACCCAAAACATTGATGACAACATATTTAAAAATGCAATTCATAAATTTTACCAAACCTGCATTGATTATTTAAATAACTGGGACAGCTCTTTCGTGGAAATGGAGGTATTTGAATGGGTCGTATTTGAAATGGTCGTATTTGAATGGGTTGAGTCGCTCAAAAAAGTATCCGACCACTATGGTTGATTACCGAATTCAGAAATGGTCGTATTTGAATCAGAAATGTCGTATTTTGTATCAGAAATGGTAATTTGTATCAGAAATGGTCGTATTTGAATGGGTTGAGTCGCTCAAAAAAGTATCCGAACACTATGGTTGATTACCGAATTCAGAAAAAATATCTGGCAACGATTTTTTTAGAAATTAGTGATCTGGCAACCTTCGTGTCACGTGACACGGTTGCCAGATCACTAATTTCTAAAAAAAATCGTTGCCAGATATTTTTTCTGAATTCGGTAATCAACCATAGTGGTCGGATACTTTTTTGAGCGACTGTACCAATGTGTTCAATGTATAGAAAAACTATTCATGAAATTCGAGTATTATTAATTGAGGTCGCGGGCCGCATTCTAAATGCCCCGGGGGGGCACCTCATGGCCCTCGGGCCGTATCTTTGTCATGCCTGATTTAGTTCATTGTATGTCAAATAATTTTGACATACAATGTCAAACAGTTTAATTATAATAAATACAATTTAATTTATAAATACAATTTAATTAAATATAATTCACCCAATGTGAATAAATTTTCTGATTCAACGCTAAATAATTTAGTAGAAAATTTAATATTTTTAATGCAGTCAACAACTACCTTTTTTCCTTAAAAAAAAAAACATTTATTCTCTTTATTTTTCGAGAAATATCACTCTTCCTTCTCTGCAGTCAGGCCCAGATGTGGAAAAAAATGGGTGTGGGGGGAGCAGGGGACGATTTTCATTGCAATGTAACATTTTCCCCTTCGTTTTAGTGGTTTTCAGAAAATTTCACGAAAAATGCACAGGGTTGGATTGTTTTACCTCTGAGCGGCACTTTTTTGCACACCATGGGCTAAATGGCCAGGT
The DNA here is from genome assembly GCA_038380435.1 of Ryuthela nishihirai. Lineage (NCBI taxonomy): Eukaryota > Metazoa > Arthropoda > Arachnida > Araneae > Heptathelidae > Ryuthela > Ryuthela nishihirai. Next base: position 38,565,121 of record JAWZYU010000034.1, on the reverse strand, counting down.
CACATGGACCCCGAAGGCTCAGAGAAGGTTGGGGGAGGGGACCCACTGGAACAGCTGTTGGGAGACAGATGGTAGCCTCCCGTTAAGGCCATCCAGCGTGTTCTTTTCCGCTGCACAAGGAATGGCTCTCCCGCACACGGGGCCACGGCTTAACGTCCCATCCGACGGACGGCGGCCTTTCCAAGCCCATTGGTGTCCCCTACTGACCGTGGGCAAGGCGGGGAATTTTGCGGAGATAAATCTCAACGCTGACCCAGCTGGGACTCGAACCTGGGAACTACAGATTACGAGCCTGGCGCGCTACCGACTGAGCCACCCCCGCCCCAAAAATGCACAGATGTTGGCCTCTATTACCTTTACTAGCATTCTCGAAGGGGTCGTCCATCATGACCCTCTTGGTTGTCTCCCCCCACACACACACACCCGTGGATATAGACCTGCTTGAGGTAATAAAGGTTCTGGTTTGGATAACTTGTCATTAATCAAGGGAAATTCCAATCATCGTTCTCCGAGCGCTTTTGTCTCCGTTAACGAAATACTTCATCGTCAATTCATCTCTTGTCACTTCGGAGGATAAGATCAATATTGAAGATTGCCTCTGTGACGTCAATGGAAAGCGGAAACAAATAAGTGATTACGGAATAGTTCACTCTTTTTGTGATTCACATTCTTCGGATTTATCACAATGCTGGGGTTCTGAATTTATGACTGTGAAAAAGCATTTTAGGTGCTAAACATGGCGCAATTTATAAAAATCAAATTTGGGTTGTTTGGGTTGTTTTACCTCTGAGCGGCACTTTTTTGCACACCATGGGCTAAATGGCCAGGTCACATGGACCCCGAAGGCTCAGAGAAGGTTGGGGGAGGGGACCCACTGGAACAGCTGTTGGGAGACAGATGGTAGCCTCCCGTCAAGGCCATCCAGCGTGTTCTTTAACGCGCACAGGGTATGTCTCTCCCGCACACGGGGCCACGGCTTAACGTCCCATCCGACGGACGGCGGCCTTTCCAAGCCCATCGGTGTCCCCTACTGACCGTGGGCAGGGCGGGGAATTTTGCGGAGATAAATCTCAACGCTGACCCAGCTGGGACTCGAGCCTGGGAACTACAGATTACGAGCCTGGCGCGCTACCGACTGAGCCACCCCCGCCCCCAAAAAATCAAATAAACCTGTTTGAAAATATGTACCTAAATAGTACTCTTCTTGAAAGAAGGCCGTCTAAAAATAAAAGTTGCCTTTTAGTGAGGATGTGAGCCGTCCCGTGGCCGAGTGGTTAGCGCGCTTGGCTACTGATCTACGGGACCTGGGTTCGAGCCCCGGGTAAGGCATGGATGTTCGTGTTGTTTTCTGCTGAGGTCCTGCCATCCTCTCAGATCTTCTACTGTGGCATATAAACTGACAGGCTGCTGTCAGACCTCTGTGGCAAGCAGCTGCTTGAGGGGGTATTTATTTATTTATATTTTATTTGGTAAGGATGCAGTCCGTACATTGCGCAAAAGAAAGTTATATTTTAGAAAATTATGAATTTTCTCTTCTGGGAATGGTAACAAAAAAGATTTGCTCTGATCAACAACTTGAATGCATAGACATTGATGTGAAGACCATTTCGAGACAATTTGAAAGGCTCAGCACAGTTTTGTTTCTTTTTTTTTATCAGGGTCCAATTTCTTCCTGTTTACTGCATGTATCCATTTCGTAACAGAGATCTAGGAAAAAAAACAACTAAATTGTTGAATAAAAGTATTGTTTTAAGACAGCGAACTATTGATTCTAATTTTAAACACTTTTCACATACTCATAAAAATAATTCCGTTTCCTTTTTTTATATCTATTTATTTGCACAGAAACAATTAGATATTGTCTGAGAGTTTGAAATGTTTTATAAACCAAAATAAAATGATATGAAAAGGAACATATTATTCTATGGAGCTCAAGTTTGACTGCCCACGATCATGGAGAGGGGGAGTACTCTATTATTGTTGGGGCTGGGGTGGCTCAGTCGGTAGAGCGTCAGGCTCGTAATCTGTAGTTCCCAGGTTCGAGTCCCAGCTGGGTCAGCGTTGAGATTTACTCCGCAAAATTCTCCGCCCTGCCCACGGTCAGTAGGGGACACCGATGGGCTTGAAATAGGCCGTCGTCCGTCGGATGGGACGTTCAGCCGTGGCCCCGTGTGCGGAAGAGCCATACCCTGTGCACGTTAAAGAACACGCTGGATGGCCTTGACGGGAGGCTACCATCTGTCTTCCAACAGCTGTTCCAGTGGGTCCCCTCCACCAACCTTCTCTGAGCCTTCGGGGTCCATGTGACCTGGCCGTTTAGCCCATTGTGTGCAAAAAAGTGCCGCTCAGAGGTAAAACAACCCAACCCTCTATTATTGTTGGCCAAGCCCTTACTATCTCTTAGCAGAGGTCGCTAGTGTAGCCGCGGAGAACGTCGGTAGCCATGTTGTTCCTTCTCAGAAAGCTGTGCGCTGCACGTCATTTGCAATTTTTCCGAAAGTTTTATACGAATACTGCTCAATAAAATCGCAAATGTTTCATGTACGAAAAAAATTCTTATTCACATTTAAAGGTTTATTTATATATTGCTTTTGTAGTAAGAGTCATTGAAACCATTTGATTAAATTAGCAGACTATTTCGACAATTATTGCTAAATAAAAAAATTTTCTGTCAAAAAAACTTTTTCCGCTTCGGATTTGCATTCACTTTTGCTTTTAAATACAGTTTTTTAACACCATTTAGGATTAGTCAACAAAGTACATATCAAAGGAAAGCTATACAGTTAGTTAGTAGTTATCACGTTACGTTACGCAACGTAACAACGTACAGTTGTTACGTTACGCAACGTACAGTTGTCACGTTACGTGAAAATGAGATGTCCTTCTTCAGGCTTTCTCAGTAATAAGATTTTATTGTGAAGTAATCTTTCATTTTCTTATTTTTTGTTGAGCTATAAGATTGATAATTTAATCTTATTGTTTTGGCTTTAAATTAATACAGTAGTATTATTTATTTTTATTTTTTTTTGGATGGTCGTAGAGAAAGTGGAGTTCGCCCAGGAATTTTCGATTCGTTTCATTTTTTCTGTATTTTTTATTATCATTCATTTCGTTTTTTTTTTTAATATTTAGATATTTTTATTAAAATTTGTTATTTTTTTTTATTTTTTTAAAGTATTGATAATAGGCCGTCCCGTGGCCGAGTGGTTAGCACGCTTGGCCACTGATCTAAGGGACCTGGGTTCGAGCCCCGGAATTAGGCATGGATGTGTGTGTCGTTTTTCTGCTGAGGTCCTGCCATCCTCTCAGATCTCCTACTGTGGCATATAAACTGACAGGCTCCTGTCAGACCTCTGTGGCAAGCAGCTGCTTGAGGGGGTATTTATTTTTTTTTTATTATTGATAATAGGAAGATGCAATTTAAAAAGAGAATTGTTTATTTATTATTCAGGATTTTTTACTATAAATATTTGTGATTTGATAATAAAATTAAGTAGGGAACACAGAAGAGAATTCTAGGAATGTGTGTTATTAATTTTGGGGTGTGATAGAAGGTGGATTTTGGGATTGATAGTGGCCGAGTGGATTGGTTTTGAGATTGTGGGGTCGATTCACTGTGTAGGTTAAATATTTTTTTTATACATGTATAGTTTTGGTTATTTTTTAATTTTTCTCACTTTTTTCCATCTTGGATGGAGGTAGTAATTTATAGCTACGAGAGTCGTAAGTAGTGCAGTTTAGAGGTCCCATTTCTTACTTGATATGGGTGAAGTGCACTTTGAATGTCCCCTAGCTTTTGTATGCGCTTGTTAGTGGCTGGGTTTTCCTACATGGTATTGCTGTAATGCAGTTTGGGGGTCCCATTTCTTTAGTATGTGGTTTAAAGAGGTAGAGTATCTACTTTGGAAGATTCTTTGTGAGGTGATCTTATAAATAATTTTTTTTTTTTTTTTGAAGAAGGGAGAGCTAAATTCTATTCCACAATGGGGTGGAGATTGAAAATTTGAAAAGTAAGTCAAAAATTAAAGTTTTACTGAGTGGAGGAGGAGGTTCTAGGATTAGATTGGTGTGAATGTCATGTAAATTTAAGTCAGATAAAAAAAAAAAATACATACATACCCCCTCAAGCAGCTGCTTGGCCACAGAGGTCTGACAGGAGCCTGTCAGTTTATTATGCCATAGTAGAAGATCTGTGAGGATGGCAGGACCTCAGCAGAAAAACAACACATACAACCATGCCTTACCTGGGACTCGAACCAAGGTTCCTTAGATCAGTAGCCAAGAAAATTTTTTCTCTTTGAGTAGAAATTTTGTCACAGTTTAATAAGATACGATGGACAGTTTCTGGTACATTACACTGGTTGCAATTTGGGGAATTAATGGTCTTAAGTTTGTGAACAGTGGGGTTAAGTAGTGTAGATTTTGTTCCAAGTCTGTGTCTGTTGTAGCAAATACACCAAAGGAAAAAACGTGTGGTGTCTGATACAGAATATGTTAAATCACCGCCCCCCCCCCCCCAGCCCCATAGTATTTCATAGTAGTATCATTGTTTAATCAAAAGTTTCTAATGTTGAAAATGGATATTTAAATAGATTTCATTATGATCTTCAGTCACATTTTTCCATTAAATGTATATATTAGAAGTTACGGAGCTTCGAAGTTAGGTTCTCACTGGAATGACATGGAATATTATTAATATTCCAGCTTCCGCAACTATTTAAATACTAAACGAATATTTTTGAAAATCGATATTTAAATAGATTTGATTATGATCTTTAATTTATCTTCAGTAACACTTTTGATTAAATGCATATTTTAGAACTTATGGAGCTTCCAAGTTAGGTTCTCATTGAATGAATGAATACCCCCTCAAGCAGCTGCTTGTCACAGAGGTCTGACAGGAGCCTCTCAGTTTATATGCCACAGTAGAAGATCTGAGAGGATGGCAGGACCTCAGCAGAAAAACGACACAAACAGCCATGCCTTACCCGGGGCTCGAACCCAGGTCCCATAGATCAGTAGCCAAGCGCACTAACCATTCGGCCACGGGACGGCTAGCATAACAGAAATTCTGTAGCGTTTCAGTAAAGTACATCAAAAGCATAGGAAATGAATGTGGGTGTTACGTTCTCTCCCGTTTCTTGATTTATTATTTTTTTCTATGAATTTAAAATAAACCTTTATTCAATCAGTTTACATTTAAAACACTGGGAAATTTTCGCAACCTTCTTCCGCAAGTCCTAACTACGCTATGGTCATAAATAGTTGAAATAAGAAAAAAGTTTTCAATTTACAAAGCAAAACTTTAGCATTACTTATTACCTATGAAATGTTATCCCTTTGATCGTTTTCGCAGGCTTATTGACGCATTCATATACTACGCACGTACCCATTTTTTAAACACATTCTGTCATTAGTTAGCACAGTGATAGCATGCTTACGAGTAGGAACAATATGGCGACGCTCGGTTACAGTTTTCAACGATAGGGCGCCTCCCCCTCTTCGTACCTCCATGACCACGAGTTGCCCTAAATCAGGAGGGTGGCTCAGTCGGTAGCACGCAAGGCTCATAATCTGCAATTCTAAGGTTCGAATCCCAGCTGGGTCAGCACTAAGATTTATCTCCGCAAAACTCCCCAACATGCCCGTGGTCAATAGAGGACACCAATAAGCTTGGAAAGGCTGCTGTCCATCAGATAGAACATTAAACCGTGGCCCCGTGTGCGCGAGAGCCATACCCTGTGCACCCTAAAGAACACGCTGGATGGCTTGACAGGAGGCTACCATCTGTCTCCAAATAGGGGGCGGGGATGACTCAGTCGGTAGCGCGCCAGGCTCATAATCTGTAGTTTCCAGGTTCGAGTCCCAGCTGGGTCAGCGTTGAGATTTATCTCCGCAAAATTCCCCGCCCTGCCCACGGTCAGAAGGGGACACCGATGGGCTTGGAAAGGCCGCTGTCCATCGGATGGGACATTAAGCCGTGGCCCATGTGCAGGAGAGCCATACGCTGTGCACATTAAAGAACACGCTGGATGGCCTTGAAGGGAGGCTACCATCTGTCTCCCAACAACAGGTTGGGGAAGGGGACCCCAACCTTCTCTGAGCCTTCGGGGTCCATGTGACCTGGCCATTTAGCCCATGGTGTGCAAAAAAGTGCCGCTCAGAGGTAAAACAACAAAACAACAACGTCCCCAAATAGCTGTACCATTGGGCCTCCTCCCCCAACCTTTTCTGAGCCTTCAGGTCTTTGTGACGTGGCTATTTAGCCCAAGGTGTGCAAAAAAGTGCCGCTCAGAGATAAAACAACCCAAGCCCTAAAGCAGCTACGGACAACCTGTGGCCTGCGAAGCGAATATTACCGCGCAAATATTGTTTACCTCTTATTCTTTAAGTACTTTGTGCAATACCAATTTTTTTGCCTTCCCAGTTTACCTTTACACCGATTTTGAAAGTGCGGTTTAGTAGTTTAAATTTAATTTACGACGACATCGACCCATATGACAGATTTTGCGTATTATAAGTGTCTGAATGTACTGTTCAGTTCGCGATTAAAGAGTTCATCTCTCACTTAAATAAACACATCAGTAAATATTCTAATCATGAAAGTTAACAAGGCCAACACAGAAAAGAAACGTTTGAGAAACTATGGCTGCATTGAACATGCAAAAAAATTCATTTACCCAAATGTCTCAAGACTCTGATGATATTGGACAAGTTTGCTATTAATCGGAAAATTGCAAAATATTACAAAAATGATTCTGATGGCGAATTTGTAAAGGAGTGCCTGCGAACAGTTTTTAGTATATTTTATCCACAGAGAAAAAAATATTAACAATTAAGGTTGGTAACAAGTTGTAAGGTATACAAGCAATTAAGGTTGAGAACCACTGGTCTAGGCTATGTATTTTAGATCGTTAGTTCTGATGTGTTAAAATCACTTATTAGAGTGCAGTCCAATCGTGGCTCATATAATAAATAATCAATACACTGAATCACTCATTTCGTCCAGTCTTTTGACCAAACATTTTGTGGTGCACGAAACGATTTGCAAATTCATAATAACCATATTTCTCCCAAGCAGCTGCTTGCCACAGTGGTCTGACAGGAGCCTGTCAGGTATAATAATACACCATAGACTGTGAAGTAGGCGAGTACTCAGCGGAAAGAAAACACAAATATACATGCCTTATCCAGGGCTCGAAACCGGGTCCTTTTGATCTAGAGTCGACCTCACTAACCACTCGACCACAGGAATGACTCAGAGTTCTTATTAAAATTCATGTTTCTCTTCTTTTAATCAAGATATTTTCTTGATTCTATAAAAACAGTTTATTTTCCAATTCATTACTCATTTGAAATGTATGTTTTCGTTTTCAAGTAGGGAATTTTTCCCGAGGCTCTTTAATTATATAATTTTCTTCTTAGTTGCTCTTTACTAAGTTTTGGTTAGATATGCCTGTTTAATACAAATTTATATATTTAAAACTCTAGTAGTCAAGTGATACTCTTGTACTCCAATATTATAATGGATATGGCTCATCTGCAGAATCTGTTATAGTCGTTTCATTCACATTCTCTATACCATCACACTGCCAACCACTGGCGTGTACTGTTGACACCTGACAAGATGGCTCTGTGGCCTCGTTGAGTGTGCCAAATTCTGATCTCTCCATCAGTATGATGCAAAAGGAACCTTGATTCATACAACTAGGCTACCTTTTTCCAGTTCTCAACTGTCCAGGTTGTGTTGGGTTGTTTTACCTCTGAGCGGCACTTTTTTGCACACCGTGGGCTAAATGACCAGGTCACATGGACCCCGAAGGCTCAGAGAAGGTTGGGGGAGGGGACCCACTGGAACAACTGTTGGGAGACAGATGGTAACCTCCCGTCTAGGCCATCCAGCGTGTTCTTTAACGTGCACAGGGTATGGCTCTCCCACACACGGGGCAACGGCTTAACGTCCCATCCAACGGACAGCGGCCTTTCCAAGCCCATCGGTGTCCCCTACTGACCGTGGGCAGGGTGGGGAATTTTGCGGAGATAAATCTCAATGCTGACCCAGTTGAGACTCGAACCTTTGAAGAGCAACTGTCCAGTATCAATGCTCCTGCACCCACTGGAGACGTGCTTTTGTGTTCTTCACTGGCATCGGCATTCGACATGGTCAGCAGAGATGATCTTCTACACACCAATGTTTAATTCTGCTGTGATTTGCCTGGTTGTGGCCCGTTTGTTCACTTTTGTGATTCTCGTCAGTCTCCTTTGACCCCTCTGATCCACGAGCTGTTTTTGTACACAGGACACTTGAAACGATTGCATGTGAAAAGCCCAGGAGGATGGCAGTTTGGGAGATGCTACAACCAGTACCATTATGCTACATTCAAAGTGCTCATTTTGCCCATTCTGACGCTCGATCCGATTCTAACTGATGCTTGAAGAGCTAGTCTGTCCACAGTAACAACGCAGTAATGTGACGATTAACTGTTGGAATGAGCCATTTATGTGATAATGGGTGGTGTATCTGATAAACTAGAATGTCAGTATATAAATTCTTATTCTATATAGAATGAAATTTTAACCTTTCATGTTAGATGGAAATTTTAGCAATTGGGAAAGTCTACTCAAATCATTCTCAGATCTCCCTCTCCCGAAACTAAATCTTGGTACGTCCCTCACAGAGTGTTCATTTATAATTCATTTATATTTCCTATGGTATTCATAATTCATTGAATTTAGTTTAATAAATGTATAATTTAACAAATATAAAAATTTGTACAACTGAAACAAATGCATGAAATGTGAATTGTATAAAATGCAAAATGGAATAATAAATTGACCTGAAAATTGATTCCGATATTCCTTTTCAATTCACCTGTTATACCATATTGAAAATTTGAGCGAAAATTTCAAGCTCTACTAATGATTTCAAGATATAACATATTTCAGGCAATAAACTTTAGTTTTCTTAGAAACAAAATCACCTCTTACGATGTCATGTTTACTACTTTTTTTTAATCAAGTTCAAATTGGCTACTAATACGTCATTTCCTATTCTACTTTCTGTAATCTTAGCTTTCATAAAGTTTAAATCTGAGATAGAAATTTTTACTAACTAGAAGTTGCATTACTAATTGACTACCAGGACTAATAATCAATCACGAAAGTAAAAAATTAATTGCACACCAGAGTGGCAAACCCTGAAGTTCCCAATTTTTTAATAATCTAATAGCGGGTGGGGTATTGACCCATCTTCTATTATTATGGGTGTTGGTGGTAAAAAAAAAATCGAGAATTTCCGTGTTATGCCGGTAGGAAGCAGAAATCAATGCTAAACAACTTCTAAGCCTTTTATGGAAAATTCTGATTGAAGATAAAGATCCCGATAAAAGTTATATAGCGTTTATTGTGCTACACAGCTAGAGTTTGAGCATTTAACAACAGTAGTTATTCCAATTACAAAGAATCCATCCACGGGTCTAACAACTAAATATCGACTAACTACAAGAAATTTTTAGAGGTCACACAGAACTAGTTATTTAGTGTGAAGAAAACTTTTGTAGAAAGAAATAATACAAAGTTTGGGAAAGGGGGAAGAAGAGAACTCTAAACAGCAGTGGTTAGAATGCTTGGTTACTGGCCAAAAGGACCTGGGTCCGAGCCCCGGGCAATGTATGGATATTTCTTTTCTATGTTGTCTTTCTGCTGTCCCACCTACCTCTCAGTTCTTCCCTACTGAATTAATACGAATAATTGTTTATTAAACGAATAAACTTCAGTTAGACCTCTATAGTAAGCAGCTGTTTCAGAAGTAAAATTAATAACAATAATCCCTTGCCAATCGTGAGAATTATGTTCCTGATTTAAACCTTTAGCACTCAATTTTTTTCTCCTTGTCCTATGGATCCAATTAATGCTAACCTATTACAATCCAATATTAGTCGAACACTGGGCCAGAATCGAAAAAGAACTAAATTGTACAGTCGCTCAAAAAAGTATCCGAACACTATGGTTGATTACAGAATTCAAAAAATGTCTGGCAACGATTTTTTTAGAAATTAGTGATCTGCAACCTTCTTGTCACGTGACACGGTTTCCAGATCACCAATTTCTAAAAAAATCGTTGCCAGACATTTTCTCTGAATTCTGTAATCAACCATGGTGTTCGGATACTTTTTTGAGCGACTGTACCTAGGGCCCCATGAATTAATGCAAGTTAGTGAAGGTACAGTATATACATTATAGGTCAGGAAAAGTACAACTTGAAGGCATTTTATTAAAAACTTTAAGGTACTAAATAAATACTTCATTTAAATTTAATATCGATGCATGTGAGTAATCGCATGCATTTGAACCCCCAACAGCTAAACGTTTTGTGTGCGGCTTGCTAGGTTTTATGAACCCTTGTTACATCATCCCCAACCGTGGTGTCTTTTATACTTAACACTTTCCAGCTCACTGTAGTCATGTTATCAAATTAATATTTATTAATTAGTTATTATATTGTATATACTGTACCTTCACCAACTTGCATTAATTCATGGGGCCCTGGGTACAATTTAGTTCTTTTTCAATTCTGGCCCAGTGTTGGACTAATATTGGATTGCAAAAGGTTAGCATTAATTGGATCCATAGGACGAGAAAAAAAATTGAGTCCTAAAGGGTTAAATCAGGAACATAATTCTCACGAATGGCAAGGGATTATTGTTATTAACTATATTTATATTTAGTCATATTTTTCCATAAAAAGTTTATTTTAAAAGTAACAAAAAATTTTCTAATTTTCTGTCTAGGCCGATTAGTTTTCTATTTGTTTATATACACCATGCCATCCCATGGCCGAGTGGTTAGCACACTTGGCTACTGATCTAAGGGGCCTGGGTTCGAGCCCCGGGTAAGGCATGGCTGTTTGTGTTGTTTTTCTGCTGAGGGCCTGCCATCCTCTCGGACCTTCTACTATGGCATATAAACTGACAGACTCGTGTCAGACCTCTGTGGCAAGCAGCTGCTTGAGGGGGTTTTTATTATTTTTATTTATATACACCACATACAAGCATTGAAAAGTTTAGGGCGTACAAAGTTTGAAAAACAAATGCACTTGAAAAATGTTTGGAACTTTTTTATTTCATTCACTATACATCTTCATCACTTAAAATGTTGTACAGATAAATGAAAATCCAATAACAAATGATGATGTTTGAGAAATAGCTTTAAAAATTCAATTTTTTTTGCAACAAAGTCTTAAAAATTATAACCATATTGTTCACATATTCAAATGTTTTGTGCAATGAACAGCTACACAAATAATATTCGTGTGTTGTCAATTTTTGCCATGAACTAAAAAATTACTAAATGCATAAAAAAAAACTAACCAAAGAAACTGAAAATACTATATTTTTATATATATAAATGATATTACAATAGAGTCAGGTAATAATATTAAAGAAATAAAGGTTATATAATACTGATTTATTTCTTTAATATTATTACCTGACTTGACATTGAGTGTCTCAGCTCTTTGTGTTGTAAATGTATCCATTTCCTATTTCAGTCTTCTTAGCAGAAATGTCTGTCGATTTTCCAATATTTTAACTGGGCAGCAAGTAACATTATTTAATGTACTCCATTTTAATACTAATGTAGTAAGATTTAAATCTTGCATAAAGCAGAGATTTCATTTTCATTAAATAAAACTAATATCACGTTTCAGTTTTTTATAACTGTGGTGAAAATATTTTTGATAGATTCAGCATCATTGCTTTTAACGTTAGTATTCAGCATCCTTTGAGGTAGACTTCTGTGCAAGATTATACAGAAGTAGTCTCTTCTTTTCATTTTAACAAATGTAGGTATTATGCTTATCAATAATTTAAATCATATCTTGATTATATTATTACTTCAATATCTACATATTAACTTACAAATTTCATAAACACTTAACCATATTTTAACAAGACTAAGCATAGGAAATTCAATGCATGCAACTTTTAAGAAAATTTAAAACTTCCTTTATTTTCTTCCAGCAACACACAACAAAAACAATCTAAGTCAAAAATACTCAAGGCAATTTAAAAATGACTTCAGCGTTATGATCATACGAAATAAAATAGAAATGAAATATGAATGTATATGTTTACCCCTCCATGATTTCTGACAATTCTTATACACAAGTGTTTTCCAAAAACTTACAATAGGCTTACAATTTTATGGGACTTAAAATAGTTTATTCGGTACTAATGTTTGTGCTCTTAATCTTTTTTACTTCCGTTCTTGTTTCTAACAGCGAAATAAATGTATACTAAAGTAGTAGAAATATCAAACATATTCCACATTTTGTTAGATTGAAAATACTTTTGTGATTCAACATTAATATTTATTATAAAATTTTGAATGGCGACAAAAATAGAAGTCAACTTTTACTTGAAAGTGAAGGACTTGATAAATCATCTCACCTTCAGATATCTGGTATCGTTTATTTTATGAAATGCATCATAAAACTGTACACACTAAACTTTATACATATTTTCGACTACTGCTATCAACACTTTAAGTATACTTAATGACTGATTGAAACAATTTAGCTAAATAAACTCATTACTTTCTTATGAATTAGTATTTAAAAAGTACACAAATTTCTACAAAATATTAGTGACCACTCAATTACATACAGAGTTCATATGGTTGTACTGTAGGTTGGCAGGGAAAAATTTGTAGACACTTCTTCCTGTGCTTACAAAATGTTCACAATTCCCTTCAACTGCAGATTATCTGTCTCGCTTATGTTCACAATATGTGACATGCAGTATTGAAAGTTTAAGTAAGCACATATCACAAGCCTCAATCTCCTAAGAGTCCATTCTGAAAGGCTTTCTTAAGTGCCATTTGACACGTTGGAGATAGCCACTGCTTAGGCAACATTTGTAGTTCATTGTCCAATGCAACATGAAGCTTTTCTAGTAGATGCCAACGAAGCATTGACTTGGTTGTCTCCATAGCCTGCAAGGAAGTTTTAAAATAGAGGGAATGTACTTCTAAGTTTTTGCTTTCTAGTCTATAAATTAGAAACTTTATAATTTTGTTTTACATAGATTTCATTCTAAATTGTCTCTAAAACAATAGAAACAGCATTCATGGAAATGATGCTTCCTTAAAATTCTTAGATTAAAAAGTATGTATAGTAAATATATATATGTGCAAAATAAAAATACTATGACATAAAGGTAAAAATATTTTCATACCTTTAATAACTTCATCCTAACAGAACTTTTGCATTTGTATAATAATCTTTGAATTTCCATATTATAATTATATATGTTACCGCTAAAGTGCAGAAATCAGTTATTCTACAGATTATCTAGGTATTGTGCAGATTAACTAGGGTGATCCGTTAACGTGCAGAAAATTGTTTCATTTCTCAAATTACCTAGGTAATCTGCAAATTACCTGGATAATCTGCACATTACCTACTAGGCACTTGTTAAAGTGAAAATAAGATCTTTGGTGGAACAACAGGAACGTTTCTGTACACTTAAATTAACATAATGTTATTTATCTAGTGTCCGAGAGTAGAGTTGAAACCAGGATCATCCCTCTGTCGACATGAATCAGTCGTCCGAATTATAAAAAACGCCCCCAAAATGAGCAGGCCAAGTGAGAACGAATCATTTTAGTGATTCATTATCAAGAATGAATCACTTTACCGATTCATTCTCACTTGGCCTCTGCTCATCCGGGGCGTTTTTTATAATGCGGACGAGTGAATCACGTGACACGAAGATTCATATTCAAGAGATTCACCACTATGAGAGAAACAAACTTTTGAACTTTAACAATACGGAAGCCATTAATGTGCACATTACCTAGGTAAAATGCGGAAAACTCTTGATTCCACACGTTAACGGAGCAAATCAGTTAATCTGCAGATTAGCTAGGTAATGTGCACATTAACGGCTTTCGAGCTTTAGCGGTAACATATACACTGTATGATAACAGAAGTATGAATTTTCAAGGCTGGTCAAGTTAATGCAACTGATAAATCAGCTTAAACTGCTATGAAACATGGGTTTGTTCAACAATAATTGCATTGGGCACAAAATCAAGTAGCATGCTCCCACCCAGCTAGCCAATTAAGAATTGTTTATCCAGAAATAGTAAAACCAAACTGTAATAATAATGTGACATGGTTTATGCATTAATAACTGTGACTGTATCTTAGACAGCAGTTCTTACATTCTGGTCTATGAATTCCTATATCTGTATTTTAGTGTTTATTTTTTTTTCAATCTCATCAATTCAATACACTTATGGAATGTGCAACTAAACACTATCACTATGCTAGTATGAATCAGTATCACTTGTATGACACAGAGTACCAATTATCCAGGCTAGTTAAGTTGATGCAACTGTGAAATCATCTGTTATGAAATATGGGTTTGCTCAATTATTGCAACAATGGGCATAGTATCTCAAGACTCTGCTTGCCAATTACGAGTTATTTATCAAAAATCACAAACTGTTACCAGTTCCTCTGCTGCTATTGCTGACAGAGAGTTAAGTTGTTTTACCTTTGAGTGGCACTTTTTTGCACATAATGGGCTAAATGGCCAGGTCATAAGGGCTGCAAGGGCTCAGAGAAGGTTGGGGGAGGGAACCCACTGGAACAGCTGTTGGGAGATAGGTGGCAGCCTCCCATCTAGGTCATCCAGCGTGTTTTTAATGTGCACAGGGTATGGCTGTCCCGCACACGGGGCCATGGTTTAACATCCCATCTGGCAGACATTAGCACAATGCTGGTCCAGCTGGCACTCGAACAACTGCAGATTATGAGACTGGTGTGCTACCCACAGAGCAACCCCCCACCCCAGCTGACAGAGAAGTTAATAATTGTGATGTATCTAAGTAACTGATTCTTAAAAGTTTCATCATAATATTCAATTTTATGATTACCTGAGTGTTTTAAAACTTGTGCTAGTTTAAGAAATATATGGAAGAATGAAGCAATATCTATTACTTTATCAAGTTCATGAGTTTACCACTGGATTAGCGCCTAATTTCCTGCATTAATAACTGTGACTGTATATTAGAGCAGTAGTTCTTATTATGCTCTATAAATTCTTAACTGTACATAAGTGTTTTTTTTTTATTTCAACAACTCAACCGACTTATGAATACTAAACAATAGCACTATGTTTAAGGATCCATAATGTTTACAGATGAAAAATGGGAGCTATTGCAATGAAAAAAAATTCAAAAGAAGTTGCCCTACAGCAAGTGTTATCTGTCTTATTCACTTCATTTTATTTTTAGAGAAGCTGGAGTACTGCACAGGCTGTTTACATGCCACAGATAAGGAGAAGTGTGTATCAGCACTGATAGTGCAATAAATAAAAAAACTGCCTGCATTACTACTGAGTGTAGTGCCTTTTCTTCAGTGGATGTTTTGAGACATTTATAGTCTGATTGCTGATCACCCAAAGTTGTTTTTAAAGTAACCACTAGAACAAGGAACATCACCATTTTCGATAATGGCTGTAACGTGTGAATCATGGCATCAATGCATTATACTGATGTGTTAAAATTTTGAAACAATAGCATAGCTTTAATTTTAGATATGGTTATCACAAACAGATAGAATACCAATGATTCCAATGCAGAGACATACGTTATTGTATAGCTAAGAGACTATTTTTTTTTTACATTGTAAGTGTATTGTTCTACCCATTAGTATATTATCATGTTACAGTATTACCATTTGTAAAACTTGGTGTCATTTATGTAATGGGTTGATGCACATGAAATATTCAAAATGAGAGTGCCACCTGCAAACCATCATAAAAATAAGAAGCAGTTACCTGCCTAGTCATAGTAGTTCCCCTGGCATCAACACATTTCTACCAACAGGTTATGGGTTGGGTTGTTTTACCTCTGAGCGGCACTTTTTGCACACCATGGGCTAAATGGCCAGGTCATAAGGACCCCGAAGGCTCAGAAAAGGTTGGGGGAGGGAACCCACTGGAACAGCTGTTGGGAGACAGATGGTAGCCTCCCGTCAAGGCCATCCAGCATGTTCTTTAACGTTCAAAGGGTACGACTCTCCAGCACACAGGGCCACGGCTTAATGTCCCATCTGACCGTGGGTAGGGCACAGAATTTTGCAGATATAAATCTCGACACTGACTCAGCTGGGACTTGAACCTGGGAACTACAGATTACGAGCCTGGCACGCTACCGACTGAGCTGCCCCCGCCCCACCAACAGGTTATGAGGCTGTGGATCCCATGAAGATAAAACTCTGGAGTCTGCAAAGCAAAGAAGGTGGCAACAGCTTGACACACAGCTCAGTCGTTTTGGAAAGGTCTTCTCCACCAGAAGAGGTGATAATTGTGAGAGCAAGGTCAGGGGAATATGTAGGGTGCAGTAGTGTTCCATAGTCCAACTGGTGAATTTGTTGGATGATCCTTTGTGAGACATGCAGGAGGGCATTGTCATGCAACAGGAGGACCCCATGCCTGTTGACCAACACTGGCCGTTTGGTATGAAGCTTTCCGTGCATCTGCAATATTTTAGCACAACAGCGGTCCAGATTGATGGCCTCACCTGGTTGGAGAAAAGAACGATGGATCACACAGACTACCATATGAGAACCAGCACTTTTTGGGGTGTAGGGGTAGCTTTGGACAATATTTTGGTGGCTCCTTGGTATCTAACCACTGTGCTGATGGATATCGATTGTCATAGAGGACCCACTTTTCATCACTGGTTATGATCCGATTTGATCTATTTTTCCTGGGCAATGAGGGAATGCACACCTCCAGACAGCGTGTCCTGTTGGCTGCTGTCAATTCGTGTGGCACCCAGACATCCAGCTTTTTCACCTTCCCAATGGCTGCCAGGTGCCAGACATCCCCAGTCAAATGATGCACATGGACTTTGGCTGCGATCTCACGGACACTTTGTTGTGGGTCAGCTTTCACTATATTCTTCAACTCCTCATCTGTTACTTACTGGTGGATGACCCCTAGGCTCATTTTTATGGGATGTCTCCTGCTTGGAATTTTGCAAACCATTGGTATACGATACATTCATTTGCATTACCCTGCCAAATGCTGCATTAATGTTTCGGACTGTCATACCCACAGAATGTCTAAGTTTGAATTCGTATATAGAAAAATTACATGCATCTAATCTGTTTCCATGGTCCACTTTGACTGAAGCTTGTGCACTCGTGGCTGAACCTCGTCATGAAATGAGGCACATAACACGTATACCAGTTATATACCGACCTTGAGATGTATGCCATGTAAAGTTGCTGGAAGACAACAACCCGCTGGATGGGGTCGAACATGTCCATCTGCTGAAAGCGGACATTTCATCTGAACCAACCTAATATAGAGATTATAACTTTTCTCCAAACTGTGACTGTGATATGACTCAAAAGTATTATGTTGCTGTCTATAAATGTGTACTGCTCCAGTTATCTACCATATGAACTATCTATACTCTGCCTGCAATGTACAGATATAAAAAGGGGTTACAATGATGAATGGTTAATCCAACAGTTATCTCATCAACTAGTACATAACTAAAACTTTCAACTAGTACATAACTAAAACTTAATTGCAGATATTTCCCAGTGACAACTAAACAACATATTATAATAAGTAGTGCTTCACAACCTCGGAATATCCTATGATTTAATACACCAGTCGCAATCTGATTTGCTGCTAAATCAGTACTTTTTTTTATCAAGATCTGTCTGGCTTTTTTTAAACATCTTAAAGTGATATAGTCACACACATTTTTAAGCACTTAAATTATAGTAAAATGTTTTAAAACATTTCACTTTAGTGCTCCATGTCTACAGAAGTTTATTATCTTAAACACATGTGGTCATTATTCTGCACTTTACCTTCAGAAAAAGAAAAAAGCTAATATGACTATGAATATAAAATACATACCGTAACAGGGTTTTCAGCTAAAACTCTTACTCTTGAGACAAGCTGTTGAGGAAGCATATTTGCTTCAAGAACTTCTGATACTAAACCATAATCAAGTGCTTGACGGGCTGTTATCATTCTGCCTCTTAGAAGCATATCCATAGCCTGTATGAAATATGAAGCATGATTACTAGAGAATTTTATAGACAATATATTCAATATATACACTGAAGAGACAAAACATTATGACCACCTGCCTAATATGATGCTAGTCCTCCATGTGCTGTCAAAACATTCTTACCCAGCAAGGCATGGATGCTACAAAATTTCTAAAAGTGTCTTGTGGTATCTGGTACCAACACGTTACCAGAAGATCCTTTAATTCTTGAAAGTTACTTGGTTGAGCCGCCGCAGATTGGATATGCTGTTCCAACGCACACAGATGCTCGACTGGATTGATGTCTGGGGAATTTGGTGGCCAGGGAAATACCTGGAAGTCTTTCTCATGTTCCATGAACGGTCAATGTGGAATGGCAATTTTCCTGCTGAAAAAAGGCATTACTAGATGGATATACCGTTGCCATGATAGGATGTATCTGATCTGCAACGATGTGTAGGTAGGTGGTAGACATCATAGTTTCCTGCACATTAATGACTGGATCCAGGGTTTCCCGGCAGAACATTCCCCAAAGCATTACACTTTCTCTACTGGCTTGTTTTCGTCCCATGTGCATCCTGGTGCCAACACTTCCCTAGGTAAATGACGCACACGTACCCGGCTGTCCACATGGTGCAACAGGAAACAAGATTCATCAGACCAGACGACCTTCTTCCAATCATTCAAGGTCCAGTTTTGATGCTTGCATGCCCATTGTAGGTGCTTTCAATGGTGAATTGAGGTTAGCATGGACACTCAAGAGTGGCCTGCAGATAAGAAGTCCCATTTTCAGCAGGGTTCGATGTACTGTGTGTTGGTGACATATTACTCCTGTCACCAGCATTCAAATTACAGGCGAGTTGCACCACAGTATCCCTCTGTTGGCTGGTACCACATGGGATAGCCTTGGCTCACCTCTAGCATTGAAGAGACGTGATCAGCCCACACCTTGCTAGCAGTTTGTGGTTTTTCCCTCCTCAGACCACTTTTGAAGGCACTAACCACAGCTGACCGTGAGCACTCCACAAGCCTTGCCATCTTGGAAATGCTCTCACCCAGTCGCCTGGCCATTACAGTTTGGCCTTTGTCAAACTTACTTAAGTTTGCTGCCTTTACTATCTGAAGAACAAGAATAATACTGATTAACAGAGCTCAGTATCAGGTGTTATTTATACCATTTCATGACCTTCACAGGCACTGTTTACCTGCAGTTGCATTGCATAAAGATTGATTTGCATAAAGACATGCTGGTCATAATCTTTTGGCTCTTCAGACATTAAAAAGCAGTTACATACTGTCAGTTACAAAAGGGTCGTATTTTTTGTTTTTTCCTTTGCTGTTATGAATTAGGATATTTACTTAGACCAATAATTTTCACCCTGAGTTACAACTTACTTGGAAGGTTTTAGGATAAAGTGAAGAGTGATATTATTGTAATGCAATTTCATTAGTAAGACAATGGTTTAAGATACAAATATGCAGTTTTGCATGCATTATAATGGTATAGAATGTTAGCTATGAGCTCAGTTACTTAACAAGGTGTATCAGAGGGATGGGGGGGGGCTGCTCTAAACTTTTTTTTCCTGCCGTTTTCATTTGTTTTTTCAGAGTAATGATGCAGAAGGAATAGTAGACCATTAAAAGTGGCAAATGTTGTCATGTACAGAAATATTGTAAATTACAGTGAAATAATTTTATATTGCCATGTATCAGTTTTTAATATTCAGTAAATGTCAGACTGAATCAATGGCTTTTTCCATTTACCAAAAGAAAAATAAATAAATAAAAAAGAAGTAGTGGGATATCGATTCCACTACTTCTAGAATTATTTATATTGCTTCTCAAATCTGCACTGCAATTAGAAAGAATAATCATTTGAAACTTGACCAACAATTAAATCATAACTTAAAATGGTAACTACTTTAGGAGACATCTGATTAGGACATTATAATAAAAATTTTGATTTTTAAATGATAGGACTTAATTTAGTATTATTTTTAATTAATTTTAAATAATTTAATAACTAGCATTCAGAATTTTTAAGTCAAGTTTTTCCCATTGTCATAAAGTTCAACTTTTCCATAGCAGTAATTTTTTGTTTTCAATGATAACTATTGCAGTCCTGAAAACTTACTAATGAACTGTCAACATGGGTGTAGCAATGGGGGGAGAGGCTCTCCCCCGAAGTAAATCAGAATTGGCAAAATTTGAAGTAACTTTGTAAAATTAATGGGAGTTAGCAAACTCTAGATAACTTGGCAAAAAACTAGGACAGTTGGCAAAATTCAAAGCCACTTAGTAAAATATAGGTGAGTTGGCAAAATCAGAACACTTGGCAAAATTCGTATTGACATGGCAAAATTCATATAAGATGTAAAAATTGGGATTATTTTATGTAAAATTATGGGGAGTTGGCAAAAATTGAGGAAACTTGGCAAAATCTAGGGTAGTTGGCAAAATTGAGGCAACTTTGCAAAATCTAGGGCAGTTAACAAAATTCGAATCCACTTGGTAAAATACAGGCAAGTTGTGAAAATTGGGATTGGTTTTGTGAAATTAAGAACAGTTAGTATAATCAAGAAACCTTGCCAAAATCTTGTGGTTGGCGGCATTCAATGGGACTTGTTAAAAAAATTTAGGATAGTAAAATGAAATCGGGAATTTTTTAGAGAAATCATGGCTAGGTTGCAAAAACGATGGTATACTGAGGTTGTACTGTGAGTATACTGTGAATTTAAAAGTGCAACCAATAGCAATACTAGTAAAAGCAAAATCATTAGACTTAAAGAACTGAAGTATTTGTTTTCTAAAGCATATATAATTTTAAAGAGAGAGAAATTATACCAACCACTGTTGCTCCAACCACTTGAGGAAGTGTAAGAGTGCCAGCTCCTTCAGGCATATAGCCCAGTTGTGTATATGGCATATGAAATGTGGCAGTATCACTTGCCAAAACCACATCACTGTAAGTGAGTAATGTTACACCTAAACCAACAGCTGAACCATTTACAACTGATACCAGTGGTTTATGGAATGATGCCAAAGCTTCAATGAACTCCCTGCAAAAACAAAACATTCTATAATATTGCAAAAGTTAGTAATGATCATAAATAACATCAAAGGACAATATGTTTAATAAAGTATGGCTACTTTAAGATTGGTCATATTTTGGCAATATAATGATATTAAAATCCTTATTTAACAAAAGGATTTTAATATCATTATATTGCAAAAATGCGTTGCTACACTCTATTTATTGAGAGTTGGCAGCACTGATGTCATCAATTTACTTAAGCTTAGCCAGCAATTGACATTTTTATAACTATACACCTAATTATTCAACAGCAAATTAGTTTTAAAAAACTCTTCTCACAATCATAGACATTTATGCAGAAATGTAAAAATAAATTAAGAACCTCCATTATAGTCAACAGACTGGAAATCTAAAAAAAATTGCAAATCAGGAAATTATTGAGTGTGTCTCATAAAAATGGTGGAATTTCTAGTGGTGAGTATATTATGCATAACTAAAGATAAGTACACTTGACCCTTCATGTATGTGAGGATTCTGTTCTCCAAAAACCCTGCAGATATTAAATTCATGCAAAAGAAACAAGAGGTTAGGTTCTGGGATTGCTTGAAATTATATCTTTATAATTTTTAATAAACTAATTATTTATATGAACTACATAAAGAAATACAAATGAAAAGTGATAAAAAAACAAAGGTTTATAAGAAATGATTTACATTTTTGTAAAAGATACCTACAATAGAAATTGAAAAATTAAAAAAAAATACAAAACAATCACACAGACTTAACTGCTGTACAGATGCCTTTATGGCCTCCTTTATGCGAATGGTTGACACTGTGGATTCATTAATTCCACATGCAGGCCCCTATGGCCAATGCACCTTCACCGGCTTAAAATCTTGAGATAATCTCAAGCTACTTCTGTAAGCTCATGATCTTCCTCTTCTCCTTCATGGGTCCATATAATTGCACCTTTTTAAAGTTCACAAGCTGCAAATAATTTAAATTAGATCATAATGTAGCATTTATCGACTAAACCACTTCCTAGAATGTCTATGGCTGTCTCAGCCATCTTTCGTTGTTATTAAGAATGACAGTGGTAGCTAAATAAATTTCATTATTATGACTTCGGTAGCTAAATGTTTATCATGAGCATCTCATTATTATGACAGTGGTAACTAAACATTGGGCTTAACTCGCGTATATTTTAATTTCAATTTTGATTAATGTACAATAAAAAGGGCATACATACAGTTTATGTAGATTCGAATTCATGCAAATGGAACTCATGCACATGGAGGGTTTACTGTATAAGTTAACATTAGATAGTTTTAAAGTAAGCAAAAGTCTTTGAAATACAGTCTGTCTGTGTTATATTACAATAAAATTCTAAAATTTAAGTTAAATTTTCAGTTACTGCACATTATTTTCCTTGAAATTAAAATTGCATTAATCTATGCTAATAACTAAGATGCCTGTAGCAAATTTCAAAGTTGATTCCAAGAATTTTCCTGAAACTTACCTGGTGTATTTCAAGTCTTCCTAAAGAATAAATAATATTTTAAAGCATAATTTAATAAGTTCTCACTCAGCATGAAGGCAAAATCAATTACATTAAACATGGAATGAAATCACATTTCCATGATCTTAAATGTGTTGTTGCAGCTTTTTAAAACGTGTTGATTGCAAAACTTGGAGAAAATCCAATGCTCGAGTTCTGAATAGTTTTAGAAAGATAAGATCACCAATTATGATAATAAGATGCAAACATTAATGCTTTACTGTTTCATGAGAGTAGAGAGAAAATTTAGTTCAAATTAGCATTATAAAGAAAGTAAAATAAAATATGCATCAAAAAAATTTTTTTAGTTATAGTTTTGATTTAAAAAGTTGGAACAACACATAGAATGCTGGGATAAATGATGTAAATGATAAAAATAATTCTAGAATTGAGTGAATAATAGGTGAAATAGGTATAAGGCAAAAAAAGAGTGTAAAACAGGGAAAAAAACAGGATATGTACTTTGTAATTGCTTCCAAAATCTTCCATTTTTAAAAATAGCAATTTTTTTTTAATTTTCAGATTTTCGAAACTTTATGGAAAAATTTGTTGATAATGGTTCAAATCAAACTTGTGAGCTTAAATCAAAAAGTTGCTTCAGCAATGAGTAACATTAACAAACAAATCAGCAATACGGTATAGTGCTTCTAATTTCTAAAATCTCTTGAAAATAAAACAAAAAATTGCTATATTTAAAAACGGAAGATTTTGGAAATAATTACAAAGCATGTACTTCTATCTTTTCCCCTGTTTTCCACTCTTTTCTGCCTTATACCTCTTTTGCTATTCCTAGAATTACTTTTATCATTTATATCATTCATCCCAGCATTCTATGCATTGTTCCCAGTCTCAAATCGAAACTATAACTAAAAAAGGCCTTTATAGCTAGAGCTTGTTTAAGACTGGCTGCAGCACATACATCACAGACGAAAAAGTTGCATGTGTTCTAACTGCACTCTGACATGTGTAAGAGTGGGGAGAGCGGTTTGTTAAGTGGCTGCATAGTAGTTGTTTACATGGATGATTTAAGTATAAATACTTCCTCCAACATATTGGATATAATCTCCCTTTGTAAAGTTAGTATTTTATTTCCTTTTTTAAAATTAAACCTTAGTTTTCATTTGGTAGATTTGCTTTATTTCCATAAATTATCAATTGATCAATCATTATCGATTTTTCGGAGTTATGCTACATCAGATGTTACAACTTGTTGCTGTAGATATTTTATTTAACACTGCATTAGGTTATATGTTAATTTTTCTTTTATTATTTCTTTGTTTCCCAGTAAAACAACTGCGATCTTGTATCGGTTCCTGAAAATGAATGAGGTCTTGAATACGGAAGCAAAAAGGACTTCCTGACAACAGAAAGTCCTCATGTAAGAGGGCAATTTTGGAAAGTGTTTTTATTCCCCCCACCAACAACACTGAGGGCACTTTATTCTCCCCCTGGAATTTTTTTTTTTAATTACGAGTTTTTAAGTTTACATTGAGTGTTTTTAAAAGATTTTACCTCCTCCTTCAATAGCTGTGCCACTCTGTTTTTTTTTCCTTCGGTGCATTAACTTTTTGGCACTTAACAAAGATTACCAAAATTCAACACACACCCCAAAAAAAATTCATAATGTAAACAAAAAACAGCTAAGAAAGTATTCTTCAATTTCATAAACAGGACAGAAAATCCATTAATGTGAGCTGTCCAAAAGTCTCCTTATATAGCATTGGCCATGTTTTAAAATACACCACACTGAAAAGAATCATTAAAACAAATAAAAATCGTGTTTCAGGTAAATATTACAGTATTTAGGAAGAAATTTCCTTTCAATTAATATATAATTTAACTGTTTTTATTTGTCAGGTTTTCCAAAATTAGGCCTTAATTGCTTCTGTTCTATTTTTTTTTCACTATAATATGTAAAGTCTTATTAAAAATCAATGTTTATAAATTTGTTTAAATTTTTTTATTTTCATAAAATTCAAAATTAAATCATGTTTAATTTGGTATATAATATGACCTATTCTGGTTGATTGGTTATTTTTTTTTAATTCTAAAGTTGACTTGTTCATATGACTCAGCACAGTTGGCAAAAAGCCTAAACTACATCTCTTGATGTCCTCACGCAGGAATTCCAGCGCTATATCCTAGATATTCTAGGCTTGCAAGAGACCAGATGGACAGGTAAAGGTGAGATACTTAAAAAAACTTTAAATTTCTCTTTACAGGGAGGGAGGATGGAAAGCATCACCAAGGCGTATGTCTGCTGCTCAGCAGACATGCTAGTGATGCTCTTCTAGGATACGAGTGCATTAATGAAAGGTTTCTTACAGCAAAATTTCAGACAAGCATTAAAGACTTTAATGTTATCTGCTGTTATGCCCCCACTGAGGATGCCGATGAGGATGAGGATAGGTTGTACGGACAACTTCAGGATATTTTGAATTCTGTCAAGAAAGGAGATATTACCCTTGTTCTAGGTGACTTCAATGCCAAAGTTGGTACTGACTCTGACCTTTGGGGAGGGGTGATAGGCCCTTTTGGTATTGGTAGCTGCAATGGCAATGGACAACGTCTCCTACAGGTATGTAAACTCAATGGTTTCAGAATAACTAACACATATTACAAACACCGCGACATACATAAGTACACATGGGTTTCACTTGATGGGCTGCATAAGAATATGATTGATTATATATTAATTAACAGCAAATGGGCCAGTTCTGTTAGGAATACCAGGTCATATAGGGGAGCTGAATTTGGATCTGACCATTACCTTGTTAAAAGTGTCTTGCAACTTAAACTTAAAAAGTGTTGTGCTAAAGTTAAAAAATTTACCTTTAATACTGAAGCTCTGAAAGACCCAGTTATAGCTAAAGCTTACCATGATAGGTTACTTAGTCATTATGACAGTCATGGTTTGCTTACTACTGAAGTTGAGGAAGAATGGGGCCGTTTTAAACAGGCTTTTTTGGAAACTAACAGTACTCTTTTACCAGACAGCCCGGAAATCATACTGTATTGTTGTTATTCAATAAAGTGTTCAGGTTTTATTCTGCCTCTACTTGATTATTGATAGCCACAAGATAGCACAACATCCGGCCATAAAAAAAAACTTTACAACAGGCACAACTCAACAGGACACAACTGCATATCCCCATAATTCATTACAGTTTCTTATTGACATAACATGAAAATTCTCTAATGATTTGGTAGCTCTCTGTATATTTATGTGGAAGTCTGCAAATACATTCTCCCAGATTATTTTATTTTTTTTATGAGGAAAAATGTATCAATTTAAGTACTATTTTTCAGCATTGCATTCTGTTTATAAATCATGATATATCTGTAATGTCAATTAGCAATATGTAATAATTCGCTTAAATTCTGAAAGAAAAAAAAATATGTATACTTCAAATTTCACGACAATTTTATTTACTTACTTGACTGCGACTGCCATTTCTTTGGATGCATCTTTTTTTCTTGGTCCAATCAAAGGTTTCAAGTCAAGCCCGGAACAAAATGAATTGCCTGTACCATTCACTATTAGTACTTGACAATTAGCATCATTTACAGCACTATTCAATGTATCCTTCAGTTCTGCCAAAGCCTATAAAATTATTTAACACAAAAATTCTATTTTAGAAAAAAAAAAAACCTTTCTTATAACAAAGTATTTATCTAATCAAATACATTAGAAATGCATACTTTAAATACAATCGAAGTGTTACTACTAACAATAATCAAAAAACCATAGTTCAGACAACTCAATGCTTTGTTGAATTCATTTTAAATACTATAGCTCCATTTATATTATTGTCTAAAGTTTCAGATAGTGTATAATTCCAGGAAAAATCCTTAAAAGCAAAAATGAGAAGGAAACTGATTGAAATCTTTCTACCTAAACATACACTGGGAAAATTAACAAACAGAACAATAACTTTAGAGCATAAAAAATATACAACTTGAAAAAACTCCAGCAAAAGAAGCAAACAATAAAAATACATACCACAATTTAACAAATAAAAATATAAAAATAAATACCCCCTCAAGCAGCTGCTTGACACAGAGGTCTGAGCAAAGATATAATAGCAGCTCCACCCAAAGAATTATTTACAATGGAGCAAAATAATACTTAGAAATTTTATATTAACAAAATATTTGTAATGCAGAAATTA
Source organism: Ryuthela nishihirai (assembly GCA_038380435.1). NCBI lineage: Eukaryota > Metazoa > Arthropoda > Arachnida > Araneae > Heptathelidae > Ryuthela > Ryuthela nishihirai. The sequence goes on along the minus strand of JAWZYU010000034.1, from coordinate 38,538,267 downwards.
AATAAGACACTTAGAGACCACTGATAAACACTTTTCCAAATGCAATGGAACAGACTGAATTTTAACACTCCACTGTTTAACATCCATGTTCCTTTCACCCCAATAGCCATATTTTCCAATTACCTTCTTATGTTACATACTAACATATTCGAAAGTAGGTGACTTTTCTGACATTCTCTACTAATCAATCTCAAACCATTACTGTATTTACTTGAATAATGGATGCATCCAGTTTTAAGGTAAAATAGTATTAACTTCATCTGAGGCTAATATAACTCAACTGATGTTAAAATAAACAACTGAAGATTTGGACACTTGACAATACTTGGATAGACTTAATTTAACAACTTTTTTTAACATTTTTATGCCAAATGTCTTGAGCTAGGTGGGATCTGAATCCACAACCTCCTGATGACATGTCAGGTGCTCCGACTGCTGAGCTACCTATTGTCGATCAATTATCCTCTATTGCAAATGTTAAACCCCATTAATTGCAGAAACAGCCACTGGTGACAGTCTTATTACTGCAAGTGAAAGATCTTTTATTGCAGATCTCCCAGGCTTTGGCCATGACAAGCCACGCTCCATGGGATAATTGACTGGCAATTTTTTAGGCGTTATTCTCAATTTTCATGAACAATTTTTAGGTATCTCTAATACATATATCTAATATACACTATCTTACGTTACTAACATTTTAAATCACAGCACTTCACAGTAATAACTTTTTTAACACTATTATGCTGTAGGCCAACATGAGCATAGAGGAAAATGATTCAGATGGGATCTGAACCCATTTCAGGTTTTCTGACTGCTGAGCTACTGGCTCGTGATGGGCCCAAGCTTGGGAGATCTGCAATAAAAGATCTTTCATTTGAAGTTATAAGAATGCTACCAGTGGTTGATTCTATAGTGATAGGGTTTAACATCCACAACAGAGGATAACTGATTGGCAACCAGTAGCTCAGTGGTCAGAGCATTAGGAAATCTTGGATTCAAATCCCACGTGGCTCAAGGTAATTTTGCTCTATGCCCATGTTGACCTAAAGCATAATAGTGATAAAAAAGTTGTTTATGAAGGACTGCAATTCAAAATGTTACTAATATAACAGATAGTATACAGTAGACTTAATTAAGCCTATTCTAGTTTTGGTTTCATTTTTATTCTACATATAATGAAGTTTTTGCCTATTAACTGTACTGTCTATATTGTTTCGAATTTCAGATTTACAAATAAAATCTGTGTTTGGGACAATGGGTGTAGAATTTTAAATTTAGCTACTATCCTATACTATTTTCATTTAGTGCTTTAACCCTTTTTCTACCCTACTGGCCCTAAATAGCCAATATTTTAAATAAACTTGTCCAATCAATGCTATTCCTTCTTCTTCCCTACCTCCTACCTGCAGTTTGGGTCATTTTAAGCTGGTATGGTAGTAAAAGGGTTAAAGTTTATAAAGATAAGTACTATTTCCACTTTTTCCAACTTATCAAAAAATATATATATAAAAAAAATCCTGCATCGTGTTCATATACATTTTTTTCAGACTGAAGAAAAAAAAAGACCATTGAGTAAATACAATAATTATACCTTTTTCCTGATTTGCCCAGCAATCTTTAGTGTAATAGTGGTTTACAAGAATTCACAGGTTAGATAAGATTATTGCTGTTTCTGTCTATATTGTTTTGAATTCAGAAATCAATTAATTAATTCACAAATTAATTTTAAATTAGTGAATAAACTGACTTAACAGATGGGAATATAAACTTATTCACAGGTTTGTATTTCACCTGACTATATTTTTTTGATAACCTAAAATGGCTCTTTATCTACAAGCAATTGCTAATGATTAACAATGTTTTTAATTTCCACTAAAATTGCTATTTTTATTCTACAAATTTCCACCTGCATATAGGAATTTATCTAATCATAGAGTAGAAAGAAAGTTTCATAACTGATGGGTTTGAATCTCAAGGAAGGCCCACTGAAGGGGTCAAAGATCTCTAGTAGACAACCTGATTTAATCCTCCAGGAAACTGAAATGTATTCCCCTGCATCACTCTGCTCCAACAGCATTATTGACATAGTACCATTAAAAAAGCAAACATTGCTTACAATCCACAATTAACACAAAAGGAAACTAGGAGTTAAATATACATTGCACAAGCTATCTCACACACACACATACTACCTATGGTCACAATTAAATTTTCACAAATGCATCATTCTTGTGAATGCAATGGTCAAACATAATATGCAGTCTGGTAGGGTACAAGTTTTTAATAAGATAAAGAAAGCAAACTATAAAGGACACTTATTTCTTCTTTTTTTTTGGATCATACAGTTTATTCAGTAGTGTCTGTGACTCAATTTCTTGAAACCAGCAAAATTTGATGAAAATCGTTTAAGTCATTTCATATCTGAGGCAAGTATCCTTAATTACTGTATCACAAGGTTCCATTTGCATGGCCATAAGTTTAGAAAGAAATATGCCTAAATATATATTTAATCTTAAAAAATTTTAATCATTCAGGTGTTAGTTAGTGACTTGCACAGAGGACACTGTAAAAGCCATTCTTTCATGTTCAGGAACACCTAAAATATACTCCTACTCAAAAAACTAAAGGTAATTTGTTTTCACAGTCACAATACTTTCTTTGTAATTCGTGTAAAAGTAAAATGTTATTAAACTGAAGCTTGATATACACTGAAAAATCACATCTTTAACTCCATTTAGAGAATTAACAATCTGACCCAATCAAACCTAACAGACTTGATACAGAAGATAAAGTCAAAACTTCATATATAAAATATAATCCAAGTCAAGCTTCAATGGCAACATCTCATATCATTTTTCCATGTTATCATTTACATATTAAGCATATATTTAACATTTTTAAGCATTAATTTATATTACATGGGCAACCTGTAAATGATTTAATACAGCATAAAATTTTTGCAAGATGGCAAAGAGCCAGTCTCATAATTATTAAAACACTGTTAACACATAATAGCAGGGGCGGTACTACCACACATGCAACTGGTGCAACTGCACAATGCAGCAAACTTTCAAACAAACTAACGACCATAGCTGCAGTAAGATTGACTTGAGTAAGCAAGATCTATTTTGCAACAGATGTTTATGAATTGCTTTTAAAAAAGACATTAAATTTAGCTAAATTAATCATTAATATCTAAGATTAGACTTGGAGACAGGGGTAGCAGAGTCCAAGTTCACTCCGAGTAGCAAAATAGCTAGCACCAGCCCTGCATACTAGTAATAATGTTTATTCCAACATGATATTTAATCAAACATATATATGACTGTATAAGCATTTTTTAACACCCTGCATACAGAATGGGGAAATCTCCCGTTTTTTTTTATCTGATCGTAGTGTATGGGTTGGGGGAAAGCTAATGATTTCATTATATTTAGATAGGAAAAAATCAAACAAAATTGTCTTTTTGCATTTAACACATTTGTCATAAAACATTTTTTTACAACACTACAAAAAAAATTTTTTTTTCACCTAATACAAACACAAAAATACTAGCAAGCATAAAACTATTAGAGTTTTGTAACCCCCTTCCAAGCTGCTCACAACACAGTTTGGGAATCACTAGGTTGAGGTGATCTCTTCTACACATCTGTAAGTGAAATGTCTGAGAACCAGAATATTTAATATTAAATGATGCCAGTATGCAATGTTTTAGTATGCATTAATAATGAATAAATGTATATATATATAATACACAACCTTATGTTAACATTTTAATTAAAATAATTACTAAAATGAATGTCTATGAATAAATTAAAAAAATCCCTGATATTCAAAACAAACTAATCAATACTATATATTGCATTCAGAGCAGATAGTGCAATAAACTTGGAGTGAAACTTGAGAATGCATATTCTTCAAAAGTGTTTTTGATATTGGAAAGGATGTCAGATGTTGCTAATCTATGTGTGTTAAAGGTCAAAATTCTGTCAGTCTTAATCTGATTTTAACTGGTGATTACCTTTCTAGAAATAGGTCTCAACTGGCATAGCAGTTAAGAAACTAGCTACTGTTCCAGAAGGCAATTAGTGTAGTGCATTGTATTAGATCTAACTCAGGCAGTGGTCAGTAGTGGGTTGGGTTGTTTTACCTCTGAGGGCACTTTTTTGCACACCATGGACTAAATGGCCAGGTCACATGGACCCCGAAGGCTCAGAGAAGGTTGGGGAAGGGGACCCACTGGAACAGCTGTTGGGAGACAGATGGTAGCCTCCCGTCAAGGCCATCCAGCGTGTTCTTTAACGTGCACAGGGTATGGCTCTCCCGCACACGGGGCCACGGCTTAACGTCCCATCCGACGGACGGCGGCCTTTCCAAGCCCATCGGTGTCCCCTACTGACCGTGGGCAGAGCGGGGAATTTTGCGGAGATAAATCTCAAAGCTGACCCAGCTGGGACTCGAACCCGGGAACTACAGATTACGAGCCTGGCGCGCTACCGACTGAGCCACCCCCGCCCAGGTCAGTAGTGACTTCAGTCTTAGTAGGGTATGTTATGTATGAGAAGGTGTGTGCAAACTGGAGACTCTTCTTTCTCCTATGTTGAAAAAATAATAATAGGTACTGCCAAACAGAATATATGGCCTACAATATGTGTTCTGATGTTCCCAATCAAGTAATGACAACTTTCAATACTGAATAAGTAGGAATTCTGTATGTTTTCTGTATTATATGTGAAATATGACAGCAGGCCCAAGAAAAAGCTTACACTGGCTGAAGCCAGTGAGTCAGGAATTGTCTTTTCTTGGTATGGAGCATAGAATGAATCAGTCAAATATCTGGATTAACATCACAAAAAATATGTATTACAAACCACCTAAAATATTAGAAAGCAACTCATTTCAAACAGAAAATGTTTCAGCTCTGAAACTGTAGTGAGTAATGAACTATTCATCTTAATATGACCTCAGTGCCTGTTTAAGGAAGCCCATAAAACGAATGGTATATAAAGTATACTGAAACATGTTTTCAACATTCTATGTAATGAACTGAAAAAAATTTGGTTTTGCCATGAGTGGGATACGAACCCACATCTCAATGAAAAATGCCTGTTATGCTAGACCACTACACCATCAATGGCTAACCTTTTCTCAGCTTAGTAACCTTATAAGCTTTCTGGATTTTATTTGATTCGCACTAGTGGCACCATCTATCCAGGAAGTGGACAACTCTGTTGCTTCTCATGGCAAAACCAAATTTTTTTCAGCTCATCATTTCATGAGTTCCATGTCTACAGAACTTATCCTGTGATTATTTACTAACATCCTATGTATTCAAAATAAGAGAGAGAGAAAAAAAACATTACTGGTTCACAAAGTTTGATTTTAACAGAGATCATTTTCTTATGTGGGCTTATTTCAGCACTTGAAACATTTTAGCAGCATGAATTAGCTGCACATCCATTATGATAAACTAATACATCACCTCCAAAAACTTTTCTTTTTTATGTTAAAAAGCTTTTGGTCGCAGCCTACTGAAGGATTATGAATTAGAAAAATTTCTTATATACCTTATCTATCAGTTTCTTTATTAGTGTCAATAATATTAAATTTATTATTACCTTTTTTTCACTCCTTGTGACAACAATAAAATTTACAGAAATCTTCACAGAATCTATATCTTATGCAAGATTGAACATTACTTTTCTTCTACTTATCATGCCTTAACTTGCTTATTAGTTTTCATTTATGTCTACATACATTATCATTCTTGATTATCTTCAAGTTGTAAAATCATAATAGGTCATTATCCAACATACAAACTCTTTACAACAGTTAGCTCAATGTTATCCCATAAACATACTTTAATTAGCTAAGTGTAGAATGAAAAATTAGAATATTTTTACAAATTTTGATTAAAAAATAATTAGATATTTCCAGTATGGACCAAGGTCAGAATATATATAAGGTGGCACCACAAGGCTATGCTTTACCAAGGTCATTCGAGTGTCGCTGAGAGTGCGTGCCCCATGACATCACAGTGGGAGAGCTCAGCTAATGTACTTACATAATCATACATTCTTTCGTCTTTCTTTGCTCTTTGCTTGGTGAATTTCTCTCTCTATGAAGTCTTTCAGGTAATTTTTGCTTCTTTTTATCATGCTGAATTTGTGCAGTAGCAAACTACGAGTAATTCTTCGAAGAATAAGAAAAACAATGTTTCATATACATTTGAATTAGAAGCAAAAATTAGTATGAAATGGGTGCTGCATTGTCAGTGTGAAGATAAATTCGATGAGCACATGCTAAGATATGTGGTTAACATTTTTCAGATGAGTGTTAAGATCAGTCGCCTGTAAGATTTATAAAGCGAACTCTTAGGACTATCTATGAAATGTAAACTAAATGATAATGCATTCCAGATTAAAAAAATGCTTGTAACATAAAAAATTCAGTCTCGTTATGATGATCGATTCCACTCTGACCAAATGATTGTTATCTTGCAAATGACTAAATGATTGTTGGAATAAGAAACTGATTGTTCTGAAAACCACAATAGTGTACCCAGTAAAAAAAGTAGAATTATCTCATGCAATTGATAATTTAAAGACAATGGCTTATACTGTACTGATTCATGGGAATAAAAGCTTATATCAGTGCATCATAGTCTACACATTCAAAAATCACAGCAATGCATTAGAAATTTAAAGACATTGGCTTATACTGTACTGATTCATGGGAATAAAGCTTATGTCAGTACATAATAGTCTACACATAGAAAAATTACAGCAATTGCTATTAAAAACTAAATAAAGCAAGGGCAATCTCTAATTTGCAAACAAGATTACGATCAAAGCAGAAGAAGTGGAATGAACATAAATAAAAATTGATACAGCAAAATAAAAATTTCAAAATTAATCAAAACAAGATAAAAAAAATATATTTACCTGATACCTATATAGACCTCAACACTTGAAAAAAAAAACAACTGAAATTGTAATTTTACACTTTTTCTGCCAACAGAAATCTATCTTATTGTACATGCTTCTATACGCTTTGTTTACCTTCGGCAAAATGCCTAGCCAATGACTGTCAAGAAATGCTTCCTAATGGAGTGGCACCAACTTTTCTTCATTCATCCTGGTATGGACACTTCCATTTCATTGTTCACAAGCATGCAAACTACTTTTCAGAACACATAATTCAAATTTGATGAAATTATTATTGAATGCAAATCAATCTATTTATTACATAGAACACTAGCATGCCACATTGTAAGTAAAAAGATAATTACCTCAACAGATAAAAAAATATTTCTGCTACTACTCAGTTTCAATATCACTTGAGTGTAACTATCATTTTTGTTCACTGTGATGCCTTTGTAATGAAATGTGAAGCCATAATATGATATTTTTGATCTTAATGCTTTCTCATCACAGTCCGACTTTTTTTCTGAATGTTTGCTTGCACTTGGTAGAGCATGTGGTTGAAACACAGTCAACTGGCGATCTGCAAATAATTAAAAATAGTAGTAATTACACTGAACAAAATGAAGAAAATTCTGTTAATTGCAAGATGCTTAAATACTTACACATATTCCTTATTAGAAAAACTATTACAAAGAAAATCTTCCCATGCTACTTTTGAAATGTTTTTGTTTTTACTGAAGCAAGTCTACTGATACATTTAATAAGCAGAGTAAAAATCTTACATTTAAAAATTCTATTATTTTAAAATACTACAATATCCCTTTTAGCTCATTAAATAACCTAGATTATCTGCAAATCATGTTACATATTACATAAACAATACATATATAAAAGACACTTTAAATATATAAGAAGCATAGTTCAAATGAAAAGTGGACAAGAGGCATAAACCTATTTGCTGATGTGTTCAAATTTGCCACGCCATTGAGACATTTGTCCCAACATGAAAGCAACATGATACACTCTCTCCTACAGTGGCATTGGCTGGTGCATGGGAAACTTTCTCTGACATCAATTTAATTCTTTTCGTGGAAAATTTTAGAGGTCCAAAAATGTGAAAATCTAACTGGGGAAATGTCAAAATTATAGGGAGGATGTTCTAAGCATTCAAAAACCATACTTATTCAACATCATTATTTTTACTGTGGCAGTATTGACACAGATATCATGCAATGAAACAGCTGCTTCACTCAAAAGTCCTGAGTGTTAGAACTTTACTGCCTGCCTTTAAATGCCCATAGTTTTGTGCAATCGTTGCAAGTTAATGGTGTCACCATGGTCAAAAAACTCAAGCAACAGAGGGCACTAATGGTCAAATTAAAATATCAGTATATTGTACATTGTTCAGCTTTGAATGCTTGTATGCAGAGCTTGTCGGAACCCACACAATATATATCACATTCAAAGTGGTACTTGCCATTAATTCTAGGTTGGATTTTTTTCACCCCTAAGTGGCACATTTGCACATAATGGGCTAAATGGCCAGGTCACAAGGACCTGGGGGCTCAGAGAAGGTTGAAAGAGAAAACTCACTGGACAGCTGATAAGGAGATGGTAGACTCCCTTCAAGTCCATTCAGCATATTCTTTAATGTGCCCAGCATATGGCTCTTCTGCACAAAGGGCTACAGCTACATCCAATAGACAGTGGGCCTTTCCAAACCCATTGGTGTCTCCTACTGACTGAGAACAGGGTGGGAATTTTGTGAAGATAATCTCAATGCTGGCCCAGGTGGAATTCAAACCTAAGAACTTCAGATTAAGAGCCTGGTGTGCTACAGGCTGAGCAACCCCTACTGATTCTGGGTTTATGAATTTGTTTTATATATATATGTTTCCCTGTGTATGAGAGCATAAAGATCATTCAGTTTATTACCTAGATATAAGGATTGTTCACTTTTCACCTTGAACAATCCTTACAGTTTCAATTCGAACACTACATTTTACTATGTACTTTAAAAATATTTGATGAAACTTATTGCTCTTCTGAAGGAAAATTAGTACACAGAATGCAGAGCTGTCAATCTTGCACAATGATAATTATGAATTCAAAGAATGATTCAGAGCAACTAAAGGCACTTACACGAAGTAACATATTCCAGTATTTGGTGCAATTTATGTAGTATATAGATTATTAATCTATTCATGATGAATACATATTGGTTACTAATTATTAGTTTTGAAGTTAAATTTCAATAATATTAAAAAGTACACAAGACACAGTTTTGGCTATGGGCCACATGCCATGAGTCACATTGTGGTTCAAGCACATTCTCTAAAAAAATATGGCCGATCAACATTTCTTGCTATTCCTTCTGTACTATAAAGCTGATTTATGCAAGATTTAGGCTAATGAGGATAATTATTCAATTAATGATGCCTACTCACTATTAGGCAATCATCAATGCTAAGCATGAGTATGGCTTCCTCACTATGAAATTTTTTATGGAAGATCTTTAAAATGTTCTTGACATGTCTGTAGATTTGCACTTGTTCCTCCTAAGTTAATGAGCTAACAAATTTAGACAAGCTTTCAAACAAGTATAACTGACAAATTTAACAAGCTTTTCATTCAACATAAAAAAAAACTGGACGAGTTTTGAAGCTCAAAAACATTTGCACTGTGCCAGGTTGCATTACCTGCTGCTAATGGTAACAATGTTTCTATCAAGGTTTTTTTATCTGTAGTTGTAAATATTGTATAGAATATAAATAAGTAAAATAACAGAGTTAGTCACTCCAGTACTACACCAGTTAGCATTATTGTTTGCATTTCTTGTAACTTGTATACTTAAAATGGGATTTTTTGGAACTCATTATTCATCAGGGTGCAAAAATTCAGCTTATTACTATTTTGTTCAGTTAATCTAAAGTACATGACTAAATCAGTGCAAATGCATGACTAATCTGTGTAACAGCAGAAATCAGTACCAAAAGACAGATCATTTACACTTTAGAAATAAGAAACTTGAAACTCATCCATACAGCTTATAAAAGTTAACTGCACTCTTGAGAAACATGTTAGGTTATTTATAAGATTTCTTCTCGTGATGGTAATTTAATACACTGTACAGGGGAGAGCAACATTTACGCAATTTCTCCTCACTCTACCCATTTTTCATTTTGCCAAGGATGGCTTCCCATTCTGCCAAATACATAGTATGCATACAACTATAGCTAATACAAGCCTGTTAGACACTTTTACCTATAAACACAAAGTTAGTTATCAAACTGAAAAATAGGTGAGTATTAAAGAACACTAAGAATTTTTGCTGAAGAAAACAAATCTATAATACAGTCAAATGCAAGGAAAAACTTTTGAGATGAGTGGCTGCAAGGAATAAACTGCAAAAAATTAAAATAAAGACCTAATTGTTTTTGTGTAGTCAATTTCTTAAAGATAACTTTAAGAAATTTGGACATTTTGGGAACAATTTTACAATCCCAGGCAAAGCTGGAACAATGGATTTCAAAGCATCGAATAACTAGTTGGAAAGCATTAGAAATCAGGATAATATTTCCCAAAAACAATTTTTATTGGGAAGCTACAATTGTAATTAACATATTGTTACACAATTTGAAAAAAAAAAGCCCACCATCCCATCTGAAAAATGCATAATATGTGGTAAAATTGGTTTATATTTTTAGAGCACTAACTAATAAATCATTAACTCTAAAGAATATATAGGTAGGAAACTCTTCAAAAGGAAACAGCTAACTACACTGTATGCAGTAGCAAGGTAGGCAAGATGGAACACCTGTTTTGAATCTGAGTCACAAAAGTTAGGAGGCATTTTTAAGACACCTGTCCATGGTAAACAAGAGAAATGAGGCATATGACTTGCCAGTAAAAACTTGTGATTCAAAATGTGGAGGCTCCAATTTTCCCAAGAAATCATATGGTATTTGCAAAATATGAAAAAACAGCAGAAACCAGTACTATCAGAAAACCAGATTCGCTAAGCATCTGACACATGGAATTGGCTCAATTCAAATTCCATTCCACACCATTAGCCTAGTGTACAAAAAAGCATTATACAGCAACTTTCCCCAAATAAATATCACTTTACACAATACAATCATACCTATTTATAACAAAGCTGGTAATAATGAAATTATGGCTATAATGAAGCAAAGTACACATTCCCTTTCAGTTTGAGTTTTAAAACTATGTTATGTGTACTTTTTAATACAAATACTTTTTTCATTCTTTACTGATATATTGAACCTTGTTCATTCTATGGGTCCTTTTAGTCAAAGTATATGGATTTGTCAAAACTGACCATACTGATCTCTATCCCCCCCCCCTCTACGCCCTCTTACAGTAATCATATTTTTCAAGACTGACTTCTGAGTTGGTTGGTTGACCTCTGAGTGGCACTTTTTTGCACACAATGGGCTAAATGGCCAGGTCACATGGATCCCGAAGGCTCAGAGAAAGTTGGGGGAGGGGACCCACTGGAACAGCTGTTGGGAGACAGATCGTAGCCTCCTGTCAAGGCCATCCAGCATGTTCTTTAAAGTGCACACACTCTCCCGCACATGGGACCATGGCTTAACGTTCCAACCGACGGACGGCGTCCTTTCCAAGTCCATCGGTGTCCCCTACTGACAGTGGGCAGGGTGGGGAGTTTTGCAGAGATAAATCTCAACGCTGACCCAGCTGGGACTCGAACCTGGGAACTGCATATTACAAGCCTGGGGCACTACCAACTGAGCCACCCCCACTCTCGACTTCTGAGGATTCCAACTTATTTGTAAAATAGAAGAAAATGTTCTGTCATTTCCCTAGGTGAGAGAATGTGTTTCCCATCTAGGAAATGTCATTAAGATTTGGAATGTTGTTCCAACAAAAATTCCAAGAAATAACTGTGAATAACCCAAATCAATAAAACAATGAAATTTGTCAGTCTGCTGATTGTCACACAGCCAGGGAAACTGTTGGAGGATTAGTGAAATGCTAGAGGGTAATGGAGCAAACACACTTAAGAATTTCATTGTGGAGGTGGCAGGGCAAGAAATTAATGATTTGTACAATGGTTCGTCTTCATTTTGTCTTAAGTAAATTCTGAAATGTGTTAAACAAAGAATTCTGTTCCTTAATTCATCACCAAGTGAATGGTCTGAAGGTGAGGTGCTACATGGTTTTGCATTAAGATAACCAAAAACGAATAGGACTCGAATCTGGGAAGGGAAGATTATGAGTCTGGCACACAATCAACAAGTCACCCATGCTCCTCTCAAAAAGGATTAATTTTTAAATATGCAGATATATATATATATGAAATATGTGTCTGCACAATTTATCTGTTTTCAGTCTAATTTTCAGTTTAATGACAAATATACCTTTTTCATTTTCTGCAGTTATAAGTGCAAGACTTGATTTTAAGCTATTGTTAAACATTTGCATCTACAATAAATGTGTGGCCTGTGAAACTTGTGCAAAAGACTACTTATCCTTGATCCTTTATACTCAAAAGAAATTTAGCCCCACATTATATTGCATCCAGCTACTTAATCAGGAATCTTATAAAGCAATTATCCATTCAGTCAAATTCTATAACAGTCAAAAGTTTTGGATCAAAGTAATGGAAATATCAGGGAGAAGACTATTTCACGTGTTCTTGTTTTGCACATGGCAGTAATCAGTACCTGAGCATTCTTCAGAATATCAGTGGGAAAAAAATTAGGAGAAATAACTTATTGTATCTAGCAAAATTTAAAGAGCATCATGTGAAAGTCAAACCCCAGAACAGGAATATCTTATGAACAAAGTTAGTAACTTACTTGTCAACCACAAGCTACATCAATACGAGATATGAAAGTGCAGTGGAAACAAGGCTAACATTTTTATAAGATTATGCGTGAAAAGTGCACTACCTATGTGGTCCAGTAGATGCAGAATACAGATGTGAATTTTTTATTAAAGCTGTTAAACTATTCTTTTAATTTCCATCCTCCTAAGAGTGAGCTCTTTAAATTTAAAGAGATAATTTTAATTTGCATATTTTCCAATACCAGCACAAAATCATGGTTTTCCTGTGACATTTGGAGAACAGAGATAATATCAGTGTAATGCTTGATAGATAAGTTTGTATCTGATAACATTATGATGGTGAACTAAGATTTAATAGTGTTTAGTTTTGAACATCCAAATTTTGGAAGAAAAACCACATTACTCAACAATGTTTCTATACTTTGAAAATGTGCATTTATTGCAGTTTCCTGTTTATTAGATGTGGGGCGGGGGTGGCTCAGCTGGTAGCGCGCCAGGCTCGTAATCTGTAGTTCCCAGGTTCGAGTCCCAGCTGGGTCAGCGTTGAGATTTATCTCCACAAAATTCCCCGCCCTGCCCACGGTCAGAAGGGGACACTGATGGGCTTGGAAAGGCCGCCATCCGTCGGATGGGATGTTAAGCCGTGGCCCCGTGTGCGGGAGAGCCATACCCTGTGCACGTTAAAGAACACGCTGGATGGCCTTGACGGGAGGCTACCATCTGTCTCCCAACAGCCTGTTCCAGTGGGTCCCCTCCCTCAACCTTCTCTGAGCCTTCGGGGTCCATGTGACCTGGCCATTTAGCCCATGGTGTGCAAAAAAGTGCCACTCAGAGGTAAAACAATCCAAACAACCCTGTTTATTAGATATACAAGGTGTTTCAAAAAGGAAGCAACCCTAAATATAAGAGAGTACAACTTACGTGCATGTACATTTTATGCCATAATATTAGTCAGTTGGCATTACTGTACTCAAGGTTAACAGCCTTTAGCAGTTGAAATGACCTTGCCATGCACTACTCTCACTCAAGCATTCATTCCTTTGTGTTGTGTCAGCTATGTCGTTTTCCAAAAACGAACGTGTATTTATTGTTGAGACTTATTATGCGTACAAATCTTACAATTATGTGAGAGAGGAGTTTGAGTTGAAGTTTCCTCAGTCTGCAGTTCCCAACAAGTCGACATTTGATTGATAAATTTCGTGACACTGGGTCTATACAAGATTGAAAGGTCCAGGCCACCCATCACTGTTAACTGTCGAAGTTCTTGATGATGTGTCTTAACATTTAACTTGTTCACCCTGACAATCTCTTAGAAAGTTATCTTCACAGGTTGGACTGTCATCAGTTACTGTTTTTAGGGCTACAAAGAAGTTAAAATTTCAAGCCTACCGCATTGGTGTCATTCATGAGCTGAAAGAACCAGACCATGAAAAAAGGTTTACGGTACTGTCATTAGTTTCACTCTTTTGTTGATGAAAATGGAATTGAGGTGTTGGACCATGTTTATTTCAGTGACGAGGCTTGGTTTCACTTGGATGGGTATGTGAAGAGCTAAAACAGTCGAATATGGAGCAGTGAAAATCCTCACACTTTTCACAAACGACCCTTACACGCACCAAAAATTGGTGTTTGGTGTGCAATTTTTCAGTTGTAGTGCGATAGGGCCTTTATTTTTTGACTCAACTGTAACTGGTGAAGTTTATCGTGACCTCATCCAACAGTTTATTGCCCTATTGGATGTGAATGAATGAGAGAGTGTTGGTTTCAACAAGATGACGCAAATGACACAATGGTCAAGTTGGAGGAATATTTTGGTGATCATTTAATTTCACAAAATTTGTGGCCCCCAAGATCCCCAGATCTTACTCCTCCAAAAATTTTCCTTTGGGAATATCTCAAATGTGTAGTGTTTCAAAACAATCCTCATACACTTGAAGGCTAATATTGAAAGAGATATTTTAAATATAAGAAAACACATTACGAAAGGTGGCTGCAAATGTCATGAAATGGGTAGGAACCTGCATCCAGGTTGCAGGAAATCACTTTCAACATCTGCTGTAAAGGCATATATATATGTCTAATTTGCATTTTTCAAGATTTGTGTCTTTTGTCAAGTTTGAATAGAAAAATACAATAGAGGGTTGCATCCTTTTTGAAACACCCTGTATTTGGTCACTTTGGAAGCACATTAGTAGTAAAAATGATAGTTTAAAGCATAGTCCAACTTGTGGCTCATAAAACAAATAATCAATATATTGAATCTGGCTCATTCATTCTAATTTTTTGACCAGACAATTTTTAGATGCATTTTTAAACGATTTTTACCAATTCATATTTTACCAAATCTATCTTTATTTTTCAATCGAAATATTTTTTTGATTCCTTAAAATAAGGATTTTTTTTTTCTTTTCCAATTTATTACTCATTAGAAATGCATGCTTTTGTGTTTAAGTAGATAATTTGTTCTATGTTTTTTTTTTTTCCTGCTGGTTCTTCACTAAGTTTGGGTTGGGCTGTTTTACCTGTGAGCAGCACTTTTTTCACACAGTGGGTTAAATGTCCAGGTCACAAGGACCCTGAGAACTCAGAAGGTTGGGGGAAGGGACCCACTGGACAGCTGTTAGGAAACAGATGGTAACCTCCTACCAAGGCTATCCAGCATGTTAATATGCACAGGCCACCATCCGAGAAATGGTGGCCTTTCCAAGCCGATCAGTGTCCCTACTGATCGAGGGCAGGGTGGGGAGTTTCGTGGAGATAAATCTCAATGCTGGCCCTGGTTGGATTCCAAGTTGGGAACTGCAGAATATGACCATGTTATGCTACCAATTGACTACAATGTTAAAAATAATCTAAAATAATCAACCAAAGAAATAATGTGCAAATCATCTGGTTTGTTGAAATCTATTTATAAGCATGGTTGAAAATTGCTTATATTTTATTTAATGGAATTAAAATCTTTTCATTTTAACAGCTTTATTTACCTTTGGAATTGAGTAAACTGGAGTTTGAGCTTTCTATGCTCTTACTAGTTGCTGATGCCACATTCCTGACAATCAAACATTTGTTTTATGCTTGCAGTGTGGATGAAAAAAGAAAAAAAATTTTTTTCATATAATGGTTAAACCTTGTAGTTTTTTTTTGCAGCAACATTTAGAACAACGGCTTTAGCTCCATGGCATCATCATCATTCCTCGATTTGATCAGACATTACTAAAAGTTTCTAACAATTCTGTGGTCAGGAGGAAAAATGGTTTAACCCTTTGAAGCATAGTGGTTCCACACAGAAACCACTTACTTAAATTTTTATTTCTATACGCAGACTGGTTTTACAGCGAAACCACACTTCCTACATGGGTATTAGTGTGTCATCTATTGATCTCCATCGCAAATGATGGAGTATTCGTACTCCATCATTTTTCTACACATAAAGACGGCCCATACCAAATGTCATTAAAATCAGAAATAAAATCGAAATTCGTGCTTCAAAGGGTTAAATCAAAAAGTATAATTTTTTCTGGACAACGAAATCTAACATTATTAGAGTATTCCACTGAATTAGATTTTATTTTTTTAAATAATGACTCTTGCATATTCTATTCAGCTAGAGGATAAATTAATGTGACTTTGGCTGTTTACTTAGTTTTCAGCAACTTTTTTTTTGTAAAATAAAAAAATCTAAAAATTTGACGACTTAAGCCACTTTTCCTCCCAACAGAGTTAAAAATATATTTTTAATATAAAAAAAAATGCACATTACACAGAAGTTCTTATACAATTTACAATACTCACCTTCTGCAGGATTCCTCTTTGAATCTTTATCAGCTGTATACCCTATACGTGGTATTTTCCTATATGATATATTTTTACTAGTTGTAGCACCTTTAAAACGTTCAACTTGTAACGAATCCGAATGTAATGGCTTACACAGAGTTCTTTTTTCATTAGAATAACTAGGAATATCAAAATTTGTTGCTGAGTTATTGCTACTAGTCGTTTGCCAAGAGTTTTCTCCGACTTTATATTTTCCATATTTAAAATATGTCCTAGACAGATTGATATTTCTATTACTAATATACTTTCTTGTATTATCTGCCTCGTTGAACCTATTATTTACAGATGTAGTAACCCTTTGAGTTTTTGTGCATGCACTATTAAAACAGTTGCAATAATCAGTTTCCCTGTGGCAATCACAATTCTGAAACTTTTTATTGATCACAGTAGTGTTCTGCATTCTATCACAAGTAGAGGTAGAATTCCAAGATGCATTTTCGGCCGTCCTCTTTAATTTCACTTTCTTGGTGACACCTTTAACATATTTTTTAATGATTAGTTTACAAGTATTATGCGTTCTCAAATTTACTGGATGTGTCAAACTTTTCCTTTCTAAACATCTTAGCTTATCTGATTTTAATACATTTGGATCTGAAGCCTTAGAAGACACTTCCAGTGCATTATTTATATGCACTGACTGCAATAAGGAATCATGCATTTCAAGACTTTCAACATCTGAGTCTTTGAAGGGTTTACATTTGAACTCTTCTGATGGCATATCTAATTCTGTCTTATACACTGCTTCAGATAATGTATTATTTCTTGAAAAATTTGCTTTACTAGATTCATGCCCACCAAAAATTTCACTAGAATACTCGGGATAAGAATTTCCTACTTCTGTTAATTCTACTGATGTTATGGACTGTTGAGAACTTGCTTTACGGTTCTGGTTTGGTAATAATAAGCATGGTTCCAAAACAGGTGGCATATCACAAAAATTGTCATTAACTTTTACTGGGCTATTTTCAGTGCTTAATACTGGTAAATCAGACGATTCACTGTGAGAAAAGGAATCTTCGGCTTTCAAACAAAGATAATTATTATCCAATATACTTTCATCTTTAGAAACTAATTCTACTACATCATTTTGCTCAAAATTTTCAGAAACATCACATTGACTTTTATGTGGGGAATGGCTTTTTGCCAAAGAAGTTAGAGCTTCAGACTTTGAAGTATAACAAAACTGTATAGAAATATTTTCTGGCAATGAACTTTCTGGTAATACTATTTCCTGTGAAGCTGATTTTAAATAGTTCACATCACTAAAATTATCAGTGGTATTCAGATTTCTTTCTAGCAATTTTTCTGCTCTGTTATTCTGCAAGGGCATCTCCGACATAACAGGAACTATTTCTGGTATACGACTTGATTGTGAAAATGAACAGGATGCATCTGAATTAACATTTGCTACAATCGATATTATTGGATCTTTTATGTGAGATGTCTGTGATTGTGTATCTGAGCTATCCATATTTAGCTTAAATTTTGTGGAAATTTCATTGGTTTCATTAATGCTATTTACAAACTCACTGTTCACCACTTTTTCTTTTTTAATGTTTACATTATCTAAGCACACGTCAAATGTTTTCTCTTTACATTCAACATTGCCTTTAGCACTATCAGAACGCAAAATGATGTTTTTTCTATTAACTATTGATGACTGATGTGGTGTCAAATTAGCTGCCTCAGGCACAGGATTTGTTGATGATCTAGTTTGCCTTCTGAGATGTGTTTTTGACACAGGTTTTTCTTTTTCTCTTAAAATGTTTCTTTGAGTAACCCTTGAAGTCTGAGCTAGGTTCTTACTAATATATCTACTTTGACTGGATCTAGTACAAAATCTATTACCATCTCTCCTTTTACCAAGTGTAATATTAGCACCAGAGTTTAAAGGTGTAAAACATTTCTTTGAATTCTGTGTGTTTTTTAAATTTTTTAGAAAATTTTCTCTTGAGCAGTTTTTTTTTAAAGATATCCTGTTCTTTGATATGTCACTAGATTTTAAGGTTAATAACTTATTACCTGCTGATGGTGAACAGTGGGCTTTTAGCAAACCAGAATTTCTATCTTTTTCTTTATTAAATGAAATTTGTGATGCAGTTCGCCGATATTCATTTTGTTTAAGAATATTTTCTGGAGAAAAATGTTTTGCCCATTTGATTTCATGTAATGAGTCATATAAACGATCAATTTCAGATTTTCTTGGTCGTTTGCTAGAATTAGGGTTTGAAACTAAACTTGACCTGTGTAATTCTGGAGACACGTTTCTATGCTGTGAGGAACCTTGCGTTGAAAACACTGAAGGTCTCGTAGCATGTTGTATTTCAGTGTAACGCCTAAATATAAATGTTGTATGGTTATCATGCTTACAATCACCATGACTACAAGCTATTTTTCGACGAATATTTCTTCTTAGATCGTGATAAGAATGTGTGGTATATTGTGGAGGTTGCTCTGCTGGTTTACAAATGTAAGCTTCTTCAGTAACAACTGTATGTAATTTTGATTTGCTACTTCTAACATTTTGGTTTGATTTAGATGCAACAGACGACTGACTTGCTTCTATTCTGGTTACCAATCTTAAATTCTGTCCCCCAATCTGCATATTGTTCTTATCAAATTGTGATGGTACCTGAAAATCAGCAACAATATCAGTTACAGTGGAAGTACTGTGAGTTTCTTTGTTACTCGAATCAGAGGCAACACTTATCATGGATGATCCAGAAGAATGTCTCTGCCTTTTATTATCACATGATCCCTTACTCCGGCTACTTTCATAAGAAAGTTTGCTAAATGCATCAGGCATACTACCTTTCATTTGTGTGTGCCTGCTACTGCAGTATACTGCTGAATCACTAGAACATGATGAGAAAGAATCCCTTCTTTGCCACAGATGCTGAGAAGATTCTGTTTTTTCATTGCAGTTATGGTCAACGTCTGATGGCAATAATTTATCGTGTTTTCGATGCTCAGAGTTATCACCAACACTTTGAATATGTTGCATGATATGCTTTTTTCCTTCAAAATAAGGATATACACATTTCACTTTAATTTTATTGGCAACTGTGGCACTTATGCTGTATTCCCTTTCTGTGCTATACAAAGATTCGTTAGCATTTTTGTTTCTCAAAGAATGGCGTAACAGAGAAGCTGGTGTCTTTAAACAATCAACCATAATATTTAAAATGGTTTTATGTGTATAAAGTTCACAACATTCTTTTCCAGAAATTGTAAGGAACCCTTCCAGATATGTTTGCCATATACAATTTGAGCAAGAGCACTCACTGTAACACTTAATTGGGCAGTTATAAACTTCACAAGTTTGGTAGTTAACATAAATGTGTATAACAATGCATACAAAAACATTTCTTGTTGTCAGTGACTCTATTTGGCATTTCTCTTCCACAATCCAACACTCTGCTTCTAAAAACCTGACTAATAAATTTTGATGGTTTCTATTTTCATAGCAAACTACCATTAAATTCAATTTCTTGGACTTCAATATCATGGTTTCTTTACCTGTCCATTTTTATGGCAGTTGTGTTAACCAACACATCATTTGTCTGAAAGAAAAAGAATAAAAACAGGTTAGTATACTCATATCACAAAACAAACATAAAAATTACTACAAATACAGCATGGTTTAAAATTTTAAAAAATCTAAACAACATTATCAGTTATCTCTGCTTCAAATGAAGGTTGGAAACAAAGAATTTGCTACTTTTATGCACCAAAGTATAAACTGACTGCTTCAAAATTATTTCTAACATTGCAGTTGGTAAAGTTAGTAGCAAAACTGATAGTGCAATCATTAATACTATAAGAGAATGGTAACAAACTGTGTGGCCAAAATTTCAAGACGGCAACACTGAAAAACATATATTTAATCCCTCCAAGGGGCGATGAAGGCAACTTTTTGTTTTAAGAGATTAATGAAAAATTATCTTTGTGTTGAATAGATACTAACAAAATAAGATGATTCATAGTTTTCAAATCCTCCAAAAGGCTTTAATTTATGTTGTTAGAGGGTGCTAAATGTTGAAAATGTAAAACTATAAGTAATATTCTGAACAATATATTTATATATTGCAATACGTTGTGCAATATGTTGATCAAGAACAGATACCTAGATAACTAACAAAAGTATAATTTATATTCATGTTTTTAATTAAATTACTGTTGGTTAAAAGTTCATCAGATGCTCTTTATTTTTAAAAAGTTAGTACTTAATTTTAAAATTTTCAATAATATTTTAATGCAGTATAAATATATAAATTATTTTATTTTATGTTCACTGATTTGCCATTTAACCTTATGGGATGAGAAACACAACTTTTTCCTTTAAGGGATATATGAGAAATACTTTTTGCATTGTATAGGGCTAATAATATATTACTATTTACATTTTACAATCACCCATTAATACGAATTACTACTGTTAAAGGATGCAAAATTTCGATAATGAAAAACTTCATTTTCTTTGAAAACAAGCATCCCATATTCACCAAGAGGTGATATGCTATTCTTCCAGTTTTATTATGTGCAACTGCCAATCAATGTTGTCAGCCCTTAAAGCAGGCATGGCCAACTGTTTTTGCCCCCGGGCCGGATTGGAAAAAAAAATATTTTCACGGGCCGGACGAAATATTAAAATTGAAAAATGTTAAGCAAAACACTTATTTCTTTAAGTAAACAAAATTTTATTATGAAATTTGTTTATGAATAATTGTAAGTAAATCAATACAACAAATTAACATAATAACTAATGCGACGTGTTGAGGCGGTTTGCATCGCTTATTATTTTTTTAATATCTGGTTCTATACTTGTAGTAGCTATTCTTAACACAGCCTCCAAATGTAAATCATTCAATCATCAAACAGATCATATCGAGTACAGATGAGTATAAAAGTTTTAATTCTTTATAACGGAATCTTTTTTAAAAAATATAGAAGTATCGAGAATTCATTCGATTAATTACTAGAAATTAAATGCTAATATTGAAAAATTGTTCGCGGGCCACATAAATTCATTACGCGGGCCGGATCCGGCCCGCGGGCCGTATGTTGGCCATGCCTGCCTTAAAGCCTAACTAATAATAATACTAGCAACTGGCACATCAGTCAGAAAAAGTGCAACACATCACATATAGGGATGATTTTCACTTATTCTGATGAAGTTTAAACTTAACTGTAATACATGATGAACTTGATGAAAATCAAATTAATACAAATGAAATTCAATTGTGACTTTCACTGTTTTCCTTTTTTTCACCACTGTTTTACAATGTCAAAAATATTTACATTAGCCCTATTAAAAACAATAAGTTTATATGGTGCATTCTTATAGGAGTTTGCTGCTCCTTTTTAAACAGTAAATATAGACAAAAGGAAATATACTTCCTTGATATTTGAAACAGAGCACAGTTGAAATACTGCCAGAATGAAATGTCACAGGTAAAAAACATTGTGATCCCATATTTTACAACATATTTCATTATATATTTAGATTATTTTGTGAGATATATTGTAGTATGCTTCTCAGTGAAATTTTCTTTTTCCACTGAGAAGAGCAGACAGGAAAGTTGTGGTTCAGTTAATCTGAATAATAGCACCCTTGAGCAAGTGTCTCAGTTTCATTATCTTGGGAGCTATGTACGATACTGGTGATGTGTGACATGAGATAAACAGAAGAACAGGGATTTTGGGTGGGACTTTTAAGAATATATGGAGAGTGTGGAGAAATAGACTTATACACCTAAAGACTAAAATTAGCTGTATAATAGTTTGGTTCTTTCTAGCGGTTAGTTATGGTAGTGAAACTTAGACCCCTTGTAAACAAGATAGCAGGAAACTTGACATCTTTGATTCTAGATGCTTACATAGTATCTTGGGCATGTGTGATTCAACTTTCTAAGTAATGATCAGGTTAGGCAAAGGAGTTGGCAACCTCCTTTGAGCAGTATATTATGCAAAGACTGTTGGTTTGGCCATGTTTGCTGCATGCATAATTATAGATTAGCGAACAGGGTTATGAACAGTATGCCAAAAGGCCTCAGAAAGAGGGGGAGACCTAGGATGCAGTGGGCAGACAATGTCAGGCAGGACCTTGTTAAAATTGGTGTGCAATGGCCAGATGCAGCAGATGTAGCTCAGGACAGATACGCTTGGAGAACTAAATTGCGCAATCTGGTTGGACCTCTGTAGCCCATGGCTGCTTGAGGATGATGATAATGATTTATGAAATATGTTTCTCAACACTATGGATAGCAGACTCTGGTGAGTTGTCAACATGTAGTACAGCCAGGTGGTTTATATGAAAATCAAAAGTACAAAGATGGAGTAGCCTGACAAAACTTTAAAAGGATGTCTAGATTTCTTCTTACTTCTGATTTATACAACTATTACAATAGGAATGCATCCACAATACTTCATGAAGATGTCACTCAAGTAACAGTACCAGCATACACCAGGCAACAAGTCAAATTTAAAATTTATAAAGCTAAAATTTTTATAAAAATCTTAAAAGTTAAAACCCACTGGTTCACCTAATAAAAGAGCCTTCAGTGTGCTGCAAAATGTGCTGCCCACAACACCAAACTAAGGTTTTAAGATAGTTTTATTTTACCAATTTTAAATTTGATTTCTTGCCTTGAATGTCGGTATCTGTAGTGCAGTATGATGGTAGAAGACTATTGCCATCCTACTTAATGAAGATGTTATTCAGGAGACTAACATCTTCATGAAGTATTATCTGGATTATTGCTATTGAATAGCTGTATAAACCACACAGAAATACTCACCTGGACAATCTTATAAGCATAGTGCCACACTATATACTTCATTTAGTTTTATGGCATGTAGACACCTCACGAGAGTCTGCTATTGTGTTGCGCTTCTACCCTTGATGATTTGTATAGTTATTTAGAGATAGCCAAAGTAATTTCAAAATCATGAAAATGAGATAAAGACCAGAAATACTTCTTCATTAGAAACAATAAAAGTAGAACCACATTATTCAGAATATCTCTGAAATACTGTGCTCATTGAGTTGACAAAAACTTCACCTTCACTAATCTTCAAATGAACTGGAGCACCTTGTCATTCTCATACTTTGATCCCTTTATGCTAGTCTTTTTTCCCCCACATGAAAGCTTCACCATCTGATACAACTCTCTGTTGTTGGGTTGTCTAACAACTTTCTCTGCTTTGACAGCAAACCAGATTCTTATCAATATTCAATTATTCAGTTACGTGTTTATTAAGCTCTCTATTAAGACCAATAGGGTGCTAATTTAACTTAGTTCTTCACTCCTTTATTTTGGAAATAAACTGCATAACTTTATCACTGAAATGATTCAGCCCTTGTGTTTTAATTAGAAGAGCCTGTCTAAAATGCTTCCATTTATCCACAACAATAAACAAACCATAATTGTCAGAATTAAATCAAGAGAATCCAAGTCAAATCAGAATCAAAGTGATATTCAGTTTCCTACCACTTTTCAACAATAATGACAATCGATTTTCCCAATAGTGATTCTTATTCTCTTTTACATTGTCCAAAGTTGCAAGCAATGGTGGAGTGTAAACTTCATATTTGAGAAAGGTTCACAGAAAGAAATTGAGGATGGTGAGCTGCTGAATGCAGCAGCCACAAAGGTCCTTACACTTCGTCAGATGCCAGAATTATACACAAAAATTATTTTTGGGCTCTTCCTTGTGTTGAACCATCTCACAAATATTTTGCTTCCCCATGTACAAATATTATGCCTGTTCACTTTTCCATTAAAATGAAATGTTGCCTCATCACTGAAAAATATTTGTGACAAGTACATTTTATTTGCCCGAGATCGTTCCTCATGTTACTGCAAAATTCATATATAGAACATTTTCATTTGCCATTACTATTATATCAGATGAATTTATTAAGGTTGGTGGGCAATGCTTTCTTAGATTCTCCCATAAAGTTGTCTATGGTATATTCAGTTTATATCTTTGATACATTATTTCCTTTGGAGTGCTGAATATGATCAGCTGTTTCTGCATTAATACAATCTGCTCAAGACAATTTTTCCTCTAAAAATTTTAATCGACTTCAAAGTGGTAATTTATTAGTAGATTCTATATAAATCGAGTTTCATTATTTATCATCAGTATACTTGCAAAACATACTTTCCATCTGTATGGCAAATAGAAAGCCGCCTGTGGCTAGATTGCCTGAATAGCGCTTATATGTGACATAATAGAATGTTCATAGCATTAATTAGAGGAGATCTTGATTGGTGGCTGGTAGCTCAGTGGTCCAAAGCACCAGACATGTTAGCAGGAGGTTGTGGGTTTGTATCCCACCCGGCTCATGACAAGTTTTCCTCTAAAAATTTTAATCACCTTCAAAGTGGTAATTTATTAGTAGATACTAAATAAGTCAAGTTTCTTCCATTATTTTTCAAAAATATTGTTCAATTGATTGTAAATTGTGTTGTGAAGCTAAGCACACAAAATGCTCTGTCAAATTTTCATCGTTTTATGACCATCAATGGTGTTACTCTCTATTCATAAGAATCGGAGTTACTTCTGTATATTTGTGGGGGAAAAACATTTGAATTGTTCTTTTTAATAGTGTTAAGTTTCATTTCTGTAGGCCTAGTTCTTTGAATAAATTTCTGAAATCCTCAAATCATTTGTAATTACTCTGTACACACACACATATATATATACAAGGGTGGGGGAACTTGGAAAAATCTTAAAAGCCAGCACTGCTACACAAGCCAGAACAAAGGCATGCAACAATGTGGAATTCTTTTGTATGCATTAAAAATATGAGATTAGTTTAATGGGGGGGCAGTAGTGTAACAATAAAAAAATAATTACCTAAAGCTGTTATTTCCTTGAAAATATTTTACTGTTATTATTTTTCTAAGCTTTCAAGAAACACACAATTTGTGAAAATTCACTCACCACTGCAAATCAAATATCCCAGCCCTGTATGGGCTTCATATTTCATGCATACTACTACATTTCTGTAGCCATTTTGCACAGCAAGCAGCATAAAACTGCAAGTGCTCAGTGAACATACTGTATTGCTAAACCAATGGCAGTATCAGGCCAACAGGCTTTCAAGTTGCCACGTCTGGTCAATCTGATATCTATTTCAATACATATCAAATGAGCTTAACTTCTATAGAGATCATTCATAGTTGCCTACTGTATGATCATAACCCGAGTTCACAAACAGATACAAACATTACCTTAATTGTGATCAATTGGTTTATGCTTAAATTCTACATTTCATTATAGCTTTGTTGTCAAGTTGTTAGTCATTGTGTTGACACTACAATTGTCATTGTTTTGTACACTAAAAAAAACACTGTTTATTTGTGCAGAATTCCGTAGAATTTTTAAGCCAAATCTCTTGGTTATTTGAGCTAGAACGAGAACACATTTTCTCTTAAAAAGTGGTCAAAACTGGAAAATTTGCTTTATGTTAAAAGCACCGATACATTTACATACATACAATCAAACTTGGTTATAATGAGCACCAAGGGACTGACAAAATTTCCTTGTTATAACCATTACACACATCAGTGATGAGTTAAATCTACCCCCTTTTTTATAATTCTCAATATCTTGATAAAAAGACAGATTCAAAAAACAAAAGAAATATTAGAGAGAAAAAATAATATAAATACATACCTATATATTATTTGTACTTGTATAAACTATAATACACTTAATATTAAACACAATTTGTCTGTAATTTTTGTAGTGAATTAAAATTTGTAGTGAAGCTTGAAGCAATGCTTCCTCGACGATTGTAAGCTCGCACTTTCTAAATTTTTTTTGTTCCAGTTATGTTGTTTTCCAGTGCCTATAGTAAACATCTTTATTCTTCCACAATATCAATATTGTTGAAGAGGACAAAGAAAACTTTTTACACACTTAAACATTTTTTGCACCACGTTCTAACTCATGACTAATTTTGACTTTTTCGCAAATCGAGACATTTTCTTTTGTTAGTAGACATGTTTCCAATGGAAGGGCTTGTTTCTAACTGGTTTTACAGTCATGGCAGGGTTGGGTTGTTTTACCTCTGAGCAGCACTTTTTTGCACACCATGGGCTAAATGGCCAGGTCACATGGACCCCGAAGGCTCAGAGAAGGTTGGGAGAGGGGACCCACTGGAACAGCTGTTGGGAGACAGATGGTATCCTCCCGTCAAGGCCATCCAGCGTGTTCTTTAACGTTGGGTTGTTTTACCTCTGAGCGGCACTTTTTTGCACACCATGGGCTAAATGGCCAGGTCACATGGACCCCGAAGGCTCAGAGAAGGTTGGGAGAGGGGACCCACTGGAACAGCTGTTGGGAGACAGATGGTAGCCTCCTGTCAAGGCCATCCAGCATGTTCTTTAACGTGCATAGGGTATGGCTCTCCCACACAAGGGGGCACGGCTTAACGTCCCATACGACGGACGGCGGCCTTTCCAAGCCCACTGGTGTCCCTACTGACCGTGGGCAGGGCGGGGAATTTTGCGGAGATAAATCTCAACGCTGACCCAGCTGGGACTCGAACCTGGGAACTACAGACTACAAGCCTGGCGCGCTATCGACTGAGCCACCCCCGCCCCACAGTCATGGCAGTGTTTGGGTAAAGTGAGAAAGAAGGGTCAGAGGCTAAACACTGGAAAGTGGGGACGGTCCCAAAGGACAAGATTAGGTCATAAACCAACCTGCAATCTGATGTGAGTGTCATAAAAGCTAAGTCACCCATTTCATTTTTATCTATTCCAAAAATTGGGTACAATTTCTAAGAATGTTTGCACGTTTTCATAGCTACCAAAATTTGTATGGTATATCCATGTAGTATGTTCTATATAAAAGTGAGCAATTGTGCAAGAATATGTGTAAATTAAAAGCATTATGTGTTTTGGCTCATTACAGCTGTGATCTCATTTTAGTGCTCATCACAACCAAGTTTGACTGTATATATACATATATCATAAAGCAGTTCAGATTTTGGAAATTCTCCTGAATTATTACCTGGGGTTGATTAAAATATTTGTGTTTACTGCTTTTTGGTCTCTTAACATTCAGCTGTTAAATCCATCAACTAAACTCATTTTTTCGCAAACCTATTTATCAAGTATACGTTTTTCAAAACTACAAAATTAAAATTTTAAGTGAATATTACTTATGGTTAAATACTATTTGAAGCATTTTAAGCAGTCTCTTTTTAGCAATTCCAAGTAATGATTTTGTAGAATTACACAGATTTTAGTTTTCAGCATTAAAAGCAATTGATTAATGTTTGTTAATCAGAAGAAGAAGAAAAAAAACTTACATCTAAATTATATAGCAAGGTATCAAAATAATTTACCTCACTTTTTCTTTTCTCTCCTATTTGACCAGGAGGAGTTTGGGAAATATTGCTATAAATTTACATTGCAAATTCCTGGTGATGAAACTCAGTCTTGTCTGTTGAAAAGAAAAAATATACATAAGTATTATGATTTCAGATATAATCTGCAAACATTAGAGGAAACTTAGTAACACACTTTCACTTGGAGTAGTAAAACTAAATTTAAAAAATATACAATTAACATTATGAGTTGTAAAAATCTCCAATATCTTTAAATGTGTAACTATAATTTTTAAGACCCTTACACTTTAAGTTTGCAAACATGTACAACTGTACTTTCTTCTTGACTAGCAAAAGCTTTCTAGAATACAAAATGCATAAAGATCACCTCTAAGAGCTTAACACTAAGTAGCACAATTTATTTTATACACAATGGATTAGATTGTTTAACCTCTGAGCGGCACTTTTTTGAACACTATGGGCTAAATGGCCAGGCCATAAGGACCCCGATAGCTCAGAGAAGGTTGGGGGGAGGGGACCCACTGGAACAGCTGTTGGGAGACAGATGGTAGCCTCCCATCAAGGCCATCCAGCGTGTTCTTTAAAGTGCACAGGATATGGCTCTCCAGCACACGGGGCCATGACCTAACGTCCCATCCGACGGACGGCGGCCTTTCCAAGCCCATCGGTGTCCCCTACTGACCGTGGGCAGGGCAGGGAAATTTTGCGGAGATAAATCTCAACGCTGACCCAGCTGGAACTCGAACCTGGGAACTACAGATTACGAGCCTGGCGCGCTACCGACTGAGCCACCCCCGCCCCTTATACACAATGACCAACAAATGGGCAGGTTATAATATCCCAATGTTGTCAGGACAAGAGCAGCAAAACAAAATTGCTCTTTTGTCTACTGAAAGGTTTTTCTAGAAAGTGAAATTAGCATTGGCTGTTCAATTATGTGGGTTTATTTTTTCTTATGAAAAATTTCATGATGGTTTTTACAACACAAATTTTCATCACCCAAAAGTAACATTGGCTCAAGTGTCACTGGGCAATTTTGGAAATTTTACAAAAACGTGTTTGGTAACAAGATTATGAATAATTTTTTGATTGCACACTTTGCTGATTCACTCTCTGTGGCCTCATATTTTTGGAAGACTTTTTTTCTGTAATGCAAAATTGATGGTTTCATATGAATGAGAATTCATACTTTTTTTTAAATTTAATATAACTTTATTAACGCAAAGGATTTGCATTCCACATTATCATTGCTCAAAAATTAACAGCAACATAAATGGAGACCTTTACTTACCAGTGCGAGAAAGCAGAAAAATGAATTTTTATTATTTTATAATAATTAAAACGTATAATTTTGTATTTTTGTTTCATGCAAAAAAGCTAATTAAAAATATCAGGTCACAGAGGGACTGAATCAGGGTAGAATTAAAATATCGCTCATAATCTGTTACACTTTTGGAAAATTGCCGAAATCAGTCAGAAGATTGTCTGTGGAACTTGAGCCATAACATTATAAAGTTTAGTAATTTCAATTATCTGCTGTAAATACAAACAAAATATTAAATACAATAAATATATATGGGTTTATTAGTCTGCTGGCACTTTTTGCCTTATTGATTATATACATATTAGCATTTTCTTTCATTTATGCAAAAAAACTGAAAATTTTATGCTCAGAATATGCTGGGGGCAGAATTATATATAGGATCGTAAGGGTGAAATGTGAAAGCTCAAAAGGCAGTATACCAAATACCAGCAATTCATTAGCAATAGAACTCGTGAATAACATTTTAACTCCATTAAAAAAAAGCAAAAATTTTATTCGTAACATTTACTTGATGTAAAAGGTAGAAAAATTCCACTGATAAGTATTGGAATAAATTATGATTTTGTAACTTTGAAATATTTATTTACTATTTATTTTTAAGCAATATCACTCTGAATATTAAACAAAAACTATGAATCAAAGAAAAAGTGGTGACCAATATTTTACATTGATCAACAAAGAAATCAATCCTAAAGAAAGATTCAAATTATTAATACTGAAGACAGTCCCGTCTTCAAAATCTGGTGCAATGTCCTATTTACATGTAAAAACGATACTGTGATACTCTTTTTTCCGTACATGAAATTTCTCTAAGCAAAAAAAGGATGAACATGAAAGTTTACACCAATCAGTCTATGATTTAGTAAACTTAACTAAGAATCTGTACTACGTAAATATGTGAGAAAATTGCGAAAAAAAATGTCACTTACATCTCTCAATACTAAAAAATTACACAATTTAAAAATTACATTTATAAACATAAAGTATATAGAGCAAGCCTCGAAACGTGAATGTCAATAACAAGAGTACTACACGATACGAAATTTAGTTAAGCCTCACTAATTGTGCTTCTTTGTGAAAATAACACATACACAAAGCAAAAAGACATTACCTATAACATTACCTTTACCAATCATTATATAAATCAAAACATATTATTAATTCAACATCAGAAAGTTTACATTCGTCTTAGCAATAGCGCCTTCTACTTAACTGGATCATCTTCCTTACACAAATGCTTACAATAAAGCTTAGTTTCGTATTCGAGAAAAAAACATAATTCAAGAAAAGCATTCACACGCTGAATTTTGCAAACATTATAGTAAAAATATTAATCAAATTCCTCACTATTTCTAAAATAGATATTAAATAATTATATTCTTACCAACAGTGCAAATGTAATATTCAATTGCCATATGTATTATTCAAAGAAGTTGACTTATTTAGTTACGTACTTGAAGCTCAACTTAATATTTACGATTTCTGATCTTCAAATGAATGGATAGTAAAATGACGTTTCGAAGAATTATTACGAAAAATTAGAACAAGAAATGGAACCAAAGGTCAACGAAATATTTTTGCAGAATTATTTAAATACAATACGTATGTTACACTGAAACTTGAACATTATTTTTGCTCCATTATTGCTAAATAATTTGTAAGCCAAACCGATAATTTAGCCATAAATTTCACCTACCAGGATAAGCAAAAGCAAGTGAAAATTTAACATTTTTAACCTACACTGTAATATTACATTTCGAAACCAATAAAAGTTTTTCTTTTCATCTATCTACACAGAAAGCGGATGAAGGATTATTACATACCAAATACAAACTTGTGTCCAAATTCAACAATTGTTAAGATATACTTTACAGAGGAGTTCGGGCTCAAATTTTCGAACATGAGATTATCGAGTTTTGGGTTCGACTGAGCCGAATTAGGGGGAAAAATTATCTGGCAAGTAATAAGACACATATACAGAAATGCATGTCGCTAAATCATTTTTTAATTCTTTGTAAAAAATAAATAAAATAAAAATAAATTTCCCCCTCAAGCTACTTGCCACAAAGGTCTGGTAGGAGCTTGTCAGTTTATACGGCGCAGTAGGTCTGTGAGGAAGGCTAGACCTCAACAGAAAAACAATACAAGGATCTTTGTTACCGGGGCTCGAACCCAGGTTCCTCTGATCAGCAATCTCATCAACAGGTCAAGCACTGGACCCTGCTCACCATTGAAATTACCCTAACTATAAAGAATAGACGGATTGACCTGACAATTTGCAAGCAGTGTCGATAATTTATTAACAATCATATGAGATTATAGAGTTCTGGGCTCCACTGAGCCGAATTAGGAAAAAAAAATTATCTGGCAAACAATAAAACCCATATACAGAAATGCATGTCGCTAAATCATTTTTTAATTCTTTGTAAAAAAATAAATAAAATAAAAATAAATTTTCCCCTCAAGCAACTTGCCACAGAGGTCTGGTAGGAGCCTGTCAGTTTTTATGGCGTAGTAGATCTGTAAGGAAGGTGAGACATCAACAGAAAAACAATACAAGAACATGTTACCGGAGCTCGAAACCAGGTCCTTCTGATCAGTAATCTCATCAACAGGTCAAGCACTAGACCCTGCTTACCATTGAAACTACCCTAACTATAAAGAATAGACGGATTGACCATTGAGGTAGGGATTGATCTGACAACTTGCAAGCTGTGTTTGACAGCACGATGATCTAGGAAACTGAAGGGGGCTATCAAGTCGAAAAGGAACGTCAAAAGGCAAGCAAAGAGTTAAGCAAATGGCTTAAATTGCTACAGTTATATCAGCTAGATCCAGGAGCAATGGCAGTCTGTCTATTCACAGCTGAATCAAGATTTACCCTTTACAGCGATTCCCGGCCGTTATTTGATATGGAGCTAACCAGGAACAGGCTATCATGCCATAAATATCCGTGAACGGGACACCTATGGTGGTGGCAGTGTCACAGTTCTGAGGGAGGGGGGGGGATATCTTTGGTGGTTGCACAGATCTGTATGTATTTCCAGCTGGTATTTTACTGGTCACAGGTATAGTGATGAAATCTTGGACTCCTTCATAGGACACCTCTTCCTTCTACAGGATGAAAATTCCAGCCTGCACTGTTATCACCTTGTTGCTGGTAAATTGTTAACTATGGAATAACACTATTTACTCTATGGAGTGGCCACTCTGGTGTCCTAACCAAAATCCAATAAGATATGTGTGGGATGCTATTGGCAGACAGTTTGCTCCCTGAATCCCACTCCCACCAGCCTTCCAGAGTTTTAACATTCTCTGGAGGAATGAGAATTATTACCCCCCCAGCTCTATTAACAGGATATCTCTGTGAAGCCTAACAGTAAAACTGTGAAGGTCCGTATTGAAGTATTTGGGTTATCTCAGTTGATATCTACCTTTTTACCATTTGTCTGTATTCGTGTAAATTTTTTGGAAAAGGGGCATTCTTACGTAGTGTTACTGTACCTTGAATACAGGGTGTCCCTGAATTCAAGGCCCAAACGTGAGGGATGGTAGTACACACCGAACCCACCAATATTCGTCATAGAATATACGGCCGCAAACTCAACCCGGTGCCAGTAGGGGGTGCAGACGAGGCGGCACGACTGAAAAGCGCTGGATCTGGTAGCCCGACTGTCCGTCGCAGCCGCCGATGTGCGCGATAAGCCGAGTTTACGAGCAGGTACACACACACTCAGTTGTATACTGTAAAGTCTCAGCCCTTTTTCGAAAATCCATTAGCTTCTAATTTCTGAAATTTTTTTAGATCACATAACAATAATAATCATGGACTGCTACGTGTGATTCGGTGGCAGAAATTGTCCGTTTCTCTGTGGCTCCGTGGGTATTTGAGTCCTGTTGGGTATGTGTTTGGGTAACAGATTGAGTTCCTAATTGTCAAGGATCTGGAAAGATCCATCTAAAAGTGTCCGGAATTTCTTGAGGTGCAGCCGTCGCCTACTTAGTCAATGGAGCAGTAGCTTAAAGATGGAAAGCTGATCAATAGGTCGGAAGAGCCATCAATAGACATATATCACACCAAAATTTTGGCATGGGTTTTATTATCACCTTTAATATTTTCTGTGGTATTTCGATAATTTAATTCTTAAAACCCATAAATATTTGTTAAAACTAAAATTATTTAAACTTTGCTTCACAAAATAAAACTACACATTTAAAAGATTTTACTTCACTACCTATATAGGGGCAGAAGTAACTCTGTAGTTCCACTCCCAACTGGGTCAGCATTTACAAAATTCCTCACCCTTCCCCTTGGTCAGTAAGGGACACTGATAGGCTTGAAAAGGTCACTATCCATCAAATGGGACATTAATCATGCGGGTAAGCCATACTCTGCGGATGGTCTTGAAAGGAGGCTACCATGTCTCGTTACAGCTATCCAGTGTGTCTCCTTCCGCAACCCTCGGAGCCCTTGTTGCCTGGCCGTTCAGGCCACTGTGTTCAAAAAGTGCTGCTCAAATGTAAAACCCAACCACGCAATTCTCTACCCATACTAAATAGTTATAAACCTCTTATTCAAATGTTAATCATGCGTAAATTTAATTCCTTACAGAACTAGAGGCTTCGAGAGAGTGATTTCTGGCCCACAGGGAGAGGAATTTCTAGTACAAAAAAATGAAACCAATATTTTCCGACTCAAATTGGTCAGGCAGGCTGTGTGGTTCTATCGGAATGGGTACACTCCTGAGCAGGTGTCAGTTTATCTTGAGCGCTATGTAACAGATACTGGCGATATGCAGCATGAGATTAACAGACGAATATGGATTACTGCTGGAACTTATTAAACTGTAAAATAGTTTTTTTCTGTAGTTAGTTATGGTAGCAAAACTTGGACCCTTCGTTAACAGGAAACTTGGTGCTTATGCAGTATCTTGTGCATTAGGTGGTTCAACTTTGTAAATAATGATCAGGTTAGGCTAAGGAGTCTACGTCCTGTGAGCAGCAAATTGAGTCGGCTCCGTTGGTTTGGCTATGTTGCCCGTATGCCCAATTATAGATTAGTGAATAGGGTTTTGAAAGTGCCTAAAGGTCTCAGAATGAGGGGAAGACCTTGGATAAGGTGGGCGATGTCAAACAGGACCTTGTTACAATTGGTCTGCAGTGGCAAGATGTGTTTGTAGAACTAATTGCACTATTTAGTTGGACCTGTAAAGGCCATGGCTACTTGAAGATAATGAATTTTTAACAATCCTCTTAATTCGCTGCTTATAATCCCCTTATTATTCGTGCAAAACTATTTAAAAAATCCCAGGTGATTCCTATTAATAATTATGTAAAATATTCCAATCAATTTTTTTTAATTTCAGCCCCCCCCCCCCCCCCAACAATATTGCAAAGTCTGAAGATGCTGTTTAAATTACGTCGAACAAGATTTATGGTCCATTTTTCTTTAGAAGTACTCTTACCAGATTTTACTTTTTACTCGATATGTTCCCGAGGTGGTTGCTGTTTTAGCTTCCCAGACTTCAAAAAATTTTATTTTTTAAGATGAGGTGGTTTAGTATCGCAATGCAGCAACAGGATTTCTGAATGAGAAACTACTCCGATCGTGCCATATATCGTTTGCTCTGAAAGCAATGAAATGTTTCTTATGGAATTGCATCAAAGACCTTCTTTCAAAGATGCAGGGAACTCAAGTAACAGAGCTCATCAAGGTGCAGAATCCATTGCTGCCGACACCTATGCAGAACTTGGGGTGTGATCAAGTTACCAATTGAATTTCAGTTTAGGAAGATTTTTTCAATTACTCTTCCAAGCAATGCTATTTAGCCAATTCCACTTTTTTTCTCCACTAAATTATATAAGAGAACAGTGTATAATATTCAAATTATAATTTAAATAAAGTAATTCAGGCAGAAGGAATATAATTTCGCTATCAGAATCCTTTAGCCAGCATCAAAACATACTAGGTAGGCAATCGTACAAACGATAATCTTTGCTTTTAGTTTGGACGAGTGCATTTTATCAACGCTTTCTACTTGAAAAATAAACTTAAAAGTAAAGAAACCATTCTTTTGAAGTAAGTTTGGAATTCCAGCGAGTTTGGTTAAATATGCCCTTTTAATCTCGTATCTAGGATTGTTATTCTTTTAATTTGTATCCCGTAGTACGAGGGTCTTTTCTGTCTAGTGAAGAAAGTAGTCCTTTCATCCTTAAGAGCCCACCCGATCTTAGGCAGGGGCTAAAGGTGATCTCGCCCTAGGCTACAGTGAAACAAAGCTTCATGCCTAAAAAAAAACACTGAATTGTTCCTAATGTGGCGAGCACATTTTTTAATGAACATTCAAAGTATATTTTGGTAAATTACGTATGCGAAAGCTACATTTAGTATTGGAATATTTAAGAAACTTTTCTTTAGTAAGTAGAAAACACTTGCATTTAGTGAAAGGTAAAACTGAAAATTTTGTCTTCATAAGTTTTAACTTGATTGCTAGTTCTAGAACAGCAGAAAAATATACAGTGAAGGAATGGCGAAATAAAGGTATTTCATCTATTAAAAATTTCAATGTATCAAAAGAAAAACACTCCAGAAGAATACAACTATAAGTGTCCTTATTTTGTCTTACCAACTCCCAACCATGCTGTCTATAAACCACTGAAACTTGCACTTACAACAGTGAGCATAGTCATAACATTAAACAGGCACCTACAATCAATTTACCGTACAAGTTAGGCGATACATCACCAAAAATGTTTTTTGAAATCTAGGAACATGACAGGCTAGTGTAATCATTGACCAACCAGCTTAGAATGCAATCCTTCAAAGTGTAATCCTGTAGTGTTGTTAGTGTAAAGCCTGCTTCAGCCACACTCTGGGGAGTCGTGGGATAGCTTCTATTAGCACATGATTAAGAGAGATTTGGATTGTTTTACCAAGTGGCACATATTTTTTTTTACACATAATGGCCAGGTCACAACTGAGAAAGTTGGAGAAGACCTATTAGAGAGAGCTGTTAGGCGAGGAGAGAGCTGTTAGGCGACAAATGGAAGCCTGCTGTCAAGGCCATCCAGCATGTTCTTTAATATGCAGAGTATGGCTCTTTCACATGGGGACCATGGTTAATATTCCAGCTGATGGATGGGACTTTTCAAGCTCACCAATGCCTCCTTTTTGATTGAGGACAGGAATAGGGATTTAGCAGATATACTATTCACTGTCTAAGTTCACTGTTTTCAGTGTCCAAGTTCACTGGTTTATCAGAGTTTAAAAATTGTATCAGATTTTATATTTCAATGCTAAACACAGGCTGGATGGGGGGGGGGGGGGAGGAATGCACTATGGCCACCTCCTTTCAAAATGCTAATAAGAGTAATGGTGGCAAAACATAAAATGCATGAAAAATAAGTTTAATAAACACATGTAAAATGGGGGGCGCTATTATACTATACCGGAAATTCATTCTCTTGAACCTCTTACATTTTTTTTGGCTCAATGGTGTCTGGGCCTGGTTAAAGCATAGGTGATTTTTATTGGAAAATGATGTACAAATTAGAAAAACATAGAACAACTGTTTTATTCATTACATCAAATCAATATTTTTATAAAAATTTTACAAGTTATATATTGTAAATCACTGCATGTGCACATATCTAATTTTTATTACTCTTGCCTAGTAATTACATAAAATCAGATAAAGTACTTGTGCAACTTTGAGCACTTAACAAGGAGTGATTTCCTTTCATTAAACTTTTTTTTTTATCAATCATTCATGTTTGATATTAGGTGCACGAGTGAAACTTTCAATATATTTAAGGCTATAATAAACTTTAAAAGTTCATTGAAATGGAGAAAGATTCGGGGAAATCACCAATTTTATCAGCATATCAAGTATTGGTGCACTAACTAATTTTCGATTTATTAAATTCATTTTTATTTAAATTATTTTCAATTTATTAAACTTATGCTTAATAGAAATTAACATAATAGGCCTCTTTGCCAAAACAATGGAGGAAAAATGTATTATTTTGCATAGATGCGTATTAATTGAAGTCCTCAAAAAATATAATGTGCTTAACAAAAGCAACTCCAGTTCATTTTTTAATCTGCTTACGAACATATTCAGCTTGTGCAGCAGATAAACCAAGAGACTGCCATTCAGCATCAAAAGCTTGCATATTCCCATATCCTGCAACATAGCCATTTAATCTTGCAGCAACAGTAGAGCTTATAAGATCTCCTTCCTTGATATTCAAACCCTCAAGTAGTAACTTATGGTACGTTTGCAGGAGATACTTTTGATGATAACTGAGGAAGAAAAAGACAGTTAATTTACACTGTCAATGACACAAAACCTCAAATTAAGTTTTCTGCACATTCCATAGAGAAAAATCAAGAAGTTACTCTTAGCTTGCAAAAGTTCTCATTCAAGTACATATGCAGGATTTAGTTTTGGTGGTGGGGAATCTTAGAATACGACAGTTTGGTTTCCAAATTACTAAAATATTCCACTGAACAAGAAAGGTAAAAATTACATTTTATATGGAATGTTTTTTCAGAAATATATTTTTAAAAAATCTGTCATAAACTATGGGGCTAAAATAAATTTATACAAAGACAACCGTTTTGGATTTCAAAAGCAGGTAAACAAATTGGATATCTTGCATAAGACAACCAGATTTGGGTTCCCCTCCACCCCTGCCATACGTCCCTAGAGGTGTGCCTTGCATCTTTCATATACTCACAGCACACAAATATTTATATATAGGTTTCATCATATTGTTTACGATTTACATGAACGGGATTCTCTTTGGAAGAGGTGGGTGGGAAGAACCACTTTGGTGTAATTGCACAAAATCCACCTATCTGCCTCTTGGACTCAAATCCAGACTTGCTCACCAGTTGCTCTACCATTTGAGCTAAGGTGGAAACAATTCACACTTGCTTAAGAAAGGTTACAATGGTTGTGCTATGAAGCTTTAATGTGCAATTCTAAGTGTATGTCATTTTTAAGCAAGTGTGAATTGCTCTCACCTTAGCTCAAATGGTAGGATATCAATGGTAGTCCTGTCTGCTGATTCCTCAAGCAATTCATTAAATATTATGGTGAGTCAAGTTGCTTATGGCCTGTTACAAGAAAATTTCACTATATACAACCGATATATTTTTGTGAATAAAAATTTTACTTTTGAAGTTAGAGAAAATTGAATTTAGCTTCCCCATTGGTTTTAATTGAAAAGTTAGATGAAAGACAATATTTTTCTAAAGTAAAACCCAAATTCAATCAATAGAAAAATAATTCCACATCCTGGAGATTTCTACTCTTTATAAGAGCCACTATATTCTACACTTTTTCAATCCTGTCCATGTCAGCAGTATTAATCCTTCCAAGATCAAGGACTTCTATAGACATTTCTTGTACAAAGTTGCTGTTTGAAAATTTTGGACATGCCTTTTTCCCCCCTACATGGAATAGTAGACTATGTAACCGTATGGTGCAGGTTTACCACAAACTTCATAATTTGACCATTTTTCATTGAGATCATGCCTCAAGGACCAATCACATCTATGGGTGAATGGACCACATTACACAGATCTTCTCTGCTGTAAGAAATTGCTTAGACTCCATAACCTTCATGTAGGATGGGGCACCACCCCATATTGCACATAGGGCAACACAATTATTGCACATCACATTTGGTGAGGATAGAATAATTTCTCAGACATTTTCCGATGCTTGGCACCATGTTCCCACGACCTCAACCCATATGATTTTTGGTTATGGGGTTATTTGAAAGGCAGAGTTTACTGAGGCAATGTTGAATTGCTTGCTGAACTGAAGGCAAGAATAACACATGTTGCAGCCATCCCAGAGATGTTTCAAGCAACTGTGGACCATGCCCATATTGTTTCCAGCCCATTTTGCATACAAATGTTTCATATACTGAGAATTTTAATTTGTAAAATTAAGGTTATGTTTGTTCAACTTGGTATTTTCATTATTTTAGTTCCACCAGATGGCATGGGTGTGCTAACACTAATTTTTTTAATTCGCAAATTCTCTACCCCATGCTCTTATTAAGGTATCCACCATTTTTCACTCTGATCTGTCGAGTAGATCCTTCTCTACATCATTCCGAGTACTGTCAGTTTAATTATAACCACTCTGTATATTGGTGATATTTTATACCAGAAACTGTCATCTGGGAACTATGCATGTCAACTTTTGATCAATATTTTGGCAAACTTTCAACCTTAGATATTTTTTTTAAACTAATACTTCTAAAATTATTTTTATTGCTTCTTAAATGTATACTGTGATTATAAACAATAATTTGAAATGATCAGAAATGAAATAGCTACTGATCTTAAATGGTGGATATCAGAAGAACCACAGGATTAAGCAGTTAGCCTCAAAGCACATTATTGAAAAGTTAAGACTTACCTTAGCAACACTTTTATCACATTTCAACCTTAGCAACACTTTTATCACATTTCAACCAAATAAACTAATTAGGGTTAGGAAACTGCATTTTTTTTTAATCAGAATTTCTGCCAGGAATTTTAAACTTTTCTGTAGCAGTTACATAGCTTTGTATTAAAATGATTCATTCTCAATTTCAGTTAAACTTTAAATACTTTCGAACATTTTTATTGAATTCATCTTTCATATATCTGAAGTTTGATAAAGAACTTCAGATATATTTTAAAATTGTTTATTAAAATTATCTGTTTTAAAGCAAAACAATTTATTACACTTCTTTCTTAGGCTTAGAATTTGCTGATTGTGAAAAGTTAGCCAATGCATGACTAAAAAAAATTAGGAAAATTAAATAAAGGTCTTAAGCATTAACAGAAATATTTGAACTATTTATATTTGAATAATAATTTAAAAATAATGGGTAAAGAAATTTTTTAAATTTTATTAAAGTTAAAATTATATATAATATATACACACACACACATTCAAGTTTTGTAATATTTTTAAAAAATGCTCAAAAAATTTAATTCACGTTTTTCTTTGAATTTTTGCCACTGTATTAAATCACAAATAAATGCTCTTTCTTTTGGTATATAACATGACATTTTCTCTTCATTAGTCACTTCAGGATGAGGTTATTATTTTATAATAACCTCATCTGCACAGATTTCAATGAACAGGTTGAAAAAACAGAGTGAATGGTAAAATTTAGTGGTAAAAATGAGAAAGTTTAATGGGGGTGTTAAGGTTTTAGGAGAATAGTTTGTGGTGAAGTGTGTGTGTGTGTGTGGTGTTTTACAGGATTGTAATGTAGTAAGGGGGGGGGGGAGTATGTTGGAAGTTTTTGTATATGGGGCTGAAAATGACGGTAGCAATGAACATGTGTATTTCGTTACAGTAGTTTGAGATGAACTGAGCGATTAGTTTTGTGTAGTGATTATTAGTGTATTATAGTGATAAAATAATTTTGTTTGATATTTAGGAGTCTTTTGAAGTTATTAATATGATTTATTTGTAATATCTGGAAGTGTTTGGCAGTTTTTTTTATACAGAAATTTTGGGTATTGTAGAATTGTTGGTGTGGAAGAATGGTAATTTTTGAATTAATCAGGAAGAGTTGCGAGGAATTTAGAGGGGGGGGGGTATTTTTTTTTATTCTCTCTGACGAGATTAGGTTTTGGGGTCTTTTTAACAATTTGGTTGCCAGTGCACTGTTTCCATTTTTTTTTGTTTTGTGTTGGCTGCAAGGACATTTACTTTCTGGGACTTTTTTTTTTATAATTGTCAGCAGTACACTGTTTTCGATTTTGTTCATTTTTAAGATGTGTGTGCGAGGTTAGTTTTGCGAGATTGAGGCAAGTCACTTAACCCTTTCACGACTAAGGGAAACATTTTTCCCCATTTTAAAATTGGTGATTGTTGTATTTAATTATAACCTTATCTGCATTTTTTATACAGAATGTCAAAATAGAACGTATGCCTAACGCAATTATGTAAACGGGAAAGTTTAGTTCATGTCCATCTTTGCAATAATGTTGCATCTGTGCAATGTCCATCTTTGCTTCACAACCAAAAGAAATTGCTTCGCAGAATATCATAATTAGCACATCATTTTGTATAGTAATTTTATTTCATAATTTTGTATTATTTTAGTTAACATTTTGTTCTAATAAACCAATAAATAAAAGACATTGCATAATAAGCCTAACTATAATTTGTGTTACCTTTATTGTCCATTGGGAAAAATATTTCCCATAAAATTCCAAAAATACTACACATTATGTATTTTTCTTACGATTTTTATTTATTTTACGTCTAAACAAACTAAAATAAACAGTTACATACTAATATTTACTTTTAGAAACCTTATGGTCCTGAAAGGGTTAAGGAAGAATAGTTTTAAATGTATTTTTTGTGGTTTTTTGCTAATGATATTTTATTTTGAGAATGAAAGTTGTCGCCATTTTTGTTTTTATGCTGTTATGTGCGAGGTGGGAATTTGCATATAGGTATTTTCATTGTGGGATGTTGGTGGTGGTTTCATTATAAATATGGAGTTTGTGGTAGTTTTAGTAATTATATGTAAAATGGCTTCATGTAGTGCAAGTGTAGCAGCAGGTGGACCTTATATGGTCTTATGAGATTTTACCCAGCTGTTTGAAAAATCTATTAAGGATGGTATTGGATATTTGTAGAATACTGGATTGATAGCAGCAGGGTACAAGTGCCCGAAGTGTCGTAAGGCCATGGTGATACCCGACCGATACCACAAATGATGGATTTCAGTGGTCCTGCCGGAAAAGAATTGGAGAGGTCCAGCATGATACTAGAAGTATTTGTAAAGGCTTGTGGTTTGAGAGGTCCCATCTGTCACTGGAACAGATGGTGAAATTGACACACATGTGGGCATTTGATTATCCTCGGAGAATTGCCGAAATGGAACTCTGAAAAGGATCTTGCAACACAATATCCGATTGTTACTCTTTTCGTCAGGAAGTAGCAATGGATGTTGTGGTTGCCAGGTCACAGCCAATTGGTGGACCCAGTACTACTGTCGATATTGAAGAGAGCAAGTTTGGAACCAACAAATACCACTGGGTAGGTCATTGGGTGTTCGGTGGAAAGGAATTTCAATAAGTTTTTTTTGTTGTTGTTCCTGACTGCTCTACCAATTCCTTGCTGTTATCGAGAAAATTTTACCTGGTTCCACGATTTATTCAGATTGCTGGTGATCGTACGACTGTTTGAATCAGGAGGGTTTCGTCCACCTCACAGTCAACCACTCTGTTTCATTCATTGACTATAAGACAGGGGTTTACATTAACACTGTGGAAGGTATGTGGTGGCATGCGAAATACGAGATGACTCGAGGCCATGTGGACACTATGTTCGACAGCTATCTGGCTGAATTCATGTATAGAAAGTGGCTGCATCACCAGTCGGACCCATTTCAGAGTTTTGTTGATCACGGGTTTGTATCTGCTCCATGTGTGCGAGGAAGTAGCACGAACCATGAGCTATGGTGAGCAGCATTTGTTTAGGTTTCGTTTATTTAGGCTACTAGTCTTTAATTTTATATTTTTGTGGTGTTTAAGTTGTTTAGTTTTTGGTGGTAGTGGCTTTAGAGTGTTTTGAAAAGTGGGTAAAAAGTGTGTGTGTGTGTGTGTGTGTGTGTGGGGGGGGGGTAATGGTGGAAGTGGTTTACCATATGTGGAAAGGCAAGAGTGCTTTATTGATGTGGTTGGATTTCATAGTTTTATGTGGTTTTTTTTCTGTAGTTGACAGTTAAGTTATCACGGGTTACAGTACATTGCATTTGACAAACTCTTTCATTACCATAGTAACAAAAACCCCATCTTTGAATAAACCCTTGTTTGGGTTAGGGTTTTGAGGGTTGTGGGAATCGTCAAAAAGTACCGTTTTTTGTTACATTTTATCAAAAATGGCAGTCGAGGACCGTGATCTGTACTACTACCAATAAAACTTTACTTGCAAAGGTGTAAATATTATTAAAAAAACAAACAAGCTTTAGTTATTTTGTATGTAACATTGGCTAGAACAATGCTCCGAATTTTCTGAAATATACTCGCTATAATGCTAATGGCTCTGGAAGATTTTTAAAGAATACAGTTGGAAGTAAATCTAAAAATATTTATTTTTGTACTTACTCTTCTGCTTCATAGAAGACTTCAAATGGAACTATCTGGGTAAGTATTACTTTACTAATGCTTTTCTGCCTTTCTTGTTTACTTTCTTCAGCTAATTTTTTCTGCTCATCATCACGATAAAAAATAATGGACTTATACTGTTGACTCCTGTTGACAGTTGGATCATGTTCAGCCCAAAAAATTTGAAGCAAGTTTTCGTAGGTGGTTACTTTTGGGTCATAATCAATATCAACTGTTTCTGTGTGATCACCACTGAAATAATAAAGCATATTAGAAAACTAATATAAGGTCTGAGGTTGACGATTTAGCATAAATATTTACTAGGATAAA
The DNA here is from genome assembly GCA_038380435.1 of Ryuthela nishihirai. Classification (NCBI taxonomy): domain Eukaryota; kingdom Metazoa; phylum Arthropoda; class Arachnida; order Araneae; family Heptathelidae; genus Ryuthela; species Ryuthela nishihirai. The sequence goes on along the minus strand of JAWZYU010000034.1, from coordinate 38,494,498 downwards.
TTTTGTATCTATTTTTCATATTTTGGTTTCTTTTCATCAGATGGATGTGTTTTGATCATTATGAGCTTTTTCAACCGAACAGAAAATGTTTAATCAATAATATCTGCAGACAGGCACTAACAACTATATTTAGGAATAGAGGGCTCCAGCTACTGAGGGCCCCCCCCCCCCAAATTGTTCTATGAATTTTCATAATTGTCGATGTAATTTCAACTACACACCATAGGGCCCCCTAAACCTTTAAATCTGCGGCCCATGTAGTGTTTACGGTCCTCAGCCGATAGATGGCATTGCACAAGTGGCGTGTGACGTCGAAGTGTAAAGTATGATGTCGATTTGTAAAGTATGACGTAGAAACGTAACTGTTGGTTGTTGGTGGCCTATGGCTCTTTTATTTGTTTCTTTTGGGTGGGTAATGTAGAATCACGTGTTATGTGTGTGATTGACGAGAGTGTGAAGTTACGTTTGGTTTTTTTCGCTATTTTTTCTTGACTTTGGATAACACACCTATATGGTTAGAGGTAAGTTTGTGTGTATTATATATTTAATAGGGGGGTTCAGTGATAGGTAGGATACGAATAATTAATATGTTCTAGTTTTTTTTGAAAATTGGTTAGGATATGGTTTATAATTAGTTATCAAAGATATTTTGGGGCCCGTGTAGTGGGGGAGTATGCTTGAGGGAAAGAATGAAGTTTTTGTGTGTGGGATTGAAAATGGCGATAGAAAAGAACATGTATTTCGTTAGAATAGTTTGGGGGTGAATTGAATGTTTTTTAGTAGTTACGTGTAGTATGGTAATTATTAATGTATTACTATAGTGATTTATTAATTTTGTTGTATATGTAGGAGTCTTAAATTTAGTTATACGATTTATTTTTAATATGTGGAAGCGTCTGGAGACTTTTTGATGTAGTAATTCTGGGTAATGTAGAATTGCGAGTGTGTGAAAAAACGGCAGTTTTTGATGGAGTCAGGAAAGAATAAAAAATTTAGAGGTGGGGTGAGATTGGCGGAGGCAGTAGCGCGCCAGGCTTGTAATCTGTAGTTCCAAGGTTCGAGTCCGAGCTATGTCAGCGTTTAGATTTATCTCGGCAAATTTTCAAACTTGGCTCATAGTAGGGGACACCTATGGGTTTGGAAAGGCCGCCGTCCATCGGTTAGGATGTTAAGCCGTGGCCCTGTGTGTGGGAGAGTTACTCTATGTTAAAGAACACGCTGGATGGCCTTGACAGGAAGTTACTGTCTCCCAACAGCTGTTCTAGTGGGTCCCGTACCTTCTGTGAGCCTTCGGGGTTCATGTGATCTCACCATTTAGCCCATAGTGTGGGAAATAAGTGGGGGCTCAGAGGTAAAATGACAATGTAATTTAGGGGAGGGTTATTTGAGCTGCAAGATGTTTTTTTTTTTTTGTCAGATTTTTGTTTTGGGGCTTTTTTTTATAATTCAGTCGGTGGTGCACTGTTCCCGATTTTCATGTTTTTTGGTTTGTGTGGTCTTTGAGGACATTTAGTTTTGGGGCTTTTTTATAATTCGGTCGCCGGTGCACTGTTTCCGATTTTCATGGTTTTCCGTTGTGTGTTGCTTTGGGAGGACATTAGTTTTGGGGCTTTTTTTATAATTCGGTTGCCGGTGCACTGTTTCCGATTTTCATGGTTTTCCGTTGTGTGTTGCCTTGGAGGACATTATTTAGTCTTGGGGCTTTTTTATAATTCGGTCAGCGGTGTATTGTGTTTTGCAAAGAGGGGAGGGGTAATGGTGGAAGTGGTTTACTTGTATGTAGGAAGGCAATCGTTTTATTTTTTGTTGGATTTGGCACTTTTATGAGCTTTCATTCGGTAATTGACGGTTATGAGGTTTTTTTTGTGGTAATTTAATATTTTTTACGTTTGTTTGGGCTTGTTACTATGGTTACGGTGCGTTGCGTTTAACGTAAACTCGGGTTTTTCGTTACTATGGTATCGTTACCATAGTAACGAAAAACCCGACTAGAAAAAAACAATCTTTTTTCTAGAAACCCCTGTTTGGGTTAGGGTCTCGGGAGTTGTGGGAATCAACTAAAAGGGCCGTTTTGTTACGTTGTGTCAAAAACAAAATGGCGGCTGAGGACAGTGAACTGTACTACTGCCAAATCTGCTATTTGCTGCAACAGATTTATTTCAGATATTTCCAGGGGTGGCCTATATATCAATAGACATTACCTGTAATGAAGGGAGCGAAGTAGACGATTTGCTTTCCTAAACCTTGTCTGTACACACTGTTACAAGGGAAAGTGACTGCTGAACAATGCTTAACATCATTTCATAAAACTTTTTTGATTTTAATTCAGATTATTAAATTGGTCAAAAATATATTGTTTCATTCAAGACATTAGTGCATCTCTATTCGAGTAAGGATAGATGACAAGGAAATTACTGATATACAAAATTTTAAACCTCTGTGTGTGCGTGTGTGTGTGTGTGTGGGGGGGGGGGGGACAACAGTAGAATATCGCTGGAAATAAAAAAAAATTTCCCTTGATTAAGTCAATTGCCACTTTTACTTTTTATCCTTTATATACTTCATAGCAAAAATAAAAAGCACGATATTAACCTTTAATTTACCTACTAGAAATATGCACCAGGTGATTTTTTTCCATGGTCCTCAGACAACAGATGGCACTGCTTAGGAAACATGAATGCTGAAGCATAAAGTATGACGTCCATATGCAATATTAAAGTAAAAGGATAGTTGGTGGCTTGTGGTTCTACGATTTGCTTCCAACAATAAATTTTGTTTCTAACAATAAGTGACAATCACAGAATTATCTGTTGACTTTATAACATCTATAAATCAATAAATGGTTTGTGGGAAAAAATTTTGCTGACATACAACAGGACTCTAACCTGCTACCCAGATTTGAAGAATTTTAGAATAAACCGAGTCCCATTTCACAAATATAAAATTAAATTAATGATTACATAAAACTAGTTGATAGCACGAGGACAAAGAGTTTGAGGCAACATGAAAATAATCAAATACTCTTCTTCAGACATATTCCAGATCTGTAAATTTTTAATTTGAGCAAAAAACAATGAGTAAAAAGTATTTGTGGTACAGATGCATCACTTTATTATAAGGTTTGCCCTTTCCTGGTAAACCTTAACACTGTGCTGCTTGAACAAAAGCGTGTAACCTCATATCAGGTTGGGTTGTTTTATCTCCGAGTGGCACTTTTTTGCACACAATGAGCTAAATGGCCAGGTCACAAGGACCCTCAAGGCTCAGAAGGTTGGGGAAGGGGACCCACTGGGACAGCTGTTAGGAGACAGATGATAGCCTCCTGTCAAGGACATCCAGTGTGCTATTTAATGTGTATAGGATATGGCTCATCTGCACACAGGGCCACAACTTAATGTCCCATCCGATGGATGGAAGCATTTCCAAGCCCATCAGTGTCCCATACTGTGAGCAGGGATTTTTAGCAGAGATCTATCTCAATGGTGACCCAGCTGGAACTCAAGCCTGGGAAGATTACGAGGCTGGCACTCTACTGACTGAGTCCTCCTCCCCGCCCCCCCCAATATCAGGACTTCTTATCCTGATGAAACTATCACCAGGGGCATAGCTATGGGGGGATGGGAAAGGAAACATCAATGCTGAAGTAACTCCGAGTTGGCAAAATTCGAAGCGACTTTACCAATTTTTGTAAAATCTAGACGAGTTGAGATTTTTTTTTGTAAAATTAAGGGGAGTTAGCAAAATCTAGGGTAGTTTGCGAAAAAAAAAAAGGAGGTAACTTGGCAAATCTAGGGCAGTTGGGAAAATGAAGACTGCAAAATCTGGAGCAGTTGGCAAAATTCAGAGCCACTTAGTCTCCTCCCATCAATTTTTGCAGCAACTTGAAAAATTCAGGAGATAAAAATTTAGATTTTTTTTTTTTGTTAAATTAATGAGAGGTGGTCATATCAAGGCAACTTGGAAAAATCTAGGAGAGTTGTGAAAATTGGCATTATTTTCATGGAATTAAAGAGAGTTGGCTGAATCAAGATAACTTGGCAAAATCTTGGAGAGTTTGAAAAATTTGAAGCGACTTGACAAAATCAGGGGAGATGTAAAGATTGGGATTGGTTTTGTGAAATTAAGGAGAGTTGGCCAAATGAAAAGGAGTTGGGAAAATTCACACTGACTTTTGCTACAAGTCAGGCAAGATGTAAATATTGAAATTATGGCTAGTTGGCAAAATTGGAAGTTACATGGCAAAATGCAAGGTACGTTTTGAAAATTGCCTCAACCCCCCCCCCCACACACACACACGGAGCAAAAATCTAGTAGGTACGAACCTGACATTTTCTCAGTTGGCAAAATTTGATTTTAGAGTTGGAAAATTTTCGTCCCCCCCCCCCAACGGTCCTTCGCTACGCCCCTGACTATCACGATAAGAACTATATATTCCCCTTGAATCATCATCATCAGTCATCTCCGGGAGTATAAATATATACAGTATTTTGACATATATTTTCATATGCAACCTCAATTGCTTTCACGAACTATTTATCAAAACACTTACATAACTTGATAAGTTGGATCTTTCATTTTCCCTCCACTGTAACCAACACGGGTTCGTAAAACACCTGGAGCACAGCCATATTTCGCTTCAGGAGACCAAAAACATGCTAACGCGAATGTTGCTTTCTTAGTTGCTGCCTCTTGATTACTTGAAGACATATTAACTGTTAAAGAAATATACTTATGACCAGTTAGTCGAGTTCGTATCAACTTCAGGAAACTTTGAGCGAAATTCATCTGTTTTACAAAACTGTTGCCAAATGCCTAATAAATAAATATCCAGAAATTTATCAGCTTTTACAGCCAACTAGAAGACGCAAAATGAGTAAATTTCATCTTCTTCTTGTATATATGTTTACCGACAGTACTTCGCTTGATCGTTACTAGATGGCAGTGCAACCACACTGTGATCAGTAATGTTACATTTGCATACGAGATATGCATAGAAATATGGTACACTGCAACGATGCTAAAATATTAATACAGCATTATTTTTTTCTCGTTCCCTGGGTTAGTTTTATTACATTTAATTACACCCCTCTCTCTCCTCTATGCTCTTTAATAAACATTACAATATCTACTAACTAAAAATTCTCTCTCTTCTTTTGATAAAAATGTTCTTTCGGTTATTTTAACGTAAACACTAATATTTTATTGTAAAATGTTAATTATACAATTTTAATCTTTTGAAAAAAATTGCTTATCGCCATTTTATACAAAACGTAAATACGGTGATTGCATGCGAAAGCATTTTCTTTTTCGTACTACAAAACGGTTCTTAAAGATTTTTTCTTCAAAATATGCTATATATGTTTTTTATTTGGATATAATATTGTATTTTAATATTTTCCTGCTAATACTTCGAATATCTATAACTTTGCAGCCATGCTCATTTTCAATATTTTATCGAGAGACGCATAGAAATACTAATGCATAGAATGAAACCTTGTAACGTTTATTTGTTTTTGAATATTAAGAGGAAGAAAATTGTCTCCTCCCATCAAGAGAAATACGAAGGCGGGAACGGAAGGGGAGGGCTGCCAGTTCAGTATGGCCTGTTGATCTGGTCATCTACGGCCACTTTTTTCTTTTTTTTCAACCCTGCTGAGGAGATGATCAGCACCAGGACCCTGTGAGGTCAACTTCACAGGGTCCTGGTGCTGATCATTTATACCTACTAGACTGGACTTGTTTATGGATTTGAGCTTGATTATGGATCCTGGACTTGCTGCACTGGTGGGTCTCTGTTGAGGGAGAGTCTGCCGCTGTGTTTTCTGTTTGCTTCTGGGTTGCCAGCTCTAAGTGAACAGAGGCATGGGATACCTTATATCAGCTGGTGGATAATCCTAATCAGAGGCCATCGCAGGTACCTGAACCTTACTTAGCTAGTTGGGCATCGTCAAGCCTAAACTGGAGTAATGTGTCTTAGGCAGGCCATGTGGCTCTTGAAAAAGTCCACTTGAAAAGGTGGTGCCTGATGTTCCTACCAGCATTGGTGACTTCAGCATTTAGCAGAGGAGGAACAGGTCTTTGCCCCATGCCTGCGATCAGGGGGCTGTTTGATATTGTTGGCCCTACCAATCTCAATAAACCTAATATCTTTAAAAATCCTACTAATCATTTTCTCTCTGCAGGAACGTGGAACGTGAGGACATTACATAAAGATTATTCTCTTGATGTCCTCATGCAGGAATTCCAGCGCTATAACCTAGATATTCTAGGCTTGCAAGAGACCAGATGGACAGGTAAAGGTGAGATACTTAAAAATAACTTTAAATTTCTCTTTACAGGGAGGGAGGATGGAAAGCATCACCAAGGCGTGGGTCTGCTGCTTAGCAGACATGCTAGTGATGCTCTTCTAGGATATGAGTGCATTAATCAAAGGTTTCTTACAGCAAAATTTCAGACAAGCATTAAAGACTTGAATGTTATCTGCTGTTATGCCCCCACTGAGGATGCTGATGAGGATGAGAAGGATAGGTTTTACGGACAACTTCAGGATATTTTGAATTCTGTCAAGAAAGGAGATATTACCCTTCTTCTAGGTGACTTCAATGCCAAAGTTGGTACTGGCTCTGACCTTTGGGGAGGAGTAATAGGCCCTTTTGGTATTGGTAGCTGCAATGGCAATGGGCAGCGTCTCCTACATGTAAGTAAACTCAATGGATTCAGAATAACTAACACTTATTGCAAACACCGCGGCATACATATGTACACATGGCTTTCACCCGATGGGCTGCATAAGAATATGATTGATTACGTATTAATTAACAGCAAATGGGCTAGTTCTGTTAGGAATACCAGGGCATATAGGGGAGCTGAAATTGGATCTGACCATTATCTTGTTAAAAGTGTCTTGCAACTTAAACTTAAAAAGTGTTGTGCTAGGGTTAAAAAATTTACCTTTAATACTGAAGCTCTGAAAGACCCAGTTATAGCTAAAGCTTACCATGATAGGTTACTTAGTCATTATGACAGTCATGGTTTGCTTAATACTGAAGTTGAAGAATGGGGCCATTTTAAACAGGCTTTTTTCGAAACTAACAGTACTCTTTTAGGAAAAAAGGAACAGAGGAGGTAGAATTATTTAAGTGATAAGGCACTTGAGCTTATTTCAGAAAGAAGGAACTGCAGGAATGTCCTTAATCAGTACCCTACTAGTCCTAATAGAAAGGATAACAGAGAGCTTAATAAACGTGTAAAGGATCAGTTAGCTACTGATAAAAATCTTTTGCTTGATAGCTTGGCTGACAAAGCCGAGGAAGCAGTTAGGCAGCACAACAGCAGAGAGCTGTACCAGATAGTTAATGTTTTGTGTGGTAGAAAACGGACAGGCATACATGGATTAAACGATAAACAAGGTAAGGTTATAGAAGGTGAGGATTCTCTCATGGCTAGGTGGGCTGATCATTTCAGTGATGTTCTAAACAATGTGGTTAGTTCTACTCCCATTGTTTGTAATGATGATAGATGCATTGGCAGCTTTAATGTTGGCCCTATAACACAATCTGAAGTTAGTTTGGCTATCTCTAAACTGAAACTTCATAAATCCCCAGGGGTAGATGAAATTACTACAGAAATGCTCAGAGTTGGTAATGTTTTGGTTACCACTTGGATGACTGAAATTTTGAATAACTTTTATGATAAAGGCATGGTTCCTAAAGATTTTACCAGAGCTATTATTATCCCTATTTTCAAAAAAGGTGATCGCAGTTCTTGTGATAACTATAGGGGTATCAGCCTACTCTCTGTTCCAGGTAAAGTTCTTTCCATGATTGTGCTTAATAGAATTAAGAATCTGGTTGACTGGCAATTGCGTGATGAGCAATGTGGATTCAGAAGTGGTAGGGGATGTGTAGATCAGATATTTTCACTTAGGCAGATTCTTGAGAAATGTTTAGAGTTTCAGAAACCTTTGGTTGCTAGCTTTGTTGATTTCAAAAAGGCTTTCGACTCTGTTGATCGTCATAATTTGTGGTTGATTGTGAGATCATATGGTATACCAGACAAGTTAGTTAACATAATGAAAGCTCTGTATAATAGCACTGAGTCATGTGTGAGAGTTGGTAAGTCTTGTAGCTATTGGTTTAGCATTACGTCTGGTGTTCGACAAGGGTGCATTTTGTCTCCTTTTCTCTTTAGTTTGGTTGTTGATTATGTTATGCGAAATTCACTTCGAGGGAAAGATTTTGGCCTTAAATGGGCTGGAGATACGAAAATTTCTGATTTAGATTATGCTGATGATTTAGCACTTTTGGCAAATGATGTTGCTGAGATGAACTCTTTCATTCGAGCTGTTGATGAGACTGGTAGTAGAGTAGGTTTGGTTATAAACAGAGAGAAAACTAAAGTGATGAAAATTGGTCAGACAGGTTGTGATTCAGTTAATCTGAATGGTTGCAGTCTTGAGCAGGTGTCACAGTTTAATTATCTTGGGAGCTATGTAACTGATACTGGTGATGTGCGGCATGAGATTAACAGACGAATAGGTATTGCTGCCGGGACTTTTAAGAATCTATGGAGATTGTGGAGAAATAGGCGTATACACCTAAAGACTGAAATTAGACTGTATAATAGTTTGGTTCTTTCTAGGGTTAGTTATGGTAGTGAAACTTGGACGCTGTGTAAACAAGATAGCAGGAATCTAGATGCTTTTGATTCTAGATGCTTACGCAGTATCTTGGGTATTAGGTGGTTTAACTTTGTAACTAATGATGAGGTTAGGCAAAGGAGTCTGCAACCTCCTTTAAGCAGCATATTGTGCAGAGAGAGACTCCGCTGGTTTGGCCATGTTGCCCATATGGATAATTATAGATTGGCGATTAGGGTTATGAAGAGTGTGCCTAGAGGCCTCAGAAGGAGGGGGAGACCTAGGATGCGGTGGGCAGACAATGTCAAACAGGACCTTTTTAGAATTGGTGTGCAGTGACCGGATGCAGTAGACGTAGCACAGGACAGACCTCCGTAGCCCATGGCTGCTTGAGGATGATGATGATGATGATGATGGCGGACTGGCCATCTATATTAGGTGAGGTAACTTTTTCCACTTGTTGCGAATGATTTAGATATTAATAAGAAGGTCACTCACTCTTATGCGTTATTATTAAAAACCCATTCACAGTAAATACACAGATTACCTGTAAATATAGAATTCAACAATTATTCATCTGATATATTGTAATCGGTTTGTAAATGGTAGCTAGGAATAAACTGGAAGGAGACCCGTGATGATGCACAGAACCGGCCAGGTCTAGCGCCCAATGTCCGACCCCGCCTTCTCGTGCAGCAGGCCCTTAATAACTTTCAAAAGAGACATTCTCTGTTGGAAGGGAACGGAACGGGAGGGCTGCCAGTTCAGTGTAACCTACTGATCTGGTCATCTATGGATACTTTTTTCTTTTTTTGCAACCAGGCTGAGTGGTCAACTTCATTGGTCCTGGTGCTGACCATTTATGCCTACTAGAATGGACTGGTTTACGGATTTGAATTTGATTATGGCGCCTGAACTTGCTGCTCTGGTGGGTCTCTGTTGAGGGAGAATATACCGCTGTGTTTTCTGTATGCTTCTTGGTTGTCAGCCTTAAGTGAACAGAGGCAAGGGATACCTTATATCGACTGGTGGATAATCCTGATCAGAGGCCACCGCAGGTACCTGAACATCACTTAAAAAGCTGACCATCGTCAATCCTAAACTGAAGAAATGTGTTTCAGGCAGGTTATATGCAGAGAATAAGGAAGGGGTTATATGATTCTTGAAAAAATCCACTTAAAAAGGTGGTGGCTGAAATTCCTACCAGCATCGGTGACTACAGCCTTTAGCAGAGGAGGAACAGGTCTTTGCCTCATACCTGCGATCAGGGGACTATTTGATATTGTTGGTCCTACCTATCTCAATAAACCTGGTTTCTTTAAAAATCATACTAATCATTTTCTCTCTGCAGGAATATGGACGTGTGGAAAGGCCGCCGTCCTTCGGATGGGACGTTAAGCTGTGGCCCCGTGTGCGGGAGAGCCATACCCTATGCACGTTAAAGAACACACTGGATGGCCTTGACGGGAGGCTACCATCTGTCTCCCAACAGCTGTTCAAGTGGGTCCCCTCCCCCAACCTTCTCTGAGCCTTCGGGGTCCATGTGACCTGGCCATTTAGCCCATGGTGTGCAAAAAAGTGCCGCTCAGAGGTAAAACAACCCAACCCATGAAACGTGTGGACATTACATAGAAATATAGATAGAGATTATTCTCGTGCAGGAATTCCAGCGTTATAACCTAGATATTCTAGGCTTGCAAGAGACCAGATGGACACGGAAAGGTGAGATACTTAAAAATAACTTAAATTTCTTTTTTCAGGGAGAGAGGATGAAAAGCATCTCCAAGGTATTGGTTTGCTTCTCAGCAGACACGCCAGTGATGCTCTTCTAGGATATGACTGCATTAATGAAAGATTTCTTACAGCAAAATTTAAAACAAAAATTAAACTTAAATATCATTTGTTGTTATGCTCCCATAGAAGACTGATGAGAACGAGAAGGATATGTTTGACAGCCAGCATCAGGATATTTTGAATTCTGTGAAGAAAGGAGATATTTCTCTTGTGCTAGGTGACTTCAATCTAAAGTGAGTACTGACGCTGACCTTTGGGAAGAAGTTTTAGGTCCCTTTGGCATTGGTAGTTCCAATGGCAATGGCGAACGTCTTCTACAGGTAAGTAAACTTAATGGTTTACGAATAACTAACACTTACTGCAAACACAGGAACATTTATAAATATACATTGGTTTCACCTGATGGGTTGCACAGGAATATGATAGATTATATTTTAATTAACAGCAAATGGGCTAGTTCGGTTGTGAATACCAGATCATACAGGGGAGCCGAAATTGGGTCTGACAATTATCTGGTCAAAAGCTTCTTGCAGCTGAAGCTTAAAAAATGTGCTAAGATTAAGAAAATTACCTTCAACACTGGAGATCTGAAAGATCCAGATATAGCCAAAGCATAGCATGATAGGCTACTTAGTCATTATGACAATCGTGATTTGCTTGCTGCTGAAGTTGAGAAAGAATGGGATCATTTTAAAAAGGCCTTTCTTGAAACCAACAGTACTCTTTTGGGTAAAAGGGAACAGAGGAAACAAAATTATTTGAGTGATAAGGCTATGAAATTTATTTCTGAAAGAAGGAAGTGCAGGATTAATATGAATCAACACCCTACTACTCGCAACAGAAAAATTATAACGAGCTTAATAAACGTGTAAAGGATCAGTTAACAGCTGATAAGAATCTTTGGCTTGATAGCTTGGCTGAGAAAGCGGAGGAAGCAGTTAGCAGCACATTAGCAGGTGGTTGTACTAGATTTTTAATGTTTGATATGGGAAGAAACACAGGTACACAGGAAATGAGGGATGAACAGGGCAAGGTGGTTGAAGGTGAAGATTCTGTGATGGCTAGGTGAACTGAGCATTTCAAAGATGTTCTAAATAATGTGATTATTTCTACTCCCATTGTTTTGTAAGGAGGATAGATGCATTACTTGCATTTATGATGACTCTATATCACATTCCGAAGTCGCATTAGCTATCTCTATATTAAAACTGCATAAATCCCCAGGGGTGGATGAAATCACGACAGAAATGCTTAGCGTTGAGAGCATGTGTGTTGTCACATAGCTGCCTGAAACGTTGAATATTTTTTATGATAAAGGTGTTGTTCCTATGGATATTACTAGTGCTATTATTGTTCCGATTTTTAAAAAAAGGTGATATCAGTTCTTATGATAATTATAAGGGAATTAGTTTACTTTCTGTTCCAGGTAAAGTTCTTTATACGATTATAGTTATTAGAATTAAGAATTTGGTTGATGGACAGTTGCGTGATGAACATTGGGGGTTCTGAAGTGGTAGAGGATGTATTGATCAAATATTTTCATTTAGGCAGATTCTTGAGAAATGTTTAGAGTTTCAGAAACCTGTGGTTACTAGCTTTATATATTTGAAAAAGGCTTTTGACTCTGTTGATTGACATAATTTGTGGTTGATTGTTAGATCATGTGGAATACCTGATAAGTTAGTTAATGAAAGCTCTGTATAATAACACTTAGTCATGTATGATAGTTCATACGTTTTGCAGCGATTGGTTTAGCATTGCTAGTGGAGTTAGACAAGGGTGCATTTTGTCTCCTTTTCTCTTTAGTTTGGTTATTGATTATGTAATGCAAAATTCTTTGCAAGGGAAAGATTTTGGCCTTAAATGGTCTAGAGATTTCAAAATTTCTTATTTAGCTTATGCAGATGATCTGGCCTTGTTGACTATTGATGTTGATGAGATGAATTCGTTCATTAGGGCTGTTGATGAGACTACTAATAGAGTAGGCTTGGTGATAAACTGAGAAAAAAACTAAAGTGATGAAAACTGATCAGGCAGATGGTGTTTCAGTTGCTTTGAACGACTGTACTCTTGAGTAAGAGTCTCAGTTTAATTATCTTGGGAGCTATGCAGAAGATACTGGTGAAGTGCGGTATGAGATAAAGAGAAGAATAGGGGTTGTTGCTGGGATTTTTAAGAATCAATGGGGAATATGGAAATATCGGCGTTTAGACCAAAAGACTAAAATTAGGCTGCAAAATAGTTTGGTTCTTTCTAAGGTTAGTTATGGTAGCGAAACATGGACCCTTTGTAAGCAGGGTAGCAAGAAATTTGATGCCTTTGATTCTAGATGCTTACGCAGTATCTTGGGCATTAGGTTGTTTGACTTTGTAAGTAAGATGAGGTTAGAAGAAGTAGTCATCAACCTCCTTTGAGCTGCATATTGTGCAGAGAGAGACTGCATTAGTTTGGGCATGTTGCCTGTATGCAAAATTTTAGATTGGCGAATAGGGTTATTAATATTGTACCGTTAATATTGTACCTAAAGGCTACAGGAAAATGGGAAGATTAGGATGCGATGGACAGACAATGTCAAACAAGATCTTGCTAGAATTGGCCAAATGCAGCAGCTGTAGCTTAGAAGAGACACGTCTGGAGAAGAAAATTACACAGTCTGGTTGGACTTCTGTAGCCCATGGTTGCATGAGGAATATGTATGTATGTATGTATGTATGTATGTATGTATGTATGTATGTACTACAGATAGATCTTTAATAATAACGCTTAAGCGTGAGTGACCTTCTTATTAACAACTAAATCATTAGCAACAAGTGGAAAAAGTTGCCTCTCCTGAAGTATAGATGGCACAAAGTCCGCCATATCTTAGTGAAAGATTTATAGGTCTTATCCTGGAATTCTTTAGCGTCTGATGCGTAGTTTAACTGTAGAGCGCTCTGGCATGTAACTAGAGAGTTGCGAGTTCCGTTCCTGCCACATAGAGCAATAATTTTTCTTTCAGAAGAATAATTGTTGAATTCTATGGGAACAAGTTTTATGTTAAATGGAAACTTACAACACAGATAATGTTACATTCTGAAATTAAAATTTTCTGTCCCCATTCTTCCAGAAAAGCCCTCGAGTGTAAACGGTTGTTCTATTATATTTTCCTAACAGGAGCCGACCATAACGAATTATATGTGAAATGAAAGCTTTTTACCTAGGGAGTAACATACCTTTTAAATTTCTCCCCACCGTTCTCTAAACAGAAAATTCCTACATTTGTCAGTAGAAAGCAAAAGTAAAGTGTATAAATTAAAAAAAATTGTCGCATATGAGACCTAGGTAGGAAAATTGAAAATATATCGCCGATGGTAAAATCATTTGTTCAATTCGTATTTCTTCAAAGAAAGATAAGACTCGAAAAAATAAACATATGTTTGAACCATGGGAAAAAAAATACAGCTGGCAGTCTTTCTCTGAAATTAATATGGATTGAGAAAGAGACGTGATCAATAGTAATATAAAGGGATGGATACTTGAGGCCTAAATCTAGATTCGTACCCCATACAGGTTCAATTGGCCAAATACAATACAGGTGCAGGGTAAATCAGATATTCCTGACAGAAGAAATGAGGTTCCACTGGAACCGTTCCAGTACTTTTTCCCTCTCTGTGGCGTACACATAGGAGCGGAACAGTAAACATAATTTAAAATAACTGATGAAAAGGTAAAAATAAATTAAGCTTCGACAGAACAAAACACATGTAATTTACACCGTGAAATCTAGAACGAACCAATATCAGTTCCCACCAAATTCCCGCTGGTGCGACCTTCTGTAAACAAGAAATTAGGTAAAAAAGCTTGATGGTAGCAAAGAGCCATAGTTACCTTAACCTATGGCTGAGAGCAAAGTATACTCACAGTGCGTTATTAAGGTAATCAAATTGAAATAAAAGTTTGTACTACGAGTAACATTCCGCGAGAGGCCGCTACAGACACAATAGAATAACTGCAGGGACTGCTTTACGGGGCGCGGGTGAGGCTGTTTATCGAATACTTTCTCCTAGTAGAGGTGGGAACAAATATATCTTAATAATAACGTATAGGAAAACTCAGGATTTAATCAGAAAAATTAATAAATCATGATGTTTTTCTTTCGTGTTCCCAATGAGTGCATTAATAAGGTAGATTCTAAAGGATAGCCTTCACAGTTATATTACCGAAAAATTATCAGAAAAGGAAAGTTTGGAATCAAATAATGTTACGTTTTCAGATCAGAGGACCTCGATCATACCAAAGACACCACATCTATGGTCATACCAAAGAAGGTGTTACTACCTCAATGGTTGTGACCGTCCCAGTGGCCGAGTGGTTGACATGCTTTGCTACTAATAAAGAGGTTCGTGTCCATGTCTCAGATAAAACATCAACATTTTAGTTTTCGTGTTCCTTTTTGGTGAAGTTCTCACCTTACTTGCAGATGTTCTCAATGGCGACTTATACTGACAGGCTCCTGTCAGACCTATATGGTAAACAACTGCTGCTTGAGGGGTAATTCTTTTTTAACAGGTCTCAGAATATCGAAGAAATGAAAAAAAAAATAAATACCTCCTCAAGCAGCTGCTTGCCACAGAGGTCTGACAGGAGCCTGTCAGTTTATATGTCACAGTAGAAGATCTGAGAAGATGGCAGGACCTCAGCAGAAAAACAACACAAACATCCATGCCTTACCCGGGGTTCGAACCCAGGTCCCTTAGATCAGTAGCCAAGCGCGCTAACCACTCGGCCATGGGACGGCTTCTGAATATCGAATGCATTCTATTTAATCCTCCAGCCATATTTTGTGTTTGTTTCAGGATACTTCTCCATTTTTGCTAAATCGTGTGCTATAAATTCTCTACACTAAAGTCAAACTATAGGGGGGAAATTACCTTCGTGAAATAAATAGCAAATATTCCACTATATAAATTTAAAAAAATACAGCCGTCATGTGTATCATTGGTGACCTTTATGGGTAAGAAAGGAACTGGAAATTAACAATTAAAATGTTGACACTAAAAAATTTCCCGAATAACGTTTTAAAATAGGAACTTTTCAATGGAAAGTTTATAACAAGAAATTATGAGCAATTCATTTCAGTATTTCAATTCGACTGATTTAATTCCCATTGGTGAACTAATTGAATATCGTTTGTTCTTTTTTTACAATACGTTGCATATAGTACAAATTATATGAGGGCGCTGATTGTCAGTGTTTGTGTGTCATGGTGGTCGACGAGAAAACGAACGAGTTTTCATATGTAAAGTTAACTTGCTTTGAAATTTGTGATGTTTGATTTAGTCTTAAAATATGTAAGTGTACTTAGGAAGCAGAAAAAGCATCATCTGCTTCGTAATACTATGTGTGATATAATATTCCTACGTTGCCTGAATATTTAATATTTTATAGCCATTCATTAATATGTTGCCAGGTGTTGGAGTTTTTGGCACAGGAAAAATCGTCCGAGTATTGGTACCGTGCCTGCGAGCTCGAGGTTTTAAAGTCGAAGCAATCTGGGGGCGTACTAGTGAAGCTGCAGAAAAGGTTGCATATGAACTTGACATACCATTCTGCACAAATAAGGTAGACGAAGTGTTGCTTCGTAAAGATGTTGATCTAGTTTGCATCATATGCCCACCCCATCTTCACTCTCAGATTGCAGTAAAGGCATTAGGAATAGGCAAACATGTTTTATGTGACAGACCAGCAGGTTTATGTCAAACGGAAGTACTTAAGATGGTACATGCTGCCCAGTACTATCCCTCACTTATTTCCATTCTCTTTCACAGTCTTCGCTTTTTGCCAGCATTTGTTCAAATGAAGAAAGTTGTGCAGGATGGCTACATAGGAGACATAACTGTGTGTGATGTTCACGTGCACTGTGGTAGCTTGCTTCGAGATCATTATGACTGGATGTGTGATGAACTAATGGGTGGTGGTTTATTGACAAATATAGGTAGTCACATTATAGACATTATTTCATATGTAACTGGTTGTCGAGCTGTCAGGGTTCATGGGATGATGCGAACCTTTACCAAAACAACTGAACACATTAAGGGTATTCGCCAAATCACGAGTGATGACTTTTGTACATTCCAAATGGAACTGGATGGTGGAGGATGTGCAACAGTGACTCTTAATGAACATCTTCCTGGACAATTTAGCCAAGAAGTACTTGTTTGTGGTACTAAAGGTCATGTTGTTGTGCGTGGCGGAGATCTTTATGGCCAAAAACTTGACTCTATCAAAGAAGATGTCTTATATTTGGATGTAGAAGATCTGAAAAAAACACCAATACCATTGCCAAAAAGTTCTTCTATGCCTTCCCTTTCTGCTGCAACGTCAGATGGTGTCCTTCAAAACTATCTGAATGTTATTTTGCCAAAACCATATATGAAAGGACTTGTAAAAATGGTCGGTGCTTTAAAAGATGCATTTGCATCTCTTGAAGATCTTCAGAGTTGGGTCAAAGAGCCCGTAGCGATGGCTGCATCCTTTGAAGATGGACAATATATCCAGGCGGTGATTGATGCTGTGCGTCATTCTTCAAAAAGTAAGGAGTGGGTCAAAGTTGAAATCCTCACTGAAGAAACAGATTCACAACATTCTGCACTTTCATCAGCGTTAAGGAGGAACACATTTCCTCTGTGATGAGCATAAAATGCTTTTTGCTTCAATATTGCACAAAAGAACAGTATTTTCATTAAGTAAACGTGTCTAACAGCTCTGTGAATGTACACATTTTTATTCATTTGCCTTAAAGGGTGCCATAATGCTCATGATGTAAGATGTCTTTGGTTTTTTTTATCAGTTCAGAGTTGTTTCTAACGTTTCTTGTACATTGTATTTTAGTTCGTTAAATTGTAACTTAAAAGGAAATATGAAGTTGTAATAATTAGTAGCTGCCATTGTGGTGCAATGTAAATAAGATTAATGTATGTCTTGCATTTAGATGAAACAGTGTCTGTCTCTAATGAGCAGGCAAATTGCACGACTTAAAATTTTAAGTTAAATAAGTCTGGAGATACATAGTATTTCTTAGAAAGTCAATCTAAATTACAGCAAACTTATTTTAGCAAAATAATAGCATGTATGGAAACAAAAAAGTTATTTTTGAGAATAATTTAGAAAAACTAAATTAATTCTCTTTTTTGTGGTTTGAAATTATTCCACAATAATGTATTTATTTTGCCCTTTTATGACTGTATATGTTTATTTTTTAATGTGGTTCTTTACCTATTTAAAAAAAAATAAAAAATTATTTGGACTTTAGCTGAAATAACACAATTTTTTAAATGTAAATCAATATAAAACAGCATTTATAACATTATGGCAATAATTTCATAACCAACTTGGATATGTTGATAGTATTTTCCTTCTGTCTCCCATAGAGTTGCAAGATATTATGGAGACAACTGTCTAGGAGTACATTTCAACGGGATAATTCTATCTGTTTTTTTTTCCTACACAAATTGTTTTGGCTTGCAAAATGCAGTCATACTGTAAGCTGCCGGTTTACTGTCGTATCCTTGAGATTAAGTACATAGCAACAGCAGTAACAGCAAAAAAAAAAGTCTACCTGGGTCAGATGTATGAGAAGAATTTAAGTTGGATGGCCATAATTTAATACTCAGAATGCCTCAGTTTTTATTTTTCTCTCTAATTCCTAAGATTTAATTAATACCTAGCTGAATAAGTTATAGACAGTTTAAAAATAATGAAATTCAAATTGAATTGAATTTCAAATTTTTGCATTTTTTTTGTACTTATCTATATCTTGGATATAATTTTAATATATGTTTGGAAATGAACCTAACTTTTCAAAACAATGCTCAATATCTCCAACAGGAAGCCCTCATGTATGATACAAGTAGTAACTCATTCTATCTGATGTACCATGTTAATTTATGCCCATTATAGGAAAACAAAATGTTATTGCAATAGTGTCTCAATTATTAATAGGACAGTGCTACCAAATTTTTACTCAACTAGTATGTAATATATACACAATAGGTTTAACTCTTATAAAAAAAAGTTAAAATAAAAAATTCATGAAAACCAATGTTTAAAATTGGTTAGTTTATGTTGTTGTTCAAAATTAAATGTGCATTTTTTGGGATATATAATTATTCCACAGAAATATTTATGGCTACCATTTTGTTTTTCATCTTGAAATTAGTTTGTGGAAATCATTTTTGTCAATCATATTCTCAAAATTGCTATTCACAGAGAATTTTTATAATACAGAATATATGTATTATATATCAATTGCATAATAACTACTTATCACAAATCTGCCATTATCTTCATAAAATAATGGATTGTATTTGTGTGACAAACATTGGAAAGGATTCAAAATATTGTAAACAAAAAAATGCAGTCAACTTGTGACAACAGCTGACTTGTGACAGTCAACTGTCACAGACTGTTAAAATTTTACCCCCTCTCCTAAAAAGGGGAAATGTTTAAAAATTGTTCTTTTATATTATTTGACTAGACCACCTATTCATATTTAAAATAGCACACTAATATGGATATTTAGTTCCAGAGTTTTAAATACAGATATGTTTTGTTTACAATTCTATATTCTTTGCATTGTTTGTGAATGGATTATTTAGTTTTTGTTTTTTTACCTAATTCTTTTCACTCATCACTTACCAGTTTGTCAAAATGGTTCCATCTTTCTTAACTCATTGACCCATTGCATTGAGATACCTGTCAAATGTAAGCTTTTGACATGTACTGTCATAGACTGTAAAAATATACCCCCCATAAAAAGAGGTAATGCTTCAAAATTGTTCTTTTATATTATTTGAATGCAAAGGCTGAGAGTAATGAGCCATGTCAAATGTAAACTTGTGATATGGGGAGGGTCACATTATAAAAAGGTTATCCCTCATGTTTTACCCACCTCCCTTCCCCCTCAAAGAAAAGGGAAAGATATAAATCATTGTATCACTATATCTTCCAAATACATAAAAAAATTAATAAATACCCCTTCAAGCAGCTGCTTGCCACAGAGATCTGACAGGAGCCTGTCAGTTTATATGCCACAGTAGGAGATCTGAGAGGATGGCAGGACCTCGGCAGAAAAACGACACACACATCCATGCCTAATTTGGGGCTCGAATCCAGGTCCCTTAGATCAATAGCCAAGCGTGCTAACCACTCGGCCACGGGATGTTATATATCAAAAGAAGGCTTTTGATGTGGGGAGTGTCATAGTCTACTTTAAATTTTGCCTCTCACCTTTCCTCAAAATACGGGAAGGAAATTTTGTCAGTCAATTGAAAACTTCTGACATTGTAAACAAGTTACGTTTAAATTGAAAACTTCTGACATCGATGATGTTGGAGACTACCTCAATCATGCCCACTTTTCACCTACCCCTCCAAGAAAGAGTTTGAGGGAAATTTAATAGGATGTAGCAAATTTCTCCTACAAATCAGAGGAAAAGTTAACATCAGTAGGTAATTATATAAAACATTCATATAATGTAAATATAGTGCTCTTGAACAACAATTTTATAAAAAATAGATAAAATGCAAAAAAATAAAAATAAAGAGAAGAGGAAATAACAAAACTGAATAAAAATCCTGGTATCATATCTTCCTTTAAACTTAATATAAATTCAGTAAATATTATCATCATTGGTATGCCTTACTATTATCTGTTACTTTTTGGAATGCATAGGTAGATAGATATTTATTTAAAAAAATAATTTATATACTTTTAAGTGCAGATAAGTAGGACTTATTTAAGATTTTTTGTTTTTGGAGCAAAGATGTTGACTCAGCAACAATCTATTTCACATCCCTCTTCTATAGGATGAAAGACAAAATAATGGCTATAAGTAGTTTTGTAGAATAAATAGTATTACATGTAATTTCATATTTTACCAGCAGTAAATTAAAAAATATTTTATAAATATTTAATATTTTCCTTTTAACACCATTAGTACCTTTTTTGTCCCTTTTGAAATTTTGTTTGTGCTCTCCAAAAAATATTTTCTTGCTAAATACCCATGGTAATAGCAGTATCCTGCTTAAAGGCTTAGCATACTAATAGTTAAAGATCACAGTAACTATTTGTCAAAGTAAACTTTTAATATGCTACAGATGCTATGCATTTCTGAAAGTAGGATTGGCATGTAGTGCTATTGCTGTGACTGATTTGTGCTCTGGATTGTCTAAAAGTTTGCTGTATTTTGTAAAATGCATAAATTTTAAAAACAGTTCCAGAAAAAAATTAATGCCATAATGAAAAAAAAAGTTAATCTTTTACTAATTTAAGATTTTTCTAGTAAACAGTGTTGTCAACAGTACAATAACTATTTTAGTAGGATAATTTATGGTCTTTTATGATGAATGATAACATTTTGTTATCATACTGAATATGCAATAAGTTGTACATTGTACCAAAATATATAATAATTTTGATTGGAAATGATATTGCAAAAATGCTAATTTTGATTGAAAGTGATATTGTAAAGAGACTGTTTTGATCTGCAAAACATGTATGAAAATTGTATTGAACATTTGTGATTCGTTTTAGTTAAATTGTAGTATATGATAAAATAAATGTTGTTAGCTTCCTTTTTTTGCAAAATTTACTAATATATGTTTGAACTTTAAGAGGTCATACATACACAAAATTGTACTGAGACTTACATTTTTACAGATAACCTTGTCTGGAAGTAATAGTTTAATGCTTTTAAATAGTTTTGTTACTAAGACAGGCTTGAGTGTATAGTAATATTGCTATATACATATAAATATATACAACAACAGTGCAAGCACTGTATTCTTGGAGGATATCTACTACTAGCACTTAAGTTTGACTTTACTTATAAGAGAATCAGTAGTATGCATTAATGAAAAAAGATTTAAAAAAACATTTTTTGCAAAAGTAAAACTTAGCTGAATTTGTATTCTAAGAAATTTGTGCTGCTATGAAACAAATTTATTAAAAATAAAGATCACAAAACTGTGCGAGAAAATGATGCAATGTTTCTAAGCTCAGAGATATGCCTAATTTTGGTAAAATATTTTACAGGACAATACCAGGTAAAGAAAGTGGCAGCTGAACATTTGCTCTTTCCTGTAACATAAAAATTGTAAAATTAATTGCTTTCTAAGCTCAGTGGTAAATATTTGGTGGTGTGTCAGAATTTTAATATTTGATCTCGCATTTATTTTACTCTGTTGAAATTTTCTAGCTGTGCTGCATGTTTTTCTTGGAGCACAGTAATATTTAGTGCAGGCTTCTTTTGATTGTATCATATCAGCAGCATTATATAACATTAATTATTTGATAGAATCCTTAAATGAAAAAAAATTGTGATTAGGATGTTTTGGATGGAAATTTAGAGCTGAGTCAAACTACTTGGTGTCAAATAAATTTTACTTTAGGCATTCAAAAATCTTAAGGTTCGAGAAGGTGCCAAACAGAAAATGGTAAACAAAATCAAGCTTTTCACCTGAGTTCATGGGAGCTGGCAGAATGATGACATCCCATCCCCCTCATTTTTTTAAACTAGCAATAACTAAAAAAAGATATCTGTAATAACATAGTGTCAACTCTGTATCTTCTCACAAATAAAAATCTGTCAACTCCACTGCATGTGATAGTAGACTTTATTTTGACCAATGTGTGTGTGGGAGGGAGGGGGCAAGGGGGAGGCTCAGCTGGTAGTGCACTAGGCTCATAATCTGCATTTCATAGGTTCGAGTCTCACCTGGACCAGCATTGAGATTTATCTCTGCAAAATCTTCACATTGCTCTCAATCAATAGGGGACACCTGATGAACTTGGAAAGACCACCATCCATCGGATGGGACATTAAGCCATAGCCCCATGTGCTTGAGAGCCATACCTTGTGTACTTTAAAGAACACATTGGATGGCTTTGACAGGCAGGTACCATCTGTCTCCTAACAGCTGTCCATTGGGTCTCCTTCCCCCAACCTTCTTTGAATCCTTGGAGTCCTTGTGACTTGGAAATTTATCCCATTGTGTGCAAAAAAGTGCTGCTCAGAGGTGAAACAACCTAACCAATGTGCAGAAAACTACAAAAAATTTCTACATTATATTTATTATAAAAAAAGCTATTATTGTTTAATCAGACACAATAGACTACAGAGCATGCTATTTTTTTTGCCTCATTCAAAATGAAAGGGAAGTCTAATGATAATTATGAAAAATTGTTTTTACATTAAAATATAATGGTTATTTTGTGTTTATCATTAGCTGTTGGTGAGAACACTGCATGAATAAGGTTTTGTGATTAATTACATGAAATTTGTGCAGTGAAATTTAATTTTTTATAAACATAAAGTATGCAAATTTTTTCAATTTTACAGAAAACAATTTTTAAATTAGATTTTTTAAAATTATTTTAGTAATAGAGGAGCTACAGTAAAATTAACTTTGGTTCTTGTTTTGTGAAAATTTTTTTATTTTGTTGTAATCCACTATAACAGTTACATTCTTGCTCTACATAACAGCATGAGAGTTGGCTCAGTCAGTAGCATACCAGACATAATCTGATGTTCTCAAGTTCAGGTTCCTACTGTGTCTGCCATGAGAATTCTCTTCATTTACTCCCATACTGTCCTTGTTGAGAAAAGGGACAGTGATGGGCTTGGAAAGGCTGTTGTCCTAGATGTGATATTAAAAGCTGTGGGCCCATTTGCATGCGAATACCTTGATACCATTTGCAAGAGATACCCTATACTGCAAAAAAAAAAGTCTGGACACTTTCATGTTAAGTGAACGAATAACCACATTCAAATCTACCTTACTTTGAAAATAAGCTTTTTACGAAAAAAAAGTCACTAGACATAAATTGAAGATCTTGGTCAGAGCTCTCTAAATCTCTAATTTCTATAATATTAATCTAATATTTAAAGAGTTATGGAAGCTGAAACATTTAAGTGAAACTTTTGCTAGTTTTGAAAATTTACTGCAAAAAGTTAAATCACAACTGTTATAACAAATTGCTCACAATATAAATGCGATTTTGAATTTTATGTAAGGATTTTTAAAGTTTTCATCAATTTGCGGGGAAAATGTTTTGGAAGTGTGGTGTGTGATAACATCTATTGTCAAATATTATAGTGTATATACCATGCTGGATAATAGGCTTTCATCTTTCTCCTAACACCTATCCTGTGAATCCTCTTGCCCAGTCTTTTCTGAGCCCTTGTGACTCTGCTATTTAGCCTATTGCATAAAAAAAGTCCTGCTCAGAGTCCTCCACAAAAATATTTACAAAATTCACAATCACTGTTAAATGAAAGTGCTAGATTAAATAATCAATTCAGTTGTTATGGTAAATCTTCTTGGAGTACTAATAAAATTCATAGCAGTGTGTTGAAATGTGCAGCAAGTTACAATTTAAGAGTGATTTTTAATAAAGTTTTTTATTAAAATTGAAATCTATTATGGTGTAGGGAGCAATTACATTTTGTGTAATGGTTGGGTTCTTATACCTCTGAGCTGCACTTTTTTGCACACCATCTGCTGAATGGCCAGGTCACATGGACCCCGAAGGCTCAGAGAAGGTTGGGGGAGGGGACCCACTGGAACAGCTGTTGGGAGACAGATGGTAGCCTCCCGTCAAGGCCATCCAGTGTGTTCTTTAACGTGCACAGGGTATGGCTCTCCCGCACACGGGGCCACGGCTTAACGTCCCATCCGATGGCGGATGGGACGTTAAGCTGTGGCCCCATGTGCGGGAGAGAACTGACAAGGGCTCAGAAAAGACTGGTGACGGACGGCGGCCTTTCCAAGCCCATCGGTGTCCCCTACTGACTGTGAGCAGGGCGGGGAATTTTGCGGAGATAAATCTCAATGCTGACCCAGCTGGGACTCGAACCTGGGAACTACAGATTACGAGCCTGGCGCGCTACCGACTGAGCCACCCCCGCCCTTTGTGTAATGGAGTGCAAAATAGAATGACATCACAATTGTACATAATGGTGTACAACAATGCAGGTGTGACTAACATGAATTTCACAGCACTGATATACGACTATCAGTTACTCCATTAGTTATGAATTAACTGATTCCACCCCCCACCTCCCGATACCACGTGGCTAGTATAGCACCTACAGTGTTTATAGAGTAATTTTAATCTTAATTTCATTCTGTGCACAATGTTTATACCTTCAATTTTAAAAGTAGCATAATGGCATTTAAAAATTTTACACTTAATTGTTTATTCCAATGGTTTCTAACTGGGATGCAGCGATGTTTTAATGCATCTGTCACTAGTACAGTTGGGTATGATATTCCCAGAGTATTAAATATTGAATAAACTCGACTTTCTTGGCATATACTAAATATTAACCACTTTGTAAGTCAATTTAATTTTAGAGGAAAAATTGCCTAGAGCCGGGTGGGATATGAACCCACCCAGCTCAAGGCAATTTTTCCTCCAAAATTAAATAGACTTACAAAGTGCTTAATATATAGTATATTCCCAGAGTATGTCATCTATTATGTTGATCAGCCACTGGAGATTTGATATAAATGAAAATGAAAAAATAAATGTGTCCCTTATTAAATATCAATGCATAATTTGATTTCTTCACACTCTAATAGGTGCCTTGTGCTTGTTAAAGAATACCCTGAATTCTTCACACTCTAATAGGTGCCTTTTGCTTGTTAAAGAATACCCTGAATTCTTCACACTCTAATAGGTGCCTTGTGCTTGTTAAAGAATACCCTGAATTCTTCACACTCTAATAGGTGCCTTTTGCTTGTTAAAGAATACCCTGAATGGCCTTGACAGGAGGCTATCATCTGTTTTCAAACAGCTGTCCAGTGGGTCACATCCCTCCAACCTTCTCTGAGTCCTTGGGGTCCTTGTGACCTGGCCATTTAGATCACTGGTGTGCAAAAAGTCATTTCTGGGTGAGAGTGTCCATCTTCCCAGCTGGTGTGGAAAGGCTATAGTCTGCTTTTACAAAGGTCCAAAAAAGGCTAGTGGGGGTGGAATTCAGTTGTATTATGTTGTTTAGGTTTGAAATTTTGACAAGAGAGCTGTCCCCAAAAGGTTAAAAATGGAGATTTAATATTTAAACACAGGGTTATCTGAGGCTATGAAAACTTTGGGATGATAAAACTTTTTAGACCAGTTGGATGATTTTCTGGGAGGTTATGTGGTTCCCTAGCCGTCCATGGCCAAGTGGTTAGTGTGCTTGGCTACTCATCTAAGGGACCTGGGTTCGAGCCCCGGGTAAGGCATGGATGTGTGTGTCGTTTTTCTGCTGAGGTCCTGCCATCCTCTCAGACCTACTTTGGCATATAAACTGACAGGCTCCTGTCAGACCTCTGTGGCAAGCAGCTGCTTGAGGGGGTATTTATTTATTTTTTATTTATGTGGTTCCAAGATCTGTTAAAAGTCTGTTCCATCAGAATTTTTTCCACTTGCATAAATGGTGCATTTGTCAAGTGTGATGGACATAGCTTATTATAAGTAGATTCTTTTCCCAAATATCTTCACATACTCAAAGTTTCACACCCTTTAAAAAAAATCTGAGCATGTGTAATAGCTGTTTTGGGATATATATATATAAATATACAGTCCTTGTCAAAAATCTGCCTATGTGATTTTTTAATTGTCGTCAAGCAAGGAAGTGTTATTGGAAATTGTTTTCATACTTCCCCAGGTTGTACATATGCTATATACAGAATAGTTCCCAGAGAAAACAAAATACACTCTTGGAAGGGTTGGGTTGATTTATCTCTGAGCAGCACTTTTTTTTTAACACAATGGACTAAATGGATTGGAGGGACATACCAGGACCCCCCTGAATATCTGGTTGTCTTATACAAAATCTCAAATTTCTCTACCTGCTTTTAACTCGTAAACAGGTGTCTTCATATAATTTTATTTTAACCTCATAGTATGTGTCTGACACTAAAAATAGATTTAAAAACAACTATAAAATTTATTCATATAGAATATCATTTTAACCTTTCCTGTCTGGTGGAATATTTTAGTAATTGGGAAACACTACTACTTCCAGAGAGAGAAGTGAGTCTCTGATTGCCATCTATATTTTTGCAGTAGTTCAAATATATATTTAGGGATAGGGGTGGCAGTCGGTAGCATACTAGAGTAAAATGCAGTTCACAGGTTTGAGTTCCACCTGGACCAGCATTGAGATTTATCTCTGCAAAACTCACTGCCCTGACCTCAGTTGGAAAGGGACACTAATGGGCTTGGAAAGGCCATTGTCTGTCACATGGGATGTTAAGCTGTGGCCCCTTTTATGGGAGAGCCATACCTTTTGCATGTTAAAGAACACACTGGATGGCCTTAGCGGGAGGCTACCATCTGTCTCCTAACAATTACCCATTGGATAAACACAGGTTCAATTGGGACTTTAATTTGGGAACTGAAGATTACAATCCTGTCTGAATCAATTCCAGCCTTTTTATGGTGATGAATGTTGTTACTGAATCAATTCCAGCCTTTTTATTAGTCCTGTCAGTGGTCACATGATTGTTGCTTACACCATCATGGGACATATATAAAACTAGTTCAGACCCTGTTGGGGATCCAATTTATCTGTTAAAATCAGTCTTAAATCTCTTTACCTAACCTTAATTACTGTTTTTTGCTAGTCATCAGGTATAACTTGATTTGGTTGGGTTGCTTTACTGCTGAGCAGCACTTTTTGCACACACTGGGCTAAATGACCAGGTACCCTGAAGGCTCAGAGAACCAGGAAGGGACCCACTAGGAGACAGATGTAGCCTCTTATCAAGGCCATCCATTGTATTCTTTAAAGTGCACAGGGTATTGCTGTCCTGCACATAGGGCCATAAATGTATGTCCCATCCAATAGGTGGTGGCCTTTCCAAGTCCATCGGTGTCCTGTACTGAATACTGTACATGGTCCTGTACATGGTGGTGGTTTTGTGCTTAGTTTGCTGAAAGTGATAAATGTCTTTGGGTACTGTATGTATGTTAACATTTGACATAACAACATGGCATTTTGTAAGCAGAATCTTGCAAGTTTTGATTACACAAGCATTTTTTCAAACATCTTTAAGTCAGCCTTTTTGTGATTGTTATTTTGGAGCAGATGGTCATTATTTTATGGCAGGTAGTAAATTAAATGTAGAAGCCATGGTAATAATGTTAAAGGTAAATGCATATAACCATGCTGTATTTTGAATAATAGGTAAACACTAAAGAAACTTCCATATTGGCATATTGGAATACATTTTGTGTGAAAAGAATTTGGAATAACTATTTCACATCTATATGTTTTGGTACACAATCATAATGCAAGTTAATTGTATTTGGTGGTATATAAGTTTTTTTGTGTGTGTATGTGTGTATTTACTTTATATTGAAATTTGAGAATTGCATCCTTGATTGGTGTTGAAAAGCATTTAATCCTAGATAGTTCCTGCCCACATATGACATGCGAAGTGAGGTTTTCATTTAAACTCTGAAAATTTGGAAAATGGGTAAAGAGTATATCTTGCCCATCCGTGATTTCTATATTCTGTTTTAATTCCGATTGAAGATCAAAAATGATTCAGAGCTATTATTAAAAACATCTGAACAAAATTATCACTGATGCGGTGGGAATCGAACCTGCAACTCTCTAGATACTGCCAGAGCGCTCTACCTTTTAAACAACGCTTCAGAAGCAAGGAGAAACGGGAAAAACTGGTATCCACAGTAGATCAACTACTCCTTTCACCTGATCTCATGATGCTAAGACTCGAAAATATGGTACGAAAACAGTTGATTTCTGATGTGATCATAGCATCCCCCATGATTGGAAGCTGTGATATCATTAACATAACATCTAAATACATTGGGGCGGGGGTGGCTCAGTCGGTAGCGCGCCAGACTCGTAATCTGCAGTTCCCAGGTTCGAGTCCCAGCTGGGTCAGCGTCGAGATTTATCTCCGTAAAATTCCCCGCCCTGCCCACGGTCAGTAGGGGACACCGATGGGCTTGGAAAGACCGCCGTCCGTCGGATGGGACGTTAAGCTCTCCGTAAAATTCCCCGCCCTGCCCACGGTCAGTAGGGGACACCGATGGGCTTGGAAAGAGCGCCGTCCGTCGGATGGGACGTTAAGCCGTGGCCCCGTGTACGGGAGAGCCATACCTTGTGCACGTTAAAGAACACGCTGGATGGCCTTGACGGGAGGCTACCATCTGTCTCCCAACAGCTGTTCCAGTGGGTCCCCTCCCCAACCTTCTCTGAGCCTTCGGGGTCCATGTGACCTGGCCATTTAGCCCATGGTGTGCAAAAAAGTGCCGCTCAGAGGTAAAACAACCCAACCCAAATCTATATACATTCTATCCACTCTGGATTTTTGGACTTTACAAGCCACTGGCCATTAGTTTCTCAGGGAAGTTTAACAAACGTTCAGAAGTTTTATTCCAAGACGATATTTATAATTTTGTCACTGTCGCCAATTAGCATTTTATAATTGATATAATTTTTTATTATGGTGGTAAGGAATGTTTAAGCAAAATAATATTTACCTTAGTAAACATTATGGATGTTTTAATAATAAATCTTTTGATTCTGCAGGATTATTTTTATCGTGTACTACTGGTTTCAATTGAACAACTTTAAAATATATTTTATTAAAACATTAAGTATTGAGTTCGAATAGATAGTTTTTACATGCGCAGCTTTTTTTTTAATGCAAACTAAAAAGAAAAAAAATCATTAAAAATTTAAAAATCGTAATAAATTACATTCTTTATTTTTAGGACAAATAAAATACATTTGAACTGTCTGCTTTTTGATTATAATGAAAAAAAAAAAATAGAAGTATATATTAGAATAAGAAATTTTTCGTAATAAGTACTAACCACGTTTAGAATTGTAAAGCTTACCAATTAGATTCAAATAAATCTGTTAAACCACAATAATGTGATGTCCGTTAAGCTCAGGTGAACCAAATGTTTATAGTATCCCAAGAATTACACTTTATTCCCTCAGGAATGAGGATAAATATTTTTTTATTGTATGTTTTGTAGCCAGACGTGCTCTATTTATCTAAAATAAAACCACAGAAAAAGATAAAAATCCTTTAAATTTTTTTGTTTCCTAATATTTTTGTGCAATAGATATTGTTTTTGTAAATAGTTCCCAATCCTTTTAATGCAAAGCCTCACATTATATCAGGTTGATTCATTGAAATGGCATTTTATTAAAAAAAAAACATCAAGCAACCTCTGAGCTACACTTTTTTTGTGCCCAATGGGCTTAATGGCCAGGTCACAAGGACACCAAGGGCTCAGAGAAGGTTAGGGGAAGAAGAGACAGGGAAATGCGTCAAGACCATCCAGTGTGTTCTTTTAATATGTACAGAGTATGGCTCTCCTGTGGGATTAATTTTTTTTTCTGCACAAAGGGCTAATTGGGCAGGTCACAAAGAGCTCAGAGAAGGCTTGGGGGAAGAGGATCCACTGGACAGCTATTTGGAGGCAGAGGGAAGCCTGTCAATACATTCCAGTGTGTTTAATGTGAATAGTGTATGGTTCTCCCGTAGGATTACTTTCTTTTTTCTGCACAATGGGCAAGTCACATAGACCAAGGGTTTAGAAAAGTCTAGGAGAAGAGGATTCACTGGACAGCTGTTTCTGACAGAGGGAAGGCTTTCAAGATCATCCAGTGTGTTCTTTAATATGCGCAGGTATGGCTGTCCTGTAGGATTCGTTTCTTCTGCACTTTCTACATAATGGGCTAAATGGCCAGGTCAAAAGGGTTCAGAGAAGGCATGGGGAAGAGGATCCACTGGACAGCTATTAGCAGGGTTGGGTTGTTTTACCTCTGACGAGCACTTTTTTGCACACAATTGGCTAAATGGCTAGGTCACATAGACCCCGTAGTCTCGGAGAAGGTTGGGAGACGGGACCCACAGGAACAGCTGTTGGAAGACATGATAGCTTCCCGTCAAACCATCCAGCGTGTTCTTAAACGTGCACAGGGTGTGGCTCTCCTGCACTCGGCGGCCGGTACCTCAGTGGTCCAGAGCACCTGACACGTTATCAGGAGGTCGTGGATTCGTATCCCACCCGGCTCAAGACAATGGGGCGGGGGTGGCTCAGTCGGTAGCGCGCCAGGCTCGTAATCTGTAGTTCCCAGGTTCGAGTCCCAGCTGGGTCAGCGTTGAGATTTATCTCCGCAAAATTCCCCGCCCTGCCCACGGTCAGTCGGGGACACCGATGGGCTTGGAAAGGCCGCCGTCCGTCGGATGGGACGTTAAGCCGTGGCCCCGTGTGCGAGAGAGCCATACCCTGTGCACGTTAAAGAACACGCTGGATGGCCTTGACGGGAGGCTACCATCTGTCTCCCAACAGCTTGTTCTAGTGGGTCCCTTCCTCCAACCTTCTCTGAGCCTTCGGGGTCCATGTGACCTGGCCATTTAGCCCATGGTGTGCAAAAAAGTGCCGCTCAGAGGTAAAACAACCCAACCCAAGCCCATTGGTGTCTCCTACTGACCGTGGGCAGGGCGTGGAATTTTGCGGAGATATATCTCAACGCTGACCCAGCAGCTATTAGTAGGCAGACAGAAGCATGCCAAGACCATTGTATCTTAATGTGCATAGCATATGGATCTCCAATAGGAGTAGTTTCTCTTTTTCTATGAAGTAGGCTAAATGGCCAGGTCACAAGTGCTCAGAGAAGGCTGCGGGAAGAGAATCCACTTGGTAGTTATTGGGAAATAGGGCAGCCTGTCAATGCCATGCAGTATTTTCTTTAGTATGCGCAAGATAAGGCGTTCTTCTAGGATTAGTATATTTTTCCTACGCAGTGGGATAAATGGTGAGGTTACAAAGGCCCTGAGAGTTGAGGGAAGAGAATCCACTACTCAGCTATTAGAAGGCGGAAGCCTGTCAAGAACATTCAGCGTGTTCTCTTAGTGCACAGAGAATGGCTCTCTTGCACACTTCTACAGCCATGGCCACGTATGCAGGGTTGGGTTGTTTTACCTCTGAGCGGCACTTTTTTGCACACCATGGGCTAAATGGCCAGGTCACATGGACCCCAAAGGCTCAGAGAAGGTTGGGGGAGGGGACCCACTGGAACAGCTGTTGGGAGACAGATGGTAGCCTCCCGTCAAGGCCATCCAGCGTGTTCTTTAACGTTGGGTTGTTTTACCTCTGAGCGGCACTTTTTTGCACACCATGGGCTAAATGGCCAGGTCACATGGACCCCAAAGGCTCAAAGAAGGTTGGGGGAGGGGAGCCACTGGAACAGCTGTTGGGAGACAGATGGTAGACTCCCGTCAAGGCCATCCAGCGTGTTCTTTAACGTGCAACAGGGTATGGCTCTCCCGCACACGGAGCCACGGCTTAACGTCCCGTCCGACGGACGGCGGCCTTTTCAAGCCCATCGGTGTCCCCTACTGACCGTGGGCAGGGCGGGGAATTTTGCGGAGATTAATCTCAACGCCGACCCAGCTGGGACTCGAACCTAGGAACTACAGATTACGAGCCTGGCGCGCTACCGACTGAGCCACCCCCGCCCCCACATTATGCAGGAACTAATCATGAGTTCCAATACAGGGAAAGATTGGTGTGTTTAGTGACAATGCGCCTTGTGAACTTATCACTAAAAACAAAACCTTTTCACATGTGCTACAAAAGTTTTTGTTCGAAATCTGGTTTTCAAAGTAATGCATTGCTGCTGAATGTTTGATATACGTTCGTTTTAAACGTTGGTTTGGTTATTTTATCTCTGAGTGACTCTTTTCTGTACACAAGGGCACAGTGGTAACTTCATAAGTGACCAGAAAAGGCTTGTGAAACTAATTAATTATTCAGTAATAAGTTATTCAGCACGACTTTAACGTGTCCCCTCTTCTGCACACGAAGCCTTACCATCACATCCCAATAATGACGGACTTACCGAGCCTATCTGTGACTGTATCCTGACGAGGGTAGAACGGAGAAAATTCTAAATGGAGGCATATTTGGGATTCGAATCTCTGAACATCGGATTCATTACGAGCCGGATGCACTACCTCTGAACCAACGCCGCTCGTTTTAAACGTAAAAAATCTCTTTTTGTGATCTGAGCTCATGTTCATTAATACTACTATAGAATTTCCTCATTTTTTTTCTCTTAACACATTAGGGGCGGGAGTGACTCAGTCGGTAGCGCGCTAGGCTCGTAATCTGCAGTTCCCAGGTTCGAGTACCAGCTGTGTCAGCTTAAGATTTATCTCCGCAAAACTCCCCGCCCTGCCTACGGTCAGTAGAGGACACCGATGGGCTTGTAAAGGCCTCCGTCCGTCGGATGGGACGTTAAGCCGTGGCCCCGTGTGCGGGAGGGACATAATCTTTGCACGTTAAAGAACACGCTGGATGACCTTGACGAGAGGCTACCATCTGTCTCCCAACAGCTATTCCAGTGGATCCCCACCCCCAACCTTCTCTGAGCCTTTGGGGTCCATGTGACCTACATTCCACCCATGATTACATTTAGCCCATGATGTGCAAGAAGTGCCGCTCAGAGGTAAAACAACATAACCCTCGCGGTGGCGTAACTTTTTGGAAAATGTAGGTAACATTCTACAATTTTATTATTCATTATATCCATAATATTGGGCCCTAGCGCGAGAATATCTAGTTCTGACATTCAACTATATCGGGCAATGTAAACAAACATTCATACTACCCCCCCCCCCCTCCCGAAATTGGGGCAGGTGTGGCTCTGTCGGTAGCGCGCCAGACTCAATATGCAGTTCCCAGTTTCGAGTCCCATCTGGGCCAGCGGTGATATTTATCACCGCAAAACTTCGTGCTATCTGTCAGTAGGGAATACCGTTGGACTTGGTAAAGGCTGCCATCCGTCGTATGGGACGTTAAGCCGTGATTCCGTGTGCGGGAGAGCTACATACCCTGTGCATGTTAAAGAACACGCTGGATGACCTTTACGGGAGGCTAACAGCCATCCAGTGGGTCCCCTTCCACCAACCTTGTGACCTGGCCATTTAGCCCATTGTGTACAAAAAATGCAGTTAAGAGGTAAAAACAACCATCCCGCTGAAATTGAAATCAATATTTTGCCCCTTCGGCTCTTTAAGGAAACGTTGGATTGGATTGTTTTACCTCTGAGCGGCATTTTTTTGCACACCATGGGCTAGGGGCGGGGTGGCTCAGTCGGTAGCGCGCCAGGCTCGTAATCTGTAGTTCCCAGGTTCGAGTCCCAGCTGGGTCAGCGTTGAGATTTATCTCCGCAAAATTCCCCGCCCTGCCCACGGTCAGTAGGGGATACCGATGGGCTTGGAAAGGCTGTCGTCCGTCGGATGGGACGTTAAGCCGTGGCCCCGTGTATGGGAGAGCCATACCCTCTGCACGTTAAAGAACACGCTGGATGGCCTTGACGGGAGGTTACCATCTGTCTCCCAACAGCTGTTTCAGTGGGTCCCCTCCCCCAACCTTCTCTGAGCCTTCGGGGTCCATGTGACCTGGCCATTTAGTCCATGGTGTGCAAAAAATTGCCGCTCAGAGGTAAAACAACCCAACCCACCATGGGCGAAATGGCCAGGCCACAAGGACCCCGAAGGCTCAGAGAAGGTTGGGGGAGGGGACCCACTGGAACAGCTGTTGGGAGACAGATGGTAGCCTCCCGTCAAGGCCATCCAGCGTGTTCTTTAACGTGCACAGGGTATGACTCTCTTGCACACGGTACCACGGCTTAACGTCCCATCCGACGGACGGCGGCCTTTTCAAGCCCATCGGTGTCCCCTACTGACCGTGGGCAGGGCGGGGAAATTTTGCGGAGATAAATCTCAACGCTGACCCAGCTGGGACTCGAACCTGGGAACTACAGATTACGAGCCTGGCGCGCTACCGACTGAGCCACCCCCGCCCCTTAAGGAAAAGTAACTACGTATTGATTGCACCTCTGGTTTTAGTAATAATCTGATTTCACTTCGAAGGAACTTCCTTATTTAATTGGAGAAACGCGTCGAGCTTTCCGTATGTCATAAGACAAAAAAAAACTTATCGTTGTTAGTTGCTAAGGTATGATTTACAATCTAAATGAGACATGTAGCGGCATCTCTAAGCACCAAAGACGACAGAATATGTTTGCCGATGCCTTTGCACGACCTTGGCACCTGTAGTCATGATCACTGCTTCCGCTGTTCGGATACATTCCATCGCGGTTATGTGACGTCACGTACTGCGTCACGAACAGGTGCAAATCGCCGGTTATCTACTTCCGGTAAAGGAAAATCCTGTGCAGATTGTAATGAACTGTTTCATTGTTAAGGGATTGTTAAGGGTTTCATTGTTAAGGGATCTTAAAGATTAATAATACTACCTGGAAAGTACTGTTGCCATTAATGAAATGTTTTTGTATACCGCCAATATGGGATGTTCGCTTTCAAAGAGTATCAAGTTTTTCGTTTCCCCGACTTTTGTACCCTCTAACAGTGAAAATTAGAACTAATGGATGATTGAAGAAATGCAAACAGTATTATTGGCAAAAAGAGTTTTTTTTAGTTCTCTTTAAAAACTTGTGTTCCATACTCGTAGGATGTAAAACGCTGCAGTCAGTGACCTTTACACTATCTGCTTCCTTGAGCCTTGCACTATCCACTCTCTTGTTTGCACTATCCGCTCCCTTGACCCTTGCACTATCCGCTCCCTTGACCCTTGCACTATCCGCTCCCTTGACCCTTGCACTACCCACTCCCTTGACCCTTGCACTATCCACTCCCTTGACTCTTGCACTATCCGCTCCCTTGACTCTTGCACTATCCGCTCCCTTGACTCTTGCACTATCCGCTCCCTTGACTCTTGCACTATCCGCTCCCTTGACTCTTGCACTATCCGCTCCCTTGACTCTTGCACTATCCGCTCCCTTGACTCTTGCACTATCCGCTCCCTTGACTCTTGCACTATCCGCTCCCTTGACTCTTGCACTATCCGCTCCCTTGACTCTTGCACTATCCGCTCCCTTGACTCTTGCACTATCCGCTCCCTTGGACCTTGCATTGTCCACTCCCTTGACCCTTGCATTATCCACTCCCGTGACCCTTGCATTATCCGCTCCCCTGACCCTTGCATTATCCGCTCCCCTGACCCTTGCATTATCCGCTCCCCTGACCCGTGCATTATCCGCTCCCCTGACCGTGCATTATCCGCTCCCCTGACCCCTGCATTATCTGCTCCCCTGACCCCTGCATTATCCACTCCCCTGACTGCTGCATTATCCGCTCCCCTGACCCCTGCATTATCTGCTCCCTTGACCACTGCATTATCCCTGACCCTTGTGTTTTTCACTCCCCTGACCCCTGCATTATCCGCTCCCTTGACCCCTGCATTATCCGCTCCCTTGACCCCTGCATTATCCGCTCCCTTGCCCCCTGCATTATCCGCTCCCTTGCCCCTTGCATTATCTGCTCCCTTGCCCCTTGCATTATCCTCTCCCCTGACCCTTGCATTATCTGCTCCCCCTGACCTTTGCATTATCCGCTCCCTTGACCCTTGCATTATCCGCTCCCCTGACCCTTGTATTTTCCACTCCCCTGACCCCTGCATTATCCGCTCCCTTGACCCCTGCATTACCCGCTCCCTTGCCCCTTGCATTATCCGCTCCCCTGACCCTTGCATTATCCGCTCCCCTGACCCTTGCATTATCTGCTCCCCTGACCACTGCATTATCCACTCCCTTGACCCCTGCATTACCCGCTCCCTTGACCCCTGCAGTACCCGCTCCCTTGACCCCTGCATTACCCGCTCCCTTGACCCCTGCATTACCCGCTCCCTTGACCCCTGCATTACCCGCTCCCTTGACCCCTGCATTATCCACTCCCTTGCCCCTTGCATTATCCGCTCCCTTGACCCCTGCATTACCCGCTCCCTTGCCCCTTGCATTATCCGCTCCCCTGACCCTTGCATTATCTGCTCCCCCGACCACTGCATTATCCGCTCCCCTGACCCCTGCATTATCCGCTCCCTTGACCCCTGCATTATCCGCTCCCTTGACCCCTGCATTACCCGCTCCCTTGCCCCTTGCATTATCCGCTCCCCTGACCCTTGCATTATCTGCTCCCCTGACCCTGCATTACCCGCTCCCTTGACCCCTGCATTACCCGCTCCCTTGACCCCTGCATTACCCGCTCCCTTGACCCCTGCATTACCCGCTCCCTTGACCCCTGCATTACCCGCTCCCTTGACCCCTGCATTACCCGCTCCCTTGACCCCTGCATTATCCACTCCCTTGACCCCTGCATTACCTGCTCCCTTGACACCTGCATTACCCGCTCCCTTGACCCCTGCATTATCCACTCCCTTGACCCTTGCATTATCCGCTCCCTTGGCCCCTGCATTATCCGCTCCCTTGACCCCTGCATTATCCGCTCCCTTGACCCCTGCATTACCCGCTCCCTTGCCCCTTGCATTATCCGCTCCCCTGACCCTTGCATTATCCGTTCCCCTGACCCTTGCATTATCTGCTCCCCTGACCACTGCATTATCCGCTCCCCTGACCCCTGCATTATCCGCTCCCCTGACCCCTGTGTTATCCGCTCCCCTGACCCTTGCATTATCCGCTCCCCTGACCCTTGCATTATCCGCTCCCTTGACCCCTGCATTACCCGCTCCCTTGACCCCTGCATTACCCGCTCCCTTGACCCCTGCATTATCCGCTCCCTTGACCCTTGCATTATCTGCTCCCTTGACCCCTGCATTATCCGCTCCCTTGACCCCTGCATTACCCACTCCCTTGCCCCTTGCATTATCCGCTCCCCTGACCCTTGCATTATCTGCTCCCCTTACCCTTGCATTATCTGCTCCCCTTACCCCTGCATTATCCGCTCCCCTTACCCCTGCATTATCCGCTCCCCTGACCCCTGCATTATCCGCTCCCTTGACCCCTGCATTACCCGCTCCCTTGACCCCTGCATTACCCGCTCCCTTGACCCCTGCATTACCCGCTCCCTTGACCCCTGCATTATCCACTCCCTTGACCCCTGCATTACCCGCTCCCTTGACCCCTGCATTACCCGCTCCCTTGACCCCTGCATTATCCACTCCCTTGACCCTTGCATTATCCGCTCCCTTGGCCCCTGCATTATCCGCTCCCTTGACCCCTGCATTATCCGCTCCCTTGACCCCTGCATTACCCGCTCCCTTGCCCCTTGCATTATCCGCTCTCCTGACCCTTGCATTATCCGTTCCCCTGACCCTTGCATTATCTGCTCCCCTGACCACTGCATTATCCGCTCCCCTGACCCCTGCATTATCCGCTCCCCTGACCCCTGTGTTATCCGCTCCCCTGACCCCTGCATTACCCGCTCCCTTGACCCCTGCATTACCCGCTCCCTTGACCCCTGCATTACCCGCTCCCTTGACCCCTGCATTATCCACTCCCTTGCCCCTTGCATTATCCGCTCCCTTGACCCCTGCATTACCCGCTCCCTTGCCCCTTGCATTATCCGCTCCCCTGACCCTTGCATTATCTGCTCCCCCGACCACTGCATTATCCGCTCCCCTGACCCCTGCATTATCCGCTCCCTTGACCCCTGCATTATCCGCTCCCTTGACCCCTGCATTACCCGCTCCCTTGCCCCTTGCATTATCCGCTCCCCTGACCCTTGCATTATCTGCTCCCCTGACCCCTGCATTACCCGCTCCCTTGACCCCTGCATTACCCGCTCCCTTGACCCCTGCATTACCCGCTCCCTTGACCCCTGCATTACCCGCTCCCTTGACCCCTGCATTATCCACTCCCTTGACCCCTGCATTACCCGCTCCCTTGACCCCTGCATTACCCGCTCCCTTGACCCCTGCATTATCCACTCCCTTGACCCTTGCATTATCCGCTCCCTTGGCCCCTGCATTATCCGCTCCCTTGACCCCTGCATTATCCGCTCCCTTGACCCCTGCATTACCCGCTCCCTTGCCCCTTGCATTATCCGCTCCCCTGACCCTTGCATTATCCGTTCCCCTGACCCTTGCATTACCCGCTCCCTTGACCCCTGCATTATCCGCTCCCCTGACCCTTGCATTATCTGCTCCCCCGACCACTGCATTATCCGCTCCCCTGACCACTGCATTATCCGCTCCCCTGACCCCTGCATTATCCGCTCCCTTGACCCCTGCATTATCCGCTCCCTTGACCCCTGCATTACCCACTCCCTTGCCCCTTGCATTATCCGCTCCCCTGACCCTTGCATTATCTGCTCCCCTTACCCCTGCATTATCCGCTCCCCTTACCCCTGCATTATCCGCTCCCCTTACCCCTGCATTATCCGCTCCCCTGACCCCTGCATTATCCGCTCCCCTGACCCCTGCATTCTCCGCTCCCCTGACCCCTGCATTATCCGCTCCTCTGACCCTATGTATTACCCGCTCCCTTGACCCCTGCATTATCCGCTCCCTTGACCCCTGCATTACCCGCTCCCTTGACCCCTGCATTATCCGCTCCCTTGACCCTTGCATTATCCGCTCCCTTGACCCTTGCATTATCCGTTCCCCTGACCCCTGCATTACCCGCTCCCCTGACCCCTGCATTACCCGCTCCCCTGACCCCTGCATTATCCGCTCCCTTGACCCTTGCATTATCCACTCCCTTGACCCCTGCGTTACCCGCTCCCTTGACCCCTGCATTACCCGCTCCCTTGACCCCTGCATTATCCGCTCCCTTGACCCTTGCATTATCCGCTCCCTTGACCCTTGCATTATCCGCTCCCTTGACCCTTGCATACTTTGCCCTATCCGCTCCCTAGACCCAAAGCACATAAAAAGTGGGATGCTGACGACTGGTCACATGTCATTTGGTTTGATGAATCGTGCTACACGTTTCCCACCACTGGTAGAGTGTAAGTCTGGCAAAAACCTGCAGAAGCGTACCACACCGACTGTTTGGTTCCAGCTGTGAAGCATGGAGGTGGATCCCTGATGCTGTGGGGTGCCATATCGTGGCATTCCTTAGGGCCATTAATTATTCCACAGGTTCGTGTCACATCCACAACGTACGAATCCATTCTCGGGGACCACCTGCACCCAATATTGCGGGCATTGTTTCCTAATGGGTGGGGGTGGCTCAGTCGGTAGCGCGCCAGGCTCGTAATCTGCAGTTCCCAGGTTCGAGTCCCAGCTGGGCCAGCGTTGCGATTTATTTCGCAAAATTCCCCGCCCTGCCCACAGTCAGTAGGGGACACCGATGGGCTTGGAAAGGCCACCATCCGTCGGATGGAACGTTAAGGCGTGGTCCCGTGTGCGGGAGAGTCACTCTGTGCACGCTAAAGAACACGCTGGATATCTTTGACGGGAAGCTACCACTTGTCTCCCAACAGCTGTTCCAGTGGATCCCCTCCCCCAACCTTCTCTGAGCCTTCGGGGTCCATGTGACCTGGCCATTTAGCCCATGGTGTGCAAAAAAAGTGCCGCTCAGAGGTAAAACAACCCAACCCTTCCTAATGGCTGTCCCTGGTTTCAAGCGGATAATGCACCCTTGCGTTTTGTGAAACGTGTAAAATTCTGGTTTGTAGAGGATGAGGCACAGCAGCTACCCTGGCCACCTCAATCTCCAGACTTCAATATTATTGAACATTTGTGGGAATATCTGGAGGGCAAGGTCAGATCACACTTTCCACCTCCAACATCACTGCCACAGTTGGGCCATATTTTACAGGAAGAATAGTCCACATTCCATTACCGTATATGCATGATTTGTAGGGTTGGGTTGTTTTACCTCTGAGCGGCACTTTTTTTGCACACCATGGGCTAAATGGCCAGGTCACATGGACCCCGAAGTCTCAGAGAAGGTTGGGGGAGGGGACCCACTGGAACAGCTGTTGGGAGACAGATGGTAGCCTCCCGTCAAGGCCATCCAGCGTGTTCTTTAGCGTGCACAGGGTATGGCTCTCCCGCACACGGGGCCACGGCTTAACGTCCCATCCGACGAACGGCGGCCTTTCCAAGCCCATCGGTGTCCCCTACTGACCGTGGGCAGGGCGGGGAATTTTTGCGGAGATAAATCTCAACGCTGACCCAGCTGGGATTCGAACCTGGGAACTACAGATTACGAGCCTGGCGCGCTACCGACTGCGCCACCCCCGCCCCGCATGATTTGTATAAGTCTATTCGACGTCGATTTACGTCTGTTCTGAACCCCCGAGGTGGGCATTCAGAACAAAAGAAAAAATGTTCTCCGCAAACTGTGTGTTTTCATTATTTTGATAAATGTGTCTTCCCCAATGTTACTTTAAAATTTGGCCATTTGTTAACTTTTTCACTGGTAGAGGTCGCTATTAAAACTGTTTAGACTTTTATCTTTATCCGTGGCGCTTTGTGCGGGAGACATTTTCTTGGCCATACTATACACATCAAAGAACACGCTAGATGGTCTTGAAAGAGGTTTCCATCTGGCTCCAACAGCTGTCCAGTGGGCTCCTTCCCCGAACCTTTTCTGAGCCCTCAGGGTCCTTGTGACCTGGCCATTTAGCCCAAAGTGAGAAAACAAATTGCCCCTCAGAGGTGAAACAACTTAACCCAACGTTCTATTTCAATGCGGTCAATTCAGTAGTTACCTATATTTCTCTCTCCAGCCACCTATATTTCTCTCTCCAGCCACCTATATTTCTCTCTCCAGCCACCTATATTTCTCTCTCCAGCCACCTATATTTCTCTCTCCAGCACCTATATCTCTCTCCAGCCACCTATATTTCTCTCTCTCGAGCCACCTATATTTCTCTCTCCAGCCACCTATATTTCTCTCTCCAGCCACCTCCTCTCTCTCTCCAGCCACCTATATTTCTCTCTCCAACCACCTATCTCTCTCTCTCCAGCCACCTATATATCTCTCTCCAGCCACCTATATTTCTCTCTCCAGCCACCTATATATCTCTCTCCAGCCACCTATATTTCTCTCTCCAGCCACCTATATATCTCTCTCCAGCCATCTATATTTCTCTCTCCAACCACCTATATTTCTCTCTCCAGCCACCTATATATCTCTCTCCAGCCACCTATATTTCTCTCTCCAGCCACCTATATATCTCTCTCCAGCCATCTATATTTCTCTCTCCAACCACCTATATATCTCTCTCCAGCCACCTATATTTCTCTCTCCAGCCACCTATATATCTCTCTCCAGCCATCTATATTTCTCTCTCCAACCACCTATATATCTCTCTCCAGCCACCTATATTTCTCTCTCCAACCACCTATATTTCTCTCTCCAGCCACCTATATTTCTTTCTCCAGCCACCTATATTTCTCTCTCCAACCACTTATATTTCTCTCTCCAGCCACCTATCTCTCTCTCCAGCCACCTATATATCTCTCTCCAGCCACCTATATTTCTCTCTCCAGCCACCTATATATCTCTCTCCAGCCATCTATATTTCTCTCTCCAACCACCTATATATCTCTCTCCAGCCACCTATATTTCTCTCTCCAACCACCTATATTTCTCTCTCCAGCCACCTATATTTCTTTCTCCAGCCACCTATATTTCTCTCTCTAACCACTTATATTTCTCTCTCCAGCCACCTATCTCTCTCTCCAGCCACCTATATATCTCTCTCCAGCCACCTATATTTCTCTCTCCAGCCACCTATATATCTCTCTCCAGCCATCTATATTTCTCTCTCCAACCACCTATATATCTCTCTCCAGCCACCTATATTTCTCTCTCCAACCACCTATATTTCTCTCTCCAGCCACCTATATTTCTTTCTCCAGCCACCTATATTTCTCTCTCCAACCACTTATATTTCTCTCTCCAGCCACCTATCTCTCTCTCCAGCCACCTATATATCTCTCTCCAGCCACCTATATTTCTCTCTCCAGCCACCTATATATCTCTCTCCAGCCATCTATATTTCTCTCTCCAACCACCTATATTTCTCTCTCCAGCCACCTATATATCTCTCTCCAGCCACCTATATTTCTCTCTCCAGCCACCTATATATCTCTCTCCAGCCATCTATATTTCTCTCTCCAACCACCTATATATCTCTCTCCAGCCACCTATATTTCTCTCTCCAGCCACCTATATATCTCTCTCCAGCCATCTATATTTCTCTCTCCAACCACCTATATATCTCTCTCCAGCCACCTATATTTCTCTCTCCAACCACCTATATTTCTCTCTCCAGCCACCTATATTTCTTTCTCCAGCCACCTATATTTCTCTCTCCAACCACTTATATTTCTCTCTCCAGCCACCTATCTCTCTCTCCAACCACCTATATATCTCTCTCCAGCCATCTATATTTCTCTCTCCAACCACCTATATATCTCTCTCCAGCCATCTATATTTCTCTCTCCAGCCACCTATATATCTCTCTCCAGCCATCTATATTTCTCTCTCCAACCACCTATATATCTCTCTCCAGCCATCTATATTTCTCTCTCCAACCACCTATATTTCTCTCTCCAGCCACCTATATTTCTTTCTCCAGCCACCTATATTTCTCTCTCCAACCACCTATATTTCTCTCTCCAGCCATCTATATTTCTCTCTCCAACCACCTATATTTCTCTCTCCAGCCACCTATATTTCTTTCTCCAGCCACCTATATATCTCTCTCCAGCCACCTATATTTCTCTCTCCAACCACCTATATTTCTCTCTCCAGCCACCTATATTTCTTTCTCCAGCCACCTATATTTCTCTCTCCAACCACTTATATTTCTCTCTCCAGCCACCTATCTCTCTCTCCAGCCACCTATATATCTCTCTCCAGCCACCTATATTTCTCTCTCCAGCCACCTATATATCTCTCTCCAGCCACCTATATATCTCTCTCCAGCCATCTATATTTCTCTCTCCAACCACCTATATATCTCTCTCCAGCCACCTATATTTCTCTCTCCAGCCACCTATATATCTCTCTCCAGCCATCTATATTTCTCTCTCCAACCACCTATATATCTCTCTCCAGCCACCTATATTTCTCTCTCCAACCACCTATATTTCTCTCTCCAGCCACCTATATTTCTTTCTCCAGCCACCTATATTTCTCT
Source organism: Ryuthela nishihirai (assembly GCA_038380435.1). Classification (NCBI taxonomy): domain Eukaryota; kingdom Metazoa; phylum Arthropoda; class Arachnida; order Araneae; family Heptathelidae; genus Ryuthela; species Ryuthela nishihirai. Next base: position 38,451,052 of record JAWZYU010000034.1, on the reverse strand, counting down.
CTCCAACCACTTATATTTCTCTCTCCAGCCACCTATCTCTCTCTCCAGCCACCTATATATCTCTCTCCAGCCACCTATATTTCTCTCTCCAGCCACCTATATATCTCTCTCCAGCCACCTATATATCTCTCTCCAGCCACCTATATTTCTCTCTCCAGCCACCTATATATCTCTCTCCAGCCACCTATATTTCTCTCTCCAGCCACCTATATATCTCTCTCCAGCCATCTATATTTCTCTCTCCAACCACCTATATATCTCTCTCCAGCCACCTATATATCTCTCTCCAGCCACCTATATTTCTCTCTCCAGCCACCTATATATCTCTCTCCAGCCATCTATATTTCTCTCTTCAACCACCTATATATCTCTCTCCAGCCACCTATATTTCTCTCTCCAGCCACCTATATTTCTTTCTCCAGCCACCTATATTTCTCTCTCCAACCACTTATATTTCTCTCTCCAGCCACCTATCTCTCTCTCCAACCACCTATATATCTCTCTCCAGCCATCTATATTTCTCTCTCCAACCACCTATATATCTCTCTCCAGCCATCTATATTTCTCTCTCCAGCCACCTATATATATCTCTCCAGCCATCTATATTTCTCTCTCCAACCACCTATATATCTCTCTCCAGCCATCTATATTTCTCTCTCCAACCACCTATATTTCTCTCTCCAACCACCTATATTTCTCTCTCCAGCCATCTATATTTCTCTCTCCAACCACCTATATTTCTCTCTCCAGCCACCCATCTCTCTCTCCAGCCACCTATATTTTTCTTCTGCGACCGAGTATGTCTTTATTTATGAAACGGACGTCACCTCGAAAACGTTTTCCATCTAAACTCGATCTAAATGTGCAATGGAAATATTTTTCTGCTGTTTGCAAATTCATTAGTAAATTGAAATCTCGGTCATCTAACATGGGAGCCTCACTTGAAGCCGGCCTTAAGGAATGAGTGGGAAGTTCCCAGAAGGCAATGGAACAATTCGATAATTGGCTGGTGCTTACCAGGCGTAACAAAACAACAATAGCCTGCAATACACATGTACAGAATAGATTGGCTTGTTAGCAGTGCGAGTGGAAATCAGGACAGGAAGGCCAACCTCCAACTCTATTGAAAAGAGAAAGTTCAAAGAGTGTGCGATTTAGATGCAGCCACACAAAAAGCGTTTTCAGCGTTATTATTTCTAAACGTTTTTATGCTCTTTGAAGGCAAAAAGCCGTCTAGAGCTTGTGGCATAACTTCATCACCTGTAAGGGTTGGGTTGTTTTACCTCTGAGCGGCACTTTTTTGCACACCATGGGCTAAATGGCCAGGTCACATGGACCCTGAAGGCTCAGAGAAGGTTGGGGGAGGGGACCCACTGGAGCAGCTGTTGGGAGACAGATGGTAGCCTCCCGTCAAGGCCATCCAGCGTGTTCTTTAACGTTGGGTTGTTTTACCTCTGAGCGGCACTTTTTTGCACACCATGGGCTAAATGGCCAGATCACATGGACCTTGAAGGCTCAGAGAAGGTTGGGGGAGGGGACCCACTGGAACAGCTGTTGGGAGACAGATGGTAGCCTCCCGTCAAGGCCATCCAGCGTGTTCTTTAACGTTGGGTTGTTTTACCTCTGAGCGGCACTTTTTTGCACACCATGGGCTAAATGGCCAGGTCACATGGACTCCGAAGGCTCAGAGAAGGTTGGGGGAGGGGACCCACTGGAATAGCTGTTGGGTGACAGATGGTAGCTTCCCGTTAAGGCTTGGGTTGGGATGTTTTACCTCTGAGCGGCACTTTTTTACACACCATGGGCTAAATGGCCAGGTCACATGGACCCTGAAGGCTCAGAGAAGGTTGGGGGAGTGGACCCACTGGAACAGCTTTTGGGAGACAGATGGTAGCCTCCCATCAAGGCCATCCAGCGTGTTCTTTAACGTTGGGTTGTTTTACCTCTGAGCGGCACTTTTTTGCACACCATGGGCTAAATGGCCAGGTCACATGGACCCCGAAGGCTCAGAGAAGGTTGGGGGAGGGGACCCACTGGAATAGCTGTTGGGTGACAGATGGTAGCTTCCCGTTAAGGCTTGGGTTGGGTTGTTTTACCTCTGAGCGGCACTTTTTTGCACACCATGGGCTAAATGGCCAGGTCACATGGACCCTGAATGTTGGGGGAGGGGACCCACTGGAACAGCTGTTGAGAGACAGATGGTCAAGGCCATCCGTCAAGGCCATCCAGCGTGTTCTTTAACGTGCACAAGGTATGACTTTACCTCTGAGCGGCACTTTTTTACACACCATGGGCTAAATGGCCAGGTCACATGGACCCTGAAGGTTGGGGGAGGGGACCCACTGGAACAGCTGTTGAGAGACAGATGGTCAAGGCCATCCGTCAAGGCCATCCAGCGTGTTCTTTAACGTGCACAAGGTATGACTCTCCCGCACACGGAGCCACGGCTTAACGTCCCATCCGACGGACGGCGGCCTTTCCAAGCCCATCGGTGTCCCCTACTGACCGTGGGCAGGGCGGGGAATTTTGCGGAGATAAATCTCAACGGTGACCCAGCTGGGAACCGAACCTGTGAACTACAGATTACGAACCTGACGCGCTACCGACTGAGCCACCCCCGCCCCTCACCTGTAAGGGTTCGGATATTTGACCTGTAACAACCTGTAAATGAACTGTAAGGTGTAATCAACTGTAATCACCTGTAACATCAACCTGTAAGGGTTCGGATATTTGACCTCTGAGCGGCACTTGTTTTGCTAACAATGGACTAAATGGTCAGGTCACAAGGAACCCGAGGGCTTAGAGAATTTTGTGGAAAAGGGATCCACTGAACAGCTGAAAGGAGAAATGGTAGCCTCCTGTTTAGGCCATCCAGCGTGTTCTATAATGTGCACAGGGTATGTTTCTTCCAAGGATGGCAGGGGTGGCTCAGTCGGTAGTGCGCCAGGCTCGTAATCTGTAGTTCCCAGGTTCGAGTCCGAGCTGGGTCAGCGTTGAGATTTATCTTCGCAATAATTCCCGCCCTGCCCAATGTCAGCAGGGAACACCGATGGGCTTGAAGAGGCCGCCGTCCGTCTGAAGAGACGTTAAGCCGTGGCGCCGTGTTCAGGAAAGCCATACCCTGTGCACGTTAAAGAACACGCTGGATGGCCTTGACGGGAGGTTACCATCCGTCTCCAAACATCTGTTCCAGTGGGTTCCCTTCCCCAACCTTCTCTGAGCATTCGGGGTCCTTGTGACCTGGCCGTTTAGCCCATGGTGTGCAAAAAAGTGCTTAGAGGTAAAACAACCCAACCCAAGGACGGTGGCCTTTCCAAGCCCATCGATGTCCCCTTTCTCACTGAGGGCAGCGCTTAACAGTTGGAGATACTATTTGTGTCCTAACACCTCCCCGGTGGGTCCCTTTCAAAATTCTCTGGGTCCTAGTGACCTGGCCATTTAGCCCATTGTTTTAAAAATAGGGTCGCTCAGAGTTAAAACAACCCTATCCATTGTCTATAAAAAAAGTGCCTTCCAGAGATAAAATAGCAACCTTCTCAGCCTTTGGGTCCTTGTGACCTTGCCATTTAGCCCATGGTGTGCAAAAAAGTGCCGCTCAGAGGTAAAACAACCCAACCCAATCTCTTTGTGTAGGCCTCGGTTGAAGTCAAGAACCGAGAGATTTTAGGATGTTTTCTAACGTGAATAGGATTCAATGCGAGCGATGTACTGAATGGGAAACGGAAAGAGCTCTCTCTAAAGGCCGGAAAGGCAACGGTACACTGTTGATAGGAAATGACGATCATGTGACTTGAATTATACATAACTTCGAAAGAGTAAAATATTTAACCACAACGCTCAGACACGTACCCAGGATTTAGTTTGGGGGGAAGGGGGCGGGGACGTCCGAAAATAAATTTGTTTCGTGGGGGGGGAAGAGGAGCATCTGAGAATTTATTTTCGTAGGGGGGGAAGGGATCATCCGAAAATTTAGTTTCGTTGGAGAGGGGGGGGGGACGCGTCCGAGTTGGGTTCGGTTGTTTTACCTCTGAGCGGCACTTTTTTGCACACCATGGGCTAAATGGTCAGGTCACACGGACCCCGAAGGTTCAGAGAAGGTTAGGAGAGGGGACCCACTGGAACAGCTGTTGGGAGACAGATGGTAGCCTCCCGTCAAGGCCATCCAGCGTGTTCTTTAACGTGCACAGGGTATGGCTCTCCCGCATACGGCGCCACGGCTTAACGTCCCATCCGACGGACGGCGGTCTTTCCAAAACCCATCGGTGTCCCCTACTGACCGTGGGCAGGGCGGGGGAAATATTGCGGAGATAAATCTGAACGCTGACCCAGCTGGGACTCGAACCTGGGAATTACAGATTACGAGCCTGATGCGCTACCGACTGAGCCACCCCCCGGCTGAGTCAGCGTTGAGATTTTTCTCCGCAAAATTTCCCGCCCTGCCCACGGTCAGTAGGAGACACCGATGGGCTTGGAAAGACCGCCGTCCCTCGTTAAGCCGTGGCCCCGTGTATGGGAGGGCCATACCCTGTGCGCGTTAAAGAACCCACTGGATGGCCCTGACGGGAGACTACCATCTGTCTGCTAACAGCTGACAGATAGTAGTCTCCCGGCAGGGCCATCCAGTGGGTTCTTTAACGCGCATAGGTTGGGGAGTGGTTAGTCCCCTTCCCCAACCTTTTCTGAGCCGTCGGGGTCCTCGTGACTTTGTCATTTCACCCATTGTGTGCAAAAAAAAGCTGTTCAGAGGTAAAACAGCATTAGTAGTCTAAACTCGTGAAAACCTTCCTGTAAAGTGTACAGTCGCTCAAAAAAATATTCGAACACTATGGTAGATGACAGAATTCAGAAAAAATATCTGGCAACGATTTGTTTAGAAATTGTGTTGCCAGATCACTAATTTCTAAAAAAAAAATCGTTGCCAGATATTTTTTCTGAATTCTGTAATCAACTATAGTGTTCGGATATTTTTTTGAGCGACTGTACCTCTAATTTACATACGCTATATCAAAATGTATTTCAGTATAACTGTCCTGTGCATGTTTTAATTAAAATAAAGTCTCTTTTGCTTCGGGGCGGGGGTGGCTCAGTCGGTAGCGCGCCAGGCTCGTAATCTGTAATTCCCAGGTTCGAGTCCCAGCTGGGTCAGCGTTGAGATTTTTCTCCGCAAAATTCCCCGCCCTGCCCACGGTCAGTAGGGGACACCGATGGGCTTGGAAAGGCCGCCGTCCGTCGGATGGGACGTTAAGCCGTGGCCCCGTGTGCGGGAGAGCCATACCCTGCGCACGTTAAAGAACACGCTGGATGGCCTTGACGGGAGGCTACCATCTGTCTCCCAACAGCTGTTCCAGTGGGTCCCCTCCCTCAACCTTCTCTGAGCCTTCGGGTCCATGTGACCTGGCCATTTAGCCCATGGTGTGCAAAAAAGTGCCGCTCAGAGGTAAAACAACCCAACGTTAAAGAACACGCTGGATGGCCTTGACGGGAGGCTACCATCTGTCTCCCAACAGTTGTTCCAGTGGGTCCCCTCCCCCAACCTTCTCTGAGCCTTCGGGGTCCATGTGACCTGGCCATTTAGCCCATGGTGTGCAAAAAAGTGCCGCTCAGAGGTAAAACAACCCAACGTTAAAGAACACGCTGGATGGCCTTGACGGGAGGCTACCATCTGTCTCCCAACAGCTTTTCCAGTGGGTCCCCTCCACCAACCTTCTCTGAGCCTTGGGGGTCCATGTGACCTGGCCATTTAGCCCATGGTGTGCAAAAAAGTGCCGCTCAGAGGTAAAACAACCCAACGTTAAAGAACACGCTGGATGGCCTTGACGGGAGGCTACCATCTGTCTCCCAATAGCTGTTCCAGTGGGTCCCCTCCCCCAACCTTCTCTGAGCCTTCGGGGTCCATGTGACCTGGCCATTTAGCCCATGGTGTGCAAAAAAGCGCCGCTCAGAGGTAAAACAAACCAAAACAAACAAACTCTTTTGCTTCACACATATATATAAAAACAATTTAAATATAGTTTTATTTTACAGAAGTTATATTTATATTTAACATTTTCATTTTTACAAGATTTCTGAACACATAATAAAATATTAAATTAGTGGTGTTCTTTTGGTTATTTTTGCTAGCAGTTCAGGTCCGAACGCGTCAGATTGACCAACAGATACTTTTTGCTGTAGAGTTGAGGTTGGGTGAATGCGCATGCGCCAAGCACAGTCTGGCCCTGTAGAGGTCTCGGAGGAGGGGTCGTCGTGACATTCACCTCCGGTGGGGATAAAATCGGTAGAAGCCACATCAAGTCACAATTACATTGTATGAAATTACCTGAAAAATAAATAAGAAACGTTCCTTTAAAACAAGAACTACAATCACCTAATAGGACAACTTCAAAATATTCATTTGCATATCATGTCAATGTGAACCTAATTTCGAAGCTCTATAACTTATAAAATATTCATTTAATGGAAAAATGTGACTGATAATAAATTAAAGATCATAATCAAATCTATTTAAATCTCGATTTTCAACAATATTCGTTCAGTGTTTAAAAAGTTATGCAAGTTGGAATTATTGACAAAAAATTATCTTGCTTTACAGAAATCATTCGTGATCGTTACTATTGTTACGCTGTCCCATGGCCGAGTGGTTAGCCCGCTTGGCTACTGATCTAAGGGACCTGGGTTCGAGCCCCGGGTCCGAGTGGCTTGACTACTGATCTAAGGAACCTGGGTTCGAGGCCCGGGTCCGAGTGGCTTGACTACTGATCTAAGGGACCAGGGTTCGAGCCCCGGGTCCGAGTGGTCAGCCCGCTTGACTACTGATCTAAGGGACCTGGGTTCGAGGCCCGGGTCCGAGTGGCTTGACTACTGATCTAAGGGACCTGGGTTCGAGCCCCGGGTCCGAGTGGCTTGACTACTGATCTAAGGGACCTGGGTTCGAGGCCCGGGTCCGAGTGGCTTGACTACTGATCTAAGGGACCTGGGTTCGAGGCCCGGATTCGAGTGGCTTGACTACTGATCTAAGGGACCTGGGTTCGAGCCCCGGGTCCGAGTGGCTTGACTACTGATCTAAGGGACTTGGGTTCGAGGCCCGGGTCCGAGTGGCTTGACTACTGATCTAAGGGACCTGGGTTCGAGGCCCGGGTCCGAGTGGCTTGACTACTGATCTAAGGGACCAGGGTTCGAGCCCCGGGTCCGAGTGGTTAGCCCGCTTGACTACTGATCTAAGGGACCTGGGTTCGAGCCCCGGGTTCGAGTGGCTTGACTACTGATCTAAGGGACTTGGGTTCGAGCCCCGGGTCCGAGTGGTTAGCACGCTTGGCTACTGATCTAAGGGACCTGGGTTCGAGCCCCGGGTAAGGCATGGATGTCTGTGTCGTTTTTCTGTTGAGGTCCTGCCATCCTCACAGACCTTCTACTATGGCATATAAACTGACAGGCTCCTGTCAGACCTCTGTTGCAAGCAGCTGCTTGAGGGGGTATTTATTTTATTTATTTTTAATATTTTACGTCAGATGAAAGTGCTGCAGTGAGTTTATGATAAAAGTGACATGAACGCTCGGCTATGCTTTTGCGTGAGGTTTATGCGACCAACGAATTGGAATACAGAACCGATCTGAAGAATAGATAGAATTGTAACGTTGGGTTGTTTTACCTCTGAGCGGTACTTTTTTGCACACCATGGGCTAAATGGCCAGGTCACAAGGACCCCGAAGGCTCAGAGAAGGTTGGGG